>JAINEB010000024.1:10005000-12958333 GCA_022840565.1 Eubasilissa regina | reverse complement strand
AAGAGGGAATAAAGTGAACGGTGCTTTGAATGGAATTATATCTAACGGGCGATTTGATAGTGCGGTATATTAATGGCCAATAATGAACAAGATTTACAGTCTAGTGAGTAGAATCTACGATGTATGAAAGGAAAGCGACCTCATGAATGTCACCAAGTCTAACGTAAGGCCTGGAGCTGGAAGAAGAGGAACGAAAGTAGACTGAATGCAGTGGAAATGACATCAGATCAAATGACAGAGTAAAAAATGAAGAAAGAATGTAAAGCTAATGTTAGTATAATGCGTAAGTTTAAGCAAGGATCACTAAGGTGGTTTAGTCGTATGGAACGTATAAATGAGGAGAAAATGATAAGAAAGAAAGATAAGCGTTGATGGCATCTGCGTAAAACTTGACATGACCAAGTAAACCATAGGAAACCATGGAAAATGGTTCCGTTAGATGCCTTAGTATTCGACGAACTTGTATGATAAGGTGAATGAATGCAGATGGGATGAGAATTTTGTGTCACGATCAGATCAAATGACAGAGTAAAGAACGAAGAAAGAATGTAAAGCTGATGTTAGTATAATGAGTAGGTTTAAGCAAGGATCACTTAGGCGATATGGGACATATGAAAGAGGAGAGAATGGTAAGAAAGATATACGACGCAAGAGTTGATGGCACCAGAAATAGAGAACGTCCGCGGAAGACTTGGCACGATCAGGTAAACCAGATACTGGAGGAAAGGTTCTGTCAGAAGCTTGTATGAGAAGATGTATGAATGAGAAGATGGACGAGGCGAGAATCGTGTGTCAGGACAGAGAAGTGTGGCGCTCTATCATCTCCGCCTACCCCCGCGATGACACGGCGTGATGGTGAGTTAATTAGTCGATTAATTTAATTTGTATTATTTTTAACTCATAAAAGTGGTTTAAAAACAAAGTTAAAAAATAATTCAATTGTTTTCTATATAAATAAATTAATATTAAACATTGACCCGATATCATTCTAATTGTTTCATCTAACTTGTTTTAAATATCATAGAATTGTTTAGTAGAAACTAGTCATGCCCCGCTTTTTTAATTGTACGAAGCGCACGCCCGTGCGTTACCGTCCAGCCAATCTGCATCGGTTCTGGTCGCTTCAACCACCACCAGGTGAGAACGTTGAGAAATCATCCTGCGCCGGCATTTCGAAATGCGTAAAATAATTATGACCGACTCCATAATTCATCAATTAAATTGGTTCAAATTTATTCCGAAACGCTTTCGTACGCGAGGCCGGTACGGTCGAGCTGGACACGACCACGTGGAATAGTCTCCGCTCTCGTGCTGCGGGCCGGCCGTGACGCAAGCCGTCTCCGTCACGCGCGAAGTGCACGCGCGCGCGCGCGCGCACACACGATTAATGGAGCATTTTGGAAGCAATCATAATGCTGTGGAAAATAAACAATTTATGCAACATCCCACTTTGCAGACAAACGGCAGAAAGTTTAACACACAGCACACCGAGAGGTGGTCACAACGTGACAAAGATTTCACAAAATGTCTGCAAGTTATGTGGCCATTGTTTACAATAAGGATATCTGAGATATACCTATACATATTTATTAAGAGAACACATTCTTATTGTGAAGTTGTAATTATTCACGGTCTGTGATATTTTAAATACTAATTAAATGTATTAATTAGAAAGATATATAAATATAATATATAAAATCACTTTTATCGAAAAATATTGTTGTTGCGCCACCAGGATTCGAATCCGGATCTCTTTTACCATTAACCAACTATGCTATAGCGACATTATTTTTGACGACAAATTTTCGAAACAAACACTATTAATAGTACTCTAAAATTACAAATAATTGAGGTACTCAGAAAAAAATACGTTTTTGTGAATGAAAAGCATTTTTTTTAAAAACAAATTTATTTTCACAATATTATTCAAGACAATAGTCTCCATCAATAGATACAACCCTATTCTATCGTTCAGGTAAATTTTTAACCCCCAAATGTAAAATCTGACATGCATTGATTTAAAATATTGAGGGAGGGCTGTTTTCACTTCACTGACACTAGTAAATTTTTTCACATCTAAACTATGTTGTAAAGACCTAAACAAATGGTAATCCTATGACACTAAATCAGGAGAATACGGAGGGTGATCAACAGTTTTCCATCCGAGAGCATTATAATTTTTTCTCACGTCGTTCTCGCAGTTTGAGGCAGCACATTGTCGTCGCTTATTGCGTGCGGCCTTCTTTGGGTACACCAAATATATACATGGTAGGGTCGTATAAACGACGAATTTATTTTGTCTAAAGACGTTGGTTAAACTGTAGTACATATGTTATATATGATTGTATAATATCATTGGTAACAGCATAACCTAAATCTATACCTACTGCACGCCACTGATAACATCTTACATTAGATATTTATAAGTAATTGATCTAAAATGTCAGTCATATAGAAAATGACCGAACCCAAATAAGAACAGCAATTAAAATAAATAATCTATTGACGAATTTAGACCTTTGACAAGCAAAAGAATTGAATATGGAAAATGAAGAAAATTCTAGGTTCACTGAAGAATTGATGTATACAAACACTACGTTTATTGAGAGAAAAAAACCACCATTTGATTCACGGGTTTTTCAAGGATCCTAATAGAATTTCAAAATTATATAAATAATATTTAATGAAATATTATTTGCACAACATAACCTTGAAATCTGAACAGATATATAGAACTAAGAGGCTGTATGCATCCATATAAATAAAATGTTTTACCCAATATGCTTAATTCGATAAACTGCGACAAAACAGTGGGTGTTCTATTTCTAGGGAATTTCAGGAAAAATAAATTTATCATGATTAATAGGATTTTTTATTGCGGTATAAACAATTTCTAAATAAAACGGAAATATGAAGTAAATAAATAAAAATTGATAATTTGATAGGTTCATTTATCTAGGATATATAGGAATGTGCGTGAAGTCACCAGAATTAGCGATGAGAAATATGTTACTCTTGACTCACTGCTGTGATTGTGATCACAATACACGAAATAAATTTAAAAAAAACATAATTTTGAGCGTATTTACTTATATTATTCAAATTTCATTTATGTAAAAAACAGATTCTGTTTATTTTTCGAGTATTTCGTGTAAAAAAGTTTTGGCAGAATCTACTAGATTGCGCTTATCACGAATTATAATGCCATTCCTTCACGAATATTTTCATTTCAATAATATAATAATAATAAATAAATAAAATAAAACAATTAATTACGAATCACGATATTCCCAGATATTCAATCACTGATAGTGAGTGTGACTCAAAGATATCAGTGATTATCTCACGGTTCGTGATTTTGAGGTCATCACAAACCAGAACAGGGTGCCACAGATACAAAGCCCTGTATCTGGCGGACTCTATTCATGAAAAAAAAAATAATGCTGATGATGCTATGGACTTGGGGTGATTCAGATGCAACTCAGGACAGGACAATGTGGAGCAGAATGATTAGAGAAGCCAACCCCAAATTAAGTGGATAAGAGAAATGACAAATAATATATATTTTGATCTTAATACATGACTTTAACGGTAGGCTCTTTTATTAAGTCGAATCGAAAAGAGAAGATATCTTGTTAGGGTTAGCGACGTCGCAGGATGGATATGAAGATGAAGACCTCCCCATTTGTTAAGTGACCGATTAAGTGGAAAAAGCTTTTCCAGTGTTAACCATCACATCTACAGGATGCCTAGAAAATTGAAACAGTTTCAAAAAGGCGAGGGGGGTTTATGAATATCACGATTCTCAATCATGAGGGACCTAATAAGGGGACCCATCGCTAACCCAGGATCGTTTATAAGCAAAAGCTATGCTAAGCAGGCGACCGTGCAAGCGTCCAAGCCACGACGCACGTTCGCCAACCAAAACATCCCTCGTTACACCTATGACCTCATATAAAAATCTTCATTGTGTAAGACATACAATGCACGGAATAATAATAATACAATATTAACAAAGATACAGCAATAACACACATGCCCAGGGGGACAGAGGGATAACCAGGGGAGTACACTAAACACTCCCTCACGGGAAACAAGACAAGTTGATTCTCTTATATTATCCAGGAAAACAGGACACCAGACGAAGTGCAAAATATGTAGTATCTAAGTGTAACATATATTATATAAATAAAATAATCATTGTGATGTTTGAACATGTGCGCCGAGGTCTGGGTAGCCTACTTTGCCGACTTATAATGATTGGTTGTCTAAACGGACGAATCAGGGACGAGAATCCGACTCTGGCGGGCAACGAAGCGAGATGTCACTTTTGGTGGGAACGCTCGAAAAGATGGCAGCGGATCGGTGGAGCCGCTCTCAGATGGCGTTGGTTAAGAGTGGGATCACCGCTGTGGACCCAGAGATGTATGGTCCTGGTTCACCCGCGGGTTGAGAGACCCCGAAGAAGGAGGGGGTATGCGAGCACACACACACAACTAGATCGGTGGCTGCCCTTATGGCTTTCTATCTTCTGAATAAAATGTGCATACACTAAGGGGTCTCTAAGACTTCCCTCCTAGAAATCCACACCAGATCATCGCAATTTTATGAAACAAATAGACAAATAAATTCGACAGTCGTTGGTCCATCTCCATTTCGCAGAATCTTTCAAATCCATCAAGCCGCTGGCGAACAGAACCGGCTGTGTTGCAATTAATTTGATGTTTGATATTGAACCGTCTACAGCATTTTAATTATGATGCAGTGTGTTGTGATGCTATCGCGTATTTACATCTATAAATTTTGTAATTAAGAGAAATCTCGGGCGGTGCCAACTAGCTGCATTGTTCAACGTTCGTGTTCTGCGCGCAGTATGGACCTGTCGGACCCGAACAGGTTAATCCGCCTGTGAAATAATCGATGATGGACGTTTGATTTGAACGTCTGTTGCGATACGTCGAAACCGGTCACCACCGCATTACCTGCTAAGCACAAACCCATTCGTACAAACGTTTTGGTTAGTATTATAAGACCACGGTTGAACGCCAGTATTTCATTATCCTCGACAATAGCATAATAATTTATCACAGATGGAAACAGTGCTAAAATTAAAACTCTTTTTGCTCTGTTCGCTTTGTTTAGAGCTCATTTGAGGGAACATTGGATGGACATTTCTTTATTCAGAATTTAGACCATTTTTTCTGTGACGACACAGTATACTGACAGAAATGAAGAATATTTTTTTTAATTGATAGCACTGCGCTGATCCCGCAAGAATAAAGAATTCATGACAGAGAAGTAGGCAGCAGTGGCAGAAATTAGTGGGATACCTATACTCAAAGAAGAGTGCAAAATATTCAGATATAAACTAAATCCATAACCTTGGAATTTCTCACATGGATATACAATTTTAACAAGGATTCTGTTTATGTAAATGCCTTCGATAGCTGGTTCCCAAGTTTACGATTAACAATAAGCACATACATATGATAAATGAACTGCACTAACCTAATTTTGCTCTCTTTCTGGTCCGATGTTGTTATTCTTTCAGCTGGGTTGTCTTTTTTAAATTTAGACCGACCGAAGCGCGCATTGGTGGTTTATTTGGACCGCTGAACTGGTCGAAGCACGGGATGTAATAAAAATTACGCATGTCGGTTACCGTCTTCTTAGCTTTCCGAAAAAAGGGCGGCAATACTCTCTCACACACACACATGTACATTATTATAAACCAGAAAACCGAATGGCGCCAATCGAAGTAACAAGGCGCGTTAACAGATTACAAATACGAACGGTCAGATGCTGCGTGTTTTCGATATTATTTGGTGGAATGGAAGCGTGGAAGAAGTGATAATGTGACTTGAAGGATTTGAGATGTGGATCTACGGTAGAATGCTCAAAATAAGCCGGATGGATAGAGTTACGAATGAAGATGTTATGGTTCGGAAAAATAAGTATTTAAAAGAATAAAAATCCGATAACTTCAATATGTCAGACATGTGATGAGACTTCTGTAGAAGTATGAGAACTTGCACCTCGTAATGCAGGAAAAGATTGCTGGAAGAAGGAGAACAACACGGCTGAAGAACCTGAGGCAACGGTTTGACCAGTCTCACTGTAGAGCTATCCCGGGCAGCAGGAAATTAAGTGATGATAGCCAACGTCCGTTGAACGAATATGACACAAGAAGAAGAAGAAGATAAAGGGTTGAACACTTCTGGTCTGCAATTAAGTAGGTATTTATTCATATTAAGGAGAACACATTCGTATTGTGAAGTTGTAATTATTCAGAACATACGCTCTGTGATATTTCAAATATTAATTAAATGTATTAATTAGAAAGATATACATATAAAATCAATTTTATCGAAAAATATTGTTGTTGCGCTACCGGGATTCGAATCTGGATCTATTTCCAAACCGGGGAAGGTGCATTATCCAACTATGCTACAGCGACAGTACTTTAGTATTTAAAATATTACAGATTAATAATTACAACTTCACAAGAAGAATGTGTTCTCCTTAATAATATGTAAGCTGTATCAATGTGTCAAAATTAAATATAAATAAATTGTTAATTCTGGCGTCTGGTATCGGTTTACTCAAAGATATTTGAGATTCTGCAAAAACAAAGTAGATGCCTTTCAAATAATGGAACGATAGATGTATTAATTTGAAAAGTGTAACATATAGGTTCGAAAATTTGTCGTCTAAAGTACTATCACTGTAGCACAGTTGGATAATGCACCTTCCCCGGTTAGGAAAGAGATCAAGGCTCGAATCGCCAACTACTAGGCTAGTATCGTAACTACTAGACCACAAGCATTGTAGGTATGGTACATTCTATAGAATATAACAAAACTAGTTTGTAATATTGTACATATAAAATCAATTTTATCGAAAAATATTGTGGTTGCGCCTCCGGGATTCGAACCTGGATCTCTTTCCTAACCGGGGAAGTTACATTATCCAACTATGCTACAGCGAAAATATTTTTAGCGACCAATTTTCGAACCTATATGTTACATTTAATCGTTACATTATTTGAAAGAGCCATCTACCCTATTTTTACAGAATCTCAAATACCTTTGAGCAATCTGATAGCAGACGCCAGAATTATCAATTCATTTTTATTAAATTTTGGTCACATTGATACAACTTATATTATTAAGGAGAACACATTATTATTGTGAAGTTGTAATTATTCAGAACATAAAATTGATTATGATTGATATGTATACCTTTATAATTAGTATTTAAAATATCACAGACCGTCTGTTCTGAATAATTACAACTTCACAATAGGACTGTGTTCTCCTAATGATCCTATTTTCACTATTTGCAAAAATAATAAGAATGTCATCGTCATTGCTAAAAAAAAAAGCGACAACCGAGGACCAGAGACTGACGGGGAAGTGCAGGTGAGGTGCAGGAGAAGCTGACATTGCCGAGTGGTCAAAAAATATGCCGGCACGAAAAACGGTGCGTGGCCGCGGCGAGCTCAAACACCGGGACCGTCCTGTCGTTCGGCCAGCTCACCGGCTAGACCGTGGTATTTATCATTTTCTCGACTTGCATAACCGGCGATGCAACAATGCAACGCACCACTGGATGAGCATTCTCACTTTCATTGGTTAATGAGAGAAAAAAGTACAACACACACGAATCCGTCTATACCTGCCCGCGCGGCTGTTATCGATTCGCCCATTATATTTAGATTGGATCTAGCCACTCGAGCGGCTCGGGATCGCAGCTAGTCATCGCGGTCTTATCACCGTGACTCAGAATAAAAACGGTGCAAGTCAATTAAATTTTTGTGTTTTTAACGCTAGTTCAGAATAATAATGAGGCAAGTTTTTTTTTTTTTGGGTACAGAACAATTGATTTTTGTCAAGTTTTCAACGCTGGTTCAGAATAATAATGGAACAAGTCATTTAAAAAAAAAAAAAAATTTTTTTTTTATTAGTACTTCAGCTAAATGTTCAAGTATTTCATGTTTTTATTGCAAATTTAGAATTATAATGGGGAAAGTCGACATTTTTTTTTGTCACCACGGAATAGTAATGGCAAAAGAAAATAAAATTTTAACGGGTTTTAAGATAAGTTCAGAATAATAATGGGGTAAGTCAATATTTTTATAACGAATCGAGTAAATTTTTAGATTCAGATTTATGTAACGAATCGAGTAAATTTTTAGATTCTTATATATTTATCAATTTAATATTATGTTTAATTTTATTTTTGTTTGATTTAGATTAATAATGGAAAAAGTGAAATTTCTTACGTCCCCTTTTAGTGTCCGACAAAGTGTAGTTCAAGACAATTTCGATTATTATTTGAAATGAATTTTCACTTTGAGTTTAAATGAATACAATTAATTTTTAAAGTATCTTTTAGTGATTATTTATAATTATGGGAGAAAAAATGTGCATCAATATTCCATAAATTAATCTTAAATAAAGGAAAATTTCATACTACAATATTTATATTTGTAGTAGTAATATGGAAATGAAGTAAATTAATCAAATTTTTACTCTTTCGGATTAAAAAATATTTTGGCAATATTTGAATATGTCCAAGAAAACACAATTACTGGATTTTTACCTACAAAGGCACTGTTATTAAATAAATATCATCATTAGAGACGAAGCTATTTTTATTATATTCAATGGAAAATATATACAATTTTCAAAAATTTGATAAATATGGAGATTGAGGGGTGAGAATTGATGAACGTTATATATATATATATATATATATATATATATTTTGACATCCATATTTTTATACTAACAGAGGTGGATACATAATAAACATACATAATACATAGTTTATTATGTGGGATGGAGTAGACTTCACCTCTGATATATACAGCGTTGTCCTGGCTATTTTTCTAGACTAAAGTCTGTGTTAAAGTAGCCAGTTTTTTTTTCGTGCTGTTGTGGTGTTATTTGGAATAAAAAGAGAATTACAAATATGAATAAAAAAGTAAAACTAAAATAAAAATATATGGAGTGAGAGTGTTGTAGGACTAGTGAATTATTAGTGAAAGAATTGTATAAATTATATTAAATTGTTGGATATCCATGCTTCTGTTTCATCTCTACCTGATTGAATCATATATTGGGTCCATATTTGTATAGGAATATAAAGCCAGCCGAAGACAGGTCGTAAACCCTCTGTAATCACACCTTCTATATATTTTCTATTAAATATAATAAAAATAGCTTCGTCTCTATGGGATATCTGATATTTATTTTATTTAAAAAATATTATCCATTATAAATTTATTTTAATCTCAATAGCAGAAGATAGTTGAAAGATATTCAAAATAAACTAATTGTTAAAATATTCATATATTTGATTCAACACGAGTTCCGTATTAAAATCATTTACGACAAAATCACGCACTCGAAAATGAGGTTAAAATATTAAATATTGATTGTTTATCTGAAAATTGTAAAAAAATATCTCTCTCATTCTCGATAGCGGTATAGCTATCAATTTATTATAATTTATATTAATAAGCGTATTGCGCTACCGTGTATTACCAGTTATTATGTGGTCAATACTGGTTGCGCCATTTACGCTCGTCTTATTATGATAGTTTGAAATATGCGTTAATTAGAACCGTTTTACGCTTTACAAATACATAATGTACCTCTACATATGTGCCAATCGGAAAAAAATAATAAAAAACATTGTTTCTGCACTCGCGTACATAATACACTGTACCCGCAATACAGAAATTTAACCGGTCTAATAAAATATAACGATATGTGTTGTTGGTCTACGATACGATTCAATCAATGTAAAAAAAAAAAAGTAAAGATTTTATGTTGCACACGACTGTGGCTAACATCGGCTGTAGTCCGACAGAAATGTTTCTGGAAAGAAGAAGACATTCATTCGTGCTGTCTCTTCTGTAACACAGGTTAAAAATATTTTGAGAAAAATCACGAAACCATACGAGTGGATCATCATCAAATGAAATTTGACAAATGGGACGGCGCGGAGCGAGCTGTCATTCATTGTCTATTGTATACTCAATGACCTATCGATCTTTACTGCCAAATCTCCGAGTCGCGAGAATAAAGTTTCGTTAAAAATAATCACTTGTATCATCCTAACACTTGACAAATGTTAATTCAGATTTAATGCTAACCTTAAATTGTAAAACTTCTTTGATACAATTTAATGTACGTACATTAATAAATTTCATCTATTTTTCGTACCTTATATATTTCTCATACGCACAAAAAAAAAAAAAAACTATCTGCATCATAATACTGTGTCAATTTTCAAAATTTTCTTATCTGAATGAAAAAAAGTCAAAGAAAATTGACACTTCACTCCAATGTAAAGTGTCAATATCCTTTCAATTTTCACTGCGTTTGGCAGGCGAATAATATAAGCTAATACTTTTTTAAACATATAATAGATATCTCATAGAAATATGTGGAAGTATGAGTAATTACAGAGCTTACGACCTGTCTTCGGTTGGCGTAAGTGATCACTATATATATATATATAAATGTAAAAATTGAGGGGTGAGAATTGGTGAATATATATATATATATATATATATATATAACGTTCACCAATTTGATAAATGTGAAAATTGAGGAGTGAGAATTGGTGAACGTTATGTATATATATACGTTATATAATTTTCACATTTATCAAATTTTTGATAGTTGTATATATGTTAGTATGTGGAATCGCTTCGAGTACCACTGAGGGGTGAGGATCATTTAATACAAATATAACGTTCACAATTCTCACCCACTAATTAATCTTCAATAATTGTGTGTTCTCGGACATATTCAAATATTGATAATATTTTTTTTTATTCGTCGATATTCTCAATGTGTCGACAGAATCAAAGTAAATCCAGTCATGTGCGTCAAAGGGGCGGGGAGAGCACGCACGGCGACCAGATAGACTTCCACGAATCTTATCGACAAAGTCTCAACAAATTGTCGATAAATTACCAATGATGGCTCCGTCGACGGAGAGCGACCTTCGCATAACCAGTAGCGAGAAAGCCCGAGCCGGGCCATACCGCAAGACCAACAATCTATTAGGTATGACAAAAGCAATTAAGCCGGTCGGGCTGAAAAGTAATCTGCACATATTTAAGATAATTGCCGATTTCTTTTCTGAGAACGCTTAACCATTATGGTAGAACTTTCTACCGAAATTTCCCAAGGAGGTATGTACATATCGTATTAATTAACGATGGATGCACTAAATACACTGATAAACCCCGGTCAAAAATGCACCCAACATGCCTACAGTGGACGAGCTTAGGTAAAAATCCAGAGAAGGTCACGCAGGTAGAATGCAATACGAGAAGCGTAAAAATAAATGCATAAATCTAATTTTTTTTTTAAACTTTTAATGCAGTTGTCTTCTCGTGTTGTTTTTATGAATAGTCACACTTAGTTCTTCAAGATGTAAATCGGTCATTCAAAATCGGTGTAAGTTGCATAATCACTTTTCATAATATTCAAATGTACATGTTATCAAGAACACATTCTTATTGTGAAGTTGTAATTATACAAAACACAGGTATGTATTTGAGATTCCGTAATAATGGAACGATAGATGTATCAATTTGATAAATGTAACACATAGGTTCGAAAATTTGTCGTCAACCCACTGTGTTGGTATAGCATAATCGGATAATGCACATTCCCTGGAATGGAAGAGGTCCAGTTTCGAATCCCGGTAGCAACAACAATATGTTTCGATAAAATTGATTTTATATGTATGCGTATCTTTCTAATTAATACATTTAATTTTTACTTGAATGTACATATTATTAATAGAAACGGCGTTAATTTTCTAGAGTTTCATCATAATGGATGGAGTAGTGCTAATAAACTCAAGTAGAGCGATAATATTATTTTATTTACATCCATCTTGTTTGAATGTACCGACTGCAGGCGCTTGGTTTACAGCAGTATCAGAGTAGTTAGGTAGGTAGGTTTAAGATTTTCAAAATGGCGTCGCTCCGTTTCCGAATCTCCCGCCGCCATGGATGGAATCTCCCATTTCTCTCCAACGCAACAGCACGCGATCTTTTCTCCCCATCCCCCCGCCGCCGATCCGCCATCCCGTTCGCTCAGCACGGACCCCGCTCGCACATCTCTTTCTGGGCATAGATTTTCCCGCCTCTCGGTTCGTCTGGTCCCCCCACCCTCCCAGACCCCTCTGGGGTTGCCATATCTCGGAGTGGGAATTTTCCCAGCGCCAGAGCGACGCCATTTTCTTCTGGACGCGATCGCGTGGGGAAGATATTATATTATGTGCACGGGCGCGATGGATGTCTACCTGTACGCCCAGCAATAGTCTGCCCCGGGGAAATAGAAATACGGACACAGTATTTTAAGGTACGCTTACCTCGCAAACAACGGATGCATGAATCTATCGTTACGTGGTTAGTGGGTGGATGTTCTAACTTTGCTGACTCACCTGAAACAAAAGAAGATATTGCATACATTAGACAAACATTTGAAAAATTTTTTTTCTTTTTATTATCTGTGACTACAATTGGTACTTAAATCAATTTTTCTGTTAAATAAAAACCCAATAATACAAGCGGTATGTCACCAATAAATCTAACGTCATCTGCAATAACTTTTTAGTAATATTTGGGAACATTTTCACTAGACTTTATGTGACACTGAAGTATAATATGTAAAACCTATCTGACAAGGCTTTTGGGAGAGCATTCTACCTGCAATAGAAAGATGACAGCTATATTTTTTCGAGTTTGCCATGTGCTTTTTTCCAGTGATGTATTAAAACGTTAATTTATCATTAAATGGAACAATAATAATAATAAATTTATGACAATAACAAATTGAATTAATATATAACTAACTCTATATAACGTTTTGTCAAATAAATAAATAATATTTTTAAACAAAGAAATGTGTTATTGATGTACTTTTATTCATATTTTATAACTTTTTATCAAGAAATAAGACGAATTTAAAAAACTATATAATTGCAGTTACAATAAAGATTATAAAAATAAATGCAATACAAAATGAATTGTAAAAGATTTTGCATCAAAGGAAGAGTCCATAATTACTTCACTCTAATTATACCATTTCATATTCCAGGCGATTATGAAGGTAGAGAGATGTTTCTTCTAAGAAGCAAATTTGCTTACGTACGTGTTCTGAATTTCTCATCAAGTAAAATTTGAGTGTAAAATTTTAAATTTTATTCGAAAGTTCGATTTAAATTTACCAAAACGATTGAACGCGACGATTTAAGGCAGATTTATTATATCTATTAATGCTATGATGAAACTTAATATTAATAGTGTATCGATATTGCATTGTAGATATCACAGAATTAATAAAGATTTCTCAAAAGGCTTTGGGCACCCGAAACGAACGACTGCAAACGAAACAAATAGATAAACAATTCTAATTTGGTGGTACTAAAAATACATATTTTGAATACGGTCAAATGTCCCACGTGTAGAACAAAAAAAAAATCAAAGGAATGTTTAATGCATTTTTAAAAATAGTATTAAATCAATTTCACCAACAACAACTAAACTAGCAAAAACTTTAATTTTAGAAAATAACTTCTTTTAGCATGGATTAATAATTTCAAGAGGGGCGCTTCTTCTCAGAATGCGGAAAAACCACGTTCTCAGATACCAGGAGCGCAAAGATGAGCGGCGGTCTCGGGAAAGCTCGCGGGCGGCGCGGCCGCGGAGAGGGGTGGCGCCACCAGGGGAGGGCGCGCATCGCGCTCGTCGCCACGGCAACCGGAGGCTCGGGCCGATCGATACGTTCCGCCCCCACGGCCGCCGCGGCTTCCTGCCACCCTGGTACCGCGACATGCTGCGCAGCATTCCTGGCCGGCCAAATGGAGGAAAAAAGTAACAACAAAAATTTTCTATTTAAAACGAGATGTTTATTATATATAAGAGTTAAAATTTAATTTAAGCTATCAAGGATCATTATATATATATATATATATATATATATATATATATATATATATATATATAAAACCAGGAATACCTTTCTAAAACTGAAATTGTAAAAGACTACAAATTCTGATGGGCGACATGTCAGAAGCTTTAAAATCTAAAAAGCTTGTCTAATTAAGGTGAATTAACTAGTGATTAATTCCCTTAAATAGTAATTATAGTTGACATGTTTATTATATATAATTACTAATTAATTACCTTAAAAATGTTAGATAAATTTAAAAGGTGTACCAAATCGTATGACCAAAAATGTAACTACGAAATAGCGTCTGCTATCAGATTACTCAAACGTATTTGAGATACTGTAAAAATAAGGTAGATGGCTCTTTCAAATAATGGAATGATTAAATGTATTAATTGTTCAAAAATTTGTCGCTAAAAATATTGTCGCTGTATTGTTGGATAATGCACCTTCCCCGGTTAGAAAAGAGATCCAGGTTCGAATCCCGGCGGCGCGATAATAATATTTTTCGATTAAATTGATTTTATACGTATATCATTCTAATTAATATATTTAATTCATATTTAAAATATAATTTTTATATTGACTTTGTACTACTCCCACTATTACGACCCTCACAGCCAACTGTATTTAATTTAGTTAAACCTGTAGATGAGAAGGACTGCTCTTCCCGAAACTAGTAGTGATATTAACTCAAAAAATGTGTCTATATAGTACAAAGTAAATATAAAAATGATATTATATATTTTTAAAATTTAAATGTACTGATCTATTTCTTTCTACAGTGATTATTTTTTATAGGAGTGATTATATACGTACCTCGAATATATATCATATTGTCAGAAATTTTACACATGTGTTAGTTATAAAAGAAAACATTTAAATAATCACGTATTCTTATTTATCTGTCTACCCTCCCAGAAAAATAAATAACATCTCTTGCGCTGGTTATAAAAAAATTAAAATAAATTTAAATAATGTTTCCCGCGTGTTCAAACAGAAACGCGATAAATGATATAAATAATATACACACATTAAAAAACAAATATATATATTGAGCTTTTTACCGGTAACATTTTGAGAGGATTTTTTTGGTAGCATTAATATCTCAAGAGAATCGGTATTTAGCGCCCTCTGGGTTGGTATCAATGGCGGGTACAAGGCGTAGGACTCAGGTTATGCTGTTACTAATGATACTGTTGAAGAATAATGTACTTTATTGCCACTAGAGGCTGACACTATATACAATATAGCATATGAACTAGATGTTAAAGCTAAACACAAATTGAAAAAAACTGATTTGCGAAATGCGATTAGTACCATGTTTTTTTTTCATATGGCTTCATAACGAAGTGGAAAATGGACATTACAAACAAGTGAGAGAAAGAGACATGACAACTTTGAAATGTGGTGCTGGAGGCAAAAGCTTAAAATTGGATCTATTAAAGATTCAAGATTGTTCATCGCTTGTAGAGAGGATTAGAACCTGGAAAAGCTGGCGGTAACCGAAATGGTGGAAGGCCAGAGAGGAAGGGGACAATCTCCAATTCGATGGATTGACCAGATCAAATATGCTATTGGCTATCCGAACTACGGGCTGCAGAGGAAGATGTATCAACAGATCCTCAGAAATGAGTGAACGGATTGTAGAAGAAGGAGATGAAATCATGGGATGAAATGCAATTGTTTAGATGAATTTTGTTAAAAAAATATATTGTGAGAGATATTTTCTACTATAAAGTATTAATATTTTATCTAGCCCACTTAAAATACATATTTAACGCAAATCTGTATTTTAAGTGGACTAGATTGTTTTGATGAACTATCAGACGAATATGAAGTATACAATAAATACTAATTAAATTAATTTAAAAGATATACATATAAAATCAATTTCATCGTTGTTGCGCTACCGGGATTCGAACCTAGATCTCTTTTCAAAACGGGGAAGATGCATTATCCAGCTATGCTATAGTGACATTATTTTTGACGACAAACATATTATGTTATTCTTTTTCAAATTAATACATCTATCGTTCCATTATTTATTAGTTGGATAATGCACCTTCCCCGGTTTGTAAAGAGATTCAGGTTCGAATACCGGTAGCGCAACAGCAATATTTTTCGATAAAATTAATTTTATATGTATATCTTTCTGATTAATGCATTTGATTAGTATTTAAAATATCACAGAATAATTACAACTTCACAGTAAGAATGTGTTCTAATAATGAAATATAGATTTAATTCGCTGAAATTATAGTCAATAACAGCTTATTTATTTATACGAAGTGCACGCCCATGCGTTACCAGCTATTAATTTGACTGTTAAAAATGTAAACAAAAAAAAAAAACAGCAATTTTAAATTTACTTAAAATGTTTGCGTTTGTTTACCCCTATATAGAAGAATGTAGTAGGGGTATATATTTTGCAAAAATTGACATAATGTTTCTCGGTTAGGGGTGTGAGATGTACACAGGTCGAAAGAATGTACATTGTGTACGCGATATTTAGGTCGCGTGTGATGGCGGCTGTGCCGCGTACGGTAATGCTGCATGCCCCGGCCTTCGGGCCACTTCCCCCGCACCCGCACACCCCAAACCACCCCGGCACAACAGCCAGTGTCACTGTGCGGGATATTAAAATAATATATATCTTGCAGTAAACAACGTCCAACTCGTTTATCCGCATTTTTTACAAGTCTCACAATTTACGATCCGTGAGAATTTCTCAAGTCAGCCAAGGTACTGTGTCTCGTGAGGGTAGCAACATACATTTTTGTCATTTTAAATAAAAAAAAAACAATAATTATTTAAAAAATAAATTTAGTACCTAATTCAAATTGTTACTTAATACAAATTTACTCGAATAATTTTTAGGAAAAATATTTAGAATGGAACTCGTAGTTAAAAATAGATTCTGGTAAAGAAACATTGACATTCTGAAGAAGAAAATGGTATTTTTCGAAACCGATAGATGTATTTAAACTCAATAAGTGGTTATTAATAAAACAAAGTTAACAAATAAAAATATGAATTTTAACCACAAAGTTAATTTTGTTAATTTCAAAAGTAATTTATTAATTATTAAAATTTACTCTTTTTGATACAAATTAGCTGTAAAGTCAGTTTGCTCTGCGCTATTTATATTAAGATTCGACCAAAGCAGTCTTCTTCTCTATGAAATTAAAATAGTTATTTTATAACTAGCTTGTTTGTGTTTCAAACCAAACTGTATCATTCATAATAATAAGCGAATTGATAAATACAGTATATCGTTTTATAAAGGTTGCCGAGATTGAAACTAGTACCCCCTTGCATGCCGCTGGGATACATTTCAATCCCTTATTATATTGCTTTAACAATACACCATGCAGTGCACTCGGTCATTATTTCCAGCAAGAAAAAATTCTATATACATATGTACCTACACCTAGTTTCTATCTCAAATTGTTATGATCATTGTCAAAATGTTAAATCAAATATGGATAGTTAAAAAAAATTAACTCAAAATCTCAAGTGAATACGATACCATTTTGAACTGTAATGCTTAAATTATTGAGTAACCATATTCAAGAATTATTCACAACAGTTTTTGATATTATCCCCAAAAAAGAAAACAACCCCCGTATGACCCAGCGCCGAATATATCCGTCGGAAAAAAACTTTCCACCACGGCCAGCGACGTATTACTCCTGCTTTGAACGGCGATACCTACACAATGCGGAAAGACTGTAAATGAATATTAATATTCATTGTTATTTTTGCTAATCTGTACATCCATCTAGCGTATTTCTAAAGAACACGGATGACACTAACATAGGCTGTCGCCGATTGCTCGCTGTTGGGACTTGCGGGCGGCATTTATAAAAAAAACTTTACCCACTTTTGCTACTACTTTATACGATTATAGACAAAGTTAAAATTACCTGATTGAAAAAAAAATTACCAAGTTCCTCGAACAGGGTCCCCCAAAAAATCTTACGCCATTATTGTCACCTCTTATGTCGAAAACAAGAAGGCTCGGCTCTTACTCCTCCCCCTTTTAATAATCAAATCAGAGATAATTTTTTTTTTCTCCCGTTATATTTCAATTATAAAAAAAAAATGCCGTCTATAATACCTGCCATGCAGTTTGACAAAAAATAAAAGTATAATGTGTATATATATATATATATATATGTAATAAAGTTGAAATAAAAACTGTGATAACACTAAAGTGACCAGATACACTAATTTAAAATTTGTACTGAACATCACAACGGTGACGTCACACAAGGGATGAATGACATTCAGTGGGGAGTCCCACGTGGTTGTAAACGAAGGAGGTATCTTATTTTAGGGCTACTGTTTATTTATTCTCATTTGAAGTTAATTTTAGCCATTCGCGCTTATCAGCAAAATTTGAATACGCACGTGAAAGTGATTGTGTATCGAAACGACTTAAGTCAGAGGAGGTTTTCGCCGCTCCCATGTTACTCATCTTCCAAGAAAAGCTTCACACCTTATCAGAATTATTCGATAAATCCAGTTCTAATTTTCATGTTTACTTTAACAGCAGTTTGGCAGCTCCACGACGCGTTGCCAAGGTTCAGGAAGTGGACAAGGGAATTAATCACCGACGCGACATTTTTACAAAATCGTGCATATTTTGAAAAAAAAAACTTCTAATCTTGTTCAGCACGGCATTGCTTTAACATCTTTGTAGATTTTTATAATTAGTTTTATTTGATGTACCTTACGTCAGCATATTATAAAACTTTATATTGTTAAAACTCCTTAAATAAATAAATAGTCTCCTTTCATAGATACAACATGACACCGTGCAAAATACTTCAATAAAATTTCATGATTATTTGTCGCTCCTATTGACATCTCATGTACACTTTTGATAATAGTAAATTTGACGTTCAAACAACCGGCCCTGAGAACATTTTTCGTATAATTTTTGACAACCCTGCGACCTCGAGAAATTTATCAACGAAATGTGAAGCATTCTGAGAAACGTTTTAATATTATATTACCTATATTGTGAATAGTAATCTCAAATATATATATATCTACATTTTAAACCATTATAAAGATCGATAGAAGATTGCACGCTGTGTGTGCAGTCAACATTTCTAAGAAACTCGGCAAAAACAAGATAATGAACTGTGTATGTTGGGAAACGTGCCTATATATATATATGTTCAATTCAATATGGATCAATTGAGATAATTTTAAATTTAATTTCAATATATAAATTATTATAAATACAAGTTTTCCCGAACCGAGTAGCGAATACGTGTTATTACAACTTAATACAATTAAAAAATATATAAAATCATTAGCAATATAAATTCTGGGAAACCATATGCTATAATTACAATGGCGCCCACCGTGTGTATCAGTAGAATCATCAGTTGCCTAGTACTAGATGCTACCGCGCGACGCCACCGGAGCGCTGTAGTCGTCCTCTACTGGGTTATTCTTCGTTTATTGCTACTATAATTGCTAGCCACTGTTTTAATCTATCGTTCTATTCAAGCCATACAATTGCTACCATTTGAAAAATTGAAAATTACACTCGTTAGAGTCAGAAATGAATTAGGTCAGTGCCGGCCCTAGCCTCTGTGGCGCCCCTGATTTAAAAAAAAAAGGTGTACAACGTCTTCCTGCGACCAGACCCTCTTTTTCGTGATTCAATTCTGCACTGATGATAAGGTGGAGAGTGATGTATTACAACTGTCTCTCAAGTTTCGCTTCACACGGGCTAAATATTCCAGTTTCCGAATCTTCATTGATTTCTTACGTGATACTGAAGAATTAGATACCATTCTCCAGGGCAACACGGTTGCCCCGGCAAGCTCGGCGCCCTTGAGCGGGGACCTGAATCAGCTGATCCATGTTGTACGGAGTCCTTACTTATGCTGTACGCTAACAGAAAGACATTTAAAGGTTTTGAACTTGGATTAGAGCTGATCGAAGCATGTACTTCTTTATTTACTAATTCGCAAATTTGACTACCTTACTAAATGGGTTGTTTTCATGATTGTTCTTTGCGTTCGAGGATAATGCATTTTTTATTATGATTACTGATTTATCATAATTATTATGATTTTATTTTGATTAAGTCTATATATTTATTGCACGCCACTGATCATCAACAAACAGAACAGTCGACAATGAAAGTCTTTGAACAATATTGGAGTAGATACAAATTATCGTATACCTGGGTTGCAATATAAATCAAATACCGCATCGAGCAAGCTCGTGTTACCCTTATCTGCATGAAGAATACATTCTGCAGTCGTGACAGCGCCGGCGTAACGCACAGGCAGAGGCCTGTGGCGGCCAAATCAATAGGGCGGCCGAAAAACATACAAAAATTGAAAAAGAAAATCCCATCTTGCAAAAAGATAATAGTGTATAATAAAAATAATCCTATATTAAATAACATTACGGTTATTTCCTAATATAGTAGTAGTAATTTGTGGTCAACACTAGTGTCTAGAACGTCTTTTGGTAAAAAGTCGCCCTTGGGCAAGTATCAAAATGTCGCTCCTAACGCGTGTGGCACGCGGGGGGCTGATTTAGGGGGCGGCCAATTTATGGGGATGGTTTTACAAAAATTTAAAACATCTTTATTTAAGTTAGTGATGGTTAACCATTACGTGACTGTGACTGGGTCGACGATTGGTAACTGAGATTTAACGATGATTGGTAACTAAGATTTAACTGTGGGAGACTTACTTTCTAGTGTGCTTGTGTTAATTAGTTATCAACACACTCAGTTATAACTGGAAATTGTTCAATTCCAATAATATTAGACAAATATGGACCCAATATATGATCCAATCAAGTAGAGATGAATCAGAAGCATGGTTATCCAACAGTCTAACATAATTTATACAATACCTATACTAATAATTCACTAGTCTTACAACACTCCTACTACATATAATTTATTTATCTTTTTATTCTGTCGATGATTTAAATAACACTACAACTTGTGCTACTTTAACACAGACTTCAGTCTAGTAAAGTAGCCAGGACAATGCTGTATATCTCAGCGGTAAAGTCTACTCCATCCCACACAATAAACTACGAGTATTAATTGTGTCTTATGTTATAATATATTCACCTGTGTTAGAACAAAAATATGTATGTCATCTAATAAATAAATAAATAAATAAATCAATCATCGTTAACATCAAACAAAATCACAGTTAAAAATAACAGTTTAAATAACGATTTTACCATCATTAATTTGAGTCACTAGGACGGAAAAAAATAATCTTGCCTGTGTCGGCAAAAAGTCTAGCGCCGGCGCTGCCAGCGCCCATCGCGCCCATGTACTATTATCGGAAGGAATCCGGCTGGCGGCAGATTGCTACTTATCGACATCCGACATGGGAAACCTTAGATTCGTCTCTTGTCACTGATCCGACATTTTGTATGGCTTTCCGGCCTTGTGGCACATGTGCGGGTACGTCACGCGCCGCTTGCCAGAGGGACGCGTGGTCACCGGTCACCGATCACCGGTCACCTACCGGATGGGGGTAATATCTCTTGCGTAGGCGACTATCCGGTATATACTTCTCTTCGCGACATTTGTTTATATTTTCTTCTTCTCGCTCTTGTTAGGGCACTCTGCGGGTGAATCTGCGTTCACGTGGCTGGGCGCAAAGCCTTCGGCATGATCAGAGATTTGCTCCAGTGCGTTCATAGTGTATGTCCACGGATGACACTTCAATTTTCGCATAGAATTACTCGCCAAGGAGGCCGTTAATTAATTGATACGATAAGACACGTGTCAGAAATTTGAATGTGTAATCATAGGCGTGGCGCCAAAAAATCCGTGGGATAGTTTTCAGAAAAACAAAAGCGTCTACGCCGAGTACACGCAAACATGACTATATATCTGAATAAAAACAGGGTATTCTGCAGGCGGGAAGCCATTCTGGATTGTGTCGTATCTCCACAGTGTACTGATATTAAACATTTTTTGTGTTCCATTTCTTTCGACCTCATAATCATCATCACCATCGCCGGTTGAGAGAAGCATTCTTCATTCAGAAGCATTCTTGTTTAAACTGACTTAGCGTTGAACTGTCGGTCTAAAAAGACATATCTCACGATCATTTCAGACACTTCACCAATAAGGCATCCCCCGAAGATGGATAATGAGATTTACACGAAACGTTGGGAAGCGGAATAACAAAGAAACTTTCTTTCTGACATTATATTCTACCCGTGAAAAGCTCAAATATAACCTATATATATATATATATATATATATATATATATATATATATATATATAAGCAGAACTAGCGTCTCTTCTGGGTTAGATCGCTTTTTTTGTATATGGTTTGCTCGGTTAAACCTAAGCCGACGTTTCGGCACAGTAGCACGCGCCATTGTCAAGACGTTGCCTCAAAAAATTACGGTACAACTGTACTTTTTTGCAGGAGATATAAATCTCTTGTATAGTTGAGTTTCTGCTGGGAGACACCCTGGAGGGTCAGCTGTGAGGGGACTTGTGGAACAAAATGCTGGACAAAAATGCTTACCAACCGGGTCCCATCCGATTGAGGCCACTATATGTCAACACGACTCGGAAGCGGCTCATTATTCACATTCCACCCTTCCGATCTCATCTCATATAACACATACACGACATTTACGCAAGTTCTTGAAGAATTTTTGCAAGTTTTCAAAAATACTTACAATAATCGCAATTTGAGATTAGCATTATTTCCAAAAATAACTCACCGACACACACACGCACACACACACAAGTAAAATTATCAAAGGATGCAATGTAAACACATCAAGTGTGCCGGCAAGGTGTGACAGGCGATTATAGCCCGTCCGAACAGAGCGTCGCGGTTGACTCGAGGATGAAAATGGTAATAATTTCCCAGCCGATATCCGCCTGCCGGGAAAGTGGATACATATCTCGAGCAAACACCGAGACGTGTTGCAATCTTGGGCGCGTATCGGTCGTGTGCGTCACCCGCGTGTGCCAAATAATTAATTGGGAAATTCGGCAAAATAATCTGTCGGAGAGCCCGGCAAACAGACTAAACGGCGTGGAAATGCAAAGCGGGGTTCAAAATATGAAAAGTCGGCACGCTGCCTGAATACCTGGAGTTTTTACATTTATTTTTGAATAAAAAGTATACAATTTATTTAAATATTCGACAATAAAAAAAAAAAACAACAGTAGAGTTATGCGCACCCCCAAATAAGAAAGATCTTGAATTATGGGGGTGGCTATCAACATTTATATAATAAAAGATCAATACAAACTAGATGTAAGAATTAAAAAAAATATACATAAAATTGATCAGATTATAAATAGGGAAAGATGTCAAATACATAACTTAAAAATTCTAAAGACCTTTAATCCATTTTATAACTTCTGTTTTGTAAACATTTATATTTACTGCTAATTTAATTGATATTGGCAGTTGGTTATACAGTCTGGGAGCAATGTATGACGCGTATCTCGGTCTTATTCCTAATTTAGACATTTTAAAAATAGCAAGTATATTAATTTTACTCCTAGTCTGATAGTTATGGTGAATTTTTATTTTATTATCTTTAATCTTTAAAAATGTGTTCGGTTTGGTTAGGCTCTAGCCTTTTTAAAAATTATTTTAATATATAATATATATAGTTGTAATTATTGGTTTGAGATGTATAGGACAAGTTCCTCCCCAGCCTAGTATTCCGTATTGTGTAACATTGATTCAACCAATGCATAGTATATCATTTATCAATTACATTACAGTACTACAATGGACTGTCAGACGAATGACACTATATAAACAAGTAACTAATACTGCTTAATTCAGAATGTATATTACAAGATACTATTGCAAAACATAATTCTATTGATTCTATTATTAGATTAGATTAGAGTACTAGCTGTAATAGAAACTGAGAGGAAATGAATCATGACAACCAAACTATTTATTCTCTTTAGTATTAAGTCGTAAAACAAATATTTATCCAATTTTAACTGCTGCTGGGGAGATTCAAAACCACTCAGCTGACGAACGACAATGATATTTATTTGATAAGCGTGAATCTCTGGGACATAAAATCTGGGAGCCGTCTCCGAATAATCTCACGGGCCATTAGAGTAAAACTACCAGGGGTTCATACGTGTGCGGTGGCCAACGGTACCGATTGTAAAAGTACTCATTAGTGTTACGACTGTGTGTTTACTACATATACGCACACATACACGCGCGCCGTGTCGACATTTCTCTCAAATTCTTTGAATCGGTACAGTGTTACTTAATGCTCTCGCGCACTATGTACAGCGGCAGTAAACACATCACTTGCGAAATGCCACTCGCCTTGAAACGAAGAGTGCAATGTTATGGTGTCGGGTAATTTACGAAATCCGTGCACGACGTCCGACGGTGGACATTATTTAGAAAACGAGATGTACAAATTGGTTTAACAACGAGTTTTTAAATATAGCCACATCGCTGATTGTACTTCATCTTCCGTAAACCTGTTATAAATGAAGACGTCTTTATTGTACACAGGAAATATTTCGTCTTTACTTTGTTTGTCGCCATTTGTACACAGGCTACGCATTTTTACTACAATGAGCCATGCATCTCTTGACATCGCTGTTGCGGTCTAGTCTGCCCATTACCTCTTGCGTCTCACTCATCTACGTCTTAGTTATCTTTCTTATCCATCTATCACGAAAGTATTAAAAACAGAAAAAGCTCTTAATCTTAAAGAGAAAAGTACAAAAAACAAGTGTGATAGAAAAGCATATACTGCAAAATAAGATCATATTAATCATCATATTAAAATAATCATATTAATTATCATGTTAAAATAATCATATTAATTATCATATTAAAATAATAATATTAATCATCATATTAAAATAATCATATTAATTATCATATTAAAATAATCATATTAATTATCATATTTAAATAATCATATTAATCATCATATTAATTATCATATTAGAATAATCATATTAATCATCATATTAAAATAATCATATTAATCATCACATTAGAATAATCGTATTAATCATCATATTAAAATAATCATATTAATTATCATATTAAAATAATCATATTAATCATCATATTAAAATAATCATATTAATCATCATATTAAAATAATCATATTAATTATTAAAATAAGATCAAATTATCCATTACTGCGACACTAAAATAACGTTATTTTAGATTGAATAGAGAACAGAAACGAAGTTATTTTTTATTATATTTAATGGAAAATATATAGAAGTACAGGTAATTAATTACAGGGCTTTGTCTCCAGGAATCCAGTAATTGCGTGTTCTTGGACTTATTCAAATATTGCTAGTAACGGTATTTATTTATAAAATCATCACTAGGAAAATAACGACGGAATTTATAAGAAAAATTGATGCAAATCAACATGAGCACGAGTACCGTACAAGAGGAAGGGATAGACTGAGACTGCCATTCAGAAAGAAGGCTAAATCTCAGAAATCGATGATGTGCAGTGCGATGAAGATCTTTCAATAATAAGAAAGGAGGGGAACCTATATATATATATATATATATATATATATATATATATATATATATATATAATATATAAGTTGTATCAATGTATCCAAAATTCAATAAAAATGAATTGTTAATTGTCAAAGGTATTTGAGATTCCGTAAAATCAAAGTAGATGACTTTAAAATAATGGAACGATAGATGTGTCAATTTGAAAAAGTGTAATGTAAGTATAAGGTTCGAAAATTGGTCGTCAAAAGTATTGTCGCTGTAGCATAGTTGGATAGTGCACCTTCCCCGGTTTGGAAAGGGATCCAGGCAGCGTAACAACAATAACGTTATATGTATAGATTCAAAATGAAACTAAACAAATATGTGAAAGATAAGTAATAGTAAAAAAAAACGATTTTGATCTTGTTTATATTAAAGCATTTATAAAAATACTTATGTATGAACCATATTAAGAATATTTATACAATTCCAATTGTTGTATTATTATTTCAATACTTATAAAGTCTACACATGAATTAAATATATTAATTACAAAAATATACATATAAAATCAATTTTATCGAAAAATATTATTGTTGCGCCACCGGGATTCGAACCTGGATCTCTATCCAAACCAAATTTTGATTTTATATGTATATCTTTCTAATTAATATATTTAATTCATATTTCAAATATCACAGACCGTCTGTTCTGAATAATTACAACTTCACAATAAGAATGTGTTCTCCTAATAATAAAGTTGTATCAATGTGTCCAAAATTTAATAAAAATGAATTGATAATTCTGGCGTCTGCTATCAGATTACTACTCAAAGGTATTTGAGATTCCGTAAAAATAAGGTAGATGGCTCTTTCAAGTAATGGAACGATTAAATGTATTAATATCAAAAAAGTAACATAACATAAGTTCGAAAATTTGTCGCTAAAAATATCGTCGCTGTAGCATAGTTGGATAATGCATCTTCCCCGGTTTAGAAAGAGAATCAGGTTCGATTATATTTAATTCATATTTAAAATATCACAGACCGTATGTTCTGAATAATTACAACTTCACAATAAGAATGTGTTCACCTAATAACTTCTAAATTCGTAAAAAACCCACTGCCGCTGGCGCCAATCGAGTGTTGCGGGCGTTTTGAGCAGTGGATGACGTAGAAAATTAACAATGTATATTATTTATTCATTCTATGATAATATATTTATTGAAAGGACCTTATTAAAATTGCACGACTAAAAGCGGTTGAAGATAATTGTGATATTTTTCAGGTGCCGCAGGTGCTTGCGTGCCCGCCGGGCGCGTCACGGTGCCGTGGCTCCAACGGTCCCGGGCACGACGCACGCTGCCAGTGTCCGGACAGAGGGTGGCCGGCGAGCGGAGGGTGCGGGCTCGAATCCGGATCCGGATCAAGCCAGGAGTGCAGCAGACAACGCGAGGGTGAATATAATATAAAAATGGTAAAAAACACCATAAAAAAACGGGTTATGTATCACAGACGCATATATCGTACGATCTCCGGGTATATGTTTTTTTGGTTAGTCCCGCCCCACCTCTTATACTTTGTATTCTTCTTTGTCTTCAAACATTGTTTTATCTTGCGGTAATATTTCTTCTTCGTTGGTAACTAAAAATATTAAACTACGCACTTTTTAACGCAGTTCTTAACGAATTTAGTCGGGAAGCCTCCGAAAAAAATGGTAATACATGAAACTACATTAATCATAGTCGTGTAATGCGCGCTTACTATAAACCAACGCTCGTATCGCCAAGGACTGTCGCACACCACGTGGTTAGACTTCGTTGACCTTGGAACCCGCGCACTTGTGTACTTCTGTGCGGTTGTTTTTAATATATTATTGTTTAATATATATTCTCTTCAACTATAAATTTAAAGAATTACCATAGTCATGTTGAATGTCAAAGTGGGAGGAGTACATACATTAATTAATATTAGTGTTTTCTGAGCTGTCCTGCCGTGTGTTGGGTTTTTGATGCAGAAGACTCGGACTACGTTTCACTGATCGTCATCATTTGATATAATGAAGAATAAAGGCAAAACCGAGATGTTTTCAGGTTGTGGCTTAACATTTCATCATGACGTAACAAAAATGTGTGTTTTCGAAATATCTGCTGCCTACGACGAAAATCAACACAAGGCATAGTTCAAAAGATGATACCAGATGTAAAAAAAAACGCAAAAAACTCAACGGAACTTGATCTTAATCTGGTTTAAAATACAAAATATATACAATATCTTTGTTCGGTATTTATGACAGATCCACAGATCGCTGATGCCCATGTGCATGTGGATGCTCTATTATGTTTACCATACCTATCTGACCCCTCTCCCAATACCCTATATCTCAAAGCATGTCTTTTTTAGTTATATAATAATAAATTTCAGGTAGGAATAAAATTCCAGGTGAGTCGTGTACTTCCTGGTTGGTCCTCCAGTATTTATTGTCCTGTCCCTATACCAAATTCCTATCACTCTTTTTAAATCCCGTTTCCCCACCTCTTGTGTAAACAGCGTTCTTCCAAAAACAAGCTAATTTCCATACTGGCGGCCATTTGAATTTCTGAATAGCTAGGACTGCTATTGGTTGAATTCTAATATAAATAGCAACGTATAAATGTGACTGATTTTGCAACTAACACAAATTTTAAATGACCAATTTCCATCAAAAAGAGCTAATTACAGTGTGTAAAATCCATATGAAAAGATAACTCCAGTAAAAGTTAGAAAAAGTAAATAATAAGATATTGCTGCTAATGCTTGAAATAATATTCATTATGATTATTGGATTATTATTGTAATGTCTGGTGCAGACTCGAATAAATTTATTATTTGTGTCGCTATCGTTTCTCCACCCCTGGTCGAATGCAGGGGTGTATACGATCGGATTCTTACACCTGCAAAATTTTGATTAGAGAGACACACACACACACACACACACTCACAGAGACACAGGTTTACAACCTAGTACATACCTCGCGACAGGAAATTAAAAGTTTTCAGATACAAATATCCCAGGGGGTACGCGAGCGTGGCGGACAAGGGTTGCGCAGAGGGTGAATGGATTGACATAAGGGAGTTGATTCCACAACAATAGACGCGAAAATTAAAGTTAAATATTTTATAAATGATTTTGTAACAAATTTCCTGACAAACAACCCAACATCGTAACGGTGATGCGACATCATCGATACTGTAGTGAGATAAAACTTTGGACATGTAATAGTTGTCGCTTACTAAACAGATTTTAAAAATACAATTTGCCATCGATTACGTGCCGACTGCTGACGTCAGGCTTCCGAGAAGAATTACGCACTCAATTAAATACTGTCGTATAATGGAGTTTATTAATTTTTCAATCAAGATCATCATATACGGAAGCGTTCTTCTAATTAAAATATCAAAAAGTTTGATTAGACTGAATAGTCAGATTAGTCAACTGTCTCCGACATTAGTTTCTTCCTCAAACGAACAGAAGATTACGATCATATGAGTAAACGCAACAAAGAGATAGTGCGAATTATAAATGTAATAAAAACAGGAACATAATAAGTCGGTGGGATAGATTATGGGTGCGCCCAGAACGGATGCGGACGAAGAAAGGGAGGAATGGTTCCGGTCGAGAGACGACAAGAGAGGGGAAGCATGGGTTTCTCACAGGGTGAGGGGTAACATCTTGACAACATTCGGTTTGATTACATGAAATTCTGAATATTCTGATTCCAACTACTCTCCTGTACAATAATTAATATACCTTTAAAACATACTTAATTATTTATCAATGCCAGAAAGAAAAACATATTCTCAAATGCGTACAAAATAGTTAAGTTAAAAGGTTAGGTCAGTTGACAAATTTATTTAAAAAAAATAGAGCAATATTTTTTCATTTACTTTAAATAATTATTTTACTCGAAATAAAAAGAAAATTTAATGCGACAAAAAAAAATTGTCACTACGAGGTACGTTACTTCAATCGGAAATTGATGCCCAGTACCAGGAGACTAGCTCAGAGAAAGGATCGCATAACATCCGACTATGGCCGGCGGAGGTACGTACTCGCACATACCTTAGCGACTTTAGGAAGTTGACCACCTGATCGATACAGAGTGCCGCAGCCGAGTTGGGTCCTCAACCTCCGGAAATCAACATCCAGGGAAGCGTGATGCAAGGGTCGCAGAAAGTGCAATAGATAAAGGATGGATCAATTGTTGAAGAATTGATTCAATCATAGAAGTAGTTCGTAAGAGTGGTAAAAATAAATATATTATGAAAGGCAGACAGATGTTACATCTTATCATTTACAAAAAAAAAAAACTAAACAATATTCACGACCGACCACGTTGCCAAAATACACGCAGATGATGTGAAATGATAAAAGATTTAGAACTATGATAAACAAATTTATAATAAATTATGATGTTTGCATACGTCGAGGAAGTTGAATATAATAATTAGTGTGGTGTTTCGTATGTTCTGATTCCAAGCGTGAACATGTATCCGATTTTTAATATTAAATCATGAAGATGATCGATCAAAGTTTTACGAGAGAAAGTCAAAAAGAAAATCATTTTAATTAATGTCTTTTTCGCTTTATTTCTTTCACATTATTATCTCAAAGGTTCACACCTCAATACCGTGTACAAGTGTTGAGATTTTGATCTGGAGATAAACTGATTGATCGGTAGAAAGAGACATGATGTTCGATTTGATACGAGCGCACAAACGTCATTTAAAACCACCATAAATCATAAGTCATTAAGTAATTACATACATACAAAAAAAACATTAAAAATAAATAAATAATCAAATTTCAAAAATTAATTTTGCAAACTTATGTGTTTCCAGTGCACCGCCAACCAACAGTAGCAGTAAACCTCATTTTAAACATATATATTTCGGGGTTTTTCAGCCCTGCGCAGAAAGCCGATAATACCAGGGTGACAGGTGCTATCGGTAGGTATGGCAGTACCGACCGATTCATTATTCATACGTTTTCCGTTGAGCTCCGCGAATGTAGTTAGTTACCTGTCTATCCCCCTCTGCCCCGCGCGACGGATCGATCCGGCTCGCGGAACGCCCGGCCACTTTGCACAAAGCGATCGATCAATCGCCATTCGGAGATGTCGGCGAGGGCCTTTTGTTATGGACATTCCGGAGTGTCGCCGTCTTGCTCGCATCGCCAGTTGAAATTTCTAGATTGAGTGATAATTTTTGAGTGTGCGAGCACACGTACCTTTCAATATAATTTGGAGACTGATATACGGGCGGAAGGAGCAGGAACCCTTATGGGGTAATAATGTAACTATAACTGTTAAATAAATACTTGCATGTATTGGTCGCGTCTAATATGGTGAGAAAATCCGTTGTTTTCAACAGTGAGGGTCATTTTTCGAAAAAAGAAATCGAATTTCAAAAAAAAAAAAAAAACGTGTTGCTAGGTCAATTATCAAATAATTAATATAATATTACAAACACACATATTTTAGAATTAAAAACTCACAAGGCTGTTTAAAATTGATGGTACTAGTTTCAATCTCAGCAACCTTATGTGGAGAAATAAAAATAAATACACCAACAACTTTTAGGAGCATGAAGGCCGATATATAATATTTATTATTAGGAGAACATATTCTTATTGAGAAGTGTAATTATTCAGAACAGGCGGTATGTGATATTTTAAATACTAATTAGAAAGATATACATATAAAATTAATTTTATCGAAAAATATTGTTGTTGCGCCACCGGAATTCGAACCTGGATCTCTTTCTTAATCGGGGAAGGTGTATTATCCGATTATGTTACAGCGACAATATTTTTAGCGACAAATTTTCGAACTTATGTTATGTTACCTTTTTGATATTAATACATTTAATAGTTCCATTATTTGAAAGAGCCATCTACCTTATTTTTACAGAATCTCAAATACCTTTGAGTAATCTGATAGCAGATGCCAAAATTATCAATTCATTTTCATTAAAGTTGTCGCTAAAAATATTGTCGCTGTAGCGTAGTTGGATAGTGCACCTTCTCCTATTAGGAAAGAGGTTCAAATCCCGGTGGCTCAACAACAATATTTTTCGATAAAATTGATTTTATATATATATATATCTTTATAATTAATATATTCAATTCATATTTTGATATATTTATTAATGAAGTTAGGAATGATAATTGCTATAATCTGGTTTAAAATACTAAATAAATACAACACTTTCTTTCAAAAATAATCTAGTTTCCATACTGATGCCGATTTCAGAGTAGCAAAAACTGCACTTTTGGTGAACCTTAATTCTTAATATAAATGTCGGTGGACAAAAGCAATTGACTTTGTAACTATCACCAATTTCGAATGTTTCTAATACACATTTGTATATATATATACACCGGCGCTAAATATCTAAATTTTGATATTAAATATTTAAAAAAAGTAATATTTAAGTATTATTTTTATTTGTTAACTTTGTTTTATTAACCACTTCTTGAGTTTAAATACATCTACCGATTTCGAAAAATACAATTTTCTTCTTCAGGATGTCAATACTATTTTTTTCTTTTTTTATTAATATTTGTTTCTTCTCTATGAGAGTAAGACTCGTGTATAGAGAAGGAGTATATTCGAGTTAATTTATGTTTCAGTTAGTCTGTGTACATATTTTTTTTACTTCAGTTACAAATTTATGATAGTCCGTAATTTTTCTAGTCGTGATGGGGAGATTGTTAAAAAATGTGATGCCTTGATAAATATATTGATTTTGAGTTGCGGTATATTTTAGTTTCGGGATATCAATTTGATCTCTATATCTTGTAGATCGGAATTCGCTTCTAAAATTTAATTGATTTTTAATTTTGAAAATTTGAATCATTGAATTTTTTTTGTATGTCTACTATTTTTGATACTTTAAAATCTGTGAAAAGTTGTATACTTGTATGTCTTTTTTTTTTAGAATAATTTTTATTATCATTTTTTGAGTGTTTTCTAATTGTGACATTGAAGTTTTATATGCACCTCCCCATCCAATAATACCGTATTGCAAATGTGACTGTACAAACGCGTAATATATTATTTTCAGATACGTAAGTGATAAGATGTTTCCGAGTCTAAAAAATATGTAGGCAGTTTTTTTAATTTTGTTTGTGAGATTAGTAATATGTTCTTTCCATTTGAGAATGTTATCTATTTATTATGATTCCTAGGTACTTGATACAATCTATTGTTACTATTAGTTAGTATTGACATCCTGAAGAAAATGGTATTTTTCGAAACCGGTAGATGTATTTAAACTCGATAAGTGGTTAATAAAACAAAGTTAACAAATAAGAATATTGAATTTTAACCACAAAGTTAATTTTGCTAATTTCAAAAGTATAATATTTAAGTTCCTATATGTAATTATTTTAAGTGTTATTTTATACTTTCGTGTATTTTTAATTTAAATTTGTTCAGATATATGCTCCAAGATTCATTTTTATAATCCGTGGTGAGGGTTTGTAGAAAGGTTTATTTACTATACTATTTTTTCGTATTATAATATATACCTTTTTTTGTATTGTGTCGTTGAACTGCTCTGTTAATAAATTGTAAAATAAATGGTAAATAAAATAAAATTAGAAAAAATATAAAAATGGAGCTTGCCGACTGACTGACTGACTGACTTACTTTGGAAGACACTCTCCTCTAGTGTCAGTTTTAAGACCCTCTTCACTTATTTCACGAATACCCGGGCCCCCCGGGTAACATGAAGTCGTGCAGGTGAAACACGGTTGAAGTTATGTAGATTTCAATCATCGTGATTAGTTTTGGGATTATGTACGAGCTTTGATCCTTTACCATTTATAGAGCCCTGATACCCGCTTTTCACGAAATGTGTAATTTTCTAAAACCTATTCTGCGAATAAATTGTTTTCGAGAAATTAGCGTTATAGGCAGGCGGCAGCCGCCTTTTCACTCAACTCCTCAGCTTGTAGGCGGTGTGACCTTTTCTCAGAAATGCCAGGGTCACATGAAAGGCGGGAGGCTAACGACAATCGCAATGAAAGGACCTGGACAAAACGTTTATTTTTTCTATCAAGTCTACCAGGGTTCAACGAAACACAAGGGATCAGACCTTGAATATGTATTAGCACTCAAGTAGTCTACAAAATTCGCTAATTGTATTTACCATTTTACCCCATTAGCCGTTTCCGCGTTTTCCTCCATTGTATATTTGCACCCTTTCTGTATAACATACCAGGGCAGCATCATAAGTATTCTAAAAGGTCAACAACAAACAATCGGCACACTAATGACGTACGTACAAGCTTTCACATTTACAAAACATACGTACAGAATCCACGTCCCTCGAGATTATGTACCTCTCTCCATTTCTATTGATTACTCTGTGACCTTTTCTCAAAAATACCAGGGGAGCACATTTTTCAAGAGGTTCGATGATACAAAAGGCATGTAGTAATACGTAAAATGTCACACAGCTTTTCTTTAGTAGGGAAATGAGTTAAGAAATAAGTAAAATAAGTAAATAGTTATTTTGATTTGTATTCCTCGGCACTGTATTGCCGCTTGTCTGTACTGTATTGCTGATGCGGCGGGGGTATTGGTTCGAAAGTCCGCCAAGGAGATTTTAATTTTATTTATTTAAATTATTAATATTTAATTATTTATTTTTTCGAAATAGAAAAACATGCAAGCGCGGTATGTTATATGTAACAAGAGATGTCTAACGCTTTTATCTAACAAGCTACAATATAATGTAGCATAAAGAACATGAAAATGCTCTAAGAGTAATTAATGGCTATATATATTTAATAAGTAGAAAACACTCTCATAAATCAATATGTAAGTCTTTACGCGAGTAAAAAATGTAAAAAAAATGTCATAAATCAAAAATTGGACACCGAAAACTAAACAGGTGAATATCAACAGAATTAGATTGTTTTGCCATCAAAATGGTGGGTTATTGGAGCAGATCCAAGAACAGCCAATACAGGAAGTGGAGGTAATATCTTCGTCTTCATATTATTTTCGTTTCGTCAACGGTACCTACCTGCCTGCATTCCGATTTCGACGCGTAACGCACTAAGCACAGCGCCATTATTAATTCAGAATAATGATTATATGTATTCTTTCGGTCTGTCTGCAAAATGGCGACTGAATGGACATGCATAAATGTGTAATCACGAGAAGTGCTTACGAGATCGTTCGTTCGGAGAAAGTGAAGAATTGAATTATTATTATTATTATTTCCAGACACATATGTGTGTGTGTGTAGGCAATGGTGAGTCAAGCATGCGAATATGATTATAATCATTAATAATAACGAGTACTTTTCAATTCATCTTTATATGAAGTTGATCTTTAATTATTTGTGCTCCTGGTAGCAATCGATGGGTTAACGGATCAATATTTTTACTAAATATCTTAATTTTGAATTATACATATATAACAATTTATACCATATACAAAAATAAGTCGATTAATTTTATCACAAAATTGAAGGTAGGTAAGGTAGGTAATTAATTATGTACGACTTTTGCGCTCGTGCTAGGTAGGACAAGTTTTTAAACACAAATAGTAAAATAAACCACACAAGCCCCCGATACATACATCTGAAGGATTTGATTGTCCAGAAAACTTTACAAAAAAATACATATTTCTTTCTCACACTGTCAGCGGGTCTTCGAGGGGTCTCTCGCCAGCTGGAACTCTCTCATCAAATATTCTAGAGTCACCCGCCCGCGCGGAGTTGCGCTTGTTTATATGAAAACAATTAATTTAACAGTTATATAAGCCGAATTACTATTTTATTAGACGCGGTGCTCTTCGCTTAGCAAAGCATGTCGGAGTAGTTATAGGTCTATTACGGAGGTATCTAATTTACTGGCCTAAATGTTCTCGTCTCTGTCGGTGGGTGCTGTACAACACGGACGCGGTATCTAGCCGTTGGCTATCTGGTTGTCCAGCCGTACTTACCGTTAGCGTCACCAAGTCGTACGTTCAGAACGTATTTTTTTCTCATTTTAAATGCACATACATACCGATATACGGTTAACCGGGTATTTCAGAGAGTCTATAAAATAGCCGTTTATCAAATCAGCTAGTTGTAACAGTTAAAAGTATTGAACTGACTGAAATTGATTGAACTGAAATTAAAAGAGTGTTTGTAAAGGGGCGTCTATAGAGAGCGGTGGGCTGCCAAAACGTTAACCAGGGGCTCGCTTAATGGAAGGGGCGGATTTTTGTATCATTCATATCACAATTATACGCAATAATTATTAAAGCAATTGAATGTTACATAATATAAGTATATTATGTAACAATACGCAATATACCGTTAAATAATAATAATAGCAACAGCTGAAAAATGTACTTAACTACCTTGGATTGCAAGAGTGAAGAGTTCCAAGATTAACGTTTCAAAACGAAGTAATGACGGTACAAAGTAATACATATTAGGATGTGTCCTTAAAACTGTGCAAAATTACTGTGGTAAAGGAAAAAAATGTGCACATGTGAAGTATGAAGGATAAGGTTCACAAAAATATTGCGTTGAGCATCTAAGAACATCGGCGTTTTAAAGCATTGTTTGACAAAAAACTTTTTAAGCATTGTTAGACAAAAAAAATTGCCAAGTCTCTTTTATTACGCGCCCAATATAAATGTATTTTACTATATACGATTAATATTATTTAAATTTTTCTTAAATTTAATTTAATTTTTCTATTCTATTTTATTGTGTTGTTAATATTAAAGATGTGCAACGCGCAGGGAGAGAATTCTCGCGAACTTTAGACATGTTGCCAGAAGAGTTGGAGAAATTGGTGATCACGAGGAATACACAAGGGCGGAGGACGAGAAGACGATCTTCAACAAGATAAACACACCAAGTTAGAGACACGACCGGAGCATCAGTAAACAAGGGCCAGGATCGTAAAGAGTTTGCGTTGTAGAAGCAGACTAAAGAACCACGAAGCTCAATCATGAGCACATTGACTGATATATTGATCGTTTAAAGTCATTGACTGATACGTCAAGCTAAAAAAATGATATTAACCACAATAGAACGCGTTTAGAGAGAAATCTGCAATAAATTACAGTAAGGTATAGAAAGGAGACGATTCAAGGAAAACGCGATGCAGGAAGAAGCATCTCCTGGTTAAGGAACTTGACTAGCTACGTTACAATTTAGTTATTGTTCAGATCAGGTCTTCCCAGCGATGATTTCCAGTCTCTATAGGGAAGTCGGAATACGAAGAAAAATAATAAAGAATAGGAAATTTCTATAAATAAGTAATAAAATCATATATTTCAATAATCGAGCTTTCCCCAAAATAAACCGCACGCAAATAAAATCTCGATGAAATTAAAATTATTCCACCTTTGTAAGTAGCTCTGTGTAGCTGTAGATAAGAGAATTCTCTTACCACAGACAGCATAGATAAAAAAAGATTACAAACGGTCAATATACTTGCCAGATTTCGCTAATTATGTCTTTTCTTACTTGTAATAAAGACAATGTACACTTCATTTCAAATTGAACATATAAAAAAGAAAAAATTTAAGTAATATTAATTTAGAGATTTTAAAAACACGCTGATTTGGGAAATATTTTTTTTATTGGCATATAACAATACAGTCCAAGACATCCAATACTCATCAGTAAGTCATAGATAATAGATGGGGAAGCGAAATATATAATAAGGATTAGGTTAAAATAGGTAAACCGGAATTGTTCTCGCGGGAAAACGGCGTGATGATAAGTTTGAAATAAATTATATGTGTTACCGGCATCATATATATTTGAGAAGATGATACGATGAAGATGAGTACGAGTAGAAAAGAGTGAGGATATTAAACTACTGAAATGTATTATATATTAATATATATATGTGTAAAATGATGCTCAATTAAAACAGATAAATAATTATAATAAAATCGCCCCTCACTAAAAATGTGACACAACTCGCCCCGTTTTAAAAATACAAAAATGTTCATTTAAATTATTCACGGAGCACTTTGCGATAAGCTCGCGGCACACATCCTCGACAAAACAATAAAAATCAATTTTCGAAAATGGAACCTTCGGTCGTAAAAAGAGCGGGAAAGAAAGATGACTTCCGTTCAAATTTCAAACGTGGCCGTTGATAAAAGGCAAGCAGGAGGGAACTTTAAGACCGATACTACAAAATTTATCAAGTCCGACCCGGCGCGCCGGTATATTGCAGAGTAAAGTATGGAACCCGAGTGGAAAACGTCACGATAATCTGGGTTTGTTTTGTTCGTGCGATGTGCCCTTTTTACGTGCGAAAGCTCGATCAGGATTGCTCGGCGTGCGGACGGGCAACGGAGCGGGAAATGGTAAATTAGTACGGCCGCGCCGGGAAACAGACTGTCAACATTACCTCAAAATGCTCCTTGCACGGCGGCCATGTTGGGTCTTTTCCCGAGCTATCCCCTTCGCGAGATGGGCCGCGTCCCGACAGGGCTGCCATTAAATTCGACACGAACGGGATAAAAAAACTGGATGGGTAAAAAATTTACTAAATTAATATTATATTAAAATAAGTTAATAATTCTTAAGAATGTGTTTTCCTTAATAATATATGTTGTATCAATGTGTCCAAAATTTAATAAAAATGAATTGATAATTCTGGCGTCTGCAGTCGGTTTACTCAAAGGTATTTGAGATTCTGTAAAAATAATGTAGATGGCTTTCATATAATGGAACGACAGGTGTATTAATTTGAAAAAAATGCAACATATAGGTTCGAAAATTTGTCATGAAAAATACTGGCGTTATAACACAATTGGTAGTGTACTTCCTCGGATTGGAAATAAAGATCCAGGTTCGAATCCCGGTGACGCAAAAACAATATTTTTCGACAAAATTGATTTTACATGTGTATATTTATAATTAATACATTAATTTAGTATTTAAAATAAGTATGTAAATATTGATAAAATAAGTATTGTGAAATGTTGGTAATATTTTTTCATATAGAATTAACATAGATGTTGAGCGAGACTAGCGGTGCACAATGGAATCCTGGTTCCGACACTGATGTATGGAAGTGAGGCCTGGAGCTGGCAGAAAACGAACGAAAGTAGACTGAATGCAGTGGAAATGAGATCACTTAGGCGTATTTGTGGCAAATCTATTTATGACAGAGTAAATAATGAAGAAATAAGGAAATAATATAAAGCTGATGTCAGTATAGTGAGTTAGATTAAGAAAGGATCACTTAGGTGGTTTGGTCATATGGAACAGATGAATGAGAGAATGGTAAGAAAGATATATGACACAAGTGTTGATGGCACCAGAAATAGAGGACGTCCGCGGAAGACTTGGCACGACCAGGTAAACCAGATAACGGAGGATGGTTCTGTTAGAAGCCTCAACAATCGGCGAGCTCGTATGAATGTGGATGAGGCGAGATTTGTGTGTCAGGACATAAGAGTGTGGCGTTCTATCCTCTCTGCCTGCCCCCACGGGGAAACGGCGTGATGGTAAGCAAGTAAGTAAGTAAGTTGAGCGAAACTATTATTTGTGCGCAATAATATGGTTGACGCATAAATAATTAAACAGAACTAAAAACAACTATAAAGGCAAGTTGAAAAGTATAATATTCAACGAATCATTATTGCAGGGGAAGATAGAAGACAGCAGAACTATGAGTGAAGGTAGAAAGAGATTATCTTGGTTGTGTAACCTCAGAAAGTGGTCCAACAAAGTCTAAGATGTTATGGAGGATAAATCAATACACTGCAACATGGTCATGTGAAGAAGTCTCGTTTAAAATACCAAATCGTGTGCGATATATATATTTATATTATATTATTTATTATATCGATATATATTTAATGTAGCGGGCGGGCTGTGAGTTTGTTTATATAGTATTCAGCATCAACACGGGAATTACAAATGTGTCCAGAATGATACAATATGTTTATTTTTAAATGCGTCTTTGAATTTACAAATAACTATATTCTTTACAGGAAAATGGTTTGTCTCCCATCACATTTGTTTTTGTAGCTTTTCTCAGCCATTAATACATCAATATTTAAATTTAAAAATTCTTGTGATAGATAAACGTGTAACGCATATATATTTACATCTTTCATTCTTCTTCTTCTTCTTATTTTTTTATCAAAACACTTTTAATGGTTTTATCAAAGTGTATTAGCGATTTTATTTTATTTTTAATCTGGAGAAGATTGACAACTTCTCTGCAGCATACTTCTGCTAGCGTGCAGTAGCTGTGCGGGTAGGCTAGTATTATATTAAAATTATATATTTAATTTGCCGTAAAAAAATATATGTTTAACTTATCTGGTAGTTATATTATCACAGCAAATGCGTGGCAAATTTTATTACGACAGGTCGAGTATCTATGATACAACGTTTATTTTTGTATGAATAATTGTCATATTCCGGCGTGATGGTTTTTTTTTATAAAGAACTGATTTGCCATTAAGATAATGCATAAAATAGAATATATTTAAGTTACAAAGAAAAGAAATTGTATCTATAGCTATTCTGTAGTCGTTGCCATTCTCTGGTCAGGAAGACAGCTTCACACGAGAGCGCCGCTTGCACTAGAGTTGGGTTGAGCTCCAGCCGCAGCTTTGCGCCACCAATTCGATGTCATAGAAGTGGAACGAATCCATGTACACGGCCTTCGGCAAACATTGTAGATGCGCTACAATAACGCGTCAACTCGAACAGTATTCTGTATGAGTTGTACTGAATTCGGAGACGGTTGTACGTCATTTGCTTGTATGTCGACCAGAGCTGGTGAAGAATGATTTAAACAGAATCTGCATTACTGCATCGGTAGAAATGCCGTGACAGTATATTTGCACTGACGCTCAACTGTCTCCCCTATCGTTCTGTGTCATCATCGTTTTGGCCATCTTCATTGAAGATATGGCCAAGGTATTTGACCTTGATATGGATATTATCTGACCCTTTACCACATTTGAATGCCATTATGACCGATTTGCTGGCTTACATGATGGTTATGAGGTTACAAATTTCTCGAAAATCGCAATAGTTTTAAAGCATAGTGTATTTGCGCTCAGGTGAGGCAGATGCCGGAGCACATCTTCTGAGACTGGGTGATTATGAATCATGAACGTGAGACGGTCATGATTGCGGGATTACAAGGAATAGCTCATCGGATCCCGGCAATTTATTAGGGTGTGGGTTTCCCGCTGGGAGTTGCTAGAATGAACGATGCCGGGAAAAGCAGTGGCTAGAGAAACCTAACTGAGCATTTTACTAATACCTCTTGCGACCTGGACAGGGTGAATTTTTGCCGGACTATGACCGATTTCTACGACAGTAACACATAAATGTGACGTCTACCCTCCCCTTTTGGGGGTGCATGATTTCTATAGCTTCTCTCTGGCCGCCCTCTGAATTGAATGTGATAACGAGTCTCACGTCAAACTGTACAGGCATGGCTCTGGTACGATGGTACCGAAGCCAACCTATGATGGTATTAAGATATTAATAACTGAATGTAAGATTTTCTGATAACCTTATTGGTCGGTTTAATCTGTTGCTAGTGACGTCCCCTAGCCGTAGGCTTCGTTTAGGCTACTATCTATGAGAGATCACGAACATATCTGATTCTTAGAAACGAGTACGAAGGGAAAAGTACTGGACTGGTAAAAAATTAACAATATATCTGATTCTTAGAAATGTGTAGCGAATCGTCCGATTGATCTGTGATATCGCATGTCTTATCATCGCTTTTAAATATTTATTTTATTTACATTTGTGAATACCACATGTTAAAATAGTGTTTCGATTATATCATACTAGAGGAAGATATCGAATTAGATTGACGTTCACGAAGAAGATCGTGACATGAAGATTTTCAATAGATTGCCAGAGGACATTAGAAAGGAGGAAAAATTTTATAATTGTAAAATTAAAGTTAAATAATTAGATAAAATACATTATTTAGACCACTATTTATTCATGTTTCGATACCTGTGGTATCTTCTACAGGAAACAATGAATACCGAAATTAAAAATACAAGCACAGTTAAAAACAAAACTATAAAACGGTGAATAAGTAAGAACTAATATGAAAACAAGTTTAAAAGATGATTATTTGCAAAGAGGATTTGGTTATTTATAATATTTAGCTTATTATTAACACTTTTACTTATTTCGAAAATTTCAAATTTACCTAACTGTAAACCCCTAGTATTTGTATGTATAATTTATAAACCCTTGTTAATATTAAAATAATGATTTGTTTCCAAAAGGTGATTAACAAATTCTGAATAGTTGTTGTCATTCAGACAGTAAATATGTGCGATGTATTACTGGTTTTCTTACTGTTACTGTTTTATTGAGTTTACTTCACACCTATGTATAGCGATCAGCTGTATCAGTGTTGTATACAGTTTAATCTTTAAGCATAGTAACAGGCATTTCCCGATTTCATCTTAGTATTTAATAACTTATTCATATCACCGAATAGAATTAGATCTTGTGGCAACTGGCACTTCTCTGGTGATAGTCCTAAGATCTGCGGGATGCCAAGAAAAGTGGAGAAGCATAGTCAAGAGGTCGAAAATTCACGGAGATCACGGTTTGATGATATATATACAATATACGACCCTATGGGACTTAAAAATCTACGACCATCGTTATTGTGGACCAATCTGCTGGGAAGTCGTAGGTCTGTCTCGTCATTATTCTCTTATCTACGCCATGTATCCCTCCCACTGCAGCCTCTTTGCTTTCATCTTACTTAAGATACCCGGAGCGGTATAATGCTCCGAAAATTCCAGATTTAATAACATCCTCAATTCTATATCGGGATCAACTATCAAAAAATGTTCAGCCACCTGAATTGCATGAAGGTTTGGATTTCTTTCTAGAATGTTCATGTGATGATTTTTGATTTGACACCACAATTTCTCAGTTAAAATACTTTAAAAAAAAATCTCGTCTAAAAATCAAACATCGTCTTAGAGATTGCATTTGTATCTTGTAAATGTAAAGACAGAAGTAACCGTTCGCCTGATCGTGGTCAACCCTGTTCTCCCGAATCCCGAGCAAGGCCAGGCACCCGTCAGAGTGGCCCGATTCGCGGCCATCGGGCGAGGTATTTGAAAGGGGAAGCCAACGGAGCGAGGAGACGTCGTACTTACCTACTGCCCACGACGCACACACACACACACAGGCACACACACAAGACGAGAAGTGTAACCAGTTCGGACGTGGCCATCATCTGCGTGGGCTCGTACATCCTTTGTTGGGGTCTTCACGCTGGCAGCATAATATTATATCGAGTCTATTAATTATAGCCCACCTGGCTGCCAGTGGGGTTCGGTGACTTTTTGTAGAAAAGATGCTGGATAAGAGTCTGACAAATTAGCCTTATAAATCCTTTTACACTCGCAACATCAATTACAGTTCTAAAATTTAAATGCGTATGCAGTATTCGAAGACCTTGACAGGCGGAACCGAATGCGCATACTTTCAAAAATTTATGGATACGGAACGAATGATAGAATCCACCGTTGCTGGTATCTGTGTGTTTACGTTGAGTTGAGAATGTATATGTATTTCGACTCGCTCCGTGTTGCAGTGTGCGTTATGACTGGACGAATTTATTTGCAGCGGTGCTGTTTTCGGCTAGAAACAAAAAGGCCAAATCTTTTTGACTAGAACGTAAGGGATGCGGAGCATCCAATGCATGTATGACGCGACCGCGTCTGCTGGCTACTGGTCCGCGAAATAAAAATAGTAATTAACGGGATTCTTTTCATATCATATTAAATCTGGACAGACATTCTAGTGTGACGAGCCAAATGTTAAGTAAACAGAAAATCAAGAGCCGCAACATAAATTTTCACTGTAGCTGTATCACATTATTTAATACACACAGTCAGAATACAGTTCTGGGGTACTTGGAAGAATAGAATATATGCAATCTATAAGCTTCTACTTATAAAACAAGAAAACTTAAATAATTAAAGCGTTTTTGGGTTTGGTAAAGTTTACTAGTTAGAACGGTGACCTTGACCTTGCATGCTACGTCTGGCATGTAACTACTTGTTCAATTTTGGGCGTGATTGTAAATTGTCGTCGGTTAATTTTCCTTCTCAATTTATTTTTTATTTGATTCATAGAAGATAATGTTTGTTCGCATAAACAAGTAGTCAAAGATGCCAGAAGCTAGTTCTTTAAATGTGTCATATGTTGCTGGCAAACTATTCCATGTGTCTAATGTGATTGTATATGAAATTTATGAGGTAGAGTTGAAGAGTCGTGCAAATGGCGCTCTCATGGAAGGCTGGCTCCCTGACCAGAGAATGCCATCGATTGCAGAGCAGCTACATATATGATTATTTATGTTATATCTTTAACCGTGGTGTGTCCGCGCTAAGATGATGCAGACGCCGGAGCACATCCTCTGATTACAAGGAATAGACTATCGGATCCCGGATATTTATTAGGGTGTGGGTATCCCGCTGGGCGTTGCTGGGATGGACGATGCCGGGAAGAGCAGTGACTAGAAATACCTAGTGAAGTTATCCCTCGCACTTCTTGAGACCTGGACAGGATGAATTTTTGCCGGACTGTGACGTCTACCCTCCCCTTTTGGGGGTGCATTATTTCTATAGCTTCTCTATGGCTGCCCTCTGAATTGAATGTGATAACGAGTCTCACGTCAAATTGTACAGGAATGGCTCTGGTACGATGATACCGGAGCCAACCTATGATGGTGTTAAGATGTTAATAACTGAATGTAATAAAATAAAAATGTAATATTGACGAATCGAAACGAGAGTAAACAACTCTAAAAACGATTCCGGGATAGGGTGTAAATAAAAATATTTATATGTTTTTAGAAATAGATTTCTTCCTCTTTTTTTAACAAAAATATTATTAACGTGAATGTATTATTTATATGGCGAATCAGGTTTTACACAAACAACACGACCACGCTGGAATAAAGATATTATTATTATTATTATTATAATGAAGTGCTGGTGCCAACACTAATGTATAGAAGTGAAGCTTGGAAAGAGCGAAAGTAGACTTATTGCGGTGGAAATGCAGTCGCTCAGGCGCATGTGCGAAAAATCTATAAACGTTAAAGTTAAAATGAACAAATTATGAGAGAAATCTATCTGTTGCACAGTCGACAGAGTTACGAAAGGGTTGCTGAGATAGTTTAGTCACGTGGAACGTATGAGTGAAGAGAGGATCGTAAGGAAAATATGAGGCGAGTGTTGAAGACATTAATAATATAGAGCACGTCTGCGAAAGACCTGGTGTTATCATATAAAGAAGATAATGGAGATCGGTCGTGTTAAAAGCTTCAACAAACAAATAGTGTGGGAATATATCCTCTCTAAGAATGAGTCAGTTAACGCTTGGAAAGTGGCAAGAGGGAAGATGGACTCATTCCTTTCTTCCTAACGTCGTCGTCAAGTTGAAAGGCATGATGTAACCTCCAGACCTAAATCATTTTGAATGGCAGATGATTACGGGGCATGGACAATTCCGGAGTAAACTGTTTTGAATTTAGACTTGTGGATGCCCCGCGATGTACATGTGCGAGAGCGGAACAGACGCCTGACCATATTCTGTGGACTTGCGAGATACTTAGTATGATTGGTGGATTGACTGGACTTAGACATCGCCCGCCCAGGAATGCAGACCTAATTACTAATGAGACGAATCTTGTTTTATATACGGAGTTTATTCGGGTATGGGTGAATCGTTGGAGCTCCTTACCTGTCGTGTATCTTGTATACTTCGTGTTTTGCAACTCGTTTGTGTCTCGTCCACTGTCCTTCTTTTGGGAGTGTTTTTTGATGAATGGATCCCTGAGTGTCCGCCTTGAACTACTGCACCTTAATTTTCCATCTAAATTTAGAAATCTTTGCGATAATTGCTAATAAACACATTGAATTTCTTCTCTTATTTTTGTTTTGCATATATTTAAATATGTAATTAAATTAAAGTCGCGTATTTTTATTAGGTTTGATGAGTGCGACCGACGAGGTAGTCCTAGCTTCGAAACCGTTCTCGGGAAGGGGTGAGCCTCCCTCCCCCCCAGCCCCAACAGCTGTTCTTTTAAAAAATATATAAATATCCTCTCTGTCTAACCTTGTTGTAAAACTGCACGACTGTATAAGTTAATAGTTATAATAATAGCGACGGTCAGTGTAAAGAAATATTTTAAACGTTCTTCATTTTGCCTAGATTCAGGCGCGCTGCGTGCACATTAAAAAAATACATACGTAAACGCATTCACGACGCGATAAACGCAAATTGAGAATTGTTACGTGTCAAAAGTTGCAATTGTGATTTCATATTCTCAGAGTAATACTCCATCTCTGCCACAACGAGACAGACGCAAAAAATAATAATAATAATAATAATAATGGGTTTTGGTACGTCTCCTAGAGTTCCCATGTCCACACGTTTCGCAATGGGAAACTGTACCATGATAATGTTCATACGCAAACATATTAATCCACGTCTACTTTGCGAATTTCTCAGCACATCGACATAATAGAATTATGTATGAAGAAATAAATATGCAGGGCTGTCTTAACATTTACTCAAGATAAAAAATATTATCATGTAGTTTACAAAATATTATCAGTTGATAGCCGAAAGTCGAATTATATTTTTTTTACCTGTTACTCACAGACCAGTAAATGAATAGACATGAAATAAAGTGTACATATATATGAGAAAGGGGTTTGGAACATTACTTCACACATTTTTGGTTAAAATAGTAAAATAGGTAGTAAAAGTATTAATAATTATATAAAATACATTGCATAAACCACAATTTATTTATTATTCTACATGTTTCGATATCTATGGTATTATCTTTAGAGAACAATGTATACTGAAATTAAAAAAATACAAGCATAGATAAAAACAAATATATAAAATGGTGAATAAGTAAGAACTAACATGAAAACAAATTTAAAAGGTGAGTATTTGGTTATTTATAATTTAACTGTAAACCCCTAGTATTTGTATGTATAATTTTTAAACCCTTAGTAATATCAAAGAAATAATTTGTTTCCAAAAGATGATTGGCTAATTCTGAATAGTTATTATTTAGGCGTCTCAAATGCTCCTTAATTTTAATAACAAAATTTCTGCAAGTTTTACTCATATAAAAATAATTGCAACCATTGCAAATTAATATGTAGACTCCAGATTTTTTTTTTAATATCATTCTTATCCTTGTAATTAATAAATAGTGGTTTAAATAAAGTATTTTGTATAATTATTAATATAAAATGAGGCCACAAAGTAATTTTGCAAAAATTGAAGAAGTAAAAGTATTCACTGTTCGAAAATGAAATTTTTGTATAAACAATACGTATTTTTTACATTAATGCATATTATATTGTCAGCGTTTAAAGTTTTGTTCCAATCGAGTCATACGTTTAAAAAAAGTCGCGGAGCTTTTTGATTGCAAAAAATTAAGAGTTATCGAACTTCAGCGGATAGACTATTTTTTGTTAGACGATTCAGGACCTGATGCAAAAATATAATAATGTATCAATTTCGCAAATATTTTTTTCCACTTAAAACTCAACACGATTTTGTAATAAATCTCATACAATAATTTATATATAATATAATATAATAATATCCATAACGACACAAAACCTGTTGATTTTGCATAATTACTCTTTAGGATCCTGACAAATATGTAGTAACCAAATTTTGCATACATTGTTTTTGTTTAGAGACTACATAAAATAAATCCACTTTCCTCCCCCTAAACCCCCTAAACCCCATAATTTTTTATTTACTCTTTTATAAAAATTGGGAGGCTTTGAATTAAAATATGCAGGAACTCCCGTTTTAAACTCGTAATTTTTTTACTGCAACTGATGTTCTGAACCCCTCTTCTATATGTACACTTTATTTCATGTCTATTCATTTATTGATTTGTGTTTGGAATCAATAAAATATTAAAAAAATCTCTGACACGGTTGAGATTAGGCACATGTCGCTGAAATATATTTTTAATATGTACCTCTAAAAGATTATAAACCCTGTCCCACCTGATACATTAAAAAAACGACATAATTTTTCGGTACACCTTATATTTTTTCAAAGATCTTTCTTCTCCGCGTAAAATTGCCAGTTACCGACATCAAGAATATCCGTTACGAGAACAAAAAATGTCGCTAAGTACCCATTACTCGGGTGGTAGGTATTAGTGAAGTTGAGGAGGTCTCGTACTGTTAAAATATTTCTGCAACCCGGCCACCGGCACAGTGACGTGTGTCAAATAATGATGACGTTAGCGGATGAACGTGAATACCCGGAGCCCGAGGAAAAAATAGATGTGATATCGATAACACGACGTGCCGTGAATACGTCACAGTTCAATTCGTCATATTTATTTTCGCTTCCACTCATCTCTTGAGAATATTTTTGGCTTATGTGTATTACCTACCTACCTACTCATGAGGCAAATTTAACACTGTTGGTGATGCTATTGATGAGAAAAAATGCTACTCTTGACTCACTGGCGTGATTGTGATTGATATTCGATAATATCAGTGATTGGAAACTGTGACTTTGATCGCGGTGTCATTACTTCCATAGAACGGCAGAGGAGACAGTTGAGCGTTCGTGCAAATATGTCGTCACGGCGTTTCTACCCATGCAGTAAGGAGCTGAAGAGGAGTCTGTTTAAATCATACTTCACCAGCAAGTGTAAGAACCATACAGAACCAATCAGAACAGAATACTGTTCGGATTGGCGCGTTATTGTAGCGCATCTTTAATGTTCACCGAAGGCCGTATACATGGATTCGTTTCGCTTCTGAGACATCCGAGTTGCGGGTGTAAAGCTGCGGTTGGAGCTCAGCACCAACTCTGCGGTGCAAGCGGCGCTCTCATGGAAAGTTGGTTCCCTGACCAGAGAATGGTAAAGCCTAGCTACAGATACAATAATACCCGTGACTGAAGAATTTATATTTTGTTTATATATATATGTATTTCCATGTATATTTTTTTTCATAACATAAATAACATTTCGTAACTTTAATGTATTATGTTTATTGCGAATCGGGTCTTAATAAAATCCAGATCATAGTGGAATAAACGAAATATTATTATTTAAATAATTGTATATTTTTCACACAACCGTGAGGTTTCAAATGCCCTTGCCAAAAAATGTCCTACACGCCTTTTGTTATGTATGCTAAAATCCGAAGAATATGACCGAAGTGCACGGTATCACTGTGACCGCGCGGATACACCTCTGGGGACACTTCTGCACGCGTCGATCGTAAATTTACCGTTGTGATAAGCGAAAAGGCAGAAAAAAATATAACTTTGTAGTCGCGTCACGTTCGCCGATATTCCTCTCGTCTTACAAATCACCTTCGCGTCGCTTTTTACTGCCTTTCTTTCGGGCATCGGGTCCGCCGTTCTCGTCCAACCGAGCCAGCCAGGAAGGGGTCGACAAGCGTGGCAATTGATACACGTTAAATGTTCTAAATGGAAACATACTAAATTAATGTATTAATTATAAATATACACATATAAAATCAATTTTGTCGAAAAATATTTATAATTAATACATTAATTTAGTATTTAAAATATCACAGACCTATGTTCTGAATAATTACAACTTCACAATGAGAACTTCACAATTTTCCTTAATAATAGGAAACATACTAATTATAAATATTTTAGAAGTTGTATAGGGGCTGTGGTCGTAGATTATTATTGAATTGAATGTGCGTGTGGGTATTTATGCCGTGTCCAGAGCAAGGTATGACTGGTATGGCAAGACTGGAGTGGTTCACTTGAGATGTCGACGAAAGAACGATCCGCGAAGAAGTGGTCGGCTAGCTCCTAGGACTCGTCCGTCACGATGTATTGAAATATGCTTATTGGTCAGTTCGTTTATATGGCTGGTAGGTGATTCCTTACATGGCCATGTCTGTGGGGCGCAAAATATTATAGTCAAAATAATAAAAAAATACTACGTATTTATAATTTCATGAAGAATCTATAGGGATGAGAGAATCGACGGATATGTAGAACAATATTAGTTTAGCCGTGTGAGGTTAAGCTATTGTGAATGTATATACATGATATATGAACATGTGGAACATAAGGACGATGTACGTATGCTGTGATACCAATCAGAAAGATGCAGAAGCAGGTGATGTATTGAACAATGAGACTGCTTAAAGTGTGAGTGGTGGACGCCCCAATATTCATCCATCACTCAAGTGTTCGATTGATAGTCGCATGACGTGTTGGGTATATGAAGTGGGTCAGGCATTTGTCACTTGATTTATTGTTAAGCACATTATAAATTATAAATGTATAGAAATTTGACTACAGTCTACAGCTGTTGGGAAGGCGGTGGGTGGAAGAGTTACGTTTGAGAGACGGCCGTCCCGACGGTTACCTGGGAGTACTGCTGACAGTTTGATTTCGTGCACCGGTATCTGCAAGGCGCGTTCAGTAACGCCGGGCGGTGATGACAAGAGTGGAGGCGATAGACCTCCTCAAATCTCAGTGGAGTAAAATTGTATTTTTTTTATAATAACATATTTTATAGCAATTGTAAAAACGAACAAAAATTGTACTTACTTACGGAGAAATTTTCATATTTAAAATGCTCCTGTAGTGACGAAAAAGGACATGACGTACCTGAAACAAAAAAATCTGTATTAGAGGTTTATTATTTATGTAGTACAACACAACTTTTGTCACGAACAAGCCAGTTGCCATACTGGCTGCCATTTAAATTTGTGAGTAGTGAGACTGCTATTGGTTGAATTTTAATATAAATGGCAACGGCAAAAAAACGATTGATTTTGCACCTGCAACACCGATTTTGAACGATAAATTTACACCGAAAAGAGCTAAGTCCGACAGTTAATAAATAAACACAAAGTGTAAATTCATTCGAGAAAACAACTGCATTAAGAGTTAGAAGAGTTAGGTTGCTGAGTGTATCGCACAGGATTAGTCGCCAAGGTGACGCCAATTAATTGATGTTTTGAACACGAGGCAGTAATTTTTTAAAATTTTATTTATTTTGATCTGATAACATTCGATTACGTTGTACAAATATACAAACAGTATACAAAAAAGGCGAACAAGTAATGTAAGAGATGTTCACTGTCTCCTTAACTAGACCGAAGTCTGTGCTAAAGGAGACAGGTTCATCCGTTGTCTATCATACAAATATGAAAACCATAATTATGATTAATATATATATATATATATTATTTTTTTTTTTATCTAAACCAAAAATATTAGGAATGAGGTAAAGAGGGTTTTAAAAGAATTTTAATAACATAATAAATAAGTAAAATCCTCTCGCTATCCCGTGATTGAAACACTACGCAGAACAGAAAAATGAATATAAATAAGTGATGTTCTGTCCATGTGATCATTTCCATGAATCTTTGCTCAGTTTCCTTTCTGCCAACACCCAATAACCAGCTTATTTAAACATACACGAGAGAGATTCCGGTAAACAAAGACTATCATTTTTGATAAAAACACGTCACGGCGACGCCCGTCGCAGCTAATACGCTAAGAAAAATATGAATAAATGATTGTACTGTTTGTAACTGAAATAAAAAAAATGTATTCCGCAGGCGTGAACGCCATTCTCGATTCTGTCGCTGTAGTGTGTTTCATTTCTTTCAACCTCATAATCATCATCATCATCGCCAGATGAGAGAAGCGGAGATCGGCAAACCACCCTTGTTTGTCTACATTTCTTGTTTCCTGTACGAAACACTGAGCACGCAATTAGTAGATAATTGGTAAGTGTCAGTAATGATGGGTTTCCTCACGAAGACAACAATCCTCAGTTACCAGGTACCGCCTTGGAATAAATGGTTTTTTACATGCTGAAATCATCCCACCGCAGAGAGCGCGCTCGCGTTCCGCGTGTCCAAGCGCACAAAACAATAAAATGTAACAATCAGTGATTGCATCGGCCCGGCAATGTCAAAGTGGAGCGAGCGGTTGCCGGTCGCCGCTACACGCGTCTCACGACCAGTCACCGGGTCGTAAAAAAGATCGGAATGATTTTGTTTTTCCTTAGAACACAGATAAAAATAGCAATAATAATTATTGAAATTACGGTGCGACTCACGACCGCCCGCATCACTGCAGTGTGGCCGGAAACTCGCGGTGCCGCCGAGGAGGCATAGTTCTACGTGAAAAGGGTGGACGTACAAGACTAAGGGTGATTTTTTTCACTAGTAGGTACTTACGTGTCAGCGGCGGTCGGTGACGTTTTACAGAAAGGATGCTAAGGGATGCTCCAGAATGTGTTTTATACCGCAAATGGTCGGGAGACAAAACTTTTATGCATTAACATAAATTAACTCGAATATACTCCTTCTCTGTACACGAGTCTTACTCTCATAGAGAAGAAACAAATGTTTAAATATATATATATCCACTGATATCTTTTTGTCCAAGTTTTTCGATTTGTTCACTTGAAAACTGCACATTGAACAAAAACTTCACACATACGCCTAATTGATATTTCAAAGGATATTGATATTTTATTTCGTATCAGTTTCCTGTCAAGTTTGCGCACAAATAAAGTGTTATAGAATTATATTTGATGATTTAATAAATAATAATAATAATAATAATAATAACAATTGGGTTTAGTTCTTATCCTACAGTTGACATTATAAACCGCATTAGCACCGCACAGTCATCGTAGTCTCAATTATGCTCAATAATTTTTCTCCGCTGATCACCAACAAGCCATTTGTCTCTCCGTCTTAACTTTGGTCTTCCTAATCTCCTGTGCCCTGTCGGTCTTGTGATCAGCAATGACTTCGGCCCAAAGATGTCTAATGACTACCTAATCATAAACATCTAAAATTCTCATTGAATAATAACCAGATTTTCTTGTGGCTACGTTGAACAATAATATTGAATAAAAAATACGCGTCATCGAAGATGTTCATATTATACGAATCCTATTATGTAGCACAATAAATATCTAGCAACAATCGGTGTAATAAAGTAAAATAACACAGTCAGCTTGCTATATGTGTCTATCTACCTATTTACGGTGACTAAGTTCCTACCGCGGTTTGTTCGCTCACTTCCCAAGCCGGAACGGAAACAAAGATGGCGGCGGAGAAAAGCGGCGGCGGCGGCGGGAAGCGCCTTTCGCCCCCAATTCATCATCCGTCCATCCCGTACAATGAGCGGGCGACTCCAGACCAATCACAATGCGTACAAAGGTGTCAGCGTGGCACCTTTGAACCGCCGTTTCTCTTTTCGCGCCAAACCGAAGGAGGAGGTAATTAATTTGAAAATTGCCGCCGCCGTGAAAAGCGCGCCGAGGACCGGCGGGGCCGGGGGGCGGCCATTCAGGGCGGCGGGGAGGGCCGCCATTGGCCACCGCGGGATAATGGAGGCCGCACACAAAGGATGCTCAAAGCTCGGGTGGAATACGTTGTATCTGCGAGCTATTGTGCTACCCTGGTACCCGCGATAGAACCGAACGGAGAAATAAACACAAACATGGAAAATATTTTATAATTTTACTTACTACATGGATATTTTTCAATATTTCTACAATAAAAAATCATAATAAATGTCTCAGTCATATGTATCATGCTCTCCTGTATAGAAGAACATAGAAGTAGAATATAAAATACGTAATTTATTATATAACTCCTTGGCAGAGAAAGAGATGGAATGAGAAATGTCAGAATTTAAGTTGGCTATCGTGAGTGCAGCGGACAACCACGTGACATTCCGCGGCGTCAAATTATTATTTCCAGTAGTGATATCGTTCGGCGCCCCATAGAAATCCGTTTCAACTCAACGAATTACGTCTGAAATCGAGTGTAAAATATCGTCATTTTTCCTCTACACAAAATTGACAGTTGGCGCTTATTTTTGCGTTACCACATTGCAATTTTATTAAATTTGATAATTTAACACACATGTCGACGTCAAGGTGCTGATATTTTTACAGTTATCGAATTTTCGTAAAAATTTTTTTGATTGATTTATTTCGTCAGTGGAGACTGCTGACTTTTTAGACATTCCCGATATGCACGACACTACCGCAGAGTCCGATGACGAGAAGGACGCAATAATATAGAACGCAATATGGAACGTTCCAATTTGAGTAAATTTGACGTACGTTAGCGATATTTTTCGTTTTTGTTGCCGAGTAATTCAACCGAATAAGGTATTATTTTTTAGTTACTAATTATAATTAATATACGAGTTTTTTACTATAAATACAGTGAGTGCGCCGTCAGATGATGATCTACAATGACTCAGCCCATTCATCCTCCATGTGCCTGATAGGTATATAATATATTGGAACTTAAATATTCACAGTTATCGGTTCAGTCAACCTGTTTCACACTATCTGCAGCTGCTCGCTCATTGGTCGGCAACAGCGGATACGGATCCATGTACCCCACTTACATGCATACCTCACTGTGAAGGAAAAAAAAAATAGAGAAATTAACCTAAAAAGATAACGCGCAAGCCTCGAGTCTATTATCTGACGCGCTCCTTGGTAACGCTGGTCCGCTATAGTCTATTTTTTATCGATACAATGTCATTCGAAGCTACGAAGGGAGCAATGACCGAGGTCCAAAAAAAAAATTTTTATTTTATTATCACTAATACTAGATATTCTTCTATTCAATGACGTAACTTTGAAAGAGGTCTACATGGTTTGTGAATTATTATTTTGATTATGATTTAACAAGAAACTTAATCAGTTACAACAGCCAGCTACCTAAAGATGCACCTAATAGAAGGGGAAAACCCAGAAAATCAGGAACAGGCGGAAATAATATTTTTTCTTAAATATGTATAATAAAAATCCCTACCTAAATAAAACGGATCAATTATAAACGAGAGTTGATGCTCAGTGATTTAAGCAATATAAATCTAACTAACTAACTTACCGCCGTTTCCCAGCGGGAGTAGGCAGAGAGTATAGAGCGCCACATTCTTCTGTCCTGACACACAATGATCACACAAGCTCGCCGATTGTTGAGGCTTTTAACATAATCATCCTTTAGTATCTGGTTTACCCGGTCGTGCCAGGTCTTCCGCGGACGTTCTGTATTTTTGATGCCATCAACACTTGCGTCATATATATCTTTCTTACCATTCTCTCCTCATTCATCCGTTTCATGTGACCAAACCACCTAAGTGATCCTTTCTTAATCTTAGTCATTATACTAACATCAGATTTACATTCTCTTCTTATTTCTTCATTCTTTACTCTGTGATAAATAGACTTGCCACATATGCGCCTAAGTGATCTCATTTCCACTGCATTTAGTCTACTTTCGTTCCTGTTCTGCCAGCTCCAGGTCTCACTTCACAGGATAAAAGTGAATTTAGTATAATTAACCAACATAAAAACTAAAAATAAGTATAGAGATATAATTTCTTCTTCTGATTTGTCCTCGATATATCCGTTCTGACGTCTTTCGGCTATTCTAATCGTTCTGTTCCACTTTATTCTGTCCTTGGTCACGTTCATAGTCTTGTTACTAATGGTTTTATGAAGAATGTCACATGAACACATATCCCATAACATATGATTCGACCATCTTTTATTTAATTAGGAATAGGGGTCGCCCTAGAACGACCACGAACATAATGTGTCTGTCTGCCCGTCTAAGCATTTTCATTTCTTGTTCATCTATCATTATTAGCCTTAGCCTGATGTACAACGCGGTGCCAGGCATCTCTGTCGTGGACCAACACAATATGGACTGCCTCCAGATTGCTCTATTTTAATTTGGGTCCGTCCATTTGGGATCCCTCGACAAATTAACTCCACCTGGGTGTAACATATCTCTACATACATATAAATGAATGTGCTTTGTCTCTATAAAACCCTACACTTTTTGACTGATCTAAATCAAATTTTGCACGGGATGGATATAAATGAAACAATGTTATAACTCTACTTGAGTTTATTAGCACTAATCGAGTTTCTGTGCTAATAAACTGAAGTAGAGTTATTACGTTGTTTCATTCTAACAATAACAAATTTTGCATGGTTATTCTTTAGAATCCTGCGCAAGACACAGCCGCCCTCCTTCTTCTCGTACCTTATCCGATCAACGGTCGTTTACTATTCATTGCTTCATTTACAGCGGCCCCTCATAGTAGACTGAGCAAACCATTGAAGTTTTCGGATTTTTGCTGTTTTAAATACATATTTTTCTTCATTCACCCGTAACATAACATATTCATTCGTAACTTAATCCATCCAGTTTATTTTGACCATTGTTCTGTAGATTCAAATCGCCTTATCATTTCTTCTTCCATGCTTCCATTCCATAAAATAATATCGAAAACACATCTAACCATTCGTATTCGTAATCTGAGGATGAGTTCATGACTGCAGAACATCTTTTCCGTGCGAATAAATGTTGCAAAAGCTATATTTTCTCTAAATAAAGAGGTTAATTATTCGGTACCAGGAATCTCAGTCGGTTGGGACCGGTATTAACGGAGTGTTTTTTTCTGTTATTAACTGCAGCCTGGTGGAACCTAGAGGTGAGGAAGGACTCCTGCCCCGGGTGTCACCATCGTCGCAGCCACCAGCGTTAGAGGGACTTTGGGATGTGACGTATGAGAGAGTGATTGAGTTAAGTAGGGAGAGATGTGAGAACTGTCACGAGATTGAGTAGATGAGTGGTGGTGGAACGGGACTCTTCCATCTCAGCTTCTCCTGAATAACTAGTCTATCTCTGAAGTGTATGATTTATAATTACTGTAATAAACTTAATATTATTATAAGGACATACCGAGTTTATATTCCAAAGAACGGAGCCAAAAGTAATTAGTCAGTAAGAAGAGTATAGAATCCCTAAGGAATCTGGTGATACTTGGAAAGTCATCACAGTGGATTATCTCTTTATTTTCGTGTGCAATCGAATTGTCCGAAATGAAATAATAACATCGAACCATTCGCATTCGTGACGCCGTCCTTCCAAAGTGAAAATAACACGTACCGTTTGAATGATTTTTGATGTCGTGCAGTCAATCTCGTAAAAAAATTCCCCCTCCCCGTCGACCGTCGAACCGGAACGGGTCCCATATTCTAATGACCGAAAATCCGTCGGTCCGTTCCGCGAAAACTGTCTTCATCTCGTCAGCCGACCCACGCGCGAGATGCCGGTCCGCCATTGGCCGGCGCGGGCCGCCGGCGCCATCCCCCTCCCCCGCGCGGGATGCGGCGCGCGCCGTCCCGCTCGCACGGTCGTTACACCTTCGGACGTCCTTTATCTCGGCAGAGGGCGCCCGCTTCAAGCCGACCGCCGAAATGTGCGCCCGTCTCGGCCAGAGACAGAGATGCAAGACGAATGTTTTAAATCTATTAAAATATTTAAAATACGAAATGATGAAAGAAAAGCACATTCTTTTTATTTAGTCACTTTTTTTTTTTATAATGTTAATGTTAACCCTTCCCAAACCATGCAGTAACACAGGTCTACCATTATAATTAAACCTGCAATATTTCGATAAATAGATGCAATACAAAATTCGTATTTTAGATAATCCTATAGAAAATATTAGCGCTTAGGAATGACTAGTGAAAAACCAATTATGAAAAGGGAATCGTACAAAAACAATTATTTTTTCCATTCAATCCGTTGTAAAATTAAGACGTTGGTAAAAATATAATTTGTGATATGAAAGACAGAGATCTCACACTATTTTCACAATGAAAAGAACAACAAACATACAAATATAATTGTCTCTTTCTTACTAATTAAAAGAAGAGAGATAAGAAGAAAGGACGTATAAGATTTAATGAATGCTCTAAATTATGTTATTAATCATTTTTTTCAAAATTGAATGCTCAATATTGAGAGTAAATTCGTGCCATTAAAGCCATTTAAGCTAATAAAAACATTTTTTCTAACAGTTACTTACGGTAACACGAGTTGACAGCATGGCTGCGTTCGGGTATTTTATATCATGGTAAGGTAAAGGTTAAATTGGTAATCTGTTGGAGAGATAAATTATATAATTTTTTCCCTATCTATATTAAGCTGTCTTCTATTATTATATTAGTACAAAACCAGTATAGAAAACAGAGCAACGAATGTAGTGTTATTTAACTGTGCGCGTTAACACGTAAACATTAAATATATAAAACAAATTATTAATTTGTATTAAAATACCACATATTCGGAAAATGCAAGGTCGCAGCAAAAATGTGTTCTCCTTGAAAATTAAATATACCTATATATTTTTTTAAATGTCAGCTAAAAAAATACTATTATAATTAACAATAATAAGTACACTTGTTTTTGTAGTAATTTTTTTACCTTAAAGATGCTTCACATGTAGTCTCTATTTTTAAAAATTGTTATCGATATGGTAACTGATAGATTATTTAAAGTCTCATGAAAAGAAAATAAACACCGATAGATTTACATATTTTTTTAAAACATTGAAATTGCAATCAAGTGGTGATAAATAATCAATATATTAATTTTTTATGTATTAACGTTTCCAAAATTGAATAAAAATGAATAATCAATTAATTCTGGCGTCTCCTATCGGATTTATTCAAAAGTATTCGAGATTCCGTAAATATAAAGAAGATTGTTGGATTAGCATAATCGGTTTATGCTTTTCCTCGGATAGGAAGAGATCCAGGTTCGAATCCCGATAGCAATAGCAATATTTTTAGGATAAATTGATTTTATATGTAAATCTTTCTAATTAATACAGTTAATTTGTATTAAAAATATATTTTCACCTAATTAATTATTGTAGTGAAAATTCATCAGTATAGAGTTATATATATACCCAAATTTCAGTCATATCTAATATTTTCTTTAAAATGTAGGTACTCTTCGATACCCTGCAATTAGTTATTTATTTATTATTATTATTCGCGCCTTGTTCAGACGATAATATATATATATATATATATATATATATATTTAATAATTGAAAATCTCATCAGAAGCGCAATACACAAAGAAAAAAATTAAATAAAAAATGTGAAGTAGAGCAATATATCCGTCACCATTGAGTTGAAACACAAAAAAATGTCTCCTTTAATACAGACTTCGGCCTAGTTAAGGAGACAGTGAACATTTCTTACATTATGAAGCTTGTTCGCCTTTTTTGTATACTGTTTGTATATTTGTATAATTTGTATAAAATGTAAATATATATAAGTCATAAAGATCGAAAAAAAATCTTTCAGCTTAAAATCACGAACCGTGAGTCAATCACTGATATCTTTGAGTCACACTCACTATCAGTGATTGAATATCTGGAAATATCGTGATTCGTGATTATTTTTTAAAATTTATTTATATTTAGTTTTGAACCGTGATTCGGCGCATGTGCATATGAAACGAACATATTCACGAAGGAATGACGTTATAATTCGTGATGACCGGCATCTAGTAGATTCTGCCAAAAAGTTTTATGCATTTGACCTCGAAATGCTGAGAATTTGACCCGAAAAATGAACACATTTTTTAAAAGGTTTTCATCATCTTTGTGATGATATTATTGTTCATTAGATATATATGCTAGAATATGTTTTTTATGTAAATAAAGTTTGAATAATATAAGTAATAAGAAAGTTAAATTTACAGCAAAAATGTGAACTACCTCCGCATATTCATTCCCCAAAGAACGCATTCTGGAGATTGCAGAGTCAGCACGTGTTCTGACATTACCACTGTAATAGAACAATGCATTGTGTCTCGATGACCTCAATGGTGCGCGAAAGTCGAGCAGACCAACAATCTGGGGGCAGTCTATCATACCATTGATAGTCCTGTATAGAAATATAAGGTCGGACAGCGTACGTCTCACAGATACCATTCGTTATACTTCTCAGCCTTTCCGCTCCTGGAAAATATCTAGATCATACATAGCGTTGACGAATATTATTATAATTAGCACTAATCACTAGTAAAATCTTGTAGAACCATCGATAGGAGAATACGTAATGCCAGCATTTAAAAAAAAAAATGACAAAATTGACTTCAAAGTTACTCCCGCCAGGCACCTTTGTTAATAAATACGATTCGATGACCTTTCATGACGCCGTATTAATTTTTTTTATTCGAACGCGAGACATCCGGTAGCATCTTTTCAAATTCTGACCCTCGACTCGCCTCGTAACGTCCCTCCCTCTCGACATGTATGCCGGGTGGCCACAAACTTCTTCAGTGAGAGTATACCAACGTGACGACCTTGGTTTTTGGTTCGATCTCTATTCTTCAGAATGCCTGCATCTCTCTTTGTGTCGTCAAATGATAATCCAGTCCGAAGACATATTTGAGTGAAAGATACGTAGAGGTAAGCGTCGTTCTGACCCAAGGCTAGAATTCAGTACAAATAAAAGCTATGGACCAAATCAAAGCAAACCGAATACGCCTATTTTTTTTCCTTCATCCCTACTCTGTCTTATAACTCTATCTTTAAGCAGAAAAAATATTTTAATACAATGGTATTTATTTACAAAATTATCGATAAGAAAATATCAGCGGAATTCACACGAAAAATTGATGCAAATCAACATGAGCACGAGCATTGTACAAGAGAAAGGGATAGACCGAGACTGCCATTCAGGAAGAAGGCCAAATCTCAGAAATCGATGATGTACAGTGCGATGAAATTTTTTAATAAAATGCCAGAAAACATAAGAAAGGAAGAGAAATTGAATAGATTTAAAATGAAACTGACTAAATATATAAAAGATAAGTTTTAGTAAAAGAAAATACTTTAATCTTGTTTATATTAGAGCATATATAAGTGCTTATGTATGCATTACGTTAAGAAATAAATAAATAACCACGGCATATAAAATGATACCCGCTCAGCCAGTTAACAATTTATTTAAAAAAAATATTTTTTTCTTTAGATATCAAATTACTTGTTCAATTTTGTGTTATTTTTTACGAATTCCTGCCTGTTATGTATTTACATAACTTTAGAACCATAATTTCACTTGATTTGGTTTAGAATTTTTTTTTTTTTTTTTTGTATATAATTTGAAAGTCGCTTTTTGATGATAACTTTTTCAAAAAATATTATAAGGACAATGCCAACCTTGAAAAACTGTATCGTACTATAATTAGATTGTTTAAATATGAATGTAAATGCGTAGAAAAAAAGAGGTTCTATAATGGATCAATTACTCGTCATTAAAAAAATGTTATATTGTATTAATTACTTAGATCTTGATTATGTTTTTATATAAATATCGAGGCTACTATTACAATACCCACAAGAATATTCTTATATGGGGGCGTATAATTCTATTATTACGCGGAAAAAAAAAGATTTAATGTGTGACCTTAATTATTTCATATTAAATACACGTATTTATATTTAATGTATCATACGTTAAAAATAAATTAAGAATTTTCCTTAGTAAGAAGTTTATTTGATACAACCATCAGATGAATTTTGAGCCACTCGGTATCGCATCCTCGTCACGCAGCAGCGGGCATGACGCGATCACGGTGATTATAGATGCCTGCCGGGCGCGCAGGAGATGAGAGGAGAGATATAGAGAGCAGGCGGACAGGAGACCGCCGGCGGGGGTCCAGGCTACAGAACCGGTTACAGTTCCAGGCGAGCAAATCGGAGATGAGAAGCGATCAACTCGAGCGGCGGGGCCACGTGATTGGTCGACATTTCAACCATCCCGATGTCTGCTTGACTCGTGTTTATTTTATTTTTATATATCAGACAATTTCCAACTGGATATCTGTCCAAAATTCCGTTACACTAACATATTATATATTATACAATGCCAGCAAATCGGTCATAATGGCGTTCAAATATGAAAAAGGGCCAGATAATATCCCTCCTGTGTGGCTGGACGGGACTGGAATAAGGTCAAATACCATGGCCATATATTCAATGAAGATGGAAAAGGCGATGATGGCAGAGGAGACAGTTGAGCGTTCGATGCAGTAGAAAGGGGAAGAGGATCCTGTTTAAATCATTCTTTACCAGCAGTTATACTTGCGAGCTCTGGTCGAAATACAAGCAAGTGACGTATAACCGTCTCCAAAATCAGTACAACTCATATAGAATACTGTTCGGATTGGCGCGTTATTGCAGCGCATCTACAATATTTACCGAAGACCGTATACATGGATTCGTTCCGCTTCTGAGAAATCGAACTGCAGCTGGAGCTCGGCACCAACTCTCTGGTGCAAGCGGCGCTCTCAAGGAAAGATGGTTCCCTGACCAGAGAATGGCGACGCCTATAGAATAGCTACATATACAATAATGGCCGTGTCTGAAGTATTTATATGTGCAGTGTATATATTTATATATATATGTGTGTGAACTTTTTATTTATTTATATTTTCCTTGGTTTTCTTTTCATAACATAAATAATATTTCTTAACTTTAATGTATTATATAATATGTATTATCTTTATGGCGAATAGGGTCTAAAAAAAAAACCCGATTATTAAAAACATATTCTGACTAGAATTCAGTCTGATACCTACAGTAGGCAGTTACCAAAAAAGCATAAACAATTAACCGAAACTATAAACACTAATCGGAAATTATTAACTTGTATCTAATATTTCTATTTGAATTAAACACACTAATAAATAATCCACATCAGATATTCAACACATTAATTAAATTATACTTTATACATGAAAAAACAGGCTACTTTGACACATACTAAAGTCTAGCAAAGCAGCCAGGACAATGCTGAATTACTTTCAGAGGTTTACACATACCTGTCATTTTATTCTACTAGTTTAATTTATAATAAATACTTGAGACGCATTTCGTCTTGTAATTGCAATTATTGAAGAAATTAAAAAAATAAACTAACGTTAGTAATAGAATGAATACAATTTTTTTTAATGGTGTTAAAATTAAGATAGAAAAAAGGGTTTGTAGAGGATTGGTGAGATGGAATTATTGGTTCAAAAAAACGTTAGAAATTATAATTATATCCTTGAAAAAGCCCTCCTTGAAAACAGTTAAACTGCGCGTACATCATTACATCTATTTGATGCCAAGTCGATATAATTGAAAAAAAGAGTAGATAGGACGGTTTGAGGATAAAGAAAATATATGAAGCGAAAACAGAAATAGACAGATCAGTTAAACCAGATTACAAACTTCAATGATCATCAGAAGATGTAGAGATGAAATGAAAATATGAACAAAGTGAACGTATCCAAAAGGACGCCCAAATAGTGAAATTATTGGAACAATAGGAGAAACATGGCAAATATTAGCCGAGTATCGAAAAGAATTGAAATAGATAAAGATGATGATGATAATGAAAACAGTTAAGTACATGTCTTTTGAATAATTCACATTATTTTGGAAGAGTCGAATTCGCATTCCGAGTACGCGGTACATAATCCGAGAAGCCCTAAGAGAGTATAAATTATTTATTACTTCATCACGTAGGCGATACGCAAAACATTTTTCTCATTTCCTACACACAACCCCGAATCAATATTCCGTACGCGCACGAAAGGCGATGCCATAACCTCACATTAAAACGACCATTTTATGCAGTCGGGGAGATAATGCTTGACATATGCACGACCAACTGACCGGATAATTTATTCCAAAGTGGGCGCTTATCGCCGCGCCGAGAACGGCGCGAACGTTTTGTGTGCAAGCGGAAACAAAAGGCGATCGAATTACAATGGGAAAATTCCAAATTCAAACTTCTTCATCTCGTTTCGGTCGTGATGGAATCAATTTCGAATCCTGTTTGCCCCCCATTCGCGCGCGCAACGATAATCTATTCCATTATTCGCCGCACACATCGGCGCGGATAATCTATCCCATTATTGGGCTTCCGAGAAAATTCAAAATCGTAACATTCGAATCAGCGCCGTTTCGTCTCGTTCGCAAGAGGAGTCGAGATCGCCAGATCAATCGGAAACCCGCGGAGGTACGAAAGAGAAAACGAGATCGTTACCGCGCGGGGGTGCGAGGGGGAGGGCGCACCTGCGACACAAAGGAGAGAGTTGAAAATGGAATCTTCTGGGCTCTGTTCTCCTGGGAGCGCGCCGGAGAGGGAGACCGCCTTACCGGGATCGCGGAGGAGCGACGAGGCGCGGGCTAACCGGGAGGTTTTCCGTTGCGTGTTTGTGCGGCCGGTTGCCGTGGCGACCGGCGCGCGCCGTCCTTACCGGGAATCGCACACTCGCGCACCGCGCTGCACACTCGGGCCCGCGGTGTACACACGCGCAGCGGGAGATACGTCCCGCGTGTGTGGGTGTGCGGGCGAGCTTTATTAATATCTCCTAGAGAGATTGGTACACCTTGTACTGCCTTATGTACTCCTGATAACTTTGCCGTCCCAAAGGGGAGAGCGAATCACTTGCGTGTGCGTTGCAGGGGTGAATTCGTGGACTATTATTTATTGAGAAGATAATTTTCTAAAACAAAATTTTCAAACAAATACCATGTTTCATTTGTTTTATTCTTCCATATTTATGTTTATGCCCATTAATGACTATTGTGTATTTATAAAAATTAAGCTAGGAAGAAAATAGTGAGAGGAAATTGCAAAGTTTAGGTTATGTTTACTTTACATTGGAGCAGAGTCAATTTCCATAGAAAAACGGACGACTTCATCACTGTCATCAATTTCATCACCATGTTTTATGTTATGTGCGCGGATTAAAGTGACATATTAAGTACTCACCTTTATAGGCTCTCAGAGATCATCGTGGACATGGGCCTAAAATATAATCAGAATAACGTATAAGCTTATCGTTAAGAGAATACATAAACTATGAAAACGTAACTGCTGTAATCTGTGGCGTTGTTCAGTAAGATTGATTATATAAATAAATATATAAAACGTGAAATATATATAGATTATTTAGATGATGTCCTCTAAGACAGATCTCTTTCCGAATGTGGGCCATCCTGTAATAATTACATATATTCAAATTCGGCTCTGCATCTGCGTGTGTATATTATATACATAAATTTTATGCGTGTATCTCTCTGGAAGGTAGGTTGGTAAATAAGCCGGGCAGGCGGGCCGGGCGGGAGCGGGTGGAGATATTTTGAAACACCGGGGGACGTAACAAAAAACAGATCGCAACATGTAACAACGCATACCTTTAACAGAGCTTTTAAATTGTACGGAGAACCCGTCGCATTCATGCCTTCCTGGTATTCGGGTGACTCAACTCGCTGGCTTTTTGGCGTCGTTGAAACAATGGAATAATAATTTGTATTATTAATCATATTTAAATTATAATAATATTCTTTATTAATCGGCATAGTTAATGATGTATACTAGAACAAATTTTTTATATAAGATAATAAATTACAGTTACATCGTATTAATAAATATCATGGATTCTAATATGATTCCAATACGAATTTGATACCTGTTTTTAACATATGTATATAGTATGTTTTTTTACACAGAATTCTCATGAAAATGTGTTGTAATGCGTTGGTTGCGTTACACGTAGTAACGGTCAAGCCGTTATTTAAACGGTTATTGTGTTAGATTGTAACGGCGATTGGTAACTGATTATTTGAAATTCTTCGTGCAATCACTGGTACAGTTAAATCTCACCAATCATTGTTACAATCGAACTAGAAAATTATTGAACATTAGTTAGAAGGTTCGTCGGTTGTGGGAGGGGGAGGGTCTTATGTAAGAATGTCATTATGGAAATGTAGTAGACAGGCAGCTTTGTAGATACTAGAAACATCTAGTAAAAAGAAACACCTCGTAAAATACATATTCTACGTGTGGGTGGTATGAGGTGAGTTTTTTTTTTAAATAGAATATATTTTAACAAATAACTCCCAGTAAAAAAGGGGTCACGAAATTGCATTAAAAATTAATCGTCAGAAATAGCCACAAATGATGATGAAATATATGGAAAAATGTAGGGGTGGAGTATTATACGTAGGAGTGGTATGTTATACGCGTCGGAGATAGGTAATGTGTCGGAGATATATCTGCGGGGTTCAAAAAGCTTCTCTAGAACCGACTTTAATTATATTTCAGCAATGGGGGGTGGTTGTTGAATTCACAAGAATAATACCAAGATGGCGATATAGACTTTGATTAGATAGATTTGTGGAGCTACGGGACATGGCAGGACGCGGAAGGGGTGGCAGTATTGTGGCTGTCGTGTACCCTGCGGAGATCTACGCTTTTCTAGAACCGACACCTACGGTTTCAGATCTACCCGCGCCCGCCGCGCGCCGGCCATATTTGTCTACGGCCGCTCTGTTGATAGATAGCCCGTCGCCTGGCAACCGCCGAGTAGGTTGTTTTATCTCCACGGCTCGGCCCGCCCCCTGCCACCGCCGCACACCCCGCCCAACCCATCCACCCTTGTGCCGGTGTCCGAGCCGAAAGAACGCCCAGAAGCGCCGTAAGGTATGGTACAGTCCAATACAATTATCACGTACCTGTTCAAAGTTATTTGTGTACCGTGTTAGATGACGTCAAACAAAATAGATAGGCGGCATCTGCCTGCAGATTTTCCACTATTGATCAATTATAATAAACACGGCAGATATATAAATGAATAATTTTAACATAGCGTACGTTAAAAGTGTATACAGTGGGTGCCCCAGTAAAATGCGTCCATTATTATGAAAGTGGTCTAAGTCAAGAAATTGAAAAAAAAAATTAGTTTATAAATTATTTCGCGTCACATTGTAACAATTTTTGAGAAATTTGAAGCGTTATATTAATTGATTACCTGAATTTCTTTTATTAACTTATAAGCTACATTCAACATTTATGCGTCGAAATAAATTATAAATCTAGAAGACTAAATAAAAGTTGAAACATTGTGCTGTGTAATATAAAAATATGTTACAATCAATCTGAACGCAAACCTTTAAACATCTCGAAACGAAAGAAACATGACTTAGACCACTTTCATAATAATGTATGTTTTATTTTCATCTTACCGAAAAAAAAGATTTTAGAGGCGCTCGGTATCGCGAACCCGGTACCTGTGACATCCTAAGCGAGCGATCTGCCGTCATGTTATTACCTCCTTAGACGACGGTGTCAAATTACACCATAATACTAATTAAGAATTTAATTTTTGAATTATTTCATTGACACTTGGTGGATTTTGTAACGAACTTATTTAGTTATTAAAGAGCTTTAAGACTATTTTTAAGTCTCATTCGTTCGCAGTGCAGTGGTTCGCCCATCGCGGAGATCAGGGTTCAGATCTCCGCCGGGGACATTCAACTCCAAGTGGTGTATTTCATTTTTGTAGTAAATATTAGTTAGTGGTCAAGATATTCACTAGGAACAACGCCAGACTACAGGGAGACGGACGCTAGATGCGCACATCACGGATAGTCATACTGAAATATGACAAGTAGCTGACGCCGATGATGTGAAATGTCACGTGCACCATCTGCCAGCTCATCTATACGTTAATCACCAGTAACGACCGCTTTGATAAATGCAAGGTTAATAATTTTTTTACACAATTTTCTTCCACTAATTATTTTAAAAATCGACCTACCTACTCTCATAGAATGCATATTAAATATATTCATACTCGATATTTAAAAAAATAATTCAATTTTTTTAGTTACCGCATAGTCAGTAAATTCACAAATACATCCTTTGCCGACGAGTTAAAATAACACGGGAGTGTTGTGATTTTTGAAGATTGACGTCACGGAGATCGCTCCGGTGCGAAATATTTGAGGGGGACATACACAGCAAAATTCGCCAAGCAAGTAAATGACGTCAGATTTCGCAAAACGCGTAAATGACATCAGCTTCAGTGTGCAGCGATACCTGGCGGTGCTCGTCCGTCCCGAAGGGGTGTCGGCTGGATGGAGGGAGGGAGGGAGGGTCGGCTGATCGATCTGGCCGGCAAACACCCCCGAACAAAGGATGGCCGAAAAGCCTCCCTTTCAGCGGGGGATGTTTTTTCAGTGGCTGGGGCGGAGGACGTAGCAGCTTGTAGAGGAAATCGGAAAATTTAACGTACACAAGAATACAGAGAAAATCACCACAGAAATATATATTTGGGGATACGTAACGTACAAAACATGGAAAATGCAATAAATTATTTCTAAATATGAATTAAATATATTAATTAGAAAGATATGCACATAAAATCAATTTTTATCGAAAAATATTGTTGTTGCGCCACCGGAATTCGAACCTGGATCTCTTTCCAAACCGGGGAAGGTGCATTATCGGACTATGCTACAGCGAAAATATTTTTAGCGACCAATTTTCGAACCTACATGTTACCTTTTTGATATTAATACATCTAATCGTTCCATTATTTGAAAGACCCATCCACTTTATTTTTACGGAATCCAAATACCTTTGAGTAATCTGATAGCAGACGCCAGAATTATCAATTAATTTTTATTAAATTTTGGACACATTGATACAACTTTATTATTAGGAGAACACGTTCTTATTGTGGAGTTGTAATTATTAATTAGAAATATATATATAGAAATATATTATATTATTTCTTTCTAATTAATATATTTAATTAGTATTTAAAATATCACAGACCGTCTGTTCTGAATAATTACAACTCCACAATAAGAATGTGTTCTCCTAATAATAAATTATTTCTCACTAATACTTCTCTGAAATGCAAAAAAAAGGGAGCATTATAATTACAATTAGTGGTTGGTTGCAACGCATACGTCACGCCCCTTTTCATTCTTGGCACTAAATAACCTTCTTAAAGCTCACGCTAATGTTGTAATGAATCTTAGAGATTTAGTCGAGATACATCTCAATACCAAGTACCTACACGTGTTGAGATTGTAATTTTTTTGATCAATTCAGAAATCAGTTTGAGATTGGTAGAAAGCGACGAAAACTTAAACCAGTGTACACGTCGACAGGTGCACCTACAATTGAGAATTAGAAAGTGATCTAAGTCATGTTTCTTTCGTTTCGAGATATTCAAAGGTTACACGACACAATATCTCAAAATTTATAATTTAATTCTACATATAAATGTTGCATGTAGTTTATAAGAAAATTTAAAAAAAATATGATTTTGAAATGACTTACTCCATTATCAAAATAAACTCTAGCGGAATACCGTTGAATGTTGTAAATATCCACTGAATATGACGCTTCAAATTTGTCACAATTGTTACATTTTGCATCATATTAAATTAATTTAAAACAATATGACGCGAAGTAATTGATAAACTCTTTTTTTCTTTTCAATTTCTTGACTTAGACCACTTTCATAATAATGGCCACTATTATATATTCTGAAATAAGGCATTACATTTTGAACATTTATTTATTTATTTTGCTGGAGAGATCAAAATCACCCACGATGACATTTTCACATTTGACGACATTTGCTCTGAGACGATGGTGTGTACCTCAGAAATTGACCACCAAATAAATAGACATGAACTAACGCAAATTCCTAGTACAAAAAAAAAAACATTTTGGTGGCAACCACGTGATCACTTTGATGTCATTCAAGCAATCAAAGAGCTCCGCGACTCTTTCTTTTTAATATGACACTGTAAGAGTTGAGGTTGTGTGTTGAAGTTATTTAAATATATGTTTGACTCGAGATTGTGTCAGATGGTGAAGACGCTGTGAGACAGAAGCTCCTAACATCTTCTTGTCTCACGCGTGTCGCAATGTAGAGTGTCTGTTGTAACTTAGGCTTTATTTTGAAACTCTCTGATCATTTTCCTAGCAACCTGGCGTTTTTCGATTCGCAAATTTTTGATCAGAATCCGGTCTTCTGCGGTGATTTTTGTCACTCTGTACAACAATTTGAAACAAATATAAACAATGGTAAAATTAATAATCAAAGATGGCGAACGAAAATTGTCGAAATAAAACGTAATATAGGTAAATAAGTAAATTATTAAACTATTTAAGCTATTGTTGATATAGTTAAACTAATTTTGATGTTAATTATATCACATTTTACGAAATTTTCTTCAGATTCGCGAATAAGGTTTTGAAAATTTGAATTTTAATTTTTGGGGTCTTCGGATTGTGCTGTAATAAAATTTTAAAAAGTGAAATAGGTAATGCCTCCACACACGTGCGATTTTTTTTAAATATAAAAATGGTAGTGTCCCACGGGAAACGCAATTAATCTGCTGCAGTGCCGCAGTCGTATCACGACCCGCCGGCTCGCGTGCGTGTTCGCATCCAGACCTGCGCACATCTGCTATCGTTAATGTCATCTCATCAACGTAATTATAACAAGCGGCCCCCGACCGCCCCCTCCCGCCGAGGGTGGAGGGCGCCGTCAATAATGGGACAGACACCGCCGTAAAAAATGGGATAGAGTTCGCGGCCGTCTACCTGGCCGGAAAAAATCTCCCTCCGCCGGCCGTTTAGACGCCGACACGCACGCGCCGCCCGCCCGGAATTAGAGGGAAATGATTATTGCATGGGGGAAATTGGCGCCAGCGGTACACCCGGGGTAGGTTGGTTTAGATTATAAATGCGATGATGTGTCGCATCGAATGTGTGGCGCGTTGAAGCGTTCATTTTTATTAATTGCACGGCGATGTCGCGCGCCAATTAGGGAGAACAAAGGAATTATTACATTTGAAGAAAATTATTGTAAAAATAAATTGTACGTGTGAAATTGATTTATTTTGAAACAGTCATCAAGTCCACCTCTTTCTCATGTTACTTGTATAATAATATGTGGGTATTTATTAAACAATATACAGTTAAATCTCTATCTGTCGTTTTTGAAGGGACCTATTGAAATGAACGATGAATGCGGGAAAATATAAAAAAGTTACATTTTTCTTATTTAAACGTTTAATACACATTTCACATGTAAATGAATGTGTTTAAACAAAAATAAAGTTAGAAAACTGCACAGAAACAAAAAAAATAATTAATTAAACTTTGTATCGTATAATGTCATTTGACGTATGATGCGTAATTTAAACGATTAATGCGGTAAATGAACGATCCTTGCGATCTATCTTTGGGTGTTCTGTATAAAATTAATTCGGGACTGGAAAAATAAACGATACATGCGGGAAAATGACTATTCGAAAAACGATCGATCGAGGATAATTTCACTGCAAACATAAAACGTACGCCAATAGGTTAAGTATTTATGGCATAGCACTCATTTTTATAATCACAAAAGAAATAACTTGTAAACAGGTGATTTTCGGATAATCCCATTGGATAGTGATGTTTCCTAACCGTAAGCTATATACTACTGTCTCTAGGATATTCTGTATAATAAATTAACTTAAAAACAATGTACTTCAAGTATTTTAAATATTTTATTTAAACACTGCTTTTAAAAATGAAATATTACATTTTCTACAAATATATATTTTTTCGATGAATAGATTTTTTTGTATATCTTTCTAGTTGATTCATTTAATGTAATGTCCTTGGGATTGTATGGATGTGTGTGTGTGTGTGTGAATGCCGCACCGCCGCACATGAATGCGTACCTGCTGGCGTGTGTGTGTGTGGGGGGTATTAAGGGCTCTCTCTCTGCGAGTCCATCGGTTTAATTTTTTAACTTGTACGAGTGACACACTTTGTGTCTAAATTGTATACTGTAATAAACGTGTAATTGTCACAAATAGTATTTATTTCTTGGACCTTCACATTTACGAGGTATACACTGAAGATGTACTTAAAATACACGTACGTAACATTTAAATTGTGTTAACAATATATGATTTTAAAGTTTTCTACGACACATATCACATATATTAATGAATTATCATTAATAAAAAAAAATTATGTATATCCGCTTGTTATTTATACAATCCTACATCATTTGTTCAATCAAAATCAAATATCGGCTGCTATGCTTTTAATCTTATTAATTATATTTTTTTTATAAGGTTTACATTTCCACAGCATCCGGCAACGTCACCGGTTCCAGGTATTGCCCCTCAGATCCAATACATTATCCTCGTGTCGGAGAATAATCATCACATCACACGATACACCCCCCTCCCTTACCCACCCGTGCCCCATCCCGCCACCTGCCGACGGTCCATTAGCGCTGATTGCACCCCGGCGCGGAGGGGGCAACGGTGACGCCGGCGCGTCACGCGGCCGGAGGGGGGTGGGGTGATTCACAGATCACGGGGAAGGTGATCTCATTCGGTCGATAGTGTTACGTCACGCCATCCCTCGGGATTGACAGCGTTAAAAAATTGCAGTGATGTAACAGTCGCTGCGCGGCTATGGCTAGTGTTAACGCGAGTTAAGATATTTACTCATCATCTACGTATATTATATATCGCTTTAAGGATGCATCCGGTAATAATGTACTTTGTTTTTATTGCCAGTAAGAAGAAAACACAAAAGTAGCGAATCTTTTTATTAAATTATGAGAGATCCAAACTCAATAGTAATATGGTGGTGTACATATGGGAGAGTGGAACAGACGCCTGATCATATTCTGTGGACTTGTGAGATACTTAGTATGATTGGCGGTTTGACTGGACTTTGACATCGCTCGCCCAGGAATACAAACCTAATTAGTAATGGGTCGAATTTATTCGGGTATGGGTGACTCGTTGGAGCTCCTTAGGTGGGTAGTTAGGACGGCCTGCTTGGGAGGGACTCCACCTACGCGCCTAGTCTGTTAATAATACAAATTTCTAATATTAAAAATCAATTAAATATTTGAAGCGAATTCCGATCTACGAGATTTAGAGATCAAATTGATATTCCAAAACTAAAATATATCGCAACCCAAAATCACTATCTCAAGGCATCAAATTTTTTAATAATCTCCCCATTACAATTAGAAAAATTACAGACTACTATCAATTTGCATCTGAAGTAAAAAAAAATATGTAAACAGAATAACTGAAACATAAATTCTCGTATATACTATTTCTCTATACACGAGTCTTAACTCTTACAGAGAAGAAATAAATGTTTAAAAAAACATATATTCTACTGATTATTTTAAGAATGTATTACATTTTTTAATATTAAAATAAAAAAATAATAAAATAATCCATCGTCATATGCAAAGATTATTCTTAAATATAAAAATATTATATAGGTTTAAATACATATTTTATTATTCAGTTGCACTCTAGGATCCTGAGAAAAATCTCCATCCCTGTCTGGACTAAATTTAGCCCAGCATACTCCCCCTCCCCTAGCAAAACCCTTTTTTTTTTTTAAATCACAACTAATAACATGAATCCCAAAAAATACCTTATTGATGACTGAAATTAGATTGAGTTAATATTAAATTCACGATCGGGGTAATTTTTTCAAAAAAAAAAAAAACGAGAAATTATTTAAGTGACAAACAACAAATGCGCAAGTGTGATTAGTGTACGCAAAATTGGCACATTTTTTTGATCAAACCCGTGATCCTCGGATCGGCCGGCGATATAGCTTCACCTCCACAACACGGGGGTAATTTAAGCGTCTAGACGCATATTAAAAGTGATAGTAAGCTTGTTCATTGTTTGCACGCGTGTTTTGTTAGTATTTCCCACGGGTAATTAATAGCGGGATTGATGTGTGTTCTGTAATCGGACCCGAGGACTGGGGTTCTGTTCTGCGTTCGCTTCTGCAGCTACGAGTAGTGCACGCACGATTAGATCATTGTAAAAAAATATCAAATCGGATAGATTTCGTTCGGTTCGATTCGAATGGGTGCGTTTTTTACTTTTTTTTTCTAGATTCAATATTAACCGAGTTATGATTTTTTTAAATTTTTAACATGCGCCGTTTTGAAACGAGACGACTGGTGTCAGGCTGGTAAGCGAACATAGCCGAGACATATATCGATCAAAATTTGATACGAATTAACATGAATTGTCGTGCGGTTTCGAGTAGTGATGAGAAAAAATGCTACTCTCGATTGTGATTGGTATTCGATAATATCAGTGATTGAAAACTGTGACTGTGATCACAGTTTCATTACTAATACGCATGCGACGCACGATATAACAATACACGAAATAAATAAATAATAAAACATTATTTTGAGTGTATTTCCTTATACTATTATTCAATTATATTTCATATTTTTTATTTATTATTTATGACATCCTGAAGAAGGAAAAGTGTTTTCCGAAACCGGTAGATGTTTTTTAAACTCAATTGTGGTTAATAAAACTAAGATAATAAATAAAAAATATGAATCTTAACCACCAAGTTAATATTGCTTATTTAAAAAAAATTATATTTCATATTATATCTAACTATAATACATATCTAACTTAATACCACCATTAAGAGAATGAAAACCATTAAAAAATAAGTGTGTCATTCCTTCACGAAATTAATATTTTCATTTCATATGCACATGCGACGAATTACGATATTTCCAAGCATTCAATCACTGATAGCGAGTGCGACTCAAAGATATCAGTGATTGACTCACGGTTGGTCATTTTAAATTGGTTGGTTGTTAAATCATTATGAGTTTGGATCAAATCTTGCATTATTTGTTTTTCAAATTATATCCGTATGTAGGTATATCGTATAAGTACATATAGAAGAAAACATACATTTTAACAGAATTCATAAGAATTGCTTTAATTCAAATATACACGGTGTTAATGTGTAAAAAAAATTCAGTGAAAACGAGAATTAGTTGTAAATCAAAAAGTTTCTATTTGGGAACTTCTAATATACTGTATTTATATATAGGTACAAATAGTAATGTTTACGGAGCGGAATGAGAAAATTAAAAATGTATTTCATTCCGCAGCGGCACGCGATCTTTGTGGGTAATAATAATTTGTAATAATACACTCGATTAAGCAAATAATAATAATAATAATTCAATTATACAGCAGCACATAGATAAACTTGTTAAGCGTTGGAACAATCGGCACAAAATCTACGATTGCCGTAATTTTTGGAACATAAGACTCATATTTTCATAAGTTTCAAATTTTTCAGAATGGGCAGTCGTAGGGTGGTTTTAGGAGAACGAACGTCGCGTATAGAGCGTCATAAAAAAAAACACTCTATTTGACTGGGTTAACTGGTTTTGTACGATTATTTTTAAATGAAGTAATTTTTTTTTTTAAATTATAGATTACACAAAATCGATGAATAAATTTGTAAGCAAAGCGACAGCGAAAAGAAAGTGATGTGAAAGGCTCTGCCAATATTTGAATATATTTCCTCCAAATTTTGGTTATGTATAAGATAATAATCCATTTGTATTTTTTTTGTCTACTATAATGTTTTTTTTTTTAATATTTCACAAATTATAATTTATTTTATACACCTACTTTGCAAATAAAAATAAAACAATTATTTTAATTAATTAATTTTAATTAATGAATGTTAATTTTCCGAGGAAGATTAAAACCGGTTAATCGATTTTTGATCCGAATAAAAATCGGTTAATTTTCGGACCGTTTTTTGGAAGCCCTAGTCGCGTACAATGTTGAATGAAACGACAAATGTCAGGAGAGAAGATTTTACCGACCGAATTTTTGCAGTTCTCGGCACGTGTCAAGGCTCTTTGGATGCGCAACATATGGATCAAAAGGTTCTAAACACTTCTACTTGAATTTAAAAAATATTTATCAACATATTAATATTTTCGATAGCACCTGTACTACTTATACATTATTATTATATATATACATATATAAATATCCGGATAGAACAACACCATTAACATATCATCGGTCATCAATAATATACTTTTAAAATTAGCAATATTAACTTGGTGGTTAAAATTCATATTTTTTATTTATTATCTTAGTTTTATTAACCACAAGAAGGGAAAGGTATTTTACGAAACCGGTAGATGTTTTTTAAACTCAATTGTGGTTAATAAAACTAAGATAATAAATAAAAAATATCAATAATATAATCATATTTATGTATATATCCACGAATAGTAAATTCGAACGATCAAAATATCGGAAATATCAGAAATATAATCCAATTTACAACACACCGCACATATATCTAATTGGCATCTGCGGAATCGTGAAGAACTACGTGTACCTTGGTTCTTTAACATCAAACGGTGGAGAATGTGAAGCCGAAATTAAAAAATATGACATGACCCGGCCAGCGATGGATGGACAGACGAAAGAAAATTTGGCATGACGTCACCGGCAATGTTTCCCGGTGCTGTAAACTCAGTGTACATGTACATGTAGACTTTTGCGATTTTTAAGTCGGATACATATGAATATTTTACATTTATTACGTATATAAATCATTCAAATAATAGTTGACGACATATATAAGTGAATATATACAGCGGAATCCCGATTGTAAGTTTTTGAAGGGACCGACAATAAAAAAGTGTAAACAGAGGGAAAATGTAAATTGAGGGTATTAAAAAAAAACGATTGTTAACAAACAGAATCAATGCTTTTTTTGTTGTTTAAATAGTTCTTTCAATATATTAATTAAATTAAAGGATTCTGGTGGTACAATAATAATACTAGTAAAATATGCTTTGAGGCCTTCAATATGCCTCATGGCATCGTCCTTTGTAGGAATTAGGTAGATGGGATAATCAGACACTTCTTCTTCTTCTTAAGAAGGTTTTACTGTTTTCGTTTATACGACTGTCCATTATTTCATCAATTTTCACTACGTTCTAAGTAAGTCAACAAGGGTTATTCAAAAATTCTTTCCCAGCCATCACAACGTTGTCTATACTATCTTCTACACATATATGCATTGACAAATTCACGTCAGGTTCTTCCAGAAAATATTTTGTTATTGTTACGTATGGTAAATACTTATAAGGAATCCCATTACTTCAACCATTGACCACATACACTATGAGACAGATGATATATGTGAATTCAACTTAGTCATACCTAAATGTACATGTTTACTAAATTTAATTTATTGCTAGTTAAATTATTTATTTTTAACGTTAAATATATTAAATTTCAAATTTTCGTAGGAATACATGGACGAAGAAAAAAAAAGGGTGGGGAGGGGGGTTATAACCAAATGCCGCCCTGGTACTTTATTATGTAGCACCACACTACTGGGTAATAGTCCTAAGATCTGAAAGATGCCGAGAAAAGTGGTTACACAATGAAGGAGAATACGTATCCAATTCTAAATACGTACACCAATATTAAACATCATCTATTTTAATTCTATGTCCAAAATTTCAGCGTTCTAGAATGACCCAGAATATAGTTTCAAGCTTTTTAAAATGAAGTGTGCAGTGTTGATTCAAATGATTGTCAATGATTTAAGCAGTTATTATACAATATCCGAAATCCAATTAGGAGTGTTTTGCGAGTCGGTTAACGTGGGGTGATAATCCATTGTGCTCCGTTTGATCTCGAAAAGTGGCTGCAGCAGAAGGGCACGAGCACCCCGAAGGTGGTAACAGCTGACAGGTCAACAGGGGTAGTTTCGGGTAGATGAATAGCAGAAGCTGAATCCAGCGGCGGACCTACCTCGCTATTTTTCAAGTAAATAAATATATTAGTACAATCGTCGATCGAGTCGTAGATTTGCAACGCCTGGTGGAGGTTCTTTAGCTTTCTAGGAGACGTGTAGGCACAGTAGCCAATTATTATCAAGTTCACAGTGATTTTATTTTATTTTATTATATTAAGGTATTTTGACAGTGTAAACATAATAAATATTCAACATGTGATAATATTTATGAAAATCCACAGAAATTTTTAGGTACATAAGTAAGGTGCAGAAAATAAATAAAAAGAAAAAAGGTGCGAGAAAGATGTGTTCATAGGTAGAATGATTGGCCAAAATTGAGATTGTGGTGGTTCATAAAAATAACTCTTTAAAATGTTTTTTGAAAAGGTTAATTTCTGTAAATTTCTCATTATGGTATTTGCACGACAGGCGAATGAATGAATTTAGTACGTAAGATGTTCTACTTGTAGGAGTGTGAAAGAGTGCGGACTGCCGGGTCGATCTAGATGGTGTGTGAAGAGATATTAATTCTAATTGGCTGAGACAAGTCAGTAGTTTGAAGATAAGCATTTCTCAGTGATGTCGTGGTAATTTCATGTTACGAGAGAGCTTGGAGGTAAGGGGAATATTAAAATGCATATGTTGACCCCTCCTAAAGTAAAAAAAAAATTTTTTAATCATGGATTTATATTTCAGGCATCAAATAAAAAAAAAACAGCTGTAATCGGACACACCAAACACATGATTGAACAACTCTGATATAATAAAGTAAACAGCTATATATATTTTGTTTCACAGTCGTCTCCGCCTACCCTTTCGGCGACAAGGCGCGACAATCGTGAAATTCGAATGAAATACTCAATTTCGCAGTAAGTGTACCCGGCTATCTAACGCGTCAAAAACCCCGCTAAAAATAGTGCATCGCAATAATTTACGCAGGGACCTCGTGATTACACATTAAAAGATGTACGTCGAATGTCACGTCATCGGTATGCCACGTGATCGAGAAAATATTACCAATGCAGAGGTCACTAGTTGTTCGATACGGGGACAACGTTCTTCGTTCGTATTGCGTATGACTACTGGGTATGTTTGAGCTGGTGAGAATTGACTAAACTTAAAAATACATTTTCTTATATATTTGCAAAATCACTTTGTAGCAAACACACTATATAAATAATAAGAAAAACACTGTATAATACCGCTATTTATTGATACATCGACGTGGCTGTATTTTTAATTTTAGTATACATTGTTTCCTGAAGAAGATACATATCTTATTAGTTTTTTTTATTATTATTTAAAAAATTTTAACTTGAATCTGTTACAAAACTAAAGTTACATCGCTTACCTCTCCAAAAATTGCTATTTACTTGTATAGTTTTTATATTTTTAATATAGATATTATCAACATGTCGTTAATGAGCCTGATAGATAGTCCTACGATAATGTTAAATTATAATAATTAATGAAAGCATTTTAAAACAATTTGGGGAATGACATGTTGCAGAATATTCATTTTTTGAGGTTGAAAAAAGTGTTAACAAATAGGATAATAAACAAGATATGAAAATTACCGCATAAGCACAGAAGCGCATGGGTTCCAAGGCCAACGAAGTCGAATCGCATTGATACAGGGATGGATTGAGGAGGCTCCCGCGAGCCCCTTGTTAAATTAAGAAAAATGTAATATTCTCATATAATAAAATAACATTAATATGAGAACTCTTCGCCCTCCCAGGATCGGAATTTTAACAAATCAAGTTAAATTTATTGTTTCATTATTGAGACATTCTTTGAATAACGACGGCCATCTTAAACGTAATTGACACATTTAGATTATTTTTAAATTTTAAATTTATTTATCAGACAGTAGAGTAGGTAATGTCCTCAAAATCAGTTCTAATAATCAGAAAAACAAATTAAAAATATATAGTATTAAACTACCCACCACGAGACGCCCATGACCGTAATATTAGTCATATAACACATGGTGCAGGCAAAAAGCGAAGATAAAAACTCAACAAAATCATGCTACGAACCATTCTCCATCTCCCTATCAATTTTTCATATGGACGGTCTACGAGTCTAGGCGCACGCGACGTTCTGCCGATTCGCCCCAAACCGCGTTTATACCCTACCATTGTATTGAGATTGGTTGGTGGTGCGATGAATGCGCCGTCCAACCCTCAAAATCATCCCCGACGGATCTTCTTCATCGTTTAAATCATCGGAGGGATGAAATGATGAGGGAAATGATCCGGTAATTATCGAGTCGAAGAGTCAAAACCGCCCGCTATGTTAGGGGATGTTAATATTCCGCTGTTGGCGAAGCTATTAATCTTAGGTTATTAAATGATCTGTTAAAATTATGTGTTTATAAGGGCAGGTGGGTAAAACAGAGGGTAATTATTATTAAAATCATTTACAACGTATATTTTGTAAAGTTCATTATGCTGAATGGCTTTGTTGGTCTAGTGGTCAAGATATTCACCTAGTGATTTAGTGGTCTGAGGTTTCGGGATGCCGCCGTGCTAGTTCCATGTTCGTAAGACCACAAAAGACAATTATTAAGATAATAAATGGTCATCCCTTTAGATATCCATCAGATCTTATATTTAAAGAGTACAATGCCCTAGACATAAGACAAATCTATATGTTGAGACTCGTCCAATACTTCCATGCTGACATCAACTCACCCCGAGCAATAAATCACGGACGCAATACAAGACACACAACGAACATCTACACGTCAGTTCCGAGAGCAACAACGACATTTTATCAAAGATTCTACATGTTCTTAGCTCCGAAACTCTACAACACACTCAGCACCAACTGGAAATCTTTCAACTCCAATAAGATTACACAAATATGGACCCAATATATGATCCAATCGGGTAGAGATCAATCAGAAGCATGGCTATCCAACATTCCAACATAATCATAATACAGTGCCTACACTAATAATTCACTACTTCTACAACACTTCCAGTACATTTTTGAATTTTCTTTTTTTATCTCTGTTTTTATTCCTGTCGAATCTTTATCTTGAATTAAATAACACCACAACAGCACAAAAAAAACTGGCTACTTTAGCACAGACTTTAGTCTAGCGAAATAGCCAGGACAACGCTGTACATATCATCCCACACAATAAACTACGAGTATTTAATTGCAATGTAATTATATCTTATGTATATCATGTTATATTATAATATATTCACCTCTGTTACAACAAAAACATGTATGTCAATAAAATCTAAATAAATAAATAGCATAATTTTTTCACTATAATATATTGAAAATGATATTTATGATGACGATGTACGATAAATTAATCGTTTGTGGTATGAAAATAGTATTAACTTGCCGGTCTCGTGGAATCAGACCCCCGATCACGGGATTAGGCAGTAGGCGAATGTCTTAACCGCTAGACCAACAAGCACGTCAGACAAAAAAAAAACATATAGTTCCTGAGTACGCATTGCTTTGTAGTATTAATTTAGTACGTATACAATTTAAAGAACATACAATATACTAAATTTAAAAAAATATGATCCTATATAATCTCTTCTTAATGAGTTGATAAAACATCATCGGACTACGAATAATAAATTTCACAATATTTGAGCATGTCCAAGAACATATAATTACTGGATTTTTACCTACAAAGGCATTGTCATTAATCAGATATAGAGACAAAGCTGCTTATATTGCATTATATAGGAAAATGTCGAAGTATGGGTAATTACAGATCTTACGACCAGTCTTCGGCTGGCTTAAGTGATCACTGTACACAATGCAACGTTGACCATTCCACCCATAATCAACCTACATATCTATCAAATTTTTGGAAGTTGTATATATGTTACCATGTAGAAACACTATTTAACTACAACTTCGCTGTCGCCATCTATGGTCTGAAATTTGATATTCATTTCCCTGAAACAATTACCCATACTTGCATATTTTCTCATATGATACAATATAAATAGCTTCGTTTCTATGAAGTAGCTATAATACGTGCAATAAAAAAAATATTTTTTAAAAATATTATTAGGAAAACACATTCTTATTGTGAAGTTGTAATTATTCAGAACACAGCTTTGCGATGTTTTAAATATGAATTAAATATATTAATTAGAAAGATATACATATAAAATAAATTTTATCGAAAAATATTGTTGTTGCACCACCGGGATTCGAACCTGGATCTCTTTCCAAACCTGGGAAGGTGCATTATACAACTATGCTAGAGCGACGATATTTTTAGCGACAAATTTTCGAACCTATATGTTACCTTTTTGATATCAATACATTTAATCGCCATCTACCTTATTTTTACAGAATCTCAAATACCTTTGAGTAATCTGTTAGCAGACGCCAGAATTATCAATTGATTTTTATTATATTTTAGACACATTGATACAACTTTATTATTAAAATTTGTCGCTAAAAACATTGTCGCTGTAGCATATTTAGATAATGTACCGTCCCCGGCTTGGAAAGAGATCCAGGTTCGAATTCCAGTGGCGCAACAACAATATTTTTCGATAAAATTGATTTTATATGTATATATTTCTAATTAATTAAAATTATTGTGTGACTGTTCTGTCTTATCCGAGCGTGTGCGTAAGCCGCAATTGTTCACGTAACAAATAAAATAAATTACACTTCGTATTTATAAATTATGTTAAAATCTGTCATTGTTTTGGTAACGAACTAAGATAATTTAAAAGCAAACAAATGGACACAAAAAAAAAGAAAAAAAAAACCAAACATTGATATATCCGTTGTAGTTAACGTATGGCACGCTACAGTACCTGCGCAAGATTTACAATAATTAACGAACGCAGCGTTGATTGCATAATTTCCCAACTAATCTAGACGGATAAAATAAAGATTTCAATTAAAAAAAAAAATAATAATTCAATTTAACGATTCTAACAACATATGTAAAAAAATAAAAATAAAAATATTTCAACACACGCCGTTGTATGATTTACAGTGAAAATGTTAAAACGAAAAGATTTCGCATCTTAAATAACAAAATTGTTTACTGTTTGCGACATTGAGAAAAAAAAAAGTTCCATCTTGATTTAATACATACAACTTCCAAAAATTTGATACATGTGGTAGCGTGGGTAAATAGGTGAACGTTACATCGTGTAAAGTGATCACTTAAGCCAGCCGATGACAGACAGGTCGTAAGCCCTGTAATGCCCGAGACCTCCGTACTTCTCATGTAAAAATAATAGTTTCGTCTCTGTGAGACATCTTAGTCTTGATGACAATCCCCCAGGGGATGAAACCCAGTAATCAGTTCCCACAAAGATTTGGACATACTTAAAATATTGTAAAAAAATATTTACCTCTCGAAAGTACATGCCGCGGTAAACTCAACGATATCCGATAGTAAAATAAATAATCGATAGTTAAATATGGCGGAACTTTCACAGCTGTTCCAAACGTCATTAATCATTCAATATCTCGCAATTTTATGATGATCTCGTTGTTGTTTAATACATAATACGAAAAATGTTCACCATCAAAGTGGCAGATTTCGAATGCCTAGGCGAAAAAATCCATAGATATATATTAGCATATTTCATGATTATTTGTCACGACTGTAGACATCTCCATCTATGCTTCGGCATTAGTAAATTTGATGTATCAACAACCCGCAAAGGATTAGTAAAAAGTTACTACTGATCGCACAACCGGCCCACAACATCATTAGCTAGACCGGTATCTGATAGTAAAGAAGGGTGACGCTTGCCGTACACCACTCTAAATATTACCTATCGGCTGCGTCATTACCGACTCCTTACTGTTTATGACATTACGACTTACGGAATGTCGCAAAGTATACACGTATATACCTGATGAAAATGTAAGTTTGATGTTAGTATTACATAGAATGAGTAAGATTAAGAGATGATCACTTAGGTGGTTTGGTCAAACGGAACGGATGAATGAGGAGAATGGTAAGAAAGATATATATATGACGCAAGTTTTGATGGCATCAAAAATAGAAGACGTCCGCGGAAGACTTGACACGACCAGGTAAAATCAGATGGTCCTGTTAGAAGCCTCAACAATCGGCGAGCTTGTATGAATGTGAATTTCTCTCCTATCCCTCCTATCCTCTCTGCCTACTAATAGTAAGTCAGTCAGTTAGTTATCTGCACACGCATCATTTTGTTTCACACTCGTATATACCGAATTGCTTACTGTTGAGATAAGTATTGAGATTTATATCCATCGCGCACAAGTGCGATTACGCCGTAAGTTTTTAGGCAAAACCTCGACAATGGCACGTGTTACAAAGAGAGACATCAATTTCATACAAGAAATACGTACAAGGCATTATGATACGCCAAGTTAAATATGTTATCATCACAATTAAACGCACTCGCAAATAAACACTGAACGCGTTTGTAAAAGAGGTCGAAAGCACGAGAGATGTTGTATTATGATATCATCTAGTTAATGTGTAACAGTTAATTCTAACAGACTAGATAATCTCCGGAACAATGGATTCCCAGACGCACGTCGCTCGCCACACCGCAGTCAAGGTGATATAATCGACACAAATTTGAAAGGTGTTATGAAAATATATAGATTAGTCATTATTATTATGTAAACGTTAAGGAGGAATTGAGAATTATGATGTATGATAAGTACACGTGTTAAAATTTGTACACCATTGTCTGACGCCATCTTTCGAACGACGCCTGTCAAAATTACAGACAGATTTATCGAGTAGTTTTGTTTCGATAGCTGTTAATAGTTTATGCTTGTTTGCAACGACACCCCGAACGAACAACAAAATTAAAAATATAAATGAGGATATTTATTTCTACGTATTGTATTTTATATTCAATAAAAATTAAAACATACTTGTAATATGAAAAATATCTTGAATTATATAAAATCAAAATGTATTTCAAAAAATTAAAATATACTCAATGGACAGTTTAAATTTCACTAACCTAACAAAAATAACTATCTTTTTTCTGATTCGCGCACAATTATTGAGACACCATTTGCAACCATGGAAAACTAGCAATATCGGTCAGTGGTTCGATACCTTTTTTTGGATGGGAAGACGTGTGAGGAAATCAATGTGAAATTGCATGCAATTTTTAGGCTCACGCACCTTTGACGACTACCATCAGATATTGGTCTAATGAATTGACAGCGCCCAGGTGACTATGCAGGATATGAAGATCAGACACTGCTGACATTGTAAACATTTCAATTGAACGCTATCGGCTAGATGGGTGCCGCGTTTGTTCACAGCGGAACAAAAACGAAATCGCATGAAAACTTCGGACCTCTGTTCGGTTTGTTTTGGACGCGTACATTATTTATGAATCTCGAGATTAGTGAGTAGGTATAATTAAAAAATATTCAGGATTATTATTCTGAATTAATTTCAGAGTGCCAAAATTATGAAACACTCGATGTATTGCTATTGCTTCGAACATTATTCATTAGTAAAATTATATTACATAATTTTTCATTCAAAAATACTTAAACATAAATATATGATATGTATAATAAATTATATTAATTATTTCTGGCCTTTTCTATGTATGTAATAGATAAAATTAGATTTATTTATAATTCCGGAATTCCAGGTTCATTACAATTGATTTCCAAGATTGCAATTTTGGATCGAGATTCGATTCGATAACCAGAGACTCCGAAACCATTCTCCATTAAAAAGTTTCATAGGATAAAACGGGTTTTGTGGACACCACAACTTCCGCAATTCTTATTAGATTTCGATCAAACTTTACTGGATAATTGACCATATAAATTAATATCAATTAAATTTCAGTAGAGAAAAATTTTTTTTTTTTATAACTTTGTGGTTTGACATTTTAGCAGTGGCGTGTAGTAGGTATAGATTTAAATTATGCTGTTACCAATGATATTATACAATCACATATAATATATGTTGTACGTACGATAATGAACTTTCGTTTGACCAACGTCTTTAGACAAAATTGATCCTTCGTTTATACGACCCTACCATGTATTTATTTGTAATTTTAGAGTACTATTAAGTGTTTTTAAAGTTTTAAAGAAAAATGAAATTACCCATATAAAAATGTATGGATTCACATAATAACTAAACGAAATAATAATTATGCACTAGATCACCTCGAACGCAAAGAACGGCCATGAAATCAACACTTCAAAAACAGTAAGATAGTAAAATTTGTGAATTAGTAAAACAAGAAGTAGACACTTTAATGATTTGCACGCGTTTGTAAGCCTTACTAATGTTATTCTGTTAAAAAAAAAAAACAACATACGTAACGACTCCATACAAAACGAATTTTCAATTAAGTAAAATAGTAAATTATATGATTTATATTTGCTACCCAGAATTTTTAGTAATGAACAGCTTTTTTGCTCGCATGCACTGCACGCCTCTGCATATTAGTATACGTATATATATATATGTGTACTATTTTTGTATTTATTGTTAGTTTAAAATACGCCCCGACGAAGATTGTGTCAAGCGAAACGCGTTTAATAAAATTTGTCGTTTTATACAAAAATATAATTTTCTTTGTCAAGAGGCCTCCATTCGAGGATATTTTTTCCTCAATATCTATTCGTTAGATAAGTCTAGCTCGTTGCCACTCAAGTAAGAAGATATTTTAAAACGTACAATATTATATAATTGCAATTAACACATGATTATAAAGCCACGGCAAACGGTTGACGGTACCTACTTGAGAACAGGAATGACCATCTGCAAAATTATAAAAATAGCACATTTGTGCTCAGTTCAGTTCATGTTATAATAATAATAATGGATAATTTCTATAACGACATTTTCACTTACAGAAATGACTTTTTGAAAAGGTGCGTTTTTAGTTTCTTCTTAAATAAAGTCTCTGATGAATTCATTGTTCCTTATTACGGAGGGCAAAGAGTTGCACGCTTTTGGGCCTGCCACCGCAAATGTCCGTTCACTCAACTTAGACTTGACTGGTCTGTTCTACAGCCCTTCCTGCGGTCGACCCGAGAGTTTGACATCTACCATCAGAGGCGCCATGTTATGTGTCGCCTTGTACATCAACCGGCACAATTTAAATTCAACTCTTTCAGGGAATCGGAACCAATGTAGCTGATGTAAAAGCGATGTTATATGAGAGAATGTGATAGAGAAGAGACACGAGACCGTAACAACACCCTTCAATCACGTAAGACCAATCGTTATATTCTATATTCTACTAAATTATACAATGCTTGGTTCTTTAGTGTATATTGAAATAGTTCATCTATACAACCGACTATACCTCCTCCTAAATTCCTATAGTTCACTATCCCTACAAAACAAAATTACACTTGTACAAAGCATTCATCCGTCCTATACTCACATACGCGAACCCCATCTAGGGTTCAAGCAACACAAAGATTTTAGAACCCAAACAAAACTACACCCTTAGGAGGATCACAAACTCCTCATGATTTATCAGAAACACAATCATTCATAGAGACTCATACACGATTTATCTTCTAAATTAATTTCCATCCCAAACCCTTCCATAAACTTCCCCGGCCTGTATGATCCCTCATCCGATCCCCGTCATCTTCGTCCTATTTCATTAAAAATATAAAAATTCGTAAAAAATTCAACAAAACCAAATAAAAAAAGAATTAACGAAATATAATATAAAATAAAAAGTATTATAAAAAAAAACTTTACCTATTTTTGCTACTGATTTATACAATTATACACAAAATTAAAATTATTTGTTCTCCAAAACATCTTACGCCATTGCTGTTACCTCACATGTTAGAAACAAGAGGGCTCAGCCCTTACCCCTCCCCACTTTAACAATCGAATTATAGGAGTTCGTATCCATACTGTTGGTACTATAGGGACCTTTCGTATCACACGTAGTTTTACAACACTCGGTACAAAAATACCATTTGTTTGTTGATTGGTTCGAGAAAAAATATTTTTTTTATTAGTTGATAAAAAACGTGAACACACACAACTAAAGTAGTGTTATGACATTCCACAAATAACGCACACGGGCGCTGGGTATTAATAACACGAAAAAATAGTTCAAAACACCAACAATTGAACATTCAGAAAATGTTATCGAATTGTATGTATTGAAAAATAAACAACATATTGTTAATTCTGGCGTCTGCTATCGGATTACTCAAAGGTATTTGAGATTCCGTAAAAATACGGTAGAAAGCTCTTTGAAATAGTGGAACGATTAAATGTATTAATATCGAAATGTAGGTTCGAAAATATATTAATATCAAAATTAATACATTTTGATTAAATGTATTAATATCAAAAAGGTAGAACATGCAGGTTCGAAAATTTGTCGCTAAAAATATTGTCGCTGTAGCATAGTTGGATAACGCACCTTCCCCGGTTTGGGAAGAGATCCAGGTTCGAATCCCGGATGGCGCAACAACAATATTTTTCGATAAAATTGATTTTATATGTATATCTTTCTAATTAATATATTTAACAAATAAGTATTTTTATACTACAAGGTACTATGTATGTGTACCAATTTTGGAAAAATCAAATACCTATTTTTAACTTCTTCAATACAAAATTACTTTGTGGTAACATATTTTTTTAAACGTGATTTAAATAGGTAAAGCACCGGGAGGCGCGACTCCGAGTAAGCTACATTCGGTATTTCGCTAAACCGAGTGGTTTGTGTCTTGGCAAAATTATTATTTTATTTAAACTGGCCGGGGATGTGAAACTGATATTATATGTATATTTGTGCACATGTACAGCATCGCACAAGTTACTCGCGTTTTTCGCAAAATAAAGTATAATAAATATTAACGTTTTTATCGACACACTCGTGTCGTCAGTCTCGAGAACGAAATTTGTTCAGAGCAGTGGCGAATGAAATTACAGAATTAGTGCTGTATCACTCTTGTAAATATTGTAAAATATTTTGCATTTTGTATGAATAGCAAACTTACTAAAATAACTGATGTACATCGGTCGACTTTTCTTGCTATTTATCTGCATCTCGAAGGGAAAATATCATCAGCGGTTAGACGAGAAAAGTCAAACACAAATTGGATTATTGCTAATATGGCATATCTCATATAAATAGTTTCGTATAATTTGTACATGGATGTCGCCACTCAACTAGCTCTAGAGATGCGTTCTTGAATGTCAATATGTATGTAAACATTTATAATATTTTTTGCCAATTTTAGGTTTTTGTTTATATAATATTAAAAATAAATATTTAAATCTACTAACAAAACGATGCTAGTTAGTGTTATAAATCGGTCACGTATTGAGAAAAGAGATCTACTTAAGGGTTGTTCCGGCAACCCCGAAGAACCTGTCAAATCACTATCCGCCGGTTAACATCTAACTTGGCATTATGCCGTTTCGCCAAAGGGGTATAAATAGAAGATAGAACGCCTCACTCTTCCGCCCTGGCATGCCACTCTTGTACCTTGAAGCTTCTAACGAGTTCCCGTACATCTGGTCAAATTGTCCGTGCCAGGTCTTTTTATTTCAATCACTTGTAACACTCGCCGTATGTTCCACACGATCAAAGCATCGCAGCGTCTCTTTCTTCATTCTATTGATTACGTTATTATCCGCGGGATAAGGCATTATTTATTTTATCCGACGACTAACTCTATTAAGAGACATGAAAATAGCGCCACAAGAATGTAACATCACGTAGTAATAAATTATTTTGTCATTTTTTTATTTTTTCATAATTAAATCAGAGTAAACAAATATCAGACAACAATAAGAGGAATGAGATGAACAAAATAAGTAAACCTTTCATATGCGTGGGTAGATATTTAATATTATATTTTATAATATGAACTGTTAGGTACAAAATATTATATAAGTAAATATTTTATATATTAATATAAGTAATAGTTAAAAAAATAATTTTAATTTAATCTTGTAAGATTCTAAGCAGATATTACGAGAGATTATTTATAATGTAGGTACTACATAACTGCATATTTCCATATATATAAATTAAACACATTTAATTATGTAATATTACATATTTTTTGTTATCTCAGATAATATATATTTTTTTAATTACTAGGTATTTTCTAATGGAATTCATTGTGAAAATGGAATTAATTCGCGGATATAGCAATAAGGATTTTTTATATTCAGTTACGATAAAATATGTCTAATAAGGGCTGTTAAAATTTAAACAGATATATTTAATGCGACCGAATCGATACACGACCAAAACAAAACAAAAAATAAAATTATACGTATCTAAAACTTATATATTTATTCATGACAGAAGACAGACCTAATGTTCTTATTTATCAAAAAAAGATTCAACGTAGAATGTAGTATAATTGTCATAAAAATATGATGTCGTATGTTATCTGGTGAATTCATTTGATAAAACACAAGTACTGTAATAGGTATATACGATGGTAAATTAGGTAGGTAGTTATTTAGAATGATTTTAAATTATTATTTGGCATTTAATAGCAATTTTTATAAGTGACACCTGGAAACACGTAAAATGGCCTATATTCCAATGTAGGCAGATATACAAATGAATAATTAAAATAAATCAAAATACCTTATAGATGATGGCCTCGGTAATATGTGAATTGGTTTTAAAATGTTCATATCGATGTCTCCGACAAAATGTTCGGATTCTTACGAGCATACATATTAATCAGAACAGCTTTGCAGTCTCGAAAAACGCACACGAAATGCACAAGTCACAGTCCAATTGGTTTTACGAAAATCCGACAAATAAACACAGCAAGTTCATGCATTTTTCACACGATTACAATGGAGAAAAAAAAGCACACAGTACGAAATGTCACTTAAAAATAATTAGTACATTCCAAATTCGGAAACACAACATTTAAATCTAATTTACACTATTTACAAATGGCGGCGCGAAATATAAAATGATTTCTAGAAATCTTCCTGAGAGACGTTATCAAATCCGGTCGCTTCTCTATGTTTCAATACGTCCGTCGGCCAGGTTATCGAGACAATCGCAGTACCGAGTGTCAGGAGATCAAAAATCAATAAGAGTTGATAAATTATCGATAACAGAACGTCCAACCATCTTCGCGCGCAAAGATGTTCTGAAAGAGAAGAAATTTCTCCCCTGCGCTCACCGGGATGGCCGTAAGCTCGCGTAGGCAAGATCAACGATCCTTACGTACAAATCCCCCGTATGCCACATGTCCACAGGGCGCACAATCCCTCGGCACAGGTGCGAAACGAGAGAGAGATGCCGCTATGCGAGATAGAGCGCATCTCGCTCGCGCGCGGACGACCATCTCCTGGGAGCTAGCGTCTCGTATGGGTGAGCCCCGCGCGACAACTGATCTACATCAAATAATATCACAAACCCGGACAAAAAAGATAAAGCATTTCGTACACGCGTGTTATAATTTTATACGAACGATGTAGTCCTTTTTAAAAGTGTGTTAAGGAAGGTTTTCTTTTTTTTAAATTTATTATCCGGTGCAGATAGAATGATACGTGTGTGAATGCAAACGAATTGAAGCTTTAGTGCAGGTGGCGGCGTGTGTGTGTTTGGCGTGCGGCGGAGAATGTATGCGAGTTAAAGGTAAACTACAAAAATTGCTGTTCGATCTCGCCGCCAATTCGGACAAATGACCGGACATGTGTGATGAACCGCACTCAATACAAAGCGAGGGATAACGGAGCGTTCGTTTTATGGCACGATATGTAGTCTGATATTTAATATTATTCTAGATTTGGACCTTAATTCTTGAAGTGTACTTTCTTTGCCTACATAACTTGGTACATAAAATTCTCACACGACTTGAACTGATGAAAATACTTCATAAAGATGAAAATACGTCACTGAAGGAATATTGTTTATGTAAATGCCTTCGATAGCTGGTTCCCAGGTTTCCGATCAACAATAAGCACATCTTATTATCTCTTTAATTTTGCTGTCATTCTGGTCCGATGCTGTTGTTCTTTTAGTTGGGTTGTCTGGAAGCGCGCACCGGTGGTTTAATTAGACAACTAGACTGGTCGAAGCACGGGATGTAATAAGAATGACGTCTGTCGGTTGCCGTCTTCTTAGCTTCCGAAAAAAGGCGGCAATACTCACACATACACATGTACATTATTATAAACTAGGAAGTACAGTGGAAGTACAAGGCGCGTAAACAAATATCTCCCTCACGTTGGATCGACTAAGTGGAAAAGTCAACAGGCTCTGGTTGCCCTGGTGGTAACCTTATGATCTGAAGGATGCCGAGAAAAGTGGAGGAGCACAAAAAAGATGGCGGGTTTTCATATGAATATCACGATCCTAAATGATGAGGGATCGATGTGGATGATGTGCCTTGTTAGGTCCTGGTCGAAGGTTGCCGATCGAGTAGCAGTATGCTGATTAATCATGAGCAAGATGTGGTCACCGGCATTTCGGACGTTGAACCACTTTCTGAGGTTGCGCAATTAACATAACCTTTTTCTTGGTTTTCTGATTTTTGAGAGAATTTTTGTTTAGAATGATAGTTGTTATTAGTTCTCTTGACTATTTACGCGTCTTACTACTTTCTCGAGATTCGGACTCTGATCTAGTGAGATGGCAGAGATTAGTTAAAATTCACTTGTTGTTCCGCACAGCCGAGCGACCGCGAGAAAAACGGCGCTCTGGCCCGAACGTGCGACGGCCCGGGCCTCGGCCGCGAATCCCGCGGCACCCCGGCCCGAACAGGGAGCTAGCCGAGACCCGAACCCGGCCGCGCAGAGCGCGGCGCCCGGGCCTGCGCTAGCCGAGACTCGAACCTAGCCGCGGCCGCACGCTGCCGGGCGGCCAGGGGGAGGCGCGGTGTCGCGATCGAAACTTGGTCACTTCACGGCGACATCGCGGCCACCACGCGCCGCCATTGGAAAACCGCCGCCACTGCGGCGGCCGAGCGGCCGAGGGGAGGGGGGGCAGCTGGATTAGTGACCAAGACCACGCCCCGGGACCGCGTGGAAAGATGATTTCATTTTTTGTCACATAACTGGCTGTGCAAAATTATTTGTGCCATGATTAAACTATATCTACATAGAATTTTGTAAGGGCGATCGCCCAGAGATAGTTTGACGCACCTCAAAAATCATTGTACTAATAAAAAATGGATTTTAAGGTTTGAGGTGCGTTAATAAATTCCCTGGGCTATCGCCCGCATTGTAATATGCCAGGCATCGCGAGGCAGGTTCATGTTTGTAATAAAAAGTACTCGCGATGCCTGGGAAATGTAAAATAAATGAGAAATAAATTTAAATGTATGACGAAAGTCAGTTCTGCCGACCCACACTGGACGGCGGAAAAAATGACCAAAGTTTCCCGATTTGGCCGCCAGGTGGTGTCGGCCCGGGACCGTATCGGGGTGGCGCGGGGATATTTTGAGCCCCCTGATTGGTCCCGGGGATTTGCTGGAGTGTTACACTCCCATTGGGATTTTGCAAATATAAATAAACGGTCCAGCGGTTGAAAATTCACTTGCCTCGTGTGCTTCACCGCTGGACATCTCTACTACATCAAGCCTTTTCATTTCTGACCCCGCTTACCCTGGACTTGCTTCTTCTGGAATTCTGACCTGGCTTTCACTTTGGATCGACCCCGGATTATTCCACGACCTTGGCTGTTACACTGGACGGAGATTTGGACTTACACCACTGCACGCCGCTGCAGACATCATCGTTCGAGAAGCGAGGCGAATCGGCGAACCACCCCTACACAGATTACAGTCTTGTTCGTACTGAACACTTGTAATAATGAAAAATATAAAATAAATAAATAAATTGGCAATGTGATCGATCCAAGAGATCTTTAGCATATTTATGTTGATAAGACCGCATCACAAGTGCCTCCAGCTTTTTGATGGTGGTTTCTTTTAACGTCCAGACCGCACGAGTATGACGAAGAATTTTATTGACCTCCAATGAATGCCCAAGCTTATATCTCGATTACAGAAGACCCAGGTGTAGACCTCCATTTTGATTCCGGTCCAGTTACGGATGTTACTCAGCTAAATCTTTTATCAACTCCCCTACGTAAAATTATAATACAGAAAAATAAAATATTCTTAATACCCCCTTTTATGACTTCTTGACCACTCGATTTGAATATCCTGGTTTCCTTGTCTCTTCTTTCATGTTTTCTTTGTCGTAAAATGAAATTACGTCATATAATGTTTATGTGAATAGATATATAAAATATTATATCAAGCTATTTAAAAAAATGTGGACAATTTATAAAGTATGAAGATAATTTTCTAAGTGAAAGTACATTAATAATAGTATTGAATTTTTTTTTTTAACACTTGGGAAGTGCCTATCTATGTTAAATTATTTATTTTAAAAAATGCAACGTCCAGTCAAATGACCAAGTGCCAGATGGTTAAATAATTATTTTATTAAAAATTGTGCGCGTATATCTTATTCTAGCAGGGTATGATTAAAGTGACGTACAAACGGCGAGAATTATTCTTAGTATATAGATTTGCTCCGAATTCGTAAACACCCTTTTGGCGCGTCTTTACGATTCGCATCCAAATTCACATCCATACATTTCCTCATACTCGTCTTTTCAGTGTGAAATGTGACCTCGAGGCCAGCAGACGTCAACTTGATCGATATTTGTTCGATCTCGACATCGCGATGGCATTAGCGGTGTGGACCTTTCAGCTCCAGCGCACCAGCACTGTATTTTGTGATATTGTGTTTTGATTACTTATTATTTGTTGTTTGTATGTTGTAGGTGAACATGTAACATCGCCTTACTCGATTGGAATCGGAGTTCGTGCCATTTCGTGAGATCTCGGCGACGACTGCAGGGATTACGGAGGGGTCCTTCCGAATCCTGGATCCCAAGATCATTGGTCCTTCGACTAGAACCCATATCCCCTCACCGACCTCATCCTGTACCACGTTTCCTTACTTCCCTCCCCTACCTTGTAGTGATTCCAATTTACAACCGGAATTGTCGTATTCCATTCCGCGGGATGCGCGACTCGGAGTTTGCGCAATTTAAGATGACTTATTCAATATTATTATTATACAATTATTGTAACATAATATAATATTACGTATCGTATTCGTAAAATACTTACCAACTATGTATATCAATTTGAATAGATAGGTATATACAAAGATATGGAGTTTGATATAGATAAGTATTATATAGTCTAATTCATTTTTTAAAAATGAGCGAGTACAATTAGAACTCTCATGGTTATGTGTGTTCACTGGTAAGGAAGGAAGGAATGAAATTGTATTATATTTGTTTTTAACATTTTAAAATTGTTTAAATAACGGTTGCTTAGCTTTGTAGGTGCCCACTTTGAGTGAATAGATGGCCACTAGATATACGTTATTTTATAATTCAAATTTATGTAATAAGTCTAGGTACTGAATTCACATAACCACCAGTGGCGGTCGGTGACTTTTTGTGGAAGGGATGCTGGATTATAAATAATTTTATACCTACTGATGATTTAAGTATACACACACACACACACAATTCACTATTTTCGTTTATCCATCTTATTTTATGTATTATTATTTAAATGATGAATTAAATAGATAATCAAAGGATATTCAATGTTTTAATAATTCGGCTTCAATTGTTCAAGCTAAACTGTCAAAAATAGGTCGCACAAACAAATTCCTCAAAAAATCCGCTTGCTGCGTAATATGCATGCAATTCTGTGCATTATACTCATATGTATTAAAGTGGTTTTTTGTACGATGGATGCTGTTAACGAATGCATATACAGTATTTGAAGACCTTGACAGTACTATACTTTCAAACTTTGCGAATACGGAACGAATGATAGAATCTACCGTTGCTGGTATCTGTGTGTTTACGCGTTTCATAGATGTTTGATGTCGTAGTGTGTGTTATGACTGGTCTCTAAAGAACAGGACGAATTTTTTGCTGCCGTGTTGTTTTCGGCTAGAAACAAAAAGTCCAAAGCTTTTTGATTCTAGAAAACAAGGGATGCGGAGCATTCAAAACATGTATGAAGCGATCGCGCCTGACTTGTATGCGTGTATAGTTTTCCAACAAAATGATTGTATTATCCAGCGGTATGACGCTTGTCTAGTAATCAAGAAAGAGGTCGGGGGATCCATCCTCGTCTCGCGAGTCTTGCAGGTTAGATTGGTTTTTTATATTAAATATTCGGTCACCGAGATCTTTTTAATACAGGTATGTATCGAAAATTCACACCTATATTATAATGTCCGGGAATATAATGTAATTATATAGGTAGGTATGTTTTTCTCAGATTATACTAAATCTATTTATACAACATACATGGAAGTTATATAATTACTATGCATTCTTTCTACTAGGTATATCGAGTATATCCACCTACATTTGGTACTTAAATACAAGTGTCCCAAATGTCTTTTTCATAATAAAAATCTGTAATAAAATAATTGATGGGTTTAATAAAGAAATGTTCATTTTGCATTTAAGTACAGTCCCTGGAAATTTATTTCTAAATGTGATTCATTATTTCGCTGGCACTCTTCTAAACGGGAGTCAACATTTCTAAAAACTGCTCGGCCAATTTTTTAATTCATGTTTGTTTCCCAGAATTTTTAGTTATGTTATAGGTATTTTGCTTGTATGCACTGCACACCCCTGGTAGTTGCATCTTATTCGTGAGCTAGTCTATTTGTTTGTATATTTGATAGTAGGTATAAACTTATTATCCAGGATCCCTTCTACAAACAGCCACCGACCGCCATTGATACAAGTGTGTTTAACAGGCCATTCATGAAATTTACTTATGTTATAAAATAATATATATTTATTGTTAAATGTCTAACAGCTGTTCATAATAATTCTTTATAATACATAAAGATAAGAGCTCATAATAAATTATTGTAATCTCTCAAAACTAATTTTAGTCCAATACAAGTACAAATAGCCCAACTGAGTGCGGTTTTGTCGCATTTTTAAATTACGAACACAAAAACAAAGATCTTACCAACAAAGTCCTCATCCGCAAGGATTCGCGGGCAGATACAGAAGTGCGCCGTCTCTCTCGCACTTGTGAAAATGCAGATCTCGCCCGAGATAAAGGAACGTAACGCTTTCTTTGTCTGGGAAGGATTCACCTGACAGGGCAGGGTTGAACCGCGCGCGTTGTCTCCCTCGCACTCGCACGTTGTGTGTACATTTCCTTTTGACTTATTAATATGTGCGACGGATCGGGTAATTTGACACAATTAGTCGCAAATGATATTTTTTCTTAGAATAACGTAGTTTTTTTGAGAATTTGTGACAATACAAAATGGTTGAGGAAGATATTACGTATATTAACTAATATACGTTTAATATATAGGTATATTTGTATTTTTACTAACTTTATATAGTAGTTTCTCGTACAGAGAAATTTGCGAAAAACTTCATATTTTTTTTTACTGATAAGCAAAAAAAGCTGTGTATTACTAAAAATTCTGGGAAACAAAATGAAATAAAAATATCTTTATATTATGAAAAGACTCAATAAAATCGTAACCTTGTCTATGACGTAACTCACGACTCTTGTCTAGCCGTGGGTTATTTGCGAACCATTTGTAACAACTTGATGTGCATTCTGCTCCGCGATTTGCTAGCACTTGGTCTTGAATGAACCTAACTTGTTCCTTTAATTTTTATAATAATTGTACTGAACTAAATATTTTTTTACTGAATCTATGTCGGCATCTTGACGTCTGCGGATATTTTGCATTTTTCAAACAATTTGTGCTTAAGTCAGCTGTTTTCGAAAAGGAATAATCTTTACTGAAAACCGCGTAGAATGACATTTCTACGTATTTGTTTTACTGATACGTTTTGTGTTCTTAGTGTATTTCATATTTCGATGTTTGCGTAGATACAATTTGTAGGTTATAATTTATCATCTGTCAAGCGAGGGAATTTGTATTTTTTAGGATATTATAATTACCAATATTAAATTAAATGTCAAAATACAATTATTTCTATATTGGGTTTCTGTAATACCAGATATCGTGGTAATCATAGTATTTATTCTAGACTTGTATATACGATATAATACAAGACGTTTACTGGATCGCGGTTCGGAGCAGAGAGATTCGCCAATGGCGGCGTATGTCCATTTAACTCTTTCGCACGGTCATTCGCGAATCCCCCCACCACCTTAACTGCACTCTCCTTTCGCGCATCATGCAGCCGCCCTAAAATCCTCTCCACGTATTCGCCGCATCGAGCTATTCACATTACCTTGTTCTGTCTTTGCGCTAGTGAGTTACTCGAGTCATATAATTGGCTATTTACTGAATTCTTTTCGGTTGATCCGTTTTGTATAGAGTCGTTACCTATGCTGTTAATTAACAGAATAGTATTAGAAAGGGTTACAACTGCGTGCATTTCATTGAAGTGTCTACTTCCTCTTTTACTAATTCGCGAATTTTACTATCTTACTGTTTTTAACGTGTCGATTTCACGATTGTTCTTTAAATTTGGTGCATGGATTGGTTTTTTTGATTTGGGAAAAACAAAAAGCAATTTGCAAAACTATTTCCTACGTTATCCTTTAATAAAAATATTTTTTTCCTTTAGTTATTACTTGAACGATTTTCAAACAACAAATGAATCATGTTCAGTCATAGAAAGTGTTCATAAAAATGTCCTTACATTTCATGGGTAAGAAGGTATTATTTTACGTTAAAACATAAACTTTAAATAAACTATTAACAGTACTCTAAAATTACAAATAAATACATGGTAGGGTCGTGTAAATGACAAATTTATTTTATCTAAAGACGTTGGTTAAAAGAAAGTACATATATTGTATTACATATATTATATAATATCATTGGTAACAACGTAATCTAAATCTATACCTACTGCACGCTACAGCTCATACTACAGTCATGTTTTTATTTTTTTATATTTATTAAAAAATTGAAAGAAAATCGGTCGCGTCCGTTGTCTCGACATCCATCAGGTCGTCAGGCATCAGATTGCAATCGAGCGATAGGTTGTATATTGCTCAGAGCCCAGCCTCAAGCGATCTCACCACGAGAATGTGGAATCTGGGCACAGATAATGCTCACGTCCGAGAGACGTGCCCCGGGTGCCGAGCGGCTCTCGCGAGATCAGCTCGCCTGCGCCGGTTGAGGTGAGATTGTGACAATAAACATTGACACACATCGCTGATCCGTGATTAGACCGTACATTTATTATTTTAATAAATAATAATGCACTTGGTTGATACGGAGGAAGGCTGATTTGGAACTTCAGAAACGTCGTCTTGTCCCGATAACTCCTTGCCTCCTGGCAATCGCGATGGGACTCTTCTTCTATGAGAAGGATGAATTTATGACTATTCTAACAGCGCTTAAGATTTCATTGGGTTGATCCCAGTCCTGTAATTAAAAATAGGGCCCCAACACAGAATGCAAAAAAGGCATTTGACGATTATGCAAAATGAAAAGGTCTTCTGAATATGTATATACGATATAAGAAGGTAAAGCTTCATCGGTCATCGGTCACTGTTATTATTATTCAAATATTAATTAAATGTATTAATTAGAAAAATATACATGATATAAATATACAATCAATTTTATCGAATTTATCCAACTATGCTACAGTGACAGTTTTTTTGACGACAAATTTTCGAATCCACGTGTTACACTTTTCAAATTAATACATCTAGCGTTCTATTTGAATTTGAAAGCCATCTGATTTGTTTTTACGGAATCTCAAATACCTTTGTGTAATCCGATAGGAGACGCCAGAATTAACAATTCATTTTTATTAAATTTTGTACACATTGATACAGCTTATGTATTATTAAGGAGAACACATTCTTAATGTGAAGTTATTATTCAGAACATGGATCCATGATATTTTAAATACAAATTAAATGTATTAATTAGAAAGATATACATATAATTATTTTATTTTTATATATATTTTTTAAAGAGTACAATACCCTAAGCATAAGACAAATCTATTTGTTGAGACTCGTCCAATTTTTCCATGCTAACAACTCACCCCGAACAATAAATCATGGACGCAACACAAGACACACAACGAACATCTATACGCCAGTTCCGAGAGCAACGACGACATTTTATCAAAGATTCTACATGTTCTTAGCTCCGAAACTGTACAACACACTCAGTACCAACTGGAAATCGTTCACTTCCAATAAGATTACACTAATATGGACCCAATATATGATCCAATCGGGTAGAGAGCAATCAGAAGCGTGGCTATCCAACATTCTAACATAATCATAATACAGTGCCTACACTAATAATTCACTACTTCTACAACACTCCCACTACATTTTTTAATCTCTGTTTTTATTTCTGTCGAATCTTTATCTTGAATTAAATAACACCACAACAGCACGAAAAAAACTGGCTACTTTAGCACAGACTTTAGTCTAGCAAAGTAGCCAGGACAACGCTGTACATATCAAAGGTGGAGTCTAATCCATCCCACACAATAAACTACGAGTATTTAATAGCAATATAATTGCATCTTATATTTATCATGTTATATTATAATATATTCATCTCTGTCACAACAAAAATATTTATGTCAATAAAGTAATAAATAAATTTAAAATATCACAGACCGTCTCTTCTGAATAATTACAACTTCACAATAAGAATATGTTCTCCTTAATAATTATTCGAAATTCTTACTATTTTATACGAAGAATATCGCTTTCACATATTTTATTTAATATCTAGTTATCAGATTGCCTCTGCTAGCATTGACTATAGAATTATAGTTTATTTAATTTTTTATTTATTATATTTGTTTTATTAACCACTGAATTGAGTTTAAATACATCTACCGGTTTCGTGCTTCTTCAGGATATCATAACTAACTAAAAATATATATTATTGTTTCTTCACCAGAATCTATTTTTAAAAAAACAACAATTATTTAAAAAATAAATTTAGTACCTAACTCAAATTGATGCTTAATACAAATTTAGTCGAATAATTTTTAGGAAAAATTTTTAGAACGAGACATGACATGACATCTTGAAGAAGAAAATAGTATTTTTCGAAACCGGTAGATGTATTTAAACTCAATTCAGTGGTTAATAAAACAAAGATAATAAATAAAAAATATGAATTTTAACCACAAAGTTAATATTGCTAATTTTAAAAGTATAGTTTATTTTGGCTGTTTCGAGGTATTTTCCATTAATGTGGTAATTTTTATCATCCCTTATATAATATCTATGTTTCCACTCATTTTGGACACACAGTGTACGCATAAAAAAATTTGAGTGCTATTTTAAGTAACGTTGCTATCATTTGTACGAGAGAAAATAAGAATAGCGCGCAGTGCGTACAAGCAAAAGAGCTGTGCATAACTAAAAATTATGGGAAACAGATATAAATTAAAAAATTGGATTAACATTAAAGAAAACATTATTTTGAAATTAGTGCCATCTGTGTACCAGTAGACGCTTTAATTGCTTAGTTCTAAAAACTCACCGTGGCCCAACTCACTATTGGCGCTCTTTTTTTATTCGCCGCATCGTGCTGTTTACATTACTGAATTACTCAAGTCATATAAATGACTATTTACTAAATTGAAAATTCCTTGATCCGTTTTGTATGGAGTCGTTACCTATGCTGCTTATTGACAGAATAACATTAGAAAGGGTTACAACTGCGTGCAAATCATTGAAGTGTCTATTTCCTCTTTTACTAATTCACGATTTGTACTATCTTACTGTTTTTAACGTGTTGATTTCATGATTGTTCTTTAAATTTGGTGCATGGATTGGGTTTTGATTTGAGAAAAACAAAAAGCAATTGGCAGAACTTTTTCCTACGTTAACCTTTAATAAAAATAATTATTTCCTTTAGTTATTACGTGAAGTATTTTCAAACAATAAATGAAACCTGATCAGTCATAGAAAGTGTTCTTTAAAACGTCCATACATTTTTTATATGGGTAAGAAGGTATTATTTTACGTTAAAGCTTAAACTTAAAAAACACTATTAACAGTACTCTAAAATTACAAATAAATACATGGTTGGGTCGTATAAACGACGGATTTATTTTGTCCAAAGACGTTGGTTTAACGAAAGTACATGTTGTATTATATTATTGGTAACAGCATAACCTAAATTAATACCTACTGCACGCCATAAGGCTACCGTTAGGGACTGGGTTGACCACATTGCTATTGTATTATGACGCATAAATAAGTCAACACAACTAATAACTGGTATTTAAAAGCTGTAAACTTCGGTCAAATTTTCCGTAATGAAAAATATGATATTGAAGGCAGCAGAGCTGGTAGGGTGGATATCTTAGATGTTTAAACCCACAAGGTGGTCCAGTGTCTAAAATATTGGTGGATCTTATACAAGACAAATCAACATGGTCGCCAACCTTCGACAGAAGGCGGCACACGAAGAAGAAGTCTTGTTAAAAATTGTGTGCGCTGTGACGCCAAATCGTGTGCGCGCGCACACCCGCACACCTTACAGGGAACATTGGTCGCAAGTCGGGCCAGATCGGAAGCCGTATCAGATCCTCGTCCATTTCGATTCTCGAGCTGGTAGAGCGGTGTGGCGGTGCACCAACTTGGAACACGCGTACTGATGAATTATTTATCGATCGGTGTGAAATTTAGTTCACATTTTTTAATCTAGTCATAGCTGTCCGGCGTCCAGAATACGTCATAGAATTTCCAATTAATTTATACAGCAAAACATTTCCAGTTTTGTTTGTGTCTTCGCTACCTATAATTATAATTTACTAATACATTATTCAACTTATTTATAAAATACTGTATTCCTTCGATTATAAGAAACACCCCAATTGTTTACGCGCTTTTTTGCTTCCATTGGCACCACTGGGTTTCCTGGTTTATAATAATGTACATGTGTGTGTGTATGTGTGTGAGTATTGCCACCCTTTTTTCGGGAATCTGAGAAGATGGTAACCGACAGGCGTCATTCTTATTACATCCGGTGCTTCGACCGGTCCAGCGGTCCAAATAAACTATCAGTGCGCGCTTCGGTCGGTCGAAATCTAAAGAAGTCAACCCGGCTAAAAGAACAATAACATCGGACCAGAAAGATAGCAAAATTAAAGAGTTTAGTGCAGTTCATATATCATATGTGTGTTTATGTTAATCGGAAACCTGGGAACCAGCTACCGAAGGCATTTACATAAATACCATTAATTAAAAATATAATTCTGTGTCTTTTCGACGCAGTTCGACTAGAATCAGTGATGATTCATCACGACTGTAAATTTTTTACAGCGATTGTAAGACGCACCTCGAATCCAGAGACACCAAAATAGGAAAAAAACAAGCGTCTTACAATCGAAGAAATACGGTATATTAAATTCAAGAAATGTGTCCTTCCGATGTAGAAGTAACCTAAAATCATTTCTTATTTTTTCCTTTTACAAATTTACAAGATACGGTTGGACGGGCTCCGGCGGTTATAATACCCATGAATTTAGTAGTTACTTTTAGTAGTTAATTTAGTAGTTACTTTTAGTAGTTAATTTAGTAGTTACTTTTAGTAGTTAATTTAGTAGTTACTTTTAGTAGTTAATTTAGTAGTTACTTTTAGTAGTTAATTTAGTAGTTACATTTAGTAGATAAGTTAGTAGTTACTTTTAGTAGTTAATTTAGTAGTTACATTTAGGTGTTAATTTAGTAGTTACTTTTTTATGCATATTTTTAATTCTCTTTTTATTCCTGTCGATGATTTCAATAATACCACAACAGCATGAAAAAAAAACTAGCTACTTTAACACAGACTTCAGTCTAGAAAAGTAGCCAGGACAACGCTGTATATATTAAAAGTGAAGTCTACTCCATCCCGCATAATAAACAATGAGTATTAATTATGTCTTATCTACCTCTGTTAGAACAAAAATATGTATGTCATCTAATAAACAAATAAATAAAACCTATTTTTCTATGTTGAAAATAATATTTGCTGTCAGAACAGTATTAAATATGTACTCAAAATAAAAATAAAACATTATTATTAATATATTTTTTAATGCACATAAAATATGTATCACGTAAGTGTCACTATTTTCAAACTAAGCTAAACGCTTGTGCTCTGAAATAGGACTAATTTGATGACCTCCCAGAACAAGGCTCGAATCCCTGACCACTAGGCGAACGCCTTACCCACTGACGCGCTAATACAACGTGCATCACGTTTGAAAGCTAACAGTAGCGTGACGCCAAGTGGCTCAAATAAAGTAGCAGCTGTATTCGGTGAAACCGTGTGTGATAATTGCGTATGAGTTTATATTTTAATGTTCTCCTTCACTAACACTGCGCCTACCTCAACAGATGGAACAAGTCACATTCTTATCGCAAGGGGGGCGTTTCTTGTTTAAAGTTTGATTTTATGACTATATGTGGCAGCCAGTGGCGGTTGGTGAATTTTTGTAGAAGGGATGCTGCCGGTTTTCCCGTATCCAAAATGTGTTCTTTTTCCGCAAATGTTTGAGACACAAAACTTTCACGCAATAATAATTTGATTATACACTAACACAATTAATTATTTTTGTTTACAACATTAGAACACATTGGGGAAGTATCCATATTGTTTTTTGTATTCATTTTTTATTTAAATGATAAATTAAACAGATAATCAAAGGATAATTAATGCTTTAAAAATGCATCACAAAAAAACAATCCGCTCTCTCATAATATGTACGCTATTCTGTGCATTATGCCTGCAAGCATTAAAATCGTTTTTTGTAGGTCGGATGCTGTTAACGAATGCGTATACAGTATTCGAAGACATTGGCAGGCGGAACTGAATGCGCATGCGCAAAAGTCAAATACTTTCAGACTTTGTGGATACGGAAAGAATGATAGAATCCTTTGTTGTTGGTATCCGTGCGTTTACACGATTCATGGATATTCGAAAGTTGAGAAAGGGGCAAGACGAGTTTTTTTGCAGCAGTACTGTTTTCGGTACAAATAGTCCAAAGCTTTTTGACTCTAGAACACAAGTGATGCGGAGCATCCAAACCGTGTATGAAGCGATCGCGCCTGGTGGCAGCTAATGGTAACAGTAACTAGCTAACTAGCGGTCGGCTGGTGGGCACCGCTCTCCGTAAACAATCGCTTGTTCTATTAATGGCGCTGTTAGCGATGCCAAGAAACAAATGACAATCGAATCACGTGTCCATCAGTGTCGAATAGAAGGGGTGTAGCCATTGTCGTTTAGAATTACATTATATAACTGGAAATAACAAGTCAATAATGACAGATGTCATTAATTTTTATAACTTTATTTGACAAATTAACGAAAATACAGAGGAAAAATAATTAGTACACGTGATGGAATTAAAAGCAAATCTTTTTTTGTTTTATGTTGCCACGCGACGTAGACGCACGGATATAATAAAATTATATATGCACTAGCTGAAGTATCTTAAGTTGCCCGGGTGTTACGCAGAGTGAAGAGGCTTTATTTATTTATTTAATTTTCTTTTTTGTTTTGAACGTCCAGTGTGCAAAATTTCATTAAAAAGTACAAAAATTCAGCCTTTAGGGGTGGGAAAGAGAAATGGGGGTGGTTTTTCGAAATCTCGTGTAGACAGTGATCTTCTTCTTTGTTTTGAAGGTTGAGTTTGCAAAATTTCTTCAAACTCGGAATAAAACTGTAGCTTTGTAAAAAAAACAAACAAACCAACAGACACTCTTCTTTATATATATATAGATGATGTCAAGTTACACTATCAAGTTTTAATAATGTAAGCAAGGCTATATATATATATATATATATATATATATATATATATATATATATATAGCTGTAATAGGTAACGTAGAGGGCTTGAGTGAAGAAGTTTAAAGTGGAAAGTAGTCTAGTTTTTACATAATTTGGCCTAACTCAGAATATGAAAAAAGCGAAGAAAAAATTATAATAATTATTATTCTCTCACTTTTCTGACTACGCCACTGCGTATACATCATCGGATACGACAGATCCCATATTCAAATCAGGACATGAGGTGATGCTGTGGAGTCAATGCCGACCTGCGGTGGAATTCCTGGGACCAAAGACGTCATCACACCGCTAAGGAGAATAATCTGCCATTAAATATTTACATTCTGCTAACATTACAAAGAAGAATGCGGGTGGCATCTAGTTAACAAAGGATCACGGGTTCGATTCAGGTGCAAATGTTATATATATTTTTTAAATCGACAGGAATAATTTGGGTGTCGTCATTGTCTTTGTTGAGCTCGAGACAAAACTGTGACAAATGTAACTTTCATTTTAACATTTATTTACTTTTGCTATAATATATTAAAATTGTACTTTTGTACTTATCAAATAAAATAAAATAAAATAACAATCACTTTGTATTAAACCACGAAATTTATTATACGTCAACCGGTTTCGCTTATCTCAAGCATCATCAGGATGTATTTGAAACTAATCATAAATACAAAAAAAAAGTGCACTTGAAGAGGGAGATAGAATATGAAAGTATATGCGATGGACAGAGAGATTAATGTTCTATTTGAATATATATATAAACTTTTTTTGTATTTATGATTAGTTTCAAATACGTCCTGATGAACCTTGAGATACGAAACCGGTTGACGTATAATACATTTCGTGATTTCATACAAAGTGATTGTTATTTTATTTAATATTAAAATTATGTTCTTCGAAACATAAGTAATACAAGAAAATATATTTGATGCAATATATGGTACATATATTTTCCATGAATTATAAAATCTGTCTACTGTAATAAATAAGCAATCGGCTATCGCTTACTGCTAGGCCCTGCGGACGACTATTGTGGCCGCTGCGCTCAGTGTCTCATTATAATCTATATTTCAATGATAGAGCTTTCCCCAAACAAAACCACACGTAGATAAAAAATCCATGTAATTAAAATGTATGGAAATCCTCAAAAGTCCAATTAATAATGTTGTCCCTTTTCACCTCATGTAAATAAACGGATATAGCTGTCCCCCTATTAAAATTATAAATACAAGTTGTCGAGTTAAATTGTTAGATTGCAATGCGAAATGCGTCACGAGCAAAGTAAATTAATTAAATTTATTTTCGCGTATGTGATTGAAAACAGTAAATACCTATTTAATATTCTTATACCTTAGGTACATGCGCACGCAAGGTTTTTTTTACATTTACATGCATTGAAACCTAATTTATATAGTCACGCCACTGCGCAATTGTGTACCTATATTATATCCTTAAAATGACACATTCTTTAGTCTCTAGTGTAAAAAATAAGATTTTTTTTATTTGGCGTTCACTTAGCATTTCGCGTGACAGTCGAATCTGTGGTGAGGTCGAGATAAGCGGAGGAATGCTTCTAAGACGTCGTGACGTCACCAGAAACTCATCTTTGTCCATTCTCCACAGATAATAGGACAACGAGAAGTCACCGGGAGATGTTTTTTTAATTGTTTCAAATTCTCCACAGCAGATAAAGGATTTATGTATTTGTAATATTTAAAGTGAAGAATGTGGTACCTACGCGTTCGTATTGCGTATTGCGAGACAGAGTGTTTCTGATATTCATTTTTAGCGTCTGGTCGCCTGGCACTTGACGCGATCTTCCAATCGGCAGAAGCATCATGGCACACAGTACATGTTAATGGTTCCTTTGTCTGATGTCTCCTTGCCCTTCCGTCACACCTCTCGCGCGGGACCCCAATACGTGGACTTCTTCAATCATTGTCACAAGCGAGGATACGATCCTCGAAGTGGCGTGCAGTAAGTGTAGATGTAATACAATATATGTACTCTTATTAAGGAAAATATATTCTTATTGTGAAGTTGTAATTATTCAGAAAAGACGGTCTGTGATAAATGTAACATATAGGTTCGAAAATTTCTCAAGAAAAATACTGGCGTTATAGCACAAAGGTAGTGCACTTCCCTGGATTGGAAATAGAGATCCAAGTTCGTATCCTGGTGACGCAAAAACAATATTTTTCGACAAAATTGATTTTATATGTATATATTTATAATTAATACATTAATTTAGTATTTAATATGTACTCTTGTTTAACCAACGTCTTTAGATAAAATAAATCTGTCGTTTATACGAGCCTACCATGTATTTATTTGTAATTTTAGAATACTGTTAATAGTGTTTATAAAGTTCAACTTTTAACGTAAAATAATACCTTCTTACACATATAAAAAATGTATGGACGTTTTTAAGAACAATTTCTATGACTGAACATGATTCATTTATTGTTTGAAAATCCTTCATGTAATAATATACTATTTTTATTAAATATATTATAGGAAATAGTTCAGCCAATTGCTTTTTGTTTTTTCCAAATCAAAAAGCAATTCATGCACCAAATTTAAAGAACAGTCATGAAATCAACACGATTACAACAATAAGATAGTAAAATTCGCGAATTAGTAAAAGAGGAAGTAGACACTTCAATGGTTTGCGCGCAGTTGTAAGCCTTTCTAATGTTATTCTGTTAAAAAACAGCATAGGTAACGGTACACAGATGGCGCTAAATGTAAAATAATGTTTTCGTTTATGTTAATCCAATAATTTATATTTGTTTCCCGGAATTTTTAGTAATGCACAGATTTTTTCCTTGCATGCACTGCAAGGAAAAAATCTGTGTTCGAACCCCGGCAGCGCAGCGGTAGATCCAGGTTCGAACCCCGGTAGCGCAACAAAAATATTTAAATTTATATTTTTTATTTATTATCTTAGTTTTATTAACCAATATAAATATTTAACGATAAAATTGATTTTATATGTATATCTTTCTAAATAATACATTTAATTTGTATTCAATTTATTAAGGAGAACAGATTCTTATTGTGAAGTTGTAATTATTCAGAACAGATGGTTTATGATGTTTTAAATACTAATTTTAATGTATTAATTATAAATATATACATATAAATTAAATTTTGTCGAAAAATATTGTTTTCGCGCTACCGGGAAACGAACCTGTATCTCTATTTCCAATCCGGGGAAGTACACTACCAATTGTGTTATAGCGCCAGTATTTTTCATGACAAATTTTCGAACCTATATGTTACACTTTTTCAAATTAATACATCTGTCGTTCCATTATTTGAAAGCCATCTACATTGTTTTTACGGAATCCCAAAAATTTTAGTAAACCGACTGCAGACGCCAGAATTATCAATTCATTTTTATTAAATTTTGGACGCATTGATACAACTTATATTATTAAGGAGAACACATACTTATTGTGAAGTTGTAATTATTCAGAACAGACGGTCTGTGATGTTTTAAATTCTAATTTTTGTGTTAATTATATGTATATATTTATAATTAGTGCATTAAAATTAGTATTAAATTTATTTTACATGGTTAAATTATTTTTGCCAATTATATTTTGGGAACTTCTTTTGACATTAACAAGGGTTTAGAAATTTTACATACACATAGTCAGAAAATTAAATGTTATAAATAATCTAATCCTTTTTACTAACAGTAGTTATTAATTAGTTACCCACCCTGTATTCCTTTGTAGTTATGTTTTTATCTATGCTTGCATTTTTAAGTTATTTTAGTATACATTGTTTCCTGAAGATGGTACCGTTTAAATAAATAATACGTTGCCACAAAGTAATTTTGCTAATTAATTTAAAAACGTTAAGGGTTTCACTTGAACCTTAACATCTTGAAATACATCTTGAACACTCTCACATTGTTTCACGAGCACCACCTCGTGTCAGCTCCTCGGGTCTCTGTCAGCTGTCAGCTTACTAGCGTCCCGGATCCTGCGGCGTCGCTGCTCAGATCGTAACGATCTCCCGGCATGGGCAGGCCAGCGCGTGACCCATTGTGCCAACTTCGGGTTATAAACGATAGCATCATCGATCTGAAGAATACGCTGACGACGAGAGGTCGAGACTCATCTTGAAAGAGAATCATACAGAGAGAGAGAGAGAGAGAGAGAGAGAGAGAGAGAGAGAGAGAGAGAGAGAGAGAGAGAGAGACAATCAAATGTAATTAATATTTTGTATTCCAATTTTTTATAAGAACACAATTGCTGGATTTAGTCCCCAGATGGATTGGTATCAATACATATAGTCTCGTCGAGACGAAGCTATTATTTTTTGGCGCTGGATAACCTATTATTAAATAAACAAATAATCGAAGGATATTCGGCACAAAAAAAAATTTCTCAGAACAATCTGTAACATGTATCTGTGCATCACATCCATAATCATTAAACTAATTTTTCATACGTTGGATGCTGTTGATGATCGCGTATACAGTATTAGACCTTGACAGGCGGGATGAATGCGCATGGTCAAAAATAGAATACTCCCAACTTTGCGGATACGGAACGAATGATAGAATACACTGTGGCTGGTATCTGTGTATTTACGCGATTCATAGACGTTCGAAAGTTGAGAATGCATATGTATTTCGACTCACTCCGTGCGAGCACCGTGTCGTAGTGTGTGTTAATTGCAGTAGTGCTGTTTTCGGCTAGAAAAAAAAGGTCCAAAGCTCTAGAACACAAGGGATGCAGAGAGCTTACGACCTGTTCTCGGACGGCTTGAGTGATCACTTTACGCAAATGTAACGTTCACCAATTCTCCCCTTTGGACGACTGCCACACCAATTTTTTTGGAAGTTGTATATGTTTTTATCTTTCAAGTATTTCTTACAACTACGTTGTCGTATTTTCTTGTCTTTTTTCTCATAAAATTTTCGACACATAATTCTTTTCGCAGTGACGCCCTTAATTTAACTGAACTGATTGTATACCACGTTCCAGCGCGGAGTGCCAGGTCGTCGGTGCTGTTCCATGTAAATTCATCGTATATGATATAATAATTTTGTATAAGAAATAGCATACGGGGGTGGTAATCGTTTTGTATGTATACAGTTATGAAGGAAACCCCAAAGGGGTCCCACTCTATCCCGGAATCGTTTTGAGAGTTATTTACTCTCGTTTCGATTCCGTTCATTCCGAGTTACGTTCCGGCAGTTAGTTGCTAAAACATTGTGGTTTTCCTTCATAGTTAACATTTTTCTTTTCCTTTATTATATGACACAATTATTACATTTAGTCATTAACTGTCATGGGTTGGCTCCGGTATCATCGCACCAGAGCCACACCTGTACAATTTGACGCGAGACTCGTCATCACATTCAATTCAGAGAGAAGCTATAGAAATCATGCACCCCCAAAAGGGGAGGGTAGATGTCACATTTATGTGTTGAAGTTGCAGAAACTCGGTCACAGTCCGACAGAAATACACCCTGTCCAGGTCGCAAGAGGGTGCGAGGGAGAGCCACCGCTCTTCCCGGCATCGTCCATCCCGGCAACCCCCAGCGGGAGACCGAGATTGTATACATTTGAGAATCAATTTAGATATCTAAAAAATATTTATTTAGAACATTGCCTTGTAACTACCCATATACTTGTATTGTTTTCGCTTTCCGCCAATCACAATGCAGATTTAATTAACCCCTATTTTAAAACCACCCTTAAACCTTTCACAATTATTCCTTTATAAAGGAATCTTATATACTAAATGCTTCAGTTGGACTTTACTTGTGTAATGTCCGACACAATGGTGGGGTCACAGTTGTTCACACAATGGCTATCCAATCTCGTGGGGTCAAATGGACCAAATGGAAGTTTGAATTAAAGAAAATAGGTATTGCAAATGGATGACATAATTTTGTGTATTTATTACCTGGCCCTCTTATTATTTTTATTCGTTTTTTCTTATTTTTCAAACAGGTGAAACTTGACGTCCAACCCAGGACCGAGATCAAGGTAAGTAAGAGATGTGTTCTAATCTACGATTTCGGATATCTCTTTCATCCCTTTCACGCTGTCATTCTTGTCAACATGCGTGCGTCATACAATCTCTACGTCATGATACATTACAATTACAGAGCTTGCTTTTCTATCTTACTCACTTAGTTATTTTAATAATATTAGCGCAACAAAATTATATATAATATTTCTCATGGTAGTCTGGTGTGAAAAATGTGTAGGGAAGCTCACGGGTAGTTTTGTATGAGAGTATGAAAAAGGGAAATAAACAGTTGATGGTGAACTCGGCGATGTCCAAGTTAATAAGTTTGAGAGACAGTGCTCATGTAAAAAAAAAAAACAAATAATACAGGTCCATAAATCGCAAAATATTATTCGTAGAGTTTAGTCAGTTGAGGTGAATGCAAATATTTTATCCAAATCGTGCAGTGTATACTGTATAGGGCGACTGGTGAGAGATAAGATGTCAATTCCGTAATAAGATTTCATTTCACATCAAGAGTACCTGCATTTATATTTCTTAATTATTAATAAAACTATTTGATTATACTGAAAGTAGAGCAGACACCACCGAGACTATAAGCCTGAGAATAAGAACTTTAGAATCATTGGAAAGATGTTGAGGAACAGGATAAGGAACGCCCGCATCAGGGAAATGTGCCAAGCAGAGAACACTGTCAGGTGGGGAAAGCCGTAAAGAAGGTAGTGTCACGCATATAGAATGAATAGAAGGTTCGTGGCTATATGATGCTGTATGAAGACCCCTCAAATACTGAAGCTCAGCGTCCCAAGAACGATGAGTCTGAAGAGAGAACAGAAAGATATCTATAAGAAGATGAAGAAAAATTTATACGGAGTAGTGAGATGACGAAATTAAGAATTACAGAAAGACTTTCGACACCATTCAGGAAAAGAATTATTACAAACTTTGGATATGTTGCCGGAAGAAACTATGAGAAGCTCGTGATCCCTGGAACAGTTGAGAGGAAGAGAGCAAGAGGAAGGTCTCCTGCAAGATGGATATTCTAAATAAAAGAGTTAACAGGGTCCTCTTTAAACGCTACCATCAACATGGTTCAAGATCGGGAGGAATGGAGACGTATTATGTACTAAGTTACAGATACTTTTACGGATCACGACGTTTAGCAGTCAGCAGAAGAAGAAGATGAAGAAGGAGACTAAGAGCGAGCATTTATAAATATTTTCTTTCTCTCTCCATAACCGGTTATCAACAAACCATACAAACGAAAGCAGCAAGAAAGGTGTGAATGAAGAATGGAGTCGAATTGACCCCAAGTATTTGTTGTTCTTTGATTAGTACATGCCCATTGGTCAAGAGAGGGTTGGATTTCAATAGTGATTGACCCCTTGGATATTTTTGTCGTTATTTTGTCTTTATTGTGTATGTTTCAGGGGGTAACTTTTATAAGAGTAATTTATTTGTTACTTAATGTAGGTATTTTTAACCCCTAAACTCTGGAAGCCCAGAGGCTATTGTTTTATTTAGAGAATTATCTATTTTGTTTGATTTCACAGTTGGCCACGGAGCTGTGGAGTTGAGGGCTGGACGTTAAAAGAAACCGGAGAAAATTAAGCTAAATTAAAATGGAAAGGTTCTGAACAACCTGCGTTATGTAGATGATATGGTATGGTTTGTGTATTTTGGATTAGAACTTAATACAGGTAAAACAAAATATATGTTCATTAGTAAACATAACGCAGCTGACAATGAAAGCCTTAAAAAGTATTATTCACCTGATGTTCCGTACTTCCGTACCGATGATTATGATAATTATGAGGTTGAAGGAAATGAAATACAAAACATGTTCAATATAGCCACACTACGGTGGCAAAATCGAGAATGGTTTCCGCCACCAGAATACTCTGTTTTTATTCAAATTCATAACAATACATGTAGTCATATTTGCAAGTACCTACACGGCGACAAGCCGCCACTTGTGACGTTTTACTAAGATGGATTTGTTTTTCTAAAATCTATCGCACGGGTTTTTTGGCGCCATTACACCTTTAAATTATTAACACTTGTTAAATTATTACTTGGCGCCTCTTTGACGAGTAATTCTGTTGCAATATAAATTAAATATGAAATCCGTCTGTTGAAATCAAATGCAGCATTGAGCAAGTTCGTGCAATATGGACATTTACTGAAGAAATGATAAGGCGACTGAAGCATTCTACTGCAGATCCACATCTCAAATGTTTCAACTCACCGGTCTTCAGTAAGTGTTCCCATGCTTCCATTCTATTAAATAATATCGAAAACACGTAGCATCTGACCATTTGCATTCATGACTGCAGAATATATTTTTTTTGCAAATATATATTTTCGTATGCATATTGTCATCATCTGTTTGTGTTTCTCCACTGCAGGATGCAACCTCCCTCAAGTCCTTGCTGCAGGATGCAACCTCCCTCAAGTCCTTACTGCAGGATGCAACCTCCCTCAGGTTCGCCAATTCTCTCTACATCATCCTCCTTCTCATCTCCATCAGAAGAGTATTGGTAATTCTCGCATCCAATAAAAATTCATTACTTTGATGTACCATAAATTACAAATATTACAATCCTGAATGAATTCGTTCATCCATCCGAGGGACTAGCTGCAGCTCAACAGTAGCTGCACCGATGCTTGCTCCTACTTCACATTCAGAAATTTCGAGAAAAACTAATTTATTTTCACTGGTTCAATTCTGGAAAAGCGTGACCTCCGAATCAATCACTATCTGATCGCATTCTGATCTGCAACTGTCATTTTATTATCAGCCAAGACTCGTTCACACTGTCACATCGTCACACGATAGCAGGGTTGCCACATCACAGGTTTCTCTTTAATCACAGTACTCATCTGAAAATCTTTGCATCCGTGCCCGCCATTTGCGTTCAGTATTGCAAACATAAAAATATAAAACTGATGTGCAAGTGAGGCAAGAAGTAACAACATCGGCAGTGTTCACCATCAATTGGTGGTAATCATGAAAAACCGATTAAAATTCGTCCTGTTACGGTGTATCGACCCCTCAGAATAACAAGGTTCCATCTGACAATGACACTGTTTTGAGATTTTGAATATGTACATATGATCAGTTTTAAGGTCTTAACTTATTTTCAGTATTATCAATGACCATTGTGAGTTAAGGGAATTAAAAAATAAATAAAAATATTGTATATTAACAATAATGATCCGTAAATAGAAATAAATAACTGATGCAGTTTGGAACTGCAGCTCTTGGTATTTCCTTTAATATCTGTTAAATAGAGTTGGTGTGTATGGAATAAATAAATAATGCATTTGGAACCCTTTTCAGACAATAACTCAAAATAACCCAAAATGTTAGCTGAAACCTTGTTATTCTAACGGGTCGATAATATGACAAAAAAATATTAATATTTTGAATCTGTTTTTAAGCAAAATGACTCAGTTTCTTCAAAAAAACCCTAATAAAGGGGCGATAGAAGGGGGGGACCCACCCTTTCCCGGAACCGTTGTAGATGTTTCAACATCTTTTATCGGTTCCACACACAGAACTACAAAAATGCGAAATGTACAATTAATAAACACAAAAGAAAGGAGATAAAAAAAACAAAAGCTAATGTAAGAGATTGCAAAAATAAAGAGAGATTTTAATTTAAATCTTCCTGCGCCCTTTTAAGTGCTATCTTTATTTATTTTTAAATACAGGTATATAACAACATTACAAACAAACAGATAATCAAGTGTTATGTACCAGTAAAGTAAAGAGACCAGTGGGTACAAAACAGTCATTAAAGTCCAAGTTTCTTCATGGGAGAGTGTACTTGAAAGTTAGCCCTTCAAAAAAGCCCTGTATGTAATGAACACAACCAGATTTGTTTCAATAACATTTGGACACTGCCGGTTTTGATGAAAATATTTTGACACGGCGTCTCTCGCGATTATAACCGCCATTTTAAAATTGTAGCGTCCTGACTGATTATTCCAAAAACTTGGCCGTGTAGAGACTCACCTAACAACCACATAGGGCCGAAACCAAACCAACCAATCAGCAGACATCATACATCGTGGCGGATACTGCCCTAGGAGCTAGAGACCACTTCTCCGCAGACATAAATGTTAATTTTTGTAAGTGCTCTTTCATTTTAATGCGTTGCTCTAGACAAAACTTTAATAATTACATATGCGCAGATGCACGAACACGAGATAGTTAGAGGCTTTAGACTCACCACATCCACAAAACCTTCTGATGCAACCACGATCCGTACACCGGAAAACCCATACACTGTTTTGAAATGAGGTGGACACTACTGCGTTTGCAACTTTCCAGCTTTAAGCCGTTTACATAACCTGTAAAAATTGCATAATTACTTGAATTTAGCCATTTGGGCTTCTCTTTATCGCGAGCTCACATTGGCGTATCAAAGCGTGACACGTTATATTCAATTTTGATTGTTTTGTGTCTGAACCGTTATCTCGCGGTGCGGCAGCCCTGGTTGGGTCGCATTTTTCACACTCTGCTGGTCCAATTACACTTTCGATTATCACGTGATCTCGCGCGTTTGCTTTTCAAATTGTTCGGCGGAAAAAATGCAACACTTTGCGGTCGTTTCAGACTAACGGAGGAATGCCGACAGTCGACAGCCGTATTGGCCGAGCTGGTTCCAAAACACGGCTCCCGCGAGCACAAGCCGTACACTGGACGGTATTGTAGCTCACAATTGAACACGGTTACACATCTATTTATTTATATACATATATATATATACAGAACTGGCGTCACTTCTGGGTTAGATCACGTTTTTAGTAGATGGTTTCTGGGCCGACAATTCAGCACGGCTCGTCGATATATTCTAAAATATAAGATATTAATCGCTTATATATAAAAGTAGTATTTGAGACAATGATGAGAGTTTAAAAAGAAACTAAATAAACACTACATAATACTTTTAAAATTAGCAATATTAACTTTGTGGTTAAAATTGTGCTTCATTTTATATTGGTAAAGCGGTGAGAAATTTTATTATAAGAGTAAGGGAGCATTTGAGATGATTGAACAATAGTAGGTTTTCAGAATTTTCTAATCATTTGATAGAAAATGGTCATGGTTTTGATAAAAAATTGGGATTGTCAATTTTGCATATGAACAGTGTTGGTCACAAATTAAATAATTTGGAATTGTTGGAGATAAATAAAGCGTGTAAAACTAATCAAAAAATTATAAACAACCAACTAAATTTAACTACGAGTCCCATTCTAAAATTTGTATTAAGTAACAATTTGAGTTAGGTACTAAATTTATTTTTTAAATAATTGTTGTTTTTTTTTAAAATAGATTCTGGTAAAGAAACAATAATATATGTTTTTAGTTAGTATTGACATCCTGAAGAAGAAAATTGTATTTTTCGAAACCGGTAGATGTATTTAAACTCAATTAAGTGGTTAATAAAATAAAGGTAATAAATAAAACATATAAATAATAATATTACAAAATACTTCAGAAGCACATAATTGTAAAATATACAATATTACAGAACACTTCAGAAGCACACAAATGGATAGAATATGTAAGGTATTATAAACAATTATTGTAGTGTAACTCCCTCTCCAAGCACGAGAGCTGGTCTCTTTTTTGGAGAGGTAAGCGAAAGAAAAACCGTGTAATTTAAAAAATGTTAAATACTTAATTCATGTTATAAATAATTATAAAAATGTCAAATAAATAAAAATAAAAATGATCGTTAATGTTATATATAGAATCAAAAGACTTAATTAATATATATTTAATTAAAACTATATTCTTATATTAATTTTCTTTTTTTTCTTCTTAGTGAATGTTATATTATTTATACTGTATTGGATATTTTTTTAAATTCCTAAGTTTTAAGTTGATCAATTTCACTTTATTTATTAAAAATCAGATTCTCTTTCAATTGACATATCGAAGCGAGTCCACATATTAACATATATACAACTTTAATTTTTTTAATAGATGTGGAGATTGATGGGATGAAAATGGTGATCGTTATATTTATATAAAGTGATCACTTAAGCCAGCCGAAGGCAGGTCGTAAGCCTTGTAATCACCCTATACTTCTATATATTTTCCATTAAGTATAATAAAAATATCTTTGTCTCTATGAGATATCTGATATTTATTTAATAACAGTGCCTCTGTAGGTAAAAATCCAGTAATTGTGTTCTTGGACATATTCAAATATTGATAAAATATAATTTTGTTATTAAATTTCATATTGTAATATTATAGATCTTTATCATATTTTTATATAAATGTCATTTGAAATTTTATAATAAAAGACTTAGTCTAACAATGCTTCAAACTTCTATGTTTGATATATATTGCTTCCAGATTTTCTTATATGTCCAACGCAAAATTTTTGTGAACGATGCTTTGACCAATTATCTTTCATACTTCACATGTGCGCTTTTTCCCTTTACCGTATTTGTGCACAGTTTTGAAAAGGACAGTTATTAATATTTATTACTTTGTACTATTTGTATTATTACTTTTCAGCTATTGGCACGAATTATTTTACGATAAATTGTGTATTGTTACATAATATTAAGTAACATGTGATTGCTATAATAATTATTGCGTCTAATTGGATAAGAGTGATTATCGATAGATGTTGACGTAAGTCGAGAACTCAATGTGCATTCCGTTTTTCCAATAGATCTTAATATACCTTTTCCGCTCTTGCCAACTAATTACTTCGTTTTTTTGTGGATCGAAAGTGTCGCCGTGCGTAAAAATCACGGAAATCACGAAAATGCGGACCACGAAAAAGAAGCGGTGTTCTACAGCATCCGGAAGTGCAGTGATATCTCCGTTCTTCACTGCAAAAGTGCGAGTCAAGTAGAGGTGAAAATTACCGTCCTTTCTGAATCCTTTCTGAATCCAATTCGGGTTGCGTCGACTAAACATTAATTTTAATCGATACAGTCCACGTGATCTATTCTCACAATAGATAAAACGGTAATTGAATAGATGGCGTGCAACATTTGATTGCCAAACGCTGGATAGGTTGTGATAGATTCGGTTACTGATATCTGCGCCGTACACGCACACACTCACAAACACTGCAGTGAAGAAAAAAATCTTCACTGTCACTTTCGATTTTTTCCATGAGTGAGTTTTGCATCACAAGTGTATATGGTTCGGTTATAGATGATCCAATAACACTTATCCAGGCCCGAACAGGATTACTGCAAATATTTATTATTATTTTGAAATTTTTTACAATTTTTATAATATAAGAGTTAATTGAGTATTTTACAAAACTAAAATGACATATTTTTTATGGCTTACCTCCCCAAAATAGAGACTAGCTCTTGTGTTTGGATAGGGACTTACACTATTATCTATAGTATTATTTATTGTCTTACTTGTGTGCTTCTGAAGTTCTTTTATATCCTTTATCTCTTTAATTTCTGTAGAGAGGCTATTGAAGTTTTTTAAACCCTAAGTAATATATGAAATTTTGCTGATACTGTTTGGTGTTACATTTAGGGATATTAAAAATATTTTTAAATTTTAATGATGTGCTTGTTTCAAATTTGACAGTGTTATTTTTTTTTAAGTAATTAATTAATTGAGATTTTTTTGTAAATGTATTCCATTTTGGGTATTGGGAATTTTTCAAAAAGCTTTTTTGTTGAAAAAGTTGATATTTATTTTTACCGAGTTCATTATATTATTGTACGCTCCTCCCCATACAATTATTCCATACAGGAGTAGTGAGTGAATAATAACAAAATATACCATCATTAAGTTATTTACACTTGAAATATAAATACATTTTCTTATTCTGATCACCAATTCGCTAATACGTATTAACATATTTTTATTACTTATTCTATATTATATAATTTGGTAAATCTTGCAGAAATAATTTATATAGAATTATGACACTTGAGATGCCTATATAGCAACAACTTTTCTGAATTTGCCAATCACCTTTTGAAAACAAACTATTCTTTTGACATTAACAAGGGTTTAGAAATTATACATACAAATACTAGGTGTTTAGAGTTAGATACATTTGAAATTTTATAAATGAGAAAAAGTGTTAATAGCTAGCTAAATATTATAAATAACCAAATCCTTTGAGTAAATAGTCAGCTTTTTGTTTTCATAATAGTTATTACTTAGTTACCCACCGCTTATACTTATAGTTATGTTTTTATCTAGCTTGCATTTTTAATTTTAGTATGATACATTGTTTCATGAAGAAGATACCATAGATATCGAAACATATTGAGATATCAATAAATTATGGTTTAACCCTTCCCAAACTATGCAGTAACACAGGTCTACTGCTCTAATTAAATCTGTAATATTTCGGTAAATATACGCAACATACACTTCGTATTTTAGTTAAATTGAAGTAAAATATTTATGGTTAGAAATGACTAGTGAAAAATCAATTGTGTAAGGCGAATTCTACAAAAATAATCATTTTTAATTCTAAATTTAAAGTTAATACATTGACAAAAATACAATTTGTGGCAAAACAAAAAGAAATCACACATTAATTTCACAGTGAAAACAATAATAAACATATGAATATAATGGTGTCTCTTTCTCACTAATTAAATGAAGATAGATAAAAAAGAAGGTTGTATTTTACAATGCAACCTCATATACGGAACTTGATGAATGCTCCGAATTATAATATTACATATTTTTTATACATTTAATGCTCTATACTTAAAGTAAATTTATTGCATAAATCATTTTTCCACATTTTAAAGGCTAATAGAACTCTAATTTCTTACGGTAACACGAGTTGACAGCATGACTGCGTACGAGTATTTTATATCACGGTATGGTAAAGGTTAAATAAAGTGTTTTGTTTTATTATTAATATTTTTATAATCTTTAAATTTTTTAATAAATTAGAATGTTTTTTCTTGTATATCTTTATCGTTAGGGTCTATAAATATTACAAAATTCTTATTCTATCATTATCTTATATATTTTGTTCCAGGTTGACTTTGTTTGGCTGCCATTTTGGTTTGGCAGATATTTGTCAGTTCGCATTTGGTAGTCGTAGAGAGTAGTTGATTATAATTTATTATGGAGAATCTAACACCTCAACAACGTGTCAAAGTCATTAAAATATTTTATCTATTTATAACCATTAATTGCGATCGCTATCGTAACATGTTGGAAAACTTCTCGGTGGCCGAATTGGGTCGATCGGGCCTGCAACACATGTAGCTTAAACAGGACGGTGCCACCTCACACACAGTCCGTGTTACTCTTGAAATTTTGCGAGAAATTTTGAATTGAAAAGAAATGTCAAAAAGTGGAGATATCGACTGGCCTCCTCGATCACCTGATTTGACAGCTTCCGACTATTTTCTGTGAAGATGCTAGAAAGAAAAGTTCTACGCCAGTAAGCCAACAACAATTCCGATGCTACAGGACAATATTCGAAATAAAATTGCTGAAATAAATTAATGTTATGAAAAATATGGTTAAAGGAGCACGCATTGCTGATGTCATACTCCATACATAATTGTAATAAACCAAATAATCAAATTAAAATAATGTTTTTCATTTCTTAATTATCCACAGACAACACGATACTATTGGATGAAGGCCTCTCTATGTTCCCCCCACCCTTTTCCGTGCATGTCCGCCAGAATTGGATGATTTCACCTGTCCGGCTGGTTTTGGGGTGACCTGTCGGGCTCGTGATTCCCCTCGCCGGTCGACTGCATTCCGACGATTGTCTGCCTTCCGAGCGATGACCGAGCCTCAAATGAAAGAAAATTAAAACACATGTAAAATGTATATTTTATTAATAAATAACTCATTAATCTAGTGGTCTGGGGTTCGAGCCTTGTTCCAGGACACCATATAATTAGTCCTATTTTCATAGCACAAGCGTTTGAAAATTGTAAGAATATTGATGTGACACATTTTTCGTAAACGCATCTCTTTAAAAAAAATTAGAAATTCATCTGAAAGAGCGTCACTAATATGGTAGTGGACTCGTTTAACATGCAAGAGGCAAATTTTGTTTTCGGTATCGGTAAAGATGAAAACGTAATCAAATATAATTAAGTACAAGAGCTAGTCTCTTTTTTGGAGAGTAATTAATTATAATTTTAATAATGTAAAATATTTAAATAATGTTATAAAAAAATGGTATAAATGTCAAATAAATTTAAAAAAACATGATAAAAATACGTTGAAGTGTGAACATATTGGAATCAAATTAAATGGTTAACACGGCCCCAGTCAAATGCTGTATGTCGGTCGTCGCCGTTCGCCCGTTTCACGTACATTGCTACGTTAATCCTCGCGAGTCTTCACAGCATTCGGCTCACCGATCGTCATTCTTCCTCTGTCTCCTGGGTCTCGAGCGCTGGAGCGCTCACGTTCTGCGCGGTGAAGGTCTGTCTTCTCGGTCCGGCCCTGCGTCGTGTGGCGTGATGGAATCATACGTTCAATATCGACAAAGCATATCGGTTCTGTTCAGCCAATTTCTCACTTGCTCAACTGCATAGCGAGTAGTTCGTTGGCACTGTCGGCAGGCCAGCTATATGGGGCACCGACGCTTCCAGAACCTCGGACAGAATACACATCACGGAATTAAACAAACGTACAGGTACATGGGAATGACATACAAGAATAAGTTTACCAAAATAATGTTCAATCTATTCGAATCGGTCATGCGATACGTAATGATTGGTTGGGGAGGCGTCTCTATAAAAAATAACACATTGCAAGATTATAGCGAATACAAAATAGGTTTTTTCAACATTTTACTGTTGGATCTAATCTATCATTCAACTCCTATTTAGATGCAGAAAACTTCCACAATATGAAAATTGAAGAACACGTGCTGATCGAATATTTCCTTTTAAATTACTGTATGGCCATATTGACTGTCCCAGTCAATTAGAACTAATATCCTTCCATATACCATCTAGGTCGACCTGGCAATCCGTACTCTTCCATATTCCTAGAAGTAGAACATCTTTCATAATAAATTCATTTATTCACAGTTCATACAAATACTATAATGAGAAGTTAATTACGCTATAATAGTTTTTTTTTTATGAACCACTACATTTTCAATTTGAACCAATCATTCTACCTACAAACATATCTCGCTCTACCTTTACCACAACTATAGTTTCAACCTCCTCGTCCTTCTACCACAAGCTTCAATCTTCTTCTACTAATATTATATTACCTTATTGTGATGTCCTTGAGATCGAATATATGTGTGTGTGTGTGTGTGTCAGAGCTCCCGCACTGCCGGGTCGAGATGTATATGTGTGTGTGTGTGTGTGTGTGTGTCAGAGCTCCCGCACTGCCGGGTCGAGATGTATATGTGTGTGTGTGTGTGAGCTGGGATAAAAGGGTGACGCGCACTAGGCGCGGGCTCTTTTGCGTTACCGTTTGGCTCCAAGACTAGTTATATACATGTGGGGGTAAAGTCCCGCGTCCTTCCCTTTCACTGGCTAGTCAGTGAAGAACACGAGATCCGCGGGTTCTTTTACTTGAGCAACACACACCCACCTCACTTTTGTCACATTCTGCCTTCATCATAAACTGGGAAAAATTTATAGTAATACCTGGAGGCGATAAATAAAAGATATTATTCATTGGAAAAAGAAAGGCATCTAATCAGAATGAAACATAATAAATAAAAGAAATGCAATAAAATAAAATCTACTTGACGAATCCTCATCTCGTCGGGTTGGACGCGAGTTCAACGTCCTTCCTCAGACAACCAGATGTCTTGGCTCCGCATCATCCGCAGAATCCAGGTCGATGCGTTTGAATTCGTAACGGAATTTGTTGAAGATTGATCATCATAATAAAAAATGTCGCCTACAGTGAGAAATTATAAATTAAAAACAAAACCAAAGGTCAAATCCAGAGGTATGCACCAAAGGTATAAACCAGAGGGAAACATCTTGTTTCCTGAAAATATTATTTACCATGCAATCAGTTTAACAAGTTAATAGTAGATTGTATGCTAGTGATTGAACAATAAAAAATACTTACCCTCTAGCTATACTGAATCGCACATAGCTACATTTTAGTCTGACAGCTTCGTCGATGGTTTTGAAAATGAACCATAGATGCAAACGTTTTTATAACCTCAGAAACCGAATGCGATACCAACTTAAAGGTAACCATTTGTGAATTGCAAGGTGCTTGACAAAAAAAATAAGTGATGGGGAAATTTCGTACGTGGCCCAAATTTATAAAGTCACAATACCTTAACTGTATTATTTGTGTAATAAAGATTATAATTATCACAAAGAGTTTATATTGGACCACCAACAATCTACTACGAGGTGTGTAACTTGAGACGTACAACGAGGTGAAAGGATGATCTACAATAAGATGGACGGTGAATGGTGACCCTCTACATACCCAGAACCATTTTTGAGCAATTAGTCACATATCTGTCCTGCTCAGGTTGGCATTCGTAACTCTACAAGACAACTATGCAACACGGCATAGCTACCAGCAAAAAGCCATTCAGAAAGCATCCAAAGGGTCCAATAACTCAGGGTCAACAAAATAGACAGTGAATGGGGCGAGACTCCCAATCGGTTCTTCTCATTCACCGCTATTTGTCGCTAAAAATATTGTCGCTGTAGCATAGTTGGATAATATACTTTCCCCTGTTTGGAAAGAGATCCATGTTCGAATCCCGGTGGCGCAACAACAATATTTTTCGATAAAATTGATTTTATATGTATATATTTCTAATTAATATATTTAATGGAATAATAGATGTATCACTTGGAAAGATAACAGAATATATATAAGAAAAAAAAATTGTCAAAAAAATATATTAGCAATATTTGAATGTGACCAAAAACATGTATTTTTACCTACAAAAGCACTGTTATTAAACAAATATCTCATAGAGACAAAGCTATTTTATTTTTATAATATTTAATTGATTTATATGGAAGTGTGGGGTAATTACTGGGCTTACGACCTGTCTTCGGCTGGCTTAAGTGATCACGTTATGTAACTGTATAAATGAATTAAACTATAACTTAAACAATATAGCAATATGGCTGAATAAAACTAAATGTAAACAAAACTAAATTCATGAACATTGGAAATAATAAAATACAAATCACACCAACAATTATCATAGATGGTGAAAGTTTGAAGGAAGAGACTGAAATAAAATATTTGTTAGTCATAATAAATTCGTAATTGAATTTATCGCAAAATACAAGATACGTGACTACAAATATTACTAAGAAAATCTCACTTCGGGGAAGGATCAGAAGATTTATTAGTACTGAGTCTTGTCAAATAGTATACAACTCTGTTATTATGTTTTTGGCTAACGAAGAAAAAATGCAACAATTGTCAGTATTGCATAATGAAGCTTTGAGAATAATACTCGGATCAGTGCAATGCTGAAAGATCTGAATATGATGACCTTTGAGCAGAAAATATATTTTAATATAATGGTATTGATGCAAATCAACATGAGCACGAGCATCGTACAAGAGGAAGGGATAGACTGGGACTGCCATTCAGGAGGAAGGCCAAATCTCAGAAATCGATGATGTACAGTGCGATGAAGGCTTTTAATATAATGCCAGAAAACATAGATGTTTACGCGCTTTTATACTTCGATAGGTAGGCCTGATATAAAATTTTGAATATGTGTGTTCTTTTTGTGTAGATTTAAAAACAGAAAACAAAAACGGAGCTGCTTCTGGGAAGAGAGTTTTTGCGGTTCGGACGGACTTTTACGGCGGCGATAATAAAAACATTTAGTATATATATTTTCGAATTATCGGTTGTGTGAAGGTTTTCGGTGGCTGACCAGCATATTTAAGGACTATCAGACTACAAGGAGAGCGACGTCGGCGTCTACCAGCACAGGTTCACAAAGGTTTGTGGAGTTCGAATTTACATAGATCGAATTACTGTATTCATCATTACCAATAGAAAACTCAGAACTAGCTATCGAAGTATTTACGGCAACAAGAAGGAGAAGTTGAATAGATTTAAAATGAAACTGACCAGATATGTAAAAGATAAGTTTTAATAAAAAAAAAGATTTTTATCTTGTATATATTAGAGCATGCATAAGGAGTGCTTATGTATGCACTGTGTTAAGAATTAAATAAACAGGATGGACATACAAGTGAAAGACATGACCGGAGCCAAGATCGCGAATAGTGGAGACAGTAGAAGCAGAATAGAGGACCATGATATTCAGTCTTGAGCACATCGATCGAAAGAGAGTATTTTTGTGTTTGCTAGTCGACGGCCGCATCTCTGGCCGGTGGCGGACACAGAGCCTCTAAATATTCATCACTAGAACAGAAATCTTCACGCTTTCTCTCTCCACCGTTCTCCCGTTTCACTCTCGCACATATGTGCACATCCGAATTAATTTTAAATTAATTAACCACGTGCGCGCGCCGTTCGGAGCGAAATCTCGGCAAGCAAGAGTGCCGCTCAGTGGCGGTCGGTGACTTTTTGTGGAAGGGATGCTGGGTAATAAATTTATACCTACTATCAAATATACAAATCTATGAACAGATCCAATTTTATTTTATTTAAATGATGAATTATATAGATAATCGAAGGATATTCAAGGTTTCAATAATTCGGCTTCAAATGATATATATATATATATATATATATATATATATATATATATATATATTTATTTTTTATTCTTTTTTTTATTATTATTTTTTATTAAAATTATAAATATAATACAATTTCAATAATCAGTGGATGTGTATATAAATATTTAAACATCTGTTTCTTCTCTATGAGAGTAAGACTCGTGTATAGAGAAGGAGTATATTCGAGTTAATTTATGTTTCAGTTAGTCTGTGTACATATTTTTTTTACTTCAGTTACAAATTTATGATAGTCCGTAATTTTTCTAATTGTGATGGGGAGATTGTTAAAAAATTTGATACCTTGATAAATATATTGATTTTGAGTTGCGGTATATTTTAGTTTTGGGATATCAATTTGATCTCTATATCTTGTAGATCGGAATTCGCTTCTAAAATTTAATTGATTTTTAATTTTGAAAATTTAAATTATTGAATTTTTTTTGTATGTCTAATATTTTTGGTACTTTAAAATCTGTGAAAAGTTGTATACTTGGAAAGTCTTTTTTTTTTTTTTTTAAGAATAATTTTTATTATTATTTTTTGAATTATTTCTAATTGTGACATTGAAGTTTTATATGCTCCCCCCCATCCAATAATACCGTATTGCAAATCTGACTGTACAAACGCGTAATATATTATTTTCAGATATGTAAGTGATAAGATGTTTCCGAGTTTAGAAAATATGTAGGCAGTTTTCCTTATTTAGTTTGTGAGATTAGTAATATGTTCTTTCCATTTGAGATTGTTATCTATTATAATTCCAAGGTACTTGATACAGTCTTTTTCTTCAATTGATGAACATTAATCTCCAACAATTGAATCGAACAAATGATGAACATATATATATATATATAATATTTATTATTATACTTTATTAGTAACTATATAATACAATGTAAAAATCTGTTTGGACTGTGCCCGTCTCATTAGAGAAATTCTGTGTCGAGACGGGCATATGCGTCACACATACAAATTTCTCAAAAAAATTTGCTCGCTTCGTAATATGTATGATATTCTGTGCATTATACCCATAAGGTTGGATGCTATTAACGAATGCGTGTACAGTATTCGAAGACCTTGACAGGCGCGAAAGTCGAATACTTTCAAACATTGTGGATACGGAACGAATGATAGAATCCACTGTTCGAGAGTTGAGAATGTATATGTATTTTGACACGCTCTGTGCGCGCGCCGTGTCGTAGTGTGTGTTACGACAGGTTTCTAAAGGACAGGACGAATTTATTTGCAGCACTTCTGTTTTCGGTTAGAAACAAAAAGTTCAAAGCTTTTTGACTCTAGAACACAAGGGATGCGGAGCATCCAAAGCATGCATGAAGTGACCGCGCCTGGTGCCACTCCACTTCTCTGCCGGCCGCTAACTTGACCAATTTTCTCTGGTGAACTTTTTAAATATCGCCGCGGTCACGTTGCGAAAATGGCGTTACGAAAAATTATAATTAATTTTAATATTTTCGAGTACTTAATAATAATATGCTAATTACGTTTATTTATTCGCATGTGTAATTCGGCATCTAATTTTTTTACTTTCTTTTCTTATAATTGAACGTTTGGATTCATAGGAACAAAATGGCTGAGAAACATGTCGAAAAGAGATCAATAATTTCTAATGGAAACTTGTCAACTGGTACCGACACTGATGTATGGAAGTGAGGCCTGGTGTTGGTACAAGAGCAGCGAAAGTAATGCAGTGGAAATTAAATCACTTAGGCGTCTACGTAACAAATGCTCACTCAAGTGGTCATAACCATTCATCCCGGTCTTGAGACGTATTGTGAGCCCACCAAAACAATAAGATGTAAAATGTGACGCTGCGTGTGGAGTCCACCGTAGTCGTGTCAGCCAATGAGATTCCCGCCGCTCGGGGAATAATCTATGGCGCGATGCAAGATGGAGTTTTTTCTGTCGATCGGATAGCGACGAGTGAAGTCGAAAGAGAAGAGCTGGCAAAGATGAGGAAAAGACAAAAAAGTGTCGGTACCGAGTGTGACATTGGTGTGTAAAAATCAAGAACAAGACGAAATAGTGTTTTAAAAGACACCACACCTTCCCCCACTGCAGACAAAAGTAACTCTCGTGTAACGGCCCATGGACATTATACGGCGAGAACCCAAACATTTGTAAGTACCGATTGAAGCTGTATCGGTGGCGCTGGGGGGACTGAGGGCCTGGCGTTCTATCCATGACGTGGAAGGATGGCCGGTCAGCCCGAGCTGTACGGAACAACACAACTTATTATGTAAGGGAAGATACGAAGGAGAAAATTGTGTGCGCGTAATTTTTTTTTAACACCGTATCGTTATACATTTTGCCCTGCGACATCTTACAAATATTTCAAGCTATAGGTGGTCATTAGTGTAAAAATATTTTCTGGGAATGGTGTTGTTGTTTTAGAATTCCGCCTATGAAAATATGTAAAAAATAAATATTATATTAGTCGTTCGTGGCAGAGCTATTCTTAAACATTTATCAGTTGTTGGAATTTATTTCATAATAAACTTGAACGCGACATTTTTGCAATGCAATGTGAAATATGACACAATGTTTTGTAGCGTGATAATTAAATACTTTTTTCTTTTTTTACTAATATTAAAAATATAATACAATTTCAATAATCAGTGGATGTATATATATATATTTAAACATCTGTTTCTTCTCTATGAGAGTAAGACTCGTGTATAGAGAAGGAGTATATTCGAGTTAATTTATGTTTCAGTTAGTCTAGGTACATATTTTGTTTACTTCAGTTACAAATGTATGATAGTCCGTAATTTTTCTAATTGTGATGGGGAGATTGTTAAAAAATTTGATACCTTGATAAATATATTGATTTTGAGTTGCGGTATATTTTAGTTTTGGGAAATCCCATCGTGGGATGGTCGGTATGGTGAAAAATACCAGCTGCATGTTATCATCTTCACAGTACCAATTTCTTTGCTGTTTTTCTATAAGTTTCGCATTTTTGAAATGGATTATTTTCCAAATTAATGAAAGATCCAGCGGCGCCTAGCGGAAAATTTTCAAGTTTAATATTAAATAAATAAAAAATAACAGTGTTATTCTCATATTTTATTTATACAAAAACAATATCGTTTAAATGCCGTCCATTTCTTTCAAGACACTCTTGCAATCGGACTCTTAAATTTGCGAACACGCGAGAGTAAAGCGTCGGTTCAATGGCAGCAACTTCACGGCGGATATTTTCTTGTAGGGCCTGAATTGTTCGAGTATTGTAGCTGTAAACTCTCGACTTAAGATATTCCCACAAAAAAAGTCACACGGTGGCCAGGGTATGTCTCCGTACTTGCTGATTAATTTATTGGGAAAAATTCCCCTCAGCTTTTCCATTGAAACTCTAGCTGTGTGTGGAGTGGTCCCGCTGAAATTGTATTATATTGTTGAAACCGAGAAACAGCTGCAGTTGCGGTACCAAAAGCTTGTCGATCATTCGGCAATATCGGTTAAAAAAAAGACCAGTTATCCCTCAGGAGGAAATTGCACACCGCAATGTCGTTTTTGAATAATGCAAACGTTTTTGATGGCGTTCCGTCGAGTTGTCGGGGTCCCAGTATTTCATGTTCTGTTTATTAACATAGCCATCAATATGAAAATGTGATTCGTTAGTAAACAATATGTTTCCAAGCGTTCGTGCTGTTCCAAAACATTCCAGCATCGTTCTCGCTAAGGTTTCACGTGAAGAATAGTCATTTTCGTTGAGAAACTGCACGATCTGCAGTTTATATGGGTGAAACTGTAGTTTATTTTTCAAAATATCATGCATTGTTGATTTTTTAATTCTAGTACAGGCTGTAATCTTCCGCATCGATTTACGCGGATTGAGCATAATTTCACGTCGAACTTGAGCCACATGTTCTGGCGTCGCTGCTGACGTTGATGGTCACGGAGGAGTTTGGTTAATCATTGTCCCTTCTTGTCTGACCTTTTGAACCCGACACCGGATAAGTTGCGTGCTCGGCCCATCACTTACGCGGCGCGCACTAACCAATGAATCACCGCACTTTAAATATTGCTCAACTCTCGACCAGTGACTCATTGCGACTGGCAAATCCGCAAATTCCTTCCCACTTACTTCATCCTGATGGTTTACGAGCAATTACAATTTAATCTTGAAATTTTTCTGCTGGACACCCTTTAGATAATAACTAATATAGTAGTTAATTATAATTATTACCTATGTATCTACATAATATAAATCACCATCCTACAGTATTGCATGGTTCTGATTTGTTCAAATATCTGACGTATTAAATACGTCTCTTCAATTTGAGTAGCTTGTCGGTCTAGTGGTTAAGAGGGTGGCCTAGTGATCTAGCGGTTGGGGGTCTATTTTCATAGTACACACAATTAGTTTAGTTTGAAAATGAATTCCATGTACGAATATCTATTTAAAAAATAATAATTAATTGATTGAATTTTTCACTCAATTTTTGTTTTGTGACTAATGTACATTGGAGTACTTTACGATTTTATTTCTTAAGAGATTTTCGACTCTGAGATTGTGCTCACGTGAGATTCTTTGGGTCCCCAAAGTTCTCGTCTCAGTTTTCGTAGTTCCCGTGGACATTTATGAACCTTATGCCATTTGCCATTGTTGAGCGATTTTGAATCACCCCAGCAGCTATTAAAACTGAAAAATCTTTGTACTTTCACGTCTTACATGAACGATTTTTGTTAACTTGTCTGAATACATAATTGTACGGATCTACGGTGGGTTTAGGTGACGTTTGCATCTCGTTGTCAGATCATACGTCGTATACAATCGGGCTCAAATTTTCGTCTCTTTGACCAATCTCAAACTGATCCCTGAGTTTATCTTCAGATCAAAATCTCAATACTTGTATCTCAAATATATTTCCGAGATTGTATTATATTATTACGCTTCCCCGTTTATATCTATGACTTTCTGGATGTGACATTACTGTCGTGGTTTAAACGGACAGATTTGTGAGACTCCTGTCATCTCATGGTCATATCGCGTCGCACTCTATGTTATTTTTCCTTATCTATGTCGCTGTCAAATGTGACATGAATGTTTTGTTTGTATTTTTCACGTTTGTACAATTCCAAGGAGAGCAATACAGAATGACTAAACTATGTGTTTAATACAAAAAAGGTCATTATTACTTCAATAAAACACAATATATTTATAATAATATTTCTTTATTAAGTATACCAATTAAAAAATGTAAACATTTCGTATGTGATATAATTGCATCAAAATTAGTTTAACTATATAACGATAGCTAAAATAGTTTACTCATTTACTTACTTATCTATTTACCTATATTACATATTATTTTTACAATTTCCGGTTGCCATATTTGATTATTAATTTTCCCATTGTTTATATTTGGTTTTTACAAATTGTTACCTAGAATGACAAAAATCACCGCAGAAGACCGTATTCTGATCAAAAATTTGCGAATTTTAAAACGTCGGGGTGCTAGGAATATGATCAAAGAGTTTCGAAACAAAGCCTAGAGTATAGCTAGACATTACAGCATAACTGGACATTACAGCAGGACGGAGCTCCATCTCACACAGCCAGAAATACAATCAAGTTTCTTCGTCGTGAGAACGTGGCATGTGGCCACCGAACACCCCAGTAGATTATGCAAAATGGGGTGTTTTGATGATTTCTGATTAGCTAAATATTGAGCAAAAAAAAAATTTATAATTAATTATATTATGTTTTGAAATAACTCATGTGTACGAGATATTCTCACTTTTTTGGGCCACCCTGTATAAATTTCTTCACAATCTAAAAATTAAATTATACTCTTCTGACAACTAAAATATATAAATAATTTTGACTATCCAAATGAAATCTTTCCCTAGAAGACTTTTTCGGTTTTTAAAAATATTAGTAGATAGACGGAGCGTCAGCCATCTTAGATGACATACAGTGTTGTGACAGGGATGCTCACTTAGAAATTGTGTTTAATAGTGTTCATATTTATGGTTATAATAATTGATTTTGTAGTTATTCAAATACATTTATTAAAATGGGTATTGGTATAGCGGTAATTATATTGCCGATATATTATGGATAACAACGTATTAATGCAAATGTGTAAATAATGCTTATTATGTAATTTACAAATGCTATACATTATTGGAATAGTTTTCTAGATAACCAAATAATCAGCTAATGTATTTTGATGAACACAAATGTACACCAGGGGCGTACATTTTATGTAAGCAAAAAAAGCTATGCAATACTAAAGATAACAGAAATTATTCTTAGAAATATTAAACTTGAATAACCTTTAAACAATAGTCCACCTAGATACATGATCATCCTAGTGATGGGGCACTAATTTTAATATATAAAAATATTATATAAATATATATATATTTATATATAAAATAGTCCTTATCTTCTGAAGAGTTCCTATAAAATTCTAGAGGTAATAACACGGATTAGCGTAACCAGTGGCGTGCAGTAAATACATATAATAAATTATCTAATCTAAGGTTTCGTTTGTTCATATGTAAAATTTCAATGCCGTTTTCCTTTTCAAAAAAGTCGCCTGCCTCTAAAAGGTGGTTAGAAAATTCGTAAATTATTGTATTTATTTTAGTATTGAAACTGTGTGCAGTCGCAAAGCAACTAGACGTTTGGGACATATGTTTATTTGTGTATAAATATATTAATTATTGAACGAAAATAGTGCACTACGCCTTCCCCCCCCTTTCCTTCTTCTCCTGGACCAGCCGCCGACCAGTATGGTTACAACGTGTTAATACTGTTATACAATCTTGAGACTTCCCGTCTATACTTTGTGTTAGAACCTCGACGAAATAGTGAGTGAAAAATATGCAGTTCACATCTTTAGAAGTGCCAGCAGAATCCGGATTGTAGTGAGTGCCAAATTCCTTCCGTGTCCTGAGATTTTTATATGCAACAGTGTGGATAACGTTTCTGAAAAGAATCGACTTCTGAATTCTAACAATTGTAAATATGAATTGAATATATTAATTAGAAATATATACATACAAAATTAATTTTATCGAAAAATATTGTTGTTGCGCAACCTGGATCTCTTTCCAAACCGGGGAAGGTGCATTATCTAACTATGCTACAGCGACAATACTTTTAGCGACAAATTTTCGAACCTATATGTTACCTTTTTGATATTAATACATTTAATTATTCCATTATTTGAAAGAGCCATCTATCTTATTTTTATAGAATCTCAAATAAATACCTTTGAGTAATCTGATAGCAGACGCCAGAATTATCAATGAATTTTTATTAAATTTTGGACACATTGATACAACTTTATTAGTAGGAGAACACGTTCTTATTGTGAAGTTGTAATTATTCAGAACATATTTTGTGATATTTTAAATATGAATTAAATATATTAAAAAGGAAGATATACATATAAAATTAATTTTCACCTTTCCCGGTTTGGAAACATTTCGAATCCCGGTGGCGCAACAACAATATTTTGTAAAAATATATGTTTATTGATTGTATTCACTTATATTATTTTTGTATTCCATGAATTAAATTTCTAGAATTTCCTCATATATTTTATTAATATTTCCAACGCAATGTTACAATCGATACTCAAGGCTATAATTGTAAATACAAAACAATGGCAAGGCTTGAAAATCATCTATAAACGAACGAATAGACTAAACAAAGGACTATTAACAACCATAGAACTACGAAAAGGTATTAAAAACAATCAAAACTGAATAATTACGTCATTTTCTAGAATGATCGGAGTTACTTAATAATTAAAATATCGCACATCACAGAGAAAAGTGTTCTAAGAAAAGAAAAAAATTTACAGGAGAGTGAAAATATAAATGAACAATTTTTAAAGATTAAGAACGGAACTGATATTTATCGTAGTCTTCACTTAAATTTATTAATACTGAATTCTTCACTCGATACATGTCTTTGTCTTAAGGTAATGCTATTTTTTAACAAGCGGTCCCGTCGAAATAGCGTTCGCTCGTGGAGAAGTTCTGAGTTGTCGTGAGGTATTTATGTGATTATTCAGAAATTAAATGTTAATCAGAAAAATTTAACTTACCACACTTTTCTGAAATATGTGCGATATGTCTTGTAGGAGTTGTGGTCGTAGTTATTATTGACTCGTGACGATCTTAATTGTGTGATCGTGATGTCTGCGGAGAAGTGGTCGACTAACTCCTAGGGCAGTGTCCATCGCGATGTATTGTTATTTGCGCATTGGTTAGCTCACTTTGATCCTATACAGCTGTCAGGCGCGTCCCTACACCACAACAATCACCACAGTCTGATTGGATATTTGTTTGCGAAATTGGTTAAGTTAGATTGTATTGTGGTAGAGCACTTTTTTTCTTTGGTAATAAATAATTGGAGCTATTACAATATGAATAGTAAATCGAAAGAAAGTTTATTATATCATTATATATACTCGGATCAGTACAATACTGGAAGATATGAATGTGATAAGCCTTAAACAGAAGATATATTTTAATATAATGGTGTACGAAAAATTGATGTAAATCAACATGAGCACGAGCATCGTACAAGAGGAAGGGATAGACCGAGACTGACATTCAGGAAGAAGGCCAAATCTCAGAAATCTGTGATTTATACTGCGATGAAGATTTTTAATGAAGTGCCAGAAAACCTAAGAAAGGAGGAGAAATTTTTTTTTTTTTAATAAAACTGACTAAATATGTAAAAGATAAGTTTTAGTGATAGAAAATACTATAATCTTATTTATATTAGAGCATATGTAGGAGTGCTTATGTATGCACTATGTTAAGAACGAATTAAATAGTTTGTGTATCGAAAGAAAAGCTATTATATCATGGATTGTTAGTCGAAAAAAAGGCTATTATATCATGGATTGTCAGTCGAAAAAAGGCTATTATATCATGGATTGTTAGTCGAAAAAAAGGCTATTATATCATGGATTGTTAGTCGAAAAAAAGGCTATTATATCATGGATTGTCAGTCGAAAAAAGGCTATTATATCATGGATTGTTAGTCGAAAAAAAGGCTATTATATCATGGATTGTTAGTCGAAAAAAAGGCTATTATATCATGGATGATTAGTCGAAAAAATATCTAGTTTCATTTGTAATACAAATACAATTTATACTATTAGCTAGTGAAAAGAAAAAGTGTCAAACATTTACCATTAATGTTTCGTCTAAATCCTCTATCAGGTATTAAATTAATACCTGAAATTATACATTATTTACTCCGGGGACGTGGAGGGTGCCGACAGCACAATGCGGATGGCAGGTAGGCAAAAAACTGTGTGAAATAAAATTTTTGCAGAGGTATTAACTAAATGTCTGTTACACTTTTCGCTCCAGTTGATCCGGCGAGTTCCTCATAGGTCATGCAGGTCCGCAACGGAAAAGTGACCTTCGTGCTACCTGGAGATCCTGTGGAAGCAGGAGTGGACGAAGAACACCTGGACACGCGAAAATAAATAATGAAAAAAATCAAGTATTCATATATGAATGTAAAAATATTATTGTTTCATATATTTCTATCGGAATCATGGACCCTGATGGCAAAGGAAAGAAGACAGATATGGTGCTGGAGACATGGACGACGAGACACACGAATGTCTCCATTCTGCAGGAACTGAATATCAAGGACAGACTCGCAAGCATTTGCCTGAGACGAGTCCTTCAATTTTTGGACATCTTGCGAGAAGGGAAGATAGCTCGGAGAAGTGTGCTGTGGTGGGCCACATCGAAGGACGAAGAGGAAGATCCATCGAGTGGAAAAAATAACAGAATCTTCTCTGGTGACAATCTTAAAATCTGCAGGATGCTGCGAGAATTGGAGAAGGATAATCTAAAGAGATCGAGCGTTCATGGAGATCACGGTTTTATCATAAGAGACTGACGTAGATGATATTTCCGTAAGACGTAGGTAGTCCAAAAATAATTATTATACTTTTCAAATTAGCAATATTAACTTTGTGGTTAAAATTCATATTTTTTTTATTTATAATCTTAGTTTTATTAACCACTGAATTGAGTTTAAATACATCTACCAGTTTTGAAAAATACCATTTTATATTTTAACAATGCTATATTTTTAGTTAGTTATGACATCCTGAAGAAGCACGAAACCGGTAGATGTATTTAAACTCAATTCAGTGGTTAATAAAACTAAGATAATAAATGAAAAATAAATAATAATAATTATATTAACGCATACGTAGGGTCGGAAATGCGTTCAGTTTCGTCGATATACCTACTCGTAATCCTATATTCAATGCTTAAAAATATAAGTATGTATCGTATAATGTTTTTGAAGCTGAATAGAGACAGCGGTGTAATTGGCATTTTTGGTTTTTTATTATGCATGATATTTAGTCTATTTTTACATACATGAATACAGCATACGGTCGTTGATTTTTATAAATAAAAAAATAAATAAATTATGATGGGAATATTGAATATTTACCGTCACTCCGTATCCCCGCAAGCATATACGATAGAACGCCACACTCTTCTTTACTAATTTTACCACTCTTGCCTCGATAACGTTCACGTACATTTTCAGGCATGTTAGTCTGTTTTTGAAGCTTCTAACAGGGCTGTAATGCCAGGTCATTTATGGTTCTCTGCTCTATGCACTTCTAATTCATCCATTCTCTGTTTTATCACATGAATCCCAGTGGCGCAAAAACAATATTTTTCGATAGAATTGATTTTATATGTATATCTTTCTAATTAATATATTTAAAATATCACAGACAATACGTTCTGAATAATTACAACTTCACAATAAGAATGTGTTCTCCTAATAATAAAAATATATTTAGTAATTATTTCACACTGTAGATTTTGATCTTGTTTTATATAAATATCGAAAACCACCCCCATAATTCGTGATCTTTTATATTATTTATATTTTATTGAGGGATAACTAACATAATAAATATTTAACATGTGATACTATTTATGAAGATCCACAGAAATGTTTAGGTGCATTAGTATGTTTAAGTGCAGATAATAAATAAAAAGAGAAAGGGCGGGGAGGTTGCAACTATTGTTGCGGTAAAGGGAGAGCGACATGTGTTTAAAGGTAGAATGATCGGCCAAAATTGAGATTGTGGTGGTTCATAAAAAGAACCCCTTGAGCGTAGGAAGGCTAATGTTGAACAAGTCAATTTCTGTAAATTTCTCATTATGGTATTTGCATGACCGGTGAATGAATGAATTTTGTATGTAAGATGTTCTACTTCTAGGAATGTGGAAGAGTGCAGATTGCCGGGTCGCTCTAGATGATGTGTGTAGAGATATTTATTCTGATTATCTGGGACAGTCAATATGGCCTTGCAATAGTTTGAAGAGAAGTATTTGGTCAGCACGTGTTCTTCGATGTTCTAGGGTTTTCATATTGTGGAAGTTTGCTGCTTCTAAATAGAAGCTGAATGATGGATTAGATCTAACATTCAGATGTCGAATGTTAGATCTGTTGAATGTACATATATGTGTGTGAAAGAAAATGCATTATTATTGTGATGTTGCAATTTTCAGTACATAGTTCTGTGGTATTTAAATCCAAATCAAATGTATCAATTAGAAAGATAAACAAAATATCATACATCAATTTGAAAGAACTACAGCATATAAGTTTGAACAATTTATTATATTGGTGTGATGTAATCGGTTAACGCATTTCCTCAGATAGGAAAGGATCCGGCAGAAACAAGAATAGTTTTTCGATAAATTGATTTCATATCTTTCTAATTAATATATTTAATTTGCATTAAAAATATCACAGACTTACGTTTTGTAAAATTACAACTTCGCAATAAGAATGTGTTCTCCTTAAAAATATATAAGTTGTATTGATGTTTCCGTAATTTAATAAATATGAATTATTAATTAATTTTGGCATCTCCTATCGGATTACTCAAAGGTGTTTGAGATTTTGTAAATATATGAAACGACAGATGTATCGATTTGAAAGTGTAACATATAAGTTTTGAAGAAAATTTGTCGTCAATTTACTGACTATGATCTATTGAAATACATTATGTTAAAACATTTTTCAAAATTGTCAATTTTACCAATAGATTTTTAAAGCCAGTTTTGAAAAGTTTGACAGAAAAATAGTGGCCAAATAAAAAACGAAATGTTTTGTATTTTCTTCCTGTGTTCCGTTAAAAGGCATTTAAATAAACTGGTCAACATCATGTGTGTACATATATACATAAAAATTATGCAAATTTAGATAGAGAAAGAAAAGGGATACTTTAATTATCTCTCTCTTTCTTTCCAGTTCACACAAATTTGCAAACCGTTTTTTTATTGTCTCAAAAGGGTTGAAAAAGGACCTTCGTCTTAGGAATCTACCTGGAATTGCTCGGCATTGTATACTCTGCTGTATTCAATTCGGACGGAACGGTTTAATATCAGAAGGAAAAATTATTACGATTGTAAAATCAATTGTGCTTCAGTGACCGGGGGTCACCGCGGCTCGAGCATAAAACTGCGTTGTCCACTATTAATAATGTATATATGCAAAATACGAATTCAACTGGCATTTTCTGACCCGAGAGTCGTTGCCGACACGTACCAACGTCCGTACGGCTGGACTGCACAAAGGTATTTGAAAATTGGGGTCGGAGTGACCCCGCGCGAGCCCGGAGGTCACCTATTAGTTTCTGCAGGCGTAATTCAAGGGTCAGGGTAACGCGACAATGGCCAGTTTGTACCTGATCCTTTTCCTGGTTTTGAGAAAGAAGGGTTGGACGTTACCCCTTTTCCACTTTACTGACCAAGGGTCGAAGGAGGGTTGAAATCGGGGATGGTTTGCCGCGCACAAAGGAAGGGACATCTTTTGATAGTTCAATTTGAAAAAATGGGGTCATTTTTGACCGTTCTGACCCTGGTATGAGTGCCGTATTGTAATTCGCTGACCTTAATTAAGCCTGGATTTACATGGACGTGGCAGATTTACATACTGTCTTTTGCGCCCTTTCTGTTTCCTTTTTGTCAGGTAGTTTCTTTTACAAAATCAGAGCAGCGAGCTGATCCAGTTGTGGGAACGTATCTGGGGCAGTTGATATACCAATTTTTATAGCTTTCGCAATGCCTTTCATATTTGCGGACCGTTTTAAATGCAGAAGGACAATGGACACCTTTGGGCAGTTGAAATTTGCATTCCGTCTAGGTTTCAAATCCTCCTGGACGTATGCGGTCCCATACTTGCGAATCCTAGTTGCGGAAGGCCTCCGCGAATGTCCGACCTTTCTGGTAACACGATTCCCAGGCCGTTACGAAAATATCGTTACAGTTTCGGACTCTAGGCTTCTTGAGGTCATTGTTTAGAGTTTGATGAATGATTTAAAGGATTCGAAAGGTAGGAAGTGACCTGGACTTCTTGGCCCAAATGTGACAGTGTGAGAAGGTTCTGGACGGCGTCTAGATTGGAAGTAGGTCCGTTAGACAAAGGAGGCAGGTATTAATATTGGATCACATGGTATCGTTCGACCGTTGCGAGGTGTTCATTCATTTTGACCGTTTGATGAGCTGAATATTTTAAGTATCTACCTGTCAGAAAGCTGAAAAAGGCGTTAAGACCGTTGGAAAGGAGTAGTTTAATGTGTTTAGTGTAATAATACAGCCTTTATTGTGTATTTTACTTTTCAATTCGCTTGAATAAAATAACTGCTGGAGTAACGGAATTTCACGAACATTCTAGAATATTCTTATAAAAATCGCATTATTGGCTTCCCGTTTAAAAAAATTATAATTTGACTTTTATATCAAACCGAGATATAATAACATAATTTCAAATTCTTCGGCGGAATTTGGTTCGCCCATGAGGTGAAATCTTTACAAAAATATTTCTTTATAATATATAACACAAACCTATCAACATTACATAATATACTGTCAAGATTTCAGGAGAGAGAAAAACAATTTAATTAAATTTTTACAGAGAACACATTATTGTTGTGAAATTGCAGTTTTTCAGAACACAGCTACGTGGTACATCTTAATTATTATTATTTATTTTTATTTTTTTTAGTTTTACAACTTCTCTAAAAAGCGTGTACTTGTGCAGAGAAGAGGATTACATATTAATAATTATTGCTTATAATAACTAGTTTATAATAATATAAAATAAAATACAATAAATTATTAGCTACGTTATAAAAATATTATACATTTCGGGGTACATGTTTATCTTTAAAGTATTTTTTGATAGAATTTATTATTTCTTTATTAGGAGAACACATTCTTATTGTGAAGTTGTAATTATTCAGAACAGACTGTGATGTTTTAAATAAGGTAGATGGAACGATTAAATGTATTAATATATCGAAAAGGTAACACATAGGTTCGAAAATTTGTCGCTAAAAATATTGTCGCTGTAGCATAGTTGGACCTCACCAAATCAATATTTTTCGATAAAATTGATTTTATATGTATATCTTTCTAATTAATATATATAGATTATTTCTTTGTTATCATTTATCTTTCTGATGTTTTCGGGTAAGCTGTTAAATTTATTTTTTCTTATAGTGGTGTTGTACAAATGATGTTAATTTTTTAGTATGAAAATACAAATTTAAACCTAGTACGGTTTTCATTAATAAATTTATATATATTTTTTTCTTTTAATATTTGAATTTCTTTTAAGTAGATCACAAAATGTAATTTTGTCGGACAGTCTTTTGATTTTTTTAGTATTATATTTATGATATGTTTTTTACAGAAATCAGGGTAGTATTATAAGCTGATCCCCAACTAATGATGCCATATTGTAATATGGATTGAATAAATGCATAGTATACTAAATATACATTTTTTACAGATAAAAATGTTCTGATTCTTAGAAATATGTATATTAATTTTTTAATCTTTTTAACAACTTGACAAATTTGATTTTTCTATTTAAGATTTTTATCGATGATTACTCCAAGATATTTGATTTTATTTGTTGTTTTTAAAATTGAGAAATTAGAGAGACAATAATTTTGATTGTGAGTTGTATTTTGCTTAGAGTATTCATGAATTATGCACTTTTCCGATTAATTTCTCTTTTTATTAAGACCATGTCGTCAGCATTTGATGTAATTTGACCGTGTAATGATTGAAAAATATCTCGTTTAAATATATAATAAACAGCGCTGGTCCTAATACGGTCCCTTGGGGGACACCGTAAATTATAATTTAAGATAAATGGAATAACATGTGTGTGAACCGACGGCAGCACCACCACCGCCTAGCCACAACGGAGAGCATGATAGATGAGTTGTTCGGTAATCAGATGCTACCTACTTACCATAGTGTGTAGATCCATCTTAACCATCTTTTGGGAAAATAAAAGTAAAATTTGAGAGGTGATATTCTTGAATAAAAGAGTCATCAAGTTTTAGTTGAATTTATTCAACTACTTTCATAAATTAAAATCTAATAAATTTAGCTACTTAACAGGTGACGAAGACAATAATAATACGATTCCTTTTGATCCCACGGCAAAACACGGTATCTTCACGCATCTGTCTCTCGCGGTGTCCTCGGAGCAGCTTCTACCGAGGTATCCGAGTGCCTAGCAATTTTGGTCAGGTACTCCTTCAACCAGCGGCACATGCACGCTTCCTCTTCTCCCAGGTGGACCATTATAAGATGTTGTAGACGGGTGATGGGAATAAGCCGAAGTTTTGCGTGATAAAAATAATGTAAAATTGTAGAAAAAATGAAGATCGTCAGAAAGAAGATCATAAGATAAAAAGAATGAAGGTAAACATGAAGTAGAAATAATTTAGAAAGAAGCAGAAAGAAATAGCAAGAAGCAGAAAGAATTAGCAAGTATCAATTTGAAAGAGCTATAGAATATAAATGAAAGACATGATCTCAATGGTCAGATGCTATGTATGTATTTTATGTTATTTGAAGCATTTGAGGTGGTGTGGATCTACAGAAGAATGCTCAAAATAAGCTGGATGGAGAGTTGCCAATGAAGATGTTATGGTTCTGATGAATAAAGATAATAAAAATCCGAAAACTTCAACATCTCAGATATGTGATGAGACATTCAGAGAAGTACCTTGCACCTCATAATGCGGAGAAAGGCCCTGGAAGAAGGATAACATCGAGTCTGAAGAACCTGAGGCAATGGTTTAGCCAATCTACCGTACAAATTGATGATAGCCAATATAAGTTCAAAAATTTGTCGTAAATCTACTTGTTTGATACGCATTTCTCCCGCTAAATATTTTTACAATTAATAGATTTTTTCTGTATATCTTTTTAGTTGATTCATTTTATATGTATTAAGTTAATTTAAGATTGACATTAATTAACTACAAATAATGAACTAACCAAATTTTAACAGATATTGACAAAAGGTGTCCAGCTTTTGTTTTTTTTGATGATTTTGTTAGTCATATAGGATTTGAGGTGACCTGTTGGTCTCTTCTTAATTCCCCTCGGGTATTACTGGATGACTGCATTCGTCAGAGTCCGATCTCTGAGCGACGCGCAATTTCATTTTCTTGGTATACTCAATTATATCATCTATTTTTGTCTGTTATTTTCCCGTTTCACTTGAGCACTGGAAGTACACAGAAACATAGTGGAAGATCATTCTAGAAATCCAAATCATAAGAGCGACTCATTCTAAGGTGCAGAATACAAGTAATAGATCTAATAATAATATTACAATTGTTGTCGCTCGTGTAAGCAAGTAGAAAATGAATGGAAAGACTACTTTAATGGTTCATTTTTCAAAATTGTGCGAAAATATTGCGACAAAAAATATGTTGGGAAAATATCCAAGCGCTCAAAAGAATTTAGCAAAGAGTGGCAGCATTCCATTTTTGCCCAGGAAGGTAATGGACCCGGTCAGAAAACAATACAATCTCAGAGGGCAGTACAAACTTAAACAACACATATTTAAAGGAAAATGTTAGGGGTAAATGAAAAATAGAAGGGGCGGCATCCCAAAATTTGCTTAAGAGCGGCACTTTATCTACTGGTCCGAATGCACTATTAATTTGTGAATAATTTATTTGGATATCTCTTCCGTTCTAGATGGATATATTCGAAAATGGCGTACCATGCAAGAACCGAACGAGGGTCATCGCTTCTACAGTGATAGCCTAGAATCAGTACATACTCGTATTTGTAAAAATGGAAAAAAAAGATATTTTAGAAAACCTTACGATTGATTGTATGTTCTAACACCTTATATTACCTCCCCTCTCCTGCACTTGTTGACCACGCCTCTACACCCACCCAACTCTAATCCCTAAGTATCACTTTAGTCTTAAGTTTAGTATTTGTAACATTACTGAAGATGATGCGTCAGCATTGAAAACATTATAATAAATAACAAATTAGTGAAAGTAAACAGTGTTATTATTTTAAATATAATTTTAAATGGCCTTTCTCAAAGTTTCACAAGAAAATTTCGAAAAAATAGATGTAATTAACTACTTGATCAACAGATATATAAATGTCATTTTCTCTTTTAAATAGACCGACGTATCAGATGATACATCGTGTGCTAATTTTTGTTTCATGGAACCATTACACACCCCTTACATTATTTCACTTTCTGCAGTTTTAGGGAAATATTTATTTTGTTACGGATAGAACAATTTATTCTGAATAAATCTGCATAAACGAATTTATTACAGGTAGCCCTTCTTTTTTTAACTTTTCTTAAATTCCAATGTTTGGTTTAGTTAAATAATTCAACAGAAGCTGAACAGAAGGAGAGATTTTCAAACATATGCCTAAAGTTGTCTGCAGGCGACGTATATTGAGTCTTGTTGCCAAATCAAATATCGTGCACATGATTTTGAAAAGCATTTATCTGGTGATAGCCTCAAGATCTGCAGGATGCCGATTAAAATAGAGGAAGACAGTCGAAGATGACGGGAGTTCGTGGATCCTCGGCCAGGGACCGGCGTGGATGACGAGTTAACAAATGTAAATGTTTACATTTTTGCAAATTGTCTGGGATCACAAATGAGATTTTCTACTCAAACATTACATATTACATTACACAAAGTTTCAGAGATTTGTACGTCAAATGTTAAATGTCAGTTCGTTGATCATTATTGTTAAATCTTTCCAGCAGTATTAGGACGGAATAAATACTTAGCAATTTATCGCCTTCTCTTTACTTAACTTTTAAAAAATAAATCATAGGTTTTAGAAGATGTTTGTATGCACAAAAGTCATATACGTTTTTGTCTCCTTCTACCAATCTCAAGATGATCACTGAATTTATCTTCAGATTAAATCTCAACGCGTGTACATATCTCAACGGATCTAATATTTTTTTCGTTACTTATTTGGTGTAAATTTGAATTATTTTACCATCATTTAGGTTTAATTTTAAGCCATTATCAATTGAGTATTTAAATTTATCAACCCTACAACAGGCGCGAAACAAAATCACATAGACGTATTGTGACCTCACCGGAAATTTAACCCAAAACTCTCGGTATGAAAAGCCAGCGCATTGACCACTGGACTACGAGGTGACGCTGATCAACATGTCACGTGTTTGTAAATACCATCGGCTCTGTTATAACATAACGTCCGTGTCACCTTCTTCACTGTTTTATGGGCCGAGTCTTCTCAGCAGGCCAGGAATGGAGTCTACTTCTGTATTTAACGGCTCAAGACAGTTATATCTACCTGTCGTTTTATTTGAGGAGATAATGCTTTCAGTGGCGCGTCCGTAACTGCCAGGGGCATTTCGGCAGCTGTAATAATTAAAATGTGGACGTAAACTGTAATATAGTTATTACGGTATTATGTACACTGTTTTGTTATTATGGTCTAGTACCGTGGACAGTGCGATACACGAATGTCTCAATCCTGCAACGAATCCAACCACAGCGAGCACATCCAAGACAGTGACATCAAGCAAGCCGCTAAAATTATGTTGGTTCACTTTCTTGTCTTTCCAATCTTCATGTATGCAGCGGAGACTTGGACAGTCCGCAATAGCGACAAGTGGAGGATAGACTAGTGATGAGAAAAAATGCTACTCTTGACTCACTGGTGTGATTGTGATTGCTATTCGATTATATCAGTGATTGAAAACTGTGACTGTGATCACGGTTTCATTATTAATGCGTATTATAAATAAACATAATGTTGAGCATAAAAAACATATTCTAGCACAAATATTTTTTATTTATTTTTTTATTAATTTTAAAAATATAATACAATATCAATAATCAGTGGATATATATATCGTTCGTTTAACATTACCGCAGATTGACAGTTAGATAAATTATAAATTTTATAAATACAAATTAAATGTGTTAATTAGAAAGATCCGCGGAACGTGCATTAACCGATTAAACTACAGTACGTTACTATATGTTACACTTTTCAAATGAATACATCTATCGTTCCATTATTTGAAAGCCATCAACTTTATTTATATATATATATATTTTAACATTTGTTTCTTGTCTTCATAGAATTCTCTTCCAAAATGAATTCTTAATTCTGGCGTCTCCAATTGGATTACTCAAAGGTATTTGAGATTCCGTAAAAATAAAGTAGATGGCTTTCAAATAATGGAACGATAGATGTATTAATTTGAAAAGTGTTAACTGTGTTAAATGTTCTAACTGTCAACCTGCGGTAATGTCAAACGAACGGTTTGTTTCCAAAATATGATTGGTAAAATAAATTTAAATACATCGACCTTTCTAAAAACCGGTATATAGTGTTGTTACAGGAGGGGGGGGGGGGAACTTAAATGTACAAAATGTTCGCGGTGACACGCCACTGACAGCTTTTACGAAAATGTCCGCCTGACATGTTTGTTGCAGAGCGCAAAGCATTTGACTCGAATCAACATAGATAAGCTACGCAAGAATGAGAAACATGTTTTTTGCAATCAACGTCTCTTTTGTCATTGGCTATACCTGTTACTTATCTGCGACCACACGAGCTGGCAATAAACACGTAGATTGATTGTGACTAACACACTGAACCGGTACACTCATATATCTACTCGTACCCGTGTACGTTCGAACGAGCGGTCGAACAAAATATTATTTGTCAACTAATAATACCAAAAGAATTAAAAATTCACCTGAAATATTCTTCTACCGCGTTATGTTCTCGGCAGAGTGGTCGTGGTTCTGTGATCTAGGGCGTGCGAATTTACCGGAAAATTGCGCTACCGGTCAATCGGTAAAACTCTGAATTTAATACCGGTTTACCGGTAATTGCGAAGGAGTCAAAAAGAACAAATGGTTATTTATTTTACAATTACGTTGTAAAAAAAGTCAACATACTAGTAGATTATTTAAAAATTGTTGGTGTAAGGGTCCTATCTAAGTAATAGTTTTAAAAAAAGTCAAATCTAGTGTATAACTTCTGATATAAATGAATAATACAATTATTAAAGAGAACGCATTCTTATTGTGAAGTTGTAATTATTCAGAACATAGATCTGTGATATTTTAAATGTATTAATTACAAAGATATACATATAAATGACTTTCCAAACCGGGGAAGATGTATTAATCGACTATGCTACAGCACACAGTACTTTTGACGACAAATTTTCGAACCACCTATATGTTACACTTTTCAAATTAACTCATCTATCGTTTCATTATTTAAAGACCATCTACATAATTTTTACGGAATCTCAAATACCTTTGAGTAGTCCGGTAGTAGACGCCAGAATTAACAATTCATTTTTATTAAATTTTGGACACATTGATACGACTTATATATTATTAAGTAGAACACGTACTTATTGTGAAGTTGTAATTATTCAGAACATAGCTCTGTGATATTTTAAATACTAATTAAATGTATTCATTAGAAAGATATACATATAAAATCAATTTTATCGAAAAATATTATTGTTGCGCTGCCGGGATTCGGACCTAGATCTCTTTCCAATCCGGGGAAGGTACAGCACACAGTACTTTTGACGATTAAATTTCGAACCTATATATTACACTTCATAAATGAATACATCTATCGTTCCATTATAATAAATAATAAAAACCCGAGTTTTCTTAAAAAACGTGGAAATATGAATTAGTGAAGTCTTATGAAGTCTTCAGATGATGATTAAAAAGGTCATAATAATAAGGGTTCTATCAGTTAACCGCTGCTATTTCGCACCTTATATCCATATGTGTAAGACCGAAATTCGTCTATCCAAGATTCTTATTAGACTCACGTTGATATAGAAGTAGAAATCTGAATCTGACCTTTGAGAGTCTGAAATTGTAAGTGTTTAAACGCTAAACCCTTAGAAATATCTTGGATCAAATTTATAAAAATAATATTTGTTATTATAGATTGTTTTTTTTCCCTCCTTTCTTTTTTTCTTCTTCTTGTTGCTGTTCTTTATCTATGATAATAATGGATAATTTGTATTGCACCATTTTCGTAAAAATATTCACCTAAATGGCACTTTACACAAAAACTGTTTATAGTTCTACAATTATCTTTGTTTTTTTAAATTAAAAAATGTTATTTTTACTTATGGCAGTGACTTTTTGAAAAGGTGCGTTTTTAGTTAAATAAAATCTCTGATGCATTCATTGCTCCTTTTTCCAGAGATCCACGCTTTTTGCCCTACCACCGCAAATGCCCGTTCACTAAATTTAGACTTCTGCCTGCGGCTGAAGTAGAGGCTGACCCGAGAGTTTGACGTCTACCATTCAAATTGTCTGGGATACAAAGTTCTTGAAAATACAGAGGTGTCATATTGTGTGTTGAAAATATTCGAAATGAAATTGCTGAAATAACACGCGAAATATATTATTAAAAGAGTACGCATTTGTGCCGCTGCCAGAGGCAGCTACATGGTCAATATTATATTTTATACTTAATTGTAATAAACTAAATAATTGATAAATAAAAACCAAATTAAATAATTATATTTTATTTTCTAGATATTAAAAAAAAATATCGGCCTGTAACATAATATTCACCTGCATGTTCTACATAATCTGTATACTACACTATCCTATAGTGGAAATGTGCCGAGCGTACAGTGATTTTTTCACATTTTTTATTATGTATTGAATATTTTGTTTCATTAGCAATATTTAAAAACTAAATTAAGTAAAAAGATTACAGAAAAAATCTATTTCAGGCAAAATTATTTTAGCTGCTACCGGGATATTTTGACAATGTTACTGAAATATTTTTACGATTAATTAACATTTTCTGAATGTCTTTCTAGATGATACATTTAATTTGAATTAAAATATAACAAAACTATGTTAAAAAAAAATAATAATATGTTTTTAAAATCAAAAATTGAAATATTTAATTTTTCTTGTTAGTGTATTTATAACTTTTTATTTACTCAATTTTTTCGTGTAAGTAATTTGTCACAATTTTTTTTCCAATAAATATCCTTATATTAACTTTGTGGTTAAAATTCTTTTTTTTTATTTGTTAACAAAGACAAAGATGATAAATTTAACAATTCTGATGTCTATAAAGTCAGTTGCAAGGATTGTGCTGCATTTTATATTGATAAAACAGTGAGAAATTTTAATATAAGAGTAAAGGAACATTTGAGATGTTTGAACAATAGTGGGTTTTCAGAATTTTCTAATCATTTGATAGAAAATGGTCATGGGTTTGATGAATGGGATTGTCAATTTTGCATGTAAACGGTGTTGGTCACAAATTGAATAATTTGGAATAGTTGGACATAAATAGAGCGTGGAAAACTAATCAAAAAATTATAAACAATCAACTGAATTTAACTACTACATTTTTACAAAGAATTATTCGAGTAAATTTGTATTAAGATACTAAATTAATTTTTAAAATAATTGTTTTTTTTTTTAAATAGATTCTGGTAAAGAAACAATAATATATGTTTTTAGTTAGTATTGACATTTTGAAGAAGAAAATGGTATTTTTCGAAACCGGTAGATATATTTAAACGCAATAAGTGGTTAATAAAACAAAGTTAACAAATAAAAATAAAGAAATATCCTTATAACTTGCTCGTTTTATTTAATTTCTTCGAGAAGTATTTATTTCATACGTATTTCTTTACGCCCTTTATTGTTTTTCTTATTTTAACGTAACGTCAATAATGACAGTTTGCAAATATGCAAATTCCACATAGCACCCAACGAATTGTTCACCCGTTGCTCCTATAATAGTCCGCGGTTATTAATCATCATTACATCTGGCCTGGGTAAACATCCCTTTGTTGGGAGAGTTCAGGAAGGGAGAGTTCAGGAACTGGCCGCGGTGCTGGGTCTTCCTGGCTACTTCGGGGGCAGACAGGAAGCGGGGATCCGGCTGTCCAGAACCGGTTACGGTCCCTCGGTGGCGGTCCCGATATCCTTCCTGTATCGGGGTGTCCTTCGGTACAGGCCGAGTCGAAAGTTCGAAATAAATAATAAAATAAAATAAATGTTATTAAATAAATAATAGATATAACTCATAGAGACGAAGCTATTTTTTATTAATGGAAAAAGTATAGAAATATGGGTAATTACAGGGCTCGGTTGGCTTAAGTGATCACTTCACACAATGTAACGTTCACCATTCCACCCAATCAACAACCATATCTATGAAATTTTTGAATGTTGAATACCACTACACTATCGCCATCTATGGACTAAATTTGACGTTAATTTTTTCTTGAAACAGCATATATGTCACAATGAGAAGGTAATTATTTTTTTTTAAATTTTGAAAATTCTTTATCTGTAAAATGTTTTTAACGCATTATACTAGAATACGCCTGAAAAATCAATATTTTTCAATTTTAATATATTTTCTTATTTTGACCAGTATATTATTAGCAATATTACATTTATATATTTATATTTAATATTGTTAATGTTTTTTATTTTCCGCAAAACAAAAGAATAACAACTGGCTGTAAGTAATAAGCAACTGGCGAAAGGCGACAAGCAATTAGCAATATGCAACAAACGACTGCTTTTGCCTACTTTAACATAGACTGCAGTCTAGCAAAGTAGCCAGGACAACGCTGTATATATCAGAGGTGGAGTCTACTCCATCCCACACAATAAACTACGAGTATTATACTTAATTGAAATATTATTGTATTAAGTTTATAATATTATAAGAAATATTTGAATATATCCAAGAACGCACAATTACTGGATTTTCACCTACAAAGGTAATGTTTTTAAACAAATATTAGATATCTCATAGATTCGAAGCTATTTTATATTAATAGAATGGAAGTATGGGTAATTACAGGGCTTACGACCTATCTTCGGCTGGTTTAAGTGATCACTTTACACAATGTAACGTTCACCATTCCAACCTATTATTTCTTTTATAATATTAAATATTATATTCTCCTCTGTTATAACAAAAAAAAATGTCAATAAAGTCTATCTATATATTTATCAAAAATTAGTAGCTAGCAACAGACAACGTGCAATTTCAGCGGCATCGCATCCAGTACATGAAATGAAAAAAAAAACCTAACAATAAACAACTAACAATACAAGCATTACGCAACCAGCGATAAGCAACTAACAACCGTAACGAACAAGCAATACTCGCATAAAATATATATTAAAACTGTGATTTTTGTGAGTGACTTTTATTTACTCTATTTATACATAAGGGCAATATTGAAAGATAAGAATTAGTTTTAAATTTTAAAACATATTTTAGTTTTACGTCCCTTGTGTGATCGGCTTATTATAAAGTCGATTACGAGACAATTTATTCAAAAATATAAATGCGTACGCATCATTATCCACCTTTTTTCTTTCCATTGCTGGATGAAGGCCTCCCCGAGTGTTTTCCACTCACTGTCCATTTTTATTCATTGCCATGTATTTTCGCAGAATTTTCCAGCGAGTTTTGGGACGGACTGTTTTTTTTTTTTACTTTTGTATCATTTCATTCAGAGTACCGGGTCCATTTGGACCCCTTGCTCTTCCATCATGGTGTATGTCTTATGGGCGCATTAGCAAAAATGGGGTGCGTTTATTATATATTTTTATAATATTATATTAACGCAGGGGCTGCTAGCTGGGGCAGGAGATAACCTCTAATGAAGGACGGTTTAGGGATGTTTAATACGCGAGGAGGCCGTTATGTCACAGGTTGACAGAACGTTTATTGTGGGATTCCGGTGCTGTGGGAGTTCAGCATAAAAACACTCGGAGAGGTGATGGAGTTGCGTAATCCTGGTCCATTGTCCTAGTCTGATGACCTTATTCTGGAAGGATTGTAATTTATTTATGTTTGTAGTAGACGCGTGATCTCAGGAGAAGGAGGGCTGCCTAGAGGAGTATAGACCTCATGACGGCCTTGTTTAAGAGGAACTTTTTATCGATGGCAAGTTTGCTATTCCTGCCTATTAGTGTATTTAATGTATTAAAAAATATAAATGCGTACGCATCATTACCCATCTTCTTTCTGTCCACTATTGGACGAAGGCCTCCCCGAGTGTTTCTCTCAATTCCCGTCAGGTATCATGACTGTATTCGTCCAACGATTGTACATTCTCTGAGCGAGTTCTGATGTAATATTTTTTTTGTTTTTGGCTATTGCTGCATGTAGTGTTATGAAAATGCCAAATTGTTGAACATGTAGAGCCAATATGGAGCTCACTATCCGCCCTGCCCATTGCTATTTCATTTTCTTGGCGTATTAATTTAATTAACCATTCGTGTCTGTTATCTTACCCACACTTTTGGACGCGGACATGTGTGTTCACAACGCTGTTTAAATAAAATAAAGTTCGAACATTACTTTCGCCGAGCCCCGGTCGTCGCATCCTTCACACCTCAACACATTATGTCAGGTCAGAACCTGTTTGTGTACAATAACGGGTCAGGAGGAGATGAGATTCGCCGCTTCCTGGAAGCTTACCGTGGACCCCTGCGTCTCGCACCCCTTGGATCTCGCCAGTGTCCGGGACGCAACATTAATCACGCGGCAAGGTCGCCTTTGTCTCGCCGGAAGCTGTGGGAACCTTTTGATTAAACGACGAGATGACATAGATGAGAGATGATATCCTAACATCGCCTGTATGGTACATTCAAATAAAAAGTAATTAATTAACTATTCAGAATTTTCCAATCACTTTTTGGAAACACACACACACATTTTAAATACATTGCCCAACTAAGCAAGCTTGTTTTAGAGAAAATTGATAAACAAATATATTTTACAAAACCAAAACTCATCGAAGGCAAAACACAATAAGATCGAATACATTCTTATTGTGAAGTTGTAATTATTCAGAACAGACGGTCTGTGATATTTTAAATATGAATTAAATATATTAATTAGAAAGATATACATAGAAAATCAATTTTATCGAAAAATATTGTTGTTGCGCCATCGGGATTCGAACCTGGATCTCTTTCCAAACCGGGGAAGGTGCATTACCCAACTATGCTACAGCGGCGATATTTTTAGCGACAAATTTTCGAACCCATACGTTACTTTTTTGATTTTAAATCGTTCCATTATTTGAAAAAGCCATGTACCATATTTTTACGGAATCTCAAATACCTTTATAAAAATATAAAAAAGAGAGAGAGAAAAAAAAATTACCAATGTGCAATACAATATAATGTAAGCACATATATGATAGATGGAAATATGCAAGACTAAAATAAATAAAAAATAGCTAGAATTAATCATTTTATTATATAAAAAAGTTTAGTCTCAGTATCTGCTCTTCCTAATTGCAACAACCACTTTGAAATATCTCTTTTAAAAGCCTTAACGTCAGTTAAAGTTCCAATTTTATTTCCAATTTGATTGAATAATCTTTGACCAAAAATAATTATCATTCTTGGAACTATTTTAAGCTTATTTGCTCTTGTGGGATAACATCTTTCAGTCCTCACAGATGGAGCCCTTACTTTCCTATGAAAGCTAGTTAATATATTCAGCACATATAATTGTCTTATATCCAAAACCTGAAATTCCCTAAAAAGTGGCTCTGAAGGATAGGAAAAGTCACGGCGGTGTATTACTCTTACTTACTTGATATATTATGTACACCTGATGCACTCCCCCGACTATCAATATTTATAGCTTGGCATAAAGCATAGTACACCGTTCATTATTTTGATATTAACAAGGGTTTATAAATTACACATACAAATGCTAGGAGTTTACAGTTAGATAAATTTGAAATTTTAGAAATAAGTAAAAGTGTTATTAGCAAGCTAAATATTATAAATAACCAAATCCTCTTTGCAAATAGTCACCTTTCAAATTTGTTTTCGTATTAGTTCTTACTTATTCACCACTTTATAGTTTAGTTTTTATCTATGCTTGTATTTTTAATTTCAGTATACATTGTTTCCTGAAAAAGATACCATAGGTATCGAAACACGTCGAATAATCAATAAATAGTGGTTTAAACAAAATATTTTGTCTAATTATTTATATAAAATGAGGTCACAAAGTAATTTTGTTACTATTGAAGAAGAAATTAAATAATTATATTGAAATACCTGTTTTTGCCGTCAGAATTAGAAGACCGATGTATCTACGTTGTAGGTCAGAATGGAAGAGTGTGGGGCTCTATCCTTTCTGTCCACCCCTGGTGTGATGGTAAGTCAGTTCGGTTGTACACCACGTACGACTGACTAAAGAAGCGACCAGTAGATATTAAAAATAATAATAGTTCTTCTCTAATCCCAACGATTAAACTTGTTTACATTTAATATTAGGGGTTGACCTTTGCGCACTGTACACATTTGTAAATGTTAAAAAAATACAATCGGAATTCACCCCTAGCGTTTATCTACCCCTCCGGAGCCCAGTTCTGCAACCCCAAGAGACGGTGAGATGCTCCTCACGATACCATCTCTGATCTATGCCCTTCGTGACTAATACATTTTTGGGAGGATTAAAGTGAGACCGGATGCGCTGTGCGTATCAGAATTGTATTAATTAAAAAATATTTTTAGGAGAACACATTCTTATTGTGAAGTTGTAATTATTCAGAACAGACGGTCTGCGATGTTTTAGGCGTCTGCTATCAGATTACTCAAAGGTATTTGAGATTCCGTAAAAATAAGGTACACGGCTCTTTCAAATAATGGAACGATTAAATGTATTAATATTAAAAAGGTAACATATAGTTTCGAAAATATGTCGCTAAAAATATTGTCGCTGTAGCATAGTTGGATAATACACCTTCTCCGGTGGCACAACAACAATATTTTTCGATAAAATTGATTTTATATGTATACATTTCTAATTAATACATTTAATTCTAGGTTGCTATAAATTTCACCAAGGTTAACTATTATACAAATAATAATAATATTTATTTATTTATTTGATTCTTAGTACAGGGTGTTATATTATAATCGGATAAACATTTCAGAAAAGCAAGAAATATATTTGGGTATGTGACTGTATTATAGCAGACAGTGTTCTTCCGGTACAGTAGTAAACAAAGAGCATTGATTAATGTACAAAAAAAATATATATGTAGAGTTAAACATAAATATATGGTATATGTAAAGAGCAAAGCAAGATGCAATTAAATAACATATAATTACAACGTAAAACTTAAAGTAAGTCCAATGTTCAGTATATTAAAAAAAATATATAAAGAGTAGAATAAATACAATGATTTTAATATTGTATAAATCATAAATTATATCATTAAATTGTAATTATATGATATTCTTTCATCTTCTATCTATCTTCTTATCCTGTTACATAATTAGTCAAAATAAAGTAAATTTATTACAAATTTTATATTTGTAAAATAAAATTTAAAAAAAAAACAGTTTCATACGCTTTATGCATATACGACAATTTGACACTATAGTTAAGAGTAGAGCCGTCCGCTTAACAAGTGAGATGTACATTTCCGTAGAATCTATATTTCAATTCGGAAATTCCTTATTACATTGTTTTAACAACGGACTAGTAAATATGAATAGACATGATATGAAGTGAATATATATAGGAGAGGGGTTCGGAACATTAGTTGCGAGACTAGGGACATTCTACACACATTATTTGTGGAAACATAAATCGGGCAGTTTATGACACATTTATGCAACACTCAAAGTATTTACTGATTGAAAAGTAAATCATTTTGTAAACAAGACATATTTATTACATTAATCCATGTTCATATTTCATATTTTTAAAAACAGTCGCGGAGATATTTGATTGCGTAAGTGGTACCAAAGTGATCACACGGGTGACACCAAAATGAAAATATTGAGATAAGGAGTTTGCGTTAGTTCATGTTTGGTGGACTGTGGCTTTAATTAACAATGAACCATACATACGTACATACATAGTGTACTTTGTGTTTATTACCAGTACGAAAAAATGGTAAATACGTACACCTAAAGCTATCATAATTATAATATTTAAGATATAACGATCTTAATGAAATTAAATAATATATTGATAAGTCAAAAAAAATTAAAATCTCAAGCGAGTATAAAACCGTTTTGAAGTGCAATACTAGAATGATATTAGAGTGCGGACAGATATTTTCGTATAACACTATAATGTAAATGCATCGAATATTTAAAAAAGAAAACAACCCCTCAAACGGCCAGCGCCTGATATATCCGTCGAAAAAAAAAACTTTTCAGTGACATCTATTGCACAGTGCCTTAAGGTTGTAAATGAATATTAATATTAATTTTTATGTTTTATTAATATTTTGTTAATCCAGTATATGTGCATTGTGTTTTTTTATTAATTTGACATATATTGCCTCAGGTTCTTCAGACATGGTGTTCTCCTTCTTCCGGGGCATTTCCCTGCATTATGAGGTGCAAGATCTCATACTTATCCGGAGGTCCCCATCACATCTCCGACATATTAAAGTTTCCTTATTTTTATTGTTGTAAATACATATTTTTCTTTATTCACCCGAACCATCACATCTTCATTCGTAACTCAATCTATCCAGCTTATTTTGAGCATTCTGCTGTAGATCCACATCTCAAATCCTTCAAGTCGTCTTATCATTTCTTCGGTAAGTGTCCATGCTTTCATTCCATCAAATAATATCGAGAACACATAACATCTGACCATTCTCATTCGTAGAGGCGTGCACTAGGCATAGACTGCTAATATTCTTGGAAAACTTTTCAAATCATTAAGTAAAGGAGTTAAAATATGTTATAATATAAAATAATACGACGTTTAAAGTGTATTGGAATGCATTCATTCAAATCTGCTTCAAAAACACGCTTGCGGCGTTTTGCAACACATCTGTTAAAGCGAAGACGTGTGTTCAGAACAGAGAACAGAGTATACGTTTGGGACTTGGTATTTTTTTAATTCTTCCACTGGTTATACGGTTCTAGTTAACGCGTTAACACGAAAATTGAAATATTTTCTTGTAGATCTACGTACTTAATAAATCATGTCAAATAAATATATCATTTTAATTTTTTTCGTAAAGATTATACTCGTGCACAACTTTTTTGATTGTATAGAGTGCACGCAACTACTCATTCGTAATCTAAGTCTTTAAACTTTACAAAAAAGTTAAACTTTACAAAGTCCGAAAACTTGTAGTTACTTGCCAGACTAACTAGTATATTTTACAAAGCCCGAAAACTTGTAATTACTTGCCAGACTAACTAGTAAACTTTACAATGCCCGAAAACTTGTAGTTACTTGCCAGACTAACTAGTATATTTTACAAAGCCCGAAAACTTGTAATTACTTGCCGGACTAACTAGTATATTTTACAAAGCCCGAAAACTTGTAATTACTTGCCAGACTAACTAGTAAAATTTACAAAGCCCAAAAACTTGTAGTTACTTGCCGGACTAACTAGTATATTTTACAAAGCCCGAAAACTTGTAATTACTTGCCAGACTAACTAGTAAATTTTACAAAGCCCAAAAAGTGTTTAATAATTTAGGTTTCCTTATTTTATAGTATCCATATATTATAAAAGTAGTATATTGAGCTACTGAAGCTTATAGCTTTCATATATTCCATTCTTTAATGTAGCCTACAAATGTATTTTGAATTTGAATTTTAATTAAAAATTTTGATTATATTTCGTCATTTAAATTTATATAGTTTCAATGAAAATTTATGTTGTGGCTCTATGAAAATGTTGAGATTCTGTTTACTTAGTATATGGCCCTTCTCAATAAAAAGTCTGCCGACCCCTGGATTAAGGTAAGAGTGAAACACAAGAAAAAGTGGAAAATTTTAAGTGACACATTTTACTGCGGTTAACATGTCATTCTATGTTAAAAAAAAACGTTCCACGCGTGCGTGCGACAAGAAATGTGGTAATTACTGCGTAATCGTGTCAGTGATGATTACGTGAAGGTTGTCATTGTCCGGATCAGGTGGTCCGGAGGCAGAGACCGGTCCAGTCATCTCCGCCGTCATCTGCCGGCCACGCGCGCAGGTGCCCCGTCAGCTGCCGCGGCGGACAGGTGCGGGGGGCGCAGGTACCTCCCGGTGCCTGATGTCGGACGCTCGATGCTCTCCATGCGCCGCTGGAGCTCGCCGAGGATCTCTCGATGAGCGCTGTAACAAAACATCGTCGTCAGAAGTGTGAGCGGCCACCGTGCAGCGATATACTTTAACAAATGAAATTAATCAATTAGAAAGATATTACTATTGCTATCGAATACATTTTCGAAAAATTTTGATGGTTAAAAGAGCACGCATTTGTGCCGCTGCCAGAGACGGCTACTTGGCAAATGTCATATTACACATAATTGTAATAAATCAATTAATTTGATAAATAAATAACAATTTTTTTTTAAATGTGTCATTTTCTTGTTATTTACAAAAAACATCGACCTGTAACATAATATTCACCCTGTATTATAGGTATATTTATTATTAAATTTTTAAAAGCAATCAACTTTATACTAGCAGTAAAACAATCAGTCGTCGATTGCATACTGCTAGGCTCTGCGGGTAGCTATTGTGGCGGCTTTGTTTCCAGAAGTGACCGCTGCGCGTGCAGAGTTTCCGAAGAATCTGTATTTCATTGCGGAAATTTTTGTTTCGTTTACAACCAATAAGAAAAAACAAAATATGAATATCTACACCTTAGAGCTATTTGAAATTGATATGATTATCGTCAAAATGTTATTTAAAGCATAAACACAAAGGATATAGTGAACTTAAACAAATTGAATGATATTAAAAAGTTAACTTAAAATTTGGCACTTAAAAGTGAATAAGAATTATTCACAGCAGTTTTAATAAATATTAGATATGTGTAACATCTATTGCACAATGCAAAAAGATTGTAAATGAACATTAATATTCATTATTCGATAATCTAAACCAGTGCTCTGCCATCTTAGCTGGTTCCATGGTGGACTATGGTGCCAAATTGTCATGGAAATATATAATGTTGATTCTTAGTTGCACGTGTCATACCACTCATTTACAAATATATTTTTCTGGTCCGAAAAAGTAAATATTCATAAATTTAATTAAACACTCAAAAAAAAAAAGTTATCTGGCAAAGAACCGAACCAAGGTCTCCTTAGTGACAGGCGGGAATTCTAACCCAATTATAGTGCCGAGAAGTAAATAATACATAACAGTAGTTTAAAGCACATATTTTTAATATTAACTACTTACGAATATCAACAGAGGTAACCGCAGACCAGTAAATGAATAGACACGAAATAAAGTGTACATATAGAGGAGAGGGGTCCGGAACATTAGTTGCGGGACTGCCCCTCATCTACACATATTATTTGTGGAAACATTAATTCGATACTTTATACAACAGTGAAAGTATATACGAAATTAATTATTATTATTTCGAATTATATTATCAGTGTTTAAATTTTCGTTTTAATCGAGTCATATATTTAAAAAAAGTCGCGGTGCTTTTTGATTGCGTAAATGACACCATCATGAAAATATTGAAACAAGGAATTTCCGTTAGTTCGTGTCTATATATTTGGTAGTCTGTGGGGGTAACTGCGGAGGTACAAAAAAAATACACTTTCCCGATAGATATTGAAAATGTTTTATAAAAATGTACAGACTACTAATACTCCCCATGCTTCCTATATATTTTTTATTTCTGTAATTTAAAAAAAAAAAGAGAGATCTTTACTATTTTCAAACTGGAACGAAGCTCGATTTTTCGACTACTAGATCACCTGACGAGTGTCATAGCCACTGGATCACAAGCGTATCAGGTAGGTACAGCAGATTGCCAAGATGGGTGGAAAAGCCGTTTTCTGAACGAATTCATATACCACACTTTTCTTTGATCAAAAAGATTGCAATGCCGTCAATATTTTTATTTCGTCGCTCTTCATTTAGTATTGTATTTTACACGAGTATTTGACGATACAGAGTTCGCATCGGGGTGGCTCTCCCCACTCACCCTACTCGCCCCCGGGCGGGGAGGCTAATGAATTAAGTGACATTTAACAAGAACACACAACAAGATAGAATTTCATCTGAGGGTAGTTTCATCCCCAAGGAGCCATGATCGGATCATAAAAACATTGTAATAAGCGAGATGAAAACAAACACAAAGGGGAGGGTTTTTTTTATTTTATAACTAAGCTTTCAAAAATAATAAAATGTGAATTTTTATTATCCATTTAGAACAGAAGTTCTACGCTATATTCGACTTTTTTTAAACTATTATTTGCATAAAATTAATAAACTGAATGTTATTTGCCATAATTAAGTAAACACAAGCGTTATAAGAAAGACCGCGTGCCACAAAATTGCCTTAATATAGTAAATTCTTGAATGTATAAAGTATAATTTAAAAATTAATAGAATTATAAACCATTCAATTTGCAGTACATATGATCAATTTTCGTCGTTTTTAAAACACCTAGTGTTAGTGTATGTAAATCGTTTTATATAATTTATTATATTTATTTATTTATTTAAAACATAATAATTTCTCACTAAATAATATTTGTTTTCCAGTTTACCAGTTTGATTTGAAAACTTTAAAAAATTGTAACTTCGTTAATATAGGACGTGGAAAAAAAATTGACGCTGTTTATATTTTGTATTATTTGTGATAGAATTATTATTTTTTTGGCAAACAATAAGCCAATTAAATAAGAAATTAAATTAACACTTCAGAAGCACGTAATAATATTATAGAACACTTCAGAAGCACACAAATGGACAATGGATAGAATATGTAAGGTAAACCATGTGAAATAATTAATCCGTTAATTATTCCGTCATCTGCGCCCGTTTAGGATGTTTGTCACAAAATACGTCAGAAGCAGGTATAGACGACTTATAAAAATTGTGCTCAATGACATGGCGACATCTGTTTTTTACAAATTTAACGACGCAGTCGCTTCCTAAAGCCATTTCGGAGGAAGGTCGCGTCATTTGAATATTCAGGCAGTGGACGGATTCCACGTAGCTAACTGGAGGAGGCGTTGGATGTTCCAAATTAGAGCCTTTTCCGTTTTTAAATATGTCTATTTGAATAAATCAGCTATTTACCTTAAGACGGTTCGGAGGAATCTCGTATTTTAAGTAAATTAGGGTACCGTGCATAGGAATATAATTAAAGTCAAATCAATATTGCGTTTTTAAACCATTTCAGGCCATATTTTTGTCCCTTCCTCAATAACACGTAATCTGAGACAAGACTTCAAAATGTGGTGTTACAGAAGGATATCAAAATCGTCCACTGATTTCTGATTTAATTTTTTTTACACAGTACCTGTACCCTTAATTAATATATATATTTTCTTTTTTTTTAATACAAATTAATTAGAAAGATATACATATAAAATCGATTCGAACCTGGATCTCTCCCTATCCGGGGATATTGCATTAACCGAAACTAACGACAAATTTTCGAACCTACATGTCACACTTCAAATGAATACATCTATCGTTCCATTATTTGAAAGCCTTCTTCTTTATTTTTTATGGAATCTCAAATATCTTTGAGTAGTCTGATCGGAGACGCCAGAATTAAAAAATTGAAATCATTTTTAATAAATTAAATATTAAAATATCACAGACCGTCTGTTCTGAATAATTACAATTTAACAATAAGAATGTGTTCTCGTTAATAATATATATAAACCGATCATTATAATATGAAAAGTCTACATAGAGGAGCGTTCGCTGGAGATCTTGACGGAAAAGCAGCAGCAAGAGGAGTGGCGCTCAGGAGACAGGACTGCCGGACGACGGCGGGCGCATGTTATTGTTTTACGTGTTTTAGCGGCTGTTCATGATGGAGGGTGAGTCTCTTATATGTTTTTCCTTTTGTGCCGTCTCGTTTCCCGGAAGGGAGTGCCTCTTCACTTCCCCTCTGCTCCCCGGCCTTGTTAATTGTATTATGTATTGTAAATATCATTTAATTATTTACTAATAAAATGAGTCAACCGGGGACAATGAGGGCAAATCTCGTTTTGGCAATATGGTCAATATGAGCCTTGAGCTTATTGGGTGGGTGGGTGGGTCCGCCCTCATTTATTTATTTATATATATATTGACATACATATTTTTGTTTTAATAGAGGTGAGTACATAATAAACATAAGACATAATTATACTCACAGTTTATTGTGTGGGATGGAGTAGACTTCACCTCTGATATATACAGCGTTATCCTGGCTACTTTGCTAGACTGAAATCTGTGTTAAAGTAGCCAGTTTTTTTTTTGCAAGGTGCGTTCAGGGGTCGTCGGTGGTGATAAATCGGTCTACTATTGCGGCAACATTCCAATTTGTTTAAATATCTGACAGAAGATTTCTGTATTTACAATTTGACATTTTTCTTCAATAAAAAAGTATGAATTTCTCATACAATTTACATTTGTGACGGACATACGTTAGAGTGCTTACTTTAGGATTTTATTATTTATTCATATACAATTTTCCCGTGTCAATTACCATACAATTTTCCCTATATTTTTGATACACAAATGTAAATGAATTCTTGAGAAAATTATTTGTTCGTGAACAGCATTGTCAAGGCGAATAAATTATCGGTATTGAATTAAGCGTCGCTGATGATCGAAGTGTCTTTGTTATAATTCCCCGGGAGGTGGGTCGCGGTCAGGGGTCACTCCTGACCCCGGTTGGACTCCCATTCAAATAGTAGCATATATTAATACTAATCCAGTGTAATCTTGCGCAAACATCCGCCGGACAACGTCACGATCCCGCCGGGTCGCTCGACATCAATTGTTCGTTCAACTTTGTACCCTCAAAAGGCCACTATTAAGAGAGAACCTTCAAATGACTTGCGGGAGTCTATCACCGGCGGATCCTGAACGCACCTTGCGCATACCTGAGTGTAAAATTAGGCTCTCATCAGTCGCAAAAACACGCCGCTATCAATCGGATAACAGACAACAATAGCGTGCGTTGCAGTCCAAGTGAATCACTCCTTCCTTAAAGTGTTTTAAATTATTTAACCTACTCTAGTGTATGAGTCATCGTCTGGCTCGGAGTGATGACTTGATAAGGAACGAAAGGAATTTTTACGGGATTTGTGGGTGTGTGGGTGTCTCGCTGGGAGATTTTGAGACTGTTAGGTGTTTAGAAAGAGGATGAGAGCCTTCCAATCTTCCCCATCTTGTTAAAAAAAAACTTAGGTTTAATATCTGCCGATCCTTGCTTCTCTTTGCCGGAAGCAACCTTTTTTGTTTTTGTGTACTGTTTTCTTGTTCCCTTTAAAGGGGTGTATGAGGGACTTTTCTTGTGTCTATATTTTATATTATTGTTGTGTGCATTTGATTTAATTCTGCCATATGTTGTTTTATTAAATAAATATTTTTTACTGTACTGTAGGAACAGTGAATGGTCATTGTTTGGCAGCTAGACCGTATTGCATTGAGGCTATGCGGCATTTTATCCAGCACCCGAAGTTTCCTGAAAAGTGACGCTGAAGGATACGAAAAGTCACAGCGATATAGCCTTCTGAGTAATGCTCACTTGATATGAAGAGTGTTTTGTTTAGAGATTAATTTTACGAACAGTATTTTTGCTGCTGACAGGTGATTTGTGCTCAGTTTGGTTTGCGAAACTTATCGTGCGCTGTGTCCATTTATTATCGTCCATCTAATTGATAATACGCATCCGCAGAGAAGTCGTACAGTGCGCACCGAAGAAGCTGTTGTATCTTCAAAAATGATGCCAGCCAGAACGTTACAGTCAATGGATAGCGCTATAGATCCATGATTTTTTTGTTCCCCAATTGAATGGCATTAATATGGAAGAGCTGTGGTTTCAACAAGACGTCGCAACATGCCATACAATTTATTGAAGGTATCATTCGAAGAGCTGTGAACCTGTGACCTGTGAACTAACCTCCAAGATCGTGTGGTTTAACATCTTTGGATTATGATATGTGAAGTCGCTAATCTACGCCGATAATCAAGAGACGATTGACGTCTTGGAAAATGTTGTTGAAAATTGGACTTCCAGATCTTGCTTTATTCGAGCCAGCTGCGGCGCCCATATGGGCATCAAAGATTCACATTTCCCCATGACTTGCAATATACAATCCTACAAGGTGGTAGTGCTGTTGCCTTTTGTCACGACTCATGTCGTGGATATGATAATTGAGGAGCCACGCTACACACACTGGATGCATCGGGAAGGATTTATCCCGAGCAAAAGATGAGGGCAACGTGGTACTCCAACATGGACTACCAGACGGTGTGAATTTCTCCAACCACAAGCGATGTGAGAGACACAAAGGAAACCAGAAAGTCAGAATCCTGTTTTTGTGAAATACGGCGCGGGGAGAGTGAAGTCTTCAGCGTACTCCTTCAACTGGCCGAATGCACGGAACTAGTGTATTTTGATAAGAATTGGACAGTGATTAACGCTAACATAATGGTTTAAAAAATTCATTATTTTCTGTACAAGGAATTTCAAACTTAGTTGTCATCTTGGAGAATATTTTGTTCTATTCTAATATTTACCATTCTATTTAGCAAGTTGTTGTGTTTCATGCTTGCCCTGACAATCTGTCAGGTAACAATTTTTTTTCATTAGTTTTGGTAAAAATTTTAATAGTAAACTTTGGATTTTATGTGGCTAATTTGCTGAGCTCAATTTCTGGTTAAAATTATGAATTATGCAGTAATGTTTGTGAGGTTTATTACTTCTGTAATTTATTCGCTAGTTTCTTATAATTATTAAATAAGTGTTAAAAATTTGTAATAATCTTTTTATTTTTCGTGAGCGCGATAGCTGGTGTGACAGGCAAGAGAGTATGTAAATTCTGGAACCAATGACCTACGCTTATCCATGTGAACCGCTGAGCGAGTTGGTGAAGCATGGTGTCCTAACCTGACGATTACCGTAACGTATAGGTGACCATGTTACATTTTGGCATACGCGCATACGCGCGAAATCATAAATTATCCTTCCATTAAAGCCAATACCATGATTTTTATGTGTTTTATATAATTTTTAAGTTCTATACTTGATGCTCTCCCCCAACTATCAATTCCATAGCTCAAGATGGATTGGCATGATGATAAGAGCTTAAGACATAAAGAATTGGCGATCCTTGGGGGGAGGCTATATCCAGCTGTGGAGGCACAGTGATGACGATAAACCTGCAATACCATCTTGGATAGCATGAATCGATGATAATATTGTAATAATATTTCGTCTGCCGTCCACCCATCCAAACTTCGAGACTCAATTAGAGTTTTAATATGTTACCATCCACGCGAAGAGAATAAACTAAATATAGATAATTTTGAAACTTTATAAATTATTCGTACATAATAGATTTACAAATACTAATATGAAAGTTTGGCTATACAATGAGATAATCTGTTCCATCAGAAGATGCCTATTTAATTTGTACAGCAACAATAAACAGGTGTCGTTCGTTTGGATTTCTGCACATAAGGTAATTCAGGGAAACGAATATGCTGATAAACTGGCCAAGAAGGCTACTCTTTCCGGAGTTTTTCCAATCAATTCAATTCCATATTCCGATTTATGACAGACTTAATATGGTAAAAAAACGTACGAATTCTATCTGGTCTGCACAATGGATGGATCCAAAGAATCACAAGGGTAATCGGCTTAAAATAATTCAAAGATCTATTTCCCGCACCCCTTGGTTCTCCAAAAGGAAAGTCTCTAAAAGAACAATATCAAATATCTCTAGAATGAGAATTGAGTATTGCCAGGTAGCCTCTCATTTATTCAGATTGAACTTAATAGACTCCCCAATGTGTGAGTGTGGTGCCGAGGAGGAGACCCTTGATCATATCTTTTTTGCCTGTCCATTGCGGATCACAGGTTTTTTTTACAATAATCTTGTCAAACTCCCGGTTGACTTGGGTCATCTTCTTTCCCTTAACTCGCCACATTTAATCTAAATAATAGCAAATTTCTTGAACGACAATGCTATTAACTTGTAGCGTAATATTCCCTATTCTATAATATTGTTGTACTGCTTTCTATGAAATAATGTTTTAACTTGATTAATGGCACAAATCACTCTTGAAGGGTGGATTGCCTGTTTTAAAGAAGAAGAAGAAGAAGAAAAATTACAAATATTTCACTGGCCATTAAATAGGTAATATTTCTATAATAATTTCTATTCTATATAATTTAATATTTTTCGACAAAATTGATTTTATATGTATATATTTATAATTAATACATTAATTTAGTATTTAAAATATCACAGACCTATGTTCTGAATAATTACAACTTCACAATAAGAATGTGTTTTCCTTAATAATATATGTTGTATCAACGTGTCCAAAATTTAATAAAAATGAATTGATAATTCTGGCGTCTGCAAATCGGTTTACTCAAAGGTATTTGAGATTCTGTAAAAATAATGTAGATGGCTTTCAAATAATGGAACGACAGGTGTATTAATTTGAAAAATGTAACATATAGTTTCGAAAATTTGTCAAGAAAAATACTGGCGTTATAGCACAAAGGTAGTGCACTTCCCCGGATTGGAAATGAAGATCCAGGTTCGAATCCCGGTGACGCTAAAACAATATTTTTCGACAAAATTGATTTTATATGTATATATTTATAATTAATACATTAATTTAGTATTAAATAGGTTATCAGTAGCAGATGTTTTTGACTGATTTCAAAAGATAAGTCTTTCGTTTGTCTATCGTATTTGAGTAATAATACTCTCATATGTGTCGACAAATCTCATCGAGACGACGGATCAAAGTCCATAAATATCCATAATGAACATATTATTTAGTCTAAAATAAACATGCAGACGTTAATCGATCGATCAGAACCCTTGTCTCAGCAATATGAATGCAATCGTCGAGAAGCAGGTAGCCAATAGTTGCAGGAAATGCAGGTCGCCGCCAGACGATAAGCGACAGGCAGCCGAGGTCAAAGAACTTAACAAAAGGGTCCAGACCCAAGGGTTGTACTATTTTACCTGTCTCCTAGATTCATAATACAACATGATCTGCAGAATTATCCGTAAACGATCCGTAAATTTTTTTTTGGCTATGTTATTAATTTTCAGGCTAATGAAAAAACCTATTATTATATACTTACAAAAATTATATACTTAATAATAGCGGGATTTTTTTTATTTATTTGTACGAACCAACTGAATATGGAAAAAACTTGTGACATCAAGCTAGCAACATATATTTTTATTTGTTTTCTTTGTTTTATTAACCACTTATTTGAGTTTAAATACGTCTACCGGTTTCGAAAAATACCATTTTCTTCTTCAGGATGTCAATACTAACTAAAAACATATATTATTATTTCTTTATTAGAATATATATTAAAAAAAAACAACAATTATTTAAAAAATAAATTTAGTACCAAATTAAAATCAAATTGTTACTTAATACAAATTTACTCGAATAATTTTTAGAATGAGACTCGTTGTTAAATTTAGTTGTTGTTTATAATTTTTTGATTATTTTTACACGCTTTGTATATCTCCAACGATTCCAAATTATTTAATTTTTGGCCAACACCGTTTATATGCAAAATTGACAATCTCAATTTTTTATCCAAACCGTGACCATTTTCTATCAAATAATTAGAAATTCTGAAAACCCACTATTGTTCAAACATCTCAAATGCTCCCTTACTCTTATATTAAAATTTCTACCTGTTTTACCAATATAAAATGCAGCACAATCCTTGCAACTAAGTTTATAGACGCCAGAATTATTAAATTTATCATCTTTGTATTTAGAATTTATGAGTAAATTTCCTAGATTATTATTTGTATGGAATACCGGTCTAATGTTACGTGGTAGGTGTTTAGATATTTGATTCGAAAAGTTATTTATGTATAAAATGCTACGCCAATAATCATTATTATCATTATGTTTTATCTGTGATTATCTAGGATATAAAAATTTATTTTTTCAAATAGTGTCTATCAAACATGTATTATACCCGTTATTAAGTGCTATTTTTTTAATTGTATTCAATTCAATATTGAAATTGGATGTCGATATAGGAATATTGACTAAACGATGTATCATGGAGTGGAACCCTGAATGTTTGTTTGATGATGGATGATTAGATTCATTATGTATGATAGTATATTGGTAAACGTTCTTGTTTCTCCAACCTGGACCTGGTATTGTATTGCTGGAGAAGAATGTTACGTATCTGACTGTCCAATTTTCGATCACTTTTTGGGGCAACATCGCGACAAATGTTGGCTTCCAAGTAGTCTATCATCTTTGATTTATCTGCGTAGATTAGCCACTTCACATATCCCCACAGAAAATAATCTAAAGGTGTTAAATCACACGATCTTGGAGGCCATTTCACAGGTGCATTGTGTGCTTATCAAATGTTTGCTTCAATAAATAGATTGTGGCGTGCGCTGTGCGGCATGTTGCGCCGTCTTCTTAAAACCACAGCTCTTCCACACTAATCTCATTCAATTGAGGAACCAAAAAGTCAGTAATAATGAATCAATAACGCTCTCCATTGACTGTAACGTTCTGGACGGCATCATTTATGAAGAAACGACAGCTTCTTCCGGTGCACACTGTGCGACATCTCTGCGGATGCGTATTATCAATTAGAGTGTGCGTGGTGTGAAACGATCCATGGTTATTCGATTACTTGCTCGGATGGACGTAAAATGGACGTACCGCACGGCGAGTTTCGCGAACTGAATCACGATTTTCGAAAAAAAATTGCACAATTTGCAAGCGTAAATCTATTCAGGGTGAAATGGCAAACCAAACTGAGCACAAATCAGCTGTCAAATTGGCTGTCACGTATTATATTGATAAAGTAGCATTTTTGTATTTATTATTTTTTATCCGCAATTCTTACATCATCATCGATAGTTTAAATAATATTTTGGGGAAGAATATCTGCTCGTGTGTGTGGGGAGGGGGGGGGGGGCACTAATAGCTTTTAATCTCCTAAAATATCAAAGTTTCACCGAACGTTCTCCTCCATAAAGAAGTATATTATTTTGACACAAAAACATCTCCTTTGTGAAGGAGGCGGTTGACTTCTTTATCATTCGTCGGCAACCATCGATCCGGTCCGAGTTAAATAATATTTTATAAATATTAATTAAATTAAATTAACATGCCAGTGAAATGGTTCCATGACAAAATATTTATTCTAATTAAATGACACTATGTGATAAACAAAATATTGATATAGAAGAGGAATATATGAAAAAGAAGAATAATAATTAATTGAGAGGAAAAATAACTGAAAAAGAAGAAATCGACGATGTGTCGCAATTTATCCATTACCAGAACATAAAAACAGAAAAAAACGATTAATAATATTAACTTTTTGAAAAAAATAAATAATTATTAAAATAAAACACAACGTTGTTTACTTCACACTACACGTGAATTAAAAAATTAAAAACGTTTTCGTCGCTTATTGCGACATCTTCAGTAATAAACTAAATCTTAAAACTAGAAGATATGTACTATTTCTACGTTGTCATGGGTGAAACGATGACTCTCTGATCTTACATGGTCTGCAATCGAAATAATATAGAAAAAGGAAAAAATTATGATATAAAATGTTACTTATGTATTTACATGTACATAAATCCCAAGAAATATCCCTCTTATGCATAACAGTGTTAATATAATAGGCGTATGCATTAATTCATGCGTTTTTTTTTCGAAAATTAAGGCTTTATTGTGAAAAAATGGTTATACACTCAATGATCAAAGTATTGTCCATCGGAAGCTACAACATTTGCCCATCTTTCTGGCAGTTTGTGGATTCCATCCCAAAAGAACTTCTCCGGCTTGGTGGTGAAGAACGAATCAAGCCAATTTTTGATACCCTGTTCTGAAGTGAAGCGTATTCCGGTGAGGGCATTCTGCATTGATCTGAACAAGTAGTAATCAGAAGGGGCTATGTCTGGGCTATAAGGCGGGTGAGGTAGAACTTCCCACCCACTGTTCTCCAAATAGTTTTGAACCGGTCTTGAAACATGTGGCCGAGCGTTGTCATGATGGAAAATTATGGATTCGTGTCTGGTTGCATATTCTGGTCGTTTTTCCGCAATCGCTCTCTTCAAACGAATTAATTGTGTTCGGTAGAGGTCCCCTTTGATCGTCTGACCCGATCTTCATCTTCAAACCTTTTTGGCTGTCCGGGTCGTTCATTGTCTTCTAAGTTGAAATCGCCACTTCTAAACCGTGCAAACCACTTCTGGCACGTTCTTTCAGCTAGAGCATGGTTACCATAAACCTCTACTAAAATACGATGACTTTCGGTAGCACTTTTCTTCATGTTAAAGTAATGAAGAAGAACTCCCCGCAAAAACACTTTTTCTGGCACAAAGTTCGACATGTTCAAATGAATAGAAAAAAAATGTTGTTTACACTTCAATCAAATGACATATACTGAAAAAGACGCGCAATGACAGTAGCTTTCAAATGAATATAGTCACGGATGAACACGGCGCGAAATAATACTAGTAACGCCCTCTCTTAGAAAACCGCATGAATTAATGCATACTCCCAATTATATACCTACTCGCGGAACTTCATGTAATATATTACACACTTTTTTAACACGATTTTTTAACGCAGTTCGTGACATATCTTGCCCGGAAAGCTTTCGTATATATTCCATATTACAATAATAAATGTGGTATTTATTTTCAACATAATATAAATACAATAATCTAAATCGACGGAATTTTAACGAATTTGTAATCCATGTCCACGGAAGGAAACACAATAAATAATCTCAGAGAATTGGTTGAGACACATCTCAATGTGAGATTTTGATCTGGAGATAAACTCGAACAAGTGTTCACTGCGTTTGATACGACAGTGAGATTTGACACGTGCACACAAATATCACTTTAAACCACCATAGGTACCTACATATATCTATTTTAAATAGTTAGCATAAGTCATTGACATAAACATTTTAATTGCCAACTGTATTTGAAACGAAATATATCACATAGGGTGTTTTTCGGAAAATGTTAGAAAACGGTAAATGATAAGTGGATCAATTACATCTGGTGCTTCGACCAGTATAGAGGTCTAAATAAACCGATCGTCAGGAGTGCGCACTTCGGTCGGTCGAAATCTACCCAGCCAAAAGAACAACACCATCGGACCAAAAAATCAGCTATTACAAGAAAAAGGTAAGTGCAGTATTCTTGTATCATATGTGCCCTTATTGTCGATCGGAAACCTGGGAACCAGCTATCGAAGGCATTTTCGTAAGTGTAGGTTTTAAGGGTCACGACTTACAGTGTTTATCAAATGCTCGTCCACAGATGGAAAAAAAATGAAAAAATATGACTTTAATCCCAGCAAGGTCAAAAAGTGAGTGTTATCACGCTCATAGCTTGGCATGACATGCAAAATGTGGCGTGTTAACCCACTTATAGTATTTAAAAGATTTGAGATAATGCGTCAAATTACAAACATTCACTCAAATGACGAACGATAATGACATTTGACGTTTGACATGTGTGACGAGCGTGAAGTAAGGCGCGAGACGACGAGATAGTGTAGACACGGGAACTACAAAAGCTGAGGTTTGTCTCTAAAGGATCTCAAGAGAGTAAAATCCGTATCTCAAAGATTGTCTAGCGTCGAAAATCTAACTAATTGGAAAAATATTATTAAGGAGAACACATACTTATTGTGAAGTTGTAATTATTCAGAACAGACGGTCTGTGATATTTTAAATACTAATTAAATGTATTAATTAGAAAGATATACATATAAAACCAATTTTATCGAAAAATATTGTTGTTACTACCGTGATTCAAACCTGGATCTTTACCAATCCGGGGAACGTGCATTAACCATTATGCTACAGCGACAGTAATTTTCGAACCTATGTGTTACACTTTTTGAAATTAATACATCTATCGTTCCATTATTTAAAAAGTCAAATTTGAATAGTGTCGAAAATTTGTCGCGAATGCCACTGTCTTGCTATAGCATAATCAGTTAATGCACGTTCCCGGATTGAAAGAGATCCAGGTTCGAATCCCGATAGCAACAACAATATTTTTCGATAAAATTGATTATATATGAATATCTTTCTAATTAATACAATAAAATGAAACTAAAAAAAATTTTTTTTAGTATGATTAGCAGTGCCGGATGGTTGACGACCGGTCGCGCTGTAAGACATATGTTTTAACGTCTTTCGGTTGAAGCAGGTGATGACTGTTTTCTTCCGTTAAACCGGCCACGGGCGAGGGGTAGGGGGACGGGAGGGAGCGCCCCACAGGTGGCGCTCTCCGCACGCGCCCCGTCACGTGCTGCCCCCGCAGGGGTAGGCAGAGGAGACCACAATGCCCGCCGGGGTGAACGACCCGCAGACGATAAGCGATCAGCCGATACAACTATTGAAGGCTAGTCATACAAAGGATGTATTGTTTATTTTAAATTTCGGTTTTAGTTCAATAAATTATTTTATCATCATTAAGGAGAACACGTTCTCATTGTGAAGTTGTAATTATTCAGAACAGACGGTCTGCTATCGGATTACTCAAAGGTATTTGAGATTCCGTAAAAATAAAGTAGATGGCTTACATGAATTTGAAAAAGTGTAACATATAGCATAGTTGAATAATGCATCTTTCCCGGTTTGGAAAGAGATCCAGGTTCGAATCCCGGTAGCGTAACAACGATATTTTTAGATAAAATAGATTTTATATGTATATATTTCTCATTAATACATTTAATTAGTATTTAAACCTTTATGGGTTACCGTTAACAACATAAATATCTAAGTGTACATGCAACTTATATATTAAAATAGATTTTAAATACAATACATATATTATATACAGGATGTAATAGACCTAGTTCACAATACAGTAGTTCTAGTATATTAAATACAAAAAAATAAAGGTCATCATATTCTGAGTAGTCAGACTATTATATTGTATATTTATATATACTATATATTTATTTCAATGTACGCAGACTTGAAGCTTAACACGATTTTGTAAAAATTTCAAACAATAATATTTTCCGAATCGGTGTAGTATTTGCACATATTCCCATAAAATATTGTAGACTAGGTATGTTACACCCTGTATACGTGAAGCATCGAATCAAAATCAGAAATGTCCAATTTTTATGATTTTTTAGTTAGGTATGTAAAAATATAAAGCAAATAAATGTCTACTAGCAATATTTATATATACAGGGTGGCCCAAAAAACGTGAGAACTTTTCGTAAAAATGTGATATAATTACATAAAAATTAGTTTAAGTATATCATCAATAGCTTAAATAGTTTACTAATTTACTTACCTATTTACCTATATTACGTTTTATTTCGACAATTTCCGATCGCCATCTTTAATTATTAATATTCCCATTGTTTATTTTTGGTTTGTTCAAATTGTTACCAAGAATGACAAAAACCACTGCAGACGACCGTATTCTGATCAAAATTTACGAATTGAAAAATGTTGGGGTGCTAGAGAAATGATCAAACAGTTTCAAAACAATGCCTGGAGTATAAGCTAGACATTACAGCAGGACGGAGCTCCATCTCACACAGCCAGAAATACAATCAACTTTCTTCGTCGTGAGAATGTTAATTTCATCGAGCCAGGCATGTGGCCACCGAACAGCCTGGATTTAAGCCCACTAGATAATGCAGTATGGGGTGTTTTGATGATTTCTGATTAGCTAAAGATTGCTAAAAAATAATTACATTAGGAATTATAATTAATTATTATTTGTTCCGAATTCGTTAGCACGCTTTAGATTCAGCCGCGACCACTGATATTGACACATTCCGCGTTCAAATTACTATCCATACATTTTCTCATACTCGTCTTTTCGGTGCGAAATATGACCGCCAGCAGACGTCAACTTGACCGATATTTGTTCGATCTCGGCATCGTGATAGCATTCGCGGTGTGGACCTTTCAGCTACAGTGCACCAGCACTGTATTTTGTGTTATTGTGTTTTGATAACGTATTATTTGTTATTTGTGTGCCGTGGGTAATCTCGTGACGTATTCGTTTTGAGATCGGCTCATCCGCGTGCCATTTTTCATGTGATTTCAGCGGCGATTGCAGGGATAACAGAGGCGTTATATACAAGATAAGGTGGGCAGTCCTTCCGAATACTGATTCACCGAAATTCACTAGTCCTTCGACTAACCCCTCACCGACCTCATTCTGTGCCATGTTTCCCTATTTCCCCCACACCTTTCGGTGATTCTGATTTACATCGATCTTGATGTACAGTTCGAATTCAGTATTTATTTATAAAATCTTTAATATGAAAATACCGGCGGAATTTATACGAAAAATTGATGCGAATCAACATGAGCACGAGCATCGTACAATAGGAAGAGATAGACCGAGACTGCCATTCAGGGAGAAGGGTAAATCTCAGAAATCGATGATGTATATTGTGTCGCACAGAATTACTCATCGAGAAGGCGCCAATTAATTGATACGATAAGACACGTGTCAGTAATTTAAATGTGTAATCATCGGCGTGGTGCCAAAAAATCCGTGGGATAGATTTCAGGAAACAAAAACGTCTTAGTAAAACGTCATAAGCGGCGGCCTGCCTCTGAGTAGGCACTTGCAAATATGATTGAATTTAATGCAATAAATCTGAATAAAAACAGGGTGTTCTGCATGCGGCAGCCATTCTCTATTTCGCAGCCGTAATGTGCCTATATTAAACATAATAATATCATCATCGCCGGTTGAGAGAGGCTGAGATCGGCGAACCACCCTTGTCTACATTCTTATTTCCTGTACGGATCGTATAGTGCGATGAAAGGAGGAGAAATTTAATAGATTTAAAGTGAAACAGGCCAGATATGTAAAAGATAAGTTTCAGTAAAAGAAAAGACTTTAATCACGTTTATATTAGAGCATGTATAAGGGTGCTTATGTATGCACTGTGTTAAGAATTAAATAAATAAAAGAAAGATGGGGACTCGGGCCATAATGGTGGATTTTCTGATAGAAAACAACTAGCAAATAAAGCACGAGAAAAAGAAATCTCCTCGTTTGTCCGCTTTGGTCCTCGGGACGGCTGGTGGTGACCACCGCAGGATAAAATTGAGCCGATCAACCCGCGGAGATGCGAGGCAGGTGCAGGCGGAGATGCGAGGGGGCACGGAGGTACAGAGGGACCGGGCTTAGAGAAAGGGGGAGCCGGCAGGTGTGAGAGGCACGAGTCAAACTTTGGGAGCGGTCGACAATCTTCGGATTAATATTACATCATTTAAAAAAAATATATACCAACATATAAAAATATGTAAAAACTATTGTTAATCGGCTGTCCGATCATGAAGGAAAATTGTTGGCAAACTAACAATGCGAAGCTTTACTCTAGGATATTTTTTACAAAAGAGACGTATCTGAAATATGTTGATTTCACAGCAGATGATTTGTTAATAAATTATGTGGAATTTTTTATTGTTCTTAAATGATAGAAAAAATCTTGTCGACTTCTACAATTTTTTTTTTTTGATTTCATGATGGTGTGAAGTATATTCATTATGAATGACAGAGTGGTTACCTCAAAATGCTTGAGCAATGTTACCCCAGTCGTAACTCAAGACCTTTTTAGAAAAGATTGGCGACGAAATATGTGTAACTAGTTGCGTTTTTTAACCTTTTTGAAAGATGGACGACGAAATGTGTGAAACCAATTGCGTTTTTTAACCTTTTTAAAGATGGACGACGAAATGTGTGCGACTAATTGCATTTTTTAACCCCTTTGAAAGACGGACGACGAAATGTGTGCAATCAATTGTGTTTTTTAACCATTTTGAAAGATGGCTGATGAAATGTGTACGACCAATTGCGTTTTTTAACCCTTTTGAAAGATGGACGATGAAATGTGTGCGACCAATTGCGTTTTTCAACCCTTTTGAAAGATGGACAACGAAATGTGTGTAACCAGTTGCCCTTTTCAACCTTTTTGAAAGATAGACGACGAAATGTGTGCTACTAATTGCATTTTTTAACCCTTTTGAAAGATGGACGACGAATGTGTGCGACCAATTGCCATTTTTTTTCCAGATTTTTTGGACCACATCTGTACAATTTGTACGTTAGTTATCTCTCAGAGATATTTCAAGCATAGCCCTTTCCACGGCTCTTTGGGTAACTTTTAATTTGTGTGTGATATTGACTATGAGGGTACGGGTCCACGTCTCGGCTCCGTATGTCAGTACTTGGAGAAGGCACTAGATTTAGTCTGTAGAGATTGGGGTATCAAAGACACTGTTAAATAAAATAATATAGTAAGCGAGTCGTCACCCAAAGGTTGGTGGTGTATTAAGAAGCCAACGTTCTTCTTCATGCAACATCTTGCGTCAGAAATAATTATAGGAAGACATATGGGGCCTAGCCACGTGGCCCCCCGTCTTCAACAACTGCCACAACTCTAGACGATGATGATTCAATTATAAAACTAAATTAATCTAATAATTAAATGTTTCATTGATGAGATTGCAATACAATGCAATACAATAAAATATAGCGCCCACACAATTTTTAACAAGTCTTCTTCGTGTGCCGCTTTCCATCGAAAGTTGGCGAACATGTTGATTTATATTGTATAAGATAATTGAACCAGCTTCTGAAGTTACACAGCCACGATAATCTCTTTCTAATTACGTCTGTGCTACCTTATACAGGGTATTACAGACCTGGATACCTAACTAAATTACGAGTCGAAAATGTTGAAGGAATAGGTTCAAATTCTGTACCGTTACGAAAAATATTATTTTAAATAATAGAATTTCTTATAAAATGATGTTAAGCTTGAATTTAATCATTACCCTATTGTATTTATGCTTATTAACAGTATGGTTACTCGAAATTCGTTAACCTTTATTTATATTTTTATTATGTAATTTGGAATCAATAAAATATATGAATTAATCGAAATAATAGCATAGTTACGATTTTTTTGTGATTGAATATTTGGGAATATCGTAATTCATTTTTTAAATATTATTTATATTTAGTTGTGAACCGTGATTCGGCGCGTGTGCATATGAAACGAACATATTCATGAAGGAATGACGTTATAATTCGTGATAAGTAGCAAATTTGTCGTCAAAAACAGCCTGCTGTAGCATAGTTGGATAATGCACCTTCCCCGTATTGGAAAGAGATCCAGGTTCGAATACCGGTAGCGCAACAACAATATTTTTCGATAAAATTGATTTTATACGTATAACTTTCTAATTAATTAGTATTTTTTATTTATTATCTTAGTTTTATTAACCACAATTGAGTTTAAAAAACATCTACCGGTTTCGGAAAACACTTTTATGACATCCTGAAGAAGGAAAAGTGTTTTCCGAAACCGGTAGATGTTTTTTAAACTCAATTGTGGTTAATAAAACTAAGATAATAAATAAAAAATATGAATCTTAACCACCAAGTTAATATTGCTAATTTTAAAAGTATAATTAGTATTTGAAAATATATTTATTCCGAAAGAATCATTTATGTATCGATGAATTTTAATTTTTTTTTAAATACAAATTATATTTATGCAGCTGTGACAGTATCAGACAATGGTGCGTTGGTCTAGAACGAAGTCGTTTTTTCAGGCTTCAGAGTGTTATTTATCGTACGCGAAGATAGGCAAGCATGTATTGGAAGATTGTACTTTTTAACCGTTTTTCGGCACCCTTACCTCCTAGACGTCAGTAGACATGGGGGAGGGCAGTTTAAAAGGACATTACTGGTACGCGTACTGTCGCCGCACATGTCCAGCTAGAGCGTCCTGCAGCGCTTTCAACCGTCTTCCTAATACGGGAACTGCACCTGGACATTTGGAGAAAGATAATTTTTTAATCAACTTAAAAAATGGAACATTAGATGCATCGTTTATAAACTACACTACTACAGACTACAAGTCTCTATTTTGTCGGAAACTAGAATGGTTAACGGGTTAGGAATAGTTCCGGGTTCGTATTCCGGTGGTAACCAAATATTTCTTCTAAATACTAACTTAATGTATTAATTTTAAATATATACATTTTTATTATACGTTTTTGCGCTACCGGGATGCTCAAAGTTATTTGAGATTCCATAAAAATAATGTAGATGGCTTTCAAATAATGGAACGACAGATGTATTCATTTAAAAAAGTGTAACATTTAGGTTCAAAAATTTGTCATGAAAAATACTGGCGCTATAACACAATTGGTGGTGTACTTCCCCGGATTGGAAATAGAGATCCAGGTTCGAATCCCGGTAGCGCAAAAACAATAATTTTCGACAAAATTGATTTTATATCTGTGTATTTATAATTAATACATTAAATTAGTATTTAACACTTTACAGTCCTGTGTTCTGAATAATTACAACTTCACGATAAGAATGTGTTCTCCTTAATAAAATATTTCTTCGATAGATAGATATTTTCTATATATGAATAACACGAAATATATTCGGAAATTGTAGCTTCAAGAGAAAAATGGTTTCATTAAAATAGAAAAATAATTGATAGCTTCTTTTTAAAATTTTTAGACCGTAAGTGTGGTATACATCATTTGGATAGTATGCTTTGCGTATAGAATACAATAGACAACGACACGCTCTGCAGTAATTTTCTACGTGAATTTGGAAAGCATTGTTTCATATGTGTATACCCAGTCTTACTGATGTAAATTTTTCACTAGCTAACACATTATGAAGTTGATTTATATCCCTTCAATATACGTAATAATAAAATTAAAATAATGTGTTTAATATAAATAAAAGTAAAAAATATGAAGAAGTACCTTCGAATACATAAACAAAATATAAATACTAAATTTCATTCACGGCTATTTATTGTATGAGTAGCTACTCTGCAGTCGATATCATTCTCTGGTCAGGGATCTTCCATGAGAGGTGGTGCTGAGCGTCGCAGCTTTACGCCGCAATGAATCCGTGCGCACGCCCTTTAGCAAACATTATAGATGCGCTACAATAACGCGCCAACTCAAACAGTATTCTGTATGAGTTGTTGAACTGAATTTGTAGACAGTTGAGTGTTACTTGCTTGTCTTGCGCTGGTGAAGAACGATTTAATCTTACATCTGTCGTTCAGGAAGAAGGCTAAATCCTAGAAATCGGTGATGTACAGAGCGGTGAAGATATTTAATGAAATGGCAGATGATATAAGAAAGGAGGAGAAACTGCATAGATTCTAAATTAAACTAAACAAATAATAAAGGGACATTTTAACATATGTGAGGTATAGAATTTTTTTTTCTCTTTTTATTAATATTAAAAATATAATACAATTTCAATAATCAGTGTATATATATATATAAATATTTGTTTCTTCTCTATGAGAGTAAGACTCGTGTATAGAGAAGGAGTATATTCGAGTTAATTTATGTTTCAGTTAGTCTGTGTACATATTTTTTTACTTCAGTTACAAATTTATGATAGTCCGTAATTTTTCTAATTGTGATGGGGAGATTGTTAAAAAATTTGATTCCTTGATAAATATATTGATTTTGAGTTGCGGTATATTTTAGTTTTGGGATATCAATTTGATCTCTATATCTTGTAGATCGGAATTCGCTTCTAAAATTTAATTGATTTTTAATTTCGAAAATTTGAATTATTGATTTTTTTGTTTTATATGCACCTCCCCATCCAATAATACCGTATTGCAAATGTGACCGTACAAACGCGTAATATATTATTTTCAGATATGTAAGTGATAAGATGTTTCCGAGTTTAAAAAATATGTAGGCAGTTGTCCTTATTTTGTTTGTGAGATTAGTAATATGTTCTTTCCATTTGAGATTGTTATCTATTATGATTCCAAGGTACTTGATACAGTCTTTTTCTTCAATTGATGAACATTGGTCACAAGTGTTTTCTCGAGTACTCGAGCCTTGGTGTGAATTTTAATAAGAATTTGGGTGTTTTGTTTCTGTTGAATAGCAAATCGTAGAAAGTATGTTTTATCGGTATTAATTGATAGTAAGTTATCATCCGTCCATTTTTTTATAGTATTAACATCCTCATTTACCGACATATTAGCGTCAGTCCAGGTTTTTTCATTATTTATTAATACTGTATCGTCTGCTTGTCATGTCAAGTTTTTATATACTTTGAGTTAAATATGTAAAAATATAAAGCAAGTAAGTAATATATGCAAATACTGCTGAATTTCATATAAAAAGTTCATTTAAAATTTGCTCATTAATTCAATAGATAATTAATTGAAACCAAATAAATATCAGGCGCGGTCGCTTCGTACATGATTTGGATGTTCCGGATCTTTGGACTTTTTGTTTCTAGCCGAAAACAGCAATGCTGCTAATAAATTCGTACCGTCTTTTACAGACCAGTCATGGCACACTATGACACGGCGCGCGAAATACACATTACAGATATATTCCCAACGATACCAGCAACAGTGGATTCTGTTATTCGTTCCGTTTTCACAAAGTTTGAAAGTATTCGACTTTCACGCACGCGTTTTCAGGCCGAAGGTCTTCGAATACTGTATACGCATTCGTTAACAGTATCCAATGTACAAAAAACGACTTTAATGCTTATGGGTATAGTGCGCAGAATAGCTAGCGGATTGTTTTGAGAAATTTGTTTGTGTGACGTATTTTTGACAGTTTGACTTGAATACTTGAAGCCGAATTATTCAAACATTGAATATCCTTCGATTGTCTATTTGATTTATCGTTTAAATAAAAAATGAATACAGAAAATATTATAAATACTTCACCGACGTGTCCTAACCGCTGTAAACAAAAATAGTGAATTGTGTGACTGTATAATCATATAATTAATGCGTAATTTTGTATCTTGTCCATTTTTGGAATAAAAACACATTCTGGAAAATTCCTCGACATCCCTTCTGCAAAACGTCACCGACCGCCACTAATAAATATGTTTTCAGCCAATAATACGATAGTATTTGGTCACGTGACCTGTGCGCTTACTGGTCATGTTCAATACGATCCCAAATGCGACAAATGCGGTGCAATGGGTTATTGCATTTTACTCAAAAACAGATAAAGTGGACATGTCTGCTTTTGATTCTGGACCGCACATATGTATTGTTCAAGCCAAAATCACCCGAGGAGCACACCTGGCCACGGGTGAAAATGCAATTTTAAATATTTTATAGTTTTGACATGTGCGGATTACTAAATCACGCATTTTAGTGAAAACCGGACGAAAATCCTGCCAATATTGACCAAGTTACAAAGTATTAAAAATAATTGTACAGTTCCAAATTCACGCGCGGACGTAATTTTAGCAAATATACGCATAAATATTAGCCATCCTTTTTATTTGCTGATCACGTAGATATGATAAAATAATTGATATGTAAGAAGACCGGAACAAAATACATCGCATAACTTTCAAGTTAGAGCAGTTTAAGATACAATTACTATTTTTTATCAGTTTTGGACGTAATAATATTTTCACGGGCCGCTTTCAAATGACAAACCCGCGCACGCGCTCCCCGCTCCAGTGAATGGACCGATAGGAAGCCACGTTTAACACCACATGAATAAAGGCACTCGCCGATGAGATACTTTCTTTTACAAATAAAGAAATAAATAATGAATAAAAAATATTACTTTTAAAATTAGCAATATTAACTTTGTGGTTAAAATTCATATTTTTTATTTATTATCTTTGTTTTATTAACCACTGAATTAAATTAAGCAACCGATTAAATTTAACTACGAGTCCCATTCTAAAATTATTCGACTACATTTGTATTAAGCAACAATTTGAGTTAGGTACTAAATTTATCTTTTAAATAATTGTTGTTTTTTTAAAAATAGATTCTGGTGAAGAAACAATAATATATGTTTTAGTTAGTTATGACATCCTGAAGAAGCACGAAACCGGTGGATGTATTTAAACTCAATTCAGCGGTTAATAAAACAAAGATAATAAATAAAAAATAAGCTAAGTTAGGTGTAATAAAATGGCCTGTCGAAATATCTAGGAAATGACTTACTGGTGTACAATAAAGTAAGTTATGTATGGAATCATGTCCAGTTATGTAATAATTTGAGATATTTTGCCATAAAAACCATGTCTAGAGTATAAAATAGATTTATAAGGATCTTTTATATGTTTATTTTTAATCGCACGATTTATGTGGCGCTATCAGAAGATCACAGGAAACCAGCACTTGCAGGAGATCTTTTCAGTTACCACAAATATTTATCTATTATAATTACAAATTTGATTAATAAAATAAATATAAAAATGAGAGGAGGGCTACGCCCCCCGCAAATTATCGTGGCGTATATATAGAGGCGCGTTTAGTTCAGCGGGCAAATTTTTAGAAATATTAAGATTCTTCAAAATACGCCTCTACCTTCGCCGTCTTCTCCTTCTTCTATTCTTCTACCAAGATAAACAATTCCTGAGTTCTTGGGCTTCTGTTACCTATAGATGTACCTGTAAAACAGAATAAAAATTGACCAGTCCAGGTCGCTACCAGCTTTCGAGAGTTCTTCTTCTTCTTCTTCCTAATAAAAACTGCTGTTCATCCGAGTTCCCATATCACAGGAAGAAATAATAAACGTATGTACATATACTTATGCATGCAAATTAGCATTTTATAATATCCCGCGATTGTAGAAATGCAATTTCGGCTAGGAATTGGATTCACTACTCTTACAGTGTCCTACATTCTAATAATGTTGCAGCTTCAGTTTTTCAAATACAGACATATCAAGACCTCAAATATTCGAGGATTAAATTTATACCGTACAATCGTTTTCAGTTTTCAGTGTTCCGCTGCGCGGTCCCTCGCCGGTCAGTCGTGCCGTAGCTGTGAACCCGATACTCTTGCCGGAGCAATCCTCAGACGGAAGCCGTGGAAGGTCCGTAAGCCCCCAGATCAGGCTGCGAGTGTGTGCGACCGTACAGATAACGAGTGTTGATGGACTACGGCGAGACGGGCGGCTCGTCACAAACTTATAATTCTTATAACATAAATAATTTTTTTTTTTTTTAAATAGAGATGCGTACACGGAATACAGGTCACATTAATATTTTTACTATTTTCAAAATAAGCTAAACGCTTGTGCTATGAAAATAGGACTAACTTGCTGGTGTCCTGACCCTAGATCACTAGGCCAACGTCTTGACCACTACACCAACAAGCTACTCGATCTGAATCTATAACGTTTAAACCGATTCCCCAAAGATAACTAATCCAGAAATCTATCTGCCAACGTTATACATTTTACGACTTTCAATGGATATTATTTCCTAGCTTTTAAAATACAACTTGATTAATTAATTTAAGTTAATTTTCCTCGTATTAAATTTGTCTGAAAGTGTTCCGAATTCGTAAACCACACTTTTGGGGCGTCTTTTCGATTCAGCTGCGACCATTGTCATTGACACATTTCCGTGTCCAAATTTCCATTCATACATTTCATAATGCTCATCTTTTCAGTGTAAATTGACGCCAGTAGACATCAACTTGATCGATATTTGTTCGATCTCGACATTCGCGGTGTGGATCTTTTAGCTCCAGTGCACCAGCACTGTATTTTGTGATATTGTGTTTTGATCGCGTATCGTTTATTATATGCGTGCCGTGGGTGAATTTGCGACATCGTCATATTCAATTGGAAGAGGAGATCTGCTCATCCGCGTGCTATTTGTGTGATCTCGGCGGCGACTGCAGGGATTACGGAGGCGTCATATACAAGGTAAGGCGAGCAGTTCTTCCGAATCCCGGTTCCCGAGATCACTGGTCTTTCGACTAGAACCCCTATTCTGTCACCAACCTCATCCTGTATCACGTTTCCCTGTTTCCCTTCCCTACCCTGCGGTGATTCCGATTTACGACCGGAATTGTCATATTCAAGATTGAATAATTTATTTTGATTCTACATTTGATTTACAGTTCAAATTCAGATAGTTTAAGATAGTATTGGTGATAGAAAAAATTAAGTCGATTATCACTCTACGCAGCAGGAAACCGAGAAGAACGAAGAAGGTTATTTAATGAAGCTACAAGAGAAGAATGACGTCACTATTGGCAAAGAGACCTACAGAGATAGATTTCAATGAAAAATACAACACAAATTTTCCAGCATTATTTAAAAAAAATTAAATGAGGTGTTCCAAAGCACGCCAATGCACCAGGCACGAGACCTGACGGTAAGTGCTGACTTACATATATATATATCTGATGCGCCCATGAGATTTGGAAGCCTTTTAAAAGCCAACATCTATCCGTGACGTCATACGAGAAGGCTTTAGACAATTCGCACATCCCTATTACAAGTGATGAGAAGAACGCGCGACGTGCAGGGTTGATTTGCCGTTTAATTGATAAACAAAAAAAAAAAATATTATAAAAATATTTCGATCAACGAAATCAATTATGCACCCCCCATTAGATACTCATTTAAAAGGTTATTTATTAATTTTAAATACTAATTAAATATATTAATTAGAAAGATATACATACAAAATCAATTTTATCGATAAATATTGTTGTTGCAAACGGGATTTGAGCCTGGATCTCTTTCCAATCCGGGGAAGGTGCATTAACTGACTCTGCTACAGCGCACAGTACTTTTGACGACAAATTATACTTTTAAAATTAATACATCTACCGTTCCATTATCTGTCGTCAAAAATACTGTGCGCTGTAGCGCAGTCGGTTAATGCACCTTCCCCGGATTGGAAAGAGATCCAGGTTCGAATCCTGGTAGGCGCAACAACAATATTTTTTGATAAAATTGATTTTATATGTATATCTTTCTAAGTAATACATTTAATTGGTAATAAAAAATGTGGTTTGTAATTATGGACTGTTTTTCAAAATAGCACCCAAACACCGATAAGAACGTGCAAAAAAAAGAGTTTTCAAATGCGATCGGATTCTTTTCATTCATATAACCCTATGACCTCGTCTAAGCCAGTGATTTTTCCACATAAAATAAATCATCTTTCGTATATAACTATTTAATTTGACCAATGGTTCGTCTTTCGACCTAGCCATTTCAATTATTGATAAAATCAGCGTTAACTTTGTAGAGTTTCATCATAATGAATGGATATAGATGAAACAATATTATAACTCTACTTGAGTTTATTAGCACTACCCGAGATTCTAGAGAAACAGTATCTCTTATCGACAGGTGAAGAATTAAACTTTTAATACTAATCGTTAAATACTTCACCTATCGGAATGGAAGTATTAAACTTTTAATACTAAACGTTCAATACTTCACCTATCAATGAGAGTTACCGTTTCTCTCGAAACGGTAACTCTCGAGTGGATATAAATGAAACGATGATACAACTCTACTTGAGTTTATTAGCACTACCGGAGATTCGAGAGAAACAGTATCTCTTATCGACAGGTGAAGTATTAAACTTCACCTATCGGAATGGAAGTATTAAACTTTTAATACTAAACGTTCAATACTTCACCTATCGATGAGAGTTACTGTCTCTCTCGAAACTCGAATAGTGCTAATAAACCCAAGTAGAGTTATGACATTGTTTCATTTGTATCCGTCCAATAGTCATTTATTTCAATGTTGAGACCTCCGCCGTTTCATTTTCACGAGGTCCAGCTATTAATTTTCGGTGACATTGTTATGACAGTTGTGAATCATGGTCTACAATAGACTTTCGTGAAAGAATAATATGCGGCTTAAATAATGCGTGAACGAATGACAGAGCTGAATCACTGTGCGCGTCGGGCACATCGCGCTGCGGTTAAGACACTACGTGGGGCGAAGGAATTCATCTCTCGCTAGTCACCAAGACATGATTAACATTAATAATAATATTATTTCTCGCAAGGCCGCATTCCGTAGAGGGATAAGCTGAGCCTATGGAGAAACATGGATACATCAGATCTCAATCGTTTCTGTCATATATCTATAGGGGCAAAGATTATCTCGTGATGTGCGCGCTGTAAGTTTTCGAGTCACTCGGACGAGTGACTGATTTTTGGAGATAATGTAATTCGTATCAGAAGGCCCTATCTTTCTTCAGTTCTCACGCGTGTTTATTTATTAATAAATTAATATACACCCTTTTGGGCTTTTACATTTTTAGCATGGGTTCATACATAAAAATAGAAGTTGATAGTAATTCATCATTTTGTTCATTATTTTTCGGTTTTTTGGTTGTGATAAAGTTTCGGAGGCTGGTCAGCAGAGTATAGAAGCTACAAGACTGCAAGGAGTCTTACCGTACCAGCCCAACATAGAAATCCCAGGACTAGCTATCGAAGTGTAATTTTGCTTATTTTTCAATTTTTTTTTTTAAGCTATATATTGGGCTGGTAGACGCCGATGGCCACTCTCCTTGCAGTCTTGTAGCTTCTATACTCTGCTGACCAGCCTCCAAAACTTTATCACAACCAAAAAACCGAAAAATAATAAACAAAATGATGAATTAGACAAAATGTTTTTATATCGAACCGAAAATCGTATCTCAACAGAAGCAGTTTCGCTTTTGTTTGCCGTTTTAAAATTTGCACAAATAGAATGCACATATTCAAAAAACTTACCTATTGAAATATAAAAATGCGAAAACAAAAATAAACTATAAAAATTAAGGTTCAAGACAGAAAAACAATAAATATTTAGGTTTAACACAGAATGGCCTAGTATCAAAATCATCACTATTATATTTAAACATTGAACATTGAAATATATCTACAAGACCAAAATCGTTCCCAACCCTGTGAAGTCTTTATATGGGTGCATTCCTATAAATATTAGTATATGGTACTCCGCGGAGGAACGTGGTATACAATCAGTTCAGTTAAATTAGGGGCGTCCATTGTCGTTGTTGTATGTCGCATTGTATATGAATATGGGATGTGCGAGTGAGTATATATGCTGTGACAGAATAGTTGGTGTTTATTGCGGGTAGACTCACAATTGAAAGGACGTGCCGAGGAGAAGTGATCGCTTTCGCTGGCTTCTCGGACTGGCTACACCGCGATGTATAGTTAACTGCATCTCTGTGGGTCTGGATTGACATCCAAGATACTGTAAGACGCGTGCTGGACAGCTACGTATTTCTTCTTCAATAAGAAAATATCAGCGGAATTTACACGAAAAATTGTTGCAAATCAACACGAGCATCGTACAAGGGGAAGGAATAGACTGAGATTGACATTCAGAGAGATGACCAAATCTCAGAATGCGATGAAATTTTTTAATGAAATGCCAGAAAACATAAGAAAGGAGAAGAAATTGAATAGATTTCAAATGAAACTGGCCAGATATATAAAAGATAAGTTTTATTAAAAGAAAAGACTTTGATCTTGTTATTATATAAACTCGGTGTATATAAATATATATATGATAAACACTGAATTGAAAATTCCCTCTCAAGCTGGAAATAAAAGCTTTTATACCTGTAAAAACCTGCTGGGATCGAAAATACTGAGTCAACGAAGCAAACTATTGATATATAAAACAAAAATAAGACAATTGGTCACTAATTATTGCGAAACATGGTGCCTAACCCAAATTGAAAAAAACAATTCTTGAAAGCAAAACACTAAGAAAAATCTGTGGACCTACACTAGAAAATGGAACTTACAGAATAATAATTAATTATGAGCTCAAAAATTTCATTGCGCAAGAAACAATCGTACAATTCTGTAGGTCCCAAAGCCTGTGATGGGCTAGCCATATTGAAAAAATGTCAGAGGTCAGGACACCAAAGATCATGACCAAATGGATACCCCAGTGGAAGTGACCTAGAGGCAGACCAAGGAAGAGGTTGACTGACTGTGTGTGACTGAAGCAGGATGGGAAAGTCCGGGAACTAGAGGAGAATGGCCAGGGATACGAGTTGGTGGCGAACACTTGTGAAGGAGTACAAATCCAACCTGGAATGTGAAAGAAAAAGAACGTATAAACTCAACGTTTAAATCTATAAAATGTCTAGACATTTTGTATGTATTTCTAAATGAAGACAATAAATTTTGTGTAGTTTTTCACGTTATAAAGATAATTGTGCATCCAAAAATGCACTTGTAAATCATATACGACCCAGAGACGTTTATTGTCTAGAATTAGAGCATATATAGAAGTGCTTATGTATGCACCATGTTAAGAATTAAGAGTTTTTAATTTTAGTTGAATTATATTATTGATAATGGGAAGATGTTCCCGAAAACGTTGTATCGTTTAACACAATAAAATATTATTAAGGAAAACACATTCTTATTGTGAAGTTGTAATTATTCAGAACATAGGTCTACAATTAATTAATAATAATTAATACATTAATTTAGTATTTAAAATATCACAGACCTATGTTCTGAATAATTACAACTTCACAATAAGAATGTGTTTTCCTTAATAATATATGTTGTATCAACGTGTCCAAAATTTAATAAAAATGAATTGATAATTCTGGCGTCTGCAAGTCGGTTTACTCAAAGGTATTTGAGATTCTGTAAAAATAATGTAGATGGCTTTCAAATAATGGAACGACAGGTGTATTAATTTGAAAAATGTAACATATAGGTTCGAAAATTTGTCAAGAAAAATACTGGCGTTGTAGCACAAAGGTAGTGCACTTCCCCGGATTGGAAATGAAGATCCATGTTCGAATCCCGGTGACGCTAAAACAATATTTTTCGACAAAATTGATTTTATATGTATATATTTATAATTAATACATTAATTTAGTATTTACAATAAAATATAGTGGAATAAAACAATTACAAAATAATTCTAATTTTAATTATTAATTAATTAAAGTGGTTTGGGCATTTCGTATGAAGAAGCCTGGATCTTTTTTGAACGTATATACGTAAATAAAAAGTGTCGGCTATAAATCATTTCAAGAGACAGAAAAGTAAATTAAGCGGTGTCGCTGTATTCCTTCGGCCAGTTTGAAAACGCTCGGCATCAGAGGCCGGTTCCCACGGCCGGAGACCGACCACTTCATCCCGTCGTCAAGTCGTGCATCAAACAATTCATCACAATAGCAGAGCGGTGACCAACAGGAAGCTGTTCTGCTGCGGTCGGTGTTCCCTGGACCACGACTTCTCTGAGAACGCAGTTTTATTATAAACAAATTAAACGGAATATCAAACGCAGCTCTTCTCGAGTACACTGCGAGGAATTTCGCCTGTTCTGATGACTTATTGGTGTATGCAAAAAATAGTCACAGTCACAGTCACGTGTATTATACCACCCCTGCATAGAATATGTTTTTCTTAAACACGTTTTTTACTCAAAAATGTGTTATATATAAAGTGTTTTATCGATTCGAGTCGGCGATGTGCACATTTATAGGATAAAAATATATTTATTTAACCTTTCCTCTCAGATTATGTAAACTGAATTGACAATGTCTTCAATTATGTAAATATCTCTGTTATTATATATTGAATACAGAGTTCATATTTTAAGTATTCCTCCGTAATACATATATACAGGTTGGCCCAAAAAATGTGAAAACATTCAATAAAATGTGATATAATTACATCAAAATTAGTTTAACTATATGAACAATAGCTTAAATAGTTTACTAATTTACTTACTTACCTATTTACCTATATTACGTTTTATTTCGACAATTTCCGGTCGCCATTTTGATTATTAATTTTCCTATTGTTTAAATTTGGTTATTTCAAAATGTTGCCCAGAATGACAAAAATCACCGCAGAAGACCGTATTCTGATCAAAAATTTGCGAATTGATAACGTCCGGGTATAGCCTGGAGTATAGCTAGACATTACAGCAGGACGGAGCTCCATCTCACACAGCCAGAAATACGAACAACTTTCTTCGTCGTGAGAATGTTAATTTCATCGAGCAAGGCATGTGGCCACCGAACAGACCAGATTTAAACCCAGCAGATGATGCAGTATGGGGTGTTTTGATGATTTCTGATTAGCTAAATATTGTGTAAAAAAAATTACATTAAGATTTATAATTAATTATATTATGTTTTGAAATAACTCATGTGTTGTGAGATGTTTTCTCTTTTTTATTCAAGCAGCTGAAATCATATTTAAACAAAAATGGCATAAAATTATCTTTACAATAAAGCCGATACCGTGGCCATTACCACGATTTATATGTATTTTATTTCATTTTAAGGTTCTGTACTTCTAAAAAAAACACCCTTTATATATAATGACACAAGATGAGATAAATTTCACCAAACAAATACCAACAACACATACAACCATAGATATCTACAACTATTTATACTGAAAAGTTAGATTACCTTACAACCCACGTCAATAGTCCTGTAGATAATTAATATCAATACAAAATTACACGAAACATCTGATGTCGTGTATACATCACATTCTGACAAGAATTTACAATGAGACTAAAAAGTGACATCACTTTCACCATAACTTTACTAAAATAGTGCATAGTGAGTAGGCGTGTATGTCATCACATTCTGTTGGTAATGAAGAAAATTGTGAATCGCGGACACGTGGTCTGGAGCCCACCGCAAACCTGCGGTCGGAGAGTTCCGCTGAGGTAACGGAAATATCTCTAGCGGTCTTTCTGGTAACTAAAGCACATCCCACGCTCTTGTTTTGCTCTTCATATCGGCCGGTCGAGATGGAATCTTTAGACTCAAATACTCAAAGCGCAGAATAAGCATTCCAAGTTTATTATGGCCGTACCGATGGTTGCACATATTTACGGATTTTATTCCTATTTGAACAGATTGCATTCCGACGTCGATCTGTCAACACATGTGTTTATTTTAACGGTCGAGAGTAACGCCGTCTGTAATAACAAAACCACGAAAAAGAAGCGGTGTTCTGCAGCATCCGGAAGTGTAGTGAGATCTCCGTTCTTCACTACAAAAGTGCGAGTCAAATGAAGGTGAAAATTGACGTCACACCCAGAACTTATGTAGATCAAGGTAGGCCAGACCCATCTGCAATATTCCTTTCTGAATCCAATTCGAGTTGCGTCAATTAAAACATAATTTTAATCGATACAGTCCACAGGATTTTATACCACAGTTTTTTTGTAGACCACTCTCGACTTTCGCAGTCCCCGCGTGCACACCATGTCAAAGAAATTCGTCAAATGTCAGTTCATTGGCTATTTATGCTCATTACGTCAGTTGAATGAATTTGAATCTCCCTAGAGTAGTTAAAACGCAATAAATGTTAAATATTATAGTTGTAGTAGGTAATTGTGGCTTTAAGTTTTAAACACATAGAGTCTCGCTGCCAAATCGAACGTCGTGTACTCAGCTTCGAGTTTTTGTCTCGAGTATAATAGTATTGTGATTTATCTCAACTAAGTCGTTACCTATGCTGTTTCTTAACAGAATAACATTAGAAAGGGTCACAACTACGTGCAAATCATTGAAGTGTCTACTTTCTCTTTTACTAACTCGCGAATTTTACTATCTTACTGTTTTTAATGTGTTGATTTCACGATTGTTCTTTAAGTTTGGTGCATGGATTGATTTTGATTTGGGTAAAACAAAAAGCAATTAGCAGAACTATTTTCAAACAATAAATTAATCATGTTCATTCATAGAAAATGTTCTTAAAAGCGTCCGTACATTTTTACGAGTATATGGGTAAGAACGTATTATTTTACGTCAAAACTTAATCTTTAAAAACACTATTACTAGTATTCTAAAATTACAAATAAATACATGGTACGAATTTATTTTGTCTAAAGACGTTGGTTAAACGAAGTTGTATTACATATATTTATATATGATTATCATTGGAACAAACAGTATAACTTAAATCTATACATACTGCACGCCACTGCTTAACATTAAGATAAACCTATATTAAACAGCAGATAGATGCGGATGATGAAGAATGTTCCAGAAGTTATTTGGGACTAACTGTGGTTTAGGTGCTTTTCGAATTGTCAGGAATCAGAGTTTTAAATTATTCAGAATAGCCATCCATCCCGTGTAGAAGGTGGCAATAATTGTTATAATGCTGGCGATGGGCTCATCTCCAGCCGTAACTGTCCACCATTTTTCTTGTATTGGACAATGCCAATTGTTTGATCAGTGGTAAATTTTTACCACATAAACTTTCGTTTGAACATAACGTCAGTGTGGCATATCTGAGATTTGTACCAAAATTGATTTATTTTAAATATCCACCATAATTTTATGCTTCATCTATGGCTTTATTCACACCAGCGTTCGAAATCTGTCACTTTGAAAAGTGATGCTGAAAAATTTTTCTGAATTTCTGCTAATGTAAATTCATCAGTGGCACGCACTCTCTCATCGCGGCATGGTCGCATTCCTCTGTGACAGCCCTCAGAACACGTTTTACTTTCACAAGGTATCATCTCCTTTCAAAGATATGAACAAACAGACTGACTAAAACTATTCACCTCATTAGCATTCATCGCACTACTTGGAGGCTTTCGATTCCTGTTGCGTGTCTTTCGTTCGGACACAGATTGTAAATATCTTCATTATCTCTTCATCTCATTGTCTCCCAGCATCCTTTGGGACGGCATCCTGTGCGAGGTGCCCGGTCGAGGAGTCTCCGAGAGTCCACACGCGCGCCTAGAGCAATAAACCCCGATGAACCACGCCAGCGACCAAACGCCTAAACAAACCGATACGTGATATAAATACGGAGGATCAATTCGGTGACAGTGGCTGTGGCAGTGTCAGTGTCCGTACATTGGTGGATAATATATCAGCAGTGGCGTGCAGTAGATATAGATTTAGGTTATGCTGTTACCAATGATATTATACAATCATATGTAATAAAATATATGTACTTACGTTTACAAAATGAATCTGTCCTTTATACGATCCTACCATGTATTTATTTGTAATTTTACAGTACTTTTAATAATGTTTTTAAAGTTTAAGTTCTTACCCATATAAAAAATGAATGGACGTTTTTAAGAACATTTTCTATGACTGAACATGATTCTTTTATTGTTTGAAAATCTTTCATGTAATAAATAAAAAATAATGCACCAAATGCACCATTAAAAACAGTAAGATAGTAAAATTCGCGAATTAGTAAAAGAGGAAGTAGACACTTGAATGATTTGCACGCAGTTGTGACCCTTTGTAATGTTATTCTGTTGAAAAACAGCATAGATTACGACTCCATTCAAAAATACTGGCGTTATAACTCAATTGGTAGTATACTTCCCCGGATTGGAAATAGAGATCCAGGTTCGAAACCCGGTGACGCAAAAACAATATTTTTCGACAAAATTGATTTTATATGTATACATTTATAATTAATACATTAATTTAGTATTTAAAATATCACAGCTCTATGTTCTGAATAATTACAACTTCACAATAAGAATGTGTTCTCCTTAATAAAAGGACAATATTTAAATGGAAGTTTTGATAGAAGCTTTTTTTATTTTTTCTATAATTATGTTATAAAAACAATTTTATTAATGTATTCCAAAATTAAATTTATGTTTGCATCTGGCTAGAGAGAACCTGGGCTCAACTGCGAGGGTGACCCGTGACCAGACACTTGTGGAGGTACATTATAATAAGTGGTCATCTGATTGAGCTCAAAACTGACATAAATAAATATAAAAATAATTGGTTTGTTAAATTGTAAATAATTTTAAAAATACCAGAGAACTTTTAGAGTAGCGTAAACGAACACCGTAATGGTATTAAGGGCAAAATTAAGGTCATGCGAGATGCTGACGGAAATATAATGTAGGTAATCTTCGTGCATGGAAATAGTATTTTGATGATTTCCTCGACGCCCGCTCTCACCTTTGTGTCATCGATCGTCGTGGACACGCTACTATGAGTTACATGAAATAATAATTCAGTATATTAAAGCTATTCGTTCATCTTACGAGCCGTCAATGGTGCATTTTTGTGAATGAAATGTGTTTACCTGGTACATTTGTTATTACAACGTGAGATAAACACTATCGCTAACAACTCCCACTACTACCTAACCTACACATCCGTTCGAAATATATTTCTTATCTCTTAACCGCATATTTTGTGTTTTAAGTACAAAACTCAATGGGTTTTTTCGTACGAAATGGTATTATAAATATCGCAGACCAGTAAATGAATAAACACGAAATAAGTAATAAAGTATTAGTAGAGCACGCTCTCAATGTCTGTGATATTTTAAATACTAATTAAAAGTATTAATTAGAAAAATATACATAGAAAATTGATTTTTTATGTACAGGGTGGCCCAAAAAAAGTAAGAGCATCTCGTAACACGTGAATTATTTCAAAACATAATATAATTAATGTAATTTTTTTTGCGCAATATTTGGTTAATCAAAAATCATCAAAACACCCCATTTTGCATCATCTGCTGGGCTTAAATTTGGGCTGTTCGGTAGCCACATGCCTGGCTCGATGAAATTAACATTCTCACGACGAAGAAAGTTGATTGTATTTCTGGCTGTGTGAGATGGAGCTCCGTCCTGCTGTAATGTCTAGCTATACTCCAGGCTTTGTTTTGAAACTCTTTGATCATTTCCCTAGCACCCCAACATTTTTCAATTCGCAAATTTTTGATCAAAATACGGTCTTCTGCAGTGATTTTTGTCATTCTGGGCGACAATTTGAAATAACCAAATATAAACAATGGGAAAATTAATAATCAAATATGATAATAATAAACAATAGGTAAGTAAGTAAATTAGTAAACTACTTGAGCTATTTTTGATATAGTTAAATTAATTTTGATGTAATTATATCACATTTTACGAAACGTTCTCACTTTTTTTGACCACCTTGTATATCTTTCTAATTAATATTTAAAATATCACAGACCTGTGTTCTGAGTAATTACAACTTCACAATAAGAGTGTGTTTTCCGAATAATATATAAGTTGTATCAATTTGTCCAAAATTTAATAAAAATGAATTGTTAATTGTGGCGTCTGCTATCGGTATACTCAGAGGTATTTGAGATTCCGTAAAAAAAAGTAGATGGCTCTTTCAAATAATGAAATGATAAATGTATTAATTTGAAAAAGGTAACATAAAGGTTCGAAAAATTTGTCGTCAAAAATAATGTCGCTGTAGCATAGTTGAATAATGTTTTTTCCCTTGTTTGGAAAGAGGTCCAGGTTCGAATCCCGGTGGCGCAACAACAATATTTTTCGATTAAATTGATTTTATATGTATATCTTTCTAATATTTCAATATTTTGCGAGATAATTTTTTATCTGTTTCACTTTTAAATTAATATATCTGTTATTACATTTTTGAAAAGCCATCTACTTCGTATTTACGGAGAATCTCAAATGGCTTTATGTAAAACCCGATATGAGACGCCAGAATTAAATTAATTAATCCATTTTATTAAATTATGGAATCATTAATACAACTTGTATATTTTTAAGGAGAACACATTATGATTATGATGTTCCAGTTTTTCAGTACACAGTTCTATGATATTTTTAATACAAAAATTAATTTATATAAAATATATTTTATAATCATTCTAACACGAGATTTTCTTCCTATCCGGGGAAGTGCGCTGACCAATACAATATGTCAACATAGTAAGTTGACGACAAATTTTCAAATATCATTGAACATATTCTGAAAAATTTCAACTTCACAATAATGATGTGTTCTCATTAAATATAAAAAAAATGTTTTTTCAACCAGTTAAATTAGATAATACGTAGAATATAATTCTCCAATAAGACTTCTCCAATACTTTACGTTCATTTAGAAAAAATAAATAATCGTCCACCCATTATAAATTCAAATTTGACGAGCATTCCCATTGACTACCCAAATTTGTCCCTTTAAGATGACCCTTTAAAAATGCTAATGACTATAATGTGTTTAGTCCCGGGAATATCACCTCTAATGGCCCGGCTACCGGAAGAAGAGATGTCCCATCCCAACTTATTGTCTGCGACATCCTTAACGACCGTTTCAGTTCGATACCTTCACATTCCATTAACATTAAACCGATCTAATTAATGGAAACAGAATTAAATTAATGAAATATCCCATCATTTGTACCTAAAATAAATATATAGATATTATACTAGCAGAAAGTCGGCTATCAGGGTCTCAATAGAATCTAAAGGATGTCCCAAAATTAACGCAAGATTTGATTAAACAGAAAACACAGTTTTTAGTCTTTAGATTTTTCTTGAATCATAAAGTACATGGGATAGAGCTATTTATGGAATAACACATCGGGCAAATGGCCTCCACTGTTTTGTTGGCACATACGCACTCTTTTGTCGAAATTTTCCATGACCATTTTGCATAAATGTGGCTGAATTTCGTTGATGCAGAGTTTAATTTCCTCCTGTAATGCACGGGTGGTTGTGGGCTAGTTGTTGTTGTTGTTGTTATTGTATGTTGTTGGGCGACCAGTGTATTTAGCGTCTCCAACTGATCCAGTCTTTCTAAATTTGATGAACTTAATATACTATTTCGACCATATTTTGTATTAAATTTTTGAACACGTTGTTGTACCCATTTTTGCTAACCCTAAACTCTCAGTTGTCAATTTTTTTTTTCAGGGTTGCCGACAATTTACTGCAGAAATGGCGGCAAATTCAAATCTTACGTTAATTTTGAGACACGCTATACTTTTCAATACGTACGTATTGATCAAATTAAGTACATAATACGTACGTATCTAAATAAAATGTTGATGTAATTAAAATTATTCCACCTTTGTAAGTTAGCTGTCAAAACGAACAAAAACGACATCTAGATGGATATATAATAAATACAAAAATGCTAGTAAAATTTTAATATGTCCAAGAACGTACAATTACTTGATTTTCACCTATAAAGGCACTGTTATTAAACAAATAGTATATATCTCATAGAGACGAATCTATTTATTATTATATTTAATAGAAATATATGGAAGTATGGGTAATTACACGGCTCACGGCTTGTCTTCAGCTGGCATAAGCGATGACTTTATATAAATATACATAGATATAGAGATTGATTAATGGGTAATAGATAGATTCCACTAACCTATTGGATTCTTTTTATTTACATTTGATATAGTTGAATAATGGAATAAAAATAGTTGATAGTACCTACTTAGTTAGTGTGAGTTTCAACTGTATTCCGCAATGAACTTTTTTGTGATTCGAAGTCTACTTTTGTTTAAAGTTATTTATCGAAATATTTAGTTGCATAATTGTGTTGCTGCGCGACGCGGACGTATATGTAAGGCGTATATGTTGCATTTCCATTTAGAACATGTAAGAAAATTACAAATTATTATTTTCAAAGGGGCTCCAATTAGAATTGTAATTCAAATTCATTCGAAGATTCTTACATAGAAGTCATTCCAATCGTAGATAGATTTTCAATAAATATAAGTCATTCCAGTTGTACATAGATTCTCAATAGAATACACTTACATTATATATTAATATATTAATATTTTACGTCGAATAGGATTCTATTTAAAACTCTTACTTAGATTTCCATATTAAATAAACACCAAAATTATTTTATAATAATCAACATATTAAAATGATGAGAAAATTAGTATGAAGTTTCAACTTTGAAAAACTTATCTAAAATCTAAAAAAAAGTAACTTAAAATCAAGTAGATATTATAATTTTTGACACGATATTTACATATAACTATTTTTAAAAAATGTACCTTCAAAACGAAAGTTTACCTATACAAATTTACTATTACTATACCTATACAAATTTTAAAGGAAATTGATACTTACTCAAATTAAATATACGCGATACTCAGAAAGACGTTGGAATTTTATATGTAAGATTAAAAAAAATCTAATCATCATTAGATATATTCTCGATAGAAGAGTCTTATCCCATTAAAAATGAATATGTGATCTTTCGGTTCTGAAGATGAATTTTTTCAAAAAAAAGTAAACAAAGAAATCTACTGTAAGATATTTGAAAAAATAAAGAAAATCATAGGCTTTAAAATAACAAGGTATCTAGGTAAAAATTATAATTATTTCATTTATTTGACGTTGCATATACGACAATGGTATTGTAGAGATGTTTCATAAATATCGAAGACACTTCACAAAAACAAATGACACTATTAAATCTGAATACATCTTAAACGCCATAACTTCTAGTGTTAAACAATAACAATCAAAACATGATTGTTAAAAATTGGAAACGATGGACGGTATTTGAGAGCGAGCATGGTGAAATGTTAGCTTAATTTGCCAATGATTTTCTTATGATTGTATAAACTCTTCCAGCTGGATTCCTAGCGTTGTCCAACACAACTTCAGGAGGCGTTTTAACCTTTACCAAACCGTGATATAAAATATCCATATGCAGCCACGCTGTCAACTCGTGTTACCGTAAATAATATAAATAAAAAATGTTTTTATTGGCTTAAATTGTTTTGATGCCACAAATTTATTCTAAATATTGAGCATTAACTTTTGAAAAAAAAAATTAATATAATAGCATTATTTAGACCATTAAATAAGTTTTATATAGTGCGTCCTTCCTTCTTATATTTGTATGTTTTGTTTATTGAAAATAATCTGTGGACTCTTTCTGCAATATTACAAATGGTATTTTTATCAAAGTATTAATTTTACGACGGATTGAATGGAAAAAATAATTGTTTTTGTACGATTTTCATAATTGGTTTTTCACTAGTCATTCCTAAGTGCTAATATTTTAGTTCTTGTCCTTGTTCTTGAGCAACGATCAGGTACACAGTGGAACCTCTGTTTACGAATAATTGAACAATTTGGTTTACAAACAAAAATCTTGATGAAAAAATGCTTCAGTTTGTGAACAGAATTTCGGTTTACGAACAGGCAGGCAGTCCCAAAACTCACTACGGAAGAACTGGAACAGCTTCTTAAAAAGCATCAAATGATGGAAACAGAGGAAATATTATTGTCAGAGACCAACGAACGAATGGAAGATGTTCCTAGATCCTCGATCCACGAAATGTGCGCGAAGTGGAGTGAGGTATAAAGTTTTGTTGAAAAATATAACCCTGATAAAGATTTATCAAATTGTGTTATTAATCTGTTTAATGGTAGTCATGTCTCATTTACGCAACATTATAAAAAGCAGGAAGAAACAAGCATCATGGGATAGGTTTTTCGTGAGACAAACCTGATGAACTTCAAGCAGCCGATGTCTTTACGGAAGGAGAGTCCCCTTCCAAACAATAACACTTTACTACATGTTTTGTAAGATAAGTTAAAATAAAGTTTGTTTTTACGTTTATTCTTTTCGTTTTATTATTTTAAATTATTTTTGTGTTAAGACCATGGATTTAATTGCTTTTATAAGATTTCAAGCAAGAAGTAGAAGTACAAATAAAGATGATAAGGGCCATTTTCTTGGAATTAATACATAATTGTTTCGGTTTACGAACAACTCCGTTTTTGAACAGTTTTACCGAACGAATTAATTTCCTTATGATTATCTAAAATATGAATTATATACGGCGTACATTTACTGAAATATTACAGGTTTAATTGAGATGGTTGACCTGTGTGTGTGCACGGTTTGGGGAGGGTTAAATAAACGTTTTTTGATCCAGTATAAATTTTGTAACTGAAATCGTAAAAGTCTTAAAAATAGCTAATTTCAACTATCATATCTAGCACCAGAGATGGACCATATCACAGACGATCATCATATGTGGTGAATGCCTGAAAAAAGTGAGTCATAGAAGATTCTAAATGGAATATTTCGCATAATAAATCTATCTATCGACAAAAATACTTTGCTGCAACCGGGATTCAATAAATATAAAGTTGATGGCTTTTAAAAATGAAATATTATATGTATCGATTGGAAAGATTACAGAATGTATTTGAATGCAATGGCGAAATGATAAATGCACTTCTCCGAATAGAATGAGGTCGAGGTTCGAATCCCGGTAGTAACTAAATATTTTTTCAATAGATAGATAGATAGATTACTCCCGTAGCTGCCTTGATAATCTATTTACATTATTCCCGGTCTTTTGCTGCGCGCAGGGCTGCGTACAATATATAGATATGTATAATGTATTTTGTAATTTATTTTATTTGATCCTTTCATTTTGTGGCTCCCACCTCCCTCGTTCTTTATTATTTCAAATTGTAATGTCTGTAATTAGAGTAATTTAACAAAATACAATATATGTATAATATATTACATATATTTAAAAAAATAAGTTATTTACACCCTATCTCTGAATCGTTTTGAGAGTTTGTCATATTACTTTTTTTTATTATATTCAGTTAATACCGTCATAGGTTGGCTCCGGTATCATCACCAGAGCCATTCCTGTACTATTTGACGTGAGACTCGTTATCATATTCAATTCAGAGGGCAGCCAGAGAGTAGCTATAGAAATCATGCACCCCCAAAAGGAGAGAGTAGGCGTCACATTTATGTGTTGCAGCCGCAGAACTCGGTCACAGTCCGATAGAAATTCACCCTGTCTAGGTCGCCAGTGGAATGTTCCGTTAGGTCCGTCCTAGCAACCCCTAGCGAGAGACCCACACCCTAATAAATTCCTGGAAATGTCCGAGATTCCTTTTATTTCAAAATCGTTCATCGTTCCGGGGGATCCGATGACTTATTACTAATATATTATATTATAATAATTGATTAATGATTTTCTACCGTACCTCTGACGAAAAATGGAAAAGTCTATTCTATATCACATACCTGCTATGTGCCATCGTACGATGTCGTACATTTTAGCTCAGAAATTTAAAATAAAACTGCAGTACAACACTTATTAATGTTGATAAATTATATTTTTTATAAATAAATATGAATTAAATACGTTAATTAGAAAGATATACATATTGTTGTTGCGCTACCGGGATTCGAATCTGGATCTCTTTTCAAACCGGGTAAGGTGCATTATCCAACTTCGCTACATGTTACCTTTTTGATATTAATACATTTAATCGTTCCGTTATTTGAAAGAGCCATCTACCTTATTTTTACAGAATCTCAAATACCTTTTAAGTAATCTGATAGAAGACGCCTAAAATATCACAGACCGTGTGTTCTGAATAATTACTTCACAATAAGAATGTGTTTTACTAATAATATATAAGTCGTATCAATGTATCCAAAAATTTAATAAAAATGAATTGTTAACTCTGGCGTCTGCTATCGGTTTACTCAAAGGTATTTGAGATTCCATAAAAACAAATTAGATGGCTTTCAAATTATTGGAACGATAGATGTATTAATTTGAAAAAGTGTAACATATGAATTCGAAAATTTGTCGTCAAAAATAATATCGCTGTAGCGCAGTTGGATAATGCACCTTCCCTCCGGTTTGGAAAGAGATCAAGGTTCGAATCCCGATAGCGCAACTTTTATATTAAATAATAGGTTTTGTAGTATTAATTCATCATTGTTTTATTTACTCGTATTGCACCTAGAACGAATCTGTTAACAGAGATAAGATATAATTTAATATTCTGCATTATAGCTAATTGATTTAGTGAAATGTATTCTATATCGTTGCACTTGAGTAATTATTTGATGTCAGTTGTCCGGACTATCCGAGAAATCAGCGAGGAGACAGTTATGGTCCAATGATCTTCGCCTCTTACGCGGCACTACCGCGCACTATCAACCGAGTCAATGTTTATTTTACGTTTTATTCGAAATGTCGATTTATTATGAAAACGAGACTTGCAATAAGCGGTCCGCCAGCCTTAAGGCACGCGTCACAGCTTGGTACGTCCCCGATTGGTGTAATCATCTCCCGGTGATTATACGCCGCGCCGCAATCAGCGCTCGTCTAGGCTGCAATCATTCGGATCCAGAAACTCGGATCATGGAGTACTGCTGATCGCCGCGTGTGACGGTCCCCTACTGGTGCGTGATGGACGCACTCCTAACTGTCCGCGGAAGACTTATCTCTAAACGTGGACGAGTGTTGGCTGTGGAGCAATCCATGGACTTCCATCGTATTAAAAAAATATTTCATATAACCACCAGGGGTGTGCATTGGTGTACTAACAATTATGAGAAGTTAATATAAATAAAAAAATCCGTAATATGTTATAATTACACTAGCGCCCGCCATGTATCAGTAGAAAGACGCCACCGGAGCGCTGTAGTCATCAACTGGTTCATTATTCATTTATAGCTACTATAATTGTCAGCCACTGTTTTAATTTATCGTTCTATTCAAGCCATACAATTGCTACCTAATCAGAAATGGATCAGGTGATCCATGTTGCACGGAGTTCTTAACATAATGACATTTGAAAGGTTTTGAACTTGGGTTAGAGCTGATCGAAGTATCTACTTCCTCATTTACTGATTCGCAAATTTGACTACCTTTCTAAACGCGTCGTATTCGTGTGTTCGAGGATTGTGCATTTTTATTATGGTGGATTCATTTTGCCTAAACAATGTAGCATATAGTATATTATATAATATCATGTTAACACCATAACCTAAGTCTATACCTACTGCACGCCATTGGTAACAACAGACCAATCTATTGACATGAAATAAAGTATATATATATAAGAGAGGGGTTTGTAATATTACTTGCGGAGCGAGGGGCATTTCTTTGTATAAATAAGACGTATTTTTTACATTAATGCGTATTATATTGTCAGCGTTTAATTTTTCGTTCCAGCCGAGTCAGATATTTAAAAAAAGTCGCGGAGCTATCCGATTGTGTAATTGGTGCGTCACGTGTGTGACACCAAAATGAAAATATTAATTTTTTTATTTGACATGAATTAAATATTTTACATTTTTTAAATTACGAGGTTTTTCTTTCGCTTACCTCTCCAAAAAAGAGACCAGCTCTCGTGCTTGGAGAGGAAGTTACACTACAATAATTGTTTATAATACCTTACATATTTGTAAAATAAACAATATTACAGAACATTTCAGAAGCACACAAATGGACAATGAATAGAATATGTAAGGTATTTATATGAAATTATTGTAGTGTAACTCCCTCTCCAAGCACAAGAGCTGGTCTCTTTTTTGGAGAGGTAAGCGAATTAAAAACCATATATGCATATAACATTTATTTTGCCATTTTATTTTCGCTAAATTAAATAAAAAAAAATTAAAAAATGATAACAGAAAATGACCTGTACGAACATTCCCTGACCTTTACTTTGCAGTACTTATGAATTGATATAATCAGCTGAATATATAATTGACAGTCACTCCATATCTTTATACACAAATTCGTAAATGGTTTTTCCAAACATATTGAAATTATTTAATCGCACTTAATCTTATATCGTTCCCATTATTATATTTCCAATAATTTCTAACTGGAAGTAGAAAAAATTACTAGGTATGAGTACCTGTCTAGCTAAAAAATATAAAAGACAAAATAAAACTTCTTCTTCGTTTCGTTTACAATGGTACTACAGCACATATCGAGCAGTGGCGGTCGGTGACTTTTTGCGGAAGGGATGCTGGATGACAAGTTCATGTCTACACACTTTCAAATGTACAAATGTGACATATAATCGAAGGATATTCAATATTTCAATAATTCGGCTATTGTATTCAAGCCAAACTGTCAAAAATGGGTCACACGAACAAATTCCTCAAAATAATCCGCTCGCTCCGTAATATGTACGCTATTTTGTGCATTATACCCATAAGCATTAAAGTCGTTTTTTGTACAATGCGTATACAGTATTTGAAGACCTTAACAGGTAGAATTGAATATCGAATACTTTTAAACTTTGTGTTTACGTAACGAATGATAGAATCCATTGTTACTAGTATCTGTGTGTTTAAGCAATTCGTAGACGTTCGAAAGCTAAGAATGTGTGTATATGTATTTCGATTCGCTCCGTGCGCGCGCCGTGTCGTAGTGTGTGTTATGACTGGTCTCTAAAGAAAGAATTTATTTGCAGCAGTGCTGTTTTTAACTGGAAACAAAATGTCCAAATTTTTTTGAATTCTCTAGAACAAGGGATGCGGAGCATCCAAAGCATGTATGAAGCGACCGCGCCTGTTATCGAGTCATGATCTCCTGAATCTTGGCGATAGTCTTCCTTTGACGCTCGATAATAAATCATAATAAATCACGTCCTGGTAAAAAGGTGAAAAATAATTTTTGTTTTATTTATTGACAGACATGTTTTTGTTGTGACAGAGGTGAATATATTATAATACAACATGATAAACATGTGATACAATCATGTTGCAATTGAGTATACAGGGTGGCACAAAAAAGTGAGAACATTTCGTAAAATGTGATATAATTACATCAACAGTAGCTTAAATATTTTACTAAATTACTTACTTACCTATTTACCTATATTACGTTTTATTTCGACAACTTCCGGTCGCCATCTTTGATTATTAATTTTCCCATTGTTTGTATTTTGTTTTTTCAAATTGTTGCCCAGAATGACAAAAATCACTGCAGAAGACCGGATTCTGATCAAAAATTTGCGAATCGTAAGACGTTGTTGTCCTAGTGAAAATGATCAAAGAGTTTTAAAACAAAGCCTGGAGTATAGCTATACGTTATAGCTTAACTGGACATTACAGTAGTACGGAGTTCCATCTCACACGGCCAGAAATACAATCAACGTTCTTCGTCGTGAGAATGTTAATGTCATCGAGCCAGGCATGTGGCCACCAAAGAGGCCAGATTTAAACCCACTAGATGATGCATTTTGATGATTTCTGATTAGCTAAATATTGTACATAAAAAAATTACATTAATAATTATATTTTGTCTTAAAATAACTCATGTGTTACGAGATGTTCTCATTTTTTTGGGCCATCCTGTATACTCGTAGTTTATTGTGTGGGATGGAGTAGATTCCTCTGATATATGCAGCTTTGTCCTGGCTACTTTACTAAACTGCCGTCTGTGTTAAAGTGGCCAGTTTTTTCGTGCTGTTGTGGTGTTATTTAATTCAAGAGAGATAAAGATTTGATAGGAATAAAAATAAAAAACGGATGAATGAGGAGAGAATAGTAAGAAATATATATGACGCAATTGTTGATGGCACCAGAAATAGAGGACGTCCGCGGAAGACTTGGCACGACCAGGTAAACCAGTTAATGGAGGATGGTTCTGTCAGAAGCCTCAACAATCGGCGAGCTTGTATGAGAAGATGTATGAGTGTGGATGAGGCGAGAATTGTGTGTCAGGACAGAAGAGTGTGGCGCTCTATCCTCTTTGCCTACCCCCGCGGGGAAACGGCGTGATTGTAAGTAAGTAGAGAAAAAAAAATGTAGTGAGATTGTTGTAGAACTAGTTTATTATTAGTGTAGACACTGTATAATCTGTACACACCAAGACATTATCTAATTTGGATTGTTTTCTAAAGGCGTTACATGTCTCGGACACGTGTGCCGTACACCACAGCACACGCAGTTTAGTAACCCTCTTACGTATCGCTCAGAAAGTCTCCGAAAAACATAATTTAATACTTATTAAAAATATAATTTGAACAGTTATAAAACACAGTTTATTTGAGCATTGTGGCAGCGCGCTCCTGCCACCAGCCCGGCAAGTTAGTTTTATTTCGTACCTGATACCTTCACGCTCCTCGGTACCAGACGATAGTCCGCTGCAGCTCTCGCATGTCAGTCGCGACCGGCCGTCACGTTGACAGAAGAAATGGCGCGCAAACGCACAAATGACAGTTGCGGCGCGGGCAGCCGCGCGCGAAAGTAACTGACCAATCACGCACTTCCTTCACGCATGTGTGAACATGGCGAAGAAAGCCAGAAACAGCGAGGTGACAAGATGGCATCCAATGAATGGAGATGTGGACGCGTCGGTTCGCGCGCCAAGATGGGAATACGAGCACTTACCAATACGGTAATGGAGTCAATATTTTCCTTCGAGATGCGGAGATTTGAAGGTGTATGGTAGGGATGCAAGAGTTAGCTTTGCTTTAAGACACCAGTATGGGGTGACTGCTGTTTGTAGGTTATTAAGTATTTACTCTGTTTTTACGCGTGTAGTGTAATAAGGTGCAGGACTTAGTTAATGACTAAAGGTGGTTCCAAGAAAGCGGCCAGGGAAAAAATGATTGCGATGTATTTGTCGTCTAGATTTTCGGTCGGTACTGGACGGACTTGAATGGCGCGTTGTGGACCAGTCATCTCCAGTGCGGTGGAGCACTCTTTTTTAGATTATCGTTTTTGTTGTTTGTGTGTGCCGTGTGTGAAATAACCGTCTTCATTTGGGAGCAAACATCGTTGGGCGCAATGAGTGAAAGAATTCTTCTTCTGCATAGCTTCAGCGTCATCTTACTAAAACGTAATTAGACTGCAAGTGATCCATGATCAGCGTAAGCTGTCGCCCGCGAAAACACAGAGCTACACCGGCCGGGACCAATGTGTGAAACCGGGATAATCTCGGTCAAACCGAGATGTATGGTAAGCCTATATATATATACTTTTTTAAACATTTAATATAACCAGTGATGGTTTAATAAATTGAACTAATAAAGACCCTTTATAGTGTAAAATTGTAATTTGCGTCAAATTAAATCTAATGAAAAATACATTTCCAGAAATAGAGAATGAAATAACAATATGTTAAAAAACAATTACCTTTGTTTATTATAGTTTCACCTATTGCTGTAGCCATATTTCCACCACCAATAAATCCTATATTATGATCTCCAAATCTAAGATTATGATCTCCATATCCTAGATTATGATCTCCATATCCTAGATTATGATCTCCAAATATTAGATTGTGATCTCCAAATCCTAGATTATGATCTCCAAATCCTAGATCATGATCTCCAAATCCTAGATTATGATCTCCAAATCCTAGATTATGATCTCGAAATCCTAGATTATGACATGTTGTTGAAAATCGTTCTATGATCCTTAACTCCTGGAGGATAGAGACATTTTTCTACTTTCTTAGCGTGTAAGTTTCCTTCCCATACAGTGCTACGGAGAATACCAGATATTTCTCCGAACGAATTTCGGTTATATTTTTTATTTATTATCTTAGTTTTATTAACCACAATTGAGTTTAAAAAACATCTACCGGTTTCGGAAAACACCTTTTCCTTCTTCAGGATGTCATAACTAACTAAAAATATAGCATTGTTTCTTCACCAGAATATATTTAAAGACACAATTCTATATTAAATCGTATTTAAGGTATTTTCCGAAACCGGTAGATGTTTTTTAAACTCAATTGTGGTTAATAAAACTAAGATAATAAATAAAAAATATGAATTTTAACCACCAAGTTAATATTGATAATTTTAAAAGTAATTTTTAGGATGAACAGATTTCTCCGTATCTTCAGTTTTTGTGATTTCAATTCGTCTTCGGATTACTGGTTCACATTTTGAGATGATAACACCTCAAGCTGGGTATATAAACTCGTCAACTCCTTTGTAGTCGCTCAAGGAATTGTTCCTTGTAAGAATTTTTTCGAATCAATCGACGATGAGGACCTTAAACCCAACTATAATATAATACTAATAACAGTAGATTAAAGAACCCTGGCTGCGCCACATCATGCTTTGCAGGGAGGATGGATATCTTACTAAATTACGAGTCGAAAATGTTCAAGGAGTATGTACAAATTCTGTACGGTTACGAAAAATATGAGGTATTTACGAAATCATGTCAAGATTCAAATTGACCCATAATTAATTTATATCTTTGATTCGAAACCCGAATCATCTATCAAAAAAACAATACAAATTAAATGAATCGACTAGAAAGTATATTATATACTAAATTAATGTATTAATTATAAATATATATATATATATATATACAATATTTTTCCACAAAATCAATTTTGTGGAAAAATATTGTTTTTGCGTCACCGGGATTCGAACCTGGATCTCTATTTCCAATCCGGGGAAGTACACTACCAATTGTGTTATAACGCCAGTACTTTTCATGACAAATTTTCGAACCTATATGTTACACTTTTTCAAATGAATACATGTGTCGTTCCATTATTTGAAAGCCATCTACATTGTTTTTACGGAATCTCAAATACCTTTGAGTAATTTATAAAAAGACGCCAGAATTATCAATTCATTTTTATTAAATTTTGGACACATTGATACAACTCATGTTATTAAGGAGAACACATTCCACTGAACTACGTTCTGAATAATGCAACATCACACCAAAAATGTGTTCTTCCCTTAATAACACTGCTCCGAGTTCTATTCAATACATAATTTGGAAACAATGGATAATTTGGATAAAATATTTCAATTATCCGAAATAATCGTACAATTACGACTTATTAAAAATGCTTTTATCTCAGACACGGTTGAGACATTTTCAATTCATATTTTGAATTATTGTGCGCCAGGTATGTTACACCTAACCTAACACCTGGTCGCTTGCAGTTTGCAGTCGTTGTGACCAAAAATATATAATGCGGGCGCAATCGGCTAGACGGTACAAAAAATAATATTACTAACGGCCGAAGCGTTCATGAATCAGCGCGAAAAGAGAATTTCCCTCTTTACCGACGTGACTCAACAGGGCGGTGGTCGACAATGTCAACACTAGCGAAACACTATTATACAATACTAGGCGCGAGGTGTGAGTAACGCACGGGACAAACAAACTCGTAGTTATAATTTGAAAAAATGCAATGCACAATTATTGTTTTTGTGCCGTTTTGTTGAGCTCTCATTATGGACAAGACGATGATGACATAGAACGGCAGAGGAGACAGTTGAGCGTTCGTGCAAGTATGCTGTCACGGCGTTTCTACCGATGCAGTCAGGAGGTGAAGAGCATCCTGTTTAAATCGTTCTTCACCACCGTGTATACCGGCGAGCTCTGGTCGAAATACAAGCAAGTGACGTATAACCGTCTCCGAGTTCAGTACAACAACTCATACAGAATACTGTTCGGATTGGCGCGTTATTGTAGCGCATCTACAATGTTTACCGAAGGCCGTATACGCGTATTCGTTCCGCTTCTAAGACATCGAGTTGCTGGCGTAAAGCGGCAGCTGGAGCTCAGCACCAACTCTCTGGTGCAAGCGGCGCTCTCGTGGAAAGCTGGTGTACCGACCAGAGAACGGCAGCGCTTACAAAATAGCTACATATACAACAATGGCCGTGACTGAAGTAGTTGTATATGTAATAATTATATTTTGTTTGTATATATGTGTGAACTTTTTACTTTTTATTAACTTTAAAAATTTTTTTTTTGTATTTATTAATATTTTCCTTGATTTTCTTTTTCACAGCATATTTATTTCATAACCTTTAATGTACAACTTAATATTTACTATCTTTATGGCGAATCAGGTTTTAAAAAAAAAACCTGATCACGCTGGAATAAACACATTATTATTATTATTATTATTGTACAAAATTGTTAATAATCTGGTCGATGGCATGCTCCTCTCTGATGTAAAAGCTTCACGAGAGTACCAGATCGTTGAGGAAACATAAAACGTTCCAACTAGACTGGCAGTAGGACGACGAACGGTTTTCTCACTCGAACTAGAACACATTATAATTATTAGTTATGGTAAATTATAACCAAAAATTATATTAATGTATTAATTATACATATATACATATAAAATCAATTTTGTTGAAAAATACTGTTTTTGCATTAACAATGTAGATGGCTTTCAAATAATGGAACGACACATGTATTAATTTGAAAAAGTGTAACATACAGGTTCGAAAATTTGTCATGAAAATTGGTAGTGTACTTCCCCGGATTGGAAATAGAGATCCGGGTTCGAATCCCGGTGACGCAGAAACAATATTTTTCGACAAAATTGATTTTATATGTATATATTTATAATTAAAACATTGATTTAGTATTTAAAATATCACAGACCGTCTGTTCTGAATAATTACAACTTCACAATAAGAATGTGTTCTCCTTAATAAAAATTATATTATCGAAACCGACTATTATTTACGGCAGTTTTTATTTTTTAACTGTAATGTTACACAATAAAAGATAAAACGTTTAACGCCGCACGTCACAATTGACAGCGCGACCATATTTAAAAAAAAAACTGTGATCGTGTTCATATAAATGATTATTAACACGTAAACTCATTCTTCGATAGAAAAAATTATATACTATACCCCCTCCTAAATTCCTACAGTTCACTATCCCTACAAAAAAAAATTTAAAATCCAAACAAAACTACATCCTCAGGAGAATCACAAACTCAGCCTGATTAGTCAGAAACACAATCATTCACAGAGACTCAAACATAACCTCACTCAAACGACACATACACGATTTATCTTCTATATTAATTTCCATAAACTCCCTCGGCCTATATGATCCCTCATTCGATCCCCATTTAAAAATAATTTATAAAAATTTCCATTAATACGTCTTCGAAATGTATTGCTGGCGAAAACTCCTGCGTTCTATCCCACGTGTTTATTTTTTAATCACTTGGAGTGATCTTGCCTTAAAAGGCAAAAATGCCAACCTGACGATGTATGAGAAGGACCGATGTGGAAGCTGCAGCTCATAGAACGGTCCTGGGTAAGTGGCAGAAGGTCCATACGATACAGTGTGGTATTTTGTGGAAAATTGAACATGGTCTTTAGAAGCAACACTATCTTGACTAGACTTCTTCCAATTCTCACATATACATTCCTTACATTGAAATAACAAAGTATCATTTGACATTAAAATTCTGTTAATAATTTTCTATTTAAAACTGTATTACAAACAAAGCAAATATTTTAATAGCACTTGGAATATTTTTTAGAACAACAACCCTATTGATTTGAATACAAGTAAATGTACATGCCCGTAACTACTTTATTACACTAAAATAAATAGAGCCATTTTTGTAAAAATTTCACCCCGTGGGATACGATTCGATAATAAATAAATGTCTCAAAATGTTGGGATTTGTTTTGCGGACAGCAAAAAATTTTTTATACCTGCACACTTACAAAGTCCTCAGACCTTAGGTAGAATATAATTCGGTCATATGGTCGCCACACTTCATTGTTCACTCGATAGCAATTGAAAGAATTTCATTCTAAAATTCATTCATTTTATATTAAATATCAATTATCTCCTTAGCCGTGTGAAATTGTTAAACTCATCAGTGAGACGTACGATGACTGACCTTATATTTCTGTACAGGATCATCGATGGTATGATAGTCTGCCCCCAGATTGTCGGTCAGATTGTGTCAACAAGACACAATTCATTGTTCTATTACAGTGGTAATGTTAGAACTCATGCATTAATATTAATGCGATGCATTCTTTGAGAAATGAATTTGCTGAGGTAGTCGACTTTTTTGCTGTTAATTTTACTCTTTATAGGATCTTTATTTTTAATTTTGATCATGAAATAGCATGGTGTCATTGTATTATAACGTATTGCACTTCTGATGAAACTTTCTGTTATTTTACAAATAACTTAAATATGTCTCCATCTTGACCATTTCGTTCGATCTGCAACCGTGACAATGAAATATAGGGTACCCCACCCACACATACGACACGTTCCTAGTACTTAATTACTCATTTGTTCCAATTTCAAATCTGCGAATTATCGCTGAGTCACGGCGTCCCCGCCAGAGCGCCCGCCGCCGAGTCTGCGCGCGCAGACGACGCGTTCTATATTTAAAAAAATTATGACGAGTTCATTGCTGGAGGAATGCGGTGAGTTCTGAATGGGAACGTTTCGCATGTTTCTTCTGTCGTTCGTCGTATGTTACACGACAGAATAATTGTCATGTTCGAATTGGGTCGGCCGCATATTGAAGGTATGCAACATAAGCAATATTGCACCGTGATAGGCTGGCCGCTTCGCGTTTTCGTAAAACACAATTTATTATCAAAAAAGTAGACGGTCTACTATAGTACTAAATCAATTGTAAACAGATACTGTAGTGACTTTCCAATTTAACTGCATCTTCAGAAATTCTGTCACAGATTCCCTTTTGGTGTTCTGATAAGTGAAACTCGGTAGATATATGTAACAATGTACGGAATGTACAATTATAGAACTCAGATTTTTATATTAATTACTATTATTGCAAAGGAACGATGGGATAAGAGACCCGTTCCCCCAGTGACGGCCTCGTGAAACCCACAGTGGCGGTCGGTGACTTTTTGTAGAAGGGATACTGGAAAACAAGTTTATACTTACTGATAATAATTTGGCTTCTAATATTCAAGCCAAACTGTTAAAAATAATCTCAAAACAATCCGCTCGTTTCGTAATATGTATGCTGTTTTATTATTTATACCCATTTAATTTATTTAAAGGAATTTTCAACTCAGTAAATAACTTGAGTAATACACTAGCTTAAAAATAGAAGAGATTAATGTGAATAGTTACAATAGACGCATTGTAGCCACTAGCGCTACGGCTACAGCGGTAGGCTGTCGTGGTAGATTTTATAATTAAGCTATTAAAGTTTCACAGACGGCGCTAATTGTAATAAATCCGTAAATATACGTTCACGATACATATTATAAATTGCTTAATTTATATTTGTTTTTCAGAATTTTTAGTAATGCACAGCTTTCTTGCTTGTATGCACTGCACGCCCCTGAATGTACCGTTCCGGCAGTGTCACGTGTCTGACACGTTTCATTTCCATAATCATGCCTGGCGACACATTAAACGGACCGGCGCCGTTGTAATTGGTGTATTTCCTTACTAGTAATACAAAGATTTTGTATAGTAATTAGTAATTAGGGATACTAATATGAGGATAATCCATATATACATCTATAAAATATTATAAATCTATCTCTTGACATATTCACTTCCTAGATTTAAATATTTATCATATGTACTAGTATTAAAGACCCACCTTACTTGTCTATGGGAAGTTTTCGATCATCCACCGTATAGTCCATACCTTGTCACGAGCGATTTTCACCTATTTCCCAAGCTAAATAGTTCCTTGGCGACGAATATGACAGATTAATAAGTCAGTTATATGATAAGTACGCGTGCTTAGCGATTTACAGCGCCACTGACGCAAAATCTGTATACCATTGTATAACGCCATCCTTCAAACGACGTCTGTCAAAATTTCTTACGGATTTATTTTGATAGGTGTTGAAAGTGGGCAAAATTAGTAATATCTATGAATGATTCGAACGAGGAAGTTATCGCCGAAACAATACACAATTTTGCCAAGTTCGACAAATTATATTTTTTGTATGACTTAAAAAAGTTGGAATATTCTTGCCTAATAGTAAGTACACCATATAGCCTTCGTGATTGGTTACAACAGAGGGTCTTTATTTTATTTTATTTTTATAATTTTGGAGAAACAAACAGTGTAACAATAATAACAATTAATGATAATTACATAATATATAAAAATAACACCAGTGAAGTAGTACATAATAAGCTAAAAAATAGTATACTCTAACAGACTGATATACAAAAATACTGATGAACAAAAATACTTTTACATAAAAGTAAACATAATAAATTAAAAACTAGTATATATTAAAAAAATAATAATATTAATAAACTGAAACAAAAAACAAAAGAGTTATTTTAAACTGAACATACAAAGAGAAAAGGGTAAGGAGGGGAAGGAAATGGGATGCAATATGTACAATTTATGTTAATAGTTATTGAAAAGTTGGCGTAGTTTAATTTAAAAGGGAGCAACTTATCGTTGAAAATGTCCATGTTATTAGAAAAATTTACGACATTATATTTTGATGTAGAGCGAATGATAAAACATTTTTTTATGTAATTAGTTCTACCCAAATTTGGGTAAAAAAGATTATTTAATCGTGTTTGTCGCGTTGGAGAGTTAAAAATTATTTGTTCTAATAAATAGAGCGAGTCAACTAAGTTATTTAACATTTTATAGAGGTAAGATAAATCTTGAGTGTTTCTTGGGTGGAAGTGGGTCTTTAAAGCTGAAGTCTATGTGAAGAAATTGATTACTAGTTCTAGATTTTTTTTATGTAGATAATTCTTCTTACTAATAGTCTAAGAAGGGTGTGAGGCAGAAGAGTTAATTGAGATGGTTTGAATTTAATCTACATCCATGTCAGATATTTTTTGTTGGAACAGGATAACCTTTGACAAATTGGTAATCATTTCGTGAGCCTAAATAAGATGTGCAGGAAGCGCTATCGTCCTTTTTGCTTCGATCGTCCGGGGAATTAATCACCGGCAGCTCGGCTTCCTTCCGGCGGCGGGAGTTTTAAAATGAGATCGTTGTTTTCAAAAGGAGAACACAAAAGATGGCGGTCGAAGCGTGACGAAGGAGGGGGATGGGACACGCGGGCTGGTAGAAAAACACTCGTTTCGGGTCCACAATGGAGGTTGTGTCGTTTATTGTTTGTTGTCTGTCTGGCCAACTGTTTGGGACATATATTTATTTGATCTATTAATATTAATTATTGAACGAAAGTTGCCATGAAGTGTGCCATTTCCCTCCTTCCTTTCCGGTCAGTCGATTGGCGGCCTTGAGCCAGTGTAATTGTACGTGTACAGAAAGTAATTTGAGTCGGAACCTTTGTCGGAATAGTGAGTTAAAACATATAGTCCACATCTTCGGAGATACCAACTGAGTCCGGATTGTGGTGAGTGTCAAACTCCTTCCTGTCCTGAAATTCTTCCGGCGTCCATGCTTGTACGCATCTATGCATAATTCAGGATACGGAAAGAATAGGCGCTCACCATAATCCGGATTCTGTAGACATCTCCAAAATGTGGACTGTATGTTTTAATTACTATTTCGTCAAATTTGTATAATATTGTAATCCTTTCCGTACACGTATAACAGTACTGGCAAAAGGTTGGCGATCGACTGGTTCGGCCGCGAGGCCGGAAAGAGAAGGGAAGGGGGGAAGGTACAGTGAATTAGTTTCCCAATATATGTCCCAAACAGATGTCATGTAGAAATTGAATGCAGAGCTTGCGCAAAGCCAATGTGATGTTTGTGTAGACAGAGATTGCCGCGATTGGATTTGGTGCATGCGACATTCTGTTCAGGCAACATCCCTCTCTAGCAGTACATTCAGCAAGAGCTTAATCCTTTCATTACTGACTGTAGTCTGTTCACTGCAGAGCTAAATACCACACGTCGTGAATTACCATAATTACCTTCACTAATTAAATATTTAAAATGACATCGGCCTGCTCTAATAGCTGCCGTTTGAATCGAAGATGGCGCCGTTCTCACAGCACAGAGACACCTTTTCCCGCCGAAATGCTAATTCTTCTTTCAAACTAAGAGACAAACCGTGTTCCGCTGCTTCCGCCCGCGCTCGAGCGGCAAGCGCTAGGGAGACAATAATTCGACCTGCATCTGTCCGATTAGGTACGTCGTCGTATGATGTAGATGGCGTACTCGATGCGGGGTGTTTGATAGAAGGCATTTCTCTCACAGTCGATGTGTTCATGAGCGTTGTAGGGTGAATATTATGTTCCGGGCCGTTTTTGTTCGGACGTCATTTTGGTTTGGCGGATACTTGTCAGTTCGCATTTGGTAGTCGTAGAGAATAGTTGATTACAATTTGTTATAGAGTATCTAACTTTTCAAAATGTAATGGTGGCAATGCTGTAACCATTAGTGATCGCTATCGTCACATGTTGGGAAACTTATTGGTGGCCGAGTTGGGTCAATTGGATCTGCAACATATGTAGTTTCAACAGGACGGTGCCGCCTTATACATAGCCCGAGTTACGCTTGAAATTTTGTGAGAAATTTTCCCGGCGGTATAATGTTAAAAAGTGGTGATATAGACTGGCCTCCTCGATCACCTGATTATGAAAAATATGGTTAAAAGAACACGCATTTGTAACGCTGCCAGAGGTAGCCACGTGGCCAAAGTCATATTTTATAAATAATTGTAATAAACCAAATAATCTATAAATAGAAAATAAATTTAAAAAATATGTTGTATTTTTTAGTTATTTAAAAACTATATCGGCCTGGAACATAATATTCACCCTGTATTATCTTACCAGCATAAGGCTACTGGTAGGGTGATGTCGGGGTCTTGAGTTCTATTGACGTATGCTAAAGATCTCTTGGGTTGACCACGTTACTAATAAAGATGTAGTAAGACGCATAAATAAGTCAAGAGATCTAATAACAGTGTGATATTTTATAATTCATTATGCAGGAGAGGATAGAAGGCAGCAGAGCAACAGAGTAGTGTAGGTAGAAAGCTATTATTTGGCTGTACAACCTCAGAAAGTGGTTTAATGTCCAGAATATTTGTGATCTTATACAGGATAAATCAGCATACTGTAAATGATCGCTAAATGAAGAAGTTCCCTCTGTCCCAGACTGTCACGATTCCGCTAGCCCCCTCCCCCTAAACCTAAGTCTCTTCAGCCGCGATGTTCTTCCGGGGTCCCGATTTCCCTGCATTTTGAAAATGTGGAAGATCTGACTCATGTTACAGATATTGAAATTTTATTTTTTGAATACTTCTTTAATCATCAGAACCATAACATCTTCACTCATAGTTCTATCTATCCAGCATATTTCATGAATTCTCTTTGTTTATCCATTTTTATACTTCGATGTGTAGGTCTGGTATTAAAAGTTTAAATATGTACATTCCATTTGTGTAGATTTAAAAACAGAAAACAAAAGCGAAACTGCTTCTGTTCAGAGACGGTTTCGGAGTCGGAGTATTGTATTTTTCGGTTATCGGTTGTGCTAAGAGACTGCATGGATAGCGACCGTCGTAGAAGAATCGGAGATTTAGTGATACGCACACGTTAGTGACAAACCAATTGAAAATCCAGGACTAGCTATCGAAGCTGATTACGGCAACACTTCTGTAGATCCACATTTCAAACGCATTAGTTCATCTGACCATTCGCATTCGTAATTGAGATCATGACTGCAGAGCATGCAGATAATTATTGTACGAGCTTGCTTTTAACACAAGGCGACCGAGGCAATTTAAAGGCTTTCATATATCTTGTTTTGTTAGAGGATTTTTATCAGAATCTAATAGGAGCACATCTGACGAGAACGGTGAGTCTCGCGTAACGTACAGTTACGTATATATATATGTATAATTTATTTCCCCTTGTCTGGCGGTGAACCCAGCTGGCCGGCGGCCCTTCGGAAGGGTGTACAGTGTTCCACCAGATAACGAGTATCAATACTACTATCGCGAGATCACACCTGTGCTTTGTTGGACTGTACACCGCGAGCAGGGTTGCCCACACTGACTTCACTACACCCGTATAACATAACGAAAAGGGTTTCGAGTTTATTTGATTTTTTAACATACGCAGATTCGTTTTGTATCCTAATATATTAAATATGTTTTGGATGATTTATAATAACATAGAGTTGCTTAATATTAATAATAGTTAGTAGAATAAAATTATAAATAAATAATAAATTTAAATACTAATTAAATGTAGTAATTAGAAAAAAATATACAGTGGCCCAAAAAAAGTGGGAATATCTCATAATACATGAGATATTTCAAAACATAATATAATTAATTATAATTCTTAGTGTAATTTTTTTTGCACAATATTTAGCTAATCGGAAATCATAAACACACCCCTTACTAGTGGGTTTGAATCTGGTGGGTTTAAATCTAGTGGGTTTAAATCTGCATCATCTAGTGGGTCATGCATCATCTAGTGGGTTTAAATCTGGGTTGTTCGGTGACCACATGCCTGGCCATTCTAACGACGAAGAAAGTTGATTGTATTTCCGGCTGTGTGAGATGGAGTTCCATCATTTACAATCATATATAATACAATCCATGTACTTTCGTTTAACCAACGTCTTTAGACAAAATAAATTCGTCGTTTATACAACCCTACCATGTATTTATTTGTAATTTTAGAGTACTATTAATAGTGTTTTTAAAGTTTAAGTTTTCTTACCCGTATAAAAAAAATGTATGGATGTTTTTAAGAACACTTTTTATGACTGAACATGATTAATTTATTGTTTGAAAATCCTTCACGTAATAACTAAAGGAAATAATTATTTATATTTATATTTAAGGAAAAATTAATCCATGTACCAAATTTAAAGAAAAATAATGAAATCAACACGTTAAAAACAGTAAAATAGTAAATTTTGCGAATTAGTAAAAGAGAGAGTAGACACTTCAATGATTTGCACGCAGTTGTAAGCCTTTCTAATGTTATTCTATTAAAAAACAGCATAGGTATCGAATCCATACAAAACAGATCAACCGAAAGGAATTTTCAATTCAGTAAATAGTCAATTATTTATTATAGCTCGATGCGGCGAAAACACAAGAGCGCCACGAGTACAGCGGTGAGTTGTGGTAGTTTTTAGTTTTAAGCAATTAAAGTCTCTACTGGTACACAGATGGCGCTAATTGTAAAATAATGTTTCCGTTTATGTTAATCCAATTTTTTGATTAATATTTGTTTCCCGGACTTTTTAGTAATGCACAGCTTTTTTGCTTGTATCTGTGTATGATGCAAAATCATGTGCGCGCGCACATTAGCACACCTTACCAACAGCCCAAAAAAATTAACACACACGGATGCGTTAAGAAATAAAAGGAAATTGCCCGCTACAGTTGGCAGCCCTGGCGGAGGCGATCCCCTTTCTAATAGCGGGGAGCGTGCCAGAGATGAGACCGGAGCAGATGATAGTGCAGGTGTGAACCACGCGAGGCTGTCGTGTCTCCTGCGCGGGTTCCGCGCCCCGAGGAGGGGGCCGCGCGCGAGGCTCCTACTCGGTATAGCATTATCAAGGTTCCGGCGGTCAATGATCAAAGTTAGATCCACAGCCAGCAGCTTTTATCTTAAGTGCGCTCTGTACAATCAAATATACAATTCATTTTTATTATAATTTCTGCGAAATAATAATATAATAGAAATTAATTGATAATTCTGGCGTCTGCTATCAGATTACTCAAAGGTATTTGAGATTCTGTGAAAGATAGCCGGTAGATGACTCTTTCAAATAATGGAACGATTAAATGTATTAATATCAAAAAAGGTAACATATGGGTTCGAAAATTTGTGGTTAAAAATATTGTCGCTGTAGCATAGTTGGATAATGCACCTTCCCCGGTTAGGAAAGAGATCCACGTTCGAATCCCGGTAGCGCAACAACAATATTTTTCGATAAAATTGATTTTATGTGTATATCTTTCTAATTAATATATTTAAAATATCACAGAGCTATGTTCTGAATAATTACAACTTAACAATAAGAATGTGTTCTCCTAATATATAAAGTTCACCAATTCTCACACTTCAATATCCACATTTATCAAATTTTTTAAAGTTATATATGTTAGTATGTGGACTCGCTTCGAGTACCACTACACCATCGCCATCTATGGACGAAATTTGATAATTCTTTTTCTTTTAAAGGGTATATATGTTATGGAAAGATGATTTTTTTAAAATTATTTTAAAGCAATATTATTTATCTGCAAAATGTTTTTTAACATATTATATCAGAATACGCCTGAAAAATCGATATTTTCCAATTTTTTATATATTTTAATATTTTGACCGGTACATTATATTAGCAATATTTGAATTTGTCCAAGAACACACAATTAGTGGATTTTTACTAACAATCTCATATGAGATATATGATACCTGTTTATATAGTACACGTTTTATGTAAATGCCTTCGATAGCTGGTTCCTAGGTTTCCGATTACCAATACGCACACATATGATATATGAACTGAACTAATCTTTTATTTTTGCTGTCTTTCTTGTCCGATGTTGTTGTTCTTTTAGTTGGGTTATCTTTCGACCGACCGAAGCGCGCACCGGTTGTTTATTTGGAACGCTGGACTGGTCAAAGCACGGGATGTGATTGAATTGATTGTTACCGTCTTCTTGGCTTTCTGAAAAAAAGGCGGCAATACTCACACACATACACATATACATTATTATAAACCAAGAAACCCAATATATAGACAGAGAAAATAGAACGTCATAATCTGTCAGGTCGCGGGCCAGAGCACCATCCTGGCATTTCTTTTGAAATGGGATTTACTTTTCAAGTAGGTGAATTTAGAAATATTTTGATAGAAGAATTTCGTATATTAAATATCCTACAGTGGACGGATATTACGAGAATGCAAAAAAAATATATGGCACAGGAGCATATTACGAGGAAATTTATAGGTTTTTTATAGGCGGTATCCCATTCTTTCAACCATTGACCGCATGCACTTGGAGCTCAACTTAAATAAACAGCTAATTCATTGGTGGCAAAAATCATTTCCTTTAACCCTTAGCACTACACCACTGTTTACAATGTGCCTAATATTTATTATTTTTTTTAATTAATTAAGTAAGCATAATTTGAAACTTATGTCGACCACTCAGAATAAAAAGATTGCATCTGACACTGACACAGTTTTAAGATAATGAACTCAAAAGTGTTGATATATGTTGAATTTCAACATATATTCATATATATGTTACAGTGGATGTGTATTACCAGTGAGAATATATTTTTACTGACGTTTCAGTGAGATCATATCCATATACGTTTCCACCAGCGGAAATATATTTCTACTGGAAACATAACTTCACTAGCAGGTTTTAGCGAATGTATATTCCATCCTAACCCATAATTGAACCTAACCTAACCTGTGTGTTGAAAAGGAAATAAAAATGGCTGAGATTATAAACATGTAGTAAATAATTGTAGACGAAGCGAATAAAAGTGACAGCTGTAAGGCGACTTTGCTGTAGGGCGACACATCGACACTTAGGGCGTATTCTCGCTTGTCAACGAATACAAACTCACTAAACGTAACCGGTGAATTTGTATCTTAATTGTTAGATATACATCCGCTGACCGGCTTAGCGAAAATACACTTTCATCAGTGAAAATATATTCTCACTGGTAATGCAGATTCACTGTAACGTATATATTGTTTTGAGTATGTAAATATGATCAGTTTTAAGGTATTAACTTATTTTCTGTATTATCGATGACCGCTGTGAGATGAGGGAATTCAAAAATAAATAAAAATATTGTAAATTAATAATAATGATCCTTAAATAGAAATAAATAACTGATGCAGTTGGAACTGCAGCTCTTGGTATTTAGTTGGTGTGTATGGAAGAGATAAAGAATAATGCATTTGGAACCCTTTTCAGACAATAACTCAAAATAACCCAAAATGTTAGCTGAAACCTTGTTATTCTAACGGGTCGATAATATGACAAAAAAATATTAATAATAAATAATAATTTTAAAATTAGCAATATTAATTTTGTGGTTAAAATTCATATTTTTTATTTATTATTTTTTTTAAATATACTCTGATGAAGAAACAATGCCATATATTTTTGGTTAGTTATGACATCCTGAAGAAGAAAATGGTATTTTTTGAAACCGGTAGATGTATTTAAACTCAATTCAAGTGGTTAATAATACAAAGATAATAAATAAAAAATAATTACTCAAAATAGCCCAAAATGTTAGTTGGAACCTTGTCGAATACGTGACGGCTATTCTTGAGTGACAACTCACGCCGGATTACGCCGCACCCTTGTAAGGTCAGCCTGGTGCTCTGAGAACTGATGGTCTGCTGCCCCTGGGGCTGCGGGACCGACTGCCGAAGATGGAGAACAGGTGGAACGCGTCGCACTTTCTCCGATGTACCATCGCCGGTGACTGCACTGAATACAGATGAGTCAAACATCTTACAATGTAATGTTTCCAACGTCGAAACTACGATCCTGATGCACTAACTAAGATGGGCATGTTATTGCATACGTACGAATAATACTCAGCTTCCCAAACATGTGCAGCTATCTCATGGCAAAAAAAATATGGTACAGCACATAATATTTGTGAGAACAATAAGAGGTGATCCACTGCTTACACAGGACTATTTTATTAGCGAATGCTCCCATATTAGTCGTTCTCATTCGTCACCAGATTGAAATTTTTACTATATAAGGCAACAATGTGGCTATGTGTTTACACGTTTTTATACTTCGATAGGTTTGAATATGCGCATTGCGTTTGAGTAAATTTAAAACAGGAAACAAAAGCTAAACTGCTTCTGTTCAGAGACGGTTTCGGAGTCGGTATTATATTTTTAAAGCGGCGATATAAAAACATTTTTTGTATTGTATTTGTTTGGATTATCGGTTGTGCTACAGTTTCGCAAGCTAGCCAGCCGAATTTTCAGAAGATTCGCGACCAACGGTGGAAGTATCGGCGAGTAACAGCCCAGTTTCGCAAAGGTTGCTATCTTTTTATTTACATAGGTTGAATATATTCTACAAACCAATTAGAAAACCTAGGTCTAGATATCGAAGTTAATTACGGAAATACCATGTAACAGTGCAGCATTGCGGCAATGCAACACGACATGGTTGCCAACAACTGTACTTTCGGTGTAGATTGTGTTATTTCTGTGCCTTACCAACACGTAACAGGTGAGAAATGAGGACACATGAGGTAACCATGAAAAAATGGTGGTCCGTGGAGGGAAGAAGGGATCCAGATCTCATGGAGTCCTGCCAATATAATGGATATACATGGTTAAAACTTTGATGCAAAGCCTGTTTCTGAACTGCACAAGAAATACTACGGACCGGAATAGGTGACGACGTCATCACGACATCCAGCCTCAAGTGGGCCAGAGATGTGATGAGACTGGACCATAATAAGAAACGAGTACGTTAGTGGCAGTTACAAGTTTAAGGAATACGTACTCCGTTGATATAGCCACATAATGCGTAGAGGCTATGACTACATTACCATATAGGCCATTAGCATACCCTCCGCTTACCCATTACATACCCACCGTATTAAGCTCAAGGTTCTTCACTTTAGCCGTCTGGTTGGCGTTATTTTAATGCTACTGTAGTGGGTGGCCGATAGCGCCCCGCAGGGCGATACCGCGCAGCTGCCAAAACAAAAAGTTCCCCTCATTCTCCCCATCAGAATCACTTTATTAATAAAGACAACAAAAATGAGTATAAAGCATTTGTATCGCACAGAATTACTCGCCGAGGAGGCGATAAGCCACGTGTCAGTAATTTAAATGTGTAATCATCGGCGTGGTGCCAAAAATCCCGTGGGATAGATTTCAGGAAAGCAAAGACGTCTTAGTAAAACGTCGCAAGCGGCGGCCTGTCGCCGTGTTGATACTTGCAAATATGACTATACGTATTGTTATGAATTTGAATAAAAACAGAGTATTCTGCTGGCGGAAGCCATTCTCGATTTTACCGCTGTAGTGTGCCTGTATTGATCATCTTTTGTGTTTCATTTCTTTCGACCTCATAATCATCATTATTATCATCGCCGGTTGAGAGAAGCTGAGATCGGCGAACCACCCAACCTACATTCTTGTTTCCTGTACGGAACAGCAGGATTACAGAAAACAGAATGAATATTGAGAAATTAAATACGCAAAGGCAAGTTACATAAAGTATAAAGAAAACAAGTCGAAGGTTGTAACTACAAGAGAAAGGGGACAGCTTCGGTAACATGAGGGATCAGCGATCAGCGTTGCAGAATAGCATCTTAACCAGGAAATGACGCAACACCGCAGTTCCTGGCGTCTACGTGTCAAACGAACAAGACACAAGATGAGAGAGATGTTCTGCAGCATTCAACAACTCATTTTCCGAATACTATGGATAGCTCTTCATAACGGAAACGTTCCTTCAACACTTCAAATTCAAACTCTAAGCAGATGTAGCAGGTTACCTCGGGGAGAGGTGCCAATCGTCGCCGAAGTCTTCTGGCGGTACGCGCAAGGCTTGCTAATCTCGTCGTCACCAGCACACTCGCCACTATACAGTTATGATGATTCTTCCGGTCCGCGCATTGTTCCGCCTCCGCCTCCATCTTCAGAGCAGCGAGCCGCCAGCGCGCCGAGCTGCTCCTGGACTCGGCGGTCATTTCAGGTCATCGGCTGGACGCTTCACCGTTAACCGGTGACGGGGTACTCCGCGGACATGGACGCGCGCCAGCCCAGTGCCGATGAGGGACTTGTATTCGGCTACCGATCACCAATCCTGTTTCATCAAGCGTCAAGCGAGGCACACTTGACCGATGATTCTTCTAAGGATGCCCACGTACGTACGCGTACCTTAGAAGTCGCCTTCTATCAGAGGTTGTCCACCGTGTTGATTTATCCTCTATAAAAATCACCAACATTTTGGACATTGAACCACTGCTATCGACGGAAGTCCCCGGTCACAAGTGGTGGATAATGATAGAATTGGACAGGATGGGAGTAGAGGAAGTAGGGAATCGGAATGAGGCAATGGATGAGGGATGAGGGGAACCTTCGAAAGCTGATCAGGATGGATTCACGGAACCAAAAAACAGCTCGACTCATCTGGTTGATGACTCTTTCGGAAGTTTCGGATTCTGATGAGTTTACACACAAATACGTGTAAAATGACCGCTAATAACACGAATCACAATGACGAACAATTTAACTCTAAATCTGAATGAAAAACAAACATATAAACAAAATTTTAATAAATCAAACGTAAATTTAAAAAAATTTATAAATAGCTTCGTCTCTATGAGATATCTGATATTTGTTGGATAGATTTAAATAGCTAATAATGTATTCTGCATGTAGCTGACAAAAAAAGGCCAAAAAACTGTATATTGAACTCAAATTTCTCCAAATCCTTTATAGGGGGTTTATAATTACCAATTTATGTAACATGAATATTTTTAAATGTTTCACATTGATAGAGATATTACTTCCTCGCCTTCTACGTAGTCCCAAGTGTCACAAATCCACTGGGTCCGAGACGGTGGTCGAAAATCACATCCTTTGGTACCAAAAGCAGAGGCGATCGGAAGCTACGGGCGTGACTCTGTGCGGAGAATAATTATATCTCATTATACATTACGGGTACAGATATTGTCCTAGCGAAGCCATAACTGCCGGGTCCAACTGTACTTCTTCAGTAGGTACCGGCAGGACTGCACCTGCGACCAGCCCTATCACCTTTCATCTGGTTCTTTACACTCTATTACGACAGCCAAGAGAACGAACGTCTCCATTGTTATGTACGTACCTACAATCCGAAGCCACATCCTTCTCTTTTAGATAGTCAACCTTAACCTTTTTTGATTTGAGGAAAGTTGAGTTGGAACCGATATTTATCAATCTTATTATTTATGCTTTCTGTAAACGGATGTGCATTGAAAGGGTTATTTCGTATTATCTAATTTATTGCTTTGTTTACTCGGTACAGAACCCGGATTTAAAATATCTTTTATATTATTTAATGGAGAAATATCTTTATAAACTAAACACAACCCTTCAGAGATCAGACGAGAAAGAAGTGAAAGTCTATTGGAAGTGAATTGGTTATTAGTACACTTAAAACTCAATAAACGTAATTAATTCAATTTTCTTTGAAGGGACCAACAAAAAAAAGGAAACGGAGGGAAAATGTAAATGGGGGTATTAAAAACAAATCCTTTACAGGAACTGGGTTTATGGGATGAGTAGACAAACAGTAGTTCTTCTTCCACTATTTCACCAATTTCCAATACCTTCAATATTATTATGTTGGTATCAACGACTAAATAAGTCTGAAAGGGTTATTTAGACGTTGATACCAACATAATCGAAAATGCGCGTGCGAAACGTTTCCAAACTAGTTTTAGATATACTTGACAGGTGGCGCAGGCAGCAAGAGAACTCAGTGCAGTGGGAAGGCGCCGACTCCGAGCCATTTTACCTGCGCACTGGGGTGAGGCAGGGCGGGTGCATGTCGCCAATCCTCTTCAATATGTACGTGGACGAATTGAGCGAACGACTGTCTGATGCAAAAATTGATGTTATGCCGATTATACTAGCGCCATCTATAAAAGGGAAAGCTTTTACAGATATGTGAAACATATGCCAGTGAACACAATATTTCATACAATGCCAGCAAATTGGTCATAATGGCGTTCAAATATGGAAAAGGGCCAGATAATATCCCTCCCGTGTGGCTGGACGGGATAAAATTGAGAGTTCAAAATAAGGTCAAATACCTTGGCCATATATTTAATAAAGATGGACAAGACAATGATGATATAGAACGGCAGAGGAGACAGTTGAGCGTTCGTGCAAATATGCTGTCACGGCGTTTCTACCGATGCAGTAAGGAGGTGAAGAGCATCCTGCTTAAATCGTACTTCACCAGCATGTATACCTGCGAGCTCTGGTCGAAATACAAGCAAGTGATGTATAACCGTCTCCGAGTTCAGTACAACAACTCATACGGAATACTGTTCGGATTGGCGCGTTATTGTAGCGCATCTACAATTTCACCAAAGGTCGTATACATGGATTCGTTCCGCTTCTAAGACATCGAATTGCTGACGTAAAGCTGCGACTGGAGCTCAGCACTCGGCACCAACTCTCTGGTGCAAGCGGCGCTCTCATGGAAAGCTGGTTCCCTGACCAGAGAACGGCAGCGCCTACAGAATAGCTACATATACAACAATGGCCGTGACTGAAGTAGTTATATATGTAATATTTATATTTTGTGAGTATATTATGAACTTTTTTAAATTTTTTTATTTTTTTTGTATTTATTAATATTTACCTTGGTTTTCTTTTTCATAACATATTTATTTCATAACCTTAATATGTATTATCTTTATGACGAATCGAGTTAAAAAAAAAACCTGATTACGCTGGAATAAATACATTATTATTATTCATGAATACTTTCCCAGCCTTCAATGTTGCCATACTGTCTTCTGCGCAGTTTTTTTGCTGATTCCAGCTTGTAAAAAATAATAAAAAACAAGGCGTACAAATCACGTAGGTATGAGAATAAAAAATGCGTGTACACGACAAGCAAACAACTAATACAATCTTGGCTCTATGGCGAAGAGCGATTTTAGACGTAAATTGCGGGAAAAACAAACGTAAAGTAGGGTTTTTAAAGTACTAAAACGAAACGGGACTGCAGAAAAAATACGCAAATGGAGGGAAAACGTGAATTTCGGGCATGTAAAATCGGGGTTCCACTGTATACTGTTTTTGAACATATCTCACGACAATCTTATTATATCTTATTGTGTTCAGAAGAACCCTAAGAACTAGATTCAGAAGATTCTCTCCGATGCGTTGCGCGGACCAAGTGTAGAAGGACACATCTGCATTAGTGATGGTAAAATCGTTATTTAAACTGTTATTGTGTTCGTTTGGACGATGATTAATAACGTATTAACGTAATTCTCCGAGCAATGACTGGTATACTAGAAAGTACAATCGACACAATCACAGTCACGGTTTACCATCACTAATCTCCATCTCAACGCGAGGACTCAAAAGATCACTTCTCGACTTAAGAGTAAAAGATGAGGATATCGACTTAAAAGTCGAGTTCACACGGGCCTTTATTTTATTTAACTTTACCGCGCATCAGCGCCGGCGCTAGACTTTTTGCCGCCGCAGACAAGATTGTTTTTTTTCCACCCTAGTAACGTAACGTAGCAAAAATGATGTTTTCAATTTTTGTAAAACCATCCCCGTAAATTGGCCGCCCCCTAAATCGTGCCCGCGCGTGCCACACACGTTAGGGGGCGGTATTTTGTTAGGTCGGCATTTTGAAACTTGCCCAAGGTTACCAGGCTTATCAAAAAAACATTCTATACACTAGTTTTGACTACAAATTACTGCTTTATTAGCATATAATTATAATGTTATTTATTGGATTGTTTATAGTTGTATTATTTTTATTACGGGATTTTTCAATTTTAATGTATTTTTAGGCCTCCCTTTTGATTTGTCTGCCACAGTCAAGCGCCTGCTCCTTCTGTGCGTAACGCCGGCGCTGCCACGTATTGCTCTTTATATGATAACAATTTTGTAAATATTTAGTCTATTATTAAACAAACTTGCACTTGATACTTTAAACTGGTACAAAATCTGGCGAAACCAGTTTAATTAAATATATAGAAATATGGGGTAATTACAGGGTTTACGACCTATCTTCGGCTGGTTCACCATTCTCACCCCATCAATCTCCACATCTATCAAATTTTTGGAAGTTGTTTATATGTTAATATGCGTACCAGTTTAACTATTCATCCTTTTTGTTATTAATAAATTTCCACGCCCCGTCACGAGTGTCACGATCGCAACCTCTCTTCAGCATTCCTACATGTGGAACCAATTCTAGATACACTCTCCTGTGGGTTTTTTTACCGATATAGATATATTTTCAGTTTCTGATATATAAATAATTTTTCTTTGTTTTTGTTTTTACAACCTTTTTATTATATTTAATTTAACATTAAAACATTTAAAACTATCTGTAATAAATTCGTCATTGACTTAAGCACGCAGAATAATTTGTTCTATCCGTAACAAAATAAATATTTCCCTTGTATTATTCTTGAATGCATTGATTTCTTGTCAATGTGAAATACATTATGATGTGAATAATTTTTTGAACCAGTTAAACTATAAACAATCAACAAAGCGAAATACGAAGTACGAGGCGCGTTTTTTGAGTAAGTATTGTTGCCGGATGTTGACATCTGTTGACTCACCACATGCAACGTTAGAGACATTCACATAGTGTGGCCGTATTGTAGTGAGTGGTTGAAATGTTCAAGACGATATATCAGCCCGCCGACTGTGATTCGTATCTTGAATGTCCGAAACTTGAAACCAGCTGACATTCATCGCCATGTGTCCTGATGTGGCGCCAAGTGATTTCTATATTTTCTTTCATTAGATGCGATTCCTCGGTGGCAAGTGTTTTGATAACTATGATGAACTCAAAGACGGAGGACAGACATGGTTTTCATCCCAGGTTCTGTGACGAAGATGCACAAAAATTGGCGCCCCATTATGCCAAGTGACTTTATAATAATGGCGACTATGTTGAGAAGTAGTTTAAGGTGTGTAGCGTCCGAAAAAAGGAAAGTATTATATAACGCACCCGCAAGTTATGTCACTGCGAGGAGACAGATCACTTAAAATTATAGGCAGATGATGGTTTTAAAATGCAACGTCTCTCCCGGTGCGTTTAGTTGGGACTTAGGAGTTTACAATGATCGTCGAGACGTGGCGTGCGTGGGTCTGTCGTGCCACCGGACACCTGCGAAGTGTCTTCTTCTTATACGTTATTTCAATATTTTATAAAAATTATTAATTTGTTCCGAGTTATCAAAACGGGTCGGTTTGTGTCACCCTGTGATGAGCCATAAACTGAAAATACCGTGCCGCCACCATTCAGGCGCATCGTACACGTGACAGCTTTAATACCGTGTCGGAGACTTGCAATAATTCAGTAAATAGCTCTGATTCGCTGGGCGTAACATTTTGCAGTCTTGGACCTTGTTTAGCGGGGCTCTTCGAGAGATTGACCTCTCTTTCTACCCCCCTGTGCGTCCCCCGTGATCACCAACTACTCCATTTCTTCTAGCAACACGCTAAACCCAAATTATGAAAGAATCCTTTTATTGTATGTTGTAGAGAGCTTTTCATTTATTTAATTTAAACAAAACTTTTCCTGCATCGCATCGAAACGATCGCAGTAAAGGTGGCTTGGTCACTTCTTGCGAATGTCAGACTAAGCTGGGATAAACAGCAAAACTTATTAGGCCTTCACTGGACCACTGGTATTGAAACAGCGCAAGATAGTGGAAGATGGAAGTGCCTTGTTGAGTCTTCGGATTAGAAAACGAATACGGAGATGATGACTTAAAAATGAATCCTTTAAGCTTCTAGAAACTTCTGGAACCATGTATTTTCCTATACCTACCTTCAACCAGAGGCAGAAGGCCCTAGGCCTAGGGCCCACGAAACTGCAAAGGACGTACGAAAGTCTGAAAATGAAATTTTAAATAGAAATTATTGACCTGAATTTAACAAAAATAAATAATTAAAAATATTAAATCATATTCAATAACTTTTATAATAAAAAAATTGTTAAGGATAATTAGGAAAACACATTCTCATTGTGAAGTTGTAATTATTCAGAACATATATCTGTGATATTTTAAATACTAATTAAATGTATTAATTAGAAAGATATACATATAAAATAAATTTTATCGAAAAATATTGTTGTTGCACCACCGCGTTATTTTTCGATAAAATTGATTTTATATGTATATCTTTCTAATTAATACATTTAATTTGTAGTTAAGAATAAGTTGGATTATATTAACATTGCGACACCGTATTATCTCTTCAAAAGTCATTTTCAATTGATTGCAGGACCGGCGCCAAACATTTTGCCGACTCAGATAAGACTGTTTTTTTCCGCCCTAGTAACTTCTCCGTAAATCCCCTAAATTGAACCCCCGCGTGCCACACAAGTTAGGGGCGGTATTTTGTTAAGCCGGCATTTTGAAACTTGCCAAGGGCGGCTTTATTAGGAAATAACTATGTTATTTAATGTACCATAACTTATGGTGGTAGTATGAGGAAGAAAGGAAGGCACTTACTTTTCGTCTGCCGGATGCTGGTTCATTTGTTGATTCCTCTCCACCACAAGAACAAGCGTTGCGGGGTGTGTACTAACACTCGCGAAAAGGATTAGTATGTATAAGCGGGATTAAAGTAAGATTAATTATAAACATTAGCGGAGTAAAGCGGAGTGAAGTGACGGTAGTCATCCGTTCAAAAGTTCCAAGCCTACCCTACCTACATTGATTTACATTACTTAAAATATTATACTTGTCTCCTTTATGATTTTTATTTTTAATATTTAATTTGTTTAAATTAGGCCTATCTTACTTTACTTCCTACTTATGCACATATCAGTTATAAGGAATATTAAAAACAATAATAAATAGCTAGTGGAGCCTAGCGAGGTAGAAAGCGACTATAAATAAATTGTAATATTTAATACTTATTGTACTCGTTACTATATTAATTACTTAAGAAATGTTTGTATAGACGCGAGTTTCAAAAGAAAATTATTTTGTAAATAAACGCATACGCGACACTTTCCCGAGACAAGATCAGCTGATAATTTTTTTATAATAAAGATATCATAATAAAGGATTCTGTTTTTGAGAAGGGTGAAAGATTCAAAGACACCCTGAAGGCGAATTTGAGAAGATGTGGCATATACCCTGAATCCCAAAAGTACATTTATTTATTTATTTATATATATTTTGACATCGATATTTTTGTACTAACAGAGGTGGATACATAATACATAGTTTATTGTGTGGGATGGAGTAGACTTCACCTCTGATATATACAGCGTTGTCCTGGCTACTTTGCTAGACTAAAGTCTGTGTTAAAGTAGCCAGTTTTTTTTTCGTGCTGTTGTGGTGTTATTTGGAATAAAAAGATAAATCAAATATGAATAAAAAAGTAAAAATAAAATAAAAATAGTGTTGTAGGACTAGTGAGTTATTAGTAAAAGAATTGTATGTATTAAATTGTTGGATATCCATGCTTCTGATTCATCTCTACCTGATTGAATCATATATTGGGTCCATATTTGTGTAATGTCCACATTGCGGAGGGGAAATTTGCGAACGGAAGAGGACTGACGCAAAAACCAAAAAAGGTGAAATAGGAAAGAAAATGAGGAAGATCCGTCCAGCGGATGCACTTCCACAACATGTAGAAGGGAGCGGTTCGAGAATAGGACTACATATCGCCACAATCGATGAACCGTACCGGACGTCATCCACGTGACGAGAGACCACCGAACAAGACTTGCGCATTCTAAAATGTATATAAAATCGTAATTCGCATGCATCTCTTCTAATTTTCTAACCATTTTATTTCACAAACGAGTCAAAATACGTAACCGAAATTGGGTCGCAATAATTACAAAACGTGCGCGGAATCGCTGGTCAGGCTGTACCCCCGGCGGGTAGCTGCCGCCGTACAGAACGCAGACATACCTCAAATCACGACGCGCCGAACAATCGCTGGTACGTTCAGCGCGCTACACGTGAACTGTTCGGGTTGGAGATTCGTCGGGACACAAAGAGCATTGTTGTCACACCGAGTGTGAGGAGTGACGAGCGAGTCGAGAGGGACACGGCCGACAACTATTCAATTTCATCTTAACCCGAAAATGGCCGAACGTTTCTGACGATTTCTAATTTTTTTGTGTCGCCTCAAAGGCATCGAGAGCCGTTGTTCCACTCTCAAAATGATTCCGGGATAGATTGGTACTCTTCAAATGATATTTTAGATTGAGCTCCGAACGCGAGAAGAGGCCGGTGCGACAAATTTGATATTTTTCTGTCGTCTGTTGGAATATTAATCAAATAAAGATTTCCTTCGTTCGTTATGCTGAGTATTTGTGACGGTGAGACGCTCCCGCAGTCAATTTCGGCAGCGTAATGCAGATATGTAGGGAGGGCGCGATCAAATATTACAGATGACGTTCTGATCGATGGTTGAGAGGGCCGCGGATACATCAGGCGAGAAAACCATGCCACTTGAGGATCCTTGATAACTTATAGATTATCACTATTACTGGCTGATAATTAGCATTTCTTTATTATATATCATCCCAGATATATCATGCTGGGGTAAAAGTTATATTACATTTTAATTATAATTAGATTCTATTTTGTAACTGAAAACATCTGTTCATTTATCTCTCCCAGGAATTTTCAATCTATTTATATATGTTAAAATAAGTATTGCTGATAGTAATAATAATAATAATAACATATTAACTGCTCTCGAGGTAAGTTTGTAGAACTCCATAATCATATATGTGAAACTAAAACACTTTTTTTTTGTTTCTACTCATTTAATTTATGTGAGACGCGTGTCGCCTTGCAAGAGCATTATCAATCTAACAATTTTAACTCAATAATATGTATTTATAACTGTAATGGGGGACAGTTATACAATTAATTTACGTGAGATGAAAAGGGAAAACATTATTCGTTGGAATTCTGAGAATTTCCATACATTTTGAATGCCCCTATTACTCTGAGCAACCATTCAGTTTCATAAAAACAATTCAAATAGTCTTTAAAAAATTAGGTATTGTAGAGCTCTTCTTATAAGTTAGCATTTTATTTTATAGATTAAAATGTATTGGTGAAGTAATAAAGGATATAGCACCAAACTTCAAAAAAATAGTCTCAGCTTCAGCGACATCTATACTGTTACATGAGAATGAATATCGAAATTTTCAAAAAAATCCATAGATGGCGACAGCATAGTTGGTAATAAATAATTGAAACGTTCCATCATGATATCATTTAAAAAATTTTGATAGATGTGGTTGCATGGGTAAATAGGTGAACGTTGTGTAAAGTAATCGCTTAGGCCAGCCGATGACAGGTCGTAAGCCCTGTAATGCCCAAGACTTCCATACTTCACATGTAAAAATAATAGCTCTCTCTGTGTTCTTAATAAAATTATAATAAAATTAAAGAGTTGCTTAGTTTTACATAGGAAGTATGGAAGTCTTGGGCATTACAGGGCGTAAGACCTGTCATCGGCTGGCCTAAGCGATCACTTTACACAATGTAACGTTCACCTATTTACCCACGCTACCACATCTATCAAAAAGTTTAAAATGATATCATGATGGAACGTTTCAATTATTTATTACCAACTATGCTGTCGCCATCTATGGATTTTTTTGATATATATATATATAATATGGGAGTCATTAATACAAGTATTTATTCAGATTATATCTAGTCGTATAAAAGATTTCAAACTTTATCCCCATAATATTATATATATTCTATTTCATTCAAAATGTAATGACTACCAAAATGAAGAAAATTCGAAAATCAATAATAATTTTTACCAAGTTTAGCACGAAGGCAGAATGCGACAGATGTGCGTTTCTGACGTTAAGAACTCGCCGTTTTTAGGTTCTCCACTAAATAGCCGGCGATGAGGATAGAACGCCGTTCTTTACCCTCATAAATGTGACAGTGACCCCCGACCGCACGAAAGAAGAAGCGAGCCCAGCTCGCTCCTCGTGAGTGCTCCCGCAGTGCTCATCTTGAAAGTGGACCGTTTAGTATTCCAGTGGCGTAGTCTCTCTCCATACCCCGGCGGCCATATGATGTGAAATGTATTCACAGCGTGCATATTGACAAATCGAATCCTAAAGATTCGTGATGACTCTTCGTGCGCTCTCGTGGTGTAGTCGCGCCATTTATTTTTATATTCACTTTGTGAAGTGTAAAGAAAAATACAGCAATTATTGTATTAAAGTAACATTTTAACCCTTTCAGATCTAAATTTCTCCAAATACCTTGGATATGAAAAATATTGTTTTCTTGCTTGTGTGTCAAAATTGTATGTATCAAAAAATTAAAAAATTCTAATTAAATGCATTAATTAGAAAGATATACATATAAAATCAAATTTTATCAAAAAATATTGTCACTATCGGGATTCGAGCCGGGATTTATTCCAACCCGGGGGCGTGCATTATCTAACTATGCTGTAGCGACAGTACTTTTGACGAAAATTTTTTGAACCTATATACATCTATCGTTCTATTATTTGAGTACTGACACTGTATAGTCGGATAATACACCTTCTCCGGTTTGGAAAGGGATCCAGGTTCGAATCCCGGTAGCGCAACAACAATATATTTCGATAAAATTGATTTTATATGTATATCTTTCTAATTAATACATTTAATTAGAGTTTAAAATATCACAGACCTATGTTTTGAATAATTACAAACAATAAGAATATGTTCTCCTTAATAATAAAAAATAATAATTAAGATCTGTCTCTAATTATAGGTAAATCTGAATCCTGGATATCTAGTTATGATATAATAATGTCCATCATTCAACCAGATCATTAAATATCTAATCAATAATGAATTCAAAGTCATATCACAGATTAATAGTATTCGGAGACGTGTTCCTCTTGAGGCAGCCCGTCTACTCATTGCGGTGTCACGTGTGGACTATTGTAACAGCATCTACGCTGGTCTGCCAATATTTCAGCTGGATAGATTACAATCCATTCTAAATGCAGCGGCACGGATAATATATGTAGTTTCTAAATTTTCTCTTATAACATCCCTTTTACATCAGCTACATTGGCTCCGGTTCACTGAAAGGGTTGAATTAAAATTGTGCTAGTTGATGTACAAGGCGACACATAACATGGCACCTCTGATCCCAGGAATGGTAGACGTCAAACTCTCAGGACAGCCGCAGAAAGGGTTGTAGAACAGACCAGCCAACGGGCATTAGCGGTGGTAGGCCCAAAAGCGTGGAACTCTTTGCCCTCCGTCATAAGGAACAATGAATGCATCAGAGACTTTATTTAAGAAGATACTAAAAACGCACCTCTTTCTCAAAATCTTATCCACAAGTTCGAATAATATTTTTTAGATAGTGCAGGACTAACCAGCTTGTGTGTAAAGCGCCCTTGGGGTGAAATGTTTTACGAAAATGGTGCCACAATAATTATTTTTATTATTGCCGCCGACGACCCCTGAACGCACCTCACATTTATCGGTGCGCAAAAGTAGAGCTCCTGACAGCCGCAAAAACACGCCCGGTACCGACTTCACTATAAATAAGCGACAACAATAACCGTGCGATATTGAGCGCCACTCCTACCAAGAGGCCGAGCAGAACAAAACATAATTTTTACATTTATGCAAAAATTCGATTTCATATTTAAATATCTATTATAAAATTTAGAGTTTTAATTTATTCTATAAAAATATAACAACCAACTTTATTATTAAGTTCATATATATAAAAAAACAATTATATAAGAAAAATGTTTTTTAAATATTTTTTTATCCAATACATACTAACGAAAATTGATAATATTGACAATTGAAACGAAGAGAAGCAAGCGAGAGAGTGAGGAATTTTATTATTGTCCTTGAGACGAATGCGTTTCAAGAATCGATATTTACCAGTCCGAGAAATTCTGTTTCCATCGCATATTATTAGTTGAGTGCATACGAGTATGATGCAAGGGTGTGCAATTGTCTCACTCACCCTCGACACGACGAATGGTGAGTCAGCATTTTTTATTTTATTACATTCAGTTATTAACATATTAATACCATCGTAGGTTGGCTGCGGTATCATCGCACCAGAGCCACACCTGTACAATTTGACGTGAGACTCGTCATCACATTCAATTCAGAGGGCAGCCAGAGAGAAGCTATAGAAATCACGCACCCCCAAAAGGGGAGGGTAGTCGTCACATTTACGCGTTGCTGTCGTAGAACTCGGTCACAGTCCGGCAGAAATCCAAGTCGCAAGAGTGCGAGGGAGAGCTAGTAGAATGCTCCGTTAGGTCTTTTTAACCACTGAATCGTCCGTCCCAGCAACCCCCAACGGAATACCCACGCCCTAATAAATTCCCAGAATTTTTTTTTTTTGTTCGGTCTGATGATTTTAGGAGCTTAGAGGGGACGTTGTTCAGCAACGTTTGATTCATCTGGCAAACCCACATGCCTGCTCCACAGTGTCGATTCATAATCAATTGAATTTAAATAACCGCGACTGCGACCGTGGTTGAATTAGCATGCGCAGTCAGTCCGGTCGGCTTGGACCATAGCAGTCCTGGCGCTGGCATTCGGTTACCGTTCGCGGGGACTTTCTTTTTCGGGGTAGGCCTCTGCCTGCCGCTGGCTGCTGACTGCTGGCCGGTATGCGAGATGGTGATAGGTGCCCGCCGGTAGATAGCATCGGAGAGAGCCACCGGCGGCGAGAGAAATCCGTCTCGGACATCTAAACCTCAGATGTGTGTGTGACGCCAGACGAGGTCAAGATCCTGTCAAATGCGAGGACCCCTAGAAATTTTAAAAATTGGATTAATAACATACCTAATCATATTTTACAAAGTAATTTATAATACGGTTTGAATATTTAAAGCACGTATTTATTTAATTAATTATTACTTTATTTTTAAACAACTTATGAGTAAACCGGTTTCGGAAAATACCTTTTTCTTCATTAGGATGTCAAATAAATAATAACACGTATTATTTTCCACTGCATATAAACGTATATTATGAACAGTGAACAGTTTATATTTTATTATTTGATTGTATAATACACCGTGAATAGTTTACATACTGAAAACAGTACATTTTACTCGGTGAATTATAATAGGGTTTGACTATTTCACACAGTGAATTATAATAGGGTTTGATTATTTTACACAGTGAATTATAATAGGGTTTGACTATTTTACACAGTGAATTATAATAGGGTTTGACTATTTTACACAGTGAATTGTAATAGAGTTTGACTATTTTGCACAGTGAATTATTTGATTGTATAATAAAGTCTGAATATTTTGCACAATGATTACTAATTAAATGTATTAATTAGAAAGATATAAATACAAGATCAATTTTATCGAAAAATATTGTTGTTGCTACCGGGATTGATAAATTGATTTTATATGTATATCTTTCAAATGAATACATTTAATTAGTATTTAAAATATCACAGAGCTATGTTCTGAATAATTACAACTCCACAATAAGAATGTGTTCTCTTTAATAATTATTTTATTGTATTTATAATATAATGCGAATATAGTATATACATAATACAGTGAATTAATTATAATACAGTGTGAAAATCGTACACAGTGAATAAAAAAAATGTGAAACTGAGCTGACAAAAGATGAGGTTTCATTAATCTTTGTATTTTATATGACTCTTGGATACTTTCTACACGCCCCTCACTTCACTGCTTATCCGATTGACTACTTATTTATCTGATTGACCGTATCCATCTCGGCAGCTCTTCCTTCGATTACATTCATTCCACCAGCACAAGCCAGCCCCCACCAGGTCGCCGGTCGCCCGTCAGCAGATGTGGAGAATTAGCATGCAGCCGACGATCGCTGGATGAGGAAGGAGAAATTCTCTCAATCCATATATCCATACCGTACTAAAATGGGTATGCTACGGCATATTACACTACAAAAGTCACGTTTTTAAATCTCGATTAAACTTTCATACAAGGATTCCGGTAGCAAACAAAAATATTTTTTCGTTAAATTGACTTCATATAGTGATGATAATATCGTTATTTTAACTGTTATTGTTGTAAGTTCGATTGTAACGGTGATTGATAACTGATTAACGTAATTCTTAGAGTAATGACTGATACACTAGAAAGTAAGCCTCGAGTAAGTAAGTTAAATGTCAGTTACCGATCATAGACACAATCACAGCTACATAACGGTTTACCATCACTAATTTCATATGTATATCTTTCTAATGAATATATTTAATTTGTATTAAAAATATCGCAAACCTATGTTCTGAAAAATTGCAAACTTCACAATAAGAATGTGTTCTCCTTAAAAAAAATATAACATATAAGTTCGAAAATTTGTCGTCAACTCACCGTGTTGGCGTAACATAATCGGTTAATACATTTCCCAGAATAGGAAGAGATCCAGGTTCGAATCCCTGTAGCAACAAAAATATTTTTTTGATAAATTGATATTATACGTATATCTTTCCAATTAATACATTTAATTTGTATTAGAGGATAATATCTGCCGGCCATGGTGCTCGGGTAGAGAATTAACTTTATGACTTTTATATCCCGTGAGGGAGTGTTTGTGCGGGAAGAAATTTTCTATTGCAAATATCTCATAAACGTTACATGTGAACAACACCGCGTGATGTGGTGATATCCCCTATGCTTCGCTTCGCACAACGTGCTTACGTCTATAATTTATTTTTATGGTTGGCGAGTTTAAATTCAAAAATTGCACAGTTTTTGATTTTGTGACTACATTTTCTTCTATTGTGTATAACTAATCACTTATATATTTATTTATGTGTACAGTGCACTTTTAGCCATATAGATTGTCTTCGTTTTATAATTTGACATTTTAAATATGAATATTTAAATATATTAATTAGAAAAATATACATATAAAATCAATTTTATCGAAAAATATTGATGTTGCGCCATCGGGATTCGAACGTGGATCTCTTTCCTAACCGGGGAAGGTGCATTATCCAACTACGCTACAGCGACAGTATTTTTAGCGACAAATTTTCGAACCTATATGTTACCTTTTTAATATTAATACATTTAACTGTTCCATTATTTGAAAAAGCCATCTACCTTATTTTTACAGAATCTCAAATACCTTTGAGTAATCTGATAGCAGACGCGAGAATTATCGATTTATTTTTATTAAATTTTGGACACATTGATACAACTTTATTATTAGGAGAACACATTCTTATTGTGAAGTTGTATGTTCTGAATAATTATAACTGCACAATAAGAGTGTATTCTAATATTATTCCATCGTTAAAAGCAATCAACTTTATATTGCTGTGTATCTCAAATTTGAGTAAATCCCTAAGTTTAGATCTTTCTGGTTGATTAATTTAATTTGTATTAAAATAGCACTGAACTATGTTTTGAAAATGCTACTTTATAAAAAAAATATGTTTATTTAAAAAAATATATTTATTTTAGTGCCTAGTCCACAGTTTTCTATTTCCTTCATTCTTCATTCATTCTTATTGAATGTGTTCTCCTAATAATTCGATATTTCAGTACGTAGCACACATTTGTTTGTCTTTTTTCCAATAGCTTTATGAAACATGCTACTGATCTGACGATGAGGGAAAATATACCTTCTCGGTTATTGAACAATTCTACATTTGTAGAATGTCACCGAAGAGATTTATAAATCAGTTATCGGAAAATCCCGAGACGTCAGCACGCTTGGTTTTCCAGGAAAACGAATAAAAGATTTTCTTAGTGGTGGTATTTTTTCCCTACCTGTAAAGTGGCGTTAAAAGTTCCATCTGACTAATCTGTTTGTTTTTGGTATGTTGAATGAGTCTCAGATATGTCTTCTTCAACCGGTGGCGTTATGATTTAGATTATGCTGTTATTAATGATATTATACAATCATATATAATGCATGTTGTACATAAGATTTATGAATTTTCGTTTAACCAACATCTTTAGACAAAATGAATCCGTCGTTTATACGACTCTGTCATGTATTTATTTGTAATTTTAGAGTACCATTAATAGTTTTTTTGATGTTTAAGTTTTAACGTAAAATAATACCTTCTTACCCATATAAAAAATGTAATAACTAAAGGAAATAATTATTTTTATTAAAGGTTAACGTGGGAAATAGTTTTGCCAATTGCTTTTTGCTTTTCCCAAATCAAAAACAAATTCATGCACCAAATGCACCCCGAACGCAAAGAACGGCCATGAAATCAACACATTAAAAACAGATAAATTTGTGAATTAGTATTTGTAAGCCTTTCTAATGTTATTCTATTAAAAAAACAGCATAGGTAACGACTCCATACAAAACGGATCAACCGAAAGGAATTTTCAATTCAGTAAATAGCCAATTATATGACTTGAGTAATTCACTAGTATAAAGACAGAACAGAGCAATATGAATAGCTCAATGCGGCAAATACTCAAGAGCGCCACGGGTACAGCAGTGAGTTGTCGCGGGAGTTTTTAAAACTAAGCAATTAAAATCTCAACTGGTACACAGATGGCGCTAATTGTAAAATAATGTTTCCGTTTACGTTAATCCAATTATTTAATTTATATTTCTTTCCCGGAATTTTTAGTAATTGTGGTTTATGATGATCCATGGCAAAGGATTGTCGATGGTGCGACATCATCTATGGATGACGCGGGAAACAGTCAGTGAAAAAGCGCGCGCGAAGGAGTGTTGACGTTGTGTGGAAAAAGGTATTAACGGTGAAAAAGGTGACAATAACAAGCTATTTCGGCATGTAACGATGGCGACAGTAAAAATTGGTGATTTGGTGAGATGTTTTGACGGTGAAGGAGACGTCATTCAGTGGTTGGAGAAATTGGAATTGGTGGCGAGATTGAAGGATATCGGAGATCTCGCAACCGTCATACCGCTATTCTTGGAAGGGTCCGCGTTTGCCGTCTACAGCGAATTGAGAGACGAGGACAAGAAAGATGCTGAGTGCATCAAAAAAGCCCTGCGCGATTCATTCGCTATGAACCCGTTTCAGGCGTACGAGCAGTTGGCCCAGCGAAGGTGGAAAGATGAGCCTGTCGACGTGTATCTCACTGAGCTGAGAAAGTTGGCCAAATTGGCGGGTGTGGTGACGGACCAGTTGCTCAGACGAGCATTTGTTGTGGGATTGCCGGCCACGATATCACGTGAGCTCAGGGCGTTGCCAGGCGTAGAGACGATTGCGCTGTCATCCCTGCTCGAACGGGCGCGGGCGTTGATGGCTGAACTGCACGATCCGGGCGTCGCGGCTGCGGTCGTTAGACAATCGAGTGGGACACCGAGGCAATGTTTCAAGTGTGGTGGGCCACACCTTATGAGATATTGTACTCAAAAAGCTCTGTCGTGTTGGACATGTGGTGAAACAGGACACGTGTCACGTGAATGCCCCACGAAGGAGGGAAACGGGAAAGGAAGAGCTGGTGCGCCGGTAGTTCTTCCTCGTCAACATTAACGGCGCTACCGATTGTGAAGATTTGTGTGGGAGGAAAGTTGGTGCGAGCATTGGTGGATACGGGGTGTTCAAGAACAGTGCTGTCCAGTTCCATTAGGTGTGACGTTCGCAGTGGCGGGAACCGATGCAGGTTGATTAGTGTTGATGGGAGTCAAGTGCCGTGTGTGGGCGAAGCTGTAGTCAGCATTGACGTGATGTGTGGGGTGAAAAATGGTGAGCGAAGGGCCCAATCTAGTGGAGTGTGGGTTAGTTGTGTGGTGGTGAACAAGTTGTTTGATGGCGTGGATGCGATTATTGGGATGGATTTCATAAAAATGTGTGGAGGAGTAACGGTGAATGATGACCAAGTGATTTTTTCGTGTGTACAAACAAATCTTGATTGCCATGTTATAAATGCGGCAGCTGAACCTGAAACTATCTGTATCGAAGATCAGGACTTTCAAGCACGGTTTGATGGTCAGAAGTGGTGGGTTAGATGGGCGTGGAAAGAAGGACCGGTAGCTTTAATGAATGACATTGCATCATATTCCAGTCTTCACAAGCACGATGTGAAGGATGCGATCAAGGACGAACTGGAGAGGTGGATGAAGGAAGGCTGGTTAAAGCCGTGGACCGGGGAGTGCACGGGTGTTGTACCACTACTGGGAGTCATTCAGAAGAACAAGGGAAAGGTCAGGCCAGTGCTTGATTATAGAGAGCTAAACAACCATGTGCAAAGTCACACGGGGGAAGAGGTTGCAGTATGTGATGAAACTCTCAGGAGATGGAGAAGACATGGTGAGCAACTTAAACTCCTGGATTTAAGGTCGGCGTACCTTCAAATCCGCGTTGACGAAGATCTGTGGAAATATCAACTTGTGAAATTTGAAGACAGAGTGTATTGCTTGACGAGATTGGGTTTCGGGTTGAACAGCGCTCCCAAAATCATGACAAGAATAGTTAGAGAGGTCTTGTCAAGAAACGAGAGAGTTAAGCGAGGCACTGACAGCTACATTGACGACATCATAGTGGACGAGACAGTGGTTTCAGCTGAGGAGGTAGCGGCTCACCTGAGGAGGTATGGATTGGAAGCAAAGCCACCATTAGATCTGGAGGGCGGACGCGTTCTCGGGCTTCGAATTGAGCGAGAAAATGGAGTTCTGGTGTTCAGGCGTGGGAATACTATTCCTGAACTGGAATCAGCTACAAAGCTCACGAAGAGGCAATTGTTTTCTGTCTGTGGGCAGTTGGTTGGCCATTACCCGGTGTGTGGGTGGCTTCGAGTTGCTTGTAGTTTTGTGAAAAGAGCATGTTCTGGGGATACATGGGACTCACATGTAGGAGAAAATGCCCAGAGAATTCTCAGTGAGGTGATCCAAAAAGTAAAATGCGATGATCCCGTAAAGGGTTTTTGGAATGTTCCTGCAGATCTTACGACGGGAAGAGTGTGGTGCGACGCAAGTTCATTAGCGTTCGGAGCTATGGTGGAAATTGATGGGAAAGTTGTAGAAGATATGTCATGGTTAAGAAAGACCACGGACGTTGGTCATATCAATGTGGCAGAACTTGACTCTGTTGTTAAGGGAATAACGCTGGCATTGAAATGGGGACTAAGAGCTATGGAGTTGATGTCAGATTCCGCAACAGTGGTGGGATGGGTCACGTCTGTTTTGACGAAGGATCACCGGATCAGAGTTTCTGGTATGTCTGAAATGTTAGTCAAAAGGAGGCTTGGACTGATAAAAGAACTGGTGGACGAATATGGTCTCGAGTTGACCATCACTCTTGTTAAGTCAATAGAAAACAAGGCAGATCCTTTGACAAGAGTTGATCGCAGCTGGCACAGAAGTGATGTGGCGGCTGTGGGAGTGGTTGAAAACTCTGATGTGAAACGCTTGCATGAGCAACATCATTTTGGTGTAGACAGGACTCTTCATCTGAACCGACTGGTGAACCCGGACGTTCGGAGAGAGGAAGTGGTGGAATGCGTAAGAAACTGTATACAGTGCCGGACCATAGATCCAGCGCCTGATAGGCACAACTCTGGAGTGTTGAACGTGGAGCGCAATTGGAGTAGGATCGCAGTTGATGCGACACACTTTGGGAGTAAGTGCTACCTCACTGTCATCGATTGTGGGCCGAGTAGGTTTGCCTTGTGGAAAGAAATTAGAGCCGAGAGCAGTGAAGATGTGGTCCGTAATTTAAAGGAAGTCTTTAGAGAAAGAGGTCCCCCGGACGAAATTTTACTCGATAATAGTAGAGCATTCCGTTCTCTGGCGCTACGAGAATTGTGTAGGGAGTGGGGTGTTCGCCAGAGGTTCAGAGCCGCTTATCGACCGTCAGGGAATGGAATAGTCGAAAGGCATCACCGCACGATAAAGAGGACTGCGGCACGGAGCAAGATCGATCCCCTGCAAGCTGTATTCTGGTACAACTTAGCATCTGCCCACCCGGGTCAAGAAGAGACGTCGCCTGCCAACATTGTGCATGCTTACATGTGGCGGCACCCACTCGTACCACCTGCTGAACTAGAAGAAACCAAGGAATCCTCGTACCGCCCAGGCGATGTTGTAGTTTTGAAGCCGCCCAATGCAAGGTGTACCACAAGGTGGCAGCCTGGTATTGTCACTCGGGTTGTGAGTGACAACAACGTAGAGATAGACGGTGTGCCAAGGCATGTGCTGGACATTAGACGACTGTTTGACGACAGTGAAGAAAGCGAATCAGAAGATGCAGACGATGAGGAGCTCAGTGAGGCTGTGGAGCTGGATGAAGGCATAGCAGCAGAAGATGATGTGCCAAACAAATCCGAAGGACCAAGACGGGGAACCAGGGTTCGGCGGCCCCCGCAGTGGCTCAATGATTATGAGTGTTGATTGGTGATGAGGACATCAGGAGGGCGTGTGGTTTATGATGATCCATGGCAAAGGATTGTCGATGGTGCGACATCATCTATGGATGACGCGGGAAACAGTCAGTGAAAAAGCGCGCGCGAAGGAGTGTTGACGTTGTGTGGAAAAAGGTATTAACGGTGAAAAAGGTGACAATAACAGTAATACACAGCTTTTTTGCTTGTATGCACTGCACGCCCCTGTCTTCAACACACATTAAGTATTGCATAACATAAAACCTGTATAATCACGTTATACTATAATTTGTTAAAAGTGGCACTTTCATCCCCACCCTACCCTACTCCCCTAGTTGCCCCACTGTCCCCCGGATTATTATTTTGTGCATTGTATTACACAATAAATATTTTTCTACGGGGCTCGAACGCTTGTGCGCTGAGCTGCGTTGTACGGTGGCCGGGCCAACCTGGCGGTGAACGAGCAGGAGCGATTTAGTAGTTTTTGCTTGTGAAGCGGTTCTGGGTTAGTGGTGGGTCCCCGCATTAGCCATGCCATTCTCCTTCTTCCGGCAATGCGAGATCACGACTGCAGATAAAGATTGCAGCCCGAGTAAAACTGTTAATACCGCTCTCCCGCGACCATTCCGGTCCCCCTGTCTCAGCTCCTCCGAGATGCGAACGATCTGGTAAATCATTTCGGTCTGGCCGACCGGTTTCGTCTCCTCTCTTATTGGTCCAGAACGCAGGCCACTTGTGGATGCTGCGCCGGCCACGCCCACGTCTCTCATTGGCCGCATCTCGGCACAGATGGCCAATCGCCAGGCGGGAATTAAATTCAGGAACGATATAATGGCTATGCTATTACATATAGGTATATATTACACCAAACATAGCCCGTCAGTAATAACGGGAATTATAATCTTTTCGTTTTATTATTAACTTAATACGCGTATAAAACATACATTACAAATAATACCACACAAACATACAGATGGCCCAAAAAAAAGTGAGAATATTTCGTAAAATGTGATACAATTACATCCAAATTATATCAACAATAGCTTAAATAGTTAACTAATTTACTTACTTCCCTATATCACGTTTTATTTCGACAATTTCCGCTCGCCATCTTTGATTATTAATTTTCCCAATGTTCATATATATACATACAAAATCAATTTTTTCGACAAAATTGATTTATATGTATATATTTATAATTAATACATTAATTTAGTATTTAAAATATCACGGAGCTATGTTCTGAATAATTACAACTTCACAATAAGAATGTGTTCTCCTTAATAATTCATATTTGGTTTTTTCAAATTGTTGCCCAGAATGACAAAAATCACCGCAGAGGACCGCATTCTGATCAAAAATTTGCGAATTGAAAAACATCGGGGTTTAAAAACAGAGCCTGGAGTACAGCTAGACATTACAGTTTAACATGGAGCTCCATCTCACACAGTCACAGTCGGGCATGTGGCCATCGAACAGACCAGTAGATGATGCAATATGGGGGTGTTTTGATAATTTCTGATTAGCTAAATATTGTGCAATTTTTTTTTTTTTAAATGAATTATATTATGTTTTGAAATAACTCATGTGTTACGAGATGTTCTCACTTTTTTTGGTCGAGCCTGTATAATATTTAATTTACATTTATTTCGTAAAGATTATAGTTATGCACACATTTTTTGATTGTATAGAGTGCACGCCCCTGATGATACCAAATATACTGTAGGGTGCGTACCTTTTGGGACCCTATCTAACGTGGGCCCGTTCCGCATTGGCGTAGTTACGCCACTGGGCTCTGATTACCAGCTGTGTGGAATCTAGGTGTTGATGAATTAATATACCACGGTGATTGAGTCAATCATTGATATCTTCGAGTCACACTCACTATCGGTGATTGAATATTTGGGAATATCGTGATTTTTTATTTATATTTGGTTGTGAACCGTGATTCGGCGTATGTGCATATGAAACGAAAATATATACGAATGAATGATGTTATAATTCGTAATAAGCGCCATCTAGTAGATTCTGTCAAAACGTTTTACGCATTTGACCCGAAATGCGGAGAATTTGACCCGAAAAATAAACTCACATTTTTTAAATGGTTTTCATTCTATACGTGATGATATTAAGTTAGATATATTTTAATTATATACGCTAGAATATATTTTTTACGCAAATTATTGATTGTCCCAACCGATTGGAATTAATATCTCTCCATGTGCCATCTAGATCAACCCGGCAATCCGTACTCTTCCACATTTCCAGAAGTAGAACATCTTACATACAAAATTCATTCATTCACCGGTCATGCAAATACCATAAAGAGAAAGTTACAGAAATTGACTTGTTCAACATTAGCCTTACTGCGCTTAAAGGGTTCTTTTTATGAACCACCTCAATCTCAATTTTGACTAATCATTCTACCTACAAACGAGTCTTGTTCACCCTTTACCGCAACAATAGTTGCAACCTTAACACCCTTTCTCTTTTTATTTATCTTCTGCACCTAAACATTTCTGTGGATTTTCATAAATAGTATCACATGTTAAATATTTATTACGTTAGTTATAACAAGTTTATACACTGTCAAAATCCCTCAATACAATAAAATTGATTAATATAAGTAAATACGGTCAAAATTATGTTTAAAAAAAAAAATAGTGTATTGTGATATCGTGTGGCGCATGCGTATTAATAATAATAATAATAATGTGTTTATTTCAGCGTGATCAGGTTTTTTTTTTTAAACCTGATTCGCCATAAAGATAATACATATTAAGTTATACATTAAAGGTTATGAAATAAATATGCTGTGAAAAATTAATGAAACTGTGATCACAGTCACAGTTTCTAATCACTGGTATTATCGAATACCAATCACAATCACATCAGTGAGCCGAGAGTAGCATTTTTTCTCATTACTGTAACCAATGTTTACCTCAGATTTATTATATTCAGCTGTTAGTCTGCAACATATAAAGATAACCATTTTTTTATCTATGATTTCATTAGCAAAATTCTGTCGCGCCGTTAAGGAATATTCATACTATTAAAAAATACTTCAATACGAAATTCTTTCACAGTTCACATTTTTCTTTTAATTGTCGCGTATCGTTTGTATTATCCAGTGGACAGTTAAGTGGTTAATATGACTGTAATTAAGTAATATAATTAATTGAATTTACGAATATTTTTTCGAGCAAGAAAAATATATTTTAAGCAGAGGTGGTATGACACGTGTGATAATTACATTTATTTCTTACTGAAATAATTCACAATGATTTAATTAATTCAATAAAAAGAAAATACATCAATAGGTGTGTATTAAATTTTAAAATCGTTTCAATGCAACTAATGAAAATATATATTTTTCCATCTATGTTCTTACAGTGAAACTAATTTTACGCGATATTCTTCAATTATCAATTGACTTTGTCCGGCCACCTAGCGTCATTATTGAAAAGTTCGCGCTGGTGTTGGTGCAAGAATTTTGGTCTGCCATCTGGCGTCATTAATAAAAAGGTCGTCGGTATTGGTGTGAATCCCGGATACGATCACAAAACGCAGCATCGCGTGTATTTCTCACACCGGCGTAGTGTCGAAATAAAAGGAGTGCATCCTTTGTACACTTCGCAAGAGAAAATAATTTATTTAAGAACTTCTTATGACCGATTCCCAAAACAATGATTTGCTGTCTATAGCTTCAGGCCTTTTATTATCAGTTAATATAAACATTTTTTTGCTTTAAGGGAAGATTTTAGTTCCAACAGTTTGATGGGTTCATTAAACCCCCTGGCTAACCTAAACACTGACCTTGATATCTCAAGTGGGCTTCCAAGTAACAGAGTTTGTTAACTTGACATGTTACTCAAGGTGAAAACAGAAATAAATTCAAAAATAATATGTAGGTATAAATTTAACTTGTATAAATTGCATCTACTTTGATAAACCGTAAAGTTAGTAGGTAGCAGTGGTAATATAAGTAATAGTATAAGAAGGTAGGTTAGCTGGAATATAACACACATACCTATATCAAAACTAAGACAATTAAAAAAAAAACAAGAATTTTTAATTATTGTATTTGGACTCGTCATATACATAACTGACTTGGCCCCAGTTCTCGAATAATGTTAATTTAGGATACATTTATGACCTAAAATTTTATTCAGTTTCATAACTTTAGCAACGATCTGTGTCAAACCTAAAATTTATTATTTTTTCTAGTTTGTTTGGCTTATTTTTAATTTCTATTTATATACACACACATATATATATATATATATATATATATTCCATACTACTTGTGTAGCTGCTCATGTGTTTTTTATTGTTTTATACCAAACTTATTTTGTAAAAGCCCATAAGGGCGTATAAAAAAATAAATAAACAAAAAATGGAGAAAAATGAATTTATTTTTTTGTCCACCGAGAAATGACTTTTTAAATTATGTTAGTTTTGATACAGGTATGCGATATGCTATCTATATTTCTCACACCAGCGTAGTGTCGAATTTAAAGAATATACAGCGGAACCTTTATATTCATCAGTAATCCATTCCCAAGTGCCTGACAAATTTGGAAAGTTTTTTCCATAACTAAAAACTGAAATTCAATTAATGCATTCCCAGCCCCCAAAAATAGTACACAAATTAATAAATTTTATGTCAAAACTTTACTTTTATTGTTCTTAGAAGACATGATGGTAGGAGCGGAAGAGGAGGAAAATTTAGGAGACAATTTAAACATTAGGTAACTCTAATTCCGGTGATGGTTTTCATTTGTTGATGATTCAGTAGCACTCCATTTAACAATCTTGCCCGTTTTCTAAAACCTTCCTGAAGTAGTCAATCACATTACCATCGAATCCACTTACGTTCTGGTTGACTATGGCAACATTTGGGTGCTGCTTTTCGACCATATTCTGCGTTTTGGCCCAGTTAGACGGTATTGCCGGGCGGTGGAAGCGACAAATATAGAAAGTATTAACAAATATGGAAACATTTGTTTGTTATCAAAATGTGACGAATATAGAGGTTCCACTGTACTTTATTTAAACAGTTTGCAAGAGAAATTGAGTAATTAATTTAAGAATATCAATATTTGAATATGTTAAAGAACACACAAATTACTGGATTTTTACCTATAAAGGCTGTTATTAAATAGATACAGATATCTCATAGAGAAAAAGCTCTTTTGTTATATTTTAAAGGGATATATGGAAAATATGGGGCCTTACAACCTGTCTACGGCTGGCCCAAGTGATCACTTTATATATATATATATACATATAACGTTCACCAATTTTCACTCCTTAATCTCCATATTTTTCAAATTTTTGAAAATTTTATGTATGTTATTACATGGACTCGCTTTGAGTACCACTACAACATCGCCATCTATCGACCAAATTTGATAATTAATTGAAGCAATATTCTCTATCTGTAAAATGTTTAATACATTATATTGGAATACGCCTGAAAAATCAGTATTTTTCAATTTTTTATATATTTATCATATTTTGACCAGTATATTATTTTACCACTATTTGAATATGTTAAAGAACACACAATTACCGGATTTTTACCTATAAAGGCACTGTTATTAAACAAATATCAGATATCTCATAGAGACAAAGCTATTTTATTATATTTTAAAGGAATATATACAAAATACATAAACCTTTAAAGTATAATAAAATAGCTTCATCTCCGAGATATCTGATATTTATTTAATTTAACAATAACTTTTTGCCATAGATGTGTATTATTTGTATGTAAATATTTTATAAAATTCCTTATACAGATAGCCCTCAAGGGACGCTGGAAGGTTTTCCTTACATATTACTTAAATCCCGCTAATAATTTGCCATGGCATAATTGTGAATATCCAGTAACCGTAGCTTTATTGACAGGAACACGAAAGGGAGTCACTTACTCCTATAACGGTTCCGGAAAAAGGTGGATTTTTCCGGTTCTCGACACACAATTCTCGCCTCATTCACCAACTTCCAGTTTACCTGGTCGTGCCAAGTCGTACCCACTATTTCTGGTTCCATCAACACTGTCACTTATCTCTCTTATTATTTATTCTCTTCATTCATCCGTTCCATATGACCAAACCACCTCTAAGCGATCCTTTTTTTAATCCTATTTACTATGCTAAAATCAGCTTCACATTCTCTTATAATTATTTCATTTTTCAATTCCATTTGTACTGTCAGACTTGCTTCAATTGGCAGGTTCCTATTAGATATTATTTCATTCAAAGCGTCGGTTCACATTTCCTGCAGACACCTTCCTTTCCACATCTTTCTCAGCCTTTCCGTTTCTATCAGACATACTTGCCAAATACACAAACTCGTGAAATGAGACGTTTCAAACATAATTTTCAAAAGGCGTATTATTTGTATGTATACAACTTTGGATTATTTTCTTTGTCAATTTCTTAAATTATACTAACTTTATAATTTAATCTTTTTACCTGAAAATCTTTATTAACCATTTACACTTTGTTTAGTTAAATTTATTTAATGTTACATTATTCAAATCATGAATTGACGTATAGTGGTGCTCGCTGACTCACTCCTGAATGAGATGTACTTTTATATATATACATATATTAATATTTTTTCAAAATCTCATATGTTGGATGCGCTAATGTATAAATAATTCAGGTAATAAATATACATAAAATAAAACAAGAGTTCATTTTTATAAAATATTTAATATGAACATAACATAGTAATCAATTTTAAAAATGAGATTGGATGGTTATTATATGCCACAAAAAATATCTTAACAAACAAGAGATTTTGCATACAACTTATGTGTACTGTCAATTCTTTTAACAAAATATAACATTTTTTTATTGTGCATATTTTTAGAAAAACATTTTCAATTAAAACAAATTAATGTAGCTTTAACAAAACAAGACAAGTTTAACAATATTAATAATATCACATTTTTAGTTTAGTATGCACAGTGGATAACTAATAAGACAATTTTAAAACATAGAATGAACGCAGAAACAAATACACAATTTGAGGCCAATATGAGCGGTACAATCACTCGACTCGTGTCATTTGTTCTTCCAGCTTAATACAATAATTAAGACAAAAAATATAATGAGAAAAATGCGCTATTTCAAACAAACAAAAACAGTCGCAAAGAAATAATCAAAAGAATCTAATTAATATTTCATAGTTCAGACATTTAAGTATTTAATATAATCCTCAAACACTTATTTACGACAGACAGACAGACATATATATATTAAACTACGCGACCAAAGACATGTCACACAGGTGTGATACTTCAACAGAATTAGTCAAATCAAATAAAAGAATTGGCGAAGTGTTCCTTCGGATGAAGGGTGAGCCCTGAAAATAATTTTTAGGCGCAATCAGAAGCGACCCGGCTAATTCGCTAAGTGGGGAGAGTCTGTACCCAATTTCGAGATGAAGCACTTGTTCCGCGAAAGACATTTTTTGTCTTCGCCGCGACGGTCGAGGAATCCACAAAATTGCGATGTTTATCTCAACTTAAAATTAAATCAATAATTATATCGTTTTAAAGTATCTAAATAATAAAAATAGAATACAGCGAGAGAATAACCGCTTATAAATTGTGATTCCGGTCAGAAATGAAACAGTGTAAAAAAGTAATATTTAATAATAATCGGAATGCAATATAATAAATAAACCATTACATACGCAACAACGGCGATTATAATCATCATTATTTTGTGTCACGAGAACAGACTGTCGTCGTTAATCGTGAACGGTGTCTTATACAATTGGGTTCACAGTACGCCAAGACCGCATCTCGAAAGCGCTTAGTGAAACGTCACGTCCAGTTCGGTATCGCCAGGCTGTCGTTCCGACTTCGAGCCTGAACAGCATCACCCGACGCCGGCACCACATCTCACATCCAGGCTCAAGGCTCATCACCGCTCAATACCGCACTCGCTGATAAATATCAAGAGTCGGCAATGGATATCACTAGTACAGACGATGACGCTAATCCACAGTAGTGCCGACATCAAACCCGTACTGAGGTATTTATAATCGAGGCGCACCCGCAGGCAAATGAAGGAAGACCGTGCACCCCACCCCGACCCTTCATGCAACGAGAACTGTTACCAGGTATCATCTGATACCGACACTATGGACAATGAGTCGGTAATAGAAATGGAAACCAGCAGACGTCCCCCTCTATCAGAAAAGAATTTAAAAAATACCAACTATCCCGATCATCGTAATTAGGGACATGGAAAACTGAAGAAAGACCTTTGCATAATCGCAATGAACGAACAACATGTTTGAATACCTATTCGATATTCCTATGCGTCTTGCGATGTTGGAGCTGTATTCGCAACAATCTCTACCTGTTTCCATTGTTCTTTCCAGGTCGAGAATCCAACAGCAGAGGCTCTTTGAAATGGAAAGCCTCTCATCAGAGTTTTTTGCGGTGTAGTCACCGGCTCCGCCATGACCAGTCCATTTTGTGGAACCTATCTAATATCATACGTTAGATGAATACAGGTACCTCAAGGAAGAGATGACCATCTACCCTTTGGCCTAACATCTTTATGACGATATATTCCCGATGTCCCTGTCACAGTTGAAGTAAAAGAAGTTTTCTCATTCTTCCAAGCTGTTTGATACAAATACAGGTATCTTTATGACGATACATTGACATTCATCAGTGTCCCTGTCACAGTTGAAGTAAAAGAAGTTCTCATTCTTCCAAGCTGTTTAATACAAAATCAAGGTATCTTTATGACGATACATTGACATTCATCAGTGTCCCTGTCACAGTTGAAGTAAAAGAAGTTCTCATTCTTCCAAGCTGTTTAATACAAAATCAAGGTATCTTTATGACGATACATTGACATTCATCAGTGTCCCTGTCACAGTTGAAGTAAAAGAAGTTCTCATTCTTCCAAGCTGTTTAATACAAAATCAAGGTATCTTTATGACGATACATTGACATTCATCAGTATCCCTGTCACAGTTGAAGTAACATAAGTTTTCTCATTCTTCCAAGCTGTTTAATACAAATACAAGACAGACACAAGAACCTTCTTGTATGGTGTTGCTACCGGACGTGTTCTGTGCCTCCGATATTGGTACCTGCAGCCAGCCGTGAAACCTTAATTGTGTGCTCACGGGCTTAGCGGCTGCAAAACTACCATCTGAACAATCATCCCAGAGTTTTTCACTACTTTCTCTGAATACAAGCTGAGCCGCCGCAGTCGCCGTGCGAGGATGGACAGACAGTGCTCTGGAGTGAGTGACTCTTTAAGTGAATCCTTATGTAGTAATGTATATTTTTTTCCCACGCTCGATACCCTAGATTTAAATCATTATATCTGCAAAAAGAAAACATCTTCACCTTATATAATAGGACACCGTCACGATACTTATAATCATCATTTAATTCCAGAAACCGATTCCCTGACTAATTGCATCACTCTATTTCGTTAAAATCACGCGTAGACCGGAAATACTTTCTAAAATGGAATATCCACAGGCACACATGCGGTTCCAACAAGACCTCCCCCCCGAACGAATTACAGGAGCAAGGTCCGCTCTCGGGATGCCCTTGTGCAATTATGCTATTTCCCCCTCCTAAGAATGGCAGAAAACCGTTCCAAAATCGACTATATAAGCGACCCCCACTTAGCTCGCGCAGCAGAAAAATCAACATCTTCAATACCTATAGGCGCGCGTCCAAGAATTTATAAATTTACGATCTTTTCCCGGGCATTTCGTGTAAAAGTTTATTTGTCGCAAAGAAACAATTTCTTGGAAATTTAATTTATCATTTTTAATATTGATATCTTGTGTATTAACTATCTTGTTCGGCATTTCGCATCGAAGTTTCAACTCAGTGTCCTCGATTTATCGCTTTTGCATTAAATCAAAGTCAATAAATTCCTTGCCGGACTAAATTAACAAGAAATTTCCATGTAATTTTACATACTTGACGCCTCTTCGTGTACTTTGTCGTGTTATCTCGTGCATAAATATAGCTATTACTACCTCCTTCTTCGTCTATCTCTCTGCTCTGGAAGACCTCGCATCCACCAAGAGTCTTCCTCTACGCCTGCCACCAGCACCCACAGAGATCGCCCCAGCCCACCTGACGACCAGAGGCTCCGCGTGTCATAAGATACGCCGTCACCATGTCCAGCACCCATATCAAAGGTACCGTGCGCCCATGAGTGTTACGCATCGCAATTATAACCTACTCCACGATCTATATACTGACATTTCCGCTCTCCGAAAATGAACTCTTCCGTTTAGTCCATTCAAGCCTCCACGAACAATAAAAATTCATTATCAACCGCAGTATACATCCTTGTTGATTCAATCTATTATCTGTTACTAATTTTTAATACTATAATATATTCCTGTGACTTCCCCGAGCTTAAATTGTATATGCCTTGTTCTCACTATTTTTAAAAAAGTGAAAGAATTTTATAATATTGGGAGTATGCATTAATTCATGCGGTTTTCTAAGAGAGGGCGTTACTAGTATTATTTCGCGCCGTGTTCATCCGTGACTATATTCATTTGAAAGCTACTGTCATTGCGCGTCTTTTTCAGTATATGTCATTTGATTGAAGTGTAAACAACATTTTTTTCTATTCATTTGAACATGTCGAACTTTGTGCCAGAAAAAGTGTTTTTGCGGGGAGTTCTTCTTCATTACTTTAACATGAAGAAAAGTGCTACCGAAAGTCATCGTATTTTAGTCGAGGTTTATGGTAACCATGCTCTAGCTGAAAGAACGTGCCAGAAGTGGTTTGCACGGTTTAGAAGTGGCGATTTCAACTTAGAAGACAATGAACGACCCGGACAGCCAAAAAGGTTTGAAGATGAAGAATTGGAGGCATTGCTTGATGAAGATGCATGCCAAACGCAAAAAGATCTTGCAAAATCATTGGGAGTTGATCAAGCAACCATTTCCAGACGTTTAAAAGCATCGGGATTCATCCAAAAGCTTGGAAACTGGGTGCCGTATGAATTAAAGCCAAGAGACATCGAACGTCGATTCTGCATGTCGGAAATGTTGCTTCAACGCCACAAAAATAAGTCATTTTTGCATCGGATTGTCACTGGTGATGAAAAATTGATTCATTACGATAACCCCAAGCGCAAGAAATCGTATGTGAAGCCCGGCCAACCATCAACATCCACGGCAAAGCCGAATATCCATGGCGCCAAGGTAATGCTCTGTATTTGGTGGGATCAGAAGGGTGTGTTGTATTATGAGCTGTTGAAATCGGGTCAGATGATCAAAGGGAACCTCTACCGAACACAATTAATTCGTTTGAAAAGAGCGATTGCGGAAAAACGACCAGAATATGCAACCAGACACGAATCCATAATTTTCCATCATGACAACGCTCGGCCACATGTTTCAAGACCGGTTCAAAACTATTTGGAGAACAGTGGGTGGGAAGTTCTACCTCACCCGCCTTATAGCCCAGACATAGCCCCTTCTGATTACTACTTGTTCAGATCAATGCAGAAAGCCCTCACCGGAATACGCTTCACTTCAGAACAGGGTATCAAAAATTGGCTTGATTCGTTCTTCACCACCAAGCCGGAGAAGTTCTTTTGGGATGGAATCCACAAACTGCCAGAAAGATGGGCAAATGTTGTAGCTTCTGATGGACAATACTTTGATCATTGAGTGTATAACCATTTTTTCACAATAAAGCCTTAATTTTCGAAAAAAAAACGCATGAATTAATGCATACGCCCAATATTAAAATCATACACGACCACTCGGTCTAAATAAACATCTCATTCCTATATTTCCGATGGAAGAAAGCACGATTAATTAAATTCATTTGACCCGGTCGTGTTTGATATTTATATCCACACAGTGGCTCCAATATCATGTTATAAAAGGGAAAATATCTATTATAAATGGTATTAAGAAAAGATTATTATATTGTCTAAGGAATGTGTCGGTATCTATACCACACCATTCGAAGTGCCAAGCCTTCGTAATGTAATTTATGTATCAGGTATGTCATCCTTGTGTGTAAACTGTTCGTATTGATTTTGTCACCATATCTTACGTCCTATTGTCTTTTCTATGTTAAATTTTATATTTGAATATATGTCATTCCGTACTAAACGTACATAAAGCTTTTATTTCTACACCCTGACCTACAAAGCATATCGAGTCGAACCTAGAACCAACCTCGGGACCAAAGAGAAATGTTCATCCGCAGAGCTAGCACCGGCATCATCTTCAAGGGTAGGTCTTGGCGATCCTAATCCAGGTCTTTCACCGAATAATAAACCCTGTATTGTGGAAAATAAATAAGGGGGGAATTTTCGTTATACTGGCGCCCAACGTGGGGCAAACTCAATATATGCTTGGTCAGCAGTTTCGAAATAAAGGTTTTGCGTGTGCACATGTCTTTATAACGTCTTTTCAGCTTCTTAAAGTATTTCTCAAACTTACCACGTTTAACGATAAATAACATCGAACGGTTTCGACGATTCTCACGAAATAGATTTCGACTTGCATCATTTTTTTCTTTCCATTCAGATTAATTTCGGAATAAAATAAATAATTAAATAAATATATAATTATAGAATCTTAATTTGAGCACCTTACCCCTTGTATTCTTTTGAAATGGACAAAATATTAAATATCTCCCGAGCCACTCCGGCATGTCTAGGGCGAGCTCTACTACTTAGAGGCATTACACCTAAACCTGGTTTATCAAATCTCAGATTGCAGGCGGCTGAGTTCAATAAAGAATTAATTAATTTAACTGAAATTCGGGTAGCTTCTCCAATTAGATCCGTTGCTCATGCTAATTTGGCCAGCGCCCCCGAATTCCAAAACATAACTATTCCGACACTTAAAATACCGGCTTCTTCTTCACCTAAAACCGCTCCGCACCCTCGAATCATATCTTCTAGGGAAAGTCTACCATCAATTTTAAACATTAATTTTTCAGCCTGGCCAATTCCCACTTTTACGGGTTCCGATAATGTCAGTCTTTTTAAGACTCGAGGAAACCGCGCGTTCCAGACGCTTTGATCTCTCAAATCTATCTTCTGTATTACCAGAATTCCTCGCCGGACGCGCCCTTCAATATTACCGAATAGCTCGCTCTGAAAACTCACCCTTGACAGAATTGAAGTCGTCCTTCATTAAGCGATTCCAACCACACTCGTTCAATATTGATAAAAAAACTCGAGCTTTGGTCATCCAAGCAATTATCTAACAATACGGCCTCCAACTATATCTGTAGATTACAACAAATTAATAATTCCGTAGATTCCCCGGTATCTGATTTAGAACTTTTAGGAATAATCAAGCGAGGTCTGAATGTCAAGTTTGCGTCATTAATCGTCAGCAGGCAACCTTCTTCTCTAATCGAATTAGAAGAAATTTGTTTATCATTTGAAAATATGGAAGCCCTACCAGCCTCGGTATCTCCAGCTCATCCACATCTTCCTAACCATAATAAACGATCTAGTGCCACGTTAGCTTCCCATACCGAAAAATGCGCAAATTGCGGCCTAAATAATCACCTGACTAAATTTTGTTACAAAAAGCCTCGCCTCAATGAAGCTTACAGGCCTAGAAATACGCGCCGTTCCCCGAGAAACCACTGTCAAACCACAAACAATACATACCCTGAGAGAAAATTCACCATGCCGGATTGCTCCGTTTCATCGCCGTTCGACCCGCGATCAAAAAACTAATAGATAGCCAATTCAATAATGTCTGGCCGAATTGGCTTTCCACGGTATCTCTCTTTTACAAAACATTCCATTTAACTACAATCAACATTAATAACGACCCGGACCTTCGTCCTTATTTAAACTTTAAAATTAATCAAGTTCAATTCCGTGCCCTGTTGGATTCAGGCGCGGCCGTTAATATCTTAGGCGGTCAACTATAGAAAAACTTTCTAGAAATAGGGTGCCCTTTCAAAACTATTGCTACTTCCATACATTCAGTGGATGACAGCCCACACCGTGTCACAGCCCAAATTTTATTACCTTTATATTACAACGAAAATACGACACGTCTTGTTTGCAGTTGTGCCTTCCTTGAACGACTGCATCATTCTCGGCGCTTTCTTCCTACTCAAATCTAATCTTACCCCTAAGCTTTTCGCTGATCTCGGCTATCATGTTTTTGCTACCTCGATGACATCCTTGTGTGTAGCCCCGACTTTGAAACACACATTGAACTACTGAATATTGTTTTCAATCGTCTAAAGGCGGCTAACCTTACCATAAAGCTCTCAAAGTCTAACTTTTGTAAATCCTCCTTAAAATATCTTGGGCACGTCATTGACCGCTAGGGAATTCGCACCGACCCCAACAATATCGCAATAATGTTAAACTTCCCGAGGCCAAATTCTGTCAAACAAGTTAAAAGCTTCTTGGGAATGTGTTCTTATAACTGTCGGTTCATCCAAAAATTTTCTCACATAGCCTCACCCTTGTGTAAATTAACAAGCATCAAACTCAAAAAGTTTGGTTTTATCTGGGACAAAAACGCCGAAACTTCGTTCCAATCACTAAAACAGGCTATGACAACGTCGCCAATTCTAAAACCTGATTATAGCATACCTTATGTTTTAACATGTGACGCCAGCGCGCTCAGTATCGGTAGCTTCTTATCTCAAACAATGCCCGATAAAACTGAACATGTCATTGCTTATTTTTCCCGAAAACTCTCTAAATCTGAACAATCTTACTCAACGACGGAGCGAGAGCTACTGACTATCGTAGACTCTGTTCATCATTTTAGAAGCTATGTAGATGGCACACATTTTACCATACAAAGTGATCATGGGTGCCTCAAGTATTTATCCAATCTCTCCTCCCCTAGCGGAAGGTTGGCTAGATGGGCTTGTCGTCTTTCACAGTATAACTTTACTTTCGTATACAAAAAAGGGTCCGAAAACAACTTGGCCGAAGGCCTGAGTCGCATCACTGTCGCCTCTTTTGCTTGCCCAGACCCTTTTGTAAATCTCGAAGCCGACCCCTGGTACTCTCGTATGTATAACTCTTGTAAAAATAACCCCAGTACTCTTCCTAACTTTATGCTCAAAGACCACCACCTGTTTAAATATACTAAAACCTCGAATAATAACAACTCTTTAGATTGCTCCTCTCGGCGCATGGTGGTTCCATCACACGAAACTCTAAAAATTATTAATGAATCCCATAGTCATTTCTGCCACCTTGGTGTCTACAAAACTTATCACCATCTAAAAAATAAGTTTTTTTGGCCAAACATGTACCAATCGGTAAAACTTTTCATCTCACATTGCGATATTTGCAAAGCTTATAAAAATAACAATCAAGCTCCCTCGGGCCTGATGACCGGCACGAAACGTGTCTCTCGTCCAATGCAATCAATAAGCATGCATCTGGTAGGCCCGCTGCCTCTCTCCAATTTGAGAAACCAATTCATTCTCACGGTGGTAGATAATTTTTCCAAGTTTCTATGGGCATTTTCCCTGAGAAAGGCTACCTCGAAAACAATCACAAAACTACTTCAAGAAAGAGTATTCATACCATACTCGGTACCCAGAACCCTAGTAACTGACAATGGCAAGCAATTTATTTTTCGTGAGTTCAAATCTTTTTGTAATAATAATGTAATTACCGATCTATTCACCAATGTTTATTATCATTCTCAAAACAACACCAGCGAGAGACACAACTCCTCTATAATTACTGCCTTATCAATTTTAGTAAAGGATCAACAACGCACCTGTTGTACGCAACTTCCCGTCATTTGCTCGGCCTTCAATAATATAATAAATATCTCTACCGGATATACTCCGTTCTTTATAATGCACGGGTTCAATTCATTTCCACATGCGAGTTTCCACTTATCAATGGTTCCCGCTGTCATTGAAACTGAAACTACCCCCAACAATATTGACCCCGCAATTTCCTACGGAAAAGGATTATCTAACCTGTATCCAACAAAAAATATACGATAACGTTAGCCTTCCAATCAAACGCTGCCCGATATAACTTTAGGCGAAAGTCTAGAATTTTATGTATTGGGGACATTGTATGGCGAAAATCGTTCGTGTTATCCGATGGACTGAGCTTTAAAACTAATAAGCTTTGTCCTAGGTTCATTAAATGTGTTATTACCGACAAAATGTCTGACCTCGTATACGAGCTCTCAGATTTTGAAACAAAACGCAAAGAAAAATATCACATCAAAGATATTGTCAAGCTTGCGTAATCCCTATCGGTCATTAATATTCAATGTTTCTTATGTACTTGTCATAATTGTATGCAGAACTTTTGTACATGTAACCCGCTCGGCTGATCTACAATTGAATTTAACAATGAAAGTGTGCATGTGAACGGTTGTCGACTCCCATGAAAGATTTGTCAGAACAGTGTGCAAATTTTGATCAAATAAACTCACGATGATGTATGAATATTGAATATAAGGGTGTGAAAGACTAAGTTCACTTGTCTAGATCAGCACGAACCATCTCTATATATATAACTCCAAAGACAAAAAATCCCCTGAATTTATGTCAACCTTGAAGTTTATTTATATCTCCGTCTGCATGATATTAAATGGCGCCAGCTTTGAATCTGGAGACTGTCCCATAGTTTATCATATGACTTAACTTATATTTTGTTTTGTTAAATATTTTACACCGCGTGGAATTGATATGCGAATTTTTTTGAGTCCCTTGTGCCTTTCGTTTGAAAAAATTGGTCTCTCAAAAGCTTTCACTCTCGCGGCTACCGAATTAAAGATGATACAATTGAGAGGAGTCTTCCAGTTCTATTAAATTCATTTCTTAATGTTTGTTCTTTTTTTTTTGTCGAATGTCAGGAGCTAGTCTTCTGGTTCTTGACAATTCATATTAATTAGCATCAAATATAAAATGTTAGAGTTAGGAGATTTATATTCAAGTGCCTAGTACCACTGAATAAAAACTCAAACATTGGAGAAGTCCAAAAACCAGAAATTGTATAAGCCCAAAGAGACCTCTGAGACATTTCCAACGCGATACCAGAGATGGTTATAATATCCACCACGATACCAGAGGATGGTTAATAATACCTAGAAATTGTTCATGTCCATACTACCAGAAGTGGTGAAAATATCTGAAAATTATGCATGTCCCCCGTGACCACTGCACTTTATAATCTCAGGTAATAGGAGGAGTCCTGAATAACACTCAAAACATTGTTATATTATCAAGATTCCGAAAGCGAAATATCACTATTGCCCCATAGGGCCCGTTTCCCTCCGAAAAGGTACCCGCGTGATTACTTCATCGAGGATCGTATGCGCTAAGGAACTTTCCTTGCCAACGATTCGTGAAAAAAAAATCCCAAGGAAAAGGACGAAAACCCGCTGACCATGTTTAACAGACCTGTTGTAATTGCAGACTGCATGCCGATCTTATTTATTTATTTTTATTCATCACTCTCACAATTTAAATACCTGACCACAACACGCTATTCACTTTTAAAATACCACATGAATTTTCATTATAATGTTTCATCAAGTGTCACTAACGTATTTTTAGTAAACTTGCAACTCAGTGGTTGCTGATCTAATTGTGGCGTAATTGCAGACTGCATGCCGATCGTATTTATTTATTTATTTTAATTTTATTCATCACTCTCACAATTTAAATACCTGACCACAACACGCTATTCACTTTTAAAATACCGCATGAACTTTCATTATAATGTTTCATCAAGTGTCATTAACATATTTTTAGTAAACTTATAACTCAGTGGTTGCTGACCTAATTGTGGCGTAATTGCAGACTGCATGCCGATCTTATTTATTTATTTTTATTCATCACTCTCACAATTTAAATACCTGACCACAACACGCTATTCACTTTTAAAATACCACATGAATTTTCATTATAATGTTTCATCAAGTGTCACTAACGTATTTTTAGTAAACTTGCAACTCAGTGGTTGCTGATTTAATTGTGGCGTAATTGCAGACTGCATGCCGATCTTATTTATTTATTTTAATTTTATTCATCACTCTCACAATTTAAATACCTGACCACAACACGCTATTCACTTTTAAAATACCACATGAATTTTCATTATAATGTTTCATCAAGTGTCACCAACATATTTTTAGTGAATTTATGACTCTGTGGTTGCCGATCTAATTGTGGCGTAATTGCAGACTGCATGCCGATCTTATTTATTTATTTTAATTTTATTCATCACTCTCACAATTTAAATACCTGACCACAACACGCTATTCACATTTAAAATACCACATGAATTTTCATTATAATGTTTCATCAAGTGTCACCAACATATTTTTAGTAAATTTGCAACTCAGTGGTTGCCGATCTAATTGTGGCGTAATTGCAGACTGCATGCCGATCTTATTTATTTATTTTAATTTTATTCATCACTATCACAATTTAAATACCTGTGGCCACAACACGCTATTCACATTTAAAATACCACATGAATTTTCATTATAATGTTTCATCAAGTGTCACTAACATATTTTTAGTAAATTTGCAACTCAGTGGTTGCCGATCTAATTGTGGCGTAATTGCAGACTGCATGCCGATCTTATTTATTTATTTTAATTTTATTCATCACTCTCACAATTTAAATACCTGACCACAACACGCTATTCACATTTAAAATACCACATGAATTTTCATTATAATGTTTCATCAAGTGTCACCAACATATTTTTAGTGAATTTATGACTCTGTGGTTGCCGATCTAATTGTGGCGTAATTGCAGACTGCATGCCGATCTTATTTATTTATTTTAATTTTATTCATCACTTTCACAATTTAAATACCTGACCACAACACGCTATTCACATTTAAAATACCACATGAATTTTCATTATAATGTTTCATCAAGTGTCACCAACATATTTTTAGTAAATTTGCAACTCAGTGGTTGCCGATCTAATTGTGGCGTAATTGCAGACTGCATGCCGATCTTATTTATTTATTTTAATTTTATTCATCACTATCACAATTTAAATACCTGTGGCCACAACACGCTATTCACATTTAAAATACCACATGAATTTTCATTATAATGTTTCATCAAGTGTCACTAACATATTTTTAGTAAATTTGCAACTCAGTGGTTGCCGATCTAATTGTGGCGTAATTGCAGACTGCATGCCGATCTTATTTATTTATTTTAATTTTATTCATCACTATCACAATTTAAATACCTGTGGCCACAACACGCTATTCACATTTAAAATACCACATGAATTTTCATTATAATGTTTCATCAAGTGTCACTAACATATTTTTAGTAAACTTGCAACTCAGTGGTTGCTGACTTAATTGTGGCGTAATTGCAGACTGCATGCCGATCTTATTTATTTATTTTAATTTTATTCATCACTATCACAATTTAAATACCTGTGGCCACAACACGCTATTCACATTTAAAATACCACATGAATTTTCATTATAATGTTTCATCAAGTGTCACTAACATATTTTTAGTAAATTTGCAACTCAGTGGTTGCTGATTTAATTGTGGCGTAATTGCAGACTGCATGCCAATGCAAATAGCAAAAATCTCCATCTATGGGAAATGTGACCACTAAATTGTATATTATTGATACGTATGGATACTCGTGATAAGAAATACTGTTACCGCATTAAAATCAAATAAAAAAAAATAGCCGCACAAGCCATTCTTGTTTCATCACGACAATGCGAGACCACACACAACTTTGGACTCCAAAATCTTGGGTGGAATGTGTCGCCTCGCCCACAATACTATACCACTTGTTTTGCAATTTTAAAAACTTGTGTGGTATAACGTTCAATTCCGATGAGCCTGCAAATCAGTAGCGTCTTCAGCTTTTCACCGATAATGACAGGCCCACTGCAAGATGCCAAAAGGTTATCGAAGAAGGGAAAATGGATAATATATCATCGATTGATCTTTATATAAATGAAAGACTGAAAACATGCATCATGACTTTACCTACCGATGCATATATAATTACAAGCAACGTTGCATGAAATTATCCCCACCAGACTCCGGTAAAATTTTACCGCACGGTAGAGCCTGATATGGGACGAGAAACATCGCTCCGAAACTGACCGCGCATTAGGAAGCCAGATAATCTTCAACCTGACAAAACTCTTCCATCTCAAAATACAAATTACACAAGCAGAGGCTTTCATAGTGCCAGAGATGTCAAATTCATAGCCACAGCAGTTATGTGTCGCACCACTTTGCGTTGCGTCAAATGTGTGCAAAATCACTTCACCTCACCAAGCATGAAAAATCACAAAGATGCTCCTTAAACTTGCGTAAATAGTAGAGGCAGCCACCCGGCTGCAAGATATATTCGGCACCGACTAAGGTACTTTATTTGTCCAATTTAAACTACACCGAAGCACAATCTGTCGAGGAAAATGTTGGGGAATATTTGCAATCTTGACCTTCTGGACCTCACATTCCAGTCACTTATGAATTTGATGACTTTCATGATCAAATGTCATGATCATGTCAAAAATTGTGGAAAAAGCTAATAAATTATACTATTTTAATTTCAATATGAAGGGACAAGAGCCAAAATTATGTTACCACCGTACAAGAAATGTATATATTTTTTGCAACAGCAATGCTTATGACAAGAAATAATCATTGATCTATTGAAGAACACTGGAGTACTGATCCCTTACTTGCGAGTACAATTTTCGGTAAAACGATGCCGAGAGATCAGTATCAATTGTCAAATGCTACATTTTTCTGTAACTAGCTTCGCGAGATAAACTCGTTAAACTTTGTTTATTGTCAAAATATACCTGTAAAATATTTGAAGAAATAATAGTTCCACATGAAAATTTATGTATTGACGAAAGTATTATTGTTTTTAAAGGCCGGCTTTAATTCAAACAATATCTTCAGAGGTCTAATATCACAAAGGTTTTGTCAGAATACAAAAAGGTCCCGTGCTGCAGTCACTACTGACATTATAAATGATTGCTTTAATCATTTGGAGGCTTCTCTTGACGGTGTACCACCTTGCAATATTATAAACTATGACAAAACCAATCCATCCGAGGTTCCAGGAAAAAAAAGTTTTTGTAAAGAATGTGTTATGCATAAACGCAGGACGACGTAATAATTAGATGAAAAACAAAATAATAATAAATGGAATTTCATTTTGGCTGTCACATACAAACCGCAGGCGACGGGTCCATATGGAGGAGCTGAAGTCTTAGTCTTAACAAAGGATTGTCAAGTAAGTGTTATCCTGTCTTTCTTAATATTTCCACCATAAGCACCGGAAGCTGCTCGGCGAGGCGTCTTCGGACAGAGCCCGCTATGTCCTAATAGTGCTGATGAAGCTGAGGTACTGGGATATCCTGGAAGCCAGTCTGGTGACTGGAGAGTACACCTACGAGACCCTGAAGACGAGGGTTTCCCGAGGGATGTGCCGAATGCGGAGAGCCACGCAGAGGTCACCGAAGAAGCAAATGAACCTGCCGAAAACCAAATGGCAGAAAACCAGGGCTGATAAGAGACCCAGCTGCAGAAGCAGCCGGGGCCGTAGTGTCAGCCATGAAATTGACCGCACTGATAGTGCAGGCAATTATATTTAACCCGCTCGGTGCGGTTGTACTCGTATCACATTTGTCGTGCCATGCTGTAGGCCCGCACTGTGGTTGTATCATATTTGGTATATGACGTTTGGATATCGGTAAAATCGGAAGTATTTGTTACAGAACTGTTTAAATTAGTACACTAAAATTCCTTATTTCGTCACCGTAGCGATATCTCCAAGATACGCTCGAGATTATTTTGTTAGGTTACCAAAAATGACATTTTTCGGGAACTCGTCCATCAATCTCAAGTCCTTATCAATTTGAAAAATTGCTACCATATTAAGATAGAGCAATGCGCACGCGCAGTTTCGAAAGCAAACTTGTCGGAAGCGGACTCTGCTTCGATGCATTATTTTCAGTACACATTGGTTTAACGGAACGTTAATTTATCACAAACTATTTGCACATTTTTTTGCAAGTGTCGGGTCTGTTCTTCTTTCTACGTGTCATGTTTCAGAGTTGTTGTTGCGAGTTGAATTATAATTCAGAATCAATACTTTTATGTGAGTTTACATTTTATGGTCATTTTTGTCAATTTCAATTTTATTTTATATTGTTTTCCACCGTAAAAAAAAGTTCCTTTAAAATGGCATGGCAAAATTTGCATGAAGAATAAATCGTTGACCTTATTCAAGAAATATACTCTGATTATGAAATGAGTGAAGAAGAATTAGAGCCATGTGACATAGTTAGTGACGATTTATATACCGAAGCATAACCTAACATTCCCGTCATAAAAACCAACGTTTTTCTGAAAATTCATCAGAATCAATTTTTTCAAATATTTCCTCAATTTTTTGATCATATCAAAAATTGTGAAGGAAACTAATAAATTTTATTATTTTAATTTCAATAAGAGGGAACACGAGCCAAAATCACGTTCACATAAATGAAATGATACCACCGTACAAGAAATGTATATATTTTTTGCAACAGCAATAATGCTTATGACAAGAAATAAGCATTTGTCTATTGAAGAACACTGGAGTACTGATCCCTTACTTGTGAGTACAATTTTCAGTAAAACAATGCTGAGAGATCAGTACCAATTGTTATTACAGATGCTACATTTCTCTGACCCATATGAACTAGCTTCGCAAGATAAACTCGTTAAACTTACGATTATTATTAGAACATACCCGTAAAATATTTAAAGAAACAATGGTCCCACATAAAAATTTATGTATCGATGAAAGTATTATTGTTTTTTAAGGCCGGCTTAAATTCAAACAATTTCTTCCAAAAAAAAAAATCATTTTGGTATCAAAATGTTTGTTTTATGTGATGTGATGACAGGTTACATCGTCGATTTTATAATTTACTATGGACAAGGAACACAAATAGCGGATGATCAAAATATTTGAGTTTCTGGAGCTGTTGTCACTACCCTCTTAAATGATTATATGGGTTTATGCATATAATTTGTGATGTGATAATTGGTACACAAGTCTGACGTTATTTAAATACCTTCATACTAACCGAACGAATGCGTGCGGGATGGTGAGAATAAATCGGAAAGGGATGCCAGATTTAAAAAAGTATGAAAGGGAGAAATAGAGGCTAAGAAGAAGAGTTTATTATCAGCCCTCAAATGGTGCGACAGAAGAGATGTGCATATCCTTACCACCTTACACGACGAATCTTTTGAATCCACTGGGAAAAATCATTATCAAACGGGTGAGCCTATTCTGAAGTCAAAGTGTATAATCGGGTACAGTAAATCTAAGGGTGCTGTGGACAAAACTGGCATGATGCTTAGTAGGTTATCATGTATGAGATCTGTAAAATGGTACAAAAAAGTTGCATTTCACATGATTGATTTATATTTATTGAATGGCTACGAGGCTTGTCCGTAAAATAAGTTCCACGGACTGCCGCTGGCGCTAGGATCGTTTCTATGCGCGACCAGACAGCAGAGGCAGGTTATTTGGTTCCCCCACTACAATTCTTCACCAAGCCAGCGTCGCTGCGATGTTTAGTCTAGGCCCAGCAGCCGTCAACGATGGAGCTTCCTCTTGCGTCTCCCGCCAGCTGCGAGTTGCGGTCTGTTATTCGTTTCCTGGCCGCTAAGAAGAAATCGGCGAAGGAAATTCACGAAGAACTTTGTGAAGTGTATGGAGAAGAGTGTATGAGCTCCGGGATGGTGCACAGATGGGTCAGGGAATTTAAAAATGGCCGAACAGACGTCCACGACGAAGCCCGTGCAGGGTGGCCATCGGTTTCCGACGAAACAATTGCCAGAGTCGAAGCGGCAATACTCGAAGATCGACGGATTACAGTTAGGGAGCTGTGCGAACAGATTCCGGAGGCCAGCAAAACCACAATCGACAAGATTTTGACTGAACATTTAGGCTATTCAAAGGTCTGCGCAAGATGGGTACCAAAAATGCTCACTGCAGATCACCAGCGGCAGCGGGTTGAAGCGGCCCAAGAATTTCTCGCTTTTCACGGAACAACCGAAGAGGAATTTCTGGACTCTATTGTTACTGGCGACGAGACCTGGGTACACTACACCACACCGGAAACAAAGGAGCAATCGAAGCAGTGGAAGCACCCTTCTTCGCCATGAGCAAAGAAGTTCAAACAAATCCTGTCTGCCGGAAAAATCATGGCTAGCGTTTTTTGGGATCGAAAGGGCGTATTGTTGTGCGAGTTTATGCCTCGCGGGACAACAATCAATGCTGAACGGTACTGTGAGACCTTGAAAAATCTTAGACGTGCAATTCAGAACAAGAGAAGAGGAATGCTGACCAAAGGAGTGCGTTTTCACCATGACAACGCCCGACCGCACACCGCCTATCGAACCACAGCCCTCATCGAAAAATTTGGATGGAAAATGGTGTCTCACCCACCCTACAGTCCAGACTTAGCACCAAGTGACTTCCATCTCTTCCCCGAGTTGAAGAAAAACCTTGGCGGAACCCAATTCAAGACAGATGAAGAGGTACAAAATGCGGTTGTTAGCTTTCTACGCGGACAGGCGGCAGAGTTCTATGACTCTGGTTTAAAGAAGTGGGTGCCTCGAATGCAGAAGTGCATAGAACGCAACGGCGATTATGTAGAAAAATAAAAGAAGGACTGAACTTTCCAAAAATATACTTTTCTTTAAAATTAAACCAGTTTTTTTATGTGAAAAAAATTCGTGGAACTTATTTTACGGACACGCCTCGTATAATATGTAGAAATTTGTCACCGGTAACAAAAAACATTAGCTGAGCGTAATTAGGCAGCTCTTAGAAAAATACTCAGTACCAATTATCAATACACCGCATCCGACACCTTCAACAAGCCATACTTCACAGAATTTTGTCCAAAACACTAGCCGACCGTATGCCAGAACCCATTTCACCAACACTTAAAAATGACAAACCCCGAAGGCGGTGTCATGTTGTGGTAATTCAAAAATTCAGGAAAAAAAATGTCACAAGATTTATGTGTTGTGGTACTTGTAAAGTGTCCTCATGTGTACATCCTTGTTTTAAAATATAACACACCTCAAAACATTTTTAAAACTTTGCAAACAGTGTTCGGACTATTAATAATAATAAAGTGCCTCTGCCGACTGTTCTTCAAGTTAAAATTATTTTAATGATGAACATTTGCTTCTGATTTATTGGTGTTCCAAAGGAGTCTAATATTTTATCGGGAATCTCTGCACTTTGGGACACGTGAGCGGGTGACCACACATCTTTTGCCGGCCAGACAACAATTGGACATAGGGGAGGTGGAGACGCCGGTAATCCCGCGGCTACCAGCGAAGGAGGGCCAAGAGCTGACAAAACTCCTGGACTTCTCCTTTTATCCAGTCAGATTAGGGAACAAAAAAAAAATATGGCCATAGATACACTAAGGACGACAACATTTTTGGATTAGCTTTATCTAAATATGGCAATAATTTTTGTCAAAAATATTTGCATTGCAGAGTCGAAAAACAATGAATACTGAGGAGTTTGATATAATAGAACAACTATGTCAGGATGGTTTCATTCTAACCGTATTGATGAATGTTATGAAGTTTTAAATAAAGTTCATATTTTATAAATAAATCGAGAGCCAATCAGCATGTGCCCTGCAGGCCTGACTTCTGACGAGTAAAAACTGTTCATCGGATGCTTAAAATTCAATAGGGTGCCTGATAAAAGAAGAATATTAAAAAGAAGAGAAAATTTCACAAATTCGTAAATGAAACAACTTCTTTTATTCACTGTCAGATTGGGGAACAAAAAAAAATATGGCCGTAGATACATTGAAAATGACAACATTTTTGAATTAACTTTATATATATATAGCAATGGATGCTATCAATTTTTGTCAAATTATTTGCATTGCCGAGTAGAAAAACTATGAATACTTAGTTTAAAAAAGTTTGCTTTTAGACCAGGTATAATGCATATTTTTAAAAATATAGAAATAATAACAAAATAAATGAAATTACAAGAAAAAGTCTGCATTATTAATTGATGAAATTTCTATACGTCTAATATAATATACAATGTATAAGGTTGATGCATAAGTAACATTGTGTTTTTACATAGACTGGTATATTTTTTTCACCAACTGTGTTAACAGATGTTCTTAATGGTGTTTTTGTATCATATAAAGGAGGGTTTCTTCTAACATTTTTCAGTTTACCGTTAGCGGTTGAGCTATACAGAGCCCTTGTGAATTTTTAAAACATCAGAGAAAAGAGTGCATATTCGACACCGTTTACTTTTTGAATTCGATAAAGGCCACAATGCAACTGAGGCAACCAAAAACATATGTGATGTGTATGGCAGAGGTGCAATCGATGTTCGAAGCAGTCAACGATGGTTTGCTAAATTCAGATCTGGAAATTTATCCACAGCTGACGAAGAAAGATCGGGATGCCCTTCAACCACCGATGATGATGTACTGAAAGCCATACTTGAAGCTGATCCCTGTCAAAATACCAGGGACATCGCATTGAAGATGAGTATCGATCAATCTACGGTGGTGGGGCATCTGCGTCGCATCGGAATGGTTTCCAAGTACGACGTGTGGGTCCCGCACGAATTGTCACCCGCAAATCTGTTAAACTGAGTTACGGCATGCGTTTCCTTGTCTGCGAGACAAGAGCATGAGCTCTTTTTGCATCGGCTAGTGACGGGAGATGAAAAATGGGTTGTTTATAATAATAAAACGAGGTAGCGACACTGGATCAAGCCAGGACAAGTTCCATTAACCACTCCCAAGGCAGAACTTCATCAAAAAAAAAATTATGCTTTGTGTTTGGTGGGATATGAAGGGCATTATTTATTACGAATTATTGCCACCTAACCAAACAATAAATGCTGAAAGATACTGTGAACAGATTAAAAAATTAAAGTCGGCACTCGTAATAAAACGACCCGAACTTATCAATCGCAAGGGTGTCATCTTTCACCATGACAATGCGCGGCCACATTCTACGATGATAACACAACATAAATTAAAGGAGCTAAATTGGGATGTTTTAAAGCATCCACCTTATTCTCCCGATTTAGCTCCTGATTTTCACCTATTTTTATCCTTACAAAATTATTTAAATGGAAAAAAATTTAATACAACGGAGGAGGTGAAAACAGCACTAAGCACGTTCTTTGCATCGAAACCTGAAAGTTTCTATTCAAATGGGATTAAAAAGTTGACAGAAAGATGGGAGAAAGTCATTAAAAATAATGGAATTATGTAATTGACTAAATAAAATTTATGAGAAAAATTTTTTGTTTTCTTGAAAAAATACGACGTTACTTATGCATCAACCTAATATCAATGTAATGTTAATGAGTTTTCATGTAAAGGGAGCTTAAGACTAAATGGAAGCAATCAATAGAATGTTTTTATCAAGCGGTTTAGAATTAGTAAGTAACTTAAAAGAGAAACCTAAGAAAATTATAATGTTGCGTGATAAAATGCACACTTTTCCCAGATTAACATATTTTCAAGGACAAAGTCAGCATTGCCATCCAGGTGTGGTGGCCAACGTGTGGTATCAGGTATGAACTTATTCGGGTATTCAGGCTACGGAAACAGCGGAGTTTATATCCTTTATGAACAACTTATTTGATAGAATCAATGGGAATTGTATAAAACCTCGGATTGATAGTAAATATTGTCGTGCTGTTACCGCAGACTCCACTCGTGAGACTTTGTGGGATGAATCCATCAAAACTTTTAATTCACTCTTAAATTGTATGAAATATTTAACAAAACAACTTTTAGTCGAATACAGTTTTAACTTTGTTCTACCGCAAAATATAAATCAAAATCCAATAGAAAATTTCTTTTGCACGATTACAAGTCACATTGTACGCAATGTGAACCCTACTGCATGCTCGTCTTTCATTAATTATTTTAAAACACTTTTAATTACTAATTTAACATCTATCGGGGCGAATTGTGAGGATGATACGAGTGAAGGATTGCTCGGTGCTGGCGCTTTAACAAAAATTGTATCTACAAATGTTGCCGATTATCAATATTCTCAGAGTTCAGTTATATATATATATATATATATCTTAAACATTTCACCACCAGATAGTGAACAAATATATAATTCTTTTAAAATTAGCAACATTTGATAGAAAATGGTCACGGTTTTGATAAAAAAAAATTGGGATTGTTAATTTTGCATATAAACAGTGTTGGTCACAAATTAAATAATTTGGAATCGTTGGAGATAAATAAAGCGTGTAAAACTAATCAAGAAATTATAAACAACCAACTAAATTTAACTACGAGTCCCATTCTAAAATTTTTTCCTAAAAATTATTAGACTAAATTTGTATTACGCGACAATTTGAGTAAGGTACTAAATATATTTCTTAAATAATTGTTGTTTTTTTAAAAATAGATTCTGGTGAAGAAACAATGAAATATATTTTTAGTTAGTTACGACATCCTGAAGAAGAAAATGGTATTTTTCGAAACCGGTAGATGTATTTAAACTCAATTCAGTGGTTAATAAAACAAAGATAAAAAATAAATATATAATTGGCTACGTTGTAGCAAAAACTAGGATCATTATGTTATCTGAACATCACATGTCCAATTCATGTTTTAAATTCAATATTGCTTCCTGTGTGTAATCATTAATTCTAAAATGTGATAAATATAGAAATTCAATTAATGATTTGATTAGGCTATCATTAAAAAAATATTTATTTTTACACAGTGTAAACAAGTTAATAGGAATTTTAAGTGGCTGTATAGGTTTAAATTCCCGTTCAGATCCTATAAAAAAATTAGTTTAATTTAATGCTTTATGTAAAGAACAACCGAGCTTCTCACCAAAATTTACTAACAAGGGTTGATAAAATTCATTCTTTTTTGACATATGGAAAATTCAGAGAATATTTTGTTCCAGGAAAAAATATAGTAGTAGACGTTTAGACTGTCATTAGTTTTGTAACAAGTAATTAAGTGTTTGTTATAATGAATCTAGTTTTAAACTTTAAATATGAATGTAATAAGTGAAGTGTCCCCCCCGCGCATAGTGAATGCAATATGCACCCGCTTCACACCGTTCCCGAAAAAACGCAGAGGAAATAAAAGGTTAAATACACATAATTCAGATATATTACCAGATAAAAAAAATAATTCCGAGTAGATTGCACGGAAAAGGGCAAACAATTTCGAGTGCAAACGGTTAACTTTAAACCGATAACATTTGAAATATAAGATGCAGGATTTTCTTTACATTTTCAGGGGATATCTTTTTTGTAATAAATAATATAACTCACTGTATATTAACACTTGATAATGTGGGTGTAATACACTAGTGTACTGTTTTAAGCAGAGGTTATATACTTGTATGATATATACGTTTTGGTATATAAATAGGAGTCATTTAATATATAAATTAGAGTCAAATTCATCAATCCATTTCTAATTCATATTGATTTTGCTTTAGTTTTTTAGAACTCTGTGTACATGTCGCTACGTTACTTTCGCCACATGTACAATTACATGTTTATACCTACTAGAAAATACTACATTTTTATGAAATCGATGTATAATTTTTTTTGTGCTTTTAATGTGCATTATTTAATTGCTGGATTATGTGATTTATCATTTCATTATTTTATCTAATAAAAACATATTTTCGCATGCTGGGAGTTACTGGAAACCTTTGGTTGCTGTTGCACACAGAGACATTTTTATACAGAAACATTTTTGGATTTTGCACATAGACATTTATTGTAAATTTTATTATTGTTAATTTATGCAGCGTGCCGCGGGATTGGGAACACAATAAACTTTGCCCACCCGTCGGTACGCCGCCTGTGTTTGGTAGTCTTAAGTTCCTTTATTGACACGGTGCCGTGGACGCAGTAGAATAAACAAATGATATAGTCCACGGCACCCATATATGATGCTAGCGCCCCTTCTAAAAGTCCTTTTCCAGGGTCGCAAGAAATGAGCCTTCTGCTCCGCGGTCTGAAAATCCTCTTTCAGGGCCGCAAGAAATGAGCCTTCTGCTCCGTGGTCTGAAAGTCTTCTTTCAGGGCTGCAAGAAATGAGCCTTCTGCTCCGCAGTCTGAAAGTCCCTTTTCAGGGCCGCAAGAAATGAGCCTTCTGCTCAAATCTGATTTCCGGCCCTGAAAACATCAATAACTTTTGAAGGAGCGCTGGCCCCGCAATTCTTGTTTCGGGATATCACGAGGAATAATATATTCTATCACATCTCCTACTCGTGATATCCCGCAAATAAATATTTATATTTTTAAATTTAATAAATGTCTCCGCAAAGCCGTTTCTGCCGGCCGCCAGCCCGCGACCGAAAAATGAGCCAGAGTTGCGCGTTTCGGCCGGCAGGCGGCGACGGCCGCCGTGTCGCTCGGGGTGCGGTTAGGGTTGTAAACGCGCCCTGATTGGCTCGGCGGCGAATTAGGGGGTGGCAGGTGGCGCTAGCGGAGCGCGCCCGCCCGGACTGAATAAATAGCCGCAGTACGGAGCTCACTCGTCTTGTCTGCGGCGCGCCGATAACACCTTTAGCAAGTGTTTTCTTTCTCCGCCTTCTTCCCTTGGAGTCCAGCAGTCCAGCCGCCTTCCAGCCTGCCTAGTGAAGGCATTTGGAGCTGCGACCACTGGCGATTAGGAGCGAGTGGAGAAGTTTGACCTCGGTTTGAAGCCGCTCGTACCCTAGCGGAGCTGCTCGAGGCGACCACTTTTTGTTTTGTTGGCAACAGTTGCATTAATGAAAATTTGCCACCTTTCCCCACCCAAAAGCCCCATGATTGGAAAGCCAGGCCTTCATTTTAACATCGCCATATATTTTTGAAACTCCCAATCGGTCAGGATTCTGGAATATCTTCACTCTGATAAATAAAAAAAAAACCCACTTCAACCGCTGAGGCCATCTCCACACTCATGTTTACCGCATCCTTACAATACAAGTTCCCTAGCGGAAAGGGTTAGAAAGCTCGGACACTTTATTAAGGATTGCAAGCATGGAAAAGAGATATTGTGTTTTGATTGTAGGAAGAAAGGCATGCTTTCGAGAAATTGCTCACAGTGTGAAGGACCCTCTCGTGTCAAATCGGTTACCACCAGGTCAAACGTCAAAACGTACAACTGACCGGTATAACTTCTCGGATCCAGTGGCGTGGAAGAGGCATTCGGACTTTGTCAGATTATTTCTTTCAACATCCAAAGTTGCTCCCCAGCCAGTTAATGAATATGTGCGAGTTAACAATGGCAGAGAACTTCTTGCGAGTGTAGCGCGCTCTGTAAGAATGAACGCACGGTACAATCACAGCTCTGCTCATGAAAAACAGCAAAATTTCATTCAGTCAGCAAATTCAATATTCTCAAACATGGTGGGCCACAGTTAGAGAAAATGGCTTAGATAGTAGATATCGATTTCAACAGTGTGAAACCAAAAAGTGTGGTGTGAAGACATCACCCCCGTATCTGCTCTCTCGACCGGAACTGGAGACTATGGAAACCCTTTTATCACCAGACCGGCCCAGATTCCTTCGAATTATAAAATCTGGGGAAAGCTTTCCTCATTAAAAAATTTCCTCATTATAAAATCTGAGGAAAGCTGGCAAGCCGACATAAAGATGTGAACATCGATTTCAACAGTGTGAAATCAAAAAGTGTAGTGTGAAGACATCACCCCCGTCTCTGCTCTCTCGACCGGAACTGGAGACTATGGAAACCCTTTTATCACCAGACTGGCCCAGATCCCTTCGTATTATTAAATCTGGGGAAAGCTTTCCTCGTTAAAAAATTTCCTCATTATAAAATCTGAGGGAAGCTGGCAAGCCGACATAAAGATAAAAAGAGAGCGCCTTACCAATAAAGGCATCATCTTTCAAGTAAAGGACATTGCCAGCATGAAGCTGACAACTCGCCTACTTGAGGGATCAGGGTCTTTTGCAAATGTAACAATAGAAACTGTAAACAGCAAAATGGAGTCCGTAAGGGGAGAAATGGCACTCAAATGCACACTAAAAACAAAAAATATACATATTATGACGTTATATCTGGTACCTACCACGCACAAGATGTGACAGGATTTGACATTTACAAAATAGCAACACTGCACCGCATAAGAAAAAGTTTCTCTGTGGTATTTATTGTTCTTTTTAACAACTGATGCGCACAAAATAGCTGCAACTGCTACCATCTAGAAAATGTGATTTCATATTGGATTAAGGAAGGGTGAGAATAATCAAATATATTGGGCATCTGTGTTATCCTGCACCATATTGTGAGATTTGTTTGACATCAGAGGCCATGTAGACGGCAACACTTTTTTTTCTTCATGAAGGATTTCTCATGAATAAAGCAGGAAGAAGATACAATTTGGTCTCCTCCGCTTCTTTATTTTACAACTGAACTTGTTTTACAACAGAAGAAGATGCAAAGATTCCATGCAAGTTCAAATGGAAGATGACCCAGCGTTCCTGACGTTTCAATAAGTAAGGAGATACAAGTATTTACGGGTACCTCGGAACATCGACTTTGAACGAAGACTGTGGATCGCTGCCGAAGAACGAAGACACCTTGCGTTTAAATGGTTGTAGAACAAATTTCGATGTAAATTATTAATATTTGAAATTTCGTAGTCTTTATTCTCACCTTTTTAATTTCAAATAATAACTTGCTAATCTTGTTAATCACAATTGGACAAAAGTCCATTCTTTTGCTAAAGAAAGCATACTAAATCAATCTTTATTTGTGATCACGTTTATTTGATACGATTTTTGCTATATTTGACCTGACAAACTCATCAGGGGGATTTAAATTGTAATATAATTTCCTGGGCGAAGATTTTAATATCCGATGAATCTAAGTGTTTTATCTCACCCAGTTTTAAATGATAACTTGTTGATTTAGACGTTCATACGTTAATAAGAACTCTATTATTTTATCAAGGCAAGACTTGCCAATCAATCTATGTCTATCAATGTGATCACATTCAAGTGACAGGATTCTTACTACATTCTACCTTATAATTCATGTTTTCGTATCAGAGTAAACCATTAAATTATGTCGTTATAAAAATTTGAAACTAATTTTATTTTCCCTGAGAATGATAGCTGATGTGAATGGGAGTTCACTTTCCGAGTATGCTGAAGCATCGCTAAGAAAATAATTCCTCTATTGACAAATACTATTTCAAAACAACCATTTTAAATATGAGGGAAGCATTTCTCAGCAGGTTTCAGGAATTTAAAAACAGCAGAGCGACCTTAGCATTTGTCACCCTCTTAATGCTACGATAACTAACTTTGAAATACAATTGCTGGATTTAAAAAACAAGGAAATATGGAGCTCTAAATTTGAATGCCTTTGTGTTGATTTGGAAATATTGGAGAAGGACAAATGTGAGCTTAGTTCGCAACACAAGTGGTCCGCTTTGAAAGACCTGGAGAAGGAAGACATGATCAACACCTGAAATAGTATTTCTGACTCTTACGATCAGTTGAAAAAACTCACATTTGCTGTTTTTTTCCCTTTTCAGTTCTACATATTCATGCAAACAATCTTTTTCAAGCACAAATTTTATCAAGAGTAAACTGAGGAATTATGCCTAAAATTAAGAATAAAACATACAAACCTGACTAACTCAAACTTTCCAAGGATGCAAGAACATTGTTCGCATTAAGTGTTTGTCGGTCATTGTCATGATTTAAATTTATGGATTCTTTTAATTACATATAATTTTTATCAACTAATAAAATCTTTATTAAGTATGAAATCAAGTTTTATGATGTGTACCCGTAATTTAATGAAGTGCTAAAATTATAATAAAGGTTTGCTAAATCAATTAACAGATTTGGCTCTCAAATATTTTTTTAATCATTGTAATGTACATAGTTGGCTCTTTGGCTAATAAGTTTGCCAACCGCTGTGTTAAACGACCCAACACCAACTAGTAACTAGCAACCACAACATGGCGTTATGGAAACTCGCGAAAGTCCTTCGTAACATACTATCCCAAATCCATCCCATTGAAGAAAATAGTGGGCTAATTATACGGTGAGGAGAGAAAGGCCGAAGCTTTTACGGACCGCCTAGAACCCCCAAATCAGCCCCAGCACACAAAATGCCAACAACACCGACAACAACAATGTAGATTGCCAAATCGACTCCATTTTTAAGAGCCTATCTACAAACAACATCCACTTCACATCACAGTCTGAAATCAAACAGATGATAAAAATCCGCCCAAGCACCAAAACCCCCGGACCAGACGGCATCAATAATGCTGTCCTCAAACTTCTGCCCTCGAAAGGCAACCTAACCATCTGTAAAATCATCAACTCAGCCTTATCCCTCCCTGCGCCTCTTTCCATTCAGGTGGAAGAAATATGCTCATATATTAATCCCAAAGCCCAGCAAACCCCCCCCCCCATTTCTGCGAAAACCACCGCCGTATCAGTTTTCTCACAAACATCGCAAAGATCTTCAAGCTAGTTTCGCTTACGAAGCTTCAAGCTCATATTGAGGAAGCCTTACTCCTACCTAACATCCAACACGCCTTTAGAGCTCAGCACTCAACTCTCCGCCGACTCTTAACCCGACCGCCGCTACGAACATCATATGATGCGCGAATAATTCGCTCTTCAGACGCTACACGCATCATATGATGTTTTAAATTTATTTTGTTGTGTACTCCGTGACAGCGCGGCAAATCGGGCGGGAAAATATACCAAAAATTAGTTCGATCTATACTTTTGCTGACATCTTGCGTTAGTCACGTGAAATATTGTTATTTGTTTATATAAATCAGTTTAAAAACGAAGACATCTTGAAACGCCGTTCAGTTTATTTGAATTTGGCGGGGCCGACTCATCCCTCTCTCGTCGTGTGTTCGAAGTCACTAGTATTTGTCGGAACTGTGCGTTGATACGAAATATTGACATCGCGATCTGTGTTTTGTGGGGAATTGAAACAATATATTGTATCAGAAACGACATTCATTATTACTGTGATCTTATTTAAATTGGTGTTTACATCCAAATGTTGATATTGTTCTGACTGTATTTGTGTTTCGGGAATCGGTTATATTTTAAGACAATATTCGTTTATTAAAAACAGATGCTTGTATTGTGCTACGTATAATCATAATTATTAAAATTTAAAAATTGTGTACCTTTTAAAATGGCGGGCCGCAGACTTACAGAGGAAGAAATATTAGAAACATTTTTAGATGTGGACTCTGATTTAGAAATGAGTGAAGATGAGCAACATGAAACAATGAATGAAGATGTCAGTGAAAGTGAATCAAACCCCCCTGGGACAAGCCAATCTCATAACCGTTCAAGTACTTCACATCAAAGTGAAAATGCTGACTTTTTGCCTTCTTGGACCTCTGGTCCATTTATCCCAGTTATTCACGAGTTCGATGAGTTTGTGTCAGGTATAGACCCATCTACTTTATTTACTGAAAATTCATCAGAAATCGACTTTTTTGAATACTTTTTGAACAGAGACATTATGACAAAAATAGTTGATGAAACTAACAGATATTACACAGCTACCGTTTCAGTACAGGAACCTTCCCAAAAATCCAGACTTCGTAGATGGGTAGACACGTCTGTCGAAGAAATGTACGTTTTTTTTGCAATATTAATGTTAATGACGAGAAATCGACATCTTACTATCGAGGAACATTGGTCAACCGACCCATTGCTCGCTAGTAATATTTTTGGGAAAACTATGCCCAGAGATCGATATGAAATTTTACTGCGAATGTTGCACTTCTCAGATCCCGACACACAAGTCCCCGGTGACAGACTTCATAAATTAAAAATCCTAGTTGACCATACGCGAAACATTTTCAAAAAAACATTAATGCCTTTTGAAAATTTATGTATAGATGAGAGCATAATTGTTTTCAAAGGGCGTTTGATTTTTAAACAATTTATCCCGACCAAACGTCACCGGTGTGGAATTAAAATGTTTGTTTTGTGTGACGTCAAGACAGATTATATTTTGGATTTCATTATTTATTGTGGTAAAGGGACTGACATAACTGACACTGAATGTCTCGGAGTCACAGGGGCGGTGGTAACGACATTACTTCAAGACTACCTCAATAAAGGTCATAACCTTTTCGTGGATAATTGGTACACTAGCCCTCGTTTATTTGATTTTCTGCACGAGAAAAAGACTAATGCGTGCGGTACGGTGCGGAAAACACGGAAAGGTATGGCCTCATTTCGTAAATTAAAAAAAGGTGAAATGGACGCCAAACATCGTGGACCTCTTTTAGCATTAAAATGGCGCGATAAAAGAGAAGTCCACATGCTAACAACCTTGCATGACGATTCCATGGGTACGACAGGCAAAATAGATTGGAAAACGGGTCAACCTATAATTAAACCGAAATGTGTCAATGACTATAATAAGTGTATGGGTTCTGTCGATAAAGTGGACATGATGTTGAGTAGTTTAAGTTGCTTACGAAAAACAATAAAATGGTACAAGAAAGTGGCTTTTCATATAATCGATTTATTTTTATTAAACTCTAAAATAGTTTACAAAATGATAACGAAAAAAAATATTAGTTTAGCAGACTTTCAACTAGCCTTAATAAGACAATTATTAGAAAAATATCACATTACACACCAATCACCAGCACACCAATCACCAGCACCCCATCCCCGTACGTTACATGATTCGCCCCTAAGACTAACTGCTAGGGCATTAGTGAAACATATGCCTGAGCCAATAACAGGAAATAAATCCCAAAGACTTCAGAGAGCCTGTCGAGTTTGCGCCGCTTCCAAAACTAGAAAAATGTCTCAATATAAATGCTCCGAGTGTAATGTGACATTGTGTGTGTGGCCGTGTTTTAGGACCTATCACGAAAAACAAACATTTTGAAAATACTTAAATTTTTTTTTTTCTCCAAACCATTGATCACTTTAAAACTTTTTAAAATAAATGCTATAGATATTGAAAACGTATGAGTGTTGTTATATTGAAGATAACGGCGCAGTTCTCAAAGGAGCGGGTAAGTACCGCTGTTATTATATTATTTATCGCGTGAGCGGACATCTCTGATGCGACACTTGACTTGATGTGGTATGTTAATGTTTACTATTCTAGCCGTATCTGTGCTCTTTTGTTTATTTATGTATTCCAAAGGACTTTATAAGAATGTAAACATTATTTTCAAATATCTTCAACAAACGTGAAAAAATATAAGCATACTCGTAAGTACATAATAAAGATATCGGCGCAGCAATCCAATTCAACGAGGTCTCTATAATCGTATAAACAACGTGACTGTATTTGTGACCGCGTGAGAGTATACGTAAGTCGGCGACTATTTTTAGGGATCATTGTTTTGTTCGATCAATATTTATATTATCTTAAGGATTTGAACATCTCAATTGATTGTTTATATTAACGACATTATCGGTTAAGTATTTTCAAGTGATAAATCATGCACAAGATGCGTGTATCTATATCTAAATGTCATTTTAAAAGTTGTGTTCAACCAAATTTACGACTTTCGAAAATAGGCCCGCGCAGGGGATATCACTTGGAGTACACTTGTTTAGCGGCTGAGAGGTTAAGGGTGGCAGAAATCAATTGCAACCAATTTTACACAGGCGCCATTTTTCCGGATATAGAAAAATTTTCCGACAGAGTATGGCACAACGGCCTACTCTTAAAACTCTATCCACAGTTACTCGGTTTAATTAAATCTTTCCTTTCTAACCGCTCTTTTCAAGTCAAAATCGGAAACATCCTCTCCACAACCCATTACATGACAGCGGGAGTCCCACAGGGCTTGTCCGGGACATCGGCTCGTCGACAGAGTCATCAACCATCGCCAAGAGTAGTTCCGAGTGTTGGCGCCATGACATAAACCCCTCAAAATCAGAGGCAATCCTTTTCACCAAAGTAAAAGAAACAAAACGCCCCACAGTCGAGGTGAATTTACTCAACCAACCCATTCCATGGCGTAAAACGGTCCCGTTATCTTGGGAGTCATATTTCAAAATAGATTTTCCCGAGCAACCCATATCAAAAACTTTGGTACTCTTTGCCCTCTCCTAAACAGATACAGCTTCCTCTCTCGCACCAACAACCTTCTAATTTACAAATCTCTCATCTGCCTCATCACATCATATCTACTCCCTTGAATCCCTTCAAAGTAAAATCCTCCGTTTAGCCACCAATAGTCCCTGGTTTGTTTGCAACTCTGTTACCTGCAACCACACCAATATCCCTACCCTCAAACAACACTTTATAGATTTTTCGACAAAAACTATAAAAACCCAGGTATATCTTCAAAATTATTGACACATCTGTCCTTTCACATTTTTAAAATAATTTTTTCTTCCATCGGTGAAGACTCTTTTATCTATATTCAAGAATCTCATTATTGTTAATAAAACTCTCGATCAAATATGCCAATAATAATAAATAAATTTACTCCTAATAGCGTGCTATTAGTTTAAGTTCATAATAACCCTTCCGTAGTCATGCAGTAACACAGGTCTACCGAGCTCATTAAACCGGATATATTTTCGTAATTACAAACAATATAAAATTAATATTTTACCTATTCCTAGAAAAATCATTTTCGCATAAAAATAAGTAGTCAAAAATGAATTATGTATACATAATAACCCTTCCGTAGTCATGCAGTAACACAGGTCTACCGAGCTCATTAAACCGGTTATATTTTCGTAATTACAAACAATATAAAATTAATATTTTTCCTATTCCTAGAAAAATCATTTTCGCATAAAAATAAGTAGTCAAAAATTAATTATGTATACATAATTTTACTAAAAAAAAAATATTTTTCATTTTAATATGAAGAAAAACGTAAAATGTAGATGTCAAACGCATTAAAAAATACATTTTTTAATGGAACAGAGAGAATCACACAATAATATCACAGATGACAAAAAAAATACGCAAATAATTATGAATGCGTCTTCTCTCCAACTTATTAATTGAAATGAGAACGTGCGATAACACACGTGTAATAGCAATTGTCTGTTATCGTCTAGCCGGGCGCGAAGACGATTTACCAGTAATACGGTACAGGCCGATAGTTTGACGCCTTTTTTATCCGTCATGGCACGACAAAATTTAACGGAGGATGAAATTGAAATCCTTGCCGAACAAAGTGATTATGATTCTGATGTAGAGTTTGAAAATTGGGATAATATTACATATACCGAAGATTTTATAGAATTTCAGGAAGATACGAGTGTTATCGAATGTCGCCGGTCCCAATGTCCGCGTCATTTATTTGCGTATGATGAATCCTTCGTTTTATGATGATATTTATTAATATTTCACTTATAGTACTCAATATTTGGAGTAAAAATATGATACCAACTATCTTACAGCCAGCCATTAAACCTAGTAAAAGCACTTTTTTCTCATTTAAAACGCTTAAAATTGCAAAATCCATTTGGGTAATGCGAGTTGACATCACGGCTGCGTGAGGGATTTTTCTAGCACGGTATGCTGTGGGTTAATGCAACTCCGCTCCATCTAAATATTTAAACGAATTAATAAATTCATTTCAAAAATGTATCAATAACACGTTCATTTGAATATGCAATTTTACAAAAAATTACCAGCGTGAGTTTATCTTTAAGTCGCATTTACCAATTATTGTAAAAAAATAATTGTCTTTAACTCTTTTTTCACAAACATTATCTTGTTCACTTTTATGCTAAACAAAAGTCTAACCAGTGTGGTTGAACAGTTTACTTTCCATCAAATTGACATCTTTCCCAAAGCGGGAGATTCTTAAAAATTTTTGTCAACCCTTGCTTGCTAAAAAAATTTACTTTCCTAGAAAATGGACTAACATGAAAGTTTTTTATATTTATCGTAAAAACGCCTTGACTTTTGCAAATGAATTAATGTTTTGGAAAAAAAAACCATCCCAGATATTTCTTAATGGTTAAATTTATAATAACTAAATAATCAAGTGTAAGGCTACCCAAGCATCTCGAATTATATTTTAACTCATTGTATGTCCTTTAGAATCTGAATTATCAGACCAATGTTTGAATTTAATTAGGAATGAAAGGTTACATGAAAGGCAGCGAATATGAAACTTTGAATCCAATTGCATGAAAGTACATGTCTCTTGATTTCTTTGATTGCGCGAAGTATGTTAGGTTTGTTTGGGAATTAAATTCATTAATCAATTACTTCTCTTTGTTTCGGTAAGAAAACCCCCACAGGCTTACTGTTTACAAAGATTTTTCTCTTCTTCTCAAGTCAACATTGAAAATTAAATGGTGCCAGCTGTGAATTTAAAGACTGTCCCATAGTTGATTTTATGACTTAAGTTATATTTATTTTGTTTTATTTTATTTTGCATTTTGGTCCTCGACCATAACGCCACTTGGAATTGATATGCAAATTTTTTTGAGTCCCTTGCGCCTTTCAATTGAAACCATCGGTCTCTCAAAAAGCTTTCACCCTCGCGGCTACTCGATCTGAAGACGATACAATTGAGAGGAGTCTTCCAGTTCAATTAAAGCCATTTTTATTTTTTATTCATTTTGTCGAATGTCAGGAGCTAGTCTGATGGCTGGTTCTGATTAACTTCACATGTTAAAATGTTAGGTTTAAGAGATTTCTATTCAAGTGCCTAGCACTGCTGGAAACAAACTCAATATTGGACAAGTCCATATAATACTAGAAATTGTACATGCCCGAAGAGGCCTCTGAGACATTTCTCACGCGATACCAGAGATGGTTATAATATCCACCATGATACCTGGGGATGTTAATAATACCCGGAAATTGTACAAGTCCAAAGAGACCTCTGAGACATTTCTAACACTATACCAGGAGTGGTCATAATACTTAACACAATACCAGTGGTGGTTATAATACTCTATATTGTTTATATCATGTCACATTTTACAATTGTCAAGTCGATCATGCATCAGAATCTGACGACCTCTGAACAATACTGTTGTACACAGAGACCATGCACCGTTATTTAACTGACTTGTTTTTGCTTATAATTGTAAAAAATTATTGTTTGTTTTGTGCAGCGTGCCGCAGGATTGGGAGCACAATAAAGACTCAACAGCCGTCGGTACGTCGCCTATTACCATTTTTTTTTGTCAGGGTGCTGTGGGCACAGTAGAATAAACAAATGTTAAGAGTCCACGGCACTCATTTTCTATTTGATAAAATTGCCCTGCCAGCACTCCTGTCTAAAAAGGGCTTTTATCAGGGCCACCGGTGAACCTTCTGCTCACCGGTCCAAAAAAGGGTCTTTATCAGGGTTGCAGAGGGTGGCTGCGCTGGACCGAATCGGGGAGGCGCGGGGTCTGTCTGCCCGCTCCGATTGGCCCGACGCGAAACGGGGGGCCTTACATGCCTAACCCAGATGCATATTAAATAAGGGGCCAGCGGCTTCAAAAATCATTCCTTCTCTCGGCAAAGTGCTCTTCAAGACAAAATTGTGCCTTTTATTCATCTCTACCTCGCTTTGACCCTGCTATTTCACTGGATTTCTGGACTTTCGACTTTGGAGCAGACCTGGAACTTTCTGACTGGCTGTTACACTGGAAAACGATTTGGACCTCCTTGAACCACTGCACGTCGCTGCAGATATTGCCATCCGAGACACCAGAGTGAACCGGCGAATTACCCTTTCTAGTTCTTGTTTCCTGTTTGTAACACTGGTTATGCCGTCTTCCGTGGACGTCCTCTATTTCTGGCGCCATCAACACTTGCATCATATATCTTTCTTAGCATTCTCTCCTCATTCATCCGTTCCATATGACCAAACCACCCAAGTGATCCTTTCTTAATCTTACTCACTATATGTACTAAAATCAGCTTTAGATTCTTTCCTTATTTCTTCATTATTTACTCTGTCATAAATAGATTTGCCAAACTAAGTGATCTCATTTCCACTGCATTCAGTCCACTTTTCTTCCTCTTTTCCCAACTCCAGGCCTCACTTCCATACATTAGTGTCGGTACCAGGACTCATTGTGCACCGCTAGTCTTGCCTCGGTTGAGAAATTCCATTCAAAGCGTCATTCACATTATTCCCTGCAGTCACCCTCTTTTTAACATCATTCTCAGCCTTTCCGTATCTATCAAACATACTTCCCAAATTCACAAACTTATCTACTTGTTCCAAACATTCATTGCCTACAAGTATTTTGTGCGGTGTCTTGCTTTATTTCTTCTCGAATACCATCACTATCGACTTGTCAACATTTTACTCACTAGACACTGTAGTTCTTGTTCATTATTTGCCATTAGTACTGCATCATCGGCGTACAATAAACAGCAGACAATCAAATCGCCCATTTTTGCTCCTACATTCATAAATTTCCAGTTCGTTCTTCAAAAGAGAGTAATAATCACCAACAACATCACACAATACAGTGTTTCAAAATAAAAATATAATCCAAACCTCTCAAATGTTGCAGTATCGTCTTTAATATAATGTTATGAAACAAACGATCGCTTTGTTGCGCAGGTGCGAATTACGTGCCCAAGGACAAATGCAGCGTGGCACAAAACGGCGGCTCAGTGACGCGAGGTCCAGGATCACGAGTAGACGCATCTTTGGCGTGAAGATGGCTCGCTCTCAATAGGTAACACCCTCGCCGTTACAGGCACCATCAAATCAGAACAGTGCTTGCCGCGTGTATCTAAAAACCCAGCATTAGGGTCAGAGTTCTACATCGAGATACTTTTATTTTTTAGTGGCAACCGTTCTCCGAAATCATATCCTGATCTGACCGTATGTCTTTTGAAACCCCCATGTCATTGTGTAAACACAGCTTAATATATAAATATAGCTTAAAAGCTATATATGTTATGTATAAGCCCATGTTAGTGTGTAAGATTGCTGTTAGATTAGATTCGTATTAAACATCGCCCAAGAGGCTTCTAAGTATATTTAACCTTTGGGCGGGCGCGGCTAATCTCTGAGATGAAGTTTTTAGTTTTTATTGTGCGCAGAAGAGGGCGTTTGGAGTACGAAGTGGGTGGGGTTAGTAGCTTTCCCCCTCCTCGCCTTTCACACCTTGGCACCTTTGTCATATTTTTAGTAGCCTTCAGGTCTTCGTGGAGGACGCTTCAATCTCGTAGATAAGCTGCGCCCGATCATGTAAGTTTTTTTATTTACGAATTTACTAATTTTTTGCTCATAAATAATTTTTGTACACATATTACAGTTCATATACTTATCTACCTAGTTCTTTTTGAACGCCCTGATAGTATTTGTCATCATAATCTGTAAGGTGAAGTGCGCCCGTCCATGTTATAAATCAATAAATAATTTTGAAAAACACTGTTTTTAGATAAATATGGCTTCAGCGTCCCAACAGTTCACTCCACGAGTCTTTTGACATTCAAAATGCTGCTGATGTGGCTGCTATTCATAGCATTCTTTTGGATGATGGTGAAGAGGTGCTGGATCAAGAGGAAAACGGAGATCAGGCAGACACTGATACAGAAGAAGGCATTGAGGAAAGGGAAGGAGACTCTGACACTGATCAAGACGGAGACATTTCCGGTGAAGAGGAATCACAAGTTCACGAATGGTATCTGGGTAAAGATAAAGTAACTAAGTGGTCAAAAAAACATCCTTCCACCAAAGTTAGACGAGGGCCACACAATGTTTTATTGTGTTTGCCAGGCACTATTGGAAATGTATAGTTTCAGTTCATATGATAGAAATAATCGTGAAAAACACAAATATATACATAACAAAAATACAAGCCCAGTTTACAAGAGAAAGGGACGCAAAACCAACTGATGTGGTTGAGTACAAATGCTTTATTGGTTTACTTTACTTTTCTGGGGTTCTGAAGAGCAATAGGCAATCCCTGGAAGAATTATGGGGTGAAGACGGTTTTGGTGTTGAATATTTTTGTCTCGCAATGAATTTGAAAAGATTCAAATTCCTTATCAGGTGCACTCGCTTTGACGACATAAATACAAGGGACATGAGAAAAAAATACGATAAACTTGCACCAGTCCGTGAAATTTTTGACTTATTTGTGGGAAACTGTCAGAATAGTTATTCATTGGGAAAAAACGTTACTATAGATGAAAAGTTGGAAGGTTTCCGAGGAAGATGTTCATTTATACAATACATCCCATCGAAACCGAACAAATATGGTGTAAAAATTTATGCTTCTGCAGATGCCAAAACCTTCTATACACATAACATGGAAATTTATGCAGGCCAACAGCCGGAGGGACCTTATGTGACCAGCAACAAGCCAGAAGATGTGGTCATGAGGCTTGTGAAACCTTTACATGGTTCAGGTCGTAATATCACTTGCGACAATTGGTTCACCAGTATCGAATTGTTGCAGAATCTCAAGAAAAACACGTTGTCATTGCTCGGTACCCTAAGAAAAAACAAACTTCAGCTCCCTCCTGAATTCGTAAACACCAAATCTAGGGCTGCAGGCAGCAGTCATTTCGCCTTCAGTAATGGAATTACACTTGTGTCGTATGTCCCGAAAAAATATAAAAATGTTATCCTTGTTTCGAGTATGCACAACGACGAAATTGATTCTGATACTGGAAAACCCCAAATGATTTTAGACTACCATGAAACAAAATCAGGAGTCGATGTTGTGGATAAATTGTGTGCCACCTACAATGTCGCTAGAAATATACGAAAGTGGCCAATGGTAATCTTCTTTGCACTTTTGAATGTCGCTGGTATCAATTCAGAAGTCATACATATTTCCAACACGGCGAGTTTAGATCCAAATACCAGCAAAAGGCGACAATTTTTGAAAGCTCTCTGCAAAGAATTGTGTTCAGAACAAATTCAAAGACGAAGTACTCAAACATCTGGGATACATACTGAACTCCAACGCAGACTCCGTCAGTTTCAACCCGCACCCCCACAACATCAGGAGGTGCCTACATGCCATGAAGGACTGAGGAAGAGGTGTTCACAATGTAGAGACTTAAAGAGAGTTCGCTATTCAAAATATGCACGCATGGTATGCGACAAATGTTATAGCGCTTTCACCAATGCTCAAAATGAACCTGATCACAAACAATAACACTCTCACTCCCTAATTTTGTGTATGAATGTAAAAAAAAGAGATAGGAATCTACCTACGTTTCCATTCTTGTTTCATTATTTTTTCTCTTCCATTCTTTTTATATCATTTAATTTATGTTAATAACCTATAAGACATTTTTATTTTTATTTTCCACACTTCTCTTGCCATTGTTATGTAGGTACCTATGTAGAAAATGGAAAATGTAAAAAAAAATATTGTTCTTGAGAAATATAGTAAATATCTTGTTTAAATAAATGGTTTTGTAAGTTTTCCCAAAAATCAACCTTTTAATCTCACAGATGAGGCGCGCCCGACCGTGTGAAGATTAGTACCGCGCCCGCCCAAAGGTTAACTATTCTTTCATTAAAGCTATCCTTTTAGTGGCCCTCAGGGCAATGACACCATCCTATCTTAATGACGAACCCATACGTCATGAACTCTGCCAAGTTGTCTCATGAGCTGAGCAGTAAGTTTACGAGAAAGGGACAAGAATCACTTCATTCTCCTTGATGACATCTCTGCTCTTCTTCCTCGTTCCTTGTGTGGTCAGCACGGGACCATCTTCAACCAAATGCATGACTGCAATATATCTGATTGACATTGGAAGAAAAGGTAGTCACATATTATCCATTTGTTTAACTAAAATCCACAGTAGACAAGCGAATTATAAACCAAAGAATGAAAAAATACTGCCATTCTTGTGTTCTGATCTACCACCTTCGTATTGTGTTAAAAATCTTAACCGTCAAATAACAAAGCCACTACATTTCCATGCACAGAAAGCTATCTAACAAATATACCTCACACATATTCAGAGTAAAACCACTCGGTGGTGTTCATCTTAGTGTTATACTTTCAAATAATCTGGAAAATACAATTGTATATGTTACTTTAATCTGATAAATAACTTTTCCATTTCCTGTAATGTTTATGAATGTGTGAATATGGAGATAACATCTTACAGCTTTCTTTTATAAATACATTTTATGATACCTCGCTCATAGCAGACATACAATAGTGTATAATTCTACTGTTGTTTTTATATTGAGTTTTCGAGTTCATGATTCATTTAATAAATAATCCATTTTTCTCACCGTGAGCCAGCCAGCCTTGTGGATTATTATATTGAATTTGTTAAATATTTTTTATCTACCTGTCTTAAATATATCATATACGTACTGTGGCATGGGACAACTGTAGTGTAAGCGAGACGCAAGAGAGGCTCACTCACTCAACACACATGTGTTATATTCCGGCTACCTACTTACTTTACGGTTTATCAAAGTAGATGCAATTTATACAAGTTAAATTCATACCTACATATTATTGTATTCGTTTTTATTTTTACTTTGAGTAACAGGTCAGGCCAACAGACGCAGTTACTTGAAAGGAAGTCAACTTGAGATTCCGAGGGTTGGTGTTCGGGTTAACGTAACCTAACCAGTGGGTTAGAAATAAATATTTCCATAGCGGTTGTGAGTACTTTTCATCCCGTTTCATTCAAGAAGTTCGTAGAACTGGTGGAGGACCTCCACTTGCAAAGCTGGATGAAACAACCGAATGGATGCGAGGTGTGATACAAATGTCAATGGAAGGATGGATTTCAACGGTGATGCAGATTCTAACTGCAAGTACTCTGCGAGGTCTTGCAATGCGAGCCTTGTCACTTTAATTTAGAAAACTTTGATATTCAAATATACTTTCATGTTATGTAATACATTTTCTCTACGATTATTCTGCCTTGGATCATTTTTTTGTTGTAACTGACGTTTCGGGTTATATTTTAGCTGGCTATCAGCTTTTAGTGGCTCATTGAACATCACTCACTATCTCCGTTAGAGCAACCCACAAAAACTTAATAAAGCCTAATTGTACACAAACTAGCAGTTAAATGTGCAATATATGTGTAAGAACAGAATATCATTAATATTTTGAAAAAGTCATTTACATTTTAACTATATGAAATGCGTGCATATATTTCAGGTATTGCTTCTGGGGGCAGGAACCAGACCCAACCTTGTCTACAGGTGTCCACTTCACTCACATTAGAAGCAGAAACTGACACCAGCAGCACCAATCAATGGGCATCACCTCTAAAAAGTGAGTAGAATGATAATTCACAATATAATGAATTATTTTTTTGCTGTATTGCACACGCACGCACACTTACAATGTAAAAAAAAAAAAATATAAGATATTGATAATATTCAAATTCATGGAAAAAGAGGACTCTTGGGGACTTTTAATTGGGGTGCGCAACAACACACAACGGTCCATTGTTTAAAAGCCGTTAGAACATGCTCCGAAGATCTTGCCAATTAAGAGATATTTTTGAGTACTCGCTTGGGCCAAAGTATCACTGTAAAAAGGCAGTAAAACTTCTCCGACGTCCTCGACTGAAAAGTGTTATTACTAGCGACCCTTATGGAAACAATAGTTTTAACACCGAGCGGGACTACAGGAGATGTTATTGTTTTAGAAAGCTGCCCTGAAAGTAAATGAATATTGCAACCTTTACCAGGAATAGAGATCGGTTGGCTACTGACAGAAGAGAAAACTGACAGGCCATTTAAACCAATAAGCGGAAAAAGGCCATCTATGGCGGACTGACAGTGCCACCTTACGACGGTTAGCCGAGGTGCGGTAACACGTCTAATACTGAGTCATAGAGACCTCGCGGTATCCACCGCCAGAGACTCGCGGAGCTCGACACAACGGTTTGCAAAGTGTGGGTTCCGGCAACAACGAGGAACGGATTCTCGAACTTTCTTGTTTCGCGGAACACTTTCACATCTTGTTAAAATGCAAAATATGATTTGATGTCCCCGGCTTAGAAACACGCAATCAATTAATTTGCTAATTTGCTTAATAGAATCCTCAAATGGATGATTCCGATGGTAGAACGCAATCAATATAACATAGCATATATTTCATACTGGTGACCCGACTTTGATTAATATAATACTGCATATTTATTTATATTATTCTAAAGTAGTGATTCGACTTGGAAACAAGGAAATTTGCTACACATACTTATATTTACATCTGGATATTTTTCCTCTATATTGAGTATTAATTTTAATCTTGTTGGCTCTGGTCGAGTGAAGCTTATTAAGGATATATATCATGAGTCGCGCGTAGCATCATTCATCATTTACTGTTGCCTGTAAATATCACTACAGCAATCACGAGAGAGAATTATAAAAAGGTTATTTGTTACGAACGGATACTGATCGGGTAGCATATAAACTTCACCGCGTTTGAATTATAATTCCTATTACGAATTTCATCATTTCTTCTTCTGTCCAGCCGGCAAGCGTAAATCCCATCCCAATGGACTGTGATAGTCTTGAATCACTAGAATCCAATTCGAACTCAAACCTAACTGCCACTTTAGCAGATAGACAACTACTAGAAGCAAAGTCACTTCAAGGAGCAGACACTACCCCTACTAATGGCATCAGTACCAACTCCAGGAAGGACATCCTCAAGTTTCACAAGAAATCCCTATATTCTCCATCCCAGAGGAAAACCAGAACAGTTGGGGCTGCCCCTTACCCTCTATCTATAGCATGAACTTCTCTCCAGCCTGGAGTAGTAAATGCTCCTCCCGCGTTCGCTGTTCATCAATTCTTGACACCATCTCCTGCTCAATATAACATCACAGCACAAAATATAGTGAAATTCTCTCATCTAGAATATTTGCAATCAGATGAAGCGGCAAAAATCCTCTCCACGTGGTATCTAGATAAGTGGAATCACTTATATAAGGTTGATCGATGTGTTGATGCAAGTTTATTCTGCCTGTCACTTCCCCATTCCTCAAGCAACCAGGAATGGATGTCAGCCTCGTCCTCCGCAAGCTTAAATCCTACAGTTGCTAGGCTTAGATCTGGATTGTAAGAATCCACTGCTCTAGTAAACGACTTGAATTCCTATATCTCACATGCAATAATAGATACAGATGCATTCACAAATGCATTCACAAAATCTGCTGCTTTCATGAAAGATATAGTGACATCCATGGAACGCACCGCAATACTTGAGCACGACACCCTAATGTCCCAAGCCAAGCAGATGAATGGAGTGCTGACTCAATTAAGAGCAGTGGCGGATGATATATCCCGATCACTCTCCAATAAGATGAGCCAAGTGAACACTCACATTCAATCCTTAGTAAGTAAAGATGATTCAGGATCAGGTGCTGTCCAGCACGGGTCTTCTCAAGTCAAACTAGAAACATCAGTAGGATATCTTACTTACATAAAAAAAACTTTGGGCTATTATTCCATAGTGGGTATGGTAGCTATTAGGGATTAGCATAATTTAATTATGTGCATTATCTTTATATTTATTTTGTCTATTTATTTATTGTAAATATACATATATTTATAAAACCAGACTTCTCTTTGACAACCTTCCCGGTTGCGAGGAGACGAGTTGGCGTGTATTGCGTAACGGCACGCTGGCAGACCGATCACCGCTCAGTCATTGAAAAAAACCGCATTCACCTCGTTGAGGTGGAATGCATATAGATCGCTTGGGGGGTGGGATTGCATCGGCACGCGTATTTAACATTTTAATCTCATATAGTCACTCTATATGAATTATTTGTAAAAGCTCATAAGGGAGTAAATATAAATAATACGAGGTGTGTGAGAAAAGTAATGAGATTGGCAACACTGCGGGAGATGTGGTAACATTGTGTCTACCAGGCTATGCTAAATCGGTTTGTTTATCCCTTCCACTTCCTCAGTCCGAGTTACAACTCCGTACAGTGAACACATTAGTTTTGACAGCGCCATTAGTAAAGTTGTGTTTTCATTTTGCATCACAGAAATGGAGCATCGGAATTTTGAGCAACGTTGTGCAATAAAGTTCTGTGTTAAACTTGGTGAATCTGCGAGTTGTACTTTTGAAAAGTTGAAACAGGTCTTGGGGAACAGTGCTTATCGAGAGCACAAGTTTTCCGCTGGCACAAATCATTTTTGGAAGGCCGAGAACACGTTGAAGATGAACCTCGCTCAGGGAGACCTTCGACTTCAAAAACTGACGAAAACATTGATCGTGTGAGGGCTCTTGTGTGATCAGACCGTCGTTTAACAATAAGGATGATCAGTGAACAGTTAAATTTAAACACTTTCACCGTGCATCAAATTTTGACAGATGATTTGAACATGCGAAAGATTTGTGCCAAAATGGTGCCGAAAAATCTCACAACTGAACAGAAGGACATTTGAAAAAACGTGTGCGTTGATCTTCTTGAGAGGATGACCAATGACCAAGAATTCTTCAATTGTGTGATCACCGGTGATGAATCCTGGATATTTGAGTACGATCCTGAAACAAAGCGGCAAAGCGAAGAATGGCACACTCCGTCATCTCCTCGGCCGAAGAAATGTCGAATGAGCAAATCAAAGATCAAGACCATGCTGATTTGTTTTTTTGACATCAAGGGTATCGTGCACAAAGAATTTGTTCCACCAGGACAAACTGTCAACCAAGTGTTTTATAAAAGTGTCCTTGAAAAGTTGAGGCAAAGAGTGATCCGTGTGAGACCAGACATTGCAGACAAGTGGATGCTTCATCATGACAATGCTCCGTGTCACACGACCCTTTCCATCCGTGAATTTTTGACCTCAAAACGCATTACTGTTGTTCCTCAACCCCCCTATTCACCTGATTTGAGTCCTTGTGATTTTTTCCTTTTCCCGAAATTGAAACATGTCCTAAAAGGACGTCATTTTGGAACTCTGGCGAACATTCAAAAGACTGTGACCGACCAGTTAAAAGCCATACCAATTGAAGACTTCCAGCGCTGCTACCAAGAGTGGGAACGACGACTCCGCCGGTGTATAGCTGCCCAAGGGAACTACTTTGAAGGGGATAACATTGTTGTTTGAAAATAATAAAAACTTTGGTTAGTATGAAATCAGTCTCATTACTTTTCTCACACACCTCGTACATGATTAGAATCACTCATTATTATTTGAAAACAGCAACTGGCAAAATTGATCTGTTTTTTCCAAACCATTTTTTTTCAACAATGATAAACTGATAAAAAATTTAACAAGTAAGCAAGAGAAATTAATTGTTAAACCCGATGGAAGAAAGGGTAAACTACCTCAAAATACAGAAGAACTAATATGCTTCCTATCCAACAGCATGCTAGTTTATGTAAACCCAGTATTTTACATTACAAGTGGGAAAATGCTCCTTTAACCCTTTCGTGGCCGGTAGGAATACGGTTTCCCACTTTCGAAATTCCCCTAAAAAGATCAATGGGAATCACGTTTTCCAATTTTATTCACTACTGCCATCTAGCATCATTATCGGGCATTACAATAAAACAATTACCTACTTTATCGGATGAACTTGGAACTGTCATTTGCGTTCTGAACAACACGTGTTTCTGTTTTTGGTGTGTCGTGCATGAAAAAAGTTGAATTTGTGTTAAAACTTTAAAATTTAGAGTTTAATAAGGATTTCTATCATTTTTTTCACTGTGTGATATATACATAGGTGGTGATTTGATTTAAATTTCAAGGCAAGTCCTATTTTATAAGTAGGAAGCGGTCTTCCCACGAAGCTAAATGGAGGTTATGTTTGAAAATATGTGACGAATGTTTGGTTGGTCTAGATGGATAAAAAATGGAATTTGACTAACCCCATCCACATGGAAAAGGCTATGGAATATTTATTTTCACTCCCTGATAATGAAGAAATGTCAGATGTAGAATTTGACTATGGTGCACAAGAGGAATTGGATGAACTTGATAATGTGACAATTTCGCGACTGTCGACATCGATGGATGTAGAAGAGAATAAAGAAATTTATAATCAAGAAATGCCAGCACTACCAGATGATGATGAAATTATTGAAGTAAGTCAAGAAGATTGGAATGAAGATTGCAGTAATTTAAAAAATATTACAGAAGTCAATTTTAGACAAAAGGCTACACCAAACCAGATAAATTTGATTGGTTACAGTAGAGCAGTCGATTATTTTGATAAATTATTTGACAATATTATTTAAAATATTGTTACTGAAACAAATAGGTATGCATATCAAAAAGAATCTGGGTTGTGGGTGGACACATCAACTGAAGAGATAAGGGCATTCATAGGAGTGCTAATAATTATGGGGATTCATCAATGCATGTAAATGACGATGAGAACAATACGGATCGAAAAAATCTCGACCACGACAAGCTTCATAAAATGCGACCCCTTATCGACATGCTGAATGACAACTGTATGAAGATATTGCCATCTTCGTATCTACCTATTGACGAATCGCTGATCCCATTCAAGGGACGATCGTCACTAAAGCAGTACATGCCTATGAAGCCAGTCAAAAGAGGTTACAAAGTCTGGTGTATGGCGGATTCATCTTAAGGATACCTCCTAAAGTTTGAAATATATACAGGGAAAACTGTCGCACCGGTGTATAAAGAATCCACATTAGGCAAGAGGGTCGTATGAAGCTTACGGAAAACATAACCCGTCATATGCATGTTGTAGTTTTCGATAACTTTTTTACAAACTCCAAGTTATTGCAAAGATTAATGTCAAAGGGGATTTTTGCTTGTGAAACTGTCCGGACAAATAGAAAAGACATAGCTCCAGTATTGTAAAGTAATACAATTTTACAAAGAAGTGAATTCCAATTCCAAACAAGAGGACCACTTGCTGCAGTACGCTAGATGGACAATAAACCTGTCAATTTTTTGTCAACAATCTATAATCCTCGAGACACCACAACCATACTGAGAAAAACAAAAATGGTAAAAAAAAAAAAAAAGAAGTGATTTCTTGTCCACTTTTAGTATATAAATACAACAAAATGATGGGTGGAGTAGATTTGTTTGACCAGTATCGTGAAAGATATGCTGTTGGCAGACGGTCTATAAAATGGTGCCATGTATTATTTGATAGATGTGGCGATTGTAAATGCACATTTGCTCTATAAAATTGATAAAAAAAAAGACGGTGGATCAATTAGCATTTAAGATATCTCTAGCAAGGCAATTGATTGGCAAGTTTAGTTTGAGAAAACGCCGTGGTAGACCATCAAGCTTTTTGGCTAATAAAGCCTGAGTACCAGAAGATATACACCTAGAATCTGTACGTAAACATATGCCTCAAAAGGGTGAAAATTACAGAAGATGTAGATTTTGTAGTATCAAAGGGAAGGAGAAACGAACTAAGTGCATGTGTAAGGGTTGCGAGGTACCACTATGTATAACACCATGTTTTAATCTTTTCCATAAGAAATAATTTTATTTTTATCATAATTTTAATGTTCTTTTAATTGAAATAAATTATTTTCATAAAAAAAGTTTTTCTTTCTTACGCACAAAAAATATTCTACCAAGTATCAGTAGGATGTATAGTATAGTAATTTTTTTTATAAGTTCCGGTCGTTTTTTTTTTAAATTTTTATTTCTATAATTCTTAATAAATATTTTACTATTTAAATGCAAAAAAAAAAATTGAAATCTAAAAAAATAATTTGAGCATGAAAGGGTTAAGTCACTATCTTCCCGGCGATTTTTATCAATTAAAATGATGCGTGGTGATTTTAATTTAATTTTCCACATATGATTTGTACCAATGTGTTCCTGCCGAAGAAAATATTTTGTTTGTGAAACTTGGATACAAAGAATGTGAGCATTTCAAATTATATCCTCACTCACAAAAAAACATTGTATGATTTGTAACAACTGTTGACAAAATAAACAGAAACCAGATACAGCTCCGTCTTTTGATCAGTAGATCAGCAAGGCGCAGAGAAACTATTAAAACATGGTGAGACAATGTATTCTGTTGAATGGATGAATACCCCCTCCTCCTGGCATGTAAAAACCTGTTTTATATTTGTTCAACGATTGATTAAGTATAGCCCAAAACAATAATTGGATAATTTTCACATTTTTGATTTATATAATTTTTTGATGTGATTTGAGATGTTTGAACAATAGTGGGTTTTCAGAATTTGCTAATCATTTGATAGAAAATAGTCATGGTTTTGATAAAAAATTGGGATTGTCAATTTTGCATATAAACAGTGTAGGTCACAAATTAAATAATTTGGAATCGTTGGAGATAAATAAAGCATGCAAAAGTAATCAGGAAATTCTAAACAGCCAACTAAATTTAACTACGAGTCCTATTCTAAAATTTTTTCCTAAAAATTATTCGACTAAATTTGTATTGAGCAGCAATTTGAGTTAGGTACTAAATTTATTTTTTAAATAATTGTTGTTTTTTTTTTAAAAAAATTTAAAAATAGATTCTGGATAAATAGAAAAACAATGCTATATTTTTAGTTAGTTTTGACATATCCTGAAGAAGGAAAAGGTGTTTTCCGAAACCGGTAGATGTTTTTTAAAGTCAATTGTGGTTATTAAACTAAGATAATAAATAAAAAATATAAACTAAGATAATAGATAAAAAATATATAATTTTTGTTTTTGACATTCAGGTGAAGGAAAATGTATTTTCCGAAACCGGTTGGTGTATAACTAACTCGTAAAAGTTGTTTAAAAACAAAGTTAATAAATAATTCAATATTAAAATGAATAACAACAATGTAAAGTTTGCGTTAAAAATAGCTAATATTTCAATTACATGTTTTTGTTTGTTTAAAATGGCTTTCTTAATTCTACTTAGATCATTAATAGTTAATATAAAACAGTACAAATCATTTTGAGTATAGATATTACATCATATCACAGATCACAGTTAATTATTATTATTGAATATACCAAAGAAAATATTTCTCAAACTAAGAAATTAATTAAAATTAGGAATGTGTCCATTTTAAAAGCCATCTAATTTAGGCTTGTGTAGTTAAATTATATTATAAATAAACATCATTCTATTTACAATAAAATTATAAAAAAATGTTTTGAAAAATAGGCATAATCAGTGAAAATTCAGAGTAACACCACATTATATGGTCCCAAAATAAAAGCTATTGAGACACCTGGTATTTTAGGATGTAAAAACACTTGCAATTTTATGATACAAACTTTTCTCAAAGGTAATCAATATATGTGGTTTAAATTTTACAACCGTAATTGGTTTACATAACCCAGAATAAACACAATTTATTCATTTAAAACTAGTATAAGTTGTCCAAATATTGATCACTAAAAAATAATTAAAATAAAATTAAATAAATAAACCTCGCCATAATGAAAATCGTATTTTTAAAAAACCACTAGTTGTATCTTTCTCTATAGCATTTTCACAAACAAATGTGAAGTAATCCTACCTTGACTACAAGATTTCACAGACGGGTCAGCTTCTTACTAGTTGAATCGAGAGGTGGTGTAGTCACTGCTCAAGCGCCAATGCCAAGCGAAGTTCGCCATTTAGTAGATAGACAAATCAGCGAGGCAGGTGTAACCATTATACGTACCTCAGTCCCATCCCAGACGTACTCAACCAGTGACGGTTCCAAATATCAAGAGAGCTGGCAACCTGGAATGAGCATCAATGACTTATTATAAAACATCTTAAATCAAACATTAAAACTAGGAAAATCATTCAGGTATCAGGAAAACTTCAATATACAGACTGACTGCCTGTATTGTAACTAACAAATAGGTCATTTCAAGTTGTTCTAGTTCTTTGCATTTATTTGATATAATATTTCAAGTGGTGACATTTTTTTCAAAATTACCATCACTTAAAAATACACCAAATATACATTTGAAATATTAGAACAACTAACAAAGACCTATTTTACTTTACACACTAGGTGTCAAAATATAATCCCACTCTTTTGACAATAAATATTTCATGGCCATTTCCAAAAAACAACAATCCTAAAAACCAGGCATTTTCTGGCAAAATAATTGAATATTTATTTAAATGACCGGCCAATTCCACACCCCGAATGGACCTAATTTTTTTTTAACATAGTGCACCAGCAGGGTTAACAAGCAAGACAAATCATACTACATAAAAATGAGTCAAAGAACAAATCGGGAACAAACACACCAAGGAGTAGTAAGCAGAAATCACAGAGTACAAATTGCTGGTAAATTACTTCTAAATTAACTAATTACGCCTAATGAATAGTTTTGGAGAAGTTCAGACAGCATAATAAAAAATAAATAAACTTTTTCATAAACTCAATACAGTGGAACCCTGATTTTACATTTTCTCTCCATTTAAGACAAAAATTAAATACATTCAACGTTGGACATAGTGGAAAAAATTGATGAAATAGTACAGTCGTATAAATGAAAACTTGACAGAAAAACCCTCCAACAAAGAAGAAGTGTTTGCTCATCCCATCAACCCAGTTCCTACAAAGGACGATACCATGAGGCATATTATACTAGTATGTATTAGTAATGTACCATCAAAAACCTTTAATTTAATTTATAATATTGAAATTATTCAAAAACATCGATGACCAAAAACATAGTCTGATTTTTTCAATAAAAAAAATCATTTTTATTTTTCAAAAACTTAAAATCGGGGCTCCATTGTATTCAGCCGACAAAACAAAAAAGATACAAAAATATGTTTTATTATTGTATCTTTTTTTTCAATAAAAAGCACATAGGGGTGTAGATTCTAAATTCACAAACATCTCGTATTTTTCTGAAAAAGTTTAAGCTTTTCTTGATTCTGTTGGGAACCGATACACGAGTAAAAACTTACAAAACAGTTCTAGGAGGGTGGGGTCCTTTCGATAATTGGTAGCTGAGATTCAACTATTAGATGTTTACTTTCTAGTGTACCAGTCATTGCTCAAAGAATTATGAACAGTTACCAATCATAGTTACGATCGAACACAATAACAATTTAATCACTACTAACATGGTTTTTAAAAATGAAACGTAATTGTCTTAAAAGATTATTTGACTAGTGATTAATTCCACCCTCCAAGATGGCGGTGAAGCCTGGTCTTTGACTATCCATCGAATACCATACACATCCTCGTTATAATTTGTCGAAAATAATTTAACAAACCTTTCTAATTCTTTTGGAAAATTGTAGAACTCGAGAACACTGCTGTGTCAACGAGTTGGTGGATAGATACAAAATAAAAGTTGAAATCTTCATGTCCTGAAACAAGGAAACTGTTATGTAAATGTTTTGCCACAACCTATTCGCACCGATCTAGTGAGAAAAATTAGAAGATTGAAAGCGAGAAAATTGTTAATTCATTTGTTATTTCGAAATAAAAACTGCACAATTGTACGCAAACTGTAATAAAAAAACGGCGGCGTAGCAAAACAAAAACAAAAAGTGCAAAACGCACTTTAAACAAAAAAAAATTACACTACACAAAATGTTTTATTTGCTTGAAAGGCAAACAGAATGAAGTTTTAATGCTAAAAAAATACCAGATAAATAAGCAAAACCTCACCGTTTCGGGATCCATCGCTGAAAGGGAAACAGCGGACATGACAAAGAAACGCTGAAGTGGACAGTCCAATCACAACCAAGGCAAGTTGAAACCAATTTTAAGCGGCCAGTACTATTAGATTGCAAAAAGAACGTGTACATGTAGAATCGCGACTTTGTTTGATATCACGGCCTCATGACTATCGAAAAATAAGAGAAGTTTGGATCTCGTCTTGTAAACGCGATGAGACTACAAGTCCACGTAATCGTGGTGCCTTTTATAAAAGCACGCTACACATGCGCATGATTAAAATCAATCGAGCGCCCAAGGCCCGGGGCCCAAGCCTATTGAAAACAGGCGAACAGTATTGATTGTGTTGAACGAGACGCCTACTGCAAACTGCAAGCAAACAAATAACAAAACGATAAATGCGCACTGCGCAGTGCGCACAAGGAAGCGGATTGTGGTTGAGCAGTTTCCATAGATAAGAGATGCAGTTTCCATGGCTTCCAGCATAGATAAGGTTTCCAGTCACTTCCAGTTCTAGAAGATTACTTCAGTACTGGGTGTCATAGATAAAAGACGTACTCTGGGTACTCTGGGCGTACTGGGTGACACTTCTTTTCTTATCTATGACACTTCAGAAATTTCGATATAATGCATGTGATACAACCGGGGCCACGACTTGTGCGCCATTCGGTTCGAGTCGGGGTAAGTCTAGGAGTCATGATTCATACCATGCTCCTGATCGCTCGTCAGAACGATCCCCGCACTCTAATGGAATATTCGCTCCGCGAACCATCCATCGGATATCACGCTTTCATTATTATTACCATGGTTATAGATAAGGATACAGGTGAATATGAACACGCGAAGATGTACATTATACATTTATTAGACACATGTTTACATTAGCGGGCAGGTGGAAATACTTATAACTAACTTAATCTAAAACTTATTCTACCTCGGGTTGCTCGGCGACGTTCCTCCGGAATCCTGTTTCCAGCCGGCGTAGTGATGCCGCTGGCATCCGGCATGGGCGGCTGTCCGCTGTCTGCTCCGTAGGACTGCAAACCGGTCTGGGCGGCTGCTCCTGGGTGGTTGCGATGAACCGTGGCTGCTTCCTCCGTCGACTTCGGTCCCAACTGTGTTTGCCTTAACGTCTCTTTGACGATTCCCTCCTCCGGACCTTGTTTCGTAGCTGCGTGCTTTCGACTTCCTTATGACTGGCCTTCGACTTCCTTTCTACAACTCCCTTCCGGACCTCATTTCCCTCGTCCTCCCGAACTTCACGTCTGACTCGCTGCTCTGGGTTTACGACTTCCTTCCGAACCTCGTTCCTCTCGTCCTCCTGGACCTTATGCCCGGCTCCGGGTTCACAACTGCCATTTTCCAGTTTAACTGTGCACTCTCAACTCTCCATCTTAACTGTCTACTGTCAACTCTTCAGTTCAACTCTCCACTGTCTACTGTCCTTCACAACTCCCCCCCTCCGACTCTCCACTCCCGGGTTCACAACTTCAACCACTCTCCCCGACTCTTCGATTTCAACTGCCTAGTTCAACTGTTTACTTTCGACTGCCGCTGTCAACTGCGTACTTTCGACTCTCCACTTCAACTCTTTACCGTCAACTCTGTACTTTCGACTGCCTTTTAAAATGGCGTCCTGGCCCTTTTAAAGAGACTGTGGTGAGGGCGTATTTTTCGCTCGGGGTCGGTCCGTCCTCACAGGATTGACGACGCCTCATTGGTCCATCCGTTGACATCTCCGCTACACCCTCGCTTGTAGGCCTAATTTCGGCCCCGCCCACTTTCTTCGTAATTAATTATAGTCCTGCCTTATCACATAAAAATCCAATAATACACTGTTCATTCAAATTGTCCACAACCATATATAAACTATTACTAACTTATCTTCTATACATTTTTCACATTAAGATCATCAGAATTATCGCTATCTCTAATTACCTCTAAGTACATCAATCAGTATAAAATACAATCAGTATAAAAACATTCCACATCCAAGATCCTAATTAAGAGCTAATCATTTTATTCTTTTTTATTGCCTCTGAGACCTTTATAATTAGTACATATGGGGTTTCTTTATTCCAGCTTTATTACATAGTTTCGTGAGTGGTTCTCGCATTACATACACTTATACCTATTACATAATTTTCTCACCTGCCCAGTTATAATTACATTATTATTATATTTATTTAAATTTCTTATTTGTATTAGTCGGCTCGATTATTGCTAGTAGATTCAAGAACGAACGGCGACTGAATATTGCGGAAGTGCTACTACACCGGCACACTTTGGTTAGATCGAATCGCGGTCGATCTGAGACTTGCTCACACGGTTTGTCCATATTAAATAGATAATTGACGACGGAATAGCCCGATCTACGCACCACATGAGGTGCATGAATATGGAAGATCTGAATTCGCGTGCGCAGACTTATTCGCACGTGTCCTATTTTATCTGCCTACCCCTACGGAGAAAAGACGCGATGGTCAGTCATCGCTCACGGTGGCCCTTCCGCACGTGGGTGCTGGCCCGCATGCAACAAAAGATGCTTTATCGCCCCGGAGTCAATTATCCTCGGGCAGAAAAAACGCACCCGCTTCTTAATGGTTCCCTTTTTTTTTGTGCAGTCATTGTTTTATTGTCGACCCCCTAATTTACTGACGGTATATTGTTCTTAGGCTGCTCCCGAGCGCGATACTTCTCGGAACGATTTCTCCTCGGACAAAAGGCAATCGATTGACTCCCTAACATATTGCGTCACACGTGTGTCATCCCTCGCAATTGCGGAAGAGATAAATATTCCCGATGAATGGCCTAGGAAACAAAGGACAGCTTTCCAATGACGGGAGAAAAGGTCCTCGTGTGACGTGGGTTCTCGCGAAATGCACTTCCGAGAAAACAACGTGTCTGCCGATGGCAAATAATGATAGGTCGGTCCGAATCAAAATCGGCTCGCGACACAGATTACCGTTCAGGTATATCACATGCATGACGATACAAAATTACAAAACCATCGAATAACTCCGAAATTACAAGTCCGATTGGAATGATTTTTCTATCTTTCTAACTGGCATATAAGGACCAAAATAGCTAATTCAGTGTCATTACGCAGAACAATCAAAAAAATTTGAGTATTCCAACAATTTGTCAGAAATAATACAACTAGATGCTCTTACCCCAAATTTGGGGTAAGTGCATCTACTCGTCCAATTTTCATAAAATGTTTTAAATATCACTTATACCTAATGGTTACATTCCGATTTTTAAAGACTTAAATAAAGATATGGTTAATGATCCTTCTATCGAAGTTTCAAAGACATAGCATAATTTTATTAATCATGAGAACAGTTAAACGTAGGTTTAATATAATTATGAAGCTCAAAACCGGGACATTTTTATCTAAACCAGGACAATTATCGCTTCGCATTTGATTCAAAGAATTTTGAGTTCAATCTGGACGTACAGTTAGAAGTTTAGAAACTCACATAATGCATCGCTGTGTGAAAGGCAAATGTGGTCTCTTTGGCCCCAATAACTAAATCACCTCGAATGAAATCATCGTTTTTAAATAATGTTTTAATAGATAAAGAGCTTGCGACTGCCGCGTTAGACGATCTTTAATATTCGTGTGCAACATTGCTGGCACTTCACTTTGCTGTCGTTGCTACAAACTTTTTTATGAATGGGTAGTCTTTTTGCAGTTCAATCGTAAATTTGCAATCTCTTTTCGGCATTTTAAACACAATTTTAAAAGGGTTAGGATAAAACCTGAACTAAATTAGGATGATAAATTACGCACTGAAGTTCTCGCACCGCACCTGCACGGTGCCAGGTCGGGATTATGGTAAACCTAATTAAATGTTTATATTGATGATTTATAATCAGCACGTACCTCGACTCGCCCTTAACTTTGTTGGATCAAATGAGATCATTTAAATGAATTATTCACTTTTTTATTAAGAATAATCTACATAAAACAATTTAAATAACTGTGTTAATCGAAAAAATAAGATTAAATGAAAATCTGAGAACATTTGATTGTCTCAAAAATATAAGTTCTTTTGTTATGATCTTTGGGGGTTAGGACGGTGGTTAAATGAAATAGATGTTTGTTTGCGCGTTTTGAGGTTTATTACATTATGATGAAAACAAGAAAGACGTATAATGAATGAATGATGTAGAAGGTGCGTGTATATTACGAAATGAAATGATGTGAAGCGGATTGGCGGTCTCGCTCGGCTCTCGCGAGCCGGCAAGACCGCCGTCGTGAAACGCTGAAACTGGAGAGACTGCCTAGCGGTGAATTCTGAGCCAGGCTTGTAGCAGCAGCCGACAGCGCTGTCGCTAGCGTCGATGCCGACTGAGATGGCGGTGGATTTGAATTCCGGTCGCTACAGATCCATTTGAATATTAACAACCTAGTCTTTATTATTAGTTGTTTGCTTGACGAAATATACTTATTTAAAATTTATCAGTGCAGAGAAAATTAACTTACGGCTTATAGAATGAGCTTATTGACACAAATAGTAAGAAGAAAGATATTGGATGCGAACACACAGACGCCTGTTGGGAGGGCGGTCAGTGCTTTTCCGCAATATGGCGGTCTATAACATCCACATCCGTCTGCACAACCGCACCCTCTAGCGGCAGAAAACTGGTGTTACCAAATAATACTATATTAAACTTTGTAAATTGGATGAAGGCTGACACTGTCCACTAGTTTCTTTCTGCATTTAAATCTGAAGCAATAGCTAGTGATACCTAAAGAGTGACATGACATTTTCCTTTTTTGGAAAAAACATTTCCGAAAAAATGTTACATGTCCAGAGCTGGGCAAAAATGAACACAATTTTTTTATGTTCACTCACTTGACTTACATTCAGTCAATAAAAATACGAGGGAAAATAAATGAGACAAAGAAGTGTTTTAAAAACATTAAATATTTTTATTTCAACCATAACAACAAATTAAAAAAATTAACATCTACTTACAAAACTTAAATAATAAATATTAATTTAAATATGTACAATCAACAATTTTTGTTTACTTAAATGTTTATGTTTATTTGCCAACAATAGCAGTTTATTACATTGGACCTTTTCGATTTAGATAGAGGATAATATAAAAAATCAGATTCTCATAATGATGTCATATATGCTGTTTAAAAAAAAAAGGAAAAATGAATTATCAAATTTGGTCCATAGATGGCAATGTTGTAGTGGTACTCGAAGCGAGTCCACATACTAACATATATACAACTTTCAAAAATTTGATAAATGTGGAGATTGAGAGGTGAGAATTGGTGAACGTTATATATATATATATATATATATATAAACTGATCACTTAAGCCAACCGAAGACAGGTCGTAAACCCTGTAATTACCCCATACTTCCATACATTTTCCAATAATATAATTAAAAAAATAACTTTGTCTGTATGAGATATTTGTTTTATAACAGTGCCTTTGTAGGTAAAAATCCAGTAATTGCATGTTTTTGGTCATATTTAAATATTGCTAATGATAATACAGTCAATCATTTAAATCTCTCGTCTTTACATTATACGCGGAGAGAAGTCTGAACCGACTATTCTCAGCTTCTCTCGAGGGCCGTGGACACGCACCATTAGGATTCTTTACTAGCATATTGTAACTACAAATAAACGAGTCATCTGTCATCGGACTGGGTGATATGGCTATTAAAAAATAATATAAAAGTGCTATTTGAGTTATTCTAAAATAGTCTTTAATTACAATACATCGCGCCACATATGTGTACCTATGTTGATGATTTAGTTATTACGAGTCGATCTAAACGAATAATGATCGACCATGCTGCCACCCTGAAAAAGGAAGCGGAAAAATTTGCACTGCACGTTAACACCTCAAAAGTGAAGTACATGGTCAGTACACATGAACAAGAGGCACTCCAAGATGTGTGTGTAGATCACCATGTATATGAAAGGGTTGATATTTTTACATATCTGGGTTTCATTATTTTTTTAAAATTAACACTAGACCCACAAAACGTCTTAATAGACGTTTGTCTGCAGGTACATTTACATCCATTTGTTACATTTAATAAAAATATGAAAATTAATCAGTCACCGTTTATACAATACATATCATTCTTACAGGTAATATCTTCTAAATTAGGAGAAAGCGTGCTTTTTTGTAAAGACCCAGGCATCAAAATTTTTATTGTAGGAAAAACAAATTCTATTGTTCTAGATCCATACTTGTTGGTGATTTTGGGGATCGTTAGATTCAGATTTGCCACACCTTTTGTATTTTTTCCGTGTTAAGCCACCCTATTTAGAGCATCGTTATTATAATTGTATTTTATTAAAAGGAACAGTAACAGCCCGTGTACAGGAAGAACGTTTACGGAAGAATATAACAATTTTAGATTATGCCTCAATTTAAATGCTTCCAGGCTTACAATTTTTTTCACAAAAAAAAAAATTATTCGTAAAACCGACTTTGGGATTACGTAATGAATTTTGTAGAATCTTCCTAACAGTGACCTGAGATTGGAGCAAATCTTATTTATTTGCAAATTCCATTTAAAGTATTCATCAATAATTAAACCAAGGTATTTATGCGATTTCACTAATTCAACCGAGGTACATTCACAATTACTTATAATGTTATTATGTATGCAGTCAAAGGTATGTGCAATTATGTTTAGTTTAATTATATTTTGAGCACGAGATGATCTTATGTGTAGACCATTTTACCAGTTTATTAAAATCAATTTGTAAGCCATTGGAAGCTTCGTTCAAGTTATCGTGAGACATTACTAAAGCTGTGAACCGATGAATTGAAGATTCGACTTCTAGCTGGATATAGAAGCTTCTATGCATGAAAAAAAAAACATTCTCCGCATCATTTTCAATTTGACACCTTGACTGAAATTCCGGGGAATCAAACATGTTTATTAACGCTTAAACCAACTATCGCATTGAGAGGTGGCATAGTCGTAGGCGCCCAGGAAAATGGCCCCACCCAGGGCAAAGCTTGTGATCCTCGGCAGCAGTCCTGCGAAGAGACCTCGGATTTCTTTCTCAGCGTAGACAGTGAGCAGCATGTGCCTGACACCATAGGACCTGGGGGAGGCGGGTGCGAGCATTATGCGTGTCTTTGCTACGTCCAAAGGTGTGGTTACGCCACCGGCGATAGCCCCAGATATCGAGCCGCAGAAGGCCGCCTGGAACAATGATATCATTATTGCTTATTACAAAAACATATTGAGTGAATGATTTAATATAATGGAATTGTACACAACACAATCCAATAACTTTAAAACTATTTACGCACTTAGGTAGGCCTGGTATAAAATTTTGAATATGTGTGTTCTTTTTGTGCAGATTTAAAAACAGAAAATAAAAGCGAAGCTGCTACTGGGAAGAGAGTTTTTTGCGATTCGGACAGACTTTTACAGTGGTGATAATAAAAACATTTTGTATTACATATTTTCAGATTACTGGTTGTGAGAAGGTTTTCGGTGGCTGACCAGCAGATTTAAAGACCATCAGACTACAAGGAGAGCGACGTCGGCGTCTACCAGCACAGGTTCACAAAGGTTTGTGTATTTTGAATTTGTATAGATTGAATCACTGTATTCAACATTACCTATAGAAAACCCAGAACTAGCTGTCAAAGTATTTACGGCAATAAAAACGTTCAGATGAATTTAAGAATTTTTAAAAAAATGTACATAAACTTATAATGCATGCCTAAGGCAACTTATATCTGAATGACCATTTATACCTCTAAAGAAGTGACGGCTCCATGATTGCTATTCTCTGCCACAATTGTCTTGAAGTATTCCCAGAGAGGGAATTGTATGAAGCTGAAAGGCAGGTCCCTCAGCACGGTGGACAGGAAGCCCCGATAGAGGCCACTACAGAATCCCTCCACCCTATAGGCCTCCATCAAGATGCCGAGCCCGCTGCGGGACCCGCAGCTGAGGGTCTGGCGGCGCTGCTTAGCGATCTCGACCGGCACGCGGACCACACAGGCAATCTAAAATTGTTGTGATTATATTATGAATAATATAGGACGAATTCAAGTAATTCTATATAAATGATTGAGAACCCAATATGTTTTGTGTAAAACTGTAAATTTTTTCATGATATAAATATTTATTTAGTTAGTGTAGGTAAATTTAAACAAAAAAGTCGAGAGATGGATATTACCAGGCTAGGCAGCATTTAGGAATATCCCACAATGACTTAAGGACTAAAGACTTCAATCAACGTTTTCTTCCATTCTAAATTTTTTTAGTTTCTAAAGCATTTAAACAATATATACAGTGGAATCCCGATATTAAGCTTTTGAAGGGACCAACAAAAAAAAACAGATATTTATTTTTTATTGGAAAAATGATACAATACAGATACAATGTGTTTTGATGCATGTTTTTTTAAAATACTTAGTTCTATAAATATTATAAATTAAATTAAAGGTGGTACATTACTGATACTAGTAAAATATGCTTTGAGACCTTCAATATGCCTCATGGCATCGTTCTTTGTAGGAACTGGGTTTACGGAATGAGCAGACACTTCTTCGTAAGAAGGTTCTTCTTTTGTCAAGTTTTCGTTTATACAACTGTCCACTATTTCATCAATTTTCACTACGTCCGATGTTATTACGTTCAAGACAACGCCTAAATAAGTCTGCAAGGGTAATTCATAATTTTTTCCAGCCATCAATGTTGTCTATACTATTCTTCTACGCAATTTTCTTGCTGATTCCAGCTTGCAAAAAACAATAAAAAAAACGAAACGTGAAAATTACGTAGGCATGAGAATGAAAAATGCGTAAGCAAATGACCAACACACTTTCAATACATTTTAGATGTAAATTCCGGGAAAGAGAAACGTAAAATAGGGTTTTTAATATACTAAAATGATACGGGACTGCAGAAATAACACGCAAATGGAGGGAAAACGTGAATTCCGGGCATATAAAATCGGGGTTCCACTATGTACATTTAAAAATTAGAAATTTCACAATTTCATGTTATTATAACTTTTGTACCTACAACGACCTGAAATGAATTCTTCCATCTATTGGTATTGCTAGTTATTTCAGGGAAAGGAAGGAATCAGATAACAGCGTATGTATTTTTAGTTGTTTTTTAGAATCAAGTTTCAGGTATTAGAACTAGGATAATGACTAATCAATAATAATGGTTTGTAAGTTGACCACAATAACCGGTGCCTACTGTATATATTAATTTAATGCTTAACCTCTGACCCGACCTGACCCCATCAGGGATAAAATAAAAGTGCATATTTATATTTAGATGCTAAAGTAATGTCTCCGGCAGGTGTCGCTACACAAAGCAAAGATAAAATACAATAATAACAAGACGTGTCAGGTAAATAAATTACATCAGGCCAAAATTTTTGTGACGGATATATTCGGCGCTGGCCCGTAAAGGGGTTTTAACATTCTAAAACCTACTGATATAATAAACTGATTATAAACTTTGATAAACTAACATGGCATGTGAAATATTAAAAAAAAATTCAAATAAAAAGTTATACAACACTAAAAAAATAGTTTCAAAGAACATAATAATTTTTTTCCTGCATTTTACAGATTTAAACAAAAAATAGTCAAAGTCCAAATGTTTCTTTTCAAAATGAAACCGTCATGTGCTCAAGGTCATTTTCATACAAACAAGTTTTTTTTATTCTCGATATAAATAGATAATATTCTTCACCAATTAGTTGAAATGAAAATTTTAAAAAAATCTGTGAAAATGAAGCATCGTGGATATTTGACATTTTAATATTTGAACCGCTTTGTTAATTTTACTTATGTATCAAAATAAACTAATTAAAATCAAAATTAAGTTACAATAAGTACTTAGGGGGCCGGTTGTGTGACGAGTAGTAACTTTTTACTTTAGTAATATTTTTTTGAGAATACGGGTTGTCTAATCGTCGGTAAAAAAAATATATTTACATCACGAAAGTACATCCCATATTAAAGTCATTTTACTCTCCGATATCGATAGTTAAATATGGCGGACTTTTCACAGCTGTGCCAAAAGTCATCCCGACACATTGATACTTTGAAAGATGCAGTATGCGACAATTAGTCATTCAATATCCCGCAATTTGATGAGAGATTGTCCGATGATGATCTCGTTGTTACATTACATTAGTAAATAATCCGAAAAAAATTCACCATTAAAGTGACGCAGAGGTGAAAAAATCCATAGAAAAAGCATATTTCATGATTATTTGTCGCGCCTATATACATTTCATCTATGCTTTAACAATAGTAAATTCGACATTCATACAATTCGCAAATGATTTTAACCAAGGGCGTTAGTAAAAAGTTATCATAGTAAAACTTTACTAATGATCACAAAACTGGTCCTTACTGTATTTCTTTGATTATAAGATGCACCTTAATTTAAAAAAAAAATTTTGATTCTGATTGAAAAGGCTAATATTTTTTTACAATAAAAATCAATTTACTAACAATAGTATTTATCAGTAGGAATGTTATTTGTTAATTAATACCAAAATTGGAGTATACAGAACACTGAATCTGAGACACGGGTACTCACTAAAAAGAACGAGCATGCTTGACCCGACAGAATTTAGATTATTTGATTTGGATTGTAATTTGTTCTAACTTAACCTGTTTTTTTTTGATTAGATTCTATTTCTCTCTCTCCCAGGTATTAATAATAAATTTTCCAGTTTAGGAAGAAGTGAAATGTGACGAATCAAGGGTAGTATGCGTTTCTGAGGTCAATAACTCACCTTTCGTATGTTCTCCATTGACTAGCCGGTGATGAGGATAGTACAACGTTCTTTATCCTCACAATATATAATAGCTCGTAAAAGGGATTATTATTAAGAATAGTAATGACAGGATACACACCACTTCACCTACAGACGCCGCCAGTACATTTACTAGTGGCTGGTATCTCTTATCCAGTCCATGCTCCTCGGCCAGAGCTTTCACCCCCTCATATGAGAGGAAGAACAGCGCAGCTGAAGGCACACTGCCAACCATCACGGCCCCAATCCCCCGGTAAATACCTGAGAATCCACCAGAGGCCAAGAAACCCGCGCGGGATTGTAGGCGGGTCTTGATCGTGTCTATGGGATAAAGGGATATATCCACCGTGAGACCAGCTACACCGCCCGCCTGATAAACAATACCAACAATTAATTTTAATTAAACTAATTACAGACATCTCTTAGAGACGAAGCTATTTATATTATATTATATGGAAGTATGGGTAATTACAGGGATTACGACCTGCCTTTACGCAATGATCACTTTACACAATGTAATATTCACCATTCCACCCACAATCAACTTCCATATACATTAGATTTTGGCAAGTTGTATATATGTTACCATGTAGAAACACTAAAGAGTATTTAACTACAATTTCGCTGTCGCCATCTATGGTCTGAAATTTGATATTCATTTCCCTGAAACAGTATAGATATCACTGATGGAATGGTGAATGTTACATCGTGTAAAGTGATCGCTTAAGCCAGCCGAAGGCAGGTTGTAAGCCCTGTAATTACTCATACTTCCATAAATAGCTTCGTCTCTATCAGATATCTATAATTTGTTTAATAACAATGCATTTGTAGGTAAAAATCCAGTAATTGTGTGTTCTTGGACATACCCAAACATTGTTAATATTTAAATTACCTTATTAATTCAATGAGAAAAATACAGGTAGAACAGACGACACAGATTAGTCATCTAGCCAAGATGTAGTCTATTTACAGATATTGGGTGCGGCAGAAACATTAAAATGTAAAATAACGTAAGTTTGCATAAAAAAAATTGTGACTCAAATATTTATAATAATACAAATTAAATTAATCAACTTGAAAGATATACAGAAAAAAATCTATACAAAAAATATTTTAGCTGCCATCAGAATTTGAACCTGGATAGAAAAAGAGGTCCAGGTTCGAATCCTGGTAGCAACTTAAATATTTTTCAAGTTGATTAATTTAATTTGCATTAAAAATACCACAGAACCATGTACTGAAAAGCTGCAACCTCACAGCAATAATGTGTTCTCCGTAAAAAAAAAAAAAAATACAAATATTTATAATTTACTAATGATCACTAAAATTCAAGAATATTGAAAGTTGCGTAATTTGTTTTTCTTTTTTAGTGGTGTCACGAGACTGGGAAGTCTATGACCACAGTCAGTACAAAAAGCGTCCATCTTGAGATTATCTGCCAGTGATGGTTAAACCGTTATTCTGTTCAATTGTAGCAATGATTGGTAACCACAGACTACTAAATATATTGACAAGAACTAATGGAAATTCCTTGTTTTAATATTTCCATTTTAGTGTCACTCACATGATCACTTTGGTACCACTTACGCAATCAAATAGCTCCGCGACATTTAAAAAATATATGACTCAATTGGAACGATGACATATAATACGCATTAATGAAAAAAATACGTCTTTCAAACAGTAAATACTTTTATAAATGTATCATAAACTATCGGATTTGTTTTCACAAATAATATGTGTAGAATGCCCCTCGTCCCGCAACTAATGTTCCAAACCCCTCTCCTATATGTGCACTTTATTTCATGTCAATTCATTTACCGGTCTGTATTGGTAACTGATTAGTAAAGAGAACATATTATTATTGTGAAGTTGCAGTTTTTCAGAACGTAGCGATAGATTTAAAATTTTAAATAATAGATGTATCAATTTGAGGGAACTACAGCATATAAGTTTGAAAATTTGTCATAAACTTACTAAAATATCTTTTCAATAAATTGAATTTTCCTGTGTATTTTTCTAATTAATACATTTAATTTGGAAACTGATTATACGGAATTCGTCGAGTAATCACTGGTACACTAGAAACTAAATCTCCAACAGTTAAATCTCATTTAACAATTATCATTACAATTGAACACGAATCAGTCACAATAACATTTTAAGTAAGTTCACTATTATCCACCCTTCTACGTCTTGGTCATGATCGTGTTGACTTATACAAGAGATTCATCTACTCTTGCTACAAGTCACACCTCATTTCTTTCTCATATCATAGAATATTTGGCCTGTCCAAGTTATTTAACCTCATTTTTTTCCAATAAGATTATCACATATTAGGGCATAAATACGGCATAAGACTTTATTTTCGATGACATGCTCACAATGAGACCAAGCTTCATAAAGAGCCATCGGTTGTCAGTCATACAGTGTCAGTGTTGTATATCGTTCAGAGCAATATTGATTAGGTAACTGTGGCAATACTTCTAACTTCAAATTATTCACTAAAATGGCTATGACTTGGATGTTGCCTTTTGAGAAAGCAGAGGACAATATCAAAAAAACTTAAAACTAGTTTTATCATAAATATTGACGCGATACCGGCTATCTTGTCATGCGTGATCTAATAATATCAGGCTGTTTATTGTAGCTGCTAAAGTCCATAAACTGATATGAAATTAACATTTCACCGGTGTATTGAATCACAATCACGATGAGCTCAAATATCGGGGTATTTGAATTATATGTATGTGGTCGGGTAAAAATATATATTTTTTAATACTTACAATGAGAGGAGTTAGTATTAACTTTGAAGAATTTTCCATCGTGATGATTATTTTCAGTCACACTTCTCCAATATATTTCTAAATTCGGGGGGAAAAAAGTCGACGACTTAAATAAAACATAGCGACTCCTCGTATGTTCGCCTACTATTTATATTATCACGAAGTCACAAACAGTCCACATTCCACATCTGACGTCTCTTCTGTTTTGCGGGGGAAATTTTGGAACTGCAAGCGCGGAAAATATTAAATATAAATCGATCAGTGTTGCCTAATACGTGTTTCAATGGGCCTGTTCATATTTTTCTCAAAATGTTGGACCCAACATGTTAAAATGCGCTCACTAGTATTCTGCACGCAATGTTCGCGTTCATATTTTCAATTCATTGAAAAATGAAGGGATCTTTAACAAACACAAAATTTTTATTTATTTATTCCATTACATATTTTACGTAACATAAAAATAATTTTTAGAAACACAGGTAACTACTAGCTACAGGTTTCTACCCATATTTCACTACATACTATTTCATACTCATTTTTTAAAATAGGTAAAAGGGTAAAAGACATTAACACAAAATTATTGTCATACATAAATTGGTCATAGAATATTGTTCCTACAGTTCACTAATCAGTCCATTAACCATTAATGTCTCGTTTTTAGGCTGGGTGAATTTTAATCTTCTTCAATCTATTCTAAATCTTGGTGTATGATGGTGACGGAAGATATTTTATACTTCATAGAGGACAATAAACTCCGAGAACAAGGTTATCAGATTAAAATAAATACTCGCTTTATGATTAAGATAAATAATTTATTTTGTTTAAGGTATGAGACCCCAACAACACTATTTGTTTTTACAAATGCTGATAGACAAAGCGTTGGTCATCTTGGATGATATATGAGATCCAGAATCGAAAGCAGACATGTCCACTTTACCTGTTTTCGAGTAAAATGCAGAAAACCCTTGTTCCATACAAACAACATAAGAAACAAGAATGCAGACAAGGGTGGTTCGCCGATCTCAGCTTCTCTCAATCGGCGATGATGATGATGATGATTATGAGGTTGAAAGAAATGAAACACAAAAGATGTTCAATTTCGGTACACTACGGCGACACGACACAATCGAGAATGGCTTCCCGCCTGCAGAATACCCTGTTTTTATTCAGATACATAACAACACACTCATTCATATAATATTTCCCATCATATTTGCAAGTACCTACATAGTGACAGGCCGCCGCTGTGACGAATGATTGTCTTTGTTTTTCCGAAATCTATTATTATTATTATTATTATTTGGCGCCACACCAATGATTACACCTTTAAATTACTGACACGTGTCTCATCATATCAATTAATTGGCGCCTCTGCTGCGACCTCGCAATTCTGTGCGATACAACCATTGTACCACAACTGACACCTTTGAAATCATATTAAAAATGATCAAATACCGTCACATGACAAAATACTGCCGTCTTATTGGCTGAAAACATATTTGTTTGGCTTTGAATTAATTATCCATCCGCAATTGAAGTAGTTTTTAATTGCGTTTTTGTACGAAATTTGCTGATATTTGTCTAATTTTGATTAGATAGTCCTGTAGACACAAATTTGCTTTATATTTGCACATAGCTAACTAAAAATATATAAAAATTGGACATGTCCAATTTTGATTTTATACCTCACATATATATTATTGTTGTTGAAGCTCTCTTAGAAATTGTGTTAAATAGTATTTTTATTTATTTTATATGGTTGTTTAATAAACCATTCGATGCTCAAGAAGTTGTGGCATCACAATAAATAATATTTATTGCGGAATTCTAATATTGGCAGAAATTGTTAATTCCAGTGGTGGAGACTATCCAGGTCAGGTAGGGGGTGATCCTCGTATTTATTCCAGGTTGGCCGGCAACGGCGCAACCATAACCCCCCACGATGACTCCGAGGAGGTAGACGCGACCGTTCGTAGGGCTCTGCCACAGAATGGGGCCACCAGAGTCGTGCTGTACAAAAATACAAAGTAAATATTAAAACGTTTTGTCGAATAATTGTCGAATTTTTAACATTCTCTGAATATTTATTCAATGTTATTTATTTTAGGAATCTTCAGTTGAAATTTTTTTTAAAAAAATGTTACACAAGAATCGTTAATGAAGTATAGACTTTTAGAATTTTTTCAAAATGTGCAATACTTTCGTACATATTGACGTTCAAAGTTAGGCTTGTTGAAAAACGTTCGAATTATCAATATCCAACGTGTGACGTCACATCTCTCGTACGTACCGGCCAGTACTAACAATATTAGTACCAAAGTGTCGAGTACCGATTTGTCGATTCGGAAGATGTGATGTCACATCTCTCGTGTGGTATAAACCGATGGTTTTTAAAACACGCGACTTTAATATCGATATATCGAATAAATTTGCAAGAAATAAAAAAGATTTTTTGAAGATTAAAAAAACTAACTCCACTACCTCATTCACGACCACGAGATCTTTAATCAATAAGATATTCGCTGGGTAGCGATCGGAATTCATATCCACCGCCATCTCAGTCGGCATTGACGCTAGCGACAGCGCTGCCGGCTGCTGCTACAAGGCTGGCTCGATATTTCACCGCGAAGCAGTCTCTTCAGTTTCATGGTTTCACAACGGCGGTCTTGCCGGCTCACGCGCGCCGGGCAAGATCGCCAACTCGCTTCATTTCATTTCATGATACACGTGCACCTTCTACATCTTCATTAATTCCTTGCATTCGATCTGTTTTCCTTGTTTTTATCATACTGTCATAATAAACACCGACACACGCCAATCACACTTCTTTCATTTAACCACCGTCCTAACCCCCAAAGCAGTTTTCCATATTTAAACTCCAGAATAGCTATTTATTTATTTATTTTATTTATTGGCCCATACTTTAAAAATATATTTGTTTCCAATTTGTCACTCCTACATACGGAGAGACGAATTTCAAGTTGTTTAATTTATAATTAAGGATTTAAAGCTCGGATTACCGTGTCAATTAGCAATGTCAACAGTCACACGTCAAACGATAAAACAGTATAAACCAATCGTTTTTAAAACACACAACTTTGAACATCCGTAACTCTGTCGTATCGTAAAAGATATCGTTAAAGATATCTTAAAAGTTTTTTCAGTTTTGTAAATTAGATTTTTAGAAGAGTTTAAAAAAAATGACGAGAACTCATATTTACCTGGCAAGCATCCTTTCCAGCTGCGTAAGTGCAGATAACATTTGACGTGACAACGGATCCCAGGGTATTGCGGCACGAGGTTTCGTCCACGACTTGCAGAGTCACTTTACGGAGGGCGTCCGAGTCAGGTCCAGCGAAGAAAGTAGTTCCCCAGCCTGAAGCAGAAAGAAACTTATCAATATATAAATCTGAAACGGATTGGAAATACAAAACGGATGCCCTATGCACAACGTTGAATCCTCGGGGTTTTGATAAAAGAACACCTGGACTATTTGATTTGTTACGTAGACGCTCTATTGCGCAGATTTCATGCGTAGTCAACGTGGACTACATAATTATATTTGTTATAACCGTTGCTACGTATACGTGTTGCTACACGGGCTGATTAATTAATTGTTGAGATTAAATAAAAATGCTTACTTTTATTTAGCAAAATGTATTATGATTTAAAGAACAAATACCCAACACATTGTAACTGAGTCCAGTATTTTTGTAGACTTTGACATATAGTGTGGCCAACATATAAAAAAGCTAAATGCCATTTTGACGCAAGTCGAGTACCCCATGTGTCGTTCCACTAAACCTTTCCCGTTCTGGCCAACTAATACTTATGGGATTTATGCCGACGTGGGACAGATTGCATTTCGATGCGGACATGTCAACAGGTTTTTTTTGCGGATCGAAAGTGTCGCCGTGCGTAAAATTCGAATCACGAAAAAGCGGTTTTCTACAGCATCCTGAAGTGCAGTGATATCTCCGTTCTTCACCACAAAAGTGCAAGTCAAATGGAGGTGTAAATTGCCATCCAACCCAGGACTGAGATCAAGGTAGGCAAGGTATTCCTTTCTTAGTCTAATTATTGTAATAATTATTAATTAAAATATGAGTGTATGTTTACCGAAATATTACAGATTTAATTAGAGCGGTAGACCTGTGTTACTGTGTGGTTTGGGAAGGGTTAAAATAACATGCGTAAATATAATATTTTATAGAATATCGTAGAATGACTTGAAGTTCAGAATATGGTGAGCGATCTGTCACTTTATTATTCATATTAATTGCAAATGCCTTGTCATCATGCCGAAGAGCTGAATATAATACAATACACACATAACAGTCATTTCTTACCCAAAGCAACGACGTTTGTGTTGGCGAAGTTGGTGCTGGTGAGGGAGAATGGTAAGCAGGCAGGCCCCACCGCCGTGCTGAAAATTATTTGCTTCGCTGTTCTGATGAGTCCAATGTCGTTACTATAATCCGATCTGTAAAAAGATTTTATTTTTACACTACAACAGACCGTGATCATTGTTCCCCCTAATCTTGAATCACGGTGTTCGCATAAATAAATCTTTTACGCTATACCACGCCACCATACCTACTGGTAGAACCTGGGTTGACTACATTACTAACGAACTACCACGCATAAATAAGTCAAGAACACTAATAAGAGCTATGAAGCGAAGCTGCATACTTAAAACACATTCTCTACAATGAAATATATGTGAGGTATAGAATCAAAATCAGACATATTCAATTTTTATGGTTTTTGAGTTAGGTATGTACAAATCAAGGGCGTGCACTGAAATTTAAAAAAAAAATTTTGGGAAATAAAAATAAATTAAATAATCTTTATATTTTGAACAAACCCTACAAAATTCTAGCCGTGGAGTATTTGCGAATCATTTGTAACAACTTCATGTCGGAAAATTGCTAGCACCTAGATCTTGAATGAACTAACTTGTTTTTTTAATCCTTATAATAACTGACCTGAACTAAATATGTTTTTACCGCGGATTTTCTGCATTTTTCAAACAAAGTCTGCTGTTTTCGAAAGGGATTAATCCTTACTAAAAACTCAGTAGAATAACATTTCTACATATTTGTTTTACTTGACAGACTAAACGTTTTGTGTTCTTAGTGTATTTCAATCTATGATTTCATATGTCGGTGTTTGGGTAGATAAAATTTATAGGTTATAATTCATCATCTGTCAAGCGAGCGAATTCGCATTTTTCAGTATATTATCAAGTTAGATTATTACCAATATTAAATTGAATGTCAAAATATAATTATTTCTGTTATGATTTTCGGCTGTGCTAATTTGTAAAGCTAGTTATTTAAATAGATGTTTTTGAACACTGTTAATAAAACATTTTAAATCCGTTATCCGAAAGAGAAATTGTAGAAAATATTTTAAGCGGAATCAAAACCGAGCAAAAAAGATCTGGTCTGTTTTAAAGTAACAAATTTACAATTATATTCTAATATTAAATTGATAGAATTGCTCGCAAAATTAAAAAAAAAAAACTTTTTTTTTTATACCAAGTGTACCTACCTATTGTGTATGTAATTAGTTAGCATCGTCGGTAACAGCATAACCTAAGTTTGTGCCTACTGCACGCCACTGGTACAAATATATAGCAAATTAATGTTTACAAATATCACCAAATTTAATTTAGAAACTCAATTAAAATTCGCTTGGCCCTTAAATCGCAGATATGTTCAACGGCAATAGATAATTAATTTAAACCCAGACAAAGTGATCTGTGGTTACTGATCATTTTCAATGATTCTAAATGTGTCACTTGTGGTACACGTGTTAGAGTTGCTTGTTGGTCTAGTGGTTAAGACGCTGGCCTAGTGATCTAGTGATCAGGGAATCGCGCCTAGTTCCAGGAGACTAACAAGTTAGTCCTATTTTCATTGTATAATGTACAACCTTAGTTAGAAATTGATGTGCATGTATTTCGTGTACGCGTCTCTATTTAAAAAAAATAAAATGTCATGACATATCTGCTTTTGATTCTGGATCTAACATATCATTCAAGATGGCCGACGCTCTGTCTACCCATCAAAATTTGTCATATATTCGCCTAAGTGATCGCATTTCCACTGCATTCAGTATACTTTCGTTCCTCTTCTGTCAGCTCCAGGCATCACTTCCATACATCAGTGTCGGTATCGGGACTCTATTGTGCACCGCTAGTCTTGCCTCGGTTGACAAATTCCCGTTAGATATAATTCACTTTATTCCCTGCAGTCGCCCTCTTTTCGATATCATTCTCAGCCTTTCCGTTTCTATCAAACATACTTTACAAATGTACAAACTCAAATTGTACTTTGTGGTTTACTATATTCATTATTTATAATTATTTAAGTTTGTTTATAATAATCATTTAATTTAAGTAATTTATGGTCAACCCGTTTCGTAGAACATCATTTCCTTCGTCACGATGTCGGATTAACTTAACCTAAAAACATATTTATTCTAACGATTAAAACACAAATCTTATTTTAAATTAAACATTAATATAGTGTCATTTTGTAGCGTGGAAGTTCATATAGAAAATAAAGAAGTTTGCATCTGGTGCCTATATGATAACAAAATCTCACGAATCTAATTTTATCGATGTTATCAATACTGTTTCGTAGTAACTGCAACTCCTATATATATTTTGAATTTATTAATTATTAATATAATTTAAAATTAAATCTCTATCTATTTAATAAAAAGCAGAAAACATGAATTTATCGTTACACTTTCAATCGCCTGTGGATGCAAATCTTTAGCTCAGATGTACTACAGATTGCAAATATCAATTATTCCAGGAGTAATAATATACTCGCGTACACGCATACAAAAAGAAAAGTTTAGAAAAAGTACAATATTTTCTGTATCAAAAATATATATTATTAAGACGAACGCATTCTTATTGTGAAGTTGTAATTATTCAGAACAGACGGTCTGTGATATATGAGATTCCTTAAAAATAAAGAATAATACAAATAATTTGTCATCAATGCACTGTGTTGGTATAGCATAATCGATTAATGCACGTTCCCCGCATTGGAAGAGATCCACGTTCGAACTCCGGCAGTAACAACAATATTTTTCGATGAAATTGATTTTATATGTATATCTTTCTAATTATAATTAAAGAATGCCAGTCACTGGTATATTATAATTTATATAAGCACCAGTTATGATGATAAGGAATCCCCAACAACTATTGGGTATTCGAAATAACGTTAGTTATTTGATTAAAATAAAAAATACAAAATATTATCACAGTTTTTTTACATCAGTTTACATCTTATATGACATCTAAAGTTTACATGTTATAAAGTATGTTTTTTAAAGGTTTGGTTTTCGAATTGGCAACACTTTTTCATTTGTCAGCTGACAACCGATTTGTGCTCAGTTTGGTTTGTCATTTCACCATGAATAGAATTACGCCAGAACAACGCTTGCAAATTGTGCAATTTTTTTCGATAATCGTGGTTCAGTTCGCGTAACTTACCGTGCGCTTCGTCCATTTTACGGTCGACATAAACGTCCATCCGAGCAAGTGATTCGAATAACCATGGATCGTTTTCGCACCACGCATACTCTAATTGGTAATACGCATATACGTTATGACCCGAATGAGTCGATTAGATCCATGATTACTGACCTTTTCGTTCCTCAATTGAATGGAATTAATGTGAAAGAGCTGAACTTGCCACGCAGCGCGCGCCTCAATCTATTTATTGAAGGAAACATTCGATCAGCGCATAATGAACCTGTAAATTGGCCTCCAAAATCGTGTGATTTAACACTTTTAGATTATTTTCTGTGGGGATATATGAAATCACTAGTCTAAGTCGATAAACTAAAAGCGGTAGACGACATGGAAGCCAAAATTCTTCGCACTATTTCCCCAGCTGCTTCAAAAAGTGGTTGAAAATTGAACTTCCAGATTGCGCTTCATTCGAGCCAGCCGCGGAGGCGCTCGTGTGCGCGAAATCATATTTAAACACTAATGGTATAAAATTATCTTTCCAATGGCCATTACTACAATTTATATATGTTTTATTTAATAACCTCTAAAAAAAACAACCTTTATTACTTATTACATGTATTGGGCGTATGCATTAATTCATGCGTTTTTTTTTCGAAAATTAAGGCTTTATTGTGAAAAAATGGTTATACACTCAATGATCAAAGTATTGTTCATCGGAAGCTACAACATTTGCCCATCTTTCTGGCAGTTTGTGGATTCCATCCCAAAAGAACTTCTCCGGCTTGGTGGTGAAGAACGAATCAAGCCAATTTTTGATACCCTGTTCTGAAGTGAAGCGTATTCCGGTGAGGGCATTCTGCATTGATCTGAACAAGTAGTAATCAGAAGGGGCTATGTCTGGGCTATAAGGCGGGTGAGGTAGAACTTCCCACCCACTGTTCTCCAAATAGTTTTGAACCGGTCTTGAAACATGTGGCCGAGCGTTGTCATGATGGAAAATTGTGGATTCGTGTCTGGTTGCATATTCTGGTCGTTTTTCCGCAATCGCTCTCTTCAAACGAATTAATTGTGTTCGGTAGAGGTCCCCTTTGATCGTCTGACCCGATTTCAACACCTCACAATACAACACAAACCTTTTTGGCTGTCCGGGTCGTTCATTGTCTTCTAAGTTGAAATCGCCACTTCTAAACCGTGCAAACCACTTCTGGCACGTTCTTTCAGCTAGAGCATGGTTACCATAAACCTCTACTAAAATACGATGACTTTCGGTAGCACTTTTCTTCATGTTAAAGTAATGAAGAAGAACTCCCCGCAAAAACACTTTTTCTGGCACAAAGTTCGACATGTTCAAATGAATAGAAAAAAATGTTGTTTACACTTCAATCAAATGACATATACTGAAAAAGACGCGCAATGACAGTAGCTTTCAAATGAATATAGTCACGGATGAACACGGCGCGAAATAATACTAGTAACGCCCTCTCTTAGAAAACCGCATGAATTAATGCATACTCCTATTAAATAAAAAAAATATGCACATATCTTATAGACTAACATCAAATAATAATAGAGAAAAAATAATGGCGTTCCTTGTTGAATGCAATAATGCCAACGGAACAAAAAAATACGGTGTTGTCGGGCATAATTCAGTACATCGTTTAAAAATCAGAATGAATATATATTAAGTGGATATATGCTTAGAAAAAAAATCTAAGTTCATGTCCATGCAAGTGACCAATAGACAATAAAACGTAGACGTATGTTGGGATGTCGGGGTGTAATTCTATTGAGCTGTTTCTCGTCACACCATCTAAAGTGAATATTGCTATGATGATGGGTAATATTCATTAGGAGTTGTCACACAAAGAAAAAGAAAAATTATACGTTAGAAACTTACGCTAGGGGGTGGCTGTATAGTTGTGCAGAATTTATCATGACCGAATAGGTGGTATCAGCTGAAAAAAAATTTAATGATTACAATTTAGTTATACAATGGCCCGACCTCTTTGATTTCGGCACGGTATTGCAAGTTAAAAGTTAACAGACCGCCAACAATCGCATCAATCTTTATGATGAACTCCGCGATGCATCCGAGACGTCGGAGACGTACAGCAGAGTTTGAACATTTGTCGACTATTTACGAGGCTGACTTAGTGTTATTGGTTTTCGCACTTTCCCGGATAGGAAGAGATCCTGGTTCAAATCCCGATGGCAATTAAAATATTTTTTTGATAAATTAAGATGATATCAATACACAAAATACCACAGAACTGAACTGAAAAAATTGCAACTTCACATTAATAATGTGTTTTCCTTAATAATGAATTGAAATATAAAGTATTATATACTTGGTTTGCAATGTTAATGAAAGATGGAATCCTTCTGTTGAAATCAAATGCTGTATTGAGCAAGCTCGTGCAACCTTTATCCGCTTGTTCTGCAACCTTGGATTACGAATGCGAATGGTCAGATGCTCTCCATGTTATTTTATGGAATGGAAGCATGGAAAAAGAAATGATAAGGCGACTTGAATCTACAGAAGAATGATCAAAATATACTGGATGGATTGAGTTACGAATGAAGACGTTATGGTTCGGGTGAATGAAGAAAACTAAGAATTTATATAAATAAATATCTGAAATTATTAAGGAGAACACATTCTTATTGTGAAGTTGTAATTATTCAGAACAGACGAACAGTACGAACGCTTGGAAACATAATGTTTACTGACGAAGCACATTTTCATATCGATGGCTATGTTAATAAACAAAACATGAGATACTGGTGTCTCGACAATCCGAGGAAACGCCATTAAAAACGTTCACATTGTCCAATAACGACAGTGTGGTGTGAAATTTCTGCCCGAGGGATAATTGGCCCTTATTTTTTTAACCAGCGAGAGACAGTCACTGCTGAAGTGTATTGCCGAATGATCGACGAGTTTTTGGTACCGCAACTGGAGTATGACGTCTGTCGGTTACCGTCTTCTTAGCTTCCGTAAAATGGCGGCAATATTCACACACACACATGTACATTATTATAAACCAGGAAACCCAGTGATGCCAATATAAGTAACAAGGTGCGTAAATAACATTTAATTAGTATTTAAAATATCCGAAAACTGAGATCTTGTACTCGAATGTATGAAGAAATTGCTGGAAGTTGGAGTTCTTAAAGAAGGAGAAGAAGTTTGACTAGTTAGTGATAGCCGACATGGTAACCAACGTTAGGGTATGAGAAGAAGATTATTTAATCTACACGTTCCCTAGAACACAAAGACGCTAAGCTTTCTCCCCCTGCTTCGATAAAATAAATACTCACTGCCGGTTTTAATATTATGGTCTCCGTACAGCACGCCGATATTGGCCGCCGTCTGGCCCAAGAGGCAGTGCGCCGCCGTCAGCACCCACTGGTCGCTGATGATGGTGGCTCCGCAGAACACAATCTTCAGGGTTAAATCGGCCAATCCTATCATCATCGGGTATTCATTCACCAGCGTCTCTGTCCCTCCCGCAATTCTGGCCTGAAAAGATGCACATCGATTAGATAAGACTGAATAAAATATATCGTCACTGTTGGTGTACAAAGGATGCCGGAAGAATTTCAGGACAGGAAGGAGTTTGGCACTCACCACAATCCGGGAATTCTGCTGGCATTTCCAAATATGTGGACTGTATGTTTTATTCACTATTTTGTCAAAGGTTCCGACACAGTATAGACGCGAAGTCTGGAATTAGTGTAATGTTGTAAACTGTACCATGCATGTCGCCAAACGACTGGATCGGCAGTGAGGCCGTGAAGGGAAGGGTAGAGAAAGCACAGTGCATTATTTTCGTTCAAAAATTAATATATTTATACATATATGTCCCAAACAGTCACCATGATATATTTGATATCTTTATCGTTACATATTTATGTGAAATAACTTTTAAATGATTACTTTATTATATTGATATGTAGCGCCCAATTCAAAAACCCTCTAAAACGGATTTTGGATTATTTTTAGTTTGGGGTAATGCAGTTTTGTAGATTTTTTTGTTAGCTACACGCGGAACACACTGTTTCTCGCAAGAGTCACATAAATCTATTGATATTGCATGTTCAAAATTAGGGTTAGTTCCAAAATACTCAAATGAATTCATTAAAATATCATTACATCTTACACGAATTAAAATCGCATTGGAATTACGTTTAATCTTTTAACTGGCAACTCTTATTGAAATGGAAGACACTACATTAGACTAGATTTTAAGCGTCTTTACTTATCTGTCAAAAGCTGGGACCTGTCGTCCACAGATGCGGTAAAATAATTTAAAAATATCATTTAAGTCCCTGCTAGTTTGCAAGGTCCAAAACTACATGTTAACACGCTCGGCGTGACATACAAAATTTGTGAAATCTTTCTGGACTGTTTTCTATTTCTTATTAAGTCGAAAATAATCTAGATTTTTCGTTCTACAATTTATTTACATAGACTTGACGGAAGCCGAGCTCGTCGTGGATGATTTGATGAGCAGAACCATGACTTATGCCACCTCGCCGATGGTAATTCGCCTCCATCAATCCAGCTTGCTGAATCTTGTCGTCCATGGTGGAGGTTGACGGACATCTTGCTCCCTGCGTATTGTGATAAGAGTCTACGATGAATTTCAACCCTTTTCACATCCTCCGACCCTCCTTAGTGCAAACCGCTAGTGCAACGGACATGTACGCATGCATGCGTAGAGTTTATTGTATTCGATTCGCCCTCGCATATCTTTGAATATATCTGATAGCTTACCGCTTTTTTCCAACCACACTGTATGCATGCCAATGGTGGTAACGTAGGTGTTGGGGGTGTGGCGGATTGAAGGGTGCACAGAAATCTGCCACCAGGGCTGGTAGCCGGGACGATCAGACCTGGAGTAATAATACAAATGATTAAATAATATTGTGATGGGCATTGACGTGAAGACGAGGACAGGAGTGAAGATGGATTCTTCCCTGGGCGAAGCGGCAGGCCGGTGGAAGCCTTCGTCGTTCCTTAATACAAACAAAGCCAGTGGGTCAATATTGCTACCCTGTAGAAACGATAGAAGTTAGGTTAAGTCCCTTCATAATAAAAATTCTGTAATAAAATAATGTTTTGCTTTTAAGTGCAATTTCTGGAAATTTATTTCTTAAAAATTATGTTTTCTGAATGTGACCCGTTATTTCACTGGCACTCTTCTAAACGGGAGGCAACATTTCTGAGAACTGCTCGGCATGTATTTTCCTTGATTGCTGCCATTTCCTCCCGGATATTTTCTTTTAATTGGTCTAGAGAGGGAGGATTGTTACTGTGCACCTTTGGTTTAAGTTTAAGCCCAGTAGGAAAAAGTCCATTGGTGTAGAGTCCAGTTTATGTCACCTCGTCGGGATATCAATTTTCTAGGGAAAATTTTTCGAACTGGTAAGGACACGCTCTATAACTACTGCATTCCGAAGGACGCGGATAGCGATCGGCATACCCACCGCCCCTGTCCCGCTCATTGCGTTGGTGCAGCGAATGAACCAAAATGAAAGTTAGGTAAGTTGTATACTAGAAGGACGATATACCCACCTTGGTTACTCAGTGAGTAAAGAAATTGAGATAATGGGGTGGCATGAATGCAAGAAATTATTTTTATGCTGCTCTTGTTGTATATCTGTTATCATACGGTGGTAGTTCGGCGTTACTCCGAAAGCTGTCGCCGCGTGTCTGCTTCACCATAGGATAATAAACAAAAACTTACCGACGCTGATCCTATTTGAAGTGGAGTACACGTCCAGAGATCCTGTTCCACAATATTTCTCAGCACCCGTCAGGGAGGAGTCTCCAGTCTTGGACACCAGGAGTCTGTCATTGACGCAACCTGTCGACTGGAGATAATCAAAAATCATCATCATTATTCGTATCTGTGAATTGTAGAGACTCAAATTTCAATAGCAATGAATTGCAAGACACGCGAATGTCTCCATTCTGAAGAAATTGAGAGGACAGACTTTCAACCGCTTGCTTGAGACGAATCTTGCGAGGAGGGAAGTCAGCTTGGAGAACCTTGTTTCGGTGGGCCGCGTCGAAGGACGAAGGAGGAAGAAGGCCAACTCCAACTCGACTGATCGATCAAATATACTATTGTATCGGTTGTCCGAACTGTGAACTGCAGTGAAAGGTGGAGAAGTCACAATAATTCGATAAGCCGCAATCTAGGGAGCCACGATCCACGATGATGAGAGCAGTGACTAGAGAGAGCTAACGGAGCATTCTACTGGCTCTCCCTCTGGCTCTACTGACACTCTTGCGACCTGGAGTTCTGCGACTGAAACACATAAATGTGACGTCTACCCTCCTCTTTTGGGAGTGTGTGATTTATATAGCTTCTTTCTGGTTGCCTTTTGAAATGAATATGACAACAAGTCTCTCGTGTTGTACAGGTATGGTTCTGGTACGACAATACCGAGCCAATCTATGATGGTATTATGATGATATGACTGAATGTAATAAAATAATTAAAAATATATGTAATTATGACGAATCGAAACGAGGGTAAACAACTCTCAAAACGATTCGGGATAGGGTGTAAATAAATAAAAATGATGAGTGTTGACGCAAGTCGAATACCTACTCCTGTGCATTTTTTCTTCCAATATAAACCCTAATATATCTGTCCTGCTTTGGCCAATCAATGACTTAGGGATTTCGTCGACGGGGGGACAGATTGTCTTCTAATATCGAACTGTCAAAACAGCGCCGTGCGTAACGTTAGAACCACGAAGAGGCAGTGTTCTCAACAGTTCCGGAAGTGCAGTGATATCTCGCTTCTTCACTCAAAGAGGTGCGAGTGCAGGACTTTAGAGCAAGGTAGGCCAGATCCATCTGGCATTATTTTCCTTCCTGAATCAACTACGGGTTGCGTCAACTGATCATTATTATAATCGATACAGTCCACGTGATCTTATCCCAATAATGAGAGAAACGAAAGACTCTTATTAGGAGAAAAGATTTTGGACTGGTTGTTTTATCAATAGTAAATTTTTCCTATAATAAAAAATCACTACAGTAAAAAAATTTCACCTATCAAATAACCGACCTTGAAAACGTCAAGACAGAGAGAGAGTGATACGAAGAGACAAAAATTTGAAGATTTGGCTGCGTACAAACGTCACCTACAACCATAGAAACCTACAAAATTTCATATTACAAACACGCGCATTACAATATATACATTTATTCTATTATATCTTCTGCCGGGGAGATAAAAATTCACTCAACTGACAAACGTAACATCAATGGTCAATAGACTGACATTTGACGTTTGACGTAGAGCAAGCGCATAATAAAGCGCAGACTTGGTGTATACGCGTTGTACTACGATTACTATACGAAAGGATGTCACGAGAGCATAATTCCCAGTCTCAGTGTCGTTAGTGTTGTAAGGTCCACTGCAGGGGTTCCGGGACAGCAGCAGGGAAAATCTCAAAATTTAAAAAAATATATTTATTTATTTATTTATACAGAGGTGAATATAATATAATATAACATGATAAACATAAGATACAATTATATTGTAGTTTATTGTGTAGGATGGAGTAGACTCCACCTCTGATATATACAGCATTTTCCTGGCTACTTTGCTAGGCTGCAGTCTGCGTTAAAGTAGTCAGTTTTGTGGTGTTATTTAATTCAAGAAAGATAAAGATTCGACAGGAATGAAAAGATAAATAAAATGTAGTGAGAATGTGGTAAAACTAGTGAATTATTAGTGTAGATATTGTATTATGATTGAGTTATCGATACTTCGAATTTTTTAGTAGGATTAAGCCACCGAAGCACAAGGTGCTTGTTCATGGATGGCGCGGTCCTAGCTGCTCGAGACGACTAGACCCTGCATCTCACCATCGTCTGCAGAAGTAGGAATCATAGACACAGTAATGTAATAATGCTTACGGCGGGCAATGCGATATCGGTGCAAGTCAGCCGGCACACCGTGTTGGCAGGGCAGGACGCCTGCCATCTGCAGTTGGACGGTCTCTGGTACCAGTTCGGGTAGGAGTTGGAGTAGACGTAGTACGTCGCACCAGCCGCAACCTGAAATCAATTTAATATTTTAAATACTAAATTAATGTATTAATTATAAATACATATACATATAAAATCAATTTTGTCGAAAAGTATTGTTTTTGCGTCAGCGGGATTCGAACCTGGATCTCTTTTCCAATCCGGGGAAGGTGCGTTATCGACTATGCTACAGCGACAGCATTCTACGATTTTTTTTTTATTGAGAACATCACATTGTTATTGTGAAGTTGTAATTATTCAGAACATAGCTCTGTAATATTTTTAATACTAATTAAATGGAATTAAATGCTTTCAAATAATGGAACGATAGATGTATTAATGTCAGGTTCGAAAATTTGTCGTTAACGTACTGTGGTGCTATAACATAATCGGTTAATGCACGTTCTCCGGATAGGAATAGATCCAGGTTCGAATCCCGGTAGCGCAACAACAATTTTTTCGATAAAATTGATTTTATATTTATTTATTATCTTTGTATTAATTATAAAGATATACATTTAAAATCAATTTTATCGAAAAATATTGTTGTTGCGCTACCGGGATTCGAACCTGGATCTCTTTAACATATATTTATTTATTTATTTATTATTATTAATCCAATGCAGAGAAGAGGATTACATATTAATAATTATTGTTTGCAATAACTAGCTTATAAAAAAATAAAATGCAATATATTTATGACGATATACAAATATTATGAATTTCGGGATACATGTTCATCTTTTAAGTATTTTTTGATAGCATTAATATAATATAATAGTATTGTAGCTGAATTTTTCTTTCAAAATGTATCATATTTACACATATTTAAATACATTGCCCAACTAGGCTAGCCTGCTTTAAGGCAAATTGATAAACTAATATATTTTATAAAACCAAAACTCATCGAAGACAAAACACAGTAAGATCTAATACATACATAGCATATATTGTGAAAATATTTAAGGAGAGAGAAAAAACAAGAAAGTATATTTATATATTTATATTTATATTTATTTTGACATCCATATTTTTGTAGTTACAGAGGTGGATACATAACATACATAATACATAGTTTAATGTGTGGGATGGAATAGACTTGACCTCTGATATATACAGCGTTGTCCTGGCTACTTTGCTAGACTAAAGTCTGTGTTAAAGTAGAAATATATGTATATAAAATATAAAAAAGTGAATAAAAAAGAGAGAAAAGGGAAAAAAAGCAATAATATCAATAATGTAAGCAGATATAAGGTAAATGTAAATATACAAGACCAAAACGCACAAAAGTAGTTATACAAATTATTTCATTATATAAAAGAGTTGACTCTCTGTATCTGCTCTTCCTAATTGCAACAATCAATTTGAAATATCATTTTTAAAAGTCTTAATGTCAGTTAAATTTCTAATTCTATTTTCAATTTGATTATATATTCTGGGAGCTCGAAAGGTAAATAATCTTTGCCCAAAACTAGTTACCATTCTTGGAACTATTCTAGGCTTGTTTGCTCTTGTGGGATAATATCTTTCAGTCCTCACAGATGGAGCCCTTATTTTCCTATGAAAGCTAGTTAGCATATTCAGCACATATAATTGTCTTATATCCAAAACCTGAAATCCCCTAAAAAGTGGCACTGAAGGATAAGAAAAGTCACGGCGGTGTATTACTCTGAGTATAGCCTTCTGAGCAATGCTCACTTGATATATGTGTACACCAAATGCACCCCCCCAACTATCAATACCATACTCAAGATTGATTGGCACAATGCATAGTACACAGTTTTAATCTTCTTCTTATTCAGAATATTTCTAAGTACTTTAAATATATGGATTGATTTTAGCAATCTTTTAAATGAACATACATGTTACACTTTTTTAAATTAATACATCTTTCGTTCCATTATTTGTACTGTCGCTGTAGCGTAGTTGGTAATGCATCTTTCTCGCATTGGAAAAGAGATCCAAGTTCGAGTCCCGGTAGCGCGACAACAATATTTTTTGTTGTCGCGCTACCGGGTATGTTCTGAATAATTACAACTTTACAATAAGAATGTGTTCTCTTTAATAAAATTAGAATAAGTACTAGAATTCAATTCATGCCTTAACTCCTCGGTTAACCCTTCCCAAACCATGCAGTAACACAAGTTAACCGCCTCCAATATTTCGGCAAATACACGCAACATCATATTCATATTTTAGTTAATTGCAAGGAAAACGTTTACTCATAGAAATGAATAGTGAAAAACCAGACATTAAAAGCAAATTAATACGTTACCACTCGCGGTAAGACAGAAATAAATCACACATTATTATTATTTATGGCATTAACAATTTTAAAGCTAATAAAAACATTTTTACACATTTTTGAGGCTAAAAAAAATCTAAACATAAGAGGTAACACGAGTTGACAGCATGGATGCTTACGGATATTTTATATCACGGTATGGTAAAGGTTAAGTTCAAACAAAACGATTTGTCGAAAATGTTCGCTTTTGCACCTGATAATACTTTCATTTCACTTCATTTCATTCACCTGATAAATTTCAGACGTATTCCGTAATACTGTGGCATTGACAAATTATGTCAAAAAAATTATTTGCATTGCACTTCTACCATGGAAATCATCACTACGTAATCAAATACATATATAAATACAAACAGATACATTTAAAACAACCCTAAACATAATTTCCACACGGACAAATACAAATAACCTACAAACTCATAGAGCATATACTACATTTGGTCAAAGGAACTACAAATATTTTGGACCTAAACTGTTTAATAGAATACTAAAAGACTTAAATCAACTGAATTGTCCCAAGAACATGAAACTATATATTAAAACTTGGATTCGTAATATGGGTAGAGCCAGTATTGGTGCACTCACCCGAACATATTGACTCATACCTATATTAATTATTGCTACAAAATGATCCAAAAATTAAGTCCATTTTAAAATTGTTCTTCATATACACCTTTTATATGGTAATAAATGTAATTCTATCTACTTGTAATTTTAATTAATTGAACAATTGCTTGTAAACTACGCCCGTCTCGACACAGAATTCTCTAGTGAGACGGGCACAGTCCAAACAAATTTTTATATAGTATTATATAGTTACTAATAAATAAATACATTTTATACGTATTCCAAATAATCAAAAGTTGATCTTACAAAATATTATCAGTGCTTTGTTTTTTGTTTATCTCCTAAACTACTGGGAAATTAGATATATTAGATACATATACAAATTAATTGATTTCATTATAAATTTAGTACCACTAACAGATTCGACGCTGAACTCGAATATAATATAAAATGGGTTACTTACATTTTGAAAAAAATCACAGTTGGGATCCTGACCCACCACCGCAGTGCTGATAGCAAGGAGCATCAGAAGAAATCCTCCACATTTCCAGGCGAGGCTAGATCCTGAAAACACACTGTTTTATGATTACCAGCTTTGCTTCGGACTGAACAGCCCTATTCTAGAATATCAATGAACATTTTTAAATAGAGAATGATTATTACTGAAAAGTGAGACAAAAGTCATGGTTTTGAATCGAGCTGGAGCCCTGCGCAATATGGATCAAGAGATTGTGAATGTCTTCACTTATCTCGGGTCCTCTGTAACTGATAACGAAGCTGTGAAGCTGAAAATAATGGCCCGCGTCCACGGGATGAGACACGATGAGATAAGACTCATTACCGTGTACGCATGTGAGATTCTGATCTGAGGATTAATTTAGAGATTGGTAGAAAGAGAGAGATTCTAGTACGAGTACACGACGTCCGATTTGGCAGTGAGACTACGTCTAACATGAAATATACAGTATCCATATCTGTAGGAGTCAAAGAGCCCTCACAGATAGTGATCCGACAGCAGATGGAACTTAACATAACACAATACTACTCACATGACACCTGTTTTCGACAAGGTACTGTAAGCCAGCACCTAATAAACGACAGACCCTGCTTTCGACACGGTACTGCAATCCAGTACTTAACCACAACTCTAGTGTCGTACATCATCCCAGAAAAGTTAGAATTTGATATAGGAGTGGCGAATTTGTGAAACGTGGTGAAATACAGTGGCTACGATATATGCTTCTCAAAAATTGTCTTGAGTCGAAAATCATCAAAAAATCTGTTCCATGTTTGTAGTAGAATTTGTAATATTTTGTACTATAATTGATTTGAATGATCGAAGAGTCTGCAATATGCAGGAAAATAATACTTCCAGACTTTGGGGATGTTGCTAGAAGTGGAAGGGTAGGGGTCGATCTTCAATAAAATGGGCAGATCTAATCCTTATCCGAAACTTGATTGGAGCCACCCTGTACGTCTTACTAAACAAGGAACACGATACACGATAGAATCGATCGATATATCGTGGAACACGAGTCACGAGCACATCTAGAGAGAAAGAGAGATATAAAAATTATTAAATTTAAACTATTAATAGATATCTCATAAAGACGAAGTATCAAATTTTTGAAAGTTATATATATGTACCATATATACAATGATTGATGGGAGAGAATGGTGAACGTTATATTTATACAAAGTGATCACCTAAGCCAGCCGTAGATAGGTCGTAAGCCCAGTAATTACCCATACTTCCATATATTTCCATTAAATATAATAAAAAATAGCTTCGTCTCTATGAGATATCTATTATTTGTTTAATAACAGACAATTGTGTGTTCTTGGAAATTTATTTAAAAAAAATATCGTAGAGATTTCTCCGATCAATGACAATTTCCAACTATTCCCCCTCTTATATGTTCAGTTTTCTGGGCTAATCTGCCTAAATTGCAGAGATTGCAAGGTCCATCATTATCAAATGTCGGCCAAAAAGGTCACATGTATATTAGCCCAGAGAATTGTACACAGAAGTTTTTGAACAGCCACTCATTTTCTTGTTCTCATTGGTGCAAAAGATCCAATTTTAGCTCGTAGACAACATGCTCACCGAACATCTTTGTTACTCCGCCCTCGCGTCCAGGGATGTTTAATAATGCAATAAAGCGACAGATCCCGTTGAGTGCTCTGCTGGCCTCTGCGGGAAGAACGTCAGGAAATGGTGGTGGCGATTCTCAAAATTGGCTTTTATTAATTTCCAAGAATAACAGGAAACGCGGAAACGTCTGATCATACATGTGGAAAAATTGATTAAATATGGCGACAGATGTTATTGAAGGTTGATTGAACAGTTGGCGCGAGGATGGAGACAGAGGCAGACGTCGGGTATCATCAAAAATGAATTAGTACAATTTATCTGTCACATGGAACGGATGAACGAGGAGAGAATGGTAAGAAAAATATATGATGCGAGTGTTGATGGTACCAGAAATAGAGGAAGTCCGCGGAAGACTTGGCACGACCAGGAAAACCAGATAATGGAGGATGGTTCTGTTAGAAGCCTCAACAATCGGCGAGCTTATATGAGAAGATGTATGAATGTGGATGAGGATTGTGTGTCAGGACAGAAGAGTGTGGCGCTCTATCCTCTCTGCCTACCCCAACGGGAAAACGGCGTGATGGTAAGTAAGTAAGTAAGTAAGTATCCGTCAGATTTATCTGTACATTATTTTTATTAAATTGCGTATTTTACTTTTAACCCATAGGGTATTTTCAATGCGGTGGGATTTCTATGTTATTTTCTACACTAGACAATTTTTTGAGACAGTGTAAGACAACACCCTGGTCTATTGTTATTGAATGATTTCGTCATCATTCCCTATTTCATTCCATCACTTCTGATTCCATCATTCCCAGTGTAACTGGCTATTTGCGTCAAATGCGTGACAGTATTAATAAAGATCTATCTAGCCTTGGCGTCAGCAATTAGCGAGAAGTTGCTCAGTGCAGATACCGGTGGAGGCCAGGAGTTGAAAGTTATAGAACCAGGGGTGATGGTAACATAATTTTTATTAAAACAAGATACTGTATAATTGTTTTCAATGATCTTTTAAATATACTTTGATATCTGAGAGTCGCTAAAGGTACGTATGTATCAATGTAATGTGCCAATCTAAAGCACGAGCAAAACACACGAGGTGACGATACTGTGTCGGAACCACTGACGAAACAGTGCGTTAAAATACACAGTCCATATCTTTGGAGATGTCAACAGAATCCGGGGTGTAGCGAGTGCCAGTTTCCTTCATGTCCTGAGATTCTTCCGTCATCTGTGCTTTGCACGCAACAGATATCGTGTAAAACTATTGAAAAATATTGTTATTACCGCCCACCGGCCCTGTTTAAAAATATTTTTTGCAAAGAAACGAAACTAATTACGTTCTTTATATACGCAAACGTCACATGATAAACTGTACATATTTATAATATTCAAATACATTATTTACAGTATTCCGCAGTGGCGTATCCGACAGCCCAGACAGCTACAGAGGACATTCATTCATTCATTTTCTTCTTATTTCAATATAATTTATTTCAGATGCGTACACAAAATAACGTGTGCACGAACAACACTCTTCTATAGCGGGCGTTTGAAAATGATTTTCAGAAGTGACCTTCCACTATAATAAGGACAGCTGGAGAGGCTCTTGTCAGTTCCACTCATCAAAGATAATAAAAATACGCGACCTTAATTCAATAAAATATTTAAGTGTAAGCAAAACGAAGAAAAGAGAAGAAATTCAATGTGGTTATTAGCAATTATCGCAAAGATTATAAAATTTAGACCCTCTAGCGTTCCTTAAGTGCAGTCTTTATTCATAAAAATCGTATAACATAAATACATAGAACATAGTTTTACATACAGATGGAAAATTAAGGTGCAGTAGTTCATTCATTCATCAAAAAACACTCTCAAAAGAGAGACAGTGGACGAGACACACTTACACGGACAGACTAACGGAGTTGCAAAACACGAGGTATGAAGAGTGAGAGGTAGGCGCGTAGGTGGAGTCCCACACACGCAGGCCGGCCTAACTACCTACCTAAGGAGCTCCAACGAGTCACCCATACCCGAATAAATGCAAGACATAAAATAAGATTCGTCCCATTAGTAATTAGGACTGCATTCCTGGGCGGGCGGTGTCTAAGTCTAGTCAAGCCACCAATCATACTACGTATCTCACAAGTCCACAGAATATGGTCAAGCATCTGTTCCACTCTCCCACATATACACCGCGGGGCATCCACAAGTCTAAACTCAAACAGTTTACTCCGAAGTTGTCTAAATCTAAATGTCAAAATGATTTAGGTCTGGAGGTTTCAACTTGACGGCGACGTTAGGAAGAAAGGAATGAGTCCATCTTCTCTACATTGCCGGATCCCCCCTCTCTTGCCGTTAACTGCCAGATTGGTCTAAAAGTAACTTCCTGACCCGTTCCTACGGTCCCAGGTCTCCAGGATTTCCAGGTCAGCCGGGAGGACACCTGCTATAGCGGGCACAGTTATCGTGGACGCGGTTCTATACGCTCCCGCTGAGGATATCAGAGAAATCCGCTGGTCTCTATTAGCGGCTGCCGCTATAAAACCATCTGTCATTATGTGGGTCCAAACTTTGTGCGTGTGCGTGATCTTCCACTGTATCCAAGATATCGATATGAACTCTCAACAAAAGAGATGTCTGAAAATTTGTATTGTATTGTATTATATATATATATATATTTTTTAATAAAGATGCGAACACGGAATACATGTCACATTAATATTCATACTAAGCTAAACGCTTGTGCTATGAAAATGGGACTAACTTGCTGGTGTCCTGGAACGAGGCGCGAACCCACGACCACTAGATCACTAGGCTAACGTCTCGACCACTACACCAACAAGCTACTCAAATGTATTGATTTGATGTAATTAAATACTACAAGAAAATAAAAATGCAGTATTCCGGTGATACCCGAAGAGAATCAAGAGACCGACAGGCTGCCCTAAAACCCGCCAGACTGACGAAATTAACAAATCAATAAAAATAGTCAGAGAAAAATGGGAGACACTCGGGGAGGCCTTCATCCAGCAGTTAATAATAATCGGCAAATCTGCACATATTTGCTTAGTTTCATTTTGAATCTATGTAGTTTCTCCTCCTTTCTGATGTCTTCTGACATTTCATTATAAATCTTCATCGCACTGTACATCATCGATTTCTGAGATTTGGCCTTCTTCCTGAATGGCAGTCTCAGTCTATCATCCCTTCCTCTTGTACGATGCTCGTGCTCTTGTTGATTTGCATCAATACCATTATATTAAAGTATATTTTTTGCTCAAAGGTCATCATATTCAGATCTTTCAGCATTACACTGGTCCGAGTATATCTATCTCAAAGCTTTATTATGCAACACTGACAATTGATGCAACACTGACAATTGATGCATTTCTTCTTCGTTAGCCAGAAACAAAATCCTGCTGCAGTATGAGGAATAATAACAGAGCTAACTATTTGACAAGACCCAGTTCTAATGAATTTTCCGATCCTTCCCAGAAGTGAGCATTTTAAAAATTATTATAGTTAATTATTAATTACGTTTCCCCGTCTATTTTCTATGACTTTCTGAAAGTCTAGAATGTCTAGGATGTAGTGTCATTATGGCCAAGTCAGTGAGATGCCAGCAGGACAAAAACGAGCGTGTTTTTTTAAGTAATATTTTCTATTTTATATATTCACTAACATTATGTAAATATATATCCGCGAAATTGTATTACGTCTGGCAAATATATTGAGCATCTGTCATCCTGTCATCTCGTCTACGTATCATGATCATATCGCGTCACACTCTATGGTCAGTTTCTTATCGATAACAGAGCTGTTTTCTTCTTCTTCTTCTTTTAAACAGGCAATTCACCCTTCAAATGTGATAGAATAAGAAATATTACAATACAAGTTCAAGAAATTTGCTATTATATAGATTAAATGTGGCGAGTTAAGGGAGAGAAGATGACACAAGTTAACCGGGAGTTTGACAAGATTATTGTAAAAAAAACCTGTGATCCGCAATGGACAGGCAAAAAAGACATGGTCAAGGGCTCCTCCTCGGCACCGCACTCACACATTGGGGAGTCTATTATGTTCAATCTGAATAAATGCAAGGCTACCTGGCAATGCCCAATTCTCATTCTAAAGATATTTGATATTGTTTTTTTGGAGACTTTCCTTTTGGTGAACCGGGAAGTGCGGGGAATAGATCTTTGGATTATTTTAAGCCGATTACTCTTGTGATTGTTTGGATCCATCCATTGTGCAGACCAGATAGAATTCGTACGTTTTTTTTTACCATATTAAGTCTGTCATACATCGGGATATGGAATTGATGGGAGCTGTCAAATTATAGCAATATGAATATTTTATTCGTATTTTACAAGAATGTTTTTAAGAGGATACATATATTTCAATGTGAAAACACCGTTTGTTCAATTCCAGGGACAGCAATACAGAATTCTGTGCAAAAAGCAGAAAGCAACAGGCGACAGCCGATTGCTTTTTGCTGCTAGGACCTGCGGCCGGCCATCGCGGCCCATGTCTTCCGTAGAACTATATTTCATCTAAAGCAATATGTAAAGGATGCATTAGTGTTAATTTGGCTCACTTAATGCCAAATTTATAAAGATTATGACCTTCGATGGCCAAAACGTAGCTATATTGCGCGGTTAATTACTATTGTATGCACAATGGTCCGGTCAGAGTGATAAATGAACAAATAAAGGATGTGTTTTTAGAGGTTTGTTTTTAGAATTGACAACACTTATTACAGCGACAATCAATTTGACAGCGCACAGCTGATTTGTGCTCAATTTGGTTTGCCATTTCACCATGACGCTTGCAAATTGTGTAAATTTATTTCGATAATCGTGATTCAGTTCGCGAAACTTACCGTGCACTACGTCCATTTTACTGAGTAAGTAATTCGAATAAGCATGGACCGTTTTCGCATCAGGCATACTCTAATTGATAATACGCATCCGCAGAGACGTCGTACAGTGCTGCGTGCTGATGAAGCTGTTGCTGCAGTGGAGCGTGACGTTGAGGAGGCCCCGAATGAGTCCAGGATTACTGACGTTCGTTCCCCAATTATTATGGCTCAATTACGGCTGTGGTTTCAGCAAGACGACGCAACATGCCACACAGCGTGCGCCACAATCTATTCATTGAAGGAAACATTCTATTCGATCTGTGAATTGGCCTCCAAGATCGTGAGATTGAACACCTTGAAATTATTTTCTGTGGGGATATGTTGAGTCACTGATCTACGCAGATAAACCATCAAAATTCATCGCGATATTTCCAATATTACAAAAAGTGGTCGGAAATTACGCTTTATTTGAGGCAGCCGAATCATATTTAAACACTAGTGGCATAAAATTATATTTCCAATAATACCAATACCATGGCCATTACCACGATTTTTATGTGTTTTATTTATATAGTGTAGTTGTTTCCACATATTTACATATATACAACTTCCAAAAATTTGATAGATATGGAGATGGATTAACGAATGAGAATTGTGTAAAGTGATCACTTAAGCCAGCCGAAGACACTAAGCACTGTAATTACCCATACTTCCATATATTTCCATTAAATATAATAAAAATAGCTTCGTCACTATGAGATATCTATTATTTGTTTAATAACAGTGCCTTTGTATGTGAAAATCCAGTAATTATGTGTTCTTGGAACATATTCAAATATTGCTAATAAAATCTTAGGTATGGAAGATTTAATAAATTAATTTAACTGTCCGCGTGGACTTGCGCAAAAACATAATATGACATTTGTACATAGTGCAGCCATTTTAGATGGATACAGATAGTGAGTAATCATATTTAAACATGTTCGTAATACTGTAATGATCTTTCCAAGTCTCACGCCATAAGGATTACGAATCGGAAGTGAGACACAAGACAGGCTCATCCACTCGTGTTAGGTGCACGCGCCGGGTTGCATCGGCAAAGGGGAGCATTACAGGATTAACGACAAGAGTCGGCTTACCATAGAGATCTAGTTAGGTGGCCCGTTTGCGGCGCTGTCGCGTTGTCGAACGTCCCTGCACCACTAAATAACACATTTCACAATAGGTATACAAAAAATTAAACAATTTATTTTCTTTAAGATTTATTGAGATTCAATCTAATAATTGAAGAAGCTATCCATTAAATATGTAATATTTATTTTGGAATTCTAATATTGGCAGAAAGTGTTAATTCCAGTGGTGGAGACTATCCAGCTCAGGTAGGGGGTGATCCTCGTATTTATTCCAGGTTGGCCGGCAACGGCGCAACCATAGCCCCCCACGATGACTCCGAGGAGGTAGACGCGACCGTTCGTAGGGCTCTGCCACAAAAGGGGGCCACCAGAGTCGTGCTGCAAAAGAAGACAAAGTAAATATGAAAACATTTTGTTGAAATCCCCATCAAATAATGGTAAATTTTCTAGAAGTTTTTTCAATTTTGACAATTTTAGACAACATATCTAATATTCAGGAATTCATCTGAGGAGACCATGACCACCAGAACGTGTGAAGCTACTAGTAATGATGATAATGAAATATTTATATTATAATATATAACTCATTCTATTGGCAAGAGAAACTTTTGAGTTCGAGTCCCTGTAATGAAAATCGCTATACAGAGTGACAGATCATAGGCCAAAATAGTTTATGAGTGGATAACTGACTAAATTACGAGTCGAAAATGTTCAAGAAGTATGTAATCATGTTAAGCTTTCTACCCTAACGGTACTTTAAAGTACCATCCACTTGATCTAGTCATATATCTCACTGCGTTCTTAATTCTCTGAAGATACTACTAAGGCTAGGTAAATAATACGCTTAAAGAGTTCTTTTTATAAACCACCACAATCTCAATTTGAACCAATTATTCTACCTAAAGACACATCTTGCTCTCCTTTCACCACAACAATAGTTTCAACCTCTCCTCCCTTTCTCCCACCTTTTTTCTTTTTATTTATCTTCTGCGGATTTTCATAAATAGTATCACATTTAAATATTTATTATGTTTACACTGTCAAAATACTTTAATATAATAAAATAAAATTAAAGACATAATAATCACGGAGAACTTGATAATGATTGGCTATCTTCTTATACTGCTACAACAATAATAGTTAATACCTGACAAGCATCCTTTCCTGCAGCGTAAGTGCATATGGTGTTGGGAGTGATGACGGACCCCAGGGTATTGCGGCACGAGGTTTCGTCCACGACTTGCAAGGTCACTTTCCGGAGTGCGTCCGAGTCAGGTCCAGCGAAGAAAGTAGTTCCCCAGCCTGAAACAGATTGTTTTCCTCTTTACAGTGATCCAGGCTGTATTGTATTGCAAAACTGCAACATGGCATTGTTGCCATACCTGATCGATTACTATGACTCCAAATATCAGAAGGAATTTCGGATAAACACACTTAGGAATGTATAAAATAAGTTATTCATACCTTTGGTCTTGTCTCGATGTTTATTTAGTCGCTTCAAAGTTGTACAATATAAGTTAGTTAGATTAGAAATTCAATACTAGTAGGTACAAATAAACGCTAAAAAATGCTGCTAAGTTTTGTTCCCACTCCGTGACGTTCACCGTGCTGGCCAAAGATGTCGTTGTCTATCCGCCACAGCTTGGTTAGTAACACAAGCTTCCATTCGCTTCGAAAACAGGACTAAATCGCTTTATTAAATAATAAAATAAACAGATTGTACAACGTAAATAAGGAAACTACAAAAACATAAAAGTAAATAAACAGAATATGTGCAAGCAAACAAAAGGACAGTGTATACAAACATAGGGCGAAACATGATGAGAGTACATCTTACTACAGAGATAGCAAGGAAAAGAAAACAGCTCTCTGTTCAAAGGAATTCAAACAGCACAAAGACGGTTCAGTCTAGACACTCGTACGTCATAACCGACAAGAACCCATCCTGGTGCAGGAAAAGCAACTGTCTCAGAGGGAATACACCCCCGCACTAGCACAAATCTTTCCTCTCAGTAGCTCCCAACGCGACACTCACACCCTAATAAAATTACGAAAGAGTTCGAGGTTACGTTCGGGTTGAACAGTGATCCAATCCAACAGGAGTACCTCAGTGGAACAACTGCCATCTTAGCTATGGGGAGGAATCATGAGAACGAGGACAACTAACATAGGCTGTTCTCAAGGTTTTGCTCTCGGGCCGATCCTGTTGATGGCCGGGTTCTGCTACCTTCGCGCTTTAGTCATCACTTAGGAGTGTCCTTACCCAGGGCGACGACGTCTGCGTTGGCGAAGTTGGTGCTGGTGAGCAAGAACGGCAAGCAAGCAGGTCCCACCGTGGCGCTGAATATAATTTGTTTCGCTGTTCTGATGAGTCCAATGTCGTTACTGTAATCAACTCTGTAACAAAAAAATAAAATAGTACCTACAAGTACAATGCAAATACATATGACCGTATTTATTTATATATATTGTGACATTTCAAATATACCCGCCAAGACCGAGGGCGCCATCCACCGAGGCGAGTAGGCGCGGCCGATGGGGAGAGAGGTCGGTGGAAGGTAGCGGGGGACTTCGTAGCGAGCGCGCGCCGGAGGCAGAGCGCCGTGGCGGCGTCTCGCCCGGCAGTATGGCGAAATTAAGGATAAAACACAAATCTTGGATGAGGTGTGGTGGATTAGAGAGGTCGAAGCATCGATCTACCCGCGCGTGACTGTTCGCGGGTACTGGCGGGGAGACTGCCGGTAAGCGATGTCAGACGGATGGGCTCGAGGGACTCCACAGTAACCGGATGGCATCGGGGTGACCTTCGGGATGAAGAGTTCATTTATGGAACGGGGCGTGGCAACTGGGCAGTTGTCGTATCGCTAAATCGGTGACACGGTGTGTCTCCACAAGGAGAACGGCGTGACGGGAAGAAAGGAGATCTTAAAGACAATAACCGTGCTTACAGTGTCGGGCTTTGTGTTTTATATATGATTAAATTGTTCAAAGTGCGTAAAGTGTTTCCATTGTTCAGACCTCCCCCATCCATCTGAGACAGGCATTCCGACACCAAATTTTATTGACCCACAGACTGAGTCTAGCTGTTGGCGTGGTGCGCTGGCATTCCATCCTCTGGTGACAATGCACGACGTAACAATATATTGACATACATATTTTTGTTTTAACAGAGGTGGATACATAATAAATAAACATAAGACATTCTCATAGTTTAGGATGGAGTAGACTTCACCTCTGATATATACAGCGTCGTCCTGGCTACTTTGCTAGACTTAAGTCTGTGTTAAAGTAGCTAGTTTTTTTTTTCGTGCTGTTGTGGTGTTGTTTATCGACAGGAATAAAAAAAGAATTACAAATATGTATAAAAAATTAAAAATATATGTAGTGGGAGTGTTGTAGGACTAGTGAATTATTAGTGAAGGTTTGGGGGTTATGTCGGTGGTTAAATGAAATATAAATGATTTGGCGTGTTGAAGTTTTATTATGACAGTATGATGAAAACAGATAGAAATAAAGAATGCAATGAATGAATGTGAAATGAAATGATGTGAAGCGATTTGGCTGTCTCGCTCGGCGCTCCCGGGCCGTCGAGACCGCCGTTGTAGAACGATGAAACTAGAGAGACTGCCTAGCGGTGAATTCTGAGCCAGCCTTGTGGCAGCAGCCGGCAGCGCTGTCGCTAGCGTCGATGCCGACTGAGATGGCGGTGGATTTGAATTCTGGTCGCTACAAAGGTATTGTATAAATTATAGTAGAATGTTGGATAGCCATGCTTCTGATTCATCTCTACCTGATTGGATCATATATTGAGTCCATATTTGTGTAATCTTATTGGTATTAAACAATTTCCAGTTGGTACTGAGTGTGTTGTACAGTTTCGGAGCCAGGAACATGTAGAATCTTTGATAAAATGTCGTTGTTGCTCTCGGAACTGGCGTGTAGATGTTTGTTGTTTGTCTTGTGTTGCGTTATGCATTAGTCTAATAAACATTTTTGTGAAAATCTTAGTAAGATATATAAGAAAATTCAATTTATCAAAATGAACTTTTCAATTCGTAAATTTTTGATCAGAATGCGGTCTTCTGCAGTGATTTTTGTCATTCTGGGCGACAATTTGAAAAAACCAAATATAAACAATGGGAAATAAAACGTAATATAGGTAAATAGGTAAGTAAGTAAATTAGTAAACTATTGTTGATATAGTTAAACTAATTTTGATGTAATTATATCAAATTTTACTAAATATTCTCACGTTTTTTGGGCCACCCTTTTATATTACATAAATTATCACAGATTTCACCTAATATATAGACGTGAACTAACATAAATATTTTCAAATACTAAATTAATGTATTAATTATAAATATATACATATAAAATCAATTTTGTCGAAAAATATTGTTTTTAGCGTCACCGGGATTCGAACATGGATCTTAATTTCCAATCCGGGGAAGTGCACTACCTTTGTGCTATAACGCCAGTATTTTTCTTGACAAATTTTCGAACCTATATGTTACATTTTTTCAAATTAATACACTTCTCGTTCCATTATTTGAAAGCCATCTACATTATTTTTACAGAAAATACTAAAAATTTTTTTGACAAAATTGATTTTATATGTATATATTTATAATTAATACCATTAATTTAGTATTTAAAATATCACAGACCGTCTGTTCTGAATAATTACAACTTCACAATAAGAATGTGTTTTCCTTAATAAATATTTTCATTTCGTCATAATCAAATAACTTTTTTTTTATTGGGAGTATGCATTAATTCATGCGGTTTTCTAAGAGAGGGCGTTACTAGTATTATTTCGCGCCGTGTTCATCCGTGACTATATTCATTTGAAAGCTACTGTCATTGCGCGTCTTTTTCAGTATATGTCATTTGATTGAAGTGTAAACAACATTTTTTTCTATTCATTTGAACATGTCGAACTTTGTGCCAGAAAAAGTGTTTTTGCGGGGAGTTCTTCTTCATTACTTTAACATGAAGAAAAGTGCTACCGAAAGTCATCGTATTTTAGTAGAGGTTTATGGTAACCATGCTCTAGCTGAAAGAACGTGCCAGAAGTGGTTTGCACGGTTTAGAAGTGGCGATTTCAACTTAGAAGACAATGAACGATCCGGACAGCCAAAAAGGTTTGAAGATGAAGATCGGGTCAGACGATCAAAGGGGACCTCTACCGAACACAATTAATTCGTTTGAAGAGAGCGATTGCGGAAAAACGACCAGAATATGCAACCAGACACGAATCCATAATTTTCCATCATGACAACGCTCGGCCACATGTTTCAAGACCGGTTCAAAACTATTTGGAGAACAGTGGGTGGGAAGTTCTACCTCACCCGCCTTATAGCCCAGACATAGCCCCTTCTGATTACTACTTGTTCAGATCAATGCAGAATGCCCTCACCGGAATACGCTTCACTTCAAAACAGGGTATCAAAAATTGGCTTGATTCGTTCTTCACCACCAAGCCGGAGAAGTTCTTTTGGGATGGAATCCACAAACTGCCAGAAAGATGGGCAAATGTTGTAGCTTCCGATGGACATTACTTTGATCATTGAGTGTATAACCATTTTTTCACAATAAAGCCTTAATTTTCGAAAAAAAAAAAACGCATGAATTAATGCATACGCCTATTAAATATGAAAATTATGCGTAAAAAACACGCAAAGATTTAATTTTCAAAGTGCAAATACTTTCACCGTTGCATGAATTGCGCAATGAACTGTCGGATTTATGTTTCCGTCAAAATAGTGCGTAGCAACTAGTGTACACTTTATTTCATATCTATTATTTTACTGGTCTGTGATAATTATATATAGCTTTATTAGAGATATGTCCAGGGTATAATCTCACTGAGCTCTTCTGCATCTACGTATCTAAATGATTGTCAATATCCGGAAGGAGAATAATAAAATGAACCAGTGGTTCGATGGAAACTCACGCTTGGGGATGTCTGTAGAGTTGGGTAGAGTTTATCAGGACCGAACTGGTGGTCTCCGCTGAAAAAACGCCACAAATAAATCAATTGAAAATACAGTTAAAATATTGTCGATTGCTATTCTGCTAGTGCGTTCTGTATTGCCTGGTCTGGAATTGTACAAACGGTATTCGTACGTATCAACTTTGAAATATGATTGATTGAGTGAATAGCGGTGAATTTGAAATGTTATCACCCACATATATACATATATATTCAAATATATATATATCCACATTCTTGAAAAAACGGAGATCATGTTTACTTAAATGATTATTGAACAAACGTAAATATTCATTTATCATATGATGCTCAATTACTTGCCAGTCGTAAAAATTCGTACGATTTCGCTTATGAATATTTTTTCTTACTGGCATGCCGGACCAGTCATGAGAAAGGAATGCCTTAGTCGTGAGCTCTCGCCTCAAACGGGGTCCATCTCTGTCGGCCGCTTCACGAAGTTGCATGAACCGTCTCTCTCGGAGGTTTGATCAAGCTCGTCTGTATGGTGATACGTGGCGCTAGATGCCGTTCCATGTCCGCCTCATCTCTGTTCTACAGGAACTAAACATTAAACATTGGTGGACCGCGTCGAAGGATGGAGAAGAAAGGAAGACCCCTCACACAGTGCAATAAGGAGTTCTCTGATGACAGATTGTAGGATGGATATATTCAATAAAGTGAATACTCACTGCCAGTTTTAATATTATGGTCTCCGTACAGCACGCCGATATTGGCCGCCGTCTGGCCCAAGAGGCAGTGCGCCGCCGTCAGCACCCACTGGTCGCTGATGATGGTGGCTCCGCAGAACACAATCTTCAAGGTGTAATCAATCAGACCAATCATCATTGGATATTCGTTCACCAGCGTCTCTATTCCTCCTGCAATTCTGGCCTGAAAGTAGCGGGAATAAAAATTATAGACTTTGTACCTGACTAAATTTCAAGGAGAAAATGTTCAAGAGGAAAATAATAAAATGTTATAGAAAATATTACTGTACGAGTTTTTTTTCATGTTAAGATTTAAGTCAACACATTCTTGGCTTCAGGCCTTACGAGTATTCTCTAAATTAGCTGAAGCTTATGGTTCAGATGAATAAAGAAAAATAAGTATGAGGCGGACAGAGAGTGGCATCTGGCGCCGCGTGTCAGAGGCGCAATAGCCGCGACACACATCTCTGACAGCAGGTCGCGAAACCCGACTATGAAACATCTAATTTGTATTTAAAATATCCGAAAACTAAAGATCTTGCACCGCATAATCCAGGAAAAGATTGGTGAAAGTCGGGACCCTGGAAGAAGGAGAACATCATGGTTGATGTTCCATACAGGAAACAAGAACATGGACAATGGTGGTTTGGCGATCTCAGTTTCTCTTAATCGGCGATGATGATGATGATTATGAGATAGAAAGAAATGAAACACAAAAGATATTCAATATCGGTGCACTACGGCGACACGACACAATCGAGAATGGCTTCCCGCCTGCGGAATACTCTGTTTTTATTCAGATACATAACAATACATACAGTCATATTTGCAAGTAAGACAGTAAGACGTTATTGTTTTCCTGAAATATATACCGCGGGTTTTTTGGCACCACGCCGATAATTACACTTTCAAATTACTGACACGTGTCGTACCATATCAATTATATGGCGCCTCGGCTGCGACTTCACAATTCTGTGCGATACAGTTGAAGAACCTCAGGCAATGGTTTGACCAGTATTGAAGTACTGCACCTTAATTTACCATCAATATGTAAAATTACGTATTCTATGGATTTATGTTATATGTTTTATATGAGTAAAGACGGAACTTGAGGGACGCTGGAGGGCCTAAATTTTAAATTTTGCGAAAATTGCTAATAACTACATTGAATTTCTGAATACTGCATAAACTTGAATATGCTATTGAATTAAAGTCGCATATTTTTATTAGCTTTGATGAGTGGGACCGACAAGGGAGCCCTAGGAAAGGGTGGGATAAAAAAATGGTTTGACCAGTCTACTGCAGAGTTATGTAAGAGTAAAAAATATATAATTTTCTATCATTAAGCTATATAGCTAACTACGACTTTTTACAATGCTTATTATCTGTGTCACGGTTTGGATTAGGAACATTTCGGACTAATATTATTAATATGCATCTACCCCTAAAATATTGGGCTCTAGTATAATTAATAAAAGAGGGCGTTTCAAAAAGTAATCAAAAGAAATATCAAAGCTATTTTAATTTAAAAAAATTTCAAGACACTTAAACAAACGATCAATGATTTCGTAATAAAATGTTCGAATTAATGAGGGAACTTGCCGCTTTTTTCCATCCGCACGGGATGGTGCACGTTGGTGGCGCTACAGTTGTAGGGGTTGGAGGTGCGGAGGCTTGCAGGGTGCACAAGAACCTACCCCCTGAGCTGTTGGACGGGACAATCAGACCTGAAATAATAAAAAAAATCACTCAGTTACAATATAAACAACGGCGCCTCGGTAATCCATACCTCGGTAACACGAATTGTCGGTTAGTGCGAACAAAATGTACAAGTGTTGTAAGAAAAAGTATTATTTATTAAAAATAGTATTTACATGGGGAGGCCATTCTTGAAAGAGTCTAAAGGTTAAATAACAACTTGTTTTAGATTCTTGGTCCACCATGAGAACTCTTTGTTTGAAATTTGTGAAACTTCTCGGGTATACTGACTACATATATGTATGTACATTGTGACATTACAAATTAGGGTCGCGTTCGAAATTGCTCCGTAACTTGTTTTATTGCCATGCACCTCGAAATCACAAATAATTGCCGTTACGTTTTGGAATTTATAAAAACGGTCACCATCTATGGTTTTTTTACGGCCAGCGGTTATAAATATGTAACTGTGAGCTATCCAGAATGACCAAAGGGTAAATATTTTTATGTTATTCAAACACTAGAGCATAATTTACTATAATTTGTTAATCTAATCGCATGGTGAATAATCTTTACCGAAAACGAGATGTTTCTTCGCCTTCGTTATTCTCGATGTAGGCTACATTTTTTAATGCGATGTGATGTCCTACAACTCCGCTTACGGATTCCGTCGCGTCGGCCTGATTGCTAAGGATCATCTACGATGATAGGCCAAGGAGTTGGGGTGCTCGGATGTCGTGGACCAGAGGAATATTTTCTCTGACCATGTTTCTTTTTATGATTAGATGCCATTTTTATAACGAATGACACCTTTTTATTTATCCCCTCCAGGTGTTACTTATAAATTTTTCCCAGTTTAGGATGAAGGCAGAATGCGATAAACTAAAGTGGGTATGTCTTACTAAGACGAGGAACCCGCGGATCTTGTGTTCACCGCTGACTAGCAAGTGAGAGGGTAGAACGCCGGTCTCTAGTCCTACACGAAGAGAAAGCGTAATTCTGAACCGACAGGATCTAATCAACGTCTTGGAAATGGAAGGAAATAAGGGAACCTGGATAATAGGGGTCGATGAGGGGGTAGGAGTTCCGGTAGAAGGACCAGTGATCTCGGGGAATCGGTAATCGGAAGGACTGTTCACCTTACCTTGTATCTGACGCCTCCATCACGGCCTCCAAACGGCACGCGGATAGGCAGATCTCGGATCTGCCTATCCGCGGACCAATAGAATACGGCTATGATAAAAGTTCATCCGCGGCACACAAAAAACAAACACTACGTGATCATCAAATATAAGATCACAAATACAGTGCTGGTGCACTGGAGCTGAAATGTCCACACCGCGAATACTATCGCGATGTCTAGATCGAAAAAATATCGCCCAAGTTGACGTCTGCTGACGTCACGATCACAATTCACACTGAAGACGAACATTAAGAAGATATGGTTGGGAATTTGGACGGGGAAAAATGTGTCATTAACATGGGTCGCGACCGATTCGAAATACTCGCCAAAAATGTGTTTTTGCTATTTCCGAACATGAAATCATGAATGAATCATGAAAGAAGTGTGGCGGACTCATAGTGACTCCTGCCAAGGGTACTCGGAAACTATTGCCGACGTCATTCTGTTTCCGTTGATTGGTACTATCAACAAGTTCTCTCTAAATATGTGAATTATTTTGTAAATTGCAAATCTATCAATCGTTGTCATTTTTTCTACACCATTCTGATTAATGGGGGTTGATAATTCTTCATACGACTAGTACAACCTTCAGCCGAGTTCATTACTGTACCTTTAAACTAACACCATCGCAAACCACCAGCATTGGGAATAAAACCTGAACGTTCCCTGGAAACGGACGATGCTGCCGATGATAAAACTGCAGCAACACGCGTTTTGTTAATTATCTCGATCTCACTTAATAATAAGTCAGTTCTTATCCTTGCGCAACTCTTCACAGCCTACAAATCTTAAGACAAACAGAAAAATGTTACAAGGTATTTTTTATCATCATCTATCATATAACGTCAAGATAACAAATTTATTTATTTAACTGTAACTAGAACTGGGCTGCAGTTTTTTTTTTCTAAATATTTACTGTGTGTAGATTTCGTTTCGATGAATCTGTGTCAGAAAACAATTTAACTTAATTAATTCATTTAATTTTACATCTCGTGGGCCGCGTTCACGGATGAGATTTCTCTCAGAGATTTACTGAGCGATTATTGTGAACAGGGGCCGTTGCTCCGATTGAAGGCAACCCCCGCGGGATCCGCCCTATTCCGGAATTGTTATGGGAGTCGTTGGCATCTTCATGTCGAGGTCGGAAATGTTTCAGACAGCCACATATATTATCAATTTGAAGTGAGGTTTGTAACCACATCGATTCCAGAAGGACTTAAAAAAGGTAGATGACAGATGTCAGATATGTTTATTCTTACTCGTAATGAAGATAATGTACACTTCGTTTCAAATTGAATATATATTTAGGCACTGTTATTGAATATATATATATGTGGAAAATTTCATTAATATGTACCAAAATTCTGCTAATCTCATGTAGGTGATTACCTCCATCTTGTTTTGAAGGTGAAGTGTGCAAAATTTCATCAAGCCCGGAATAAAACTGTACATTTGTATAAAAAACAAACAAACCAAAATAACAAATATTCTATATATATGTATATATTCTATATATATACCTACTATATATATTATACACACCTGTCGTTCAAAATGAGAGGAAAATCACTGTAAACATCTGATTTTGAAAAAAAAATTACCCCCGTCCCCCTAAATGAAGCCTCTTCACTTTGCGTGAAGTCCTGTAATTACCCCATACTTACATATATTTTACATTAAATATGATAAAAAATAGCTTTGCCTCTGTGAGATATCTGATATTTATTTAATATTATATATACATATTATAGACACCTGTCGTTCAAAATAAGAGGAAAATTACTGAATACATCTGATTTCGAAAAAAAAACTACCCCCATCCCCCCTAAATGAAGCATCTTCACTTTGCGTAAAGTCCTGTAATTACCCCATACTTCCATATATTCTCCATTAAATATGATAAAAAATAGCTTAGCCTCTGTGAGATATCTAATATTTGTTTAGTATTGTGTGTTCTTGGACGTATTCAAATATTGTTAATGTAATATACTGGTCAAAATAAGAAAATGTATACGTTAAAAAATATTTTACTGATAAAGAATATTGCTTTAAAATAATTTAAAAAAAATTACATTCTCATAGTGATGACATATATGCTATTTAAAAAAAAGGCAAATGAATTATCAAATTTGGTCCATAGATGGCGAGTCCACATATTAACATATATACAACTTTCAAAATTTTTATAGATATGGAGATTCAATTGATTGATTGATTGATGGCCGAAGACAGGTCGTAAGCCCTGTGAGTCGTAAACCCATACTTCCATATATTTTCCATTAAATATAATAAAAAATAGCTTTGCCTCTATGAAATATCTGATATTTATTTATGTAATCTAAATATATATGTATTAAAGACACGTTCATTTTTGCGCTTCTCGAGTCTCACAGACCTGGCCGTTTAACCAATCACTATACAGCCATAATGACACTACGTCCAGTACATCCAGATAGTCACAGAAATAGATGGGGAAGCGCAATATATAATAAGGATAGCAACTTACCGATTGATATACTATTCGAAGTAGAATACAAGTCCAGGGATCCGCTTCCACAGTACTTCTCGGCACCTGTCAAGGCAGAGTCTCCCGTTCTGGACACCAGGATTCTATCATTGACGCAGCCTGGCGACTGGAGACAATCGAGAATCAGTTATCATTTGTGATGTGGTCCATGTTGAAAACGAGAGAGTTAACAAAAGAGAGAGTGACAAAGAAAAACAATACTACCATCTTGACAATACTTACTGCGGGTAGGTTGATGTCGAAGCAATTGAGATGACAAACCATGTTGGCAGGACAAGTGGCCTGCCACCTGCAGTTGGATGGTCTCCAGTACCAGAAGGGATAGAACCACGAGTAGACGTAGTACGTGGTACCAACTGCAACCTGTCAATTTCGACGTTTCTTATAATAAAATTGTATAATTTTTCAGTTCGTCATGTCGGAACTGTACTGTATTTATATGAAATAATTTACTTACGTTTTGATAATAGTCACAGAAGAAATCCTGACCCACCACCGCAGTGCTGAGAGCAAGGAGCACCAGAAGAAATCCTCCACATTTCCAAGCGAGGCTAGATCCTGAAAATACATTGTTAGAAGGTGACCGCGTCAAGGGTTTGGCTGCTGTTCAAAATGTATAAATGTTAATATATTCCATTTGTCGTGTGTTTGGAATTTCGTTTCAAAATATTTTAGGGGTTCGGTATCTAATACAGTTTATTTTATTAGTAAGCTGAAGAGTACCCCAAAAATTCTGTACATTTTAGATTTCCGAAAAAAACGACTAAAACTAAGGAACAGCGTGACCAATTAGGGTTCTAACAGACCAGCTGGATTTAAGAATAATAAAGTTAATGACCCTTGATAGACATAACCAGCTTTCCAGACCTTGAAATTGTCAAGGTCTTTAAAGTTATCTTGGGTTCTAATTACTGATGACGTTCAACTGATGCATAGATATGACGAAAAGTTATTTATCCAGACTTGACAAAATATGAAAAGATTGCGGTATATCCAAAACTAACCAGATCAGGCTTGTGTATTTTCTGGTGCATTCTATATTTCTGTATTGTATGGAATCATGGATATAGAAGGCAAAGCGAAAGAAGATGGATCGATGCCTTTAAAATATGATGCTGGAGACACACGATATAACAGAGACAGCAAGGGTAAACTTTCACCCATTTGTTTAAGACGAATCCCTTAATTTTTTGGCCATTTTGCGAGAAGATAAGATAGCGCACGTCAAAGGACGGAGAGGAAAAGGAAGATCCCCTTTCTCTGATGACATATGCAGGATGCCAAAAAATGAGGAAGAGCGTAGTCAAGAGGGCAGGAGTTTATGAAGATCAGTCATGAGGGACTGACGGGCATGATGGAGAGATTTTTCGGTTTTAAATTTTCAACACATGTTTTTCCTTAACGTTTAGCTCAGAAGTGAACGTCACGGTTCGGTGGAAATGCAAGGTGAACTTCCTTCATTCTCCTCTGTTCTGAACTATGTTGAATACCGCTCTCAATGGGATGGAGTCTTGATGGAAACCGTCCTTCTATACTTCCAATATCAGACTAACTCGCAGTTTTTCTACATTATATTATTTTAAAGAGAGTTTTAAGAGTGCCACCATTTGCGACATATAATTTAAGCAGTCTCCAGCAGGAATTCAGCAGCATCATGATCACACAAGACTATCCAAAATGAAGAGACCACAAAGATGGAGTGTGACATATAAAGTCGAGCTGACGCAAAACGTGACATGATCAAATTGAATTAACTCTAGAGCTTATAAAACAGACGAACGTGTGCAGAAGATGTGAAATATGAATGTTAGAAAAGAAATGTGGGAATACAATGTGACAGTACGTGGGTATTGGTGCCAGTTTTTACTCATAGACAACAACTCACCAGTCATTTTAGACATTTATCCACCCCTGTGTCGACAGTCGTTTAATAAATTTAGAAGGTGACAGATCCTGTTGAGAGCGCTGCTGGCCTCCGCGGGAAGAACGCCAGAAAATGATGCTATCAATTCTCTAAAATGTGCTTTTATTAATTTCCAAGAACAACAGGAAACTCGGAAAGAAAATGCTCGATCACACATGTGGGAAAATTGCATAAATTTGGCAACAGCTGTTGCTGGTGGATGATTAAACAGCTGGTGCCAGGGTCGGAGAAGATCTTTTATACGTGCCTGACAAAAATGGTGAAAAATTGAATCCGAATGTATTACCAGAAGCGACCAGATTATTATAGAAAACGGTAGTGTGCTGACACTCCACTCTTCACGGCGACGCACGGCTGTCCAGGATCGAATTTATGAGACATTTGCAAGTCAGGATCCTCAGTAATGAGGAACCGACTATGAAACTGACTTGATACGTTTTTTAGATGCTTTTAACACAGTAGATAATTTAGTAGACAGCTCTGATGCCCTGAGTGCAGATATCCGCGCGCCGGCTCTGTGAGGAAGAGGATTAATTTAGCCATATTTTATATGCCACATGACGTAACTGCTTTACATATTTATAATACATATCCGGCAGCTTAGACAGTTGCCGGGGGACCGTTAATTAATTCATTTTTTTGTCACTATGTTTAATATTTAGGGTGGTGAATACACAGGTGAAATTTTTTCCAGACTCCATATACCCATTATCCACACCCGGTACCATATAATGGGTATACACTCTCCCCGAACTACTTCCGTAGGGTGTACAGAGAACAAAGTTTCCAAAAAAAAAAGTCCTTTGGTTCGGACCAAGGCTGAAACCACCGCTGGTGTTCCGTGTTGTGCTTTAATTAACCGGAAAATGTTCACTTTATTATTATTTTATACCGAAAATTCCCAGTGATTTGGGAAATCATTTCCAGTTAATTATTGTCATTTTCATAATATAATAAATGTTCACTGTCTCCTTAAATAATCGTTGAGAACTAAAATCTAAGGACATCTTAATTTATTAAAAAAATATTTTGAAAAACTAAACCATCCCGTGAGAGTTACTCAAGTACTCGAATATAAGTTAACCGGCGCGAGCGGTTAGTTGACTGTGGTTAACTAATCGCTTATTGTAACTGTCTTTCGGTTAACTAACCGTCGATTGTAACTATCTTCCGTTTAACTTAACCGTCGATTGTAACTATCCACCGGTTAAATAACCGTCGATTGTAACTATCTACTGGTTAACTAAACAAGTTATTAACTATCCGTTGGTTAACTAACCGTCGATTGTAACTATCTACTGGTTAACTAAACAAGTTATTAACTATCCGTTGGTTAACTAACCGCCGGTTAACTATCCGTTGGTTAACTAACCGCCGGTTAACTATCCGTTGGTTAACTAACCGCCGGTTAACTATCCGTTGGTTAACTAACCGCTGGTTAACTATCCGTTGGTTAACTAACTTCCGGTTAACTAACCGCCGGTTAACTATCCGTTGGTTAACTAACTTCCGGTTAACTAACCGCCGGTTAACTATCCGTTGGATAACTAACCGCCGGTTAACTAACCGTAGGTTAACTATCCGTTGGTTAACTATCCGTTGGTTAACTAACCGCCGGTTAACTATCCGTTGGATAACTAACCGCCGGTTAACTAACCGCCGGTTAACTAACCGTTGGTTAACTATCCGTTGGTTAACTATCCGTTGGTTAACTAACCGCCCGACAATCCCAATTTTTTATCAAAACCGTGACCATTTTCTATTAAATGATTAGCAAATTCTGAAAACCCACTATTGTTCAAACATCTCAAATGCTCCCTTACTCTTATATCAAAATTTCTACCCGTTTTATCAATATAAAATGCAATATAATTTTTAAATAATTGTTTTTTTAAAAATAGATTCTGGTGAAGAAACAATGATATATGTTTTTAGTTAGTTATGACATCCTGAAGAAGCACGAAACCAGTAGATGTATTTAAACTCAATTCAGTGGTTAATAAAATAAAGATAATAAATACAAAATATGAATTTTAACAACAAAGTTAATATTGCTAATTTTAAAAGTAAAAAGTAAAAGATGCCAAGTTAAGCTTAGATGCCAAGTTAAGATTAGATACCAAGCTAAGCTTAGATATCAAGCTTTGTTAAAATGCCAAGCTAAGATAATACGCCAAGTTAAGATAAGATGCCAAGAAAATCGGGTATTGTTACAACCCGACATACAAACTTCTCCGAATATAGCTTACGACTTTAATAATTTTGTTGATGTAGATAGATGATACGTAGCTTATTAAAACAGTGACAAATATTGAAAACACACATCAGACCTGCAGCTGAAGTTTCCATGACCAAAAATATTACTATGTACTCTCGTACATTTGTCACTTTCCTGCGAGTTCTCACAAAGTGCAACGGGCGACAACTGACCGAAAATCTCCGTTAATTACCACCTCATCGAGTTCCCGATAACACCTAATCTAAAGTAAAATACGAAGAATTGATTACTTATGAACACCTTAATGTTTAAATAATGCCGTTTAGAATGAACTGACTATCAACTTTAAGTCATCTTGGCGTGCTCTGTGAGGCATTGGGCGACAGAGTGTCTTTATAAAACAAAAAATCAGTTTGCTATTGATGAAGTTCCATAGGCATATGAGAATTCTCTTTTTTTATCCTAATATAGCTCGTAATGCATCTCGCGCTCACATGTGACTCCAGGAACTCCAGATACAGTGCAAATGGCGAGGACCACAGAAAAGGGTCGGCTTCCGAGATAGTGCTAGTTAGGCTGCCCGTTTGTGGCGGTGAACCTGAAGATTGCGTTATTTCTATGAAAATCCCCGCATCACTAAATAACACATTTAACAGGTTTAGATTATATTTTAAATATATTAATTAGAAAGATATACATGTACAATCTAAATGTTACCTTTTTTGATATTAATACATTTAATCGTTCCATTATTGTATTGTCGCTATAATATAGTTGGATAATGCACCTTTTCTGGTTTGGAAAGAGATCCAGGTTGATTTTATAAGTATATCTTTCTAATTATATTTAATTCATATTTAAAATATCACAGACCTATGTTCTTAATAATTACAACTTCACAATAAGAATGTGTACTAATAGACATTTTTTAGATTTGTAGATTGACACACTCATGTGTCGAAATATCCTCGGGCATTAACATCCTTCTCGGTGGTCAGGATTCTCAGTAATGAGAAATGAAGAAAAAATGGTCCGATAAAGACGGGGTCAGAGGGATTCAAAAGTAAAAATCAAAATTCATCGAGCCATATTTTTGTTTTATTTATCTCCATCAACTCCCTTGTAGACTTTTACATAACAATAATAATTTATTTAACATAAATATAACATAATTTAAAAAAAAAATGAGTATAATTCAATTAAGTACAAATATTTTACTCTTGCAACGAAAAATGTCAGCATTTAAGTTTTCATTCCAATCGAATCATATATTTAAAAAAAGTCGCGGTGCTATTTGATTGCGCGAGTGGTACCAAAATGATCACGTCGGTACGCGTAAGTGGTATCAAAAAATAATTTGCTTTAGTTCATGTCTGTATATTTGGTAGTCTCTGACCACGTTCAATATATTATAACTATCTAGCTCAACAAACTGACGCGGTTCTTGTGTCAAGAAAATTTACATGCAAATTAACCGGATACATATTATATTTAGATAATTGTATTAGGTAAACCGATTTAATTTGTACAATTCGAGCAAAATGTTCAATAATAGATTGGCTTATAATGAGCGTAACCCACCTAGAGCGCAATATTTTAGGAGTATTAGGGTATAGGGGGATTCCAAATTACATATTGAATACAAAAAATTAAAGGTTAATATTAATATTAAATAAATTATTACGATTCTTCTCCAGTAATGCATAGCTGCATCCACAGGGCTTTGCAATGAGCCCAAATATGGTTAATCTATGTATGTCATGCCAGGCTATAAGCGTGTTGACTCGCACTTTTGGACTTTTGGACTAGATTAAAGTCATATTTTTAAATCATTTTGCCATCTGTGAACGACATGTCCCATCTTTTGATAGATAAGTCAAGATTCTTAACGCCTAGTCTTATCCAATGTGGTGTCTTCCATTTAAAATGCAGTTGGCAGTTAAATGATAAATAAATAAATAAATAAAAGATGAACTCCCTCTGTTGAAATCAAATGCCGCATTGAACAAGCTCGTGCAACCTTTATCCGCATGTTCTGCACTCATGATCGCAACCTTAGATTACGAATGCGAATGGTCAGATATTATTTTATGAAATGAAAACATGGACACTTACCGAAGAGATGATAAGGTGACTTGAAGAATTTGAGATGTGGATCTACAGGATAATTCTCAAAATAAGCTGATGAATAAAAAAGAACATTACGAGATCTTGCATCTCATGATGTAGGGAAAGATTGATAGAAGTCGGTACCCTGGAGGAAGGAGAACATCACGACTGAAAAATCTGAGACAATGGTTTTGGCCAGTCTGCGAGGGCGCCGAGCAAGCCGGGGCGCCGAACAAGCCGAAATAAAAAACGAAAAAAGGTGAAAAAGGAGTTTGAACAAGATAAAAAGTTTATGAGCATTACAAAATACATAATACAAGAAATGCAAGACGAACGTCATATGGATCCAGAAGAATTTTGAATCATTTGCTTCTTCAAATATCATCACAAACGTTTCCGCTGTAGTGTTGCCCTGGAGAATGGCAGCCAATTCTCCAGTATCACAATAATTACAGCTTATGGAGTGCCGTTGAAAAAGGCTCACCCAAAAACTCACCCCAGTTGTAATCCTAATAATAACTGAAAAATGATCTAAGAAATCAATGAAAATTCGGAAACTGTATATTTACGCGTCTTGTTACTTCGATTGGCGCCACTGGGTTTCCTGGTTTATAATAATATACATGTGTGTGTATGTGAATATTGCCGTCTTTTTTCGGAAAGCTAAAAAGACGGTAACAGACAGGCGCCATTCCAATTACATCCCGCGCTTCGACCAGTCCAGCGTTCCAAATAAACAACCAGTGCGCGCTTCGGTCGGTCGAAAGATAACCCAACTAAAAGAACAACAACATCGGACCACAAAGACAACAGTTCATATCATCATATGTGTCAATCGGAATCCTGGGAACCAGCTATCTAAGGCATTTACATAAACATTGGAATATTTTGCCCGTGTGAAGCGAAACTTGAGAGATGTATGTAATATGTGATATGTAATGTCATCAGCGCAAGATTGACTCACGAAAACGAAGAAGAACGTTGTAGTTGTGGAATCTAAGAGTATAAGATAATGGTTTAACAGATCCATCGTTTTTTTAAAAATCAGGGATGGGGGCGCCCAGACATATTTCTCCCGAGAGCGCCACAGAGGCTAGGGCCGGCACTGGATGATAGCTAACGTCCGTTGAAAGTTTAGGGCACAAGATAAAGAAGAATAAATAAAAAAAACTATTGTAAGATTTGAAATAAATATGTCATAATAAGTAGTTTATTTTATTTTATACTTTTCAAAATATTTTAGCACAGGATTAAATGACTAGATTGAATTATTATATTTTTGGCAAATTTCTTGGTGTATTTTTTGACGACTTCTTCATTAGGTTTAAATTTACAATTAATTTTTGCAAAATTCAGCGCCATTAGTGTTCTGCGTGATCCAGTTAAGGTACTGAGTCACTCTGGAGTTTAGCCCTGGCTTGTCGGTGGCGCAGCCGTATCCTCCCATGATCAGGCCCAAGAGGTAAATCCGTCCAGACGAAGGGTCCTGCCACACCAGCGGTCCACCAGAGTCATGCTGAAAAAAAGCGATTTAAAATTGAGATTATGAATTATGGGCGAGTTGTATTTGAATCAGAGAAATTTGGCAGGTTTTGTGTGAATGATGGATCTGCCTATGTGCGAGTAGTGGGTGCCTCAATAATCATCCATCACTCACGTATTCGTGGTTGATGATCGCGTTTTGTGTGTGGTTGTTCTGCTCGCGCCCCATAGACATGGCCACAATGAAATCACTCAATAATCATACAGTCCGACCGGTATCCACCGAGCCAGACAACAATACATCGCGCCGCAACCAGTCCGAGTAAGCCTACATATACAACTGCTCGCATATGCATAACCTCTTATAACATAACAAACAAGTGTGAATTCAATCTGTAAATAATAACCAACTAACGTAAGTACTGCTTCATTGCAATAATCTATCCGCTCTAGCTGTACACGCAAACACCAAATCACCATAATTTTTAACATTTCATACACATACGGGAGAATCGAGGAGATATAGGGCCCTCGATTCTCACCTTACACATTCTTCTGACACAAATAATCCCTATTGGTGATCTCAACGAGTCTATACAAACATTAGCCATTAAGTCACTTAACTACTTATCGTTAAGCACAGTTTACAGATTAAGGTGAGTGGTTCAGCAGTACAATAAAATCTCTACACACGAAGAGTTACACAGGCAGTATTTGGAGCTGTGATGTGGAAAGTAGAGGAGAGAAGAGTCAAGCTTTTTCAGATGGATGCTGGTCGCATGGTTATTGTTGCCTGACGTCGGTACCTGCAGTGTTTATGGCTGTTAGGAGCGTGACCAACTAGGTACAATTCTTCGCGCATCTATCTGACAAATTTAAAAAAAAATCCCTAAATTTCTACAAAAGATTCATGACATTTCACAAAATAACGATCTAAATCACCGTGTTTGTTATTTCAAATGAAAATATTTTAATAATATAATAAAGCATTTTGTTTATTTTAATAATGAACTGATAACAACTCTGAAAATATTCATTTTAGGCTTACAGCGTGCGAAAAAAACCCATTAAAAGTGTACCCAGTTTTTCAAGACAGTTGAAAATTTTCTGTGTAGATTTTTCTGGGATATTTTGGATCCAATCGCTACGGTATTGCAAGCCGATACTTGAACATAACATCGACTCTCACACATCGCATCACCGACGTCAAACATTGGTGAGAAACCAACCTGACAGGCATCCTTGCCGGGGTTGAAGGTGCAGATCGTCCTGTCTGTGACTACCGTTCCGAGCTGACGGATGCAACTTGCCTGATCTATTATCTTCAGGTCTACCTTCTGCAGGTAGTCTGAGTCAGGGCCTGCAAAGGATTCTGTTCCCCAACCTAGAATCAGAAATCATATTAAATTAAAACATTACAGATAGGATAGATAGATCAAACCCGTTTTTATAATGGGTATTGACCACTATGGTATTATTAAAAGAATTAGGAGAACACATTCTTATTGTGAAGTTGTAAATTTTCAGAACATAGCTCTGTGATATTTTAAATATTAATTAAATATATTAATTTGAAATATATACATATAAAATCAATTCTATCGAAAAATATTGTTGTTGCGCCACCGGGATTCGAATCTGGATCTCTTTCCAAATCGGAGAAGAAAAAGATGTAACGTATACGTTCGATAATTTGTCGCTAAAAATATCGTCGCTGTAGCATAGTTAGATAATGCACCTTCCCCGGTTTGGAAAGAGGTCCAGGTTCGAATCCCGGTGGCGCAACAATAATATTTTTCAATAGAATTGATTTTATATGTATATCTTTCGAATTAATATATTTAATTCATATTTATTAAAATAATATCTTTTTCAATAATGTGGTTGGCAAATTCTGAGAAATCATTACTGTTTAAACATTTAAGATGTTCTTTGACAGGAATATTGACATTACGAACAGTTTTGCCTATATAGAATGGGGGACAATTATTCCAAGTTAATTTATATATATGCGAGTAGTTGAATTTGTTATCTTTTGAGTTTATTAAAATTTTTCCCAAAACTATTGTTTGTGTAGAACACTGGCCTGACATTGGAAAGAAGATTATCTACGCAAAGTGAACAAAAATTACTAATATATAGAACTCTATGACATTGGTAACTTACGTTATTAATAATGTATATAATAGGGAGGACTAGTAGAAGATAAGTTATTAATAGCTATCTGTTTAAGTTTTTTATTAAAAATTATGTTAATCATAACCATTTCTACGAAAATATATATATATATATATATACTTAAAAAATGTAACATAAATTAATTTGAAAAATGTAACATATAGGTTCGAAAATTTGTCATGAAAAATACTGGCGTTATAACATAATTGGTAGTGTACTTTTCCGGATTGGAAACAGAGATCAAGGTTCGAATCCCGGTGACGCAAAAACAATATTTTTCGACTAAATTGATTTTATATGTATATATTTATAATTAATACATTAATTTAGTATTTAAAATATCACAGACCGTCTGTTCTGAATAATTACAACTTCACAATAAGAATGTGTTTTCCTTAATAATATATGTTGTATCAATGTGTCCAAAATTAAATAAAAATGAATTGATAATTCTGGCGTCTGCAGTCGGTTTACTCAAAGGTATTTGAGATTCTGTAAAAATAATGTAGATGGCTTTCAAATAATGGAACGACAGGTGTATTAATTTGAAAAAATGTAACATATAGGTTCGAAAATTTGTCATGAAAAATACTGGCGTTATAACACAATTGGTAGTGTACTTCTCCGGATTGGAAATAGAGATCAAGGTTCGAATCCTGGTGACGCAAAAACAATATTTTTCGACAAAATTGGATTTTATATGTATATATTTATAATTAATACATTAATTTAGTATTTAAAAAATGTAAGTCAACGTACCCAAAGCCTCCACAACGTAGTTAGTGAATGAATTGGAGGCATGCTTGAAGGGTAGGCATGCTGGCCCAACCCTGTCACTATAGATAATGTCCACTTTGGTGTACACGAGTCCAATATCGTAGTCGTAACCATTGCTAAAAATAATAATTTAATATACAATCCTTTATTTAAAATTGTTAACTTTGTTTTATTAACCATTTAATGAATTAAAATACATCTACCGGTTTCGAAAAATATAATTTTCTTCTTCAGTATGTCAATAAATAATCAAAAACATATGTTATTGTTTCTCTAACAGAATCGATATATAAAAAAATAATTATTATTTAAAAAAATAAATTTATATTTAGTACCTAACTTAAATTGTTACTAGAAAATAATTTAGGAATGGGACTTGAGGTTAAATTTAGTTGGCTGTTTATAATTTTTTGATTTGTTTTTATAAGATATTGTTTGATATTGTTTTATCTCCAACGATTATAAATTATTTAATTTATGACCAACACCGTTTACATGCAAAATAGACGATTCCAATTTTTTATCAAAACCATGACTATTTTCTATCAAATGATTAGAAAATTCTGAAAAATTATTTGAACATCTCAAATGCTCTTTACGCTTAACAGAAGCACGAGTATGCCGTTATGTAGACATATTTATTCTTCAATATACAACAATTTGAAGATCTGTACATGGAACGTTTTGAGTTTAAACTAACCGGATACTCTTCAAAAGTTATTAATAAACATGAAAGAATACGAAGAATATGTGAACCAAAATAAGATAGCAAGACAATATCCATTCTTGGTGTCTGAAATTGACGGGAAACAGGACCTGTATCGGTAATAGTGCCAGATGTGATGATAATGGATATTCTTCATGACACAGGATCTGTTTAAAAGCGAACTTGTATTATACGTTGTTAATATTCATTAGAGCATCTAATACATGCTCCAGAGATCATTTTCCACATTTCAACATTACGAAATGAAAATGTAATTTGAGATGAAAATCAATCAAAATACAAAACAGAACGTAGTTCTGAGCAGTTCTTAGATAAACAACTTGTAATAGACTCACTTGTACTGCGGGTGCATGATAAACTCTTGCGACTGTATCAAAGTGGATGCGTTAGTCTCGGCTATAAAAAAAAATAATCCCATTGGCATCAGTACATACAATTAATTATTCAAACATTTGAAATTGAACAAATCATAACATGTATGAAGGGGGGAACAGCACCGGGTTATGATGGACATACTGTTAATACATTAAAATTTATAAGAAAATAAATATCCAAACCCCTAATGCATGTAATAAAAAAACCTATGTTTAAAAACAGGGGTATTCCCAACATGCTATAAACGAGCTACAATCTCTCTTTTATCAAACTTTCGAAAAATCCAAAAAAAAGTTGTTAAAAATTAATTGTCTCTATTTATTAAAATAAACAAAATAATTAGTACACAAGACGCAATAGGTAGACTAGCTAATATCATCCAAGAATCTCTAGATAAATCTCTTAAATGTATTGGAATTTTTGTGGACTTGAGAAAAGCCTTTGACAGTATCTCCCACAATACACTAATATTAACTTTAAAATCCATCAGTATAGACGACAAAGCTCTAAGCTGGATCCAAAGCCATCTTCACGAAAGACCGCAAAACGTAAAAATTAACGAAACTCTAAGCCAACCCCAAATCAGTGAATTTGGTATACCACAAGGGACAGTTTTGGGCCCACTTATTTTTATAATTTATATCAATGACATTTTCAAACTAAAATTGACCGTAAAAATTATATCACACGCCGACGACACTGCTACATTACAAACGAACATGCAAACAATGTCATGAACACACTCAAATCCTGGTTCGATAGTAATTTACTTTTTTAAACTTAGAAAAAATCTATTACATTCCCTTTTCAATAATAAGTCTTAAAACACAGCCTCATATAAAAATTACAATCCATAACGACAACTGTAACAAAATTACCTGTAGCGACTCATGTACAAACATAAGCCCAAAAAAAGAAATCAAATATCTCCGTTTAATTATTGATCAAAATTTAAAATGGCACAGTCACATTAGCGTATTAGTGAAAAGAATAAAAAAATATATTTATATATTCATAAGATTAAAAGCATTTTAAGTATAAATAATTTTAAAAAGGTATATTTTGCTATTGTTCACTCCACACTCCAGTATAGAATAATTGAGTGGGGAGGAGCGTACAATAATATAATGAACTCATACAGAGAACAATTATCCAAGTAGTATTTAAAAAAATATTAACTTTTCAACACAACACACAAAGCTTTTACAAAAAAAACTCAATTAATCAATGAATTAAATAAAATAACACTACAATTTGAAACAAGCACATCATTAAGGCTTAAAAATAACTTAAAAATCCCTAAATGTAACATCAAACACTATTAGCATACTTAGGGATAAAAAATTTCAATAGTCTCCCTACACAAATTAAAGATATAAAATATGAGTTTAGAAAAAAATTAAGTGAACATTTCAGAAACACATAATTAAAAAATAAACAATATTACAGAACACTTCAGAAGCGCACAAATAGACAATAAATAAAATATTATATAAAAATTATTATAGTGTAACTCCCTCTCCAAGCACGAGAGCTAGTCTCTTTTTTGGAGAGGTAAGCGAAAAAAAACATGTAATTTTAATAACGTAAAATACTTAAATTCATGTTATAAAAAAATTGTAAAATGTCCAATAAAAAAAAATAAACCACTATTTATTGATTATTTTACACGTTTCGATATCTATAGTATCTTCTTCAGTAAACAATGTATACTGAAATTAAAAAATACAAGCATAGGTATGCCTAAATAACAACTATTCAGAATTTTCCAATCACGTTTTGGAAACAAACCATTCTTTTGATATTAACAAGGGTTTAGAGATTGCACGTACATGGTTCTGCGCAAATTTCAAACTCCATATTATCACCTACCTCCAGTTTTGATGTTGTGTTCTCCGTATAGTACCCCCACGTTTCCAACAGTTTGACCTTGCAGGCAATGGGCTGCGGTGACGACCCAGCGAGGATGGATGATGGTCGCCCCGCAGTAGACCATCGCGAGGGTGAAGTCGACCAGCGCTATCATCATGGGGAACTCGTTCACCTTTGTCTCCACTCCGCCGACTATTCTGGTCTGAATTTATTACAGAACATTCAAGGGTGAAATCATGAAGGTGAAAGTAGATATTGGGAACTATCATCTTCACTCTCATTATCACCGTTCTGCGATACTGAACGTATCTAGCTAGTATCGGTGCGTAAAACGCAACTCCCGTCAACCTTAAAGACACTCAGTACCTACACATAATATACAAATCTTCAAACCCTTTTGATTCTAGTTAATTTATAATCGCTAAACCTCTAACATAACCAACATTCTTTTCCATATTAACCTTTCACATACCTCCCCAAATAATAATATAAATAATATAGATATTTAAAAATAAGCGAATTACAGGTCATATAAGCTAAAACCAAGGAAACCTTCCTTGAGAGAAGCCTTTTATATTTTAGTGGTTTAAACCATTAACAACAAATATTGCGAAATCTCAATAATCTAACTGATAGATTCTAACTACATCTGTTAGATTCTAACAGATGTCGTTCCAATAGAGCGTAATATACGTAGTTATAATTTAAAACAATAACATAAATAAAATGAGGCACGCACTGAAATAATTTAAATATAATATTGAAATCACATCTTCTTCCTAATGTGTTGAATAAATAATAGACGCGAATAAAAATAATTGGAGAATTGATATAAAATGTGTTTAAACTGTGAAACCATGCATAGCGCGGGTATATGTTCTAGTTTACTGATAATGGATTATATAATACAATAATTTATTTAGTCATTTTAATAATTCGATATTGAAGTCTCGAAGCGTTATATTTAATTATATAGCGTATCGTTACTTTTAAGAAAAAAATCTTAAACATATTATTTTCTTAACCTGCTTCTTCCAGCCGCACGAACATGGCAATGGTCCAGGGTCCTTCGGCTGGGCTGTCAGGTTGCAGAGGAAACGCCCTCCGGGGCTGTTCGCGGTGGTGACCAATCCTAGAATTATACAGAGGAAATAGCTCATTTAGAACCTTATAAGGGAACAGAGCCAGTGGCGGATGTGAGTGAAGTCTGGGGTGTATTAGGGGTGTAATTTTTTTTTTCTAAATGTCTTTATTGTATCATGATTGAAAAATAACAGATATAAGAGAAAAATAATATCATATAAATATATTTATCGATTTATAATTAATCTTTTTGTTCTCAAAAATTCATTTTTTTCACAATTATATCGATAATTACGTGATAATTGAATGCTTTTAATACGTCAATTTTCGTCGAAAAACATAAATGCTTCCATTTGGAATAATTTGTGATTCAAGAGAGGGTAAAATGAACTAGATATTGAAGAAGGTCGCTAAAGCGATGGATCGTCCCGGATTGTTCCAGAGTTCGCACCAGGGTTACACAAGAAATACCTCGGATCAGAATAGCTGGTGACACACCATCCAACCCATCTTAAGCAATATTCAATAGAAGAAGAGATCCAAAAATAAGTTAACTATATAATTTTTGCTTCTTTTTTCCGTTCTTGCAGTTATATAATGAGACAGTTATACAACGACCACTCACCTATTGATAAGATGTTAGAAGAAGAATGAATATCCAGGGTTCCAGTGCCACAATATTTATCAGCTCCCGTGAGCGAAGAGTCACCTGTCGTGCTCACCAGAAGCCTGTCTCCGGAGCAACCGGTAGTCTGTAAAAATTTCAAACAGAATTTAATATGAAACTAGACTAGGCTGGGGTTACATTAATCGCACAGTAATTGAACAACGCTTAAAAGCACACACACTTGTTAAAGAAATCAGCACATGACTACTGTAAACATTACTGATGATGTGGGTCTTGCACACAGCCCAGACTTTGCAGAGACACGAACTAATTTGTAACAAAATTAGAAATTCGGGTATAATATTGAATTTTACACTTATTTGAACAATTGGACGCAGAAATTCGTATTTTGAAAATTGGTGGAAAACCCTAAATAAAATTTCATATTAATAACATCCGAGTAGTTGATAATTGTTAACCCCTCCTTTCCTTACCACTCTCACGACTTTTTCTATTCAATTCATTTAAACATTTTTATATAATTTTGAAAAATCCCCATTTACAGGCTTCATCTTCAAATTACACGCTTTAATTATTTGTATATAATAATAATAATTCAAATAAAAATATTTGGTCTGACCTTTTCCATCAGAAGACATTTTTTGTATAACTTTCCAATTGATTAATTTAATTTGTATAAAAATATCAATTCTGAAATTGCAACTTCACAACAAAATTGTATTTTCATTAAAAACATATTAATACACACTGAAAATGACTCAACTCACAAACGGGAGCTCCACGGTGCAATCGATTCTGCATTGGGTGTTAGCGGGACAGCTTGCTTGCCAGCGACACACCGTTGAACGGTCGTAAGAATTGGGGTAGTTTTTGGAGTACACGTAGTAGGTCTGACCTAACGCCACCTGTGGAAATAAAAAAAAAACAATTTTTTAAAAATAGAGATGCGTACACGGAATACATATCACGTCAATATTCTTACTATTTTCAAACTAAGCTAAACGCTTGTGCTATGACCTTGTGGTCTCTGTTACTAGACCACAAGGTCAACGTCTCGACCACTTGATCAACAAGCTACAATGTTTACTTTCATTGTTTTGTTTGACCAGAACTTATGTTGATATTATGAAGAAGGCTTTTCGTCTGCCGGATGCAGATTCATTGATAGATTCCTCTACACCACTAGCACAAGCGTTGCGGTGTGTATATTAACACTCGCGAAAAGAATTATTTATGGATGAGCGGAATTAAGGTAAGATTGATTAATAAGCATTAGCGGAGTAAAGCGGAGTGAAGCGTCGGTGGTTATCCGTATAAAAGTTCCAAAATACTCTTGTGAAACATTGTGAAAGACCATTTTAAATTATATTTAAAATAAAAACACTGTTTACAGTGGACAATAGTGGAGTCTCTAAATTAAAAAGAAAAGATTGTCAAGCCACATACATTGGACAGACTGGAAGAAAAATATAGACAAGAATAGAAGAACATTTGAGAGGAACAAAAAACTTCAGCATCAATTCGAAAATAGCATACAATTAGTACATATTTGTAAAAAAGGAAATAAACTAGATATTTTAGAAATTAACGATTAATTGTTACAAAAATGTGATCAATATTAAAATATCATCTATTACAACCCCTCTCCTGTGCTCGTTGACTGCGCCCCTACACTCATCCAACTCTAATCCCTAAATAGCACATAGTCCTTTAGTCTTAAGTTTAGTATTAGTAACATTACTCTAAGGATGATGCGACAGAATTGAAAACGTTCAAATAAATAACAAATTAATTAAAGTAGATAGTGTTTTTATTTTAAATATAAATACTGCAGTCAATAAACTAATAAGGTATACGTTTGTAAGCATTATTCGACAAATGGTAGACAAATACAAATAATATTAATCAACTAGAAAGATAAAATAAAAAATCTATCTATCGAAAAAATATTTAATGGTTGCTATCGGGATATTAAATATGTTTTCGATGGATAGATTTTTTCTATTATTTTTCTAGTTGATTCATTCAATTTGTATTAAAATACCACAGAACTATGTTAAAAAATGCAACTTTACAAAAAAATGTGTTCTTAAAAATAGATTACTAAAAAAATAGAATAGGTATCGGAATATTATTCTTTGAACTCTATATCCGGCGTCACTTAGGATTCAAATTTAGTTTATTCTAATATATTTCATTAAAAAGCTAACTATATACATTATGTATATCCCAAATTTTTTTTTCATTTAGGTTCATTTGCTGCACTAAGGCAATGAGAAGGGGGTATGGGGGTGGCCGCGTCCTTGGGAATTCAGTCGCTATGGAGCGTGTCCTTATCAGTCGTTCGTGAAATTTTCCCTGGAAAAATGATATCCCGACGACATGACATATAATGGCCCCAACGTATCCCCGACCGATGGACTTCTTCCTATGGGGCTACCTTAAATCAAAGGTATACAGTAACAATCCTCCCTATCAGGACCAATTGAAGGAAAATATCCGGGTAGAATTGGCAGCGATCACGTAGAATACATACCAAGTAGTTTGCATTTTGCCTCCCGTTTAGAAGAGTGCCAGCGAAATAGTAGATAAATTCCCAGGGACTGTACTTAAATGCAAAATAAACAATATTTTATTACAGAATTTTTATCATGAAAAAGAATTTTGGGACACCTTGTATATACATTTATATATCAAATACGCCGCACAAGTACTTACATTTTGAAAATAATCGCAATTTGGATCTTGAGCAATGACTTCTACATGACTGTATAGAAGAAATACCGCAATAGCCAGACAGCTCTTCAGTCGACTGAAATCTGAAATAATACACAAAGTTTTAGATTGTTAATGAAGTGATCGAAAATCTCTTTCATCCCCTAGAAGGATTGGGGGTCGAAAGTCTCAAAAAGGTGCAACCATTTTCTCCATGTCCTGCACTGTTACTGTTGACTTAGCAATAGAAGGTGACCCTCTGTTGTATTTTAAAAACGTCAAAATATGTCCTACATATATGTCCTACAAATTGAATGGTTAATAACAATATTAATTTTTAAAATTTTGTTAATTTGTCTCAATTGAGATTTATCTCCGAAATCTTGGCTTTAAGATTATAAGAAGTTTATATAACAATTTACCATATTAAAACAAGTTTGTAGCGCGCGGAAAATGCATCTAATGGTCGCGAGCTTTCTTATACTACTTGTATCGTATTAATTATTGCAAATAACATTCAGTTTATTTTAAATACTAAATTAATATATTAATGAACCTGGATTTGAACCTGGATCTCTATTTCAAATCCGGTGACGCAAAAACAATATTTTTCGACAAAATTGTTTTTATATGTATATATTTATAATTAATACATTAATTTAGTATTTAAAATATCACAGACCGTCTGTTCTGAATAATTACAACTTCACAATAAGAATGTGTTCTCCTTAATAATTCAGTTTATTAGTTTTGTATAGTTTTTAAAAATGACAAATCTAGTGTATAAGTTGTGATATTTTCATTATTATCGAAGGCGCCGCCTTAAGACGTAACCCTATTTTCGATGTAATTTGTGGGGATTTTTGTGGGGTATATTTGTGGGGATTCTTAATGTTTCAATATACATACTGCCAAATTAAAAAAAAACCCAGGGGTCTCGTAGTAGCAGTGCCAAGTGGAGAATTAATGCATTGTGAAAAATTAAGCAAAATAAGTTCTCAATTCTCTTTATATACAGAATGTCCCAAAAAAAGGGAAAACATCTCGTAACACACGAGTTATTTCAAAACATAATATAATTAATTATAATTTTTAATGTATTTTTTTTACACAATATTTAGTTAATCAGAAATCATCAAAACACCCCATACTGCATCATCTAGTGGGTTTAAATCTGGTGGCCACATGCCTGGCTCGATGACATTAACATTCTCACGACGAAGTAAGTTGATTGTATTTCTGGCTGTGTGAGATGGAGCTCCATCCTGCTGTAATGTCCAGTTATGCTGTAATGTCTAGCCATACTCCAGGCTTTGTTTTGAAACTCTTTGATCATTTCCCTAGCACCCCAACGTTATTTCAATTCGCAAATTTTTGATCAGAATACGGTCTTCTGGAGTGATTTTTGTCATTTCGGGCAACAATTTGAATAAACAAATATAAACATCATAAATAACATAAATTAATAATCAAAGATGGCGACCGCAAATTGTCAAAATAAAACGTAATCTAGATAAATAGATAAGTTAGTAAATTAGTAAACTATTTAAGCTATTGTTGATATAGTTAAACTAATTATGATGTAATTATATCACATTTTACGAATTGTTCTCACTTTTTTTGTGCCATCCTGTATACTGAGGACCTTATACTGTCATAATTGGTGTAAGTTCCGGATAGGTAGGCTTAGTAATCGTTTTTTTGGAATTTACAAGACGTATCCTGACCACTTCAACTGAGACGGTTCGAGCCGTAGAAACGGTTCACTAATGTTACTCCTGTTACTATCCCAAATTTCATTTTGACAATCTCGGTTCTTAATTACGTGATCATGTACGTTATTATAAACACATTTTGACCGTGACACTTACCTTTAGCAGTGGCGTGCACTAGGCGTGGATTGAGGTTATGCTGCTAATATTAATGGTATAAATGTGATGGTAATTATCATTAGAGGTTGAATTCATCATACACTCTTTTAGAAGCATGTTTTTGAGTATGTTCGAGTATACGTCTTGAAAAATATTAATATTATTACTATGGGAAGTTTTTTAAGTTATTAACTATGTAAAATAATACCACGTTTGAAGTGCATTGGAATGCATACAGTCAAATCCGCTTCGAAGACAACACTTGCGGCGTTTCGCAACACGTCTCTTAAAGCGAAGACGTGTTTCAGAACACCGCGCGGTGAGCGACTTGCGTTTAGTTCGTGTACGTCTAGGATAGATATTGCGAAAAAATACATGCACAGCTTTATTTGTCAATTCTAAATTCAAATATTTTTATCATTTATTTATTTATATATATATATTGACATACATATTTTTGTACTAACAGAGGTGGATACATAATAAACATGAGACATTCTCATAGTTTATTGTGTGGGATGGAGTAGACTTCACATCTGATATATACAGCGTTGTCCTGGCTACTTTCCTGTACTGAAGTCTGTGTTAAAGTAGCTATTTTTTTATTTTTTTTATCATTAACTTTACTTTAGTAACTATTATTAAGGAGAGCACAGTCTTATTGTGAAGTTGTAATTATTCAGGTCTGTGATATTTTAAATACTAATTAAATGTATTAATTAAAAAGATATACATATAAAATCAATTTTATCGAAATGAATTGATAATTCTGGCGTCTGCTATCAATTTACTCAAAGGTATTTGAGATTCCGTAAAAACAAAGTAGACGGATTTCAAATAATGGAACGATAGATGTATTCATTTGAAAAGTGTAACATATGTGTTCGAAAATTTGTCGTCAAAAGTACTGTCGCTGTAGCATAGTTTGATAATGCACCTTCTCCGGATTGGAAAGAGATCCGGGCTCGAATCCCGGTAGTGCAACAACAATATTTTTCGATAAAATTGATTTAAATGTAATTTTTAATTAACGTCCGTGGTTAAAATCGCTTGCAGGTTATTCTTAAGGTTATTCAACTTTACTATTGTTATTCAACTTTACTATTGTTCAGGTTATTCAACTTTACGATTGTCAAAGCATAGATGGAGACGTCTATAGGTGTGACAAAAAATCATGAAACATTCTTTATTTTACGCGTTGTCTATGGATTTTTTCGATACCTGTCACTTTGGTGGTGAAACTTTTTCGTATTATTTGTAATAATAATTTTTTTTTAAAAATATATTTTGACATCCATATTTTTGTATTGACAGAGGTGGATACATAATAAACATACATAATACATAGTTTATTGTGTGGGATGGAGTAGACTTCACCTCTGATATATACAGCGTTGTCCTGGCTACTTTGCTAGACTGAAGTCTGTGTTAAAGTAGCCAGTTTTTTTTTTCGTGCTGTTGTGGTGCTATTTGGAATAAAAAGATAACTCGAATATGAATAAAAATAAAAAATATAATAAAAATATATGGAGTGGGAGTGATTGTAGAACTAGTGAGTTATTAGTAAAAGAATTGTATACTATTATATGTATATTAAACAACGAGATTATCATCGGACGATCTCTAATCACTAAAATAGCGGGATATTGAATTGTCGCATACTGCAACTTTCTAAGTGTCAATGTGTCAGATGACTTTTAGAACAGCTGTGAAAAGTCCGCCATATTGAATTACCGATTCTAGTTTTTACTATCGGATATCGCAGAGTAAAATGAGTTTACTACGGAATGTACTTTCGAGAAGTAAATATTTTTTTACTGACGATCGAACAACCCGTTTTCACATTTTTTTTTTACTTTAGTTAATTTTAAAGTACCTACACTACTAACCCGCTCCGATTCTACTACCTATTTCTATCTCCCGTCATTATAGAATTCTACCCCACGGGATTTGAAACTTGTAGACTTACATAAGCTACATTCTTGTGCTGGATTATGATCGTCTAGTGTCACAAAACTTTTAATCTATTTATTTATCGATTACGAGGGTGTGGGTCTCTCGCTGGGGGTTACTGGAATGAAGAGCAGTGACTAGAGAGACCTAACCGAGCATTCCACTGGCTCTCTTGCGAATTTCTTCCGGACTGTGACCGAGTTCTGCGGCTGCAACACATAAATGTGACGTCTACCCTCCCTTTTGGGGGTGCATGATTTCTATAGCTTCTCTCTGGCTCCCCTCTGAATTGAATGTGATAACGAGTCTCACGTTAAATTGTACAGATATGACTCTATATTGAGCCAACGTATAACGGTATCATGATGATAATGCTACTGACAATGAAAAATATGTAATTATGACGAATCGAAACAAGAGTAAACAACTCTAAATATTAAAATTATTAAGGAAAACACATTCTTATTGTGAAGTTGTAATTATTCAGATATTGTCTGTGATATTGATAATTCTGGCGTCTGCAGTCGGTTTACTCAAAGGTATTTGAGATTCTGTAAAAATAATGTAGACGGCTTTCAAATAATGGAACGACAGGTGTATTAATTTGAAAAAATGTAACATATAGGTTCGAAAATTTGTTATGAAAAATACTGGCGTTATAACACAATCGATAGTGTACTTCCCCGGATTGGAAATAGAGATCCAGGTTCGAATCCCGGTGACGCAAAAACAATATTTTTCGACAATTTGGATTTTATATGTATATATTTATAATTAATACATTAATTTAATATTTAAAATATTTAAATGCCTCAAATTACTCGATCGCCCCTGCTTTCATTAATTACAAGTCAATTACGGAAAAACTAAGACAATCAGACCTCTCCGTATATCTTCATCTGCATACGAATAACAACTGTAACTAAACCAATATGGATGCTACAATATCATAATAACTAGACCTTCATTACAAAAACACATTTACCTGAGAGATGTACCGGTGAGATGAAATAATTATAAATGAATGTACGTCACAGATCATCTAATTAAATACAGAAGCAAGGTGGCGGCGCGTCGCTGTCTAGATCTTTCCAACAATCAAATATGTCAGCAATATTGAAATTAACGTGGCCAAATTACGCAAGACATGACGACTCCAGGGCACACCCTAAGGTAACAGTGACGGATTTATAGAATAGCCCAAATCCTGAGCAATAGCAAAGCGAAAAAAAAAAATGAAATTATTTTTTTAACGTAAATTAATGTTGTTTTAGCTCTAAAATCACTGGCAGATCCGATTCCTATTCATGTCAGCTGTATGGCTGTTATATCTTCGAACAGCTGCGAGCTTGCAAGTAGACACTTCCATAGCACCAAGCCCAGAAATCCATTCTGCTTCCGTTGACGAGTTTTCTCTTATCATCAGTAGTAACTTTTTACTAACGCCTGTAGTAAAAATCCTTGGCGGGTTGTTGATACATCTAATTTACTACTGGCATAAATGGAGATGTCTATTGGCGCGACAAATAATCGTGAAATATGCTTTATCTATGGATTTTTTCGCCTAGGCGTTCGATATCCGTCATTTAGGTGATGAAATTAAGTGGAGAACGCCATCGGACGAACTCTCATCACTAAAATAGCGACTTTCAAAGTATCAAAGTGTCGGATGATTTGTAGAACAGCTGTGAAAAGTCCGCCATATTTAACTATCGATTCTCGTTTTCACTATCGGATACAGCAGAGTGAAATTAGTTGTACTTTTCAGAAGTATATATTTTTTACTAACGATCAAACAACCCGTTCTCGTTTCTCAAAATCTCAAATTTCTTTGAGTAATCTGATAGCAATTACAACTTCACAATAAGAATGTGTTCTTCTAATAATACAAATACTGGCGTTATAACATAATTGGTAGTGTACTTCCCCGGATTGGAAATAGAGATCCAGGTTCGAATCCCGGTGAAGCAAAAACAATATTTTTCGACAAAATTGATTTTATATGTATATATTTATAATTAATACATTAATTTAGTTGTATCAATGTGTCCAAAATTTAATAAAAATGAATTGATAATTCTGGCGTCTGCAGTCGGTTTACTCAAAGGTATTTGTGATTCTGTAAAATTAAAGTAGATGGCTCTTTCAAATAATGGAACGAATAAATGTATTAACATCAAAAAGGTAACATACAGGTTCGAAAATTTGTCGCTAAAAATATTGTCGCTGTAGCATAGTTGTATAATGCACGTTCCCCGGTTAGGAAAGAGATCCAGGTTCTAATCCCGGTGGCGCAACAACAATGCTTTTCGATAGAATTGATTTTATATATATATATATATATTTCTAATTAATATATTTAATTAGTATTTAAAATATCACAGAGCTATGTTCTGAATAATTACAACTTCACAATAAGATTTTTAATTAAATTGAATAACGACAGACCTGTCTCAAGCTATCTTCTTAATCTTTAGTGCCAATCTAAGTGATTAATTTATCATTTTTTTTATATTTTCCGCTTACTAATAAACATCTCCGCCAGAGGTAAAAAATGTTCAGGCGCGATAAAACACCCATAAACCGTTATCAAAGCATTACGTAGTTAAAATAAATTAACAATTACAAAAATGTTTTTATCTTTAATTCATACGTAGATAGTTTATTACTTTATTAAGTAAAATATTAGTGGTTTATTAGAGCCGTTCGTGCCGCCGTAAACATGATTTTTTTTATTTTTCTTCTTCTTTCTAAGTTCGTTCAGTGTTGAATAAAGGCCATTTTTGTATCGTCGGTCTGGCGAACTGAACGACCTACACTTCAATCGGTAATCGTTCTTCGCGTCCATTACTTTACAATTGTTACATTAATTACGATTGTGTTGCTGTGCGACACAGACGAACGGAAATAATAAAAATATTATAATAGTGAGTTCTGTTATTTATTACCGGTTATATAATTCATAAAAATATATAAATACATTGGATTTATTAGGAGTACACATTCTTATTGTGAAGTTGTAATTATTCAGAACTTTCAAATAATGGAACGATTAAATGTATTAATATCAATAAGGTTCGAAAATTTGTCGCTAAAAATATTGTCGCTGTAGCATAGTTAGATAATGCACTTTCCCCTGTTAGGAAGGAGTTCCAGGTTCGAATACCGATCGCGCAACAACAATATTTTTCGATAAAATTGATTTTATATGTATATCTTTCTAATTAATATATTTAATTCATATTTAACATTGGATTTAGTTTGTGACCTTCTGAACTAGGTTCAAACTCCAGACCATAGTCATCAGATGTGTATATTAAGAAGGATTGAGTGTCGATAAGATCTTTATACTTGAAAAATTGATCTCTCGGTTGGGTTAATATTCATTCCATATAAAATGCAAAAACATTATTTAGACGAATGACGAAACGTTGTTTATGACAAAAACTGATCCAATTTGGTGATTTTCAGGGATTAGATTCGAAACCGCGACCGCATAGCATTGGGGGAGTGAATTAAGGTAAGTGTCGACGATCTTTTCATACTTTATTTCTGCATATGTAAAGTGTAGATAAAGATAGATCGTTCGGTTTATACGATCAGCTGTTTCAGTAAATATGGTGCGGAACGTTGGCTACGACAAAAGTCGGTCTAGAGCAGACAAGAAATTCTAATATTACCTGACGACAGTGAAATATATGATATATGAAAATTCTTAAAGAAAATAACGTAACATATTTTTTATTATTATTCTTATTGTGAAGTTGCAATTAAATGTATTAATTACAAAGATATATATATGAAATCAATTTTATCGAAAAATATTGTATCGATGTGTCCAAAATTTAATATAATTTTTTAATTTTTTTAAAAATAGAGATGCGTACACGGAATACATGTCACATCAATATTTTTACTATTTTCAAACTAAGCTAAACGCTTGTGCTATGAAAATAGGACTAACTTGCTGGTGTCCTGGAACGAGGCGCGTACCCCCGACCACTAGATCACAAGTTCAACGTCTTGAACACTTCATCAACAAGCTACAGTGTTAACTTTCATTATTTTGTTTGACCAGAACTTATGTTGAAAATATGAGGAAGGATAGATTCCTCTACACCACTAGTACAAGCGTCGCGGCGTGTATATTAACAGTCGCGAAAAGGATTATTATGGATGAGCGGAATTAAGGTAAGATTGATTAATAAGCATTAGCGGAGTAAAGCGGAGTGAAGCAACGGTGGTTATCCGTATAAAAGTTCTAAAACTAGATCACAAGGCCAACCTCTTGACCACTACACCAACAAGCTACTCAAATGAATTATTAATTCTGGAGTCTCCTATCGGATTACTCAAAGGTATTTGAGATTTCGTAAGATGACTTTCAAATAATGGAACGATAGATGTTATTTATGTGAAAAGTGTATCATATAAGTTCGAAAATTTGTGTTGGTATAGTATAATCAGTTAATGCACGTTCTCCAGGTCGGAAGAGATTCAGGTTCGAATCCCGGTAGCAACGACAATATTTTTAGATTAAATTGATTTGATTTGTAATCAACACGTTTTTAAATTAAATACAAACATAGAACTCAAATCACGTTTGCCTAAAACAATGCACCCCTGGTGTTAAATAATTTTAAATAAGTCATTATTTTTACCTTTAATTCCTCATCACTTCGTAATCATAACACTCCATTCCGCACAATAACGATTACAAATGAAATAAGTTTTCAATGAGGAAAATAGTTTGATAAGTAAAAATATATAAATTCTCTAAATAATAGACTTACCTTTCATGCTGATAATACTAAAAGAAAATACAATTCTTTAAAAGTAATACCGTTAAAAAAAAATAGACTTTAAAACGACTTTAAACTTTAAGACGACTGACACAGTCGAACAACAACTGACTTGACGAGCGACAGTCGTCCAACTGCTGACAATCGGTGACAACCCGTGGAGAAGTGTCGTTTTTATCAATTTTTCCTATGTACCTACCTATGTACAGGTGTGTACATGCCAGTACAATTGCACCAGTAAGGTCTAACATCATCAAACATCACTTGACAACATTGCAATAATAGGTTGATACTATCCGATCAATTTTCGCAAATGACGATGTGCACAAAATATGAGTCGAATGTGTTCAAGCTGCACGTGCGTAATCTCGACTGTGTCAGAAATTATGAGCATTTAAGAAAAGTGAGAGATTTTCATGCAATCATGCAAACATTATATATTATTAAGGAGAACACATTCTTATTGTGAAGTAGTAATTATTCAGAACAGGCGGTCTGTGATGTTTTAAATATTAATTAAATATATTACTATTATGGCTACCGCGCAATGCGCACTGACTACGGCGCAATGCGCAATCTGTGCAGTGGCACAATGCACACTGGCCTCTACGCACTTAGCACTCTATGCAGTGACACAATGCTTACTGGCTACTGCGCAATACTCACTCTGCGCAGTGGCATATTGCGCACTGGCTTCTGAGCACTTGGCACTCTGTGCAGTTACACAATGCGCACTGGCTACTGCGCAATGCGTACTCTGCGCAGTGGCAATTTGCGCACTGTCTTCTGAGCACTTGGCACTCTGTGCAGTTACACAGTGCGCACTGGCTACAGCGCAATGCGCACTCTGCCCAGTGGCAATTTGCGCATTGGCTATTGCGCACTTAGCACTATGTCCAAAATTTAATAAAAAATGAATCGATAATTCTGGCGTCTGCTATCAGATTACTCAAAGGTATTTGTGATTCTGTAAAAATAAGGTAGATGGCTCTTTCAAATAATGGAACGATTAAATGTATTAACATCAAAAAGGTATCATATAGGTTCGAAAATTTGTCGCTAAAAATATTGTCGCCGTAGCATAGTTGTATAATTGTCTCGCACGATATATATGAGTGAATCGTCTGCAAATAATATTATTTTGCTATGTTATATCACTTTCATGCTAGATGCATAGAGAGGACACCGCATTAGCTGCAATGCTGCAGTTATGCCACTGGTTGGACAGAATCCGGCTGAAAAGTATTTTGCAGATAGTCATAACCCATCCGGTCTGTCTGCGTTGTGAAGATGGCATTGGTATTGTTTGTTTTTTTTAATACACACATAAAAACAAACTGAACGTTTCTTAGAATTTGTTAGGTTTTTATTTGCTTGCCTAACAACTCTCTAATCAAATAATCTTATCAAATTACCCTGAATAAATAATTTTACAAACACTATAAAACATTATAACAGGCGGTATCAAAGACACAATTGACGCTTTACCAGAATTGATATCTTAAAAAAAACAGAGTATTATTCGTGTATATAATATAATTATAAAAAAATGCGATTATACATATAAAACTAGCTTCCTAAGGTCAGGGTTTCAATACGATCTATATTTTAATGAAAGAGCTTTACCCGAAACAAATCACATCTAAATAAAATCTCGATGTAATCAAAATTATTCCACCTGTAAATTAACTGTCAAAATGAGCAAAAATGACTATTCTACGGTATTGCATATTTTTCACGAAAAGTGCAGTTCTCGCTTAACGAAATGGGGAGAAATTACGCCCAAGAACTTTTAAAGGTCCAAACCTGAGAATAAAACTGCTTCAACAGTATATTGAATTACCTAATTGCATCTCCCGATTAACAGTCGATATATATATTTTTTTGTACATTGATAATTGCACTTTGCTTACTGTTATACCGGTGGAAGACTGTCTGCTATAATACAGTAAATATATGTCTTACTTTCTTACTGATATGTTTAATTTACTTTGCCAAATTTTATATGCATACCCTCGGTACATTTGTCTGATTTAGAAATATGACGCAACACTCATAGTAATGAACTAGGTGAAAGTGTATTATTAATGAATATTAATTTGGAAGAGTAATACGTCAGACCGTTTATGTAAAAAGTGAACCTATTAAATGTATTATTATTATTATTATTATTAATAATATTATTATACCATAGACAGCACAGATAAGAAAAGATGACAGATGTCGTGTATGTTTTTTCTTACTCGTAATAAAGACAATGTACACATTTCAAATTGAATGTAAATGTACATACTGTTTTTGTATATATAAACGAGAATACATATAAGTAATCTTAACCGATAGATATTAAAAACACTTTCGTTTTTACCCTACTCGCGTCTCACAGAGCTGACCGTTTAAGCAGCCACAAATGATGACAGCCACATCTAGAAAGTCATAGATATAGATGGGGAAACGTAATATTATTACGGGTAAAATTATAAAATAAGACGTGAATATGGCGTTCTTTATTAATACTGACTTGTTACAAAGTTCAACAGGGGTGATTATTATGTAAATAAAATTAATAATTAGTATTAAAATTTATTAAGAACGAATAAATAATAAAGTGTTTCAAAAATGCAATTTGACACCACAGTCCACTAGGGGGGTGGTTAAGACGGGAGAGCACTCGACGCTTTCGAAATATTTTTGATTTCATAAAGGTTTTGGAGGCGCTTGCTACTGATAAAAGTGAAAATAATAATGGAATAGGAGCTTCTGAGTTAGCTCAATATTCAGAGGTTCCACCGCCATATTGCGACCTTGGAACACCAAGATAATTCTGACATATTGGTCAAAATTGAAAAGAAAATTATATTTTAGTAGCATTTGTAATATTTTTTAGAACTACAAGACAGATAAAATTATACAGAGTGTAACAGGTCTAGTCCACACTTAAATTACGAGTCAAAAATGTTCAAGGAATATGTGCAAATTCTGAGCCGTTTCGGAAAATATTATTGTACGAAATTTTTACAAAATCACCTTCAGCTTCAAATCTGCGTACTTTGAAATAAATATTTGGGAAATTTATCATTTATTAATCTATATCTTTTCTTCAAACCATAAATCGGATAACAAAAATTAATCTGGCCGCTATAAATATGAACATTATTTTTTTCTATTCAAAATGTAATTTGGAAACAATGAAATGTTTCAATCAATCGAAATAATTGCAAAAATACTTTTTTTTAAAAATGTTTATGTCTCTGACATGCTCGAGATTAGGCACATATTCCTTGAACATTTCCGACTCGTAATTTAATCAGTTATCTATCAATAAAATATCATGTATTAGGTCTATTACACCCTGTATAGCACGCCCGAAATCAGGAATCAGTTGATTTAAATCTGTTTAAATTATATATCCCATGTGCACAATATTTTAGGGGTAGATACAATCGTTGTTGAATCGCACAGAATTAATTAATTCGACTCGCGTGCTGATAAAGAACTGTACAGAGTTCATTAAAATTGCCTTGTGTGCGCCAAACCTTAAATTTATTTCCCAGCATTCTTGAAACGATAATTTCAGTCATTGTATCGCACAGAATTACTCGCCGAGGAGGCGCCATATAAATAATACATTTAAAGGTGTAATCATTGGCGTGGTGCCAAAAAACCCGAGGGATAAATATCAGGAAAACAAAGACGTCTTAGTAGCCGTGTAGGTACTTGCAAATATGACTATATGTATTGTTATGAATCTGAATAAAAACAGAGTATTCTGGTGGCGGAAGATATTCTCGATTTTGCCTATATTGAACATCTTTTATGTTTCATTTCTTTCTATCTCGTAATCATCATTATCATCGCTGGTTGAGAGAGGGTGAGATCGGCGAACCACCCCCACCCTCGTCTACATTCTTGTTTCCTGTACGGAACACTAGTTATGAGACTATTTCGATTAATTGAAATATATTTTTTTTTTTAAATAGAGATGCATACACGGAATACATGTCACATCAATATTCTTACTATTTTCAAAATAAGCTAAACGCTTGTGCTATGAAAATAGGACTAACTTGCTGAAGTCCACCGGAACCACCGACCACTAGATCACTAGGCCAACGTCTTGATCACTACACCAACAAGCTACTCAAAATTCTAAATAACCAAAAATTGAAAGTCAATGAACTGCGAGTGACCATATTACATTATCAACCTGAATCAAATATATAGATATTTGGAACTGTATAGATAATAATAGATCGAGTATTTAGTATGTAGATTTAAAGCGTAACATGATTTTGTAAAAAAACTCACGCAATAATATTTTTCATAACGTTACAAAATTTGTACATATTCCTTGAAACTTTTAGTCAGAATATCCGTAACATATTTAGGACTAGCTCTGTTATACCTCGTGTGGCTACATTTTTGTGAAAGAGCGATGAACCAAACACCTTTTTGGAAAATTTTGGAAAAAAATAGATGCGATAAGTAATATATTAAGTCCCCAAATAATCTTTAATAATAACACCTGTATTTATGTAATAAATTTGTAAACATACATTAAGATTACAGACAAGACAATTGTTCACATGGAAAATAGGATTAATTTGATATGAATGCTATTGATACGATATTAAAAGATATCAACTAATAAAAATATCACAGATAATACTGATGACGACCACAAAACATCAAAACAAACGATAGTCGCTATCAAGAACTGAAATCAAAAAAATTAATTATTTCTTTTGCATCGTATTGTACTGTAATATAAAAAATACGAATAGCCAAGGTAAGTTTTGATATTGAGGAAGCTAGAAGAGAACCAACACAGCGAAGGAGTCTTTGAAAAGTTTGACACACAAGGCCCGTGTCAACGGAAGAAGACACGATGAGATAATCTCAGAGTCTAATTAACCCTCCCCAAACTATGCAGTAACACAGGTCTACCGTCATAATTAACCCTCTAATATTTCGGTAAATACACGCAACATAAAATTCATATTTTAGATATTTCAAAAGTAATTATTAGCGTAAGTAATTAGTTAGTTAGTTAATAATTATTACTGATTGGACGAGAACCGTTTGAGCATAATTGCCTGCCATTTGTTACGGTCAAATATTGCCTCGTGCGACTGTTTTAGATATTAATAATGGAAGGAGTCCCGGCTTATTAACCGTTCCCAAACCTTGCGGTAACACAAGTCCACCATCATAATTAAACATGTAATATTTCGATAAATACACGCAATATAAAATTCATATTTTAGATAATCTTGAAGAAAATATTAGCGCTCAGGAATGACTAGTGAAAAACCAATTATGAAAAGGTAATCGTACAAAAACAATTATTTTTTACATTCAATCCGTTGTAAAATTAATACGTTGGTAAAAATTCCATTTGTGATATGAAATACAGAGATCACACTCTATTTTCACAGTGCAATCAAACATAATTGTCTCTTTCTCACAAATTAAATGAAGAGAGATAAGAAAGAAGGACACACCGTATAGGACTTAATTAATGTTCTAAATAATGTAGTTAATCATTTATCAAAATTGAATGCTCAATGTTTAGAGTAAATTCGTGCCATTAAAGTCATTTAAGCTAATAAAAACATTTCTTCTAACAGTTATTTACGGTAACACGAGTTGACAGCACGGCTGCGATCGGATATTTTATATCATGGTATGGTAAAGGTTAAGATACATCTCAGTACCACGTGCACGCGTTGAGATTTTGATCTGGAGATAAATTCAGAGATCACCTTGACAATGGTAGTAGACAGAGACAAAAACTCAAGCTAGTGTAGGTACGCGACATTCGACCTGACAAAATGTGGAAAGATTTATGTTGCCGTAATTACCTTCGATAGCTAGATCTGGATTTTCTAATCGGTTTGTTGGATATATCCATTCAACCTATTCAAAACTCGGCTGGCAAGCCTCCGAAACTTTACACAACCGATAACCGAACAATACGATACACAAAATGTTTTTATATCACCGCAGTAAAATAAATAAGACCGACTCCGAAATCGTCTCTGAACAGAAGCAGTTTCGCTTTTGTTCCTGTTTTAAATCTACATAAATGGAATGCACATATTCATACTATGATACCAGAGCTACCCATCTAAATAGCGAAGGGCAGGCTTGTACTGTCTCTTCTTCTTCTTGTGGCCTATTCGTTCAACGGACGTTAGTTATCTTCACTTTGTTCACTGAGGCCTGAAAAGGCTCTACAGTAGACTAGCCAAACCATTGTCTCAGGTTCTTCAGTCAAGATGTTCTCCTTCTTCCAGCAATCTTTCCTTGTGTTAGCGCCGTTTAAGATAAATAAATTATATTGAGTTTTTTCAAATCATTCATACCTTCAATTCGCTATTTACCTAAATTTTAACCTGCGTACCTCCGTCCGTTTCTTTCCTAACCTGTCCTTAAGCACAAGGAAGAAGGAAGTTGTTGCAGTGATTTAACAGTCTCCAACTGCACCAAGTTCAGCGAGCGCTTGTAATCGCTAAAGCTGAAATCAATATTAGGATAACCCGCTTATATATAATAATCCTAATTTAATGTATTAATTATAAATATATACTTATAAAATCAATTTTGTAGAAAAATATTGTTTTTGCGCTACCGGGATTCGAACATGGATCTCTATTTCCAATCCGGGGAAGTACACTACCTTACTTATTTACTTACTTACCATCACGCCGTTTCCCCGTCCGCGGGGGTAGGCAGAGAGGATAGAGCGCCACACTCTTCTGTCCTGACACACAATTCTCGTCTCATTCACATTCATACGTCTTCTCATACAAGCTCGCCGATTGTTGAGGCTTCTAACAGAGCCATCCTCCATTATCTGGTTTACCTGGTCGTGCCAAGTCTTCCGCGGACGTCTTCTATTTCTGGTGCCATCAACACTAGCGTCATATATTTTTCTTACCATTCTCTCCTCATTCGTCCGTTCCATATGACCAAACCACCTAAGTGATCCTTTCTTAATCTTACTCACTATACTAATATCAGCTTTACATTGTTTCCTAATTTTTTCATTCTTTACTCTGTCATAAATAGATTTGCCACAAATACGCTTAAGTGATTTCATTTCCGCTGCATTCAGTCTACTTTCGTTCCATTTCTGCCAGCTCCAGGCCTCACTTCCATACATCAGTGTCGGTACCAGGATTCCATTGTGCACTGCTAGTCTTGCCTCGATTGACAAATTCCCGTTAGACATAATTCCATTCAAAGCGCCGTTCACTTTATTCCCTGCAGTCACCCTCCTTTCGATATCATTCTCAGCCTTTCCGTTTCTATCGAACATACTTCCCAAATACACAAACTCATCTACTTGTTCCGAACATTCATTACCTCCAAGTATTCAGCACGGTGTCTTGCTTTCCTCCTTCTCGAATACCATCACTTTCGACTTGTTAACATTCATCATGAGGTCGCTTTCCTTGCATACATCGTACATTCTACTCACCAGATTCTGTAGTTTTTGTTCACTACCAATTGTGTTATATTTTCATGACAAATTTTCGAACCTAGATGTTACACTTTTTCAAATTAATACATATGTCGTTCCATCATTTGAAAGCCATCTATATTATTTTTACGGAATCTCAAATACCTTTGAGTAAACCGACTGCAGACGCTAGAATTATCAATTCATTTTTATTAAATTTTGGACACATTGAATGTGTTCTCCTTAATAATATAATAATTCTTTTATCGCGAGTATTAACAGTGTAGATACGTTCTTGTGGTGGAGAACGAATAATCCAGCAGATGAAAAAGTAAGTACCTTCCTTTCTTCCATTCTTCTTCAAATGTCTTACTACATGACCGAGATATTGAAATTTTCGGATTTTTATGTTTACAGTTTTTGGTGTATTCTATAATTTTATGTGGTGTGAAATCATGCACCCTGAAGGTATGAAAGAGAAGACGAATTTCTGCTTTTAAGATGTGGTGCTGTAGACACATGTTGCGCATACCATTTCTCCATTCTGGGCATCTTGCAAGAAGGGAAGATAGTTTGGAGAAGCTTGTTGTGGGGGGCCACGTCGAAGGACGCAGAGGATGGTGGAAAAGGCGACAGGCACTTCTCTGATGACTGTCCTAAGATCTAGAGGATGCCGAGAAAAGTGGAGGAGCATAGTCAAGAGGGCGGGAGTTCACGGAGTTCACGATAGTCAGTGAGGGACCGACGTGGATGACACAAACGTCACATAAAATATATCTGTACAATTATCTGTTTTGACAAGTTAGCATGAGGCATTGAAGTTCAAACATTTATTCAGTTATAACTGCAGCTGGGGAGATTCAAAATCACTCAACTGATGAACGACAATGACGTTTGACGTACGTAGTCGAAAATATCTTAAAGATCTCATCCATGGACACGGGGCATTATATCAAAATTGGCTGGTAACAGCCAAAGTGTGTTATATGTAAACAAAGAGTTATTGAACAAGCGATGTTGGGAGATAAGAAGACCAACGATTGGATTAGATAAAAATAAATGTTGTCAACGTTATCTAGACGATCGCCGAGCTGAAGAAGAACTATGCCAGTCACGTGATGAGCCTTATGGACGAGAGATGGACCTGGAGGATCCACAAATGCGGTGAGCCGTCGACCTGAAGAGAACTGGTGGAGTTTTTATTTTATGTTCACGTAAACGTCCTTAGTCACTCCTAGGTTTTCTATTGGCAACTTAAAGTATGCAATTCCAAGCTTTATGGAGGTAAAGCCACTAACCTGCTTGTCAGACTGCGATCCGATCTGCTCTGTATCTCCTGGGTCCGCTCTGTTGATGGTGCTGTTGCTGGTGGTCGGTTTCCGACACTTAAACCGACAAAACGAGATCTGGACCTCAGACGCTTATTTCCGCTGTCTCAAGTTTTGTGGTGTACCCACATAGTACTGGAATGTACATAAATCGTATTTAAAAAAACCCAGGATTGCTAACCGAATCATGTATAATGCGCAAACAGGACCGGTGGTTCAAACATTTGGGGTCTCAAAAATGATAATGATCCTATTAATATTAAATGGGGACATATTATTATTATTATTCAGGCATTAACATAATTTGTAAAATAACAGAAAATTACATACACAAAGAAAATATTACATAGTGTCAACATATTTTTACATAATCAAAATTAAAAATAAATATAAAATGTGAAATGAAGTAATTTATCCGTCACCATTGAGTTGAGACACTAAAAATTGTAATAATGTAGTCGAATGCCTCTGCATATTCATTCCCCATAGAATGCATTGCATTAGTATTAATGCACGAGTTCTGATATTACCACTGTAATAGAACAATGGATTGTGTCTCGACGACCTCAATGGTGCGTGAAAGTCGAGCAGACCAACAATCTGGCGGCAGTCTGTCATACCATCGATGATACTGTACAGAAATATAAGGTCGGACAGCGTACGTCTCACTGATAAGTTTATCAATTTCAGACGGCTAAGGAGATAATCATAATTGATATCCTCAGAGCGTATATTTAATTTAAAATTAATGAATCTTAGAAACTTTCTCTGGATTCTTTCAACCGCCATAGTGTGTACAATGAAGTGTGGAGACCATTTAACGTATGTGAAGGAAAGTGACCGTGAGGACGGTCTCCTGGAATTGAGCGCGATGAATAATTGGGTGGGGAGGAGCATACAATAATATAATGAACTCGATAAAAATAATACAGAGAACGCCAAAATAGAAAATATTTACAAAAAAATCTCAATTAATCAATTACTTAAATAAAATAACACTACAATTTGAAACAAGCACATTATTAAGGTTTAAAAATAACTTTAACATCTCTAAATGTAACACCAAACACTATCAGCAAAATTGTATATACTTAGGGATAAAAAAATTCAATAGTCTCCCTACACAAATTAAAGAAATAAAAGAGCTTAGAAAGAAACTAAATGAACACTTCAGAAGCACATAATTTGAAAATAAATAATATTATAGAACACTTCAGAAGCACACAAATGGACAATAAATAATTATAGACTACAAATGTATATCTCTCTATATAAAATTATTACAGTTATTATAGTTATATATAATTATTATAGTTATATTTTAATACTCATATTATACAAAAATTATAAAAATTTCCAATGAATAAAAAAAAAGCTAGTCTCTTTTTTCGGACAGGTAAGCGAAAAAAAACATGTAATTTTAATAATGTAAAATACTTAATTCATTTTATAAAAAAATTGTAAAATATAAAGTTCAGTGATATGCCATACCGTTCATATATTTTATATATTTATTCTTAATATAGTGCATACATAAGTATATTTATATATAAAATCGTTTTATTTTACAACAACTTTTTTGCTTACACTACAATTTCTTACTTACACTTACAATTTCACATACTTATTTGCTTAGTTCCATTTTGAACCTTTGTAGTTTCTTCTCCTTTGTTATGTTTTCTGGCATTCATTAAATTGGCCTTGTACATCATCGATTTCTGAGATTTATCCTTTTTCCTGAATGCCAGTCTCGGTCTATCATTTCCTCTTGTACGATGCTCGTGCTCATGTTGATTTGCATCAATTTTTCGTGTAAATTCTGCCGATATAAGATTTTTATAAATAAATACCATAGAAGTCATTGCACTCAATCCAGTACATCTATTATTCTGATTATTATTCTCAAAGCTTTATTTTACAACACTTCTTCATTAGCCAAAAACAAAATGTCGCTGCAGCAGTTGATGTGAGGAATAATGACAGGAATAATAATACATGCAGTTATAATTCAAAGAATCCAAGGTAAATTTTATATTTATAATTTCGCGTTGAAAAATTGTATCTTTTTTTTTTCTGCGGCGACACGGCGTGATGTTAACACCCCCTTATCATTGAAATTTTCCTTCAGCAATAGCGAGTCGATAATTAGCAATTCAAAGTGCGTGGATTATGTATTCTTATACGTTCGAATTTGGTAACATTTTTTTTTTAACAAATGAGGAACACTTCAAAAGTTATCTTGAACCGAATTTAAAATATAATAATAATAAAGGTTATTTAAATTTAAAAAGTTATTTAAGTCAGTCAATCGCGCGATAGTTAGTCGTTGGTGTTCGTTCGCAACAAAGGCCGGTTTTTTTTGCGAAAACGGGTTGCTTGATTGTAAGTAAAAAAATATTTATATCTCGAAAGTACATTTCGTAGTAAACTCATTTTACTTTTCGATGTCCGATAGTAAAAACGAGAATAGACAGTCAAATATGGCGGACTTTTTACAGCTGTTTCTAAAGTCATCTGACACATTGTGAAAAGAAAACTTAGATCCGCGCCGAATAGGATCTATCGTAACAAATATTGCACGATCTTCAAGTCGCGCGTCCCGCGGATTGGAATACGACCATTCCGCTCGTAAATAGGAATCACTGAATAAAGAGGGGGTGATAAAGGAAGGAAGGGAGGAAGGAACTTGGATTAACGGGGATAATGATCGATGATGGGAGGGAATCCAGTCGAAGGACTATTCACCTTACCTCGTGTATGACGCCTCCGTTACTCCCGCAGTCGCAGCCTAGATCACACAAATTGCACGCGGGCGGGCAAATCTCCGCTTTCAAAATGAAGGCGGCGATATCAATCACGTCACCCGCGGCTCACACAATAATCACTGTGTACAAATCACAGGATCACAATATAACAGTGTTGATGCAACGGAGGTGAACAAAATCCATACCGCTATGCAATCGCAGTGTCAACTGAACAAGTATCGCGTCGCGTTAACGTCAAGGTCACTATTCACACTGGTCAAGCAGTAGGGAAAAAAGGATGGGTGGGAATTTGAACGTGGAAAGGTGTCAACAATACGGTCGCGGCAGATTCGCAAAGCGCGCCAAAAATGAGTTTCACGAATACGGAACACATTGATATTAGGAAAGTTGCAGTATAGGACAATTTATCATTCAAAATACCGCTATTTTAGTGATGAGGGTTCGTCCGATGTTGATCTCGTTGTTTAATATACACATAATACAAAAAATTTCACCACCAAAGTGATAGATATCGAAAAAATTAATAGTAAGACGATGACATAAGATCCCGTGGATTGTATCGAGTATAATATTGATCAGTTGACACAACCTGATTTGGATTCAAGAGAGGAATATGGAGGCAAATGGATCTGGCCTACCTTACTCTAATTTCGTGGGTTAGGCGTCGTCTTCACCTCCGGTTGACTAGCACGTTTGTTGTGCAGAACCGAGAGATCACTGCATTTCCGGCACTGTGTAGAATAATTTCTCTTCGCGGTCCCAGCGTTACGCACGGCGTTGCTTTTTTCGAACGTTAAAAAATGACATAGATTTTGACAGTTCGATGTGAGAGCGCAATCGGTCCCCCCGTCGGCGAAATATAAAGTAATTAGTTGGCTACAGCAGGACATGTATAACACAATGGACAAGGATTGGGTACTCGACATGCGTCAACACATGGATAATGCATAAAATAAAGCATATTTCATGATTATTTGTCACACCTATAGACATCTCCATCTATGCTTTGACAGTAGTAAATTTGATGTATTAACAACCCGCAAATGATTTTAACTACGGGCGTTAGTAAAAAGTTACTACTGATCACACAATCGGCCCTAAGAACCGACAAATATTATATCTAGGGAGACCTAGCGGAGCATTCCACCGGTCTTTCTTTGCACCCTCTTTCGACCTGGACAGGGTGAATTTCTGCCGGACTGTGGCCGAGTTCTGCGACTTCAACACATAAATGCCCTCTTCACCCTCCTCTTTTGGGGGTGCATGACTTCATAGCTTCTCTCTGGCTGTCTTCTGGAATCAATATGAAAACGAACTTTAGCTCAAATTGATATATTGAGATATGGCTCCGGGATCATTTTACCAATTGACAACTATTCACGTCTATTGTACTGTAAAATAGTATAGCTATAAGCTATACAGGGTATAACAGATCTAGTCCATAATATTTTATGGGTGGATACCTGACTGAATTACGAGTCGAAAATGTTCAAGGATTATGTACACTGCACTGTTACGAAAAATATTACTGATTGAAATTTTTACAAAATCGTGTTAAGCTTGAAGTCTACGTACTTATAAATAAATATTTGCGAAATTGTTCCATTATTAATCTATTTCTTAATTTATAATTTTTTTTTTTTGTATTCAACATCGGATTTGAATACAAAAAATGTATGAATCAATACAATATTTCAATTAATCGAAATAATCACGTTGAAGCAAGTCGAGTACCTACTCCCTTGCGTTTTGTTCTTCCAATATATTGTGTCCTTAATATATACCTGTCCCGCTCTGGCCAGTCAATGACTTAGGGATGTCACTGACGTGGGAGAGAATGCCCGCTGTCACCAAAATGTCAAGATCTGTGTTCCTTTTTTGCCGTCCGAAATCAGCGCGTTGGGTAACGCGAGCGTTCTCAAAAGATTCCGGAAATGCAGTGACATCTCGGTTCTTCACAAAAAACGTGCTAGTCAACTGGAGGTGAAAACGACACCCAACCCAGGACTTTAGAACAAGGTAGAGCAGATCCATCTGGCATTATTTTCCTTCCCGAATCCACTTTGGTTTACGTCAACTGATCATTATTATAATCGATACAGTCCACGGGATCTTATCCCACCACTTATATCTCTGACATGGTTGAGATTAGGCATATATATCTTGAACGGTATTATGGACTAGGTCTGTTACACTTTGTATAATATTGCAAACAAATATAAACTGTGAAGGAAAGTCAAAAGTATAATTTAAAGAACTGATGGAACAAAACTAATCGAGAACTCAATTTTTATATTAAATTTATAAACTATTAGCATGACCCTGAGGCCGGCAGTCATTGACAGCAATTAACCAAGACTTTTATCGAATTCACGTAATATATATCTCCGACCCGCATATTTTATGCGACATTATAATGATATACCTACATATGTACATATGTAAAGGATTCTCAATATCGTACCTGAACTGACTCGCTGATAGACAGGTAACCTACTCCAACTCCGATATTCGTAAATGAAAAATTGTCTACCTAAATATCTAAGATATGGCGTCCAAATTTAACATTCTCACCGTTTCGATTTCTAGCCGCCGTAAAAAATGGCCGCCGTAAAATAATAATAATAATGTACTTTTAAAATTAGCAATATTTACTTTGTGGTTAAAATTCATATTTTTTATTTTTTTTATTTATTATCTTAGTTTTATTAACCACTGAATTGAGTTTAAAAAACATCTACCGGTTTCGGAAAATACCTTTTTCTTCTTCAGGATGTCATAACTAACTAAAAATATAGCATTGTTTCTTCACCAGAATCTATTTTGAAATTTTTTAAAAAAACAACAATTATTTAAAAAAATAAATTTAGTACCTAACTCAAATTGCTGCTCAATACAAATTTAGTCGAATAATTTTTAGGAAAAAATTTTAGAATAGGACTCGTAGTTAAATTTAGTTGGCTGTTTAGAATTTCCTGATTACTTTTAAATGCTTTATTTATCTCCAACGATTCCAAATTATTTAATTTGTGACCTACACCGTTTATATGCAAAATTGACAATCCCAATTTTTTATCAAAACCATGACTATTTTCTATCAAATGATTAGAAAATTCTGAAAACCCACTATTGTTCAAACATCTCAAATGCTCCTTTACTCTTATATTAAAATTTCTACCCGTTTTACCAATATAAAATGCAGCACAATCCTTGCAACTAAGTTTATCGACGCCAGAATTGTTAAATTTATCATCTTTGTCTTTAGAATTTATGAGTAAATTTCCTATACTATTATTTGTGTAAAATGCTGGTCTAATGTCTCGTGGTAGGTGTTTAGATATTTGTTTCGAAAAGTTATTTATGTATAAAATCCTACGCCAATTATCATTATTATCATTATGTTTTATCTGTGATTTATATAAAAACTGATTATTATTAATTTGGTCAGTATTTTTCGAAACCGGTAGATGTTTTTTAAACTCAATTCAGTGGTTAATAAAACTAAGATAATAAATAAAAAAATAAAAAATAATAAAAAATAATAATGTGTTTATTCCAGCGTGATCATGTTTTTTAAATTTTTTTTAACCTGATTCACCATAAAGATAATACATATTACAAAAATTTATTTTATTATTAAGGAAAACACTTTCCTATTGTTATTTACTACATTAATTAGTATTTAAAATATCACAAACCTATATTCTGAATAATAATAATGTGTTTATTCCAGCGTGATCAGGTTTTTTTTAAAACCCTATTAGCCATAAAGATAATACATATTAAGTTATACATTAAAGGTTACGAAATAAATATGCTGTGAAAAAAAAAACCAAGGAAAATATTAATAAATACAAAAAAAATAAAAAAAAATTAAAAAGTTAATAAAAAGTACATACATATATACACACAAAATATAAATATTACATATAGAACTATTTCAGTCACGGTCATTGTTGTATATGTAGCTGTTCTGTAGGCGCTGCCTTTCTCTGGTCAGGGAACCAGCTATCCATGAGAGCGCCGCTTGCACCAGAGAGTTGGTGCTGAGTGCTGAGCTCCAGCCGCAGCTTTACGCCAGCAACTCGATGTCTTAGAAGCGGAACGAATCCATGTATACGGCCTTCGGTAAATATTGTAGATGCGCTACAATAACGCGCCAATCCGAACAGTATTCTGTATGAGTTGTACTGAATTCGGAGACGGTTATATATCACTTGCTTGTATTTCGACCAGAGCTCGCAGGTATACATGCTGGTGAAGAACGTTTTAAACATGATGCTCTTCACCTCCTTACTGCATCGGTAGAAACTCAGTGACAGCATATTTGCACGAACGCTCAACTGTCTCCTCTGTCTGTCTTCTATATCATCATCGTCGTGTCCATCTTCATTGAATATATGGCCAAGGGACTTGACCTTATTTTGAACGCTCAATTTCATCCCGTCCAGTCACACGGGAGGGATATTATCTGGCCCTTTTCCACATTTGAACGCCACTTCACTGATTATGGTCCGTCGCCAACTATTTCACATTCTCCGATATCTCGTCGTTCCATCAAATATAATATGTTAGGTGTGTATTCTGTGTAAAATAATAATAATACAAATTAAATTATTCAACAAATGTTAATCGAATAAATTGAATCACACATGTATAAAAATATACAGAATTAAGTTCCGCATTCCGGTAGCAACTAAATACCTTGTCGATAAATAGATTTTTTCTGTATATCGTTCTACTGGGTGGCCCAAAAAAAAGAACACTTCGTAAAATATTATATAATTACATCAAAATTAGTTTAACTATATCAACAATAGCTTAAATAGTTTTTACCTATATTACGTTTTATTTCGAAAATTTGATTATTACTTTTCCCCATTGTTTATATTTGATTTTTTCAAATTACTGCCCAGAATGACAAAAATCACTGACCGTATTTTAATCAAAAATTTGCTGATTAAAAAACGTCGGGGTGCTAGGAAAATGATCAAAGAGTTTCAAAACAAAGCCTGGAGTATGGCTAGACATTACAGCATAACTGGACATTACAGCAGGACGCAGCTCCATCTCTCACAGCCAGAAATACAATCAATTTTCTTCGTTGTGAGAATGTTAATTTCCTCTAGCCAGGCATGTGGCCACCGGACAGTCCAGATTTAAACCCACTAGATTATGTAATATGGAGTATTTTGATGATTTCTGATTAACTAAATACTGTGTAAAAAAAAATACATTAAGATTTATAATTAATTATATTATGTTCTCGAAATAACTAATGTATTACGAGATGTATTCACTTTTTTTAGGCCATCCTGTAGCTGATTCGTTTAATTTGTATTAAAATACCACAGAACTATGTTCTGGAAATGCACAACAACAATATGTCCTCAAAATAAATAAACATTATAAGAGCTGTGAACTTAAAATAATTTATTTCTCCCCAGAGGATAACAAACCAGATTGTTCTATCCAGTGGCATGACTTCATCAATGCAGCCAATGCAATAAATTGGATCCCACGTTAGAGGCCCAAACGATACTTTTCCCAACGTTAATATGGACTAACAGTTTTAAAAATCCGCCACGGTAATAAATGGATTTATAAAATTTAAAAAATAATTTCTCACGTGCATGAAAATATAATATGTCGTGGACTAGGCCATCGCCGCAAATCCCCAAAAAGGGTAATAAAGAATTGTTTCTGTTACGAGTATATATAAATGCCCAAGACAAGAAATTTTTTTAATTCTTAATATAACGAATAAAAGCACGTAGTACTTAATGTTCTGATATATCTAATTTTTTTTACTAAAAATTTAACTCTAATCAAGACATTACGATAATTCACGAAGCAAAATATTTCCTCCATTGTTACTGTAATAATACATTTGTTTGCCCTAAAAATGTTAGTTAGTTTTAAACTACTAAATAACAATTATTTAGTAGTTTTCAAATGTTGAACAAGATTAACTGTTCTTTCTAGCTGGTACCTACCCTTATTATAATAAAGTCATAAAAGTAGGTCCATTTTTCTCATGATCTAGATGCTCCACAATAATTTTGTTTCTGCGTTCGGCGGTAGAGGTCACTAGTTACCGATGTTTGTTTACAAAATAAACTTTTGAATATGAAAATGTCACAACAAAACCTTTCATCGCGTGATTTTTAATCACAATTAACCAAAATTGATTTAAAAAGAAAAACCAGTAAATAATTTAAAATGGTAGGTTAATTTATGATTAGAGGTTAATATAATGTGTGCCATTTCAATTACAGATTGTTTGATCAATACTTTTTCGCAGTTTGACCCAGTTAATAACTTTTATTCTGCGGAATTAGATCGCGTGGCGTGAATTAACCCAATTTGTCTTATTTAAGTGAGAAAATGACACTGTTATTTACGGCAGTTTATGTTTTGGGTAGAGAATTGATTTTTCTTACCACTGCTCCGTGTTTAGCAATTGTCAGTCTCTGTTAACATTTTGCACAATGATCTAACACTCTTGTTCTGCGACTAAAAGGTATTTCTAAGGGTAAATATGTAATGCTTTTGATTATATTTACATAATATCATACAGTAAAATATTTTACTTATCTTGTTTTCTTAAAAGTATTCTGGTAATAAGATGAATATTCATGTAGAATTACACTTATATATTTATCACATTTAAAATAATCTAATTCGTGATCTGTAATCTATATTGATATATTATCTTGTCTATAAAAACCATTACAGCTCTTTTTATTATTAGATTTCTATATATTTAGATTTTTTTGAGGCAGGTAATGGTACCCTTTTTCAAAAAATATTTCATTTGTCCAGGTTTTATCTGTCAAACAGACTCTTCCTCACGGTTTCACTTGACAGCCTTTTGTCAGATACGGGTTGATATCACATATTTATTAACATATCAATAGATATTAGAAATTGTATAATTCTTTGATTTTGGACATTCTCTTGTCGCTGTAGCTTTTCATCGATACTTATTCTGTGCCAGGTCTTTTGCTTCTGAATAGCTTCTACATCTGCTCCACACAGCAGAAACTGAAAAATGTTTGCCTCTTCTTCTTTCTACTTCTGTGGTTACGGATGTGTTGTTCTGGAGGATATGACACAAATATTTTTTGAGTTTGCAATCGTCCTTAGGATAAATATGTTTTTATCTACTTTTTCCAATGATTTGATTGTATGTACGTGACAATATTTGTATGTAATGATATCCATTTCTTATTTTTATATAGTATGTAGTAACTAAAATATTGGGCCCAATACAAAATGGTAGGCTTCCTTGTATAAAAGAATATTAAGTACTCTGAGGTTTTATTCATTAAATAGTAAGAACAAAAATGGTCTTTTGTTTCCGTGTAACTGGTCCCTAAACCGACATACTAGTGGGGTTCTTGTGTACACATTGGTAATGTTTTCATGTGTTTTCGTAACATACGTGAGAAATGATTTCTTAAATTTTATAATTGCATTTCCTGTTCTAGTGGATTTTAAAAATTATTAGTCCCTATGCTAATATACCCAGTGCTAACTAGGAAATATATCAATTCCAAATTTATTGTGAGATGCAGATCTTTTAGACTCCTATCTAACATGGGTCCTAATTGGTGTGTTTTATATGTATAACTTCTATTAGCTCTAATCCAAGTTCGTGGCTGACTGCACTCTATATTATCTTCCCACCTTATCCTTGGACATCTCAAGATCTGGGTTTCTGCGATGGTTAAACCGTTATTGTGACTGATTGTGTTTGATTATAATGATTGATAACTGATTATTTATAATTCTTCAAGAAATCTCTGATACATTAGAAACTAAACCTCCATCAATTAAATCTCAGTCACCAATCATCGTTACATTCTAACACAATCACTACAAATTGTACGCAATTCATTAGTGATATTTCTTATAGAACCTTTCTTATCACAAGTATATTTGAACGATTCCAGCAATCACACGACGAAATCGCAAAATGGGTGCCAAGTCAACAAATGTCACATCAAAACAAATGCTGCCGCTCTTCCAAGTGATATCCGATTTAGAACGACCTGGCGGGTCCAACGCATCCAATCGGACAAACAATAACTCCAATTATTATTTTGACAATACTTCTATCTTGGGTAGCGAAGATATTATAGTACACCATTACTCTCGCTCTGGCAATTTGATACCTATTGAATTCCTCGGTGTCGATGGCAGTGTGTCGGATTTTGGTAACGTCCCGACGGTGCACAGGGCACCTTTCAATGAGTCTTCGAGTAAGAAGAAACTTTCTAAGAAAAGAAGCAAAAAACGCAGAAGATTAAAAATGGATCAAGGTAGGGATGATATTGATTATCAATTCAAAGGGAAGAAAGTTGTGGAGAAACAAAGGAGTCATCATAAACATAAGGAATCGGTAAATATATTTTTAATATAATATAAATATTTTTTTCTCTTTTTATAATATTTTAACAATTATTGGTAATGCTCTCGAAGTTGGCTTTTATTTAAAAATTATTTATATTTGTTAGAAAATTTATTGAATTAATTTATTTTCTGTTTTTTGTGTAGTGCTCGTTTTTCGTTATATTATGCTGTACCACTTGGAGAAGGGGTGGAAAGCTGCTGAGTCTAAACTACGTGTAAACTTTTGCGTACACTCGTTTACATGTAAACTAGTTTACAGCACCGGAACGCGCGTTTTTATTTTAGTACCATAAGAGATAGGTTGAAAAAAAAGCTTTATCTTGTTTTCAGGATACTCACCATAAACCACATAAACACACTTCTAAAAAGCACAAGGATGAGCAACTCACGGACGCGTCAGCACGCAGTTCCAGCACCAAAGCCGAACGAAAGAGGACGGGACTCTTCACCGAGATGAGCCTCAACGTATATAAAGATGACATTGACATTTCTAGACACTTTAAAAATATCACTAAAGACGATTTCAACTCTGAAACAGACAACATTACTATATTTGATAATTCTGATGGTCCTTCGTACGAAGTCCCCAAGGACATCATCGCCAGGAGTGGGCACCGTTCTAGGGGGAACATTAGCAGAAGTGATAACAGTACGCATCACGATGTGATTATAGAAAACTATGAAGATTCTTCCGGTAGGATAGCTCGCGTTACGCGGAGCAAGGCCAAGGTGTCTAGCAAAAATATTGTAAAGAATTACGAGGAGATGTTGGCTACGCTGCTGGCGAAATGTGAACAAAAAGATACACAGGTTAGTACTGACTAATGATCCCTCTAAGATTTGCACATCACAAAAAAAAATTGCGCAGACACAATTTTTAATAAAACTTGTTCTTCATGTGCCACCTTCTATCCAATGTTGATGACCATGTTGCAGTATGTCACGAACATTTTAGACAATGGAACACTTTCTGAGGTTACGTAGTCAAGATAATCTCTTTCTACCTATGCTACTAGTTCTGCTGCCTTCTATCTTCCCGTGCATAATAAGTTGTTAAAGATAAAATTCATTGCGGCAAATGTGTCCGAAATATGCGTAATGTAATAATGAGTGGGAAGTGGGAGTCACGAAAAATAATGTTTTTGTTTCCACAAAACAAAAGAACACCATTTGAACTTGAAATAGAATTCATATGATGTTTGAAGACAAAAAAAATACAATGATCTGCGTAATGAGTGGGAATAAAACATTTTCTATCCACTATCTACGTGTCTCTTAATATATAACACATTTTTCTCTTTCATTGTGAGTTTTTTTTTTCTGAATTGTGTGTCAGATTTATTCCGTACATATATGTAGTAGAAATATATAAATACACATTCTTTATGTTTACACTGTACGATTATACACAATGGTTAATATAAATATTTAATCTTCAATTTAAAAAAAAACAACCAGGCCTTCTATATTCAGTTTTTATCTTTATTAATTGATTTCATCATTCAATTCAACTGTATATCAACACAATATTTTAAAACTTAAATTGTTGTATCTCATTCATTCCATATTTTTTAGATACAAGAAAAAGACAATCAAATCCTGAAGATGAAAAACAAAATCAAAGATCTCTTTGTCTGCAACAATCAATTTGCCGACGAGAATGAGTTTCTCAAGCGGCAGCACGACGACATGAAGATCTGCATCGAACAGTACAAGAGCTGCGTCACTTCCATGGAAGAGCAACTCAAGAGGAGGGAAGGAGAGCAGAGCACGACTTCAAGAGGCATCTGCGCCAACTGCAGCGCTAATGAGGTCTCCGCCATAAAGGTGGCAAGATTGAATTCTCAGTTGACGGAAGATTTGTTGATGCTTAAAAACGTTGTTTACAGGTAATGCAAAAATTATTTATTTAAGCTTGATAACGATCCTTTCTCTGGTTGCGCTGTTAATATAATTCATGATCGTAAGGGGATGGACAAATCTATCGAATAGGTGATCGAAATGATGATGGTTTCTTTATCCGGGTGGAGCATACAGCTACAAGAAAACAAGGGTGGTTTGCAGATCCCTGCTTCTCTCATCTGGCGATGATGATGATATCAGAAGAAACGAAACACAGAAATATGTTCTCTTTAGGGACACTTCGGCGAGAGAATCGAGAATGAATTTTCCCGCCTGCAGTATACTTCTTTTTATTTCATATATTCTTCTATTGTTCTGCTTCAGGTTAAATGTTCAGCTGCTTAGGTATCAAGAAAAGCTGCGCGGTACGCAACTCTCGGGCGTTCACAAAAGTAATGTTCCATCGAGCAGTGTTGCTGAGCAGAAAGGTGTCGTCGTCGTTGAACAGTCAAATGAAGGTACAACTGATGGCACAAAAGTAGATGTGGATGGACTATCAATACCTTCCTTGCCTACTTTCGGTGATGACGCAGGTGAAATTACAAATACGCAGTAGTAATTTATTTATTTTGTTTATGTGAAAATATTTGATGTAAGTAAAAGTAATGTTCTCTCTGGTGTACTAAATTTCTTCTGTACTAAAAATATTCTACATTCGCTGCCTTTATTTTATAAAAATAGGTTTTTTTCTACATTCTTCTATTTTGAAGTTCCCCTCCCCTATGGTGGTTGAAAAACATCACTTCTATTTAAATAATAGGCCAAAATACTATAATTCATGTCCTAGTTTCCATTTAAAATATAAAGTTTTAGAGTAAATTATTTAACATATAGCAGGTATAATCTGTTATTTTTATTTGTTAACTTTGTTTTAATAATGATAAATTTAACAATTCTGGTGTCTACAAACTTAGTTGCAAGGATTGTGCTGCATTTTATATTGGTAAAACGGTGAGAAATTTTAATATAAGAGTAAAGGAGCATTTGAGATGTTTGAACAATAGTGGGTTTTCAGAATTTTCTAATCATTTGTTAGAAAATGGTCACGGTTTTGATAAAAAAATGGGATTGTCAATTTTGCATGTAAACGGTGTTGGTCGTAAATTAAATAATTTGGAATCGTTGGAGATAAATAAAACGTGTAAAACTAATCAAAAAATTATAAACCGATTAAATTTAACTACGAGTTCCATTCTAAAATTTTTTCCTAAAAATTATTCAAGTTAATTTGTATTAAGTAACAGTTTAAGTTAGGTACTAAATTTATTTTTTAAATAATTGTTATTTTTTTAAAAATAGATTCTGGTAAAGAAACAATAATATAGGTTTTTAGTTAGTATTGACATCCTGAAGAAGAAAATTGTATTTTTCGAAACTGCTAGATGTATTTAAACTCAATTCAGTGGTTAATAAAACAAATTTAACAATTAAAAATAATAAATTTTAACCATAAAGTTAATTTTGCTAATTTCAAAAGGTATAATCTGTGCATAATACAATGAATTATGTCTTATTTGAATAGTATTTACTTTAAATATGAGCTGTGATTGATAGAGACTTAAGACATCAGTGACAAAGCTGTGATGGCAGTGACCAGCATATCTGATGAGATAAAAAGAAATACTCTTATTTTTAGCTAAACAACAAGATACAGAGAGCCAAGCTGATTTGAACCAAAGGCTTAATGCAGAGAAAAGATTGAACTTTGCTGAAGAACAGCAGAGGACTTACTCCATCGAGTGCGAGGAGCAGTCTGCCTGGGGAGATGTGAACACGCATACTTTAGGTAGACATTTTTTTGAACATATTAGATGCATGACCAGGTGCACAAAAAAAATATTGTTACATCATAACCTACCTGACCTTTTTTTAAAGAGACATCTGTATTTTCTCATTGAAAGTAACCTTTTTAATTACAATGTTTCTCAAATATCTTTTGAGTGAAAACTGCTAGATTACGCCAGGATTTCTAATCTACTTTTATCAAACAGAAAACATTAACCTGTGAAAATTTTAAAGGGAAAAATTAATTATCACATTCTATCGCTGCTTCATTACGTCAACCTTATTTATATTCCAGCTCCACTTCTCAATTCCTACCAAGAATCGCTCGTTGAAAAGGACCAACTGATACGTGATTACGAGTCTGAATTCAACCGTTTCACCGCCAAACTGAAACAGGTGATCGAAGAGAATGACGCAATACGTCTGTCTTCATCTAAAATGGCAGCGGAACTGGCCGTCCAAAAGGGAAAGAGCGGGATGGCGGTATCCGAGCGAGACTCGCTCAGGAGGGAGAACCAGGAGTTGAGGGATAAGATGACGCAGCTCGCGGAGAAATTAAAAGAAGTGCACGAATTGTACGAACAAAAGTGTAAGTGTATATGTCGTATTTAGAGAATGCGATCGAAAATTAATATTAAATGAAGACTTTTAAATAATCTTGTAAATGTAACTTGTAGTATTTGTTTAACCTTTGTATGTATATAAGTGCATAAATTAATTGATTGTATATTTTATATATTAATAAATGTAATTTCATTCAGTGGAAACAGTGTCCCGTGATTACAATCTTATCCACGAGGAATACTTCAAGTGTAAAACCAGCCTGGCAGCTACGCAGTCCCGGTGTCAGACGTTCGAAGACCAACGCAAGGGTCTGCAGAGCGGCATACCGACCAATGTGTACAACAATACTGTGCAAGAATGCAAAAGGTAAAAAAATATGCCACCAAAATTACAAAAAAATATCACCCCCCGCGATCTGTTATTTTTGTGGCAGATGTGCGTTTGAACAATAATCGGCATTTGTTTAATATTACATAAAAGAGCTGACGATCAATGAGATAATTGATGACTGCATGTCTGTGATGTTTTGGAGTGATGTTATCGGTATATTTTGTGGAATGGAAATATGGTATTATACTGAAGAATGGTCAAACAAGATGGATGGATAGAGTTACGAATGAAGGTGCCATGGTTCGGACGAATAAAGAGAAATAAGTAAAGAATGTTTTTTTAGAGGTATAGAACTTTAAAATGAAATAAAACACATAAAAATCGCGGTAATGGCCATGGTATTGGCTTTATTGGAAAGATAATTTTATGCCATTATTGTTTAAATATGATTTTGCGCCGTTGGTGGTTCAAATAAAGCGCAATCTGGAAATCCGATTTTTAACCACTTTTTGGAACAGCTGGGGATGTATATCGGTGATAACGTGACAAATGTTGGCTTCCAAGTCGTCTATTGTCTCTGGTTTATCGGCGTAGACTTGCAACTTCACATAGCCTCACAGAAAATAAAGTGTTAAATATTATGATCTTGGAGGCCAATTCACCAGTCTATTATGTGTTCATCGAATGTTTCCTTCAATAAATTGATTGTGGCGCGCGCTGTGTGTACGAGATGGATCTTGTAAGCTGGTAAACCACGATCTTTTCGCAAAATTTTCCGTAAAGTCGATGGAGACAGTTCCAATTGGTGTGCGTGATGGCGAATCGACTCGTTCGGTGCCTCCTCAATACTACGCTCCACTGTGGTGTGCACTGTACGACATCTTTGCAGATGCATATTATCAATTAAAATATGTGTGGTGTGAAAGCGATCCATGGTTATTCAAATAACTTGCTCGGATGGACGATTATGTCGATTGTAAAATGAATGTAGCGCACGTTAAGTTTCGCAAACTGAACCATAATTTTCTAAATAAATTTGCACAATTTGCAAGCGTTGTTCTGGCGTAAGTCTATTCATAGTAAAGTGTCAAACCAAACTGAGCACAAATCAGCTGTCAAATTGACTGTCGTTGGAAAAAGTGTTGCCAATTCGAAAAACAAACCTCTAAAAAAACACTACATAGTTATACAATAAAAATTTGAATGTGATTTATATTGTCGCCATTCAGTTAAAAACTGAATAATTAACAAATGATAAATTTTAAGAGGATTTTGATTGATTGAACTTTAGTCACATGATATCAGTTAAGTCACTTTTAGCAAACTCATAATATGATGATGTTGATAATAGTTAAGTCACTTTTAAGGTCATTTGGAACTAGTTCCATACAGGAAACAAGAATGTAGACAAGGGTGTAGACACTTAATTTCTCTCAACCGGTGATGATAATGATGATTATGAGATTGAAAGAAATGAAACACAAAAGATGTTCAATATCGGTACACAATGGCGACACAACACAATCGAGAATGGCTTCCTGCCTGCAGAATACCCTGTTTTTATTCAGATACATAACAATACATACAGTCATATTTGCAAGTATGTACCTACTCAGCAACAGGCCGTCACTGTGACATTTTACTAAGAATAATAGTCTTTGTTTTCTCAAAATCTATCCCATGGGTTTTTTGGTGTCACACCGATGATCACGCCTTTAAATTACTGACACGTGCTTATCGTATCAATTATACGGCGCCTCTGCTGCAATCTCGCAATTCTGTGCATTACATTAGTTATACATATATGTAAAAACACATTTTTTGTGTTTTTATAGCTATTTTAGTTGTAGTTCTATATTACACAAAGTTAATTATTATTTTAAATGGCCTCCGCACAATTCACACAGCTTTTTAGGAAACCTGATATTGAAGATCATTAATACACATATCCTTACATTATGCTCTTTACGAATTGGCTTGGACGACGAAGCTTGGAGAACCAGATTACTTGGGACATTAGGTTATGATAATAGGGCCCCAAGTGTTTCCTACGAGCTGATTGTATTTCATGATCTGTGGGACAGTTGTCAAGCTTCAAGGATTGCCATTGTTGATTTGTAGACTGTTTGAAGAGCTGAAGAATCGCTACGAAGCAGACAAGGGAAGGTTGGGTGCGAGGTTGACGGTACTGCAGGAAACCAACAGCCACCTGGAGAGCAAGATTCTGGACCTCAGCTGCGAAAAACAAAAGGTCGAGACTAAAGCTAAGAATGGAGACAAATTAGTCAGGTAACCATATATGTACATATATAATATAGTTATAATCATTGTTATGAATCATATATGTACATATATAATATTTAGAATCATTGTTAACAATATATATTAAACTTTTAAAATTAGCAATATTAACTTGGTGGTTAAGATTCATATTTTTTATTTATTATCTTAGTTTTATTAACCACAATTGAGTTTAAAAAACATCTACCATCTAGTTAGTTATGACATCCTGAAGAAGGAAAAGTGTTTTCCGAAACCGGTAGATGTTTTTTAAACTCAATTGTGGTTAATAAAACTAAGATAATAAATAAAAAATATATATATTAAAATATTGTATTATAAGTTATTTACGTCTAAGCTAAATGTAATGTGTTTCATATGAAATTAGATAACTTGATAAAATCCTCTTGACACCTTCTGAACTAACATAGCTTCTTCTTCTTCATGAGCTGCACCCATTATTGAGTATAGGCCTCCTTTGACCTCAGGCACAAGTCCCTATTTAGCTTCTTCTCTCAGGTTGTCATCCCAACACATTTGCAGCCAATCTCACAATCTTCTATTGCCCAGCCACGGAAGCCACTGCACGATCCTTACCAATCGATCACTCGCCTGGATGTCTACTACAACTTTAAAGTCCGACGTAACATCGGACCTTAAAATTGCACAATTTTTTTTTTTGTACACACAGTAATCTAAATATTACATTGATCACATTTCACCTAAGTTATGTGATCGGTAGTAACTTTTTACTAACACCCGTGGTTAAAATCCTTTGCGGGTTGTTTGTCAAATGTCAAATTTACTATTGTCAAATAATAAATGAGATGTCTATAGGCGCGACAAATAATCATGAAATATGCTTTATCTATGGATTTTTTGTCTCTGTGTTCGAAATCTGTTACTTTGGTGGTGAAATTTTTTCGGTTATGTGCTAATGTATATTAAATAACAAAATCATCATCGGATAAACTCTCATGACTAAAATAGCGAGATATTGAATGATTAATTGTCGTATACTGCAACTTTCAAAGTATCACTGTGTCAGATGAATTTTGGAACAGCTGTGAAGAGTCTGCCATATTTAACTATTGATTCTCATTTTTACTATTGGATATCGGAGACTAAAATGAGTTTACTGTGGGGTACTTTCGAAAAGAAAGTATTTTTATTTTACTAAAGTAAAAAGTTACTACCGATCACACGAATGGCCCTTAGTTGCCCTTTAAACCCTTCTGTTGTTTTCTGATCTCGTAAGATGTCCCGTCCACTGCCATTTCAGCTTTTCCTCCCGATATCTCATTGTAAGAGGTGCCTTAATTTTGCAACTTATTTCACATATTTACAGAAAGTGTCGGAAGGAAGTTACGATGCTGAGAGGCGAATTAGCCGCTACAAAGGCGGCGCGCGACTCTGCCAAGCGACGCTCCGGCCACGCCACCACCCTTTGCAGACAGATGGCAGTGGAGCTGCATAAGGGCGCGGTGGGGGAGCAGGTGCAACAAGTCAGAGCGGAAAAAATTGTAAGTGAAAATAAAATAAGGTGAATCGGGGTAAAGTACGACATATAAATCATTGACATAAACTTTGAACTGTTCTCAAACTTCATAAAATTATGCTATAACTTTGAAACTTTGATAGAAAAGTATCAGTAACTATTTCCTAATTTAAGTCTTAAAATATCAGAATGCAATCTTTTAGGATAGTTGATATTTATAGCATTTTATGAGAGTTGGATGAGTAAATGCACTTACCCCAAATTTGGGGTAAGATCATCTAGTTGTATTATTTCTTTTAATTGTCAAAATAATGATCTGCTTAATGACAACATGAATTAGTTATGTTGGTCTTTAATGACGGGTAAAACGTGCTAAAAAATCTAGTAAAGTTGCTTATACGGGGGAAGTGCAACATATCATGTTTTTGATTTTGATTGACAAAGTGATTGTTTTTGAAATTGGTTAATTATTTTTAAGAAAACAATGGAACTGTCTACACATTACTAAATGAGAAAGTTTCCGTTAAAACATATAGGGGGTACCATACCGACTATTGAGTAGATGCACTTCCCCCATTGTATAAAATTGATGGGGTAAGTGTATCTGGTCTTATAAATCGTAATCCACAGAAATAATCACTAAACAAATATATACATCCCAAACTACAACTCAAAATAAAAGTACTCGCCTAATATCAGTATCCTGGCACTAAAGATTATCAAAATATACGAAAGATTGAAAAGGTATACACAATTCGCAAGTTGACATCAAACAACTGTCCTAATTTGAAATCGTATTACAAGCAAACTAATGTTTGAATTTACACTCTCTAGACTGTCTCTTCAAATATTGATTTATAATGTTTCATAATGGATTGCGGCACTGGAATCCAATTTCAAACGTAATTAGGAGTAGATGCACTTACCCCGACTCACCTTATTTACATAATAATTTGTATTAGTCTATTATTAGTGAATGCTGTTTGTGCTTTATGCTTCAGTTAGTGCAAAAGGAGGCTTTGAAGGAACTAGATGCCGTCGAGCAAAGAATGATGGAGCAGAGTAAGGACTTGGAAATGATTAAGAGAAAAAGTGCAACAGAGATATCTCGGCTAGAAGATATGCTCAGAGAAAGCAACGCCACCACAGAAGCCATGAGGCAACACATCAATAAGGAAAGGTGATTAAATTTTTTTTTACCTTAATTGCTAGACACACAAAGTCTCTATATAGACTCATAAATTCACTTGACAAATATAAAATGTATTTTTTAAAATACTAATTAAATGTATTAATTAGAAAGATAATCAATTTTATCGAAATATATATTGTTGTTGCTCCCAGGATTCAAACCTGGATCTCTTTCCAATCCGGAGAAGATACATTATCCAACTATGCTACAGCAGACAGTACCTTTGTTGACAAATTTTCAAACCCATATGTTACATTTTTCAAATTAATCCACTACCGAATCATTATTTGAAAGCCATCTACTTTTTTTTTTACGGAATCTCAAATACCTTTGAGTAAACCGATAACAGACGCCAGAATTAACAATTCATTTTTATTAAATTTTGGACACATTGATGCAACTTATATATTATTAAGGAGAATACATTCTTATTGTACAGTTGTAATTATTCAGAATATAGGTCTGTGATATTTTAAATACTAATTAATGTAGTAATGTAGTAACAATAAGAAAGTGTTCTCCTTAATAATAAAATATATTTTTGTGAATAATATAAAAATGTGCTCCATTATTAATGAACATGTTCCCTCCAAGGTGCGCCAAGTGTTGCCGCTCAACACTTAAAATTGCACAATTTTTTTTTAGCACACACAGTAATCTAAATACAGTAAAACCGCGATATAACGAAACCCGATATAGCGAAAAATGACGTATATCGAAAAAAAAATCGAAATTTTGTCCCTAAAATCAATTTTTCATACAAAAATCCATTTATATAACGAAATCCCGTTAATATTTATAACAAAATCATTTTTGTCCCGTACGAAAAAATGCCAATACATTAACGTAAATTTATAACGAAATAAAAAAATGTTAAAAGATGAAAATATTATTTCGCACTTACAAAGCCGCGCCGATGCATCTGCCGTATGCGAACGGTTTTATGGCCTTTTCGGCAGTGCGCGGCGACAGTAAGGCGCGGCGTGCAAGGTAGTAAAACAATTCAAACTTCTTCTTGGGTTCATAGTAGGCCCATAAAACCATTTGACATAATTTTAGCGGCGTTCACTTAGACACGTTTTATACAAAATAAAATTTTAGTAAAATACAAAAATTAACAGGAACCCCCCGAAAGTTGCAGTATGTACTTATTGGAAATGTCAGTCTCAGTGTAACGTCTGTAGAGTTAAGTTTGTTCAGCTTTTAACGCGATTATTGCAAGACCGAACTGAATATTTACATAAATTAATTTCCGTTTGACAATTGTTTTCGTGTGAACTCGTCAATAATATAAATAATTCGTTAAAATATTTTATGGACTATTTTTGTACGGCATTTTATATTTCTATTAACTATTGTTTTCGTGTATTTTAAGTGAACAATGTTAACGATAATTTTTAAGTGAACAATTTTAACGATTATAAATATATTTTGAAGTGGTTGCCGCCGTTACCGGTAAGTACCTTCGTAATTTATATACGACTCATTTTATAAAAATGCCGCGATTCAACTGTAAAATTGTTATTTTTGAATTATTTTGTATGTTTCATGTCCAAAACTATGTTTGAAGCGGCTCTACATTTAAACACAATTAAAATATTGTTTTGTGTTTGAAATATTCTGGAATTTACAAAAATATCTTCCAATTGGTGTTGAATAGGTTCTGTTCTTAATTTAATTCCTTTGATTATCCATTTGCTTATCTGTTTTAATAACAAAACGACTAAAAATATCTAGGAATTCAGTTCCCTATGGCCTTCTTCCTCTTTTAATTTGGCGATTTTTTGAAAATTTAACATTTTAATTAGCCTAACCACTGCGCAGGATGCCAAGTGCGCAGTAGCCAGTGCGCATGTTGCCGCTGCGCAGGAAGCCGAGTGCGCAGTGGCCACTGCGCATGTTGCCACTGCGTAGGATTGCACATTGCGCAGTAGCCAGTGCGCATGTTGCCACTGCGCAGGATGCACATTGCGCAGTAACCAGTGCGCATGTTGCCACTGCGCAGGATGCAAAATGCGCAATAGCCAATGCGCAGGATGCCAAGTGCGCAGTAGTCAGTGCACATGTTGCCACTGCGCAGGATGCCAAGTGCGCAGTAGCTAATGCGCATGTTGCCACTGCGCAGGATGCACATTGCGCAGTAGCCAGTGCGCATGTTGCCACTGCGCAGGATGCCAAGTGCGCAATAGCTAATGCGCATGTTGCCACTGCGCAGGATGCCAAGTGCGCAATAGCTAATGCGCATGTTGCCACTCGCAGGTCGCTAAGTGCGCAGTAGCCAGTGCGCATGTTGCCACTGCGCAGGATGCCGAGTGCGCAGTAGCCAGTGCGCATGTTGCCACTGCGCAGGATGCCAAGTGCGCAGTAGCCAGTGCGCATGTTGCCACTGCGCAGGATACCAAGTGCGCAGTAGCTAATGCGCATGTTTCCACTGCGCAGGATGCCAAGTGCGCAGTACCTAGTGCGCATGTTGCCACTGCGCAGGATGCCAAGTGCGCAGTAGCCAGTGCGCATGTTGCCACTGCGCAGGATGCCAAGTGCGCAGTAGCTAATGCGCATGTTGCCACTGCGCAGGTCGCTAAGTGCGCAGTAGCCAGTGCGCATGTTGCCACTGCGCAGGATGCCGAGTGCGCAGTAGCCAGTGCGCATGTTGCCGCTGCGCAGGAAGCCGAGTGCGCAGTGGCCACTGCGCATGTTGCCACTGCGTAGGAAGCATATTGCGCAATAGCCAGTGCGCATGTTGCCACTGCGCAGGATGCCAAGTACGCAGAAGCTAACGCGCATGTTGCCGCTGCGCAGGAAGCCGAGTGCGCAGTGGCCACAGCGCATGTTGCCACTGCGCAGGATGCCAAGTGCGCAGTAGCTAATGCGCATGTTGCCACTGCGCAGGTCGCTAAGTGCGCAGTTGCCACTGCGCAGGATGCCGAGTGCGCAGTAGCTAATGCGCATGTTGCCACTGCGCAGGATGCAAAGTGCGCAATAGCCAGTGCGCAGGATGCCAAGTGCGCAATAGCCTGTGCGCAGGATGCCAAGTGCGCAGTAGCCAGTGCGCATGTTGCCACTGCGCAGGATGCCAAGTGCGCAGTAGCTAATGCGCATGTTGCCACTCGCAGGTCGCTAAGTGCGCAGTAGCCAGTGCGCATGTTGCCACTGCGCAGGATGCCGAGTGCGCAGTAGCCAGTGCGCATGTTGCCACTGCGCAGGATGCCAAGTGCGCAGTAGCCAGTGCGCATGTTGCCACTGCGCAGGATACCAAGTGCGCAGTAGCTAATGCGCATGTTGCCACTGCGCAGGATGCACATTGCGCAGTAGCCAGTGCGCATGTTGCACTGCGCAGGATGCCGAGTGCGCAGTAGCCAGTGCGCATGTTGCCACTGCGCAGAATGCCGAGTGCGCACTAGCCAGTGCGCATGTTGCCACGGCGCAGAATGCCGAGTGCGCACTAGCCAGTGCGCATGTTTCCACTGCGCAGGATGCCAAGTGCGCAGTAGCCAGTGCGCATGTTGCCACTGCGCAGGATGCCAAGTGCGCAGTAGCTAATGCGCATGTTGCCACTGCGCAGGTCGCTAATGAGAGCGGACCCACCACATTCCCGAGATCGTTTTAAAAGCGGTTGCCTTTGTGTCGATCTCACTCTTACGCCGCCAGGTTGGCAATTTTTTGCTAATAAATGCTACTGCCGTGCACGCACGGCAGGCATTACAAAAACGCTCTCATTGTCCCCCTTCCAAACGTAATCAATTTATTTTCAGTTTAATAATAATAATAAATTCAACAACAAAACGAAAGACAGAGAAAAGCCAGGGAGTGATAGGAAGGGGAAAAACAATGGAGCAATAACATGCAACACCTCCTTACGGAGTAAAAGACATCACACAAATAATTACAAAAGAAGAAGGAGTTACGGTTCAGACACCAGGACAATTACTGTACAATTCAAGAAAGATTACAAAAGTTGAAAGAAGTTAATACAATACATACTGTACAATTCAAGAAAGATTACAAAAGTTGAAAGAAACTAGGAAAAGCAGTAAGATATAATCAAATATGAAGATACATGGAGGAAGCATGAATAGACACCAATACCTAGAAGATTACTTTATAGAGATAATTCAATGTTGAGTATGCAGGCACAGTTACAATTTCATGCTCAAATAAATGCAACATAGTATGTTAGATGATTTATTATTGAGTTTATTTAAATGTACTTGATAAATTATACGATAAGAGTTGGTAAAACAAAAATGAAATGACTAATTAAATAATGTGATAAAGCAGAATCACAGAGGCAGACACCAATACGTTCGAATTTGATTTGCAAAAATTATTTAAATGAAATTTAGAGAGTGCAGTAACATGCAATGAAAAGTGAAAGAAAGACTAGTTGTAAAAAGCAATAGTTAACTATTAGTTGCGACAGTAACATGCAAGAGAAGAGAGAGTACAAGCAGTGAGGCTGAAACAGAAAAATTTAATGCGAGTTAATATCAAAAACCAAACCAAAGTCAAGGTCGCCTAAGGATCTCCCATCTGGAGACCCACACTCTTGTAAAGGCTCTGAACAGCTCCAGATTCCTTCCATTCATCAGCAGATCCTGGTTCCCGGGAGAAGCAGGACCCGCTGAGCCATTCACTATCTCCGCACGTTCTAGTCCTTCTAGCATCTCCTCTCTAGCATCCCTCAAAATTTCACAATGCCAGAGAATGTGCTCCGGCGTTTGCCTCACACGAGTGCAGCTGCACCATGGGTGAGGAGCCAGTCCTAGATCATGCAATTTACTCTTAAACTCACCGTGGCCTGATACCAGCTGCATCGCGTAGTGGTCCAACACCGGAGGACCCCTCCGGCCAGTCTCTCTTACACCCACCGTTGGGAGGAAGGAATAAGTCCACCTCCCTAGGGGGGCGTTATCCCATCTTTCTTGCCAAACATTTATACTAATATCCCTGATGCACGAGCACAGAACCCCGTACTCAGCGTCTGTGGGCCTCAGGGTGTGACCTAAATGGCACACCTCAAGGCCCCTCAGAGCACTTCGGGCACTCGCCTCTAATACCAACAGGTCAGCTGGGAGCACGCCCGCCAGCACAGGCAGGGCCACAGTGGACACGGTCCGATATGCCCCTGTAAGCGCTAGCAGCGGCACTCTCTGCCCCCTGTTGATTGCAGACGAGACCGTAAACACTGACAGTCGGTGCGCCCAGATTTCCGCAGCGTAGGTGACCTGCGCCACGTATGTTGCGTCATAAATTCTACGCACAGCGACTGTCTTTAGTCCCCAGTCTGCTGTGGACATCCGCTTTAGCGAGGCAAAGTAGTCCGTCGCTCTTTCAGAGATTGTCTTGACGTGCGTGAGGTATGAACCCGACGAGTCCAGAGTCACTCCGAGATATTTGACTTTTTGTTCAAACCTGATAGTCTTCCATTTATTCTTATTGTCGGGTTCCTACCTCTGTTCAGTCGACCTTTGAACATCATTGCGATAGTTTTCTGAGGAGCAAGAGTAAGCTTATTTAATCTACACCATTCTACGATTTGTTCAATTGACTTTTCGGCTTTTCTCTCAATTTCTCGCCTGCTCTCGCCAGACACTAATAGCAGCAGATCATCTGCATAGGCAACAGATATGCAGCCCTCCGATAACAGTAGCAGAAGTAGACCATTGAACAGAATGTTCCAAAAGAAAAGTCCCATAACTGATCCTTGTGGACACCCGATATTAGTTGACCTGGTGTGAGATATCCCACCATAACTCAAGGTAACAGTCCTGTCCCCGAAGTAGCTAACGATTAAATCGAAAAGATACCCCGGGCACTGCCTGTGCTTAAGCATGGTGAGAATCATCTCCCACCAGGCGTTGTCAAAGGCACCTGCTATATCCAGAAAAACGCCCATAACATACTTCGTTCTTTTGTTCTTCACCCATTCGTTCGCATACGAAATGGCATGCACCGTGGACAGCCCGCGGGTAAACCCAAACTGCCGGTCACAGGGAGGCGAGAGGGAGACCTCAAGCCTGTTGCGCATCAGCGTCTCGAGCACCTTCCCGAAAACGGGAAGGAGCGTGATCGGTCGATACGCCCCTGGGTCAGACCTTGGCTTGTTATTACCCTTGGGGATCACACAGAGCAGGCCTCTCTTCCATTCCTTTGGGAAAATTCTATGAATAATGCATAAATTGAATACAAAAACACTTTCGGCCTTAGCAAAAAACCAGACATTCTTGGCTATCTGTCCAGTAATTCTGTCTATACCAGGTGCCTTGGAAGATTTAATTCGTTTGAAGAGAAAGTCCAGTTCAGCCTCCGTTACCGGAGGCGGATCAACGTCCTCCCGAAGCATTGACGAAATGGGGACACGGGCCAGAGATCGCACAAGGCGATGGTGATCCGTATCACCATCAGTAACCTCCAGGGGAACGAGGCGCTGTACTAGACCCTCAAGGGTCGAGCGGACGTCGGTGGTGGCCCCATCTCCAAGAATTATCCCAGAGAGTGCCCGCACCGACCCCCGCCCAGAGCCCTTCAGTAGTCCAGTTACCCTCCAGGGATCAGCGTTGCCAATCTCTGTGATCCAACTACGCCAGGAGTCTCGCTTCGCCTCGCGGATGCCTGCAGAGTAAGCCGACCGGGCTGCGCGGAGAGTATCTGATAATAGAAGTCTGTCTGAAAGTGAAGCTAAACCACGTCGTACAACTCCATATGCACGGTAGGCCCTCCTATAGGCACAGCGAAGCGAGGCGAGTTCAGCAGACCACCAAGGTGCTCCACTTCGTACTCCCGGTTTCGTCCGCCCAAGAGATCGGCAAGACGCTCTGATCACTGCCTGATTGAATCTATCACCTACCAGGGTTGGCTCTCTTACACCCACTTCATATATATCATGCAACTTCATTGCTAGCAATGAAATCCTCAACTGCAACCCGTCGGTCAACCGACCGAGACCCGCCATCCTCATCGTGCCAAAGAGGAGAGCGAGCATTGACGTCTCCACCAATCAAAATGTGGCGTCCTCGGAGAGCACGAAGAACGCCGACTAGGCCCTCAAGATGTGGCTCCACGGGCTCGCCATGCCTGAAATATACTGAGATAAAGATTACCTCAGTGTCCCCGAGCATGGCGGAGGCGCATACCCTACACTCGTTGGAGAGGTGCTCAAGGTAGAGAGGAGACAGCCGACCAGTGTCCGCCAGAATCCCCCCCGCCGAGCGGCTAGTCCCTCCCTCGAGCAAATTAGAAAAATTTAATTAATTAATTAAAAAAATAAAAATTAAAATAAAATACCTAAAGATAATAAAGGATTGATAATCTAATATAAGCTAAAATATTCTATTCTCAAGACTATTCCGATGATATAAACAGAACAGAAAATTAATTAAATTAGAAACTTCAATTAATTAATTAAAAATAAAAATAAGAAAGAATTGTCCAAAGCGAACGCTCTGCGCGCAGTAAGCGCAGTATTCACAGTCTTTTGATTCTGAAACAGAGTAAGTGTTCGCAACGTGAACAGCTGCTTGACAGGATCGCGCTAGGTACCTCCGCGCGGAAGCGCGAGACGTTTCTAGAATGTTAGACGCGGCTCGGAACTGATAACGTAAGCGCCACGGGATGAAAGATGAATTTTCCACACAATATTATTAGATATTAAATGTTTTGATAGATACCTTTTTAGATTTGTGGCAATTTAATTAGTTTTTAAAATTCGCCGTTTGCCGTCGGATCACGACCGTGATTTGACAGCGGAAGACTATATTATTGTTTGTTTACTCTCTTATAATTATACTAAATCACTAAAATAAACAATCACCATGTAGGTTACTACGTTCTACACATGAATGTATGAAATTTGTTACGAAAAAACGTTTTTGGGAATTTTCCCAAGAGTTTCAAAGTTTTTGCACTAAATTTTTACACTTATTTTAACTTATCACATCAAAACAAATATATGCTGTCACTTTTAATTAATGTTTTTATATGGTTGAATAGACCAAATTAGCGCGCACCCACCGGTAAAAGAATTGGATTTTTATCTTGAATAGTTCATTCACAACTTTATATTAAAGTTTGGTAAGAAATTTTTAACACAAGATGTCACACGGATTTGTTTTTTCAAAAGTAAAAGTTCAACCCCGGCTTTAATACCGGGGTTAGAAAGACGGCACGACGACCACTGGACGCGGATTGTGACGGAGAACACGATGGTATAAGAAACTTTTAGATTAGTCAAGAATTGAATAAGTTGCGAATTTTTATGTGCGGAGCGCAGAGAAGCGTGACTACTCTGTGCGAACACTGAACCGTAACTGCCAAGTGCGCAGTAGCCAGTGCGCATGTTGCCACTGCGCAGGATGCCAAGTGCGAAGTAGCTAATGCGCATGTTGCCACTGCGCAGGATGCACACTGCGCAGTAGCCAGTGCGCATGTTGCCACTGCGCAGGATGCCAAGTGCGCAGTAGCTAATGCGCATGTTGCCACTGCGCAGAATGCCAAGTGCGCAGTAGCCAGTGCGCATGTTGCCACTGCGCAGGATGCCGAGTGCGCAGTAGCCAGTGCGCATGTTGCCACTGCGCAGGATGCCAAGTGCGCAGTAGCTAATGCGCATGTTGCCACTGCGCAGGATGCCAAGTGCGCAGTAGCCAGTGCGCATGTTGCCACTGCACAGGATGCCGAGTGCGCAGTAGCCAGTGCGCATGTTGCCACTGCGCAGGATGCCAAGTGCGCAGTAGCCAGTGCGCATGTTGCCACTGCGCAGGATGCACATTGCGCAGTAGCCAGTGCGCATGTTGCCACTGCGCAGGATGCCAAGTGCGCAGTAGCTAATGCGCATGTTGCCACTGCGCAGGATGCCAAGTGCGCAGTAGCCAGTGCGCATGTTGCCACTGCGCAGGATGCCGAGTGTGCAGTAGCCAGTGCGCATGTTGCCACTGCGCAGGATGTCATGTGCGCAGTAGCCAGTGCGCATGTTGCCACTGCGCAGGATGCGCATTGCGCAGTAGCCAGTGCGCATGTTGCCACTGCGCAGGATGCCGAGTGCGCAGTAGCCAGTGCGCATGTTGCCACTGCGCAGGATGCCGAGTGCGCAGTAGCCAGTGCGCATGTTGCCACTGCGCAGGATGCCAAGTGCGCAGTAGCTAATGCGCATGTTGCCACTGCGCAGGATGCCAAGTGCGCAGTAGCCAGTGCGCATGTTGCCACTGCGCAGGATGCCGAGTGCGCAGTAGCCAGTGCGCATGTTGCCACTGCGCAGGATGCCAAGTGCGCAGTAGCCAGTGCGCATGTTGCCACTGCGCAGGATGCACATTGCGCAGTAGCCAGTGCGCATGTTGCCATTGCGCAGGATGCCAAGTGCGCAGTAGCCAGTGCGCATGTTGCCACTGCGCAGGATGCCAAGTGCGCAGTAGCTAATGCGCATGTTGCCACTGCGCAGGATGCACATTGCGCAGTAGCCAGTGCGCATGTTGCCACTGCGCAGGATGCCAAGTGCGCAGTAGCTAATGCGCATGTTGCCACTGCGCAGGATGCCAAGTGCGCAGTAGCCAGTGCGCATGTTGCCACTGCGCAGGATGCCGAGTGTGCAGTAGCCAGTGCGCATGTTGCCACTGCGCAGGATGTCATGTGCGCAGTAGCCAGTGCGCATGTTGCCACTGCGCAGGATGCGCATTGCGCAGTAGCCAGTGCGCATGTTGCCACTGCGCAGGATGCCAAGTGCGCAGTAGCTAATGCGCATGTTGCCACTGCGCAGGATGCACATTGCGCAGTAGCCAGTGCGCATGTTGCCACTGCGCAGGGTGCCAAGTGCGCAGTAGCTAATGCGCATGTTGCCACTGCGCAGGATGCACACTGCGCAGTAGCCAGTGCGCATGTTGCCACTGCGCAGGATGCCAAGTGCGCAGTAGCTAATGCGCATGTTGCCACTGCGCAGGATGCCAAGTGCGCAGTAGCCAGTGCGCATGTTGCCACTGCGCAGGATGCCGAGTGCGCAGTAGCCAGTGCGCATGTTGCCACTGCGCAGGATGCCGAGTGCGCAGTAGCCAGTGCGCATGTTGCCACTGCGCAGGATGCCAAGTGCGCAGTAGCTAATGCGCATGTTGCCACTGCGCAGGATGCCAAGTGCGCAGTAGCCAGTGCGCATGTTGCCACTGCGCAGGATGCCGAGTGCGCAGTAGCCAGTGCGCATGTTGCCACTGCGCAGGATGCCAAGTGCGCAGTAGCCAGTGCGCATGTTGCCACTGCGCAGGATGCACATTGCGCAGTAGCCAGTGCGCATGTTGCCATTGCGCAGGATGCCAAGTGCGCAGTAGCCAGTGCGCATGTTGCCACTGCGCAGGATGCCAAGTGCGCAGTAGCTAATGCGCATGTTGCCACTGCGCAGGATGCCGAGTGCGCAGTAGCCAGTGCGCATGTTGCCACTGCGCAGGATGCCAAGTGCGCAGTAGCTAATGCGCATGTTGCCACTGCGCAGGATGCACATTGCGCAGTAGCCAGTGCGCATGTTGCCACTGCGCAGGATGCCAAGTGCGCAGTAGCCAGTGCGCATGTTGCCACTGCGCAGGATGCACATTGCGCAGTAGCCAGTGCGCATGTTGCCATTGCGCAGGATGCCAAGTGCGCAGTAGCCAGTGCGCATGTTGCCACTGCGCAGGATGCCAAGTGCGCAGTAGCTAATGCGCATGTTGCCACTGCGCAGGATGCACATTGCGCAGTAGCCAGTGCGCATGTTGCCACTGCGCAGGATGCCGAGTGCGCAGTAGCCAGTGCGCATGTTGCCATTGCGCAGGATGCCAAGTGCGCAGAAGCCAGTGCGCATGTTGCCACTGCGCAGGATGCCAAGTGCGCAGTAGCTAATGCGCATGTTGCCACTGCGCAGGATGCCAAGTGCGCAGTAGCCAGTGCGCATGTTGCCACTGCGCAGGATGCCGAGTGCGCAGTAGCCAGTGCGCATGTTGCCATTGCGCAGGATGCCAAGTGCGCAGTAGCCAGTGCGCATGTTGCCATTGCGCAGGATGCCAAGTGCGCAGTAGCCAGTGCGCATGTTGCCACTGCGCAGGATGCCAAGTGCGCAGTAGCTAATGCGCATGTTGCCACTGCGCAGGATGCCAAGTGCGCAGTAGCCAGTGCGCATGTTGCCACTGCGCAGGATGCCGAGTGCGCAGTAGCCAGTGCACATGTTGCCACTGCGCAGGATGCCAAGTGCGCAGTAGCCAGTGCGCATGTTGCCACTGCGCAGGATGCACATTGCGCAGTAGCCAGTGCGCATGTTGCCATTGCGCAGGATGCCAAGTGCGCAGTAGCCAGTGCGCATGTTGCCACTGCGCAGGATGCCAAGTGCGCAGTAGCTAATGCGCATGTTGCCACTGCGCAGGATGCACATTGCGCAGTAGCCAGTGCGCATGTTGCCACTGCGCAGGATGCCAAATGCGCAGTAGCTAATGCGCATGTTGCCACTGCGCAGGATGCCAAGTGCGCAGTAGCCAGTGCGCATGTTGCCACTGCGCAGGATGCCGAGTGCGCAGTAGCCAGTGCGCATGTTGCCACTGCGCAGGATGTCAAGTGCGCAGTAGCCAGTGCGCATGTTGCCACTGCGCAGGATGCGCATTGCGCAGTAGCCAGTGCGCATGTTGCCACTGCGCAGGATGCCAAGTGCGCAGTAGCTAATGCGCATGTTGCCACTGCGCAGGATGCACATTGCGCAGTAGCCAGTGCGCATGTTGCCACTGCGCAGGATGCCAAGTGCGCAGTAGCCAGTGCGCATGTTGCCACTGCGCAAGATGCGCATTGCGCAGTAGCCAGTGCGCATGTTGCCACTGCGCAGGATGCCAAGTGCGCAGTAGCTAATGCGCATGTTGCCACTGCGCAGGATGCCAAGTGCGCAGTAGCCAGTGCGCATGTTGCCACTGCGCAGGATGCCGAGTGCGCAGTAGCCAGTGCGCATGTTGCCACTGCGCAGGATGCCAAGTGCGCAGTAGCTAATGCGCATGTTGCCACTGCGCAGGATGCACATTGCGCAGTAGCCAGTGCGCATGTTGCCACTGCGCAGGATGCCAAGTGCGCAGTAGCTAATGCGCATGTTGCCACTGCGCAGGATGCCAAGTGCGCAGTAGCCAGTGCGCATGTTGCCACTGCGCAGGATGCACATTGCGCAGTAGCCAGTGCGCATGTTGCCATTGCGCAGGATGCCAAGTGCGCAGTAGCCAGTGCGCATGTTGCCACTGCGCAGGATGCCAAGTGCGCAGTAGCTAATGCGCATGTTGCCACTGCGCAGGATGCCGAGTGCGCAGTAGCCAGTGCGCATGTTGCCACTGCGCAGGATGCCAAGTGCGCAGTAGCTAATGCGCATGTTGCCACTGCGCAGGATGCACATTGCGCAGTAGCCAGTGCGCATGTTGCCACTGCGCAGGATGCCGAGTGCGCAGTAGCCAGTGCGCATGTTGCCACTGCGCAGGATGCACATTGCGCAGTAGCCAGTGCGCATGTTGCCACTGCGCAGGATGCCAAGTGCGCAGTAGCCAGTGCGCATGTTGCCACTGCGCAGGATGCCGAGTGCGCAGTAGCCAGTGCGCATGTTGCCACTGCGCAGGATGCCGAGTGCGCAGTAGCCAGTGCGCATGTTGCCACTGCGCAGGATGCCAAGTGCGCAGTAGCTAATGCGCATGTTGCCACTGCGCAGGATGCCAAGTGCGCAGTAGCCAGTGCGCATGTTGCCACTGCGCAGGATGCCGAGTGCGCAGTAGCCAGTGCGCATGTTGCCACTGCGCAGGATGCCGAGTGCGCAGTAGCCAGTGCGCATGTTGCCACTGCGCAGGATGCACATTGCGCAGTAGCCAGTGCGCATGTTGCCATTGCGCAGGATGCCAAGTGCGCAGTAGCCAGTGCGCATGTTGCCACTGCGCAGGATGCCAAGTGCGCAGTAGCTAATGCGCATGTTGCCACTGCGCAGGATACACATTGCGCAGTAGCCAGTGCGCATGTTGCCACTGCGCAGGATGCCAAGTGCGCAGTAGCTAATGCGCATGTTGCCACTGCGCAGGATGCCAAGTGCGCAGTAGCCAGTGCGCATGTTGCCACTGCGCAGGATGCCGAGTGCGCAGTAGCCAGTGCGCATGTTGCCACTGCGCAGGATGTCATGTGCGCAGTAGCCAGTGCGCATGTTGCCACTGCGCAGGATGCGCATTGCGCAGTAGCCAGTGCGCATGTTGCCACTGCGCAGGATGCCAAGTGCGCAGTAGCTAATGCGCATGTTGCCACTGCGCAGGATGCACATTGCGCAGTAGCCAGTGCGCATGTTGCCACTGCGCAGGATGCGCATTGCGCAGTAGCCAGTGCGCATGTTGCCACTGCGCAGGATGCCAAGTGCGCAGTAGCTAATGCGCATGTTGCCACTGCGCAGGATGCACATTGCGCAGTAGCCAGTGCGCATGTTGCCACTGCGCAGGATGCCAAGTGCGCAGTAGCCAGTGCGCATGTTGCCATTGCGCAGGATGCCAAGTGCGCAGTAGCCAGTGCGCATGTTGCCACTGCGCAGGATGCCAAGTGCGCAGTAGCCAGTGCGCATGTTGCCACTGCGCAGGATGCCAAGTGCGCAGTAGCTAATGCGCATGTTGCCACTGCGCAGGATGCCAAGTGCGCAGTAGCCAGTGCGCATGTTGCCACTGCGCAGGATGCCGAGTGCGCAGTAGCCAGTGCGCATGTTGCCACTGCGCAGGATGCCAAGTGCGCAGTAGCCAGTGCGCATGTTGCCACTGCGCAGGATGCACATTGCGCAGTAGCCAGTGCGCATGTTGCCATTGCGCAGGATGCCAAGTGCGCAGTAGCCAGTGCGCATGTTGCCACTGCGCAGGATGCCAAGTGCGCAGTAGCTAATGCGCATGTTGCCACTGCGCAGGATGCACATTGCGCAGTAGCCAGTGCGCATGTTGCCACTGCGCAGGATGCCAAGTGCGCAGTAGCTAATGCGCATGTTGCCACTGCGCAGGATGCACATTGCGCAGTAGCCAGTGCGCATGTTGCCACTGCGCAGGATGCCAAGTGCGCAGTAGCCAGTGCGCATGTTGCCACTGCGCAGGATGCCAAGTGCGCAGTAGCCAGTGCGCATGTGTATAAAGTATAGTATTTGCCGCCGTGTATTACCAATTTTTTTGATAATCATTTTGAATAATACATGTCTCTATACATGCCCTATCAGTGAATATTTTTATTGTTGATATTTAAATTAAAAAAAAAGTGAATATTTTTATTGTTGATATATAAATGATATTTAAATTAAAAAAAGAGGATAGTACACCGCACAGTGCAGATAAATGAAATGCTGCCGCATTAATTTTATTCAATATGTCCATCCAGTATGTCTTTTATTATTTTTAAATTCAAAATAGTATGAATATTGTTTTTAGACGTTTAATACTTAATTATCTTATTATTACTTACCATCATGCCGTTTCCCCGCGGGGGTTGGCAGAGAGGATAGAGTGCCATACTCTTCTGTCTTGACACACAATTCTCGCCTCATTCACATTCATACATCTTCTCATACAAGCTCGCCGATTGTTGAGGCTTCTAACAGAACCAGCTTCCGTTTACTGGTTTACCTGATCGTGCCAAGTCTTCTACGGACGTCCTCTATTTCAGGTGCCATCAACATTTGATTAATACATCAGAATCAACTGTTTACTTACTTATTTACCATCACGTTGTTTCTCCGCAAGGGTAGGCAGAGAGGATAGAGCGCCATACTCTTCTGTCCTGACACACAATTCTCGCCTCATTCACATTCATACATCTTCTCATACAAGCTCGCCGATTGTTGAGACTTCTAACAGAACCATCCTCCGTTAACTGGTTTAACTGATCGTGCCATGTCTTCCACGGACGTCCTCTATTTCTGGCGCCATCAAAACTTGATTATATTGGTTAGTTTGAGTGCGATTTTAATTTTGAAAAATTCTACATATAGGTGAATACGTAATGTATTTAAAAACATGAATTATTCCTTCTTCTTTTTCTTATTTTCCAATCAAAACACTTTTTATTGTTTTATCAAGTGTGTTAAGATTTTTTTTCTCTTCTGCAAATTGACAACAGAGTACTGAGTCTCTGATACGTCTGCTGGCGGGCGGCAGCTGTGCGGGCAGGCTAATGTCTTATTATAAAAGCTACTGTGAAATAAAATGCTAAATTGTGCAGATCAATAATGGTTCAATAAAACGCATTCTATTCAATAAAATAATAAATTTCTTAATAAATATACCAAATATTTTGATTATTTTTAGATTACACAAATACGGTTCAACAAGTTCGGGGATCCAACACGTTCCCGAGGAGTTGGCAAAGATGAGATTACGCTCAAAAGATGAAGAAGGCGCCAGGAGTAATGTACCAGCTAAGGGGGACATCTTTATTCAAAGGATCAGAACAAGGACGGCGACGGATGAAAAAGTCACAAATAAAAATTAAAATATCAAATGAAATAAGTTGTTATCGATGAGTCAATGATTATTTATGTTGAAAGCATTATATATTATAATTCTTCATATTTGTAATGAAGGAATCTTTCCTAGTCATACATTTAATCCTTTCTAATTAATTGTGAACATATCATAATGTGATAAGTAAATTTAAAATTGTCAAAATCTTTACGTAGATGTACTATAAATTACTTTGTTTTATATTTTTGCTTTTTTTTGCATTATTTTCATCATTGGCGAATTTTACTTCGTAAAGAATCAATGTTATCCATTTTGTGGTTTATCTAGCTACTCCGCAATGCACTTCCATTCAGTTTTCCCGCAACCCATTTCCCCCTTGCCTCTGTCCGCAATCACCAGCTAATGTACCTATGTTATCTGCTGTAAAAAGGTACTGTTAATAAGTCATTTACTGTGCCCCTAGAACCATTCATTTCGCCAGGCATTGCATGTCATATGTGCCCATTATTATGAAAGTGGTCTAAATCATGTTTCTTTCGTTTTTGAGATATTTAAAGGTTTGCATTTGAATTGGTTAAAAATATTTTTATATTACACAACGCAATGTTTCAATATTTATTTAGTCTACTAGATTTATAATTTATTTTGGCATTTAAATGTTGAAATGACTTGCTCTATTATCAAAATAAACACTAGCGGAATATTGTTGAATGTCGTAACCATACACTGAATATAACGCTTCAAATTTTTCACAATTGTTACAATTTTCATAATTTTATATTCATTTAAAACAATGTGACGCAAAATAAATGATAAACTCATTTATTTCAATTTCTTGACTTGACCACTTTCATAATAATGGGCAGATATATAGACGGACATATCATTATCAGTAGTGTAATAGATAGATACATATGGATAGCAAGATCCACAGATGTCTCCATTCTGCAGGAATTGAACATCAAGGACAGACTCTCGACCATTTACCTTGAACGAACCCTTAAAATTTTTTGAGCATTATGTGAGAAGGGAAGATAGCTTGGAGAAGCTTCTTGTGGTGGGTCACCCTGAAAGACGAGGAGGAAAAGGAAGATCCCCCACTCGTTAGACCAACCAAATAGAAAAGGCAATAGGCACTTCTCTAGTGACAGCCCTAAGATCTGCAGGATGCCGAGAAAAGTGTAAGAACATAGTCAAGAAGGCGGGGGTTCATAGAAATCGTGGAAAAACGTGGTTATAGTGCAGTAATCCAAGGTGAGTATCGAGATTAGAGAAAACCCCAGGTCCTCTTGAGTTGAAGGTTTAGTACAGGATCAAATACACAAGTCTCTCTCTCAGTCAATATGTTCATGACTGAGCATTGCTGTCCTCTACTCTGTTTCCACGGTGCGAACTGCTTGTCTCCGCTCTTCGCGATCTTGGACTTTGTTTATTGCGACGTGTGGTGAAATAACATTAAGAATCCTAAAGGAAAAATAGCCGGACTAATATCGAAAAAACAACCTAGAAATCGTTTAAAGACGGTCATTCTAATATATTTATTTTTTATGTTTCGGCTTTAGTGATGTATTGACTTCAAAAACTCTTTTTTTATAGCTTATGGGTTATGGTTTCAAATAAACATAATTATTGTAATTATTACGTCTAAAATAACACTCGATTGACTCAGTTGGAGCAATAGATTGTGACAACTTACCTCGGTTTCAATTAGGCTGCCGTATTTTACAGCTAAAAACAGATAAGTATGGAGGTAAACATAGATAAAACTTTAAAATGATATGTCAAATACATCTATGGAAACAGAGAAATAGTGTCAACCTAAAATTTCTGATTTAGTCAATATTTATAAATAAAGGAGTTTATTTTGAAAGAACATTTATTTATGTGAATTTTTCAAGTATTGTTTGTCTTATAATTATTAAAATGTCAAACACCGAGCACCTTAATCCATGTTATAAGGTTTGTAATCAATCTGTTTTGTTGATTATGTAAAGGAATGTCATATTTTAAAACTTTTTCGTACGAAATCTGCTGATTTTATAATAATGGGATTTTTTATTACATGGGAACGGAATCAATAAATATAAATTATTGTATGTTATTTTTGATTTTCCCTATTTCATTGAATTTTTCAGGAAAGTTTGCAGTCTTTCAACTGCTTGGACAAAAACGATTATGATAAGGATAAATGCCAACTGGAGTTTGATAATTACAATATCTGCAAAAGGTTTTGGGTTAGTATTGATCAACTTAATAGTGTATTAAAATTTTTTAGTACTTTAATTAGTTTTCATTCAAAAAGTTCACAAAAATGTCAGAAATAATCAACTATATTATATTCTTTCAAATTTAATAGTTATCAGAAAGTGTTTGAAGGAAAAATGAGAAACATATTTTGTCTTGTGAATGTACCATATTCACACAAACTCATGTAAGGAAGGAAAGAAACAGCCCTAGATATGCGGTGAATAATGGAGTGCCAACACTAATCTATATTCTGAAATTGGCAAAAGAAGATTCAAAGTAGACTAAATACATGTGTGAAAAATGTTTGTAGTGTAGTCGGTAGAATTAGGAAATGTTTGGGCATGCGGAACATCTGAGTGGGGGAGAAAAGAAAGAGTAACGAAAATAATAAAAAGGTAAATATGTAGAAAGTTAACAGAGGGCACCTGCAAAAGATTTGGTGTGATCAGATAAATCTTTTTTTTTATTTATTTGAAATTTTTACAATTTTTTTATAATATGAGTTATTAATTAAGTATTGTACATTATTAAAATTACACGTTTTATACATTTGTAGTCTATAATTATTTATTGTCTATTTGTGGGCTTCTGAAGTGTTAATTTAATTTCTTTTTAAGCTCTTTTATATCTTTAATTTGTGTAGGGAAACTTGAATTTTTTTATCCCTAAGTATGCTAATAGTGTTTGATGTTACATTTAGGGATTTTAAAGTTATTTTTAAACCTTAATGATGTGCTTGTTTCAAATTTGACAGTGTGTTATTTTCTTTAAGTAATTGATTGAGATTTTTTTGTAAATGTTTTCCATTTTGGGAACTGAGAATTTTGTAGAAAGTGTTTGTGTTGAAAAAGTTGATCTTTTTTTAATATTACTTTGATGATTGTTCTCTGTATTATGTATATTTATATTATATTTATTTATATATTGGAAGAAGTTTCAACAGTGGAGATGTATGAAAGTAAATGAGGCAAGAATGGTATGCTAGGACAGAAAAGTGTGGTGTCTTATTCTCTCTGCCTACCGATAGTAAGTTAATTAGTGTGTATTTCTTCATTCTAACTAATCTGAAGGCAAGGGAGAGAAGGATTGATGCCTTTGAGATGTGGTGCTGGAGACATATGTTGAATATACCATGGATGATGAGACGCACAGATGTCTCCATTTTGAAGATCAAGAACAGACTCTGACTTGAGACAGATTCTTAAATTTTTTGGGCATCTTGCGAGAAGGGATGATGATGGTGGGCCACGTCGAAGAATGAAAATCTCCTACCCATTGGACCGATCGAGTGGAAAAGGCAACAGGCATTTCTCTGATGACAGCTCTGAGATCTGCAGGATGCCGAGAAACATGGATGATCATGATTTATTCATAATCTGGATCGGTGAAGTGTACAACCATCAAATGCGTATATGTTCCATGCTATTTGCACAATCATAATTTTGTTAGTTTAGATTCGTTTAATGTAAGATATTTCGGGTGCCTGATGTATTGTACCTGAACTCAATCCCCTTGGTAAGTTATATATGAAAACTCGGATAGGTGCCATTTAGTCTGATAACAATACTGAGCGGTAATTACGATAAGTATTGATGATTATCTTAACTAATTTGTAACACAGCAAAAAGAGAGTTCTTGCAGACACGTGACGCCTTATAAGACCTCCGCCGCACGCACACATTCTGACACACATCTGTCACATATCATGCCGCACTCTCGCGGACACATATTTACAGGTTTCAACTGACGGATCTCACAGTTAATATCAACGGTTATTCATTGAGCGCACAGTCTGTATGCCATAATTAGAGTTTGATTTTCTTAATTTTATTTAATGTTCACAAGAGCATTAGGTAGCAAATAAAATCATTATATCTTATAGGATTCATTTTTATTCTGATAACCTTTGCATTGGAAATAATCGACTGACGCAATGTCACTTTTTTTTATTTTATCTTGTATTGTTTCAGGGTAATGTGACACTGTACAGAAGAAGAAGAGGAATAGAGCCCTACCTCCCGGAGCTGAAGGATAGAGAGAGAGTCAAGGAAGAATTTTTATCTGGTAAACATAAGTGACGTACATAAGGCAAGAGGAGTGTCTCGGAATTAATTTGATTAGATGTCATATTTTTAATTGAATCACATTTTGTTTGTGAAGTTGTGATATTTCAGAACGTAGTCCTTTAATAATTAAAACAAATTAAATATTTCATTTAAAAAGATGCAAATAATTTTTTTTTACATCATCTAACAGGTTCTACTCAAAAGTATTTGAGAAACTTTGCAATTTATAAGATGATTGGTTCCAAATGGAAAAATAGATTTTTGGCTAAAAAATAACATATCCTCCCCTCTTATGCAAAGTAGCTTATTGGTCTAGTGGTTAAGACGCTGGCCTAGTGCTCCAGTGGCCGGGAGTTCGCGCCTCGTTCCAGGAGACCAGCAAGTTAGTCCTATTTTCATAGCACAAGCATTTAGTTTAGTTTGAAAATAGTAAGAATATTGATGTGACACATATTCCGTGTTCACATCTTTTTTTTTAAAAATAAATAAATATTTTTTTTAAAGTTTATTAAAATTCTTAAATGAAACTTTATACAATAAGAAATATTGTTAAATTTGAACTGAAAATCGTTTTATATTTGATTTACATTGAGTGTATTCGACAATTTTTAACCTGTTAGCTGCCCAAAAAATTCATAGGTCAAACAGCATCATAGCACCAAAATTGTGATCTGGCAACGCAAAAGTGAGCACCAACTGTCAATTTTCTATGGAGGAAAAATGACGATTTTTACACTCGATCTCAGACGTAATTCGTGGTGTTTTTGAGTTGAAACAGATTTCTAATTTGGTTAAAGATACGATCCGGGTCGCCGGTGATATTATGCATTATTTTCCGTGAGAAATAGACGCCGCGGACTGTCACGTGGGTGTCCGCTATACTCACGATAGCCAACTTAAATTCTGACAGTTCTCGTGCCATGTCTTTCTCTGTTGCAAGTTTCGTTAAATTGTTCTCGTTGATAATTGAGACTTACTTGATACTTGCTTTTACATAGGAGGGGTTGATATATAGATCGAATTTGATGAGATAAATAACAATGCCATAATTTAATTAATAGAAAGTTCCGGTATCAAGTATATATTTTTCTTTGTATATTTCATATGTAAGTGGTGTGTAATTCTATGATATTTATAATATATGATATGTTTTATTAATACAGCGTTATTTTCTGTTTCTGCTGCTGGCCTCGTCACTATATTCCAGGTTAATTAATGGGTTTACAATGTTCAATGAGTTTTTATTTTACAAAATAACCCTAATTAAAATAAAATATTATACATCCAAGTGTTTCAAATGAAATCATCTTCGCAAAATATACGTAATATGTAGCCGGTATTATAAATGCCATTAAATTGTTTTATTTACTTAATTAAAGTTGTGTTTCAATTATTATTATTTTTTTATTTATTAAAAGTAACTTTGATATTGAGTAGTTGAGTTTTTCTCTCCTTTCTATTTGCGATAACTTGCTCATGATCAATCACGTCAGGATGCCCGAAAGTTATACAGCTATCATTGGTTCCTATCTTTCTATGCTGTCTGATGTTACTGATCAATTTAGAGTATCATGAATTATGGATTTAAAACGAATAAGATATTTGGTCGTTTAATAAGTATTTACAGTTTTGTTAAATTATTTATTATTATGTCCATTTTTTCAAATCAAAAATATATATGTATTCTCCATTGTTGTTGAGGACTTCATCTCATTTTTCAACCAATTTGTCGATGCCTTTTTTATAAAAATCGGCTGGTCTGATATCGAAATAGTTATCGAGCCAATTTCTTAGTTTATCATCATTGTTGAACGTACATTTGATTGGAGAGCGACTGAAAAGAGTGTGGATTCAGCAGAATTTCCCAGTTGAGCTGATGGATGATCATTTTGACAAGTTGAGTGATGTGTGTTGAAAATGTTCATCTTTTAAGCTCAAAAATTATGAAAAACGGCAACACTGCCGTTTTAGAGCAGAAAAAATACATTTTTTGCCATAAAAAAACAAAATTGCGGGAAAAAAGCATTTAAAAAAAGACACAAATAATTTTTTTTATTGCTGGTAGAGTGCTTTTTACCTATTACGCCATGGCAACCTCATCTCATATGATTTATTTATAGTATTTGAAGCAATAACTTTATATGTTGAGATATTTTACAATTTGTTCACTATGCTGGCATATTTCTGATGAATTTTTAGACATTTGTGCATTTATATTTAATTGTCTATACATTGGTGTACCGTAAGTCCTGGTAAATCACGTCACGATGAAGTATTTAGTATACAGTTTAGTTCATAGTGAACTATAGTTATTTTACATTGTATTTTGTGCGCAGAGTAGAATGATATCTGCCGACAAATCACTGAAATGAGAGATTAAAGATGGTATGATCTTATAATGACTTAAATTATCCCCGCATTGTCATTTGTGGATTCATATTTTCGTCAGAACTATACCTAATCATTAATTTATTTACCTCTTCATAGTAAATCATCATAACAAGATAACTTCCAATGCTGTTCATAGCTAATTGCAACCATGCTACCATTATTCTGGGCAACTTCTATGTTTCTTTTGACCCCAAGCCAAAACAATAAATCATAAAATATACCAGATAGCATATTCTAGAATCTTTTAGAAGTTTGAGTTTACCATGACATTGACCAGATTACTTAATAAATGATGTATTATTAAAAATATTTTTTATTAGGAGAACACATTCTTATTGTGAAGTTGTAATTATTCAGAACATAAGTCTGTGATATTTTAAATACTAATTAAATGTATCAATTAGAAAGATATACATACAAAATAAATTTTATCAAAAAATATTGTTGTTGCGCTACCGGTATTCGCACCGGGATCTCTTTTCCGATCTGGGGAAGATGCATTACTAATTATGCTACAGCGACAGTATTTTTGATGACAAATTTCCAAATCTATACGTTACATTTTTTCAAATTAATACATCTATCGTTCCATTATTTGAAGGCCATCTACTTTGTTTTTACGGAATCTCAAATACCTTTGAGTAAACCGATAGCAGATGTCAGAATTTACAATTCATCACTTATTTTTTAATTGATTGTAAATAAATGGATAAAATTATGATTATTTTTACATGTTTTTTTTATCTGACCATTCCAAAAAAAGAGTATGCTCCTCATAGACCAAACAGAGACTTGTCTGTTGACTTATTACTTAATCCTACCTCTTATTTTTAGGCGATTCTTTTATTTTTTGTAAACGTAGCTACCAAAATGTTGGTACTATTTTCTGTTAATTTTTTTTTTTTTTTTACTGGAAACGTTAGAAAAACAAGGTATCAAAATGTACAAAAAAATATTTAAAAACATTTTTATTTTCAATGAGACATCACAGTTACATATTAATTAACAGGTGACAGGCAGGCCAATGGGTTAACTCAGCGCGGCATCGACATCCGGTTATAGCAAATTATAACAATTAAGATCAGATTTATTTAACATTTCTGTGTTTTTCCGTGTAGTCTGTGGATAGCAAGACGAGCAAATGTCTCCATTCTGCAAGGACTACACGTCAATTGACTTTTGTAAGAGACCGGTTTAGAAGCCAGGACTCCCTTGTTAGTCCCAATCATAAAAGCTAATAAAACTACGCGACTTTAATGCAATTCTTTTTTTGTACGGTTGAAGAAAAAAAAAAGCAATCATTATTTTTAATTTAACATGGGTTAAAAATCTAACATGTAGGTATTTAAAAAATATTGCACCGTACTGTAGCAATTTTTGAGATTTTTTTTTACGAAAAAACCATGAATACGTGGGTATTCTAACTAAAAAAAAAAAGAAAAAAGTAAACAGATATAATTTTATCATAAGTGTCGATAGACAATGATTGTTGTTTTGAACAAAATCAAAGCGTCTGATAACAGAATTTGCATTCAAAATCAGTGAAACAAAACAAACGTAAGATGTTAATATTATTCAAGATACACTAGTAAATATTTCCAGTGACGAGAGTGATTTTTCACCATCGAAAAAAAATCTAAAACGAGCATGTGTATTGTCTAATAGTGACACTGAATGACCAATTATGTTATTGTGTGTATAAACAAATAAAAAATAAATTCTATTTTTTTAAATGCCGCACTTTTTCAATTAAAAATATAACTTTTCGAATACAAGACTTGCAGGTGATTTATATTCTAACATATCTCCAATTTTACACAATAGTCTTTGGAACGTAACCGTGCAAAAAGAGAATCGGGTGTATATTGTTCAGTGTAGGAAAAAATAAAATATATTTAATAGGACTATTAGCAATTTCGCAAAAGTAAAAAAAATTTCACCTTCCAGCATCCGTTAAGTGCTGTCTTTATATATATAAAGCTTATAAACATAAATCCATACAAAAAGATTAGATTACATAGTCAATTTTGATTGATGACATAATATTCAATTATTTAAATAATAAGTCAATTGATTTGGAACGTATCCTTCAATTTACATCTTGCGAGAAGGAAAGTTAGCCTGGTTTTCCAGTCTATCAATATCCAGGTTTGTTGAGGGCGCTTTTTTGATGACAGATTAGCAGAATACTGAGAAAAGTGGAGAAGTATGTGAAGATCGCACGGGGAGTCGGCGAGAAATTAATAAAGGTCACATTTCATCAAACTAGTGATGATAAACCATTATTGTGACTGTAACGATAATTGGAAACTAAAATTTAACTGTTGGGGAGTTTAGTTTGTAGCATACTTGTCATTGCTCGAAGAATTATGAATAATCGTTATCATCTGCGTGTAGTTTTCTGGGTTAATCTGCTATGTATATATAACCTTTTTTACCGGTGAAAATCTAAAAACATTTTTGATCAGTTATCAATCATTGTTATAATCACAGTCATGATGACAATTTAACCATCACTGACGTCAATGTAATGTGAATTTAACAATTTCAAATCGACAGAATTTTATATTTTCGTAAAAAGCAATCACTTTGTGGTTTGATTTATTACGTTAAATAAAACATTCGGGACATATTAGATTAAATAAAACTTGATGTGTGTTTTAAGCCACTTGGGTATATATAAATTAACTTATAGTAACTGTCCCTCATTTTTCATAGGCAAAACTGCTTGTAATGTTAACATTTGTGTTAAGGAGCATCTTAAATTTAAAGAGGGAATGGACATCTGCGTACTCTGGAACGTCGATAACGCTGTTATATTCTCCGACTCGCAAGCAGCTCTTGAATCCCCCTCTGCTAATATGAAAGTTTGTTTATTTAATTTGTACAGCAACAATAAACAGGTGTCATTTGTTTGGATTCCTGCACATAAGGGAATTCATGGAAATGAATAAAACAAAATTAATTTTCCCCCATCAATAACATATCCCAATGATAACAGACTTAATATTGTAAAAAAAATGTATGAATTCTTTCTGGACTGCACAATGGATGGATCCAAATAATCATAAGGGTAATCAGCTTAAAATAATTCAAAGATCTATTTTCCGCACCTGGTTCTCCAAAAGAACAATAATGAGAATTGGGCATTGCTAGGTAACCTCACATGTATTCAGATTGAACTTAATAGATTTCCGAATGTGTGAGTGTGGTGCCGAGGAGGAAACCCTCGACCATATCTTTTTTGCCTGTCCATTGTGGATCACAGGTTTTTTTTTACAGTAATCTCGTCAATGGTAATTTTCAACTCCCGGTTAATTTGTGTAATCTTGTTTCCCTTAACTCGCCACATTTAATCTATAAATATATATTTATTTGAACAACAATGGCATTGACTGTAATATAGTATTTCCTATTCCATAATATTATTGTACTTTTTTCTATAAAATAAGAAGAGCATCTTAAATTTTTAAACATATAATTGAAAAAAAAACCCATTAATTTAATAATAGCACAGGGGTAAAAATATCCTCCATAAAAACGAGTTTGGTCTCCCGTTGGACAATTAGAGGCCCTTGAGATAAAAAAGCAGTGAATAGTGGTAGTGCAATTCTTAATAACCAAATACATTTATCCATTAGCCCCATATTAGGTATATTTCCTTTTTAATCAATTTAATATCTATCAACATTGTACTTTCCCCTCCCTTGATGTTCTGTCTCTCTTTTTCGCATGTAATTTTTTTTCCCTCTTTATGTATATATAAGAGAATTATTTTTGTATTTATTGTTAGTTTAAAATATGCCCTGACAATGCTTGAACTAAGCGAAACCGGTTGGCGTTTAATAAAATTTATGGTTTTACACAAAGTGATTGTGTTTTATTTAATCCAATAGAATTTTAATAAACCGGGTATTCAGGCTGAGCTTCTGCGACACCCCTGTGATACGTTTCGTAACATTTTTGTAAACTTTATTATTAGTAAATAGCTGATACATCTGGCATAGCAAGGGTATCACCCCCTTCCACTCTTAGGACTTGTGAGCCTATGTTAAACCCTTTACTGAGCCTTTAGAACCTTTCATCTCGCCAGACGTCGTATAATACTTTACAGGCATTTAACAAATGAAAAACTATATGTAATTTGTATGAGTTTCATTATTTATTTTTGTGAGTACATAATTTTTTGACAGCATATATAATATTTATGACGCAGGAAACATCACAGCATCACCACAAAATTAAAATAGGAAATGTCATGAAAATTTTAGAGTTTTTTTAAACAGAGTCTCATCGAATCTACAATTTAGAAAAACAAACTTTGATAATATTTCAAAACAAAGTCAATGATTTCAATATGTGTTAAAAATAAATTTGTTTATAAATTTTTAAAGACTCTAAAAACGTTTACAAAAAATATTTTTTTAAAATTAAAATTATACATAGAAAATCTGATATTTAAGATCTTATAAATAATTATGATTTAAAATATCCATAAGATGAACACATAATTTATTCAATTATTTTATATATGTAAGACTAGTATTTGGTTTAGATAAATATTAGGGAACAAATAGTGTAACAGTATCGTCGCTAAATAAAATGAATTTTTTACATGTTTTGCGTGTACTATAATTATTTTATCAAAAAAAAATACATAAGATGATAAATCAAATAAGTCAAAAAAATGTGCTCATATACACATGATACATTATTAGGTTTAGAAAAAATATATAAACAATTTTGTATAAATTCTCCCAATTTCGGTGTAAATATTTTTCTAACTAAAATAATTAAGTCATAACGTGTAATATTTAATATCATTTACAATAGGTGTCAAATTGTAAATAGAAATTAGTAATATAGCTGTCAAACTATTTGTACTAAATAGTTCTCATTTTCGCAGCGGTTCCTCGGTGGTTGCAACAAATGTTCACATCTAATCTGGAAACGGCTTGTTAAACTAACTGCATAAAATATACAATAAAATGAATCAATATTATTTCACTTCATTAAATTATCTTTATGTTTTAAAAACGTGTCAAGTTTCATAAACTTTTACCATATTCAGGGTGGAACATATTTAGTTTACAATATTTTATGCGTGGATACGAGTCGAAAATGTTCAAAGAATATGCGGCAATTCTGCACCGTTACGGAAAATATTATTGTTCAAATTTTTTACAGTATTTTAATTCTACGTACTTCCAAACGTATCCATTATTAATTAATATTTTTGCTTCAGGTCCTAAATCATCTGATTAAATATATTTGATGACATTTTAATTTCTTGTATTCAATATATAATTTGGAATCAATAAAATATTTTAATTAATCAAAATAATCGCATAAGATTTTTTAAAAATCTCTGCACGGTTGAGTCTAGGCACATGTTCCTTGAACATTTTCGACTATAACCCACCCATAAGGTATTGTGGACTAGAGTGTTTTATTTTACCATAATTTAAAAAAATAATAATAACGCAACGAGTGAATTAAAAATTAAATATACGAAGCTGGTCTTACGTTGAAGGTAGTGGAATATGCAGATTCATAGAAATTTATATGCAGGAGTTTTGGCGAAAAATTCATATTGAAAATTCTATGATATGTTTTAGAAACGTGCAGAAAGTTATGTATCACATTTTGAAGACATACGTACAAAGCTATGGTTGGATTTTTTTTTTATAAACGCACAGATTTCGTTGTCGCGTTTTACACGACGTGATTTACAAACGGAAAATATGTTTGTATTTTAATAAAAAATTTAACATAACACCAGGGAATTTGGCAATACATTTGATCAACCGCATCTTTTTACTGATATATTCGTCAGTAATAAATACATACAAATTAAAGTGACATAATTGACATTTAAAGCAGTATTCATTTAACGGCATTATTTTAAATATGAACATGATATTTACCAAATTTACAACTAAAGCAACTTTCAGTTGTACTTGTATTTAAAGATATTAGGAATATTCATTCTGATGATGACAAACAACGTTCCCTCTAACACTGCAAAATAATAGAGAGCTCCATTCGTCTCGGACCGCTCTCGTCTCTGTTATTCCAAGATTGCGTGCGGGTGGTGCAGTGCAATATCGCCTACATCTTAAACAATCCCATGCACGGGTCTCTGCCGTTGCCGATACAAGAAACCATGGCAAACGTCATCCTCGTAACGAGGGACCGCCGAAGAGTGTGCGCTGGGCAAAATAAATTTTTTTACGAGTATTTTTTTCGACACAAATTTTTAATGAATTAATGATAATAGTTATAGATCATAACATAATTCTACTTATGTAACATACATTTATCTACCTTTTTTAAAGTCGACAATGCCATGAAGTCAAAAAATTTCAATGTGCCTGCAATATTATCTCGTCATAAAATTCACATTTTATAATGTTGATGCAAAAAAATAAACAATTTACCATTAATAGGTATTATTTATTACGAAGACATTCATTGGATATTTTTTATTTATTGATCAGATTATAAATGATGGTCATAGAACGCTGACAATATTTCAAGTGCGCGCTATGGTCAAGAGCTCTGAGCGCGCGCGCAGTTTAGAGGGAACACTGATCACAAACCAATGTGATTTTGTTTTATACATTTTTTAGCATAAATTATATATTTTTTTTATATACACTAGTTTAAACATTAACATTTAATTTCTGCTATAAAAGGACATTAATTATCTTGTAATGCATTTGATAATAATTCTTTTAACAGTGCTGTTTTTAAAATTTGTTATAGTGTGCATTGAAGGGAGGGTATTCAAACTGTATTATAAAAATTGTGTAAAACACTGACCCCCGCCTAACAAATAGATCATTTTTAATTGTTTTGATATTTTGCATATATTTAAAACACTTAAGTGGCAGTAATTTTTTAAATATATGTATATTGTATACAAGATAGAATTCAATATATGTGAGTAATAGATGTAGTCAGCTCGAAGAACAAAATGTTTAGTAATGCACATTCCTATAATCTGGTTTAAAATACAACATCTTCCAAAAACAAGCTAGCTAGCTTCCATACTGGCGGCCATTCAAATTTCTGAGTAGCGAAGACAGCTATTGGTTAAATTCTAATATAAATAGCAGCGAACAAATGCGATTTACATAAAAAAATAGCTAAGTTTGACTATTCATAAATTAGAAAAATAAATAAAAGTAGTTGCTGACTTTGCAACTTACATTCACATATACCATACATATTTAAAAAATTACTGTCACTAGAATAACTAAAAATGAGCTATTTGATAATTACAATACTTTACGTAGGAGGCTTTGATATTGTTGCCATTCTGCGAAGAGTCATTAAAATAGTTGTACATATTTATTTCTTGAAGAATTGCATGCTCTGTGAAATCATTCTCAATTGAATTAAGAAATGAAACAATAATTGTGGAAATTGTAAGATGTACATATTAAACAAATATACTTTATATAAACATTATGTATGGTGTTAAATGTAATATAATTGAAGTTACAAAAAATAACCACTACTACATAGTATTCTTTTAAATTAATGTATTTTGGCTCTTGGCTTCAATCCAAAATGACTATATTTTATTATGAGATGTTTCTGGATATTTCAATTAGAGACTTTTCGCAGAATGGTGAAAATGTATAGGGTCAATATGAACGACGTTACCACCTGACAGTGCGGCATTATAAACAATACTCAACGTATTTTAATCTCCTGTATTTTAAAAGCCATAATCATTGGCGATTAATTAATAAAAATATATTAAAATCCCGCAAAATTTGCACAAAACAAATTGTTAAACTGAAAGAAATTTATGTTAAGATTTGTTTTACATTAAATGAATGAGTAAAAATTAAATAAAATCATAAATTTTGCCGTGACTACGTCCTAAAAATGATGGAGTACCATCTTAGCAGACCACAATGAAAGCGTAGAATGTGCGAAAGTCCGTCGCAAGACGGAAGCGGAGAAGACGCTGGATACGTGCAGAATAAAATAATTAATGCCCCCCCCCTCCCGTTTTACAAAATAGGCACAATGGTTAATGCAAGCTGACAGTTTTGAAGTAGTATATAAAATGATTGTATATTGACTAGCTAACTATGTGATAGTAATGAACTAAACAGTGATTGTGTGATTAGTGTTCAATTGTAACGATGATTGGTAATTCGGCGAACAATCACTGATCACAATCGAAACCTCTAACGGTTAAATTTTAGTTACCAATCGAACACTAATGATAATACAATAACGTTTTAGCTAATCATTACTACGTGATATATAAATATGTACAAAATATTAATTTAAAAAATCTTACAAGCCATTTTGTTGATTATTCTCGTCTCAATCTAACGTTGCACTAAATTACTAAATAATATTTGGTTTAAGTATTTCAATGTGTAACAACGCATCTTCCTTGATATACGATATAACATTAATATCAAACTTTAAAGACAGTTACACGGGGACAACTTTTGAGCGAGTTTATTGATCGGGTCAACAATCTAACGACAAATTCAAATATACATACTTAATATTGACGGCACCAATTTATTATTATCATTTTTCCATCTGCCGTTTCTACATGATGGTAGACAGAAAGACATTTATGCAATCTCGCGAATCGTGAGTATTATAAAAGGCGGTCGGGTCAAAACATTTTGTTTTCTGCTTTCGGATCATTTAAATAGATTCGCATAAATGATATTGTCTATGTAAATGCAATACCGCGTAAGTGCTGCTTGTAAATATAGTCTGTAAGAACAAAAAAACTGTTTTCTGCTACTAGAGAGAACGATTCTTTTGTCGTGGTATTGATGTGTCAATTGCGATAAATCTATTATTCTGTTATTAAAATTTGAATGCATCAATCTGTCTTTTGAAATTGATCAATTTTATTACACAATTGAGGTTGATAATGGATATCTTGTCTAAATTGTACTTGCTGGGACAAGTCTCGACAGGCATACGCTTATAGCTTAGATGGGCAGTATTTGGGAAATAAAAACAAGCTAAAGGTTCATAATCAACTTGAACCTTCCAACAGGTGTTATTCAAATTTATAAGGTGGCCAAGCGAGGAGTGGATAGGACTGTGGTGACACTGCACGCGCCACACTGACATGGCCGAATTGGGATGCACCCATCAACCATACAGAGCCTGAACCAGAATAACGGTTAACGGTTACTGCCAAGCATTTACCAACCACTTCTCTGCAGGCCGTCCTTACACTAGCATCGCGATAAACAAAACAGTACAGTACAGTAGGCACAAACATAGGTTATGCTGTTACCGATGATGCTAACTGAGTATACAATAGGTAGGTATACTGCGTGTAAAGAAAATGTTAGAATTTTTTTTTATTTTGAGAACAATTAAAATAGACTATAATTGTAAATTTATTACTTTAAAATAGGCAAGTTCTTTAATCGCTTGATACCGTACTCTGATTCCAATTTCGCTTAAAATATTTTCTACAATTTGTTCAAAGTGTTCAAAACCATTTATTTAATTAACTAGCTTTACAAATTAGCAAACTCAATACAGAAATAATTGTATTTTGACATTTAATTTAATATTGGTAATAATATAACTTAATAATAGCCTGAAAAATGCAAATTCGCTCGCTTGACAGATGATAAACTATAACCTACAAATTTTGTATACGCAATCACCGAAATATGGAATCATAGGTTGAAATACACTAAGAACATAAAACATTTAGTGTTTCAAGTAAAACATGTAGAAATGTCATACGCAGTTTTCAGTATGAATAAATCTCTTTCAAAAACGGTAGCCTTAAGTCAAAATTGTTTGAAAAATGCAGAAAATCTGCAGACGTCACGATTCAGTAAAAAAGTATTTAGTTCTGTATAATTTTAAGGATTGAAAAAACAAGTAAGGTTCGTGCAAGACCTAAGTGTTAGCAAATCGCGGAGCAGAATGCACATGGAGTTGTTACAAATGGTTCGCAAAAAACTCACAGCTAGACAAACGTCATAGTTACACTAATTCGGGTAATAACGGCGAGAATTTCGTAGGGTCTTTTCATAATATAAAGATTATTTAATTAATTTTTAGTAATGCACAGCTTTTTTGCTTGTATACAATGCATGCCCCTGCTTATAAGTGCTCTTTCATTTATATACCTTGCTCTAGTTACAACATACACCTTACACTGTGACACGCAATCGACACGAAGATATTACGAGCTTCTGTCTTACAGCATCTTAACCTTCTGACACAATCTCGAGGCAATCATAGTTAGAATACCTTCAACACACATACCTCAACTTCTACAGGCCTCAAGCCTCGTCTCAGAATACCAGCAAATCAGTTAGTATAAACGGCAGAGACACATAAATTTGTTTTAAATTGACGCGACGTATATTACGCAAATGACTAAGCGGTATTGCATTTTCACTGACAATATTATAAGATGAATATTTTAATATGTTAAGATTGATTTACTCATTTAATTATGAAATATGAAAAATTTACTAAGTGTACATTTTTTATTTCTGAAGAACAATAATTTTTCACGAGTTGCCTTTCTGTAACTAGATTTTTTTTTAAATGAACCAAACAAGCAATTTAAAATGGTGGTCTAGCACAACTTGGAAACATATTCATCTGTTGACGGCGTTTAATTACCCATCACAAGCGTTAGCAGAGCGCGTGACTGTAGAATCAAATCCGCTATTGTAATTATATACTTCTCGATTAAGTATCTCTCGTGTAGAGGAATAAATAGATGCGTGGCAATAGGTATAAAATAAATTATTACTAATACAAATATAACGCGTCGCTAAACAAAATTGTCTCTAGTACGTTTGTTGAATTTGGATTAATAAATACATTTTTGATCACAACACACATTCACCGTTCCGGTTTGTGTCCCGCAAACACTAGCATTGTCTTTTGTCTGATCGTCTTTTTATAAATTTACTTTTCCTCGTACTTTATTCTAAAACAGTCCACTTTAAAATGTCTGCACATTTGCCGCACCTGAAATGAAATAATTGACATGATTAATTCCAAGAGTCGTGAGATGTTGGTACACCAAAGATCATGACCGAGAGGATATTCCAGTGGATGCGACCTAGAGGGAGGTCAAGGACGAGGTGGAGTGACTATGCGGAAAAGGACCGGAGCAGAATGGGAGAGTCTGGGAACTGGACAAGAATGACCAGGGATATGAGTCGGTGTAGAGCACTTATGGAGGAGGCAAAATCCCATCTTAGGATGTAGTGCTATGCAAGACAAAACAAGGATGGTTCGCCGATTTCCGCTTCTCTCGATACTGGCGATGATGAAGTTAATGTCGGGAGGAGAAATAAAATGCAGAAAGATGTTCACAGGCTACGGCGAGAATGAGTTTCCGACTGCAGCGCACCTCCTTTTATTTAGTCATGGTGATGCCGGACATTAATTATTATTCATTACATTTAATATTGGGTCCAATCACGATATTATTCCCATTCCAACAATGTGCTCAGCCAATAAACCACCCCTCGTAATCAATGTCAATCTCTGTTTGCGACCGATCGCTCGTCTTTAACTGTCTTATTTTTAATTACATCAATTAGCGGTCGTCCTCTGGTGCCGTCGGTACTTATATCACATGATGATTCACTGTCAGAGAATCTTAGATTACTATACGGCGTTTGTCATACTGTTCGACATATGACATCATATAATAGTTTTGAAATACTATCTTGAGGTACATGAAGAAACTAAAAACTAAGAAACTAAATAGCACCCTTTCAAAAAGTCATTTCCATAAGTGAAAATAACAATTTTTTATTTTAAAAACAAAGATAATTGTAGAACTATAAACAGTTTATGTGTAAAACGCCCTTGAGGTGAAAGTTTTTACGAAAATGGTGCTGCACAAATTATCCATTATCATTTATTATAAAAAAAAAATCTCACCACGCATGTTCCGTAGTGTATGTGAGCACTCACAGCCAAAAGACACATGGCGTACAGCAGGAGGGGCTCCGCTGCCGGCGCCGCAAGCGACATCAGCGCGCAGCCGGCCAACGGTAGCGAGAGCGGATTGCAGGCCTCGCAGCGCGTACCGCTCATCTGCGACACTATCAGTCGACACTGGGGATAACGTGTCATATTAATTGAAAAAAAAAATATTATTTGACATGGCCGCAACTTTGAAGTGCAACACAAATTTTAATTATTTTTATCATGTTTCAAATTAAAATTATTTTTATCAAGACTAGCTATAGTTTTGACAAATATTAACTGGAAAGGCAGAATGGTTATCCACAATTGCAAAATTTAACAAATGAGGAATACGACCCTGTATTTTATATTGTTATACGAGTATTATAAGAATGGCAGGGAGAATTTATAATTGGTGGAAAGATAACAAAAAAATCTACATTTTGCTGATGACACCGTCCATCTTCATGGCTAGTGAAGTGGTTAAACTGAAAAAAAATAGAATTCGAGAAATACATTGGTCTAAAAATAAATACTGGGTGCACTAATCACTAACGCAGGAAACTCAAAGACGTGAGGCGGAATCTGGTGCCACGCGGCCGACACTGTAGCCGCGACACCCACCTCCAGCAGCAAGTCACGTACGATAGCTTCGGAGTCCGGTCGACAGATATGGAGACAGAGGGAAGGCGAGCCGTTCGGTAGAACGGCTCGCGCTCCCTCTGTCGACTTCAACAAGTCTTATATTTAAGTGTAACTTGCCTTGCACATTTGAATTTAATATATACCTGTATAAAATAGTTTGTTCTCATACCGGATCAAGAATACATCATCAACACAAACCCAAGGTATAGTAATCTTTCTTTAACACACCCTAGTTGTCATCCTTCTCTACAATACCCTTAAAGCAATGTCTCTTGTTATACTGTGATACTCTGTAATTTATTACATTCAAATTAACTATCTTATTTTTGAACGATCAGAAGACTTCAATAAATGTTTATTTATTTTATCACATCCCTGATGTTAGCTTCAACGTATATTCATTCTGAATATTGATGTCAAATAATTATTTCTGTGTCTAGTCTACCTGAGCCAACTGAGTTAAGGCGCCACTTGCAATAATAATTCATATTTTGGCGTTTTTTACGAAAATGTGGGTTTTTATTATTCATTTATATCAGAAATTATTCAATAGATTTGACTTTTTTTTCAACTATTACTTGGATTGGATCTTTACATTAATATAAAACTAATAAACTGAATGTTATTTGTCATAATTAAGACAATACAAATATTATAAGAAAGACCGTGACCATTAGATGCATTTTAGGCATTGTACAAAATTGAGTCAATGCGCTAAACGAATGCGTAGACGAAGTATATTTTCTTATAATCTTAAAGCCAAGATTACGGAGACAAATTTGTAGGAAACCAAATCAGCAAAATGTTAAAAATTAATAGAGTTATAAATCATTCAATTTGCAGTACATTTGATGAATTTTTGACGTTTTTAAAATACTTTGTTTTAGTAAAAACATACGTTTTTAAATAATAAACTATATTTACTCACATGCTTTGAGGCTTCAACTACTATTTAAAACTAAGTTTAATATTAGAAACACAATAATCATTTTTTAAATAATATATTTCCAGTCTTATGAAACACGATAATTTTAATCGTCTATCGGACCTTCAGAACCCCGATCAATTCGGCGATGACGGACGTGGTTTTTGTACTCCGTTGGATTTTCATTAAATTTGCCTATAAAACACATTTTATTACAAATTTTGACTACACTATGAATGAATATTATACTTATTCTTGATACCAATTGCTTATTTTTGTAAATTATATGGTTTTGGGCTGTTTTTATACGAAAACAGATTATAATTTTGACTTCTGAACATAATACATGTGTCAAAACCTACGTTACGGATCTGAGCGCTAAGAATCTGACAACGCATGCGCGGCTTGCATCGCATTGCGTCTCTTATCTATGGCATTGCGCATCTAACGCATGCGCCTCAAGGGCATAAACATGATTCAACGCATAGATAAGATTCAACGTGACATTCGTGAACCTGTGTTTTTTTTTGTTGGGTTTGGTTCTCATTATATTTTATTATACAAATTATTGTTCTGAAATTACTGCCTCCTGTGACTCAAGATGCCTAAGGTCAAAAAGTATCCATTGACACGCTCTACGAAATATTCCAACAAAATTTTAAATGGTTATCTTCTTGGAATAAAAATCGCAACGTAAGTTGATAATTTTTACCATTTCTATAACAATTATCTATTTGATTTAACAAAACAAATTACATAGTTCAATATACATATATTATGTAGTGCAGATAAATTATTTTTTATTGGAAATACATGTCCTTAAAGATAAATAATCTTATCAAAAGAATTATACATGACAGACTTGTCTGATACAAATGTATTTGTTATAGTCATATAAATGAATAAAGATGTATTTTAATATTTTAGACATAAAAATACTGATAACTAAATAACAATAATAATATTATTAATTATTTTCAGGATGTTCCCGAACTGAGTATTGAATGTGCGGACTCGTGTGAACTTCCTAAATTGGATGGCAAAAGAGTGGTCGACGACATACACCAATTCTTTTCTCTAATTAATCAAATTTACTCCCACAAGTCGATGTTTGGGTGCACATGAACGAATATTGAATATGTGAAAGAACATAAGATTTTATTTCTAAATTCAGTTTAAATTGTAATAAATGTGAATCAAATTTTGTTTTGAATACGTGTGAAGAAAAAAAAAACGAAATTCTGAATAACGATAATGCGCTCGATGAACAACTAATTATTTAACAGTGAATAATAATACTTTTGTCATATTTTCATTTATATTTTAATATTAATAAATATGTAATTTATTAAAACAATAAATAAATATTTAAAAAAAAAACTTTTTTTATTACAACCATAGTATGATTATTATATAATATTAGCATAAATAGTTTTCTCTTCACAAATACAGCTGCTTCAAAAGTTGTCAATATTATTTATTAGTATGAATTTACGTCAATTTTTTCCTTATAAATCGGGGGCATGATTGTAATAATCATGTTTATCGACACAATGTTTTTTATCATAAACATAACAATTCTTAGGTGAGAACTTTAACAAATTATTTAATTTTCGCCTGATAATTTCAAATGGCAACACATATGTATTATGAATGTTGAAGGAATGCCTATTTTCTGATAGCTTTATTACCTAGGAATTAAAAAAAATCAACAATTGTATACTTGTCCTTTTCTATTGATACCTTTCACTCTAGCAATATTTACGTAAAAAATAACGCACTTTTATGTTTACTTGATATTGTAAATGAATTAACTATTAGTCTCGTCTTGAAAGGGTATGCAAAATGCAAAAATATCTCGAAATTCAAACTGGAAAAATGAAAGTAGCCTCTTAAATATTAACTACCCTGAGACTAGTCACAGACGCGTCAACTAACTAATGTGATTATAATCCAATATTCAAGAATACGGAAAGACAGTGACATCAAACAAGCAATTAATATAATTAATTTAAATTGTTAACTTTGTTTTATTAACCACTTAATGAATTAAAAATACATCTAATTGACATAGAAAATGGTATTAATATAGTCCTATAAACAGTTAAACTAACAATAAAAATGTCGACTACCTCTGCATATTTATACCCCAAAGAATGTACGAGTTGACATTACCACTGTAATAGAACAATGAATTGTGTCTCGATGACCTCAATGGTGCGTGAAAGTCAAGCAGATCAATAATCAACAATACGATATATTATTTAAAAAATATATTAACATATATTTTTAAATCTGCCATGTAAATAAGTATCAAAATATACGTGAAATACTGGAATGATTAAAAATTACATTTTTTACTTGCAATACTTTACGTAGGAGGGGTCGATATGTGTTGCGTAATATTTTATATATGACCACTAAATTTTAAAATGTTTAAAATCAATCATTTAAAAGCAATGCGTTAAAATAATTACTGGAAGATAGGAGACCACAAAATTTCATTAATTCTAGAACCTAGAAAGGGACACTCACGCTAACATTGCTAAATAGTGTTCCCATGAGCACGAATACAGTTCTGGGATCGTGATTGAGTATGTCGTTGGGCGAGACGAGCACCCAGAACGTGTTGAGCGCGATGACTCCGCTCAGCGCCCACAGCGGCCGGCTGGCCTCGAGGAATCCATATCTCTGGCCGCTGTTGTCCGCGTAGGATCTAAAAATATGACAATGAATAAAAATTCAAATTTTTAAACGACATCAATATGATTCATTTTAAAATTATATCAATATAGTTTATGTTCAACTTAAGTTTTCTTGGTTGACAAAAATTTCAATTTGTTTTATGTCCCAGAATACCTAGTTATGTACGGGATGTAAGAAATCTAGTCTACGATATTTTACGGGTGGATACCTGACTGAATTACAAGTCGAAAATGCTCAAGATATATGTGCCTAAACTCAACCATATCAGAGATTTAAAAAAAAAATCATAATTATGCGATTATTTTGATTAATTGAAATATTTTATTAATTCCAAATTATATATTGAATATAAAACATTAAAGATCATCGAATTTCGAGCGGTTGGACTATTTTTTGTTAGATAAATTTAGGGCCTGAAGCAAAGATGTACAGGCTGGCTCAAAAAAAGTGAGAACATGTCGTAAAATGTGATATAATTACATCAAAATTAGTTTAACTATATCAACAATAGCTTTAATAGTTAACTAATTTACTTATTTACCTATTTAGATATATTATGTTTTATTTCGACAATTTCCCGTCACCATCTTTGATTATTAATTTTCTCATGTTTTTTTTTTTTTAATTGTTGCCCAGAATGACAAAAATCACTGCAGAAGACCGTATTCGAATTGAAAAACGTTGGGGTGCTAGGATAATGATTAAAGAGTTTCAAAACAAAGCCTGGAGTATAGCTAGACTTTATTAACTTTATTCGTCGTAAGAATGTTGATTTCATCGAGCCAGGCATGTAGCCACCGAACAGCCCAGATTGAAACCCAGTTGGTTATGGAATATGGGGTGTTTTGATGATTTCTGATTAGCTAAATATTGTGGAAAAAAAATTACATTAAGAATTACAATTAATTACATTATGTTTTGAAATAACTCATGTGTTACGAGATGTTCTCACGTTTTTTGGGCCACCCCGTACATAAATAATTGAACAATTTCGCAAATATTTATTTCGAAATACGTAGACTTCAGGCTTAATACGATTTTGTAAAAATTTCAAATAATATTTTCCTTAACAGCGTAGAATTAGCACATATTTCTTGAACATTTTTGACTCGTAATTTAGTGGACTAGGTCTGTTACACCCTGTATATATATATATATATATATATATACTGCATACGCCTGTTAGGCAGCGACAGATTTACTATGAAACTAATGAGACTTCATAGAAATGCCCTCGGAGGCGTCCTTTAAAGCGATTTAAGGACGCCTCAGAGACTTCCACATTTTTATACTATTTTGTTGGTGGTTAAAAAAAAATTAAGAATAATAGCGCCATCACTTAAAGAATCTTAGGGTAAAATGTACGAGGTGCATTTTTTAAATAAGTACCGTTACCGGTTGCCGCGATAGTTTCCTTCATCTGTTGACTCACGACATGCAACGTTAGAGACATTCACATAGTGTGGCCATCTTGTAGTGAGTGGTTGAAATGTTCAAGACAATAGATTAGCCCGCCGACTGGGGTACGGTCCGTGATTCGTTTCTTGAATGCACGAAACATGAAACCAGCTGACATTCATCGCCGAGTGTGTCCTGTCAACTTTTGTCACCTTCCTTTGTCAATAGAATGTTAAGTCATAAACAGTAAGCAATTTGGTGACGATGGTATAATGTTTAAAATGGTAAGGGTGATGTGCAGAAAGCAGCATCCTTGTATCAAGTTGAATTAAATAGTAATAAACGGTAAATGGTATTTCCTTTTTTTCCTGTTTGTTGCATGTTTAAAGAAAATAAATGTACAGAATTAAATAACATTTTGTAGGGCCTAGAATATTATTTCACATTTATCAATTTTTCATGTGAATTTTTAATTAATTAATTTATTTACACATGCATAACATTTATACAGCTGCCAAAAAAAAAAGACAGTTCGTTATTACATATTTTATACACATTTTAAAATTTATTGCCCAACTAGGCAAGCCTGTTTTAGGGGCAAATCGGTACTGACTTGTAAATGTTCCAGAGTGTGACTGGCAGGTTGCAGGCCAGCGATGTGAGATAGATGAGCGTCTCAAACAGAGTACCCGAGTTGTATCCGAAAGGCAGGTCCGACTTCCACAAGCTGTGGCCGAACATACCCGTGGCGAGGAACACAAATGACGAACTCTGAAATGTGACCGGGGACAAAATCAAATTCATTTCTCATTTCATTCTAAAACAATGAAAATTAATCAAGTTAATTTTTTTTTTCAACATTAGCAGGACGTCCTCAATCCTCTTTATAAATTAACTTTTCAAACCGACGTCGCACTGTTCGTTCAAATGTGGCCCGTTTAAATCGCACTTGATTTAACATTGTGAGCTGTTTGATATGCGCAATGCCCGAATTTAAATTCATGAAAGAAAATTATACGTAATTCTTTTTTATTCAATTCCATTTCTGAAAGATTTACGTAATGCTAATTAAATACCAGACTCTATAAATAAATACAGTATATTCTTAACATAACAAATATGTTTACCCATACTTCCATACACGTCCATTAAATATAATAAAAAATAGCTTCGTCTCTATGAGATATCTATAATTTGTTTAATAACAGTAGGTGAAAATCCAGTAATTGTGTGTTCTTGGACATATTCAAATATTGCTGGTCAAAATAAGAAAATATAGATATTTTTAGGCGTATTCTAGTATAATGTGTTAAAAACATTATACAGATAAATAATATTGCTTTAAATAATTAAAAAAAATAATTAGATTCTCATTGCGACATATATGCTGTTTCAGGGAAATGAATGGTCAAATTTAGTACTCAAAGTGTTTTCACATATTATCATATGTATATACAACTTTAAACAATTTGATAGATATGAAGATTGATTAATGGGTGAGAATGGTGAACGTTATATTTGTATAAAGTGATCACTTAAGCCAGCCAAATACAGGTCGCAAGCTCTGTATACTCCATACTTCCATATTTTTCTATTAAACTAATAAAAAAAAAACTTTGTCTCTATGAAATATCTATTTTAATAAAACCAAATTTTTGTTGTGAAGTTGTAATTTCAGAACATAATTCTGTGGTTATTATTAACACTATTAATCAATTAGGTAACGCGTTTTTCAGAATAGGAAAAGGTCCAGGTTCGAATCCCGGTAGCAACCAAATATTTTTCCGATACATAGATTTTTTTTTGTATATCTTTCTAATTGATTAATTTAATTTGTATTTTAAAAATATGTATTTCTTAGCAAAGAATATTCAAAATGATATAATATTACAAATTAGCCATTATTTAAAAATAAATTAAAGTTTAGTATAACAAACAACTCACTAACCAGCATACCGAAGTCGTACCCCCACGGCAGGAACAGCACACCCGTGATGTACTTCTCCCAGTGGCTCAGGTAGAACGACACCAGGATGTTCCACAGCACGAGGTACATGCGCCAGACGGAGATGGTGTGATCGTAGCGCCCGAAGCACGAGTACAGACAGATGGGGACCAGGGCGGCCGCGTAAGAGTCCAGGCCGTGGTCAAACAGCTCGCCCAGGGGTCCCGACGAGCCCGTGCGCCGTGCCTGCTTGCCGTCTATACCGTCTGTTAACGTAAACGAGTTTAAATCATATTGATTCAATAACTGAAGGATTGTGAGATGATTAATTGTAAATTTCTAAACTTACTGAAGATGTTTAGCATCATGTCTGTCCAGTTACAAAGAGATTATATTTAAGAGAGTTACAAATGTTTTTAATGTTTAAACATCTGCCATTTTTAAACAAGCTGACGGATCAGGCTGGCTAACAAACTTAGTAGAGATATTTTCAATCTTAATTTATTAAAAAAGTTTTAACGAAATCTTAAGTTAAGAACTGCGGAGCATTTGTATTCACAAAATAGGTAATTGTTTATTTTGCATGTATTTGATATTTTTAAGTGATACAATTTTTTTTTTTTGTTTATTGTATTCAGTAGAACATAATAGGATACAGTATATGTAATGCCTAATTCCAAAAACCCCTAAGACGACTTTATGTGTTTTTGAGTTATGGATGAAAATGTATAGTTTGAAAGGAAATGAACAAAATATTTGTTTTTACATCAGTATTTTTTCAAAAGATAATTCTATAATGTATTTTTTTTTCTGTATATATCGTTGTGGCTCCCATACTGGATTTTAACATCAACAAGCGTTGTGATTGGCTGATTTCATTTTAGGGGGAATAGCAACTTATACTCTGTCCGCTTTAGGGTATTTTGGTACTAATCTTGATTTTGAACATGCAATATTAATGGTATAAGTGGCATTTGCGAGAAACAATGTGTTCTGCGTGTAACTAACAAAAAATCTACAAAACTGAATATTTTACCCAAATTATCAGAAATTTGACACTACAAACATATATATATATACTAATATATGAAATTAGAACAACCAAATATAACCTATTTGACAGTTATGTAGTTTGCATATTTATAGGTTGATATTTATGGTTGTACATGCGGATGAAGTTCTTAATGAAGGATGGTTTCAGGGTCACCTGGTCATGATTGAAAAAGGTGAATTGTAATTTTCTGGAAGTTGAATCTCGAGTCCCTTTGCAATACATAGTTTTTACATTGAAATAAAATCAGGTATCAAAACCTCAGGTAGAATATAAATCGGTCGGTAGAATATAATTTGGTAAAATTGTTAAAATTATCAGTGAGATGATGCACGATGACCGACCTCATATTTCTATACAGGATCGTCAATGGTATGACCCCAGATTGTTGGTCTGCTTGACACAATTCGTTGTTTTATTACAGCGGTAATGTCAGAATTCATGCACTAGCTAAATCCGCAGTCCCCAGAATGCATTTTTTGAGAAATGAATATGCGGAGGTATTCAACATTTTTGCTGTAACTCTTTATAGGACTGTAATATTACATTTTTTTGTGTCTCAACACAATGGTGACGGATAAATTGTTTTACTTCACATTTTATATTTATTTTTAATTTGATTATGAAAAAATATGTTGACATTATGTAATTTTTTTCTTTGTGTATTGTGCACTTCTGATGAAATTTTCTGCTATTTTACAAATTATGTTAATGCCTCAATAGGGCGTGGATAATAATAATAAATAAAAATCATAAATTCAACCTTAGTTAGTAGGGTTTCGTATATAGCACCCATACTTCAGTCATTGGTGTGAAGTTAAACACTGAGAAGAAGCAGCGTTGATACAATTAACTAACCCCTTCCTTCGCACTGGACACTCACCCAGCGTGTAAGCCACGAAGAGAGAGACGGCCATCAGTAACCAGCACCAGCGGGGCAGCGGGGTTCCGGGGGGCTGGGGGGGCACGGCCGAAGCGGAGTACCCGTAGTCTAGCCAGCATGTCAGTACAAAGTTAGACGCGAGGAGGAGGAAGCCCATGAAGGTCATGGAATTCGGTGCCACCCATTTGGGGACATACTAAAAAAAAAAGAGATAAAATCAATGTACTTTTCACTCTGCTACTCTTTAATTAATTATGGTATTTTAGTTTGGGGAGGAGCAGCCAAAACAATATTAGAGTCCGTTAAAAGAGCACAAAAGATAATTCTTAGGATAATAAATGGTCGCCCTTTTAGATATCCATCAGATCTTATATTTAAAGAGTACAATGCCCTAGACATAAGACTAATCTATATGTTGAGACTCGTCCAATATTTCCATGCTAACAACAACTCACCCCGAGCAATAAATCATGGACACAACACAAGACAAACAATGAACATCTGCACGCCAGTTCCGAGAGCAACAACATTTTATCAAAGATTCTACATGTTCTTAGCTCCGAAACTGTACAACACACTTAGCACTGACTGGAAATTGTTCACTTCCAATAAGATTACACAAATATGGACCCAATATATGATCCAATCGGGTAGAGATCAATCAGAAGCATGGCTATCCAACATTCTAACATAATCATAATACAATACCTACACTAATAATTCACTAGTTCTACATCACTCTCGCTACATTTTTTTCTCTCTATTTTTATTTCGTTTGAATCTTTATCTTTCTTGAATTAAATAACACCACAACAGCACGAAAAAACCGGCTACTTTAACACAGACGGCAGTCTAGCAAAGTAGCCAGGGCAATGCTGTATATAGCAGAGGTGGAGTCTACTCCATCCCAAACAATAAACTGCGAGTATATACTTAATTGCAATATAATTGTATAAATAAATTTTAAATCTTAATTTTTGAAAAATTCATTGAAGTCTAGTATGAAATAAGGTAAAATATTAAAAAAAAAAAACTTCTCAGGAAATTCGCCATCGCTCCACTAGCTCCGGATATTATAAATGCATTTATTTAATATACAGGGTGACACAGATTCCGTCCACAATATTTTAGAAGTGGACATTTTTTAAAAATTTGGGTCGAAAATATTTAAACTGCGTTTTGATGTTAATGGGTTTCGATGTCAGGACAGGAAGGAGTTTTGGCACTCACCACAATCCGGATTCTGCTGACATCTTCAAAGATGTGGATTGTATATTTTACTCATTATTTCGTCAAAGGTTCCGACACAGTATAGACGCGAAGTATCGAGAATGTGTAATATTGTAAACTATAAGGGGTGGGAAAGGCACAGTGCATTATTTTCGTTCAATTACCGCAACTATCGCAGAATTATCAAAAGCCAAACGTGTTCATGTTCATAAATTGAAGAAAAAGGCTGTATCAAGTATCTAGGAATCATAATACATAACAAACTCAAATAGAAAGAGCATATTATTAATCTTACAAACAAAATAAGGGAAACTGCCTACATATTGTTAAGACTCTTAAGAAACATCTTATCACCTATAAATCTAAAAATAATATATTACGCCTTTATTCTGTCACATTTGCAAATACGGTATTATTTGATGGGGAGGAGCATACAAAACTTCCATATCACAATTAGAAATTACCCAAAAAATTATGAGAAAAATAATTCTAAAAAAAAAAGATTATCCAAATGCCCGACACTACAGAATCCAGAGTACCAAAAATAATAGATGTATGTATGTATGTAATTATATAAAAAAAAACAATAATCAAAATTTTAAAAATGAAAAATAAATTAAATGTTAGAAGTGATTTTCGATTTATGAGGTTTAGAGTTACAATTGACATTCCAAAATTTAAATATACTGCAACTCAAAACCACTATATTTATCAAGGCATTATTTTTTTTTTAATAATCTCCCCATTGCAATTAGAAAAATTACAGACTAATCATAAATGATTATAAGATGCCTGTGAACGACGCTCACATTATATTTGTGCCTTTTCATCTATATTGTACTCCTTCTCCTATACACGAATCTCCGATTCTCATAGAGAAATAAAAAATGTAAAAAAAAAAAAAAAGTTGAAATGTGTTACACGCAAAGAAATAAAAAACTAAAAAAATTAGGTCGTAAGGATTAGTGATTACAATTAGCACCGAACTGCCGGCCTGAAAAGACACGTTGCACGATTGTTTCAAAGCGACACTTCACCGATAAGGCGTCCCATGAAGATGGAGAATGCGATTTATTGTGAAGTTGTAATTATTCAGAACATAGGTCTGTGATATTTTAAAATATAAATTAAATATATTAATTGGAAAGATATACATATATAATCAATTTTATCGAAAAAAATTGTTGTTGCGCCGCCGGGATTCGAACCTGGATCTATTTCCAAACCGTAGAAGGTGCATTATTCAACTATGCTACAGCGGCAATATTTTTGACGACAAATTTTCGAACCTATATGTTACACTTTTCAAATGAATACATCTATCGTTCCATTCCGTTGAAAGCGCAATAATAATATTTTTCGATAAAATTGATTTTCTAATTAATACATTTAATTAGTATTTAAATATTATTTTTTTACTTTAATGTATTAAACAGTTGAACTCCGTTATAACGAGTACGAAGGAACCAGTTAAATTTGTTCATTGTAACCGTTACTCGTTATTACAAAAAATATTTAATATCCAATAAAATTAAAAGCAAGTCAAAAAATACAATTGTATGAACAAAAACATTTTAAACAATCACATTATTTCTTAACAAAATTCAAAATATTGCCGTTTTAAAGTTTAAAACTTACAACTACTTACTATGCACACAAAATAAACACCCGTCGTTTTTTTTTAAATCTAAGAATTCACAAACCTGAAAGGAATCGTAAACAATAAGGAGCCTTGTCGGCAGACGTTACTTTCGATTTTATGACTTCTCAAGAATTAAGGTTTTTGTTCACTTGTTGACAATATTTTGTAGGTTATATCAGTGAAGCGAGCTCACTATGGCAGTGAAGAGGTGAAAGATGAAAATAGGGTTGAATCAAAATAATAATACGTATTTCCTCAATATAATCGTGCTCGATATAATCAAGTTCGACTGTATCCATATGGCGATTCGGGTCTTACACAAAAATTCAGATTATTCATAAGTTTAACATTATTATTTAACGTATATCCCCGTTGATAGAAAATATTTTAAAATGTTTCAAAAAAATTTGAACTCATAGTAATCGTCTTCCAACTCCGGCCAGTGAAGAAATCTCCAACTTCCTTCTAAATATCCATGTAAAAATATCGAATGTGTTCTCATATTGGGATCATATTACTCCTGATGAAGTCTCTCTTTTTCTTCTACAATCCGGCTGGATAGGCGTCTTGTCCTTGCACACCTAGTTCAGAGAGTTCCCCCGGGAAGCGCTTTCTCATATTTCAACGTGGACAATGTGCGGGTCACTTCAATGCGATCAGTTTGTACGATGTATATTCATACAAATCTGAACACCCTTTACGAGGCGAACGAGATTATAAAAGAATACAAAAATGTGTAAATCGGCCCCGTGAGAAATGTACTGTTTTCCGGTTTCATTAAAACCGGCCGCCGCTGCGTTCAGCGAACCGTGCCAAGCGACCAGACGAATCTCATCAACAATTCAATCACAAATATTCAGATTCCGGTAGAAAATTGAGAAATAATTGAAGATTTTATTTACCCCACGTGTCATGTTTATTAAAAAAATCGTCTGCCCATAGATAATAACGTCAATATGTAAATACAGTGGAGACAAAGCTATTTTTTATTATTATTAAAATATATAAAAGTATGGGGTAATTGCAGGGCTTATGACCTGTCTTCGGCTGCCCTAAGTGATCACTTCATATATATACATATTTAACGTTCACCAATTCTCATCCCTCAATCTCCATATTTATCAAATTTTTAAAAGTTGTATATATGTCAGTATGTGAACTCGCTTCGCTACACCATCGCCATCTATGGACCAAATTTGATAATTCATTTTTCCCTTTTTTTAAACAGCATACACATATATGTCATCACTATGAGAATCTGATTTTTTTTTAAATTATTCTTTATCTGTAAAATGTTTTTAAAAATATTATATAAGCAATATTTGAATATATCAAAGAACACACAATTACTGGAGTTTTACCTAGAAAGGCACTGTTAACAAATGGCCCTTTATCATCTTAAAATCATATAAAAGCAGTAAAAATTCACGGATTTAACATAAAAAGAATTGAAAGTAATGAAACGAAAAAAAACAAAGTTTATTTGAACTTATCTTAAAAAATATGTAGTAAAGTATTATTGTTTGGAAGGACATTCTTCTTCTATGAAAACATCGGCTTCTTGAAGTTGATCAGGTTTCTGTCTCACGGAAAACCTATCCGACGATATTTGTTTTCTCTTGCTTTTTATAATATTGCAGATAAGAGACATGACATTACCATTGAACAGATTTATAGAACGATTTGATAAAGTTTGCGCGTCACTCTCCATTTGGCGCACATTTCGTGGATCGAAGACCAAGGAACATCTCCCATTCGTTCATCAGCCTCTGAAAATAATAGTTCCTCTGTCACCGTTTTTTGTTGCTCATTAAGAAGCTGTTCCAGTTCTTCCCTAGTGAATTCTGAGAATTCCTGCCTGTTCGTGTGGCATGTTGCGCAGTCTTGTTGATACCACAGCTCTTTCACATAAATGTCATTCAATTGGGGATCTGCTGATGCAGATTACTGATTTTTTATCAGAATGTTGTGCACGATGACGAATTGACTCATTCGGGCGCTTACGTATTATTGGACGTAGTAAGTTTCGCGAACTGAACCGCGATTTTCGAAATAAATTTGCAAGCGCTGTTCTGGCGTAAGTCTATTCATGGTGAAATGGCAAACCAAACTGAGCACAAATTGGCCGTCGCTGGATAAAAAGTGTTGCCAATTTCGAAAAACAAACGTCTGAAAAAAACACAATTTACAACGTCGCGCCACATCACGACAAGAAGCGATAAAGTTGAACAGTACTGACCTGGACGATTCGGTTCCAGAAAGGATGCATCACATACACGCTGATCGGGCTGGTGTCCACCGAGTTGTACTGGAAATAATAAAAAAAAAATTATTAAATAATACGCGGCCGTTTCGTATTATTTAACGGAGGGGATAAAATTCGAACAAGTATCAATTAAATAGATACATACACATCCCCTCTTGTACATATAGTTACATTTTGCACATATAGTTACATCACACATCCACTCTTGCACATATAGTTACATTTTTTTTTTCATATTTTTAAGATGTGCGAATGAAAAACTGTGAAATGTGAAAAATAATAATCTTAATGTTCACTTCTAACTAGGGATTGCATACGAAATTTCGAATTTTTGAGAATCCCAAAAATTTTATATCGAATTTAGAATTATAAATATATAAAAATAAAACATTGTTACGATCACAGACTAACGGCTACGTTCCGAAGGGATCGTTTTTAGAAAGCTATGTAGAGTATGAAAGGAACCGATGCACTCGGCCGGCACTTAAACAGACAAAAGATAGCGACTGCATCAAAGAGATGTCCGAAAACTGGCGAATCAGTATTGGGATTTATTTCGTCGAGTACGGTGGCGCGGTGTGTAGGGTGCATTTAGTTATTACGCCTTGGTTTTTTGTTAAATTATCGATATTTTTTAACGAGGTAAATTGTAGCAGTTTTCATTTATTACCATTATTTTACAGTAAAACCTCGATTATCTGGACTAATTAGGATAATGGGTAGATAACATAGTGTATAAACATGGGACTTCTTAAACTCATATCATTTGCAAATGACTACAATGCATATGAAAAGTATTATATGGCAAATTGATTAAAATTGACGTATAGTAGGTCTTCTATTAAAATTAATCTTTAAGATAAGAAAATAGTCTATTTTTAGTTGAAAAAACAATATATTTTTTTATTGTAAATATTGACCAAAAAATAATACAAAATTTTTCGAAATTCGACCGAATTTTTTGGGTGGATCGATTGCGCATTAATATTTTGATTAAGATACCGCTATTCAATTAACAATATTTTCAGGTATTCAATCACTGTCAGTGATTGTGACTTACATACAACAGTGATTCCATCACAGTGCATTATTTTTTATCTCATCACTAATATGAGTCATACGCAAGTGATAATTGTTTATTTTTTATAAATGAGTCATCGAGCAGGACAAGATGGCCTTTTTTAGTTTTGGTCATTCTTTTACAGTTAGCGGATTGTCCCTTCCTGGTTCAGTCATCTTCCACGCAGTCAGTCCACCTCTGCATCATCTGGCATTCTTTCACTTACAGAATCTACTTTTAACATTTAGGCCTAGGTCAAATTAACTCCTCGGCCGCCCGCGTCGGAAATTTGCGACAGAGAAAGAGATAAAGCGATAACTGTCAGAATTTCACGTTGGCTATCGTGACTATAGCCGACATAGTAGTGACATCGTACGGCGTTTTCGTCTCTTTCGTTCCCCAATTGAATGGCATTAATGTGAAAGAGCTGTGGTTTCAGCAAGACGGCGCAACATGCCGCACAGCGCGCGCCACAATCTATTTATTGAAGGAAACATTCGCATAATTTCGCGTAAGGACCTGTGAATTGGCCTCCAAGATCGTGGGATTATTTTCTGTGAGGATATGTGAGGTCGCCAGTCTACGCCGATAAACCAGAGACGATAGACGACTTAAAAGTCAACAAAAGCTGCTTGAAAAAGACTTACAGATTGCGTTTTATTTTCGAGTCAGCCGCGGCGCCCATATTCGCGAAATCAGCACCAGCAAGTATACCTGCGAGCTCTGGTCGAAATATTAGCAAGTGATGAACTTTGTGAACTTTTCCTTTTTAATAACTTTTAAATTTTTTTTTTTTGTATTTATTAATATTTTCCTTGGTTTTCTTTTTCCCAGCATATTTATTTCATAACCTTTAATGTACAACTTAATATTTATTATATTTATGGCGAATCAGGTTTAAAAAAAAAAAAACCTGATCACGCTGGAATAAACACATGATTATTATTATTATTATTGTTATTATATCATATTTTTAATAAAGCCAATACGGTGGCCATTAGCACGATTTGTTTGTGTTTCATTTCAATTTAAAGTTCTATACTACTAAAAAAAAAATCACCTCTATTAAGGAAATTAACATACAACACAAGAGCGTGATCGACTTTAAATACATAGTTCAAAAGTCATTAATTAAAAGGAAAATTACCATTCAACCGCGTACACATTAATCTAAATCACCTTATTTTCATTCCGCTGACACGGATACATAAAAAAAAACATGTCTCTAACACGTGTATCGTACAATCCCTGCGAATCTGGTATTATTTGGATGTCTTTCGATATGGCCAAAATATTGCGATTTTCGGATTGTCGAAGTTGTCTGTTGCTCCACATTTCAAATGCTTTAAGTCGCTTCAGCATTGTTTCTGTGAGTTACCATGATTCCATTCCGTATGCGGGGAATTAAACAAATAAATTAACTTAAATAATCTATTGCATTTGCAAGGTATACAGAAATATTGTTTATATCATATTTTAGTTATCATAAGTATATAATTAAATTTTTTTTTTAAATTAGCAATATTAACTTTGCGGTTAAAATTCATATTTTTTTATTTATTATCTTTGTTTGAATTGAGTTTAAATACATCTGCCGGTTTCGAAAAATACAATTTTCTTCTTCAAGATGTCATAACTAACTAAAAATATATATCATTGTTTCTTCACCAGAATCTATTTTTAAAAAAACAACAATTATTTATAATAATAGGTACTAAATTTATTTTTAAATAATTGTTTTTTTTTTTAAAAATAGATTCTGGTAAAGAAACAATAATAAATGTTTTTAGTTAGTTATGACATCCTGAAGAAGAAAATTGTATTTTTCGAAACCGATAGATGTATTTAAACTCAATTCAGCGGTTAATAAAACAAAGATAATAAATAAAAAAATATGAATTTTAAATAACGTGAGCTTTAATAAAGTGATAATTACCTCTTAATGAGGCTTACAAGTTTCGTAAGCGATATTTTTTAAACAACAAACTAACTAACTGTGATTTCCGTGAGATCGAATATAAATGGTGTCCAGTGGAAAATTTTAAGTTTAACAATGCGGATTATAAACAATATCGTCTAAATGCCGTCCGTTTCTCTCAAGACACTCATGCAAACGGACTCTTAAATTTGCGAACACGCGACAGCAAAGCTTCGGTTCAATGGCAGCAACTTCACGGCGAATATTTTCTTGTAGGGCCTGAATTGTTCGAGGATTGTTACTGTAAACTCTCGACTTAAGGTATCCCCACAAAAAAAAGTCGCACGGTGTGAGGTCCGGTGACCGAGGTGCCCAGGATGTGTCTCCGTACTTGCCGATTAATTTATTGGGAAAAATTCCCCTCAGCTCTCCCACAAAAAAAAAAAGTGCTAAACAATTCTCGTCTCATCCCCATTTATACATCTTCTAATACAAGCTCGCCGATTATTGAGGTTTCAAACAGTACCGTCCTCCAGTATCTGGTTTACCTGGTCGTGCCAAGTCTTCCGCAGACGTCCTCTATTTCTGGTGCCATCAACACTTGCGTCATATATCTTTCTTGCCATTCTCTCCACATTCGTCCGTTCCATACGACCAAACCACTTTCTTAATCTTACTCACTATACTAACATCAGCTTTACATTCTTTCCTTATATCTTCATTCTTTACTCTGTCATAAATAGATTTGCCACATATACGCCTAAGTGATCTCATTTCCACTGCACTCAGTCTACTTTCGTTCCTTTTCTGTCAGCTTCAGGCCTCACTTCCATACATCAGTGTCGGTACCGGCCATTTCATTGTGCACCGCTAATCTTGCCTCGGTTGACAAATTCCCGTTAGATATAATTCCATTCAAAGCGCCGTTCACTTTATTTCCTGCAGTCACCTTCCTTTCGATATCATTCTTTAGTTATTAGTTGTACATTCATGTAAAGGTTCTATCTATGTAATAGTTTTAAAAAAAACCAAATCTAGCGTATAACTTCTTAAATAAATTAATAATAAAAACCCACATTTTCGTAAAAAAATGCTAAAATATGAATAATTATTGAAAGGTAAGCCTTAACTGGTCACTGTAAACTCACAGCTATTTTAACACGTAGGTTCTCTGTAATTTATGCAAGCCAATCAGGTTATTGTAAACAATGATTACAGATAATTATTGTAATAGCCAGGTACCAGATATACGTAATACCGTGCCGGCGCCGGGAGTCAGGAAGCACAAGAAAAACTATTGTGTAGAATCTCAAGGCCATTGATTTGTACATCGTATTAATTATATTGACGATCTAATGGCCTATGTCGATTTTAGATTCGCGACAGGTGGCACGTCCCCAAGAGATTCTTCGGAGACAACTCTCGCCATCTCACTTCACGCTTGTTGCACGTCAAATGTCAGTCAATTATCCATTGATGTGAATTAATGTTTATAATTTAACGACGCGCTTATTGGTCTAGTGGTTAAGACACTTTGGCCTAGTGATCCAGCGGTCGGGGGTTCGAGCGTCATTCGAGTCAGTCCTATTTTACTAGACAACAAGCACGTCTTTGACACTTGAGAACTTTTTCGCGATGAAAATTTTTGTCTCTCTTACTGCTCAATTTTGGAAACAACAAATAATAATTCAAAATAAAAATAATATTCAAAAAAACTACTACATGACATCGACAAAATTACTACATGAAGAATTCAAAGTACCAACATTTTGTGATCTAGTTAAAAGAAAATATATTATTTAAATATTCAAAGAAAAATAAATATATTGCAAAAAATAAACACATCATTTGCACAACACTACTATGCGCACATAGGGAATTTTTTTTTTTTAAAACCTCACCCGAAAATATCAGGAAAGTTAATAATAATAAATGCTATTAAAAAAACAATTTAAAAAATAAATATGTATTTTTGTATCGCTAATGTGATTATTTTATTACATGCGAGTTATTGTAAACAATAATTTGTATATACAGTCCACTTCTCTAGAAGTGTAGCATGATTTTTTTTTATTTACTTATTTATTTTATTATGATCAAAAATATCAGATTAATAAGTGGTCTTCTATATCGTTCCGATATCTAATCGCACGTGCTTTCCTATAGCACGAGTCTCATAATTTTCTTATCCAGATGATGGACAAGATACAGATGACAGATCTGACTAAAATCCTACATAGAAGATCACCTCGACCCCCAAATAACAATGAGCCTTTTATTTTTTACAAGCGGATCGTCGCAACATCGTTTCGATGATCGTTTAATTTTGCATAATTGTTTATTTGATTAATTAATTAAATTTCGGATTCAATATTTTTTATTTGCACGTTTAAAATTAAATAGATTTCAAAATAGAATGCTCGGATGGATGGTCCGGTCCGTACGTCAATGGGGGTGGCGTTTCCCCTTCTCGCTGGTCAATTGTCGCTGAAATTGAATACTGAATTAAAATTTTTTTATCCCATAATGGATTAAAAGTTGATTAAAGCATTGACGTGATTTGAATGAAGTGAGAAAAATCAACATATCGAAAATGTTATATATTATAAAAAAAACGTAATTTAGTTACCTAAAAGATAACGTCATAATTTTCTAATCATATAACTGAAAATAATTAATTATTGTCATACGTCACGTCAAAATCTTCGAAAGATTACAGTACACACAATTATATAGTGGTGCACCTCATTTCATCATTTAAAAAGTGCAATAAAAATACTACGTCATCCATCGGAAGTAACATGAAAAATTTTCTCAAATAATCATTCAGTCGTTGAAACAGATTGCGATATGAACTAGATCTAAAAAATATTCAGGGATGTTGCGTACACTCCAAAAAGGTCCGGCCATTTAATGTGCCCCGCGTATCACAATGTGCCCCGTGTATCACAATGTGCCCCGCGTATCACAATGTGCCCCGCGTCAAAGTGTCCCGACGTACCGATGTACCCCCATTTCCCCGGTGTATTATAACGCACGGTAAATTAATGCGCAATGTGCCGCAGTGACGTGTGGAAGTAAATAATACGAGTCTAAATTGGTTCACGAATTCAGAATGCAAAGGGAACATTTATGATTTTTTTCTGCCCAATAAGGAATTATTAAAAATGAACATGAAAAAATTTACACTTTTGGTATTCTACCTTGCCGATCTGCTGTCAAGACTGTCAGCTGATTTCCGCTGACACCCGCTTCTAAAACTTTTAGGGGTCGGACCACAACTTTTAAGCTAGGAAAAATCGATTTAAAATTGGGCTGAACTTAGGTGATACTGCGAAAAAAATTTTTTAACTACTAAGAGAAATAATAATATACAAACATTTATGTTTATACCTGTGCGTCGCGTACAAGCATGTACGCCGGAAGAATTCAGGATACGGAAGGAATAGGCGCTCACTATAATACAGATTGTGCAGACATCTCCAAAAAAATGTGGACTGTATTTCAATTCACTATTTCGTCATAGGTTCCTTTAGACGACGATGTATAATATTGTAATTCTTTCGATTCACGTATAACCGCACCGGTTCAAGGTCGTCAGTCGGTGGGGATGGGAAGGCACAGTGAATTATTTTAGTTCAAAAATAAATATATATTTACACAAATAAATATACGTCTCACAAACACTACGCATGTATTTAACTTTAATATCTTCGTATTATTATATATTTCATATTCTCAACTTTAGTTGACATTTTTTCGATATCTTATGTATCTCTTCATAAATATTACAATATCACATTTCAAATAATCACTTCAATCACATTTTGCGATTATCAGATTGCGTCAATAAATCTGTTAAAACATATTTAAAAAGCAATAATATGAATTTGTTGCTTGCAAATGATGCGAGTGATGTTGACCCAAGTGAAGAAAGTGAACCGGAAGACGTGACTCCAAGTGATGGAAAGTGCTGATGAAGATGATGCTCCTTCATGTTATGTATTTATTTATTAGATGACATACATATTTTTGTTCTAACATAATAAACACACAATTAATACTCGTAGTTTACTGTGTGCGATGGAGTAGACTTCACCTCTGATATATACACCGTTGTCTTGGCTACTTTACTAGACTGAAGTCTGTGTTAAAGTAGCCAGTTTTTTCTTCGTGCTGTTGTGGTGTTATTTAAATCATCGAAGAAATAAAAATAATAAAAAATATGAAGTAGGAGTGTTGTAGGACTAGTGAATTATTAGTGTAGGTATTGTATAAATTATGTTAGAATTTTGGATAGCCATGCTTCTGATTGGATCATATATTGGGTCCATATTTGTGTAATCTAATTGGAATTAAATGACTTCCAATTGGTACTGAGTGCGTTGTACAGTTTCGGAACTAAGAACATGTAGATAGAATCTTTGATAAAATGTTGTAAATATTATTTATTTATTTATTAATAAAGTGAGTAAACCGGGAACAATCTTGTTTTGGCAGCTGTGCGGTATCACCCTGTCATATATGCGGGGCGCTATCGAACATAGCAGTATTAAAAAATGCCAACCAGGCGGCGAATGAGTAGGACTGGGTAAGCGGTGGGTCCGCCCTCATTGATGCTACCGGCAAAATCTTTGGCGAGCCATTGCGAATTTTTACATAAGTTTCTGCATATTTTTCATTATTTACATTCTTTAAAAAATAGTAAAAGAAAAAATATTTTTTTCGAGAAATTGCGTGTAGACTTATAATCGGGATCTTAAAAAATAATAATTCGGTAAAAAATGGGACTCGTCTTATAATCGGGGTCTTCTAATATTCGGGCTAATACGGTAATTTGATATTTGATAATTCATTTAGCGTGCAAGATAAATATGAGTATAGACATTGACACCACCGATAAATCGACGTGAATTGGTGCTCGTTGGCCTGGGAAAAAAATAGGCACCATCACACCTCCCCCTGACCGCTCACCCCCTCAAACCGATAAAAATATGTTTTATATTGAATGACATTCACTGCAAATTTTACACAGATACTCTTTAGGATCCTGTGCGAAACAATATCACTCCTCTCACCCAGAATCCACACTTATTTGAATACCTGGGAACGTCGAGAACTGGGTGAATATTATGTTCCAGGTCGATGTTATTTATGAATAACTAGGAAATAAAATATATTTTTTAAATTTGATTTTTATTTATCGATTAATCGGTTTATTACAATTAAGTATGGAAACACAACGTAGGCCAAGTGGCCGCCTCTGGCAGCGGAACAAGTGGATGCTTTTTTAACCACATTTTTCAAAATATCCTAGCACACTTCGCGTGTCATTTCAGCAATTTCATTTCGAATATTGTCCTGTAGCATCGGAATTGTTATCGACTTATTGGCCGGAATTGTTGTCGACTTATTATTATCCGTCAAATCATGCGATCGAGGAGATCAGAAGATACCATAACATACGAAATATTAACTTCATTTAATAAAAAATTAACGTATCCGGCTTGAGCCTCTTTTCATGTGAACTGCGCGACCGTTGTCTGAAGGAGTCACGTCAACCCCATAAATTGTTAACCCTGGGTAAATCGTGATTTAGTCTGGTTGTCCATTTTCACGAGAACATGTTAGAAATCCGTCCAAAAAGAAAGTTTTCAATTATATATATGTATTTTCCTTTAAATTTATCAAGATATAAAAAAGAGAAAAATAACACAAACTGTAGGACCAAGCTGTGCATTACTAAAAATTCTTGGAAACAAATATAAATTAAATAATCTATAATATGGACGGACATAAACGGATACATTATTTACAATTAGCCCCATCTGTGTACCAGTAGAAACTCTAATTTCTTAGTTAAAAAGACTACCACGACAACCCACCGCTGCAGCTATGCTACAGGGCGTCAATTGTAGCTATTCACATTACTCTCTCCTATTTTTAAGCCAGTGAATTACTCAAGTCATACAATTGGCTATTTACTGAATTGAAAATTCCTTTCGGTTGACCCGTTTTGCATGGAGTCATTGAAGTGTCCACTTCATCTTTTACTAATTCGCGAATTTTATTATCTTAGAGTTTTTAACGTGTTGATTTCATGGTCGTTCTTTGCGTTCGAGGTGCATGAATTTGTTTTTGATTTGGGAAATACAAAAAGCAATTGGCAGAACTATTTTCCACGTCAACCTTTAATAAAGATAATTATTTCGTTTAGTTATCACGAGAAGAATTTTCAAACAATAAAAGAATCATGTTCAGTCATACAAAGTGTTCTTCAAATTCCATACATTTTTTACATTGATTTTTTTTATGGGTAAGAAGGTATTATTTTACGTTAAAACTTAAACATTAAAAACACTATTTAATAGTACTCTAAAATTACAAATAAATACATGGTAGGGTCGTATAAACGACGGATTCATTTTGTCTAAAGACGTTGGTTAAATGAAAGTTAATAATCCTATGTACAACATATATTGTAGTACATATATTATATATGATTGTATAGTATCCATAATAATATAATATCGCGCTCGTCCATCTCTTATCTTAAGTGTCATTTGTCAGTAAGAAAATATTCGACATATTCGCTACTTTGGCGACGTGTTTTTAATATATGAATAAATAAATGTTTTTCGACGTGTTTTTAATATATGAATAAATAAATGAATAAATGTTTTCTATTTTATATATTCTTTAACAGTAGGTACCTAAATATATAATCAATTTGAAATGAAGTATGTATCGTCTTTATTACGAGTACGAAAAAACATACATTAGTGAAATCGTACGAATTTTTACGACTGGCAAGAATATTGAGCAGTAGCCGATTGCTTACTACTAGTAAATAAAATTTCACTAACTCGGCCTGTTAAAATATATGAGCAATTAATTTACAATTTCACTGCTCAGCATCAGTGAAACTGTATTTGCTCACAAACGGATGATCCGGTATACGTACGTAGGTATACGCCGCATATGTGTTTGTTGATGCCACCTGACGTCGGAATATTTTAACAATGACTGGTGATGTATCACCCTGCAACTGTGTTTTGAAAGTTAGTTATGTAATTATTATTGTTTATGTTATGTTGTTCTGAATTCGTAAAACACACTTTTGGAGCGTCTTTTCGATTCAGCCGCGACCATTGTTATTGACACATTTCCGCGTCCAAATTTCCATCCGTATATTTCCTAATGCTCATATTTTCAATGTGAAATGTGACCTTGACGCCAGCAGACGTCAACTTGACAGATATTTGTTTGATCTCAACATCGCGATAACATTCGCGGTGTGGACCTTTCAGCTCCAGTGCACCAGCACTGTATTTTATGATATTGTGTTTTAATCACGTATTGTTTGTTGTGTGTACAGTTCGAATTCATATGTTAATAACATGTGGACAATATATAGACCGTATATACATTTTTAAAGTTAAACTAACATTAACTTGAAGGAAATTCTGAATTTTAAAATATAATATACAGGGTGACCCAAAAAAAGTGAGAACATCTCGTAACACACGAGTTATTTCAAAACATAATATAATTAATTTGAATTCTTAATGTAATTTTTTGCACAATATTTAGCTAATCAGAAATCATCAAAATGCCTCATTGATAATAAACTGGGTTTAAATCTGGGCTGTTCGGTGGCCACATGCCTGGCTCGATGAAATTAACATTCTCACGACGAAGAAACTTGATTGTATTTCTGGCTGTGTGAGATGGAGCTCCGTCCTGCTGTAATGTCTAGCTATACTCCAGGCTTTATTTTGAAACTTTTTGATCATTTTCCTGGCACCCCAACGTTTTTCAATTCGAATACGGTCTTCTGCAGTGATTTTTGTCATTCTGGGCAACAATTTGAAAAACCCAAATATAAACAATGGGAAATAAAACGTGATATAGGTAAGTAAGTAAATTAGTAAACTTTTTAAACTATTGTTAATATATTTAAACCAATTTTGATGTAATTGTATCACATTTTACGAAATGTTCTTTCACTTTTTTTGGGCCACCCCGTATATTAGTAAAGTTTACAAAATCTTAGACATGTGAAGAACATTACGAAATTTATATTTACATAGGTAACATCATTGTATATGCGATATTGCATTGTATCGCTGCAGTACAGATTGGGTTTAATTTGTCGACACTGAACAAGCTAGTACAATACGCTAGAAATAGATGACAACTTGCATCGGGGCTACATTAACTAAATCTTCCGGCTAGCACGTCAGTTCGGATTCATTGCACACGTATTTTGGGTTCGATATCGAAACAGCTGTCTCCATTAATAAAATGTCAATTGTGAATATACTTTAGAATGTAATTAATACAGGGTGTTACAACCGCTGTAACCTGACTAAATTACCAGTCGAAAATATTCAAGGAAATATTTTGAATACATGTTTCTACCCCTAAAATATTGTGCACCAGGGTTGTTGCACCCCGTGTAATGTATGCGATACCTAATGATATGAAAGGTTCTAAAGACACGATAAAGAGCTTACTTACTGTGATGTATCTATGGGACGAATGCGCGAGCGCATAAAGATTGGTACGAAGGTTAGTGTGTGAAAGAGATAAATGTAACGCGGCCGCTTGCCTCCGAACCGTTGAACTGTAACCATATGACGAGTGGTGGGAGACAATGGTTATAAGAGGCCGTCACTGGGGGAACGGGGCTCTTTTCCATCGCCACTTTTTAATAATTATTTGTTTATCTCTGAGTTATATAATTGTTAACTACTGAAAATGGAATTGGATATCGAGTTATTATTACAAGGACTCAGCTCGAGGGAATCTGGTGATACTTCAAAGGGTACCGCAGTGGCGCAGCCGATTCTGATTAATTATTCTTGGGCTTCTCGGTACACATATCGAGAAGCAAGGAAAAAAAAATTTGAAAAGGACTAGGGAGGAAGCGGTGGAGTGCTGCGGTGCTGATCGTCAGGGCAAGGACGAGAACATCAGGACTGAACAGACGGACTATGGAAGGCAGTGGACTTCGGGAGCAGCAGGAAACAACTAGCAGGAAGGCGCAGGACCTCGAGGAGCATGGCAGTCGACAAAGAAAGGCAGGACTTCAGGGGTCGAGACCAAGGAAGTGAGTGGCAGTACTTCAAAGGTTACCACAATATCACAAAACGATTTCGTAAGCCTCCGTCAGAACGTTAGTCCCACCTAAAAAAAAAAACTGGTTCCGTGGGGAGTGAGGTCCGTACACCATAGGTTCCATAGAGAGGGCGTTGTGGGGTTTACGGTACTGCATTATTAAAAATATACAGTTCTCAAGGGTTTTTCCCGTGTAACGCCGGGTACATCAGCTACTTTCTAATAATTAGTAGTCGTAAATAATAATATTTAGATTGACAATGAATGAAAACACATGTTTAATTGTTATCATTTATCGCGTGACAAGACCATTGTATCTGTTGGATGTCGTGTGGTAGAACACAAGTGAAATCTGGCTAGTCAGATTTAGTCACACGCAATGTGACTGTGCACACAGACGCCTGAATATTAGATGTACGTCTTTTGTTTGCCAGGGCAGGCTGGATTAATTTTGTTTGGCTTTGTATCTAGATTGTATAGACAAACATGCAGCGCCGGCGCCAGACTTTTTGCCGCCACAGACAAGATTTGATTTTTTTCCTTTTTTGTTTTCCAATTTTAAAAAGCCGCCCCTAACAAAACGGCACAACGATTTAGGGGGCGGCCGATTTGTGAGGATGGTTTTACAACAATTTAAAACATCATCTTCATCACTTAAGTTACTGGGGCGGCAAAAAGTCTACAGTTAAATCAGTGCAGACATAGTTCAAGATCAAACAGAAGAAGAAATTCAAAATGTAATTAGGTACCTACTCACCGAGTGAAATAATTTAATTTATAATATGAAACACATTATATAAAACATTATTATTTTTATGCGGCGTTAGTCAGTTTAACAAAACCCTGCTTAAACCGAGCAAAATGATCCAGTTTTTTTTCGGGAATGTTGTACCTACTCAGATGTGTATTCGTATGTGCATTTTACGTCATCCGACCATATTAAAATTAAGACGAAAACTCAACAAGCCTCCATTCTTCATTGTGTGACTGAAATAAAATACTTGGGAGTCATAATAGATTCAGAATTGAATCTATCGCAAAATGCAAGACACGTGACTAAAAATATTGCTAAAAAAATCTCACTTCGGGGAAGGATCAGAAGATTTATTAGTACTGAGTCTTGTAAAATAGTATACAACTCTGTTATTATTCCTCACATCAACTACTGCAGCTGCATTTTGTTTTTGGCTAACGAAGGAGGAATAAAGCTTTGAGATATACTCGGATCAGTGCAATGCTGAAATATCTGAATATGATGACCTTTAAGCGGAAAATATCGGCGGAATTCACACGAAAAATTGATGCAAATCAACATAAGCACGAGCATCGTACAAGAGGGGGAGATAGACTGAGACTGCCATCCAGGAAGAAGGCCAAATCTCAGAAATCGATGATGTACAGTGCGATGAAGACTTTTAATGAAATACCAGAAAACATAAGAAAGAAGGATAAATTGAATAGATTTAAAGTGAAACTGACCAGATATGTAAAAGAAAATACTTAAATCTTGTTTATATTAGAACATATATAGGAGTGCTTATGTATGCGTTATGTTAAGAATGAATTAAATTTAGTCGGGAAAAAAGTTTTGATTATATCCTGACTGCATCGTGCGGACGATGTAATGGTCGCGGTCAATACCCACCAGGCAACGACCGGGCACGGACCGCTGGGGCAAAATTATTTATTATGAATTCAGTCTCGCCTTCGTCATAAAAAGAAGCAAATATTAAGTGGAAGACTAATTAAAGTAATGCATGCAAATACAATGGAACGATAGATATTTTATGCATCGGTCTGCAACTGTAATGTCTGTGGATTGATGATCGAGTGACAGACTCGTGCGGGTCAAACGTATATGTATTGAGCACGAAGACGGACCGGCAACCGAGCTCGGCTTTCTTAATAAAGATAATTTGTAATATTGTCAGTAGGAAATAAATACTGCAAATTGTCACATTGTACAAACAACGTATTATTCTCGTAACCACATCCGACCTCAACAAAGGACGCCTCTTTTCAATCAACCAGATCATCACCAGAGCCGACAAGTCTTGACAAAGTGGACCTGGGTGGACCTTGAGAATCCCGTCATTCCTGTCTGTTATGCGCCTCGGTTCGCCAGTCTAGTCTGTTGGGCCAGCTCTTCTAGCCACAACACCCGGGCCGAGGTTGCCGTGAATGCAATTACCAATAAAACCTATTTTTAAATGTTGAAATCAATTTGATATCAAAAAAAAAATGTATAACCAAACCTAACAGATCCATTTCAAAGAGGCATTTTTCGAATTTGTTGATTTTACAAGAGACGATATATTAACAAATTTGAATGGAATTGAATTGTTTGAAAAAAAAAATGGCCTGACGAATATAGAAACAGTTTTTCCCATAACTAATAACAGAAATTCAATTAATTCGTTCCCAGTCCCCAAAAACAGTAAACAAATGAATACATTTTATGTCAAAACTTTACCTTTATTGTACTTAGGAGACATGATGGTTGAAGCCGCAGAGGAGGAAAGTTACTAACATTTAGAAGGAGACAATTTAAACATCAGATAACTATAATTCTGGTGGTGGTTTTCGTTTCGCACTCGATTTAACACCTTCATGAAGTGGTCAATCACATTACCATTGAATCCATTTATGTTTTGGTTAACTGTGGGCAACATTTGGGTGCCACTTTTCGACCATATTCTTTGTTTTGGCCCAGTTTGACAGTATTGCCGGGCGGCGGAAGTGACAAATATAGAAAATATTAACGAATATGGAAACATTTGTCTGTTGTTAAAATGTGACGAATATCGAACCAGACGAATATAGAGGTTCCGCTGTATTCCATAAGTATGATTTATTACTGTCATTTTTTACGAATGACACATTGAAATGAGAGTGGTTACGTAAAAATGTTTTTATGTAATATTACTTCATTGGAATTAAATTCAGATATGACTGTTTGAATGGATTATGGGCATGTGTTTAGGCAAAGTAAAGTCGTAATTCAATTTTAACAAAAAATGCCCTTTTGAAAGATGGACGAGTATAATATATATATATATATATATATATTAATGAAGCAGTGGAAACCGTATATTTCATATATTTTACATTTTCAAAATTTGAAACATTCTATTGTATGAATCAAAAATTATTTTTGGATTAAAATAAATACATTGCGGGGCCTATACCTGGGCGCGCCAAATATGAAATATGTCAATGTGGGTATTTTTCTGTGTGGGTATTTTTAGTGTGAGTAATTTTGATTGTGGGGTTTTTCATGTAATTTTTTTTTTATTCGGGCGCTTTAATGTGGGTTTTCCGTGTGGGCATATTCATGTGGGCATTTCATGTGAGCATATTCATGTGGGCTTTTTTTTTTTTTTTGAGACAAATTATAGCCATATTTAAAAGTGTGTAATTTTTAATGTTAATATGTGTCTTTTTTCTCGGTAACCCATATATAATGTATACACCGATTTGGAGGTTAATAATGCATTCCGCGCGCTAAAAGTCAACCACATGCGGAGCTTCTTTTTTTTTAAATCGTGCATTCTCTAACATTTTGACAGTCACCATTTTTTAACGTCGGCCCAATCACAATATGTACAGATTTAGTTCGGAGAATTATGATAGTAGATTTGAATATTGCGAAAGGGGTATTTTGACGTTTTCTTGTTTGGGCGCGTCTCCATGGCGACCGCCGCATTTTGCCTACGTCACGGCACGCCGTTCTATTTTTACACCGGCTATCGATCTAACCCGATGCGATGTTACGGTTTGTTTACACCGCATCCTCTGCCGCGCGAACTATCCGGCATAAGGGCGCGTGCACACGGTGGCGACTCTAAATATTTACAATTTTATTATTTATAACTTTAATCGCTGAATCGGCAAAAGAAATGGATGCAATACTCCGCCGTAGAGAAAAAACAAGGTAATAATCATTGATTCCCGTAACAGGCACAAATCTCTCATATTTATTTATTAGTAACTATATAAAAATTTGTTTGGACTGTGCCCGTCTCACTAGAGAAATTCTGTGTCGAGACGGGCATAGTTTACAAGCAATTGTTCAATTAATTAGAATTACATTTATTACCATATAAAAGGTGTATATGAAGAATGGACTTAATTTTTGGATCACTTTGTAGCAGTAATTAATATAGGTATGAGTCAATATGTTTGGGCGAGTGCACCAATACTGGCTCTACCCATATTACGAATCTAAGTTTTAATATACAGTTTCATGTTCTTGTGACAATTCAATTGATTTAAGTCTTTTAGCATTCTATTAAACAGTTTAGGTCCAATATATTTGTAGTTCCTTTGACCAAATGTAGTATGTGCTCTATGGGTTTGTAGGTTATTTGCATTTGTCCGTGTGGAAATTATGTTTTGGGTTGTTTTAAAATGTGTCTGTTTGTATTTATATATGTATTCGAGAGTAGTATTAGCGTATATTTGTCTAATATCAAAGACATTGAATTTATTAAAAATTTCGTCAGTGCTCCTTGTGATTGGGGATTTGAGGACAAGCTAACAGGATCAGGATCGAGGATAATGTTCAGGTAGACCTGCAAGAGTTAGAGTTTCGTGCATACTGGCCCGCAGATAAGATGACAAGGGATGCACGGCAGTGGCGGTCGGTGTCTTTTTGTAAAAGGGATGCTTGATAGTAAGTATACCCCACGAACACTGACACAATTTTCCTTTACAGCGTTAGAATACGTTGGTGCGGTATCCATATTATTTTCTGTAATCATTTTTTTATTTATACGATGAAAAATCAAATTTAACCCGATTAAAGTAACAAAGAAAGAAACGTTGCTATTTATAGAATCATATTGACGCGATACGAACTGTCTGCCTCAAAATATACAGACTACAAGTTCTAGCGACGACTTCTTTCCGAAGAAAACAACAAATTTGCATTTCGGTTCGGGTGTTTAGAATGTAAATTGTCACGTTAAAAGTACGACGAACGACAGCTGCCGTACGTATAAATACAAATAACACAAAATAACATAACAATTTTACTATCCGACTGTATTACATTAATGAAGCTTTAACCCTTTCAGAAACAAATTAATTCCCTTGAAATATAAAGAATGTGTATTTTTTGATTACGTGTCTTGGTGTTAAAAAAAAAAAAAAACAGTTGTAGTTTGCGCGGTACCTTAAGTATGAATAAAAAAGTGACCAAATCATTAAATAACTGAAGTAAATGCATACAGATGTACAGTATCTGCTGCTATTTGAAAGAACGTTCGATTGCCATAAAAAATATAACACAGAAATGATTCTACCAGTTTTTTTTTTTTTGTATATCATCTGACAGTTAATTATTATTTTTTTATTATATAGATAAAAATTATCGATGTATACAGTAGGATCTCGTTAGTACGTCAAATAGGAACTAAACCATTCGAAAATGTGCATATAAATAAGTCAGGATTCGAATTTGGACCTCTTCTTATCCGGGGAAACGTGTTGACAAATATATAACGTATATCTGTATATTTTTACAATTGATACATTTATTATTGTACGAGGCGCGTTTTTTAAGTACCGAATTTTTTTTTCTTTCTTCGGACGCTACACACCTTAAACTACTTCTCAACATGGTCGCCACCATTATTAAGACACTTACCATAACGGTACATCAATTTTTGTATACCTTCGTCATAGATCGACGCCGCCTGGGATGGTGAGTGACCATGTCTGTACTCCGTCTTTGAGTTCACCTTCGTTATCAAAACGCTCGCCCACCAAGGAACAGCTTCAGATGAAGAAAAATATGAAAATCACTTCCATATCTCACAGCTAGAGGGCTGATCCACTGTCTTGAACATTTCAACAGCTCACTACGAGACGGCCACACTATGTGAATGTCTCTAACGTTGCATGCGGTGAGTCAACAGATGAAGGAAACCGTTGTAACCGCAGCGCTACACCGGGAATATCCGGCGACAGTACTTACTTTTTTCCTCACCGATGATGTAAACTGAGTTGACATTGCTTCTAATTATGTGAATATCTCTGTATATAAATATATTACATTAAGAGTACATATTTTAGGTATTCCTCCGTAATATATTTACGTATTGGATGCAATAATTACAATGTATAAGTATTCAACATACGCAACAATAGAAAATATTTTCTCAAAGAACCAGACGTGAATTTGTCAATATGTCTATGTGTACGTGTGGGCGCCGATCGTCACTTTAGTGGCAAAGCGTGCGATGGCCGAGTTAGACGTATGCGTCTTTATGCTGTCGTTCGTGACGATCAATGTTTTTTTTCTAATTTTTAGCACTTTTACACAGTAATTGTATCATATATGCAAGTAAGCATATTTATCCGACTTAAAAGTCTCCATGTACACTGAGTTTACAGCACCGGAACGCGCGTTTTTATTTGATCACCGTAAGGGAAAGGTTAAAGAATGCCGGTACGTATTATAAGGGAGAGGGGGGACCTTTTTCCATTTTGCATTAGGGCCTGATTCTCGTAGTTGCGCTACTGGTGCGAATGAAAAAGGTACAGACTTGTAGATAAGAACGGAAAAATAATACTCATAAATTCATTTACGTAATATAACGCGTGTCTAGAAAATGGATTACGCAAATAATGTCGTTTTACCGTAAGCTGGTTCAGATAAGGCGTGTGACATCGTTATAGATAAGAAATGCACACAACGTAGTCTGATCATGGCACATAATCACAGAAAGATGAAATAAAGTGTACACATAGTTGCGGGACGAGGGGGCATTCGACACACACATTCATGGTGGAAACATAAATCCGATAGTGACACATTTATGCATCAGTACAAGTATTTACTTACTTTGTATTTTTACATTAATGCATATTATTTGTCAACGTTCAAATTTTCATTCCAATTGAGTCATATTTTTAAAAAAAAAAAAAACGTCGAGGAGCTATTTGATTGACATCAAAATGAAAATGTTGGGACAAGAAATTTGCGTTGGTTCATGTCTATATATCAAATGACCGATATTATCGCAATGATATGACGGCGTTGAATATTTGACGATACGGCTTATTTACAAGAAAAAAAAATTAATAGGTCGATGCGAATGTAATTGCCGTTTACTCGTATAAAAGATATGAAAATTTAAAAATAAATAAATAATCAATTATATAATTTCATTATTAAGGAGAACACATTCTTATCGTGAAGTTATAATTATTCAGAACAGACGGTCTGTGATATTTTAAATACTAATTAAATGTATTAATTAGAAAGATATACATCATAATTGCATTATCCGATTATGCTACGGCAACACAGCGGCATTGACGACAAATTTTCGAACCTATATGTTACACATTTCAAATGAATACACATCTATCGTTCCATTATTTTAAAGTAATCTTCTTTACTTACTTATTTACCATCACGCCGTTTCCCCGTGGGGGTAGGCAGAGAGGATAGAGCGCCACACTCTTCTGTCCTGACACACAATTCTCGCCTCATCCACATTCATACATCTTCTCATACAAGCTCGCCGATTGTTGAGGCTTCTAACAGAACCATCCTCCATTATCTTGTTTACCTGGTCGTGTCAAGTCTTCCGCGGACGTCCTCTATTTCTGGTGCCATCAACACTTGCATCACATATCTTTCTTACCATTCTCTCCTCATTCATCCGTTCCATATGACTGAACCACTTAAGTGATCCTTTTTTAATCTTACTCACTATACTAACATCAGCTTTACATTATTTTCTTATTTCTTCATTCTTTACTCTGTCATAAATAGATTTGCCACAAATACGTCTGAGTGATCTCATTTCCACTGCATTCAGTCTACTTTCGTTCCTTTTCTGCCTGCTCCAGGACTCACTTCCATACATCACTGTCGGTACCAGGATTCCATAGTGCACTGCTAGTCTTGCCTCGGTTGACAAATTCCCGTTAGACATAATTCCATTCAAAGCGCCGTTCACTGTATTCCCTGCAGTCACCCTCCTTTCGATATCATTCTCAGGCTTTCCGTTTCTATCGAACATACTTCCCAAATATACAAACTCATCTACTTGTTCTAAACATTCATTACCTACAAGTATTTTGCGCGGTGTCTCGCTTTATATTTACGGAATCTCAACAGTTGGTAATGCACCTTCCCCGGATCGGAAAAGAGATCCAGGTTCGAATCCCGGTAGCGAAACAACAATATATTTTTATTACAACTGATTAGTATTTAAAACATGACATTCTGAATAATTACAATTTCACAATAAGAATGTGTTCTCCTTAATAATCTACCATATTCGTTCTAACTGACTTATCATACCGCCGCAGAGTGGATAGAACGCCACAGACATCTTCTCATGCAGGTTATTGAAGCTTTTAACACAACAGTTTTCCAAAATGTATATTTGATTCACTATAAACAATCAAATAAAAATCCAATTCTTTAAATATATATATTTTTTTGTACAATCATATTATAATATCGAGTCGTTTTGCCGTGCTGACAGCCAAAATAGTGCGAGAACATACACACGATCGTGAACGTCACGATTCGACACCATCAACCTTGGAAGCCATGCTCCTTGCATTGCAATAATTATAAAGTTTTAAATAACTACAGAACATTGTTAACAATGTACAAATAATCGAAAGCCATTTTATAAATTTATTTTATTTTATTTAGACGTTATAGACATACATATTTTTGTTGTAACAGAGGTAAATATATTATAATACAACATGATAAACATAAGATACAATTATATTGCAATTAAGTAAAGTAAAGTACCAAAAATAATAGACACATACAAAAAAAATTCAATAATTCAAATTTAAATATCAAGTTAATTTTAAAAGCGAATTCCGATCTACAAGATATAGAGATCAAATTGATATCCCAAAACTAAAATATACCGCAACTCAAAATCAATATATTTATCAAGGTATCAAATTTTTTAACAATCTCCCCATCACAATTAGAATAATTACGGACTATCATAAATTTGTAACTGAAGTAAAAAAAATATGTACACAGACTAACTGAAACATAATTAACTCGTATATACTCGTTCTCTATACACGAGTCTTACTCTCATAGAGAAGAAACAAATGTTAAAAAATATATATATATATATCCGCTGATAATTGAAATTGTATTATATTTTTAATATTAATAAAAAAAAAGTATAATGCTCGTAGTTTATTGTGTGGGATGGAGAAGACTCCACCTCTGATATATACAGCATTGTCTTGGCTATTTTGCTAGACTGAAGTCTGTGTTAAAGTAGCCAGATTTTTCGTGCTGTTGTGGTGTTATTTAAGATAAAGATTCGACAGAAATAAAAAAAAGAGAAAAAAAAATGTAGTGAGATTGTTATAGAACTAGTGAATTATTAGTGTAGGCACTGTATAATGATTATGTTAGAATGTTGGATAGCCATGCTTCTGATTGCTCTCTACCCGATTGGATCATATATTGGGTCCATATTTGTGTAATCTTATTGGAGTTGAACGATTTCCAGTTGGTATTGAGTGTGTTGTACAGTTTCGGAGCTAAGTAAATGGACGTATCAAATAAAAGCTGTGAATCATGAGATGAATCTGCCAATGACTCATGGTTTTTTGTTCACAGATATACAAAACCATCCCTTGATACGAGTCATTATTCCCGACTTGTCACAAAACTTCCAGTGGCGCCGTGGTTCACACATTCACATGAAAAAAAAAAATTATTTTCCTCTTTTGTGGATTTTTCGAAACGGTTTAATTTATTGTCAACTAAACTAGTTGTAATACATAAATTGTTCGTAAACCATCAGGGTGAGGTAAGTGGGAGAGGTAGATTTGCGGATTTGCCAGTCGCAATGAGTCACTGGTCGGGAGTCCTTAATACAAATTTACTCGAATAATTTTTAGATTGAGACTCGTAGTTGAATTTAGTTGGTTGTTTATAATTTTTTGATTAGTTTTACACGCTTTATTTATCTCCAACGATTCCAAATTACTTGTAATTTGTGACCAACACCGTTTGTTTACATGCAAAATTGACAATCCCAATTTTTTATTAAAACCATGACCATTTTCTACCAAGTGATTAGAAAATTCTGAAAACCCACTATTGTTCAAACATCTCAAATGCTCCTTTACTCTTATATTAAAATTTCTACCCGTTTTACCAATATAGCAGCACAATCATTGCAACAAATTTTAACAACAAAGTTAATATTGCTAATTTTAAAAGTGAAATATAATTCAGTTATCATTTCTGAAAAATTCTGAAAATTTATTTATTAAAAGGATATATTAACAATTATCATCAACACCATAACGCAGAAAACTAAGTAACAGTGTAGAATTTGCATTGTTGTGTATAATTTTTAGTTCGGTGTTCGAAGATTTCTTGATTCAACTTCGGCTTCGGTTAAAAACTGACCTCTGGTCGGACACTACATACAAGTTCGAAAACTATGTCGACTATTTACGAGGCTGACATGATGTATTTGGTTATCGCACTTGGCCGGATAGGAAGAGATCCTGGTCCGAATCCCGGTGGTGGCTAAAATATTTTTTCGATAAATTGAATTTATTTATATGTATAATTGATGCATTTGATTTGAATTAAAATATAACAAACTATCTTCACAAATAATAATGTGTTGTATTTAAAATAAATTACATGTTTTTAAGATTAATTAACAAATTTATTTATTTTTAATCTAGTGCACACATAACTACGTATATGGTCTAATATAAACCATATCAATATATCCCTTTTTTACTATAACTTATCTTGCTTAGGTTAAATTTAAATTTATGTAATTTCTTCACTTTTCTTAAATCATCTGACTTTTCTTTGAAAATCTTCATCGCACTGTGTATCATCGCCTTCTTCCTGAATGTCAGTCTCAAGTCTATCTCTTCATTTCACTTTTTCAGTCTCAAGTCCTCTATCAAACGTATTAGTTAAAACACACGTCTTGGGGACGTATTGTGGACAATACAAGATTCCTTGGAGACCTATAGTCTCTTTGAGTTGAGTACTGTGGCGGACTCATAGTGCCGACTAGCGGTGGTTCGCGGAAGATATTCGTCTAGTCTAATGAAGTAGATAGAATATTTATATTTTTAACGAGTTCTACAATGAACCTGACATATTTGTCGAGATTTGGAGAGGAAGTGTCGTCCTCGCTGTGATCAGTCGTGTTGGATCATTTATAAAGTACATGTTTGTCCTCGACTCGGTTTGGTGTTTCGTTGTATGGAAATACGCCGAAATTTAGAGTGAAATTTTCGTCATTATGAACGGTGTTATTAGAGATCATTTTGGTATTTGTGTGCAGTTATTGAAGTACCAGAGTCTCCTGTCGTTAACTTCAGGATAAGCCAGGGAGCGAATCCCTCACCCTTATCATTCCGTCTATTATTTCTGAAAATCTATATATATATATATATATATATATATATCTATTCATTCTGAAAATAATATATTACGCGTTTGTACAGTCACACTTGCAATACGGTATTATTGGATGGGGAGGAGCATATAAAACTTCAATGTCACAATTAGAAATCACTCAAAAAATGATAATAAAAATTATTCTAAAAAAAAAAAAAGACTATCCAAGTATACAACTTTTCACAGATTTTAAAGCACCAAAAATAGTAGACATATACAAAAAAAAAATCAATAATTCAAATTTTCAAAATTAAAAATCAATTAAATTTAAGAAGCTAATTCCGATCTACAAGATATAGAGATCAAATTGATATCCCGAAACTAAAATATACCGCAACTCAAAATCAATATATTTATCAAGGTATCAATTTTTTTAACAATCTCCCCATCACAATTAGAAAAATTACGGACTATCATAAATTTTTAACTGAAGTAAAAAAAATATGTACACAGACTAACTGAAACATAAATTAACTCGAATATACTCCTTCTCTATACACGAGTCTTACTCTCATAGAGAAGAAACAAATGTTAAAATATATATCCACTGATTATTGAAGTTGTATTATATTTTTAATATTAATAAAAAAAAATTCGATTCTCTATTTCATATCTACCTATCCTTTCCGATTCCATCACCCACTTGCGTCGGTTACAATGTGTAAGAGTTACGTAACGTGTTGAAATTGTAATTTTATTCCAAATATATAGTAAAAAAAAATATATAAAAGAGTGTGCTGTGTATATAATACTCCAGTACATCGATAAGATTGCAGGTATGTACAATGTGGCGATAACACACTAATGCACGTATTATACACGATTATTTTTATATATATATAAGATTGTGTAATCAAATTGGAGAATTAAACCAAAACGTGGCATTCACAAACTTGTAAATACAGCTTTTACGTCATATTATATATTAATTGTTTACGTAATCTTGTATTTAGTAGTAAAACCAGTTTCGCTTGATACTGCAGACATTATGTTTCTAGTTGTCGCGACCGGTCGTGTAACATATTCAATTTGTGTTAAATACGAAGGTGGTGTGATAAGTTACTTGGTTTGATATTAAAGAAAAAAGTTCCGAGTTTATTAACGTGTGCTTTACTTTTCGACATAGTCCCCTCGATGTTGAACGCACTTCAACGTTTCTCCAGTTTCGCAATTTCTTCGAGGTTTTTAAAATATTCGTTTACTTTATGCGTGACCTCTTCATTTTACTTAAATATTCGTTCTGCCAGGAATGTTTCAAGTTTCGGAAATAAATGGTAGTCCGAGGTCAACCATGTCAGATAAAAAAAAAATCGTAATTATGAGATTAATCATTCCAAATTATACATTGAATACAATTTTTTTTTTTTTGCATGATTTGGTCTGAAGCAAAGATATAGATTAATAATATTTATTTCGAGGTACGTAGTCTTAAAGCTTAACATGATTTTGTAAAAATTTAAAACAATAATATTTTACGTAACGGTGCAAAATTTGCACATATTCCTTGAACAATTTCGACTCGTAATTTAGTCAGGTATCGTGTATGTATCTTTCTTACTATTCTCTCCTCATTCATTCGTTCCACATGTCCAAACCATCTAAGCGATCATTTTTTTTAATTGTAATAATATCTATAAACACGTGTATGAAGAAATAAATATACAACGAATATCAAAAACATAAATCACCATTACATATTGTGTGACAATTTGTCACCAGAGTCAATTAAGAGAATAGCTAGATGGCAGCGCACTCGCTTGGCGCGTGACAGGTCCGGGGATTTTTTTTATTATAAAATATTTTTGAAGGTGTCTAGTGTCGATCTCGGAAGGGGTAAAAATGAAAATAAAATACAAGGTAAAAGTGAGAATATGTAAAAATGTTAAATTTAATATTTTCTATCGGCAATTATAACGATTTTACCTTGATATATATTAAATATAAATTAAATAATTCATATATTGTACACGGATAATTTATTATAACTACGCTAGCGCCAGCCGTGTACCGGTAGAATATTTAATTGCTCAGTTCTAAAAATTACCACGACCATCCCGCCGCTGCAGCCGTAGCGCTGTAGTCGTCTTGTGCTGCTTTCAGTTCTATTAAAATTGCTATCTTCTGTTTCTAAGCTATCGTTCTATTCAAGCCATACAATTGGCTACCTACTGAATTGACAAAATCCCTTTCGACTGATCCCTTTTGTACGGAGTGCTTACTTATACCGTTGTTGAGTGTTGTTTTCATAGTCATTATTTGCGTTCGACGTGCATGGATTTGTTTTTGACTTGGGAAAAACAAAAAGCAAATGGCTGAACTGCTTCCTACATTAACCATTAATAAAAATAATAATTTACTTTAGTTATTACGTGAAAGATTTTCAAACAGTAAAAGAATCATGTTGCAATCATAAAGTGAATATGTCCAAGAGCACACAATTACTGGATTTTCACCTACAAAGGGGCACTGTTATTAAACAAATAATTAGACTCTCATTGTGAGATATCTATGGTGTTTCAGGGAAATTAATATCAAATTTAGTCCGTAGATGGCGATAGTGTAGTGTAGTGCACTCGAAGTGTTTTCACATATTAACATACATACAACTTCAAAAAATTTGATAGATATGGAGATCAATTAAAGGGTGAGAATGGTGAACGTTAAATTGTGTAAAGTGATCACTTAAGCCGTCCGAATACAGGTCGTAAGCCACGTAATTACCCATACTTACATATATTTCCATTAAATATAATAAAAAATAGATTCGTCTCTATGGGATATCTATTATTTATTTAACGTCCATATTTTATTTAGATAAATTTTTATATTGCTAAATATTAAAGGTATTATTTTACGTTAAAATTTAAATTTTAAAAACACTGAATAGTGCTCAAAAATTACAAATAAATAAATGGTAGGGTCGTATAAACAACAGATTCATTTTGCCTAAAGACGTCGGTTAAACGAAAGTTTATAATCCTATGCGTAATATATAGTGCATACATATATTATACTTGATTGTATAATAGCACAAACTAAATCTACACCTACCGCACGCCACTGGATAATATATACAGTGTGACTAACGATAGTTTAAATAGTTTGCGCAAAAATTTTAGTCATTAATTAGAGATAAGACCGGCCTAATTGGAAACACATACCCGTACACATGCGATCAAGCCATTTACCGTAACGGCTAGCGTCCGCAGAACGATACACAATGAGATAAATCTCACGAAAATTGGCGGAGAGAGAAACTCAAACACGACGCTCGATAGCGAGACTCGACAGGTCGCTCAGAGTCGGTTGCGTGTGTGTGATCGGTGGTAATTTTTTACTATGGTAAAAAAAAAAGTTACTAAAGTAAATGTTTCTTCGAAAAATGTTTGAAAAATGCAACGGTAAAACGAATTTCACTCTCGAAAATCGGATGGTAATAATCTAAAACTGTTGGTTAAATATGGCGGACTCTTCACAGCTGTTTTAAATGTCATCTGTCAGACAATGAATCATTCAATATCCTATATATGTAAGACAATTCTAAGGGTAATAAATGGTCGTCCTTTAAAAATTCATCAAATCTTATATTTAAAGAGTGCAATGCCCTAGACATAAGACAAATCTTTATATTGAGACTCGTCCAATATTTCCATGCCAACAACGACTCACCCCGAACAATAAATCATGGACACAACACAAGACAAACAACGAACATCTGCACGCCAGTTCCGAGAGCAACAACGAAATTTTATCAAAGATTCTACACGTTCTTAGCTCCGAAACTGTACAACACACTCAGAACCAACTGGAAATCGTTCACTTCCAATAAGATTATACAAATATGGACCCAATTTATGATCCAATTGGGTAGAGATCAATCAGAAGCGTCGCTATCCAACATTCTAATATAATTTACTAGTTCTACAACACTCCCAACTACTTTTTTTTTCTATTCCCTGTCGAACCTTGAATTAAATAACACCACAACAGCACGAAAAAAACTGGCCAATTTAATACAGGCGGTAGTCTAGCAAAGTATCCAGGACAATGCTGCATATATCAAAGGTGGAGTCTACTCCATCCAACACAATAAACTACGAGTATTATACTTAATAGCAATATAATTGTATCTTATGTTTATAATGTTATATTATAATATATTCACCTCCGTTACAACAAAACATGTTTTAATTTTTACATTAATAGAATTCATAAGTAAGCAGTACGGCATGTTGGTTGTATCTTACTAAGGCACCACCACAAACTTCCAAAAAGCAAGATGCGAGGTAGTTCAAGAGGCGATATATTTAGATAGATAACTGTGACGTCAAACAAACAACTAAAATTATGTCGGTTCGCACTCTTGTCTTTCCAATGATTTAGACAGTCCGCAATAGCGACTGTAGATGTATAAAATAGACGCCTTCCAAATGTACGCATCCCGTGGAGAGCACGACGCAAACAAATGAAACATCGCATCTGACTGGAAAGACCCTGGAATCAGCTGTGAGGGCATCCCAGGAACGAGATTTGTGAAGGTGAATTACGAGCTGAGTCTCATCTGATTTGAGGTCAAATTTGCGTTTTAGAGTATAAACACTCTTTATATTAATTTTTCAATAAATAAAAAAAAACGCATTAAATGCAATTATACTGGCCCGTCACGCCAACTGAACGTTGAAACTATTATTTATTATTAGATCAGATAAAAATAAATGATTTCAACTTCACAAAGTACGCCGTTTACCCGTAATGGTAACCAAACACAATGAATATTATGTTACAAGCCGATTTGGTTTGGCTTCCATTTTGGTTTGGCACACATTTATCAGTTCGCATTTGGTAGGCGTGGAGAGTAGTTGATTACAATTTAATAAGGAGCACCTGACGCCTCAACAACGCGTCGAAGTCATTAAAACATTATTTTTTTTAGACCTTCAAAAAGTGGTGATATCAACTGACCTCCTCGATTACCTGATTTAACCATATGTAATTGTAATAAACAAAATAATTGATAAGTAAAAATCAAATTAAAAAATTATGTTTCATTTCCTAGATATTCAAAAACAACATCGGCCTGGAACATAATATTCACTCTATATGAAGCGACTTCACTTGACACAACTTCATTCACATTCATGCATGATCTGGGGTTTCTAACAGGATCATCTTCCAGTATCCGGTTTACGCCAAGTTTTCCGTGGTAGTCCTCTATTTAAAATGCCATCAAAACTTCCATTCGTTCCACATGACTAAATCACCTAAGTGACATTTTTCAAGCCTATTCACCATGCTAAAATCAGTTAATTATCATAATGGATTTGTCAGCTTTTAGAGGTCTTATTTCTATTGCATTAAGTCTACCTCTTCTGTCATCTTCAGGTTTCACTTCCATACATCAATGTTTGTACCAGGACAGAGAATCAATTAGAAATTACTGCTTTCACTTTATTCCCTGCAGTCATCCTACTTTAGATCTCTTTCTCAATGCGTTCCTATCAAACTACTTCCCAAATACATAAAAAAATCATCTTTTCTGTTGAAAACTATTTCAATTCTATAATATAATTATTACAGCGCGCAAAGTATTTAATTTAAAAACTGAAAATAATGAGACATCTGTTATTGTTAGAAATCAGAACTATCTAAATTATTATCGACAATAACAAATATAGCGCAATTGAGGCGACATCTATTTTTAGATTTTGCATTATTTAGACTCAGTTCGGGCGAAGTTAACAGCGTTCCGGACAGATCCGGGTGTTTTGTTGTTATATTGTAAATTCTAATGCGTTGACTTTTTATAATTACATGTCAAACCTTTCGTCAAATAATAAAAAATGCATTTAATATAAATATAGTGCATTGCGAAAATATGTATTACGATATAACATAAATATTTATTTAGAATCTAATTAACCATTAGATCAAAATAATTATAAATTGCTTAGACTAGGAACTTTTATTGTTTAAAAAAAATTAAGATTTTTTTTATTAGACCGCGTTCCATTGAAGCTGTCAACGTCGATTAAAAATACAAATATTGAAATAAAATTCGTATAATAATGAACAAAATTCACGTAATCATATTTTAGATGTATATCTACATTGTCTTTCATAAATAAAACAATGTATTTAGCATTTTTTTAATGAGCATTACGAAAAATTCTAGAATGGCACTCCTTTGCAACAAGTAGGCGTTTCACGAAATAATTACTAAATATAAAACGGACGAATCGAATGTTTTCAAGCACCGAATCGATATTAATTAAGAATGCATACCTTGTAATTGTCGAAGCCCTTAAGGTGTTCCTTGTTCAGATACTCGTAATCCATTTTGGTAGGTTCACTTCGTAACTTATGACAGAAAATCGTTACAATTTACACCCGGGCCGCACTTAAATTATGGTTAATTTATAAAACTAAGCTACGCTCGCTTATTATGTATCAACTCATTTCCGTTGATGGATTCAATTGGATAAACGATCACGCCGCGAAACAAACAAACGCACACTCACACTACCACCTCCGGCAACTAACAAATATTTAATGTGACATAACCGCACATTTTTGTATTCGATTAATTCATCGATCCACTTGACACAAACGTGCAAATAATTCGGCTGGCACAATATTATTTTTCTATAAAGTATCCGAAATTCATTGCAAATCTTGTTGCGCGCCACTAAATATGCTACTATGTGCCATTTTACTGTCGCACAAAATAGTGCGCTGCAGATCAGGCTCCATACTTGAATGTTGCTATATGTAAAATATTGTTTGACATTACATTTTTAGGATAGTAGGGGGTAGATACTCCATAAAAAATGTACTTGAGTGCGATTTTTTTTTTATCACTTTTTACTTGTAATGGTAGGCAGTAGGATAGAATGCCACATTCTTTTGTCATGATTCACATCTGTTGCTTCATCTACATTCATAAATGTTCTCATGCACGCTTGTCACTGGTTTAAGCTTGTAAAAGTACCATCTTCTATAATCGGTATAACAGCTGTATTAAATAATACTATTGTCACAGTTTAAATTTTCCAAATTTAAATGAATTTTTCAGTTTCATTTTTATGTCTAATTATTATTTATTATGGGTTTCTTTGTCCAATACTATTAACAATGCTTGTCGCCACTCTCTATTAAAGATGTTATTAAAGTGTGGACAGTGACCGCTTTGTAAAGTCTTATACGTTACCAGGACTGGATTTAACATAAGGCTATAAAGGTGGGCCATAGCCCAGGGCCCCAAGTTGGCAGGAACGCCGGGCCCGTGAAACTAGGGGACCCAAATATTAATATCATCATCATCATCATCAATAGTTTTCCATCCACTGCTGGATGAAGGCCTCCCCAAATTTCTCACAATTTTCCCTGTCTGTTTTCATTCACTGTGGGGAGGGTTATTGGAAATGGAAGGTTCTAGATGGTTCCCAATTTATATTATTCAATATAAATTTTTCAAGTTATTAAATAAGCTGTTAAAAATAAATATTTTATTTTTTGAGTCCATAGTACAGTGTGTTATAATAGGATAAAAGCAGCGAAGCAAGACATGTATTTCCGTGCCCCGCATGCTACACTATGTAGTAATTTACTGTATTATAACAGACAGTGCTTTTCCGGTATAGTAGTAAAAATATTATAATATAAAATAATATTAAGTTTATAATGTAAAAAATTGCATACATACAAGTACAGATATGCATTGTGTAGTTGTAAACATTTTGAAACACGTCAGTTCAAGCGAATACATGTATTCATAAGTATTGCGTTTAGTTTGCATACACTTTGTGTAAAATTACAAAATACATGAATAGTTTTGTGTGTTTTTCTAAAATTTTCTGCTGTTTCTGTGTGGAGTTAAACGTAAATACTTACTATTATACATAATATATAAAATAAATAGATTTATTTTGGAGAAATTAAACTTATGTGCACACCACTGGTACATATTTAATGTTAAATTCATGCGAAGCTCGCCGTACAGCAATCTTCTATGCGAGACACTTATCTGAACCATAGCAACTGTCTCGGGCTATATCTCATTACGGATAATCACAGGATTTTCACTGATTTTTTTTTAAGAAGACTGCAAAACTGATTCTTACGACCTATCTGAAGACAGGAGACGTTCAATATGAATGAAATAAAGTAAGATACAAAAGTGCTCAGTATTAAATAAATTTGTATTTAAATGCACGCCTAAATTATTCAAAAACTGAACCAGCGGCGACGTCCCTTGTTCGTGTTATTATCCACTTCAGCCGATATAATAGATTTTCATTGACATTTACTAAAATTAGATTACAAACAAGAGAGCTTTTTGGTTTACGATATATTCAATTGTTTTAATTTTGTTTCTAGTTTTGTATTTTTCAACCAATGACAATCATTGTCGTTTTTTCTACATTATAAATCTTGAATGGAGAAGCTAATTGTCAATATGTTGTTATGAAACCTGTTGAGGAAATACAATACATGTCGATGCAAAATCGACCGAAAAGGAAATAAATAGAAAAACAATGTGAAAAATTTATGAAATTAATTTTATTTCTTTCATATAAAATTTGTAAATGTACACAAAATAAAATAATTTTTTAGACACATATAAATTAGTTATTAATAATGTTTAAAAAACGATTGCCTACATTATCCTGTCATCCTGAAAAAGTGGTCATTATTATAAAAATACCTAATATTTAAATACTTGTAAGACTAATATGTAATAGCGTAATGTTGAATCCTTTTGAGATATCGTGTTGGTGACGCCGAGAGAGATAATTTTAAGATGTAAATGCATTTATGTGATATTAACATAAAATATTATATTATTGTTATGTTGCAGTTTTTCAGAACATGGTTCCGTGGTATTTGAATACAAATTAAATGTATTAATTAAATAGATATATAGGAAAATTCAAATTATTAAAAATATATATTTTTGATGCTACCGGGATTCATGCCTTGATTATTTCCTATCCGGGGAAAAGCGTTAATTACACTATAGCAACATAGTAAATTAATGACTAATTTTCAAACTTATATTTAGAATAATAGATGTATAAATTTGAAAGAACTACAACATATAAGTTCGAAAATTTGTCATCGATTTACTATGTTGGTGTAGTATAATCGGTTAACGCATTTCCCTGGATGGTAAAGGATCCAGGTTCGAATCCCGGTAGCAACTAAAATATAAAAAAAATAAATTGATACACGTATATTTTTCTAAATGATACATTTTATTTGTATTAAAATATTTAAGTGCAACCAGACTTAAAAACGCTTGAGAAATGAATACAATATACAATTGCAAGCCAATAATTAAACGGAAGATTTCACGCAAGTTGCGTGTTGCTTGTCTCAAATTAACCAGTTGTACGTTGTGCGTCCTTGATATGTATTAAAGCAACCGATAGCGTATGAGTTTGGGAACACATTGACCAATGTTCCCTCTAATTCTTGGAGCACTGAGTGCGCAAAAAAAATTTTGTGTAATTTTGAATGAACCAAAAAATCTTACCAAAATATTGGTATTTATTTGAGATTGTATATATACAAAGTTTTAATAAGAAGATATAACAGAAGATAATTTTTAAATGACCTAAGAAACGACGAGAGTATTGAGATGCTTGTGATCACAATAACAATTGGGGAGAAACGAACAAGAGGACGGCCTTTTGGAAAATGATTAGACCAAATGAAGGATTTGACAAGGTCCTTTTTAAATACTGCTATCAACATCAATATCATGATGCTAAGCATCAAGTATACGAAGAAGAAGAAATTTTAGAAATTAGTCAACTCCAAATTAGTTGTTTTTTTACTGGCAATGCTATATCACTCTCTTGAGAGTGCTTGACATTATGTGATTTACAAATTTAGCTAAATTCAGAGCCAGTTGTGTGATGAGTAGTAAATTATTACTAACGCTGGTAGTAAAAAACCTTGTTGGTATTGTCAAAGATGGCCAAAGATACTCTCGCCTGTCAGTATGGCAAGAAGAATACAGTAAAACTCCCTTAATTCGTAACCTTATATTTCGTATTTTTACAGAAATCACACTTTTTTCAAAAAAATTTGCCCCGAAAATAACATTTAATACTAATTTCTACCGATAATTCGTAAAATCTGATTATTCGCAGTTCGTATACGTTTTTGACACCCAAAATAAATAATTTGTTCACGTAATTTGCACATTTGCAAATGTTTTTAAATCCCTAAATTCGCACGAAGGCATTTGACCTTCATTCTTTCGTAAACATCTGCAACTAGCCCCGCCTACCGGCCAATCACTGGCGCGACAGGTGCCGAACTGAAAAAATAAAATTGGCAAAAAAAATTGAATCCCGAATACCGAAAAAATAATAAGCCTCAACCAACAAAGCCAGCAAGATATGAAGATTTAAAAGTTTTTAATTATTTTCACAAGCATTTTAAATATTTCAATTCGGATTGGAAAAGGTGAATTCAACCGTCAATCAAATTAATGTGCGTGATTTTGTTGCTTTGAGGGACTGCCGCATCACCACTCACCACACACCTTTCTTATTTAGGAGAAATGCATTATTTGATCAAACATTTCGACACATAAGAAATTGAAATAATGGAGTCATCATGTTTCAGTATGAAAATCGCAATGTCAACAGCGGCGGCGCGCACTATATCGCGGATGCAGTAAACTAACGCGTTTTTATAAAAATTTCTTTCTAATGTTGACTTTATAAAATTTTGTTCTCATTATTCATAATGCGGATTTTTTTTTAAAATTTCAGTCTTGTGAGTTACGAATTAACGAAGTTTTACTGTAATCATGAAATGTGGTCTATTTTCTGCTTTATCTGTGACTTTATTCGCCCCTGCGTTCGAGAGCTGTCACTTTGGTGGCGAAATATTTTCGGATTATGTGATAATGTTTTTTAAACAATAAGATGATCATCGGACGAACTCTCATCACTAAAATAGCAGGATATTGAATGATTAATTGTCATATACTGCAACGTTCAAAGTATCAAAATGTGACAGGTGACTTTTGAAACAAATGTGAAAAGTCCCCCATATTTAACCATCAATTCTCGTGTTCCGGATATCAGAGAGTAAAATCAGTTTACTATGAGATGTACTTTCGAGAAGTAAATATTTTTTTACCAACGATCAAACATCCCATTTTCACAAAAGTTTTTACTTTAGTAACTTATTTTACTATAGTAAAAAGTTACTATTGATCACATAACCGGCCCTCAAAGTCAAATTGTTTAAACTTATAAATATAAGACTAATTTTCAATAGAGAAAATATACCTCTACAATAAAATGAACAGGTTTATTTTAAAATCCATTTCAACTAATCACATCATCGCAAAATTGGACGCCACCAGCAAAGGCTGAATTCCATAAAAGCGATCATATCTTAAAATCATTAAATGACCTATTTTTTTACTTTATCATTATATATGACGCAAGTGTTGATGGCACCAGAAATAGAGGACGTCCGCGGAAGATTTGGCATGACCAGGTAAACCAGATAATGGAGGATGGTTCTGTTAGAAGCCTCAACAATTGGCGAGCTTGTATGAGAAGATGTATGAATGTGGATGAGGCGAGCATTGTGTATCAGGACAGAGGAGTGTGGTGCTCTATCTTCTCTGCCTGCCCCCGCCGAGAAACAGCGTGATGGTGAGTATCAAAAAGTGGATTTGACCAAATTTTTGAAATTAGCTAACAGGAGTATTTTGAATTCATTAAAACTTGGAGATCAAAACAGTAAATTAATATTTTTCATTAGTGTCTTGTTAAAAATTGTATATATGCTGTTTTTTTTATATATCGTGTGTGTGCGCGTACAGCTTAGAGGGAACATTGGCTGTGACCGTTTTCAAACAATCTAAAAAAATCGCTCACATCAAAGTTTTACTATTCCGATAATAAGATTTTACGCAACTACAATACTGTTCATTGCTTGTTACAGAGTAGAATCACCGCAAATCATACTCAACCTTGCATGCTGTCATATTCGCTGTCTGTCATTCAATCCGGGAAAAAAATAGTGCCGTTAATATTACGTATTTCTAACAATGTACATTGAGTCAACATTTAAAATGGATAATATCAGCTAGTGACATGAAATGTGCCATATACAGCGCATTACAACAACAATAATAATAGTTATTTATAACACAAACATATACTTCTTTTTCTCCGTTAAATTATCAGCAACCGATTTATTCACGTGACTGGAGGCTTGGGAGTCATACAATTTCCATCGGGATATCTCTTCTGGAAGGCTTGTATGAGTTCAGGATCGACGAGTCGCACTCCGTCTACTTGATTTCCTAAGGTGATCCTGGAATAATAAAACAGATATTTAATTAATATATATTATTAAGGAGAACACATTTTTATTATGAAGTTGTAATTATTCAGAAGATAGGTATGTGATATTTTAAATACTAATTAAATGTATCAATAAGAAAGATATACATACTAAATCAATTTTATCGAAAAATATTGTTGTTGCTACCGGGATTTGATCCTGGATCTCTTCTTATCTGGGGAAATTGCACTATCGGATTATGCTACGGCAACACAGTGCATTGATGACAAATTTTCGAACCTATATGTTATATGTTTCTATTGTTTCATTATTCATTCCGTAAAAATAAAGTAGATGGCTTTCAAATAATGGAACGATAGATGTATCAATTTGGAAAGTGTAACATATAGGTTTGAAAATTTGTCATCAACGCACTATGTTGCCGTAGCATAATCGGGTAATGCAATTTCCCCGGATAGTAAGAAATCCAGGTTCGAATCCCGGTAGCAACAATAATATTTTTCGATAAAATTGATTTTATATGTATATCTTTCTAATTAATACATTTAATTTGTATTTATATAGATTATTTCAGGATTATTATTTCAGACACGCACGGATCGCCGAGCGGAGTGGTTCGGCTGGGTGCCGATCACTCAGCTCGGCGGTGGAGTTGTTCGAGACTGCCTCTTGAGAGTTTTGTTGTACCGGCCACTTCAAATTTGAAAGTTTAAGATTAGTAAAATATTGAATATTTGACTATTCATTGGATGGACAACTGCACTTTCTATATTGATCTACATTGTTGAGATACGGGAAGCTCAACAAACTTTGGCGATGCAACTTATCTGGATAGATGTTGGGGATGCTGAGTTCTTATCTCGGATCCCGGTACCTGATTGTGAACTTGACTGGAATAATTCAAGCTAAGTGCGAATGATCGATCGGTGATTTTCTTCTATAAACTTGTACAATTAGACATTTATTGTGGTATAGGATTTAGAGGTAATTTTAATCCATGATTTTATTGTAAAGCAAGCTACCTCGCTACAAGCGACTCTTTCTTAATTCTGTACACAAAGGTATAATCAGCTCTGCATTCACTCAGAAATAAATAGATATATATCATCATCACCTGTTTCGTAGCAATTTAGGATTCAACTCAACTATTTTGTCTCCATTCTATAAAGTGCACAAATTAATATTAGAAAGGGTTCAGCATAAATTTTAAAGGTTTATTAACTTCAAACTGTGTATACCCGCTGAACAATTGAATTATGATTTTCTAATGAGCACTCTTAATATAACTAACTTGTCGTGTAGAAGAACTTTAAGTGATTTATTATTTTTATATATATATAATAGTAAATGGCATACTGGACGCCCCTAATTTAAGTGAACTGATTGTATACCACGTTCCTGCGTGGAGTACCAGGACATCGGCGTTGTTCCATGTAAATGCACTATATGCTAACTGAACTGATTCTATACCACGTTTCTGCGCGGAGTACCAGGTAGTCGGCGCTGTTCCATGTAAATGCATTATATACTAACTGAACGCTCCTAATTTAACTGAACTGATTGTATACCACGTTTCTGGGCGGAGTACTAGGTCGTCGGCGCCATTCCATGTAAATGAAGTTTAAACATAAAAGTGATGTTTTTGATGCTGTTCCAAGTTAAAGATACAATTGATTTTCATACTCAACCATTCTGTCAAACTTAAATTTTTATTGTATGTTTTAATTTTTTTTTTAAAACTATGTATGTATATTATATCAATTTCTATTTTTATATATATATATATTCCATGTTACTTGTGTAGCTGCTTGTTTTTTTTTATATCAACCAACTTCTCGCTATAACTATACCATTTTGGTCTTTGGTCCAATATAAAACAGATTAACAAAACATCTTCCCTACCAGTTGGGCTGAACATTGTGCGGCCTGCCGAAGAGCTCGATCTTCCTGGTGCCGGGACTGAGCCTCTCTATGATGCCGTATATCTCGTCCGGCTTGTGCGAGGTCGCTCTCACTTCGGCCACTATCACGTCGCAGTCCAGGCCGCGGTTCAGGTGGGTCGGCCTCCCCTTCATGCCCACCTGTTGTAACTCACGATTAATTAATTAATTTGTTCAATATTTGCAGTGAGACAAGTGAAGATTAAAAATTGAGGGTACTATTTGCAATCTCAGAAACCTTCACATTATTTTGAAACACAACATTTTGAAAAACATGAAAAACCTGATAGGAGCGGTTGATGAGTAATATATTTATTAATAAACTTATTGTTATGAACAATATTTCCTATAAACTGGTTAAAAACACAAAATAAATTTAATATCTCCCTTTAAAAACATTCTAGTTTCCATACTTGCAGCATACCATTACAAAACACCATTGTATATAAAAATCTGTAACTTTCTGAAGGTGTTATTATGATATATTGATGGGAAATTCCTGATGCATTGAAAATTTCTAGATTGCCAGAGATATCATTACCTGATGATGATCCCCCAGTAGTTCAACAAGAATATAAATAAATTTGGTTATCGCAAAGAGAAATCCTACCAGGCAATGTTCCTTCCCGTGATTCAGCCAATGTCCCGTTCTTCCTGTCCTGATGATCCTCTGCAGTTGATTGGTCTTCACCCAAATGATCTCGTCCACTCTTTCGTACCCCCATAGCTTGAGACACTCCCTGCCCAATTCCATCGCTCTGAAAAAAAAAACCATATTATATATGCGGGATATACGAGGGTCATCCAAAAAATAAGGCTGCTGCATATGTCGTGTGGGGTGGATTCGAATGAGAGTCAGTCCGGCGCTCGCAGCCATCGCAAAGTTATTTCCCTATGGGTGGTTCCATGCCCGTTTCCGCCACCTCCACTTGCTTGAACGAAGGAGAACAATTGCTCGATTCGATTGTGTCGGGGGATGAAACTTGGGTGTGTCATTACACAGTCAAAAGACAGTTGTTACAGTGGTGACACGCCACCTCACCATTGGCTAAGAAGTTCAAAACCACCCTTTCAGCTTGCAAAATCATGGTCACTGTCTTTTGGGATCGGATGGGAGTCCTGGTGGTGGAATTTAAGCCTCAAGGTGAAACTGCGGAAAAGCATAAAAAAAATCACCATAGAGGAATGCTGACCCGTAGTGTTTGCCTCTTTCACGACAATGCTGGGCCTCACACCGCGCGCCTTATCCAGGGACCTTCTCACCCTTTGGATGGGATATCGTCACCCACTCTCCGTACAGCATGGATATTGTTCATCATTTTTTCACTAAGCTTAAGGAGCTGGAAAACATTTTTCTGACAATGAGAGGTAAAAGAGACGGTTGAAAAGTGGCTAAAGGAGGTGGAGCGTGAGTTCTTCGACACCGATATACAAAAGCTGATGCCATAACTATAAAAATGCATCGATCTGAACAACGATTATGTAGAAAAAAAACTATATATTTATGTTACAATCTCTATATTTTCTGAACGACCATTGTAATTTAAGTATGTATATATTTAATCATAGGAACAAACAAAGCCTACTCTTTCTCTCAACCATGGTGTCATCAACTACACTAAAAACTTTTAAAAATGTTTATTCTGACCTCCCAGTAACCCAGAGGAATATGAGGCCATGGTCTTGAAGCTGCGGCACTCCCAGTTGCCTCATTTCGTCATCAGACATGGTCCCGTATGGCAGCTCCATGTGGATGTCCCAAGGAGGATCCGCCATAATCACTGCAAACTTCCCTGCAAATAAATATTACCAAATACAGGGTTATCCAACAAGCGTGATAAAACTTTAAAATTATTTTTTGTTTATTTGAAAGATCATTCAATGGAATATAATTTCATTAAAATGTGCACCACAACTACATTTGATACAATGCATTCTTCGGATCCAATTTTCAGCCACTCTTTCACATAAATCTGGTGTAATTTCATCAATAATACGAGTTATGTTGTTGTTTTTTAATTGTTCAATTTTTGTTGGTTTTGCACTAGCTGGATCTGTAGGAGTGTAGGCCCTGATCGTTACGCAAAATACGACATGTTGTGCCATATGACGAGCCTAAGTGTTGTGAACGTCGAGGATAACTTTGGATCATCCCTTACAGCGGCAATATTGGCTTCACTCTGGTAATTTCTCTATCTTGCCGGTGTCCTCACATCATGTAAAGAATAATTATTATAAACCTTTTCACAATTCGATGGATAGCTTGCTCAGATTGATGATTATGTTGACTTTAAAATTCACAAAGTGCACGTTCGCCGAGTTGACTGATTTTAATAATAAGTTTTGTATATACTGAATAAAAATAACAATGACAGCAGTCTAAATTTTAATAAACATGGGTACTATTTTTATTTGAAATTCTATCACATTTATTGGATATATAGAAGAAAAATCAGGCACAATTTGTGTGAAAGGGATAAACCATTTTTTTTTTACACATGGCAACAACTCTGTGAAGCTGCTAGCGAAATAATCATAGATATTTTATTTTATTTTATTATCTCAAACACACACTGTGTGTTGACTAATCAAAATGTTGATTTATTTTTAGCTGAATTTGAAATGTTGGCATCCTTGAGAATTCCTAGACAAGAATGATTATTAACGATAGGGTGCTTGAAATATTCTCGAACACCACCAGGCGTTGAAATGACGAGAGGATCCAAATACAAAATATGCCTGGCAATAATGGGCAAAATTAAAGGAGAGTAATGGATCGGCGGGAAAAATCGCAGAACCCAGGATAAGACAGGAACATATCAAAATGGTTTTCGTTGATACCCAACATCAGCCATGACACTAGAAGAACAAGACATATCAAGAACGGTATTTTAAAATTTTTTTTATTAGAAGATATGTATACATTTTTAAACATAATCAATATTTATAATTTCTTTAACATTTTTTCTTTTCTGAGAGTCGAGATTCGTGTACAGAGGAGTATATAATTTATGTGTCTGCTAGTCTGTGTACATATTTTTTGATTTCAGATACAAATTTATGATAGTCTGTAATTTTTCTAATTGCAAGAGGGAGATTATTAAAAAATTTGACACCTTGATAAAAATTATAGTGGTTTTTTTGGTATTTAAGTTTTGGAATATCAATTTGGTCTCTAAATCTTATAGATCGGAAATTGCTTCTAATATTAAATTTATTTAAAATTTAAAAAATTTGGATTAATGATTTTTTCGCATATGTCTAATATTTTTGGTACTTTGAATTCTGTAAAGAGTTGGACACTTGGGAGTATTTTTTTTTTTAGAATTATTTTTATCATAATTTTTTGAGTAATTTATAATTGATGGGTAAATCACGTCTTCAAACAAATATTATTTTATGGTAATGACAGATATGAGAAGCGCTTTCAAATAATCTATGAAATATTGATATGATAATAGATTTCAAAGAGACTCACCAAGGACTGTCATGTCCAGGTATCGAAGATCACACTGTACCCACTGTGGAGGATACAGCACCGTAGGATCTCCTGCCGACATGCCGGCTCCTGATAATCTGCCGATGGTACTGGAACTCGATAGCCTTTGCGATCCTATAAGAAAATTCAATAAATATAATAATTAATTATGGTATTAATTAACAACTCCAAATATATACATTCAAAATTTTATAAAAGTAAATATTGATGGATTAATAATGGTTGACCTGAGCCGTTTGGTACTCCGGAAGCGGCGGCCAATGACTGCGAACACCCCTGGGAAACCCAGTTGGAAGAGCCAGCGCTGACGGTGCTTACGCTGCTTTCCGAATCCTTGGACTGCTGCACGGAACCATCTACTTGATAATGGACATACCTGAAACAGAGTATCCACATAAGGATATAAGAATTTTGAGGAAATAACTGGAAATAGTTTTTTTTTACTATATTATGTATTAATTACATGGCTTAAAATACTTTAGATATGAAGTATAAGTTTAAAAAAAAATCTATTTATATTAATGATATGGATGTAAAGACTTAAAGCATCAACATGTTTTTGTGTGGATTCAGAGAAGATCTGATCTGATATGATCTGTTTACGCACATTATTATCCTTCGGTTGGCACTCCTAGGTTTTGCATGTTGGTACCTACGATTATCCGTGTGAGTGTAAGGTTGCTGCTGTTTTTGTGAGTATCAATCGCAGACATACAAATCTGCCACGGTAGTTAATTGTTGCGGGCAGTAAAAACAATACGTTGCGTCAGCAGTCGGCGCATCCGGATCAGATCAGAGCACAAGGAAGAACAACACAACCCACGATGAGCAAGGAAACAAGTATCTTTAATATCAGGTTAGCGGTGACTTTCACATTATCAATAAGAAACCTGGGCAACAACCAGCTATCCAAGGGATTCTGTAGTACATAATGATTTATAAAAGATGCACTAACTGCATGACATTTACATTACAATTTTCTATTGTTTAAATCTTACTTGCAGGTGTCCATATGGAAGCAAGTGTTCAGAAATGAGCAATCTCCCAGGGTCTCATCAGTGTGGGACTGTATGATCTTTTTAAAGTGCAACTTTTTGCATATGTAATTTTGCACTCCTTTCTGCTCAGGACCATCCTTGGCACTTCCCTGGCTCGCTGCCGTGCCGGTGGCCGGGGCATCCGACGCTTGCTGCTTCTGGAGTGTGGCGTGGCTGCGTTGGCACTCTGCCCTCGTGCCGTGCGGGCAGAACTCCATCACTTGTGCACCTGGGTAGCAATAATGATTTGTAAGAAAATAATAAATAATGCGTATTTGACATATTTTTAACATTATTATTCAAATTATATGTATGTACATATATAGCACATATTATATCAATATTAATTAATAAACGTACATATTATTATGTTAGGGTAATATAACATGTCTAAATAAAATAAAAATACACCATAAATGCCTTTCTGTACGAAAGATACATTGAAAGATAATTGATACATTATATTGCATTGAAATGTCAATTTCCTATTGCGAATTATGTGGACATGTTCAGTTCTGAATGGAAATTTTTCAAATAAAAAACAAAAAAGTCAATTTTTACTGTCAGAAATGTGAGAATTGGAAAACTGTACACATGATTATGTTTTAACACGATTTTGATAACACGGTTGACAAAGCGTATGGTAATATCCATCCTGAGAATTCCCTCACCCCCGTGCATACACAACTCAGTGTGCGTAAAGGGGTACGAGGGATGGGAACTCAATACAAAGAAATGTTGATAATAAACAATAATGTGCTTTAATTTTTGAACAATGGAACCTCTGTCTTCCATTTTACCACACAGTGGAACCTCGGTTTACGAAAAATTCGGTTTATAAATAAAAATTCTGATGAAAAAATGCTTCAAGACAGGCAGTCTCAAAACTCATTACGGAAAAACTGGAACAGTTACGCAGCAAAAGCAGCAAAAGACGGTGACAGAGGAACTATTATTTTCAGAGACTGATGAACGAATGGAAGATGTTCCTAGGTCCTCGATCCACGTAATGTGCGCCAAGTGGAGTGAGGTGCAAAGTTTTACGGTAAAATATCACCCTGATAAAACTTTATGAAATAATGTTATAAATGTGTTTGAAACAAGTATCGTTGGATAGGTTTTTCGTGAGACAGAAACCTGAAGAACATCAAGTGGCCAATTTTTTCACGAAATGAGAGTCCTCTTCCAAACAATAACACTTTACTACATATCTTGTAAGATAAGTTCAAATAAATTTTATTTTTACGTTCATTCTTTTCGTTTTATTATTATTATTATTCCAATTCCTTTTAAGTTAAAATCATGAATTTTTATTGCATTGTAGAAAATAAAAATGATAAAGGGTCATTTTCTTGGGGTCTTAAACGGATTAATACATATTACATTGATTCTAATGGGAATAATTGATTCGGTTTACAAACCGAGGTTCCACTGAATGTACAGTATATTTTTAGATGGTATTCTTATCAAACATATTCACCGTGAAAAAACAGAATTAATTTTTAAGTATTCGTAGTACGCAAAGAAATGACAGAATCCGCACATGCAATTACCAGTTTAATATACTTGCCTCCCTGAGATTTGAACTTCTCAGCGAGCGATCTCTCTTTAGCAGTAGGCTTGCTGAGCAGATCCAGGATCTCTTCACCCATCTTCTTATTTTCTTTTTCTCTGCTGGACGGCATGGACAGTAGGGACTAAAAACAAAACATTTATAATAGTGTGCGCACGTTCTTCACAATTTAATTTTGTTACCAACAAATAATGTGGACAGAACAATAAAATAAATGACGGTATTATTAGCCTACGTTGCCGCGCATGGAATTGAACTGAACTGAACTGAAGGATAGAAGAGAAGGGTTGTTACATGGGTCATAACTTCAATTCTAGCCGTTTGATTTAAAAATCAAACAGTTTTTCATTCTATTGAAATTCTTACTGAAAAAACTAATCAATTTCAAACATTGTAGAAAATTTACAGCTCTAAGAGCATTTTATAATAATCCTCTTTGGATGTTTTATCAAGTAATATCATCATTTGTGCGTACACTTAGGTGCGTACTCTGTATAGATCTGTATTTTGGGAAATTAAGCGATATCAAAAATGGTTGTATCTAATTAATAATTTTTTTTTTTTGAGTCATAGTACAGTGTGTTATATTGTTGTAATAAGATAAGACAATTACAGCAAAGTAAGATATATATATATATATGGGTACCCTGACTGCTACATTAATAATTTACTGTTTAATATAAGACAGTTCTCTTCCGGTATAGTAGTAAACAAAGTGGAATATTCAATGTACAAAAATTGAATATTATTATATTATATTATATATATATATACATATATTTGTAAAGAGTAAAACGAGTAAATGTAACGTTCAATTTATAAAAAATAAAAAAAAGTACGTAAAAGAGGAGTAAATAAGTAAATAATATACAAATATAAAGTAAGCTTATGAAGGAAGTGACTGAAATAAAATATTTGGGAGTCATAATAGATTCAAAATTGAATTTATCCCAAAATACAAGATATGTGAGTAAAAAGATTGCTAAGAAAATCTCACTTCTGGGAAGGATCAGAAGATTTATTAGTACCGAGTCTTGTAAAATAGTATACAACTAATATTTTTTATTTATTATCTTCGTTTTATTAACCACTGAATTGAGTTTAAATACATCTAACGGTTTCGAAAAATACCATTTTCTTAATAATAATTAGTTATGACATCCTGAAGAAGAAAATGGTATTTTTCGAAACGGGTAGATGTATTTCAACTCAATTCAGTGGTTAATAAAACAAAGATAATAAATAAAAAATATGAATTTTAACCACAAAGTTAATATAGCTAATTTTAAAAGTAGTATACAACTCTGTTATTATTCCTCACATCAACTACTGCAGTAGCATTTTGTTTTTGGCTAACAAGAAGAAATGCAACAATTGTCAGTGTTGCAAAATAAAGCTTTGAGAATAATACTCAGAAAAAATAAATATACTCGAATCAGTGCGATGCTGAAATATCTGAATATGATGACCTTTAAGTAGAAAATATATTTCAATTAATGGTATTTATTTATAAAATCCTCGCTAAGAAAATATTGGCAGAATTCAAACAAAAAATTGATGCAAATCAACATGAGCACGAACATCGTACAAGAGGAAGGGATAGACTGTGACTGCCATTCAGGAAGAAGGTTAAATCTCAGAAATTGACGATGTACAGTGCAATGAAGATTTTTAATGAAATGCCAGAAGACATAAGAAAAGAGGAGAAACTGCATGGAATCAAAGTGAAATTAAACAGATATGTGAAAGATAAGTTCTAGTAAAAAGAAACGATTTTGAATTTGTTTATATTAGAGCATATATAAATAATTTTATATGCACTATATCAAGAATAAATAATAATAATAAAAAATGCAATGTGCGTGAAATAAATAAATAACATACAAATATGAAGTAAACTTAAGTAAAATTGTAATGTTCATTGTAAAAAAAGTGAAAAATGTTCAATTACTATATAATACTAACACAACTACAGAGAAAATAATAAAATGCAATATTCAATAAAGGTACTGTTATAGCAGTTCTAATCTCAAGTTTGGACTTTTAATTGGAAATAATAAATGTCTCATTAAAATTTTGTGTTTTCCATAGTTCTGCATGGAGTCGAAACATGAACCCTGAAGAGAGAAATGAACCATGTTCAATGTTTTCGAGATGGCTTTGCCGCATACGCCATCTCAATTCTTCAAGAACTTAACACTAAAGATTGGCTCTGCACAACGTGCAGGAAAATAATTCTTTCATACTTTGGGCAGACGAGAAATTGGTGATCGCTGGGGACGTACAAGGGGGGATGGCGAGAGGTCGGGAAAGTGCCGCTCTCAGGTCAAGTGAGTTTTTCTAAATTACATGTCTAATTTGTTTTATATACCAAATAGCAAAGCCATACGTACCAATATATCTGGTTCATTCTTTTTTATAGATTTTTTATCTTCTCTTTCATTTCCCATCTTGGAAACCTTCCCACTAGGATCATCAATGTCATCATCAGCTAGAAAATTAAAAAAATACAACTTCATTGTAGTAAAATCTAGCAATAATAATTATTCATGTATATTTGTTCATAAGTAATTATAATGATTACGATTACATTTAAAAATGCTCAAAAACTGAACCTTTTCGTTTCCTTGCGTGATCGTCAGCGCCTTTGCCGTCAGCTTTATCGGTGGAGTCGATGCCCAGCTCATCTATCATAGCGGCTAATTTGACAAGCTCGATGGAGAGAACTTCCAACTGTGCCGGACCACCTGGTTCTCTGTGGGTCTCCTTAGTGCTGTGGAAAGTAATATTATAAATATTTTACACTTTTTCGGGGACTGAGCTAAAATGGTGTAAAATGAGGGAAAGTGTAAATTGGGGGTTGTAAATCAACAACATTTTTGACATTGAATCACTTACACAGCCAAGATAATCTATTTCTATCTATACCTCTGCCACTTTCTATCTTTCTCCCCCCATTACGAGTTGTAAATGATCATATTTTTCATTGCTTTGAATGTGTCCAAAGTATATAGCGTTCTTAGATAGTTTTTAGATTTATTTATGCATTTTAATGCATCATCGTTAATAATGTGTAATAATAACACAGGAGATCTTTCCTCAATAGAGCCACAAGACACAAACATTACCCTACCAGTAGCCTTATATGGGTAGGGTAAGATTTTTTACTCGCATTATTGTTTGAAATATGCAATAATTTTAATTAAGTCAATTAAATAATCGTAATAATCATATTTTCTAAAAAATAAAAATCTCATTAGAGACATCTATGCTGTTTTAGGGGAATGAATATCAAATTTCAGTCCATAGATGGCGAAAGCGAAGTTGTAGTTAAATACTTAAAGTATTTCTACATGGCAACACATATACAACTTCCAAAAATTTTATAGATACAGAGGTTGATTGTGGGTGGAATGGTGAACGTTACATTGTGTAAAGTGATCACTTAAGAGGCTACTTTCATTTTTCCAGTTTGAATTTCGAGATATTTTTGCACTTTGCATACCCTTTCAAGACGAGACTAATAGTTAATTCATTTACAATATCAAGTAAACATAAAAGTGCGTTATTTTTTACGTAAATATTGCTAGAGTGAAAGGTATCAATAGAAAAGGACAAGTATACAATTGTTGGTTTTCTTAAATTCCTAGGTAATAAAGCTATCAGAAAATAGGCATTTCTTCAACATTCACAATACATATGTGTTGCCATTTGAAATTATCAAGCGAAAATTAAATAATTTGTTAAAGTTCTAACCTAAGAATTTGTTATGTTTATGATAAAAACCATTGTTTGTGTCGATAAACATATGATTATAAAATACTACAATTTTGCCCCGATTTATAAAGAAAAAATTGACGTAAATTCATACTGATAAATAATATTGATAACTTTTGAAGCAGCTGTATTTGTGAAGAGAAAACTATTTATGATAATATTGTATAATAATCATACTCCGGTTGTAATAAAAAAAACTGTTTTTTTTTTAAATATTTATTTATTGTTTTAATAAATTACATATATATTTAATATTAAAATATAAATGAAAATATGACAAAAGTATTATTATTCACTGTTAAATAATTAGTTGTTCATCGAGCATATTATCGTTTTTCAGAATTTCGTTGTTTTTTACTTTACACATATTGAAAACAAAATTTGGTCAACACAGATTACATTTTAAACTGAATTTAGAAATAAAACTTTGTTCTTTCACATATTCAATATTCATTCATGTGCACCCAAACATCGATCTGTGGGAGTAAATTTGATTAATTTGAGAAAAGAATTGGTGTATGTCGACCACTCTTTTGCCATCCAATTTACGAAGTTTACACGAGTCCACACATTCAATGCTCAGTTCGGGAACATCCTGAAAATAATTTATAATATTGTTATTCAGTATTTTTATGTACAAAATATTAAAATACGTGTTTATTCATTTATATGACTATAATAAATACATTTGTATCAATGAAACATGTCCGTCATGTATAATTCTTTTGATAAAATAATTTATCTTTAAGGATATATATTTCCAATAAAAAATAATTTATCTGCACTACATAATATATGTATATTGAACTATGTAATTTATATTGTTAAATCAAATAGATAATTGTTATAGAAATGGTAAAAATTATCAACTTACGTCGCGATTTTTTTTCAAGAAGCTTATTATAACCATTTAAAATTTTATTGGAACATTTCCTAGAGCGTGTCAATGGATACTTTTTGACCTTAGACATCTTGAGTCACAGGAGGCAGTAATTTCAGAACAATAATGTATATAATAATATATTATTGACTTTTCATTTCATTATTAATTGATTCACGCGCATGCGCTGGCTGCCATGCACTGGCCGCGAATTCGTTAGCCACCACTCACTGGCCGCGAATTCGTTAGCCATCATGCACTGGCCATGTATGAGCTGTCAGATTCTAAAACCAGGCAAATGACGAATGTTGAATGTTGAAAATTATAATCTGTTTTCGTATAAAAACAGCCCAAAACCATACAATTTACAAAAATAAGCAATTGATATCAAGAATAAGTATAATATTCATTCATATTGTAGTCAAAATTTGTATTAAAATGTGTTTTATGGGCAAATTTAATTAAAAAATTTCGGAGCGCGGACATTAAGACCGCCATCGCCATATTTGAATGGCATACTGACAGTGTGAGATATAATTAATAATATCGTATTTCATAAGACGGAAAATATATTATTTAAAAAATGATTATTGTGTTTCTGATATTAAACTTAGTTTTAAATAGTAGTTGAAGCCTCAAAGCATGTGAGTAAATATAGTTTATTATTTAAAAACGTATGTTTTTACTAAAACAAAGTATTTTAAAAACGTCAAAAATTCATTAAATGTACTGCAAATTGAATGATTTATAACTCTATTCATTTTTAACATTTTGCTAATTTGGTTTCCTACAGATTTGTCTCCGTAATCTTGGCTTCAAGATTATAAGAAAATATATTTCATTTATACATACATTCAGCCCATCGACTCAATTTCGTACCATGCCTAAAATGCATCTAATGGTCGCGGTCTTTCTTATAATATTTGTATCGTATTAATTATGACAAATAACATTCAGTTTATTAGTTTTATATTAATGTAAAGGTCCAATCTAAGTAATGGTTGAAAAAAAATTCAAATCTATTGAATAATTTCTGATATAAATGAATAATAAAAACCCACATTTTCGTAAAAAACGCGAAAATATGAATTATTATTGCAAGTCGCGCCTTAAGCCAGCTGATGACAGGTTGTAAGCCCTGTAATTACCCATACTTTCCCATATAATATGATATAAATAGTTTCATCTCTATGAGATGTCTACAATTTGTTGAAATAATCGTAATTCTAAATAATTTCAAGGTCCTGATGTTTTAAATCAAAATATTTTTATGTTACATAATTTCACGTGGTGTTGTAAATGTGAAAAAAAAAATCAATGTATGATGTGCAACTATTCCCATGTGTTCTACGCCACAAATGCATCTGCAATTGTTGGAAAATGAGGTATACCTTTATAATTTGACATGATGCCGATGTCATATTGACATCGCGTAGTTCTACAAAGTTTCTTTTCTTCAATATGCAAATGATATCAACTAACACGATCAGCCGCTGAGCAGAGAACTTGTGCAGAAGGCTTGTTACGGTGGAGGAGCTTCCCTCTTTCCCCAGCATGGCGGACAGCTCCCGGCAGGTGGTGGGGAGGACGAGCATCCCGAGGAATCTCAGGAGTCTCCGTTCAGTCTCCACGGATTCTTCAAACTTAGACTGCGAATCCGCTGGAAAATGGAAAGAAATAATTAAGTAAGTAGTACATAAGACAATTCTTAAGGTGATAAATGGTCGTCCCTTTAGATATCCATCAGATCTTATATTTAAAGAGTACAATGCCCTAGATATAAGACAAATCTATATGTTGAGACTCGTCCAATATTTATATACTAACAACAATTCACCCCAAGCAATTAATTATGGTCACAACACAAGACAAAGAACGAGCATCTACCCGCCAGTTCCGAGAGCAACAATGCCATTTTATCAAAGATTCTACATGTTCTTAGCTGTGAAACTGTACAACACACTAAGCACCATCTGGAAATCGTTCACTTCCAATAAGATTACACAAATATGGACTCAATATATGGGTAGAGATCAATCAGAAGCATCGCAATCTGACATTCTAACATAATCATTATACAGTGCCTACACTAATAATTCACTACTTCTACAACACTCCCACTACATATTTTTTTTATCTATATTTTTATTCTTATCGAATATTTATCTTTCTTGAATTAAATAACACCACAACAGCACGAAAAAAACTGGCTACTTTAATACAGACTACTAGTCTAGCAAAGTAACAAGGACAACACTGTATATATCAGAGGTGGAGTCTACTCCATCCCGCACATTAAACTATGAGTATTTAATAGCAATATAATTGTATCTTATGTTTATCGTGTTATATTATAATATATTCACCTCTGTTACAACAAAAACATGTACATATTTCAATAAAGACTAATAAATTGTGAATATTAAAGTTTCCAAGCACTATTTATATTTACAGAAGTAAACACAATATTTGGTAATTTTTCAGTCACATTATCTTTACGCATCTTGTTACTCTGGTTGGCACCACTGGGTTTCTTGGTTGATAGTATTGTGAATGTGTGTATGCGGGTATTGCCGCCTTTTTTGGGAGAATGATAAAAACGGTAAACGAGAGGCGGATCTACCCAGCCAAAAGAACAACAACATCGGACAAGAAAATCAGTATGTACAATAAAAAGGTTAGTGAAGTGTTCATGTATTATAGGTGCCTTTATTGTCAATCGGAAACCCGAGAACCAGCTATCGAAGGCATTCACATAAACACGTTATGTGTCAATATGATAAACTAGAAAAGTAAATTATCCTGAGTACAACTTTAGGACAAAGATCTGAAAGAATGCCAAAATGGTGGATGGATGCGGTGCATTTGGTTGGAGCCTCAGTAGTCAGCTGTGAGGGCGACCGAGGACCGGAACTTGTGGAGGTATGTCAATACGTGACGTGAAGACAGAAACAGCAAAATATGATTTAAGTTGTGTTTTTCTAATGCAAACTAATTCTTAGAATAGAAAGGATCATTTGGAACTCTTCATATTTTTATATAATCCAAACCAAATTATTTATGATTCTAATGTTCTTTTGCTTATTTGAAAATGCAAGTCAACATATTAAATAATTAGTATATTAATTAAATAATTAGACAAAATACTTTGTTTAAACCACTGATTATTCTACCTGTTTCGATACCTGTGGTATCTTCTTTAGAAAACAATGTATACTAAAATAAAATATACAACCATAAAATGGTGAGTAAGTAAAAACTAATATGAAAACAAATTTAAAAGGTGACTATTTGCAAAGAGGATTTGGTTATTTATAATATTTAGCTTGCTAATTAACACTTTCTTATTTCTACAATTTCAAATTTGTCTAACTGTAAACTGCTAGTATTTGTATATATAATTTCTAAACCCTTGTTAATATCAAAAGCATGGTTTGTTTCCGAAAGATGATTAGAAATTCTGAATAGTTGTTGTTATTTAGGCATCTCAAGTGCTCCTTAATTCAGAGTATTTTATTTAATTATTTATATAAAATGAGGCAACAAAATAATTTTGCAAATATTGAAGAAGTACATTAAATGTTTATGTTTTGAATGCCATTACGAGGTTCACATAATGTTTTCAGTAAATTGTTGTTTGACAAAGATAAGTATCAAAATAGTTTTTTTAATAGTTATTCTCTAATAATTACAATTACTATTGCAAATACAACAAGATGATTTTTCTTAAATTATTTTTTTATGATCCCCATGTTGGCCCCACTGAATACCTGTCTCAGGGCAGGCTTTTATTTGTAGGAATAATACGCCGGACCAATATAATTTGTTTGCGTATGTAAATATTTTATTTATTTTAAAATAAAAGAGAAGTAATGATTAGATTGTTGCATGCATGTAAAGATAGATGAGACTGAGGAAAATGAAAAATCAACTTGATTTAGTTTTGAAAAAGGAAAAATATTGCTTAAATTTGTTATTATATCTGAATATAGAGTAATAGTTCTGAATTCTTAGTGCCTAGATTTATTAGCCATCTTGTTATACATTTCTTATTAATATCAAGCCATTACATAAAAAGTATGTGAGGAACTAGCATCTAGCACTGAATTTGGTTTCTTTTATATAAAATGTTAAAAATAATGAAAATGTATGTTTATAGTAAATTGCAGCACGTTGTTATTGTCTTAAGACTAGCTGCTAGTCATTTAGTAATGCATACTCTCGGAATAGAAGGGCAGATGGAATGAATTAACAAAGATTAACATTGATTTGATTTATATTCAATAGGTTTTAATACACCAGCAAAAAAGACGAGAGTCACACGATAAAGCACCCAAAATATGTGCATATAAACCTATGTACTTGTAATATGAATTAAAAAGTATGTATTTTGAACTGAGATGAGGAAAAAACTTGTGGTTTTCAAATTGTTTAGTGGCCACAACCAAGGAGAGAAACCTCAAAGCATTTACTTGTGTTAAGAATGCACTGGAATGGTTATTAAAAACAAATATTATAAAATGTCATAAATTAATCAAAGGGATGTTTTTCTACAGGAAGAATGAATATATAAAGAGGCAATTGCAAAGGAAGTGTTCAAATTATCGGTATTATATTTTCACTTAAATGCACTAAAAAAAACTCACAGTTTTCATTCTTGATGCTGCACGGACTTGACACACCTTTTTCTTGCTTTATGGAACCTGGTGAGCCTTCAGACTTCAAAGGCACACCCAGAGAAGCGCCCAAGATATCCTGCCGTTCTTTTTTCCGCTTTTCCAATCTCTCTCTGTAACTGTTTTGCTTGCTCTTCAAAGCCTGCCATTCCTCCCAAGAGTCTGACATGTCGGCGGATCCAGATTCAAAATTGCGAAATCGAGCGGCAAATCTTTGAGGTTATATTACTCAACGCGACGCTATTTTGTACCGTCAGGTCTTTAGGTTTAATTTTGTCATTTTATAAGTTTACCGTCACAGGGAAAATGATATAACTAGCTATATTTGACATTATAACAACTATTTTAACGAGTCCCGGCGGTAATAACTTCAAACACCGTCGGTCTGTCAAAATAATAATTATCAACAATTTGTTTCCAAATCCATCTAGCGAAGAATGAATATACCAATTTTGCAAGACAGCTAATATATTTTTTTAAAATACTACAATTTTAAAATTCTCGATCATAGATGTCAGGTCAATACAGGTAATCCATAATTCAACAATTTTTATAGCAAATGCGGTTCTATGATTTGCACGCTAGCTAAAGTAAATTGTACCCAAAAACTTTCCTGTGTTTAAATCAGATCTGAATAGCCTCATCCTCTTTCACAAAGCAGTTTAATCCCATAAGTTCACAAAATCAATTTAATCACCATAAGTTTTAACGAAATATTTCACTATTAATATTTTTAAATAAATTTTAAAGACGAATAATGTATGACGAGAATATTTTGGTATCTTTGATAAATGCAGGTATAATGTACATTATAACAAATTCAATTTGATGCGAGGCTAATTAGAAAACTGCCCGAATTTCCAGGGGGCTAAAATATTTGATTATGATATTATACGTGCGAAATGGTCTTATCTCTCTCTTTCTGAGGTCTTATCATATTATTTATGTAGATAGATATGTATAATATATACCTAAAATTGAATGAAAAGTGTCTATGTGTACGTAATTACTCTTTAGGAACCTACCCAAATCATTAACCCCACCCCTTTGTAACCTCCTCTCTGAAGTAAATATATTCCACAGATGTAAATTTAAATTCCGGTAACGCAGTACACAGGTCGCTAGTAAACTATAAAGCAACATTGTATAATACAGAGTGAATATTATGTTCCAGGCCGATTTTGTTTACCCGCCATTTTGGTATTGCAAATATTTGTCAGTTCGCTTTTGGCAATCATAGAGAGTAGTTGATTACAATTTATTATGGAGTATTTGACAGCTCAACAACATGCAACAGCACGTATTTTGTAGCCCACCTCACACACAGCCGAGCTACGCTTGAAATTTTGAAATGTCAAAAAATTGTGATATCGACTGGCCTTCTCGATCACTTGATTTGACGGCTTTCGACTATTTTCTGTGTGGGTAATTGAAAGGAAAAGTTTACGCCTACAAGCAAACAATTCGGATACTACAGGACAATATTCGTAATGAAATTGCTGAAATAACAAGCGAAGTGTGCGAGAATGTTATGAAAAATATGGTTAAAAGAGCACGCATTTGTGCCGCTATAAAAGGAAGCCACTTAAAAAATATTAAAAATAATTGTAATAAACCACATAATTGTTAAATAAAAATAAATCAAAAAAATAATGCTTCATTTTTTAGTTATTCAAAAAGAACATCGGCCTGGAACATAATATTCACCCGTTATGATATTCGGTTTCTTTATTATTTAATTTGTTTTTGTTGCCCAGTCTAATGACGTTTTATAATGTTTCAATGCTTCTTAATATAAGATTTTTTTAAGCTGAATGGTGTTTTAATAATAATACTAATTGTTAAGTCTGTTAACGCTTCACAAAATAACATACACATATATATATATATATAGATGTCTCACAGAGATGAAGCTATTATTTTTATTTACATGGGATGTATGAAAGTCTCGGGCATTACAGAGCTTACGACCTGTCATCGGCTGGCTTTTCATATCATGATGACAATCCCTCAGGGGATAAATCCTAGTAATTGGTTCCTATCTAAAGATTTGGACATACTCAAAATATACATTTCTATATTTATCTTGCAAAATTTACTGTGCAAATATGTAAGAAAAAAAAGTAACAAAATTTTCAGATTTTTCTGTAGAAGTAAATCGGGGTAAGGGAAGATCGTGATATTATTTTGTTTAAATAAATATGTACACTAATTTAAAAAAATACGCGAGTTTCTGTTTCTCGTGGTAGATTAATGTGAAATATTCCGCTGTTGCCGTCTACGAATACGAAAGAGGGAAATGAGGGTGGTGAACTCGACCATGTCGAGGTTGATGTCGTTTGAGTGACTGAACATTAAAACAACGAAAGGAGAAATAGAAAAAAACGGATGCACGTTTTATGAAAATATTTTATTTCTAACACGTAAAGTCTATTTCATAATTCGTAGAGTTTAGTCTGACGAGGGTTGTGTAATGTCTCCATGGCTGTTCAACTTGTATATGGATAAATGTGTGAAAGAACTGGAATGTATGAATGTAGGAGCGAAAATGGGCGATTTGATCGTATGCTGTTTATTGTACGCCGATGATGCAGTACTAATGGCGAATAATGAACAAGAACTGCAGAATCTGGTGAGTGGAATGTTCGATGTATGCAAGGAAAGCGACCTCATGATGAATGTTAACAAGTCGAAAGTGATGGTATTCGAGAAGGAGGAAAGCAAGACACCGTGCTAAATACTTGGAGGTAATGAATGTTCGGAACAAGTAGATGAGTTTGTGTATTTGGGAAGTACGTTTGATAGAAACGGAAAGGCTGAGAATGATATCGAAAGGAGGGTGACTGCAGGGAATAAAGTGAACGGCGCTTTGAATGGAATTATATCTAGCGGGAATTTGTCAACCGAGGTAAGACTAGCGGTGCACAATGGAATCCTGGTACCGACACTGAATGTATGGAAGTGAGGCCTGAAGCTGGCAGAAAAGGAACGAAAGTAGACTGAATGCAATGGAAATGAGATCACTTAGGCGTATATGTGGCAAACCTATAGTAAATAATGAAGAAATAATGATGTTAGTATAGTGAGTAAGATTAAGAAAGGATCACTTAGGTGGTTTGATCATATGGAACGGATGAATGGTAAGAAAGATATATGACGCAAGTATTGATAATGGCAAACCAGATAACGGAGGATGGTTCTGTTAGAAGCCTCAACAATCGGCGAGCTTGTATGAGAAAATGTATGAATGTGGATGAGGCGAGAATTGTGTGTGTGGCGCTCTGTACTCTCTGCCTACCCCCGCGGAGAAACGGCGTGATGGTAAGTAAGTAAGTAAGTAGTCAGACGAGTTGAATGCAGTTTATTTTATCCAAATCGGACCACGGATTATTGCCGATGCAATGTTTAGTTATACTACGTCGAACGAACGTGTGATCGGCGATAAATATCCTGGCTTCCCCCCCTTTCAACCCATGAATTTCTTATTAACTTGCCTTATAAAACGATATCATCCCTCATCCACCGACATTGTCACGCTTCGACATTTAGATGCGTCTCTGAAATACGTTCACACACGAAAACATGCCCAAGTCACACCCCCACGACACGAATTCGGCGAACTGCAAAATAGATCTGAGAACGACAGAAACGAACCAAAAATTCCTAAAACTTTTCCCATACGAAAGCCACACCGGTGTCTATAATCATTTGGGTATAAATATTCACGATTCCGTATTATGTTCGTTATAAGAGCGACCCAAAATTGACACGCAAGTCTAGGCCGCCATGAGAAAAATATGAGAGAGCAGACGACCTTTCAAGGATTATAAAATATTAGTATACTTCTTTTTCTTCTTCTTCTTCTGCTTATTTCAAGGCTTTTCAGTATTCATTTGACAGTTTGTTATTGCCTCATTTTCAACAATATGAACTTAGGGGCCAAATACATCGACAGTGTGTATTTTGCCCTTAAGAATTTTCAGTATCCATTTGACAGTTTGTTATTGCCTCATTTTCAACAATATTAACTTAGGGGCCAAATACACCGACAGTGTGTCTTTATTTATTTATTTAAACTTTATTGACATACATATTTTTGTTGTAACAGAGGTGCATATATTATAATATAACATGATAAATATAAGATACAATTATATTGCAATTAAATACTCGTAGTTTATTATGTGGGATGGAGTGGACTCCACCTCTGATGTATACAGCGTTGACCTGGCTACTTTGCTAGACTGCAGTCTGTGTTAAAGTAGGTAAATTTTTAAAAATAAAAATGTAGTGGGAGTGGTGTAGAAGTAGTGAATTATTAGTGTAGGCACTGTATAATGATTATGTTAGAATGTTGGATAGCCATGCTTCTGATTGATCTCTACCCGATTGGATCATATGTTGGGTTCATATTTGTGTAATCTTATTGGAGTTGAACGATTTCCAGTTGGTATTGAGTGTGTTGTACAGTTTCGGAGCTAAGAAAATGTAGAATCTTTGATAAAATATCGTTGTTGCTCTCGGAACTGGCGTGCAGATGTTCGTTGTCTGTCTTGTGTTGTGTCCTTGATTTGTATTATAGACATTAGATAGTTATAGATGTAATGTAGCAATATATATTATTGAAGCTGTCATACGCTTAAATATTATGAAGTATAAAATTCAGAATATTTTAAGGGACGTTTGCGAGTGAATTGTAATATGTAAAAATATTTTTATGTAGAATCTTTTGTAGTTATTAATACAGGAAAATATACATTCTAAGCAGAGGTTTTTTGGCACGTATAATGGACAAAAGGACGAACGAATGTCTCTATTTTCCGAAGAAAGGCTCTCCACAACATACACAAAAAGATCAGACAGATTAGGTGGAAGACATGACCGGAAGTCGCATTAAACAAGACCCAGGATCGCGAGAAGTTGAGGAAACAGTTAGTGCTGTTGAAATTGAATTTGTTTTTGTCGTCCAGTCTAATGACGTTTTATAGTGTTTTAATGATTGTTAATATAAGTTATATGAAATATGAATTAAATATATTAATTAGAAAGATATACATAAAAAAAACAATTTTATCGAAAAATATTGTTGTTGCGCCATCGGGATTCGAACCTGGATCTCTTTCCAAACTGGGGAAGGTGCATTTTTCAACTATGCTACAGCGACAATATTTTAGCGACAAATTTTCGAACCTATATGTCACCTTTTTGATATTAATATATTTAATCGTTCCATTATTTGAAAGAGCCATCTACCTTATTTTTACAGAATCTCAAATACCTTTGAGTAATCTGATAGCAGACGCCAGAATTATCAATTTATAAAATTTTGGATACATTGATACAACTTTATTATTAGGAGAACACATTCTCATTGTGAAGTTGTAATTATTCAGAACATAGGTCTGTGATATTTTAAATATTAATTAAATATAATTAGAAAGATATACATATAAAATCAATTTTATCGAAAAATATTGTTGTTGCGCCATCGGGATTCGAATCTGGATCTCTTTCCAAACCGGAGAAAGTGTATTATCCAACTATGCTACAGCGACAATATTTTTAGCGACAAATTTTCGAACCTATATGTCACCATTTTGATATAAATATATTTAATCGTTCCATTACTTGAAAGAGCCATCTACCTTATTTTTAGAGAATCTCAAATACCTTTGAATAATCTGACAGCTGACGCCAGAATTATCAATTCATTTTTACAACATTATTATTAGGAGAACACATTCTTATTGTCGACTCCGCTGACGCTTAAGGTAAATTGGTCGACAAAAAACATGTCCCTTATAAACCGAACTCGAACTTCGCGCGTGGGTACCTAACCGCTTCTGCCTGAATCTCACCGGCAGGAAAAAAAAAAATATATAAACAATAAAGCTGCCCCATATCTGTCGCGTTCGGAATGGCGGCGAGCGAAAAAAATGGCCGCAAATTTTTCAAAAGTGACAGATGACAAATGAGCTTCGAATTAATGTTGGGAACGGAGATAGTGTGGAAGGAATGCGTTGAAAATGTCGGTATAATCGATTAGATAATTTTCGCCAAGCGCGAATTAAATTTGTATGGCTAATTATATATTCCGAGTAAATTAAAGGAAATAAAAATGCATCAATCAATTTTAGTTTCGCACTTCGTGTCTGTCAAATTACAGCTCTGGTAATTTTAAAAGTGAACAAATATTATATAGCCAGAGACGCGGATTTAAGTAATAATGAAATATGACATTTCTTGTTATTTAAAACATTAATTTTCATTATGAGAACACATTCTTATTGTGAAGTTGTAATTATTCAGAACATAATTCTGAAATATTTTAAATATGAATTTAATATATTAATTAGAAAGATGTACATATAAAATCAATTTTATCGAAAAATATTGTTGTTGCGCCATCGGGATTCGAACCTGGATCTCTTTCCAAACCAGAGAAGGTGCATTATCCGACTATGCTACAGTGACGATATTTTTAGCGACAAATATTTTCCGGCTTGGAAAGAGATCCAGGTTTGAATCTACAATAATATTTTTCGATAAAATTGATTTTATATGTATATCTTTCTAATTAATATATTTAATTCATATTTGAAATATCACAGACCGTCTATTCTGAATAATTACAATTTCACAATAAGAATGCGTTCTCCTAATAATATAGTTGTATCCACGTGTCCAATATTTAATAAAAATGAACTGATAATTCTGGCGTCTGCTATCAGATTACTCAAAGGTATTTGAGATTCCGTAAAAATAAGGTAGATGGCTCTTTCAAATAATGGAACGATTAAATGTATTAATATCAAAAAGGTAACATATAGGTTTGATAATTTGTCACTAAAAATTTTGTCGCTGTAGCATAGTTGGATAATGAACCTTCCCCGGTTAGGAAAGAGATCCAGGTATGAATCCCGGTAGCAACAATAATATTTTTCGATAAAATTGATTTTATATGGATATCTTTCTAATTAACATAATTAATTTGTATTTAACTTAATGGATTTGAGTACTGTAATAGATATTATTCAGTCGACAAATTTAATCAAAATACAAATCAGGTATTAACTAAAGTTTCCTAAAATACAATATATGATATGTAGAGAAAATCACTTAAAAATTGTTTTGTAATAATATTTTTCTTTATTCTATACGGTTGTTTGACACACCACTGAGATGCCAAGGAATATCTGCAACATTGTGGTATTCATAAAGAAGATATGTCGAAAACCAGTATACAGTGTTGTTACAGGGGTGATATCATTTACTATAAGTACACATCGGTTTGTCATTCGTTTGGATTCCTGCACATAAGGGATGTGCTGATAAACTGGCCGAGGAGGCCATTCTTTCCGGAGTTTTCGCTCATCAATTCCATATCCCGATGTATGATAGACTTAATATGGTGAAAAAACGTACGAATTCTATCTGGACTGCACAATGGATGGATCTAAATAATCATAAGGGTAATCGGCTTAAAATAATTCAAAGATCTATTCCCCGCACCTCGTGGTTCACCAAAAGGAAAGACTCCAAAAGAACAATATCAAATATCTCTAGAATGAGAATTGGGCATTGCCAGGTAGTCTCTCACTTGTTCAGATTGAACTTAATAGATCCCCCAATGTGTGAGTGTGGTGCCGAGGAGGAAACCCTTGACCATGTCTTTTTTGCCTGTCCGTTGCGGATCACAAGATTTTTTTACGGTGGTCTCGTCAATGATAATTTTCAACTCCCGATTAACTTGTGTCATATTCTCCCCCTTAACTCGCCACGTTTAATCTATATAATTGCAAGTTTTTTGAACGACAACGGTATTGACCTGTAATATAGTGTTTCCCATTCTATAGTATCATTGTATTTTTTTCTATAAAATAAAGTTTTTAACTTGATTACTGGCACAAATCACTCTTGAAGGGTGGATTGCCTATTTAAAAGAAGAATAAGAATAATAACTACACATCGGTTGATTTCTTCTTTGCCAGTGAAGTCCGCCACGACACCGTCCAGCTAGGGAGGGCAGTCTGGCTCCCTAAGCAACAGCACACAAATATCTGAATTTCCCACGATTTAAAAAAAAAACATTTGTAATATACGCGATCGCCACAACGCGCGCGAGGCTATCTTTTAAATTAGTGGTTAAGATTACAATATACGACTTGTTTAACGAAATAATTATATTTTCAATCAGTCGCCGGCCAATGGGAAGAGATAAATCACAGCCCTTAGACACATTCCCGTGATGAATAGTCTCATTATCGACCGATACATTCAACCCTTATATTTCTTATGAAAAGAATATCGGCCCGTACGGGCCGAAGCGATTAAAAGTAACTTGGGATTTTTTATGGGTGCCTAGAAAGATGTATTTAATAACGGACGGATCATCTATGGATTATTATAAATAAGGACGTCGCATGGTGTAACAGACCTAGTCCACAATGCGTTCAAGGAATATGTGCAAAATCTGCACTGTAACGGAAAATATTATTATTAAGAAGAACACATTCTTATTGTGAAGTTGTAATTATAGGTCTGTGATATTTTAAATACTAATTAATTTTTTTTTTTTTAAATAGAGATGCGTATACGGAATACACGTCACATCAATATTCTTACTATTTTCAAACTAAGCTAAATGCTTGTACTATGAAAATAGGACTAACTTGCTGGTGTCCTAGAACGAGGCGCGAACCCCCGACCACTAGATCACTAGGCCAACGTCTTGACCACTACACCAACAAGCTACTCAAATGTATTAATTAAAAAGATATTATTGTTGTTGCGCTACCGGGATTCGAACCTGGATCTCTTTTCCAATCCGGGGAAGATAATAATAATAATAATAATCTAATTAATTTTATATGTATATCTTTCTAATTAATACATTTAATTAGTATTGAAAATATTATTATTTGAATTTTTCACAAAATAGCGTTGAGCTCGAAGTCTACGTGTTTCGAAATAATTATTAATCTATATGTTTGCTTCAGACCCTAAATTATATAACAAAAAATAGTCTAGCCGCTCGAAATTAGATGATCTTAAATTTATTGTATTCAGTATATAATACAATATTTCAATGAATCGAAATAATCACATAATTACGTTTTTTTTTAAATGCATGTATCTCTGATATGATTAAGATTAGGCACATATTTCTTGAACATTTTCGTCTCGTAATTTAGTTATGTATCCACCCATAATGTATTGTCGACTAGTAGACTAGGTTTTATTTCGTCAGAAATTCGAGTGGCGAATTACCAACTGATCCCAGCAGCCTTTCTATAATTCTGGCAGATTTATACATTTCTGATTCAAATTAATTCCCATGGATATAAAAACAATTCTCTCTTGATTACGTGTAGTAGTATTTTTAGAAAATTTTCTGCATACAAAACAAATAATTAGGATCCATCTCTGATCTGAATCCATCCGGGCACAGACCGCTAATTGCAATGACCGCTCTCGAGTGTCGAAAGGCATCGAAAGGGCTCCACCTTTTCTAGGAACCATTTTATTTAGTTTTCGCTCATTTACTTGTTCGTTTCAATAGAAGCAAGAAATGTTTAACTCCCGAGAGTCTGTGTGCATTTATTTAAGATGAATTATACAAAAATAAAAGACAAGATGTTAGATTGTGAATTTTAAAACTATACCTTTCGACGCCCCCATGTTCTTACTTTATTGATAAGAAAAAAAAAAAAAAAAAAAAAAATATATATATATATATACTTACTTACTTACTTACCATCACGCCGTTTCCCCGTGGGGGTAGGCAGAGAGGATAGAGCGCCATACTCTTCTGTCCTGACATACAATTCTCGCCTCATCCACATTCATACATCTTGTCATACAAGCTCGCCGATTGTTGAGGCTTCTAACAGAACCATCCTCCATTATCTGGTTTACCTGGTCGTGCCAAGTCTTCCGCGGACGTCCTCTATTTCTGGTTCCATTAACACTTGCGTCATATATATATATATATAACAATTACAATACAACTTAAATAACAATTTTTTTTTAAAGAGAACCCATTCTTCATTCAGAACATAGATCTATGATTTTTTAATACATATAAAATGTTTTAATTAGGAATATATACATATAAAATCAATTTATCAAAAAATATCGGGATTCGCACCTGGATCTCTTCCCAACAGAGGAAATGCATTTACCGATTATGTTCCACCAGCATAGTAAATTGACGACAAATTTTCGAATTTGACTGATCAAATTGATCAATCTGTCGTTTCATTACATGTATAGCTTTCTAATTAATATATTTAAATAAACTAAACAACTAACTTTGCAACAATTATGAAAAAAGCCATGTTTGATTCTTAATAAATTAACACAACGCTTAAAAGTTATAAGAGAAGAAAACTGGATTAAAATGCTGACTAACTGATCTCTTCCTATCCGGGGAAATGCATTAATCGATTATGCTACACCAACACAGTGAGATGACGACAAATTTTCGAACTTAAATGTTGCACATTCAAATTGATACATCTCTCGTTCCATTGTTTGAAAGCCATCATTTTTATCAAACACCTTTGAGTAAAATTCGATGGGAAACGTCTTCGTAAATATGATATAATATAATTTGTCGTCAACTTACCATGTTGGTGTAGCATAATCAGTTAATGCATTTGAGATCAATGTTCGAATTCCGGTAGTAACAATAATATAAATTGATTTTTTATGTATATCTTTCTAATTAACACATTTAATTTATATTTGATAACAATTATCAATACATTACAAAACGAGATGGTGATATAGAATTATTTGTAATACTGTGTTTAAATATAAAATTTATTGTACATACATATCTACATTTATTAAATAACTGAAGTAAATGCATATAATATTTTTACCTTTAGTAATAATTATTTTTAAGTGATACCATCAACAGTTACTACCCATTTGACAGGGCGTTCGATTGAAATAAAAAAATAAATAATAATATCCAAAAGATTTCACAGATTACAATGGATCCGTGGATGGACGAATAGGAATAGGAAGATTTTTCTTTGGACTGACCGATTGGTGTATTTCTACAGGATACCGAAAGAATTGAAAGAATGCAGACGATGACATACCTCGTTTTCTTATTTGTTACATTACTGAACGTGTATCAAACGGAGTGTTTTCACGGCTAGTACGAGATTCAAACAAAGCCAGCATTGACGAGGTACCTCGGGTCGTGTGCCGGGTAGGAACTAACGAGCAACCAGCCTTGAGGTCTGGGAACTGGGAAACCTTCATGAAACAGGCGCAGCCGTCGTGAATTATAATCGTCGATTAGTTATTTTAGTGTGTGACCTAACCCCACATTAGGGATGGACTGTATTAGTGTGCTATTCTGTAAAATTTTCAATATTACCGATAGTCAAACATAATTGGTGTGTAGAAAAAGACTAAACACACTTAACTATCTAACAAATTTACATAGTGTTTTTATGATTTCTGATTAGCTAAATATTGTACAAAAAAATTAAGAATTCTAATTGATTATATTATGCTTTGAAATAACTCGCGTGTTACTAGATGTTCTCACTTTTTTTAGGCCACCCTCTCTATATATCCTACTGATTATTTGATATTATATCTTCTAATATTAAAATATCAAAAAAATGATGTATATAGATTCTATATTATTAAGGATCGCATTAACTGAATTTCTGATTTTTTTATTAACATTTCGATATATCATTTAAAACGTATAAATAATTTTTCATCAGATTACATAAAATGTATTAGAAAGTCAAACAAACTTGCGAGCACGTCATCGGCCGTTAATTCCTATCGATGACGCAAGCGGCCGAACGCATCACGTCGAATTGTAAATTTAAATATTTTTTTATATCTTTTTATTTTGGTGGAATTTATCCGGGTCAATTTTTTTCACTATCACCCTAGAAAATGATACTGCTGTACATTTACACGTGTGTAACTTAATTCGGACTGTAGTGTAACTTAATTCGGAAGGTGAAAGTTTAGTACGTTCCCGACGGTGCGTTCCAGCACGTGAATAAAGTTCCTAAGCGCTCGACCACACCGCGACCCCAGATTTGGGGAAATTCCCACGCAGCCTTTCGGTCCAAAGTGACCCCCGCCAGCCGTAACCGTGCCGCCAGAACCACCCCTTCAATGATGTGCTTAAAATCACGAACCGAGCAGTATGAAACAATTCTCGATGGACTAACTCAAACAGCATCTCAGGAGCTGGTTATTGGGCGTTGGCAGAAAGGAAACTGAGCAAATATTCATGGAAATGATCACATGGACAGAACATCATTTCTTTATATTCATTTTTCTGTTTTGCGTAGTGTTTCAATCATGGGATAGCGAGAGGATTTTACTTATTTATTTATTATGTTATAAGAGTTCTTTTAAAAGCATTGTTTGCTTCATTTTACTTACTTACAGATTTCGGTCTAGTTAAGGAGACAGTGAACATCTCTTACATTATGAAGCTTGTTCGCCTTTTTTGTGTATTTATAAAAATGTTTAAAATGTATAATATGCTAGTCACACTCACTATCAGTGATTGAATATCTGAGAATATCGTGATTCGTGATTAATTTTTTAATTATAATTATATTTGGTTGTGAACCATGATTCGGCGCATGTTCATACGAAACGAAAATATTCACGAGAGAATGACGTTATAATTCGTGATAAGCGCCATTTAGTAGATTCTGCCAAAACGTTTTACGTATTTAACTGAGAATTTGACCCGAAAAATGAACTCACATTGATGATATTAAATTATGTATGCTAGAATATATTTTTTACACAAATGAAATTTAAATAATACAAGTAAATACGCTCAAAATTATGTTTTTTGTATTTATTTCATCTATTATGATATTGTGTGGCGCACGCGTATTAGTAATAATAATAATAATAATAACAATAATAATAATAATAATAATAACAATAATAATAATAATAACAATAATAATAATAATAATAATAACAATAATAATAATAATAACAATAATAATAATAATAACAATAATAATAATAATAATAATAACAATAATAATAATAATAATAATAACAATAATAATAATAATAACAATAATAATAATAATAATGTGTTTATTCCAGCGTGATCAGGTTTTTTTTTTAACCCGATTCGCCATAAAGATAATACATATTATGTTATACATTAAGGTTATGAAATATATATATATATATATATATAATGCTATGAAAAAGAAAACCAAGGAATTATTAATAAATAAAAAAAATAAACAAAAGTTAATAAAAAGTAAAAAGTTCACACACATATATACACACAAAATATAAATATTACATATATAACTACTTCAGTCACGGCCATTGTATATGTAGCTATTCTGTAGGCGCTGCCATTCTCTGGTCATGGTAATGAAGCTGTGATCACAGTCACAGTTTTCAATCACTGATATTATCGAATACCAATCGCAATCACGCCAGTGAGTCAAAGAGTAGCATTTTTTCTCATCACTACTAACTAAGCCTTCACATTAATATAATGTATTTGTTATGTATATGAATGTTGAGTAAACTTTAAACATTTTCAAATATATTTAAGGTTCTTATTCGTACGGAGTTGACGAATACTTCAATAATACCTTTCCAAGAACCATCCACAGCCTGTGAACTTGATTCAACGTAAATATAATGACCCTTCATAGGTCTCATCATAACCCTTAATTTATATAATTGGACTCTTCCTTCAGCGGTTCTCAAATTAATTCATTTTCAAAACGCTTTGCCACTAAAAAATAACATAAGCTTTCTAAATAGATGAGAGATGAATTTCTATATATTTTTTAAATATATTTAGCTCACTATTTGCGATACATATGTGTTTTCACAAGAAGTGGGGAAACAGAATGTAGGAATTTAGTGTAGGACAGAACAATAAAGACTCAAGAACCAACCAGAAAAAACACGACTTATATACATTTTCTCTTCTGTAGTCACAGCTCCTGAACTTCACGAATCTCTGTGATATACAATAGCGGTTTCTTTAACAACAACTTAAACAAGTAACTTTACAATAACTTCAAGTTAACGCGCACATAGACATTTCAAAAGTCATAGACAATACGCACTGAAAAGTCGTGCGCTGAGGTGTAGGATATAGGAGAGGGGGTGGGGAGGGGGGGGGGAGGGGCAGATAAATACAGTAAACATAGTGGAGCATCTATACATGCGCACGGGGATCCGCGAATCTGTCATAAATATCGAACAACATATTCAGACTGTATTAATATTACGGAGCAAGTGAAAGAGAGTAAGTTGTTAGTATAGCCGCAAGAGAAAGTTAATGAAATGAAAAAAGACTTGCAATCAGTTGACGTTTATTGTAGGATGACGTACAAATAAATTCACATAGTTTGAAGTTAAATTACAAGTTAACTTTGATAACTGGTAAGTGCTCGCGAGAGACGCGTCTGAGTACGCGACCAGGGAAGAAGTGATTGCTTCTGCTGACTTCTCGAACCAGTTAGGTTTCGATGTGCTGTCGTCTAGATTTTTGGTGTGAAGTGCTTGGTTAAACGGCCAGATCTGTGAGTCGCGAGCAGGGCCTCTACAAATTCTACTATCACAACTTTGAAAATGGAAACATTATAATGCTGTTGTACTGTAGGTTATCTGAAATAATTAACAGCAATATTTTATATATTATAGGTAGGTAATAATTTTCTCAAAATAATCTATATTTTAAATTAAAATGATAAACTGTTTTCCTTCAAGTTCAATTACTTTCATACGACTTGATTATTAAAAAGTGTAAAATGGCGAGCTCAACAAAGTAACGACATTTAAAACAAACCGCATGAGAAATTGTTTAAAGACATCTTAAATAAGAAAAATTTAGCAACATTATAATTAAAATACTAATTTAATGTATTAATTATAAATGTATACATACAAATCAATTTTGTCGAAAAATATTGTTTTTGCGCTACAGGGATTCGAATCTGGATCTCTATTTCCAATCCGGAGAAGTACACTACCAATTGTGTTATAGCGCCAGTATTTTTCATGACAAATTTTCAAACCTATATGTTACACTTTTTCAAATTAATACATCTGTCGTTACATTATTTGAGAGCTATCTACATTGTTTTTACGGAATCTCAAATACCTTTGAGTAAACCGACTGCAGACGCTAGAATTATCAATTCATTTTTTGTAAAAACAATGTATTAATTTGATAAAGTGTAACATATAGGTTCGAAAATTTGTCATGAAAAATACTGGCGTTATAACACAATTGGTAGTGTACTTCCCCGGATTGGAAATAGAGATCCAGATTCGAATCCCTGTAGCGCAAAAACAATATTTTTTGACAAAATTGATTTTATACGTATATATTTATAATTAATACATTAAATTAATATTTAAAACATGATAATTAAAAAGTGTTAAATAAAATTTAATCAATATTGAAGACGATTCAGTTCAGACGGATGTGTTTTAAACACTAGCAATAATGACACTTTAAATTTAATACGATCACGCGTGCCAAAGTTTGACGATCTCAGCGGCACAGGCAGTCGGTGTTTTATGACATCACTTACCTAGAGATGATTTGAAAAATTGTCTGTGGTCGAGATGAAGGGTTTTACTATTATTAATAACAATACGGATAAACGTTTGTCAATAAAAAATGCTATATATTCTAATTGCCGATGATATTGCGATTAATTGGTTCTAAACCGCATTTTTATACCTACATTTTTTCTAAAAATATTTTGTTCGCCAATTATCAACAAGGCATCCATGGGTATTAAGAAAGGGTATCGTTTTATCAAATTAAACTCTGAACCCCGGCACTGCACAACAATAAAATAATGTATATCAAAAATACTCGCGAGATATCATATTTAGTAAATAATACCTGCGAACCGTTCGATGAGTGCAAGGAACAATATATCAGTGAGTGGGAAGTAGAATTACCACAGTACAATGCTGTTTTAAAAAAATATATATTTAAAATGATAATTATTTTAAAAATAAATCTACTAACCTAACCTAACGTAAATTGATACAATGATGAAAGATGTGGAAATTAAATTAATGATTCAAAATTATTTATAATTATGTCATTTTAAGAATAAGAAAAACATCCCGAAGAACTACTGAAACCGGTTGGTGTATTAATTAATTAAGTGGTTAAATAAAAAAAAGTTTAATAATCCGCTTACTTACCACCATCACGCCGTTGCTCCGCGGGGTTGAGCAGAGAGAGAATCGCCTTTGTCTTCCTCGGTTGACGAGTGTCTATTAATCCCATAATCTAAATACATTTTCATCGTTGCTGAGGAGATTCAAATAGACGTTCGACATTTGATGCACAACAAGCGTGAAGTGAGACGCAAGACGGCGAATCTCTGAGATATAGTGTGTACATGGGAGTTAGAAAGCCGAAAGTTGTTTTCACCTTAACTTGTGGAAGCGAAATCCGTCACTCAGAGATAGTCTTGAGACGAGAACCTCTTTCGCCTATGGGCGGTACTCTTAAGGTTCTATCGTGCTTAGAAATCTTAGAACACCGACTACAAAATATACAAAATAATGCATTCTACACTGTTACTTAGTTTTCTGCATTATGGTGTTAATAACAATTGTAAATATGTCCATTTAATAAATAACTTACAGTTTTAGAGACATGAATTTTATTTCATTCGTAATAGTTCGTGCGTTTTCGACGCTTTTCGGCGGCTTCGGTCAAACCTTCGGCAAATTTTAGCCGAAGCCGAATGTGCAGCCGAAGGCGGCCGAAGCCAAAGCTTCGAACGGACTTTAGTAACACCTTTATTCGAGTGTGGGTCTCAAGATGGGAGATCCTCCGGAGAACTGCTGAGCATCTAAGTTCTGTCCAAATATGATTTGCGATGTACCGTTCTTGTGGGTTAAATCTGTCGGCAGTGGTGCGTGGAGTGTGAGTCTCTTATATGTTTTTCTTTTGTGCCGTCTTGTTTTCCGGAAGGGAGTGCATCTTCACTTTTCCTCTGCTTCCCGGCCTTGTTAATTGTATTATTTTACATTATCTTTATGTTATGTATTGTAAATATTATTTATTTATTTACTAATAAAGTAAGTCAACCGGGAACAATGAGGACAAATCTTGTTTTGGCAGATGTGTGGTATCGCCTTGTCAATATGTAGGGCGCTATCGAACAGCTGTCTAGTAGCATTAAAAAAAATACCAACCAGGCGGCAAATGAGTAGGACCGAGATAGGAGCCTGAGCTTATTGCATCGGTCCTGGATAAGCGGTGGGTCCGCCCTCGTGTACGATTACGTCATTTTGTGTACGAACAGGTCTGTCTGTGATCTCCATCAGGAATCGTGACTGCGGGACCTAATTTAATTTGGATACCAGACTTGAACTCCAAATTACCTCCACATGTCGGCCCTGCCCCTACACCCTCGACTACCAGTCTTGGAACACGAGGAGTACTGCCTTGCCAGGCGCACTTACACGCCATTTTGCGTGTGAAATTGTTCTTTAATTGAACGCATTTTTTGAATGCAGAGGCATGCAGTGCATACAAGTAAAAAAGCTGTGTATTATTAAAAATTCTGGAAAACAAATATAAATGAAATAATTGTATTAACATAAACGGAAACATTATTTTACAATTAGCGCCATCTATGTACCGGTAGAGAATTTAATTTAATTTAAGAATGAGAACTTACCGCTGTACCCATGGCACTCGTTTGTAGTCGCCGCATCGAGCTATTTACATTACTCTATTCTATCTTTAAGCTAGTGAATTACTCAAGTCATATAAATGGCTATAAATATACAGAATTGAAAATTCCTTTCGGTTGATCCGTTTTGTATTTTTTTAACAGAATAACATTAGAAAGGGTCACAACTGCGTGCATATCATTGATATAATTAATACTTCTTCTTTTACTAATTCGTGAATTTTACTGTCTTACTGTTTTTAACGTGTTGATTTCACTATCGTTCTTTAAATTTGGTGCATGGATTGGTTTTTGATTTGGTAAAAACAAAAAGCAATTGGCAGAATTTTTTCCAACGTTAACCTTTAATAAGAATAATTATATCCTTTAGTTATTACGTGAAGGATTTTCAAACAATAAATGAATCATGTTCAGTCATAGTTCTTAAAAACGTTTATACATTTTTTATATGGGTAACAAGGTATTATTTTACGTTAAAACTTAAACTTTAAAAACACTATTAATAGTACTGTAAAAATATATAAACGAAGGATTTATTTAGTCTAAAGACGTTGGTTTAACGAAAGTACATATATTATGTATGATTGTATAATACCATTTGTAACCGCATAACTAAAATCTATACCTGCTGCACGCCACTGTCCACATGATATTGTAGACGCAATAACAGAATTACCATATTACACATATTCGATCCTTATGATCTATGGATCGACGATTTGACCGCGACATATAGATAATGATTCCTGTCCCATTATCCCCTTCCCTATACCCAGAGCACGTCCTTTTTTGTGATGTTATCTATGGTTTTGGACCAGTGAGTTAGACTGAAACATTGATAAGTTATCTTCCTGCTAAATTGGATTGTGAATTAACGATAAGTAGGCCTGGTATAAAATGTTTTTTTGTGTAGATTTTAAATCAGAAAACAAAAGCGAAGATGCTTCTGGGAAGAGAGTTTTTTGCGACCAGCAGATTTAAGGACCATCAGACTACAAGGAGAGCGACATCGGCGTCTACCAGCACAGGTTCGCAAAGGTTTGTGCATTTCGAATTTGCATAGATTGAATTACTGTATTCAACATTACCTACAGAAAACCCAGAACTAGCTATCGAAGTATTTACGGCAACAGTGAGGCTGATAGTGTACTGTTCATCTTGCTATTGTGCTCGTGAGTTCGAGAGTGCTAAGGGAGCGTTTCTTTCTGGTGTTTGGTTGGTTTTTGAACCCCCTGTTCCCTAATCACTTTTCTATCGTTAATCCTTCCATTCGTTCCTACGTCCCGTTTCCCTTCTGGGTCCCTGATACTTCTAGGATAAAGAAATGAAAAAACAAAATTAATTTTAAAATGATTTTCGATGATTTAGTCATTTAAATTGTGCCGCCGCTACCGCCTGTAGTTCTTGGCAGCAATGATTGCTCACGTATTTGTGCTACCTTGCCTTGCACTGTTTAATTAAATAACATCTTACCCCGGGTAAATCTAATTACGGTAGCACCATCCCAAGCCGGGGAACGGACCTAATTGGGGCGGGGAATTCGGACTATTCGCCTGGCGCGTGCATAAATGGACCTCCCATTACTTCGGCACCTATTGGCGCTGCTTTTACGAACGTGCTGTGAGAATTGGTTCGGAAATGAATATTTAACAATTGATAAAAAAATTTGACTACGTTGTGTGCAGAATAAGGTGCGTTGGTTTCAAAAGTGATCCCTGTGGGACGCCTGCATTTATAGAATATTGAAATCTATGTTCTAGATAATATAAGCTATTTGCAGTGCGAATGACCATGGTTTGACGATACTATTGCTGCGAAAAACCTTCATATCACTAGGTCACTAACATGACCTTGATAGATCCTAGGTATGGTACTTAAAGGAGGTTGTGCGATCAGTAGTAAATTTTCTACTTTCTAGAAAGTACATCCCGTAGTAAACATATTTTACTTTCCGATATCCGATAGTAAAAATGAGAATCGATAGTTAAATATGGCGGACTCTTCACAGCTATTCCAAAAGTCATCTGTCACATTGATACTTTGAAAGTTGCAGTATACGATAATTAATCATTCAATATCTCGCTATTTTAGCGATGAGAGTTCGCCCGGTGTTGATCTCGTTGTTTAATCTCTCGGTGTTTTATGTTCTAGAGGATAGGAAGCCGTAGGAGCCGCCACCAATCTAGCTCAGTCTGGGTCTTTGAGTATGTGTCTGTGTTCTGGTGTCACCCGCTACTTCGGATGAGATGATCATTCATTCGAAGGCAACTCAACATTTATCACAGGAGACAGACCGGACACCATCCCGTCTCAGCCTTGTCCATAACGCCCATCCATCGGCCATCGCTAGCACACCGCCTCCTTGCTCGTTGCAGCGGGGTCTCTTGTCAACCCGCGGGTGGACTAGGCCCATACATCTCTGGGTCCACCGCGGTAATATCGCCAACATATTCGTCCGGATTACGGCTCCGCCGACCCGCTCCCTCTTTTCGAGCGTTCCCACCCAATTGTGACGTCTCGCCTCGCTGCCGCGCAAGAGTCGGATTCTCTTCTCTGATTCGTCCATTTAGACAGGCAATCATCATAAGTCGGCAAAGTAGTGCGCTAATTTAAACATCACAGTACATTAGCACATAACACGACAAAATTCGACTACCAAAGTGACAGATTTCGAACGCAGGGACGAACAAAGCCACAGATAAAGCAGAAAATAGACCACATTCTATGATTACGAATGTCTTGCCACACCGAGAGGCGAGATTGTCTCTGACCATTATTGACAGTAGTAAATTTCACGTATTACCGATACGTAAATGATTTTTATTACGGGCGTTAGTAAAATGGTACTATAGTTAAAAGTTACTATAGAGATATGGATATGGAGAAACGCAGTAACCGATTATGCTATACCAGCACAGTAAGTTGACGACTAATTTTCGAAATTATATGTTGCACTTTCAAATCGATACAGCTGTTGTTCTATTTTATTTGAAAGCCATCTTTACATTTACGGAATCTCAAACGGCAACCTTTGAGTAATCCGACAGACATTTAATTTGCATTAAAAATATCACAGACCTACGTTCTGACCTACTATTATGAATTAATCAAAAATATACGTTTAGAATCGCCCTTAAGGCTCGTGGCTGTTAATTGGAGGGAGATTGATTCAAATAATTGTAGTTCATTAACGAAATTATATGCAATCATATAGGGCTAGTAAAGGAGTCAGTATTAACTAATAAATAATCTGAACAGAATCCTGGCATACCAATTATAGAATTTTAAATACAAATTAAGTGTATTAATTAGAAAGATATACATATAAAATCAATTTTATCGAAAGATATTGTTGTCGCTACCGGAATTCGAACCTGGATCTCTTTCCAGACAGGGTTTTAAACCCATATGTTACACATTTCAAATTGATAGATCTACCGTTCAATTATTTGAAAGCCATCTAAATATTTTATTTTTACCTTACTACCTTTGGGTAGTCAAGATACAACTTATGTATTATTAAGAACGCATTATTATTGTGGAGTCGTAATTATTCGGAACATAGGTCTGTGATATTTTAAATATGAATTAAACATGTTAATTAGAAAGATATACATATGAAATCAATATCGTCGCTGTAGCATAGTTAGATAATGCACCTTCCCCGATTTGGAAAGAGATTCAGGTTTGCTCACCCCGCAAAATGCAAAATGAAACAAAATAATTCCGAATCCGATGATACATAGGGCGGTTATTTAAAAACATAATATAATTAATTATAATTCTTAATGTAATATAGGTAAATAGGTAAGTAAGTAAATTAGTAAACTATTGTTGATATAGTTAAACTAATTTTACTAACTAACTAACTTAACTAACTTACTATCACGCCGTTTCCCCGTGGGGGTAGGCAGAGAGGATAGAGCGCCACACTCTTCTGTCCTGACACACAATTCTCACCTCATCCACATTCATACATCTTCTCATACAAGCTCGCCGATTGTTGAGGCTCCTAACAGAACCATCCTCCATTATATGGTTTATCTTGTCGTGCCAAGTCTTCCGCGGACGTCCTCTATTTCTGGTGCCATCAACACTTGCATCGTATATCTTTCTTACCATTCTCTCCTTATTCATCCGTTCCATATGACCGAACCACCTAAGTGATCCTTTTTTAATTATATCACATTTTACGAAATGATCTCACTTTTTTTGGACCATTCTGTATATATAACTCAAATTTGCTATAATAGTGTTATAGTGGACTCTGAAATTTAGCAGTTTTTGACAAATTAGACAAAACAAAAAATTAGATGTCAGTGACATCTATTGCACAATGCGTAACGATTGTAAATGAATATTAATTATTATTTTTGTTAATCTGTACTATCTACCATCTAGCGAATTTCCCTACAAAAACTGGCGAAGACACTAACAGTGGATGCACACGTTAGCACAATTATAATATCGGTATGATAATTGACACCACAGTCTACTAGGAGTGTGGCTGTGATAGTAAAGCGCTCGCTTAGCATGGCAAGTATCAGTGGCGGTCGGTGACTTTTGCAAAAGGGATACTGGGTAATAAGTTTACACCCGCTAATGATTCAATTATACACTCATATAATTCTCCATTTTCATTTATGGCGTTAGAACATGTTGGTTGAAGTATCCATGTTGTTTTCAGTATTTATTTATTATTCAAATTATTAATTAAATAGATATTCGGCATCAAGTATTAAAGTCAAACATTAAAAAATGCACCACATAAACAAATTCATCAAAACAATCCGCTCGCTTAATAATATGCATGCTATTGTGTGCATTATACCCATAAGCATTAAAGTCGTTTTTGTACGTTTGATGCTGTCAACGAATGCGTATACAGTATTCGAAGACCTTGACACTTGGAACTGAATGCGTATGCGCTAAAGCCGAATATTTTCATCTTTGTGGATACGGAACGAATGATAGAATCCACTGTTGCTGGTATCTGCGTGTTTACTCGATTCATAGAATTTCGAAAGATGACAATGTACATGTATTTCGACTCGCTCCGTGCGCGCGCCGTGTCGTAGCGTGTGTTATACGAATTTATTCGCAGCAGTGCTGCATGTACGAGTCGAAAAGGGTCCCAGTTTTCGTTCAATGCGCATCCCAGACAGGCCCTGCAAATTTTTTTGTGTCTCAAAATTTAACTCCGCCATTACAGTTTTCGAGTGCCTGTCTCAAAAGAAGATTCTCGAAATTAAATGCGTTTTAAATAAGTTCGTCGCCGTCGGTTACGGAAGACCATTTAAAAATGCAATTTAAACTGTCGAGTGTTCACTTGCATCGCGCTCCGAGCGTAATTACGGAATCGGGGCCACATTCCGCGACCGGGTCCCTACACGCGGCCACTCGAAATGAGCCCCGTAATGGAATACACAAATGCACGTGCATAATGGTATATCGCTTATTAATTTAGTAGCGATTCGTTTTTGCCCCTCGGCCGCGGGCTGAGAGTCGTTGCAACAATAACAGTGGGAAGGGCGGCCGCCATCTTGCCTGCGCGGGAAATCGTGATGGCCGCGAGTGAGGCGCGACCGGCGGTGGAAAATGGAAGCTTCGCCTTGCGAGAAATTTCGCCAGCTGTCGCCAAGCTGCCGGCCGCGTTGAAATTAATGAATTAAAAAATATATTTTATTAAGGTTTTATTTTCTTTCGCTAACATGAGTTGTATCAATGTGTCCAAAATTTAATAAAAATGAATTGATAATTCTGGCGTCTGCTATCAGATTACTCAAAGCTATTTGAGATTCCGTAAAAATAATGTAGGTGGCTTTTTCAAATAATGGAACGACAGATGTATTAATTTGAAAAAGTGTAACATATAGGTTCGAAATTTGTCATGAAAAATATTAGCGCTATAACACAATTGGTAGTGTACTTCCCTGGATTGGAAATAGAGATCCAGGTTCGAACCCCGGTAGTGCAAAAACAATATTTTTCGACAAAATTGATTTTATATGTATATATTTATAATTAATACATTAAATTAGTATTTAAAACATCACAGATTAATGTTCTGAATAATTAAAACTTCACAATAAGAATAGAAATTAAATGTATTAATTAGAAAGATATACATATAAATTCACCTGTATCTCTTTCATTCCGGATTGAACGTGCATTAATCGATTATGCTATACCAACAGAGTGCTTTGACAACAAATTTTCGAACTTATGTTACACTTTTCAAATGAATACATCTATTGTTCCATTATTTGAAAGCCATCTACTTTATTTTTATGGAATATCAAATCGGATTACTCAAAGGTGTTGCATATATAGCACCCTGTTGGTACAGAATAATCGGCTAATGTATGTTCCCTGAATCGGAAGAGATCCATGTTCGAGTTCCAGTGGCAACAATAATATTTTTCTATAAAATTGATTTTATGTGTATATCTTTCTAATTAATACATTTAATATGTATTTAAAAATATTGTGGTTTATACTCGTTTTAATATAAATTATGTAAGGCTCGTCAGTTGAAGTAAGGGTGTGCATGTCCACAAGAGCGCGGTGTGAGATTGGGAGATGCGCGCGTGTGTGTGTGTAGCGGAGGCGTTATAAGGTTCTTTTCCCCATGGAACTTCTTCGTGTAAAATATTGTACTGCCACGTAGCGCTAATAAATGACAGCTGAAGGAGACACACCCTTTCCCGGGACCCGTTTAGAAGCTAAGGCTTCCTTGTCAGTTTCACTCATCAAAGCTAATCAAAATACGCGACTTTAATTCAATAACATATTCAAGTTTATGCAAAAGAAAAAAAAAAAAATTCGCAATTTTTTTTAAATTTGTCCCTGTCCTGTCTTTATTCATAAAAAAATCATATAATATAGATGGAAAATTGATGGAAAATTAAGGTGCAGCAGTTCAAGGCGGACACTCAGGGATGCATTCATCAAAAAACACTCCCAAAAGAAGGACAGTGACGAGTCACAAAATGAATTGAGTTGCCATATTCATAGTGTATATGATTACCATGTAGCGCGATTGGTGAGAAGTGTGACGCCGCACAGAAGATTTCGTTTGGTCGATGAATAATTAGGCTCGGTCTACATTACGGTGCGCGCATTGGCGTCTCCTGGAGTACGCACCGTGACCCGGCTGACACCCGTCTCCAGATACCGGGCACCTGGTACCGGGATTAATGACGACCACTTACTGGAAACTGGGAAATTAGCCAGTCGTGATGGCGGGAAACTGTTTGGTCTCGTTCGAGGAAACGCTCTATTTCAAATAACGCTTAATAATACCTTCAACTGGTGCAGCAATAAGAATGCATCCATTTTGAATCAGATCTTATTAAAATTGTATTTCCTTAATTGCTCACAATAATAGATTACAACGAAAGCTACCTTGTTATGAATGTCAACAAGTCGAATGTGACGGTATTCGGGAAGAAGGAAAGCAAGACATCGAGCCTAAATACTTGTAGGTAATGAATGTTTGGAAAAAGTAGATGAGTTTGTGTATTTGGGAAGTATGTTTGATAGAAATGAAAAGACTGAGAAAGATATACTGCAGGAAACACTTTGAATGGAATTATAGCTAATGGGAACGTGTCGACAGAGCCAAAATGGAAGTGAGGTCTGGAGCTGGCAGAAGCGGAAGGAAAGTAGACTAAATTCAATAGAAATGAGATATATATGGCAGGTCCATTTTATGTCTCATCCACTTTTGTCCATCTTTTGGGAGTGTTTTTTGATGAATGGATCCCTGAGTGTCTGCCTTGAACTAATGCACCTTAATTTTCCATCAATTTTCCATCTGTATGTAAAACTATATTCTATGGATTTATGTTATATGATTTTTTACGAATGAAGGCAGCACTTAAAGGCGTCTAAATTTTAAATCTTAATTGTTAATAACCACATAGAATTTCTTCTCCTTTTTCGTTTTACTTATACTTAAATATGTAATCGAAAGTCGCGTATTTTTATTAGCTTTGATGAGTGGGACCGACAAGGGAGCCCTAGCTTCTAAACCGGTCCCGGGAAAGGGTGGGTCCCTCCCCACCCCTCCAGCTGTCTCTATAAAAAAAGATTTATTTAAGATAAAGTAAAGAATGACACAACGTTTCGGCATTCACAACGCAGATCTGCCCTCAACCGATGTACATTGTTGTTGAAGGGATGTTTTCAAATATTTAAAAAATAAATTAAAAATGTAAGAATGACGTTTATGGGTACTAAATGATATAGTCATGAGATGGGAATTATTTGGTCACATATTTTTCAGAAATAGCTCAAAATTATTTTGGAGGGGGTGGGGGTGGATGTTGGTGATCTTAATCACACATCAAAAAAAAAAAAAATTCACTTTGTAAAAGTATGGGTACTGAATAAAATATGTAGTCACCATGGTTTCGTCGCATGAAATTAAAAAGTACTGAATGAAATATATACTCGTCATGATAATAAGGATTACACGCTTTTTGGATTCTATTTGGGATATATATTTATTTGTGTATAAATATATTAATTATTGAACGAAAATAATGCACTGTGCCCTCCCCCCTTATCCTTCTCCTCCCGGCTTCGCCACCGGTCACAACGTGTACGGAACAATTAACAATGTTATACGAATCTCGAGACTTCGCGTCTATACTTTGTGTGAACCTTTATGCGAAAAATGTATATTTACATCTCTTTAGAGGTGCCAGCAGAATCCGGATTGTGGTGGGTGTCAAATTCCTTCCGTGTCCTGTATTCTTCCGGCATTTATGCTTGTGCGCAACATATACACATCAAAAAAAATAATTCCCATTTCGTATCCGGGGAATAAATGATCAATTTCATTTTAAAGAGCTTGTTATTTATTTGTTATTGTTAAATAGATGAATATTAAAGTATCCACATTACAAATTGTTTCGAAAAACGTACAAATACTACGTTCATTCGATTCCGTCCGACAATTTGAGGTTATAAAACCTATACTTTCGTTATCTGAACGTCCGATCCTAAATTGTGATATTCCCACCTGGAATAAAAAACATAATGGTCTATTAATATAAATATGCACGCGTCGATTGTTGCCCTCTCGCTCTAAACACGAGACAATGTCACGTTTTCGTGAGATCGTTTGACGTTTAAGATCTTTCCCGCCCAAACGCGTTTCGGACCTTTTTTCGAAACTTTTGTTCCGAATTCAAACACTCGGTACGTGCGTACCTCGGTACCTACTTGGTAGGCGTTTCTAAGTGCACGATGGCCCATCCCTATTTTCCACGTAATGGACCTTTTAAAGGCTTTCTGTGACATGAAGCTGCGGTGTATACAAAGCGTGACATTTTATAGAATATTATGTAATCGTTTAATTTCAAGCAAAACAAATAACAGCAACTGGCGATAAGCAACACTAACCAATAAGCAACAAGTAGTCACAAGCAATATACAACTATCAACATGCTTTTGTCAGTATGCAACTAGCAACGTGCAACTAGTAACATTTAACTAGCAACATATAAGCCATTTGCAACATGTTTTATTGTTATTAGTAACTATATAATACAATGTAAAAATCTGTCTGGACTGTGCCCGTCTCACTAGAGTAATTCTGTGTCGAGACGGGCATAGTTTACAAGCAATTATTCAATTAATTAGTATTACAAGTAGTAGATAGAATTACATTTATTACTGTATAATATGTGTATATGAAGAACAATTTTAAAGTGGACTTAATTTTTGGATCACTTTGTAGCAATAATTAATACAGGGATGAGTCAATACGTTTGGCTCTACCCATATTACGAATAGTAGCAATATGTTACTAGTTACATATTGCTACTAGCACGGACATTTTGTCACGAAACTGTCTTAAAAAACATTTTTAATCTTGCCTCGCGGTCTCGCCTACTCTCGCTACATGACCCGCCCACTGCAGCCACTTCACTGTCCTCAGAATATCTGCATAGTATTCCAAAAGTTCCAATTATCTCCTCCGTCCTACACGTTGGCTGTAAATCTTGTTCTACTTAAAGACTTTAAGTAAGACTCTGTACTGCAAGAGTTTGTTTTCGAACACCTGCAAACTGTGTATAGAATAATGGGTTCTATCAGCGTTGTATATATAGATTTAATTTGTTTATTCTATTTCAACATCTGCTTTTATTTAGACTTAGATAAAAATACTACCTATAGGCAAAATAATATATTTCTGTATGATGCGGAATCATGGTCTTTGAAGGCAAGGGAGAGAACATGTCGTTTATACCATGGATGGCGAGACGCACGAGTCTCTATTCTGCAGGAGCTGAACATCAACGACATACTATCAATAATGAATCCTTAAATTATTTGGGCATCTTGCTAAAAAAAAAGATAGCTGGAGAAGTTTGTTGTGGCGGATCATGTCAAAGGACTTAGAAGAAGAAGACCCTCCACTCGTTGGACCGATCAAGTCTATAATGTGTAAGTTATGTCCAGGGTCCGATAAAGGTATGAAAATAACATGCATCTAAAAATGCTCGAAGTGGCGAGGGGGGCCATTCAAACTCACCGCCATCATTGCCGTCCCCGGCTATCTAACCGACAGCACTGCCGACATCTACACTCAGGGACCAGGCTCGCTTTGTACTCTTCATTCTAATACATTACTTGATAACTACTGCAGAAGCATTTTGTTTTTGGCTAATGAAGAAGAAATATACTCTGATCAGTGCAATGCTGAAAGATCTGAATATGATGACCTTTAAGTAGACAATATATTTCAATATAATTTCAATGGTATTTGTTCCGGATTCATAAACCACATTTTTGGTGGGTCTTGCGAATCACACCCATCCTTTTTCCTAAATGCTTAATGTTCGATATCGACATCGCGAGAGCATTAGCGGTGTGGATTTATTCAGCTCCGGTGCATCAGTACTGTATTGTTTGTGATCCTGTGATTTGTTTGCACAGTGATTGTCATATGTTGTTTTGTGTGCCGCGAAATCGCTGTCTTCAATTGGAAGCGAAGATCTGCTCATCCGCGTGCCGTTTATGTGAATCTCGGCGGTGACTGCGGGTGACGGAGGCGTTATATACGAAGTAAAGCGAGCAGTCCTTCCAATCCCGGTTCCCCCAGGTCCACTGGTCCCCTACCCATCATCGACCCTTATCCATTATATCCAGGTTCCCTTATTTCCTTCTTTCCTTCTCCCCTGCCCCAATATGCGAGATCGCGGAATTCGTTCGGTAGATCCTATCACCGCAGGATTTTCTTCTTTTTTACAGTATTTATTAATTTAAAACACCCTCACTACGAAAATATTGGCGGAATTTAAACGAAAAATGGATGCAAATCAACACGAGCACGCACATCATACAAGAGGAAGAGATAGACTGAGACTGCCATTCAGAAAGAAGACTAAATCTCAGAAATCGATGATGTACAGTGCGATGAAGATTTTTAACGAGATGACAGAAGACATAAACAAAACAAATAAGTTCTAGTAAAATACACGATTTTGTTAACTATATTAAAAATAAATAAATAAATATATATATAGCGTTTCATACCACAGCCAACCTATACACGTGTTTAATAACAAAAACTACGAACACTTACCTACATATTACAGATGGTGTTTAGATGCCATTTGAAAGAAAAAAATATATACGAAACGGTCGTTAAAAAATTAGGATGACACCGCTGAATGTATTAGCGAATCAAACTATTTTATTACTACCGCTAATAAATCATTTAAATGATGCTTAAACGGTGATTAGATTTAACGCTAGACCGTACAGCATCCACCGCCAGATCTCGCACAGACAGGTATCTGCGACCGGGCCAGTGCTGTGTGCAATTCTCTCGGTAAAACGAATTTGTAATTACAATGCGGCGTCGTTACACGCTCTTTTGTTTGTGTTCTTTTTTTTTTCTCTTTTGCCACGAGGTCTAAGGTGGATGGGTTTGATTTTTTGTAGGCACCCAAGGGTCTTAAGGGGTCTTATTTACGATGGAAGCGTGCGTGAGTGATGTGTGGGCGGAGTGGCAACGCCGCAGACGAGGGGCATCGTAAACGTTTGTTTTCAAAGTTGAGTTCATATCATTATATCGTAAATGCATCGAGCCTTTTGAAATAATTGATTTATAATCGATCGTGTCATTCGTTGCAACACTAGCTGTGTATAGTACAGTCCTTGTCGAATGTGGCAAATGTGTTTGTGATATTAACCTTTCCCTAGCCATGGTGTGACACTGCACCAATTAAACCTGTTTATTTTGATAAATTATTAAATTACTAATGATTCGCTATTCGCTTTTCCACCAATAAAGTAATGGAAATTATTAGGAGAACACATTCTTATAGTGAAGTTGTAATTATTCAGAATAGACGGTCTGTGGTATTTTAAATGTGAATTAAATATATTAATTAGAAAGATATACAAATAAATATCCGGATATCTTTCCATTATCCAACTATGCTACAGCGACGATATTTTTAGCGACAAATTTTCAAACCTTTTAAACCGGTTTGGAAAGAGATTCAGGTTCGAATCCCGGTGGCGCAACAACAATATTTTTCGATAAAGTTGATTTTGTATGTATATCTTTCTAATTAATATATTTAATTCATATTTAAAATATCACAGACCTATGTTCTGAATAATTATAACTTCACAATAAGAATGTGTTCTCCTAATAATAAAGTTGTATCAATCTGTCCAAAGTTTAATAAAAATGAATTGATAATTCTGGCGTCTGCTATCAGATTACTCAAAGGTATTTGAGATTCCATAAAAAAAAGGTAGATGGCTCTTTCAAATAATGGAACGATTCAAATGTATTAATATCAAAAAGGTAACATATAGGTTCGAAAATTTGTCGCTAAAAATATCGTCGCTGTAGCATAGATGGATAATGCACCTTCCCCGGTTTGGAAAGAGATCCAGGTTCGAATAAAGGTGGCGTAACAGCAATATTTTTCGATAAAGTTGATTTTGTATCTCTATAATTAATATATTTAATTCATATTTAACAATAATTATTTTTCAATTCAATACGTTGGAAATAATAGTATTTGTAGCAAGATAGAAAAAGATGAAACATTAGATTCACATTGAAAATAATAACGAACATACGAATATAAATATGTATCTTTCTCACTAATTGAATGAAGAATTATAAGGAATGAATGAAATTTTTCTCATTGAAAATGTTAAAAAGTGTACCTAATGGTGACACGAGTTGACAGCATGGTTGCTCACGGATATTTTCTATCACGGTATGGTGAAGGTTAAGTAAACCAGCGACAGCGCTAGACTTTTTGCCGCCGCATGCAAGATTGTTTTTTTCCGCCCTAGTAACTCAAGTGAAGATGATATTTTCTTAACTTAACTTAACATAGCAATATTTGAATACGTCCAAAAACACAATTACTGGATTTTTACTTAAAAAGGTACTGTTATTAAACAAATAAAAGATATCTCATAGAGATGAAGCCATTTTTTATTATATTTAATTTAAAGATGTGTAATAACATATATACAACTTCCAAAAATTTGATGGATATGGAGATTGATTAATGGATTAGAATGGTGAACGTTACATTTGTATAAAGTGTTGTTTTTTAAACATAAAATATTAATATTTCTAGTATTGTTAGTTTATACCTTCATAAATTTTGGTTAAATTAGATCATTTAGTATTTGAACAATCTAACTATTTATAAATATAAAGAAAACTGTCTGTGGATGTGTTTGCTTTGTTTGATGAGATTTTGCACACTTGACCTTAAAAACAAGAGGAAGGTTACGGTCTACACGAGTTTTCGAAAAACCACCCCTAAAGCAGAATCATTGTATTTCTTGATGAAATTTTGCACACTTGACGGACGTTCAAAATAAGAGGTTACTGTCTACATGAGATTTCGAAAAACCATGCTCATCCCCCTTTCCCACCCTTAAGCAGAATTTTGGTACTTCTTGATGAAATTTTGCACATTTGGCGTTCAAAGTAACTGTCTATATCTAATTTCGTAAAAAAAACAACCCTCATCCCCCTAAATGAAGCCTCTTCATTCTGCGTAAAGCCCGGGTACTTCAGCTAGTTATAAATAAATGTGTCAACTATTTACTGTGTAATGAACAAGCCGGTTGATAATCGTTAAGGGATGAAAGACAGATCCTCCATTACTTAGTAAATTAAAATAAGGCCTGAATGTTTACATCAACAGTTTAATCCAAAACCCTTGACGTGCAGCTTGTCAAGCTTGAAGGGCAGCTAATTCCCTTTCCAATCGAGCCACTGATCATCCCCTCACGCTGAATACGAACAAATAAGTAAAGTAGTATATTAAATAAAAAGCGGGGAGGATCAGAGGGTGATTCAACCCTTCTCACAGTATAAGCATACATTAATTTTGACTATGTGTTACTAAGTACTACTAAAAATAAAATCTGAAGAATACCACGACAATTGCCAACCCCCATTAGTAAGAGACAGAATTTTAAAATTTATTAGTGATATAAGAAACCATGAAGAGCTGTAATGCATCAGAATGTAGTGAATGCGTGACGCGTGCATGATGGTAAGAATGGCAAGCATGAAAGATCGCCGGGCGCTCGGGCGCGCTCTCTCGCATCGCAGCCGTGGCTCGAAATGCATCTATTGTATTATATTCATAACTGTAAGCTTAGTATAATAAAATATTATTGTCACATCATCGCGATATTTTTCTGTGCCATCCAATCAGCAGTTAACAGGTATCACAAATTGACGCAGCTGGAAATCAGCCAGCAGAAAAAATATTACAAAAATAATACTTTTAAAATTAGCAAAATTAACTTTGTGGTTAAAATTCATTATTTTTATTAGTTAACTTTGTTTTATTAACCACTTATTGAGTTTAACCGTTTTAGTGCTAAGCAATTTTCAATACAAACGATCGCAGCGCTTTTGCGACGCGTAGCATTCAAACGGTTAACCTTATATATTAAAAATAAATTGTATATTTCGAAACCGGTACATTTACCGGTTTCGAAATATACAATTTTCTTCTTCAGGATGTAAATACTAACAAAAAACATAAGTTATTGTTTCTTTACCAGAATTTATTTTTTAAAAAAACTACAATTATTTAAAAAATAAATTAAGTACCTAACTCAAATTGTTACTTAATACAAATTTACTCGAATAATTTTAGATTGTGCTGCATTTTATATTGGTAAAACGGGTAGAAAATTTAATATAAGAGTAAAGGAGCATTTGAGATGTTTGAACAATAGTAGGTTTTCAGAATTTTCTAATCATTTGATAGAAAATGGTCATGGTTTTGATAAAAAATTGGGATTATTAATATTGATCAGTTGACGCAACACGAATAAGAAAAATAAGAATCTGACCTACTTTGCTCTAAAGTCCCGGGCTGGAGGTCGTTTTCACCTCAAGTTGACAAGCACGTTTGTTATGAAGAATCGAGATATCACTGCACTTCGGAACTGTTTCGAAAACCGCCTCTTCGTGGTTCGAACGTTACGCACGGCGCTGCTTTCGAATGGTAAAAAAAGAACACAGATCATCAATCATACAATCTGTCCCCCCGTCGGCGAAATCCTTAAGTCATTGGTTGGTCAGAGCGGGACAGGTATATATCAAGGTTTATATTGAAAGGACAAATGCACAGGGAGTAGGTACTCGACTTGTGTAAACAAGTACGTTCATTACGTATTTTTTTAAACCAGTCAATTTTCAATTGTCTTGTCAAACAGAACATTTTATATCACATAATAAAAGTTTAAAGAGGTAAAAAAATTTTTACGAGTTATTTGCCGTGCACATTGAGACGTCTGTGCACATCTTAGTACGTTTGTCGCTTCTTTTTTTTTAAAAATCTGTTAATTTTCGATTGTCAAACTAATAATTTTAAGTACGAGTATCTTGTGCACGGACCATAATAATCAATTTATTTGGTCGTTTAAATTGTTTGGGTTCGGTACCTAATAATTTCTTTTAATTTTATATCACATAATAAACCACTTAATTAACCAGGTAATTGTTAATAATAATAATTAATACAAAATATTTCAATACGCGCGGCAAGTAAAAAAAAAACTTTGTTACCAACGTGGGCGACGTCCCGCCCCATCGTCAAAGCTTCCCCTTATCTAATGTGTTCATATTCCCAGATGCAGGGTTAAATTAACCCCGGCCCGCCGCTAAAGCCTCGGTATCGCTAATCCTGAATGAGTGACAAATCACTTTCGTAAACAGTGACAAACTGGCGACATCTCTCCGGGGAGTTTGTAACCAAGTCCAGGGGGTGTGTTTAAACTTTCGGGGGTTGCAATAGTGCGACAGCGAGTGTTTTTCGTGATCCCAGTGGTCTGGTAACGCATCGAGCTAATCTTACAGCACATCCCTTATTCGTATCATTCTGTTTCTTCAAAGGTTTCTTGTGACCTGGAAGTCCACGACTGCAGTCGTAATAAAGTATTATCTATTCTTTTACATCGCCTTTGTCGTCCAGTTATTATGGTCAAATATCTACCCTTCTATCAAGGTCTTACTCTCGATCTCAATTTGGTTGGTTTTCAGCTACTCTTGCTATGTGTTCCACCCACTGCAACCTCATTGCTTTCACCCCCCTCAGAATATGAAGCGGTATACTACTACCTGTTTTTACACCTGTATAATAGAGCTACTACGGACAGCAACACCTAGAAGACTATACTTAATACAAGAAACAATGAATGCGAATGCACATTGATTCAGATATTTCAATGAACAATACACAAATCTGCAAAACCGTCAGTGCGTACTTTTATCAACTGATACAAATTAAAAGTATTAGGAGTCATCTTTCTCCTGAGGCAGCCCGTCTACTTATAAATGCATTTGTGGTGTCACGTGTGGACTGTTGTAACAGCATCTGAATTGAGCAAACTCCGGGTCGTACGGAACACGACAATTCCGCAACACCGCAAAGTAGGGGAGGGCAGTAGGGAAACATGGTAAAGGATGAGGACGGTGAGGAGATAAGGGTTTTAGTAGAAGGACCTATATATTGGGAACATTGTACAAGACGCCTCCATTGTACATAACCATATCTTGGGAACATTGTACATGACGCCTCCATAATCCCTGCAGTCGCCGCCGAGATCATACACAATGACACGCTGATAAAGCGATCTCCGCTTCGATCAAAACACAATAACACAAAATACAGTGCTGGTACACTGGAGCTGAAAAGACCACACCGCGAATGCATTCGCGATGTCGAGATCGAACAAATATCGATCATGTTGACGTCTTGTGGCGTCAAGGTCATATTTCACACTGAAAAGACGAGCATGAGAAAATGTATGAACGGGAATTTGGATGCGGAACGTGTCAATAACAGTGGTCGTAGGCTGAATTGAAAAGGGTTTGGCGATTTCGGAACAGCATCTATGTTGGCCTTCAAATGTTTTAACTGGATAGATAACAATGCATTCTAAATGCGGTAGCACGGATAATATATGAAGTTTCAAAATTCTCTCATATAACATCCCTTTTAGATCAGGTACATTGGCTCCGGTTTCCTGAAAGAGTTGAATTAAAATTTTGCTGGTTGATGAACAAGGCGACACACAACATGGTGTCTCTGTATCTTCAAGAGCTTTGTATCCCGGGATGTATCTCTATCTATACTTCCAACCGGCCGTTGCCAGAAGCCTAAGATCAGAGATAAGCGAGGAATTCTTTGCCCTCAGTCGTGCATCAGAGACTTTACTTAATAATTTCTATTAGTTCAAATAATTTTTTTTAATTTTAAATACAAATATCATGTAGGATTATATTATATATTGTTTATGTGTAAAGCGCCAATAACGCTATAAAATTTATTAGTATTCCATAATATATTCCAAATTTCACGTCAGTCATTTCTGATTAAAATATCCTTTATATATAGTGACTAAGTAACCTTGCTTTCATTTTGTTTACATATTAACAAGAAATGGAATGGTCAAGCATTAAATAGCAGACATCCTGTTCAATCACGCCGCATTATATTAAATCTTATTAAAAATGGTTCTGTTCTTGGACGGGACCGAGTGAGGTACCCTCCCATTAGTGTACTGTAAAAAAATTGTTGATTTCAGAAGTGATTCAATAAGTTCTGAAGTATTCAAGGACGTCATGCCGTAATAATTACTGTTTATGTACGTAAGAAAATATTACTTTCATTTTTTATTTGATCGTCGTGCCCAGTTCAGCTCGGGATCCTTGCAACACTTCAAGCTTTCGTAAATAATATTGTCTTGAATACAAGACAAATAAATAAATATGATGTGTTCAAAGGTTTTTGGTGAAACTTTGTGGAATTCAATGATTATTTTGTAAATTGAGTTAAAACACTGCTTTATTCCACTATATTTTATTTCGTTAAACGAACATCTTCCCATTATCAATATTATAATCCAACTAAAGTTAAAAACACTTTCAGAGAGTAATATATGATGTGGGGGTAGGGGTTTCGGTTAAAATGGATAGGAGAGGGGATGTAATGGGCGGTATTTGAATCATCACACTGTGTGATAGAGCGCTACACTCCTCTGTCCTGATACACAATTCTCGCCTCATTCACATTCATACATCTTCTCATGAAAGCTCGCCGATTATTGAGGCTTCTAACAGAACCGTCCTCCATTATCTGGTTTACCTGGTCGTGCCAAGTCTTCCGCAGACGTCCTCTATTTCTGGTGGCATCAACGCTTGCGTCATATATATTTTTAAATACTAATTTAGGTTTTTTTAATTTTTTAATTTTTTTTTATTAACCACTGAATTGAGTTTAAATACATCTATCGGTTTCGAAAAATACCATTTTCTTCTTCAGGATGTCATAACTAACTAAAAATATTATCATTATTTCTTCACCAGAATCTATTTAAAAAAAAAAACAATTATTTAAAAAATAAATTTAGTACTTAACTCAAATTGTTACTTAATACAAAATTTTGTCGAATAATAATTGTTTATAATTAAATTTTACATGCTTTATTTATCTCCAACGATTCCAAATTATTTTAAATTAAATTATTAATTTTTTTGGATCTTGGTAATGGATGATGGTCTTGATAATGGATGATGGTCTTGATAATGGATGATGGTCTTGATAATGGATGATGGTCTTGATAATGGATGATGGTCTTGGTAATGGATGGTGGTCTTGGTTATGGCTGATGGTCTTGGTAATGGATGATGGTCTTGTTAATGGATGATGGTCTTGGTAATGGATGATGGTATTGGTAATGGATGATGGTCTTGGTAATGGATGATGGTCTTGTGGATTGGTCATTGAGCAACCAACATTCAGCAAACAGCAACCACCATGGATGGTCAAGGATGATGGTCTTAATGGATATGTTGGAAATTTTTTTAGATTGTGCTGCATTTTATATTGGTAAAGCGGGTAGAAATTTTAATATAAGAGTAAAGGAGCATTTGAGATGTTTGAACAATAGTGGGTTTTCAGAATTTTCTAATCATTTGATAGAAAATGGTCACGGTTTTGATAAAAAATTGGGATTGCCAATTTGCATATAGACGGTGTTGGTCACAAATGAAATAATTTGGAATCGTTGGAGATAAATAAAGCATGTAAAACTAATCAAAAAATTATAAACAACCAACTAAATTTAACTACGAGTCCCATTCTAAAATTTTTTCCAAAAAATTATTCGACTACATTTGTATTAAGTAACTATTTGAGTTAGGTACTAAATTTATTTTTAATTAATTGTTGTTTTTTTAAAAATAGATTCTGGTGAAGAAACAATAATATATGTTTTTAGTTAGTTATGACATCCTGAAGAAGAAAATGATATTTTTCGAACCCGTAGATGTATTTAAACTTTTATTTAAATTCAGTGGTTAATAAAGAATATGAATTTTAACCACAAAGTTAATATTGCTAATTTTAAAAGTATTAATTTAATGTATTAATTATAAATATATACATATAAAATCAATTATTTTGAAAAATATTATTTTGCGCTACCGGGATTCGAACCTGGATCTCTATTTCCAATTCGGGGAAGTACCATTTGTGTTATTGAGCCAGTATTTTTCATGACAAATTTTCGAACCTATATGTTACACTTTTTTATTATTTGAAAGCCATCTACATTGTTTTTACAGAATCTTAAATACCTTTGAGTAAACTGAACAAGGGAGGGGGGGGGGTAAATGAAGGACATAAGGGAATCTGGATATAAGGGATAAGGATCGATAATGGGATAGGGGTTCCAGTCGAAGGACCAGTGATCTCGGGATAACCGGGATTCTGAAGAATTGTTCGTCTTACCTTGTGTATGACGTCTCCGTCACCCGTGCAGTCGCCGCCGAGATCACACAAATCAGATCTTCGCTTCCAATTGAAGACGGCGATATCACAACTTCACCCGCGGCACACAAACACTACGTGATCAAACACAATATACACTAGAGCTGAAGAAATTCACACCGCGAATGCTATCGGTCACGTTGATGTCCGACAAGACAAGCATTGAGGAAAAGATATGGGTGTGAATTTGGACGCGAAAGGTGTCAATAACATGGGTTGCGGCCGATTCGCAAGGCGCGACAAAAATGTTCTACGGTGTACGGTGCCAAAAAATCCCATCAATTTTAAAACACGTGAAATCTCGTGTTTTTAAAATAATAAGTAAGCACTGCGTGCTGAAAAACCTTAGATTGACTCTTGCAAAGAGTAGAGTTGCAAATATTCCCTATAAATGCGAAATAAATCAAAATATCAATAAAATTTCTCAGCCACCCTATTCCGGTATATACAGTCTACCAAAGTGTGTTTTGTAATTTTTGTAATCTGTTTAATTACAAAATAAAACAGTTTTTTGTTGCTACTTAACATTTTAGATAAATGGATTTAGCCGCTGTGCAGATTATAGGGCCAGCTCAAAACATACCCCTATTTGAAACTAATTAACAAAGTGTTATTTTTGTTCAATAGAGTTACAAGTCATTCATTAAATTAGGGAGAAGACGTATATCTTGACACCGGGTGACTCGCGCGCAGCCGGAGAGCATCGCGCCCCGCAGCGCCCAGCGGGCTCCGTCACCGCCGGGCTACCGCGGGACCGCTGGTCCTCTGCTCATTTACATCCGACTCGGGCACAACAAACAGCGCGCCTGCCCGCCTATTGATGATTTCATCACGTCGTGAATAATTAACGCCATCTTTTAATGGAAATGTTTAAAATATTTAATTTTTCGCCTGGTCATCGATCACACTTTTTTTGATGTGTAAACTTTTAATTTCTTGGAGATTTTGTCTGGAAGGCGGAGGTGAGAAGAGTGTAGACGGTCGCACGCTCATTGTTGCTTAGCATCGGTACCGGGTGTGTGTACGGCTGAAAGGAACCCATCCTTACCCGTAACTGTTATTTATTTATTTACTATTAATATAGTGCATACATAAGTATTTTTATATATGCCCTAATATAAACAAAATATTTACAAGAACTTATCTTTCACATATTTTGAATCTATGCAGTTTCTCCTCCTTTCTTATGTTTTCTGGCATTTAATTAAAGATCTTCATCGCACTGTACATCATCGATTTCTGAGATTTGGCCTTCTTCTTGAATGGCAGTCTCAGTCTATCCCTTCCTCTTGTACGATGCTCGTGCTCATGTTGATTTGCATCAATTTTTCTTATGAATATTGTCTTGGTGAGGATTTTATAAATAAATATCATAACTTACTTACTTACTTACTTACCATCACGCCGTTTCCCCGTGAGGGTAGGTAGAGAGGATAGAGCGCCACGCTCTTCTGTCCTGACACACAATTCTCGCCTCATCCACATTCATACATCTTCTCATACAAGCTCACCGATTGTTGAGGCTTAACAGAACCATCCTCCATTATCTGGTTTACCTGGTCGTGCCAAGTCTTCCGCGGACGTCCTCTATTTCTGGTGCCATCAACACTTGCATCGTATATCTTTCTTACCATTCTCTTCTCATTCATCCGTTCCATATGACCGACCACCTGAGTGATCCTTTTTTTAATCTTACTCACTATACTAACATCTGCTTTACATTCTTTCCTTATTTCTTCATTCTTTACTCTGTCATAAATACCATAACATAGAAATATATTATCTGCTCAAAGGTCATCATATTCAGATCTTTCAGCATTGCACTGAACCGAGTATATCTGACCGACAATTGTCGCATTTCTTCTTCATTAGCCGATAGCAAAATGGTGCTGCAGTAGTTGATGTGAGGAATAATAACAGAGATGTAGACTATCTGAATCTTTTGATCTTTCCTAAAAGTGAGATTTTCTTAGCAATCTTTTTAGTCGCGCATCTTGTATTTTGCGATAAATAAAATTTAGAATCTATTATGACTCCCAAATATTTTATTTCAGTCACTTCAGTCATCTATATTACATCATCAAAGCAAAGCGCTGGTCCAGTTGCAATCATGAGTTGACAGCGGATTATTTACTATTATGAGTCATATGTTTATATATATATTTTCTATTTAAAGGGCTTATTTATTAAGTAATATATACATCATTCATCAAAAGTAATGTATTAATAATCATATACAAATGGGTAAAAGTATGCGTTTATGGCTAGTAGAAAGGATCAACCGTTACCCATAACTGTTACTCTCCTACCAGTTCTTAACCATAATTTGAATGCTTTATAGATAAATTCTTTATTATTAGACACATTTGTTATTCAGCGGTATTTATATAGTATTTATCAAGAAACAATGAGTACATACTAAAAGTTATTTCAATAAGGTTACAAGCATATTGAGACATGCATTTGTTACATATTAAAAAAAAATTACAAGTAGTTATCAACTACTAATTAACAATGTATAATTACAATCATGGCTGCCATAGAGTGTGCGCAGGAGCTTTGTTCTACGCACCGGCATATGCAAGGTGCGTTCGGGGTTGTCGGCGGTGGTGATAACAATAGAGGCGATAGACCTCTAGATAAGTGTTAAAATTTGATGTCAAGAATATTAAATACATACGCGATAATTTAACATCACAGTCTTACGGATGTATAATAATTGGCAATTTTTCTTCTATTTATTGTCTTTTGGTTGATATTTCTTCATTAAGTAGAACACATTCTTCTTGTAAAGTTGTAATTGTTCAGAACAGACGGTCTGTGATATTTTAAACACAAATTTAATGTATTAATTATAAAGATATAAAAGATACAATTTTATATGGATATCTTTATAAATAATACATTTAATTAGTGTTTAAAATATTGCAGACCTATGTTCTGAATAATTACAACTTCAAAATAAGAACATGGTCTTCTTAATAATATAGAAGTCCAAAATTAAATAAAAATCCTTATCTAAAAATTAACCTTTTAACTGACAATTCAATTTGAAATGGAAGACACCGCATAGGGTAAGACTAGACTTTAAGGGTAGTAAAATGATTTAAAAATATGTCTTTAATCAATGCAAGTTTGGAAGGTCCAAAAGTGCGTGTTAACACGCTAATTTATAAAGTTTGGCGTGTTAACGCTCTCATGGCATTTAAAAGGTTAATTCCGGCGTCTCCTATCGGATTACTCAAAGGTATTTGTGATTCCGTAAAAATAAAGAAGATAGCTTTCAAATAATGGAACCATAGATGTGTCAATTTGAAAAGTGTAACAAATAAGTTTAGAAAACTTGTCGTCAATGCACTGTGTTGGTGTAGCATAATCAGTTAATGCAATTTCTCCAAATAGGAAGAGATCCCGGTAGCAACAACAATATTTTTCTTATATCTTTCTAATTTGTATTTAAAAAATATTCCTTCAATTATAATTACGCTTCAATTCTAGGTTACGCGTGCAATCCTTTCATATCCATTTTTTTTTTGATATTGTACCTTTTGAGGCGGGTTCAGGTCAATCATCATTATAAACCACTTTAATGTTCAGTTTAAGGACTAATACTAGGAGTACTTCTAAAGGATTTGAATCATTTTGGCCTGGAAGAAAAAAACGTCGCAGATGAATCTGTCGAAGAAATGGATTCTGCAACACATACTCTGCGGTGGTGGGTAAGATTTGACCCGGGTGTTTGTAAAAATATGAACTACGCTACAAATATTCTTTTAATGCTGCTTTCCTTCTAGCTAATCTTTTATTAAATATTTCCAAATAATTTGAGATACAAATAAATGTTATCGGACGAGATTCAAATGAGTTATTGATAAAAATGTGAAAAAATGCTAAAAAATTAGTCGCTTTTACGGTATTGAATCTCAGCGCTTACACCGAAATATATATTGTCAACATTTTGAGCGGGTAGACAAAGCGTACCAGGTATGCGTCCATGTATTTGTTTTGACATATTTTCGTCTGGCGGCCCCTAGACAACACCAGTAATATAACTATTTGAGGAGCGTTGCGCCTGCCTGTAAGTTTTATGACACTACCTGTTCGGGTTCCGACGAGAAGATTACATGCTCAGTGGATGTTTGTATTTTGGCCGTGTAGGGCGTCTGTTGATGCGTGAGAATATGTACATTATTCGTAATATTTTAAAATTTTTATCTTTAATTTTTTAGCAGAAATATTACGGCACATCTTGCCATTTCATTAAATCATATTTAAAATGAAATATCTTCCACAAAGCGGTTGAAAAACTGAAAACATGAGGTAATAATCCACCACCACTGGACGTGTTTTGTTTTGACTCACTGGGCAGTAAGTGTTAAAGATACAGATATACAGGGCGTATATTGTGCTCCAGGCCGATGTTGTTTTTGAATAACTAGAAAATGAAACACAATTATCTAATTGGATATTTATTTATCGATTATTTGGTGTATTACAATTATGTATGAAATATGACATCGGCCAAGTGGCCGCTTCTGGCAGCGGCACAAATGCGTGCTCTTTTAACCATATTTTTCATTTCGAATATTGTCCTGTAGCATCGGAATTATTGTTGGCTTATTGGCGTAGACATTTCAAGTATCTTAGTCATTATTGACTTGTTACTTATTGTAATAATAATAATAATTATTATTATAAAAATCAATGGCTGTTCAATACAGTGATGAAAAAAAATGCTACTCTTGACTCACTGATATGATTGTGATTAATATTCGATAATATCAGTGATTGAAACCTGTGACTGTGATCGCAGTTTCATTACTAATACGCGTGCACCGATGATTGTGATTAATATTCGATAATATCAGTGATTGAAACCTGTGACTGTGATCGCAGTTTCGTTACTAATACGCGTGCACCGCACGATATCATAAAACACGAAATAAATAAATAAATAAATTAAAAAATATAATTTTAGCGTATTCATAATAATATTACACTTCCCCGTCTATATTTGCGGCTTTCTGGATGACGGCTTCGACTTTGGCTTCGGATTCAGTAGTGTCATTACAGCTTGATTAAACGGCCAGGTCTGTGAGACGCGATCATGGCACAAAATAATGCGTTTTTAATATCTCAAAGTTAAGATGACGTAAATGTTTTCTCTTTTATATATTCAGTAACAGTACGGAAATATATTTATAATGAAAACTCGAGTTTATTTTTCGGGTCAAATTCTCAGCATTGTGGGTCAAGTGCGTAAAATGTTTTGTCAGAATCTCATCGCGAATAATAACGTCGTTTTTTCATTAATATTTTCGTTTTAAATGCACATGCGCGTTCGTGCACGATTGCGCATCACGGTTCACAACCAAATGAAGATAAATAAAATAAAAACATTAATCACGATATTCAATCACTGATAGTGAATGCGATTTAAAGATATCAGTGATTGACTCACGGTTCGTGATTTTAAGCCCATCACTAGTTTCATACTATGGCATGATGGTAGAATGAAGAAAAAAAATGGTAGAAAAACCCGATTAAAATTGAACAGTCTTATCCATTAATAATGTGGTCAGCTTCAGAATTTTGAAGAATTCCTATAATCTCCGAGGAATCTCTCCAAGTATGCTCGATGGCCAGCTCGGACGAGGGGCAAGGGGGAGGATTGTTCCATGCGCGGTCCAACCTATAATCTTGTATGCTAATTCTCAACCCTCTGACGCTCTATGACGTGCTGGTGAATAATTTCATTTCTTTAGAATATTAAAAAAAAAATATATATTATTTATTAAGGAAAACACATTATTATTGTGAAGTTGTAATTATTCAGAACATAGCTCTGTGATATTTTAAATAAAATAATAATAAAATCAATTTTGTCGAAAAATATTGTTTTTGCGTCACCGGGATACGAACATGGATCTCTATTTCCAATCCGGGGAAGTACACTACCAATTGTGTTATAACGCCAGTATTTTTCGTGACAAATTTTCGAACCTATATGTTACATTTTTCAAATTAATACACCTGTCGTTCCATTATTTGAAAGCCATCTACATTATTTTTACAGAATCTTAAATACCTTTGAGTAAACCGACTGCAGACGCCAGAATTATTAATTCATTTTTATTAAATTTTGGACACATTGATACAACATATATTATTGAAGAGAACACATTCTTATTGTGAAGTTGTAATTATTCCGAACATAAGTTCGAATCCCGTAGACGCAAAAACAATATTTTTCGACAAAATTGATGTTATATGTATATATTTATAATTAATATATTAATTTAGTATTTAATACATTATTTCATGTTACGGTCTAGGTCATGACCGTCACTAAGGTCGCGTTGAGGTTTAAACATGTCACTATTGTCACAATACAAATTAAATTAATCAAATAGAAAGATATATAAAATAAATATAATATTTTAGTTACTGCTGGGGTGGACCTTTTCAATCTATTCCTAGCTTTATCCAATTACTATTACTGAAGCAGCATTTTGTTTTTGATGTACTCGGATCAGTGCAATGCTGTAAGGTCTGAATATGATGACCTTTAAACAGAAAATATATTTCTATGTAATGGTATTTATTTACAAAATTCTCACTGAGAAAATATTACCAGAATTTATACGAAAAATGGATGCAAATCAACAAGAGCACGAACATTATACAAGAGGAAGAAATAGATTGAGACTGGCAATCAGGAAGAAGGCTAAATCTCAGAAATCGATGATGTACAGTGCGATGAAGATATTTAATGAAATGCCAGAAAACATAAGAATAAGAAAGCAAGAGAAACTGCATAGGTTCAAAATGAAACTCCACAAATATGTGAACGATAAGTTGTAGTAAAAAATAACCATTTTGATCTTGTTTATATTAGAACATACATAAAAATACTTATGTATGTACTGTCGCGTCTTTTCGAATCAGCTCTGTCTTTTCGAATCGTTGTTATTGACACAATTCCGCATCCAAAATCCCATCCATACATTTTTTCATGCTCGTCTTGTCAGCGTGAAATGTGACCTTGACGACAGTAGACGTCAACTTGACCGATATTTATAGCATTCGCGGTGTGGACCTTTCAGCTCCAGTGCACCAGCACTGTATTATTTGTGATCCTGTGATTTGTGTGCACAGTGATATTGTTTGTGACATCGCCGTATTCAATTGGGATCGGAGATCGGCTCATCCGCGTGCTATTTGTGTGATCTCGGCGGCGACTGCAGGGATTACGGAGTTGTCATATACAATGTGAGAATCCCGGTTCTCCGAAATTAATTGGTCCTTTGACTAGAACCCTTATCCCCTCACCGACCTCATCTTGTACTACGTTTCCCTACTTCCCCCTAACCTATGGTGATTCCGATCTACGACCGGTATTATCGTATTCCATTCCGCGAGACGTGCGACCCGGAGATTGCACAGTTAATTTTGATCCTATCGATTCAGATTTACAGTTCGAATTCATGCACTATATTGAATAATTTGACAGGTGAAGTATTAGACTTTTACTTCGCCTGTCGATGAGAGCTACTGTTTCTCTCGAAACTCGAGTAGTGCTAATAAACTCAAGTAGAGTTATAACATTGTTTCATTTATATCCATCCGGTTGACTACTTCGTTGTAAGTCCGCTACGACATCGTCTTGCCAGTACAGTTTCGGTCATGTTAGACGACTCGCAGAAAATTTTATTTCTTTTTATTACATATATATTCATTTTTATTTTAATTTTTGCCAAACCGCATGCCTTTTACATAGTTAAACATTTTTTATATAAATAACATGTAACAAGGGTACTAAAATTAGATAAGGAGTTGTTAGATGAATTACTTAGAAAGGTATAAAGAAAAAAATGTATATAAATACAATAAATATATATAAAGAAAAAATTATACAATTTTTACACGGTGTATTTTATACAAGGAAATAAAAAATTAGATAAGAATATATTATTTTACTTTGTATTTTAAGGTGGTTTATCAATTTTGTTAATTATTCTTGGCACAAAACATCTTCTCGTCCTCTCATCGTACACATTGTTCACGATCGGTACTCTCATGGTTCGACCTGACGATCTGGTAGAATAGCTATGGTGAGGGTCAGTATTTATTTATCAACTCTTCGAAGATTATAGTAAGATTTTGCACATTGTATTTAATTAACTATAATTATCTTTATGCAAACACTTCGTTCTATTTTATACGTCAATCCATAGCTACTCACTCCATAAGTGATAACCGAGTCGACCATCGCAAAGTACAGTGAGGACTATGTAGCCCGAGAGGTAAATAATATCATTGCTCCTTAAAATGATCCATACCATGATCCAAATATAATCGTTGTTCATATGTTAATATTTTTGATTTTTTAAATAAAATATTTATTATTAAGGAAAACACATTCTGATTGTGAAGTTGTAATTATTCAGAACAGACGCTCTGTGATATTTTAAATACTAAATTAATGTATTAATTATAAATATATACATATAAAATCAATTTTGTCGAAAAATATTGTTTTTGCGTCACCGGGATGCAAGTCGGTTTACTCAAAGGTATTTGAGATTCTGTAAAAATAATGTAGATGGCTTTCAAATAATGGAACGACAGGTGTATTAATTTGAAAAATGTAACATATAGGTTCGAAAATTTGTCAAAAAAAATACTGGCGTTATAGCACAAAGGTAGTGCACTTCCCCGGATTGGAAATAGAGATCCAGGTTCGTATCCCGGTGACGCAAAAACAATATTTTTCGACAAAATTGATTTTATATGTATATATTTATAATTAATACATTAATTTAGTATTTAAAATATTTAATTGAGATTATTGGCCGTGAGAGGGTAATTCAGTCTGCATGAATAGGTGAGTACCTGGACCGACGTGGACCGTAAATGATTTGGCTCTGGGTTAAGAAACGATCAACAGAACGGACTAAATTGTGTTATATTGGTCGTTGATATAATATATGTACTTTGGTACACTTGTATATGTTACTTACTGGTTCCGCAATTATTTCAGACCAAATTTATATGGTTCATTTTTCGATACGGTCTAATCTCTTTGGATGTGCTGGTCTGGTCTAGGCTTGTCATACATCCTGGCTTGGCTGGAATTATCCCTGTTTCACACCAGGCGCGGTCGCTTCATATGTACATGCTTTGGATGCTCCGAATCCTTTGTGTTCTAGAGTCAAAAAGTTTTGGACATTTTGTTTCTAGTCAAAAAAAAAAGCACTGCTGGAAATAAATTCGTCGAATGAGTCGAAATACATGTAGATTCTCAACTGCACATATATATACCATACATATACATACATATATATACCAGCAACAGTGGATTCTATCATTCGTTCCGTATCTACAAAGTTTGAAGACTAAAAGTCTTCTAGTCTTTAGACATTTTAGTCTGTCAACATCTTCGAACACTGTATACGTATTCGTAAACAGCATCCAACGTACAAAAAACGACTTTGATTCTTATGGGTATAATGCATACAATAGGATACAAAGTAGCGCATTTTTGAAAACTTGTTTTCGAGCATCCCTTCTACAAAAAGTCACCGACCGCCACTGCTGCGTAGTACTGGATTAAGAGGGTCCAGGATTGAACATTTCAGCCACCTGGAAAACTCATAATTGTGAAGGATCCTCTTTCTCAGATACAAGAAACAGCTGATGATGAGTAAAATTAAAACTATCGAGTATAGTGTGTAGATTTTGCATATGCTTAAAGAATCGACAGCTGTCCATTGTTTTAGGACTAACTATTGGCTTTTGAGTACAATTGAATGACTGTTTCATTTCGTTTTCTTGGCGTACTCTACTATAGATTAAACATCTCTTATTTGTCCTTTAATCGACACGTTTCTTTTGCTGTCTCTTCGTGCGATGCCCAACAAATATGTTTCCATGTCCTGTTATTTCTTGACCTCTCTTTTGTTGAGAGTTTACGTTTCGCAGTCATGCTTAAGCATAAATAATAACTGCAATTAAATGTAAGTTATAGTACAATAGCAGTACGTATGATTAAAGCAGGATAATATTCCGAAACATTATCCATTTTAAACATTAACTATAATTAACTGCTGGGCCGGCAAGGCCTTGCTCTGCCCGTCCGCAGTCGGGCCCTGCGGCTCAGGGCGCCTTAGGGGTGGCTCTAGCAGGGCGACTTCCCGCCCGGTGGAGCTCCAGCCTGCTCTGCACAACATCTGATCGTTCCGTAGTCCAAATGAAATCTTGGAAAAATTAGAACTTGCACGAAATACACCAATATTTCTATCACAGAATTTTATTTTTACAAAATGTGTGTCAGAAAATTAGTATTATTTTTTACGACCCGTGTCTGAACTCTCAATGAAACTTAGATCGTTGAGAGTTGCCAGACGTAAGGGTATAATGGATGCGTACTCCACGCACAAAAAAATGAGATGATTTATAAATCGCTTCGGCTCGAGTCCAATGTTGAAAAAAATTTTTTGTACAAATTTAAATACCGATGATATTATTTGGGCGCTGGGGAAAAATAGGAAAATCATTACCACACCCACAGACCAGTAAATAAATAGACATGAAATAAAGTGTACACATGGGAGAAGAGCATTCTATACACATTATTTGTGGAAACATAAATCCGATAGTTTATGACACATTTACGCAAAAGTTAAAGTATTTACTCTTCGAAAATTAATTCTTTGTGTAAACAGGACGTATTTTTTACATTGATGCATATCACATTGTCGGCGTTTAAATTTTCGTTCCAATCGAGTCATATATTTAAAAAAAGTCGCGGAGCTATTTGATTGCGTAAGTGGTATCGAAGTGATAATGTGATTCTGTATATTTGGTAGCCTTTGGTTTTCAGAACAAATAAGTCCAGGTATCCCAAATTTTGAATATTTTAAATATATTCAATTCATATGTTTTATGCCTTCGCGATGGGGTGTTAGAATGGAGTGCAAGGCGCAAAAATATCTCTATTCTCCAAGGGTTGAGGATTACAGAAAAACTCTGATGCAGAAGAGGGATTATTATATACTTTGTCAGAAGATATGTACATATTTTTGTTGTAAATTTTTAAATATTTTAAAGTTTTTTCATCTTATATACAGGGTGTAACAGACCGAGTTCACAATATTTTATGGGTGTATAAATTCTGCAAATTCTTGCAAAATTTAACTATTATTATATCTTCGCTTCAAGCCGTAAATCATCTAAAAAAAATAGTCTAACCACTCGAAATTCGATGACCTTTAATGTTTTATATTCAATATATAATTTGGAATTAATTTAATATTTCAATCAATCGAAATAATCGTATAGTAACGTTTTTTTTTAAAATGCTTATATCTCTGATATGGTTGAGATCAAGCACATATATCTTGAACATTTTCGAGTTATAATTTAGTCAAGTATTCACCTATAAAATATTGTGGAATAGGTATGTTACATCCTGTATATTTAATTATGTTAATCGCTTAATTACGAACGAGGGAGGACTTCTGCCCCTGGTGTCACGATCGTCGCAGCCACCAGCGTCTTAGGGACTATTGGGATGTCTGGCGTGTGATAGGGTGCCTGTAATATGTGTGTGTGTCGCGCAGTGAGAAGTAGTGGGACGTCTGTGTATGTAGGTATGGGCAAGGGTCATAAGCGGGAGCGCTCATTGAGCAAGCTCAGTTGCTTCTGGACTCCGACGCGATCTAGTACTATATTTAAGTGTACTATATTGTTGTAAATACACTATAATCTTGCTTGAATAAATAAATGTGTTAATTGTCACCTGACAAAGAAGTTTGATGTACTATTGAATATAGTATAAGCATATATAAGGTAAGGTTAAAGCTATAATGCAGTCAGTACAACAGACAAAATGCAGTTATAAAAATTATTTAATAATATACAACAGTTTACTCTCAGTATCTGTTCTATCTCATTTTAACAACCAATTTGAAATATTATTTAAAAAAATTTTAATGTCACTTAAAGCATTAATGTCACTTAAAGCACTAATGTCACTTAAAGCATTAATGTCACTTAAAGCACTAATGTCACTTAAAGCATTAATGTCACTTAATGCACTAATGTCACTTAAAGCACTAATGTCACTTAAAGCATTAATGTCACTTAAAGCACTAATGACACTTAAAGCATTAATGTCACTTAAAGCACTAATGACACTTAAAGCATTAATGTCACTTAAACCAATTTGATTATATATTCTGGGAGCTTAAGAAGTGAATAATCTTTGATCAAAAGTGGTTTTCATTCTTGGAACGATTTAAAGATTATTTGCTCTTGTGGGATAATATATTTCAGTCTTCACAGATGGAGCGTTTGTCTTATATTCAAAACCTGAAATTCCCTAAAAAGTGTATCTGAAGAATATGAAAAGTCACAGCGGTGTATTACTCTGAGTATGACCTTCTGAGCAATGTTCACTTGATATATATGTATATCCGATGCACTCCCCCAACTATCAATACCATAGTTCAAGATGAATTGGCATTCATCAGAGTATTCATACAATAAAGAATAATTCCTACAAGCAGAACACATAACAGACAATTTGAAAAAATATAGAATCGCGCCCCGCCCCAGTCTAGTGCTCCACATAGTATGGAACAATTTAACGTACGCGTTCAAAAACATTACATTGACCTAATACAGTACAACATAAGACAAAGAATTTGGTTATTCAAATTATCCACACTGAAATATGCATGAAGGCTTTCAGAGCAGCAATCCGCTACAGGATCCCGTCCACGGCGCGCTGGTGGCGTGCAGTACCCTCCGCTGGCAGGTGCTCGGTTCGAGACCGCCGCGGGCCGGCGAGGGTGTATAATTATAACGCAGGAGAACCTGTTGGACCCAGAACAACCTTATTATTATAATACGCAGTGAAAAAAACGGGCAATGTGATTTATTCCACAGCGCGATTCCTCAAAGATATGGAACGTAAAAAAATGTGTTCGAATTTTGTGATCGCCTATGATATGATTGGGGGTGAACTACGTTAGAGCATTTGCTGATTTGCATATTTTATGTATTTTTTGGGTGCATCTTGATGCAGGTTTCAACGCAGTCGTGTGGCGATATAACGATCATGAAGCGGTCATAGAAATGCACATTAGAAAATTGGGAAAATATTTATTTAATTCTTAATATAGTGCGTACATAAGCACTCCTATATATGCTTTAATATAAAAAATATTAAAGTCTTTTCTTTTGCTAAAACTTATCATTTCTTCTATTCAATATATTTCTTACGTTTTCTGGCATTTCATTAAAAATTATCGCATTCTGAGATTTGGTCATCTTCCTGAATGTAAATCTCAGTCTATCCCCTTCTCTTGTACGATGCTCGTGCTCATGTTGATTTGCATCAATTTTTCGTGTAAATTCCGCTATTTTCTTATAAATAAATACTATTATAAATATGAATTAAATATATTAATTAGAAAAATATACATATAAAATCATTTCTATCGAAAAACATCATAGCATAGTTGGATAATGCACCTTATCCGGTTAGGAAAGAGATCCAGGTTCGAATCCCGGTGGCGCAACAACAACGTTTTTCGATAGAATTGATTTTATCTGTATATCTTTCTAATAATATATTTAAGTCATATTTAAAATATCACAGACCGTCTGTTCTGAATTATTACAACTTCACAATAAGAATGTGTTCTCCTAATAATAAAGTTGTATCAATGTGTCCAAAATTTAATAAAAATGGATTGATAATTAATATATTTAAAATATCACAGACCTATGTTCTGAATTATTACAAATTCACAATAAGAATGTGTTATCCTAAAAATACTATTATATTAAAATATATCTTCTGCTTAATCTGCTGATCGAACGCCAGCGCATCACGCCATCGGCTAGGTTCAGTCTGTGGGTGTCTCCAGTGTAATATGTCTGTGTGGTTGTCTCGGATGGATGAGAATGGTATTAAAGAAATGAAAGACTTGGTTTACACATGAAACAATTTATTCACGATATATAACAAATATCCTTGCATATATCTAAACATATTTGCATGATTTTGACCTTTTTTATATTCTTCACTTATCTTCGTTCTTTCCTCCAGGCGAGGTCACTAGTTTGTTATAAATTTGACATTAATCCTATGGTTATTACAAGAATGATGTGGCAACCGTACCAAAATTTACTTTCACCATCGAGAGACTTCCAGATCGTTACATGATCCATTTCTCCTATGCCGATCCGCACAGCTATTAGTCGAGATTCCTCCTGCCTCCAACCAGGGGATGGGTCCATGATGCGGATGGATCGGGGACCTCAACTCTCCATATTGTCGTCCGAGTCCCCGTTTCTCTATCTGTTTACTCTCTCTTTCCGCTCGCCTCCACTCGGATCGGTAATGTAGCGCACGGTCTGCCGCGCAATTTTGAAATGTCACATTATATTCAAATCTGTGAACTGCTTGTATTAGGTAATATAATATATACACTGTTTTTGTACAGACTTTGGTACATAAAATATTTCTATATGGTGTGACATTATGGACTCAGAAGGCAAAGGAGAGAATGCGTTTGAGATGTGGTACTGGAGACAAGTTTCAGTAGACATATCAAGGGACCACGATGCTCAGCGCCGAGCATGCGATGAAAGGAGGAAGAAACAATTTCATAATGTTAAGTTTATTACGTGGAAGGGTTGATATTCAAAAACTTAAACTTATTATTAAAATATTAATAATGTCGAGTTGAATCAATTTGGATACGTTTTGCGATTATCTTTGGACCCTCGACTTTCCTAGGATAAAGGGACGAAGATGAGGAATCAACTTTTTCATGGTTACTAGAGTTTTCTTCTTGTCCTTCTTCAGCAATCTCGTAGAACTCAAAAGTTCATGACCGCAGTCACAGTAAAAGGACATGATTATGGTCTAGTAATTACGATACTCTATATACGATATATAGTGATTTAGTGGTCGGGCCTCGTTCCAGGAGGCCATCAAGTTGATCTATCTTCACAGCATATTCGAGTATTAGTTTGTGTGTGTATGTGACCGCGGGAGCACGACATGGGAAGTAGTAGGTATGTGTGCGTGTGCGGAGAATGTCATATAAGAGAGTCGCTCTTATATGATGCGAATTATTGGAGAATTCAATAAACTACTGATAGTCACATGACAAAAGAGTTTGATTGGCAACCTACAACTTGGAATACAAAAAGGATTTGTCAGGAGACGAATCTGTAACCCGTGTATACTAATTACCACTGACAACCGATATCATGTTCAGCGCAGAAGGTTATTACAGTAAGAATATAATAATAATAAAAATGCCAATCATCCCTTAACATCGTCTTTGTGGTTCAGTTTGCCGGCACTCATCTACCCCTTGCAGGTCTATTTTGATAATAACCACCCATCTACGTCATGGTCTTCCTCAGTTGGCTTGACTATGAGTGCTTTGTGCGTGTTACAAGACTCTCCTACTCTCGTTGCATTTCCTGTGCTCTGCAACCTCTCACTATTTCTAGTTTAGTGATGATCTCTTGATTGATAATGTATTTACAAGACGAAACGCGTCTCAAGTAAAACAAGCGTTTTACTTTCCGATATGTGCTTATGGAGTTACGGCAGACAGATAGCGACATCTGTAGTCATGTGGCGAAGCTGCTGTAGTCATGACATACATCGTGCGTGCTAGATGATTTCGCCAGAGATGACGGAAACTGATCGAGACAGATGCGCTGTCGAAGGAGCTTATTCTCTCTCATGCTCTCGTCCAGTCTAGCAGCTTTTCTAGAGAATTATCTTATTGTATTCAGCGAGAGGTGAATTAACCTGAGTGCAGTCAGAGTTCTATAAACTTACCATGGAAACAGTAAATATATTGTGTTTCACTCCCAGTTTAGAATGACGCATCCAGTGCATACATAGATTTACTAACTTTCAGAGATCAAAGTCTCATTGAGATATCACCGTGGCTACGGGCTATTAAATTTGTACCATATTGCGCCAGACGACAATTATTTTATTTTTTATATTTTTATATTTCAGCGTAAACTTATAACTGGCATAATACATAGTTAACATATGATACTATTTATGAAAATCCACAGAAATATTTAGGTACATAAGTATATTTAGGAGCATAAAATATATAAAAAGAAAACAGGGAGAAAGGGTGGGGAGGTTGCAACTATTGTTGCGGTAAAGGGAGAGCGACATGTGTTTATAGGTAAAATGATTGGCCAAAATTGAGATTGTGGTGGTTTATAAAATTAACCCTTTAGGCGTAGTAAGGCTTATGTTGAAATAGTCAATTTCTGTAAATTTCTCATTATGGTATTTGCATGACCGGTGAATGATTGAATTTTGTATGTAAGATGTTCTACTTCTAGGAATGTGGAAGAGTGCGGATTGCCGGGTCGATCTAGATGGTGATATTAATTCTAATTGGCTGGGACAGTCAACATGGCTTGCAGTAGTTTGAAGATAATTATTTGGTCAGCACGTGTTCTTCAATGGAAGTTAGCTGCATCTAAATGGGATTGGTTAGAATGACCAGGGAAGAGAGTGTTTTATGCAAAACCTGTTGATCTCAGGAGTGTTGAAGAGCCAGGTTGAGATGGTTGGGTGCAGACCACTCACGCAGTCGGAATTGCGAAACTGGAAAAGGACAAATCGGAATTGTGATTACATTTTTGTGTGCAATTTATAATACATGCAGCATACGTTCCATCATCATCGCTTACATCTGGTAAGGTACCGCGTGATGCTGAAGAAGATTTCATATAATTTATGCGTGCGTCTTTCGCTATGGGTATGTAAGTGCGTTCGTATAAAATGCGTATGGTACTGAATATGGTTTATAATGAAGAGGGCGCTCGGGAGGGTGCCCGCGGGGCCTGCGCGCAGCACAGCCTTGATTTACTGGCGGTGGGGAACTTTTTAAATGACCCAGCGGTGCCTACCCGCTCTGCCTCCGAGCTGGCGATCGTTATCCTCGCTCTCTTCTAATGCAGAGTACCAAACGATGAAACTACTCGTTGGAGTCGAACATCCAAGGGATCCATGTAAAAACGTCCATCTAACATTTAAATATAACAAGATCTTTGTAGGTAAAAAATCCGGTAGCTGTGTGTTTTTGGACATATTCAAACATTGGCAAAATAAGAAAAATATAAAAAAAATGAAAAATATAATTTTTTTCAGGCGTATTCTAGTATAATGCGTTAAAAACATTTTACAGATTAAGAATGATAAAAATAGCTTTGTCTCTCTGAAATATCTGATATTTGTTTAATAACAGTGCCTTTGTAGGTAAAAATTCAGTAATTGTTTATTCTTGAACATACTCAAATATTGCTTTAACAAGATAAATTAATATTAAGTTGTTTGCTCTGCTGAGAGGTACCGATGAGAGAGTGACCACTCGCATAACATATATAGTGTTTTTTTTAGAGGTATAGAACTTTAAAATGAAATAAAATACAGAAAAATCATGGTAATGGCCATGGTATACCTTTATTAGTAAGATAATTTAATGGCATTAGTGTTTAAATATGCGCAATATGTAAGTCCAATTTTCGACCACTTTTTTGAGCAGCTGGGGACGTATATCGGCAATAATGCGACAAATGTTGGATTTGGATTAGCGACTTCACACATCTCCACAGAAAATAATCCAAAGGTGTTAAATCACACGATCTTGGAGGCCAATTCACAGATCCATTGTGCGCTCATCGAATGTTTCCTTCTATAAATAGATTGTGGCGCGCGCTGTGTGCCATGTTGCACTGTCTTGTTGAAGTCGCAGCTCTTCCACATTAATGCCATTCAGTTGGGGAATGAAAAAGTCGGTAATCATGACTCCATAGCGTTCTCGATGGCGAATCAACTCGTTCGGGTCCTCCTCAACAATACGCTTCACTGCAGCAACAGCATCTTCGGTGTACACCGTACGACATCTGTGCGGATGCGTATTATCAATTAGAGTATGCATAGTTGGAAAACGATCTATGGTTATTCGAATTGCTCGCTTGGATGGACGATTTCGCGAACTAAACCACGATTTTCGTAATAAATTTGTACAATTCATATCGTGACAAACCAAACTGAGTACAAATCAGCTGTCAGCTATAAAATTGGCTGTCGCTGGAAAAAGTTTTGCTTATTCGAAAAACACTCCTTATAACAAGTTATATATGAGAGTTCTCCTGCAACAATACTGTATATCGGTTACAAATGTTGATAAATAGATGGAGTATCGGCCATCTTGGATTATATATTTTAATAGTATTATGTTTATTTATTTTATATAATTGTTTAATATACTATTTATAACTCAGATCTGTCCAAAAACGACATACAGTGTTACTTCAGGGTTGGTCTCATGTATATTTTTAATGTGATACAATAAGGGTTGGTTTTGCTGCCCCCATCCCTTTTCACGCTCTTCTTGTATCTGCAAGGTTGGCTAATCCACCGCCATCGTCACCGTCTCCAGTTAACTGACGACAAAGGGATTAGGCATCGGGAGAAGCCAGGACCGACAGATATTAATCCTAAATTAAATTTTGCTCAGTTGCATTCTAGGAACCAGGAATATAGTTATCGATTAGAATTTCGTATAAATCGTTATTTCCACCCCCTCTCTGTATCAACGCCGGGCGCGGGCCGTTAGATTTAATACAAAAAACACATAGGCACCCCTTCTAATGGTCAGGTTAAGTGTTATTTAACAAGCGCCCTATAATTCGGGGTAAATGTAATGTTGCGTGCAATATGTTCTCAGGTGTAAGGGCTGCAATCGATTACACCCTTAATGCAATTCTAATCGCATCATATTTAACCCTTAAATATGATTATTGTAAATTTTTTAACAGGTGTTCGGTAATTTTATTATGTATATATTATATATATATACGATGTGTGCTTTGAATTGTTTTTATAATTAGATGAAAATGTTTATAAACTAATTTGTGCATTTATAAGGGTTAAAATAAACATGAGATAAAAATGCCTGGGTCTTTACAAAAGAGCACGCTTACTCCTAATTTAAAATAACCTGTCTTACCTGTAAGAATGATATGTATTGTATAAAGGGTTACTGATTAGTTATTATGTTTTTGAGTTTATCAAATGTAACAAATGGATATAAATGTACCTGCAGACAAACAAACAAAAAACGTAAAAAAAAAGTAATATTAAAATACTAATTCTTATTTTAACATAGATTATTGGCTATTCTCGTACTCTAACGGGCAAGGTGCTGACTTCTCGTACCTGGAGTTCCTAGTTCGATTCCCGATGAGGTCACAATACATCTATGTGATGTTCTCAAGCCTGGGAGTATTTGAGAAAGAGATAGAATGAGATTGCAGTTTATGCATGTAGAATGTAATGCGTTTCAAACTATAGAATTAAATTTAATGTCAGTATTTAAGAACTTGTAAATAGTGTGCATCAGTCTTAGAAATCAGCGCCTGCGCAGATCACCACTTCACTCTAGTACGTATGACCACAATTGGCACCAGTGTAGCGATGGTGTAGGGCACTGTTGTGTTCTCTAATGGATAATTTTGTTTACGTATTTGTTTATGTTCGTTAGGATACATGAGAACCTTTGCTATCGATTTCTTAAAAACAAATCATAAATATGTTGTATTGTCGTAGTGTAAAGTCGTTAATTATAATGTCACAAAAGAGTGCCGCGTATGAAAGATGTCATGCATATTTATGAACGCGATCGACGGGTTAAAAGGTGACGCGCCCCGAGCGCGGCCTCTTACACTGCCGCTCGCATCTCCGTAAACACGTGCATATTAATGTATCATAACAGTATTCTTGTAATTGACACCTGACGTGTTTCATTACTCAACTACCAAGAATTTTATGTTGGGTACGCGACATTGGAAAGCACAGTCAACTCAAGTATTCAACAGTTATTGTGACTGTGATTTTGTTGGATTACAACGATGATTGATAACTAATTAACGTAATTCTTGGAGCAATGACTGGCACACTAGAAAGTAACCCTCCGATAGTTAAATCGTAGTTACCAATAATCGACATAATCACAGTCACATAACGGTTTACCATCACTAACTGGAACCTTGATGAAAAGCATTAGTATGTGTCGAAAATTTTCATTTAAACCCAAAAATTCAGAAGAACTACAAGATATAGAAAAACAGCGACACTAGCGTTTGGGAGGAGAAAAAATGCTATTGAGTTGTACGTCATTTGTTATCAGAAAAAATATAGCATTTAAAAATAAAACGCAAGAATTCTAAGACAATTAAATATATTCCATGTGTAGATAGACTTTTTAACACGGATTGGAAGTGTTTAAGATGTTTTAAGATGGCTAATAATTCTAGACAAATATCAACAGATGTCGGTAGGATAAAGATTCCAAATATTTTGGTATGATTTTCACAGCTCCTCAGCGTCTATTTATTTATATATATTGACATATATATTTTTGTTTTAATATAGGTGAATACGTAATAAACATACATAATACATAGTTTATTGTGTGGGATGGAGTAGACTTCACCTCTGATATACACAGCGTTGTCCTGGCTACTTTGCTAGACTGAAGTCTGTGTTAAAGTAGCCAGTTTTTTTTCGTGCTGTTGTGGTGTTATTTATCGACAGGAATAAAAAGAGAATTATAAATATGTACAAAACAAATAAAAATAAAATAAAAATATATGTAGTGGGAATGTTGTAGGACTAGTGAAACATGGCGACTCAAATATGAGTCACCAGCGCTGGTGGAACCCTCTCTTCACACACACACATACTACAAGCGGTTCTCGCGCGATAACATACACACATCATAATCTCAAAAACAGTTAAAATGACGATTTTACCTTCACTAATTGACAACATACCATCACTATACCATAATTACCATCGATTTTACCATCGCTATACAATATACTGAATGAAAAAAGAAATTAGAAAAATACAAATAGATACATTTTTATTTATTTTTTATTTATTATCTTAGTTTTATTAACCACAATTGAGTTTAAAAAACATCTACCGGTTTCGGAAAACACTTTTCCTTCTTCAGGATGTCATAACTAACTCTATAACTCTAGTTAGTTATGACATCCTGAAGAAGGAAAAGTGTTTTCCGAAACCGGTAGATGTTTTTTAAACTCAATTGTGGTTAATAAAACTAAGATAATAAATAAAAAATATGAATCTTAACCACCAAGTTAATATTGCTAATTTTAAAAGTATAGATACATTTTTGATAAACTCGTTTAGTATACTTTGAATTATAATTACGTTGTATATGGTAGGCGAGGTTGGTAACCCTAGGTGAAATATTATTTCGTATGGCCTCGAGTGATAATAAATTAATTCAAATCAGATGCAGGTATCACTCCTAATTCTTGGGCACAGCCAGCTTTCTCTGATGGCCAGATAGACCGCATTAATAAAGCTGCCATATTTTCGTCTGCTTCCACTCTTGGGATTTTTTATCCGATTATTATTATCGTCATAAATTAAAATGTTATTCAAAAATATTTTTTATGAATGTGAGCTGCTTGCGGTATCTTCAGGGCCGTTCCTAGACCGTGTTGCCCTCGCTTGGTTGGTCAACAGCACACTGGATAAGTAGGTATTTTACATGAGTACACTAGCAATATTTGAATATGTCCAAGAACACACCATTACTGAATTTTCACATACAAAGGCAAGTTTTATGAAACAAATAATAGATATATCATAGAGACTAAGCCATTTTTTATTATATTTAATGGAAAATATATAGAAGTATGAGTAATTACATACACTTACGACTTGTCATCGGCTGGCTTAAGTGATTGTAATAAGTAATTGTGTGTTCTTGTACGTATTCAAATATTGATAAAAATATACTGGCAATAAGAAAATACATATACAAAATTGAAAAATATTGATTTTTCAGACGTATTCTAGTATAATGTTTTAAAAACATTTTACAGATAAAGAATCAAAAAAAAAAATTTCAATCTCAGTGACATGTTATTTCAGGGAAATTAATTATTAAATTTAGTCCATAGATGACACTAGTGTAGTGGTACTCGAAGTGAGTCAACATATTATCATATATACAACTTTCAAAAATTTTGATAGATATGAAGATTTGATGGGTGAGAATCGGTGAACGTTGTATTTATATAAAGTGATCACATAAGCCAGTAAGTTAAGTTTATACTTGACAGTTTTTCAGTGCAGATTTTAGAATATTGCAAAAATATTCTGTTAATTATAAGTTTACTTTCTGATACACTCAATAGAATTATTGTATTTAATTAAATTAATTATCTCTATGATAAGCTACAATCAAAATTCTCATTTTCAGCATACAATTTAAACAATTTATAAATGGCGTCTAACTTCATAAACGTGACTCAGTTTACAAAGAAACCACGACTGTACTTTTTTTTTTGTTTACAATCCATAGATGTTACAAGCTTCTCATCTATTTCTATATCTATGATGGTAATCTTCAATAATCTGCCGGGATACACATAGTAACCTTTACCACACCGTGACACAAAATACCCGAACGCAGTCATGATGTCAACTCGTGTTACCGTAATAACGGTTAGAAAAAATGTTTTTATTAGCTTTAATGACACGAAATATTTAGCATTCAATAACATAATTTAGAGCATTCATTAAGTCATATACAATGTGTCCTTCCTTCTCATCTCTCTTCGTTTAATTAGTGAGAAAGAGACAATTATATTTATATGTTTGTTGTTCTTTTCACTGTGAAAATAGTGTGTGATCTCTGTCTTTCATATCACAAATAATATTTTTATCAACGTATTATTTTTACAACGGATTGAATGGAAAAAATAATTGTTTTTGTACGATTCCCTTTTTATAATCGGTTTTTCACTAGTCATTCCTAAGCGCTAATATTTTCTTAAGGATTATCTAAAATATGAATTTAATGTTGCACGTATTTACCGAAATATTACGGGTTTAATCATGACGGTAGATTTGGTTTGGGAAGGGTTAAAACTGGCGTTTAATGTATCGAGAGAAGAAAAACTATTTTCAATAACTTCTTAAATCAATATTACATCTTTTAAAGTTATTTTGGACGACTGTTGGTCAATTTATCTAAGTAATACAAATAATTTTCAAACATCTGAGCTGTTTAAGAGGCGTGACAGGATCCACGTGTTAATTTAGTGTAAAGTTTTCAAACATTTTATATGCTTTAAATGAATTTAATTATGAAATATCGATTCAACTTTCAAGCTTCTAGAATATACAATCAAAATGGTAATAAAATTAGAACTTTAACTACCATAAAAGCTTTTAAAATGAATGTTTCAAATTCATTGTTGAAATTATGAAAAGCAGATACTGAGAGTAAACTATTTTATATAGTGAAATAATTCTTATAACTGCATTTCATGTGTTTTGATCTTGCATATTTCCCTTTACCTTATATATGCTTAAATTGTTTTACATATTGTATTGCACACTGGTAGTTTTTTTAAAATATATTTTCAGGTTTAAATGCCTTGTATGTTGCGTATTCTATTTGATTGTGTTTTGCCTTTAATGAGTTATTTGTGAAATGTAATTTGTTTACCAATTTACCCTAAACCAGGCTTGCCTAGTAGGGCAATGAATTTTAAAGTCTGTGTAAAATATATGTAACAAACTGTCTTTTTTTTAACCGTACAATGCTTGTATCTTGTATGTGTCTAAATAAAAAAAAATTGGTCTGTACATATATACAGACCATACATTTTGTTAATAAATTGATTGTAAAAAGTTCAAACAGAAAATGTTATTTTTTACAAATTAATGTTTTTGTTAGAACACATTCTTATTGTGAGATTGTAATTATTCAGAACATAGGTCTGTGATATTTTAAATATGAAATTTAAAAAAAATATATTAATTAGAAAGATATACATATTAAATAAATTTTATCGAAAAATATCACATTACTAAATGTCAGAATGTGTTCTCCTAATAATTCAATTATTAGAGATTTCGTAAAAATAAGGTAGATGGCTCTTTCAAATAATGGAAAGATTAAATATATTAATATATAAAAAAAGGTAAGTATATGTATTTTGAAAAATGAATTGATAATTGTGGCGTCTGCTGTCAGATTACTCAAAGGTATTTGAGATTCTGTAAATTTGAGGCTCTTTCAAATAATGGAACGATTTAATATATTGATATCAAAAAGGTAACATATAGGTTTGAAAATTTGTTATATTTACAATAAACTTTCATTATAATATACCTGTATGTATCCGTATTCGGGGTAAAATAATTACCGGTAAATTGGGAAGTTTAAATTTCCCAATTTACCGGTAAACCGCTGATGCAAGCCTTAGTAATGACATTGGTATTCCGACTGTCTTTAAATTCCTTTTCGATGTTTGATCACCAAGTAGCTTGGGATCTTTCTTGTTGTCTTCTACCAGTAGTTATCCTTAACGCAGTTTGTCTGATCTAATTACATGCCATCTCAGCCTGGCTTCTCCTTCTTGGGCGTCCCAGTTTCCGTTGACGTTCTCTTAAAGACCTTCCTGGAAGATCTGGAGTCGTCACATCTGAAATATTTTATTGTTGGAACGTTTGTGTGGACGCACCATCGATTGATTGATTTTATATGTATATCTTTCTAATTAATATATTTAATTCATATTTTAATATTTTAGCATTGGAAATTAAAAACATCGTTTTTAAAAAAGTATAAAATCACGTTCAGTCTCTTATAACGCATTATCCAAAAAAAGTACGAAATTATTCAATTATTTAATTAAAATTTACAAGAGTACCTAGAGAATTTTATAGTATTTAAAATAAAAAATTTAAATAAATTATATATTATGCACATTTGCATATATTAAATAATTACTGGAAAGGAGCAAGCTGACTGAATTTTTTCGATATTCGTCGGCATCTATTTATGATATGTCCTGCAGCCTATTAAATCATTTTTTAGATATGAGAGTACTAGTCGCAAAGTCATCAACTTGTCTATTTTTTTCAAACTTTTAATGCAGTTATCTTCTCAAACAGTTTTTAGGCATTATATTAATTTATTACGTAATTGAGATTCCGTAAAAACAATGCAGATGGCTTTCAAATAATGGAACGATAGATGTATTATTTTAAAAAATACTGTCGCTGTAGCATAGTTGGTAATGCACCTTCCCTTGATTGGAAATGTGATCCAGGTTCGAATCCCGGTAGCGCAACAACAATATTTTTCGATAAAAATGATTTTATGTGTACATATTAATAATTAATACATTTAATTAGTATTTAAAAATATCGTAGACCTATGTTCTGAATAATTAAAATTTCACAATAATAATAGTTTTCTCCTTAATAATATTATATTAATTTATTAATAATTAAACGTAGGTCTTTTTTATATAAATTGTTTTTTTTAGAAATCAGCTGCTTTTGTCTGAATTTTATATTAGTATTTGACCAATGGAAAGCAGTCTCCGCTAGATGCTTTGAAATTTAAATGGATGCCAATATCTTACCAATTACCATGTTTTTGGTGGAAGGTGTTGCAGTTATTTTGTATTTTTAACTAGATTCTATTGATTATCATTCATAATAAGAAGTAAACTAATAAAATAATTGTTTTTCATACTCCTGTTTGGTGATTACACATTTTTTTAACTAGTACCTCAAACAAATAATTAGAATTTTCATTCAAGAATCAGACGGTAATTTTTTTTTTTTCCAATTTTGAGGGTGAATCACATTGCTGTTGAATATCATCCACACTAGGGCTACTTTTAAATAATCCGTAACTAAAAAAACTAGCATATTAAATACTTGCATATTAGCATAGGTGATTTAATATCTGACCGCCTCTTCATTTCATTAAGAGTACCGCAAGGGTCAGTTCTTGGACCTACTCTTTTCATTATCTATATAAAGGACACTGAACAATAAGATTATTTGCAGACGATGAACTCATATACAACTAAACTGAATGAATTAAACTATGATTTAAATAATATAGCAACGGCTGAAGAAAGATAAACTAAAACTAAATATAAACAAAACTAAATTCATGAACATTGGAAATAAAATAACACAAATCACACCAACAATACAAAATACACGGTGAAAGTCTAAAGAAAGTGACTGAAATAAAATATTTAGGAATTTTAATTGAATTTATCGCAAAATACATACGTGACTACAAAGATTGCCAGAAAAATGTCACTTCTGGGAAGGCTGTGCTGAGTCTTGTAAAATAGTATACAACTCTGTTATTATTCCTCACATCTTGTCACAATTGTCAGTATTGCAAAATTAAGTTTTGAGAATGATTCTCAAAAAATATATATATACTCGAATCAGTGAAATGGTATTTATTTAAAAAATCCTCACTAAGAAAATATCGGAAAAATTTCTACGAAAAAATGATTGATAGATAGACTGAGACTGTCATTCAGGATAAAAGATAAATCTCAGAAATCGATGATGTACAGTTCGATGAAGATTTTTAATGAAATTTCTGAAAATAGGAGGAGAAACTGCATAGATTCAAAATATGTGAAAGATAAGTTTTTGTAAAAAGAAACGAATTTGATTTTGTTTATATTAGGGCATATTTAAAAATACTTATTTATGCGCTATAATAAGAATAAATAATACAGCTCGTATTATTTACTAACTCCACAAATATTCCTACAGTCGGTTCTGTTTATTAACCCAATCGATAAATTTGTCAGTCGTCCCCTGGGGATGGTGATTATTTGTGCAAAATTAGTCACCCCAGAGATTTGCGCGGAAACCTTATCAATTTAAGGGATCATAGACCTAGGGACATGTGCGTATGTATATTTTATTATTGTAGGTACCGCACTAGGGATTCTGTGTCGAGACAACCCGGAAATAAATTCTTTGGAGTACCATGATATTTTGCTGTCTCGAGTCCCGGGAATTTAAAAAATAATAATCTGGGATTGATTTTTCTTGATATTATTCATTTTAAACGAGTTAAGTTATATATATTAATTGAATCAATGATATATAGAAAAAAAAATATTTATTGCAAAAATACGCAAAAAACGAGTAATACACGTGTGTCAATTCTTGTACATGGTCAGCTATAAAGATTCTGAAAGGAATAGTTTTGTCGATTTGTTCAAATAGAGGATTATGTTTCCTTGTAAAATTTGATATAAACATTTTAGATGAAATCGTGTCATCTTTCGAAGAAGCAAAATTTTTGATGAGATAAAATTATTTGAAATAGATTTTTAGGGAACTTCACTTTGTTATTGATTTTGACCAAATATATACGTTATTGTTTTTCGATGTGTTTATTTATCCATTATTTTTTTTTTTGTAATCAATTTATAAATGTAAGCTTAATTTAATTTTAAAAATTATTTTATTAGTATAATACGTAAGAATATTAATTTTTAAAAATATATGTCTCGATTCCCGGGTCGAGAAAATTTAGACTCTCGAGTCCCGGGAATTGAAAAAAGTCGAGATAACAGAATTCCCATACCACACTGATCATTTTTGCGACTTTTTAATCTATGAATCATTTTCATCTGAATTCAATTAGTTGCCGGCGGGCGCTATGTCTTTATATTTTGTACGTACAATTATAATAGATTTAGAATCATATTTTAAATGTTAAGTGTCTTGACGTATAGTCTTGCCGCCAGGCTTTCATCGACTGTATTTGAGGAACATTTAGAAAAATAAATAAAGCGGTTTGTGTCTTTGGTAAAACTATTAAAAGTCTCTCTACAACATGCAGGAATAAAATTCTCTTATACTTTGGGTATGTTGATAGAAGTGATGGAGGAATTGGTGATCACGGGAGACATACAAGGTCGGAGGGGGAGAGGTCAAACTCTAAAAAAATTAACAGACAAAACCGAGTCATAGCCGGAGCCTCGCTGTACGCAGGGGCGTTCAGTGCATGCAAGCAATAAAGCTGTTCATTACTAAAAATTCAGGGAAACAAATATAATTTAAATAATTGGATTAACATAAACGGAAAAATTATTTTACAATTAGCGCCGTATGTGTGACAGTAGAGACTTTAATTGGTTAGTTATAAAAACTACCACGACAACTCACCGCTATACCCATGGCGCTCTTGTGTATTCGCCGCATCAAACTATTTACATTACTCTGTTCTCTCTCTAAGCTAGTGAATTACTCAAGTCATATAATTGGCTATTTACTGAATTGAAAATTTCTTTCGGTTGATCCGTTTTGTATGGAGCCGTTACCTATGCTGTTTTTTAACAGAATAACATTAGAAAGGCTTACAACTGCGTGCAAATCATTGAAGTGTCTACTTCCTCTTTTATTAATTCGCAAATTTTACTATCTTACTGTTTTTAACGTGTTGATTTCATAATTGTTCAAATTTGGTGGATGAATTGGTTTTTGATTTGGGAAAAACAAAAAGCAATTCTCAGAACTATTTACTTTAATAAAAATAATTATTTTCATTAGTTATGACGTGAAGGATTTTCAAACAATAAATGAATCATGTTCAGTCATAGAAAGTGTTCCATGTATTTTTATACGGGTAAGAAGGTATTATTTTACGTTAAAACTTAAACTTTAAAAACCCTATTAATAGTACTCTAATATTAGAAATAAATACACGATAGGGTCGTATAAATGACGGATTTATTTTGTCCAATTATACAATCATACATGTATGATAATGTATGATTGTATAATATCATTGGTAACAGCGTAACCTAAATCTATACCCACTGCACGCCACTGGTATTAACCTAATACTGGTGTGGTACAGAATCACATTATCATTTTGGTACCACCTACGCAATCAAATAGTTCTGCGACTTTTTTTAAATAGTACTCTAATATTACAAATAAATACTTGGTAGGGGCGTATAAACGGTGGAATTATTTTGTCTAAAGACGTTGGTTAAACGAAAGTACATATATTATATATGATTGAATAATATCATTGATAACAGCACAACCTAAATCTATACCTACTGCACCCCACTGGCTATACATGGCTATAAGTGGGATGAACCGATTTAATATTATGACAATGATAAAGCCAGACAAATTATTGATAACTATTTTATACATTTTTATATACATTGAACATAGTATTTATATGCTATCTAATTGCATCTTGATTTACTCTTTATATATATATTTATTTGTACATTGAACACTACACTTTGTTTATCACTATATCGGAAAAGCACTGTCTGCTATAATACAGTAAAAGACTATTGTTATACCTTGCTGCAATGTTATCTGATTATAACAATATAATAACACACTGTTCTGTACAATGAGTCAAAAAAATAAAATATTAATATTATTAACATTAAAACATTTCTAAAATTTATGTAACCTCACAACGCTATCAGAAGCCAAACATTAGATCGTAAACATCCTGATTATACAATGTAAGAATTAGTGATTTCACTTAGCGCTGAATTGCCGGCCTGAAAAGTCGTGTTCGCCGATCAAACATTCGCTAATGAAGTTTATTAACTTTTATTGTGTCCTACTCAGGATCAAAAGGCGCCAGATAATCGATAAACTTGTTTTTTAACATTATACTCGACAAGTGACAACCTCAAATATTACATATACAGAGTGTAACAGAATATATTACACAATATGTTATGTGTTAATGTGAAAAATTTTACTGTTTGAAATTTTTACAAAATCATGTTAAGCTTTATCAATATATAATAAATTAGGTTGATGCATAAATATCCGTGTTTTTCTCGACACTCGTCACAATATATATATATATTTTTAATAGGGTTATGAAATTAAAATTCCCATCTTTTCGGCGAAGGAACGATTAGCGAAAGGGCATGCCGAGATTGGTATGTTCGCTTCAACGTTGGTGACACTAGCTTCGACAACAAGTCAGGAAAAGGTCAATCTTCGGATTTAGATGACCAGGCCCTTCCGGCGGCTGTGGAGGAGGACGAATACCGATACCGGCTGAGAACTTCAACATCGATCAGTTCACATAATATGTTTTGTTATGTTACAATATATGTACTTTTAAACTGCGGTTGTATCACACTTATATATTACAATTAATCGAAATAATAGCACAATAAGTTTTTTTTTAAATGATTATATCTCTGACATGCTTGAGATTAGACACATATTTTTTTGAACATTTTCGACTAGTAATGTAGTATAAATATTATGGATTAGGTCTGTATACAGTCGAGTTAATATATCTCCTCCGAAAAAGTACGGTTGTATCGTAATTTTTTGAGGCAACGCCTTGACAAGGAAATCATCTACAAAAAACGCGATCTAATTCAGAAGAGATTATATATATATATATATATTCTCGAATGGGAAGACGTTAGTGTTACCAGATAGGTCGGTCCCTCCCCCTCGCGACAATAGCCGCGTCTAATTATGCACATCAATAATTGCGCGCGCATAATTGGCGGCTCAGCGTCCGTCCCGGTGGCTCGGCCGTCGCGGCCGTGGCCGGGCCTCCCCCGCGGCGGCAGCGGGTCTTATCTCGCCATTTGCATAATTTCATCCGCGCATAAACTATGCTAATGGTCGAGGGGTGCGGGGCGAGCGTCAGCCGCGCCGCTGACCGAGCTGATCTTATCCACGCCGTCACTAATCGCATCTTGGTCCACTTTTTATGGGCGGCGGGGGTAAGATGGCTCCGGTATCGTTAAAATTTTTATTACTGTGTGTTTTAGTCGGAACGATAGAACATCGCGAAATTAATGGTTTCTTATAAACAGATGTGCATCTATATATAGGGTCGTCTATTCAGTCTTTGCGGTTTTTTTGGAATGCTACTTTTATATATTTATATAAAATATTTTATATATTTATTATGCTATATATTTGGAATACTATGTTGCAAAAAATGACAAAATATTCGATAGCGTTTTCCTGTGTCTTATAGTTTTTCTTACTTTTTAGGTTTAAATAATGGAGTGAATAATACTTCCTTTCCTTTAATTAAGGTTTAAACGCTTCAAATTAAATTTTGTCACATCCACCATGCAGTTTCGACATCACTTCGTCAGATTATCACAATTTTCGGTCGCTCTCCAATCAAATGCGTGGTGTTACGTTCAACAACGACGATGACTTATTAGATATCCCATTATATAGAAATATCTAGTGTTCGGTCCTGGTGTGAATTTATGGTGTCTTTTGTGTACATTTTGAAACCATTAAAATATCATGTATCGCAACATAACGTAAACGAAAAATAGCGATACAGATGTATATATATATATATATATATTTTTTTTTTTTTTTTTAATATATATATACCCTTTTGTGTGCGGAATTGAGTCGATGGATTAAAATTCACACTTGGTTACAATTAATATATTATCGTGATGCCTCTATACAATTTAGTACACTAGTAGATTATGTGTTAACAGTTCAACGGTCCGGAGACGAGAGAGCGCGCCGGCCGCGGAGCGATCGTTTATCTCTTTCACGCGCGTTACCTTGCCAACTTTGCGCGCATCTCGCATTCATTCCATAGATACATCACATTTAGAAATAATTAAGTATATACATAAAATAGATTTTTTATAACACACATGTCATAAAAACCCTAAACTCCAAAATAAGAATGATCTTGAATTATGGGGGTGGCTTCGACAGAGTGAGACAGTACCTGTAACCGTCACTGCAACAACACTGTAGATGTGTTTTGTGAAGGTTTGAGTTATGTGTGCCACAACGTTGTACATCTTTTTGGGCATTCAATGGCGTATTAAACAATAATAAACATTATTTCTAAGTGAGCTTCCATGCAACAGTACTGTACATCATCCAAGATGGCCGACGCTTCTATCTATCTATAAATATATGTAAAAACCGATATACAGTGTTGTTGTAGGGAGGGTCTCATTTATATAAAAGCACGATCAAGATCTGTAATAATACAATATGAAATTAAGTAACAAAATAATATTTTAGAAAAATTAAGAGAAATTGACTTAATAATGAGTGAAATACATTTTTTTTTAATTACATTAAATACATCTTTTTATATACTTTAATTTTTGCTGATAATTTAATTGTTTTGTGGCAGTCGATGAGAGTGGAAGTTAAAGTGAAATCCCGATCCCGAGCCGACCCGACAAACACCCGATCTGCCAGTATTTTTTTTAGCTAATATTTTTTGATATTATTTTTCACATTATCTTTGGGGGCTGGCGTTAATAAATGCAGCCGTTACAACCTTAAAATAAATAAGAAACGCAATTTAATTTATTGTAAATGAGAGATATCAACTTTCCGGTCTCCTAGCACTGAAAGGGTTGAAACGCCAGGTCGCTGACACCCCCGGGGGTGACTGGTGACTGGTGGGTACGCGCGGAGGGTGTCGCGCGAGGGTCCTTCTACTCACCCTGAAAATAACTTTCCTCCACTCGAAGGAAACGATTTCGTATCAGCTGCATTACTTGAAGGGCTCTTGAAACGAGATCGTGAGGCGGAATGAATTCATAACGAGATATCGTCTATTCAATAAAGTACTCCGGCAAAGTATTGATTTTTGACTGACATATTGGTATATAACAAAACGCGGATAAGTTATCGTGCTCGAACATTTTAGACAGATTAATATTACCAATAGTTATGTTCGTATTTTTAACATTTACAAAATCAACTTTGTGGATAAAATGCATCTACCGGTTTCAAAAAATATCATTTTCTTCTTCAAGATATCATCAACTAACTAAAAACACAAGTTGTATTATTAACCTTTACCATACCATGATATAAAATACCCGAACGCAGCCACACTGTCTGTGTTACCGTAAATAACAGTTAGAAAAAATGTTTTCATTAGGTTAAATGGTTTTAATGGCACAAATTTACTTTAAATATTGAGCATTCAATTTTGAAAAAATGATTAATAACATAATTTAGAGCATTCATTAAGTTCTATACAATGTGTCCTTCCTTCTTATCTCTCTTCATTTAATTAGTGAGAAAAATACAATTATATTTGTATGTTTGTTGTTCTTTTCACTGTGAAAATAGTGTGTGATCTCTGTCTTTCATATCACAAATTGTATTTTTATCAACGTATTAACTTTATAACGGATTAAATGGAAAAAATAATTATTTTTGTACGATTCCCTTTTCATAATTGGTTTTTCACTAGTCATTCGTAAGCGCTGATATTTTCTTTGGGATTATCTAAAATATGAATTTTATGTTGCATGTATTTAACGAAATATTAAAGGTTTATTTATTATGGTAGACCTGTGTAACATCATGGTTTGGGAAGGGTTAAAGAGAAGAGGGTTATTGTGAAGTTGTAATTATTAATTAAATGTATTAAAATTAATTTTATCTAATTGTTGTCGCTACCGCGATTCGAACCTGGATCTCATCCAATCCGGAGAATGTGCATTAACCGATTACGCTACAGCACACAGTACATTGTACAGTATATGTTAAATTTTTCAAATTAATACATCTATCGTTCCGTTATTTGAAAGCCATCTCTGTTATCTTTACGCTATATGAACCGAATAAGTTAACGGAAAATTTTGGAACCTATATTCTGAAAATCTTTCTAATTGACTTGTATATTATTCCATTATTAGAAAAAAGCCATCACCTTTTATGAACTATGTTCTGAAAAGGCTGCAACTTCACAATAATAATGTGTTGTCCTTTAAAATTAATTTAATTTGTAATTCTTAAAATCTATCAAAATGCAATTTTTTTAATTTAACTTACCATCGCGCCGTATAGAGCGCCATACTCCCCTTGAGGCTTCTAACAGAACCATCCCCTATTGTCTGGTTTATCTGGTTGTGTCAAATCTTCCGCGGACGTCCTCTATTTCTGGTGCCATCAACGTCATACATCTTTCTCACCATTCATCATCCTCGTGTGACCAAACCACCTAAGCGATCCTTTTCTTAATCTTACTCACTATACTAACTTTACATCCTTTCCTTATTTTTTCGTTATTTACTTTGTCATAAATAGATATGCCTAAGTGATCTCGTTTGTCGGCACCAGGACTCCATTGTGCACCGCTTTTGTTTATTTTTTGTATTCAATGTACGATTCGAAAATGTTCAATGAATGTGTGCAAATTCTACAATATTGCGGAAAAAATTATTGTTGGTATTTTTTACAAAATCATCTTTAAGTCTTACTTACTTCGAAATAAATATCAGTAAAATCAGAATCAGTAAAATATTTCAATTAATCGGAATATTCGCATAATCACGCATTTAAAAAAATGCTTATATCTATGACATGAGATATTAGGCAAACGTAACCAGATTATTTTCGAATACCTCATATTATTAATATCTACCCCTAAAATATTGTCCACTCCATCCAATAAAGACAGTCTCAAATATGGCGCGGACATATTAATCCTAATAATGCTAATAATCCTATTTCGCGGGTTTTTTAAAAGCTCATTGTCCGCTTCATTAATCCCCTCTACTCAAATTAGGTACCTACTTAGAGTTGAGTAATCCTGCCGTTAGGTGGGCGCCAATCAAACATCAAACGCGACTGTCAAAGTGACAGTTGTGCGATCGGCGCGGCCATGTTTGTCAAACACTCGCGCTAACGAGAAATGAAACCGGCCTTTGGTAATTTGAAACAAGAATTTTGTTTGTGTTGCAGAAGGGGCCGTGCAGTCTGTACATTCAAATGAGACGCACACGATTGGCTTTCGACAAAGTCTGATGGGAATAATTTGTCGCTTAACAATATCATCATTAAACTAGAAATAACACGGAGGATGTAGTGTAATGGGCGGATAATGTTAAGACAGACATGTAAGAGATAGGCGGCAGACGAGGTCACTTCGTACATGCTTTGGATGCTCCGCATCCCTTGTGTTCTAGAGTACTGACTCGACTTTTTGTTTCTAACCGAAAACAGAACTGCTGCAAATAAATATGCGCATGTATCCACATATCTATTCTCAATTTTCGAATATTTATGAATCGCGTAAACACACAGATGCCAGCAACAGTGGATTCCATCACTCGTTCCATATCCACGAGGTTTCGGAGTTCTGCCTGTCAAGGTCTTCGAATACTGTATACGCTTTCATTGACAGAATTCAACGTACAAAAAACGACGTTAATGCTTATGGGTATAATGCACAGAATAGCATACATATTGTGAAGCGAGCGGTTTGTTTGGCAGTTTGGCTTGAATGGTGAAAGCCGAATTATTCATACATTAAATATCCTTCGATTATGTATTTAATTCATCATTTATTAAATAAAAAATGAATACAGAAAATAACATGGATACTTCACCAACGCGTTCTAACGCTGTAAACAAACATGTTGAATTGTGTGAGTGTTCGTAGGCAAGTCTATAAATTTGTATGTTTGATAGTAGGTGTAAACTTATTATACAGCATCCCTTCTACAAAAAGTCACAGACCGCCACTGGTAGGCGGCTAGATGGCTTTGTAGTACCTGCAGTCATGGACTTCCAAGGCCGCTGAAGAAAAATAAGAAGAATAACCTTAATTTATTTTAAAATCAACTTAGATACGGCGGAAAAATAATTGTCTGACGAGATAGTTGCACGTCTCAATTGACAATATATCTTATTTGTTCTACATTGTCGTGTTATATACATAGTTAGGTACATAATATTTAAATATGTACATAGTTAGGTACAAAATATTTAAATGAACAGATTTTTACAAGCATAGCTATAGATTACCGAATATCTAGAGATGGACGAACTGAAAAAAATCATTTTAAAATTTCTAATTTACTTAAAATATATTTAGAAATTATACTGAATTGTTTAGATTTTACATTGAGAATAAAACGAACGGAAGAAGAAAAAAAATTTAGTATACTTAATTTATTTCGAAGCCGTTTTTTTCCTTATAAAAGTGTATATGATAAGCAGTGGGTATACGAATTGGATATTTAATAATTATTATTTAAAATAGATTTTTGTCAATTAATCTTACATCTTAAAGTAGGAAATAATATTTTACAAAACCGGTTGATGTTTTAAATTACGTATTAAGTGGTTTTAATAAACAATGTCAAATAATCTATAAAAAAATAAATGTTTATTAATATTAAATTGTGAACATTGTTTTATTAATCATTTAATGAATTAAAATACATCAACCGGTTTCGAAAAATATTATGTTAAATTAAATCCAAAAAATTCAGGATGTTATTAAACAATCAAAAACATATGTTATATTGTTTCTTTAACAGAATCTATTTTTAAAAAAACAATAATTATTTAAAAAATAAATTTAGTACCTAACTCAAATTGTTACTTGATGGTACAAAATTACTAGAATAAGGGAACATGCGATTAGATTTAGTTGGTTGTTTATAATTTTTAGTTTTACACGCTTTATTTATCTCCAACGATTCCAAATTATTTTATTTATGACCCAACACCGTTTACATGCAAAATAGACAATTCCAAATTATATCAAAACCATGACCATTTTCTAACAAATGATTAAAAAATTCTGAAAAAAAAATATTATTCAAATATCTCAAACGCTCTTTTACACTATTTTAACAACAAAGTTGATTATGCTAATCTTAAAAAATAAATGATTATTTAAAATAGGAATTAGAAAGATATACATATAAAATCAATTTTATCGAAAAATATTGTCGTTGCGCTACCAGGATTCGAACCTGGATCTTTTTCCTAACCGGGGAAGGTGCATTATCCAACTATGCTACAGCGACAATATTTTTAGCGACAAATTTTCGAACCTATATGTTACCTTTTCGATATTAATACATTTAACCGTTCCATTATTTGAAAGAGCCATCTATCACAGACCGTATGTTCTGAATAATTACAAATTCACAATAAGAATGTGTTCTCTTAATAAATGATTATTTCCTTACTTTTCTCTTTTTATTGATATATCTAAATACAAGTACTAGCAAATACACAACTCAGCGTTATTTCGATACCGCCCCGAACAGAATACCAATTCCGTTAAAAAAACACCCGTTAATCTGGAAAAATAGCATTCCACAAGAAATGGCGGTAAAACAAAGGGCGGGAAATTAGTATAAAAATACCGGAAATTTATTCCGAGTGCGTCCCACTCAGATTTAAATTTAAATTTCAAATATGGAGCCCCTTCCGACGTTTCCTGAAGCTCCATTCTGTGGCTGATTTTATAACCAATCTCTGTTTTATCACAAATAACGTGGGGGCTTCGCTGTGATCTTTAACAGAGTTTTGTAGATCTAAAGGAAAGAAAGGTTTAATAGTATTGGTAATTTTTTTTTAGTAATATATCTCATATATGGGGGCGGAACATATTTTCCTGCCAGTATTCATTTTTACAGTTTAAAATCAATCTCACTAAATGAAGTAGCTATTTCTTTTAAAAATAATTTCGGTTACATTTTCGTTAATATTTTCATAATGCGATTATTTAATATTTGTATATTTGTAACCCCAAGAGCACATACTATATTTGGTCAAAGGTACTACAAATATTTTGGACCCAAACTATTTAATTCTTATTGTGAAGTTGTAATTATTCAGAACAGACGGTCTGTGATATTTTAAAACTAAATTAATGTATTAATTATAAATATATACATATAAAATCATTTTTTTTCACAATAAGAATGTGTTTTCCTTAATAATATATGTTGTATCAATGTGTCCAAAATTTAATAAAAATGAATTGATAATTCTGGCGTCTGCAGTCGGTTTGCTCAAATGTATTATTTGAGATTCTGTAAAAATAATGTAGATGGCTTTCAAATAATGGAACGACAGGTGTATTAATTTGAAAAAATGTAACATATAGGTTCGAAAATTTGTCATGAAAAGTACTGGCGTTATAACACAATTGGTAGTGTACTTCCGCGAATTGAAAATAGAGATCCAGGTTCGAATCCAGATGACGCAAAAACAATATTTTTCGACAAAATTGATCTTATATGTATATATTTATAATTAATGCATTAATTTAGTATTTAATAGAATGCTAAAAGACTTAAATCAATTGAATTGTTCCAAGAACATGAAAGTATATATTAATACTTGGATTCGTAATATGGGTGGAGCCAGTATTGGTGCACTCACCCAAACATATTGACTCATACCTATATTAATTATTGCTACAAAGTGATCCAAAAATTAAGTCCATTTTAAAATTGTTCTTCATGTACACACCTTTTATATAGTAATAAATGTAATTCTATCTACTACTTGTAATTCTAATTAATTGTACAATTGCTTGTAAACTATGCCCGTCTCGACACAGAATTTCTCTAGTGAGACGGGCACAGTCCAAACAGATTTTTACATTGTATTATATAGTTACTAATAAAATAAATATAAATTTATTCTTAATATAATGCGTACACAAGTATATACAGGGTGTTACAGACCTAGTCCACAATATTTTATGGGTAGACACCTGATTAAATTACGAGTCGGAAATGTTCAAGGAATATGTGCCGTGTCAGAGATATAAGCATTTCAAACTCACACCAATGCCTGTACTCAAGAAGACTTTTGCGACCGGCCTTAATCGATTAAATCATAATAGATAAAAAACTCTAATGAAAAGAACATATTACTAATCTTACAAACAAAATAAGAAAAACTGCCTACATATTTTTAAGACTCAAAAAAAAACATCTTATCAAGTATAAATCTGAAAATAATATATTACACATTTGTACAGTCTCATTTGCAATACGGTATTATTGGATAGGGAGGAGCATATAAAACTTCAATGTCACAATTAGAAATCACTCAAAAAATGATAACAAAAATTATACTAAAAAAAAATAGACTATCCAAGCACACAAATCTTCACAGATTTATTAATGTACCAAAAATAATAGACATATACAAAAAAATTCAATAATCCATATTTACAAAATTTATTTTTTAAAATCAAATTTATTAAATTTAAATCAAATTTATTAAAATCATTTATCAAGGTATCAAATTTTTTAACAATCTCCCCATCACAATTCGAAAAATTATAGACTACTATAAATTTGTATCTGAAGTAAAAAAAATATGTACACTGACTAACTGAAACATTAATTAACTCATATATACTCCTTCTCTATACTCGAGTCTTACTCTCAAAGAGAATAAATAAATCTTTAAAAAGTGATATTTGTATTCTACTGATTGTTTTAAAAATATATTATATTTTATAATATAAAAATCGTAATTTTGAGATAATTACAATTAAATAAAATATTTTATGTATTGAATACAACAAATTAAGGATGAGAGTGAAGTTAAAACGATTTGTAATTTTGCAAATATTTATTTCGAAGTATGTAGACTTAAAAGTGATTTTGTAAAAAATACCAACGATAATATTTTTCTGTCTGTCTGTTATATATGTATGTATATATATATACATACATACATATATATATATATATATATAAAAATATATATATATATATATAAAAATATATATATATATATATATATATATATATATATATATATATATATATATATATATTTATATATATATATATATATATATTTTTATATATATATATATATTTTTATATATATATATATTTTTATATATATATATATATTTTTATATATATATATATATATTTATATATATATATATATATTTACATATATATATAAAGGACGAATAATTTAACCAGAATAATGGTCAAATATTTGGCAATTTAAATACTCGATTTGTAGGCACGGGATAGGTCAAACCGACCATGAGATAGATCAAGGTCATACAGGGTTGACGAGATGCGACTGCAGTACGGTCTGGCAGCAGGGCGTCAGGGACATATATTTATTAAATACTAAATTAATGTATTAATTATAAATATATACATATAAAATCAATTTTGTCGAAAAATATTGCGTCACACGGGATTCGAACCTGGATCTCTATTTCCAATCCGGGGAAGTGCACTACCTTTGTGCTATAACGCCAGTATTTTTCTTGACAAATTTTCGAAACTATATGTTACATTTTTTCAAATTAATACACCTAAATGTATTTATTTATTTATTTTTATAAATTAATACATCGGATTAGAAATAGAGATCCAGGTTCGAATCCCGGTGACGCAAAAACAATATTTTTCGACAAAATTGATTTTATATGTATATATTTATAATTAATACATTAATTTAGTATTTAAAATATCACAGACCTATATTTTGAATAATTACAACTTCACAATAAGAATGTGTTCTCCTTAATATATTTATTAATTTATTCTTAATATAGCGCATATATAACTCATCTTTCACATATTTGCTTAGTTCAATTTTGAATCTATCCTTCTTTCTTATGTTTTCTGACATTCCAGAATTTTTTTTTATCGCACTGTACATCATCGATTTCTGACATTTAGCCTTCTTCCTGAATGCCAGTCTTAGTCTATCTTTGTCTCTTGTATGATGTTCGTGCTCATGTTGATTTGCATCTATTTTTCTTATAAATTCTGTATTTCTTAGTTCTTAAATTCATCTTTCAATACAGTACATGGTCTGATGATATCGATGATGATTTGAAGAGTTAGGCATCTAAGAGAAACGAAAAAACAATCTGTTATATTATGTAGATATACAGGGGGTGCAATAAATAGATTTCACCCCCTTGAACAATTATTACGCCTTTTTCTTTGCAATCTCATGACCCATCCCCGCAGCCTTACGATTGAGCTCAAAAACGTGCTCAATAATCGAATTACAAAACAATTTGACACACTCGAAACCAGACTGCAGCCTACCCGATTCCATTTAACTGGAGATAAAAATCTCTAAATTAAAGGGTTATCGATAAAATGGGTAGTGTGATGGAGGGGTTGATAGGTACCAGTACCGCGCACCGGCATGACTTGCCCAGATGAGATTTCTTTCAGAAAATTGTCTCGAGAGCGGGTACAGTATCACAACTGAATTCAGTGCGAAGCATTCTATGAATCTATGACGCATTCGATACATACATACCAAATCTCATTGAGATATCACCGAAAGCGTTGAGTCAGTTTACAGACAGACGTCAGTTTGTTACCTCTTCTTGGGGCGATGAGCTCTTACTGTCCTTCCGGCGACCTTCAAAGATGACAAAGTAGAATGCCACGTGATTACCATGATGAAGCGTGATGTTACGTACTCTTCGAGTACTTTGGCAAGCAAGGACATAATCTTAAGTTATTGTGTGTCATACAAGCGAATTAAAATACTATATTAACTAGATTTGTAAGAACGACCGGCCGCGGGGTTTTTCCCCACTGCCTCGCGGTAATTCCGTCAGGACCCGCAGGGGTGGACACGCGGACTCGGGTAGCAAAAGCCTCTTCCGCTAGCACTGGCTCGATCATTAACCCGCTCAGAGATTCCAGGGTGGGTGGAGGATCGAAGTTAACTTCGTACGGGGCGCTAGGTTCCTCGAAAATGAGGGGCCCAGGCCTCAACAAAGGCTTCTAAGGGAGGGGACGGTACCCTTTCTCCCTCATCCTCCAGGATTTCTCTGGCGACCATGCCGGGCACAGTAGCCCACCTGGCCTGCGTGCGACGGTATATTATTGTCATTTGTGGAATTTATCCTTTTCCAAGGAATTATTTTTTTATGGATTGGTTAAAATAAATCGGGCTTGATTAGGTTCCAGTGCAAACTGCACATGTATTGACTATAAGATATTATATAGTTTTATCAATAAGGAAGTAAATCGCCCTCTTATGTTTAATAATAATAATAACAATAATGTTGATGTTTACGCGCCTCGTTCGATTGGCACCACCAGATTTACAAGTTTATAATAATGTACAAGTGTGTGTATGAGTATTGCCGCCCTTTTTCGGAAAGCTAAGAAGACGGTGACCGACAGGCGTAATTCTTATTACATCTTGTACTTCGACCAGTCCAGCGGTCCAAATAAACCACCAGTGCGCGCTTCGGTCGGTCGAAATCTAAAGAAGACAACCCAGCTAAATGAACAACAATATCGGACAATGCAGTTCATATATATGTGATAAACATATTGTTAATCGGAAACTTGGGAAGCAGCTATTGAAGGCATTTATATAAACAATTGTGATAATACGATAATAAATCATGATAAAGAAAAACAAAAGTATATAAAAAAAATTTATATGTACTGGCAACTGAAAAAGAACTTTTACAGATTTTCGCTTTGTCGCATCACTGGCAATGATGGTAGAAAATAATTCACAAAAATAAACCATAAAGAACAATTGCTGTATCAGATGTTAAGGGATGTTATTTAGATGGATTTTCCGCCCCCTCAAAGACCAAAGTAAATAAAAGTAACATTAAAATTATGGTATCTAAATTGCCCGTTTAAATACGCAATTATCTATGCATTGTGTTAGGTTTTTTATCTTAATATGATCGGTCGCAAGCCAGCCATGATTTGCATGGTAAAATATATGGTGCGTCTCCCCTTGCATGGCGGGTTAGGGGAGAAGGAGTTGAGAACTATTTTTGTATATATTTGTAATAATTCAATCGCCGTTCCTAGCTGAGCAACGACGCGAGCGACATCTGCATTCGGGGAAAGCAAAACTGTGAACCAACATTATTTTGGTTGCTTGCTTGTACCGCCAGGATCGCCACTTTCAGCTGAACAAACACGCAAGCGACATCTGTATCCAGGGTCCGGGCATCAGCGCAGTTCCATTGAAGCTCGGACCATGGTGGAAAAATTTTAATTACGTGTTGGTTTGTTTTCGTGATTGCTTAGATATAGATTCTATTAAAACCCTGACCGTATAGCGGTCACCAATGGTCGCCCACAGGGCATATCAGCAAGCAATCGGCGATAGTCGATAAGACCCTGACAGTTAGACAGAATACATGTATAGTTAGACGGAACATTAAGAGAGGGGGTATATAATTTTAGGTATATGTATTGTATCGCACAGGAATTTCTCGCCGAGCAGGCGCCGTATTAATTAATACGATAAGACACGTGTTAATAATTTCAAGGTGTAACCATCGGCGCGGCACCAAAAAATCCATGGGATAGATTTAGGAAAACAAATATGTCTTAGAAGAACGTCCCAAGCGGCGGACTGTCGCCATTTTACGTATGTACTTGCAAATTACTGTGTATTGTAATGAATTTAAATTAAAACAGGAGTATTCTGCTGCGGCAAGCATTCTCCATTTTATCGCCATAATAATAATAATAATAATAATAATGGATAATTTGTATAGCGCCATTTTTGTAAAAAACTTTTACCTCAAGGGCGCTTGTGCATATATTGAACATCTTTTGTATTTCATGTATATATATATATATATAAGTGCACTATTTTTTATTTTTTTTTACGTCTTGACGAAGCTTAGGCCAAGCGAAACCGGTTGGCGTGTAATAAAATACGTGATTTCACACAACGTGGTTGTATTTAATTTAATTTAATATGTCAAACCACAAAATTATTAATTGCTTTCTATGAAAATACATTCCTCGAACTGTTAAAGGATTCTGTGTATAATTTTTGACAAAAATTCTCGCTGATCGACAGTCCAGCGCCCCACCGTATCATATCTCCATATTTCCATTTGGTTTGGAGTGATTATCGCTCCCTACTGCGGTCCGCATATGTCACTGTGTTCGCGTCACGGAGGGTTGTTTTAAACACTGTAAAAATGAATGCTTTTCATATTTGTTAGCGAGACGCACACATATAAATCAAATTAGGTATTAAAATTACAGTTCTAATACATATTACGTATATAATACACATCTACACTTGTAGGTGCGGTCGCTTCATACATGCATTGGATGCTCCACATCCCTCGTGTTCTAGAATCAAAAAGCTTTGGACTGTTGCAAATAAAATCGTCTTTTAGATATCAGTCATAACACACACTGTGACACAGATCACGTACGGATATATATACATACATTCTCAACTTTCTAACACCCGTGAATCGCGTAAACACACAGTTACCAGCAACAGTGGATTCTATCATTCGTTCCGTATCCACAAAGTTTGCAAGTATTCGACATTCGGTTCCACCTGTCAAGGTTTTCGAATACCGTATACGCATTCGTTAACAGCATCCGAGTACAAAAGACGACTTTAATACTGATTGGTATAATGCACAAAATAGCACGCGTGTTACGAAGCGAGCGGATTGTTTTGAGGAATTTGTTTGAAGCCGAATTATTGAAATATTGAATATCCTTCGATTATATGTTATATATGTATTTATATATATTTAATAGTGTGTATGTATAAACTTGTTATCCAGCGTCCCTTCTACAAAAAGTCACCGACCGCCACTGCTACACAGTTGGTCAAGTGGTTAAATTGAAAATTATTTGTTTTCGAGTTTTTTATTTTTATGATATATCTTATGTTGGAAAAAAAATATATACGTAAAACAAAAGTAAGGCTCCAAATAATGAATTAATTATTGTTTTTTTTTCGTATAAAGCGATCACTTTGTGGTTTGACATTTTATATTAAATACACTAACAATAATTTTGTATGAAACCACGAAATTTATTATACGTCAACCGGTTTCGTTTATCTCAAGCTTCATCGGGACGTATTTGAAACAGTTTCAAAATGATGATTGTTATTTAATTTAATCTTATTATTGTTATTTTTTTTATTACAAGTAAATAATGGGTATTTTTTTTTATTTTGCATTTTATTCCATATGTAATTTTTGGCGTGCAATATCATCCTGACACCAATATATAATAGTTAACTAACTGACAGAAATATTTTGAAACAAATAATGGGATAAACCCCATGGCGAGTTTTGAACGATAATAATGAATTTGTCTGAAATCAGAGAGAGGGGAACGGGGGGACTACATATTTGCCTCACTAAGTTTCGCCAGTACTGAGTCAAATATATAACACAGTTACTTAATAATCAGGTAATATATATATATTATGATAATTAGCAAACAGTAAATATAAAAAAGCAATAAAATAGAAAATAATAAAGAATAATGAAATGAAGTTATGTTCAAACAACAAATTTGTTCAAATGCGTTATTTTAAATTTCAAAATAAACTGTATTCAACTTATCTGATTGAACTCTATGTGATCCGAAAAAATCTTTTAACTGCCAACTCTATTTGAAATGAAAGACACCACATAGGGTAGGACTAGGCTTTAAAGGTGTTGACTTATCTATCAAGAGCTGGCACCTGTCGCCGACAGATGGCAGAAAGATTTAAAATTATGACTTTAATCCCTGCAAGGACCAAAAGTGCGTGTTAACACGCTTACAGCTTGGCGTGACGTAAACGAACTCATGGGATTTAAAAGTTAAATTCTCCATTCACCGCCGCTAATGACTCAAAGATGTCATGCAGACTTAATTAGTAACGGGAAGAATCTTGTTTTTTATAAGGAATTTATTCGGGTATGGGTGACTCGTAGGAGCTCTTTAAGTGGGTAGTTAGGCCGGCCTACGTGGGTGGGACTCCACCTGCGCGCCGCCTACCTCTCACTCTCCATACCTCGTGTTTTGCAACTCTGTTAGTCTGTACGTCTAAGTGTGACTCAATCCATTTTGTGTCTCGTTCACTGTCTCTCTTTTGGGAGTGTTTTTTGATGAATGGATCCCTGAGTGTCTGCCTTGAACTATTACACCTTAATTTTCCATCTATATGTAAACTATGGATTTATGTTATATGATTTTTATGAATAAAGACAAAACTTAAGGGACGCTGGAGGGTTCAAATTTTAAAATCTTTGCGATAATTGCTAATAACCACATTGAATTTCTTCTCTTTTTTTGTTTTGCTTATACTTAAATATGGAATTGAATTAAAGTCGCGTATTTTTATTAACTTTGATGAGCGGAACCGACAAGGGAGCCCTAGCTTCTAAACCGGTTCCGGGAAAAGGTAGGTCCCCCCTTCTCCGGCTGTCCACTGTATAATCAAAGATGTAATTTTTGTTTCGCAGTATTATGCATAGTCCGTCAAACGGCATCATTCTCGACAGTGCCGAATTCACCACTGGCTGCTCATTCCGTGCTTTCGTATTCGTAATTATCTGTCTCATATGTCTCCTGTGCTGCATATTCGCCAGCGAAATGTTTCACGTCAATAGGTGTTTGGGCTGAAGTTTTGACTCTTGACATTTACAATTATTCAAAATAAACTATAAGATAAAACATAAGATGATTGATGAACATAAGATTCTTCACATGGCTTCCTTCTAAAGTCTGGAGAAATTTTTAATTTATTTAGTCCAATTAACCCCTGCCATCGTCGACAGCTGATCAGACAACGACTCATCCACTAAAAATACTCTGCACGGTACTGGAAACGAACCCCCGACAAGGCACCAGAAAAGCAGGCTATGTAGATAATTCGCACGTGGAGGCCGGCGGTACGTGTCCTACCTCCGACCCTTGGCAGGTTGTCTCGCGCGCGCATGCGCCGGTAATTTGCCGCAAATGGGATTCGAGCCCGGCACGCTCGCGTGCCACTAATGGCTTTTCGCAGCACGTCACGGAGCGGTCGTCCGTCATGATCGTCCACTTCGCCTTGGACGTCTGGTCTAAAAAGCTGACAAATGAAAGAACGCGGCGCGGCACACTTGCAACATAACGCACGGAACGCAAATTTAAAAGAAATGTATTCAAATTCGTCGATCATTAATTACTATAAGTTTGTTCTAACGAATTAACAAGGTTTGAAACAGTGAACCTTAAATTATTATTAGAAGAATACATTGTTATTGTGAAGTTGTAATTATTCAGAACAGACGGTCTGTGATATTTTAAATACTAATTAAATGTATTAATTAGAATGATATACATATAAAATCAATTTTATTGGCTTCTGCTATCGGTTTTCTTAAAGGTATTTTAGATTCTGTAAAAACATTTCAAATAATGGAACGATAACTGTATTAGTTTGAAAAAGTATAACATACAGGTTCGAAAATTTGTCGTAAAACATAATGTTGCTGTAGCATATTTTGATAATACACCTTCCTCGGTTTGGAAAGAGATCCAGGTTCGAATCTCGGTGGCGCAACAACAATATTTTTCGATAAAATTGATTTCTTACTTACTTACCATCACGCCGTTTCCCCGTGGGCTACCCCCACCGGAAACCGGGGAAGGTGCGTTATCCAACTATGCTACGGCGATAATATTTTTAGCGACAAATTTTCGAACCTATGTGTTACTTACTTACTTACCATCACGCCGTTTCCCCGTGCGGGTAGGCGGAGAGGATAGAGCGCCACACTCTTCTGTCCTGACACACAATTCTCGCCTCATCCACATTCATATATCTTGTCATACAAGCTCGCCGATTGTTGAGGCTTCTAACAGAACCATCCTCCATTATCAGGTTTATCTGGTCGTGCCAAGTCTTTCGCGGTCGTCCTCGATTTCTGGTTCCATTAACACTTGCGTCATATATCTTTCTTACCATTCTCTCCTCATTCGTCCTTTCCATATGACCAAACCACCTATGTGATCCTTTCTTAATCTTACTCACTATACTAACATCAGCAATATTGATTTTAATCTTTCTAATTAATACATTTAATTAGTATTTCAATTACTTTTAATATACCTAGATTATTTAACTTTGTTTTTAACCACTTAATGAGTTATTTTAGTACACCAACCGGTTTTGGAAAATACATTTTTCTTCGTCAGAATGTCAAATCAATTAACTAAAATCATGTATTATATTAAAGTTGTTCCAACGTTTTTAAAATAAAAATTACTTATTCAATATTTGCAAAATTACTTTGTGACCTCATTTTATATAAATAATAAGAAAAAACACTTTAACAAATTAAATAATTATGTATTAAATAACAATGATGAGGATGATAATTAAAAACAAAAGGTGCAACAAAAGATCTAACTATGCTACGGCGACATTATTTTTGACGACAAATTTTCGAACTTTTCACTTTTCAAATTAATACATCTATCGTTCCATCATTTGAAAGCCATCTATGTTCCGAATAATTACAACTTCACAATAATGTTCACTTTAATAATGTATAATTTTTATTTTCAATTTGTACTACAAACACGTAATTATTTTTTTGCATGTGCTCGCTCGGTCTAGCGGCGAAGCACTCGTGTGGTGATCGAGAGGTTGTGCGTTCGAACCTGGGAGACTACTGAGTACTCACCGCAATTGATTTATTTCATAAGAAAATTATACGATAGATAATTTGCGAAGCGCGTCTCCTAGACAAGAGCGAGAGCGTGTCGTGTGACGGCGTGCAGGCGCAAATTGTGTCGGCGTGACCGGGTCAGAGTTCACGACCCTGGGGTTCACGGATCAATCACTCCAACCGCAAGTGGATAACGATGCTGGGGAGTTATATCCGCAGTAAGGCTTTATAAGGATTGTCACGCGTGCCTGTCGCGACAGCACGACTGGCCACTTAAGATTATATATATATAAACTATTTCCATGTCTATTTAATTTGTACAGCAACAATAAACAAGTGTCATTCGTTTGAATTCCTGCACATAAGGGAATTCATGGAAATGAATGTGCTGATAATCTGGCCACTCTTTCCGGAGTTTTCCCTCATCGATTCCATATCTTGATGTACAACAGACTCAATATGATAAAAAAAAACGTACGAATTCTATCTGGACTGCACAATGGACATTATAAGGGTAATCGGCTTAAACAAATATCAGATATTTCGTAGAGACAAAGCTATTTTTTTAATTATATTTAATCGTAAATATATGGAAGTATGAGGTAATTACAAGGCTTACGACCTGTTTTTGTCCCAATTGTGTGTTTTTGGATATATATACAAATATATCAAAATATATTTAAATAATTGATTTTTCAGGCGTTCTGGTATAATATGTTAAAAAATATTTTACAGATAAAGAATATTGCTTAAAAATAATAACATATATACTGGTTAAAAAAAATCAGATCAAATTTTGTCCATAGATGACGATGGTGTAGTGGTACTCGAAGCGAACTCATATACTAACATATATACATCTTCCAAAAATTTAATAATTGTGTAGATCGAGGGGTGAGAATTGGTGAACTTTATATAAATATAAAGTGAGCACTTATTGCAGCCGAAGACAGATCGTAAGCCCTGTAATTACCCCATACATCCATATATTTTCCATTAAATGTAATAAAATAATAGCTTTGTCTCTGTGTGATATGTTATTTATTGTTGACTTTAGTATATCTATGTACATAATAAAGTGGTTAAAAACTAAACATTATATTACAAAGCCATTTTTTATTATATTTAATGGAAAATACATGGAAGTTTGGAGCAATTACAGTTATAGTTGTTTATATATATTAGTGCACATACTAACATATATTCAACTTTCAAAAATCTGATAAATGTGGAGATTGAGGGGTGAGAATTGGTGAATATATATAAAGTGATCACTTAAGCCACTCGAAGACAGTTCGTAAGCTCTGTAATTACCTCATATTTCCATATATTTCCCATTAAATATAATAAAAAATAGTTTTGTCTGTATGAGATATCTGATATCTGTTTAATAACAATGCCTTTGTAGGTAAAAATCCAGTAATTGTGTGTTCTTGGACATATTCAAATATTACTAATATTTTTTTGCATTAATAATAGATAAATATTTGTTATTTCAAACTATTTAATCGATTATATAGAATATAACATTAATAAATTAATTATTACATATCACAGAATAAATTAATACACGCCACATTTGATAATTTCGAAGAATGTCGAAATCATAATGATAACGAAATTTCATATTACGCCAGAAATCCATTTTACTCGTAATAAACCAGACCAATCTGTGAAAGCGAACTTTTGTTTAGAAATTATTTTATTTCAGATATATCTAATAAAAGATTAACTAAAACATTCAATTTAATTTGGCACAAACTTGAAAACAATAAATGGATTTGTTTTCTTCCAAAACCACACATCTGTGACAATATTATGTAATGATAAAGATAAAAAAAATATTTCTAAAGAAATCAAGCATATTGAGCATTAATAAAATTTGCAAAATTTACACTCGTAGTAGGATTTTGGTTACTTTAGATAACAGTTGTGAATGTACATTTGATTCGATCATACCAAAATTTGATGTATTGAATGACAATTGTTGTCAATATAAAAAAAATTAATGAATCTAAATTAAATATATCATGTTTCATGTACGGTCATAAACTAGACCAAATTATCAAATTAATATATGAATTATTAGGAGAACACATTCTTATTGTGAAGTTGTAATTATTCAGAACATAGCTCTGTGATATTTTAAATACTAATTAAATATATTAATTAGAAAGATATACATATAGAATCAATTTTATCGACAAATATTGTTGTTAATGTATTAATATCAAAAAGGTAACATATAAGTTCAAAAATTTGTCGCTAAAAATATCGTCGCTGTAGCATAGTTAGATAATGCACCTTCCCCCGTTTAGTAAGATATCCAGGTTCGAATTCCGGTGGCGCGACAACAATATTTTTCGATAAAATTGATTTTATATGTATATATTTCTAATTAATATATTTAACATGTGAATTGAATCAAGATACATTATTTACTAAAATAAATAATAATCACTATTTCGTCTATATTTTCATAAAAATAGGAATTTACATACTTTATAAATGATAAAACCGGTTTTAATTGTGAACCTAAAAACTATTGTACCATCATACCGAATGCCTAACCTTTTATATTAATAAAATAACAGAAAATGTATCCATAAAATTAGAAAATCTTGAAACAGTATCCTTAAGAAAAAGATTGGCAAAAAAAAATTTTAAAAATTATGTAAATTGTATATAACTAATGTAATTGTAAATAAAATAAAATTTATGCATTAGTTATAAATAAAATATTTAATATTTAATTTCTCTTCCATTTTTTAACAATTATAATATCTTACAATAATAAAATTTTATACTGTTTGTTAAATTAAAAGAAAAATTGAATATACAATTATTATTGTTAATATGCATTATAAAATATTGCTAAATGTAAAAGTAAGAATGTTATGTATTATTGATAATGTTAAATATAAGAAGAGTTTATTGTTTTGCAGTTCTGACGTAAACGTATATATATTGTTTTTTTTTTTTGCTAACAAAATTTAAGAATAATTTTAAAAATTCTCTACTAAATTATAGTACATATCTTTTCATATTATATAGATATATATGGGTGCAAATCAGAACTCGTCACTGTTACTATTTTGTATCGACAGCTAGTGTGTTCTTATCTTTCACAAAGCTCTCATCGTTCCGATTGTCCAAATCTTGGACGCTATTTGGATATCCAAGTGCCCAAGCTTGTGAGTTCTCTACATTAGTGTCAGAAAAAATCGGGATTAGAAGTCTTCATATCTCTTCTATCTTAACAATCTGAAGAAGTCTGTCATGATTTCATGGGTATTTTTAAGAGGGAATCCGAAACAACTTCACTGGGAGCAGACTTTTCCGGAAGCAGCCTTCAGCCTTATACTGTAAACGGTCCAATCTGGAAGCAGATATTCGCTCATTTTATATATTGTGATTAGACTTTTTGCAATATTTACAGAATAATGAGCTAAAAGGTGGAGAAATTTATTTACTAGATGAAGGTTTGAAATATACAACACTGCGAATATTAGAAGCGTGAAAGTAAAAACAAGGTAAAAAGCTGAATTAGAAAATAAACAAAGAGGGAGCAAACAAAACATGATAATTACGAGATAAGATGTAAGAACAGAAAATAATTACATAGAATGAGTATCAGCGAGCATTTAAGGACCTCTTCCAGCTGACTTCTTCTAATTTTGAAATCCATCCCTTTATAAGCACACAGAATTGAGGATGCAATACGGCTGCTATCTCTTATTGTAAATATATCCGTGGTTCTATAAAATATGCTTGTCTTTGAGCAAATTAGGTTCTTATTAACGGGGCAGCTAGTTTTCGCCCGTTAGTTAGTTAGTTAGCGTGCACGCGGGGTCTACAAAAGCTGCGAGTTGACTCACACAAAAAAAAATCCGCATTGGTAACATGGTTGTGCCATTATCGTCTAATATTTCCATGCTAACAACAACTCACCCTAAGCAATACATTATGGACACGACACAAGACAAACAGCGGACATCTTCACGCCAGCTCCGAGAGCAACAACGACATTTTATCAAAGATTCTACACGCTCTTAGTTCCGAAACTATACAACACACTCAGTACCAACTGGAAATCGTTCACTTCCAATAAGATTACACAAATATGGACCCGATATATGATCAATCAGAAGCAACATTATAACATAATCATTATACCAGGACAATGCTGCATATATCAGAGATGCAGTTTACTACATCCCACACAATATACTACGTATATATATATATACTTAATAGTAATACAATTGTGTCTTATGTTGTATTATAATATATTCCCCTCTGTTACAACACAAACATGTATGTCAGTAAAGTCTGATCTCCATTTCTGAATTAGGCTGGCATCATAAAATGCATCTGCGTGCATCAAATTTCAATAGCACGAATTAAAATAGGTGCACAGGATCGTAATTTTCGTGAGATGTAAAATGAAGATTGGCATTAAATCAACTTAGTTAAACAAACACAATAAAATGGTTAACACCACGTATTTATGGCCAACAATTCAATGTTTAATGGATACTATTGTAGAATGCATGTATATTGCAATGCTGCAAAATAAAATGCATACGCCATCAGGGTTATCACAGTCAGTATAACACGTTTGTAAATTACAATAGTATTATTTTATTAACAAAAACATTTTTGTTATTAAGGTGCATTTTCAGAACATAGTTTACTATTTAATACATATTAAATGAATCCACCAGAAAGATGTACAGAAAAAATCTATCTATCAAAAAAATATTTTGTTGCTATCGGAATTCGAACATGGACCTCTTACTATCAATGTAACAATTTTGGCCCAACGACAAAAGATCCGACCGACTAAAGGCAGCCAGGTCAACCAGAACTAATCTCACGTGTAACCTTCCACATTGCAATACCAATGGCAAACAGAACTCATTTTTCTATCGAGCCCCCCTGTTTGAGATATATATTTATTTGCATACATATTAAATACATATATATCCTTTCCTTTCCTCTCCTGGCACGCCGCCGAATCAGTCGATTGGCGACCTTGAGCGAGTGCGGTATACGTGACTCGAAAGATTACAATATTATACATTTGAGACTTCGCGTCTGTACAGTGTCGTCTAAAGAAACCTTTGACGATATAGTGATTTAAACATACAGTCCACATTTTGGAGGTGCCTGCAAAACTGGATTGTGGTGAGTGCCAAACTCTTTCCATATACCCTGTTTTATTCCGGCATCTATACTTTTACGCAACACCCCTTTATTTCAATTCACACCTAAACGAACTAGACATTTTCAATACTCTAGTTACCTCAATTAAATCTAAATTCAATACATAAACTTTAATGACCTTCATTTTATTTTTATCACACAGATTTTATTCCCTATCTCATTTTTATTTTCCTTTCCCCTCACTCTCCCGTTCTCCAGGAATATTTTTTTCTGTATAACTTTTATCTCTCCTCTGTTTATATTTTTATTTTCAACTTTTTCTCTCAGTTTTTTCTATACTAGACATTTTTAAATTGTACTCACAGTATAAGTATAATGTATTTTCTGAAAAAATATTCATGTAACTAGTTATATTATTGTTTCGCTTTAACTATGATTTTTGTTTTTACAGATAAACTGTACGTTTTCCTAATAAAATAAAAAAAATATAATAAAGCTCCAGCTGAACATTGATTCATGCGACATTAGATCCAACGACGTTATGGTGCCTTGGGGCCCTAAAGGATAGGAAGCCACAGGGGCCGCCACCGATCTAGCTCACTCTGGGTCTTCGAGTTTGTGTGTGCTCTGGTGTCATAATAATCATCGTTTCAAAGGCAACTCTGTTGCAACACATTACACGTTTATCTGGTCCGCCACACGTCCGCGCCAGGATTCATCTCTTACTCTAGGAGATAGACCGGACATCATTCCGTCTCAGGCTTGTTCAAAACGCCTATCCATCGGCCATCGCTCGCATGCCGCCTCTTTGCTCGTTGCAGCGGGAGTCTCTCCTCAACCTGCGGGTGGACCAAGTCCATACATCTCTAGGTCCACCGCGGTGGTCTCACTATATTGCTTCAGCGACGCGCCCCTTTATTTTCGGGCGTTCCCACCAAAAGTGACGTTTTGCTATAGTCGGCAAAGTAGGCTATCCAATCGCTTCGCACTACTCATGTCTGTTAAACATCAAATATCATTGTCGTTCGTCAGTTGTCAATAACGTATGTGTCAAATCGAACGTCGAATTCACTTATTTAATTTTTTGTCTCATTCTAGCAATCTCAATCTGATATTTGAATATATCGTCAAACCAAAATCTCAACACGTGTATTAATAACATGGTATTATGTGTATAACATAATAACATGGTATTAAGATGTATCGTAATTCAATCTTAGAGATTATCTCAATGTGTATCTATTTATTCTTAATAATATTACGCTTCCCCGTCTATATCTATAACATTCTGGATGCGGCGTCAATGGCGACTTCGTTAGTGTCATTTGCTTTGGCAGGCGGTAAAGTACTCGCTTAAAAGCCAGGTCTGTGGTTTTTTTCCTTGTATAAGTCCCTGTCAAATGTGACAAGAATGTTTTGTTCGTATTTTTCACATTTGTACAATTCCAAAGAAAGTAATACACAATACACTTACAGAAAAGTAACTAGGGACAGCTGCTAATAACATAAAAGCTCTAATTTCAATAATTTCCCTTTTTAACATAATTTAACTTGGACATATTTAATTAGTGTAATTTTGAATTAATATAATTTTCCTTCCTTTCTTATATCATCTGGCATTTCATCACAGATTTCTGCGTTTCATTCTATCTCTTCCTCTTGTATAATGCTCGTGCTCACACCGATTTGTCTTAAATAATAATATTAGCATTTGCGACATTGGATTAAATTAATAGGCCATGAAGAAAAATATATAAGAGAGAAGTTTGAAACATTAGTTGCACACATTCTCGGTGGAAACATAAATCCAATAGTTTATAACATGTATGCAACAATAAAAGTATTTAGGGAGAGTGCGGGACAGTTGAACCGCTATTTACAAAAGTGGTTGTAATTATTTTTGGAATTCATTCAGGAAAATGAAATAAAAAGCTTGATTATGAAGCTACAATTTTGAATTTTTCTACATTATTTCTATATCATTAAACAATAATTGGAAAATGACACAATAGGCGGGAGATTTGAACATAATAAAGAAAATTGTAAATAATGAATAAAAAGTGATGTTGCAAAAATTTTTATTAAAAAAGGTACCAAATTTCAATTTTGAATTTAACTGTAATTATAGTTGAACGTTTTTTCTTGTAGATTAGCTAATTTTTAGAAAATTAATAATGTTGTAAATAGGTTGACTTTTTTTCCATTGTTGAATGTGAAACAACATAAAATCAAACTTTTTCAATATTTAAATCTAATTAAAATGATATTCATTATTAACTTAATCAACAAAGTGAAAATTCTGTGTCAAAAACCAGTTTAGCAGGAACCAGCCTGCACTCCCGGACTCCCCCTACTCTTAACTAATTAAATCTTACATGTTATAATGTCAGCATTTAAATTTTCGTTCCATTCGAGTCATATATTTAAAAAAAGTCGCGGTGCTGTTTAATTGCGCAAATGACACCATCATGAAAATATTCAAACGAGGAATTTCCGTCTATATATTTGGTGGTCTGTGATATAACGGTAGTTTAAGATTTTTTTTCGGGATTTTTTAAAAATATTGTTCTGCATGTGTGGTGGCCTTGTTTGGGAACCCTACCGCCGGTGTTGAGCGGCCCTTCCATGCCGGGGACCGCGGGTTCGAGTCCCGCCCGAGGCGCTACTTGGATTAACTATAACTATATGCAGCAGATGGGTTAGTATCATTTCTCAAATGCGGGATTTATGATCTCAGCTGCGCGCGCATTTGTATGGGTAATATGCTTGTATTGAGTAACGTCAGTTCCCTTGCAACGTACATGGGATCCGTTTCATGCACTGCTGATGCTGTTGCATTTTAAAAAATGTCAATTTCTCTGAATTAGAAAATTGACATTATTTAAATTATGATAATTTACACGGATAGTCTTTAAAATTTTCATGTATACAGTGTGGACTTGGATAGAAATCAAATGTGGGGATTAAGTATGTGTTAAACAGTAAAAAAATATAAAAAGTTGTGCATTACTAAATATTAATATTTTATAATGACGCTAGGGCCCACCGTGTATCAGTAGAATCATCAGTTGCGCAGTTCTGGTTGCTACCGCGCGACGTCACCGGAGCGCTGTAGTCGTCTACTGGGTTATTATTCGATTATTGTTTTAATCTATCGTTCTATCCAAGCCATAAAATTGCTACGTACCGAATTGAAAATTCCACTCGGCAGAGTTAGAAATGGATCAGCTGATCCATGTTGTACGGAGTCCTTACTTATGCTGTTTCCCAACAAAATTACATTTGAAAGGTTGTAAACTTGGCTTAGAGCTGATCAAAGCGTCTACTTCTTCTATTTAAAACGTGTTTTTTTCATAAGCATAAAGCATTTCTTTTAATAGAAAGTTCATAAACTTTTGTACAATATAGCATGCAGTATTTTATATAGTATTGCATAATATCACGGTAACAGCATAACCTAAGTCTGTACCTACTGCACGCCACTGGTGATAACCCGTCCCCAAGTCAGCTTATCGTTCGTATTTGTGTACATCGGTATTCACCTTGGCTATTTAGCATGGAAGATGAAAATGTTTAGACATGTGGGAGCAGATTACAACAAACGCTATTACATACTTACACGATAAATTTAGTAAAATTTATTATATTACGTTTAACAAGGTAATATTACGTGGTAGATATTATGAGATGGAATGCTAATACAGAGTTCGGAGTGTAACGATGTTGACAAGTCTGACTGAATAGTCGATGGCGCTAGCATGACGTCACGTCAGTTGTTTGATACTGCTCTACCAGATACGTTGTAGACTGTACAGGCGTGTAAAGATTGGAGTAAAATTGAATTATAGTAATGCAGTAGTGGATGATATTTACTTAAAATCGAAAGAACATATTACTAATCTTACAAACATAATAAAAAAAACTGCCTACATATTTTTAAGACTCAGAAATATCTTATTAATTACAAATCTGAAAATAATATATTACACGTTTGTACAGTCACATTTGCATGTAATTATTGGATGGGGAGGAGCATATAAAACTTCAATATCACAATTAGAAATCACTAAAAAAAAAGACTATCTAACTCTTCACAGATTTTAAAGTACCTAATACAAAAGACATACAAAAAAAATTAATTATCAAAATTTTTAAAATTAAAAATAAATTAAATATTAGAAGCGAATTCCGATCTACAAGATTTAGATAACAAATTGATATTCCAAAACTAAAATATACCGCAACCCAAAATTATTATATTTATCAAGGTATCAAATTTTTTAACAATCTCCCCATCACAATTAGAAAAATTACGGACTATCATAAATTTGTATCTGAAGTCATAAAATATGTACACAGACTAACTGAAACATAAATTATCTCGTATATACTCCTTCTCTATAGACGAGTCTTACTCTCATAGAGAAGACATAAATGTTAAAAGAAATATATATTATATATATTCAACTGATTATTATATTAATGTACATTAAAATAAATAAATAAATATTATCTTTATTTTATTACATTCATATCTATCAATACACAATTTTTTTTTTAAATATTCTTAAAGTTTTTTTATATTCTTTCATGTGTATAATGAACTCACAACCATATGATTTGTATGTTCGCAACCGTATGTATTGCTGGAGAAGGTTGTTAAAGTATCCCGCGGACAGCACGACGCACAAAGCCTTAAAGCAAGCCTTAAACAAAAGATTTGGGATGAACACATCTTTGGGATGAAGAAGACCTAGATTGGTGGATAGATGCCACTGTGGTTGCACCTAGCTGGAGAGACCTTGAAGCAGTTAAGACGACCCAGGACCGGGAATTGTGGAAGTGCATTCGAGGAAATAAGTGTAATGATATCTATATTTTTTATTATATTTAATGGAAATATATCGAAGCATGGGTAATTACTGGGCTTAGTATAAGAGTACACATAACGCAGTTATAAGATTTATTATATAACAGTACTCTCAGTATCTGCTCTATCTAAGTTGTTTCTAGAAGCTTTAATATTATTTCCAATTTGCTCTTGTGAATAATATCTTTCAGTCCTCACAGATGGCGCTCAGTTAAAAACATATTTATAATAACTTTTTATCAGTAATATTTGAATATGTCCGAAAACACACAATTACTAGATTTTTATCTACAAAGGCATTGTTATTAAACAAATATTAGATATCTCATAGAGACAAAGATATTTCTTATTATATTCAATGGAAAATATATGGAAGTATGGCGTAATTACAGGGCTTACACGACCTGTCTTCGACTGGCATAAGTGATCGCTTTATGTACAGTGTGGCCCAACAAATGTGAGAACATCTCGTAACACGTTATTTCAAAATATAATATAATTAATTATAATTCTTAATGTAATTTTTTTTTGCACAATATTTAGCTAATCATAAATAATCAAAACACCCCATATTGCATCATCTAGTGGGTTTAAATCTGGGCTGTTCGGTGGCCACATGCCTGGTGAGATGAAATTAACATTCTCACGACGAAGAAAGCTGACTGTATTTCTGGTTGTGTGAGATGGAGCTCCGTCCTGCTGTAATGTCCAGTTGTTGTAATGTCTAGGTATTCTCCAGGCTTTGTTTTGAAACTCTTTGATCATTTTCATAGCACTCTTAAAGTTTTTCAATTTATAAACTTTTGATCAGAATACGGTCAGTGATTTTTGTCATTCTGGGCATCAATTTGAAAAAAACCAAATATAAACAATGGGAAAATTAATAATCAATGATGGCGACCGGAAATTGTCGAAATAAAACGTAATATAGGTAAATAGGTAAATAGGTAAGTAAGTAAATTAATAAACTATTGTTGATATAGTTAAACTAATTTTAATGTAGTTATATCACATTTTACGAAATGTTCCCCTCAGTCTCCACATTTTTCATATTTTTGAAAGTTGTATATATGCTAGTATGTGGACAAATTTGATAATTCATATTTCCCTTTTTTTAAATAGCATATATGTCATCACTAAGAGGTTTCTGATTTTTTAAAAATTATTTTAAAGCAATGTTCTTTATCTGTAAAATGTTTTTAAATATATTATAGTAGAATACGCCTGAAAAATCAATATAATGTTTCGTCTAAAAAAATGTATCTATGTATTGAACATATATAAGTGCTTATCCCCGAAACATGAATCAGGAATCTTTTAACATCATCATCCAACATCCACATCGGTCCCTCGTGATTGAGGATAGCCATCTCAATGAACTGCTCCATTTTTCTCGGCATTCTGCAGATCTTAGGTTTGTCACCAGATAAGCGCTTTTTCACTTGGTCGGTCCAATGGGTGTGGAATCTTCCTCTTTCTCTTCCTCTTCGTCCTTCGACGAGATCCATCACAAGCTTCTTCAGGCTATCTTCTCTTCTCGTAAGGCGCAATTGAAGAATTCGTCTCAGGCTGCATGTTGAGAGACTGTTCTTGTTGTCTAGTTCTCGCAGAATGGAGACATTCGTGCGTCTCGCCGTCGTTGATATGCGTAATATGTGTCTCCATCACCACATCTCAAAGGCATTAATACGTCTTCTCTCCGTTGCATTCACGGTCCAGAATCCACACCATATACAAATATAGAATGCATCAGAGATTGTACAAGCCTGACCTACGTGGTCTTTGAAATACCGCGATCTTTCCATATTTTGTCAAGTCTGGATATAGAACTTTTCGTCATACCTACCGTTATTATGAACCTGAGATTATTGAAATCTCAACAATTTCAAGACCTAGAAGAAGAGCAGAGTTGGATATGTAGATCAATTATAATTAGATTTGTTTTTTCCTTGTTTATCTCATGGTGTAATTTTCTTAATTTTTTTTCAATGCGACAGAATAATGTAGTCTTTTCTTCTCCCGATGTTAATTAAGCAAAATTGTATCGTCCACGTTCCTGAGATTGGAAATCTTTCTGCCTACAATTTTTACTCCGCTATTCTAGTTTACGAGTGCATTTCCGGTAATGACAGATGTTTCGAATGCGTGCAGATGAAACAAACTAACTCTACCTCAATAGAAGGTCTCCGCTGCATTCATGAAGATTGGAAAGAGTGTGAACCAACATAATTCGGTCTATTTTGTCCACCCACCCATTCCCTGTCTTTTTTGTCCATCCAATATCTAAACCTTAATCTATATCTGTCCCACTCTGGCCAACTAATTACTTTTAACAGACTGCGCTCTAACATTGAACTGTCAAGATCTGTTCTTTTTTAACGTCTGAAAAACGCAACGCCGTGCGTAACGCTGGGACCGCGAAGAGGAAGTATTTTACACAGTGCCGGAAGTGCAGTGATCTCTCGGTTCCGCACAACAAACGTGCTAGTCAACTGGAGGCGAAGGAAGCGACGACCAACCCAGGATTTTAAAGCGAGGTAGGCCAGATCCATCTGCCCTCATTTTCCTTCAAAATTCTAATTCGGGTTACGTCTACTGATAAATTTTATAATCGATACAGTCCACGGATATTTTCCGACCAATACCAACCCAATAATATTGTTTCACTCGGGAGATCGCGAACCTGCACATCGATTACACGACACATACAGAAAATACATATTCAAAATGGCAACATTTATCGGGACGAAATGTCAGCCTGCTTTAGACACAGTTCATAAATACATTATTTCTAATCAAAGTGACGCGCGTGTCAGACATCTTCCATCCGCGTCACACAGCCAAGTGTACGAACCGGCCCATTCATCACTATTCAGGGTGAATTTGATAATTTCAAGCCGGGACCGACGGGCAAACAAACAGCAATGTGTCAAAATCGATTCGTGACGTTTGCAACGAAAAGCGCGGCAGGCCGCCGCTTCGTCCCCGCGCCGGCAGATGGCGGCGCTAGCAACAGACTCTTTTAAACGCCTCATGAATATTCTAATTGGCTTTTGTTTTTTCGGAGCGCGGGAGATGAAAAAAAACACATTTTTAAATTTAAGACGATACAAATAAATGAACCCCGGTCGGTAACGATTGTTTTCCGATAGCTCATTACGTTCGAAATAATAAATACTCAACGAGGGACCTGCCCGCCTGATTGGACGAGAACCGTTTGAGCATAATTGCCTGCCATTTGTTACGGTCAAATATTGCCCCGTGCGACTGTTTTAGATATTAATAATGGAAGGAGTCCCGGCTTATTAACCGTTCCCAAACCTTGCGGTAACACAAGTCCACCATCATAATTAAACGCGTAATATTTCGATAAATACACGCATTATAAAAATCATATTTTAGATAATCTTGAAGAAAATATTAGCGCTCAGGAATGACTAGTGAAAAATCGATTATGAAAAAGGAATCGTACAAAAATAATTGTTTTTTTCCATTCAATCCGTTGTAAAATTAATACGTTGGTAAAAATATCATTTGTAATGTGAAAGACAGAGATCACACACTATTTTCATAGTGAAAAGAACATCAAACATACGAATATAATTGTCTCTTTCTTACTAATTCAACGAAGAGAGATAAGAATAAAGGACACATTGTATACGACTTAATGAATGCTCTAAATTATGTTATTAATCATTTTTTACGGTAACACGAGTTGACAGCATGGCTGCGTTCGGGTATTTTGTGTCACGGTGTGGTAAAGGTTAATGTCAGTCAAAATGCGCAATTTTAATATTCAAATTGATACGAATTTGTAATTTAGACACTGTTTAGTTATTTACATTTGACGGACGCCAGTGGCGCGACTGCGACAATGCAGTCGATTCTGTCGATTCTGTATCGATGGTTTATCCAGCGTCATTTTTAAAATCTACTATAGAGACATCTGATGAAGCGAGGATTTTAGAAATAGAACACTTGTTTTTTTATTCTACTCCATCCCATGCTGACACATCTAGATGGGTAGAATTGGTAAACGTTACATTGTGTAAAGTGTTCGCTTAAGCCAGCCGATGACAGGTCGTAAGCCCTGTAATGCCACAAAAAAATAACAGCTTCGTCTCTGTGAGACATCTTAATATTGCTAACAATTTTAACTCAACAACTTGTATTTACAACTATAATGGGGGACAGCTATACAATTTATTTACATGAGATGAAAAGAGACAACATTAGAATTCTGAGGATGTTTTATTTTCAAATATGTTGACGCAAGTCGAGTATCTACTCCCTGTGCATTTTGTACTTTCACTATAAACCTTAATATATACCTGTCCCGCTCTGGCCAACTGATTACTTAGGCATTTTGCCGACGGGGAACACCGAACTTTCAAGATCTGAGTTCTTTTTCTACCGTCCGAAAGCAGCGCCGTGCGTAACGCTAGAACCACGAAGAGGCAGTGTTCTTAAAAGCTCCGGAAGTGCAGTGATATCTCAGTTCTTCACTTAAAGAGGTGCGAGTCAACTGCAGGTGAAATCGAGGATCCATCTGCCATTATTTTCCTTCTTGAATCCACTACGGGTTGCGTCAACTGATCATTATTGTCCACGGGATCTTATCTCACCAGGAGTTCTATAAACTTACCTCGGTAACAGTAAATAAGGTATAATCGATACCTAAAATCACACTCCTTATAGTGATGTTTTTAAACATTATATTTATCGCGAAGATTCAAAATTTGGAAAGCCAACCTGACAAATTGTCATTTTTCAGGTTTGGATTATAGGGAACCCACAAAAAGGACAGTTTCTAAGAGACGTACACCAGTTTACACGAAAAATGTGCTTTACATTTAAAAAGGTTAGTGAGTAGAATGTACGATGTATGCGAGGAAAGCGACTTTATTATGAATGTTAACAAGTCGAAAGTGATGATATTCGAGGAGGAAAGCAAGACACCGTTCTAAATACTTGGAGGCAATGAATGTTTGGAACAAGTAGATGAGTTTGTGTATTTGGGAAGTATGTTCGATAGAAACGGAAAGACAGAAAGATATCGAATGGAGGGTGATTGCATGAAATAAAGTGAACGGCGCTTTGAGTGGAATTGTATCTAATGAGAACTGAGGTAAGACTAGCAGTACACAATGGAGTCCTGGTAACGACACTGATGTATGGAAGTGAGGTCTGTAGCTGGCAGAAGAGGAACGAAAGTAGACTGAGTGCAGTGGAAATGAGATCACATAGGCGTATATGTGGCAGATCCATTTATGATAGAGCAAAGAATGAAGAAATAAGGAAAGAATGTAAAGCTGATGTTAGTATAGAGAGTAAGATTACGAAATGATGAGGAGAGAATAGTAAGAAAGACATATTAAATGTGTTACTGAAGTAGAAAACATCCGCGGAAGGCTTGGCATGACCAGGCAAACTAGATACTGGAGGGTGGTTGTGTTAGAAGCCTCAATAATCATTGAGCTTATATGATAAGATGTATGAATGTGGATGAGGCGAAAAACGTGTATCAGGATAGAAGAGTGTGGCGCTCTATCCTATCTGCCTACCCCCGCGGGGAAACAGCATTATGGTCAGTTAGTAAGATTTAAAAAAAATGTTATGTATACATGTAACGCTAAATTTGATACAGTTATAGGAAAAATACACTTCATATAAGTTATTGAGGCATTATATATGCTTCGGTTGGTAGGTTTGATTTTTAAAGCCTTCATTTGTGTAGGAAAAGGCCAAAAAACAAAAGCGGAACTGTTTCTGTTGGGACGCGCTCGATGATGGAAATATTTTTTGATGGTGTAGTCGTATAGTTCACAGAAGACTATCAGAGCGGACCAGCGAGTACCAGATTAGTAGTATAGTTTTTAAAATATTATAAATTAGATTTAAAGTTTCTGTGGTACATTACTAATACTAGTAAAATATGCTATGAAGCCTTCAATATGCCTCACGGCATCGTCTCTCGTAGGGACTAGATTTAAGGGATGGACAGGAAGGTTCTTCTTCTGTCAAGTTTTTGTTTGTATGACTGTCCACTATTTCATCAATTTCCACTACGTCCGATGTTGTTACGTCGGAGTTAACGTTTAAGTAAGTCTGCGAGGGTTATTCATAAATTATTTACCAGCCATCATTGTTATCTATACTATCTTCTAAACAATTTTCTTACTGATTCCAGCTTGTAAAAACTAAAACTAAAAACGAAACGTAAAAATTACGTAGGTATGAGTATGAAAAATATGTATATACTACAAAAAAACGACCAATATACTCTTGGCTCCATAGCAAACGAATTTCAATTAATTTTAGACGTAAATCGCGGGAAAGACAGACGTAAAATAGGGGTTTTAAGGGGACTGCAAAAATAACACGCAAATGGAGGAAAAATGTGAATTCCAGGCATGTAAAATCGGGATTCCATACCACTTTTTTACAAATCAGAGCTTCATTTTTTCATTTCATCATGGAATTTTCCACATCCTTGGTTATGAGAGACCGACATGGATGACATCTTGATATGATGTTCAGCGTTTATCATTACTTTTCTAGAAACTTTTAACATACCTATGCGGAAGCTCGCTGAGTTCTAGCACCTTGCTGATTTCATCGTACATCCCCCTCGTCTGGCGACACCACCAACCCCGGGCCGGGGCGTTTGCCTGCCGGGCACACCGGGCGCGCCGCGCGCCGCTGCACTTACCGCGCGTCACGTGCCGGGAGCGTGCCGTTAACAAACTCACTCTCGATCCGTACACGACTTTATTAAAAGAGGCCATTTTCTATTGTTTACATAACGGACGGAGGGAGATCCATTTTGTTTGAGGGAATTATTATTAAAGACCGCTGTGACGGCGAAATACACAATGTTTTCAAATAATAAGCTCAAGGTTCCTATCTCGGTTCTACTCATTCGCCACCTGGTTGGCATTTTTAATGCTGTTCGATAGCGCCCCTCATATATGACAGTGCGATTCCGCATAGCTGCCAAAAAAAATTTTTCAGTGAAGAGCCACTCCCTTCCGGGAAACGAGACGGCACAAAAGAAAAACATATATGAGACTCACCCTCCACGCACCACCGCCGGCAGATTTAACCCACAAGAACAGTACGTTGCAGATCATATTTGTACAGAAGTTAAATATTAAAAAGAAATAAGTAACAACGATATTGCATCATAGTTGGAAATTTAATTTAATTTTGTGGACTTTTACATGAGAATTAAATATTTAAATATATCAATACATTTTAAATTAACATTTAAATATAACAGTTTAAATGTAATATAAAAAAAAACTACGTATAATTTACGTACAAATATTTCACGAGTTTGAAACATGTGCATGGAGGAGACACATCCCATACCCAAGGTCACGTGTCAATATATATTATTATTTTTACCACATTCTTGGTCAAATGCGGGTTTTAATTCTTCCAGCGTCATCGGTTTTCTGGAATAGACTTTATTTTTAAGGTATCCCCACAAGAAACAGTCGTGTGGCGTCAGGTCTGGCTATTCTACGGGACCTCTTCGTCCAAGCCATCTTATTTGGAAGATTTTCGTCAAGACACGATCTTACATCACGTTGATAGTGTGGAGGTGCTACGTCCTGTCCGAATCATCTTCACTGATAGCACGTACCATTGTTGGAATGTAACTTTTTCATTTATAACGTTTTAACATGCGATGGATACTTGATTTGCTGATGCCAATTTTGCAGATTTTTTGGATGTTTCACAATAACTTTCCAGTACTTTTTCTTGGCTCAGTCTTCCGGAACGTTGTCTCTGAACATCCTGAACAGTTCCATTTCAATTTCATTTCAAACGTATCTTTTATCCGATTAATTGTAAGTCTCGTAGGTGGATCTGCCTGAAACTTCCTACGATATTGTCTCTGTACTTCTGCTACATTTTCATACTTCCGATAGCATTTTAAAATATATTTTCTTTTTTCATAAGTTAATCTTAGTCTGCTCATTATTTCCTATTAATTGCACCCTGAAAAGAAATAAATATCAGAAATATGAATTAAATATATTAATTGGAAAGATATACATATAAAAACAATTCTATCGAAGAATATTGATGTTGCGCTACAGTGATTCGAACCTGGATCTCTTTTCTAACCGGAGAAGGTGCGCTATCCAACTATGCTACAGCGACAATATTTTTAGCGACAAATTTCTGAACCTGTATGTTACCTTTTTGATATTAATACATTTAATCGTTCCATTATTTGAAAGTGCCATCCCCGGTTAGGAAAGAGATCCAGGTTCGAATCCCGGTGGCGCAACAACTGATTGATTTTAAAATTTATTTTATATGTATATCTTTCTAATAAATATATTTAATTCATATTTAAAATATCATAGACCGTCTGTTCTGAATAATTACAACTTCACAATAAGAATGTGTTCTCCTAATAAATATCAGAAAGTTATGTACCGTTAAACAGTATATACATTTTTTGGGACACCCTGTATATCGCACAATAATTAAATTAGCTTACATTTAAAAATAACCGTTTCAACAATGATATTTGAATATACAACTGGATAGAACACATTGAAACAATTATTTTCACTGATTTATTATTACTAGTAATATTTTTCTTTAATAAAAATTTAATGTGTCAATTAGAAAGATATACTGAAGAATTAAATTTATCAAAAATTCGAACCTGGATGCTTTCCTATCCAGGAAAATGCGTTAATCGATTATGCCACAGTTGTTTCAAAATGATTTAAAATTATAAATTACGTTTGCAAGTAGGCGTTTGCGTGTTAACACGCTTATAGCTTGGCGTGACACACAAAGTTTGGAGTGTTAACGCTTTCATGATATTTAAAAGGTTATAATACCACAGAACTGTGTTTCTGAAAAAACTGCAACTTCACAATAATAATGTATTCTCCTTAACATATTTTTAAATTGTAAAACCAAATTCCCGTTTTCACCATAGAAAAATATGAATGTAAAACCTTCCACCTGACTTGGTTCACAAATAAACCACAATTGAGCTGAAAGAGGCAATGGAAAGTGCACTGGTATTCTTAGTTTCAAATCATCAAATCATTGAACATCTGATAAAAATATTTGCCAGATATTTAAATAATGTTTGAGTGAGGTTATGATAAGATATTTTATTTATATGATATTTAAACTAATATTATACTATAATACATATAATTTTCCCGTCCACGCAATTCGGTTCCGCAGCCGTTGAAGGGCAAGGCGGGGGTTTTTTCTACCTACCCCGCTGAAACAACATATCTTCGTCTGAAATAATCAGGGGTACAGGACGCCCGAGGCGCTTGGATGCTGCAAGGAGACGGTGGAGGGTTAGGGCTGCCCGCTCCCCTGCCGGAGGGTGGCGCACCCCACCCACCCGGTTAAGCCCAACTTTGAAATTATGGTACAATGGAGGAAGTTGTGCCAATGATATAATTCGTACGAAATCTACTGGAAGTTTATTTGAAATATTTCTAAGAACACTTCTTCGCGTCTAAATTATTAATTGTATTTTAAATAACACATTTTATGACCTTATCTGAAATATTTTTTAATGTCAATTTAAAAATATCACTCATTCATGCGTCATAGAATGTACCACAAATGGCATACACACAATGACGCAGGCTCAGTTTAAAGGCGAAATTGTATTAAATCTGGTTAATAGTCGCGCGACATGCGATCACACTTCGTTAGATACACTTTCCTCAATTTACGATTTTATAAAATAAATTAAATTTTTCAGAGTTCTATTTCTAAACCATAAATAAATCTATTTTGTAACATGTTATTACCATAATTGTCTTATAATGTTTTTACATTACACCTTAACGTCATCCCGGGACTATCTATCGGGGTCATTAACGATCTCTTGATAATCTGGATATAAAAATAATATAACATTTTTTCTGGCGGGTAACCGAAAACATTAAACTATTTTTATGGATACTGCTGGCTTGTTACAAAAATTACCAAGGGGTAATTATTTTTTAAACTAAATTAAATATAGGTAATTAATTTACCATAACGCCTTTACGCAAGCTCGTCGATTATTGAAGCTTCTGACATGATCATCTTCCAGCGTCTGGCTCACCTGGTAGTGCCAAGTCTTCCGCGGACGTCCTCCATTTAAGGTGCCATCAACACTTGTCATGTATATTTGTTACCGTTCTCTTCTCATTCATCCTTTCCATATAACCAAACCACCCAAGCAGTCCTTTGATAATATTACTTACATTTTACATTCTCTGAATGAATCTGCCACATAAATTGAACGTTAAAGTGATCTCATTTCCACAAGTTTCCATTAGATATAGGTCTTACTTATCATTCAAAGCGCCATTCACTTTGTTTTCTGCAGTCACCCTCCTTTCGATACATTTTTTAGCTTTTCCGTTTCTATCAAACATACTTTCCGAATACATAAACTCATTTACTTGTTCCAAACATTCATTAATTGCAAGTATTTTAATTACTGATGAGTTTAAAATCACGAACAGTGAGTCAATCACTAAAATATTTGAGTCGCACTCACTATCAGTGATTGGATATCTGGGAATATCGTGATTAATTTTTTTATTTTATTTATTGATTTATTATTCGGCGCATGTGCAAATGAAATGAAAATATTCATGAAGGAATGACGTTATAATTCGCGTTAAGCGATATTTAGAAGATTTTGCCAAAACGTTTTACGCATTTGACCCGAAATGCTGAGAATTTGACCCGATAAATAAACTCACATATTTTAAGGGTTTTCATTCTCTTTGTGTCGATATTAAATAAGATGTATATAATTATACATGTTAGAATATGTTTTTTTACGTTAATTAAGTTTGAATATTATAAATAAAAACGATCAAAATTATGTTAGTCACAGTCACAGTTTCCAATCACAATCACGCCAGTTTTTTCTCGTCGTTAATTTTAAGGTTAAGAATGAATAAATAATAAAGTATGTGTTTACGCACCTTGTTACCACTGGGTATTCTGGTTTATAATAATGTACTTGTGCGTGTGAGTATTGCCGCCCTTTTTACGGAAAGCTAAGAAGACGGTAACCGGCAGTCGTCATTCTTACTACATCCCGTGCTTCGACCAGTCCAGCGGACCAAATAAACCACCAGTGCGCGCTTCGGTCGGCCGAAATCTAAAGAAGACAACCCAGCTAAAAGAACAACAACATTGGACCAGAAAAAGACAGCAAAATTAAAGGATTAGTGCAGTTCATATATCATATCCGTGCTTATTTTTAATCGGAAACTAGAAAACCAGCTATTGAAGGTATTTACATAATCAGTATGAATATAAATCAATGAATTAAATGTTAAACGCAAATATGACAATGAGATGAATTAAAAAGAGTATCTGCAGCTATGAAATAACAATAAAGTGGTATATCATGCTACCCTCTGTTTGGGGAACTTTGAAGGCTCTCCTGGCGCGAGACCACCCCTGTATTGAATATTTCTCGAGATTTGTTCGCCATAATTGGAACATATTTGTGAATCTTTATATTCCTTTCTTCCCTACAGCCGTTCCAGGATCCCATTGTCTCATGGCCCCCGCTGGGGGAGGACGTGCCTACCCGGTGCCAACCCCGTGCCAACCCCGTGCAATACCACCGCTGACTCAATGGACTTGAAAGGCTACCCGGGGTGGTTGTTAGATCCGAGAAAAGGAAACGGGTCCAAACGTGTTCCGTTTTAATTGGAAGAAAAACAATGGATAATTACTAAGAATTTATCCATCCGGATGACGATTGTAGTACTTCATAAAATCACTGTAAAAAATTGTCGTATTTTGGCAATGTTGTTTAGGTCATACAGAATCTTCTGGTGTCTTATTCGTTATCTTCATTTTGTTTACTGCTACTGAATTTATACTTAAATACTAGTTAAATGTATTAATTATAAAGATATACATATAAAATCAATTTTATCAAAAAATATTGTTGTTGCTACCGGAATTTGAACCTGGATTTCTTATCAAACCGGGAAAGGTGCATTGTCCAACTACGCTACAGCGACATTATTTTCGACGACAAATTTTCGAACCTGTATGTTACACTTTTTTCAAATTAATACATCTATCGTTTCGGTATTTATAATCCATCTACTTTGTTTTTACGTAATCTCAAATACCTTTGAGTAAACCGATAGCAGACGCCAGAATTAACAATTAATTTTTATTAAATTTTTGGATACTTATATATTATTAGGAGAACACATTCTTATTGTAAAGTATAGTACTATTGTGAAGTATATATTTCATACAGGGTGAATATTATGTTCCATGCCGATGTTATTTTTAAATAACTAGAAAATGAAACGCAATTTTTTAATTTAATTTTCATTTATCAATTACTTGATTTATTACAATTGTGTATAAGATATGACATTAGCCAAATGGCTGCTTTTGGCAGCTGCACAAAAGCGTGCTCTTTTAACCATATTTTTCATAACATTCTCCCACAATTTGCGTGCTATTTCAGCAGTTTTATTTCGAATATTGTCCTATAGCATCGGAATTGTTGTTGACTTATTGGCAAAGATATTTCTTTTCAAGTACTTTCACAGAAAATATTCGAAAGTTGTCAAATAAGGCGATCGAGGATACCAGTCGATATCAACGTAACTCAGGCAGTGTATGAGGTGGCACCGTTCTGTTGAAACCACATATACTGCAGGCTCAATCGACCCAGTTCGGTCACCAATAGATAGTGATCACCATTAATGGTTACACAGCATTGTCATTATTGTTCATATAAAATATTTTAATATTTTTTGTTGAGGCGTTAGATGCGCCATAATAAATTGTAATCAACTACTCTTAATGACTATCAAATATTTATGAAACCAAAATGGCAACTAAATAAAATCGGCCTGGAACTTAATATTCACCCTGTACTTCTGACACAATTTAAAAGTACATGTATGAACAAATTACAGTACAGAGTATCAGGATTACATGCGAACATATAATCCCTACCCTTATCTTCCACCCCTTACCTGATACTCTACCCACGCTAATAGTTGCTCTGTCTTTTTAACCTTCTATTTAAATATCTATACTAAGGTTAGTCTATATACTATATTGTCCTGAAGAAGGTTGCGTCCAACTGAAACTAGTTGACTTTAGTGTATGTATGTACATAATAAAGTGGTTAAAAACTAAACATTATATTTCAAAGCCATTTTTTATTATCTTTAATGGAAAATACTTGGAAGTTTGGAGTAATTACAGGGCTTACGACCTGTCTAACATACAGTTACAGTTGTATATATATTATATATTATTTATTTATTATCTTTGTTTTATTAACCACTGAATTGATTTTAAATACATCTACCGGTTTCGAAAAATACAATTTTCTTCTTCAGGATGTCATAACTAACTAAAAACATATATCATTATTTCTTCACCAGAATCTATTTTTAAAATTTAAAAAAAAAAAACAACAATTATTTAAAAAATAAATTTAGTACCTAACTCAAATTGTCACTTAATACAAATTTAATCGAATAATTTTTAGGAAAAAATTTTAGAATGGGACTCGTAGTTAAATTTAGTTGGTTGTTTATAATTTTTTGATTAGTTTTACATGCTTTATTTATCTCCAACGATTCCAAATTATTTAATTTGTGACCAACACCGTTTATATGCAAAATTGACAATCCCAATTTTTTATCAAAACCATGACCATTTTCTATCAAATGATTAGAAATTCTGAAAACCCACTATTGTTCAAACATCTCAAATGCTCCCTTACTCTTATATTAAAATTTCTACCCGTTTTACCAATATAAAATGCAGCACAATCCTTGCAACTAAGTATATAGACTCCAGAATTGTTAAATTTATTATCTTTGTCCTTAGAATTTATGAGTAAATTTCTTATACTATTATTTGTATAAAATGCCGGTCTAATGTTTCGTGGTAGGTGTTTAGATATCTGTTTCGAAAAGTTATTTTAAGTATAAAATCCTACGCCAATTATCATTATGTTTTATCTGTGATTTATATAAAAATTGATTATTATATTCTTTTAATTTATTTTTTTAAATAGTGTCTATCAAACCTTTATTATACCCGTTATTAACTGCTAATTTTTTAAATTGTATTCATTAAATATTGAAATTGGATGTTGACATAGGAATATTGACTAAACGATGTATCATGGAGTGGAACCCTGAATGTTTATGTGATAATGGATGATTAGATTCATTGTGTATGATAGTATCTGTAAAAGTTGGTTTTCTAAAAATTTTGAACTCAATTTTATTATTATTTTTAATCAATGTTAGATCCAAAAAATTTAGGGTAGAATTATTTTCCATTTCTAATGTAAATTGTATTTTATTATTAAATGAATTAATTAAATTTAGAAATGTAGTTAGTTGACGTCGTGAACCCAACATCCTGAAGAAAAAAATAGTATTTTTCGAAACCGGTAGATGTATTTAAACTCAATTCAGTGGTTAATAAAACAAAGATAATAAATAAAAAATATGAATTTTAACCACAAAGTTAATATTGCTAATTTTAAAAGTATGTATATATATTAGTCCACATACTAACATATATTCAACTTTCAAAAATCTGATAAATGTGGAGATTGAGGGGTGAATATATGTAAAGTGATCACTTAAGCCAGTCGAAGATAGGTCGTAAGCTCTGTAATTATCTCATATTATTATATATTTTCCATTAAATATAATAAGAAATAGTTTTGTCTCTATGAGATATCTGATATATGTTTAATAACAGTGCCTTTGTAGGTTAAAATCCAGTAATTGTGTGTTCTTGGACATATTCAAATATTGCTATTATATTATTCAATTATAATGTCAAGCCACAACGTGTTTGCTTTCATTGAAAAAATAAATAATAATGACTTAGTTCATCGCTACTCGATACTCGATTCCCTTTTTGATCCTGGTCCTTCTTAACCTTTCCTCTCCGATGATGTAAACTGAGTTAGCATTGCATCTAATTATGTGAATATCTCCGTAAATATATTAAGTACAGATTTCATATTTTAGCTATTCCCCGTAATATATTTGTGTATTGCGTTAAATAATTAAAATATATAAGTATTTACCATACGCAACAATAAAAAATGTTTTCTCGAATAACCTGACGTGAATTTGTCAATACGTGTATGTGTACGTGTGGAGTGGTGCAGTGCGTGGGGTGTCGGATGCTCATTTTTGTGGCAGAACGTGCGCTGGCCGAGATAGACGTGTCTTGTGCATCTTTATGCTCTCGTGATGTATATATATATATATATATATATATATATATTTCACTCACTTATATATATATTTTAATGATAAACTCTTCAATTCTTTTTACCTTCTTCAATCCTTCTACCACCTGGATGAACGATGAAAATGTGAACTGATTTTATAAACGCGTAATTTATATTCTAGTCTGACATTTCACAACAATGTATGGCCGATGGTCCGGGCTTAATTAAAGCAATATCCCTTTGCGAATCAAAGACAATTTTATCAAAGGATGTTACCATCTACAAAAGCATGTCCTGAACAGATACGCTGAAGGGTAAACCTTACTAATCCCGGCCGGCATTCAAAGCAATTTTTCCAGTCGAGAATATTTATAAAATTATCTATTTGATTATATTTCTTATTATCGTCAACAGTGAACTATTTTAATAAGTTATAGAAAAATACATTTTATTTATCCACTACGGGAGTTATCACGTTTATAAAATATGTTATTTATTAATCTATTTATTTGATTCTTAACATATATTTATTTATTTATTTATATATATTTTGACATCCATATTTTTGTACTAACAGAGGTGGATACATAATAAACATACTCGTACATAATACATAGTTTATTGTGTGGGATGGAGTAGACTTCACCTCTGATATATACAGCGTTGTCCTGGTTTCTTTGCTAGACTAAAGTCTGTGGTAAAGTAGCCAGTTTTTTTTTTCGTGCTGTTGTGGTGTTATTTGGAAAAAAAGATAAATCAAATATGAATAAAAAAGTAAAAATAAAATAAAAATATGTGGAGTGGGAGTGTTGTAGGACTAGTGAGTTATTAGTAAAAGAATTGTATACATTATAGTAAATTGTTGGATATCCATGCTTCTGATTCATCTTTACCTGATTGAATCATATATTGGGTCCATATTTGTGTAATCTTATAAGAATTGTACGATTTCCAGTTGGTACTGAGTGTGTTGTATAGTTTCGGAGCTAGGAACATGTAGAATCTTTGATAAAATGTCGTTGTTACTCTCGGAACTGGTGTGTAGATGTTTGTTGTTTGTCTAGTGTTGTGTCCATGATTTATTGGTTGGGGAGAGTTGTTGTTAGTATGGAAATTTTGACCGAGTCTCAACATAAAGATTTGTCTTATATCAAGGACATTGTACTCTTTAAATATAAGGTCTGATGGATATCTAAAGGGACGACCAATATAAACCAAATTAAATATATTCCAATATAAACAAGATTAAAGTTTTTTATTTCAGTTTATGGTCTATTTTTTATGGTCAGTTTCACTTTAAATCTATTAAATTTCTCCTTCTTTCTTGTGTTTTCTGGGATTTCATTAAAAATCTTCATCGCACTGTCCATCATTGATTTCTGAGAGTAAGCCTTCTTCCTGAATGGTAGTCTCAATCTATCTTTTCCTCGTCTATGATGTTCGTGCTCATGTCGACTTACATCCATTTTTTTTATAAACTTTTATAAATGAGGGTTTTAAAGGTAAATTATTGACAATGAAATAAAAAAAAATAAAAAATAATATATATATATATATATATATATATATATATATATATATATTATTATATATATATATATATATATTATTATATATATATATATATTATATATATATATATATATATATATATATATATATATATATATATATATATATCAATGTCAGTGAATAAATAATTATTAACTAGGTAAATTTTCATCATTAGACACATGGCATCATCATAATCTAGAAATTAAACAGATTTTATACAAGTTTAAGGTACTTAAGTATGTCTTTTAAACTTAAAATATTAATATTTGTAGTTTAATGTGCAAAAAACATTTTACAGATAAAGAATATTGCTATAAATAATTTCAGAAATAATTAGATTCTCATTGTGACATCTATGCTATTTCAGAGAAATGAATATCAAATTTAGTCAATGGATGGCGATAGTGTAGTTGTTTCCACATAGTAACACATATACAACTTCTAAAAATTTGAGAGATATGGAGATTGATTAATGGGTGATAAATGATGAACGTTATATTTGTATAAACGTATCACTTAAGCCAGCCGATGACAGGTAGTAAGCTCTGTAATTACCCACACTTCTTTATATTTCCATTAAATATAATAAAAAATAGTTTCGTCTCTATGAGATATCTATTATTTATTTAAAATATTACATTTGTTCAATGAATGTACATTATTATTTTTTTTAAATAGAGATTTGCACACGGAATGCATGTCACATCAATATTTTTACTATTTTCAAACTAAGCTAAATGCTTGTACTGTGAAAATAGGACTAACTTGTTGGTGTCCTGGAATGAGGCGCGAACCACCGACCACTAGATCACTCGGTCAGCGTCTTAACCATTACACCAACAAGCAGTTTTGAATTCACATTTTACAATTTTTCAGCGTTACGAATGTATTATACACCAGAACATTTATATCAGAGGGAGGGGGTGGCTTTTGTGTTTAATACCATCTGTACCAAATTTTGCTCAATTGCATTCTAGGATACTGAGGAAAATATAGCTACCCCGCACTACGCCCCCGAACATAACACTTTCCGAATGGCCGGACCAAATTTTAATTACAGAATAATTTTTTTTGTGGACACGATAACTCCCTTGGTTTTTATCAGATTTCTATTGATCTGGGTAAGATCGTCAAACAGCCTGATCCGTTGTTATTTTTCAAAATAGCGGCTGTTAATATCAGACTAAATAAAAAAAACACGCTTTCACACACAGACGAAATCAAATTCTTGTGATCAGTGCTGGAGATGCTTTTTTAATAAAAATTCTCGTGCGTCAATGACTGCACTGTTCGCCCTACCCTTTCAGAGGGCAACCGCGGTGCTCGTCTTTTGCGTAATTATTTATAGACCCGTAAAGTTGTTGGAAAAGTAACCATCTTTACACGGCACAATTCATACAACTCGTTACGTTCTCTTTGTCTGTGGACACGCCTGAGCGAATCTGACGAGCGCAATCTAGCTGGCTTGGTGTTTCAAAAAACCAACGAGGCTGCAGTTTTGAATAACGGGATGTCGCGCAGGATTGAGAGGTCGCTAAAGTGTAGATTATTTACAATATGCTAAATTTTACCAGTTGACGTAAAAATGACATGTGTTGTTATATTCAAAGGGTTGATATTTAATGGAAATATAAATAGTGATCCTCGCCATAGATCGTCGACCAAATCGTCGGGTCGGACCGTGAGAGTACCGTGAGAGAACAATGTGTACGGTGACAGAACGAGAGGATGTGTCGTGTCAAGAATAATTAACAAAATTGATAAAGACCTATTAAACACGTGACCACCTTAAAATGCAAAGTAAAGGAACATATTTTTAAATATGAATTAAATATATCAATTAGAAAAATATACATATAAAATCAATTTTATCAAAAAATAATGTTGTTGCGCCACCGGGATTCGAACCTAAATCTCTTTCCAAACCGGAGAAGAAGCATTACCCAACTATGCTACAGCGACAATATTTTTAGCGACAAATTTTCGAACCTATATGTTACCTTTTTGATATTAATACATTTAATAGTTCCATTATTTGAAAGAGGTAACACATAGGTTCGAAAATTTGTCGCTAAAAATATTGTCGCTGTAGCATAGTTGGATAATGCACCTTCCCCGGTTAGAAAAGAGATCCAGGTTCGAATCGCTGTGGCGCAAGAACAATATTTTTCGATAGAATTGATTTTATATGAACATCTTTCTAATAAATATATTTAATTCATATTTAAAATATTTCAGAACATATTCTTGTTTAATTTTTTGTTTTCTTGTTATATTATATTATATTCATGAATCTACCTATAAAATATTGTGGACTAGGTCTGCTACACCCTGTAAAAATTATTTATCATTTCAAAAGATTAATTTTTTTCTTTATATATATTTTATTTTTTATATCTTTCTAAGTAATTTATCTAACACCTCATTATCTATTTTTTCCCCCTTGTTATATTTTATTAACAATAAAAAAATGTTTAACTATGTAAAAGGCAATCCTTGACGGCAAAAATGCTATGCAGTTTGGCAAAAAATTAAATTAAAATGAATATATAGGGTGGCCTAAAAAAGCGAGAACATCTCGTAGTGCATGAGTTATTTCAAAATATAATATAATTAATTATAATTCTTAATGCAATTTTTTTGCATAATATTTACCTAATCAGAAAACATGAAAACATCCCCATATTGTATAATTTATTGGGTTTAAGTCTGGGTTGTTCGGTGGCCGCATGCCTGGCTCGATGAAATTAACATTCTCACGACGAAGAAAGTTGATTGTTTTTCTGGCTGAGTGAGATGGAGCTCTGTCTTGCTGTACTGTCTAGCTACACTCCAGGCTTCGTTTTAAAACTATTTGATCATTTTCCTAGCACCCCAATGTTTTTCAATTCGCAAATTTTTGATCAGAATACGGTCAGTGATTTTTGTCATTCTGGGCAACAGTTTGAAAAAATCAAATATAAACAATTGGAAAATTATTAATCATAGATGGCGACCGAAAATTGTCGAAATAAAACGTAATGTCGGTAAGTAAGTAAATTTGTAAACTATTTAAGGTATTATTATTAATTAACTAATTTTATCACTTTATTTGGGCCATCCTGTACATGTAATAAATAAGAAAAAATTATTACAGTAATTTAAGAGTATTAAAACTGTCAATCATCGGAAGGGCGTCAGCTAATGATCGCTAACAAAAACCGAACGTAGGATAGATTTCAACAATTGAATTCATTGAAATGATGGGAAAAATATGAATGAATAATTAATTGTATTGTCTGTAACGAAATAAAATGAGGTATTCGGCGGGCGAGAATTCATTCTCGATTCTCTCGACGTAGTATCTCTAGAGCGAACATCTTTATGTGATTCATTTTTACTGATCGCACCATCACTCAAGCGGAAATCAGCGAACCACCCGTGTGCCTGTAAGCTGTAAGTGGTGTTAGAAACTGTACGTTAACAAACTGAAATAATCGGGGTTAATTTTAACTGTTTGCGCCGCACGAGTTCAAAGGGCAGATATAAAGCCGATGAAGTAATCAAATCATAAATTGATATTTTATTGGTTATCTGGCGGTTCTTTAGAAAATCTTCATCAGTCTGTTTACGTGAATGCCTTCGATAGCTGGCTCTCTGGTTTCCGATCGAGAATAAGGGCACATATGCTACATAAACACTGAACTAACCCTTTTATTGTACGTGTTGATTTTATGGTCTGATGTTGTCATTTTTTTTGTCTGGGTAGATTTCGATCGACCGAAGTGCGCACTTCTGACGATCGGTTTGTTTGCACCTCTGTCTTAAATACAGCAAGAGAGAAGATTAGTGTTTGAAAATACGGTGAAAGAGTAAAAGAATATTATCACAACGTGATTCGGATTCTGCTATCACGTTGTTACGTATACTCAAAGGGTCCATGGGTATTATTTATGCCCCTTGACCACGCAAGAGGACTCGCAACCTGCCGCGAGGTAGGCTGCCGGGACCTCTCCGCATTTTCAGGAATTTAAAATCAGCGAAAAAATTATTTATCTTCAATATTAGACTTACTGCGCTTAAAGAGTTCAATCATTCATTATACCTATAAACACATCTTGCTCTTCCTTTACTGCAACAATAGTTGCAACTAGGGAATCGAATCCCGAGCCAAAATTTTGATCCCGGGATTACAAATTGACGATCCTGGGACTGATCCCGGGATTGACATTTTTTTCTATAGTTAGTATTAAATTTATATATATACAAATAGTATTGATAGAATCGGACAAAAATATCTAATATAATTTATACTAGTTAAGACATTTATTGATAATAACGTGTACGTTCAATCTTGGAAATACATATGTTTAATGGAGTAAATAATATTTTAATATCAATGTGAAAGTAAAACAGTTTTATTTATTTATTTAAGAAAAGATAACCAATACAGAAACAAGTTCAATTAAAACAAAAACTAGTATACTATGTTGACATTAAATACAATACATATAATGAAATAAAAACAATTTACCTATTAAAACATTATTCTGAAACCCCGAAGTAATATTAAAGCATCAAATGTTTCATCATTTAATCGGGATCTAATTCTGGTACGATTTTGTACAGATACCAATTGATTGTTATTCATAAAAGAATCAATCCCGGGTTTATGGATTATGTTTGTCAATCCCGGGATTCATAGGTATCGAAAATTGATCCCGAATCCCGAATCCCGGGATCCCGGAATTCGGGATTCAGGATTCGGGATTTGGGATTCGGGATTCGGGATCCCGGGATTCGGGATTCGGGATTCGTGATTCCGGGATTCGGGATCCCGGGATTCGGGATCCCGGGATTCGGGATCCCGGGATTCGAATCCCCGGTTGCAACCTCCTCACCCATTCCTCCTCTTTTTTACTTTTTATTTATCTTGTGCAACTAAACATACTTATGTATTTAAAATTTTTGTGGATTTTCATAAATAGTATCAAATGTTAAATATTTATTATGTTAGTTATATTAAGGTTACTGTGAAAATCCTCCAATAAAATAAAATTATGCATAATATTGAATATTCAGAGAATTCCCGATTTTCTATTTTAAAAACTACCAACTGATAAATTCTCGGAATATTTCCATATATGTAACACATTTACCGCGCAGGGTCTGCGCGTAGTTTAAAATAACACGTGGACTGCACAATGAAATTTTCTATGCACAACGCGCAGTAAACAACGTGTGGACTAAATATTTTCTTAGAAATAGGCACACTCTATATTTCAAATTGAATTAAATGAGGAAAATCTAAATCAGTGCTGTTGTTAATATCTGAATCTGTATTGACATATAAACTCTAACCTTCCTGCAAAAACATCCCCTTGAAAATGAGACTTTTAAAACGAAAGCTAGGTAAAAATATGTCAAATACTAAATTAATGTATTAATTATAAATATATACATATAAAATCAATCTTTTCGAAAAATATTGTTTTTGCGTCACCGGGATTCGAACCTGGATCTCTATTTCCAATCCGGGGAAGTGCACTACCAATGTGTTATAACGCCAGTACTTTTCATGACAAATGTTCGAACCTACATGTTACATTTTTTCAAATTAATACACCTGTCGTTCCATTATTTGAAAGCCATCTACATTGTTTTTACAGAATCTCAAATACCTTTGAGTAAACCGACTGCAGACGCCAGAATTATCAATTAATTTTTATTAAATATTGGATTGGAAATAGAGATCCAAGTTCGAATCCCGGTGACGCAAAAACAATATTTTTCGACAAAATTGATTTTATATGTATATATTTATAATTAATACATTCATTTAGCATTTAAAATATCACAGACCTATGTTCTGAATAATTACAACTTCACAATAAGAATGTGTTTTCCTTAATAAAAATATGTCAAATTAATATTATAGTCTGTTTCTTTTTAAACAAATTGATTTTAACTCCACGTCGATGAGACAAATAGGAGTTAAAATATTTCAGTTTCCGTGAACTCTTTACATTGCAAGACTACACCCCGTAAAACAAATATGGTTGCCACGCAAAAACCAAAAATAATAAAATTAAAATATTAATTATTTTAAACTACCAACAAATTGCACAAAAATTATGAGAATTCTTAAAAATGGATCATTGACCCATATATTATATTTTACACATATTATTCATTAGTGCCCATTAAGGGTAGAATTGTGAAGGGAGATATAAATCATTAATATATGTATTGACTAATTCAAACTTAACAGTTATTTTAATGTCTCTTTATTTTTTAATCTTTCAGAGTTTGAAACGTCATATACGAGTACGTGACATCTTTCAAATAAATAATACACCACGAAAATGTGAAAATTCACTAATAAAAAAACGAAAATCTTACAGAAACAATTAGAAAAGTTCGAAGTGCTTTTGGATCATGTATTTTTTTTAGTAGGATGGGGATACATGCCACACAAGCTGGGAAATTTTCGAGTTTTTAAGTCACAAATTGGTCGCCTAGATCGCGCAATTGTACACCTCTGGAGTTACGTGAAAGATAAAGATCCAAGCTATTAAGGTCAATATTCGAGCTGATATTGGTGAAATAGAACCTCAGTTATGCAAAAAAAAAAATTAAATAATGATTGAGTTTATAAATTATACATAAATATAGTTTTAGTGATTCAACGTGCGCGCACTATTACCGAAGTCCCTGCCTATCAACCCCCTGCGGATCGGTAGAAAACAGAAGCCTCAAAAAACAAACGTTCGAATCTAAAAAAAATAATTATTGGTAGCCCATCTAGTATTGGTTTATGATTGAAACCTCCTGGTGCCTCGGCGGCAAGTGTGCCGCGCAGCATGAGACGGTCCAGGGTCCAGGGTTCAGCTCCCAGCGTGGGTGCCGGTTCACCGCAGCACTAACCGCATTATGCCGTTTACCGCTGATATGGAATTCGTTGATTTATATGTGGAAACATGTTCATCCAAGTTCTGCTATATCAAAATATTATCAAATAAATGATTGTATTACTTTGCAAAATAACACTGTGTTAATTATAATACTGTTCTGACGAATTATATCTTAATGTAAAAAAATAAGTTTTTATATAAATAAAAATCAACTCGTATTTCAGTACATACTACATTAACAATATATTAAAGATCAAAGTAGAGTCTCAGTTATGTGGGATTTGGGTGTGTTATAAATAAATAAATAAATATTATTGTTTATGTAAAAGCCCACAAGGGTGATGATGGTAATAAAATAAATAAATATATTTCTTTATATACATATTAAATATATTTATTAGAAAGATATACATATAAAATCAATTTTATCGAAAAATATTGTCGTTGTAATTTGTAAAGTGTAACGTATAAGTTCGAAAATTTGTCGTCAATACACTGTGTTGGTATAGCATAATTGGTTAAAGCAATTTGCTTGGATATGAAAAGATCCAGGTTTGAATCCCGATAGCAATAGCAATATTTTTCGATAACATTGATTTTATATGTATATCTTTCTAATTAATATATTTAATAAGTATTTCAAAAAAATATCACAGAATGTTCTGAATAATTACAACTTCACAATAAGAGTGCTCTTTCCTTAATAAATTAATTTCTAAAAATAATAAGACAAAACACTTTGTTTGAACCACTATTTATTGATTATTCAACATGTTTCGATATCTATGGTATGAAGAAGATGCCATAGGTTTCGAAATATGTTAAATAAGCATTAAATAGCGGTTTAAACAGAGTATTTTGTCTTATTATTTATATAATATGTGGCCACAAGGTAATTTTGCTAGTATTGAAGAAGAAATACATTTTTGTTTAAAAATATATGATATTAAATAAAACAAATTTTCCGAAAGAGTTACGTAGATGTCGTGTATTTGCCAGGATTGTCAACTTTGTCGAGATATGTACAAGGTCAATTCGTCATAATAATTACCCCAGTTATCGTCCCTAAAATCCGTTACATTTCGCTTCATTATATAAATCCCAAATCTAAATGAGATAATCCATATGTTATAATTACGCTAGTGCCCACCGTGTATCGGTAGAATCATCAGTTGTGTAGTTCTGGATGCAACCGCGCGACGCCACTGGAGCGCTGTAGTCCTCTACTGGGTTATTCTTCGTTTATTACTACTATAATTGCTAGCCACTGTTTTAATCTATCGTTCTATTCAAGCCATACAATTGCTACCTACTGAGTTGAAAATTGTACTCGGCAAAGTCATAAATCATCCGTAGAACATGGATCAGCTGATCCATGTTCTACGGAGTCCTTACTTACGCTGTTTCTTAACAGAATGACATTTGAAAAGTTTTGAAGCATCTACTTCCTAATTTACTAGTTCGCAAATTTGACTACCTTGATGACCGATTAATTTTGCTTAAAGACGTCGGTTAAATGAAAGTTCATATACTTAGTACAATGTAGCAGTATTGTATAATATCGTGGTAACGGCATAACCTAAGTCTGTACATGATGCACGCCACTGCTAGCGAGTCTAAGACCGGACCGAACGTTGATGGGTAAAATATAATATTATTATTGTTCGGAAGACTCTTATTATTGTCGCCAGGGGCTCCCTCGTGCATAGCATGACGTCACAAGCTGCATATGTACCAGTACCATTAACTTTCTCATCATCGTGATACGTCTGCCGAAGGTTGGGAGCCAGTCGTGGAGCGAAATAGAATTGCAGACGAACCTGTCTCTCAAGTTTCACACAAGCGTTTCCATTTTAAACGCAAGTAATCCGTATTACGTACCATCGTGAGATGTTGTATATTTAAACGAGACAAAAACCGCTCGATACTTCTATTGGATTATTTAAAAACAAAAGTTTAAACGAGACGAGTTTAAGATAATTTGTCGCCTGGCGGCACGTGTATCGCAGTAACTGTAAATTATATTATTTAAATCATTTAAAGAATATGTAGGATTTGGTACAGTGTGAATATTATGTTCCAGGCCGATTTTGTTTGGCAGCCATTTTAGTTTAGAAAATATTTGTTAGTTCATATTTAATAATTATAAAGATTACTTATATACAATTTCTAATATTTGACGAGTAAGTTATGGGCCGAGCACGCAACTTATCCGGTGTTGGGTTCAAAAGTTCAGACAAGAAGGGACAATGGTTAACCAAACTTCTCCGAGAGCATCAACGTCAGCGGCGACGCCAGAACATGTGGCTCAAGTTCGAAGTGAAATTATGGGCAATCCGCGTAAATCGTTAAGGAAGCTAGCAGCCTATACTGGAATAGAAAAGTCAACAGTTCACGTTATTTTGAAAAAAAATCTACAGTTTCACGCATACAAACTGCAAATCGTGCAATTTCTCAATGAAAATGACTATTCGTTTCGTGAAACCTTAGTGAGAACGACGCTGGAACGTTTTGGAACAGCACGAACGCTTGGAAACATTGTTTACTGACTAAGCACATTTTCATATCGATGGCTATGTTAATAAACGAAACATGAGATACTGGTGCCCCGACAATCCAAAGAACGCCATCAATGCGTCGTCCAAAAACGACAGGGTGGTGTGCAATTTCTGCCCGAGGGACAATTGGCCGTTATTTTTATAACCAGCGAGAGACAGTCACTGCTGACGAGTATTGCAGAATAATCGAAAAGTTTTTGGTACCGCAACTGCAGCTATTTCCCGGGTTCAACAATAGAATACAATTTCAGCAAGATGAGGCCACTCCACACACAGCTAGAGTTTCAATGGAAAAGCTGAGGGGAATTTTTCCCAATAAATTAATCAGCAAGTACGGAGACATAACCTGGACACCTCGGTCATCAAATCTAACACTGTGCGATTTTTTTTTTATGGGGATACCTTGAGTCGAGAGTTTACAGTAACAATCCTCGAACAAATCAGGCCCTAGTGTGTTCTCAAATTAAAGAGTTCGATTGCAAGAGTGTCTTGAGAGAAATGGACGCCATTTAGACGATATTGTTTATAAAACGTAAAATCCGCATCGTTAAACTCCATTTTGTATAAATAAAATATGAGAATAACATTGCATTTTTTTTTAAATATTCCGCTGGACACCCTATATTATAATATATTCCTTTGTGTACAGTTGTACCTTATTGTGTGGAGTTATCTGGCTATACCATCTAGTTTACATTCAATTCACTTAAGAAAATTATTAACCGGGCGTAAATAATTTAAAATATATATATATAGATGTGTTTTATAAATAAATCTAGATCGATGACGTGGAACTCGCAGTCTCGAGGATCGGCAGTCGACTCCCGACCGTTGTTGTAATACCGATTCTTTGAAGATCGATATATTGTGGCTCTTATTGGAATTGTGCACATCGGATTATTTATAACATTCCTGTATGGCACGCGATATTCAGCATTGCCAGTGAGCAGTGCCGGATCACAACTATTAAATAATAATAAGATATAATTGTAGAAAAAATTGTCACAAAAGCTTTGAGAAAGGAAAATTTTGACGCGTGTCAGTTTTGAAAATGAAAAAAAATGAACAAAGACGCTATAATACTATTGAGTTTGTTTATAAGAAAAAGCTCCTATATGGTCCTGATCATTTGCCGTCAGGTTGGTATTTATTTAATGCTACTATGACGAGTGTGCAACAACTTACCGCAAGTACAGTAAATAGTGACAGGGCGGTACCGCACTTTAACTTTATTGAGGTATAAACAAAAACACATTAAATACTAATTAAATGTATTAATTTAAAAGATGTACACATAAAATCAATTTAAATATTGAAATTGCATTATCCGATTATGCTACGGCAAAATTTTCGAACCTACATGTTACACTTTTCAAACTGATACATCTGTCCTTTTCGATAAAATCGATTTTTATATGTATATCTTTCTGATGAAAACATAAAAAATTTATATTAATAATAATAATCTTAAATAATTACAACTTCACAATAAGAATGTGCCATCCTTAATAAATAGATTTTATCTATTTAAATGATTCACTTAATTTGTTTTCAATATGAGTCATTACCACGCTGTGCTCGCGGATAAGAATGATGTATCCAGTACATACGTGCCTTTACCGACTCTCAGAGATCAAAGTTTAATTGAGAAATCTAGGAGTGTAGAGAAATGGCTTGAATTAGGAATAAATAGTTCAGTAAGTTAGGAAATTAATAGTATTTTTGCTGACTTCTTTGAGAGATACCTTATTCTGCTCTCTGCCTGCTCCTGCCCTGACTTCGTGTCGCGGAGTGTTATGATACATGTAAGTACACGAATCCGACTGCTTCAACCTTCCACATCGATTTTGAGGAGTCCCGTCGCGTTCCTCGTACTGCACGGTGTCTTCACGCCAGTTCTCTGGAAGAATCGTCGATAAAATTCCACACAATCGGTAAGTACATTCAAACAACGTAGAGGATAGTACGCCGCACAGTGCAGATAATTGGAATGCTGCCTATTATTTATTATTTTTAACAAAAGTATAAATACAAACTGTGGCACCCCGGTTATTCCGAACCCGGTTAATCCGACACCGGTTAATTCGACATCGGTTAATTCGACACCGGTTAATCCGACACCGGTTAATTCGACACCGATTAATCCAACACCGGTTAATCCGACACCGGTTAATCCAACACCGGTTAATCCGACACCGGTTAATTCGACACCGGTTAATCCGTCACCGGTTAATTCGAGACCAAGTATTTTTTTTAACAAAAGTATTATTTTTAAAGTATTATTTAACTGGCGCATACTTTGTTTTTAGACGTTTAATACTTAATTTTCTTAGTAAATCCAGTATAAACTGCTTACTTACTTAATTACTTACCATCACGCCGTTTCTCCGCGGGGGTAGGCAGAGAGGATAGAGCGCCATACTCTTCTGTCCTGACACACAATTCACGCCTCATTCACATTCATACGTCACACCGATTTGATCGCAGTGCGTAATTTTCGCGCAATTTTTTTTTTTTGACGTTTCAAATGTATGACTTTATTTCGACTCGGCATTGTAATAAACAGCTGTTGATTTTCGCGCGTTTTTTTATGTCAGGTATCGACATCCAGATTTCACAGCTTGCAATAGTCATAGATATTTTATATTTTACCGCACAAGATAAAATTGATGTTTTCACTCCGGAATTCGGTTAATTGTGGTGAAATACATACAATTTTTCTATACGTTTTTTATTTTATTTTTATAGGTCAGGTCTAGAATGACACAATGATGATTTTTTAAATGCGTCATTGAATTAATTATTATTTCGCAGTTGTACACGTGACTTAAGTACGTCTGCCTTACTACAGACCGGTCGAAGGAGTTTGTTCTTTTACGCGTCTGTTATTCAATATTTAAATTGAACAGTTCTGGTGATAGATAAACCTGTAACTTACTTACCTATCATCACGCCGTTTCCTCGCGGGGGTAGGCAGAGGATAGAGCGCCATACTCTTCTGTCCTGACACATAATTCTCGCTCATCCACATTCATACATCTTCTCATACAAGCTCGATGAGTGATGGATTATTATTCTTCTCTTTTATTTTTCTTCTTCTTTTCCTTTCAAATCACTTTTTATGGTTTTATCAATGAGTATTAACAAAATGTTTGTTTTTTTAAAACCTGGAATGATGGGTTGGTTGTGTATATCGGCTCTGTTTTTTACAATTTTAGGATGCCGAGAATAGTGGTATTTTTTTACGTGGTAAGTAATCTAACCTAACCTTTCTCAAAGATCAACACGCATTTGACCATCTTGGGTTGTTAGTTGTGTACGTCGGCTCTGTCGCTTTTGAAAAATCGACGTACCTACCTACATACGAATAAAATGTAGAAAATCTTGATTTTTTTCAGACTTATTAATCAAACGCAACCGTCTATATTTCAAGCGATAACCGAAGATTCTTATTGGAGGAGCTCTGATTCGTTGATTTAAAAAATGGCCGCCTGAAAACTGTGAATGATCAGCTGTTTTACCTGTGCCATAATTTTAGCGCGCTTTTTTGACTAGCAAGATGACATTAAAAAATATTTATTTCGCTTAAACGCGCGCAATTTCGCCACTGTCCCACGGGACAGCGGTACGGCGTTGCGTGGCCCATCGACGCCAATAAAACTGTCGCTCGTTAATCAACCTCGCTATTGGTCGGCCTCTATACCGCATCAGCTCGGCAAGAAAATAATTTGTCCTTATCGTTTGTTCGTTTTTTCATCGAAATTAAATCGATGCCCTTTGCGAAATTATGCTTACACACCGGGCGAACGCTGAATTGATGCTTTTGAGATGCGGTGCTGGACACTTTGTAGAATAATATCGCGTTATTCTGACAAAACGTATAAACAAATCGTTTGTTAACAATATTTGAGTATGTCCAAGAACACACAGTTACTGGATTTTTACCTACAAACGCATTGTTGGTAAATAAATTAAAGATATCTCATAGAGACGAAGGTATTTATAGTACATTAAATGGGAAAATATGGGTAATTATTCAGCTTACGACCTGTTTTCGGATTACTTTTCACATTGCGACGTTCACCATTCCATCCATCAAACAATCTACATATCTAAGCCGGAGACAGGTCGTAAGCCCTGTAATTACCCATATTTTCCCATTTAATATAACATAAACAGCTTCGTCTCTATGAGATATCTATTATTTATTTAACAAATTATTTGTTACTTAATTGGTATTTGCGTCACCACGTAGCAACCACTTGTTTTAGAATTTATTTCAATTTATTTTTTAGGGTACCTAATAAGGTCCATTATTTATCCAATTTATTTCTTACAAAAAAAGGAAGATGGATTGAAGATGTTGGTTGTCGTGGAAGACGTCAATATAGATAAAAAAAAAAGATCCTCTATTTGTATGATCAAGTAGAAAAACCAACACGCACTTGTCTGGTTTGCTGGATGCCGAGAAAAGTTGAGTGCGGGGTTTAATGAAGTTTGTGATCTTCAGTCATGGGGGATTTACGAAAAGATAGACTATTAAATTATTAAAAATGTTTTTTTAGCCTTGATCTATAGCGAGCATTCGAAAAATTGGTTAGAAACGCAGACTAGTAAATGAATAGACATGATAGGAAGTGTATATAAGAGAGGGGTTTGAAATATTATTTAAATATAAATATAAATTTAAATATAAATATAAATTTATATAAATATTAAATATAAATCCGATAGATTAGCTTTGTGTAAACAAGACGTATTTTTTACAATCTGAATGCGATGCTATCTCCGATTTTGATTTCTATTTATTGTCTTGTATATAATTAAAACTTAAGTTAATTATTATATTTTTAGTAATAGTAGCAAAAATAATACATATTATATTATTTTTTATTTATTATTTTTCTTTTATTAATATATTGTTATATTAATTATTTATGTACGTTGTGTCTGTAAAATTTTGGAATTGTTCTATTACTAATAAAAACCCTAGTTCAACCGCAGTGCGCGCTATGTCTATTGCATATTATATTTTCTGCGTTAAAATTTTCATTTCAATCCAGTCATATATTTAAAAAAAGTCGCGGAATTCTTTGAGTGGGTGGGTGCCACCAAAATGAAAATTTTGGGATAAGGAACGTTTGTTCATGTCTATTTATTTGGTGGTCTGTGGTTAGAAATAAGAAAACTCTTCAATGACGCTTCATAGGACTCTCATCCCCTCTTGTAAATATCAGCACTGGTATAATATTCAAAATTAAATATATTAATTAGAAAGATATACATATAAATTAAATTTTATCGAAAAATTCGAACTTAGATCTCTTTCCCAACCGGAGGAAGTGCGTGTAGATGGCTCTTTCAAATAATGGAACGATTAAATATATTAATATCAAAAAGGTAACATATAGGTTCGAAAATTTGTCGCTAAAAATATCGTCGCTGTAGCATAGTTGGATAATGCACCTTCCCCGATTTGGAAAGAGATCAAGAGAAACAACAATATTTTTCGATAAAATTGATTTTATAAGTATATCTTTATTATATTAATATTTAAAATATCACAGAGCTAAGTTCTGAATAATTACAACTTCACAATAAAAATGTGTTCTAATATTAAAAATTGTTACTGGATTTGGAGAAGTTTGCAATGTATGCAGACGGTGCTGGATAGTTTTCGGTGTGGTGTCATCATTACCCGAATAATAAGTCAAGAAGAATCCTCAACAAACATGAAAACAATTATTTCAACAGATCAATAAGAAGCAAACTCGATTTTTTGAAGGACAAACGGAAGAAAAAATATTCTTTGAAATGTGCAAGAGATCAGCGATCAGTCGGCCTATTCAGTTCACAGTTATAAAAAGGACATAGATCAGTGCACGACAATGGACTCGATGAATCCGTTTTTTGCTTTAATCCTTTTCTATCTAACCTTTTAAGGTTTTTACAAGACTGAATTGGATTTGCAGTCCGTGATATTGTTGAAGAGATTAATAAATTGATCAATGGTCCGAGAACAATTCGGTCCAATGAAGTGAGTCTTCAATGGTCGATGTTTGCTTTTGCGCCCTTTTTGCGATATTGTGGGAGTCTTCCTCACAATGGAAATTTATCGCAAAAAATTGTACAGGTATTTTGAAAATTCTTTTATTATCTATTTCACGATAAAAATGCGTCCCAATAGCAACTACTGTATACATTGTATTTCTTAAAACATTTAACAAATGGACGTGATATATCTCAGGCTTTTTCAATTATGAGATATAAATGTGGAAGCGATAAAAAAGAGGTATATTCTAGTTCAAGATATGAAAACTAAATATATCAATTAGCTTGATGTTAGATGGTTAGCAAAGAGACATTGATTGACTTGTCGCATCGGGGCCAAATGTAGTCACTATGCGGCCATGGCCGGTGTTTCCAGAATGGATAAAATAAAATAAAAAACTATTATTGAAGAGAACACATTCTTATTGTGAAGTTGTAAGTATTTAATAAAAATGAATTGATAAATTACTCAAAGGTATTTGAGTTTCCGTAAAAATAAGGTAGATGGCTCTTTCAAATAATGGAACGATTAAATGTATTAATATCAAAAAAAAAGGTAACATATAGGCTCGAAAATTTGTCGCTAAAAATATCATAGCATAATTGGATAGTGCACCTTTCCCGTATTGGAAAGAGATGCAGGTTCGAATCCCGGTGGCGCAACAACAATATTTTTCTATAAAATTGATTTTATATGTATATCTTTCTAATCAATATATTTAATTCATATTTGTAATTATCCAGTACGTAGGTCTGTGATATTTAAAAAAATGTATTAATTAGAAAGATATAGATATATAATCAATTTTATCGAAAACTATATTGTTGTTGCTACTGGAATTCGAATCTGCATCTCTTTACAATTCGTGAAATGTGCATCATCCAACAATGCTGCAGCAGATAGTACCTTTGTCGACAAATTTTCGAACCCACACATAAGAGAATTTATTTAATAATAAATAAATAATATTTTCTTAATACCACTCATGTTTTCGCGAATCTTCCCATTTCATCCAATTCCAACCCCATTACAGGTAGATAATCGATAAAAAAAACTGTGACTGACGTTTGAGAAATCGCAATCATGTGAAACCAATTTCATTTTGGGACGACTTGTCAAAAAAACACAACGACGGAGTCTTCCATCATGGTGCCTGTCCATCAGGGTAAGTGTCTAATTTGAAGAGATTTGCGTAGTACTTTGTATAGATATTCCACATCTTGCCAATACTGGACTTATTGTGCTATTTTATTTCACAAATATGCTTTTTACGCGAGATTAAAATTGAAAAACATTTGAAGAGGTTCTAACACATGAAGATATTCTTTAGTCGCAGCATTATTGTAAAATTAAGTATTTTAAAAATATTGATAAAAAAATTTAAACTTTCCATCTTTCTAAACTCGAGTGTGTACGTATCTGTTTAAAGATTCGTACAAGGCAAACTGTACAGAAAATAAGTGCACACATAGACAACTGCACACACATACTGTGTTACAAATTAAGTTTATAAATATTTGAATGTGTCCAAAAACACAAAATTACTGGAAAAATTACCTACAAAGGCACTGTTATTAAACAAATGTCAGATTCATAGAAAATATATGGAAGTATGTCGAAGCGAGTCTACAATTTTTTTTTGATAAATGTGGAGATTGAGGGGTGAGCCGAAGACAGGTCGTGAGCCCTGTGATTACCCTACACTTCCATGTATTTTTCATTAAATATAATAAAAAAATAGATTTGTCTCTATAAGATATTTGATATTTGTTTAAATTCATCAATTAGAAAGATATACAGGAAAATTCAATTTATCGAAAAGATATTTTTGTTACCTTCGGGATTCGAACCTGGATCCTTTCCTATCCGAGGAATTGCGCAAACCGATTATACTACACCAACGTAGTAAATTGACGACAAATTTAATTTGTATTATATTAATACAGAACTATGTTCTGAAAAACAGCAACTTCACAATAATAATGTGTTCTCTTTAGCATATGTGATAAATATTTGTTGATTTTTCTATATATTATATAATTTATTTATTATTAATATAATGCATACATATTTATGTATTTATATTTCGTTTTACTACAACTTATCTTGCAGATATTTGCTTAATTTAATTTTGAATCTATATAGTTTCTCCTGCTTTCTTACACGGTATCTTCTGACATTTCATTAAATATCTTTACCGCACTGTACGTTATCGATTTCTGAGATTTAGCCTTCTTCCTGAATTGCAGTCTCAGTCTATCTCTTCCTCTTGTATGATGTTCGTGCTCATGTTAATTTGTATCCATTTTTATTTTGAATTCTGCCGATATTTTTTGATTATACTATTGTGTGTTTTGTATTAAAATTTGTTTAGATACGTATACATTGAATTTTTAGATACATTGTTGTATTTATTCTATATTTAATTTTTTTTTTTTACTTATTAATATATATTTACTGCCTCAATGATGAAGTTTTTGTAAAATTTGTATTTACTCTGCTTTCACGGACCAGGTCAGCTTTACCTACGAAGGTAGATTTTCCTTCATCCAATCCCGGGTGGGACTGAGCCATCCGGTGCCTGAACGGAAGGCTGCATCGAGGAATGTTACCCTGGAGGTAAGATTGCCGGGAAGAAGACAGTTCCGGGGGGTAGTGACATTATTATCTGTTTCGAAAAATAATGAATACCGCTTTAATAAAATACAAGCCAAATTTTATTTTAGGCATCTTTACTCGCGTGCCTTAATTTTCCACATTTGCAACATTTATGTCACAAAATTGGGTGACGTGAGTAACTGGATTACTGCCTCCCCACGAAATTAGCTGCTATAGAATTTACCTGCTTGAAAGTCTTTTGTTACATTTATAAATAGGTATCCGTAATAATATTGCGCTTCCCCGTATATTATCTATAACTTGTAGTGGCTTTATGGCTGTATAGTGCTTGATTAAACGGCCAGGTCTGTGAGATGCGAGCAGGGAAAAAACGAACGTGTTTTTAATATCTCTGGTAATGATTACTCGAATGTTTTTTCTTTCAATAACAGTACGTAAATATATATTTAATTTGAAATGAAGTGTATATTGCCTTTATTACGAGTAAAAAAACATACATGATATCTGTTATCTTTTCTTTTCTATACTATCTATGGTATACCATAGAAAAAAGCACTTTCCGCCATGCCTTATAGTCTAATGCTTACAATATTCGCCTGGTGATCTAGTAGTTGGGGGGGTTCGGTCGTCATTTTGGGAGGTCGTCAAAATTACTCCTATTTTCATAGCACAAGCGTTTAGTTTATTTTAAAAATAGTAAGAATATTCATGCGACATGTTTTTTTTTTTTTTAAATAATTCCTGAACAGATTTGATAGCAGATTCGAAATTAATTTTATAATTTCTTAAAAAATTAAGTCACATTTTAAAGGAAATTAACACTTCCAAGATGTAGCATATTAAGCGTTAGACACAATACTAGGCTTTTATCTATAGTCGCTATTCGTTGTTCTTTCTTTAGGTATTTATATTTGAATCTATTTATTGATTTATAAATAATAAGACAAAACACTTTGTTTAATGCACTATTTATTGATAACTCGACATGTTTCGATGCCTATGGTATCTTCTTCAGGTAACAATGTATACTGAAATTAAAAATACAAGCATAGATAAAAACTAAACAATCAAAGTATATAAGTGGTGGGTAACTAATTAACTATTTGAAAAAAAGATTTGATTATTAAACAAAGTGTTTTGTCTTATTATTTATATAATATTTGACCACGGAGTAATTTTGCTAATATTGAAGAAATTGTTATATCATCAGGAGAACACATTCTAATTGTGAAGTTGTAATTATTCAGAACATAGCTTTGTGATATTTTAAATACTAATTAAATGTATTAATTAGAAAGATATACATATAAAATTAATTTTATCGAAATATATTGTTGTTGAGCAACCGGGATTCGAACCTGGATCTCTTTCCAAACCGGAGGGAAGGTGCATTATCCAAGTGTGCTACGGCGATATTATTTTTGACGATAAATTTTCGAATCCATATGTTACACATTTTCAAATTAATACATCTGTTGTTCCAATAATTTGAAAACCATCTACTTTGTTTTTATGGAATCTCAAATAGCTTCAAGTAAACCGATAGCAGACGCCAGAATTAACAATTCATTTTTATTACATTTTTGGATACATTGATACAACTTATATATTATTAGGAGAACACGTTCTTATTGTGAAGTTGTAATTATTCAGAACAGACGGTCTGTGATTTTATCGATAAAATTGATTTTATATGTATATCTTTCTAATTAATACATTTAATTTGTATTTAAATTTATATACGTTCGTGTTTGTAATACGAGGTGTGACAATTTAATTCCCGGAATGCGTCTTTAAAAAAATATACCTATGATACTAGTGGCTACTGTGTCCTTTTAAGTACTGCATTAGAATTGGAAGCATTCAAAATGTATGGAAATTCTCAGAATTCCGATGAATAATGTTGTCCATTTTCATCTCAAGTAAATACATTATATTTAAGTTATAAATACAAATTGTTGATTTAAAATTGTTAGATTGATAATGCTCTTGCAAGGCGAAACGCGTCTCAAACAGATAAAACGAGTAGGATAAAAATCATATGTCAAATTAAAGTTATTACACTTACAAAAACTTTGCGTGAATAATTAAAATATTTCTTGTGTTCGAATTTTCCCAAAATAATGTTCGGCCGAAGCGGGGGAATTGGGAAGATATTGTCGCATCGTAAGATGAATACATTCTATATATTGAGATGACGCCCGTGCGCACGCGCAGTATCGAACGGTATTCCCAAGAAAATATGGAAGTACATTAAGATTTGGAGACATGGCTCGACTATCGGAGGCTTGCGAGCCAAATATAGAGTGTTTTGACTAATTGGTGAATCTTTAAAAAGTAAACACAAGACAGTAGACATCTACACACCAGTTCCGAGAGCAACAGCGGCATTCTTTCAACGTTTCTACATGTTTTTTGCTCTGAAACTGTACAACACACTTAACACTAATTGGAAATCGTTCACTCACAAAATAATTACGCAAATATGGACTCAATACATGATTCAATTGGGTAGATATCAGTCAGAAGCATCGCTGACTATATTCTATTGTCTCTATTTATTTTTCTATATCTCTGTCGAATCTTTTTCTTTTTAATAATTATACAAAACACTTTGTTTAAACCACTATTTATTGATTATTCTACATGTTTCGATACCTATGGCATCTTCTTCAGGAAACAATGCATACTGAAATTAAAAAATGCAGGCCTAGATAAACACAAAACTATAAAATGTTGAATAAGTAAGAACTAATATGAAAATTAATTTAAATAGTGACAATTTACAAAGAGGATTTGGTTGTTTATAATTTTTTTTTTAAATCTGGGGTCTACAAATTAATTTGCGATGATTGTAATTATTTTTATATAGGTAAAACTTGAAAAAATTTTAATATTAGAATTAAGGAGCACTTGAGATGCCTAGATTGTTAAAGTGGGGAGGGGTAAGGGCTGAGCCCTCTTGTCTCTGACATATGAGGTAACAACAATGGCATAAGATTTTTTGGGGGACCCTATTCGGGGAATACGGTGATATTGTTTTTTTTTTAATATTAGGTAATTTTAACTTTGTATATAATTGTATGATGTAGGTAGTAGCAAAAACGGGTAAAGTTTTTTTTATATAGTACGTTTTATTTTATTTTATATTTTGTTAATTCTTTATTTGTTTGATTTTGTTGAATAATTTTTGTATTTTTAGTGAAAGTTTTTATAGAATCTTTTTATAAATTTTGTTCATTATGGTCAAGAACAGGGTAAGGAAGTGAAATAGAATGTAAATAATGAGGATCGGATGAGGGATCATACAGGCCGAGGGAGTTTGGGATGGATATTAATTTAGAATAAAATTTAGATGATAAATCGTGTACATGTCGTTTGAGTCTCTGTGTTTGTGACAAACTAGGGTGAGTTTGTAATGTAGTTTTGTTTTGACTCTTTTTAAATTATTGTGTTACTTGAACGCCAGGTGGGGCTCGCGTATGTGAATACAGAAAGGATGATTGCTTTGTACAAGAGTAATTTGTTTCGTAGGGATAGTGAACTGTAGGAATTTAGGAGGGGGTATAGTCAGCAACACATGTTACGGTAGAAATTTCAACTTAGAAATTTCTACACATAATATGATTATTTTTTTATGTTCAAGCTTCGGAGTACGCTTCTTTTACAATAGTTTTTTTCCTATATATAATTTTTATAGTGTTGTGTAATAAGTAAAATATTCCTCGTGTTATTTTCTGATAAATATTCCGTGTTTATTTCTATGCTATAAACAACTCGCTGTTTTATCATTTCCATATCGCGGGAGTTTCCATCCCCTGCTCGCCGAAGCGCTACCCACCCTGCACGGCTGCGGGGGTGGCGAAGAGGGTGGTGCAGACTACAGACCAGATCCGACGCCCGAGGGGATGCATTAAATCTTCGATTCCTCTGTGGGATTTTTCTCAGTCGATATGTTCATCAAACTTTGAGAAAAACCTTTCGGGGGTGGGTAGGGGGTAGGTATTATATATACCACCACCAGGATATAATCTGACTGGACTGTCTATTTTTTATATACAAGTGCAGACTGAATAGTTTGTGGGTTCGAAATAAACACACTAGGGGTTCACCGTTCATCATTGTGTGCGCAAAAAAATAATCTTTTATACTATTTTAACACTACTAAATATATAGATTTGATACTTATTAACGTGGCAGATTTAAAAAAAAAAAAAAAAAAAAAATATATATATATATATATATATATATATATATTGTTTTCAATGATGTAGACAATAATAAACATGATATTAAAAAAATCACAGCTATTACAAAATATATAAAATTCGTGCAAAATACATACTGGAAAGATTAAAAATGTAATTTTTTTACTTACGATACTTAACGTAGGAGTAGTCGATATGTAGAGAATAAAGGAAAATAAACACAGACTACCAAATATATACAGGATGGCCCAAAAAAAGTGAAAACTTTTCGTAAAATGTGATATAATTACATTAAAATTAGTTTAACTATATCAACAATAGCTTAAATAGTTTACTAATTTACTTACTTACTTATTTACCTATATCACGTTTTATTTAGACAATTTCCGGTCGCCATCTTTGATTATTGATTTACCCATTGTTTATATTCGGTTTTTTCTAATTGTTGCCCACAATGACAAAAATCACTGCGGAAGACAAGATGACAAATTTTCTAATTGAAAAACGTCGGGGTGCTAGGAAAATGATCAAAGAGTTTCAAAACAGAGCCTGGAGTATAGCTAGACATTACAGCAGGACGGAGCTCCATCTCGCACAGCCAGAAATACAATAAAACATTCTTCGTCGTGCGAATGTTAATTTCATCGAGCCAGGCGCGTGGCCACCGTACAATCCAGATTAAAACACAGTAGATAATGCAATATTGGGTGTTTTGATGATTTCTGATTAGCTAAATATTGTGTAAAAACAATTCCATTAAGAATTATAATCAATTATATTACGTTTTGAAATAACTCGTGTGTTACGAGATGTTTTAACTTTTTTTGGGTCATCCTGTATGTGGTTTCAGATGTAGATTATTGTTTGGTTTACACCATATATGGTTTAAACATCTTATTCATGTTAACGTCTCTAGGAACTCCAGCATCATAAATATTTTTAAATGAAAGCAGACAACAGTATATCAATGTTTTATTTCTACCTATCCTCGTGATAATGTCACCCTTTCCGGAGGCAGGTAATGGGTATGCAGATTTATGCAATGGATCTATCTCGTATCAGTGGCCCAACCCTTAATGCAAGACCGCTGTAGGCCGCGGGCGGGGGTGGCCGGCCCGGGGATGGAAGGGCCGTAGCTATTGAACAAGAGCGTAAGGGTGGATATATCCTACATGCAAATATGCACGCAGTTTCCACTCATACTCCTTTACACTGGCGTCCAGGCCCGGCGGGACAAATCCCCGCCGGCCCTGTATACCACGAAGATTCATCTGAACTAATCGGCAAAAAAAAAAATAGAATAAGCACGAATTTTTATAGCGTCTTGGGTTTTTTTTTCTTCTGAAATAGTGTGTGAGCAATGGCTATGGAAGGCTGGGTTAAAAGTTTTTTGTTTGTATTTTGTAGAAGCTTAATTAATAATATTATTATTGTCAACAGAGAAAGAGATAGATGTAAAACGTATGAGTGAGGAGATGGTAAAAAAATATTATCACAATAAAGATTAATGTTTGTATATGAATGAGCTTAACCGTTTCATTGGAATTTGTTTAATGTTGGGAAAATATAATAAGGTCCGAAATTAATCGTAATGAATGATAAATGAGTATTGTCCACAACTAAATAAAAGGAGGTACATTTCGGCCAGGAACTCATTCTTTTATCATCTTTCTGCGTTTAATTTCTTCTGACCTCATCATCATCATCGGAGATCGGCGAACCGCCCCTGTTTCTGTTTAAAATTAAAATTGTAATACTTGTACGCCTGTGGTAATATTTTATAGAAAATGCTTATTTTTCTTCAAATTACATTATTTTTAAATCACGTTAGATAAAATGACAATTAAAATACAATTTTATTTATTTCCATTGACGCCCTTGTGGGTTTTTACATAAAAAAAAAAAATATTGAATTTAAATATAACATTAAAAAAACTAAGTATAATTTACATACCAATATTTTTTCAATTCAGGTATGCACCTGCAGCGAAAGATATCAACGAAATTCAACTTGTTACCGAGCCGATGCATCCGCGATATTGGAGAGTTAACAGCATCATTATTCTATGTGTACAAAGAACACTTCATGGTAATTGACGTTGATGATAATTGTACAATATATTTTGAGTTTGTTTTCATTTTTGGTTATATTAGAATAAAATATATTTATTTTTTTATTTCCGCGCGTTTGCGGGGTTTTACATGAGAATACATTTTTATTTAATTTAAAATATAACAGTACATTTTTAATTAACATTTCAATATAATAGTTTAAATATAACATATTATTTATACGTATAAATACTTTTTCAACTCAAGCATGCTCCTGCAAAGAAAAATGTCAACGAAATTCAACTTGTTACCGAGCCGATGCATCCGCGATATTGGAGAGTTAACAACATCATTATTTCTATGTGTACCTACAAAGAACACTTCGCGTGTTCTCGTTTGAGTTGGTACTTTATACCATTGTGCAGTCTAACATGCTATAGATAAATTTTTAATTTGGTGCATTTAAACCATTTTCAAAATAGCAATTGGGCCCCATGTCTAGAAAGATTTCTGGACCGGTCTCATGACGCCAATCCGTCTCTGCACACTTACACATAATGTACCTATGTATTTTGCGAGGGTATATAAATACGTAACTATACACCAAATACGTGTATATATAATACAAGAGCTAGTTCAACATCAAGGGTTGAAAATGTTGCATTCAATCATTATTTGACAATCTGTAGAATTTCAGATTACAGTTTAGATATTCATTTAATAAATCTTCTATCATTATTTAAATAAATAATTTTTTAGTCTGTTATGAGACATCCGAAGAAGTAGGAGATCTTGGACCTCAAATGCAGAGAAATATTGCTGGAAGTCAGGCCTTGGACTTGGTCTACGGTTTGGCCAGTCTACTGTAGAGCTCTTCTGAGTTGCAGTAAACATAGATAGTCAACGTTTTTTTTCAACAATTTTTTGGGCATCTCGGGCACCGACGGATCCAGGAATTTTTCCAGGGGCGGCGGCAATAACATTTGTTTAATATGCATTGTTAAAAACACGACCCTTACTGCATTTACTTCCCGAATCACTCGGGCACCCGAGAAGTGAACCTTTTTGGAGCATTGGCGGTTTAGCCGTGTGACTAAAAAATAACTGCCTGCTGCCGTGACATATTTTAAATCGATATAAAATTTTTCTTTGAAAGCGATCACTTTGTGGTTTGTCATATTAAATAAAATAAAATAACATTCACTTTGTACGAAACCACGAAATTTATTATACGTCAACCGGTTTCGATTATCTCAAGCTTCATCAGGACGTATTTAAAACTTATCATAAATACAAACAGAGTGCACTTATATATACATAAAGAGGGAGATAGAATAAAAAATTACATGTGGAAGAGAGACAGAGCTTGGGACTTGAGATTGCTGCAAATAAATTCGTCCTGTCCTTTAGAGACCAGTCATAACACAGGAAATAATTCAATCTCAGCTATCGAACAACGTCCAGGAATCGCGTAAACACACTATGGATTCTATAATTCGTTCCGTATCCACAAAGTTTTAAAGTATTCAACTAGCGAGCTGATTCTTTCGAGAAATTTATTTGTGGGACGCATCGTTTTTGACAGTTTGGCTTGAACACTTAGAGCCGAAATATTGAAAAATTGAATATTTATTTAATTCATCGTTTAAATAAAAAATGAATGTGGATATTTTACCAACGTATTCTAACGCTGTAAACGAAAATTGTGAGTGTTCGTGGGCTATTTTTATATTTGATAGCATCCCTTTTTTAAAAAGTCACCGACCGCCACTGCGACGCGAATATTCTTGCATTTTACAAGTGCCTCTTTCTGAAGTTATTAATGAGAATGTAAAATTATCCTGTAACTGCCTTCCCGATGAACGGGATCAAAAAAGGCCAAAAAAGAAGAAGAAATACTATTATATTTAAACTGTCGTTCACGTCTGGTAATGTATAATGTAGTAAATATATATATATATATATATTAATTAGTATTTAAAATATCACAGATCTATGTTCTGAACAATTACAATTTCACAATAAGAATGTGGTTCTCTTTAATAATGTACAATGTAACCATAAAATGTTAAAGGTATTTTTTTCCCTATCTCTAGATACTTAAATTGTATGAAAGTATTTGTGACAGACTGAACAAATGTACAGATACAAGTACAATCATCAGTTCTGTCTGGTTTTCCACCCCAAAAACATTTTTATACTACCTAAATGAAACAACCCCAACGAGGACTTAACCCACCCCATATGGTAATTAAAAGCTTTTAAATGCAACGTTGCAAAATTTATTCTGAAAATTATTTTTATTTGATTTTTATATTGGTATAGTAATCAGTGGCGTGCAGTAGGTATAGATTTAGGTTATGCTGTTACCGATAATATTATAAAATCATATATAATATATGTACTATCGTTTGAACAACATCTTTAGATAAAATAAATCGACCCTACAATGTATTTATTTGTAATTTTATAGTACTATTAATAGTGTTTTTAAAGTTTAAGTTTTAAGCTAAATATAATAATAATACCTTCTTTTCCATGACTGAACATGATTCATTTATTGTTAGAAAATTCTTCACGTAATAACTAAAAGAAATAATTATTTTCGTTAAAGATTAACGAAGGAAATAGTTCAGCCAATTGCTTTTTATTTTTCCCAAATCAAAAACTAATCCACACACCAAATTAAAGAACAATCCTGAAATCGACACGTTCAAAACAGTAAGATGGTAAAATTCGCGAATTAGTAAAAAAGGAAGTAGACACTTCAATGATTTGCACGCAGTTGTGACCCTTTCTAATGTTATTCTGTTAAAAAACAGCATAGGTAACGACTCCATATAAAATGAATCAACCGAAAGGAATTTTCAATTCAGTAAATAGCCAATTATATGAACTGAATAATGTGAATAGCGCCATGGGTACAGCGGTGAGTTGTCATGGTAGTTTTTAGAACTAAGCAATTAAAATCTACACCGGTGCACAGATGGCGCTAATTGTAAAATATTGTTGAATTTTTCGTAATGCACAAAAATAATCAAAAAATATTATTTTTCGAAACCGGTAGATGTATTTAAACTCAATAAGTGGTTAGTAATAAAACAAAGTTAACTAATAAAAATGACAAAAAATATTTAAGTAATAAGACAAAACATAATGTTTAAACCACCATTTATTGATAAATCAACAAGTTTCGATACATAATAATCAAAGATGGCGACCGGAAATTGTCGAAATAAAAAGTAATATAGGTAAATAGGTAAGTAAGTAAATTAGTAAACTACTTGAGCTATTTTTGATATAGTTAAACTAATTTTGATGTAATTATATCACATTTCACGTTCTCACTTTTTTTGGGCCAGCCTGTATACACAACGAATCATAATTCCGATAGTTTATGAGACATTTATGCGACAGTAAAAGTATTTACCCTTCGAAAATTAAATCTTTGTGTAAACAAGACGTTATACATTTTCGTTCTAAAGAGTCATATTTTAAAAAAAAGTTGCAGAGCTCTTTAAATGCATGAGTGGCAGCTATGTGAAAATTTTGAGACAAGGAATTTGCCTTAGTTCATGTCATTTTGTTAGGTGGTCTGTGGCTATACATATATATATATCTACTTAAATAATAAATTATCTGTGATATGTAAGAACGTTGTTACGGATATTTTGAATCTTTGTAAATATCAAAAAGATCGAAATCTGTACGAAAAACTGTGTAATTAAGAAATACGTCATATTATTAATATAATCGGAGTCAACTTTGTAGAGTTTCATCATATTGGATAGATATAAATGGAACAATGTTATTACTCTACTTGAGTTTATTAGCACTACTTGTAGTATTTAACAGGTGATGTTTAACTGTTCTCTCGAAATTCGAGTAGTGCTAATAAACTCAAGTAGAGTTATAACATTGTTTCATTAATATCCATTCAAGAAATTCGTCATTTTTACTTGTTATAGTATGTTTTTCGCATATTCATGTATATATTAGCTATAAAAAATAGTCAAATGTGAAATATAACAACAACTGAGAATGACCTATTTGTCAGTTAGGGTCAACAATGTGTTTGAGATATGTAACGCGTTTTTATGTCATCGCATCAGCCACCGAAACGTGGCCAGAAACGTCGGCTACGACAAAAAAACAAACCGACGGCAAAAAAAATTCGAAAAAGGCGTTTTATTATATTGTGTCCGGCTACGGGACAACCTGTCAGCTTTTATATGTGTAAATTAAAAATAAAAATAATTAATTTGATTTCAAAACCGCCGAGGCGTGTCATATAATATTTTTATTTTGTAAAACTTTGATCGAATCGTTAATACACTTTTGTCGATAATGTCGCTTGCGTCCTTCCGCCACCTGCCGCGTCCGCACTAGAGGGCAGGGCTACCGGGCATTCGGCCCGCGGCAATTCCGACCAATCACGGCGCTCGGGGCCCGTCCGTCTCCCTCCCGCCCGATGTCACATACCCGCGGGCGATAGCGCGCACGCAAAAGTCCGCCGAACGCGACAGGCGAAAATGGCCCTCGCGCCCGCCGCGACAGGGGTGAAAATCGATTGAGTTTTTTTTGTGGATTTGCGACGTTGCGCGGCGACCGGCGTGACACTCTCGGCTCCTTCTCTTTTCAAGTTCTGAGGCATAGCTCACAGCTATTTTGTTTGGGGCGGCTGGTGTCGGCGTCCCGCTCGCGCCCGCGGCGCCAGCGCGCCGGCGAGAGGGACGCCGACATAGCTGGAAGGAAAATAAATAAATTAAATAACCTTAGCGTGAAACGGGGTAAATTGTGTTATCCAAACAGTTTTATGCAGTATTGGAGAAAGTTTTAATGGCACTCATCGATTTGATGAGTTTTGGTAACTTTGAGAGCTGAATATATACATATATATATATATATATATGTATATATAATATATATAATTACTTAAATGGTAGTATTTCAGTAAATGTAGAAAATTTATCCAGTGAAATGTTGCTGCGCACTACGAATAATTTTCCGCGCATCATTCTTACAAAATTTTTTTTTTTTTTTTTTCGAAATATTTATAAAAAATAATTATATTAAATATACGATTGTTTTCAGTGACGTAGTGATACCGAAGTCATATTATCCACTTTTTGAAATATATGAAAATACACGATCAATTGAAAGTATAAATATCTCTGGACGCCTTATAACTGATTTATCTAGTTGGGTGTCAGTTATGTTAAGGAAGTCAGCGGTTTGGTCGTATGCAACGCATGAATGAGGAGAGAATGGTAAGAAAGATATACGACGCAAGCGTTGATGACGGCGCTCTATCCTCTCTGCCTACCGCGGCGGGGAAACGGCGTGATGGTAAGCAACTAAGTGAGTCAGTTAAAACTATTCGATTATGTATCTCAAAATTTAATGAGCATATTTTTCGACACATGTTTTATTGTGTATATTATGGGTGGACACCTGACTGAATTACTAGTCGAAAACGTTCAAGGAATGTGTGCTAAATCTGAACCGCGTCAGAGATGTAAGCGTTGCAAAAAAAAAATCGTAATTCTAGGATTATTTCGATTATTTAAAATATTTTAATGATTTCACATTATATAATATATTGAATACAATACAATTAAAGGTCATCTATTTTGGAGGCCACCAGACTATTTTTTTTTATGTATTATGATTTAGGGCCTGAAGCTAAGATACGGATAAATTTTGTAAAAATATTTATTTCGAAGAACGTACACGAAGAGCTTAACATGGTTTTGTAAAGATATCAAATAATAATTATATTTTCGTAATGTTTGAATATGTCCAATTAATGGATTTTTAACTACAAAGGCACTGTTATTAAACAAATGTCAGATATGTCAGAGAGACAATGCTATTTTTTAATTATATTTAATGGAAAATATATGGAAGTATGGGGTAATTACAGGGCTTACGACCTGAATTCGGCTGGCTTAAGTGATCACTTTATATATATATATATATAACGTTCGCCAATTCTCAACCCTCAATCTCCACAATTATCTAATTTTTGGAAGTTGTATATATGTTAGTATGTGGACTCACTTAAGCCAGTAGAAGACAGGTCGTAAGCCGTGTAATTACCACATACTTCCATATATGTTCCATTAAATATAATAAAAAAATAGCTTTGTCTCTATGAGATATCTAATATTTGTTTAATTATATTTTCCGTAACGGTGCAGAATTTGCACACATTCCTTGAACATTTTCGACTAGTAATTTAGCCAGCGATCCACCCATAAAGTATTGTGGACTAGATCTTTTACACCCTGTAAATTAATATTAATAACAACACTTACTTATAGGTATATATAATGTAGTTTTTACTTAATATAATATATATTCATTGATCTATGTTAAAAGTCTTGTCTGTACCAGAAATATTATTTGAAAAAATGTACAATTTGGTACATTGTGGGGTATTTATATTTATTATGTTTATTGATATTTTTTATTTTTTCATCGCATAGTCTTAGGGGGATGCAAATATTTCAGTGCTCACTATTCTCAAAGGCGCTACGCATACCGTATAGAGAAATATTGCTTTAAATTGAAGTATAATGCAAGTGCGTTTTTTAAGTTGCTATGTTGCGCACGCGTAATGGTTTCTTTCATCTATTGTCTCATATGTCGATAATCTTAATAGCGACATTTTTGTAAAAAAAAATTTTAAATTAAACAATTTGACAAAGATGTGACACGTTATTCATTAGGTATAACTAGGAAATATTTTATTTTGTTTTGCTTAGCGATTCCAGATCTCCTTGGGGCCCGGGCGGCAGCCACGCCACTGATTGTGGCCTATGTACTCATAAACCTGAGACCGCTGTAGGTTTTGTATTCTGAATTTGTTATTTTTGACGTGAAAGGTTGTTTTGTGTAAACTACTCAACTGAATATTTTCAATTACCTTAACAGGCGAAATAACTCCTTTTATTCAGGAGTTTTTAATTTAAAAACTAATTTTAACTGTATAAAACAAAACTTCTATTAATCAAAAATATATTTAAACGATTTTTTTTTTAGTTAGGCATTAGAAAGTCTGTTTTTTTTAATAATAATCAGCGGGTATGTTAGAAAATTGAATAAAACGTTTTATCTTGTTTACCGGAACTAGGATCGAGCTAAAGACTGTCAATCTCATTACCTCTAGCATGCTAAACTAGTGCTCTGCCATCTTAGCTACTTCACTAATAGACTGTGTTGCCAAATTTTCATATAGGTCACTCATGTATAAATAGTGATGATTTTTTTTGGTTGGTATTGAAAGCATTTATTAATATTATTAGTACAGGTATGAACTATTTTATTAAGGAAAACACATTATTATTGTGAAGTTGTAATGATTCAGAACATAGGTCTGTGATATTTTAAATACTAAATAATGTATTAATTATAAATATATACATATAAAATATATGTTCTGAATAATTACAACTTCACAATAAGAATGTGTTTTCCTTAATAATATATGTTGTATCAATGTGTCCAAAATTTAATAAAAATGAATTGATAATTCTGGCGTCTGCAGTCGGTTTACTTAAAGGTATTTAAGATTCTGTAAAAATAATGTAGATGGCTTTCAAATAATGGAACGACAGGTGTATTAATTTGAAAAAATGTAACATATAGGTTCGAAAATTTGTCAAGAAAAATACTGGCGTTATAGCACAAAGGTAGTGCACTTCCCTGGATTGGAAATAGAGATCCAGGTTCGAATCCCGGTTACGCAAAAACAATATTTTTCGACAAAATTGATTTTATATGTATATATTTATAATTAATACATTAATTTAGTATTTGAACTATATTATTTATAAATACATTCTTAACATTCAATACAAATTTAATAATTTTGGTGTTGTGTTTTGATCCCGGTACTTATCGTAGCTAATTAAAAAAAATATTCATTATATTTTATAGACAGCTATGATTTGTTGAAGTAGTTAATTATTATCAATTAATAATTGATCATATATATTAGATTAGTTAAATTAAAGTCGTTAAAACGTGTAATACAGGCTTACCGTACAACTGGACTGTCGCACGTCAAGTGTTTCAACATCGTTGGCCTCGGAACCCACTCACTCTTATATCTTATTCGTTCTCCTAAATAGTTAACTTGTAATATATCTTTTTTTAACAAAGATTATAATTTTTTATTTTATTCCCTTACCTAATTGTCTTAATATTGTATTTTAATATCATTGTAGGACTATCATCGGTATCATTACGTAGGACATTTTTTTTTTACGAAATTTTACGAATATTTATTTATTTATTTTACCTATTTATATCACCAGATTAGATTTTATAAAAATAATAATTTAGATATGACCTTCGTACAAATAGTAAACAAACAAACCCAATATTAACATAATGTAACCATTCTTAGAAATACGATCATTAAATTTGTGTTCAGTTGGATAGAAAATTGCCTTGTTAAGGAAAATTCATATAAATATGTTTGCTTCTTAGTCTAAAGCCAAGATTACGGAAAAAAAAACTAAAAAATAAAATAATTATCATTTTTGTTGGATAATGCACCCTACCCGGTTTGGAACGAGATCCAGGTTCGAATCCCGGTGGCGCAACAACAATATTTTTCGATAAAATTGATTTTATATGTATATCTTAATAATTAATATATTTAATTCATATTTATCAATTAATAAATTGTATTAGTTACCTATGTCATGAATTAAGTAATTTTTTGATGGTTTTAAAATGCTTCATATTCATGCAATAGAGAGATTAAACGGCATCTACAGGGTGGCCCAAAAAAGTGAGAATATAATATAATTAATTAAAATTCTTAATATAATTTTTTTGCGCAATATACAGCTAATCAGAAATCATCAAAACACCCCATATTGCATCATCTAGTGGGTTTAAATCTGGGCTGTTCGGTGGCCACATGCCTGGTGAGATGAAATTAACATTCTCTCGACGAAGAAAGTTTATTGTATTTCTGGTTGTGCGAGATGGAGCTCCGTCCTGCTGTAATGTCTGGCTATACTCCAGGCTTTGTTTTGAAACTCTCTGATCATTTCCCTAGCATTCCGACATTTTTGTTCAGAATACGGTCTTCTGCAGTGATTTTTGTCATTCTGGGTGACAATTTGAAAAATCCAAATATAAACAATGGGAAAATTAATTATCAAAGATGGCGACCGGAAATTGTAGAAATAAAGTGGGTAAATTAGTAAACTAGTATACCTTATAATTAACCTTTTACGATCTATCTGTATTTATAAATTTATTCATAAAAATTTAAAAAAATGAACTGACCTTTTTTCAATCTCAACATCTGTATACACCAATGGCAGTCGGTGACTTTTTGTAAAAAGGGTGCTGGAAAATAAGTTTATACCTAATATCAAATATACAAATATAATCGAAGGATATTCAATGTTTCGATAATTTGGCTTCTAGTATTCAAGACAAAGTGTCTAAAATACGTTACACAAATTTCTTAAAAACAATTCGTAATGTGTTTGCTATTTTATGCATTATAACCATAACCATTAAAGTCGTTTTTTGTACGTTGCTAATAACGAATACGTATACAGTATACAGGCGGAACTGAATTCGAATACTTTCAAATTTTGTAGATACGGAACGAATGATAGAATTCACTTTTGCTGGTATTTATATATATTTAGACTCGCTCCGTGCGAGCCCCGTGTCATAGTGTGTGTTATGACAAGAATATCCGCGTCGCAGTGGCGGTCGGTGACTTTTTAAAGAAAGGAATTCGGGATAATAAGTTTATACCTACTATCAAATATACAAATAGCCCACGAACACTCACTATTTTCGTTTACAGCGTTAGAACACGTTGGTGAAATATTCATGTTATTTTTCATATTAAACGATGAATTAAATAGATATTCAATGTTTTAATATTTCGGCTCCAAGTGTTCAAGCCAAACTGTCAAAAATGATGCGTCCCACAAATAAATTTCTCGAAGCAATCAGCTTGCAAGTTGAATACTTTAAAACTTTTGTGGATACGGAACGAATGATAGAATCCATAGTGTGTTTACGCAATTCCTGGACTTAATTCGATAGCTGAGAATGAATTATTTCGTGTGTTATGACTGGTCTTTAAAGAACAGGACGAATTTATTTGAAGGAGTGCTGTTTTCGGCTAGAAATAAAAAATATAAAGCTACTTTTAAAATTAGCAATATTTACTTTTTGGTTAAAATTCATATTTTTTGATTCTAGAACACATGGGATGTGGAGCATCCAAAGCGAGTATGAAGCGACCGCGCCTGGTATACACATAATATTCAGATACGTATATCTAACTAAATCTTCTAGATTATATCATCCTGTCTCTTTTCTTAAGATTACACAAAATCACAACAATTTCTCACTAAATAATATTTTTATTAGTCCCATGAAAGTGTATTAAGCTCGAGTCTAAAGATCTCGTAAGTCCAAATACAAAGTGACTATTACTTCATGAAGTCCATCGTTAAAATGTTCGCTTTTTAAAGTATCTGCTACAAAACAAACAAATATTTATTTAAACATCATTAAGACGCGTCTCATTGTGTCTCACCTCCTCTATTGTCTAGGTGTTTCAGTAAATATTACATGTCAATTCATTGTTCTTCTGCCGGGGAGGCTCGGCTCTTCGCGACAAAGTGGCTTTGACAAATATTTAATTTGTTCACTTTTTTGAGCGCCATTTTGATGACGGGATTCATAACAATATATTCTAGAAATCACGTTAGAATACATTATGATAACAACACGTTTAGTCTGTTGAGCAAATTAAATATGTAGACAAGGTAATTGCAAGCAGTTTTCAGAAAGGATTAATCCCTTTCGAAGACAACAGAATTAAGCACAAATTGTTTGAAAATTCACAAAATTTGCAGACGTAAAGATGCCAACATAGATTGAATTAGAACATATTTAATCTTACACGAATTGAATAAAAAAAATTGACATGTATCGACGCGTACGTATTACTAGCAAATTGCCTGCCAGCATGTCCATGGAGTTGTACACAAATGATTCGCAAGTTTTCTGAATAACTCACGGCTAGACAAAAATCTAGCCGTTGGCAATAGCGGCAAGATTTTCATAGGGTCTTTTCATAAGAAAATTATTATTTAATTCCCATATACTTCAGTACTTTCACAACTTTTTTGCTTGTATGCAGTGCACGCCCCTGCTCAGTCCCTTAATGACTAGCTTGTATTCTATTTAATAATATCTAGTCTTTATATTTTAATAATAAAGTTAAATCTTTTACAACAACATCTACCCTGTATATTTTAATTAAAATATTTGTTTTTTTTGTTGTTGTATTGGTTGTATACTATAAGATTTATGAGTATATGTAATTTTCGTATGTACCTTTTTAGTGTAATTGTACTATGTACATTATAGGTTTATGTTGATATCGAATAAAGACAGTACTTAAGGGACGCTGAAAGGTCTAAATTTAAATTAAGCGATAATTGCTAATTATTACGTAAAATTTACGTTTTCTATACTTTAAGAAATTATGAGTACATTTCTCTGATTTAAAGTCGCATAGTTTGATGAGTGAGACCGACAAGGGAGTTCTAGCTTCTAAACCGGTTCTGAAGAAGGGTGGATTTCTCCCCCCACCGCCCCGTTCAGCTGTCTTCTTTTAGTGCACGCCATTGGTCGCATTATAGTGAACGCATTAATGATCCATTATTTGAAAGGCTTCTCCTTTATTTTTATGGAATCTCAAACATTTTTGAGTAATCCGATAGGAGACGCCAGAATTCATTTTTATTAAATTTTGGACACATTGATGCAACTTATATATTATTAAGGAGAACACATTCTTATTGTAGAGTTGTAATTATTCAGAACATAAGGCTGTGATATTTTTTTAAAAACACATTAAATCTATTAATTAGAAAGATATAGGTAGGTACGATAAAAACAATTTTATCGAAAAATATTGTTGTATTCGAACCTGGATCTCTTCCAATCCGGGGAACGTGTACTAACCGATTATGTCGCAGCACATAGTAAATTTTCGAAACTATATATTACACTTTTCAAATTGATACATCTATCTTGCCATTATTTGAAAGCCATCTACTTTATTTTTACGGAATCTCAAATACCTTTGAGTAATCCTGTAGAAGACGCCAAAAATTAATGATTCATTTTGAAAGAGATCCAGGTTCAAATCCCGATAGCAACAACGTGCTTTAGAATAATGAAACGATAGATGTATCAATTTGAAAAGTGTAACATACAAGTTCGAAAATTTGTCGTCAATGCACTGTGTTGGTGTAGCATAATCGGTCAACGAACGCTCTCCGGATAGGAAGAGATCCAGGTTCGAATGCCGGTAGCAACAATAATATTTTTCGAAAAAATTGATTTGATACGTATATCTTTCTAATTAATACATTTTATTTGTATTAATTATATATTTCTTCTTCAATATTAGCAAAATTATATTTTTATTTTATTTTTTTGAACTTGAACTTTATTTTAATTTTAACAGAAATATATCATATTTACATCTTTACACACATTTAAATACATTGCCCAACTAGGCTAGCCTGTTTGTGGGCAAATTATATATATATATATATATATAATATTTTATAAAACCACAACTCATCGAAGGCAAAACACAGTAAGATCGAATACATACATAGCATATAATGTAAAAATATTTAAGAAGAGAAAAAATAATAATAATAATGAAAAATGTACATGTATAAAACACAAAAAAGTGAATAAAAAAGAGAGAAGAGAAAAAAAAAATAATACCAATAATGTAAGCAGATATAAGTTAGATGTAAATATACAAGACCAAAACGCACAAAAGTAGTTATACAAATTATTTCATTATATAAAAGAGTTGACTCTCTGTATCTGCTCTTCCTAATTGCAACAATCAATTTGAAATATCATTTTTAAAAGTCTTAATGTCAGTTAAATTTCTAATTCTATTTTCAATTTGATTATATATTCTGGGAGCTCGAAAGGTAAATAATCTTTGCCCAAAACTAGTTTTCATTGTAATTAATTATAATATAAGCCAATTCTTTCTGCGTTGTGTCATTGAACTGTTGATGTTCTATAAGTAATAAAAAAAAAATTTCGAATATTTATGAAGGACTAAACTGATTATGTGTAAAGTGCCTTTGAGGTGAAATAATTTTACGAAAATGTTACTAATATGCGAGGGGTAAGCGGTATCAAACGCTAATATAAAAAATGTATAGTTATGGTACACTTTCCGGTTATGAAAATCACATATTGAATAATGCATATTATATCCGTGCAATTCACGGCGAACACAATTCGCCGCCCCCTCTCTCATCCCCTGCGCCTCGTGAATATCGGCTGGCGGTTGAGGGGTTGGGGTCGGTGTGTTTATATCTGTCTCGCAACCCTCGGGGTACGCCCCTGGGGCGGTTCGCGCTGCACGCATGCACGCCCGCTTTACTCTTACTTTCACGTCGACCAATATTAGGGGAGGGGGTAGTGACATTGAACATGATCAACTTTTTTTTTTGTAAATTGAATGAAATATTTTACGATAAATATACAGAAAATAATAACGCAAATTTCTTGTCACAATATTTTAATTTTGGTCTATCCCACGTGATCACATTGGCACCACTTACGCAATCAAATAGTTCCGCGATTTTTTTTTTAAAATATGACTCGATTGGAATGAAAATTTAATTGGATTAATGTAAAAAATACGTCTCGTTTACACATACACAAATAATTAATTAATTAGCAATATGTGAATATGTCCAAAAACACACAATTACTGGATTGTTTACAGAGACAAATCTATTCTTTATTATATTTAATGAAAATATGGGGTAATTACAGGGCTTATACACATACAATATACAACTTTAAAAAATTTAATAAATGTGGCGATTGAGGGGTGAAAATTAGTGATCACTTATGCCAGCCGAAGACAAGTCGTAAGCGCTGTAATTACCCCATACTTTCATATATTTTCCATTAAATATAATAAAAAAATAGCTTTTTGTCTATGACGTATCTGATATTTTTTTATCGGATTTATGTTTACACCAATAATGTGTAGAATGCTCCTCGTCCCGCAACTAACGTTTCAAACCCCTCTTCTATATGTACACTTTATTTCACGTCTATTCATTTACTAGTCTGTTGATAATGTTGTCAATATGTGTCATTTAAAAACAACTACATATAAGTATTAAATTTATTCATTTTAAACTAAAATGTTAAAATGGCGTAACACATTCTTCCAGCAATATAATAATGTTCCGGGTTCGCATCCCTGTGGTAAGTAAATATTTTTTCGATAGATAAATATTGATTCAAATAAAATGTGTGACAAATGACACAAAAAATTACCTTTTTCCAAAAATACATCTAAATTGTATCTGAAAATTATATTAGCGAAATGCAAAGCATTTTCCATTTTCTATCCACTGTTGGATGAAGGTCTCTCCGAGTGTCATCAGTCAAGTAGGTTTTAGAGGTACCGCGGGATAACTGCGTTTGCCCAATGAGTGTCTATGCCATTTCATTTTTTATTACATTGACTATTCTAGATAATGTAATGTGTAACAGAATATACATCGAGCGAAAGTGTTCCCAAAATTATTATCTGGGCGCGCTTAGATTCAGTGTTTATGTTTGAAGTAAGCAATTTTTTTTGGAATAGGTTAACCATGTTACATTTTTCTCAGTGTCCCCGGAAATTTAAGAGTCTACTGTTACCGATAATATGATTGATTTGCAAATTGCAGTTTTTTTTTTAAACAAAAAATAATAAACTTTTTAACTGCCCGTTTCCCGGCAGGGGTAAGCAGAAAAGATACAACACTACACAATACATCCGTACATTCTCACGCATGCGGTTGTTGACGCTTTTAACAGGCCAATCTTCTAACATCTGGTTTATCCGGTCATACCAGGTCTTTTACGGATAATCTTGTTACTGTTGCCTGCAACACTCGCCTCTTACACGTTCTTTGACATCTTCTCCTCGCTCGTACGTTACACGTGGGCATGACAAAATCAAATATAGATAAGAGAAGAAGGTGATTAATATAATAATTGTTTTTTGTATTTTGTATGTATGTAGAAAGCAATAAATTAAATAGAACATAGCCCAATATTAGGTATTTTATACAGTATTTTCCCATCCCTTAATGTTCCGTCTATCTGTATATGTATTCTGTCTCTCACTTTCACATGTAATTTTATATTCTATCTCCCTCTTTATGCTCTTTAAGGGCACTTTTTTTGTATTTATGATCAGTTTTAAATTCGTCCTGATGAAGCTCGAGATAAGCGAAACCGGTTGACGTATAATAAATTTCGTGGTTTCATGCAAAGTGCTTGTTATTTTGTTTAAAATAATTGTTTTTTGATTTAAAATAAATCTGTCTATTCGTCAGATAGAATTAGTTAATTTGTACCAATTATTAAATTTTTTGTTGTTTTTCATTATAATTATATTAGATAAGTATATACATATAAAAAGAAAACATAGTTTGAAAACTCTTGCCGCACAAAAAATATACAACCTGTAGAAATTCACCCTTCGAATAAATATGGAAAAATCAGAAATATTTGATTTATTTGAAATCTAACTGATAGAAATATCTTACCGTGGGGTAGATATGCACACATACACATTACTACAATTTACTAACCACCATCGTAGAACCTTATTTCTTAGATTTAGGCATATTTTTTAAGGCTTCAGATATACTAACTAGCCTATTTTGGACTATATTCTATTTATTATTTTTTAATTTAAGCGTGCAATGATACATTTCAGTCAGTGGCGTGCGTTAGGTATAGATTTAGGTTATGCTGTTACCAATGATATTATATGATCATAACATAATACTCAAAACATAATTTCCACACGGACAAATACAAATAACCTACAAACCCCGAGAGCACATACAACATATGGCCAAAGGAACTACAAATATTTTGGACCTAAACTATTTAATAGAATGCTAAAAGATCTAAACCAATTGAATTGTCCCAAGAACATGAAACTGTATATTAAAACTTGGATTCGTAATATGGGTAGAGCCAGTATTGGTGCACTCGCCCAAACATATTGACTCATACCTATATTAATTATTGTGATTCAAAAATTAAGTCCACTTTAAAATTGTTCTTCATATACACCACACCTCTTATATAGTAATAAATGTAATTCTATCTACTATTTGTAATTCTAATTAATTGTACAATTGAATACTAAATTAATGTATTAATTATAAATATATACATATAAAATCAATTTTGTCGAACAATATTGTTTTTGCGTCACCGGAATATCCCGGTGACAAAATTGATTTTATATGTATATATTTATAATTAATACATTAATTTAGTATTTAAAATATCACAGACCGTCTGTTCTGAATAATTACAACTTCATAATAAGAATGTGTTTTCCTTAATAACTGTACAATTGCTTGTAAACTATGAGCGTCTCGACACAGAATTTCTCTAGTGAGACGGGCACAGTCCAAACAGATTTTTACATTGTATTAAATAGCTACAAATAAATAAATATATGTTATAAATACATAGGATTATGAACATTCATTTAACCAACGTCTTTAGACAAAATGAATCCGTCGTTTATACGACCCTACCATGTATTTATTTGTAATTTTAGAGTACTATTAATAGTGTTTTTTAAGTTTAAGTTTTAACGTAAAATAATACCTTCTTACCCATATAAAAAATGTATGGACGTTTTACGAACACTTTTTATGACCGAACATGATTCTTTTATTGTTTGAAAATTCTTCACGTAAAAAATATTTTTATTAAAGGTTAACGTAGGAAATAGTTCTGCCAATTGCGGAAGCAAATCAAGAGATCCGCGCCCGCGCATTGCGCACCTTAGAACACCTGTTTAGGATGTGATTGTTTACCAAGCACTCAAAAAGTGTCTGAAGATGTGGCGTGTTAGTCGTGAAGCGGCCACTATTGCTGTCCGCTGGTGCCGCCGATTGCTTTCTGGAGTTTTTCTGCCGCTAGTTTTGCTTCTGCTGTTTTAAGTAAACAACAACAATTAGTATTAATAATATCTAACGAACTAATTAACTCATTATTACGCCATTACTCAGAAATCAGCTTGAGATTGGTAGAAAGTGACAGAAATTGAAACCCATGTATACGATGTTCGATTTCGAACAGCGAAGATAGACGCGTCCGTACAAAAATCACCCAGAACAATATATACCTACTACTATTTGTTTTGAAAAGTTTCGACAAATAGAATAATAATTTTATTATATATATTTTTTTCGTTTTAACTGCTACCGGAGATATTAAAATTCACCCAACTGACAAATGGGACATCAGTAATCAATGGACTGACGGAAAACTTCAATACCCCTGAGAAGTATGAGAACTTGCACCTCATAATGAAATCGGAGCCCTGGGAGAAGGAGCATATCACGGCTGAAGAACCTAGTGCAAAGGTTTGGCCAGTCTGCTGAACAAAATGATGATAGGTTACGTCCGATGAACGGATAAGGCACGAGAAGAATGTATTGACGTATGACGTACAACAAGCGTAAAGTGAGGTGCGAGATGGTGAATCTCTGAGACTTGGTGACTAAACGGTGGACTACGAAATCTGTGAGTTACCTCCGAAAGAAAAATTGTTTTGATTCAAAAATATCGTGAAAATCTCATCCATGACACGGGCTATAAGAGATCTCATTTCTACTGCATTCGTTCCTCTTCATTTCCATGTTGGTACCAAGACTTTATTATGTACCTCCTCAACTACCGCCGTAATACCAACATCATTGCTTAAAAATAAAACGTGTGAATGCAATCATAAAATCGTGACACGATATAATAATTTTAATAATAACCTTCCAGTATGCTCGAGCAAATAATCCAGCGGTGGCACATAAAAATCTGTTTCATATATCTCATATAATACAAGGCAGCAGAGAGTGTGAGAGCATTCAGAGTTCCTACCCTCGGCAGACGCACGGCGCACGGTCGTCTTCCCTTATCTGCGGCGGGGCTGCTGGATGCTGTATCCGGAGATTACACCGCACCAGAACACAGCACACCGCACACAGACACACTCGCAGTCCCCCCCGGGCGACGCTATTTGTTTGTGTAGTGGTACGATAGGGGATGACAACCCTCGCTCGCGAAATAAATGCGAAGTCTTTGCAAATTATTTGCGTATCCATAGTTGTTGGTTTCACAATTCTTAGCTTACGGCCACAAGAAAACAAGAGGGTGGTTTGCCGATCTCCGTTTCACTCAATTAGGGATGATGATGATGACGTAGTCAGAAGAAATGAAACACGTAAATATGTTTTTACACAAATAATAGATATCTCATAGAGTCGAAGCTATTTTTGTATTATATATAATGGAAAAATATGGAAGTATGGATAATTATAATAATAATATTGCGTTATTCCAGCATGATCGGGTTTTTTTATAAATACTTAATTCGCCATAAAGATAATACATATTATATAACACATTAAAGTTATGAAATATTATTTATCTTATGGAAAAATATAAATACTTCAGTCACGGCCATTATTGTATCTGAAACTACTCTGTAGTCGTTGCCATTTTCTGGTCAGGGAACCAGCTTTCCATGCCCTGAGCTCTAGCCGCAGCTTTACGCCCGCAACTCGATGTCTCAAAAGCGGAACGAATCCATGTATACGGCCTTCGGTAAACATTGTAGATGCGCTGCAATAATACGCCAATCCGAACAGTATTCTGTAAGAGTTGTTGGGCTGAATTCGGAGACTTGTATTTCAACTAGAGCTCGCAGGTATACATTCTGGTGAAAAACATTTAAACAGGATTCTCTTGACAGCGTATTTGCACGAGTGCTCAACTGTTTGTAATTATGCTATGGTTACATTTGTATAAAGTGATCACTTAGTCGTAAGTCCTGTAATTACCCATACTTCCATATTTTTCCATTAAATATAATTAAAAAAATAGCTTCGTCTCGATGAAATCTCTATTATTTGTTTACAGTACCTATGTAGGTGAAAATCCAGTAATTGTGTGTTCTTGGATATACTCAAATATTACAGAAATATGTTTTTTCTAGGGTCACTGCGGCGATAGAATCGAGTGTACTTCGTTTTATTTCAGTTACAAACAATACATTCAATTCATTAATATTTTTTCCACGATTTTAGCGTACCATTGTGACGTATTTTTATTAAAAAATGACAATCTTTGTTTATTGAAATCTATCTCACGTTTTTCTGGCGCCACGCTGATGATTCAGCGTTTTTACATTTTTAAATTACTCTAATAATTGTCTTGTTTTTTTATTAGCGCCACTTCGACGACCTCTCAATCCTGTGCGATAAATTATGGTCATGGTCTCCTGAAGTTCTGTAGTTTGATGCAAAATTCTCAAAGCGTATCTTCGGGCCGATTTTAGAAAATGAATTTTGACGTAGACGTCTCAATGAGGACTGCAAAACTTCGATGGTTGAGTCATATGGAGTGGATGACCAGACAGCAATCATAGAAGTCATTCCTGAACTCAAGACCGATAATGAAGACTAAGAATGGATAGATCCGTAGTGGCGACGATCATTAAATTGAAAGTAGGAAATATTTTTTAATTTTCAGATACTTTTAGGATGATGCTTTGAAGGAAATAAATAAAAAAAATATATATTGTACTGAAATATAACCAAAAATGAAACAAATTCAAAATATATTGTACAAAATATATTGTACAATATATATTGTACAATATATATTGAAGACGGTCGATTCCGCGGGCGAAGAAGCTCTGCTTTTTTGAGGCAATCCACTATTCGACATTCTCCATCGACTCTTCCAAGTTGTCATAAACTTTGCTAATCTGCCAATTTTTCAGAGAACGGTTGGGGAGAAAATCCTATTCGATCACATGGCGTTCGACATGAGTGCGAGCGTTGTCGTGGTGGAAAACGATTTTCTTATTTTTGCGCAGTCTTTTCAGCTGAATGGCGGTATAAAGGCGATCAAGCTGGGCCAGGTACTGTTGTACTGCCTTTGATTATGTCAGTCCGGGATTCGTCGCTCCTGACGGTCGACATTATTATTGTGCATTAATACAATAGTAATACAAGATCGAAATCCGGGTACATTTTATTCGACGCTAATATTTCATGGTCAGATCTAAGATATTCAGGACTGGAGAGAAATAGCTCGTAATAGGGATCAGGAAGCCAATACTCATAAAGAGTTGTAGAGATAAAGAACTCATGGACCAATCAGATACTAGGAAAACACGACCTACCTGAGGTGCTGCTTTATCTGGATTTGTTCACTGTGGCCACGAAACGCATTATGCACAATAGCAAGATGTAAACGCTGATTTCGGTACGCACGGTAGCGAGAAACCGATAACACATAATCACAGTATCATAGACTATACACACAGGAAGTCGTTCTGCGAGGGGAATAGGGAGGTGGGGAAACCTATAGATCATGATATTAGTTTTTATTATATATTTACATCCTATCGTGGAATTGTTTTGAGGGTTATTTACTATCGTTTCGATTCGTCAATATTACTATTTTTTATTTTATTACATTTAGTTATTAACATCTTAATACTATCATAGACTGGCTCCGGTATCAGGGCCATACCTGTACAATTTGACGTGAGACTCGTTATCATATTAAATTAAAAGGGCAGCCAGAGAGAAGCTATAGAAATCATGCACCCCCAAAAGGGAGGGTAGACGTCACATTTATGTGTTGCAGCCGCAGAACTCGGTCACAGTCCGGCAGAAATTCACTCTGTCCAGGTCGCAAGAGGTGCGAGGGAGAGGCAGTAGAATGCTTCGTTAGGTCTCTGTGCCCACTGCTTTTCCCGGAATCGTTCGTCCCAGCAACCCCCAGCGAGAGACCCACACCATAATAAATTCCATCATTCATAATCACACAGTGCTCCGGCGTCGTATAGAATGCTCGTATTGGAATGTAAATAATTATCTACTTTTTAATAAAAAACAATAAGTGTATAATTTCGACGGTTCTGTCGTAGCTAATCTTAACGTTTCTGAATTTCAGTGATTTTTTTAACGAATTTCGTGTGACCCGTTTAATTGTATTGCCAAAAATGATTGATGGTATATACAAGTCGAGCCTGGTTCGCGTGCCGCGCGCCCGCACCCCTCCGCTCGATAACCCCGGCCGCCCTCCCGGCCCCCGGCGAGCCTCGGGCCCCGCCCCCGCCCCCGGACAGCCCCCAGGGCAGCTCTCGCCGTAGTCTACCGCCGAGAGCCGCCACAGCCGCGGGCCCAGCCGCTCTTCCCGCGCTTTTCGCAGCCGACGCCATCTTGTGCGAGTTTTCGCGCGCGCGCCGGTTTCCGAACTACGCCGGGCAACGCGGACTAATATAATATGTGAACAGTGCAGAACGGAAGATGATTTCATCGCGCCGTCGTCATGTCTCTTGTGTTGCGAGTTAGTGGGATGTTTTCAAATGTTTCAGCAGGCAATTTTACACGCGTGATTTGAGGGATATTGTGCCGTGTGTCGACACGCGCTTGTCAGGCGAGTTAGTAGGATGTTTTCAAATGTTTCAGCAGGCAATTTTACACGCGTGATTTGAGGGATATTGTGCCGTATGACGACACGCGCTTGTAGAATGTTTTCAAATGTTTTAGCAGGTCATTTCACACGCGTGATTTTTAGGGATATTGTGCCGTGTGTCAACATGCTGACGTGTCCGTCAGTCTTCAGGGTTCGTGGAAAGCGAATAAATTTGTCATTTGATAATTTTTTAGTTTTGTGAATATGTGTTCTTTTTTACCGTGAATTTAAGATTGCAAATAGTTTAATTATATTTATTTTAGTTATTATAATATATAGTATGGATAGTATTATAAATAAGATATTTTTATCGCATTATAAATACACAAAAAACCGAAATTTTCTTATACGTTTTACCGAGCAAACAATTTATATATTATTAAGAAGAACACATTCTTATAGTGAAGTTGTAATTATTCAGAACAGACGGTTTGTGATATTTTAAATACTAATTAAATGTATTAATTAGTAATATATACATATAATTAATACATTAAATTAGTATTTAAAACACCACATACCTATGTTCTGAATAATTACAACTTCACAATAAGAATGTGTTCTCCTTAATAATATAAGTTGCATCAATGTGTCCAAAATTTAATAAAAATGAATTGATAATTCTGGCGTCTGCAGTCGCTTTACTCAAAGGTATTTGAGATTCCGTAAAAATAACGTAGATGGCTTTCAAATAATGGAACGACAGATGTATTAATTTGAAATATTGTAACATACAAGTTCAAAAATTTGTCATGAAAAATACTGGCGTTGTAACACAATTGGTAGTGTACTTCCCCGGATTGGAAATAGAGATCCATGTTCGTATCCCGGTAGCGCAAAAACAATATTTTTCGACAAAATTGATTTTATATGTATATATTTATAATTAATACATTAAATTAGTATTTAAATTTACACATTATTATGAAAATGTTTTTTTAAAAGGTCGCATATTATATATCCATAAATTGTGAATTTTTCGGTGACAATTTGGGTCATGAGGTCATAACCTAATTTAAATAATAAAATTACGCAAAAATCCCAAATATATATATATTTTTTAAACAACCCCATTATTTACTAATAGTGTTTTAAATTGCGTACCTTTACAATATTTGAAGAGGTTTATAATATCTTTCTATCATAATTATATACTACTTAAATAATAATTAAATAATTATTTTGCGTATCTAATGAGAATTTAATAAATATAATAGTTTAAAAATATATTGATATTTGACCGATAATTCTATAAGTAACACCTACAATAATCCTCGAATAATTCAGGCCTTACAAGAAAATATCTGCCGTGAAGCTGCTGCCATTGAACCGACGCTTTGCTCTCGAGTGTTCGCAAATTTAAGAGTTCGATTGCAAGGGTGTCTTGAGAGAAATGGACAGCAATTAGATGACATTGTTTATAAAACGTAAAATCTGCATCGTTTAACTCCATTTTGTATAAATAAAATATGAGAATAACATTGTAGATTTTTTTCTTATTTAATATTAAACTTGAAAATTTTCCTCTGCACACCCTTTACTTACTTAGCACTGCACACCCTTTACTTAGCACATTAGTGACGTAATGGTGTTTTTTATATTTTTTATATATATCCTACCTTTTTGGATATCCGGTTAAACCAGTTTCTTGGATGTGAACATAACTGAAAACCAGTAAGCGTCAGATTAAGCGGTTGATTGGAAGTCCTAGTCTCCAGTACCATATTTCAAATGCATATTTTTTTTGTCTTGATTGTTCATGTCGCCACTCCGTGCTAGATGATAAATCTTTGTCGCTGATCACCTTCCTTTCAGAGTTGTCAAGAATACATTTCTTAGTAGTCGTTCCTCTCGCATTCGCAAGACCTGAAGAAATTTTAGAGTCTTTACTGCTTTCACCTTCATCGAGATATTTAAAAAAATCTGTAATAGTAAATAAATCATAATAATTAAATAACGGTGGTAAAGGATATTTTTTAACGTGATTAGAGATGTAAAACTATTACAAATCCATAATGATACTAAATCCATGATAAAACTATTACAATGATGATATTAAATCCATGATAAAACTATTACAATGATGATACTAATTCCACGATAAAATTATTACAATGATGGTACTAAATCCATGATAAAACTATTACAATGATGATACTAAATCCATGATAAAACTATTACAATGATGATACTAAATCCATGATAAAACTATTACAATGATGATACTAAATCCATGATAAGTTTATTACAATGATGTTACTAAATCCATGATAAAACTATTACAATGATGATACTAAATCCATGATAAAACTATTACAATGATGATACTAAATCCATGATAAAACTATTACAATGATGATACTAAATCCATGATAAGTTTATTACAATGATGTTACTAAATCCATGATAAAACTATTACAATGATGATACTAAATCCATGATAAGTTTATTACAATGATGTTACTAAATCCATGATAAAACTATTACAATGATGATACTAAATCCATGATAAGTTTATTACAATGATGTTACTAAATCCATGATAAAACTATTACAATGATGATACTAAATCCATGATAAAACTATTACAATGATGATACTAAATCCATGATAAAACTATTACAATGATGATACTAAATCCATGATAAAACTATTACAATGATGATACTAAATCCATGATAAAACTATTACAATGATGATACTAAATCCATGATAAAACAATTACAATTATGATACTTAATTCACAATAAAACTATTACAAATTCATGATGATTTTATGGTGTAAAATTCAAAATCAAATATTTAAAAAAAATTAATAATACCAATGATGTTCAGAGTAAGACTTCCATTTATAATTCTGCATCATACTTGTGCATCTCATCCAGGAGCCGAAAAGACTATAAAAAAACCCACTATTAAATCGTCCCTTCCTACGTAAAGTATTGTAAGTAAAAAATGTAGAATTTAATCATTCTAGTATTTCGCATGCGTTTGATACTTATTTACGTGGCAGATTAAAAAAATATATATATTGTATTCTATGATGTATGTACTAATAAACATATAATTAAAAAATTACAGCCATTTAAAAATGTATCAAATACGTGCAAACAACTAGAATGATTAAAAATATAATTTAATCAATATTTTACGTAGGAGGGGTCGAAATGGTTGGAAGCTAAGATGTAGCTGTATCAACGTATGCAAAAGATTTCCTGTGTTGGGTGCTACGACGCATGAATAAGTCAAGAGAATTAATAACAACCATCGAACGAAAGAAAGCAATACACTTCTGTCACAATCGCCGCAATGATGAATGTGAATATATTATTTCAATAAGTGTTTTTACGTCCAAAATACATCTCGTATATTTCACTTGAGATAAATCAGGATACTGCATTTTGGTTGCCGACCGTCGATAAAATGCGGCACATGAAAGAGAATAAAGTTAAACGTTTTCCGCCGACGGGAGTTTTGCGTCGTACCGTGCCGTGTCACAATATATATATATATATTGTGACTTTTTCTTCTAGTGCTTGTCCAAATGCGATCAGAAATGGTGTCCAAGATAATTAGACGACATTCTTCACCAGCAGTTGATTCAAAGGCGTGTATTTTCGACTTGTCGCTATTCCTGACTATCCGAGTCTCTGCTGCGTACATTAGGAATAGAATAGTCCTCTTCTTCCAGTACTAGTAGTTATCGAACGTTAGCGATCAATATTTTAGTTAAAGTTGGACTACAGACTTTTGAACCATTTTCTTACATTCTTCAGCCTTCAGCATCATTGATTTGCTATTTTTCTGGATGTTTTAGAACAGAGGTCGGCAGACCGTGGTTTGCGAGCCACGTGCGGCTCTTTTCATATTTTCAAACACATGCATATTAGATACATGGAATAGTTTGTCTGCAATATATGACAAAATAAAAGAACTAGCATTTGCCATCCTCACAGTCTTTGGCTCCACCTATTTATGCGAATAAATATTATCTTCCACGAATCAAATAAAAAATATATCAAGAAGCAAATTGAACAAGTAATTACTCGCCAGACATACGAGTTGCAAAGCTTTCGAAAGCGATGCAATGTCACCGTTCTAATTAGTAAACTTGACAAAGCCCAAATGGTGTTTAATTATTTAGATTATTTTATTTTATAAGTAGAACGACGAGCTGATGAAGCATATAACTCACATATATTGTATTATTCCAAGTAGCCCACGACTGTATTGTGAATTTGAGTTTAAAATGAAAATCTTGTTTTTACCTCTTTTTTATCGTCATTAAATTTATATAGCTACAGTGAAAATTAGAGCCTCCAAATATTCGTGATTCCAACTATTCGAATATCGAATAGTTAATGTTAATATATTCGAATATATTCGTAAAATTTTTAAGAAAGGAATAATTTACTTCGGATGATAAATACAGAAATATTTCAAATATTTCTCCAAAAATGTAAGATTCGTGATTAATAACTTGCAGAACTCGAACTCTTCGTGGAAATAAAGAGGAATCAGTATTTTCTAGATAACTGACAAAATTTTAGATATGTTTATATTACTTCATATCTCACACCCCGCGTGCAAGTTTTTTTTTCATTGTTTTGTATATAACTTCTTGTTTGTCGGCTAAAGTATTTATGAAAGCTAAATACTAAAGAATAATAGAAAACCGACTCCATCATTGACAAAATAATGTATTATAAGTGCTTGTTGTCATAAAACCATAAAGATAAGCGGAAGACTTAAAAAAAGGCAAATGCAAAAGATGTCCGACAAAGGCGTTTACATCTTTATTGTCCGACTTCCATATAGCCGATAGCGGTACTTCTGGAGAAAAAAATCGTTTACCTGAATGAATGAATGAATGCTTGCATATGACTTCCAGGGTTCGTAAACCCTTGTTTCGTTTAAAAAAATATTAAAAATATTATAATATAAATATGAGCGAATACTTTACGAATACTTTTTAAAGTATTCGAATAACGAATACTAAAAAACAGGCGAATATATTCGGGGTTCGAATATTCGAATATTCGGATTGGAGGCTCTAGGCAGTGAGTCACTGAAAATATACCATGCGGCTCTATGAAAAAGAGATTCTGTATACTTAATATTTAACCCTTCTCGCTAGAAAGTCTGCCGACACCTGTCTTAGAAAATAGACAAAGTATTGTAATTAACCGGTTTTTTTTTGCTAAATTAATCTAGCTTATTTTTGGAAGATGTAGATCCACATCTCAAATGCTTCAAATCACTTTAGTATTGTTGTAGTGAGTGTTACGCTGAACATTAATTATGCAGGTAGGTTTACCACTTTGATAGCATAAAGGTTTACCGTACAAAAAGTAATCAAACACCGTAGTATATTTCAATCGTTTTAAATAAAAATTGATTCCAAATCTGTCATTTTATAGACATTTTCAATATTGATATCATTCACGTGATCACTTTTGTACCACTTACGCAATCAAATAGCATCGCGATTTTATTTAAATATATGACTCGATTGAAACGAAAATTTAAACGCTGACAATACAATATGCATTAATGTAAAAAATACGTCTTGTGTCATAAACTGTCAGATTTTTTTTAAAGAGAACACATTATTATTTGTGGAATTGTAATTTTTTTTTGAGAACATAATTCTGTGATATTTAATTTAAATTTAATGCATCAGTTAGAAAGATATACTAAATTTACCGAAAAAATATTTAAGTTGCCAACTTTAAAGCAGGAAATTTGGCAGTTAGAATATTTTTTCGGTAAATTTAACTTATTTGTATTTAATTTGTATATCAGATTTATGTTTCCACAAATAATGTGTGTAGAATGCCCCTCGTTCCGCAAGTAATGTTCCAATATGTACTCCTATATGTACACTTTATTACACGTCTATTCATATACTGGTTTGTGGTAATTTTGAATGTAGAATATTGTTAATCGACACAATATATATATATATATATATAAGATGATAGGTAACCTATAAGAAAAAGTGAATAATATATAAAAAATAATATGAGTTGGATAACTTGTTTCTGAAACAGATGTTACGATACTGTCCCATTGATTTACATCTTAATAATGGAGAAAGTAAAAATAAGGAAGAAAGTCTTATTTTTATAATTAAAATGTTAATTACTGGAATTATTTTGCTATTAAATTTTAATATTTATTTACTTAGTTAATTGTGTAATTGTTGTAAACGAAAAGTAGATTCCGATCGGAAAAATTTTGATTTTTTCAATAATTGCAATCCAGGCGCGCCATTTATAAATATAACGGAGAAATGCAATGATAGGTGTTATAATTACTTAGCCGATAACTAACATGTTAAGAAATGTGTTCTAACACTTTTCATTCAATTTTCATCAAATAATATATAATACTTTTAAAATGAGCAATATTAACTTTGTGGTTAAAATTCATATTTTATATTTATTATCTTTGTTTTATTAACCACTGAATTGAGTTTAAATACATCTACCGGTTTCGAAAAATACCATTTTCTTCTTCAAGATGTCATAACTAACTAAAAACATATATCATTGTTTCTTCACCAGAATCTATTTTTTAAAAACAACAATTATTTAAAAAATAAATTTAGTACCTAACTGTAATAATTAACTAAAAATAAATATGTTTTTAGTTAGTTATGACATCCTGAAGAAGCACGAAATCGGTAAATGTATTTAAACTCAATTCAGTGGTTAATAAAACAAATATAATAAATAAAAAATAATATATACATAATATGATAGTATAATCGTAATAATATTAATCGAGAGATATAATATATGTGGATGGTGTTCTACAACAACGTGTTAAGCCATACTAAACTCAAGTTAAATAATTAATATCTTTACCATAAAAAAATACAAGTGCGTGCTAAAATTTTTGTTCGTGCACACTGAGGTTTGTTTAATTAATTAAACGTGATTATGACACCTTAAATTTTTATTACACAATTTTATAATAAGCTAATATTACATTATTTAATATTTCTTCGGACAATTGTGGTATTAAAAAATACTTTGCAAATAAATAATGTTTTTTCGAAAAATAATTTTTATTATTCATTTATATCAGAAGTTATACACTAGATTTCACTTTTAAAAAAACTATTACTTAGATATAACCTTTATACTCTCTTAAAACTGTAAAACTGAATGTTATTTACCATCATTAAGATAATACAAGCATTATAAGAAGACCGCGACCATTAGATGCATTTTCCGCGTGCTACAAAATTGTGATAATGTGGTAAATTGTCGCATACACTTTAAATAATGCTGATAAGAAGATGAAAGTGATGTTATGACTTACGCGATTCATTGTGCGATCGACAGAATTGAAATCAAAAATTTTCAAAGGACACGGCATAATTGTTACTTTACTATAGATATCTTTACTGTTTTATCAATTCCAAGGTACTAAGTATTTGAAAAAGGCATTATTTTTTCATTGTTAAAAGACTTTAACCTAGTATCAATTTCATATGATTTAATTTTTAAAATACGTTAAAACATATTTGAGTGATTTAGTATTGTTAATAAAATAACTTTTCATATCTTGATAGCGCCACTCGACCCGTAGGCGTTTCCTAGTGTAATTAAGATCTCGTATCGCGTTGTATTTCATGCTAATTTTTAAATTTGATTTAGTAATAATTAAAATAGAAGAAATGGATGTAAAAAATACTTGTAAATTATACCTCACTTTTCTCTGCCGATTAGTGTTATTGTTCATTTTGGAAAGAACAGAGGAAACCTTATTCTGGGAAGGAAAAGAAAAGAAAAGTCAGAGCTCCCAAATTTGTAGGGGGTCCGATCTTAAGAAGCGTTTCAGACTTAACGGTCCGTGACGCAATGAGATATATCTCAATACTTGTATTGAGATTTTGATCTGAGGATCAACTCAAAGGTCAGTTTGAGATTGGTAGTAAGAGACGGAAACTCAAACCAGTATACACAACGTTTTAACTGATAGCGAGAAATGATATATGCACATAAATATAACCTAATACCACCGTAGATACGAACAACTATCTTTTCTGAAATGTTGGCTAGCTAGTTAATAAGTAAGTAGTTAATAATTAACACTAATATAAGGCTTTTAATTACAATTTTTATTTACTGAAGAGGTTGAAAATCACTAAACTGACGTACGACAATGACATTCAACGTTTAATGTACTCTGAGGTATGGTGGGGTACACGGGGACTACGAAAGCTGAGAGTCATCTCCAAAGAATCTCATGGAAACAAAATCCGTATCTCAGAGTTTGTCTAGAATTAAAAATTTCATTATTGTTACGTAGATTATCTCCTCGTGTTTTTTTCGCTGGACCCGAGCCTTAAACCCAATGTATATTAAGGAAAACATAGATCTGAAAATGCAACAAAATGTATTCTTGATATATAAGTTATATTAAAGTTTCCAAATTTGATTAATTCATTTAATTCTAGTATCTTTTATCGGATTTTACTCAAGGGTATATGTGATTCTTCGTAAAATAGAGTGGATTGCTTTTAAAAATGCAATAGTAGATGTATCAATTGAAAATTTTACAGGATATGTGTTCAAAATTTGTTGAGAATGTAATCGATTACTCAAGCGAAATCGGAGAACGCGCAGGTTCGAATCTCGGTAGCAATTAAATATTTTTTCGATAGATTGATTTTTTTCTGCATAAAATTTCTAGTTAAAAATATCCTTAATTTTTTACGACTGTTCAGAATCGAAAACCATAGGAGTCGAAGAGCCTTTACAGATAGTGAACCGACAGTAGATGGAACTTAACATAACACAACACCTGTTTTCGACACGGTACTGCAAGCCAGTACCTAATGAAAGACAGACCCTGCTTTTGACACGGTACTGCAAGCCAGTACTTAACCACAAAAATGACACCCCGCAATGGGATCCAAATTATTGGCCGGAAAGGTCAGATATACACGGTGCATTAGTCCAGAAAATGATTGTATTGTAAATTTTTATTATTATTATTTTAAGAGTAAATTCTGCCGAGGTATTACTGCATCATAGCCTCCAACCTGTTCATTACTTCAGGTGGAATAAAAATATAAATTAATTTCGCTAAGGCTAAAGCTAAAACCACGATTTATAATTCTCCGCTGCGACTAATGAAACGACAAATACAGAAGAACCAAAACCTCATCTTATCCGGGATCATCCAATTGGGGCGGACCGCTTCCACCGCCCATCCCCCTTCTTGATAATATTCCCCTCCGTTGTTCTGTTATCTTCCCGTAATTATTTTTATATTTGTCTAATCCCATTCCCGGTGAAAGCGGGAGCGGAACAAGGAAAAGTTTCGCAGGAATTACAAAAATAAAATGAAGAAATTTTTCATTTATATTTTCGACAACCTTTTTGAACTTTTCTAATTGAAAATTTATACGTAACAGAATCGTGGACACTCACTGAAACAATTCTGAAAGAACCTGAAGCATTTGAGATGTGCATCTGGTAAGATGACTTCTGAAAATAAACTGAATTGCGTTTGTACTATTTGAATTATATTGGGTGTCAAGCGGCGCAAGTGATTTGCTGATTTGCCCGTTGTAATGAGTCACTGGTCGGGAGCGCATCGCGCGTTCGCGGTTGAGCAGTATTTAAAGTGCGTTGATTCATTGGTTCGTGCACGTCGCGCTTTTTGTGCTCACTTTAATAATTCGACGAGTAAGTGATGAGCCGAGCACGTAAATTATCTAGTATTGTGTTCAAAAGTTCAGACAAGAAGGAAGGTGGGACGCAACGACACCAGGACATGTGACTCAAGTTTGACGTGAAATTATGCGCAACTCTCGTAAATCGATAAGGAAGATTGCAGACTTTACTGGAATAAAAAAATTTATAGTGTACGTGTTTTAAAAAAAAAACTACAGTTTTACTCATACAAACTGCAAATCGTTTAGTTTCTCAACGAAAATGACTATTCTTTACGTGAAACCTTAGCAAGAACGATGCTGGAACGTTCTGGAACAGCAAGAACGCTTATAAACATATTGTTTATTGACCAAGCACATTTTCATATCGAAAGCTATGTTAATAAATAGATTATGAGATACTGGTGCCTCGACAACTCAAGGGAACGCCATCAAAAACGTTTACATTGTCTAAAAACGATGGTGTGGTGTACAATTTCTTCCCGAGTGATAATAGGCCTTTATTCTTTTAACCAGCGAGAAACATTCACTACTGACGTATATTGCCGAATGATCGACAAGTTTTTAGTAGCGCAACTGCAGCTGTTTCCCGGGATCAATAACAGAACACAATTTCAGCAAGACACACAGCTTGAGTTTCAATGGAGAAGCTGAGAGGAAGTTTTCCCAAAAAATTAATCAGCAAGTACGGAGACATATCCTGGCCACCTCGGTCACTGGACCTTATACCGTGCGACATTTTTTGTATTTTTTTGTAATAATCCTCGAATAATATTCGCTGTGAAGTTGCTGCCATTGAACCGACGCTTTGCTCTCGCGTGTTCTCAAATTTAAGAGTTCGATTGCAAGAGTATCTTGAGAGAAATGGACGGCGTTTAGACGACATTGTTTATAAAACGTAAAATCTGCATCGTTAAATTCCATTTTGTATAAATAAAATATGAGAATAACATTGTTGTTTTTTTTCTTATTTAATATTAAATAAGAAAATTTCCGATGGACACCCTTTATTAGGTACCAGATTCGAATGGAACGTTCGATTCGAGTCCTGTATCAAAATCAATCAGGTATTGCCAGAGCTTCTTAGAAGGAAGTAACAGACCACAAGCAAATTTCCTTGAATTTATTTATTCTTTATTTTTATTTAATATATTAATACGGTACGGTGTACCGTTAACAATAAAATATTATTAAGGAAAACACATTCTTATTGTGAAGTTGTAATTATTCAGAACATAGGTCTGTGATATTTTAAATACTAAATTAATTGAATGAATTGATAATTCTGGCGTCTGCAAATCGGTTTACTCAAAGGTATTTGAGATTCTGTAAAAATAATGTAGATGGCTTTCAAATAATGGAACGACAGGTGTATTAATTTGAAAAATGTAACATATAGTTTCGAAAATTTGTCAAGAAAAATACTGGCGTTATAGCACAAAGGTAGTGCACTTCCCCGGATTGGAAATGAAGATCCAGGTTCGAATCCCGGTGACGCTAAAACAATATTTTTCGACAAAATTGATTTTATATGTATATATTTATAATTAATACATTAATTTAGTATTTAATAAAATACTACAATAATAATAGCTTTAACCTAAAATAAATAAATATATAGTAAAAACTTTATGTTATACTAAAATATTTATGAAAAAATAGCAGTGTATGGCCGTGCAAATATGTAAGATTATAGTATTATGTTCCATACGTCAGCGACATCTTGAATTCTATGTAACGAAGAATAAAACTGAGCAACCGTTCCAGTATTGTTACAGTAATATGAGAAAATAATTCTAGTCTTTTTGACAGGTACACGAAAGTTGATTAGAAAAGCATCATTGAAAAATCCGTTATTTGTGAAAATGAAAATAGGGATAATTTATTACTTCCTGAAAAATACACGAAATTTAGATATTATAGAAAAACATATAAAAGATAAATAACGAGTATATAATAAAAATATATAATTTTTTAAATGCAATGTATGAAATAACTTTTTTTTGCAGTTTTACACGAGATAATATTTTTTTAACAGACAAAAAAACAAATGAATATCGAAATTTAAAAGAAAACATTAAAAAATATATTTAAATGGTACAATTGATAAATAATATAGATCTATGAAAAATATGATTTTATAATATTATTTTATAATTTATAAGAAATTAACTATTTTAATATAGTAGTACAAATTATCGTGTAAAAGTGTGACAGTAAAGTGCCGCGTATATGAATGAAGGTGGAAGGAGCCTGCTTCATCTCTTGGAGCTGAAGATCCACCAGCCATCGTCCGTCTCGCTGTCGTCATGTCCTTCCTGACACTGGACAATAACGCCTGGCAGGTAAGTCATACTCTTACATTATACATCACATTCTGGTGCAGCTTATTTTGTTGTAAATTTTAGCTTCTAGCTGGAGTTGGACGCAATAAATCGGTGATATTTTAGATCGTTTCCAATTGTTCTATGTGTTTGTCAGTATGGAGAGAAATCAGTGGCGTAACTATGCCAATGCGGTGCATTGGGGCTCACTTTAAATGGTGGCCTAAAAAGTTCGCGGTCTACAATCCATTAAAATGCAAGAAATTGAATTATAAAATTTAACAAATCGTTCCTCACGATTAGGTTTACTACATCTATCTGTTCCCCCTCCCCTCCCATTTCTCTTACCACAGAGCATTTTTTCTGTTTGTTGTCTATGATTTGTGAACTGTCAAGAAGTTAACGTCCCGCTGTGTGCTTGCTACACTAATTAGTACAGTTACTATTGCTATTGTGTGTTGCGGCACGTGTCGAAACTAATATTGTGTACAATTCATGTGAATCGGCGATGTTGTATCTGAAGTTCAGGAGAGCTGTCAGTATAGAGAGAAAATCCAGGTAAGTTGTGCTTTCTGGTTGGTCCATGAGCCCTAATTGTTGTATTTATATATCAAATTCCTACCACCCTTCCTACATCCCGTTTCCTGCGCAGTACTAATATTTGTACATTTTATATACTATACTTATTCAGGGGGCCCTTTTTTCTATAAGGTTAACGATATTGTATGTGTTGCGTGCCAGATGTGTATGCCGGAAGGATGTCAGGACAGGAAGGAGTTTGGCACTCACCACAATCCTGCTTCTGCTGGCATTTCCAAAGTTGTGGACTGTATATTTTAAACACAGTATAGACGAGAAGTCTTGAATTAGTATAATATTGTAAACTGTACCGTACACGTGTAACCACACTGACTCAAGGTCACCAATCGACTGGGCCGGCGGCGAGACCGGGAAGGGTAGGGGGTGAAGTCACAGTGCATTATTTTCGTTAAAAAAATAATATAAATATATGTTCCAAACAGTATGAATGATGTAGGATTGTGCATATGTTGTATCAGAAGAATTTTGAAGGTTATGTGAGAGTTGTGGATGCTGCAATATTCATCTCGTGTCCGTTTGATAATCGCGGAATGTGTTGTGTGTATGTCGCCAGAGAAGGTTATGAAAATGATTTGATTTATTTTTAGGTACAGTTTAAAATAATCTGAAGTTAAGCTGCATAAAGTAATGACTACGTAGGATTGGAACTGTTGATGGGAAGGTAGTGGTAGACGGGAGACGGCGTATTGCTACATGACTGATACCGAGTGTCTTTACGGCTGATGGAAGTTTCGTTTCACGCACCGGTATTTGCAGGGTGCGTTCAGTATCGGTGATGATAAAAGTGCAGGCGATAGACCTATACAGCTCCTTAAAAAGTTTTTTTTTTTTGCGTCACGGACACTATTGAAGACATACAATAATCATGTTGTATATCTGGAGTGGAATGAAACGAGGGTTTTGGTATAATCGTATATTATGTAAATCAGTGTATATAAAATGTTATAAAGTGCTGTATAAAGACGCGGCTCCTCTCGGCAGCAGCCTTGTTGATTTGAATCGCCGCCTCCACATATCTGTCACACATTTTTCAAACAATTTCCATACAAATGTGGATAATCTATGTACGACAGAGTAAATAAAGAATAAATTTGGAGCGAATGTGTGTCTGCTTCAGCCGCAGGAAGGGTTGTAGAACAGATCAGCCCTCGCCAGAAGTCTGAGTTCAGCGAACGGGCATTGCAAAATCGTGGGACTCTGCCCTCCGTCATGAAAAACAGTGCATCAAAGACTTTATTTAACCTTTCCTCTCCGGTATTGTAAAATGAGTTAACATTGCTTCTAATTATGTGAATATCTCTGTAAATATACTAAATACAGAGTTCATATTTTAAGTAGTCCTCCGTAATATATTTATGTATTGGATAAAATAATTACAATACATTAGTGTTTACCATACGCAACAATAAAGAATGTTTTCTCGAAGAACCTGACGTGAATTTGTTAATACATGTGTGTAAATGTACGTGCTGAAAAGTGCGGAAGGCACAGTGCGCGGGGTGCCGAATGCCGATCGTTACTTTGGTTTGTGGCGTGCGTTGGCCGAGTTAGACGCGTCTTATGCGTCTTTATGCTTTCATTCGTGATGGCCAATATTTTTTTTCATTTTTAGCATTTTTACAAAATAATTGATTATAATTTTAATGATTAACATAAGTAATAAATGTAAAATATTAATATTTATCGAACATGTACGCTGAGTTTATAGCACCGAAACGCGCGTTATTATTTTAGCACCGTATGGGAAAGGTTAAAAAGAGACTAAAAACGCACCTTTTCAAAAAATCATATCCGTAAGTTCAAATAACATTTTTTTTATTTTAAATGCTAAAATAATGTACGACTAAACAGTTTATGTGTAAAGCGCCCTTACGAAAATGGCGCTATGCTATATAAATAATCCAATGTTATTATTATTAAAAAAATCTGTATACAAAAATAAGTTATTGTAACAAGTACAATGTCAGGATGACGGTGTGGAGTGTAGAACACTCAATTACTTTAACAGAGTCGCAAAGTGCCGCACCGATGTGTCGGGAAATGGCCGGATATTGACCCCTTGGCGGGTAAACGCGCCGGAAATGGCCCCGACCGGACGTGGAAACAGAGACACTCTCCCAAATCTAATATGGCGGCCTGACTTCACAAAATGGCGTCTCGGACTAATATGAAACGCCGTCTTGCGTTATCGCCCCGACGAGGGTTGGTGGGGCGCTCCTCCGGGGTTGATGGGGTGCCTCTGCAGGGTGCGGTGGGGCTGAAAAGGCTCGGGAAATTGGGTTTACTGGATTGTGTTTCCCTCTCCACGGTCCGGCATTATTTGCTACTATATTTACGGACCTACTTATTGTTAGATAGTGTGTGAAAAGAATTTTCCCTTGTAGGTTTGTTTATTTTTGAATCGATTGAATGGTTTCAAAATTAGAGAATTAATATGACTAACAACAATCATATTCAAAAATTAATAAATAGATTGAGAACCATGTAGTGTTGACAACGCTAGAGTGTGGATAGGCAAGCAGTACGTGCTGTGGAAGCTGAATAGAGGACCGCGAAACTCAGTCATGAGTACGTCGTTCTAGAGAATATAATGATTAAACTGTGTGCAATACTCACACAACTGATTGTTCTGTATAGATGTGAAGTAATCTTTCACTTTGGTGCAAGAAACCAGGTTGTATATCTCGTTAAGGATAGTCACAGTAGACTGTATGACGGAATGTTGGAGGAGATGGCAGGATGACACAGAACTAAATAAACACTAACCAATTGAAGCGCCGCCTCTCGCTACAATATGTTATATAATCCTGGACGATGCTGGAAGATGATCACTTTATGATTTAAGATTTAAGACTCGAATTGTAGAAAGATATACCTTTCTCGAAATAACTAGGTAATCAAAAATACAGTTTCTGTTGTTTTCAGTAAGGCGATCAAATTAACACTGAAATGCGCCGCGCTAGTTGGCGAGCAAGTAGGTAACCAAGTGTATCTAGGATATGTTGAAGAATTTATATAGGAATTATGAACATTCTCCAATAGGTTTTCGAATATAAAGTTCTGCGCATGATATACAACCCAATATGCGATAACTGATAACCAAATCAGAGAAGAGGTTAAAGATCTTGGAACTTCAGGGACAGTATGACGCCTCGGATATCCTGAAGTAGTTGAAAATAGGGAGGTTGTAATTAATCGGGACATGTAGCGACAGTATATGATTCTATTTTAAATAAGTGAAATTCTGAAGGAAGTGACTGAAATAAATATTTGGGAGTCATAATAGATTCCAAATTAAATTTATCGCAAAATACAAAATACACGACTAAAAAGATTGCTAAGAAAATCTCATTTTTGGGAAGGATCAGAAGATTTATCAGTACCGAGTCTTGTAAAATAGTATACAACTCTGTTATTATTCCTCACATCAACTGCTGGAGCAGTATTATGTTTTTGGCTAACGAAGAAGAAATGCAACAATTGTCAGTGTTGCAAAACAAAGCTTTGAGAATAATACTAAAAAATCTGAATATGACGACCTTTGAGCAGAAAATATATTTTAATATAATGGTATTTATATTTTTTATTTAATATCTTAGTTTAATAACCACAATTGAGTTTAAAAAACAACCAAGTTAATATTTCTAATTTTAAAAATATAATGGTATTTATTTACAAAATCCTCAATAAGAAAATATCAGCGGAATTTATACGAAAAATTGATGCAAATCGACATGAGCACGAGCATCGTACAAGAGGAAGGAACAGACTGAGACTGCCATTCAGGAAGAAGGCCAAATCTCAGAAATCGATGATGTACAGTGCGATGAAATTTTTTAATGAAATGCCAGAAAACATAAGAAAGAAGCAGAAATTGAATAGATTTAAAATGAAACTGACCAAATATGTCTTGTTTATATTAGAGTATGAACTCTGTTAATAATTAAATAAATAATATCGAGACCAGCTTAGCAGTACTGGACCATATAAGTGAAGTAAAATGACTTAATGATGGTAATGACTTCAGCTATGGACTTCCAAAACTTATGAATCTAAAAGTAGAAGATAAACATGATAAATTTATTAACCTTGTAAAAATTTTTTTATAAAATTTGTAGTGTATGTGTTCTGGGCACAGACTAGTAAATGAATAGACATGAAATAAAGTGTACATTTAAGAGAGAGGTTTGGAACATTAGTTGCGGGACGGGGAGTATTCTGTGCACATTTTTTGTTTAAATACAAATCCGATGATTTACGACACGTTTATGCAACAATAAAAATATTTACCCTTCGAAAATTAAATCTTTGTGTAAACAAGACGTATTTTTATATAAATGCATATTATATTATCAGCGTTTAAATTTTCGTTCCAATCGAGTCATATATTTAAAGAAAGTCGCGGTGCTATTTGATTGCGTAAGTGGTACCAAAGTGAAAATATTGAAACAAGGTATTTCCGTTAGTTCGCGTCTATACATTTGGTAGTCTGTTGTTTTGGGTAACACTGCCGTGATTTTATCATAGCTGGCACATTTTAGGGTTCATTTTCCGTTCTGAAAAAATTTTTACAATTTGTTTACAATTTTCTGGGTACTTTACATTACTGACAAGATTGTGAAACTATCATCATTATTACTAGTCTTGAAACTTTTTAGAAATTCAATTTCACTTTCAAAAAATAAAACTTATTTTTGAATTTAATGTTTAAACGGTATCTATTTAAAAAAATATTAAAAAAATAATCATATCTAATATCTACTTACACAAAGTACAAAACGGAGCTACCATTATGTAACAAATTAAATTTTAGAATGTCAAAAATTATTTTTCATACCGTTCTTCCTTACCAGTGAACATACTAGATTTATTTTTATTTGCCGGTCCTATACTAAGAATCAACATGACAATAATAATATACATCTCCATTATATATACCTATATTGAAATGGTTCAAAATTATCAGTGAAACGTACTATATAATACAATGTACAATGAAACTATATAATACAATGTAAAAATATGTTTGGACTGTGCCCGTCTCACTAGAGAAATTCTGTGTCGAGACGGGCATAGTTTACAAGCAATTGTTCAATTAATTAGAATTACAAGTAATAGGTAGAATTACATTTATTACTATATAAAAAGTGTATATGAAGAACAATTTTAAAATGGACTTAATTTTTGGATCATTTGTAGCAATAATTAATATAGGTATGAGTCAATATGTTTGGGCGAGTGCACCGATACTGGCTCTACCCATATTACGAATCCAAGTTTTAATATACAGTTTCATGTTCTTGGGACAATTCAATTGGTTTAAATCTTTTAGCATTCTATTAAATAGTTTAGGTCCAAAATATTTGTAGTTCATTTGGCCATATGTCGTACGTACTCTTGGGGTTTGTAGATTATTTGTATTTGTCCGTGTGGAAATTATGTTTTGAGTTGTTTTAAAATGTGTCTGTTTGTATTTATATATGCATTTGAGAGTGGTATTAGCATATATTTGTCTTATATCAAAGACATCGAATTTATAAAAAAATTCGTCAGTGCTCGTTGTGATTGGAGTTGTGAGGATAACTTTTAATATAATTTTCTGAGCTGTTATTATTGAATTAATTGCAGACACAGTCGCTCCACCCCAAGCAATTATACCATGCTCTATGATTGATTGACAGATAGCGTCGTGCGCGATTTTAAGAAGTTTAATATTAAGGAAATTTCTAATATTAAAAAATATATATTTTGGTTTTTTAATTTTATTTATTATGAGTTGTGTATCATGATTTCATTTGAGATGAGGATCAAATATAATTCCTAAGTATTTAATTTGGTCAGTACTTTCTATATAATTGCATTGACACATATTGTCGTCTGACCTGGAACAACTGTGAACTTTTATTTAGTAAACATACGAGGGTTGCCCATTTTCTTTTATGTTCGAAGTTAGGTATTTAGTTTTATCGGTTTTAAGTGTTAAGGTGTATACAGGATCACCAATTGTATGACAGACTGCCCCCAGATTGTTGGTCTGCATGACTTTCACGCATCATTGAGGTCATAAAGACACAATTCATTATTCTATTACAGTGGTAGTGTCAGAACACATGTATTAGTCAACTCTGCAGTTCCCGGAATGCATTCTTTGGGGAATGAATATGCGGAGGTAGTCGATATTTTTTCTGTAAATTTAAATCTTTATAGGACTACATTATAACAATTTTTTTTGTCTCAATTCAATGGCGACGAATAAATTGCTTTAATTTATGTAATTTTTTTCTTTATGTATTGCGCTTATGATGCGATTTTAAAAAAACGTATGTTAATGACTGATCAGAAGTATATTATATACTTATTTTAATAAATTTCTGGGATATATTTATCAACCCTACGCCATTATACCGCATACTATAATAATAATACTCGTCATATTATTACATCTTTACGAAGGTCCTAACAGGATCTTCTCCAGCGTCCCGAGGGACGCTACGTAATCTCGTTTCGTCCACCCTAATAAACTCTATAAAACCACCCCTTCAACCGTCGCAGTACCTACCCTACTACCTACCCAAGAAAATGCGTTAACCTTGTTGTAACTAATGCTTGTATGTAGTCCGGTGCTTTATTGAGCACCAAGGGTGCAGGGTTCTAAACTATAGAAATTAATGGAGTAGTGATTTATATAGATAGACTACGCATAATTTATTTTTTTCCAACCATTTTTTTATATAATTTCTTACGGGCCTTATAGCAGTGACACAATGAAATAAAATATTTAGTCATGACAGATTCAGAATTGAAGTTTTCGCAAAATACAAAACACGTGACTATAAATATTGATAAAAAAACTCACTTCTGGAAAGGATCAGAAGATTTATTAGTACTGAGTCTTGTAAAATAATATACAACTCTGTTATTATTTCTCGCATCAACTACTGCAGCTGCATTATATTTTTAGCTAATTAAGAAGAAATGCAATAATTGCATAATCGGATCAGTGCAATGCTGATGACCTTTAAGTAGAGAATATATTTCACTATTAATGTAGGAAAAATTTATAAGACAAATTGATACAAACCAACATGAGTACAAACACAAGAGTACAACATCATACAAGAGGAAAAGATAGACTGAGATTGCCATTCAGGAAGAAGACTAAATCTCAGAAATCGACGATGTACAGTGCAATGAAAATCTTCAAGCCAGATGATATAAGAAAGGAGGAGAAACTACATAGATTCAAAATTAAACTTGGCAAATATGTGCAAGATAACTTTTAGTAAAATTATAACATTAGATCATATGGATATATATTAGATTGATGCATTTTTTTGCGACGTTTTGTATTTTGAATTTGTCATAATATATTTTTTTAATAGAGTGAAAATAGGAAATTAAAATGCGCATCAAAAACCATACACATGTACGCCACATTATGCTGTACCACTTGGAGAAAGGGTGGAAAGTTGTTGAGTCACTTCGCGATCTCAACGATATTTTCGGCGAAGGAACGATTAGCGAAAGAGCATGCTGAGAGTGGTTTGTTCGCTTCAAAACTGGTGATACCAGCTTAGACGATAAGGATAGAAAGGAAAGGGTCAATTTTAATGACGAGGCCCTTCTGGCGGCTGTGGAAGAGGACGAATGTTGCACCACCTGGACACTGGGTGAGACCTTCAACATCGATCAGTCCACGATTATTTGTCATCTCAGAAAACTCAGTAGGGTTTAGAAATTGACTAGATGATAATTAAACATAATATGTTTTGAGTTCATTTTCGCTTTTGGTTATTTTACAAATTATATTGTATAATAATACAATATAATTTGTATTAACCTAACGTATGCACTAACTTACCATCACACCGTTTCCCGCAGGGGGTAGGCAGAAAGGATAGAACGCCACACTCTTCTGTCCTGACACATAATTTTCGCCTCATCCACATTCATACATTTTCTTATAGAAGTTCGCCGATTGTCGAGGCTTCTAACAGGACCATGCTCCAGTATCTGGTGTACCTGGTTGTGCCAAGTTTTCCGCGGACGTCCTCTACTTCTGGTGTCATCAATATTTGCATCATATATCTTTCTTAACATTCTCTCCTTTCTTACTCTCACTCTTACTCATTATAGTAACCTCAGCTTTACATTCTTATCTTATTTGTTCATTCATTACTCTTTCATAAATAGATTTGCCACGTATACACCTAAGTGATCTCATTTCCCCTATATTCAGTCTATTTTCGTTCTTATTCTTCCAGCTCCATGCCTCATTTCCATGCATCAGTGATGGTACCAGAACTCCATTGTGAACCGATAGTCTTGCCTCGGTTGGCAAGTCCCTAAATACGCTTTATTTGCAGATTCAAATTAACATTCAACGTTTGACGAGACGAGAGAGGTGCAAGACGGCGAATCTCTGAGATATGGTATGTACACGGGGACTAGAAAGCCGAGAGTTGTTTTGACAAAATCTCATGGAAGTAAAATCCGTATCTCAGAGATAGTCTCCAGTCGAGAATCTCTTTCGGCCATTAAACACAAAAGCTTCGAGTAACAAATACATACGTCAGTGTCGGTATCAGGACTCTATTGTGTATCGCTAGTCTTGCCTCAGGATAATTATGTATTGACATATGTAAGAAGTACATTAAGAATAAATAAATAATGAAGGAGTAGATGATGAAATAATCGAAGTATATTACAAAACATAGATCCTGTGTCTGGAAGCTGTTCAGATCGTCGATGTTATCATGACGTCATCTGTCCATAGCGTCGTCTTATCTGTTATTGTATTCAGCTCACTTTCACCTGATCTTGGAAATACGATTAACAACTATGACCCTGGTGTATTACTCCAGTTCATTGTCGAGTAATTTCGTTCCTTGTTTGATCGCAGATAGATATCTACAGCATTGACCTTTCTACGGTTTACCACATTTCTCTAAGTCAAGGCGCATAAGATACATCTCAGTTATTTGAAAATTCACTTTCATGTTAAAACATTTGTATATACCAGTATTGACCAATCAGATGAAAAATCTATGCATCGCTGTACTCATCTTCGACCCAAAATAATCTCATTTTCTAGTCAGTCATTTTATCCACTGTTCTAGATAGGGATTGTTGAAGTTGGACCTGTTACAGGATTGAAGAATTCGTGCGTCGTGCTGTCTACGACATAAGCAACATAAAATATTTCTAGAATACATTAAATTATAAGGCCCCATATACGACATTTCTTGTGTGCCGTATTTAACGAGAAAAAAAGAACACCAGCAAGCCGAATACCCCACCAGTTTCACATGTAAAAACACGTGTCCTAGTGAATAGCATGTTTGGTAGGTATTCTGCTTATATGAGACGGCTTTAAAATATTTTCTAAACGGTTCTAAATAATAAAACAATATACTGAGTTTTTATTGTCTCAATAAGTATCAGTTCGTTATTATATTATTTAAATTAAAAAAACTAGCTACTGAGAAAGAATAACAATACGAAGGAATACAAACTTTATTCTGTACGTAAATTTCCGGTAGCAACTAAGTTTTTTTTCTGTATATCTTTCTAATTGATTCATTAAATATGTATGTATTTCAATTTTTTTTAAATACCATTCATAATTTTTAAACAAATCTAATACCTGACATAAGTTATTATGATGATGAAAGATGTGGAAATTGATTATACGATTTATGGGCGAAATTATTGGGAAAGGATTTTTTTCTTAGATTAAGGCTTGTGGTTAAATTAAGCTATTATTTATGATATTTTGGTAAATTTATAAGCTTAACTTATTTCTAACGATTCTATATATTCTCCCGTGTGGCTGGACGGGATGAAATTGAGCGTTCAAAATAAGGTCAAATACCTTGGCCATATATTCAATGAAGATGGACAAGACGATGATGACATTCGATGATACGTTTGGGTAAATATCACATCACGGCGTTTCTACTGAAGAGCAACTTGTTTAAATCGTTCTTCACCGGCATGTATACCTGCGAGCTCTGGTCGAAATACAAGCAAGTGACGTATAACCGTCTCCGAATTCAGTACAACAACTCATGCAGAATACTGTTCGGATTGGCGCGTTATTGTAGCGCATCTACAATTTTTACCAAAGGCCGTATACATGGATTCGTTCCGCTTCTAAGACATCGAGTTGCTGGCATAAAGCGGCGGCTGGAGCTCAGCACCGCTCTCATAGAAAGCTGGTTCCCTGACCAGAGAATGGCAGCGCTTACAAAATAGCTACATATACAACAATGGCCGTGACTGAAGTAGTTATATATGTAATAATTATATTTTGTGTGTGAACTTTAAATTAACGTTTAATTTTTTTTGTATTTATTAATGTTTTCCTTGGTTTTCTTTTTTACAGCATATTTATTTCAAAACCTTTAATGTACAACTTAATATGTATTATCTTTATGGCGAATCAAGTTTAAAAAAAACCTGATCACGCTGGAATAAACACATTATTATTATTATTATAATTACTATTATATTATTCAATTTAAGACTGATTTTGTTTATATGAACAATAGACCATCCCAATTTTAGATAAAAATATAATCATTTTCTAATAAAGGATTTCAGATTTAATTAAAATTTATTTAAAAATCCGTTTTTAGCGTTATCTAACCGCAAAGTTATCTTGGCATCTGCATTATTTTGAATAATTAAAAAAATATCTTTAGCACGATGAACAGCTTGAAACTAAAATATAATCTTAATTACGTATATGGGTATGATACTTTCTATGAGCAATCAAAAACTACAAAGATTTTCCACGAGACTACCCCTAAATTATCTCCACAAGGTTTTACGGTTGACGAGCTACGTTCGTCCCCTGTACGATGGGCGACCGAATCGATTTTTAATTGGATGACGCCGTTGACTGCTTCGTTGACGTCGTCACGGCAGTCAGACTCATAGTCAGGGAGCACCCTGAAGCGGCGGACGCGAAGAATCGATTACCAGGGGTTGGTTTGAGTAAATATTGAACACACAGCAGACTCGGTCGATCGTTGCCATATTCAAAATAATGATTTTAAATGTAGTGATGTCAGGTATGCAGTTTGCAACGGTATGCGCAAACCTGTCGTTGAATTTGGCAACCTCGTGCCGAACGAGTTTTTCAGTTATAAGAGTTATTCTTCATGGAGGGTGAAAATTATGTTCCAGGCCGATGTTATTTTTAAATATCTACGATATAAAAGATATGTATGTAATTTTATTTTTATTTATCGATTACTTAGTTTATTACAATTATGTAAAAAATATGATATTGTCAAAATGGTCGCTTCTGGCAGCGGCACAAATGCGTGCTTCTTTAACCATATTTTTCATATAACATTCTCGCACATTTCGCGTGTCATTTCAGCAATTTCATTTCAAATATTGTCCTGTAGCGTCGGATAGTCGGAAGCTGTCGTCAAATCAGGTGATCGAAAAGGCCAGTCGATATCACTTTGAATTGACATTATGCGGCCGTGAAATATCTCTCCCAAAATTTCAAGTGTAGCTCGGGCTATGTGTAAGGTGGAATCATCTTATTGCAAGCATAATTGACCTGATTCAGCCACTAAGAAGTTTTCTAACATGTGATGATAGCGATCATCATTAATGGTTACAGCATTGCCATTATTATTTAGATAAAATGTTTTAATGACTTTAACACCCTGTTGAGGCGTTAGATACTCGACAATAAATTGTAATTAACTATTCTTTGTGATTAAGAAATTAAAACTGACAAATGTTTGTCAAACCAAAATTATGGTGAAACAAAATTGGCCTGGAACATAATATTCACCCTGTAGTTTGATCAATGGTAAGTGTCGTGGTCGCCTGAAGTGTCTAACACTCTTTGCACAATACGTCTCCATTCTACCCGGTCTTGAGCTATGTTGATCACAGCGTTTAAAGAGAACACTGTTAACTCCGTTTTTGGTCTATCCATCTTCCAGAAGACCGTCCTCTTCCTCGCTTTCCCTCAATTGTCCCATCGTTTCTTCTTGAAACATGTCCAAAGTATATAAGAATCCTTCTCCTGCATGTTGTCGATAATCTTTCTGTAAGGAAAGCGGTGTCTATGCGTTTCACGGTTTCGATAGTATCCAGTATATCCCTTACCTGCTTTCTTGATGTCCATGTTAGTTAAGGACAGTTGGAGGGGGGATCCACCTTTTCCCGGTACAGGTTTAGAAGCTAGGGCTTCCTTGTCGGTCCCCCTCATCAAAGCTAATAAAAATACGCGACTTCAATTTAATAAAATATTCAAGTTTATGCAAAACGAAAAAAGAAAGGAAATTCAATGCGGTTATTAGCAATTTTCGCTAATATTTTAAAGTTTAGGACCTCCAGCGTACTGTCAGATTCATAAAAAACATATAACATAAATCCATAGAACATAGTTTTACATATATAATAGATGGAAAATTGATGAAAAATTAAGGTGCAGTAGTTCAAGACAGACACTCAAGGATCCATTTATCAAAAAAAAATCCCAAAAGAGGAAATGACACAAAATGGATTGGTCACACTTACATGGACTGACTAACGGAGTAGAAAAACACGAGGTAGGAGAGGGAGAAGTAAGTGCGTAGATGGAGATACTCACCTACCTAAGGAGCTCCAACGTGTCACCCATACCACGTTGTCCATTAACTAATATATATATAAGACATTAGTGATGTTATGTGCTGAAAATTAACCCTTCAAAAAGGTTATTGCAGGTGCCATATCTGAGTGTGAGTATCGTCCAAGAGAGAACCTTGCCTCTTCTGATAAGTTTCCATTAGCAATTACAAAATCAACCACCTATCGATATCTTCCGCAGCCTTTCCGTTCCTGTCGAATACACCACAATAGCGAGATAAAATCAAATAAAAAATTGTGCAGTTGCCTAATGGCCGGGCACCGGATTAATTGGTTAATTTAAACATCAACTGAACTTGTTAGCGACACGTTCCGGCCGCTGATTGGACGCGCCCCCCGGGGCCCCCGGGGCTCCGCTCGGCGGGGGGCCCGTACTAAATATTCTAATTACGGCCGGAGTGACTAACCGCAGCCCACAGCTGATGATGGTATCGGCGTGGTGTTGGGTTTGCTCGCTAGGGGAGAAAATTGAATTAAATTGAGCTATTTGCGCGCCCTTTGGATTTACAACAATTTCAATATGTTGATAGCGTGCCGGATGACGCAGGAAGCTTTGCAAGAGTGTCTGAACAGCAATTATCTATTAAATAATGAACAGGTTAACCAAAAAATCCCAACAACAATTATCTATTAAATAATGAACAGGTTAACCAAAAAATCCCAACAACAATTATCTATTAAATAATGAACAGGTTAACCAAAAAATCCCAACAACAATTATCTATTAAATAATGAACAGGTTAACCAAAAAATCCCAACAACAATTATCTATTAAATAATGAACAGGTTAACCAAAAAATCCCAACAACAATAAACTATTAAATAATGAACAGGTTAACCAAAAAATCCCAACAACAATTATCTATTAAAACGAAATAATGAACAGGTAAACTAAAAAATCCCTTCCGACTATTTATGACAGAGTAAAGAATTAAGAAATAAGGAAAAAATGTAAAGCTGGTGTCAGTATAGTGAGTGAGATTAAAAAAGGATAACTTAGGTGGTTCGGTCATATGGAACGGATGAATGAGGAGAGAATGGGGAGAAAGATACATGATGCAAGTGTCGATGGCACCAGAAATAGAGGACGTCCAGGTAAACCAGATAATGGAGGATGGTTCTGTTAGAAGCCTCAACAATCGGCGAGCTTGTATGAGAAGATGTATGAATGTGGATGAGGCGAGAATTGTGTGTCAGGACAGAAGAGTGTGGCGCTCTATCCTTTCTGCCTACCCCCACGGGGAAACGGCGTGATGGTAAGTAAGTAAGTAAGTAAGTAAGACATTGGATAAGAACTAAGTAGATTTCGTTCTTGTGTGATGTGAAACGATGGTACCCTGTAGGTGCAACTGCATTTTTTCTTTTGCCAGTTTTTAAACAGCAGCCATTTTGAAACAAATTTTTGGATCTGGCTGGGTAACGTACTCGGCCGAGATATTTACAAGATATATTTTTCAACAATAGTTGCCATGCAACTCCCACCGCTCCAACAATTTCAACCATCCATCGAGATTTGGTAATTTTTCTAATGTTTTACCCATCGATTACATATACAGGGTGGCCCAAAAAAAGTGAGAACATTCCGAAAAATGTGATATCAAAATTAGTTTATATTGTGTACTAATTTATTTATTTACATATTTACCTATATCACGTTTTATTTCAACAATTTACGGTCACCATCTTTGATTATTAATTTTCCAGTTTTTTTTATGTTTGTTTTTTTCAAATTGTTGCCCAGAATGACAAAAATCACCGCAGAAGACCGTATTCTGATCAAAAATTTGGGAATTCAAAAACGTCGAGGTGCTAGAAAAATGGTCAAAGAGTTTCAAAACAAAGCCTGAAGTATAACTAGATATTACAGCAGGACGGAGCTCCATCTCACACAGCCAGAAACACAATCAACTTTCTTCGTCGTGAGAATGTTAATTTCATCGAGCCAGGCATGTGGCCACCGAACAGCTCAGATTTAAACCCAGTAGATGATGCAGTATGGGGTGTTTTGATGATTTCTGATTAGCTAAATTATTGTGAAAAGTAGTTACATTAAGAATTATAATTAATTATGTTATGTTTTGAAATAACTCATGTGTTTTATTTAGATTTATTTATAAAGAATTTATAAATTCTTGTGAACTTGACAGAAGAAGAACCTTTCTACAAAGAAGAAGTGTCTGCTCATCCCATAAACCCAGTTCCTACAAAGGACGTTACCATGAGACATATTTTACTAGTATTGTACCACCAGAAACTTTTATTTAAATTTATAATATTGAAAGGACTATTTATAAACATGCAGCAAAAAATATTATTCGAGTTTTTCAATAAAAAACAAATAATCTGTTTTTTATAATACCCTCAGTTTATTTCATCCCTCTGTTTACATTTGTTTTTATTGGTCCCTTCCAAAACTTAAAATCGGGGTTCCACTGTTCATAAATACTTTTATATGCACTATATTAAAAATAAGACAGAACACTATGTTTAAACCCATATTTATTGATAAATCATGGTATCGAAACATCCTGATTTATTTATATAATTCTATAATAGATACCCACCTGTCGTATGTTCAATAATAATTTATTCGAAACCCGACATACATCAATTCGTCACATTAACAATTTTAAATAAGAAATTGCCATCTACTCAGATGCGTGCACACGGATGAGAATTGTCTTGGATACGAGTAGTGTTCCGAATTCGTAAACACGCTTTTCGTGCGTCTTTTCGAATCGGTCGTGACCCATGCTGTTGACACATTTTCGCATCCAAATTCCCATCAATATATTGAATTGTGACCTTGACGTCAGCAGACGTCAAGTTGATCGATATTTGTTCAATCTCGTGATAGCATTCGCGGTGTGGATATTCAGCTCCAGTGCACCAACACTGTATTTTATATTGTATTTTGATCACGTATTGTTTGTTGTTTGTGTACCATGGGTGAACTTGTGACATCGCCATATTCAAGTAGAATCGGATATCGGCTCATCCGCGTGCCATTTGCGTGATCTCGGCGACGACTGCAGGGATTACGAAGGAGTCATATACAAGGTAAGGCGAACAGTCGTTCCGAATTCCGGTTCCCGAGATCACCGGTCCTTATCCCCTCACCGACCTCATCCTGTACTAAGGTTTCCGTACTTCCTTCCCCACCCAGCGGTGATTCCGATTCACGACCGGAATTTTCGTTATCCATTACGCGAGACGCGCGACCCGGAGATGGCGCAATTCGTTCATTAGATCCTATCGATCCGAATTTATAGTTCGAAATCAGATAGTGCACAGTTAAACGCGAAACATTTAGATGTTTAGCGACAAATCTTTAAGATGAGAACGAATTCATAAGTCACTTCGCGCTGAACTACACGTCATTTCGTTTCGAGTAGAATCTCCGAGAGAAATCTTATTCTATTGAGATTTACTGTCACAGTAGTAGTCAAACGAATAGCTTATTGGTCTAGCGGTTAAGATGCTGATCTTTTTTACCGGTTTAGAAGTTAGGGCTTCCTTGTCGGTCCTACTCATCAAGTCTAATAAAACTACATGACTTTAATTCAATTACATATTGAAGTATAAGCAAAACGAAAAAGGAGAAGAAATTCAATGTGGTTATTAGCTATTAAAATTTATAATTTAGACCCTCCAGCGTCCCTTAAGGCCTGTCTTTATTCATAAAAAATCATATAACATAAATCCATAGAACATAGTTTTACATATAGATGGAAAATTAAGGTGCAGTAGTTCAAGGGATCCACTCATAAAAAAATACTCCCAAAAGAAGGGATGAGATTTAGTCACACTAACACGGACATACTAACGGAGTTGCAAAACACGAGGTATGGATAGTGAGAGGCAGGCGCGTAGGTCGAGTCCTGATTACCCACCTAAAGGGCCCCAACGAGTCACCCATACCCGAATAAATTCCTTATGTAAAATAAGATTCGTAATTAGGTTTGCATTCCTGGGCGGGCGGTGTCTAAGTCTAGTCAAACCATCAATTCCACGGAATATGGTCAGGCATATGTTCCACTCTCTCACATGTACACCGCGGGGCATCCACAAGTCTAAACTCAAACAGTTTACTCCAAAATTGTCCATGCCCGTTCTGACGTTCTGACGTTAAAAATGTTAGATGCTGGCTTAGTGATCTAGTGGTCGGGGATTAGTCATATTTTCATGATACATTTGAAAAAATACAACCTGCATTCCGATTGATGTAACATGTACTCCGTGTACGCTATACATAGACATATTTTATATATATATGGACATATTTTTAATATTTCAAACATAAATTACTTCCGAAACGATATGGTTACGCGGGCATACAATTATTTTTCATCACCGGTGGTAAATGTAACAATTTGTCCGTTTTAAATACACTCCTGTCGTCTATTGTCCGAGCCATTGTTTCCGTCGGAGCCTCCAACAGCGACAACACGGGGTCGGGCACGGCAAACACGGGGCTTATTCTACACGAGTGGGTTTTGAATTAAGAATGCGAACACTCCAAAGGGTTGATGCGTGACGGGTGAGTACTCATCGAAGGACAATCGAGGGATGATACCCATTGTGCGGTGGGGTTGTTGTTCTGCTCGGCGCGTCTCATTATTCAACGCCATTCATCAATCGTGTCAAAGGCTCTTTTGTCATTCTTGATCATTTATTTATTGAGGGTTCTACAAATTAAACGTGCTATTTTTATTCAAAAGTAAAAAAAACGTCTCATACGTCTCATACGTATACTTAAAAAAAAAAAATTCTGTAGACTAGGTCTGTTATACCCTATAAGAATTGTATATCTATTCGAAAAATTGATTTTTTTATTATATTTATATACATTTTATATATTTTTATTTCTTTCTTAGTACTTCATCTAACATCTCCTAATCTAATTTTTCTAAATAAAAAAAAATGTGTTTAACTATGTAAAAGGCAATCCCTGCCTCAAAACTGTCATGCAGTGTGTCAAAAAATAAAATTAAATCGAATATATATGTATTAAAGAAGAAATAAAAAAATATGAGTGTAACATATTAACTCTGAATAACATATTTTGCTGATATCTTCATGAATGCGTTATTTTGCTTTATGTAAATATTTCTTCCTCATTGGTTCAAACAGATACAAAATACCTGTAACAACTTCTTATCATCACTCGCGCTGTATAAAGGCCTCCCCAAGTGTCTCCCATTTCATTGTATTCGTCCAACGATTGTCCGTCCTCCGAGCGACGTGTCCTGCCCATTTTTTTACAGGTGACATGCATCGGTTCCACTCAACAAAGTAAAAATAAAAAAATCTATATATGTTGAATACTAATTGAATGTATTAATTTGAAAGATATTATTGTTATTGCGCTACCGGGATTCGATCCTGGATCTCTTTCCAAACCAGGTGCATTATCCAATTATGCTACAGCGACATTATTTTTGACGACAAATTTTCGAATCTATATGTTACACTTTTTCTAATTAATACATTTAATTAGTATTTAAAATGTCACATAACTATGTTTTGAATAATTACAACTTCACAATAAGAACGTGTTCTCCTAACAATAATTTTTTTTTTTAAATTGATTGATTTGAATCTACCGCATTCTGTATTTGCGATGCAAATGGTGTCTTATGTGATCGCAGCGATCCACTGTGCCACAACGCACCAGTGACAGATGAGCGCGGCCAAACCGGCGACGGGCGGCTTATCTCCGCGGATGATTGCGTGTGGCAAGTACATACTTACGGGGCTGCTTCGCGGCCTTATTGTCCGCGCGCGTCACGAGGGGCTAAGCCTCTATCTGTCAACAACTGTGATTGGAACGGCCACCCACACCCCCCTAAGAAGGATGCTTATCTGCAAACATTATTATTTTGCGGTCTCATTCCACGCATGTTGTTATGAATGTCACGAAATATTCTGAATTATGAAATGTTCCGTATTATGAAATATTCCATATTATGAAATATTCCATATTATTAAATATTCCGTATTATTAAATGTTCCGTATTATGAAATATTCCGTATTATGAAATATTCCGTATTATGAATTTTTCCGAAAATTTACATTGACTGAATCATCTAACGCGACTTTTCATACCCTTCAGAGCAACTTTTTAGGAAATTTCAGGTTTTTGATATAAGACAATTATAAATATGTGCTGAATATACTAACTAGCTTTCATTGAAAAATAAGCGCCCCATCTGTGAGGACTGAAAGATAATATCCCACAAAAGAAAATAAGCTTAAAATAGTTTCAAGAATGAAAAATACTTTTGATCAAAGATTATTCATCTTTCAAGCTCCCAGAAATCCAATCAAATTGGAAATAAAATTATAACTTTAAGTAAGATTAAGGCTTTTAAAAGGGATGTTTCAAATTGGTTGTCGCAATTAGGAAGATCAGATACTGAGAGTAAACTGTTTTATATAATGAAATTATTCTTATAACTGCATTTTATGTATTTTGATCTTGCATATTTCCCTTTACATTGTATGTACTTATATTCTACATATTGTAATAGTTTTTTTGTCTCTTTATATATATATATATGTATATATATATATATATATATATATATATATATATATATATATATATATATATATATATATATATATATATATATATATATATATATATATATATATATATATATATATATATATATATTAAGTATTTTTACGTTTACTTGCCTTGTATGTAACGTATTTTTTTCGATTTGTGTTTTGGTACCATGTTTCAGTGACCACTGGCCTTATTATAGTTTTATATATTAGCAGTTTGATTCGTTGACTATTTTTGACTCCAGCAGTTTTTTACAGACAAATAAGCTTCTATTTCCAACTAAAAGGCGAATTTTCTATTTAGTAAATATTATTTTTATTAATATTAATAAACGATTAAATACTTTCCAATAATATCGGTCTGGCGTGTTATACCTACCATTAAATGTATATAGAGAGGTGTTCGCCTAGTAGGGCGGACTTGGAATTTGTAAAAAAAAAATGTACTGCATTACAAAAAAATTATATTGTAAAATATTATTATTAATTTTAGATTGCAATTATAAATACATACAAATGTAGCAGTGGCGTGCAGTAGGTATAGATTTAGATTATGCTGTTACCAAGGGTATAATACATATAATATATGTACTACAATATATGTTGTACGTACGATTATGAACTTTCGTTTAACCAACGTCTTTAGACAAAATGAATACATCGTTTATATGACTCTACCATGTATATATTTGTAATTTTTAAAATACTATTAATAGTGCTTTTAAAGTTAAAGTTTTAACGTAAAATAATACTATCTTACCCATATAAAAATCAATATAAAAATATATGGACGTTATTAAGAACACTTTTTATGACCGAACATGATTCTTTTATTGTTTGAAAATCCTTAACGTAATAACTAAACGAAATAATAATAATAATGTACCTCGAACGCAAAAAACAGCCTAAAAATCAACACTTAAAAAACAGTAAGAGAGTAAAATTTGCGAATTAGTAAAAAAGGAAGTAGACACTTCAATAATTCGCACGCAGTCTTAAGCCTTTCTAATGTTATTCTGTTAAAAAAAACAGCATAGGTAACGACTCCATACAAAACGGATATATCGAAAGAAATTTTGAATTCAGTAAATAACCAATTATATGACTCGATTAATTCACTTGCTTAAAGATATAATAGAGTAATATAAATAGCACTATGGGTTTTTAGAACTAAGCAATTAAAGCCTCTGCTGGTACACAGATGGCGCTAATTGTAAAATAATGTTTCCGTTTATGTAAATCCAATTATTTAATCTGTATTAGTTTCCCAGAATTTTTAGTTATGCATAGCTTTTTTGCTTGTATGCGCTGCACGCCCCTGATAATAAATAATAAAAATAAATAAAAGGTAATAAATAAACCAAAAAACGTAAAAACAGCGTATTGATAATTTTCTCATATCTTCTTATATACATTTTGCATTGGGGAAAAAAATCTGTTACGGCACTGTTCATACGGACCGTATTGCCACCACTTGACTCCGATCTTCTCCGAAAGGAATTTAATATACGAGCCACGCGGCGCCCGCAAATAGGGGATGACGTCAGCATGCACCAGTGCGAAACGCAAATACCCGATGCGTCCGTTTAAATTGATCACACTTGAAATGGTCGCTCGTCATGTTCTCCCTGGTGTTTCGGTTGACTGGAGCTGAAGTGACGGTCAGATACGGAGTAGGTTTACAAAATTATACAAACTAGTGATTATGTTTCGAAAATCACCCATTCGTTGAAACGCTCCGTTATTATTCCACATTTTTCAAATGAATACAAAGTATTGTAGGAATCATGTGTAATATTCTTATTTCTTAATCGGCGATGGCCAGTTGGTCAGTCAACATCTTCCACGTTGGTCCCTCCCGACTTCTTAATTATACTCTTCCACATTTCTCGAGGTCCTGCAGATCTTACGGCTGTCATAACATAAATGTATGTAGCTCTTTTAACTTATTTGGTCCAATTCTCCGTGGTCCACCTCAACAAACTGCCCTTTGAAGTTCAGTCCCTGATATCCTCTGATTACTGTCTAACTACTTGGGTTCCAATTCCTTGTACGTGAAACTCAATCTTTCCAGGTAACAATATATTTTTATTACAACACGTTATGCAGTAAATATAAATTATACATGCAGAGATAGAATAGTTATTCAGAAGAAGCTGTGATGGAAGAGAGCCGTTCTCTCAGAGACGGCCTCTTATAAGGTTCGTCCCCTCACCACTCATCTGCTCGCTTTAATGACACAGACACACATACATTTACAAAGTGACAGTTCTCACAATATGTTTCTAGGTTCATGATTCTATACCATATAAAAATATAGAGTACACCAGAGACTGTATGAGCCTGACCTTTGTTATCTTGGAAATACCGCGGTTTTTCCATATTTCTGGACATATAACATATGAATCCTATATTTTCTTTGAAATATTATATACAGAGATACTAGTAATTTGACACATTATTTTAAAGACGCAATGGTAGGGATTGTAAATAACCGATTTAGCCCCATATCGGCTTTTGAGAAAGTTGCCTATTTTGGAAAAGAAAATTTATTTTTAATCTGCCGCTCAGAAGTCTTAGCAAATTGTACGACTTTTATTATTCATAATAACGCGTGAGTATGTTGGCTAAACATAATAAAAAAAAATACAAGCACACATGGGGGTAGTTTTAAAAAAATTTAACTTTAAAGTTAAAATTGCGTCTTTAAAGGGATGTTTCAAATTATCAGTAACCCTGTATATTATGATGCAGTGTTCTTACGATTTAAGCCAATATATATTTTATTGTGAAGTTAGAATTTGAGAACATAGATTTTAGTACAAATTAAATTAATCAATAAGAAAGTTATATAAAAAAATATATTAGTTACTACAGGAATTCGAACTCGAACCTTTTCTTATCCTGAACCTGAACCGTGCTGACCATTTCACTACGGTCAACCGATTACATTTATACTTAAATTATTATTTAAGGTGATAGCAAAAAAACTATGGTGTCAGATCGTCAAATAAGTACCTACATAATACTGATTTAATTGTATTAGAATTGAATGTAATTATTTATATTATAATATACTTTATAATTTATATGTATGCATGTAAGAATGTTCTCAAAATTAAATTTTATTACAAATGAAAAACCTTATTATTTAAGAGCGTGCGATATTTATAAATGTCTATTTTTATGTCTCATTCGTTGCCGTCAGCAGAGCAGTGGTTAGTATATCCTGTCACGCAAGAGACCGGGGTTCGGTTCTAAGTCATTTTGAAGCAAAATATATTATGTACTTAATTAAGACGCCTTTTTTACATCATACACAACCATGAAACATATTCACAGCGTTCTTCAATTATTTACAAGATTTCCTGATACTTATATATTTTTAATATAGTGCATAAATATTCATCAGCAGTGGCGTGCAGTAGGTATAGATTTAGGTTATGCTGTTACCAATGATATTATTCAATCATATATAATAAAATATATGTACTTTCGTTTAACCAACGACTTTGGACAAAATAAATCCGTCGTTTATACGACCCTACCGTGTATTTATTTGTAATTTTAGAGTACTGTTAATAGTGATTTTAAGGTTTAAGTTTTAACGTAAAATACTACCTTCTTAACCATATAAAAAATGTATGGAGGTTTTTAAGAACACTGAACATGATTCATTTATTGTTTGAAAATCCTTCACGTAATTACTAAAGGAAATAATTATTTCTATTAAAGGTTATCGTAGGAAATAGTTCTGCCAATTGCGAATTCAAATCCATGCACCAAATTTAAATAACTATAATGAAATCAACACGTTAAAAACAGTAAGATAGTAAAATTCGTGAATAAGTAAAAGAGGAAGTAGACACTTCAGTGATTTGCACGCAGTTGTAACCCTTTCTAATATTATTCTGTTAAAAAACAGCATAGGTAACCGAAAGGGATTTTCAATTCACCAAATAGCCATTTATATGACTTGAGTAATTCACTAGCTTAAAGACAGAACTGAGTAATGTAAATAGCACGATGCGGTGAATAAAAAGAGAGCGCCATGAGAACAGCGGTGAGTTTTTAGAACTAAGCAATTAAAGTTTCTACTGGTACACAGATGGCACTAATTGCAAAATAATGTTTTCGTTAATGTTAATCCAATTTTTTTATTAATATTTGTTTACCAAATTTTTTAGTTGTGCACAGCTTTTTTTTACTTCTATGCACTGCACGCCCCTGCTCATAAGTACCAATATATATGTATATAATATTTTCTTATATAAAAAATATTAAAATTCTATTTTTTACTATAACTTATCTTGTACAGTTTTTTCTGCTTTCTTATATCGTTTAGCATTACATTTAATATATTTGCTTAATAACAGTGTCGGCACTCTGACACCATTATAGTCCGTTACAAACAACATAAATGACGTGTGCGTTAATGTCCGTTGCAAACTCAATTGTGCGTTTGATGTATGCACACGATTTGGCCAGATCAAAGCCTTTTCATCCCCGCCTTTGGGGTCGTAGGTCTGCCCGTTGCGGCCGACAGCCGTCGGCTCCTCTTGCGCGGATTAATCCATCCTGTAGCCTTAATCCAGCGGGCTTTGATCAAAGAGGGCGGTGGTTGATCTCTGTAGAACGGGGGTGGACGCCAGAAATCACGTGACCATAGAGGAGTTCATACAAGGAGATATACAAGATTGATGTTTCGTTGAACAATTCATTGCGGTATATCATCAGGGTATTTTTTATAAGAAAGCCAACATTTCATTAAAACTAACAAAATTTAAACTTTATGGTTATTCACGGTTTATCAAGGGCGTGCACTGCATACAAATAAATAAGCTGTGCATTACTTAAGATTCTGTAGAAATAAATATAAATTAAACAATCGTTATCTTCTAAAAAGACCCTATGAAATTCAGATTGGCGTAACTAACGACTAGAGTTTTAATTCCGACAGTCCTTCGCGTGCAAAATCATAACGATGCTGCGAGATGATTTGCTTGTGCTAATGACAAATTTATGTCTGGCAATTTTTTGTAGTTTTCAAGCTAGTTTTTCATAATATACTCTTTTTTTGAGAAAGGGATTATTTTGATTGACTGTGACTGTGTGACTGAACGTTTCTTCCATGGTGTATTCCAAGATCATTTCGTTGTTTGTATTTCGTGACCATTATTAATTATTAATTAATTGTATTTCGTGATCATTATTAATTATACTTTTAAAATGAGCAATATTAACTTTGTGGTTAAAATTCATATTTTTTATTTATTATCTTAGTTTTATTAACCACTGAATTGAGTTTAAATACATCTACCGGTTTCGAAAAATACCATTTTCTTCTTCAGAATGTCATAACTAACTAAAAATATATATCATTGTTTCTTCACCAGAATCTATTTTTAATTTTTTTTTAAAAAAATAACAATTATTTAAAAAATAAATTTAGTACCTAAAAATATAATATATAATTAGCTTACCATCATGTCGTTTCCTTTTCAATTACGTACATATTTTCAAACATCGAGTAGTAAAATCTATTCAATAGAATGGCCATTTTTCTTAATTTTTGGGTATAAACAATGACAAGTTGATAAAAACGAACATTTTCGACACATACTAATTTTCAACTTTAAAATAGTCATACAGTTAGGAAATTCGGTTGCTTAGATTATCACTTTTTTCGGTCGCTCTCCAATCAAATGCGTAGCGTTATGTTCAATAACGACGATAACTTCAGAAAGCAGGTCGATAACTATTTTGATACCAGACCAGCCGATTTTTATAGAAAGGGTATCAAAAATTTGATTGAAAGATGGGATGGAATCCTGAACAATAATTGAAAATGCATCATTGTTCAGTTAATGTTGTAATTTTTGTTAAATAATTTGATTTTATATTAAATAATTGAACAAAACCACAAATACTTATTAAACAATCCTGATTTATATACACCCTGTATATATTGAGTATGAAATTTCAAAATTTTTAAAATTCCGAAATTATCACAAATATAATTTGAGAACTGAAAATATTATAACGAATCCCGTATTCTAAATATATAAAAATAAAATATTGTTACAATCACAGACTAACGGTTGCGTAATAAGTTGGTAATCGCAGAAAAATAGGGGTGTTCCTAGAAAGCTTTGTAGAGAGATAACGCCTTCATGAAAAGAACCAATGCACTCGGCCAGCATTTAAACCGATGTCCGAAAACTGGCGGATCAGTATTGAGATTTGTTTTGTCGAGTGCAGCAGTTTGGTATGTAGTGTGTATTTAGTTATTCTGCCATGGTTTTATCGATATTTTTTAACAAGGTAAATTGGAGCAGTTTTAATTTAATACCGTTATTTGATATATATTAATATAATATACTCGTAATATGAATTAATCCTCAAGAAAAAACAGTTTATTTTTAGTTTTTAGTTACAAAAATAATATTTTTTTATACAATAAATAATAGTGAATTTATTATCTTAAATAGCTGTTTTTTATTATTAGTATTGACCAAAAAATAATGTAGAATTTCGAATTTTTTATTTTGTCAAAATTCCTTATCCCGTATTCCAATAAAATATAATGTTAATAAAAAATAAAACCTTTCGGTGGGCCAATATTCAATCCCTTCAGCCGCATTCATGTCCTTTGTATCCGGCGACATTTGTCGTTAAACAGCCATGACATTCATCTAACCACCTTCGCGCACCCCACTCTACTCCCCCTGGGTTGTCCTTTAATCACTCCTGCCACCCCCTCCCCTCCGACATGTGTCATTACCATCCCCCTGGTTAAAAACTGCGCGGGTAGAAAAAAGTTATTTCGCGCCCAATTTGAGGTTGATTTAAAAAGCAATTTGTTTTTTTTATTCACTCGTAAATGTATAAATGTGGGGGTGAGTTAGCCCGGCGTTCGGGAGAGGGAAGATTATGTAATTATGGTATCAAAATTGAACATTTTAAAGATATTTAAATAATTTAATTTATGATTTTTAAAATGATTACAAAATGCTTTGATTTGAAGTCATGTGACTATGCGGACTTCATACAAGCAGAGACAAGAGATGAGCCACGAAGAGTTTGCAATGTATTGTAATTAAAATGACCAGTATTTAAAATTATAAATGAAAGAAAATAAAAAATGTATTTATCGAAAATATATATCATTTGCTACCCCTCAACGCACATCAACCAATTACACTAACTTCAACTTTATTTTGTAACTAATTAAAATCTGAAATTGCAACTTCACTTATCTGTTTAACGGACCTCGGATATCATGTTGGCAATCATCACATTGTCCACTGCGGCCCCGAAATGCTCTACAGTAGACTTCTTCAGGTTCAGCCGTGATGTTCTCCTTCTTACAGGGTTCCGACTTTCACCAATCATCCCCTGAATTATAAATGCAAGATATACTACATTTCTGAAATCCGAAATAAATCCGAAACATTGTCAGATTTTTATTGTTTTAAATAGGTACATTATTTTTTTTGTAACTCTATCCATTCAGCATATTTTGAGCTTATTTTGTTGGTCCACATCTCAACGTCTTGGGATACTTTTCAGTGCCGAAAATGAATACCAAATTGCCACTAGACCTTAAAGGGTCTAAAGTGATTAACTAATTTGTTATTTGTACTAACCTAACTACCTATACATTTTGTCTCCAACTATATTATAGACTTTTTTATAACTTTTGACTGTACTTTGACAATATACAACTTATAAAAACTGTACAAGTAGTAGCTATAGAACAGATCACGTCTAGTAAAGTAATTAATTACTTTTATTTTCATATGTACTATTTATGCAAATAAAATAAAATAAAATTTCTGCCTTCTCGGCATCCTGCAGACCTTAGAGTCGTCCTTCAGTGTGACCCACAGCAATAATCTTCTCCAAGGAATTTTCATTTCCCGCAAGATGTTCAAAAATTGAAGGATTCATCTTAGTCTGAGAGTCTATCCTTGCTGTTTAGTTCATACAAAATTGAGACATTCGTGCGTCTCCAGCGCCACATCTCAAAATTATCGAGAATCTAGACAATTTAACTAGAAATATACTTAATAAATAGGGTTGGGCTCCCATAAGACGCGGCGAACAGTAACTAATGTTTGTTCTCTAACTTTTTAGTAAGGAAACATATAGAACTGTCAATGAAATATTACAAAGAGGTCTACTCCATGCGCGCGTACAAGCGAGTTAATATACAGAATATACAGTCTACGGGGCTATAAATCGAATATCTAATTGGTCATGAAAGTGAGTCTTTATTTGGTTAGGGGTCGGTCCCTGGGGTGGGTTTGTGGCTCGGCCCGAGGGGGATGTAATCACTGGTTGCGCCCGCCGCCGCGGCAGAGGGTAGATAACTATCTCCATACTTTAATGGCGCAGGTAAGTAAGCTAAAAGTTTTGTTACTAAAATCAACACGTTAATTGATTGAAAGGATCCAGAGAAAGTTTCATTACGATTCATTGATTTTAAAATAAATATACGCCCTGAGGATATCAATTATGATTATCTTCTTAGCCGTCTGAAATTGTTAAAATTATCAGTGACACGTACGATGACCGACCTTATATTTCTATACAGGATCATCGATGGTATGATAGACTGCCCCCAGATTGCAGACAGGTCTGCTTGACTTTCACGAGACACAATTCATTGTGTTATTACAGTGGTAATGTCAGAACTCGTGCATTGGCTAACTCCGCTGTCCCCAGAATGCATTCGTTGGGGAATGACTATGCGGAGGTAGTCGACATTTTTACTGTAATTTTAACTCTTTATAAGACTACATTATTACAATTTTTTGTGTCTCAACTCAATAATGACGGATAAATTGCTTTACTTCACATTTTATATTTATTTAAATATTTAATTTTGATTAGAAAAAACTTTTTTTTTCTTTATGAATTGATTGCATATCTGATGAAATTTTCTATTATTTTATTATATTAATGCCTGAATAGAGTGTGTATAATAATAATAATATATTGCGATATTGCATTACGGCAGTGCATTATGCGCCGTCTCCACAGTTGAGATTTCTCTCAGAGATTCGACTTAAGTGTGGCGTGAAGAGCTGTACTTAAAAAAAAACTTATGTATTTAATATACATGTACCATACAACCCCTGCATGGATCACGTCTTTCTGGTTCGAAAACAATATTCATAAATATAGTTAAATAAATAAAATACTGAAATATGATCCTGTTAAAAGCCTCAATAATTGAGAATTGTGTGTCGGGATAGTGTTGTGCTCTATCATCTCTGTTTATCCCCGCGGAGAAACTGCATGATAGTAAGGGAGTTTTATTTAATTAAATAGACAAAGTCAAAAATCTCCCCGGTGTAGAATCGAACACGGTCTACCGCGTGACGAGCGGGCATACTGACCACTGCACCGCCAACGGATGCGAACGAGGCGTGAAAATAAACGTTTACAAATTAAGCTTGTTATTAAGTTCACCAGGGGTAATAATATTAAAATTAAATTAAATCTAAGTATTAAAATATTTCGTTAGTAATGTATTAATAATAATCGTATACATCAACACAAAAAATGGCACTGATTACTTATATGATAATTTGACACCTTTCATATCTTTTTTTAAAAATACAAATTAAATATATTAATTAGAAAAATGTATATATAAAATAAAGATATTTGGATGGATGTATTAATTTGAAAAGTATAACATATAAGTTCGAAAATTTGTCGTCATTGCACTGTGTTGGTAGAGCATAATCGGTTAATGCACGCTCCCCGGATAGGAAGAGATCCAGATTCGATCCCGGTAGCAACAACAATATTTTTCAATAAAATATATTTTAATAAAATATATTATAATTAATACATTTAATTTGTATTTTTTTTTAAATATCACAGACCTATGTTCTGAATAATTATAATTTCACAATAAGAATGTGTTCTACCCCATCCTAAATGCAGCCTTAAATAATATAGTTAAACATACGTTTTATAAATATATATATATATATATGTATTATAATTCTTTTGGGAGTCTCGTAGAAAAATATTCTACGTAAATTATATAGATATATTTCTACGTACCTATATATAATACAAGTATGTAATTATGTTTAGCGTTAGGTTTGTAATTGAACATATTTGTAACTAATTTAAAAAATATATATTAAGTACTTTGATTAGTTTAACGTCGATTAACGTCTGGTTTCGATACTACTATATCTTCGTCCGGACAGACGTACACTGATATTAAATTAATCAAAGCGAATTATATAAATTTTGTCCCTTTTTTTAAATTAACAACGTAATTATTCAATAAATTAATATATTTTTCGCGTTAGTACATACCCCTGAAAGGGATATAGTTATGAACGTGTATTGTTTAATTAATAAAAAGGTACTCACCATTCCTTATACGAGGTATCCAATTACCCAATCATAATATTCTCGCGAGATGAAGAGGTTGTAGGTAGGTAGACGCGCACTTGCTCGACACATTCGCGGCCGGGATGCTGGGCAGTGGGGCTGGACCATCAGCTTGGAAATGAGAAATTTTTATAAACTTGACAGATTGTAATTATTTAACTACATATTAATCATACTTGTACGAAAAGATTTGAATATTTTTTAATATTTGTATGAAAAGTTTTTAGAGAATTTTTTTTGTATTGCATTTGTATGAAAAGTTTTTAATGTTGCTTCTTCTTCCCGTTGGTCACTCACAACTGAGAACTTTCATAAATTCTCGTTCTTTACTTATCTTTCGTTATGCTCTTGATAGTGCAGTCTTAATCTACGACAATGATGACAACGCAACCACTATTCGACGTCATCTTCACTCTGCTTGTACCACCAGTTTCTCCATTATATTCGTACATCTTGTGACCTTTCCGAAGTATTTCAATATACGCATTAATATTGAAAAGAGATCCACTTTTTACCAAGGACCGTTCTATGAGCTACAGCACCCATATGGGTCATACTACTCATTCATTTTTTAATGCTAAACAGGTGGCCGTGAAACGCAGCCCAGCACAAAAGCAACTAAGCCACGACACAAGAGGGTTAGTATTATTTTTTGTAAAATAGTGCTGCTTAGCGAGCTGCCCATAAGATTTGCAACGTACGTCACCAGCTTTTCATGCTATCTATCTACGTCCACACTTTTTCGCTATAAGATTCAAAGACACTCTGAAAGCGAATCTGAGCCGATGTGGCGTAGACCCTAAATACTGGGAAACCGCGGCCCATGATCGAGGACTTGTGAACGGAAGAAGTCTAACGCAATTACTGAGAAAAGGAGAAAAATCCGCTCCTTAGAATCGATCTGCCCAGTAGATGCACCTGCACGACTTATGCAGAAGGGTCTATGGTTCGAGAATAGGCCTCCTCAATCACACTTGGATTCATAATCAATAAACCATGACAGACTTCATCCTCGTAACGAGGGACCGCCGAAGAAGACACTCCTCCATTTATTCTTAGTATGCAGATCTAAGAACTCTTATGAGATGAGTACTTGAAGCTGTTTTCACTTTGTCTGTGAACGGAGTGGGTGATCTTCCTTTTTCTCCAAGCCACTCCAGGCAAGATTTCCAGTTACGTGTCTATCGTTGTATTTTTCAAAAATTTTGAATTTGTATGAAAGTTTAAAAATATACCTTTTGTTCTTGAATTTGTATGAAAAGTTTGTAATTTTTACCATTCTTAATATTTTCAGAACATATTTTTTATTTTTGTCCAGACTTAAACTTGATAGATTTTTATACAAAATGACTATTGCTACAGCATCCGCCGGCCACGTGGACGATGTTGTCGTCCCGCCACGTGCGCGTCACGTGACTGGCTAATAACCTAACATGTAACTCTTGATAAAAAGCCGACGCAAAAAGCGTCCAATTATCGCATTTGCGTCACAAAAAATAAACTCCTGTAAGAGGCTGAGGTGGACCTCCAGCCGATGGGGTTGGATAACACCTACCCTTGTTAAGAGCATTGTGTTGTGTAATCAATACTAGAGCTTTATAGATAGGGGGATAATGTTGTTTATAATATTCATTCATTCGCGAATGGATAAACTGGATGTTTCAATTCTTCAACACAAGGGATATTCTAATGTCTCGTGTTCATGGAACGAGACACGATGTAAATATGTTGAGATTTTGATCTGGATCTGACGATAATATTGCGATTGGTATAGAGATACTAAAACTACACACAAAGTTTGAACTAGCAGTGATAGCATAACCATAGATCCTTACAATTATTTATTCTAGAAAAGTTAAACAAACAAAAGGGGTTAAATCTCAATATTACAGTTTTCACCCTGTAAAGCCTTGAGTTGTCTATAAAGAGTCTCATCTGAGCATAATCCATGTCCAGACACTGTCTCTAGTAGAAAATCTCATAACCAGGGTTAATCACGATACTTTTTGAACCCAATATGTAAGATATACGTTATTGATTCTCTCATAAAGATGATACAAATAATACAATCGAATATTCCACTCCACGTTACTGATCTATGAGCAATGATCTGTCGTCAACCCTAGTCTTTTTGATGCCATTACCAGTCCACTTCCACCTTTTTAACTATTCACATTTTCAACTGATATCTTTATATATAGACGATCCGCACGAGCTCCATACTTCAGATGTGTATTATTCCTTGAGCACCTAAACCAATAACAATGATCGCGTGTTGCTTAAAAGGTTTGATAGATGTGTCGAGTGTGGGCACGCTCGCCTGAGAGCGCGCACGTGGTTATTAAGGCCGCAGCTCACTCGTGAGACTTTAACTTATAAAGTTAGTTGAAATAATTAAGATCAATACGATCTAGTATTAGGGGAATTGATTAAAAATATGTTGCCATCAAAATATTTAAATATTTATTATATAAATAAGAATTCTTACGCACTAATGGAAGCTTCTTCAACTTCTTTACCATATTATGAGTTTAGTCTGTTCTTGGGACGCTGAGTTTCAGCTGTTTACAAATGTCCAACGAAACATAGATCCGATAGATTGTGACTATGAGTAAAAAATATTTGTGTAAACAAGATGTACTTTTTAGCAGCGTTCAAATTCGAGTCATGTTTTTAAAAAATGTCGTGGAGCTATTTGATTGCGTGATCGGCACCAAAATAAAATTTTTGGGACAAGGAATTCGCCTTAATGCATGTCTATTGAAACAAATAATATATATCTCATAGAGACGAAGTAATTTCTTATTATATTTAATGGAAGTATGAGTAATTACAGAGCTTATGACCTGTCTTCGGCTGGCTTAAGTGATCACAAATATAACGTTAACCATTCTCACCCGTTAATCAATCTCCATAGCTATCAAATTTTTGGAAGTTGTATATATGTTACTATGTGGAAACACTTCGAGCACAATTACACTATCGCCATTGATGGACTAAATTTAATATTCATTTCCCTGCAACAGCATAGATGTCACAATGAGAATCTAATTATTATTTTTTTATATGCATATCTTTCTAATTAATACATTTAATTAGTATTTAAAAATATCACAGAGCTATGTTCTGAATAATTACAACTTCATAATAAGAATGTGTTCTCCTTAATAATAATTTTTCTCTTCCATATTTTTCCATTAAATGTAATATAAAATAGCTTCGTCTCTATGAGATATCTATAATTTGTTTAATAACAGTGCCTTTGTAGGTGAAAATCCAGTCATTGTGTGTTCTTGTCTATTTATTAAGTAGTCTGTGCAAAGTATTGATTTCTTCTCAGAAATTTGTCGAAAAGAATAGTGCAATGTTCTTTACGCGCTTTCGAGACTCGTCTCCGAGACAAGTCTCATCCGTGTATACACACCTGAATAGTTAATATTTTTTAATTTGCACAAAAGAAATCAAAAAAAAAATTCATACTCGTAACCGCGGTGACTACACATTTTATTCATCATCCACGTCGATGTTTCACGACCGAGGATCGTGATCTCCATGAACTCCCGCTCTCTTGACTATGTTGCTCCACTTTTCTGATTGTCTTCTTTTTCTCATCCTTCAACGTGGTCCACTACAACATGCTCATCCAAGCTATTTTTCCTTCTCGCAAGATGCCCAAAAAATTAAAGGGTCCGTATCAGGCAAATGGTTCTTGTGTACTTAATTTTCAGTCCTGTAGAAAGGAGATATTTGTACGTCTCACCATCCGTGTTATGAGAGGCACGTGTCTCCCGCATCACATTTCAAAAGCATCAATCCGTCTTCTCTCCCTTGACAATGATGAGCTAAAAATCACGAAACGTGAATCAATCACCGTTTACGCGCTCTGTTACATCGATTGGCACCACTGGGTTTCCTGGTTTATAATAATGTACATGTGTGTGTGTGTGTGTGTGTGTGTGTGTGTGTGTGTGTGTGTGTGTGTGTGTGTGAATATTGCCGCCCTTTTTTCGGAAGCTAAGAAGACGGTAACCGTTAGGCGTATTCTTATTACATCCCGTGCTTCGACCAGTCCAGCGGTCCAAATAAACCAGCGGCGCGCGAAATCGGTCGGTCGAAATCTAAAGAAGACAATCAATCCAAAAAACAACAACATCGGACCAGAGAGACAAAAAAATTAAAAGTTTAGTGCAGTTCATATATCATATGTGTGCTTATTGTTAATCGGAAACCCGGGAACCAGCTATCGAAGGCATGCATTTATATGAACACTCACTATCAGTGATTGAATATCTGGGAATATCGTGTTCCGTGATTAATTTTTTTATTTTATTTATATTTGGTTGTGAACCGTGATTCGGCGCATGGGCGTATAAAACGACAATATTCATGATGGATTGACGTTATGAGCGCCATCTCGTAGATTTAGCCAAAACATTTTACGCGTTTGACCTGAAATGCTGAGAATTTGACTTAAATTGACTAACTTCAAGGAATTTCATTCTCTTTGCAATGATATTAAATTAGATACATATAAATTATGATGTCCTTGTGAATGCATAGTTGTGTGTGAATACCGTACCACTGGAACGTGTGTGCGGGGTTATAAAGGGCGACACGCGTCAGACGCGCGTCTCTCTGTCCGTGTCCTTATTACTTGACTTATACTAGTAATATAACATTATTAAGAAAAACACATTCTTATTGTGAAGCAAAACACATTCAGAACATAGGCCTGTGATATTTTAAATACTAAATTAATGTATTAATTATAAATATATACATATAAAATCAATTTGTATTTGGTATTTGAGATTCTGTAAAAATAATGTAGATGGCTTTCAAATAATGGAACGACAGGTGTATTAATTTGAAAAATGTAACATATAGGTTCGAAAATTTGTTAAGAAAAATACTGGCGTTATAGCACAATGGTAGTGCACTTCCCCGGTTTGGAAATAGAGATCCAGGTTCAAATTCCGGTGACGCAAAAACAATATTTTTCGACAAAATTGATTTTATATGTATATATTTATAATTAATATACATTAATTTAGTATTTAGTAATATAACTTTTAACTAAATTTTATCTTACAGTAATAAACGTGTAATTGTCACAAAGAGTATTTCTTGGACCGTCACATTACGAGGTGTACACTGAAGACAAGTTTGTAACATTAATTATGTACAGGGTGGCCCAAAAAAGTGCGAACATTTCGTAAAATGTGATATAATTGCATCAAAATTAGTTTAACTATATCAAAAATAGCTTAAATAGCTTACTAATTTACTTACTTACCTATTTAACTCTATTACGTTTTATTTCAACAATTTGATTATTAATTTTTTCATTGTTTATATTTGTTTTTTTCAAATTGTTGCTCAGAATGACAAAAATCACTGCAGAAGACTATATTCTGATCAAAAATTTGCGAATTGAAAAACGTTGGGGTGCTGGGAAAATGAACAGAGTTTCAAAACAAAGCCTGGAGTGTAGCTAGATATTACAGCAGGACGGAGCTACATCTCACACAGTCACAGTCAGGCATGTGGGTACCGAACAGCCTAGTAGATGATGCAATAGGGGGTGTTTTGATGATTTCTGATTAGCTAAATATTGTGCAAAAAAAATGACATTAAGAATTATAATTAATTATATTATGTAAAGCTGATGTTAGTATAGTGAGTAAGATTAAGAAAGGATCACTTAGGTGGTTTGGTCATATGGAAAGGATGAATGAGGAGAGAATAGTAAGAAAGATATATGACGCAAGTGTTGATGGAATCAGAAATAAAGGACGTCCGCGAAAGACTCGGCACGACCAGATAAACCAGATAATGGAGGATGGTTCTGTTAGAAGCCTCAACAATCGGCGAGCTTGTATGACAAGATGTATGAATGTGGATGAGGCAAGAATTGTGTGTCAGGACAGAAGAGTGTGGCGCTCTATCCTCTCTGCCTACCCCCACGGGGAAACGGCGTGATGGTAAGTAAGTAAGTAAGTATGTTTTAAAATTACTCGTGTACATTAAAATATGTTTTTACGCAAATGAAGTAAATACGCTGTTAATTATGTTTTATATTTATTTTTCGTATTAGTAATGAAACTGTGATCAGTCACAGTTATCAATCACTGATGTCATTAAATACCAATCACAATCACGGCTGTGAGTCAACCGTAGCATTTTTTCTCATCTCTATTTCAGGGTCCATGATTCTGCACCATATAAAAATACATAACACATTTTATTGCTGAGTAATTGAATAACTGGGTACTAATCCAAAAATGTCAAACTTACTTGACCTTATGAGAGACACGACCTTAGGAGCAACCGAGGCACCGTTTTAAGTCCGTCATTTTGTTTACCCGGATATAATGACACCGGACCTCTCAATGGCCGGCCGTGAAGGCTATTTGATGACTGAATAGAAGCCTCCGCTCGCCGGCAGTGACGTCAAAAGGAATGTAAAATGAATGCTGTTGTTGGATACTGATGTGTGACCATCGTTGTGATGGTCTGCTTCTACGAGTCGTTTTAACAGTAATAATGAGGTTATATAAAATAGAACTAATGTAGATATTATATTAATATTAGGAGAACATATTCAACTATTACAACAATAATTACAACTTCACATTAAGAATGTGTTCTCCTAATAATAAAGTTGTATCAATGTGTCCAAATTTAAATAAAAATGAATTGATAATTCTGGCGTCTGCCATCAGATTACTCAAAGGTATTTGAGATTCCGTAAAAATAAGGTAAATGGCTCTTTCAAAGTGGAAATGAGCTCACTTAGGGGTATATGTTGCAAATTCATTTGTTCCGTACAGGAATAAAGAATGTAGACAAGGGTGGTTCGCCGATCTTAGCTTCTCTCAACCGGCGATGGTGGAAAGAAATGAAACCCAAAGGATGTTCAATATCGGTACACTGCGGCGATATGACACGATCAAGAATGGCTTACATTCACATACAATACATACATTCATATAACATTATCGCACCATATTTGCAAATATCTATGTAGCGACAGGCCGCCGCTGTGACGTTTTATTAAGAATGACAGTCTTTGTATCCCGAAATCTATCCCGCGAGTTTTCGGCACCACGCCGATGATTGCACCTTTAAATTACTGACACGTGTCTTACCATATCAATTTATTGGCGCCTCTGCTGCAATTCTGTGCTATATAAACATAATTTATGTCAGAGTAAATAATATAAAGTAAATAATATGTAGGATTAAAAAAGGATCAATTAGGTGGCTTGATTTTACAAAAGAGATGAATGAGGAGAGAATAGTAAGAATTGATGGCACCAAAAATAAATAATATCCACGAAAGACGTGGCACGGCCAAGTAAGCCAGGTGGTACCGTTACAAGTCTCTATAATGGATGAGCTTACATGAGAAGATGTATGAATGTGAATATGTCGAGATTGAAGAGTGTGGCTTTCTATCTTCTCAGCCTACCCCCTTTAAGGAAACTGCGTGATGGTAAGTTAGTTATTAATTGATCATATAACCCGTACCATAATATTATATCAATCTATAAAATTTCATATAGTTAAATAGTCCTAAATAATCATAATTAAAGACTATTAGGGGTGAGGTGCAATATGTCACAAAATGTGCATTTTTTTGGTTAAGAAATTAAAACATAAAAAATAAATATTTCGTATAATAAAAATTATATAGAGACAAACTGATGGTTGAGTAGAATGAACAATATGTTTAAAACTACCGCACAGTAGTACACGAGTGCATGGGTTCCAAGGTCAACGAAGTCTAATCACGTGTTGTGATTGCAGTATTTGCTGTGTGGCGGCATGTTGCGCCGTCTTGTTGAAACCACAGCTCTTCCACATTAATGCCATTCAATTGGGGAACGAAAAGTTAGTAATCATGGATCTATAGCGCTCTCTATTGACTATAACGTTCTGGCCGGCATCATTTTTGAAGAAACAACACCTTCTTTTGGTGCGCACTGTACGACCTCTCTGCGTATTATGAATTAAATAATCCTCGATAGCAAACTAATTTTCAAAAATCACGTTGACCAAATTACCTCCAAGGCCTATAGAATGCTAGGATTCATACTTCGAATCTGCAAACACTTCCAAAATCCATACTGCTTCTAAATACTGTGTTACGCATTCGTTCTCAGTCACTTAGAGTACGCTTCTCAAATCTGGAACCCATAGCAGATTACATATGTTGCGAGATTAGAACGAATACAAAATAGATTTATTCGACATCTTAATGTTAGATCTAATCTATCATTCAACTCCTATTTAGATGCAGCAAACTTCCACGATATGAAGACCCTAGAACATCGTGCTGACCTAATACTTCTCTTCAAACTACTGCAAGGCGATATCGATTGTCCCAGCCAATTAAAATTAATATCTCTCCATGTATCATCCAGATCAACCCGGCAGTCCGCACTCTTCCACATTCCCAGAAATAGATCATCTTACATACAAAATTCATTCATTCACCGGTCATGCGAATACCATAATGAGAAATTGACTTGTTCAACATTAGCCTCACTAAGCTCAAAAGGTTCTTCTTATGAACCACCACAATCGAAACTTTGGCCATTCACTTTACCTATAAAAACTCATATTGCTCTCCCTTTACCGCAACATTAGTTGCAATCTCCCCACCCTTCTCCTTCTTTCATCTAAACATCCTTATGTATCTAAATATTTTAGTGGATTTTCATTATTAGTATCACATGTTAAATAGTTATTATGTTTATTCAATACATTTACACTGTCAAAATCCCTCAATAAAATAAAATGAAATAAAGTATGCGTGGTGCCTAGATGATCCATGTTTATTGTATGTATGTATGTTGTATGTATGTTGCTCAGATGGACGATTATGTCGAAATGGCAAACCAAACTGAGCACAAATCAGCTGTGAGCTTTCAAATTGGCTATCACTGGAAAATGTGTTGTCAATTCGAAAAACAAACCTCTAAAAAAATATTTTATTATACAACTTGGTTGTGAAATAGGATCGGAGATTTCAGTAATCAGATAGGGAATTTTAAATCTATTTGTGAGAGCGTGTCTAGTTTATAATAAGTTGTTTTATTGAGTGCTATTAAGTCTGTATATTTTAAAATAATTCCAAAAAATTTGTGTTTAAATTTAATAAGGCTAATTTCTACGTTTCTTTCATTGCAAACGAGATATATTTTTAATAACCAGAAGACTCGCGAGCGCGAAGCAATCCAGCGCATTGCACAATATTATTTTTTTGCAATGAGCAAATCATCGTCATAAATTAAATGCAGTAATCAATATGTGAAAAAAAAAAAATCCACAGTTTTGGCGTCCTCCTTAGCTGGCGCCGCGGGCAGTCGGCGCGCCAGCGACCGGATCCCACCCCGGCCCGCATTGCCAGTGCCTACCTGCCTTCAGATAAAGCCTTTCTCCGTTGTTGCGCCTGCTAACAATTATTTTCTCTTTCTATGCTAATTTTTGATGCAACGTTCGACAGTTACGACATGAGGTGATTCCACAAGTGTGTTACATCCCATAATTAGAATTTGGAATGGAACGTGACGGCCCGGAGGCGACACGTGGTTATTGTTTAGTTTTTTTTTTTTTTTTAAACAAAGATACAGTTATGTGAGGCAATTTTTAATGTAACTTATTCTTGAATCGATCAACACTTTTTTTTCAATTTCAACTCGATATTAAATACAGTTATGTTCTCTTCAATTTTGAATCTAGTATAAAGCTACTGGTCGAGCCTGACTTGACCACATTTCTAATAAGAATGTATTAATTTGAATTAAATTAATGAAGGAATTTTGACAGTTCAAATAAACATAATTGAACTAACGTAATAAATATGTTACTAATTACGAAAATAATCACAAAAATGTTCATAAAAAAAACTCTATTAGCGAAGTAAGGCTAATGTTGAAAAAGTCAATTTCTTTCAACTTCTCATTTATGGAATAAATAAGATTTGTTTGTAAGATGTTCTACTTACACACAAAACCTGGTCGATCTAGATGGTATGAGGAAGAATATTAGTTCTAATTGGCTGTGACAGTCAAAATGGAATTGCAGTAGTTTAAAAAAAAGTGTTCGGTCAGCACGTGTTCTTAGATATTCTAGGGCAGTGATGGCGAACCTACGACACGCGTGTCAAAAATGGCATGTCGCAGCGTTTTGAAGTTACCAAAGGACACATGTTCGCCATCAGACATCTAACCGACAACATTACATATATATCTCTTCTGGGTTTCAATTTGTGAAATAAGTAATTATATTTTTTATTTATTATCTTTGTTTTATTAACCACTGAATTGAGTTTAAATACATCTACCGATTTCTAAAAAAAAAAACCGAAACCGGTAGATGTATTTAAACTCAATTCAGTGGTTAATAAAACAAAGATAATAAATAAAATATATGAATTTTAAGCACAAAGTTAATATTGCTAATTTTAAAAGTATTAAATAAGTAATTAATTAGTTTTTAAAAGGATTATTTAATATTGTTTTTAACTACTTAATAAATGAATTATTTTTAAATACCAATCGGTTTCGGAAAATTCCATTTTTCCTTCATCAAAGAGGGGGGGGGGATTTTCCGAATTTTTGGCACACCGAGCCAAAAGGTTTGCCATCACTGTTCTAGGGTTTTGATATTGTGGAAGTTTGCTGCATCTTAATAGGAGCATAAAAGATATTGAAGATTTTGAATAACCTGCTTCATGCAGATGATACAGTACTTCTAGCAAGTGTCATTGAGGATCTACAACTGTGTCTGTGTGTCTGTCTATCTGTCTGTCTGTCATACATGGAGACTGGAAAGACAAGTGTTCGAACCAACATTATTTTGATTATGTATACAGGGTGTAATAGACCTAGTCCAAAATATTTTATGGAAAGATACCTGACAAAATTATGAGTCGAAAATGTTCAAGAAATATGTACCTAATCTCAACCATATCAGAAATATAAAATTTAAAAAAAATCTTAAATATGCGATTATTTCGATTAATTGAAATATTTTACTGATTTAAAATTATATATTGAATACAAAAAATGATAGGTCATCGAATTTCGAGTGGCCAGACTATATTTTGTTAGACGATTTAGAGCCTGAAGAATGGATACATTTCGCTAACATTTATTTCGAAGTACGCAGATTTAAAGCTTAAATGATTTTGTAAAATTTTCAGACGATATTTTTTTCCATAATGGTGGAGAATTTGCACATATTCCTTGAACATTTTCTACTTGTAATTGAGTCAGGTATCCACCCATAAAATATTGTGGACTAGATCTGTTACACTCTGTATATTGTAATGAAAATAAAACAATAGAAGCATTTAAAAATGCTGCATTTATAAGTCGAAAATTTGTCGTAATTTATATGATTAACGTGGAGTAACGTATTCTATTACAGTGGTAATGTCAGAACACATGTATTGGCTAACTCCGCAGACTCCATATTGCATTCTTTGATATTTTTAAAGTAATTTTAACCCTTTATAGGACAGCATTATTACAATTTTTAGTGTCTCAACTCGATGGTGACGGATGCTTTACTTTACATTTTATATTTATTTTTTGTGTATTGCACTTCTGATGAAATTTTCTGTTATTTTATAAATTATGTTAATGCCTTAATAGGGCGTATACAATAATAATAAATAATAAATAAATTAATAGTAACATATTTTCACGGAAGTTTTGGTCATACCACGGACGGCGAGACTGCAGGAGCTGAATATCAAGGACAGACTCTCAATCATTTTCCAGAGATGAATCCTTCAATTTTTTCGGCACAGGGAAGATAGCTTGGAGAATCTCGCCGTGGTGGACCATGTTGAAGAACGAAGATGAAGAGACAAACTAAGTAGAAAAGACAACAGTTCTAAGATTTACAGGATTCTGAAAAAAGTGGATAAATAATGAATCGGTCTATTTAATTCTAATATTATCGTCAATTGGTACAATTGGCAATATTCACAAGTTTTATGTCAACTGTCATCGGTGTTGGTGATCAGCGCGCCCAAATAAACAGCCTCTTGAACAACCGCGCATCCTTTTGTTTGGAAAATCTGTGGAGACCCCTTATCACCACCTGCGACCAATGTTGAGAACAACAATAATTAAAATAACATATAATTTAAACAATATGTCATTATTAAATGCAAAAAATAATTATTTATTTTTAAAAGAACTCAGCTGCCGTCGGAATTTGAACCCGGGACCTTTTTATTGCCGGCAGACATTTGATTTGATTTATTTTTATCGCGTACATAACCGATGAAGAAATATTTAATATTATTAATTAACTTGGCAGTCACTGCGTGGCGCAGTATAATTTTTTTTTAAAATTAACTCACCTCTTGAAACTATAGTCTACATGAAAATTATACGTAATTATGATGTTACAATGTTTGGTTTATTTATAATCAATAAATAAAGACATTTACAGAATTCTTATAAAAGAAAGTTTTGTTTTTAGATTAGTTATCCACGAAGTTAATTTATATTCAGATTAAGATGACACAAGGCGTGAAAATATGAGTTTACATATATTTTAAGCTTCTATATTAATAATGGTTTGTAGTAAAGTTCTCCAAGGATAACTGACTATTTATATTCAATTAATTGATCGTATTTAAATAGTATATTATAAGAATGTACAAGCAAGTAGGTATATCAAAAATATAAATCAATATTTTTAATTCATACACACTTTTTTTTATTACATTCTGTTTTAACATCTTAATACCATCAAAGGTTGGCTCCGATATCATCGTGCCAGAGTCATACCTGTACAATTTGACGTGAGACTTGTTATCATATTAAATTCAGAGCCAGAGAGAAGCTGTAGAAATCATGCACCCCTAAAAGGGGAAGGTGGACGTCACATTTATGTGTTGCAGTCGCTGAACTCAGTCACAGTCCGGCAGAAATTCACCCTGTCCAGGTCGCAAGAGGTACGAAGGAGAGCCAGTAGAATGCTCTGTTAGGTCTCTCTAGCGACTGCTCTTGCCGGCATCGTCTATCTTAGCAACTCCCAGCGAGAGTCCCACACCCTAATAAATTGCCGGGAATCGATGATGAAGAGACCTTCCTTGTAATCCCGCAATCATGGCCATCTCACGTTCATGATTCATAATCACCCAATCTCAGAGGATGTGCTCCGGCGTCTGCCTCACCTGAGCGCAAACACACCATGGTTTAAAACTATTGCGATTTTCGAGAAATTTGTAACCTCATAACTCTTCCCGATATCGTTCATATCAGCAACCCCCAGCGGGAAACTCACACCCTTAAAAAATTCCGGAAATGTCTGAATTCCTTTAATTTATTAATAGGTCATCGTTCCGGGGAATCCGATGACCGCTTTTCGATCCAATGATCTTTTTCTATAATAACTTTTCGCTCTAGCGAGATTTACTTAACAAATATCGTCCTTTAGTATTTAGGTGGTAATTAGCTATTTATTATTATTAAAGAGTATGTAATTCGCGTACACCCTTAAGCGTCTATTTTCTAAACATTTGTTATTGTTAAAAAGTCAGCATTTGAAATAATATGCCATAATTAAATTCAGCAAAGCATGATCGATTGTTAAATTCCTGTCGAAATATCGGGTGCAGCAGCAGCTCGCGTCTCGCCCCCGGAGCGGGAGCCGCTGACCGCTGACCCCGACCCGAGACCTGATACCCTGGCACCCTGCACCGTGTACCCTGCTCCTGGCGCTGGTTTCTCGCCCAAATCCCGCCAGCGCCACCGGCGAAACGTGACATGTGATCATTTATGGATTGCGGCCACCGAATATTCTCAGGCATCCTCCCACGGAGGAGCCGAAGACCCTGGAGACTGTAATTATGATTCCCAACCGAGGTATGATGCAAATCCACGTCTGATGCATCACTCGCATACACGACATCACGCAATCGTCATCATCATCATGAGCTGGCGGAAAAAAGTGCCAATATGATGGTCTAGTGAGCTGAACCACGCGGTGCAATCGCACATCAGGTACCAGAAAACACAGGAACACGAAAAGGGACTCGTCTAGATTTCCCAATCACCGCCGGCCACGGTGGACTGTATGGCAAAGGTCGAACATAATACTAACAAAGTATTCGAAATGTATAATAGCGTTTTGACTGTTCTGATTCAGGATCGCTGATCGACTGACGCTTGCTAGCGGCGGGGGAAGGAGGAGAGGCGGAATACACAGAGCATTGGTTCATACAAAGTATTATAATAATAATAAGTATACAGGGTGGCCCAAAAAAGTGAGAACATCTCGTAACATATTTAGCTAATCAGAAATCATCAAAACACCCCATATTGCATAATCTAGTGGGTTTAAATCTGGGCTGTTCGGTGGCCGCATGCCTGGTGAGATGAAATTAACATTCTCACGGCGAAGAAAGTTGATTGTATTTCTGGCTGTGCGAGATGGAGCTCCGTCCTGCTGTAATGTCGAGTTATACTGTAATGTCTAGCTATACATTGTTAGCATTGTTATACATAGCATTGCTTCGAATATGTGAATTTACAAAAAAATATTAAAATCTTGCGAAATTGACATTTTTGGGTACTGAATAAAATATAGTCGTCAAGCAACAAACATAGTGTCAGGAATATATGCCAACAATGGTTAATATAATAACGATGGTGTCGAGAGCCTCCGACCAGCTCGGCGCTGCCACTGGGGGCTGTCGGCAGTCGGGGCGTAACCGCTGAAGGACACGACTCCATCCCTTCCGATTCCATCATCGTCCACCACGTGTGATCGGCGACTTGCATCGGTCACATTATTTGGTCACTTCGAGCCGGAGTTATACGTCATTTATAATGTATATAAGACATTTTAAAATTTAATAATTTGTATTTTTTATTTTTATTTTATTATTTTTTTTTAAATTTATTATCTTAGTTTTATTAACCACAATTGAGTTTAAAAAATATCTACTGGTTTCGGAAAACACTTTTCCTTCTTCAGGATGTCATAACTAACTAAAAATATTGTATTGTTTCTTCACCAGAATCTATTTTTAAATTTTTCAAAAAACAACAATTATTTAAAAAAATAAATTTAGTACCTAACTCAAATTACTGCTCAATAAAAAAAATAAAAAAAAGTATTAAAAAGTATTAAATATTAAAACCATATAATGGTACTGATATCGATCCTTATGATTTTCCACCAATCAGAAACCTCTAAGCCATAAATAAAAATATACAATCATAGACAATAAACATTCATATAACCAATGGTTGGAATTGATCCTTCGGTGTTAAGTCACTCCAAAGTAATAGACGTAAAATCTCTATATCAAAAAGAAGTCCATAATTCGTGCCTCGATATGGAGATCGCAATGTGCTCGAGATCGGCGGCTCCGTCCGCCACACACGGCACAGCATCCCAGACAAATAAAGCAATAAAAACACCAAAACCCGCGCGGGTGAAATGAATAGTCTACCGATCACGATTAGCCCGTGGCACCAAGTTTTCGGGACTCCGCTGTTTAAGGTCCAGCCTCCCTTGAGCCTTGAGGCGCTCGCGCATTATTGTTAATGATCGAGAATGCTTCCTTGCATAATGATTTGAGGCCGATCGTCACATTCCCGGAATTTTGTTTTTTCTGTCACGATTTGGAACTGCATTTTTGCCCGATTTCGGCTAATTTTCTTCTATAATAATTCTGATGATGTAATTGGTGTACTACTTTTATTTGATCTTTGCTCTGTTTCCACAGCATCTTCATTATCGATCTCGTCAGAGTTCTCCTTAGTAAATTATACAACAAAGTAATCAATATTAAGAACTTTCGTTCTCAAAACTTTAACTGCACTATAACGTTAAATGGAAAAAAATGTTGACGTGTGAAGTATGAAGGATAATAGTTCAATGCATCGTTCACAAAATGTTAAATATTATCAAACATCGGTGTTAGCGCCGTTAAAATTTGTTGCCTCACTCTTGCATACATTTAATTCGCGATTTACCACATTTTAACCTGCGTATATCCATCCGTTCCTTTCCTAACCTATCCTTAAGCACAAGGAAGAAAGAAGATGTCGCAGTAATTAAAACTCTTCCAACTGCAACAAGTTCAGTGCGCTTAGAACTTTATACGGAAACACTACCGTCGCTTCACTTCACTTTTTAGTTAATAATCTTACCTTAATTCCGTTTATACATCATTATCCTTTACGCGAGTACACGCGAATACACGTCGCAACGCTTGTACTAGTGGTGGAGAGGAATCCGTCAATGAACCAGCATCTGGCGTACGAAAAGTGAGTGCCTTCCTTTCTATCTCGTATTTCCACCAATCAGCGTTTTTAAATATTGTTAGACTATAGACAAAAAACGATTAGGTCTCTATTATGACGCAACCGAAATAAATGTATTTTACCAGAAATTTCAAAAGGCAACAAACATTTAATTCATCTACAAAAAATACAATTAGGTACTGAATTAATCTGAAACTATTGTCTTTTCTTTATTGAACTCTCCGGCCTAAGACAAATTTAGCAAGGGGCTCGTGCGAGCCCCTCGAGCCGCCTCCAGCCCACCCCTGGGTGTATCCATCGCTATTCTTTGTTCATTTGTCAATTCCGCATCGTTCTCATCTCGACGACGAGCTGTTCTCCGATGTCCTGGCTCCGGGCGAGTCACGTCCCCCAGGAGCCGAGCAGCGCCGATAGTTGCCGAACGTCGCCGAGGATTGCCGAAAATTGCACTGTCACGAGTGGAATATCCCCCTCGGATCCTTCGCGTTTCGGTAATTGGACAATTACAAAGCGTTCCATCATCACCGCATACCCCTTCGGCGATACCGACCGCGGACACGTCTCACTGGCATGACTGACAGTAAAAATGGTTAGCTTTCATATCATTTTCTACACAACCTATTATCGCTTGTATGAGACTGTTTCACTTACACAAAGATTGCAATGCTGTGTATATATTTATTAAAAGAGATATTTCAAATTTGTTGTTGAAATTTGATAGAGCAGATACTGAGAGTAAACTATTGTATATAATGAAATAATTCTTATAACTGCATTTTGTGCGTTTTGATCTTGCATATTTCCCTTTACATTATATGTGTTTACATTTTTTTACATATTTTATTACACATTGTTATTTTTTTCTTTCTTGTTTATATTTTCACGTTTACTTGCCTTGTATGTTGTGTATTCTATTTGTTTGTGTTTTGCCTTCAATGTGTTATTTGGTTTTGTGATATGTAATTTGTTTGCCAATTTGTCTAGTTGAGAAATGCATTTCAAAATCTGTTTAAAATATTTGTCTTTTTTTTATATGTTATATTTGTTGAAACAAATAAATTAATGACGAATAGTTATCAAGATTTATTAAGTGTAGTAAATAGAATTCAAGGTATGGTGTTGATGGCACCAGAAGTAGAGGACGTCCGCTGAAGACTTGGCACGACCAGGTAAACCAGATGGTCCTGTCAGAAGCCTCAATAATCGGCGAGCTTGTATGAGAAGACGTATGCATGTGGATGAGATGAGAATTATGTGTCATGACAGATAAGTATGGAGCTCTATTCTCTCTGCCTACTCCGCGTGGAAACGGCGTGATGGTAAGTTAGTTAGAATTTTTTTATTGTACATTGAACATTGCATTACATAACATTTTACAACGTATTTATATGCATTTTGTTTTACTCTTTATACAGGTGGCCCAAAAAAGTGAAAACATCTCGTAACACATGAGTTATTTCAAAACAAAATATAATTAATTATAATACTTAATGAAATTTTTTTAGCACAGTATTTAGCTAATCAGAAACCATCAAAACACCCCATATTGCATCATTCTCACGACGAATAAAGTTGATTGTATTTATGGTTGTGTGAGATGGAGCTCCGTCCTGCTATAATGTCCAGTTATGCTGTAATGTCTTGCTGTACTCCTGGCTTTGTAATAAAACTCTGATGATTTTCCTAGAACGCCAACGTTTTTCAATTTGAAAATTTTTAATCAGAATACGATCTTCTGCAGCGATTTTTGTCATTTTGGGCAACAATTTTAAAAAACCAAATATAAACAGTGGGAAAATTAATAATCAAAGATGGCGACCGGAAATTGTCGAAATAAAACGTAATATAGATAAATAGGTAAGTAAGTAAATTTGATGTAATTATATCACATTTTACGAAATGTTCTCACTTTTTTGGACCACCCTGTATACATTTTTTTGTACATAGAACATTACGCTTCGTTTACAACCATACTGGAAAAGCACAGTATGCTATAATACAGTAAAATATTAAATTAATACTTTTACTAGCTTAAATGGTTTTAAAATATAACAGTTCTCTCTCCTTGTTTCATTCTTATTTATTTATTATTTAATTAGTGATAACTATATGTTCATAGGTTTTATTTTATTTCCAACGTATCGATGAATTGAAAAATAATAATTTTTATTGGATTCGCTTTACATAATCTTTTGAATATCTACAATGTGAATTTTATTCAGCGTTTATATTACAGGTTTAATTAGGGCGGTTGACCCATGTTACCGTTGTGCGAAGCCAGGCAAGGGTTGAAAGCGTTACTTAAATATTGTTAAATGGAAGTATGTTCGATAGGAACGGAAAGGCTGAGAAAAATATCTAAATAAGTGAGAGCAGGGAGCGATGTGAATGTCGCTTGGAATGCAGAAATTATTAATGTAAACTTGTAAGGAGGTAAAAAAAGCCGTGCGTAATTTAGTCTTAGAACGCATCCGTAATGAATCCTGAAGCTGACAAAAGAGAAGAAATTAATCTAAAAATGATCAGCCGTAAATGTGCATTTTATTTTTATCACACAGATTTTATTCCCTTCCCATTTTCTTTTTTCTTTCCCCTCATTTTTCCGCGCTCAATAATAAACAAAATCAATATATTTATCAAGGCATCACATTTTTTAACAATCTCCCCATCACGACTAGAAAAATTACGGACTATCATAAATTTGTAACTGAAGTAAAAAAAATATGTACACAGACTAACTGAAACATAAATTAACTCGTGTATACTCCTTCTCTATACACGAGTCTTACTCTCATAGAGAAGAAACAAATGTTGAAATATATATATATATATATACTGATTGTTCAAATTGTATTATATTTTTAATACTATTAAAAAAAATCATAAATACAGTAAAGTAAAGTAAGAACGGGATACCACGATTGGATTACTCAAATACAAGATACCAATATGTCGGTTATTTTATACCAAATGTTTAATCAATATGAGAATGCGTCAGAAACATATTATAGACACGTCATTTCTGTTAAGTCCCTAATACGTTAAGAATGAATTAAAACGAGTCTCTAATTGTAAAAGTTTAATATTTTAATGAGTTGTACCTAATCATGACATCAAAATTTCAATATTAAAAGTTTGAAGAGATGTCAGATAGAGAATAAACAAATGTTAATATATATATACTTATGTATTTATTTATTTATTTATATATATTTTGACATCCATACTTTTGTACTAACAGAGGTGAATACATAATAAACATACATAATACATAGTTTATTGTGTGGGATGGAGTACACTTCACCTCTGATATATACAGCGTTGTCCTGGCTACTTTGCTAGACTAAAGTCTGTGTTAAAGTGGCCAGTTTTTTTTTTCGTGCTGTTGTTTGGAATAAAAAGATAAGTCAAATATGAATAAAAAAGTAAGAATAAAATAAAAATATAATAAAAATATGTGGAGTGGGAGTGTTGAAGGACTAGTGAGTTATTAGTAAAAGAATTGTATACATTATATTAAATTGTTGGATATCCATGCTTCTGATTCATCTCTACCTGATTGAATCATATATTGGGTCCATATTTGTGTAATCTTATAGGAATATATATTATATATTATTATATTATTATCCAATAAATGTGATTGAATTACAAATAAGAATAGTAGCCATGATTATTAATATTTTGACAGCTGTCATTGTTATTTTTATTCAGTATAATCTGCCATTTTATCATGGAGTGTTTCACATTGGAACAACGTTAACAAGTTATTAAAACTTATTATCAAAAATTAACTTAAAACAACAACATTAACTTAAAACAAGTTATTAAAACTTATTTTTAGTCTTCGATTCGGCAAACTCAATGACATATTCAATCATTTCCAGAAATGGACCTGTCAATTGGCCGCCCAGATCATGTGATATCTCTCCGTTAGACTATTTTCTGCGGGGATATGCAATAAAATTAATTAATTATACTAACAAACCAACAACAATTGAACAATTAAAAAACAAATAATAGTGTTATTGGTGAAGTTGCACCCAATTTGAGAATGCATTTTATCAAATGTAGTCGAGATGCACATTAATATAAAATTATATTCCACTGTTAATGGAATCAAATGATTTTTCAAATAAATATCAGATATCTCGTAGAGACGAAGCTATTTTAATTATATTTAATGAAAAATATCTAGAAATATTGCTAAAACATTATACTGGTCAAAATAAGAGAAACATCTAAAAAATTAAAAATATTGTTTTTTTTTACAGATAAAGAATATTGCTTTAAATAATTTTCAAAAAAAAATCACATTCTCATTGAGTTGACATATATATTTTGTTTCATGGAAAAATTAATTATCAAATTTGGTCCATAGATGGCGATGGTGTAGTGGTACTCGAAGCGAATCCACGTACTGACATATGTACAACTTTCAAAAATTTGATAAATGTGTAGATTGAGGGGTGGGAATTGGTGAACGTTATATATATATATATATATAGATAGGTCATTAGCTTCGCTCTGTGAAATATCTAATATTTATTTAATAACAGTGCCTTTGTAGGTAAAAATCCAGTAATTGTGTGTTCTTGAACATATATAAATATTGCTAAAATAAAAAATCATAGTCATACTTGGTGTCTTAAATTTAATTCCATTTTAAAGTTCTATCACGCTTCTCGGATAACTGTATGTACCATATTTTCATAGTCTGCAGAAAGATTTCGCAGCTTCCAACGTCAGTAACAGTTCACTGTCGGCCAATTGACATTCCATTTAACAAAACAGACTGCCATTTGCAATACATAATAATATAGGAAACGCTCCACATTCAGAAGTTCACCGTAGATCTATTGTTACACGGCGCACCGAGAACACATTTCCTCGCGCAGTTTCCACCGACGCCATCTTGCCTGTAGAAAACGGCCCATTGGGCGACGCGAGCGGCCCGAAGTCGGCTGCGGAGCGGCTCGCGCGTGCGCAGGTCAGCCGCGGGTCAGGCGCGCGGCCGCGGGCGGGAAAACGAGCGCGGACCGCCTGGCGGCCGGAATGCCAAGCTGGGCCGTCGGCCATTTGGACAGTGACAAACGTCACTTGAAATAATATTTGACTTTCAAAATCGTCTGAAATAAATACCTCTCCTATTTAACAAGTTTTTTTTGGAGCGTTCTTTCAAAATAACGCAAACTTTAAGATTAATGTAGGATAAAAATATGGATTATGGATAAGTACATAGATTATATGAGGTGCAACGCTTTTAATAATATATTTTTTTATCGGAGATTTCCCAGAAACATTTTACAGAAGGTGCACGGGTGGACTGTAATATTTTTTAGAATTTTTATTATACGAGTTAATTGAATATTGTATATTATTGCATTATAATTGCATATTTTTCAATCGCTTACCTCTCCAAAAAAGGGACTAGTTCTTGTGCTTGGAGAGGGAACAATGTTGTGAGGGTTATATACATAGTATCTTTGTAGACATGTAGTATAAGAAAGAAATATGTAGAACAAAACGAAGGTATTTTGTAGACCCATTGTCTATATAAATGCCTTCGATGTTGGTTCCCACGTTTTCAATTAACTCTGTTCTTTCTGGTCCGATGTTGTTATTTTAGCTGTGTTGTCTTCTTTAGATTTTGACCGACCAAAGCGCCCACTGGTGGTTTATTTGGAACGCTGGACTGGTCGAAGCACGGAATGTAATTGAATGACGCCTGCCGGCTACTGTATTCTTAGCTTTCCGAAAAAAGGGCGACAATACTCACACAAACATATGTACATTATTATTAACTAGGAAACCCAGTGGTTTCAATCGAAGTAACAAGGTATTTAAACTTTCATTATTTAATATATTTCTTGTCTAATTTTCACATTTATTTGAAACTTCACACGCATAGCGAGCGCTCTACCATCTTAGTAACGCCTCCAGTTAACTCTAGTATTTAAATATCGTATAAGAATACAGTCATGTTTTTTACAACTATGAATTGTTAATTGACGAATTAATATATTTTATAGGAAGTTCGCGGGTGGAATGTAATATATAAAACCGTCGTTACGTGTGTTAACATATTCAATGCAAGGGTGGTATGATACACATGTGACTCCTGCCATCTCCGTAGTGGACGTACACTTTACATTTTTTCTGCGCTGTTTATGGCTGTTGCGTGCGGCCTGGCCTGCGTCGTGACACGCGGACAGTACCTACCGGCCGCTCTTCACCGCTTGTGAAAATGTATTAATTATCATGTGCTTATTTATGCAAATGGCGCGGCTGCATAATGAGGGAGTGACGTATTTCTAGTGATTATTATTTTATTACACTTGTGTAGAATGTTGGCGTGTTTATTTTTCTAATATAATAACATATCATCGCTATTTGCAAAATTACTTTGTGGCCTCATTTTTTTTAAAATAATTATTCAAAATACTATGTTTAAACCACTATTAATTGATTGGTCTACATGTTTCGACAACCATGGTGTCTTCTTCGGGAAACAGTGTATACTGAAATTAAAAATATAAGCGTAGATAAAAACAAAACTATAAAGTGGTGAATAAGTATGAACTAATATTAGAACAAAGATTTTTTCTTATTTCAAATTAATCTAACTGTATAATTTCTAAACCGTTGTTAATATCGAAAGAATGGTTTGTTTCCAAAAAGGTGATTAGGAAATTCTGAAAAGTTGTTTTTTTATGTATCTCAAGTGCTCCTTAATTCTAATATCAAAATTTTTGCAAGTTTGCTTGAGATGCTTAAATAACAACAACTATTCAGAATTTTCTAAAAACCATTCTTTTGATATTAACAACGGTTTAGAAATTATACATACAAGTACTAGGTGTTTACAGATAGATGAATTTGAAATTTTAGAGATAAGAAAAAGTGTTAATAGCAAGCTAAATATTATAAATAACCAAATCCGCTTTGCAAATGATCACATTTTAAATTTATTTTCATATTAGTTCTTACTTATTCATCATTTTATAGTTTTGTTTTTATCTATGCTTGTATTTTTAATTTCAGTGTACACTGTTTCCTGAAGAAGATACCACAGGTATCGAAACATGTTGAATAATCAATAAATAGTGGTTTAAACAAAGTATTATGTCAAATTATTTATAGAATAACATAATTTGACGAATATGTGGAGAAACTGGTCCATTCTAAAAAGAACCAAAGTCAGATGAAATCTCTGGTGTTTTCTATAAACTGTATTTATTTTTACACCCAATACCGGAATTGTTTTGTAAGTTGTTTACTCTCGTTTCTTTTTTATTTATTACATTCAGTTATTAACATTTTAATACCATCATAGGTTGGCTCCGGTATCATCGCACCAGAGCCATACCTGTACAGTTTGACGTGAGACTCGTTATCACATTCAATTCAGAGGGCAGCCAGAGAGAAGCTATAGAAATCGTGCACCCCCAAAGGGGAGGGTAGACGTCACATTTATGTGTTGCAGTCGCAGAACTCGGTCACAATCCGGCAAAAATTCATCCTGTTCAGGTCGCAAGAGGTCTGAGGGAGAGTCAGTGGAATACTCCGTTAGGTCTCTCTAGCCACTGTTCTACCCGGCGTCGTCCATCCCATCAACGACCCCAGCGTAAGACTATAAACAGTAGAAAACTAGGTTTTTATGTTGTTGGTACGCCTGTTTCAGCTCCACTTAACTTGAATATAAACTGTCCAGCCGCCATCGAAATCGGCCTCCAATCAATAAATGCACTAGAAAACTTCAATGCACGCCAGTAATTTATGGAAATCGACCAGGAACGTAGGTATTGGTATGAGAATTCATCAAAAATCATCAGGGGACCAGCCAGCATATCATTAGCCCAAGATATTAGTAATCTGACTAACTGAGTGATATTGTCAATGGAAATCCCACTTTCAGGAAGAGCTATGGAAAGAAAATTGTTGAATGCTTTCAAAATGTGGTGCTGGAGGTAGATGATGCGTATCTAACCACTGCGACATCTTCTATGTCGCAGTGATTAAAAGTCTTCCAATTGTAGCAAGTTCAGTTCATTGCGCTTGAAACTTTTGTACGGATAACTACCGTCGCTTCACTTCGTTTTACTACGCTAACGCTAATTAATTAATCCAGGCTTAATTCCGTTAATACATAATAATCATTTACGCGAGTGTTAGTACACACTCCGCGACGCTTGTTCTTGTGGTGGAGAGGAATCAACAAATGAACCTACATTCGGCCTATGAAAAGTAAGTGCCTTTCTTTCTTCCTCATATTTCTACCATCACAATTACGTTTTTTTTGTATCCAAGGGAATTAATTTGAATCTGAAAGAGTTAAATATATATATATATATATATATATATATATATATATATATATATATCCCATAAATAATGCATATTTAAATACTTCTTTTATTTAAAAAAAATAAGACAAACAAACCACTTTTTTTTACAATGCTTTTCCATCTTTCCGTGATGCAAAATACTCCTCCAGTACTGTTCTGACCTCGTCTACAGAATTCATATTGTTTCCGTCCGTACTATTTTGAAGACTGCGGAATAAATGATAATCAGATCGGGCAATGTCCGGCGAATACGGTGGGTGGGGCATCGTTTCCAAAAAGGGTTCATTCCTGAAACGTGACACCAAATAAGAGCACACATATATGTAAAATGATTGATTAAATTCTGTTTTGAATAGTTAGTAAAAGGTTTTTTAATGTACATATTAAATTTAAATTGTCATTATGTGATTTGCATGAACGGTGATTGAAGATATTTAAGGTTCTTTTAAATTTTCTCTACGATATATGGCTTATATCTAAACACGCACGCACTGGAATTAATTGATCACATGGGTGTATCTTATCTTCTTACCGACATCAAATTTAATACAGACTATAATATTATTAATGGTATACATTATTTTTTTCATGTCGACTTTGCCTCGAGCCTGAAGCTCGTATCATAACCTATAAAAATAGACATAATTTTGTATGGAATACGCTGAATTATCTTATGAAACGAAATTGTTTTAAATGGGATCAAAAGTACAACGAATTTTGTAATACGGTATTAAAAAAATTTTAATATTCGTCATTCTAACATATATTCAACAGACAGTAGATTCAATCATCCTTTAGTTTTTGTCCTTTTTCTTCTACTTCGTATGGTGGTAACATTGTTATGGCCCGATTTTGTTCACAAAAGATTATTTGATGTCAGATCTCTAGGAACATACCGTGTCTCAGAGGTTCACCATCTCGTGTCTCACTTCACACTTGTAGATACGTCTACATGTTCTTAGCTCCGAAACTGTACAACGCACTCAGCACCAACTGGAGATAGTTCACTTTCAATAAGATTACACAAATATGGACCCGATGTATGATTCAACTGGGGAGAGATCAATCAGAAGCATCGCTATCCAATATTCTAACATAATCATTACACAGTGCCTACACTAATAATTCACTAGTTCTACAACAATCTCCTTACATTTTTTTTTTCATTCCTGTCGAATCTTTGTCTTTCTTTAATTACATAACACCACAACAGCACGAAAAGAACTGGCTACTTTAACACAGATGGCAGTCTACCAAAGTGGCCAGGATAACGCTGTATATATCAGAGATAGAGTCTACACCATCCCACACAATAAACTACGAGTATATACTTAATTGCAATATAATTTTATCTTATGTTTATCATGTTATATTATAATATATTCAACTCTGTTACAACAAAAACATGTATGTCAATAAAGTCTAAAAAAATAAAGTCAAACGTCGTGTTTCAATACTTGAATATTCCGTTTGACAGTTGGGTGAATTTGAATCTCCTCGGCAGCAGTTAAAAATAAATAAATACTTGTAATCTAGTGCTTTCGTAGGTCTAACTTTACAAAGTAAATAGTTGAAGGTATTCATGGTTCTAGATGACATTTGTGCATAAGTATATATTTTTTTTTGTAGCATACATAGTACATATGAAAATGAAGGTAATTATTTTACTAGACGTGGTCTGTTCTAAACCAATTACCTTTTCAGTTTTTATAATGTAGTTATGTATAGGTAGTTAGGTTAGTACAAATAACAAATTAGTTAATCATTTTAGACCCTTTAAGGTCTAGTGGCAATTTGTTAAATATCCACAGAACACAAAATAAGAAAGTTCGTTGAGCGAATTTGGTATTCATTTTTGGCACTGAAAAGTATCCCAAGGCTTTGCTCCTAATCTCCTTTGCATTTGGTTAAGTTAGGTTGTGGTTGATGTTCCCTCTAATTTTTGATTATAGTATGCGCATAAAAAATCTTTAATAAAATTTTAATGACCAAGCTATCGTTTGTGCGCTGAGGGAGAAAATATGAAAAACATTACCACCCTAAGGGAAGATAAAGAAAGTTTTTTTTTAAAGATTTATTTTTTGAATTGGCAACACTTTTTACAGCTTTGACAGCTGACCGCTGATTTGTGCTCAGTTTGGTTTGTCATTTCACCATGAATAGACTTACGCCAGAACAACGCTCGAAAATTGTGCAAATTTATTTCGAATATCGTGGTTCAGCTCGCAAAACTTACATTTAAATAGTGCATCCGAGGAAGAAATTCGAATAATCATGGATCTTTTTGGTACCACGCATGCTCTGATTGATAATACGCATCCGCAGAGACGTCGTACAGTGGGCACCGAAGAAGCTGTTGCTGCAGTGGAGGACCCTAATGAGTCGATTCGCCATCGTGCACGGCTATAGATCCATGATTACTGACTTCTTCGTTCCCCAACTGAATGGTATCAATGTGGAAGAGCTGCGGTTTCAACAGGACGGCTCAACGGCCTCGATGAGCGCATAATTTCGCGTAATGGACTCCTGAATTTAACACCTTTGAATTATTTTCTGTCAAGATATGTAAAGTCGTTAGTCTACGCCAATAAACCACAGACGATAGATGACTTCAAATCCGACATTCATCACGTTATTACCGATAAATTATCGAAAATTATGTAATGGTATAAAATTATCTTTCCAATAAAGCCAATACCAGGCCGTCACCACGATTTTTATAAGTTTTATTTTATTTTAAAGTTCTGTACTTCTAAATAAAAAAAAAACACCCTTTAGAAAGTAGCAGAGACGAATGTAAAAAGATATTATAGCAGAGTGTAAGTAGTTTAATGTACAAAATGTTGGTGGTCATACTCAAGATAAATCAATATAATATAATATAAATCAACCAGAATTAGTCTCGTTAAAAATGGTGTGCGCGCTATATTTTTTTTGTGTGCGCTATTGTGACAAATCACAAATCGGCAAACGCGTGCACACTCGCGCATCTTAGAGAGAACATTTGTTCTATAGACCACCTCCCTTTTTTGATAATAAATTATATTTTCAACAAAAAAAAGAAATATTATGAAAAACCGCGATAGCGCAACGGTTAACTATTTTTTGCTGTATATAAATAAATAAATAAATTTACAGTTATCCCACAGATTCGAATAAATGGAATAGCCAATATCAAAATAGACTGCCATTATTTACTCAGACTCATATCCATTCGAGTGCCATCAAGGTCAACTAGAACTAATCTCACAATCAACCTTCCACATTGTCACACCAACGCCAAATAAACAATTTTTTTTAACTGAGTCTCCCTTTATTTTAACTCACACTAAAATGAATTAGATATTTTCGATTCTTCAGTTATCTCAATTAAATCAAAATATAATATTGAAATCCCATTTTCCTTCTCCTTCACCCTCTTGTTCCTCTGGAAAATGAATTTTTATCTCCCCTCTTTTTATATATTTTTTATTTTCTACTTTTTCTCTCATTTCTGTTATATTTGTATTCCTAAAATAAAAGTGAAAGTTCTCACTTCTTTTACCGTTTTCTATCTTGAATTATGGGGGTGGCTATCGATATTTATATAAAACAAGATCAAGATGTATTCTATGTAAAAATTAATAACAAAATATAAAAAATGTTGAGCAATTGATCAGATTAGAATTTGGGAATCAGAAAAATTGGTGAAAATATGAGGAAGAACGGAAGGCACTTACTTTTCGTCTACCGGATGCTGGTTCATTTGTTGATTCCTCTTCACCACAAATACAAGCGTCGCGGGGTGTATACTAACACTCGCGAAAAGGATTACCGTACAAAAGTTCCATGCGCACTGAATTTGGAAGACTTTTAATCACTGCAATATCTTCTTTATTCCTTGTGTTTAAGGATAGGTGAGGAAAAAATATACGAAGAAGATATACGCAGGTAAAATTTTGGTAAACCGTGAATATAAGGCATGCATGAGGCAACAAGTCAAACGCTAAAAAGCATTATAGAATTTAATTTATTTTAAACGGCGTTAACATACATAATTGTTTAATAATTTAAAAAATCTTTAAGCCATTTTTGAACCTCTTTTTTATACATTTATATTTTTTGCCAATTAAGTTGATTTTGTCAGTTGGTTATACGGTCTAGGAGCAATGTACGATGCATGTCTCTGTCCTGTTTCTAATTTGGACATTTTAAAAATAACATGTTAATTAGTATTGCTTCGAGCGTGATAGTTGTGAAGAATTTGTATTTTGCCCTCTTTAAAAAAATGAAATAAAACCTTATTAGCAATATTTGAATATGTCCAAGAACACACAATTACTGGATTTTTACCTACAATGGTACTGTTATTAAACAAATATCAGATATCTCATAGAGATAAAGCTATTTTTTATTATATTTAATGGAAAATATATGGAAGTATGGGGTAATTACAGAGCTTACGACCTGTTTTCGGCTGGCTTGGTATGTAGACTCGCTTCGAGTACCACTACACCGCAGTGATGACATATATGCTGTTTAAAAAAAAGGTAAAAATGAATGATTAAATTTGGTCCATAGATGGCGATGGTGTATTGGTACTCGAAGCGAGTCCGCGTGATCAAGGGGTGAGAATTGGTGAACGTTATATATAAAGTGATCACTTAGGCCCGCCGAAGATGGGTCGTAAGCTCTGTAATTATCCCATACTTCCATATATTTCTATTAAATATAATAAAAAATTGCTTTAAAACATTATTGTCTCTTGTTAATTCAGTGAAAAAATGTAATTGGTTTAATATGTGTTATATTTTTATTGTGTTTTTTTTTTTATATATCGATTAAATGTTTGTTTTTCTAAATCTAAATTAAATTAAGCAAAGTAATAATGCTCGTTTTCGAGTACAAATGGACGTGATGAAGCGTCCAGCTTGAGGTTCTCTGGTTTTGTGGTAATTCAGCAGATCGTGCGCTGCTAGCGCCTGCGGCTCCACCCGGTAATTGTATCAACTCACCTACATACCTCCTCTTTTAGTTCCTACCTTTCGTTGGCGTAATCTGTCTTCTAAAACGTTTTTTTTTGTGGAACTCACTGACGTACTGCACAATGGCGGACACAGAAAACAATATCTAATAAACAGAGTTTATTGGCCTATTGTCTTCGTCTCCAGTAAGACAAATAATATTAGGTTGTCTAATAAGTCTTCGCGATTTTTTTTTGAAATGTTATTTTACCGCTATTTTTTTTTGACAAAAGTAAGATACTATTCAATAGCATTTTTTCTGCTCTCAATTTCGTCGTTTTCTTGTATGTTATAGTTTTCCTTTATTTTTGGGCTTAAATAGTGTCAAGTCAAGTCAAAATTCTGCCACATCTACCCTACAGTCCCGACCTCGCTCCGTCAGATTATCATATTTTCTGTCGCTCTCCAATCAAACGCGTGGCGTTACGTTCAACAACGACGATTACCTCAAAATTGGCTCGGCAACTATTTCGATATTCATAGAAAAAATAGGCAACAATAAAACTAAATTTAAAAATTTGATTTTAATATTCCAATTATTTCACTGCTACTTCAGCTTTACCATCCGGTGACCTACGTCTTCAAGTTTGGTATCCACTCATCTTTCTGCGCGTTTTTAGATCATGTTGAGTATTATCATCGCGGCTTAGTATGAAAATTGTGTCAAGTATTTCGTGCGATCATCGTTATTATCTCATGTTCACTCTATAACTCTGCAATTGTCTTTAGTGCTCCGTCGCCATGTATTTGCCATGTCGCGTCCACTGCTTCAATAATTTCATCTATTCATCGGAACTAGGTATTAGGTCTAGTGGATTCTTTGGCCATCAATTATTATCTACCTATTGTGGTGAACCTACACGCGCCCGTAGAAATTACAAAATAAAGGCTCACCATGTATTTACCGAAATATTAACTCCTGCACTACCGTTATCAAATTTTTATTTAAATAAAATACAATTTCTTGTATCTCAGCTATTGAGCGTTGAAGGAGCCACCACTGACCATCGTAAAAACCTAATTCACATGTTGAGCACGCGTGTCGCTGTTGTTTTGCAAGAAAGCTAGATTTTAGATCTCATTAGCAGAACAGTAAATTCTGTAAGAGTATTACATTTTTTTTGTATATCAAGGTTTTTTGCTGCATCGCCATATCATCACGTCTCATAGTTGCCCTGTGGGGTATTTTTTAAGATGAAATTCATTCGACAAAACATCGGTGATGGATGTTTTCGTGTCTGAGCTTAAGACGGTCAGGATTATAGGTCGTCTTGCTTCACCAAGCCTAAGTACACATTACATTATTCAGAATGGTATAATTGAGAATTCTGCCGTTTGAGGCACGCAATACTATCATACAGTCTGTAGGGGTTGAAAGAGATTTATTTACTTTATATGTTAAGGTTATAAATACCAGAAGTTTTTGTTAAAGGTAAGTCTGAAGGCCCTAATCCTTCTCAGATCGCACACGTGTGTGTAAATATCGCAGTGTATATGAATAAATGTTGCGGAGCGTGCATGTGTGTCTTTAGAACTAGTTTCTCTTTTATGGAACGTTAGTCTAAAATACGTGCCATTGTCAAGGCTTAAACAATAAATAAGCAATAGACAATAACAAAGCCTTGACAGTGGCATGTGTTACCATGCCAAAATGTTGGCTTATGTTTCTTCAAAACTACCTACAAAAATGCAATCTAACCTAGAAGAGACACCATTTTCATATATATACACGGTGCGCCGTTAGAATCTGGACGAAAAAATGCTATTGGAAAAAGTTGTTTATTTAAGCCAATATACAAAAATACCAAAAAATGCTGTTATATCTTGCTGGGAACTTTCATTCTATATAGCCACCCTGCGCCTCTATTTCTATAGAGCTCTATAGAGCTAATTTTGCACTAAATAGCTCGTGTGAGCGAGTGCTCCGTCTTGTTAATAGATATACGGTCTCCCAGAGGCCACAGTCTCCATTCACGGTTTTACCTCTGTCCTCAGGACCTCTAAATAAACCTCCTTCGTGACCATTTCGCCCTTCTGTAAGAAGTGCGGCGGCATTACATCACCCTCACTTGAGACGTTGCTCAGGACGTGGATATTGGCCGGAAACTTGGTCTTGTCCACCACAGGGACGTCCTTGGGGTTGTGGGCGTTTCATATAGTCAAATACAGTCGATCTTGGGTACCTGAAGAATTCAATAATAATTTCGATGGGAGTTCTTCCGGCGCGAAGGCTTTCTATAATCGCCGCTCTTCTATCGCAGTCCATACTTGGGTTGACAGGCTCGTCCATTTTGAGGTTATGAAAGTCTTACTGACATATTTAGCTAACTTTAGCGCCAACTAGCGCATAACCTTGAATTCAAATATAGCGGGAAGTTCAAACACAATATTGTCTGGATTCTAACGGCGCACCCTGTATATACAGAAATGTTAAATTAATCAATTAAAAAGATTTACAGAAAAATTTATCTATCAAAATGTATTTTTTACCACCGTAATACAAATCCGAAATATTGCGTTACCATTTCACCATATCAATCATTTATGTTTTCAGCAAATTTGGAACTTATATTCTGCAGACTTTATAAATGATACACTTTCAAGATGAATATTATGTTCCAGGTCGATTTTGTTTTGACGCCATTTTGGTTTGGCAAATATTTGGTATTTTGCATTTTGTAATCGAAAAGAATAATTAATTACAATTTATTATTATTAGGTATCTAATGCCTAAATAATGTTAAAGTTAATAAAACAAACATAAACCCAACTTTAAGGAAAAAAATCATCACGAGCGACGAAGCTCATATCGAATTGGCGGGTTTTGTTAATAAACAAAACAGCCATTATTGGGGCACTGAAAATCTTCAATTGATACACCGACGACATTTACACCCACGCAGAGTTACTGTATGGCATGCCACGCGAGCCAGCGGAATCATTGGGCCCTATTTCTTTCAGGAAGCAATAAGTAATGCTGTTAAACTTATTGGTGGCCGAATTGGGTCAATTGGGCCTGAAAAACAGGATGCTGCCACCTCAAGCACAGCACGAGCTGTGCTTAAAATTTTGTTGAATGAATATTACATTTTTAAAGTTGCAATTTCAGAACATGCATGTAGGGAAAGTTTCGGGTTCGCGTCCCAGTGACAACTAAATAGTTTTTCGATATTGATGTTTCAATATTTTATTCATTGAATTTATTTGAAAAAAATATCTCATTATATTCTGAAGTTGCAACTTCATAATTGAGATGTGTTTTAAAATATATTCAATCAAATAGATAATCATATTCATTGTCAAATTAATTACTAAATATATTTTTTGATAATCCCAAGGGAAAACAACAACAGAATTTATTTCCCTCTTTCGTAGTCCAGGTGGTATTTTTTCTGCCCATCTGCGGAGAAAAGAAAATTGAATTAAGGTTTTGAGACGGGAATAATTTATCCTTGTTTTGGAGTTTTTCTTTAAGGTTTTCGTTTGTTTTACTCCCCTTCGCCCCTCAGGTCCCTGTCTGCCGCCCCCCACGCTCCACCCCGCCGAACCTTTCGGACGGGGGCGGAGGCTTCACGGAATACAGTGGCGAGGGCTGGTGGGATAATAATACGCCCCTACAAAAGTGGAAATGGAAAATATTACGAATAAAAAAAAGACTGTATTTCCGTGACTGATAATAATTGTAAAGGGATGCGTGAGGGTTAGAAATTAAAAGATTCAGATTGTACTCGGTCAATAAAAGATTATTATACGTTAGATTTATTCCAGAGAACTGGTTTTCCTTACATATGCAAATTCACGACTTACGTGATATTTACTTATGTGGTGGACGTGACATAAATAGGCCGTTATGCATGGTGCACTATGTAGTAGTTCGTTTGTAGGTTAGATGCAACCATGTTCATAAATTCTCGGATGTTGTTGTACCACTTTAAATGGAAATTAGTGTATATTAAATTTGGTATTTTTCCCCTTGTTATATTTTATTTATAAAAAAAAATATTGTCTAACTATGTAAAAGGCAATCCTTGCCGTAAAACTGCCATACAGTTTGACAATAAATAAAATTATAATAATGAATATATATGTAATAAAGAAGAAATAAAAAAAAATCTCCGTCACTGAATTATTTAAGTACTAGGATTTTCCCTCCGAGAGGTTTGTTACTTTCCCTCTCCGAGTTTCCCGCAGGAGTGAGGGGAGGTGGTTTTAATGCAGAATCAACTGCCTTAAAAATACCTTCAAACAAGACGTTGGAAACGTATTTTCTTTTGGAGGATGCCTCACAGAATTGATTGTTTGTATTGTGATTTGGAAGCGTCCGTAAGAATATTTTTTTATAAGGAAATTCGTGAATTTTTTCAGCACGTTCGTTTTCATACGATTTCAGTTTGTAAAAAAAATATTTTAATGAATTAAAAATATAGTGGATGTCTTTGCTGATAAATGAACATTGCCAAAAACAATTTTTGTGATCAAGGGTGGTTTACTTTTTCGTGTAATATAAACGAACTTGCGCGCTTGTGATATCGACCCCTGTGAAATGGGTTCCAAATGCATTATTATTTATTTCTTCCATAAACACCAACTTTATTTAACAGATATTAAAAAAATTAGCAAGACCTCAAAGTTCTAACTTTATCAGTTATTTATTTAAATTTATAATGTTTACATTTTATTTTTTATTTCCCTCATCTCACAATGGTCATTGATAATACTGAAGATAAGTTAGATTAACTGATAATACTGAAGATAAGTTAGATTAACTGATAATACTGAAGATAAGTTAGATAAGTTAGATAGTTAGAAGATACCTTAGAACTGATCATACTCATTACAAAATATCCATACTCAAAACAAAATATACATGAATGTACGTTGAAATTCAGTCAACACTTTTGAGGTCATTATCTCAGAACAGTGTCAGTGTCAGGTGGAACCTTGTCATTTTAAGGGTCTATATGACGTTCTCCATAATATGCAAGAAATTAATTCTTCCATTACTAGAAGAGATGGAAACTTTGGTGATCACTAGGACGCATAACGGGGGGGGGGGGGTTATTTATTTATTTATTTATTGACATACATATTTTTGTTCTAACAGAGGTGGAAACACATAAGACATTCTCATAGTTTATTGTGTGGGATGGAGTAGACTTCACCTCTGATATATACAGCGTTGTCCTGTCTGTATTAAAGTAGCAAGTTTTTTTTCGTGCTGTTGTGGTGTTATTTATCGACAGGAATAAAAAGAGAGTTACAAATATTTATAAAAAAAAAAATATATAAATGTAGTGGGAGTGTTGTAAGACTAGTGAATTATTAGTGAAGGTATTGTATAAATTATATTAGAATACTTCTAATTCATCTGTACCTGATTGAATCATATTTTGGGTCCATTGAGAGGTGGATCTACAATGAGATGGATAAACTGATATCATTTGAATCTCGCTATACGTCACCTTAAATGACAGCAAGCAGTTCGTGTTGTAGATCTCTTCTCCCATTGTCGCCCTTAAAATCCCTATCAAGAATCGGTAATTACTGGCTGCATTCTGGTTTATTTATTAATTTACACCCTAATGAACTTTTACAAAATTGTTAAAGTCTAAAATAACATGAGCAGCTACACAAGAAGCGTGGAATAAATATAAAAATAGAAATTGTTAGAATATACATATATAGCTTTAAAAAAAAATTGAAAAATAAGTTTCAAGACAGAAAAACAATAAAAATTTACATTTTCGTAGAAAGCAACCACTTTGTAGTTTGACACTTTATATAAAATAAAATAACGATCAACTATTTAAATACGTCATGAAACCGGTTGATGTATAATAAAATTTTGCGGTTTCATACAAAGCGATTGTTATTTTATTTAATAATAAAAATGTAATTTATTTTAATAACGATGTCACTAGTATTCGTGATCAGCGGGCCCAAATAACTTGCTTCTTGATCTACCTCAAATCCTGATATTTGGGAAGTTTGTTAGCATTTAGCAACAATTTTTTCAGTTATCAGATAATGGATAATTTAAAAAATGTTAAATTTTTAACATTTTTTTCTTTTTAACCGTAATTGTGCTTTTCGTCACTTCGACACTTTATATTCCGTCTGTATCGTGGTCTACGATCTACCCTAAAGCCGAGTATATAATTTGGGCCGATCTCGGATCTCGTAGAATGACTATCGTTCACCTAAAATTGATAATATCTTATTTGGTGTATTGTGGGCGGGCGGTCCCTAACAAACCTTTTCGGGAAAAAAATACTAAAAATTATTTACGAAAATTAGCAGAGCCGGATTAGAAATTTTTTTTTTACGGCACTGCCTTCGAAAATATCATCTGTATATAAAAGTGTCTATAAAGTATTAAATGTTAATTTTATCTATTACTTGTAATACTAATTCATTGTACAATTGCTTATAAACTATGCCTGTCTCGTCACAGAATTTCTCTAGTGAGACGGGGTACAGTACAAACATATTTTTGCATTATATTATATAGTTACCAATAAATAAATATTATATGTATATTTAATAGAGCTGCGTTCACGAAATTGTATCACATTGTTAATACATTTGAATAAACTAAAAGCTTACCATTAACTTACCATCACGCCGTTTAACCCGGAAGGTAGGCAGAGAGGATAGAGTCTCCCACACAATTCCCACATTCTAATCTTACCAAATTCTTACCAAATCCATAATCATTCATTTTTTCATGCAAGCTCGTTCAATATTGTGACTTCTAATAAGACCATCTATTTCTGGTGTCATCAATTCTTGGGTTATTTTACTATTCTCTCCTCAATCATCCTCTAATTCTATTTTTTTATTTTATTTATTTCAACTTTTTTACACATATATACATTATAATTTTATTTTTTGCTTATTATTGAAGTTTTGTAAACATTTTTTTTTTTAATAAATGAAATATAAGAAGGGAACAAAAATTAGATCAGAAGATGTTAATGAACTAAAAATAACCATGATCCTACATCTAATTGGTATGTTAATATAACAATATAATAATAAAAGTAATTTCCATTTAGAATGGTAGGACACGTTTATAAATAATATCATAGTAAAGTTAAAAGAAATTAGATTATATTTTTATTTGATAACTTTGTTTTATTAACCACTTAATTGAGTTTAAATTTTCTTCACCAGCATGTATACCTGCGAGCTCTGGTCGAAATACAAGCAAGTGATATATAACCGTCTCCGAATTCAGTACTACAACTCATACGGAATAATGTTTGGATTGGCGCGTTATTGCAACGCATCTACAACGTTTACCGAAGGGCGTATACATGGATTTGTTCCGTTTCTGAGACATCGAGTTGCGGGTGTAAAGCTGCAGCTGAAGCTCAGTACCAGCTGGTTCCAAAAAAGGCAACGCCTACAGAGTAGCTATATATACAACAATGGCCGTGACTGAAGTAGTTATATATGTCATATTTATATTTTGTTTGTATATATGTGTGAAATTTTTATTTCATCATATTTATTTCGTAACTATAATGTATAACATGATATGTATTATCTCTATGGGGAATCGGGTTAAAAAAATCTGACCACGTTGGAATAAACACATTATTATATATATATATATACCAGATTTAATTTTCATTTGCACAATATTAAAAGAAAAAATAGAATTTTTAATAAATATTTCGTGTATATTACATTAAGGTGTTTATTATATTAATAAATTTTCAACGGGCGCCTTGGGCGCTTTACAACTAACTAGTATAATATAATATAACAAGGAAGCAAAAAATTAGATAAGAATATGTTCTTTTAGATAGTATTTTAAGCATGCTAAGATCAGCTTTACATTATCTTATATTTTCTTCATTATATACCCTGTCGTAAATGGATTGGCTACATATAGGTACGGCTAAATGATCTCATTTTTACTGCATTCAGTCTACTTTCGTTCCTATAATATGAAAACACCACCCAACCACTTAATCACTAAATGTGTTAACCACTAGACCAACTATTTGAACCATAACACGGGTTTTTTTAAATATAAAGGTATATCCCAAAAGTATATAATTATATATAACAAAAAGCTTTTTGATTTTTTTCAGGTTCAATGATAATAGTTATGTGGAGAACCAGAAAGTGCCTCACAGTTACCTGGTTGGCAAACCAGGCTCGTATCAACCTTAACCTCTTAACTGCCAACTCTATTTGTAATGACAGACACCGCATAGGGCAAGACTAAGCTATAAGGTTCTTGACTTATCCATCAAAAGCTGGGAGCTATCATCATAATTTAAAATTTTAACATTAATCCTTGCAACTTTGCAAGGTGTTTGCAAGTGCATGTTAACAGGTTTATAGCTTGGCGTGACATAGAAAGTTTGGCATGTTAACGCGCTCGTAGCATTTAAAAGGTTAAAGGTACACCTGATACCGACCCGTGAACCTGACAATAATACATCGCAGCATAACCGCTCCGAGAGTTAGTCGTAATCATTCACACAGCTCCGCCGTAGATTTAATCTTCATTTTCACCCCAACTTGTGTCCTGCAAATGTACATCATACCTCAGTAAATGCTATCAACTGCAAGTTATTATCTTATTTCATCTACTTGCTCCAGCTACACTCCGTAATACATCCTGCAACTAATCTCCATCTTTACAGGTAACCTCTTAAACCCTATAAACCTTTTCTCCAAAGATGTGTCTTAGAAATTCAGATCTGAAAAAAAATGCCTCATAATAGGGATCAATTGAAAACCAAGACTCAACTAGGGTTGTAATGACAATAGTGATAATGTTGATAAAGTTTTTTTCTTCTTTCTTCGTTAACGGTCACTTGAGACTCTGGAGTCCATGTCGGCAGTCACAGCTTAGCGCTATACATCCCTCCGTGGTCTAGTCTGACAAGTACCTTCTTACCTGTCATTAAATTATCCACCTTCTATGGCTTAGTTTTTCCCTCAGCCTTGATATTTTTGGGTTGTGTATGAAGGCTTTGTGCTTGTTACTGCACTGCAGCTTCATTTCTGTCACTTTCCTCAAGGATGTGGGGTGGTATACCGTTCCCGAAGATCCAGGTATTTTAATCTCCTCCATTCTCCAGTTAAATTAAAAATAAATATACAAATATAACTGAAGGATATTCAATACTTCGTATTAATACCAAATAATCAAAAATGCATCACACGAACAAATTTCTCAAAACAATCTGCTCGTTTCGAAATATGTATGCTACATAACATAAGCATTAAAGTTGTTTTTTCCTGTTAACGAATGCATATACAGTATTCGTAGACCTTAACAGGCGGAACTGAATGCGCATGCGCGAAATTCAAATACTATCAAACTTTGTGGATACGAAACGAATGATAGAATCCACTGTTGCTGGTATCAATGTGTGTATGTATAAGTATTTCGATTTGCTCCGTGCGCGCACCGTATCGTAGTGTGTGTTATGACTGGTCTCCAAAGGACAGGACAAATTTGTTTGAAGTAGTGCTGTTTTTCAAAGTTCAAAAGTCCAAAACTTTTTGACTCCAGGACAAGGAATGCGGAGCGTCCAAAGCATGTATAAAGAGACCAAACCAAACTTCACACGCATAAAAATTGGTTGGTGGTATTAGTTATTTTGTATATATATATATATATTTACATACGTATATATACAATTATTACAACATATTACTCAAAAAATGTAGTGCCCGACTATTCATTAGGAAGGGCGGGCTCGCATTTCTGGTTGCCGGTTTTTTAAACTTTTATTTTCACTATAAACATTTAGCCAAGACACAAACCGCTTTATTTACAAGTCAACAGAAGGAGCTGCAGTTCGTGCAAATACCTTCATAGAGTTGTAAAAAATCAAATATGAAATGCTACACGATTGCATATTATATTTAAAATAAAAAAACTTAGATTCAATTAAAAATATTGGTCCCAGTTTGGCACTGCGCCAAGCACCACTAAGTATAGGGTGTTAATAAAATGCGTGACGCCCCCTTGTCCATTCCGTCCGGAGAAAAAAATGCAGCATGGTGATTAATAAACGGTTACACATTTTGAAAAAAAATGACAGCCTGTAAAATACAATAATTGGTGGTCAGCCTCCAGTGCCACAAATGCTAAATAATATTCACAATGTCTGCGTGGCACATGAAGGCTCATCCCTAATCGGTAAGTCAGAGCCACTTCTTGAACCGAAGGAAGCAATGCGATGCTTCGCCAAATCGGCTACTCTAAACATTCTGCTCTACGTTCAGCAACATCCTTGGTCAGGTTCAAATCTTCAAGGCCCGTATCACAGGCTAATATAAATTAAATTAAAAATTGGTAGATGCAGACAACAATTCAGATACACAACGATCGATCCACCAGCGAGATTTGTCATTTTAAATCAGACGGGGAACGTCAGAATTTAATTATTTATTAAATTTGGAAACATATCATCAATTTGAAAAAAGAACTGCAACATATAGGTTCAAAATTTTTTCGTTAACTTACTAGGTTGACATGGTATAATAGTCAGCGCGTTTTCCTAGATAGGAAAAGTTCCTGATCCGAATCCCAGGGGCAACCAAAATATTTTTCAGATATATTGATCATATCTTTCTAATTGATATATATACTAATATTTACACAAGGGGTGGGGAAACGGGTTGTAGAAAGGGTGATAGGAATTTTGTACAGGGACAGGACAATAAAGACTCGAAAACCAACCAGGGAAAGCACGGCTTACCTGGATTTTCTCTCATGTAGTCACAGTTCCTGAACTTCAAGAAACTTCTTCGATAATCAGCACGAAGCACTGTGATATACAATAGTGGTTTCGGCACGCACACGCGAGGAACCGAATACACAAACGACAAGTAACTTTACAAAAACTTCAAATTAGTGACGGGACATAGCAGGACATCCACTCTCCTTGACAGTTCAAAGATAATGCACAGTAAAAGTTGTGCTCTGGGGTATGGGGTATAGGGTGGGGGGAAAGCAGATAAGTATAGTAAACATAATGAAACATATACACGAGCACGGCCATTGGCGATCTGTGGATCTGTCATAAATATCGAACAGCTTATATACGCAATATATGATATTGAGAACAAATAAATAAAGAAATAGGCGTCAATCCGCCTTACGAACGTACAATGTTTATTTATATCATTAAAAAAATATATTCACTTTCTTAAATGCCTTATAATAGAATAATACAAGTCGATGTGTCAGCTAAAAAGAGAAACTGATTCACACCTCTTTCCAAAAATGAAAAAAAAACCCCTCAAATCCATTTTTGATGAAGCGCCGTCTTATGCCGAACCACACAAAGCTGTGACGGGTCAAATTGACCCTGTTTGACGCCGGTGACCCGCCCCCGGCGCCCGGGGCAGAGGGTTTCGGCACGAGGGTCCCGTTCCGAGAGGTGATAGAATCAATAGTGATTCTGCGAAACGGTATTGCCCGAAAGAATCAATATGTTGAATCTTTGATAGTTACCTAATATTTTTTTTTAAATACACAATGTGTCTTATCGGAGGCCCCCGAGGACGATAGTTGCGAGAAGTTTAGAACGTAACGTTAAAAATAAAACGCGTTAGAAAATTTCGTAATGTTTTTAAATGATTCGCGTTTAAGTAGTGAAGATATTTTAACATAGAATATATTTTATGCACAATAAAATTTTAGGCTTCTCGTGTAAAATGTGTTAAAAATAGAACATAAATTGCGCTATAATAAATATTCTTGCAACTTTGGTGGAGAAATTTGAATATAGAATAAGTTTTATAGGAGACTTCCCGCGTTAAATGTGTCACAAAATTAAGTTATAAATACAATGTTAGAAAAGTTGGTTAACCTAGTGAAGAAATTAGAAAGAAAAACCTAGTGGAGAAAGATATCGAAAGGAGGGTGACTGCAGGAAATAAAGTGAACGGCGCTTTGAATGGAATTATAGCTAATGGGAACTTGCCAACTGAGACAAGATCAGCGGTTCACAATGGAGTCCTGATACTGGCACTGATGTATGAAAGTGAGGCCTGGACCTGGCTGGATGAAGAAATAAGGAAAGAATGTAAAGCTGATCTTAGTATAGTGAGAAAGATTAAGAAAAAATCACTTAGGTCATTTGGTCATATAGAACGGATGAATGAGGAGAGAATGGTAAGAAAGATATACGACGCAATTGTTGATGGCACCATAAGTAGAGGACGTCCGCGGAAGCGGAAGACTTGGCACGACCAGGTAAACCAGATACTGGAAGATGGTACTGTTAGAAGCCTCAATAATCGTCGAGCTTCTATGAAAATATCTATGAGGCGAGAATTGTGTATCAGGACGCAAGAGTGTGGCGCTCTATCCTCTCTGTCTACCCCCGCGGGGAAACGGCGTGATGGTAAGTAACATATTATTTTAACATCAGAACATATTTGATGGTAGGCTTTTTGTTAAATGTGTCACCAAACTGCATATATAATAGATCGTTAGAAATAACAAGTTAGAATTTTTTTTAACATGTTATAGGAGGTATACGGATGGGGTATAATATATAAGAACGTTATTACACCTTGGTGGAGGCATTCTTAGGACATGTCTGGCCCGGCTTAATCGATCAATCTATAATGTAGTCATGATCAGAGTCTCAGATTTGTGACATTGGATTTGTGACATTGTGATATTTGTAGTTCATTTCTGTTCTGGTGTTACAAGTGTTTAAATTAAGCGACATAATATTTTAACTTAATAGTATATATTTATTTATTTTTAATATGGTACACACATAAGCACTCTTATATACCCTTTAATATAAAAACTATCAAAACTGCCTTACTGACTGCCTACGTCAAATCGTCTTCTTCTGTTCAATAGCCCCTAATTATTATCACTTAGTTCACTGTGGTCAGGTGTAGCTCTACAGTACACTGGCAAAACCATTGCCTCATATTCTTCAGCCACGATGTTCTCCTTCTTCCAGGGCCCCGACTTCCAGTAACCTTTCCCTGTGATGCAACATCTCCGGATATCTCATCACATATCAGAGATAATTTTATTGTTTTAAATATTTATTTTCTTAATTTATTCGAATCATAACATCTAGATAAATAGATTCTGTTAAAAAAACAATATAATATATTAATAATTAGACGTAATACTTTGTTTAAGCCACTATTTATTGATTATTCAACACGTTTCGATACCTATGGTATCTTCTTCAGGAAACAATGTATACTGAAATTAAAAATACAAACATAGATAAAAACAAAAGTATAAAGTGATGAGTAAGTAAAGTAAGAACTAATTTGAAAACAAATTTAAAATGTGATTATTTGCAAAGAGGATTTGGTTATTTATAATATATAGCTTACTAATAATAATGTAATACTCATACTTCCATACTTCCCATACAGTATAATAGCTTATATATAATTTTTAATACTAATTAAATGTATTAATTAGAAAGATATACATTGAATTAGTATTTAAAATATCATATACCTATGTTTTGAATAATTACAACTGCTCAGTAAGAATGTGTTCTCCTTAATAATATATAATTTGTCTTAAAAACAATGCCTTTGAAGGTAAAAATCCAGTAATTATGTGTTCTTAGACATACTCAAATACTGTTAATTTTAAGATTATTTATACTTATGGGATAATATCTTTCAGTACTCACAGATGGAACGCTTATTTACCTATGAAAGCCAGTTAGTATATTCAGCACATAGAATTATCTTGCATCCAGAACCTGAAATTCTCTAAAAAAAAATTACATAAAAAGAAATTCCCTTCATGGAAATATATCATACAGACCTAATCCACAATATTTTATGGGGATACCTGACTATATTACGTGTCGAAAATGTTCAAGGAATATATGAAAATTCTGCACTGTTACGGATAATATGATTGTACGAATTTTTTTACAAAATCGTGTTAAATTTGAAGTCTACATACTTCAAAATAAATATTTGCGAAATTGTTCCCTTATTAATCAATATTTTTACTTCAGGTCCTAAATCATCGAATGAAAAACAGTCTAGTCGATCGAAATTCGATGATCTTTAATTTTTTGTATTCAATATATAATTTTGAGTCTGTAAAATATTTCAATTAATCAAAATAATCGAATTATTTTTTTTCTCTGACACGGTTGAGATTAGGTACATATCCCTTGAACATTTTCGACTTGTAATTTAGTAAGATGTCTACTATATATTATGCTTCCATAAAGTTCTTAAGAACTAAATAAGCATCTCTCAATTTCGTCCACCTCGTCACGCACGCTTGTACATATATCGATATCGTTTCACATCTCAAAACATAGGTCACTTAATAGTCTCAAAATACAACTCATAACTACATTTAATAAATACACTAATCGCTCCAAATAACACACTCAAATAAAAGCGTCGAACCTTCGAAACGTGGCATTAGGGTTCCGTGGAACCTGAAATTTGGGTATTTGGACCTCAAAATCGCCTCCTCTGACTGTGCAGCTTAACTCGAATAAACATAAACACAATATTTATCACGATTTTGAGAGAATGGTTTGACCTCAGACGGTATAGCGCCGCCTGACCCAAAAGTGATGCGAAATGATTATACGTCTGTCGCATTAACCCTAAACATATCTATGCGGAAGGGACAGTCAACCTTTCAGTATTATTTTGCACTAGCAGAAATCATTCGTCTATTGCCGAATAAAGTATCTAGGCCCTTCTATGTCATGTGGCCGTTTCGTGGTCACGGATAATTTTAGCCGCAATTACCTCTCATTTAATGAATTAAGAATTATTCGCAGCGTCACCGGCGGAAAGATTGTTTTTTTCCATATTTTAAAAACTATCAAAATCAACTTTGCGGTTAAAATCCATTATTTTATTATCCACTTAATGAATTAATATCAATACGTGTATTCAACTCCATCAAAATAAAACATCTCTATTAAACGTCCCAAAACCGTCCTCCTTTAGAGGTTATCTCCTGACCCAGCTAGCAGCCCCTGCATCATTGCAGTAATAATATAATAATATATACAATAATAATAAACACACCCCACGTTTGCTAATGCGCTCATAAGAAATACACTATGATGGAAGAGCGAGGGGTCGAAATGGACCCGGTACTCTGAATGAAATGACACAAAAGTAAAAAACGACGATAAGTAAGACGATGGACCGACATGTAAAATGATCTGAAACCGGCGGCGCAGCGCCCCTGCGTTGAGAGAAATCTCTACCCACCAATTTAGGTGTTTGAACCGTTTGATCAAATATAATTTTAATTACTATCATTAGGGAAGAAGAAAGGAGAACTGCGGCTCGGCACAGACGGGCGGGCGGTCAGACATAAGTCACGAGTTAGCGGCCAAAAGTATAGACATTGTGGAAAACGACCATTTCTCAAAATTATGATGGCGGCCCGTGATAAACGGTACCTCATGGACCATCAAACCTTCCAAACTGACGGGGCGCTCGCTGGCGACTCTTCAAACGTGAGGATAACTTTGCTATGACGCGCCTGCAACACTAAACTGACTGTAAACGAGTGTAATTCTAAATCTGCAACATACATTTTTTATTTTATGAAAAATATAGATGCATACTAAGATAAACGCTTGATCTATGAAAATAGGACCAGCTTGATGGCCTCCTGGAACGAGGTTCGAACCCCCGATCACTAGATCACTTGGCGTGAATCGTAACCAGTAGATCACAAACATGTCACGTGGTATTACTCATACATTCATGTATTGTACGAGAAAGTTTCTTTTAAGCTTGCATTCACTCGTATGAAACTATGTATTTATACTAGTGATGATAAAATAGTTATTTAAACCGTTATTTAAACTGTTATTTAATCCACAATTAAACCGTTATCTAAACAGTTATTTTAAACGTTACTGTGACTGCGATTATGTTTGATTGTAACGATGATTGGTACACTAGTAAGTAAACCTCCAGCAGTTAAATATCACCGTCACAACCACAGTCACATAACAGTTTTATTTAATTTATTTAAAACAACAAATAACGGTAGTTATGAGTACAAATAAAATAAATCAGTTATACATGTAATTTTTATTAATTAAGCAACAATAGAGAAGAACAACCTCTAAATAAAAATGATCTTGAATTATATGAGAAAAATTAATTAATTTGTGTATTCTACGATTTTTATGTATAGGTAGTATCACATTAAGTGATTTTTATCAATGTCAACAAAATGTTTGTCGAGTCAACTTTTATTTAGTCGAGACACATACCGCTTTATTTGACGAGAATACGATCATCTGTAGCAGGCAGTGTTGTGTCGCACCGTACGCTTGAACGGTAAATGACGTAGTTGAATCATTTTAAAAATATTTATGACTGGGTATTTGTTTCGCGAAGCAGTTAGTTCTCATCAATGATTACTTTCTGGTAGTGGTAAAATTATGTGAGTCTAATTTTTTTTCAGAAATTCTGACTATTCTCCCTGTGAGATGGTAACATTTTTTGTATTGTTATTTATTACAATTTTATTTATACATTCTACAATATAAAACCAACAGTATAGTTATGCACCCCTAAATAAGAAAGGTCTTGAATTATGGGGGTGTCTATCGTCAACATTTACATAAAACAAAATCAAGATCTACTTGATGTAACAATTTGTTTACAACTAATAAAAAAATATATATACATACATCTATAATAATTCAATGTATTTTTTTTGGAAAATTGACCAGTTTAATCCATTATACATTTATATTTGTTGCTATTTTAGTTAATTTTGATAGTTGGTTATATTGTCTAGGAGCAATGTACAATGCATGTCTCTGTCCTATTCATAATTTGGACATTTTAAAAAGAACATATTTTTCGATAAAATTGATTTTGTATGTGTATCTTTATAATTAATATTTAAAATATCGTAGACCTATGTTCTGAATAATTACAACTTCACAATAAGAATGTGTTCTCCTAATAATATATAAGTTGTATCAATGTGTCCAAAATTTAATAAAAAATGAATTGATAATTCTGGCGTCTGTTATCAGATTACTCAAATGTATTTGAGATTCCGTTTAAAATAAGGTAGATGGCTCTTTCAAATAATGGCACGATTAAATGTATTAATATCAAAAAGGTAACATATAGGTTCGAAAAATATTGTCGCTGTAGCATGGTTGGATAATGCATCTTCCCCGGTTTGGAAAGAGAGCAGGTTCGAATCCCGGCGGCGCAACAACAATATTTTTCTAATTAATATATTTAATTCATATTTATAACATGTTCATTAGTTTTGCACTACAATACGTGAATATTTTAATTGAATGTTACCCTTTCAATACCGCGTATCCATACCTCGAGTAACATGTTACAGATAACTTGGTCAATTTGAAAGGTGTGAATCATGCTTTAAATGTCACGCGTTAGCCTGCGGCCTAACACCCCCCTCCCTGCCTCTCCACCGCGATCCCGTCTCGACGCGTTCCAAATGCGAATTTGTGTTTCAATTTCGCGCTGTTCGGTATTCAAATGCGCCCGCCAATTCAATTTGTCGGGAGCGAGCGCCGATTGTCGCCGACGGCCGAAAGTTGAACCTCGTTCGACAAAAGGTAATTTTTTTTACTACGAAATATTTTTATTTAAAGTGGTATATTCGATTTTAATTTCAGCTCAAATAATATCATCATATCATATTTTTTCTTTCTACCTCAATGTCAGTATTGACATATAGTGGCCTTAATCGGTGGTCCCAGTCTCGGATCGTCGTCAGAGCTGACTCCAGGTTATTTCCAGCTAGATGCAACGCTTCTATCTACAGATGGATGGATGTGGTCGAAAAATTTGAATGATCTGCAGACAGGGCTTCGTGTGATTGGATTTGCTGCAGGGTTAAAGTATTTAATAGTGATGAGTTCAAAATCACGAACCGTGAGTCAATCACTGATATCTTTGAGTCACAATCACTATCAGTGATTGAAAATCTATATTCGTGATTCGTGATTATTTTTTTACTTTAATTACATTTGAGTGATTTGCACATAGAACGAAAATATTTATAAAGCAATGACGTCATAATTCGTGATAAACGTCATCTAGTAGATTCTGCCAAAACGATTAACGCGAAGTGCTGAGAATTTAACCGTAAAAATGAACTCACTATTTTTTTTGAGGTTTTGCATTACCTTCGTGATGATATTAAATTAGATATATATTAATTAAAAAATGTTTTTTACGCAAATGAAGTATGAATAATATAAAATTATGTTTTTTAATTATTTCTTGTATTGTGATATCGTGCGACGCACGCGTATTAGTAACGAAACTGTAACATAGTCACAGTTTTTAATCACAGATATTATCGAATACCAATCGCAATCACAGCAGTGAGTCAAGAGTAGTATTTTTTCTCATCACTAGTATTTAGGCGCAATGCTGTCCATGGAATGTGTAACATCTTTCACCGGCAATACATATTGGAAAGACACTTGCTGTCTTTCTATGTGTCTCCAGCACCACATTTCATAGGCATCAATCCATCTTGCATTCAGGGTCTATGATTCCACACCATATAAAAATAAAAAACGCACCAGAGACAGACCTACAAGCCTGATCTTCGTTGTTTTGAAAATTCCGCGGTCTTTTCATATTTTGTCGATTTATCCTGAAAATAAAACAATATATATTAACTAATAATTAGATAAAATACTTTGTTTAAATCATTATTTATTGGTTTTTAAAAAACTCGGGGGTCTACAAATTGATTTACAATGATTGCAATTATTTTTATATTGGTAAAACTTGCAGAAATTTTGATATTAGAATTAAGGAGCACTTGAGATGCATAAGCAACAACTATTCATAATTTTGGAAACAAATTTAATTCTTTTGATATTAACAAGGGTTTAGAAAGTATACATACAAATACTAGGGGTTTACAGTTAAGTAAATTTTAAATTTTAGAAATAAGAAAAAGTGGTAATTAATAGCAAGCTGAATATTATAAATAACCAAATCCACTTTGCAAATAGTCACATTTTAAATTTGTTTTAATATTAGTTCTTACTTATTCACCACTTTATAGTTTTATTTTTATCTATGCTTGTATTTTTAATTTCAGTATACATTTTTTCCCAAAGAAGACACCATAGATATCGAAACACGTTGAATAATCAATAAATAGTGGTTCAAACAAAGTATTTTGTCTAATTATTTATAATAATATTCATTTATTTTTTGAGTCATAGTAAGATTGAACATTACATGAAAGTAAGACACGTATGTACGTTCAACAAACCTAGTCCACAATATTTTATGGGTGGATACCTGACTATACTACGAGTTAAAAATGTTCAAAAAATATATGCAAATTCTGCACTGTTACAGAAAATATTATTGTTTGAAATTTTTACAACATCGTGTTAAGCTTTAAGTCTACATACTACTAAATAAATATTTCCAAAATTGTTCAATTATTAATTTATATCTTTGCTTCGGGCCCTAAACCATCTAATAAAAAATAATCTAGCCGCTAGAAATTCGAAGACCTAATTTTTTTTTTTATTCAATGTATAATTTGGAATCATTAAAATATTTCTCTTAATCGAAATAATAGCGTAATTAAGTTTTTTTTAAATGCTTATATTTATCTCTGACATGGTTGAGATTCGGCAACATCCCTTGAACATTTTCGACTCGTAATTCTGTCAGGTATCCACCAGTGGCGGTCGGTGACTTTTTGTTGAAAGGATGCTGGATAATAAGTTATACCCGTTATAAAATAAACATATAATCGAAAGATATTCAATAATTCGGCTTCAAGTATTCAAGTGTTAAAAATGCGTCACACAAAAAAATTCCTCAAAATAATCCGCTCGCTTTGTAATATTTATGATATTCTGTGCATACCAATAATCATTAAAGTAATTTTTTGTACGTTGGATGATGGCGTATATAGTATTCGAAGACTTTGACAGACGGACAGAATACGCATGCGCGAACGTCGAATATTTCCAAACTTTGTGGATACGGAACGATTGATAGAATCCACTGTTACTGGTATCTATGTGTTTACGTAATTCATAGATGTTCAAAATTTGATAATATAGGTAGTCGTCTATAAAGAACAAGACGAATTTATTAGCAGCAGTGCTGTTTTCGACTAGAAACAAAAACTCCAAAGCTTTTTGACTCTAGAACACAAGGGATGCGGAGCATCCAAAGCATGTATGAAGCGACCGCGTCTGGTATCCACCCACAAAGAATTGTGGACAAGGTCTGTTACACCCTTTATATAAAGAGCAAAACAAGATGGCGTATAAATACAATGTAAAAGCAATGTTAAAAATAGTATGTACAGTTAGATCTTTAAGGAGTCAAATCTTTATACTTTATTATTTACAACCTAAATTAGCTTAATTAATATATATGTTACGAACAGCCTTATGTTATGTGAATGTTGTACATGTACCCGGTAAATAGTTTCCAAGCATGTATGGTGTAGGCATGAACGAAGGTACCGCCCTGTAATGTATGGTAAGCCTAGGGCTTACAGGGCAGGTGGACTTGCTACCTTACATACATTTCCCCGCAGGTACACTACTCATTCACCAAACGAATAATGAAAATGATATTTGTTACAATCTGTTACATAGTGCAACAGACCTAGTTCACAATATTTTACGGATATTATTTTATGTTCAAGGAGTATGTTTAAATTCTTTACTGTTATCATATTAAGTCGACGTACTTCGAAATAAATAACATGAAAAAAAATTTGATCACGACAAAATGAGTGTGTTTTCATATACAGACCTCGTTAACAATATTTTATGAGTGGATACCTGACTAAATTACGAGTCGAAAATGTTCAAGGAATATGTGCTTTATCTCAACCGTGTCAGAGATACAAGCATTTAAAAAAAAAATCGATTAATTAAAATATTTTATTTATTCTAAATTAAATATTAAATACAAAAAATTTAAGTTTTTCGAATTTCGAGCAGCTAGACTATTTTACATTATGATGATTTAGAACCTGAAGCAAAGATATAGATTAATAATCGAAAAAATTCGCTAACATTTTTTTGAACACGATTTTGTAAAAATTTCAAACAAACAATATTTGCAGAATTTGCACATATTCCTTAAATATTTTTGACATGCAATTAAGGCAACCTATAAAATATTGTGGACTAGGTCTGTTACATCCTGTATTTACTTATTTATTTATTTATTAACATAGTGCATACATAAGTACTCCTATATATGCACTATTATAAACAAGATTTAATGTATTCTCTTTTACTAAAACTTATCTTTTACATATTTGGTCAGTTTCATTTAAAATCTATCCAATTTCTCTTCCTTACTTATGTTTTCTGGCATTTCATTAAAAAATTTTATCGCACCATACATTATTGATTTCTGAGATTTGGCCTTCCTGAATGGCAGTCTCAGTCTATCCTTTCCCCTTGTACGATGCTCGTGCTCATGTTGATTTGCATCAATTTTTCGTGTAAATTCCGCTGATATTTTCTTATTGAGGATTTTTTAAATAAATATCATTATATTAAAATATATCTTCTGCTTAAAGGTCATCATATTCAGATCTTTCAGCATTGCACTGATCCGAGTATATCTATTTTTCTCAAAGCTTTATTTTGCAATACTGACAATTGTTGCATTTCTTCTTCGTTAGCCAAAAACATAATACTGCTCCAGCAGTTGATGTGAGGAATAATAACAGAGTTGTATACTATTTTACAAGACTCTGTACTAATAAATCTTCGGATCATTCCCAGAAGTGAGATTTTCTTATCAAATTCTTTTAGTCACGTATCTTGTATTTTGCGATAAATTAGGTTTTGTATCTATTATGACTCCAAATATTTCAGACTTATACTTCTCTTAACATAAAATAAAAACGCTTAACACGAAAATATATCACATATTTTAAATACTAAATTAATGTATTAATTATAAATATATACATATAAAATCAATTTTGTCGAAAAATATTGTTTTTGCGTCACCGGGATTCGAACCTGGGTCTCTATTTCCAATCCGGGGAAGTGCACTACCTTTGTGCTATAACGCCAGTATTTTTCTTGACAAATTTTCGAACCTATATGTTACATTTTTCAAATTAATACACCTGTCGTTCCATTATTTGAAAGCCATCTACATTATTTTTGCAGAATCTCAAATACCTTTGAGTAAACCGACTGCAGACGCCAGAATTATTAATTCATTTTTATTAAATTTTGGACACATTGATACAACATATATTATTAAAGAAAACACATTCTTATTGTGAAGTTGTAATTATTCAAATGTAATATATAGGTTCGAAAATTTGTCAAGAAAAATACTGGCGTTATAGCACAAAGGTAGTGCACTTCCCCGGATTGGAAATAGAGATCCAGGTTCGAATCCCGGTGACGCAAAAACAATATTTTTCGACAAAATTGATTTTACATGTATATATTTATAATTAATACATTAATTTAGTATTTAAAATATCACAGACCTATGTTCTGAATAATTACAACTTCACAATAAGAATGTGTTTTCCTTAATAATATCACATATTACTTAACTACCTGCTGACTAGGCCGTTATATGTCATTGTAGTCATGTGTCTTTAAACGATTTTCACATATTTTTTTATCTTTCGTAAATTTCGCGTAACGTCCAACCCTTTTACATTGTTCTGTCAATCTTTTCATAGTTTTCTCTCAGCATCCGACCGCCGAGATGCCCAGACATTATTAATAACATTAAACCTCTGCACGAGTTATCGGAACGGCCATCGGACCTAGGCAACGCTAGGAGCACGCCTCTGATTGGCTGCGGGCGATGAACGTCGTAAAGTTCACCAATCATGGAGCGGCCGGCAATTAAAATGGACGTCCGGTATGAAATATGCGTCCGTTGTATATTTTAATTATGACTTATACGGTTCGGATAAAAATATCCAGATTTAACTATATTAAATTTTGTAGAAAGTTGCGACACGTTTTATAATGTCGCCCCCCTATTTGACGCTAAATCACTACGACGAGATCATATCGAATGACAGCAAAATGGATGCGGTGACGTAATTACAAAAATTTGGCGTCAGTACAGAATACAATAAATGGTCCCTAAATAAGTACACATATAAGAGAGGCATTCTATCTACAAACATTATTTGTGGATACATATTTTATTTGAAAATTAAAACTTTGTGTAAACAAGACATAATTTGTACATGTATTAATGCATATTATATTGTCAGCGTTTAAATTTTCGTTTCAACCGAGTCAAATATTTAAAAAAAGTCTCAGAGCTATTTGATTACGTATGTGGTACGTTACGTGATTACGTGATGCAAAAATGCAAATATTGAGACAAGGAGTTTGCGTTAGTTCATGTATATACTTATATTTCGTGCTCTGCCGTTTTTAAAAAATTATAAACTATCTAACTAACTAACTGGATAGAGCCCCACACTCTTCTGTCCTGACACACAGTTCTCGCCGATTATTGAGCCTCTTAATGGGACCATCTGGTTTACCTGGTCGTACCGAATCTTTTATTTTTGGTGCCATCAACACTTTATTTTATTTATTTTATTATTATTATTTTATTAGTAACTATAAATTACTATGTAAAAATCTGTTTGGACTGTGCCCGTTTCCCTAGAGAAATTCAGTGTCGAGACGGGCATAGTTTACAAGCAATTGTTCAATTAAGTAGTAGATAGAATTACATTTATTACTATATAAAAGGTGTATATGAAGAACAATTTTAAAATGGACTTAATTTTTGTATATTTTGTATATGTTCCTCACTATTCTCTTCTCATTCATACGTTCTATATGACAAAACCATCTTAGTGATCCTTTCTTATTCTTACTCACTATACTAAGATCGGTTTTGTATTCTTTCCTTGTTTCTTCATTCTTTACTTTGTCACAAATGGATCTGTCACACATACGCTAAAGCGATCTCATTTCCATTGCATTCAGTCTATTTTCGTTCCTCTTTTGCCAGCTCCAGGCCTCACCTCCATGCATCAGTGTCGGTACAGGGACTAAATTATATTGTATTATAACCAAAAACGAATTATGTATAAATATCATTCAGGGGCGTAGTCATTGTAATCGATGTTGTAGTCATCGGCCAGTGTTCTGGTGGTATAATTTTCATCCCCTTCCATAGCCGCCAGAAGGGCCTGTTCATCAAAATCTCAGAAACTACCCTTTTCTGACTCGTCATCTAAACTGGCATCACCAGCTTTGAAGCGAACAAACCACCCTCGGCATGCCCTTTCGCTAATCGTTCCTTCACCGAAAAAACCTCTAAATCGCGAATTAGGCGTACATGTGTACGATTTTAGATGCGCATTATTATAACAGAAAAATAGCAGAACACTAGCTTAACACGTCAGGTGTAATATTGTTTATTTTATATTATATTACAATATCATTTTGTGATACCACAAATAAATTATTTGATTGTTTTGTAATTCGACCCGTAGTATAATCCAACAATGTGCGTTACTCTAACGTACCTATACATTATGTAGACCGGTGATCGCAGCACATAATGTAATCATATACAATACAAGTATATAGTCGAGAGCGCTTCCAGGGCCGGCGTGATGGGTGATATATGTATCATATATTATATGTGTTTATGTAAAATGCCTTCGATAGCTGGTTCCCAAATTTCCAATTGACAATGCGCACGCATATGATATATGAACTGCACTAAATATTTTAATTTTTCTGTCCTTTCAGCTGGGTTGTCTTCCTTAGATTTCGACCGACCGATGCGCGCACTGCTGGTTTACATGTACCGCCGGACCGGTCGAAGCACGGGATGTAATAAGAATGACTCATGTCGGTTACCGTCTTCTTAGCTTTCAGAAAAAAGGGCGGCAATACTCGCACACGCATACGTGTACATTATTATAGACCAAGAAATACAGTCACTGTTTAATCATATCCGAATACATTTTCGCTGGAAGATATTTATTTCTACATAATTTGTGACAGTTATTTTATCGACTAGGTACTTATTGCCAACTCTAGATAATAGTTTTTTAAATTTTTTCAATGAATGGTTTTTTGCTGATAACTACCAAATACCATTTCCGAAATGTTTTGCATGCGCAATGGCACGATCGCCTTGTTGAGTTAAAATGACATTATGGCGACAAATGACTAGAACCGATATGGGAGCTCTGCAGCTCATAAAGCGGTCAGATTTACAAGTTACCGAGAAAAGTGTAGTCAAGAAGAGAAATCACGATCATTAGTTTTATGAACAAGTGCGTGCAGTGCATACAATCAAAAAAGCTGTGCACTGCTAAAAATTCGGGGAAACGAATATAAATTAAATAATTTTAAACTATTTTACAATTAGCGCTACCTGTGTACCGGTAGAGACTTTAATTGCTTAGTTCTAAAAACTACTTTTGCCGTAAATACTTCGATAGTTCGAAGTTCTGGGTTTTCTATAGGTAATGTTGAATACAGTAATTCAATCTATGCAAATTCAAAATGCACAAACCTTTGTGAACCTGTGCTGGTAGACGCCGATGTCGCTCTCCTTGTAGTCTGATGTTCCTTAAATCTGCTGGTCAGCCACCGAAAACCTTCTCATAACCGATACACCGAAAATATATAATACAAAATATTTTTATTATCGCTGCCGTAAAAGTTCGTCCGAATCGCAAAAACTCTCTTCCCAGAAGCAGCTTCGCTTTTGTTTTCTGTTTTTAAATCCACACAAAAAGAACACGCGTATTCAAAATTTTATATCAAGCCTACCTATCGAAGTATAAAAGCGCGTAAACAATTACCATGACAACTCACCGCTCTGTTCTGTCTTTAAGCTAGTGAATTACTCAAGTCATATAATTGACTATTTACTGTATTGAAAAATCCTTTCGGTTGATCTGTTTTGTATGGAGTCGTTACCTATGCTGTTTTTTAATATTATAAAGGGTTACAACTGTGTGCAAATCATTGAAGTGTCTACTTCCTCTTTTACTAATTCGCGAATTTACTATCTTACTGTGTGTTGATTTCATGATTGTTCTTTAAATTTGGTGCATGGATTGGTTTTTGATTTGGGAAAAATAAAAAGCAATTGGCTGAACTATTTCCTTTGTTAATCTTTAACAAAAATAATTATTTCTTTTAGTTATTACGTGAAGAATTTTCAAACAATAAATGAATCATGTTCAGTCATGGAAAAGAAGGTATTATTATTATATTTAGCTTAAAACTTAAACTTTAAAAATACTATTAATAGTACTATAAAATTACAAATAAATACATGGTAGGGTCGTATAAACGACGGATATATTTTGTCTAAAGACGCTGGGTAAACTATAGTACATATATTATATATGATTATATAATATCATTGGTAACACCATAACCAACATCTACACCTACAGCACGCCTCTGCTTATCCTACCCCATCAAATTTCTGTAGCATTCAGTCTACATTACCAATTAAGCTTAGCTCCGGCCCTGTTAGCGGGTACTCGGATCCGGTTAAGATAACAGCCTCAGATAAGTGCAGCATCGGCCATCTTGCGGTCCCCCTGACCAATTACAGGCCGGTACATTATATGCCGGTAGACCAGCACATAGGCGGCTATGTAGTGCTCACCGCCGTACGCTTCCTGCCGGTACAGCCTTATAATAACTACTCTCCGCTAAGGCAGTATGCGTAGCCCAACACCCTCCATGTCAGGTCAGCGTCAGCTCAGTGACGAGCTTAAATTCAGAGATTAGCAGATCAGTTTGGTTGTACAGCATCCCTTTGAAGGTTTAGCAATAGGTGACCATTTTCTACATCCATAGTCCATTGCGTACATATCTAGTCTCAAAGATGTGAGTTCCGTCACCTGTGCTTCACCTCGTGCTTGTTGCATGTCAAATATCAACAATTTAACCTTCGATGTCCCGTTCGTCTGTTGAGTGAATTTGAATATCCCTTACAGCAGTTACAACATAATAAATGTTCGTGATTTAATAATATGTAATGACCAGTACAAACATCCAGTGATGTGAGCTCCGCCACTTGTGCCTCATTTCACGCTTGTTGTACGTCAAACGTCAAATGTCATCGAAACCATCGAAGTTCTGTCGTTCTGAAATAAATAAATATTTTCATATTAGTTCTTGCTTATTTACAACTTTATAGTTTTGTTTTTATCTATGCTTGTATTTTTAATTTCAGTATATATACATTGTTTCCTGAAGAAGATACCATAGGTATCGAAACACGTTGAATAATCAATAAATAGTGGTTTAAACAAAGAATTTTGTCTAATATTTATAAAATAAATATTGTTCATTTAAATTGTACAATAAATTGGTGTAATTGTCTATGGTTCTGGGTAACGTTTATATACACGTATCGAGCCTCGCTGTTGGTTCTATCTCGAGATCCTATCAATAGTTTATCTCAAGATTAAAATCTCAACTCGTATACGCGACAGGTACTAAGATGTAGCTCAACTTAATCTTTGACTTATATCATCGTTTCTCATTCTGTGGACACGGGACATAAAAAATAATGAACGTGACTGACACCTTTCATTTAATGCGCGTTTTTTAAGTTAGTACCGGATTTTTTTTTAAAAGAAAGATCATAATTTTTACAATATTTAACTTTCTTCGGACGCTACACATCTTAAACTACTTCTCAACATGGTCGCCACCATTATTATGGCACTCGTCGTAACGGGTATAGACGAAGGTATACACCAATTTTTGTATACCTGCGTCTGGCGATGAATGACAGCTGGTTGCATGGTGCATTCAAGAAACAAATCACGAACCGCATCTCACAGACGGCGGGCTGATCTATTGTCTTAAACATTTCAACCACTCACCGCAAGATGGCCACACTATGTGAATGTCTCTAACGTTGCTTGTGGTGAGTCAACAGATGACGGAAACCATTACGCGTACGCAACATCGCAACCGCGCTAAACCGGGAATATTCGGCAACGGTATTTACTTAAAAATCGCGCCTCGTATTATTCACACATAGTGCAACAACACCTGGGACTAGACGATCATTATGTTATTCTTAAGGAACTCCATATTGAAGAAAGACCGTTCACAAATAGCGGCTTAACTACTCCAATACGCAGGGGTACAAAATGTTAATTTAATTTTTATTATTATTAATAATATACTGAGCATTAGCAGTTCAATAACACTGTATATAAATATTATAATTAAATATAGTCAAAAATGCTCATCACATGGGTTCATTATAATAGGACTACCCACCTCAGCCTGTGCATGCTGCGAAATGCAATGAGTTGTTACAGCATAAACCAGGATGAATATTATGTTCCAGGTCGATGTTTTTTTAAAATAAATAAGAAATAAAATACAATTTTTTAACTTAATTTATAATTATCAATTATTTTATTTATTACAATTATGTGTAGTATATAACATTGGCCAAGTAGCCGCTTCTGGTAGCGGCATTAATATTTGTTATTTTAACTATATTTTTCATAACATTCTCGCACACTTCGCGTGTTATTACAACAATTTCATTTCAAATATTGTCCTGTAGCATCGGAACTGTATTGGTTTATTGGCGTGAACCTATCCTTTCATGAAGCCTTACCCTGAAAGCTGTCAAATCAGGTGATCGAGGAGACGAGTTGATAACATTATTAATTTTAAGCGTAGCTCGGGCTGCTGTGTGTGAGGTGGCACCATCCTGTTGAAACCGCATGCGTTGCAGGCCCAATCGACCCAATTCGGCCACCAAGAAGTTTTTCAACATGCAACGATAGCGATCATCATAAATGATTACAGTATTGCCATTATTATTTAGATAAAAAAAATTAATAACTTCAATACATTTTTTAGGCATTAAATACTTTATAATAAATTGTAATTAAATAATCTTTATGGTTATTTAATATGAATTTATAAATATTTGTCAAACTTAAATGGTGTTTAAATAAAATCGACCTGGAACATAATATTCGCACCTTGTATTATGTTTTTTTTTTTTCGTGTCGTTTTCTTGTACATTTGAAATATGTTAGCATATAAGTCTGTCACCATTATTTTCAATGCATATGTTACAGTGGATGTGTATTACCAGTGAGAATATATTTTCACTGACGTTTCAGTGAGATCATATCCGAATACGTTTCCACCAGTGGAAATATAACTTCACTAGCAAGTTTTAGTAGATGTATATTCTACCCTAACCTATAATTGAACCTAACCTACGTATTAAAAAGAAAATGGTTGAGATTATAAACACGGTATGCAGTAAATAATTTTATTTAATATAAATAAAAATACTATAAGCGAATAAAAGTGACAGTTGTAAACGCCACCAAACTATTTGTTGCCATCCGGTAGGACAACACATCGACACTTAAAGCCAAATATTTCCGTGCGGCGTATTCTCGCTTGTCAACGAATACAAACTCACTAAATGTAACCAGTGAATTTGTATCTTCATTGTTAGATATACATCCGCTGACCGGCTTAGTGAAAATGTACTTTCACCAGTGAAAATATATTCTCACTGGTAATACAGATTCACTGTAACACGTACATATATAAATTCCTCTACGTCAATATCCAAAGCTGATGGCTATATAGGTCTGAATGGAGGCGTAAACTGACTTGAAGATCGCCAGTTTTGTCTTATCGTTAATGTCCGTTTTTCTTATTACTGAGCTATACACTGACTTTAAAACCCTTACTAAATAAGTGAGATTCAAATTCAATTCTCATGTTCCTGAGCCGGTATTAAGCAAACGAATAGGCGCGTGTCCATAAAAGTGTCACGCTTGCACTTGGAACAGTGTTTATCGTTCCGACCAGCGCCGGGGGCAGCGGTCGTCTGCTATTGAGTCGCTAGTAAATTCCGAAATACGATAATATCGAACCATCGTAATAAAAATCAAAAATTCTTTTCCCTACAACTAATTTATACACGTATATAAAATTTGTAATTAAAACGTCTAGTCGTATATTTGTATTATGTTAAAAAAATATTATACGTACAATATTGGCGGAATTAATAAGAAAACTTGAAACAAATCAAAGATAATATTAAGGAGAACACATTCTTATTGTGAAGTTGTAATTATTCAGAACAGACGGTCTGTGATATTTTAAATACTAATTAAACCTATTAATTAGAAAGATATACCTATAAAATCAATTTTATAGAAAAATGTTGTTGTTGCGCTACCGGGATTCGAACCTGGATCTGTTTCCAATCTGGGGAAGGCGCATTAACCAACTATGCTACAGCAGACAGTACTTTTGACGACAAATTTTCGAACCCATGTGTTACACTTTTTAAATTTTAAAATACATGTAGTACACCGATCTGATGCTGTAGCCGTAGCCATGGGCCAAGCAGCATCACGCGAAGATTGGCTGATGAAGTGTTCCTCCCGAGGAATGTTTTCGTCTGGCGACGGAGGAAAGTCAGGGCTATATTGATTTTACAAACACTTCTAAATATATTCATTATCATACACGTAATACTATCGTTTATTCTAGTCTAATCCAAATTTAAATAAAATTGGCTTTAATTTAATGAAATTGTATTTAAATATATTAATTAGAAAGATATACAAATAAAATCAATTCTATCGAAAAATATTCTTGTTGCGTCACTGGGATTCGAACCTGGATCTCTTTCCAAACCGGGGAAGATGCATTATTCAACTATACTACGGCGAGAGTATTTTTGACGACAAATTTTCGAACCTATACGTTAAAGTCTTTCAAATAAATACATATACCATTCGATTATTTGAAAGCCATCTACTTTGTTTTTACGGAATCTCAAATACCTTTGAGTAAACCGATAGCAGACGGGATTGGAAAGAGATCCAGATTCGAATCCCGTTAGCAACAACAATATTGTTCAATAAAATTGATTTTATATGTATATCTTTCTAATTAAAACATTTAATTAATATTTAAAATCAAAGATAGAATGGGACTGTCATTTAGAAAGATGGTTATATCTCAGATATCAATTTAAAAAAATATTTACGAAAGTAGAAGAAATTATATATGGTAAATATGTGCGAGAGAAGTGATAAGAAAACATTTTAAAAAGAGAAATATTGATATTTAAATACAAATTAAATGTATGAATAAGAAAGATATATAGATGAAATCCATTTATCAAAAAAAAAAATTATAAAGTAGATTGCTTTTAAATAATGGAATAACAAATACAAAATATGTTTAGATGAAAGAAGGAGAAAGGTGGGGAGGTTGCAACTAACGTTGCGGTAAAGGGAGAGCAACATGAGTTTTTATAGGTATAGTGAATGGCCAAAGTTTAGATTGTGGTGGTTCATAAGAAGAACCCTTTGAGCTTAGTAAGGCTAATGTTGAACAAGTCAATTTCTGTAAATTTCTCATTATGGTATTCGCATGAACGGTGAATGAATGAATTTTGTATGTAAGATGATCTACTTCTGGGAATGTGGAAGAGTGCGGATTGCCGGGTTGATCTAGATGATACATGGAGAGATATTAATTCTAATTGGCTGGGACAATCAATGTAGCCTTGCAGTAGTTTGAAGGAAGTATTAGGTCAGCACGTGTTCGTCCATGTTCTAGGGTCTTCATATTGTGGAGCCGAATGATAGATTAGATCTAACATTCAGATGTCGAATAAACCTATTTTGTATTCGTTCTAATCTCGCAACATATGTAATCTGCCATGGGTTCCAGATTTGAGGAGCGTACTCTAAGTGACTAGGAACGAATGCGTAATATAGTATTTAGAAGCAGTATGGATTTTGGAAGTATTTGCAGGTTCGAAGTATGACTCCTAGCATTCTATAGGCCTTGGAGGTAATTTGGTCAACGTGAGTTTTGAAAGTAAGTTTGCAATCGAGGATTATTCCTAGGTCTTTGACATCGCTTTTATTTTGACATCGATTTGTCCGATATATTTACAATTGCAATCTCCGGTTTATTTTGTTTAGTTAATTTTAATTTTGAACGATTAATGAGACTAAATTTATTATTTAATGTATCTATTTTAACTTTATGATGATTTATATTTATATCATCAAATATATCAGCTCCTTCTTCGTAGAAACTTGTCAATTAAGTCAAAACTAACGGTTTACAATGGAGTCCATGGAAGTGAGGCCTGGAGCTGGCAAAAGAAGAACGAAAGTAGACTGAATACAGTGGAAGTGAGCTCACTTAGGCGTACATGTGGCAGATCAATTTATGACAAAGTAAAGAATGAAGAAATAAGGAAAGAATGTAAAATAGTGAGTAGATGCTTTTGTTATATGGAACGGATGATTGAGGAGTGAATATGTGAATATATGATGTCACCATAAGTAAGACTTGGCACGACCAGGTAAACCAGATACTGGAGAATGATCCTGTTAGAAGCCTCAATGATCGTATGAATGTGGATGAGGCGAGTATTGTGTGTCAGGGCAGAAGAGTGTGGCGCTCTATCCTGTCTGCCTACCCCCTCGGGGAAACGGCGTGATGGTAAATATGTAAATATCTATTTTTTTATTTTTAATTGAAAAGTAATATGCCCTTGTTGTTGTCGGTATAATACGCGAGACTAATATGGATAGGGAGAAATTATGTTATCTTAATATTCACTAAAATAAGAGAATTATTTGAAAAGATTTAAAGATCACGTACAAATCTGAAAATAATATATTACGCGTCTGTATAATCACATTTGCAATACGGTATTATTGGATGGGGGGGGAGCATATAAAACTTCAATGTCGCAACTAGAAATCATTAAAAAAAATAATAATAAAAATTATTCCAAAAAAAAAATGCAGAATATCGTGTCACCGGCAACAGGTGCTGCTGTCGGCACCAGATGGCCCAGTAAAATGTCTGCGGGGGAGGTGACATGATGGTCAAATAATACATGGTGTAATGTTATGTATTGACGATTTGAAATATGGTGTGTGCGTAATTTTGCGGCCCGTGGGCACGGATTGAATAACACCAAGAGTATTTGAATGTCATTAACACCGCTTAAGTTCATTGACGTGCTTCATGAACTGTCCGCGCGCTGCCTTGCCGCCAACGCTCGTGAGGGCCGGATCGAGACATTACGAACGTGGGCGTTTCATTGAAAAATATTCATAAGCTTCTCACTTCTTGACAATTACATAATTGTTAGACACAAATAGAGCCTCCAATCCGAATATTTAAATATTCGAACTCTGAATATATTCCCATGTTTTTAAGTATTCGTTATTCGAATACTTTAAAAAGTATTCGCTCATATTTATATTATAAGATTTTTAATATTTTTCTAAACGAAACAAAGGTTTACGAACCCTGAAAATCATATGCAAGCATTCATTCATTCATTCAGGTATACGATTTTTTTCTCTAGAAGTACTGCTATCGGCTATATGGAAGTCGGACAATAAAGATGTAAACGCTTTTGTCGGACATCTTTCTCATTTGCCTTTTTTTAAGTCTTCCGCTTATCTTTATGGTTTTATGACAACGAACACTTATAATACATTATTTTGTCAACGATGGAGTCGGCTCTTTATTATTTTTAGTATTTGGCATTCATAAATACTTACTTTCTTACCATTCTCTCCTCATTCATCCTTTCCATATGACCAAACCACCTAAGTGATCCTTTCTTAATCTTACTCAGTATACTAAAAGCTTTACATTCTTTCCTTATTTCTTCATTCTTTACTCTGTCATAAATAGATTTGCCACAAATACGTCTAAGTGATCTCATTTCCACTGCATTCAGCACCGATGTATGAAAGTGAGGCCTGGAACTGGCAGAAGAGGAACGAAAGTAAACTGAATGCAGTGGAAATGAGATCACTTAGTCGTACATGTGGCAAATCTATTTATGACAGAGTAAAGAATGCATAGTGAGTAAGATTAAGAAAGGACCACTTAGATGGTTATGTCATAAGGAACGAATGAACGAATGGTAAGAAAGATGTATGACGCAAGTGTTAATGATATCAGAAATAGAGAACATCCGCGGAAGACTTGGCACGACCAGGTAGACCAGATAATGGAGGACGGTTTTGTTAGAAGCCTCAACAATCGGCGAGTTTGTATGAGAAGATGTTTGAATGTGGATGAGGTGAGAATTGTGTATCAGGACAGAGGTGTGTGGCGCTCTATGGTAAGTAACGGTGTGATGGTAAGTATGTTTTGGTTGAGTACGGCAACATTTGGGTGACACTTTTCGACCATAATCTGCGTTTTGACCCAGTTAGATAGCATGCGAAGTGACAAATGTAGAAAATATGAACATATATAGAAACATTTGTTTGTTATCAATATGTGACTAACATCGAACTAGACGAGTATAGAGGTTCCCCTGTACTTCGTGTTGAGTTTTCGCGTCCTCTCCGACACGGCCCCCCGGGCGCGGCCGATTGCCGAACGCCCGAGTCCACCCCTGAGCTGATAATGTACACAGTGGAAGCGGGCTAGATTTCTGAATGAATAATGTATAACATTATCTGCACTCCGATCAGCCACTGACAGAACTGGAGGCGGGCCGTGTCATGTACGCTTTGACCAGGAGACAATTTGGACGATATTTAATGTCATCTGGTAGCATTGAGTAACAGCTGTTTACACACACCTTTAAAATATTTAATAAGAAACAATATGTGCATTTTTGATTTTCCTTTCAAATTATTGTTTCGAGTAACAGAAATAGTGATCGTAAATAATGTAAACAATTTTTTATGTTTGCATTATTTACGCGTAATTTATTATCAGTACGAATTAATTTAGCCATTTAACACAAACAAATACTGAATCAAACATATTCTTAAAATGATTTAACTAAATAACTAACTTACCATCACGCCGTTTCCCTGCGGGGGTAGGCAGAGAGGATAAACATCATCAAAAGGATTTATATATAATATATTTATTTAATTCTTAGCGTAGTGCATACATAAGCACTCCTATATATGCTGTAATATAAACAAGATTAAAGTATTTTCTTTTACTAAAACTCATCTTTTACATATCTGGCCAGTTTCACTTTAAATCTATTCAATTTCTTCACCTTTCTTATGTTTTCTGGCATTTCATTTCAAAACCTTAATCGCACTGTACATCATCGATTTCTGAGATTTGGCCTTCCTCCTGAATGGCAGTCTCAGTCTATCTCCCCCTCTTGTACGATGCTCGTGCTCATGTTGATTTGCATCAATTTTTCGTATAAATTCCGCTGATATTTTTTTATTAAAGTTTTTATAAATAAATACCATTGTTAGGAGAACACATTCTTATTGTGAAATTGTAATTATTCAGAACAGACGGTCTGTGATATTTTAAATATTAATTAAATATATTAATTAGAAAAATATACATATAAGATCAATTTTATCTAAAAATATTGTTATTGCGCCACCGAGATTCGAACCTGGATCTCTTTCCTAACCGGGAAAGGTGCATTATCCAACTATGCTTCAGCGACAATATTTTTAGCGACAAATTTTCGGACTTATACGTTACCTTTTTGATATTAATGCATTTAATCGTTCCATTATTTGAAAGAGCCATCTACTTTAAAATATCACAGACCTATGTTCTGAATAATTACAACCTCACAATAAAAATGTGTTCTCCTAATAATAAAGTTGTATCAATGTGTCCAAAATTTAATAAAAATGAATTGATAATTCTGGCGTCTGCTATCAGATTACTCAAAGGTATTTAAGGTAAGGATGTAGAAGGCTCTTTCAAATAATGGAACGAATTAAATGTATTAATATCAAAAAGGTAACATATAAGTTCGAAAAATTTGTCGCTAAAAATATCGTCGTTGTAGCACAGTTGGATAATGCACCTTCCCCGGTTTGGAAAGAGATCCAGGTTCGAATCCCGATGCCGCAACAACAATATTTTTCGATAAAATTGATTTTGTATGTATATCTTTCTAATTAATATATTTAAATACCATTATATTAAAATATATTTTCTGCTTAAAGATTATATGTAATTATTGTCACATCAATACTCTTATTATTTTCAAACCAAACTTAACGCCTGCGCTATGTAAATAGAACTGGTTTGACTACCAAATCACTAACCGAGAGTTTTAACTATTAGCCTACAACCACGTGTACCTAATAACCTTCGTGCGACACATGTGACCTCTGCCAACGGATTGTATTTCTAGATTATTATTAAATTTAAATATATATATATATATATTTGATGGAATTCTACACGTTGAACTATTTTAACGTTAATAAGTCGATAATAAATAATATTTTACGATATTTTTAAAATAATCATTATTAAGGAGATTCCGTAAAAATTAATTATTAATTTTTTCATTTTGTTTTATTGAGGAATTGTAAAGAATGTAAACTTAATACAACTAACATAATAAATATTTAACATGTGATACTATTTATGAAAATCCACAGAAATGTTTAGGTGCAGAAGGTAAATAAAAAGAAAACAAGATGGAGATAGGGTGGGGAGGCTGATTGGCCAAAATTGAGATTGTAGTGGTTCATAAAAATAACCCTTTAAGCGTAGTAAGGCTTATGTTGAAAGAGTCAATTTCTGTAAATCTCTCATTATGGTATTTGCATTACTGATAAATGAATGAATTTTGTATTTAAGATTGTAAAAAAATTGTTATCAATCCACTGTGTTGGTGTAGCATAATCGGATAATGCATAACGTTCCCTGGATTGCAAGAGATCCAACAATTTTTTTCGATAAAATTGATTTTATATGTTTATCTTTCTAATTAAACATTTAATACATATATATATATATATACATGTTAGTAAAAATAGTATACATTATTTAAGCTATGATTGCTCATTCTATAATATTTTGAGTTTTCATTGAATAGGGAAGAATTTCTGAGAGATTTTTTTTATTTTCAGCCATTCGCATAACCAAGTCCAAGATCTTCACCACGACATCAACATGTCACCTTGCAATTAAATTTCTGTCGTGGTAATACCTCCCGTTATCGTCGGCCCCTCGGGCGTCGTCATCGGGGGCGTCAGGTTTAATCACCGTCGCGGCGTCATTACCTCGACTGCGGGCCACGTCACGGTGACGCTGCCGGGGTGACACCGTCAGGGTGACACCCGGGTGTCGTGTGTCGTCGCCGCTAATCACCGGCACCGAGATGTGTAAATTGCACAGATCTGCAGATCTACCGCATTGACAGTTTAATACCGCCACGCAGTCGATTGCCATTGGCGTTAAAAATTTACAATTTATGTTTTATTTTAAGGAGACAGATTATCAACAGGTTGTTATTAACGCTGATAAGTAGTCCTACATTAAAAAAAATAATTTTAGTATTCAAATCAACGACGACTCTTACAAATAGTCTTATAATGACATTAAGTTTCAATTTAAAAAAATCAATAATACAACAATTGAGGAGAACGAACAATAATTAAAACTATTAAGAAGAATACATTTTTGTTCTGAATTTGCATTTATCGAACATAGTTATTACATATAATGAATAAACTAGAAAAATATACTGAAAAAATATTTAGTTGCTACCAGGATTCGATCCCAGTTGCAATGATTCATATTTCCGCATTTTTTACAAAAATATGACTAAATACTAAATTAATGTATTAATTATAAATATATACATATAAAATCAATTTTGTCGAAAAATATTGTTTTAGCGAAAAATATTGTTTTGTCGAAAAATATTGTTTTAGCGTCACCGGGATCCCGATCCCGGTGACGCTAAAACAATATTTTTCGACAAAATTGATTTTATATGTATATATTTATAATTAAAACATTAATTTAGTATTTAAAATATCACAGACCTATGTTCTGAATAATTACAACTTCACAATAAGAATGTGTTTTCCTTAATAAAAAATATGACTTTTTAATTATTCATTTATATCAGAAGTTATACAATAGATTTTTTTTTTTTTAAACTATTACTTAGATAAGACCTTTACACTAATGTCAAACTAATAAACTGAATGTTTTTTGCCATTGTTAAGAAAAGACAAGCATTATAAGACACAACGCAAAGTGTTATAAAAAAATCGAAAATTGATCATATGTACTGCAATTTTAATAGTTTATAACTCTATTAATTTTCAATATTTTACTAATTTGGTTCAATACAGTTTTGACTCCGTAATCTTGGCTTCAATATTATAATAAAATATATTTCGTATTATTTTCTATATTAAGGCAATTTTGTGACACGCTGAAAGTAAATGTAATGATTTGGGTATTTCTTATAATCCTTGTATTTTCTTAATTATGGCAAATAACTTTCAGTTTATTAGTTGTACATCATTGTTAAGATCCTACCTAAGCAATAGTTTAAAAAAAAAATCTATTACATAACTTCTGATATAAATATGAATTACTTTTGAAACCGCGCCCTTAAATAGCTGCGTTTTATTAAGTATAAAACATTAAAAATAAATTGTAAGCCTTGATTACAAGATTAAGATGACATTTAAGGGTCCTCCCCACGCGAGAATTCCATACATAAGTATCAACTGTTACCGTTTGTATTACATTTTCTAAAATTGCATGGTAAAATGGGGTTCCACCTACTCCTTGTTCCTCGCACGTGCAGCGTCAAGCGCGGTGATTGACGAGCCAGGATATGTGATCCCCGATCGCGTTGTCGTATAATTTCAAAAGCTGTTTTAACTTCATTTGTATCCGTTTGCCGAGGAATTGCGGGTAACACTCGCCCCCCTTCCCCCGCCACTCTGACGGCAGCGAGGAATACTGAAACTTGTTTTCTATCACGACCCAACCCACGTACGACGTCTGGGGTCCACAAAACCTTCATCCCATCTTCTACAAAGGCGAGTCAATAATTAACTACACTTTCGCCATAACACACCTTTAAGGTTGTCATACTGCATTTTGCGCATGCGTGCTTAGAGTTGGCACGACTGCGGTCACGTGTGCAAAATTTGATCCCGATCGCGTAATTTGCCTTCCAGTAATTATAGTGTGAACAACGCTTAGTGCGACGTGTAGCGAGGCTCCGATCACGTTTTGGACTTGTCTGTCCATTTAATTGAAGATGCACCTCCCCCACCCCCCTTGTACGTCCCCCGTGATTACCAATATCTCCATTACTTTTACCAACATGCCAAAAATCCGAATTGGAATAAGAAAGAAATATTGGCAGATTGATCTGGCCTACCTTGATCTCGGTTTTTCACCTCTAGTTGACTCGCACCTTTGTTGTTAAGAATGGAGATATCACTGCACTCCCGATGCTGAAAAACACCGCTTTTTTTTCATGGTCTTGGCGTTACGCACGGCGGTACTCTCAATCATTAAAATAAACACATGCGTTGACAGCTCGGCATCGGAATGTAATCTCTTCCCACGTCGGCGAAATCCCTAAGTAATTAGTTGGCCAGTGCAGAAAAGGTATATTATTATTTATTGGACAGACGGAATATACAGGGAACATTCAACTTGCGTCAACAGAAGACGTTCGTTCGTTTCGCAGTCCACGGTATTTGCGACGACGATATTACATCAACAGTGTTAAGTATGTTCAATATTTCACTTCTCAGAGTTCATGTTTCAATTCCGTACAAAGCTATGAAGAACACCAAAAGTTTAATCAATTGAATTTTTATATTTCTTGGTAATATACGAAATATTAATAGATATAAAACTTGTTAGAAAATGATACTGTCGCTTAGTCCTATTGATGAACCTTGCAACGTACGTCAGAATAGTCCAGAAATTTCCTTCCGATTACCAAGCCAATCATTATCAAGTTTCAGATAAATTAATTCTACAGTCTGCGTCAAATACACGGCACCGGCAGGGTTGAGCTTACTGGTCGCTCACACCCGCCTTGGGCCCACCATCTTTTAATTTTATTGTCTTATTTTTTTCGTAATCCGTACAATATTTCATTATAATAATACACCGTACGCCACTGGTGGGGGGACAGAGATGGCGACTGGCGATTTAACGAGAGGGAAGAGAAGCGGATATGTAAATCCATTGGCGGGACAGGTATTATCAATGAGATAAATGCATAAGAATACGAGGGACATTCTATAAATTCTACAAAAAAAAGTATATTTAAATATTAAAAGTTTTATATATTTTAAAACATTACAAATTACGAAATTCAGAGGACCGAAAGAGTTATTTCGTTACACTGAAGTTTTGTTATAATGAATATAAAGAAAAACACATACCTATTGTACTATATATGAAATATTGTACATTTTCAAAATAACTACTGCAAAAAAATAACAAAACCATACACTATTTAGTCATCTAGACACGACCTAGATCTATCACGTGATCATTTGTTTCTGCGCATGCGCTTGGTAGTATTAAAACAGTCTGTCAAGCGACTTCATTTTTTTTTTCGGTCCTTCAAAATAGTGCAATGTTAAATACCTTGGCAACGTCACCATTTTTCATTCCCGTGTCTATCTTTTCCAGTATGGTTCATTTTTCCTTCAGCGTAAACTGAAGCGTCGTTTTTCATTTTTGTCCATTGTAACACGATATTTGAAAAAAATCAATAAAATTTTTTGAGACAGATATGTAAGTAGGTACGTCTATGTGCTCCACATAATCACCACGTCGCCTCTCGGGGAAGTTCTGAATGCGACGATTGCCGTTCAGCCGTTGAGTATATTTTATACTATCAAATTGACGTAAATTTTAGATAAGAGATTCGTTATACTGAAGTTTCTATTCAGAATTTCGTTTGATTATTAATTTATTTTTTAATTCGTTATTTTGGTATTCGTTATAATGGGATTTGACGTGTAAAACCTATGTGGGACCTCTTACCTTCAAAAAAGGAGGCTGCGATTTTGAGGTCTAAAGAAGAATTGATATGGTATTGAAGAACAAACGGTTAAAACCTTAAATCTCCATAGCTCTGAACAGAGTTGAAACATAGATCCTGAAAAGGAAGTAAAGAAAGAGACTCAATGTCTTAGAGATATGGTGTTAACGTTGTATGCTAAGTATACCATGAACTGCGAGATGAATGATTGTTAGGAACTCCGTAACATAATACTACAGAAAGGTTCTCTAAAACAAACCTCACATCAAATTGATATATTATGAATATATTGCAGGTATGGCTTCAGTATGATGATGCTGGAGCCATCCCACATCAGTAAATGACCAATTGACATCTTAATTGTTCATGCCTATTATAACCACTGTGCACTATAAAATTGTATATCCATAAGTTAATTAATAGAGATAGAAAAACTGTAAACTGTGAAGAAAGGCCACAAGATACGGAGTGAATATTATCTTCCAGTGCTATTTTTTTAGCCGCCATTTTGGTTTGGCAAATATTTGTCAGTTCGCTTTTGATAGTCGTAGAGATTAATTGATTACAATTTATTACAGAGCATCGTACGCTTCAAGAATGTGTTAAAGTCATTAAAACATTTTATCTAAATAATAATGGTAATTCCGTAACCATTAATCGCTATCGTCACATTTGGAAATCTTCTTTCATGTGGTTTAAACAGGACGGTGCCACCTCACACACGGCTCTAACTACGCTTTTTGATGGTTATATCGATTGGCTTCCTCAATCAACTGATTTGACGGCTCCCGACTATTATGTCGAGGTACTTGAAAAGAAAGGTCCACGTCAAAATGTCAACGATAATTCCGATACTACAGAACAATATTTGAAATGAAATTGCTGAAATAACACGCGAAGTGTGCGTGAATGTTATGAAAAATATGGTTAAAAGAGCACGCATTTGTGCCGCTACCATATTCCATATATAATTTTAATAAACCAAATAATTCATAAATAAAATCAAATTGAAAAAATTTCGTTTCATTTTCTAGTTATTCAAAGACAACATATGTACACCTAGAGCTATCTTAAATTGAAATATTAGACGTCAGTGACATCTAATGCACAATGCAGAAATATTGTAAATGAATATTGTTTGGGACACGTATGTATTTGTGTAAATACATACATATTATTGAACGAAAATAATGCACTGTGCCTTCTACCCCCTTCCCTAACCCTTCGGAGCACACCACCGACCAGTCGATCCGGTACAGTTATACGTGTACGGTACAATTTACAATATTATACTAAAACAAGACTTCGCGTGTATACTGTGTCGGAACCTTTGACGAAATAGTGAGTTAAAATATACAGTCCACATCTTTGGAGATGTCAGCAGAATCCGGATCGGTGAGTGCTTATTCCTTCCTGTCCTGAATTCTTCCGACATCTGTACTTTGTACGCAACAAATATTAATATTAATTGTTATTTTTTGTTAATCTGTATTGCAAAAAAAATGCTTGTTTTCAAACATTTTCTAGTGGTTTAATTCGATTACGGTACGGATAGTTGATAAGTCACTCCATTCTAAGGTTTTTGCAAAGCACCACCAATCAGCTACTATTTTCCAGATGCTTTAAAAATGCTACATCGTACATCCAGTGCGCATTACGTAAATATTTACGATCAATTCAATTCCTTATAATATTTTAATTTCTATTATTAACTCCCCGGACACTCCTCACTGAAATGATATGGAAATACATTTGCGGACGAAAGAGAAGAACGACGTTTTCATTACGAGCAAAGGAGACAAGAAGCAATATGGTACGTTACGATTTGAGACATTGGGCGAGAAAGGGACGGCGGTTAAGCAGTTCATCTTTCGTGCAAAAGAGACGAAAATTTATATATCTTTTTTTCAACGACCGAAGGCGACAAAGTGCTACTATGGTATGGTTCATTGCCAATGATGTTGCTAGATGTTTAAAAATACATTTTAAAGTGAGACAAAAATCAATACGCGATGCCATATACATTTGAAAGTGAGACAAAAATCAATACGCGATGCCATATACATTTAAAAGTGAGACAAAAATCAATACGTGATGCCATATACATTTGAAAGTGAGACAAAAATCAATACGCGATGCCATATACATTTGAAAGTGAGACAAAAATCAATACGCGATGCCATGTACATTTGAAAGTGAGACAAAAATCAATACGCGATGCCATATACATTTGAAAGTGAGACAAAAATTAATACGTGATGCCATATACATTTTTTAAGCATCACTCTTAGCAATCTGCGGAATTAGTGATAGACATAGTTAATCAAATAACATTGGGAAATAACGTCATACATGTTATGGCAAGTCCCTGACAAAGTTACAGTCTAAAACGTTGTAAATAGTTAATATACGTTAACGGTTCTCAATTTAAATATATATAAATATCTTAAAGTGAAATACTCTTCTGGTCGTGAGATTTTCTCACTTAAAAACATTAATATATTTACAAGTAATTCCATTAATAAAGGATGTTTGTTTTTCTAACTAGCAACACTTTCTCCAGCGACAGACAATTTGACAGCTGATAGGTGATTTGTGCTCAGTTTGGTTTGCCGTTTCAAATTGTGCAAATTTATTTCGAAAATCGTGGTTCAGTTCGCGAAACTTACCGCGCGCTACGTCCATAGCAAGTATTTCTAATAATCGTGGATTTTTTTTGCACCACGCGTACTCTAATTGATAATACGCATCTGCAGAGACTATGTACAGTGCGCACCGAAGAAGCTGTTGCTGCAGTGGAGCGTAGTATTGAGGACGACCCGAAGGAGTCGATTCGCTATCGTTCACAGCTATAAATCCATGATTACTGACTTTTTCGTTCCCCAATTGAATGGCGTTAATGTGGAAGAGCTGTGGCTTCAACAAGATGGCGCAACATGCCACACAGCGCGCGCCACAATCTATTTATTGTAGGAAACATTCCATGAGAGCATAATTTCGCGTAATGGACCTGTAAATTGGCCTCCAAGATCGTGTGATTCAACACCTTTAGATTATTTTCTGTCTACATATGTGAAATCGCTAATCTACGCCAATTAACCAGAGACGACAGACGACTTGGAAGCCAACATTTGTCGCGTTATTTCCGATATACGGCCCCAGCTGCTCCAAAAAGTGGTTGAAAATTGAACTTCCAGATTACGCTTTATTCTAACCAGCCACGGCGTGAAATCATATTTAAACACTAATGGTATAAAATTATCTTTCCAATAAAGCCAATTTTTTAGTGTTTTATTTCATATTATAGTTTTATACCTCTAAAAGAAACACCCTATAGTATTGTTAAACCAGTAATGTTAAATATCGAAATTGCAAATATTGGTATAAATATAATTCTAGAAAAAATATACGAACAAAAATTTAAACATTTAAAATTGCAACTTTCGTATATTGTATGATAACAAATCATCAAGTATACGCGATGAATTAAATATACTGACGACACTTGGAACAATCTAAGATTTATATTATTTCTTAATTCTTAAATTATCACGTCAATAAATATTTCCCCATTTTAATAATTCTTCATTCAAACAAAATAAGATGGTCCCCAACTTGACAATATTTTGAATGTTAGAGATTTTTTTAATATCGCGATTGAAGATCGCTGCTCAATCTTTGACCCTGGAGTCCCTGAAGGAGCCTCAAGCCAGGAGTCAGATCCGTGGGCGCGAGCCGTGCGGCTTGGCCGGCAGCGTCCCGTGTCCAAATTATGATCGTTTCTCTCGCCGTTTGAAATAAGCTTACCTAACCTAACCTAATCTAACCGTGAATATATTAATTCAAACATGCATATTATTCTTCTATTCATGTACATTATATCGAAGGTTGACGAAAAAGTTGCTATGCTGATTTATTAAGTATTTATCAAGTCGTGTTATGCAGCCAAAATAACCTCTTTCTAGCTACACCTCTGCAGCCTTCTACCTTTCTCCTACGTAAAGGGTTGAGAAAAATCAAATTTTGCATTGCATAGAATGTGTTCGAATTATGAAGCTTTGATGGTTTTGTTTGATAGTTGATATTAGTTCTAAATAAAATAATAAATCGCCTTGTTTTTGGGTGGATACAAATGAAACAATGTTATAACTCTACTTGAGTTTATTAGCACTACTCGAGTTTCGAGAGAAACAGAAACTCTCACCGACAGGCGAAGTATTAAACTTTACTCGAGTAGTGCTAATAAACTCAAGTAGAGTTATAACATTGTTTCATTTGTATCTATCCATGACGATGATATATGCTTTATTTTTAGTACGATTAATTTTTATTAATTAAAATTAATCGTGGAAAAACAAATAATATAATGTCATAGAGACGAAGCTATTTATTATTATATTTAATGGAAAAATATGTAAGTATGGGTAATTACAGGATTTACGACCTATCTTCGGCAGGATTAAGTGGTCACTTTATATAAACATAACGTTCAATCAATCAATCTCCATATCTATCAAATTTTTGAAAGTTGTATATATGGTAATATGTGGAAACACTTTTGAGTACCACTACACTATCGCCATTTATGGACTAAATTTGATATTCATTTCCTGAAACAGCATATATGTCACAATGAGAATCTAATTATTTAAAGCAATATTATTTTTCTGTATAATGTTTTTAACACATTATACTAGAATACGCCTGAAAAATCAATATTTTTCAATTTTACTCGTTTTCTTATTTTGACCAGAATATTATGAGCAATATTGTGTGTACTTAGACATATTCAAATATTTCAAAATCCTTTATTAATTTATTTATAAAATGGTGCCACAAAGTGATTTTGCAAAATTTGAAGAAGTTATTCATTCTATTAATAATAAAAAGTAAATACTACTGTTTATTAATAAATCAACATGTTCAAAGAAAATGTTTTTTATTTTTTTTTTTTAAATAAAAATAGAGATGCGTACACGGAATACATGTCACATCAATATTCTTACTATTTTCAAACTAAGCTAAATGCTTGTGCTATGAAAATAGGACTAACGCGAACCCCCGATCGCTAGATCACTAGGCCAACGTCTTGACCACTACACCAACAAGCTACTCATTATTATTATTATTAATTGTAGTACGTTGTCACAAAGTAATTTTGCAATTATTGTAGAAGTTATTAATTCTTTTTAATTGTCAGTTTGTAACATATCTTATTTTTAGGAGTGTTTCTAAGTTTTATGTAACATGACACATGACGCGGCACGAATGTCTTCATTCAGCAGGAGATGAACATAAGATGGTCAGACTCTCAACCATTCGACTAATACGAATCCTTCAATTTTTTGGGCATCTTGATAGAAGGGAAAATGGCTTGAAGAAACCTGAAGAGGTGAGCCACTTCGAAGGACGTAGAGGAAGAGTAAGATCGCCCATTAATTGGACCAAACAAGTGACAGCTCTCAGGTTGACTTTAGGACACACGCACTTCTGTACTTATGCGATAGATTTCAAAATTGATACCTTAATCTGCAAAGCAGCTAACTCCACCCATGGCCAAAAATTCCTATCAATTTTAAAACACGTGTTTTAAAATAATAAATAAGTACTAGGTGATGAAAATCTTAAATGTTTACCTCATACAAGGGTTGATGACACCAGAATTAGAGTATCTCCTCGGAAATCATAATCACTACATTATAATGGAAAATCATCTAACTCCTAATAACATTTTACAATTTTAATAAAGAAATTCAGCTAACTCCAAATATTCCCTATAAGTACGAGATAAATCAAAATATCAATAAAATTTCTCAGCCACCCTTATTTCTGTATAAACAATCTACCAAAGTGTGTTTTGAAATTTTCGTAATCGGTTTGATTACAAAGTTAAACAGTTTTTACTGAACATTTTATAAAAATGGAGTTAGCTGCTTTGGAGATTAAGATAGCGATATATTGTTTACTTTTTACATTTGTCAATTTGTAAAACATATTTTTAAAATAGTGTTTCTATGTTTAATATAAATTATTTTAACGTTGTTTTTAATTACTTTAATACACTGTTTCGGAAAATTAAATTTCCTTCATTAGGATTTTAAATAAATGAACTAAAAATCATATGTCAAATCGTTCAAATGTTTTTAAATTCTATTATTTTTAAAATCTTTTGAAAATCAAACTTAAATTAATGATATAGAAATTGACGTAATATCGTGAATTTTTTTATTATTATATGACTTACGGTTAAATTTAGTTGGTTATTTTAGTAAATTATTCACGTCAAACTCTCAGGTCAGCCTCTACTTTAGCTGCAGGAAGGGTTGTAGAACCGACCGACCGTTGCCAGAAGTCTAAATTTAGTGAGCGGGCATTTGCAGGGCAGTTGCAGGCCCAAAAGCGTGAAACTCTTTGCCTTCCGTTATAAGGAACAGTGCATCAGAGACTTTATTTAAGAAAAAACTAAAAACGCACCTTTTCAAAAAATCATTTCCATAAGTAAAAAAAAAAAAATTGTAAAACTATTAACAGTTTATGTGTAAAGCGCCCTTGAGGTGAAAGTTTTTACGAAAATGGCGCTATACAAATTATCCATCATCATTATTATTATTATTATTAAAACCATATTTGATATATTTAAATGTAAAACAGACAATCCTAATTTTTTATCAAAAGTATAATCATTTTCTAATAAATGATTGAAAAATTCTGAAAAACCACTACTATTTAAACATCTTAAATGCTATTTGACTCTCATGCTAAAACCTGTTTTTTCAATATATAAAGCAGTTCATTCTTTACAGCTAAGTATATAAACACCGAAATTATTAAATATATCAAATATTAATTAAATATATTAATTAGAAAGATTTACGTATAAAATCAATTATATCGAAGAATATTGTTGTTGCGCCACCAAAATTCTAACCTGGATCTCTTTCCAAACCGGGGAAGGTACATTATCCAACTATGCTACAGCGACGATTTTATATCTATATCTTTCTAATTAATATATTAAATTCATATTTAAAATATCGCAGACCGTCTGTTCTGAATAATTACAACTTCACAATAAGAATATTTTCATATTTTTATTTATTATCTTTGTTTTATTAACCACTTAATTGAGTTTAAATACATCTACCGGTTTCGAAAAATACCATTTTCTTCTTCAGGATGTCATAACTAACTAAAAACATATATTATTGTTTCTTTACCAGAATCTATTTTAAAAAAAAAAACAATTATTTAAAAAATAAATTTAGTACCTAACTCAAATTGTTACTTAATACAAATTTAGTCGGATAATTTTTAGGAAAAAATTTTAGAATGGGACTCGTAGTTAAATTTAGTCGGTTGTTAATAGTTTTTTGATTAGTTTTACACGCTTTATTTATCTCCAACGATTCCAAATTATTTAATTTGTGACCAACACCACAACCACAATGTTAATATTGCTAATTTTAAAAGTAAGAATGTGTTCTTCTAATAATTAAATTGATCAACTTTGTCTTCGAAATTTATGAGTAATTTTCCTCTATTATTTTTTGTACGAAATGCGAGTCTAATTATCTTAACATGTTTTTACACCATACATTATTGTCATACTAGGACTGCCTGCCGAGGTCATTAGTGCCCTGTTGATAATCTATCTATTAAAAATAAAAATAACTTTTAGACGGCAACGAAGCACTTCCACATTTCACCGGCATAGATATATCTTTCGGATTTTTAATGAATGAGCGTTCAACACAGATATATGTTATTTATAGTTGACCATTAATAGCCTTCAATAAAAAAAACCAGTATTAAAGTTAATCATCACAGCCTCCGCGGCGGTCCATGAACCCTGGACAGCCACCGAGCGCGGAGACGACTATCCTAAATGTCAGAGGCAAATGTGGTATCGATAACCGTGATGCTGTTATCTGCACGGTTACCTTGGCGATGAGAAGCGCCAATATGGCAGCATTAGCTCGTAGAACCGTATCAGATTAATTGAATATGAAGGAAACCCCAAAAGGTCCCGCGCTACCACGGAATCGTTTCGATTCCACTCGACAAAACAAATCGTGCAATATTTGTAAATATTTTACAAAATCTTAAAACTTGTTTTTGGACTATATTTTTAGAGTAGTTAAATAAGTTCCGGAAGATACTACATACTTATAGCTTTCCTTCGTATTAACTTTTTTATTATTATTACATTCAGTTATTAACATCTTAATACCATCATAGGTTGGCTCCGGTATCATTGTACTAGAGCCATTCCTGTACAGTTTGACGTGAGACTCGTTATCACATTCAATTCAGAGGGCAGCCAGAGAGTAGCTATAGAAATCATGCACCCCCAAAAAAGGAGGGTAGACGTCACATTTATGTGTTGCAGTCGCAGAACTCGGTCACAATCCGGCAGAAATTCTCCCTGTTCAGGTCGAAAGAGATGCGAGGGAGAGCCAGTAGAATACTTCGTTAGGTCTTCCCGGTATCGCCATCCAAGCAACCCCCAGCGAAAGACCCACACCCTAATAAATCCTCTGAAATATCCGAGATTCCTTTCATTTCTTAATAGGTCAACGTTCCGGGTGATCCGATGACCTATTCCTTCTAATCCCGCAATCATCTCACGTGCATCATTCATAATCACGCAGTCCCAGAAGATGTGCTCCGGCGTCAGCCTCACCTGAGCGTTGGTGATATTAATCAACTTGGTTGTCAATCTTCGATAGAAGACCCCACATTAAGGAAAAGTCATGTAAAATTGTGAGCGCGCAAATGCCCGCACAACATTGGTGATAGGTCGAAGATACTGAGACGGACTCACAATGTAAGATGCGATTAATTTTCTTCTACATAGTATGCTCAAATCTGAGCATCGTGGTCTCTGAAATATGTGATTATACGTTTCCAATCCTCCCGGTCTTAAGACACGTTGATCAAAGCGTTTAAAGAGGTTTAAATAACTCCGTTATTTGGCCTATTTAGATTTCTCCTCAACTGTTCCTGTGATCACAATCTTCTTGAGACTCATCGTTTCTTCCGTGTTGACTCTAGCTAGGTGAGAGCTCCATAACTCTCAGACGGTTCTTCGAGGGCATCCAAGAATGAGATAGAAAGGTGTAGTGGAGAAAAATGCAGATGGCCTTGATCTTGGATGGTCTGTAATGCTACACGGTGATAACGAAGCACAAAATCTTACCTGCTAGTTAATAAAATAATTAAGTTTTGTTTAAAATTATCACTTAAAAATAATGTTTACATCTAATTATGAGTTTGATCAAGGTGTGTCAATGTCCTCCATTAATATATATATATATATATATATATTATATATAAAAAACATCGATTACAAAACGTCAAATAACATATCCAGTCATTAATTATTACTTGACGCAGATTTTGGCTGCTTCAGCATTCGGAAAACCCTGAGGCGAAGATCGTATATAATGTAAAATACTAAATTAATTGATATCGTGGTAATGTGGAAAAATTCTTATATATTTTTATTGATACATAATATTGAAAGAGGAATCTTCATTATCATCGTCAGAATGTGTCTTTTTTGCTGGGTACGTGCGCGTCGCGCTTTTTGTACTCACTTTAATATTCGACGATTAAGTAATGAGCCGAGCACGTAACTTATCCGGTATTGGGTTCAAAAGTTCAGACAAGAAGGGACAATGGTTAACCAAACTCCTCCGAGATCATCAACGTCAGCAGCGACGCCAGAACACGTGGCTCAAGTACAACGTGAAGACAAGGAAGACGCAGCCTTTACTGGATCAAAAAAATCAGTGTGGTGTGCAATTTCTGCACGAGGGATAATTGGCCTTTATTTTTTTAACCAGCGAGAGATATTCACTACTGACGTGTATTGCCGAATGATCGACGAGTTTTTGGTACCGCAACTGCAGCTGTTTCCCGGATTCAACAACGGAACACAATTTCAGCAAGACGGGGCCACTTCACACACAGCTAGAGTTTCAATGGAGATTTTGAGAGGAATTTTTCTTAATAAATTAATCAGCAAGTACGGAGACATACCCTAGGTATCTCGGTCACCAGACCTTACACCGTACGGCTTTTTTTATGGGGATACCTTAAGTCAACAGTTTACAAAAACAATTCTGGAAAAATTCAGGAACTACAAGAAAATATCCGCCGTGAAGTTTGTGCCATTGAACCAACGCTTCACTCTCGCGTGTTCGCAAATTTAAGAGTTGTTTATAATATATAAAATACGAATATCATTGTAGTTTTTTTATTTATTTAATATGAAACTTAAAAATTTTCCACTGAACACTATATATTTCCACTTGATCAAGCTTGTGCAACGTTTATCTGTATGAAAAAGATGTTTCGCAGTCATTATCTCAATTTTAGATTACGAATGCGAATGGTCAGATGCTATGTGTTTTCGATATTATTTTATGGAATGGAAGTGTGGACTCTTGCCGAAGGAATGATAAGGTGACTTGAAGCATTTGAGATGTGGATCTATAGTAGAATGCTCAAAATAAGCTGGATTAATGTAGTTACGAATGAGGATGTTGCGGTTCGGATGAATTAAGAAAAATATATGTTTAAAACAATATAATTCCGAAAGATTAAATAATAAATGTATCAATTGGAAAAATTACTTGATATAAGTTTAAAATTGGTTGAAAATATATTCGATTGCTATAGCGAAAATGGTGAACTTCTCCGAATAGGAAAAGGTCCAGGATCGAATCCCAATAGCAACTAAATATTTTTTTATTAAGGAAAACACATTCTTATTGTGAAGTTGTAATTATTCAGAACAGACGGTCTGTGTTATTTTAAATACTAAATTAATGTATTAATTATAAATATATACATATAAAATCAATTTTGTCCCGGTGACGCTAAAACAATATTTTTCGACAAAATTGATTGACAAAGTCGAAAAATATTGTTTTAGCGTCACCGGGACAAAATTGATTTTATATGTATATATTTATAATTAATACATTAATTTAGTATTTAAAATATTTTTTTCGATAGATAAATTATTTCTATACATCTTTCTAGTCGATTCATTAATTTTGTATTAAAATACCACAGAACTGTGTCCTAAAAATGCAACTTCACAATAAAAATGTGTTCTATTTAACAATACAAAAAAAAAATCGTTTTCGTTTAATCTAGCTATGAAATATTATTTATTATCTACTCAAGGTGCTGGTTTAATCGGGCGTTTTCCTCTACCTAGCCTTGTGTAGAGCCTCCTGCTTCGTGACAGCCCGAGGCTCTGACCGCCGTGCACAGATGGCGGTAGTTTGCTTCGAAACAGAGCCACGAACCTCCGAGTGATCGCAGAAAGAGAAAATTATATCACACATCTCTTGCTGCTCGGATGCTGTATCTTAACTGTTAGTCATACCTCTCACTTTATAACACAAACATTTTTGTTATATTAAAAAAAACTACACCGAAATTGATCATTACGTACCTTTAGGTATCATTACGTAATCTTGGCTACGTTGATATCTTTAAATAAAAATTTTCATAGTATTAAGAGTTTAAATACATCTACCGGTTTCGTAAAATACCATTTTCTTCTTCAGGATATCAATACTAACTAAAAACATATTATGGTTTCTTTACCAGAATCTATTTAAAAAAATAAATTTAGTACCTAACTCAAATTGTTACTTGATACAAATTTACTCGAATAATTTTTGAGAAAAAATTTCAGAATGGCACTCGTAGTTAAATTTAGTTGGTTTTTTATAATTTTTTGATTAGTTTTACACGCTTTATTTATCTCCAACGATTCCAAATTATTTAATTTCTGACCAACACCGTTTCCATACAAAATTAACAATCCCAATTTTTTATCAAATACCATGACCATTTTCTATCAAATGATTAGAAAATTCTGAAAACTCACTATTGTTTAAACATCTCAAATGCTAATTTCAAAAGTATTATTTATATTAAAACAGTATTATAAATATGTTAAATTTCTTAATAATTTAGGAGATAACAGGAATACAAAATTGTATTTCAGTAGTAGTATGATTTGGATACAAATAAATTGTACGAGTTATATAACGTGCCCAAAATCAGAACCCAGTTAGTTCATTTTAGTGACATATTTGTAAAATTTCACCTCATGTCCTAAGCACCAAATTCAACACAAATATCTCATTATTGAGAACACATTCTTATTGTGAAGTTGTAATTATTCAGAACATAGCTCTGTGATATTTTAAATACTAATTAAATGTATTAATTATAAAGATATACATATAAAATCAAATTTTATCGAAAAATATTGTTGTTGCTAGCGGGATTCGAACCTGGATCTCTTCCAATCCGGGGAACGTGCATTAACCGATTATACGGCAACACACAGTGCATTGATGATAAATTCAACAAACAAAAACAACATACAAATTGACAAAAAATTGAATCCCATCTACTTTATTTGGGATTAGAAGATATCCAGATTCGAATCCTGATAGCAACAACAATATTTGTCGTTAAAAATGATTTTATATGTATATCTTTCTAATTAATACATTTATTTTGTATACTAATATATCTCAATTTGATGTAAATCTTAGATGGTACTATAAGATGACTGCGTTTGTCAACTGATAGTCCAATCTCCCAGTGATGTGGCTTACTCATTGTCATTTCATTTTTTTGGAGTTTTCAAATAAATCTCTACCAAGGGGTCGACATGACGCCCTGAATCCTTTTGTACTGATGAAATTCTCAGCACCTTCCTATATCTACCCTTAACTTTCCTTCTCTATAATGATAAGGTTCTTCATTAAAACAAGTTGACGTTTTATTTTATTGGGTAAACATACAGTTTAGCTCTAAAAACAAAAATCATAATGAAAGTGAAACAATAATTTAAACAGTTACATGTTTTCACTGTAATTACACTGTACTTTAAACAATGAGGACAATTTAAAAGAATTGTAATGTACTTTTTCTTTTAATGCAGAAAAAAATTAAAAAGTTGCAAATAAAAATATAAAAGTTATAAAGAAAAATATATTCCACGTGAACGGGAGAGTGAGAGGAAAATGGGATAGGGAATAAAATCTGTGTGATAAAAATAAAATGAAGGCCATTAAAGTTTATGTATTGAATTTAGATTCAATTGAGGTAACTGGAGTATTGAAAATGTCTAGTTTGTTTAAGTATAAGTTGAAATAAAGGGGGCTCGGTAAAAAAGTGAATTCTGTTTAGCATTAGTGCAGCAATGTGGAAGGTTAAATGTAAGATCAGTTCTGGTTGACCTCGCTGGCACTCGAATGGGTATGCGTGTCTACTTTAGAGTTGGCTATTTTGTGCAGCAAAACGACTTCGAATTTGTAGTGATGGAACTTTGAAAATGATAGATGACTCAGCAGTTCTGATTAAGGTTCGATAACTAAGAAAGATAATATATTTCAGGAAGCTATTCTGTATTTTTTAAACAGAATATTATACTAATTACTTTTTGTATGTTATTGAATCCATTTATTGAAAGCAACTAGCTACTATAGACAGACGGCGACGAGAGTTATAGTGTATCTAGTCACCCTGGTATAGACGAATAAATCATTTCTTGAACACCGTAATTAGGGGAAAATTAATATTCAGGCTCTCTTATATATTTTAAATGATAATGTATGGGGCTGGGAGCTTCGTTGCGCCCGAGGACCTTATGGATAGGCAGCCGGATAGGCAGTGGCATATCTTTACTTCAGGCCTTTGGGGTACATAAAGTTTTGCACCACATATGTACAGTGAAACCTCTATCTATCGTTTTTGAAGGGACCTATTGAAATAAATAATGAATGCGGGAATATAGAAAAAAGTTACATATTTCACATGTAAATTAATGTTTTTAAATAAAAATAAGATTGGAAAGCTGTACAGAAACAAAAAATATTGAATTAATCTTTGTATTGTATACATTCAGTAGCTGAATTCTCTCTCTCTCTGAATGTTCCGGTAATTTAAACGAATATTGTGGTAAAATGATGCATAAAGGAACGATCTATGTTTGAGTGTTTTGTATAAAATTATTTCGGGACTAGAAACGAACGATGCATGCGGGAAAACGATTATTCTAGGATCGGTCGATCGAGATTTCACTGTAAATTTTTTAAGTATATACACTGTACAATACATTTAAAATATCAATATATTATCGTTATTAGATAGTGCCAACAATGTAAAAAATACTATTTATTTATCCGTCCATTGGAAAAAAACAGTTGATATATCTACGTCTTCTTATAGAGTTACCTCGTTCTTAAGTGGTCCTTTCAGCATATAGAAGCCCTTCCATATGAGGTAACCTCAAATTTAAATTATTTCCGCATATCTTATTATCTTTAAGTTGTTTTAAGTGTTGACGTTACTTTTCTACACAGTCTAATTGTTAGTACAACGAAATCTCTTTCATTAAACCTAACCTAGATACATTCCTCATGACTGCTAAACGATGTGCAATGACAAACTGCGTGGTGGGGTATTATAATTTAAACGAGCCGTCAGCACGGCGCATAAAGATGAAGAATAGAAGAGCGATCGAGCCAGACTGAAGCTTCCGCTGTTTACTGCAGCTTGCGTTCTGAGTCCAAGCATCCCTCGTTCGTCGGATAGGGGCGGCGATGCTAGCGTTGGATTTAAATCACCACCCCTACACTATACTCAGCATGTACAGCAAAAGTCTCTCAAATGCAGTAAAGGCAGTGAAATACGAGCATAAAAATATGTAAACAAATTAAAAATTGAACTTTAACATTTTTTGAGTTAATTATATCATATATCTATGTTTAAATTGTTAACGGTAGTCTTGGTAACATTTTTGTCTCAATTATAATGTTAAATATTTTAAATTAAATAAAACACAATAGCTTTATATAAAACCACGAATTTTATTAAATGCCAACCGGTTTCGCTTAGTACAAGCATCGTCAGAGCGTATTTAAAACAAAATATAAATACAAAAAGAGCCCACTTATATATACATAAATAGGAAGATAGAATATAAAATTACACGCAAAATAGAGAGATAGAATATATAGACAGAATATGTAGGGAGGGGAAAGTAAATTGATTTAAAAGGAATTTAATATTTTCACCTTTGCACTAGAAGTTCCTCGATAGTTACGCCCCTGATCATTTTTTTTTTTATTATCTCTGTTTAGTTTATTGCCAGACAATTTTTAACGAATTCTTTAATATGTCAAGTCCACCACTGATAGATTTTTATGTCGAGGGTAGTTTATATACACAGAGTATCCAGCAGACCGGGCCATGAAGGCGATGTCAAGGGATGAATTACGCTCTATTGTGCCTGGAGTAATTGACTTCCTAGTTTCATGAGACCGTTGAAGAAGAAGAAGCTTCAGAAGTCAGAAGACGACAAATCATTCAAAGTTATTTATGATATCTTGAATATACAAGAAGACCCAACGCTTTTGGTCCAACGACTTTGTATCGTCACTTAATATATTATTAATATCAATAATAATTTATTTTTTGAGATATAGTGCAGTGTGTTATGTTGTTATAATGGTATAAAACATTGCCGCAAAGTAAGATATATTTTTGGGTACTCTGCCTGCCACACTAGCATTTTACTGTATTATAGCAGACAGTGCTATTCTGGCATTGTAGTAAACAAACTGTAATGTTCAATGTACAAAAATATATTTATAAAGAGTAAAACAAGATGCAAGTAGATAGCGTATAAATATATAATTAAGGAAAACACATTCTTATTGTGAAGTTGTAATTATTCAGAACAGACGGTCTGTGATATTTTAAATACTAATTTAATGTATTAATTATAAATATATACATATAAAATCAATTTTGTCGAAAGATATTGTTTTAGCGTCACCAGGATTCGAACCTGGATCTTCATTTCCAATCCAGGGAAGTGCACTACCTTTGTGCTATAACGCCAGTATTTTTCTTGACAAATTTTCGAACCTATATGTTACATTTTTTCAAATTAATACACCTGTCATTCCATTATTTGAATCCCGGTGACGCTAAAACAATATTTTTCGACAAAATTGATTTTATATGTATATATTTATAATTAATACATTAATTTAGTATTTAAAATATCACAGACCGTCTGTTCTGAATAATTACAACTTCACAATAAGAATGTGTTTTCCTTAATAATATATTATATGTTGTATCAACGTGTCCAAAAATTTAATAAAAATGAATTGATAATTCTGGCGTCTGCAAGTCGGTTTACTCAAAGGTATTTGAGATTCTGTAAAAATAATGTAGATGGCTTTCAAATAATGGAACGACAGGTATATTAATTTGAAAAAATGTAACATATAGGTTCGAAAATTTGTCAAGAAAAATACTGGCGTTATAGCACAAAGGTAGTGCACTTCCCCGGATTGGAAATGAAATCCAGGTTCGAATCCCGGTGACGCTAAAACAATATTTTTCGAGAAAATTGATTTTATATGTATATATTTATAATTAATACATTAATTTAGTATTTATAAATATATTGTAATATTTAAAGTAAATGCATTGTTTAGTGTATATAAAAGAAAGTATGTAAAGAAAGGGTAAACAATATACAAATATGAAGTAAGCTTAAGTGAAATTGTAACGTTCAATGTAAAAAGTTTATCAAGGAAAACATATTCTTATGGTGAAGTTGTAATTATTCAGAATATAGGTTTGTGATATTTTTTAAAATTCTAATTAAATACATTAATTAGAAATATATACATATAAAATCAATTTTGTCGAAAAGTACTGTTGTTATTACCGGGATTCGAACCTGGATCTCTTCCTATCCGATAAAGAAGATGACTTTCAAATAATGGAAGGATAGATGTATCAATTTTAAAAATGTAACATTTATGTGTATTCGAAAATTTGTCGTCATTGCGCTGTGTTGGTATAGTATAATCGGTTAATGCACGTTCCCCGGATAGGAAGAAATCCAGGTTCGAATCCCGGTAGAAACAACAATATTTTTCGATAAGTTGATTTTATATGTATATCTTTCTAATTGGTACATTTAATTTGTGTTCAAAAAAACATTTTTATACTATGATCTGAGCCTCAATGAATAAACAATCTTTACAGTTTATAAAAAAATAGGGACCCAGCATTGCCTGGGATTAAAAATAAATGTATTTTAAAATAGGGGTTTAGCTGGGGTAGCAGGTTGCCACAGTTTTTCGCAGGGTCCTAAAGCGTAACTGTGCAAAATTTTGATTGATTTTGATGGCATTCAAAATAATTAATTTTAGCCTAGTGATCTAGGTGGTCGGAGGTTCGCGCCTCGTTCCAAGTGATGGCAAGTTAGTCCTATTTTCATAGCACAAGCGCTTAGCTTTGCTTGTAAATGGTAAGAAAATTGATGTGACACATATTCCTTGTTCACTTCTATATTATGAAAAAAAAATACAACATTGTATCGTGAGGAGAAATTATGCAGAGAGAATAGAGGATAGGGGATGATGCCTATCTTGTGCTTTAGGTAGTAAAAAAAATCTTTGCAAAATTTTAATCAGTTCAATATAATATGATACACTTTTATATCATGAGGACGGGGAGAGGAGAGGGTATCTATGTCGTACATAGGATCCTAAAAATAATTATTCATTTTTATATATATAATACATATAAATATACGAAACCCTACATACGTCTAAAAATAATTAAACAAATAATAGATATCTCATAGATAACGAAGCTATTTTTTATTATATTTAATGGTAAGATATGGAAGTATGGATAATTACAGGGCTTGCGACCTATCTTCGGCTGGCTTAAGTGGATCACTTTGTAAAAATACAACGTTCACCGTTCTCACCCATTAATCAATCTATCAATTTTTTTTTGGTAGTTGTATATATGTTATCATGTGGAAACAATTATTTGTTTAATGACAGTGCCCTTCTTTGTAGGCGAAAATCCAGTAATTACCAAAAATAATTATTTAGCAATATTTGAATATGTCCAAGAAAACACAATTACTGGATTTTTACCTACAAAGGTACTGTTATTAAATAAATATCAGATATCTCATAGAGACAGAGCTATTTTTTATTATATTTAAATGTATGGAGTAATTACTAGGTTTACGACGTGTCTTCGGCTGGGTAAAATAAAGTGAACGTTTTATATATATATATAACGTTCACCAATTCTCACCCCTCAATCTTCATATTTATCAAATGTTTTTGAATGTTGCATATATGTTAACTCGCTTCGAGTACCACACCATCGCCGATTATGGATCAAATTTGATAATTAATTTTTCTCTTTTTTTTTAAACAGCATATATGTCATCACTATGAGAACATGGTCATAAGCCGTGTAATTACCCCATACTTCCATATATTTTCCATTGAATATAATAAAAAATAGTTTTGTCTCTATGAGATATTTGTTTAATTTAATAATGAATTTAAAATGTAGCTAGTATTATGCAAAGTCATGGAAAAAATATTTATTTCGTATATATTTCATAGGGATTTGACTAATTTTATATTCATACATTATTTTTATAGTTCTTGTAAGAATTTGTTATTTTCGTTACGCAAAATAACAAAAAATAATTTTAAAACTTATAAATTCAGGATTGACGTAAATCAAAAACTAAAACAAGTGAATATCGTCCACGACATATTTCTGGGCGTGTTTTGTGCCTAATCTATGTAAATTATACCCCTGTAAAAATATGTTAAACATATTACGGATCAAAGATTATAAAGCCTTCTTACCTTCCCCAGATCATAAGATCGCTATCGTCGTAACATTATACATATTTCGGTCAAATATTATTTACTTTTATTCATGGTCCATCTATGGTCCAATTTATTTTGCGATCGCTTAGGCTGGAAAATCTATAAACTAGCGCTGACAATAAAGTTCGTAGAAAAAATTACAAATACAAAATTTACATCACAAACCTTGAGTCAATCACTGATATCTTCATGTCACACTCACTATCAGCGATTGAATATCCATATTCGTGATTCGTGAGTATTTTTTTACTTTAATTATATTTGAACGGTGATTCGGCGCATGTGCATACGAAACGAAAATATTTATCAAGGAATGATGGTATAATTCGTGATAAGCGCCGTCTAGTAGATTCAGCCAAAACGTTTAACCCGAAATGCTGAGAATTCGACCCGAAAAATAAACTCACATTTTTTTTAAGGTTTACAGTATCTTTGTGATGATATTAAATTAGATATACATTTATCACATAAATTTTTTACACAAATGAAGTTTGAATAGTATAAGTAAATACGCTCAAAACTCTACTTGAGTTTATTAGCACCACTCGAGTTTCGAGAGAAACACTAACTCTCATCAACAGGTGAAGTATTAAACTAACTATACACAAATATAGGAGACAAGGCTTAGGTGGTAGACTTTCAAGTAATTAGGTACTGATAGATGGAGGGGGAGTAGGCGTAGTTACTGGTGGAAGGTGGGGGGTGATTTTAATAGAAATATTGAGAGGAGAGGGATGAGTTAGAAATTGAAAATACATTTTTATTTCTAAACTTTTAAAATTATTAATTTTATTACCATTAGGCGTTACGTGACGGGTTGGAGAAGTTGTTTATTTTTTACTTTGAATTGAGAAGTAATGTACCTTATTTGTAGTTGGTGTTATATACGAGTCTAATATGGAGAAGAAGAAATTTTGTCATCCAGCGTTTTCCTCCACGAAGTGTTATCAATAGTATTACTAATATTATGTACGAAATATAAAAACTCTCGAAACTAGAGTGGTGCTAATAAACTCAGTAGAGTTATAACATTGTTTCATTTATATCCATCCGTAAAATGCGTTTATTTATTGTCATTGAGTTTAGTTTGTAGAACTCCGTGTTTATTTTTAATTAAATTTAAAAATTCAAGTTAATTTAAATATTATTATTGAATTCTGCTAGTTTGCGTAAGCAGACTGTTTGAATATAGGCCATAACCGCCGAAACAGCCACAATATAATAATGCTTACGCAAACTAGCAGAACCCAACAACAATATTTGTTACAATTAGATTTTTTTAAATTTAGTTATAATATAAAATTAATTATTGAAAATAACAGAAATTACTAATTTTTACACGATACGCAAAATTAGCCGATCCGAAATGAACTCATTCTGAATTACTATTTTATTTCATGTTTACTTAAACGTTCTTTCTTATCTTTAACGTGTTTTAATCAATGTGAATGATGAATTACAATAATGCAATAGAATCAAATACAATCAGGTTGCTTTGATACAGGCATCGCCTAGATAGGCAGCGTTATCCGATAAACTTATTAAAAGTGTAACTATATATAAGTTATTAGGTAAATAAATATACTGTTAGGAGAACAAATTCTTATTGCGAAGTTGTAATTATTCAGAACATAAGTATGTGATATTTTAAATACTAATTAAATGTATTAATTAGTAAGATATACATATAAAATCAATTTTACGGAAAAATATTGTTGTCGCTCCACCGCCTGTTGTATCAGTGTGTTCAAAAATTTACTCAAAGGTATTTGAGATTCCGTAAAAACAATGTAGATGGCTTTCAAATATACGAACGATAGATGTATTCATTTGAAAAATTGAAACATGTAGGTTCGAAAATTTGTCGTCAAAAGTGCTACAAGACTACGTATGTACGTCACTACAAGATGGCCACACTATGTGAATGCCTCTAACGTTGCATGTGGTGAGTCAACAGATGAAGGAAACATTCCAACCGCAGCGCTACACCGGGAATATCCGGCAACGGTACTTACTTAAAAAACGCGCTTCGTACAATTATCACAATATATTAATTAGAAATATATACATATAAAACCAATTTTATCGAAAAATATTGTTGTTGCGCCACCGAGATTTGAGATTTCGTAAAAATAAGGTAGATGGCTCTTTTAAATAATGGAACGATTAAATTTATTAATATCAAAAAGGTAACATATAAGTTCGAAAATTTGTCGCTAAAAATATTGTCGCCGTAGCATAGTTGGATAAAGCAAATAAAAATCCGGTTTGGAAAGAGATCCAGGTTCGAATCCAGGTGGCGCAACAACGATATTCTTCGATAAATTGATTTTATATCTGTATCTTTATAATTAATATATGTAATTACAAAAACGATCTCGATAATGAATGACCAGATCGCTGCGCCAATCTTTCGACCCCAGAACAAAAGCGAGAGGGCAGCCTTAATAAAAAAAATGAATAACAACAAAAAATGACGTAGGCGCTACGTCACAACGCTCTATCCTAAGAAAGATGGGTTAATTGCCACATTAGATTTATGTTAACAAATTAATGTGTTTTATGGCTGAACCGGTGAAGACGGACTTTATTTCTTTATGGCATTTATTTTTTGCTCATTCAGTTTCCTGGTAATTGAGCATGTTTACGAAAAGATACAAATCTTTTTAGGCAAAGAATTATTTATTTGTATAATACAGCAACAATACGTTAGAGGTCCAAAAACACAAATCGATCTTATTTCTTCTTCCAAAATCACCATCAACCATTGTCATGAATCGGCTATTGCTTTGCGGACGCGGTCACGGTTAGTGTTTCAGTAGAACCTGTTTTCAATTTAAGCAAACAAATGGCAAATGAGCACAGACCAGTAAATAAATACCTTATAGGAAGGGGTGTGGAACATTAGTTGCGGGACGAGGGGCATTCTACATAAGATATTATTAATTTCAAATTAAATAGTAAAATAATATTTAATGCAGACTAATATATCTGCAAATGAGGACGTTAATACCATAAAAAAAGCGAACAGACGATAACCTACTATCTATTAATACTGATAAAACAAACTTTCTACGATTTGCTATTCAACAGAAAGATAACACTCAAATTAACATTAAAATTCACACCAAAGCCTGTACTCAAGAAGACTCTTGTGTCCAATGTTCATCAATTGAAGAAAAAGACTGTATCAAGTACCTTGGAATCATAATAGATAACAATCTCAAATGGAAAGAACATATTACTAATCTCACAAACTAAATAAGGAAAACTGCCTACATATTTTTAAGACTCGGAAACATCTTTATCACTTACAAATCTGAAAATAATATGTTACGCGTTTGTTCAGTCACATTTGCAATACGGTATTATTGGATGGGGAGAAGCATATAAAACTTTAAATATCACTATTTTTATCAGGGCATCAAATTTTTTTAACAATCTCCTCATTACAATTAGAAAAATTACAGACTAACTAAATATACTAATATTAAAATAAATAATAATTTGTGGAAATATAAATCCGATAGTTTATGATACATTTATGTAATAATAAAAGTATTTACTCTTAAAAGACATATTTTTTACATTAATGCATATTATATTGTCAGCGTTAAAATTTTCTTTTCAACCGAGTCATATATTTAAAAAAAGTTGCGGAGCTGTTTGATTCCGTAAGTAGTACCAAAATGATCACGTACGTGACACCAAATTGAAAATATTGAAACAAGGAATTCGCGTTAGTTCACGTCTACATATATATGGTAGTCTGTGCAAATAAGGCATGTTTTAAAATGATTTAAATATATAATGTAATGTTCCAGTGGCGTCACACGTACACCGTGTTTCATGACAGAAAGGATAAATATTGCTGGTTTTTAGAGCTTACGCCATCTGTATTTTACGTTTCTACCGTAATGTAATAGATAAAGATGCTCTTATTTAAAACCGTAGAATCGTACACAATAAATATGTAGTTTCTACTTTTAAAACATTAATAGTTTTATTTAAAAGTATACGCGTATATACGCATATGTATGAATGAGAAGAAAACGGTAAGAAAGATACAGGACGTAAGAGTTGATGGCACCAGAAATAGAGGACGTCCGCGGAAAACTTGGCACGACCAGGTAAATCAAATGCTGGAGGACGGTCCTGTTAAAAGCCTCAATAAATAATCTATGATCTTGTATAAGAAGATTGTGGCACTGTATGTTCTCTGCCTACCCCCGCGGTGTAACGATGTGATGGTAAGTTAATTACTTATAATATTAAATAAAAATAAAATGTATGAACTTGAAAGATGACCTTAATTATAACAATTGATTTTTATTAAATTTGGAAAAACTTTGATAGGGAATGATCCAAGTTCGAATACGGTAGCAACTAAAAATTTTTTTCTGTATATTTTTCTAGTATGTATACATTTAATTTGTATTAAAATACCACAGAACTGTGTTCTGTAAGAACTACAAATTCACAATAATAATTTTCATAAAAACTCCTTAAAAACTTACAATATGCCTAACCGAATCAATCTCAGATATGATTTACTGATATTCCTTCCATCAATCCGCAGATTATTTTCGAAAAAATTCTGTTAACATCGCGGAACAAAAAAACGTCCAATAATTATCAAACAAAAACGTGTCTACTGAAGAATTAAAAAACGACTTTAATAGATTACATTTTTCTATTTTTACCAATTGCCATTATTAATTACATCACTGGCACGATCTGTCTTCGTCCGCTGGTCCACGAGCAGCCTGCCGGATCCGTCATCAGACCCAGACTCATCATCGTGACTAATTGTTCATCAACTTCACGGGGTCTGATGAACAGGGCTGGAGCTGGTCAATTATATTATTTTTATTTCTTTAATAATTGTAAAGTTACTTTGTGGCAACGTATTATATTAATAATAAAAAAAAAGACTTTATTTATACCACTTGTTTTTTGATAAATCAACACGTTTCAAGACTAATGATCCCTTCTTTAGAACACAATGTATACTAAAATTAAAAATGCAAGCATAGACAAAAACAAAACTATAAATATAAGTGGTGTTCTCATAATTTCCTTCGATAGCTGGTTCCCAGGTTTCCGATTGAACACTGCACTAACCTTTTTATTGTACGTGCTGATTTTCTAGTCCGATGTTGTTCAACCAGGAAACCCAGTGGTGCCAATCGAAGTTTCAATGCGCGTAAACAAATAGTCGGTAGCTAATTAGGAACTACTGTAAATACAAATTTAAAAAGGATTTGTTTAATTTGCTATTAATAGCTTTTCTTATTTCTAAAATTTCTAACCCAATTTCTGCCTGAGACTTCCGCACTTCCCATGTAAAAATAACAGCTTTGTCTCTGTGAGACATATATATCTTGATGACAATCCTCCAGGGGATAAAATTCCAGTAATTAGTACCTGAAAAGATTTGGACATACTCAAAATATTTAGATTATGCTTCAATTTAATGATGCTTGTCAATTAAGAGCAGTTGGTCGTGGATTTATGATATTTCCAAGTCCTCTACTGTCACGGACAGTACTCGAACGCGTGCCTCGCATCATCTCGCCAGATCTGAGAGCCTCCTCAGCTAACGGTATCGCCCTAGCACAGTGGTAAAAAATCACCCTCAAGCTCAGAAGCAATGATAATTGCCTACCAGCCGAGACACCTGCTGCCTCTCGGTGTTTAGGAACATCCACACATCTGATGTAACGTTCCACGAAGATAATACCGATTAAAGCATACCGGCCATGATGCAGACGAGGAAATGTTGAGGATGATTTATGGAGAGATGGTATGATAAAGTGAAGAGATCAGCAGATCCGAAAACAACACCAGCTAAATTATTAAAAATAGATTAACTTGTACACATGTGATTATTCCACCTACGTGTCAACACTACTCAAATATACATGTAAGGCTTAGACCCCACAAACGGATTATGGCACCAATGGCAAGTAAATAATAATAATCCGTTTACTCCAGCGTGATCGGGTCTTTTTTAATTAATACCCGATTCGCCATAAAGATAATACATATTATATAATAAATTAAAATTACGAAATATTGTTTATGTTATGAAATGAAAACCTGGGAAAATACAAATAAATAAAAAGTTCACACGTATATATAAAATATAAATACTTCAGTCACGGCCATTATTGTATCTGTTGCCATTCTCTGGTCAGGGAACCAGCTTTCCATGAGTCGCTTGCACCAGAGAGTTGGTGCTGAGCTCCAGCCTCATCTTTACGCCAGCAACTCGATGTCACAAAAGCGGAACGAATCCATGTATACGGCCTTCTCCAAACATTGTAGATGCGCCGCAATAACGCGCCAATCCGAACAGTGTTCTATATGAGCTGCTGTACTGAATTCGGAGACGGTTGTACGTCACTTGCTTGTATTTCGACCAGAGCTCGCAGGTATACATGCTGATGAAGAATGATTTAAACAGGATGCTCTTTACCGCCTTACTTCATCGGTAGAAACGCCGTGACAACATATTTGCACGAACGCTCAACTGTCTCCTCTGCCGTTCTATGTCATCATCGTCTTGTCTATCTTCATTGAATATATGGCCAAGGTATTTGACCTTATTTTAAATGCTAAATTTCGTCCCATCCAGCCACACGGGAGGGCTCTTTTCCATATTTGAATGCCATTATGACGATTGAGTTGCGCAGATAATGTACATTCTTATAATTCCATAATACTTATGTATTCTTCTTTTGTCCTTCATGTCAGTATTTACAAATGCAGTGACCTCAAGCACATTAAATTAATTATTAAATAACAAAGATAAAGATGATATTTAAAAAAATCGCAGGTCTACTAATAAATTATTAGCTCTTCTCGAGTTTCGAGAGAAACAGTATCTCTCATCGACAGGTGAAGCATAATTGAAGTTTAATAATACTTCACACAAAAAGTTACTGTTTCTCTCGAAAGTCGAGTAGTGCTAATAAACTCAAGTAGAGTTATAACATTGTTTCATTTATATCCATCCATTATGATAAAACTCTACAAAATTAACGCCGATTCTATCAATAGTCTACTAATTAATTAACTTTACTAATTGGTCTACTATTTAATTTAATTTAATTTACTTATTTAAATGATGGTTATAATTTTTATATCGGTAAATTGACATTAGAATTAAAGAGCACTCGAAATTTTTAAATAACAACAGTTTTTCTGAATTCGCTAATCAACTTTTGGAAAAAAACAGAAATTTTACATACAAAAGTTAGATAAATTTGAAATTTTAGAAATTGGAAAAAGTGTTGATATCAAATGAAATATTATAAAAATCAAATCCTTTTTGCAAATGGTCACATTTTAAATTTGTTTTCACAGTAGGTTCTGATTAGTCATCCACCACTTATACTTTTTTTGTTCTGTTTTTATCATTTCTTGCATTTTTAATTTTAGTATATAACTAATATCAAATAATAAAATTAGATGGATACTTTGTTTATATTAATCATGTTTATTATTTTTCTTTTTTCTTTCTTCTTATTATAATCTCAATCATTTGAGACTCTGCTCGAATTGCACCTCCACAAGTCGGGGTCCTGGGTCGCCCTCACAGCTAAAGAGTAAGGGTGACCGATTAAAAATCGACAACTTCAAAATATCTAACATGTGGTGAGATATCCAAAGTAGTATTAGATTTTGCACCTCATAATATAAGGAAAAATTAATGTAAGTCGGGAGAAAGAAGAACATCATGGCTGAAGAACGGTTTGGCCAGTTTACTGTAGAGCTTTTCCGGGCCGCAGTGAAGAAAGTTATGGTCGCCAACGTTTTTTGAACGGATAAGGCACTAGAAGACGGTATACGGAATATTTCTCTCTAATACAAATAAAATGAATCAGTTAGAAAGGTATACATAAAAAAATCTATCTATTAAAAAAATCAATTTGATTACTACCAGGAATTATCCGCGAAAATGCACTAACATTTCACTGTATCAACAGATTTCGTTTCCGACAAAAAAAATCGGAAACGGATTAGAATCCCGGTGGCAATCAAAATATTTTTTTAGATATAAAGATTTTACTTTACATCTTTCTAGTATTTTATTTATTCTTTTTAGTATTTAAAATATCTCTCTCACTGGGACACTTTAATATAGATGAGGGATAGCTGTTTCGGCTACAATGAAGGTAAACGTTTGTCGGTTATGTAAAAAAAAAAGTTGTAAATATATGTAACAGTAAACAATAGTCGTGTTACAAGCTTCAAGTCAAGGTTTTACTACCAGTAAGGGTTGAAAAAATGTATCAGTCTAAGGCTCTTCCCTTAAGACACGGTATAATCACAGTTAAAAACCGTAAATAGCAATGGACGGCTCATATTTCAAAACACCGAGATAAATAATTGACAAAAAATATTTCTGAGTAAATAAAATAATTGTGACATGTTAAAAATTGGCGAATAAGAGTGTCACGAACGTGAATAACCGAGAATCCACCTATCCACAATCTAAGAATTTAAATGCTTCATTTCTTGTGTGCCGTATAACTGCAAAAAAGAACACCTGCCACCCGATCATCCGACCACGTCCCACATTACTTTATATGTAGAAACACATGTCCTTGTGTATGTCATGTCCACTATACTCGAGTAAATAGCACGTGGACAGGAATGCTGCCTACATAAGATGAATGTAAATATTTTCTAAACAGTTCTTTGAAAAATAATGTAACGTGAAACAGAAGAATGAACATGAAGAAGAGAAAATACAGTATTTATTCTGTACGTTATAGATGAGAGTTACGTAATCATGGGGAGGCCATCATCCAGTATGGATAGATAATTGCACAAAATCATGTACCATCATTCTTCTTTGAGAATATGATCAAGGATATTCTGGCATTCCAGCCAGAGAAAATGCTGTGACGTAAAATGAAGAGGCGTACAATTATGAAATTAATAATCTAGAGAAATAAATAAAGCAGTATTTTTTAATATTCTGATTTTTCAAGACATGAATCAACAAATCCCTTTAAAAAGCACGAACACCTGCCACGTGGGTGAGCTAGCTCCGCCCCGTTTTATAACTGAAAAATAAGTAAAAAACACATTTAAAAGTCAAAAATGTTAATTTTGTCAACATTTCAAAGATTATGATCAGAAGAACAACTTGGACGACGACGGGAGACGGTCAGCATTCCTGGATAATCTCCCCACATAAGTGATAGATAGATTGAGGGGTTTTTTTTTTATCCCTTTCGACCAGAAATGGATCAGTGATTGCTCCGAACACGCGAGCCGAGATGCACCTAACTGTGGACATTCCCCAAATGCCTCGGGCGGGGATCCGCAACCACTTCCAAGGAGTAGAACCTCTTTTAAATCTTTTACTAAATATTATAAAGCATGTAGAGGTTGTGGCTGTTAAAGATTATTGATTGTGATATACCTTCCCATGTTGGGGGTGCATGATTTATATAGCTTCTCTCTGGCTGACCTCTGAATTAAATGTGATAAAGAGTCAGGCATGTCAGATAAGTATGTCCAGCGTCACATATCAAAGGCGTCAATTCAAAATTTACTTCCGTAAATCAACTTCAGTTTATGTTTTATTTTAAATATTAAATTAATGTATTAATTATAAATATATACATATAAAATCAATTTTGTCGAAAAATATTGTTTTTGCGTCACCGGGATTCGAACCTGGATCTCTATTTCCAATCCGGGGAAGTGCACTTTCGACAAAATTGATTTTATATGTATATATTTATAATTAATACATTAATTTAGTATTTAAAATATCACAGACCGTCTGTTTTGAATAATTACAACTTCACAATAAGAATAATTGAAAATTTTTTACTAACAGAAATATTATTCTAATGTAAACACAATAGGTATCTGAAATATACAATTTTCTTCGTAATAAGAAACAATAAAATATGTTTTTAATTAGTATTGACATCCTGAAGAAGACAATTGTATTTTTCAAAACCGGTAGATCTATTTAAATTCAAAAAAGTGGTTAATGAAACAAAGCTAACAAATAAAAATAATGAATTTTAACCACAAAGTTAATTTTGCTAATTTCAAAAGTAATATATTAACTTATTTAGTATTCAAGAATATTATGTATTTTAATTTTATAAAAAATATATATATCATCTTCTGAGAATCATTTGAATACACGCAATATACTAATTTATCAATATAAAAATTGCAAAAACTACCCTCACAGCTGTTCAAATCCACAGCAAAAATAAAAATTACAAAATACCCTCTATATTTGGGTAAAGAACCATCAAATATTACTTCACTAATTGATACAACAATCTATCAATCGAAATAAAAGATGCAATAAATGGAGCAATATTTAATAAATTATTTATACACTGAATTAAAAAATTAGACAATGAGTTCATAAAAAAGTACCAACTACGAGCACTACATAAAAAAAACGAAAATAAATTATCAAATTTTATTTACAAATATAAAAAAAACAATCATATAACTTTTAAACAATAACCCACTACGACACGTATATTTCAATATGCCGCACGTTAAACGTAATTGTGGTAACTTTTAAAGTATCACCAGATTACTTAGAGGTTTTATCCTCTACTTTACTGACTAATTACTTTGGGTCCAATTCTTTGTAATATCAACTCAGTACGTCCTCGTTACAATATTTAGTTTAATAAATTAATAAATTATTCACTTCAGAGATAGACTAGTTATTCAGGTGAAGCTGTGATGGAAGAGAGCCGTTCCACCAGAGACGGCCTCTTATAATGTTTGTCCCCCACCAATCATCTACTCACTCTCATGACACACACACACACATGCATGTACAAAATGACAGTTCTCACAATAATGTGTAAACAAAATTTCTATTAAATTTATTTCATAATATGTAGCGCCTAATTCCAAAACCCCCTAAAAAGGATTTCGGATAATTTGAGTTAAATATGCAGTTTTGTACATTTTTTTTGTCATTGTTTCTCGCAAAAGCCACTTAAATTCATTAATGTTTCATTTTTAAAATTAGGGTTAGTTCCATAATACCCCAAAGCAGACAGAGTACAAGTTGCTAAAATCCAGTACGGTAAGAAAAAAAAATTGTACATTTGCTTTCAAAATAAAATATATTTAATTCATTTAGAATTTAGGCGCCACACATATCTGATGATATTTTTTAACTGATAACAAAACGCTAATTGGACACGCATTCTTAAGTTTTAATTATTCAAAACAGAAGTCAGTGATGTTTTAATTTACAACTTCACAATAAAAATGTGTTCTCCTTAATAATATATAAATTGTATCAATATGTGTAAAATTTAATAAAAATGATTTGTTAATTCATTTCTCAAAGGTATTTGAGATTCCGTTAAAACAATATAGATGGCTTTCAAATAATGGAACGACAGATCGTATTAATTTGAAAAAGTGCAAGGTTCGAAAATTTATCACGAAAAATACTGGCACTGTTGCATATTTGGTAATGCACCTTCCCTGGATTGGAAATAGAAATCCAGGTTCGAATCCCGGTAGCGCAAAAATAATATAATAATACTTTTAAAATTAGCAATATTAACTTTGTGGTTAAAATTCATATTTTTTATTTATTATCTTTGTTTTATTAACCACTGAATTGAGTTTAAATACATCTACCGGTTTCGAAAAATACCATTTTCTTCTTCAGGATGTCATAACTAACTAAAAATATAGCATTGTTTCCTCACCAGAAGACTTAGTTATGACATCCTGAAGAAGAAAATGGTATTTTTCGAAACCGGTAGATGTATTTAAACTCAATTCAGTACTAAAACTAAGATAATAAATAAAAAATAATATAATAATTCAATTATTTTAAAAATTACTCTTGTCCCGTATCGGTAATGAAGGAGTATTTTTTTTTAAATCATACTTCGGTACCATGCACCGTAGTTGGATAAAAAAATAAATAAATAAAATTCAAACCCCGCCGGTTTCCAGCACCTGCAATGAGCGGGGTCTCAAAATAATTGGCCCGTCAATAAATTGGACCTATTTTTGAGAGTGTGTGCATAAGTATTACAATTGTTGTGGAGATGAAATTGCCGCGACGTCGTGTTCACAATCTCGGAGAACAAAGCCAGCCTTGGACGGAGGCTGCGACACTTGACGTGTTTGCGTGTCGGACCAAACCAAAAATCTGTGAGATTAAATCTTTTGTTGCGGCCGTTGACTCATTCCGATGCTTTGAGAAAATTTTGTGAATACAACAGGCATATAGTGTTTTTACATTTATTATGATGAGATATGTCTGAGATTTAACTGAGATACATTTCAGTGACGTGTACACGTGTTGAGATTTTGATCTAGAGATAAACTCAGAGATCAGCTTGAGATCGTTAAAAAGAGAGAAAAAAACTCAAATCAATGAACATGACGTTCAATCTGACAGCGATCTTAACGTGCACATAAACCTCACCGAAAATCACCTTTAACCTATACAATTATAAATTCTGACAAGTTAGCATAGGTCATTAAATATTAAAACTAAAATTAATATAAGGCAATAAAAAACAAGAGATAGAAAGAGATCCAGGTTCGAATCTCGGTAGCAACAACAATATTTTTTGATAAAATTGATTTTATATGTATATCTTTCAAATGAATAAATAAAATTTGTATTTAAAAAAATATCACAGACTTATGTTACATATTTTATTATTTATGAAGTTGTAATTTTTTTCAGAACGTAGTTCTGTGATATTTTAATTTTGAATCCCGGTGGCGCAACAACAATATTTTTCGATAAAATTGATTTTATATGTATATCTTTCTAATTAATATATTTAATTAATATTTAAAATATCACAGACCTATGTTCTAAATAATTACAACTTCATAATAAGAATGTGTTCTCCTAAATAATAAAGTTGTATCTTATGTGTCCAAAATTTAATTAAAATTAATTGATAATTCTGGCGTCTGCTATCAGATTACCCAAAGATATTTGAGATTCCGTAAAAATAAGGTAGATGGCTCTTTCAAATAATGGAATGATTAAATGTATTAATATCAAAAAGGTAACATATAAGTTCAAAAATTTGTCGCTAATAATATTGTCGCTGTAGCATAGTTAGATAATGCACCTTTCCCGGTTAGGAAAGAGATCCAGGTTCGAATCCCGGTGGCGCAACAACAATATTTTTAGATAAAATTTATTTTATATGTATATATTTCTAATTAATATATTTAATTAATTTTTCAAATATCATAGACCGTCAGTTCTGAATAATTACAACTTCACAATAAGAATGTGTTCTTCTAAATAATATTTTTATGTATATCTTTCTGGTTAATTCATTAAAATATTTGTATATTTCTTTATGTTCTTCTATGTTTATATGTATTAAATTATGATTTGATTGTAATATGTTCCGATATATTTATTTATTTAATTCGTAACATAGTGCATACATAAGCACTCCTATATATAACAAGATTAAAGTCTTTTCTTTTAATAAAATTTATCTTTTACATATCTGGTCAGCTTCACTTTAAATCTATTCAATTTCTTCATTTTTCTTACGTTTTCTGTCATTTCATTAAAAATGTTCATCGTACTGTACATCATCGATATCTGAGATTTATCCTTCTTCCTGAATAGCAGTCTCAGTCTATTCCTTCCTCTTGTACTATATATATTGCAACATCTCATTTTTACTAACTAAGTTATCATCATGCCATTTCGTCACGGGGATACGCAGAGGGGATAGAGCGCTACAATTTTCTATCCTGACACACAATTCTCACTTCAAACATCTTCTCATACAAGCAAGCCGATTATTGAAGCTTCTGACAGGACCGTTCTCCGGTGTTCTCCATCTTCTCAGACGTCCTTTTCTTCTAGTGCCATCAACACTAGCGTCAAATACATTTCTTACCATTCTCTCCTCATTCATCTGTTCCATATGATCAAACCACCTAAGTAATCCTTTTTTAATCTTACTCACTATACTATGATCAGCTTTGCATTCTTTCCTTATTTCTTCATTATTTACTCTGTCATAAATGGATGTGTCACATATACGCCTAAGTGATATCATTTCCACTGCATTCAGTCTACTTCCGTTCGTCTTTTACCAGCTCCATGCCTCACTTCCATACATCAGTATCAGTATCATGTACCGCTGACAAGTTTCCGTTAGATATAATTCCATTCAATGCGCCGTTCACTTTATTCCCTGCAGTCACTCTCCTTTCGATATCTTTCTCAGCCTTTCCGTTTCTATCAAAAAAATATACTTCCCAAATACACAAACTCATCTACTTATACCAACCTTTCATTTTTATATATGTGTATTATATTTCCTTGTCATTGCAGCGCCCCCTGTAGTATTTGCAGGCTACTGTGGGTAGTTGTAGTATAGTAAACGCGCGATGAGTATTTTAAAAAGTTTAATGACCATATTTTTTATTCTAATCTACGTTGTAACATTAAACTGCTAATCATCTGTATAATATAAAATAAAAATTATACGTATAGATACGCAACGGCACGCGGTTCGCATCCCGGTGACAGTTATAAATTAACTTATTTCACCTTCAAACACTGCAGCGCGCACCGCGACGTCAGCTGTAATGATCGGCCATGATTGATGACCGGCTTTAATGCAAGTATAGAGAATATTAACACCAATTTATATACTAAAATCAGCAAAAGCCTGGTGCAGTCTCTCCCACCGCGATGCGTAACATTAGCGATTCGTTAAGATATTTGCCGGTGATGAGTTCAAAATCACGAACCGTGAGTCAATCACTGATATCTTTGAGTCACGCTCACTATCAGTGATTGAATATCTGGGAATATCGTGATTCGTGATTCATTTTATTTATATTTGATTGTGAACCGTGATTCGGCGCATGTGCATATGAAACTAACATATTCAAGAAGGAATAATGATATAATTCGTGATAAGCGCCATCTAGTAGTCTCTGCCAAAACGTTTTAATCATTTGACGTGGCGTAGCGGATAGGGCAAGTAGTCAAGAGTGATTGCGAAGCAAATTGTATAATTGAATAGAACATATTTTGAAGAGGTAATATCAGTGTCTGAATGAGAGATTGGGAAAATATTGGATGCAGCAAGGGTGTAAGGAATTCAGAAGAGGGAGAGGAATATATGACAAGATGACGGCTGAAAGACCACCCAGAACTAGACAACACGACCGACCTGTGAAATGCTCCTTTCGGTATTTGGATCTTCTTCCACTGGATCCACAGGTCTTCTGGCTCCAAGACTACATTACATTAATGGTCCACACGAAGCACTCTTGGATATATACTTCAGTGGCAGAGCGAAGCATAATGTACAGCACTAATCGGTTTGCACGGTAGAGAGAAACCGATTACATACAAATAATACACTATCACCTCCACGTAGCAGGATGATAATTAACAATTTCACAGTCTATCACGGATTTTCATTCTCTTTGTGATGATATTAAATGTATACACGCTAGAATATGAATACAAAAATAAAGTTTGAATAATATAAGTAAATACACTCTAAATTATGATTCTATTTTTTTTATTTATTACGTGTATTAGGATATCGTGAGGCGCACGCGTATTAGTAATGAAACTGAGATCACAGTCACAGTTTTCAATCACTGATATTATCGAATAGCAATCACATTCATATCAGTGAGTAAAAAGTAGAATTTTTTCACTAATATTTACTACATTCGGTGTGAACGATACTATGGCGTGCTCTGATGAGTTCGCCACGTTGTCGGAATGTCTGAACTAGACTATCAAAGAGATTATAGATTTTCAGCTATTCTAGAGAAAACACTTTCTTATACACATGCAAATACTACAAAATAATGCTTAAACCCTTCTCTAACCATGCAATAACACAGGTCTACCATCACAATTAAACCTGTGATATTTCTGTAAATACATGCAAGATATAATTCATATTTTAGATAATCCTAAAGAAAATATTGGCGCTTAGGAAAAATAAGTTATGAAAAGGGAATCGTACAAAAACAATTATTTTTTCAATTCAATTCATTGTAAAATTAATACGTTGGTAAAAATACAATTTGTGATATGAAAGACAGAGATCACACACTATTTTCACAGTGAAAATAACAAAAAACGTACAAATATAATTGTCTCTTTCTCACTAATTAAACGAAAAGAGATAAGAAGGAAAGAAACATTGTATAGAACTTAATGAATGATCTAAATTATGTTATTAATCATTTATCCAAATTGTATGCTCAATATTTGAGTAAATTCGTACGATTAAAGTCATTTAAGCTAATAAAAACATTTTTTCTAACAGTTATTTACGGTAACACGAGTTGACAGCATGGCTGCGTTCGGGTATTTTATGTCATGGTATGGTAAAGGTTAAGAATTGAGAAAAATTAGATATACTCGGATCAGTGTAATGCTAAAAAACTTTCATATGATGACCTCTAAGCAGAAAATATATTTTAATGGATTCGGTGATTTTTGCAGGATGTTTCCGTGCACAAAATTTGTGGACACGATCATTCCGGACACTGATTTTTCAGGACATTATTTTTCCGGACACAGATTATTCCGGACAAAAATATTTTTAATATTATATTCAACATGTCGAAAGTGATGGTATTCGAGAAGGATGAAAGCAAGACACCGTGCTAAATACTGTTTGGAACAAGTAGATAAGTTTGTATATTTGGGAAGTATGTTCGATAGAAACGGAAAGGCTGAGAAAGATATCGAAAGGAGGGTGACTGCAGGGAATAAAGTGAACAGCGCTTTGAATGATATTACAGCTAATGGGAATTGTCAAGTGAGGCAAGACTAGCGATTCACAATGGAGTCCTGGTACCGACACTGATTTATGGAAGTGAGGCCAGGAGCTAGCAGAAGAGGAACGAAAGTAGACTAAATTCTGTAGAAATGAAATCACTTAGGTGTATATGGAGCAGATCCATTTATGACAGAGTAAAGAATGAAGAAATAAGGAAATAATATAAAACTGATATGACTTTCTACAAAAAGTCATCGAGTCATCTGCGATAGCGACAAGCGGAAAATAGACGCCTTCGAAATGTATCGCCGGTGAAGGATGTTACATATCCCGCGAACATAACGACGTCCAAATACCTCAATCCTGTAACGTATTCTGTAACAGCCTAAAAACGGAGATTATCCTTGAAACAACCTTGGGCTGAAGAAGACCTGGAAGGGTAGGTACTACCATCGGAACTAGTGGGGGTGTATTTTATTTTTCTGCAATAAACACAAAAATAACTACTAATTAGATGCATTAATTAGAAAAACATACATATAAAATAAATTTTATCAAAAAATATTGTTGTTGCGTCACCGGGATTCGAATCTGAATTTTTTTCCAAACGAGGAATGGTGTATTATCCAATTATGCTACAGCGACTGTACTTTTGACGATAAATTTTCGAACCCATACGTTACATTTTTCAAATTAATACATCTATCGTTCCATTATTTGAAAGTCATGAATAATGCAACTTCTCCGGTTTGGAAAGAGATCCAGGTTCGAATCCCGGTAGCGCAACAACGATATTTTTCGATAAAATTGATACTCTCTAATTAATACATTTAAATTCAATTTCATTAAATTAAAGCCAATTTTATTTAATTTGAACTAGACTGGAATAAACGATAATATTACATGTATCAATATGAAATGGAGGTGTTTGTATAATCAATATAGCCCTGACTTTCCTCCGTCGCCAGACGAAAACACTCCTCGGGAGGAACACTTCATCAGCCGGGCTCCTATATTCTTTACGATCTCCGCGTGATGCTGCTTGGCCCGTGGCTACGGCTACAGCATCAGATCGGTGTACCACATTCTTGGCATTGTTCGTCTCGCGGCGCGCGCACACCTAGAGTCTCGATCGCACGCTGACAATCGTGCTATGAGATATTTCCAAAAAAATTTTTATTTATTATTCACATCTCTCTGTTATTGATATATTCATAATTTTCTTCAGTATCGAGACTTTCTACTACAAAAACGTATAAACTAACCGCCTAATAACCAGTTTCATTTCCTTCCTCAAGAATAAATTGATAACAAAAACGGATAACTGGTAACTGGCGTGAACACCAATCCAATTGCAGTCTACTTGACTTGGCTATGAAAAAAAAACACAAATTCCAATACAAGATGAAATGAGATAAAATATCCGGATCGCGTGATTGTCTGCGCTTGTGATTCGGCCCCGCACTCGATGTCCGAACTGCTGGATTATGATTGTGACCGTGCATAATCCAGGGGTGTCCAAATCATTATATATCTACATAATATTTATTTAATTCTTATTAAGGAAAACACATTTTTATTGTGAAGTTGTAATTATTCAGAGCAGACGGTCTGTGATATTTTAAATACTAAATTAATGTATTCATTATAAATATATACATATAAAGTCAATTTTGTCGAAAAAATATTGTTTTTGCGTCACCGGAATTCAAACCTGGATCTCTATTTCCAATCCGGATAATTCTGGCGTTTGCAGTCGGTTTACTCAAAGGTATTTGAGATTCTGTAAAAATAATGTAGATGGCTTTCAAATAATGGAACGACAGGTGTATTAATTTGAAAAATGTAACATATAGGTTCGAAAATTTGTCAAGAAAAATACTGGCATTATAGCACAATCGGCAGTGTACTTTCCCGGATTGGAAATAGAGATCCAGGCTCGAATCCCGGTGACGCAAAAATAATATTTTTCGACAAAATTGATTTTATATGTATATATTTATAATTAATACATTAATTTAGTATTTAATTCTTAACATAGCGCATATGTAACACTCCAATATATGCTCTAACATAAACAAGATTAAAGTATTTCCTTTTACTAAAACTGATCTGGTCAGTTTCACTTTAAATCTATTCAATTTCTCCTTCTTTCTTATGTTTTCTGGCATTTCATTAAAAATGTTCATCACATCATACATCAATTTCTGAGATTTGGCCTTCCTCCTGAATGGCAGTCCCAGTCTATCCCTTCCTCTTGTACGATGCTCGTGCTCATGTTGATTTGCATCAATTTTTCGTGTAAATTCCGCTGATTTTTTCTTGAGGATTTTGTAACTAAATACCATTATATTAAAATATATTTTCTGCTTAAAGGTCATTATATTCAGATTTTTCATAAACTATATATTGTGCATGCTATATAATAATTTATTAAATATGAGTGATTCAATACAAAATCTAGATCAACACTTTATTTTTTTTTTTTAATAAAGATACTAGGGTCCGGAATTTTCATGGAAAAACTATTATTTCCAGCGCCACATAGTAGTAAATATATTGCATATTTTTCATTTCATAATTTTTCAAACCGATCCTATAGCTAACTTATTTTTAATACCAATAAAATTTTAAAATATGTTTTTTTTTGCGATAATTATTTATATTAAATATACGCACCCTGACTCGGTAGTTTTTTTTATAAAATATGTTAATATATTAATAGCACATAATTGTATTTTTACAACGTTTGTGTTCCGGAATAAAAAATTTAAGATTTCGAATAGTTTGTGTAATGCCACAGCACTGTTGACAGAACGTAGGTTCAGAATAAATGAGTTACAAAATAAATATAGTCATCGAATCTGCTTTAAATATCCTGATCTCAAAAACCCGACCAAACTCATTTTCAAGTTACAAATTAAAATAAAACACAGCATTGCCTACTTTAATTAAATATTAATCAAAACGTTTTCGACGGTTACTGCGTCATCATCAGTAATAAACTAAAGCTTAAACTAGAAAATAGACTACCGACTACATGGTGGTGAATGAAAGCAGTGTTGGGAGAAATGTTGGGGAGAGGTGTTGGAGGTTTCGGTGATTGTGGATACGGCTAATATATATATGAGAGGAGATGTAATAGGGGGTATTTGTATGTTAAATACATTTTTATAGTTAATATTAATCTCTATATTTTTTAGAATGTCTAATTTTCTCCCCTTTATAGTACTTTATATAGTACTTCTGCTCATATATATATATAGGTAGTATATATATATATATATATATACTACCTGCTCACTTACCTTCAACTGACGACCTTTCTTTTTCACCTGTGGTAAATGTATAAAGTGTTATATAGTTCAGACCGTGAGGAAATTATATCTAGATAATGAATGAGGTTAATTTTCACTAGGTTTGCTTAATACAAACTAAGTAACTAAGTCACCTTCCGATGCAGGATCGTGGCCGTCACGCTGGATGTGCCCGATAACCGATGGATACAAGACATCTCATAGTTCCATCCCAAATGGTGACAAAATGTCATCGCACATCTCAGCTGCCCCGTGACGACAACCTCCAATTTTTCGAGTGCCTCTACACCGTAGCCAAGTTTATACATAGGAAGAGAGTACAATACAATTAGATACTGCAATATTATACAGCTGGTGCACTAGTTTTCCCGATTCTTACCCTTAATTTCATGATTGATCGTTTACGAACGAATTCGCCGCCGCGGTCGCGCGAACGCCGACCGCGCGCCCGTCTGGCTCGCCCCTTGAAGAAGAAGTGGCTCTCCCATTCGCCCTGCGGTGTCGTTCATCGGTACAGATCGTACAGATGTACTTACGCGCGGTTCAGTGTTAACCGCATATAAACGTGGCGAGTTGTAAAAGATTACAACATGAAGGATTAAATCGTAATATAACAATGTGCTGCCATTCTATTGACATTACTTCGAGCTAAACAGCGGGCAAATGTCAACTGTCAACGACCTTTTAATGGTATACTCTCCTGATACCGAAGTTTATTTTCGTTTCAAATTCAGCCTTGAATTCTAATTAAAATTACTAAAAAGTTACAATTAAAAAAGGTAAATTTCTTTATTAAACAGGTTTAAAACCCCTGAACTCTGGTCAACCAACAATACTATGCTTTCGCCTTATTCTAAATCGACATTAACCGGCTATATACATTTATATAAAAGACCGACCCCATCGCGAAAGCTGCTTTAAAATTTGCCGACCCTTGAGCGATAATGTGTTCCGTAGCAGCGCGCGTCTCACACAACATGAGGAATGTTTGAAGTAATTTTCTATGAGGTGTCTCTGTGCTGGTTGAAAGACTGGACACTTGCGGCCCGATCTTATGATAGTGGTTTTATTGGTACATGTGTATACCTAGATATTATATTGGACTATCGACAATATCGCGTGCCGGACGGGCCGGTAAAAAGCAGTGGACTTCTGACACTTATATATGACTGGTGAACAAACATCTTCATCTTTTTCTTTCCTTCTTTATATCAATATTAGCGTACAGAGGCCGCAATCAGATGAGACTCGCTCTCACAGCTGACGCCAGTCTCTCCAGCCAGATACAACGTTTGACCTGGGACTCGCTGGGCACCCATGGCGCGTCTGTAACCGTGTACGACAGACCCTCTGGGAATATGATGTTATGAGGGACGCAAGAGTGGTCATGATTGCGGGATTAGATGTGGCCGGTCATCGTTCGGCTAGGAACGATGACCTTATGAGGAATGAAAGAAACTTCAGATACTTTCGAGAGTTTGTGGGTGTGTGGGTGACCCGCTAGAAGATTTTGAAAGTTTTCCGCCCTTTTTGTAACTTAGCGTTCTGCCGATCCTGGTTTCCTAGCCGGAAGAAGAAAATGTGTTTATTTTTGTGCTTAGTCTACTTTTTTTTCTTTTCCTTTTAAGGAGGTGATCTATGTTTTTTTCGCCTTTACTGTTCTGTTGTTGTCTACTGTTAAATGTTTCAATCTTACATATGTGAAATAAATGAATATGTATAATGTTAATACATTATTTTGGGTATGAGCGCTGAATTGGACTGTGAATGGTATTGGTTTGGGTGTCCGTGCCACGCCTCCGTCTTGCTGTGCAGCTCTGAGATGTAGCACGGTCGCCTTTATAGTATTAAAAAAAATGATCTGCTTATAGAACGGTCCTGGATAAATGGTGGGTCCCATTCACTGTATCTATCCACTGCTGTGGCATTCTTCCAGGCAGCGGCGTAACTTCAAAAATAAGATATAAATGCAAAACGGAAAAAAGGCCCCCCTAAATAAGTATTGTGTATAAAATATACGAATATTAGTACGCGTGGTTTATCTCTTAAACAGTAAGAACAAAATTAGTCTCGTATTATATAATATTCACATTATCATAAAAAAAAACATATGTGTTCTTAGGCATTTATATACACTTGCAATTTAAAAAATACTTACTTTACTTGTATAGATTATATATTATTAATACTGATTAAGGTATGGATACTTGCAAAAATATTAATGCCGAATGTATTGAGAGCGAAAACTTTTTGAGAAGTTTGTTGTAATGCATTAGCACGATCCACAACCAGTATTTTCGTTTTAGAGGTATTTATTTTTTATCTGAACTGTACGTATAGTTACATTGAGATAATTATCAAACTGCAAGATGCAAGGCTTCCACATCCAATGCTGTTGAAACACGTGACAGTAAGGCGTGGTTTAAAATGAAAATAAAAAATTTCAAAGCAAATTTTACCAACCAAAAAAAAACTTCATTTAAATTTAATAAATTAACTAAAGTACACTAAATTTCTATGAAAACGTATTTTTATTAAGGAGAACACATTCTTATTGTTAAAATGTAATTATTCAGAACATAGGTTTGTAATATTTTAAATATTAATTAAATGTATTAATTAGAAAGATATACATATAAAAACAATTTTATATTCCAACCTGGATCTCTTTCCAATCCGGGGAACGTGCATTAATGGAACGATAGATGTATTTATTTCAAAAGTGTAACACATGCTACATAAGTATAACGTCTGTTGTAGCATAGTCGGTTAATGCACCTTCCCCGGATTGAAAAGAAATCCAGGCTGGAATATATTTATTTTTTATATGTATATCTTTTTAATTAATATATTTAATAAGTATTGATCTTATTTTTTTAAATAATATATATAAATGTTATTTAGTCTTCTATTTATTATTATCGTATTTTCACTATTTATTTTTTTATTTTATTTTTTTTATTCTTCACTTTCATTAATACACACATAATTTAAACATTACTTTTTTAATTTTGTCAATAATAAAAAAAAGGTTTTTTTTTTAAATTTTCTAACTAAATATGTGAATCGCAGTGAGCTACAAAATGAATGGCCAGCAGTGTGAGACTAAAGTCGAGCAAGTCCACTGGGTCGCGTGCCTCGCGTGCCCCGGACGAGACACCGGCATCGGACAAGACCCGAGAAAAAAATGGACGGACGATAAAAAAGCTAAAACACGAACAAAAACAATCGGGCCCCAACGCCGTCATTACCCGTCTATCTTGTATCATTAATCCGCCGGCCGGGCCCAGTCGGTATCACACGGGGAAATATTTTTATTAAAAACACTAGCGACTTTTACGCTCTTTCGATCGTGATATACTTTTTATTTGTTCGCGTGATGACACGAATCGGTCACTCGTAACTGAAACCCAAATCTCAAATATTTAAAAATTGACTATTACTGTTATTTGATCTTTATGGTATATGGATTGCCGATCTCCATGCGGGTGCATGTGAACGCGATATAGGTGAAAACTTTATAACAGCTCTCTTCAATCACAGCTTCACCTGAATAACTAGTCTATCTCTGAAGTGTATAATTTATAACTACTGTTGTAATAAACTTAATATTGTTACCCGGACATACTGAGTTTTATATTACAAGGAATTGGAACCCAAGTAATTAGAGAGTAAGCAGAGGATAGAACCCCTAAGGAATCTGGTAATACTTGGAAAGACATCACACTAACCTAATCTACTTGTTTCACTCCACTTCATACCTCAGAGCACAACATTTTTCTATATGTTGTCTATGGTTTTGGACTAGAACTGTTAACGTTTGCTATTAAAGAGCATTCGATTATTAAGTTGACTTTTAAACTGTTCATCTTGCTAGTGTGTGGTGCGAGTAGTGCACTTCGTGCGGATCAACGAAGTATGTATTTCTCAAACCAGAATACCTGTGGCCACAGTGAAATAAAATCCAAATAAAGGAGCACCTCAGATAGGTCGTGTTCTTCCTGGTGTCTGATTGATTCATTTACTGCTCCTGTTTCAAATTCCTTCCATTCGTCCTTCCACCGGTCATCTTGAGTCGGCCAGAGATTGCGATAACAATTGTATTAAGCTATTACACGGATCAGCGTAACCTTGTTTATGACGTAACTCACAACTTTTGTCTAGCCGTGGGTTATTTAGTAAAATTGTGAATCATTTATGAATAACTTTATGTCGATGCTTGTAGGTAATTTGCTAGCATGCAAGTTTGTTATCCATTTAAGTTGTCTGTATAATCTGTATGACAACGTATCATACTAAACTTACATTGGCATCTTTACGTCTGCCAATTTTCTGCATTTTTCAAACAATTTGTGCATAATTCTATTGTTTTCGAAAAGGATAAATCATCACCAAAAATTGCGTGCAATGACACCTTCTACACATTTTCATATTTTATTTGCAAACTTCAAATAGACTAAAAGTTTTGTTTTCATGGTGTATTCCAACCAAGTTCAACATATTTGTATCAACGTGTTTTCATAGATAAAAGTTAAGGTTATAATTTATTATCTGTTAAGCAAGGGAGCTTGCAGTTTTTGGGATATTTGATACGTAATTTAGAGGTCAGTACTTTCCACAGCGGTGTACCTCACCAAAGATTGTTGCTAGTCCAATAATGAAACTCGTCAGGTGCTAATTATAACACAATCTTTATTACAACAATACTGTTATGGTACAATAATATACACCTGTTCACGGAGACAAGCGGCTGAGTAAGAGAACGCGCTCGACGCGCGTCACCCTTTTAAACTCGCTACTCATACACACACACATACATCTACAATAGACAGTACTCACGCGATGACACACACATCGTCACAATCTCAAGGATATCACAGTTATGAGGTCTGGCTTATGTTGATAGATATTAAAATGATTTTAAAAGAAACATACCTAATATAGGACTAATGGATAAATTAATTTGAATATTAAAAATTGGCACACTATTATTTATTGCCTTTTTTATTTCGAAGGTTTCTAAACTGTCCAACCGGAGGCCAAATCCGATTTTATGAAGGATATTGATCCCTGTGGTGTTATTAAAATATACGTACTGATGAAGTTCGAGATAAGCGAAACCGGTTGACGTATAATAAATAAAGTGGTTTCATACAAACTAATTATTATTTTATTTAACATAATATGTCAAACTACAAAGTGATTGTTTTCTACGAAAAAGAATTTTTTTTTTATTGACTTAAAAATGACCATGTTAGATTTTCTATTATTAAATTGATAAGACAAGGTAGATGTAACTGCATAAATCATTTTTTTAAATGAATTATACAAATATTATAAAGTAACTGCATAAAAATGAATCTATTTAAAGTCTATTTTTTCGGAAAATATTGTCTAAAACAAAAATATATCATAAAAAAAAACTCGAGGTTTGCATTTTGTCCGCTCGTTGATGTATTCTTCATACAAAATACGCAAACGTTATAATTTCAGTGTGAATCATTTCAAAGCTATATGAATTGTGTACTAGGATTATGACAACGAGTGGACAAGATCCAAACCTGCGCCATAATAACAATTAATAATTGTTCGTTCGCTGGTTAAGCAATAAATATTTTATTAGAATATATTAAAATTCTTCACGATAAAGTTTACATATGTACCCTTAATTAAAATATCGCTCTCTACTACTACATTGATCGTGATAGCGCATGTCAGTCTCCGCCTGGTACAGCTTTTGTGTGGAGTGACCAGAGAGCGACACATCATTTCACGACGTTCCTAATTCTACTGGACCGAACTTAAAAGTGATTTTTGTTCATCGCTCACCCACTGAGTCGGTTGCAATAGCGCGTATCAGTCTCCGCCTGGTATCGTTCCACATCTCACTTAACCTTTCCCATACCATGTAGTAGCACAGGTCTACCATACCAATTAAACCTCTAATATTTCGGTAAATATACGCAGTATAAAATTCATATTTTAGATAATCGTAAGGAAAATATTTGCGCTTAGGAGTGACTAGTTAAAAATCAATTACAAAAATGGAATTCTACAAAAAATTTTTTTTTCAATTCAATACGTTGTAAAATTAATACTTTGATAAAAATACCATTTGTGATATTGCAGAAAGAGTCCATAGATTATTTTCACAGTCAAAACAATCTGTGGACTCTTTCTGCAACGAATACGAATATAATATGTCTCTTTCTCACTAATTAAATTTATAGAGATAAGAAGGAAGGATGCATTGTATTGAACTTATTGAATGTTTTAAATAATGTTATTATATTAATCATTTTTTTCAAAATTTAACGCTTAATATTTAGAATAAATTTGTGCCATTAAAACCATATAAGCTAATAAAAACATTTTTCATTTCTGTTATTTACGGTAACATGAATTGACAGCATGGCTGCATATGGATATTTTATATCACGGTGTGGAAAAGGTTAACAGCTAGTGATGGTAAAATCGTAATTTAAACAGTTATTGTGACTGTGATTGTGTTCGACTGTAACAATGATTGATAACTGATTAACGTAATTATTCGAGCAATGACTGGCACACTAGAAAGTAAGCCTCCAACAGTTAAATCGTAGTTACCAATCATCGTTAAATCTCAGTTACCAATCATCGACACAATCACAGTCACGTAACGTTTTACCATCACTATTAACAACTCCAGTTATATTGAAATCACAAAGCGTAATGCTGAACCATGTGGGACAATTTATTATATATAAAAGAATTCATTCGGGTATGGGTGGCACGATGGAGCTTCTTAGGTAGGTAGTTAGGCCGATCTGCGTGTATGGGTACCACCACCTACGCGCATACCTCTCTCTCTCTCCATACATCGTGTTTGTATGTCCGTGTAAGTGTGGCTAAAACCATTTTGCGCCTTGTCCACTAACCCTCTTTTTGGAGTGTTTTTGATGACTGAGTGTCTACTTTGAACTACTGCACCTTAATTTTCCATCAATTTTCCATCATATGTAATTAACTATGTATTCTATGGATTTATGTCATACGTTTTATATGATTAAAGACAACATTTAGGGACGCTGGAGGGTCTAAATTTTAAATTTTGCGAAAATTACTAATAACTACGTTAAATTTCATTTCTCTTTGTTTTATATACTGCATAAACTTGAACATGTGTGATGAAATGGACTGACAAGGGAGCCCTAGCTTCTAAACCGGTCCCGGGAAAGGGTGGATGCCTCCGTCCAACTGTCTGTTGAAAAGAAAAGTGATGATGGACCGATTTGATAAAAAATGACAACATAATAAATTAAATAGTAATTAAATGTATTCATTATAAAAACATACATATAAAATCAGTTTAATCGAAAAATATTGTTATTGTGCCACCGGGATTCGAACCTAGATCTTTTTTCAAACCAGGGAAGGAGCATTATCCAACTATGCTACAGAGACATTATTTTTAACGACAAATTTTCGAACCTATATGTTATACTTTTTTTAAATTAATACGTCTATCGTTCCATTATTTGAATCATAATTACAACTTCACAATAAGAATATGTTCTCCTAATAACATAATAAATACATGACTGGGTAAAAAATGAGGCGTCAGTCTCCGCCTGGTACTACTTCAGTGTAGAATGACTAGCTGTAGATTATACACTTAACGTTTATCGATTTACAAAATTATTACAACATTGAAAAGAGTGGGGTACTAGTTTAACCCTGGTACTGCTACAGTGTGGAGTGACTGACCTAGTAGTGGGACACTAGTCTCCGCCTGGTACTGCTTCAGTGTGGAGTGACAAGCCGTGACAGTTAAATTAATCTTTGTATGTTGACACTTGAACGATTTGAAAAATATTATTAACATGCATTGATTTAATTTAATTTTTAAATTTGAACGTTTCGTCAGTGTGATGCGGGCCCGCGCGCCCCGCTCCGGCGGCCGCTCGCCCCGCCCCCGCGACCCGCGGCCAATGGGGGCGCGGGCCGGCCCCCCGCCCCCCCGGCGGCGCGCGGGTGCGCTGCCTGGCGGCCGCGGCGGCGCCGGTCAGTGCCGCTGACCCGAGGCGCCCTCCGGTCGTACCGCCCGCGGCTCCACAGGGTGACACAGTGCGGACGCAGCGATCGACAGTGCCGACCGCCCCCGGGGCAATACCGAATCCGCCGCACGAAGTGAACTGCACCATTGTACATATATATATATATATATACACGAGTATTAAACCAAAGTGTTGCGTTTGCGATAAATGAAAAATGACAAAAAAATAAGAGTTTTGCGCGATTTGATCGAAATCGTTTTTTTTTTTTTTGTTAGAGACGCGCTCTTTTTTTATGGCCGTGCAGTCGGAGGTTCGAGTCTCGTCCCGAGAAAAAAAGTTTTTTTTATTAATTTATACATACGAGTATGACGTGCTTGTCGGTCTAGTGGTTAAGACACTCGCCTACTGATCCAGTGATCAGAGGTTCAAGTCTTGTTTCAGAAGACCAACAAGTCGGTCTTATTTTCGTGATATATAATCTGCATCTATATTTTTATTTAAACACGCTTTTGACATTATAATGGATGGGGGGTGGGGCTGTTGGGGTAGGAACATTATTCATGTAAATTTTACGAATATAACATACATTATCTAATCTATTTTATATTAGTTATATGTATCACGCAAAAATACCGCGATAAATATTTAAATATATAAAAGCACATTTCCTACGTCAGAGTGGAATTCACGTCTCTAAATCTCGCGTGTGGGAGAATCGGAGTGGGACTGTTGGGTTGGCAACATTAAGTTAATTGTGTATTCTAGTTTATTTTATTTTTTTAGATATTAAGAAAATAATTCTACCATAGTTTAAATTACATTCCGTCACCGTGAGAAAGAAATATTGTCCGATGACCATTGTACACTCAGTGAAAAACGATATAATATCAATAATATATATTTTTCATAAAATATACTCGTGAGTATACATATGTATACACAAGTGTATGTGAGTCGGAAGTAGAGTGTGAGGGAGTGCGGTATACTCGTACCACTGTACATGTTAGAACACAGATACGGTATCTAGCAATATATATTTAAATATACAATAGACTTGAATCCAATCTAAATATAATATTTGTTACAATATACAAAAACGCTAATAATTCAATTTTAAATAAAGTCGTATTTTGAGATACGTTTCAATTAAATGGGTTGTCGCTTAAAAAGTTAAAAATATATATCAAAATCACACATAAGTTATTATAGCGTAATTGGCATGGTAATCTATAATTTTTATGTATCTTTTAAAATGGTTTATGTAAATTATTTTTTAATTTTTCAATAAGCTAATTAATACTTTGTGTTCTGTTTTGAAATAACCAAATTTTCTTCATATTACATAAATAATAAGATATAAAACACTTTGTTTAAACCACTATTTATTTATAAATCAACATGTTTCGATACTTCTTCAGGAAACAATGTATATGAAAATTAAAAATGCAAGCGTAGATAAAAACTATGCGAATTATTTTTCCCATTAACAATCTATGACGTAATTCTAACGAACATATTTTACACAAACAATTAACGACATAATGACGTCTTACGACGATCACCTTGCGAGATATACTTTAATTTAATGATTTACGAAGAATCACGGAAAGATTTATATAATTATTATTATATAACAATGGAAAATGATATTTTATCAATAGGTATAAAATACATATAGTTAAAAACTTACTATAGTATGTTCTAGAAACAGTTATTCAAACGGGACATCAGAAAGAACACATTGTGCATCAAATAGAGTTATCCGAAATCCATAATTTTTTCGAGAAATTAACAATCTATCATTACAAAAATTAATGCTGCGACATAAATACTAAATTTATCATAATGAAATTTAGTATATATATGCTGCAATAATGCAGTTATTACATAAGTTAAAAAATATATATTTATAGCTAATTTAAAAAAAATTGTGGGATATTTAAAATAACGATCGAGTTTGGATCATCGTGTATTAGGATTGCTAGATTATAAATACGAATTACTTCATACACTACATCACTTATTCTTTTAAAAAATGCGATAATATATGTTGTTACTGTCAGTTATGGCGTGCACTGCTTGATCGATTCGATGGTATCACATTATCCAATCCCTCGAGGCACTGAGCCTCAACACAGGCAAATAATAAGACCTAGTATGTGACAAGTGACAACTCGAATGTGACCAATTGCTCGACTCGACTGAGTTCTCACGGTATTAATCAATTATTTTACAACCAATCGAACGCAACCTAAATTATTTCGTAACTATTAATACTAAATCGAAAGTTATAAATCAATAAAAAAACTCGGTAAAAATTGAATGATATTTGTGCAGTAAATTATTATTTTAAATACTAATTATAAATATATACATATAAAATAAATTTGTCGAAAAATATTGAGATTCGAACCTGGATCTCTATTTCCAATAATATAAGTTGTATCAATGTGTCCAAAATTTTATAAAAATTAATTGATAATTCTGGCTTCTGCTATCAGATTACTCAAAGGTATTTTAGATTCCGTAAAAACAATGTAGATGGCTCTCATATAATGGAACGACAGGTGTATTAATTTGAAAAAGTGTAACATATGGGTTCGAAAATTTGTCATGAAAAACACTGGCGCTATAACACAATTGGTAGTACACTTCTCCGGATTGGAAATAGAAATCCAGGTTCGAATCCCGGTACCGCAAAAACAATATTTTTCGACAAAATTGATTTTATATGTATATATTTATAATAAATACTAATGTATTATTATACATTAAATTAGTATTTAAAACATTACAGATCTATGTTCTGAATAACTACAACCTCACAATAAGAATGTGTTCTCCTCAATTAATTATTATTTGTTCACCAAATATAATAATATCAAAAAGGTAACATATAAATTCGAAAATTTGTAGCTAAAAATATCATCGCTGTAGCATAGTTGGATAATGCACCTTCCCCGGTTTGGAAAGCGACCCAGGTTCGAATCCTGGTGGTGCAACATTAATATTTTTCGATAAAATTGATTTTATATCTTTCTAATTAATATATTTAATTCATATTTGTTATTTGTTCGTCTTCTATGCCTTGTAACTTATCTAAAATACGTAAACAAAAAATTATAGAAACGTCAAGTTTTTTTTTTTTATCATTTCTATAATTATTTTACTTATAGGTAATGAATAAGTTTGTGTAATTGGGAACAATGTTTGATAGAAACGGAAAGGCTGAGAAAGATATCGAAGGGAGGATGACTGAAGGAATAAGGTGAACGGCTCTTCGAACGAAATAATATCTAATGATAACTTGTCAGCCGAGGCAAAACTAACAGTACACAATGGAGTCTGAGTGGAGCTAGTGGAAAAAGAACGATAATAGACTGAATGCGGTAGAAATTAGATCACAAATCTATTATTGCAGAGTAAATAATTAATAAAGCTAATCCTAGCATTGTGAATAAAATTAAAAAAGGATTGTTTAGGGAGTTCGTTAATATTTATTTATTTATTTATTATTATTATACACGCCCTATTCAGGCATTAACAGAATTTGTAAAATAATACAAAATTACAACAGAAGTTCAATACACAAACAAATCAAAATAAATATAAAATGTAAAGTAGCAATTTATACGTCACCATTGAGTTGAGAAACAAAATATTGTAATAGTGTAGTCTTAACCTATAGAACGGATTAATGAAGAGAGAATAGTAAAAAATATATATGACACAAGTGTTGATGACACCAGAAATTGAAAACGTCTGCGGAAGACTTGGCACGACCCGGTAAACCAGATACTGGAGGATGGTCCTGTTGGAATCCTTAACTAGCTTGTATGAGTCGAGAATTGTGTGTCAGAACAGAAGAGTGTGGCGCTCTATCCTATCTACCTTCGCATGCGAGGAAACAGCGTTATAGTAAATTAGTAAGTTATATTTAAACAATTTAGCAAGTTTAAAATTTAACGTTAATAAATTGCGTATAGCCGACATGAGCTATAGTGACATGAGCTATTTCATATTTATTCTCATTTGAACGTGGAGAATATTAACGCTGTCAGGTTTCAGCTGCGAATTTAACTATAAAAAACCTTCCTTACTGCCATCCTTTGTGATGGGGTATATAATTATCGACGGCAAAACGTAAACGGTAATAATTTCCAAGCTTTAAAAATACTTTACAAAAAAATATTAAAAGATATTTAATAATAGGAATAGTTGCATAAAGATTGACATTATGTGTTTATCTGTATACAGAAATTAAATATTCAATTTAAATATTATACAAATTATTTAACATATATTTTAACCTTCATTGATTGCGGTTTTGAGACTCGGATTAATTGCTTTCTCTCTCACATACAAAATACCCTCCTTCTCGTCATCCCACACAATATCCGTCTTGGTGATGGGATAGATTTCATCTTAAAACGAAACAAATAAATTTAAAATAAACAACGATTTCTTTTACATCATGGTTTAAAATACGTCTCCATTCCTCCCGGTCTTAATGTGTTATATTAAACTAATAAAGTTTATTAAATTTGTTTACAATATTCCCTACCGATTACTTTCAATCAATATTGCTACATTTCCTTAATTTAAAAAAAAATCTTTAACTATATTACTTTTAATATAAAGAAAGCCATATTATGTAGGCAGAAGCGTGCAGGGCATACAACCAAAAAACCTGTGCATTACTAAAAGTTCTGGGAAACGAATAAATTAATTAAATAATTGGATTAACATAAACGGAAACATTATTTTACAATTAGCCAATTTTGTGTACCAGTAGAGACATTAATTGCTTAGTTCTAAAAACTATCACAACTAACCGCTGTACCCATGGTGCTCTTGTGTATTCGCCGCATCGAGTTATTCACATTGCTCTGTTTTGTCTTTTAGCTAGTGAATTACTCAAGTCATATAATTGGCTATTTATTGAATTGAAAATTCCTTTCGGTTGATCCGTTTTGTATGGAGTCGTTACCTATGCTGTTTTTCAACAGAATAATATTAGAAAGGCTTACAACTGCGTGCAAATCATTAAAGTGTCTACTTCCTCTTTTACTAATTCGCGAATTGTATCTTACTGTTTTTGACGTGTTGACTTCATGATTGTTCTTTATATTTGGTGCACGGATTGGTTTTTTGATTTGGGAAAAACAAAAAGCAATTGGCAGAACTATTTCCTACGTTAACCTTTAATAAAAATAATTACTTCCTATAGTTATTACGTGAAAATTTTTCAAACAATAAATGAATCATGTTCAGTCATAGAAAGTGTTCTTAAAAACGTCCATACATTTTTTTATATGGATAAGAAGGTATTATTTTACGTTAAAACTTAAACTTTAAAAACGCTATTAATAGTACTCTAAAATTACAAATAAATACATGGTAGGGTCGTATAAACGACGGTTTCATTTTGTCTAAAGACGTTATTTAAGCGAAAGTACATATGTTCTTGGTAACAGCATAACCTAAATCTATACCTACTGCACGCTATTGAATATAGGTACATTTTTCAATTTATATTTTTTAAGATAGGGTGTCAATGTTAGTTTATTTAGCAGGCTACAGCGTCGAGCAACTGATGCAAGGTTCGATTCCCGACGGGTGAATATTATAAATGTTATTCCTGATGACAAAATTCATTGTGTGATTGTAAAAGGCTACAGAATATCTCCAAACTATAATAAACTATTCAAAAGAAGGTACCCACATAGTAAATCAATTAATTACTCTCCGTTTAGAGGGTTATTGAATCTTCATTTCCAATCAGGGGATGAAATGTAGTGATAAGCTCAAAATCACTAACTGTGAGTCAATCACTGAAACCTTCGAGTCACTACAAGTGATTGAATATCTGGGAATATCGTGATTATATATGATCAGTCACGCTGAATGTAATGTTGATATTTGATATATCAGTGATTTTTAACCGTGACTCGATCGTGATCGAAATCGGTTTCGTAAAACGTAATCACACTCACAACTCACGCTTTACGGCCGCACTGATATTTAGATATTTGATATATCAGTGATTGTTAACTGTGATTCCGGACATGCGTAAATAAACCGTGATCAGTTACAATATTACGTGTAACTGATATTTGGTTGTGAATCGTGATTCGGTGCGTGTGCATTTAAGACGAAAACATTTAGGAAAGACCTTGTAACTCGTGATCAGCGCCATTTAGTAGATTCTGCCAAAACGTTTTACACATATGGCGTATTATAGAAAAATTATATTTTTTAAGCGGTTTAATTCTCTTTATGATGATATTAAATTAGATTAATATGAATTATTTTGCTAGAATATGTGTTTATGCGAATAAAATTTTAATACTGTAAATAAATACGCTCAAAATTATGTTTTTATATTTATTTCATAATGTGATGTCATGCGGTGTATGCTATTAGTAATGAAACTGTGATCACAGATTTCAATCACTGTTATTGTCGAATCACAATCACAATTACACTATAGAGTCAAGAGTAGATTTTTTTCTCATCACTAATGAAAAAACGTGTGTAAATATATATATTACAATTTATTAAAAATTTGTTTAAATACACCGATAATTATTTTACGATATATATGAAAATAAAACACTTATTTTTTTATTCTACTTGTTTAATTTACTTGAGATGCATTTCACTTTGCAAGAGAATTATCAATCTAACAATTTAACTCAACAACTTGTATTTATAACTATAGTGAGGGACAGCTATACAATTTTATTTACATGAGATGAAAACGAACAACATCATTCTTTTGATTTTTTTTATATCTTATATACAATACTTATTTAGAGGGGGAGGGCAATATTCATTATACATTTGGGACCAATTTTATGTGACATTATCTACCCCTGTTGTGACCGTAGGTTAAGTATCATTTGATCGTTAACTACCGCTCATAATTGAGTTCCTAGCTAACTACTCCGCACAATCTGTATCACTTTTGCATATTAACTAAACTAGGAGCAATTATTCGCAAATAATTTTCATGTGGATGTCAATATCAGGTTCCTTACAATAATCACTCTGTTAAAAGACGAGCAATTTGCAACCGGTTGACAAATATAAATATCCCCCAGGCACGGGGTTGTTAAATAGTAGGAACTGGTTACCTCCTTTGAATACTGTCAAGCGAAAATAGACGCATGTCCTTCATAAAAAGAACAACTTGAAATTCATTTTCACTCAACGATTATTATTATGTTAAAAAGTATAGGGTTGTCGCGCAAACTCGACGCATAAATATAAAATATTTTAATTGTTAATTAGTCATGATTTAAAAAAATAATAATTTCGACCAGCTAATATGATTCACCGACATATTTTATTAAAAAAACTGAAAATGTAATTAATTCCTAGATAGAATCAAAGGCATTTTATAATAGATAAAAATTTTGACAAAAGATAGATAATAATTTCAAAATACGTACCTTTATAAAATTATTTTGATGTCAAAAAATATTTACAATATGACGAGTGTTCTATGGATTTATGTTATATGTTTTTTTTATGAATAAATACAGCACTTAAAGGACGCTGGAGGGTCTAAATTTTAAATTTTTCGAAAATTGCTAATAACTACATTAAAATTCTTCTCCTTTTTCGTTTTGCTTTTACTTAATTATGTAATTGAATTAAAGTGCGTATTTCTATTATCCAAAAATTGAAACATTTTTTAAAAATTTTATTAACAGATTTTGACAGTAAAAACATATTGTAAATAGCATAATAATTATTTAACATGCGATACTAATAATGAAAATCCACAAAAAATATTTGTATGCAAAGTATGTTTAGAAGAAAGAAGGGAGAGCAACATGAGTTTTTATAGGTATAGTGAATGGCCAAAGTTTAGATTGTGGTAGTTCATCAAAATAACCCTTTGAGCGTAGTAAGGCTAATGTTGAGAAAGTCAATTTCTGTAAATTTCTCATTATGGTATTTGCATGAACGATAAATTAATGAATTTTGTATGTAAGACGTTCTACTTCTGGGAATGTGGAAGAGTACATTAAAAAAATATTTTAATATATTTTTTAAAGGCTTAGCAAGGTACTCTGTCTCTGAGAGAGGAGTACTTCACAATCAAAGATACATCTATAAATACATAGTGTAACTAATAGAGATATAATAAAAAAAATAACTAAGCAAAAATCGTTAGAATAACCAGTACAAATATTTTTCAAAAACACATTTGATTACAATACGTCGGTCAGCTCTGAATTATTATTTGATATATTATCTTTGTTTGCACTTCGGCACTGGAAGGGTTAAGTCCCGTTGACACGGTCACAAAAGATACAACATTCCTTTATCTCCCATTGTTGTCGAATTTTTTATTAACTTTCAAAATTGCATTTTTAAACGGTCGCAGTCACGCGAATGCAGCCCTTGCGCAAGCCTCATTGCGTGCGATTTGACGTGATTTTTGCGCTTTTAAAAATGTGAAGAGAGTAACGTTGGAAGGGCGCCCGGGGCTGGGGCCTAGTCGTAAGCCAATCAAATAATTCCACCATTTTATAAAATGTTGTTTGGAAAGGGAATTTCGAACATCTGGACGGTAATATGATTTAATGATGCAAGCTTCTATTGTTTTTTTTTTTAAATTCAATAAAACATATAATTAAATGTACAATTAAGTATATATGATACACAAAACCTCTTTAAAAATAACGCATTACATATTTTAAATGCGTATCATCTCACTGCTGCACAAAACATGAATTTTCTACATTTATTTGAAAAATATATTTTTTTTAAATAGTAATCTATACATGGAATACGTGTCACGTCAATATTCTTACTAAATACAAATGAAATGTATTAATTAGTAAGATATACAAATAAAATCAATTTTATCGAAAAATATTGTTACTCTTGACTTTTTTGGATAGTTTTGCAATGTTATTTATTATTTTTCGATAAAATTGATTTTATATGTACATCTTTCTAATTAATACATTTAATTAGTATTTAAAATATCACAGACCGTACCGAGGCTCGAACCCCCGATCACTAGATTACTAGGCAAGCCTCTTAACCACTAGACCACAAGCTCGTCATTTTAATTAATTTTATTTCTTATTTCTTCCTCGTCGGTTTCTACAAAGAAAATAAATATCCGTACTGTAATAACTATACTACTGTGCTAACAATAACTCACCCTAAGCAATAAATCATGGACACAACACAAGACAAACAACGAACATCTACACGCCTGTTTCGAGAGTAACAACGATATTTTATCAAAGATTCTACATATTCTTAGCTCCGAAACTGTACAACACACTCAGTACCAACTGGAAATCGTTCACTTCCAATAAGATTACACAAATATGGACCCAATATGTGATCCAACTGGGTAAAGATCAATCAGAAGCATCCCTATCCAATACTCTAACATAATCATTATACAGTGCCTACACTAATAATTCACTAGTTCTACAACACTCTCACTACATTTTTTTCTCTATTTTTATTTTTATTCCTGTCGAATCCTTATCTTTCTTGAATTAAATAACACCACAACAGCACGAAAAAACTGACTACTTTAACACAGACGACAGTCTAGCAAAGTAGCCAGGACAATGCTGTATATATCAGAGGTGGAGTCTACTCCATCCCATACAATATACTAGGAGTATATACTTAATTGAAATATAATTGTATCTTATGTGTTTCAAGTTATATTATAATATACTCACCCCCGTTACAACAAAAACATGTATGTCAATTAAGTCTAAATAAATATATAATTTATTATTTGATTGGCTGCTAGGCCCTGCGGGCGTTAATCAGCAGGTAATCTCTACGCTGCGACTTCTATAAATTTCTGTTGCCCATTTTTATACCAAAGAGCCCACGGAAATATCTGTTTTCTTCCCAATAGCTAACTAATAACGAGCTCTGTCAACTTGAAATTTATGCACGTATTAGTTAAAATATTTTAAAATTCGTGTAGACGCTTACGTTAAGGGCGACACGTGTGACCATGCGGCCGTTCCGGAAATTAAATTCATACCCCTCATTAATTATATTCTTCAAAAGTTGTTTTTCAAAAAATGATAAATTCATAGACGATAATTTACAATGAAAAATAATTATTTTCGTAACAGAAAAAAAAGTATACGTGATTAATATTATATATATATTAGATACATGTTTAACATATGTATAAATAAAATACCTTATATAGTTTTGTTTCATTCCTAAATTTTTTGGATAGATTTCAATAATATTTAATATATTTTCGAATTTATAATTGTTTGTTAAAGTTATCACTAATTATCACATATATATTTTTTTAAATCACGCAATTAAGAAGTTTCAACTTACATTGTAACGAAAAATATCTAACATACGTAACAAATACCGAAGATTCTTAAAATAAAAAAAGTTAATTAATATGTGACAAATAAAAGCAATTTTATCGAAAAATATTATTGTTGCTACCGAGATTCGAATCTGGATCTCCATCCGGGGAACGTATATTATTCTATTATGCTATACCAACACAATGGATTGACGACAATTTTTCAAACCTATATATTACACTTTTCAAATTAATACATCTATCGTTCCATTATTTAAAGGCCAACTAGTTTGTTTTTACGGAATCTCAAATACCTTTGAGTAAACCGATAGCAGACGCCAGAATTAACAATTCATTTTTATTAAATTTTGGACTACATTGATACAATTTATATATTATTAAGGAGAACACATTCTTATTGTGAAGTTGTAGTTCTACACAGGTCTGTGATATTTTAAATACAAATTAAATGTATTAATTAGAAAGATATACATATAAAATCAATTTTATCGAAAAATATTGCTAAGGAGAATAATACAAGTTGTATCAATGTGTCCAAAATTTAATAAAAAATGAATAGATAATTCTGGCGTCTGCAGTCGGTTTACTCAAAGATATTTGAGATTCCGTAAAAACAATGTAGATGGCTTACAAATAATGGAACGACAGATGTATTCATTTGAAAAAGTGTAACATGTAGGTTCGAAAATTTGTCATGAAAAATACTGGCGCTATAACACAATCGGTAGTGTACTTCCCCGGATCGAAAATAGAGATCCAGGTTCGAATCCCTGCAGCGCAAAAACAATATTTTTCAACGAAATTAATTTTATTACATTAATACATTAAATTAGTATTTGAAAAATATTGTTGCTGATTTTCAAATAATGGACCGATAGATGACGTTCCCCGGATCGTAAGAGATCCGGGTTCGAATCCCGGTAGTAACAACAATATTTTTCTATAAAATTGATTTTATTTACATTTAATTTGTATGTAAAAACAATTTAATTGTAATTTTATACTACCCGCTTGTTTAGTAAAATAATATTTTTGTCACGACTATAGTATCGAGAGGAGCAGTCAAATAATTGGCAGTTTACTATAAAAATATGGGCTACAAGCTAGATTTTTTTTTCATGTGTATTTTGTACATATTTTAATTATTAAAACGTTAAAATTTGAAATCAATTCTCAGATATTGCGGAATAATATCTTGTTTAGTTGAATATGACGAATTAAAAAGCCACAAAACACTGGCGTAATGCACCCAACAATCATTGCACCAAATGCACTCGGTCGAGTGATGCAGAACGCAGTTCACGTGTTTTCGGGCGGCGCGCGAGGCGCAATGCGTTCCGTCTCGGGCAGCGCTTCCCCCACCCTGCGCCTGCCCCCTCCAGGCCGGCCGCAGGGGAGGAGAGAGGGTATCGGGCCTCAGTGTGATTAATCTTCGCCCGGGGCTTGCTGCTGTCGTCCGCGCTCGCTCTCCACGTCCTCGGGCGTCACCGCACATAGTGACATCTGTGGGACATTTACATAAACATTATTCGTATTATTGTTTTTTTTTTCGGCGCGAGTGATCAAACGGTTAAAATAAATAGTTTATAAAAAAAAAATTATAAATTTTTTAGTGTTTTCCAGTATTTTAATAAAAGTTTTAGTCAGTTCTAAATACGTGAATAGTTAGTAAACAAGTTTCACATAATAATAGTGTTATTTGTTCATAGTAATATATTTATTATTAATTATAATGTATCAATATTTTTATTCCTCCTACGTAACTAACAAATAGATCATAGATATTTCGATAATATTCGTTACAAATTTTAAAATTGTATTAAACATAATATATTTTTTTAAATTCTGCTAAATGTGTGAAATACTAAAAAATTATATTATTAAAGAGAACACATAAAGTTGTAATTATTCAGAACTTAGTTATGTGACGTTTTTAATACAAATTACGTGTACTAATTAGAAACATATACATATAAAATCAATTTTATCGAAAAATATTATTGTTGCTACCGGGATTCGAACATGGATCTCTTCGAATCCGGGAAACGTGTATTCTTGCACCTTTCTAATTAACATTTTTTAATTTGTATTTAAAATTACATATTTGTTAGTTATGTTACGCATGATTATATACAGTTAGATTTTATTTTAACAGTTTCTATAATACTTATATACATATATTTAATTACAGAAATAAGTGTTAAATTGGTTTCTGTACATACAATATAAACAATATTATTTTTTCTATCAGGTCGTAACATATTTTAATAGTCAGTGATAAACAATTATATAAAAACGTATTGTGATGAATACAATATTATTTTTAATATATTAAAGAATAACTTTAACAATTTTACATATTATAAATAGACAAGTGTAGTTTCGACTCTGAGCCTGCTTTCCTCCAACTCGATAACACTTAAAAATAATTAAAAAATCTGAACGTATGACAGTAATTCGGGTTCTCAGTGTGGACTCAAGAAAACGAATTTTTAAATGACTAAAATTAGTTTTTTTTCCACTCTGAAATTATTTGATGTCAAATAATAAAATTATTACGACATATTTTTTGTGTTTAAATTATCAGTGCTCTTTTGTGTACGTTTTTTTTTTTTACATTTTTTTTTTAAATATCTCAATTAAACACTGTAAACTATGTAGGTATTAGAATTAAATAAATAAAATTCTATTAATTATGAGAGAACTGTACGCTTAACTTTTAAATAATTTCGTGAACAGAATAAAAACTATTCTTATATTTTCAGGATTTTCTTACCATCTTTACTGAGTGTTTTTTCACATAATGCTTATCACAATATAAGTTCTAGCATATATTTTATTGATATTTTTAAATAATTGATAATTTAACATTATATATTTTTATTATTATTTAAATATAACATTTCACGACAACGGTCGAGTCGATAAATTCAACGCGCGCCCCCCGGGTGGTGGAACAAATTATTTAACTTGCGAATGACATAACAGTGCCAATCCAGGGTTCGTTTCTCGGATAATTTTATGGTCTCGGTTCACTGTATTGCTATGAAGACATAAATCGTTTTCTCCACGGCAGTCGAAGTTGATAAATAATAATAAAATTCAAACAGTTACCTTCTAGTACAAAATGATTAATGTTTATCACTAATAAACGTATTTAAATTTTTTTTTTTCAGTATTGTATTAAGAAAATTAACGTGCCTTCAATATCTGTGATTCACATAGAATAAAGACGTTTTAAAATAAAAGTGACGTTCTAAAAATACAACAGCAAATTTATTACAAAAATAATCACGGAATATTTGCTAATGGACACCACAATTACGAATACCATTGTTCGAGTGTCGAAATTTCTCTACAATTGTGAAACTTTTAAATAGTAATTTAATCAGTGCACATTGACGAGCTGTGAAACACTGTCGCCTCGAGCACAATTCGTCAATTGTCCAACAACTCTAATAAAATTAATTATAGAAACATTCTAGAAAATTTTAATAGATAATTTGCAAACTGTGATAATAATATATTAAATATTTCGTAATAAAATGAGACTGACGAATTTTTAGTGCAATTTGAAGAATTTCCGTCGGAATTTTAGTGATTTTTAGTGTGTTTTTAGTGAAGATTTTTAAGTGAAGAAATTACAGAAAGCTGCCAAAATTGCTCCCGTCATGAAAATGGTATGATCATTCTTATTCCAGTTTTAATCATATTTATTGTTTTTTAATTGTGTATTTTACTAATATTTTTTTAAGTAATCAATATACATTTAACAACTACAGGTATTTGATCATTTAGGTATAATATATTATAAAATTGTTTTATTATTTAATAGCCCGATTTAATGGGGCAAATCTATTCAGTTAGATTTACAAATTGAAGAATAACCTTTCAGTATGAACTAAGTTAAAAAAATTATTTTTTTGTTGTTTTTCGAATTCGAAATTATGAATCACGGCTACAGTGCAGCTTTTAGACAATAAATTTGAAATCATATACATGTTTAACAGAGTATTAAATTAGTTAGCATATAAACAGTTAAATAGGATTACATTTATAGAAAAATATATATTAAAAATAAAGTGTAATACGAGGAACATTTAGTTCGACTCACCAATAATTTGTATTCAGTCTGCATGCAGTCGAATCAATTAGCTCGAGAGTCTCCAACTTCATAAAGGCTATACTTAGAAAAAATATTTCAACGAGTATGTATTTAAAACCCGTCTTAAGACGGGTGCAAAATGTTTGTTGTTTGCTATTTTTTAAATGTACGTTCAGAACAAAAAGGTGAAATATTTTAAAGTAAATTAATAATTTAGTGAAGTATACCAATTTCTCCATATTTGATACATAGAATGACATTATTATTTGTAAAAAAATTATTAAAGTAATGTACTTAAAGATATTTTTTAGTAAAAATACTGCCTTAAATATACGGAAAAATAATATTTTAATTTTTAATTGGTCTTGGTATTCATAAATGTATTCAGATGAATTATAAAAAAATACAATGTATATATATAATGATACAACTATTACATTTTTAAATTTATAATGATATAGAGAACCTAAGTAGAAATTAATACAAAATGATTATAAATTAATACAACTTCACATACAGTCTGCAAGTTTTAAAATTATAGCATTCATTTATTGCTTTCTTCATACTATACTTACAATATTATAAGTATCAGATAGTTCTAAAATCTTTCAATATTGATTTTCCCACAGGTGTTAATCTCAAATTGCATGATTTCTTAGAAATTCATAAATCCAAATATATGCTCTCGTCTACCTGTTCATAATCATTGTTGAGTTTTGTTGACTTGGGTGTTTTATAATAAATACACACTGCTTCAATAGTTTACAATAGGTGAAGAGATTTTTGATTTTGAGCAAAACATCGTGAGAAAGGTATTATTTGTCGTTACCGTTATAACCTCGAAGTTTACGAGCTCCGCGATGAACTTGATTTCGTCAAATTTATTGAAATATAATGACTTCCGTGGGTTTGACATTTGGTTCTGATGGAAGTCTTTACCATGTGGGCAACTGTCATTTTATAAACCAGAGAGGAGGTAAAGACAATTGGGTAACTGTCATTTTATAAACCAGAGAGGAGGTAAAGAAAATTGGATAACCGCGACACTGGTTCTTTGCCGAATGGGTTCGATTTTTGATGAACCGTGACGCTGGACATGTTCTTGGAAGGCTTGCCCACCTTGGGCTGTAGTGTCATGATGATAATGATTAGATATTGGGATAATTTTAATTACTCTTATCTTCATTAAGCAACGAATGACTTTCTTCTTTAACGGTATCATGGAACTCGGAAGTACATGACCTTCCTGCCTCTTGCAGAGCTGTCTTTACATTATTCCCCATCTTAGACTTGATCTTCGCCTCAGTCAAGATTATATTAGCTTGTGTATAAGGGTTTTGTGTATGTTACAGATCTCATCTACCCTTCCTAGATATCCCACCCCCACTTTCACCGTTAAGGGTGTTTTATTCTCTGTTTAGGTTATCAAGGATTTATTTTCGAAGTCTTCGTGTAATTAAATACCAACTTCTTTGTCAAACTTAATAAATCAATCCTTACCTATTTTATACGAATACCTCCAGAGAGTAGCACATATCAATTGAATGTTATATACAAATTGACGAGAAATTAATTACGCGTAGTTAAGTACACATAAACGAACACGGTGATAATATATTTCATTTATCTCAAGGTTACAATAATTTTCTAATGTCTTATTAATATGTATTTTCAATGTAGATATTCAGATGGCTCAAACGTGTTGATAAATCTGATTGGAAGTTCACGACAAGTATCGGTGGTTCGTCCCACGCAGCACCTTAAAGACATAGCTGACTGCGAAGTAGCCAGGTTAACGCTGAATTAATCAGCAAGAGACGATACCTCCTGCTGTATCGATTATTCCAATCCATAATATTCTATATTTAACTCATCTTCATCGTATCAAATATAGAAGAAAACATTTTTAACAGATATACGGTTAACACGAAAAGATATCTTTTTTTTTTATAAATTTACAAGAACGAAAGAATGTAGCGGCCGTCGCGTCATCAACTAATTGTTTATTAACTCAACATTATATTTTATATATTTATTTACACCCTGTTCCGAATCGTTTTGAGAGTTGTTTGCCCTCGTTTCGATTCGTCATAATTACATATATTTTTACTTTTAAAATTAGCAATATTAACTTGGTGGTTAAGATTCATATTTTTTTTTTATTTATTATCTTAGTTTATTAACCACAATTGAGTTTAAAAAACATCTACCGGTTTCGGAAAACACCTTTTCCTTCTTCAGGATATGTCAAAACTAACTAAAAATATAGCATTGTTTTTCTATTTATCCAGAATCTATTTGAGTTAGGTACTAAATTTACTTTTTAAATAATAGTTGTTTTTAAAAATTTAAAAATAGATTCTGGATAAATAGAAAAACAATGCTATATTTTTAGTTAGTTTTGACATATCCTGAAGAAGGAAAAGGTGTTTTCCGAAACCGGTAGATGTTTTTTAAACTCAATTGTGGTTATTAAACTAAGATAATAAATAAAAAAATAAAAATACATATATTTTTATTTATTTTATTACAATTCAGTCATATCATCATAATACCATCATAGCTTGGCTCCGATATCGTCGTACCAGAACCATACATGTACTTGTTGTTACATTAAATTCAAAAGGCAGCCAGAAAGAAGTTATAGAAATCACACACCCCCAAAAGGGGAGGGTAGACGTCACATTTATGTGTTTCAGTCGCAGAACTCGGTCACAGTCTGGCTGAAATTCACTTTGTCCAGGTCGCAAGAGATGCGAGGGAGAGCCAGTAGAATGCTCGCCCGAAGTATCGCCCATCCCAGCAACACCCAGCGAGAAACCCACACTCTAAGAAATACCCGGAAATGTCAGAGATTCCTTTATATTCCATTATATTGACTAGGCTGACAAGAATGCCGCTGCCGCACACCGTACTTATCATTTTAAACATTGATCGAATATCGGCCGCGATATTTCTGAATTTCACACTGTTTATGACTTTATAACCAGGTCAATATCAGATAATAAACAAGGGTACCTCTTGCCACACACCGTCCTTGCCACTTTTGGATTACTTCTGGAACCTCTATCCAGGACAGAGCATTGCACTTACAAGAATGTAGTATTTTAATACGAAATATAAGTTTATATAGAATTGTATTGCACGACCATTTATAATTCCACAAACAGCCATTTAAGATAAAATGTTATATGTATTTTATAAAATGAATTATTTAAAAATAAAATATATATTTATTAAGGAGAACACATTCTTGAATTGTGAAGTTGTGATTACTCAGAACACTTTATTTTTTTATATATTCCGTAATTTTAATATTAATAAAAAAATTAAAATATATATACGGAATATTTAAAAAAATCAATTCTATCGAATCCCGGTAGCGTAATAACAATATTTTTCAATAGAATTGATTTTATATGTTTATCTTTCTAATTTATACATTTAATTAGTATTTAATATATATATATATATATATATATATATATATATATATATATATATATTTATTAATTGAAAATAATACAGAGGTATAAGTATATTGTTGGCATTGAACATAGAAAAAAAATAGTTACAAATAACATATCTAACATATATATATGTATAACATATATATATGTATAACATATATATATATATATAAAAAAGCTATGAATATAAAAACATGTAAATATTGTTAATAAAGATTTTTAATACTGGTAATGAAATCATTGTAAGCTCGGCACATTCTCACTTTAGGAGAGCATAATTCAGAACAGGTTCGACTTGTGGGAATGCTGGAGAGCTGAATAGTTACGATGGGACGTGGACAATAAAACTAGTTTCTACAGATTTTACATATATACAAGTTCAAATTATCAATTTGTGCTATTCGTCTGGTTTATATATACATATATTTGAAAAAGTGTAACACATAGATTCGAAAATGTATCGTTTAAAGTACTGTCGCTGTAGCATAGTTGGATAATGCGCCTTCCCCGGTTTGGAAAGAGATCCAGATTCGAATCCCGGTGGCGCAACAACAATATTTTTAGATAAAATTGATTTTATACGTATATCTTTCTAATTAATACATTTAATATATCACAGAGCTATGTTCTGAATAATTCCAACTTCACAGTGAGAATGTGTTCTCCGCAATGATAAATATTTAGTACTTGGAAAGCAAGACAATCTTTATTCTTGAAATAATAACCATGTCCGCAACCCTGTGACTCACACAACACTTAGCTTTCTCTCTTTGGTCATCCAGTTCTACAAAACAATTAGTGACCACCGTTGGTCGCGTCAGTATTGAGAAATATTCTACATGTACAGAGTGGGCCAACTTGGAGTGACTATTTTAATCTATGCGTGAAAAATAACACCATCTAAATGACGTCCATTTTCTTGTTGACAAATAATTTCTCTTTCTAAAGTATTTTGCATTACATTACGCAACGTTTCTATCTCCAAATGTATTATTTCAGCAGGAATATGTTGTTAAAGCTCCTGGTTTGTTCACGTAAACTCGACCCAAAAATAGCCCCACAAAAATAAATCAGGCGCCGTCAAATCTGGGGAACGGGAAGGCAAGCAAACTCTGCATTTTTTTTAAATTAGCCGGTCGCCGAAAATAAAATTCAATAATTTTATCGCGCTCTTGCACTGGGTATGTAACCATTATAAACTTCTTTATTATCTGCAAAAAAATATATAATTAAAAATAGACCCCACCGAGGTTATAAATTCTTAAAAATAGTCAGCCTAAATTAGACCACCCTTTACTTGCAAATACTTTAATATTTCTGAGAAACCGGACTTGGATATGTTAATTCACAATAAGTAAGTAACTGTTTTTAATAAGTCATTAAAACAATATACATGACTTATTTTTAAAAAAACTCTTCTCAGTTTCTCCCTTGAACGATGTTGACAGCAGCCAGTGGCGTAATTTCAAAAATTGGGGCCCATTGCAAAATGAAAAAAAAGCCCCCCCCTTAAATAAATATTATGTTTAATTTATTCGAATATTAATACTACGTGGTTTACATATTAAATAGTAAGAACAAAATTAGTCTCTTGTCTTATAATATTCATACTTTCAAGAAAAAATCATATCTAAGTGTTCTTTGGCATGTTTCATCAACACCACGTGCAACATTCACATAATGTGACCATCTTGTTCAAATGGTTGAAATTTTCAAGAAAATAGATCAGCCCGCCGAGTGTGAAATACGGTCCGTGATTCGTTTCTTGAATACACGAAACAAGAAATCACCTGATATTCATTGCCATATGTATACTATTTTGTACTGCTTTGGCGCCAAGTGAGGCACTGGAAACAGCTACTTGGCCAATATCATATGCTATACATAATTGTAATAAATCACGTAATTTATAAATAAAAATTAAATTATAAAATTACACCTTATTTTTTAGTTATTCAAAAATAACATTGGCCTGGAACATAATATTCAAACTTTAATAAAGGGGCGCACGAAGGGGGGGGACCCACCCTTTACCGAATCCGTTGTAAAAGTTTACAACTTTTTTTATCAGTACCACACACAATGCTTAAGTAACGCGAATTCTACAATTAATAAACAAAATAACAAAAGCTAATATAAAAAATTTAAATTTTTATTTTTAGTCAAAGAATAAACAAAACGAACAGACTTTTAATACTGTGAGACACGGTCCGTGATTCGTTTTTTGAATGCACGAAACACGAAACCAACTTATGTTCATCACCAAGTGTGTCCTGATTCAATTATTTTTCCAATTTTTGTATAAGTTCTATGACGAAGGTATACAAAAATTGGTGCCTCGTCATCAAAAGGGGCTTACTAATGGTGGCGACCATGTTAAAAAATAGTTTAATGTGTGTAGCGTCCGAAGAAAGTACAGCGTTGTAAAAATGACGCTGTTTCTTTAAAAATAAAACTGATAATTAAAAAACGTTTGCTTCAGACCCTAAATCATCTAATAATACATGGTATGACCGCACAAATTTCGACTACCTTTAATTTTTTGTAATCAAACTGTAATTTGAAATCAACAAAATATATCAATAGATCGATTTAATTTTATATATTTTTTTAATGCTTATATCTCTGACACGGTTGAGATAAGGCACATGCAGCAATCTTTTAAATATGTACATATCTACCCTTAAAATATTGTGCACGTGTGTTACACCCATCATTTATCTATATATGACCACCACAGACTGCCAAATAAATATATTGACATGAACTAATGCAAATTCTTTGTTTCAATATTTACATTTTCATTTCACCCACTTTGGTGTCATTTACGCAATCAAATAGCTCCGCGACTTTTTTTAAAAATATGACTCGGTTGGAACGAAAATTTAAACGCTCACAATATAATATGCATTAATGTTAAAAATTTGTCTTGTTTACACAAAGATTTAATTTACGAAGAGTAAGTACTTTTACTGTTGCATAAATGTGTCATAAATTATTATCGGATTTGTGTTTCCACCAAGAATGTGTGTAGAATGCCTCTCGTTCCGTAACTAATGTGCTAAACCCCTCTCCTCTGTGTACACTTTATATCATGTCTATTCATTTACTGGTCTATGATGACCACCATGTAATGCTAAGTGAGTCAAGTAAATATTTGTAACTTTTATTTATTTTTTATTTGTTGGCTTCGTTTTGTGTGCATATTAACATTGTAATGTAAATAAAAACTGCCTACTTTAACACAGACTTCAGTCTAGCGAAGTAGCCAGGGCAACGCTGTATATATCAGAGGTGAAGTCTACTCCATTTCACACAATAAACTACGAGTATTAATTGTGAATTATGTTTATTATGTTCTAATATATTCACTATTTATTTGTGTTAGAACAAAAATATGTATGTCATCTAATAAATAAATAAATAAATAAATAAATTATATGGATCACCTTTTTGAACGTGAAATATATTTTTTATTTAAAGCGATGCACCCTACATACCTATTTACTATTAATATTATTAAAAATTAAATCATATTTTTAAAGCAAAATCCTGATTATAATAATAAAAACTAATTTTATCTAAGTTCATAAAGACATTGTGATTTTATTATTTACATATTATAATTATATATTATAAATACTAATTAAATGTATTGAAAAATATGCATATAAAATCAATTTTATCGAAAAATATTGAACTTGGATCTCTTTTCCAATCCGAGGAAGGTACATTACCAACTATGCTACAGCGATAGTATTTTAACGACAATTTTTCGAACCTATATGTTACACTTTTTCACTACTGTCAATATAATTTCAATGGTAAAGAGATCCCAGTAGCGCAACAACAATATTTTTCAAATACCTTCGAGTAAACCGATAGCAGACGCCTGAATTAATTAGATGTATTAATTTGAAAAGTCTAACATATAGGTTACATAGCATAGTTGGATAATGCACCTTTCATGGTTTGAAAAGAGATCCCGGTAGCGCAATAACAGTATTTTTCGACAAAATTGATTTTATATGTATATCTTTTTAATCCATTTAATTAGTATTTAAAAAAAAAAATCAAAGACCGTCTGTTCTGAATAATTCCAACTTCACAATAATAATACGTTCTCCTTAATAATCATACATTTCAATCTTAAAATAAATATCTCGTGATTTACAGTTATATATATTTTTATTGTTTCGTTTATTGGTTTTAGGTTTCTTATGACCACGGTTCCATTATCACTTTCACATTTTTAAGGCTCTCCGCTAAAGCCTGATGAGAAGTGCCCGTGCTGTAATTACCTGAACTGTAAACAGAACCCGAACCGCTCAACTTTTGTTTATAACTTTTTAACGATAAGCCGCAAACCACTTCCTGCTCGTTGATTGTACTCTTTCACGTTACTAAAATACTTTTTCTCAAAAACATCCCTTAACCTGCTTGTTCGACTGTGAAAAAAAAACTATTTATTATTTACATTTAATATCTGCTGATTATTCAGAGTAGCTCAATAAATAAACACAAAATTATTAGGAGAACACATTCTTATTGTGAAGTTGTAATTATTCAGAATATAAGTCTGTGATATTTTAAATACTAATTAAATGTATTAATTATAAATGTAAATATTGTTGTTGTTACCGGGATCCGAACCTGGATCTCTTTCCTAAACGGGGAAGGTACATTATCCAACTATGCTACAGCGACAATATTTTTAGCGACAAATTTTCGAACCTATATGTTACCTTTTTGATATTAATACATTTAATCGTTCCATTATTAGGTGACTCTTTCAAATATAGGTTCGATAATTTGTCGCTAAAATATTGTCGCTGTAGCTTATTTGGATAATGCACCTTCCCCGGTTAGGAAATAGGTCCAGGTTCGAATCCGGGTGGCGCAACAACGATATTTTTCGATAAAATTGATTTTATATGTACATCTTTATGATTAATATATTTAATTCATATTTAAAACACAAAATTATTAAACACAAATTAAGTAAATCAATTAGAAAATAATTTATCGAATAACTATTTGGTTTCCACCGGGATTCGAATCTAGACCTTTTCCTAACTTTTAAATTTATTCATTTAATTTGTGTTAATAATACCACTAAAATGTGTTCTGAAATTAAAATATCACAACAAAAATAGGTTTTCATTAACAATAATATAATTGTTTATATTTACATTTAATAGCCACAGGGTTATTCAGTGGAATATGACTGTTTTCGCGTGTGCTTTGGAGAAGGTTAAAATGAAAACAAAATTATACGTACATAACTTCAAGTTAATTATTAATACGTATTAGATTTCAAAATAACACTTTTTAAATTACCTCTACTACATATATATGCACATGTGTTTATTTTAAGGTTTCCTCGAGCATTATTGTAGGGAACTGGCGTCTCTTCTGAGTTAGATCGCGTTTTTTGTAGTCACGTGCCATTGTCAAGGCGTTGCCTCAAAAATTTACGGTACAACTGTGGGAGAAAAAAAGTACGGTTATGTCGTAATTTTTTGAGACAACGCCTTGATAGTGGCACGTGTTACCGTGCCGAAAAGTCGGCATAGAAAACACTACAAAGATATCATTTGTTTCTAATCTTAAAGATATATAACGGTTATAATATAACCCGAAAAATTGTATTCATTGTTTTGTATATTTTTCAAGAAAAGTAACGTTCTGGCTAAATGAAACAGAGAGAAATCATCCCTAAAACCTTTTAGTCCAGACATGGGATCAAAATTACTGCAACGGTACATATATGAGTACGTTAAACTTTTACTTTACATTTCTAGGTTATGAAAATTAATCTGTTTTACTCATTTTTATATTAATTTCATTGCCTTAACTACGAGGCGCGTTTTTCAAGTAAGTACCGGATTTTTTTTAAAAAAACAATTTTTAGACACCTTAAACGACTTCTCAATATGGTCGCCACCATTATTAAGACACTCGTCATAACGGGGCACCAATTTTTGTATACCTTCGTCATAGAAAGACGCCGAATGGGTGAAAACCATGTCTGTACTCCGTCTTTGAGATCAACATCTTTATCTAAACGCTTGCCACCAAGGAACCGCTTCAGATTAAGGAAATATGGAAATCACTCGGCGCTAAATCAGGATACACTTGACGATGAATGTCACCTGCTTTCATTTCATGTTCCGTGCTGATCTATTATCTTGAACATTTCAACCACTCACTACCATGGCCACACTATGTGAATGTCTCTAACGTTGCATGTGGTGAGTCAACGTATTAAGGAAACCGTTGCGCGCGCACAACATCTCCACTGCAACGCTGCACCGGAAATATCCGGCAACGGTACTTACTTTAAAAACGCACCTCGCACTATACCGAAAAACCACTATCTGATAAAATATAGTAAAAAACTAGTTTTTTTACTTTACTGCAATTTAACAAACTTGAGTAATAAAATAAAATAAACGTTATTAACAATTGCTCCGATTTCGTTAGTGTTGACTTATAATAGCAATGAATTTCTTCAATTTCAAAATGGTATATCGATATACAACTTTGCCTTTAACTACCCTCGTAGGAAGTAAGTTTAAATCTTCAAACCGGGATATATCGTGGCCAGGAAACTTGACTCGCAAACATTCCATTGACGCTCGTCACCAGGAAATTTCACAATTTTATATATGCGTACCTTGAAAAACACGTGGATATAAAAATTAACTTCACAGTATTTCGCGTTTAGTTATGCCTGCGCACTTAAAATTGTCACATTCTTCTGAGTAATCCTGTAATATATTTTTATATTTATACGGTACAGTGTACAAACATTCAGATATGTTATTAAAACAATAATATCCCTACAGATAGATTATTTAACAATGAAGGCAAATATTATTTATATAAAATTACCTATTGATATTAAACAAGTAGAAAATACAATGTAAATAATCCATTACATTACTCTATTTTTTAGGTAAAAACTAAAAGCAAATATCATGTTTTTCGACGAGTTGTAAATATCAAAAAATATATGTAATCAAAAATAAATATAAATATGTTGAAATAGTGAAAGTATTTAAAAAAATAAATGTATTATAGATATCATATATAGCGAATATAAAACTATTTTAATACGTAAATCTTTAAAGAGTATTTTGATAACTAAGAACAAAATAACAAAAGATGGTAAATGCCTTACATTAAATTGATTATTTTTTTTAAATGACAGTGAAAAGTGAATATCTCAAATTAATTCTGTTATCTCCTAGTAAAAACAAATATGTAAGATTTTTTTTTATATTTAGGTAATTTTATATTCCATACATCAGCGACATCTGCGTACTCTAAGGGCGTGCAGTGCATACAAGCAACAAAGCTGTGCATTACTAAAAATTCTGGATAATAAATGTAATTTAAATAATCGATAATATGGATCGTGAACGTATATTTGCGGATTTATTACAATTAGCGCCATCTGTGTACCAGTAGAAACTTTAATCGATTAGTTCTAAAAACTACCAGGACTACTCACCGCTACACCCGTAGCGCTATTATCGACGTGCTACAATGCGTCAATTGTAGCTATTCACATTACTCTGTTCTATTTTTAAACTAGTGAATTACACAAGTTCATTCAGTATTCAGTAAATAAACAATTGTTTATTTACTGAATTGAAAATTCCTTTCGGTTGATCCATTTTGTATGGAGTCGTTACTTATACTGCTTTTTAACAGAATAACATTAGAAAGGTTTACAACTGTGTGCAAACTTCCTTTTTTACTAGTTCGCGAATTTTACTGGCTTACTGTTTTTAACGTGTTGAATTCGTGGTCGTACTTTGCGTGCGAGGTGCATGAATTTGTTTTTGATTTAGGAAAAACAAAAAGCAATTAGAATTACTATTTCCTACGTTAATTTCTAATAAAAATAATTATTTCATTTAGTTATTACGTGAAGGATTTTCAAATAATAAAAGAATCATGTTCAGTCATAAAAAGTATTTTTAAAAACTTCCATACATTTTTTATATGGGTAAGAAGATATTATTTTACGCTAAAACTTAAACTTTAAAAACACTATTAATAGTACTCTAAAATTACAAATAAATACATGGTAGGGTCGTATAAACGACGGATTTATTTTGTCTAAAGACGTTGGTTAAACGAAAGTACATATATTGTATTACATGTAATATATATGATTGTATAATGTCATTAGTAACAGCGTAACCTAAATCTATACCTACTGCATGCCATTGGTGTACTTGTTATCCAAGTTTCGTATTCTTTATATGGAGAATTAAATTGAGCAACCGCCCCAGTATTGTTACAGTAATATTGTAAAATATTTCTAGGTACAAGAAAGTTAATTAGCAGTGTAAATCAGGACTGTAAATTTTATTATGTACAATTTTAAGTATAAATTTTAGGTAAAAAAATTCTTCTTTCACTCGGTTTTAGTAAATTCATTAAACATCAGAGAAAATCATAATTTAATTGCTTTCGTAGTATATTTAGTTTAAAATTGATAAATCTCAGACATTTATTATATACTTTCTTTTGCTAGTATTTAGTGTACGCCCCTAAAGATACACTCATGTAATGTGCAGAAAATAATGTTTATCACAGTATTTATCCACTGCATAAGAGTTATGAGCTCAAAATCACGAACCGTGAGTCAATCACTGATATCTTTGAGTCACACTTACTATCAGTGATTGAATATCTGGGAATATCGTGATTCGTGATTTTTTTATTTTATTTTATTTATATTTGGTTGTGAACCGTAATTCGGCGCATGTGTATATGAAATGAAAATATTCATGAAGGAATGACGTTATAATTCGTGATTCTGCCAGAACGTTTTACGCATTTGACCTGAAATGCTGACAATTCGACCCAAAAAATAAACTCACATTTTTTAAGAGTTTTTATTCTCTTTGTGAAGTTTTTAAATTAGATTGATATTATTTATATATACTAGAATATGTTTTTAACTCAAATAAAGTTTGAATAATATAAGTAAATACGCTCAAAAATATGTTTCTATTTTATTTATTTAATTCTTATATTGTGATATCGTGCGGAGCACGCGTATTAGTAATGAAACTATGATCACAGTCACAGTTTCCAATCACTGATATTATCGAATATCAATCACAATCACACCAGTGACTCAAAAGTAGCATTTTTTCTCATCACTACTGCATGACCATTTAACGGCAGCTCTATTTAATTTATAGCATTGCAGTTGTAAAAGCAATATCTACTGAATAGGTTTTATCTCGAGATCAAAACGATTGATACTGTCTCGTAAACATCTTCGAAAATGAACATCGCATCAACTTTATTTTATGACCCTTGCATGTCCTCGGCGCTGGGTTGATCTGAACCCGGGACCCCCGGTCGCCGGTGCCGCCTGGCGCCGCTAGGACGAGAACTATATTACGGAATACCCATATCAATAATCATAAAGGCTTTAACGGCATAAAATACGGTAGAGACTCTCCGGAGATATGATCCAATCAGTGAAATATGATTTATCTCTCGCCGGGTATATTTACGATTCTTTCTTCAAACTTCGACGTCAACGTTCAAACACGCCTGTCAGCGAGGAGTCCAAGGGTTCTAGTGAAATGCTGTCTGGTTATTTCCATCAATTGTCGAAGCATCATTAAAAATTAACAAAATAAATAACTACTTAACATCAAGCTTAAAGCTACATATTTCTTATTATCGGGTCTTCCCCTTTCAACGGACGTTGGCTATCGTCACTTTGTTTGATAACCTGACCAAACCATTGCCTCAAGTCGTCTTCTTCAGTGTGGTGACTTCCAGGAATCTTTCTCTCCATTACGAGGTGCAAGATCTCATACTTCTATAATCAAGTTTTCATTTTATTTTATGTTTTACACACTTATTTTTATTTATTTAAGAGGGATAAGGGCTGAGCCCTCTTGTCTCCGACATACGAGGTAAAAACAATGGCGTAAGATTTTTTCTGAGACCCTTATTCGGGGAAATGAGGAAATTGTTTTATTTTAACTTTGTATATAATTGTATAAAGTAGTAGCGAAAATGGGTTAAGTTTTTTTATATAATACTTTTACTTTTATTTTACATTTTGTTAATTCTTTTTTTGTTAGAGTTTTTACAAATTTTTATATTTTTAGTGAAAGTTTAATAAATAGAATAGAAATAAAGTTAGATAAATTTTGTTCAATAGGGTCAAGAACAGGGTAAAGAAGTGAAATGGGACGAAGATGATGAGGATCGGATGAGGGATCATACAGGCCGAGGAAGTTTGGGATGGAAATTAATTTAGAATAAAATTTAAACGATAAATCGTGTATGTCTCGTTAGTCTCTGAATTTTATTTATCAAAAACATACGTAAAAATCTTCATACGTAAAAACTAATTCTTCAAACCTTCTTATTATGTCTTCGGTAAGTTTCCGTGCTTCCATTCTATAAAATAATACTGAGACCACCTTGTACATTTAAAAGCTATATACAACCTTATAGGACCATGACCGTAATCGCAAGAAAGCGCCATGCATCCCTTTACCATTCAATCTGATGGGTACTCGCCTATCTCTTGTAAGTCTATCATTATCTAACTTTATTTGGCTCGGTGCGTGTCACAGGACTTATCTATTCCCGCTACATATCCCGCTCTTACTTTCAGCCCGCTCAGGATATCCATAATAGTCCATATGGACTATTATGGATATATATGGATACATAATAGTCCATATGGACAAGCGTTACATTTATGTCCTATATAGGACATAAATGTAACGCTTGTCCTCCCCTTTTTGGGGTGCACGACTTCTATAGCTTCTCTCTGGCTGCCTTCTGAAATTAATATGATAACGAGTCTCACGTCAAACTCATATATATTGTACGTATATGGCTTTGGTACGATGATACTGGCGCCAATCTATATCAGTTAATGACTAAATGTAATAATGTAATTAATACGTATTTGTCTTCTAACTACGTCTTCCTTGTACATCTCTTAATGTGAAGGTCTAAGAAATAGACTTTTTAACAATTATACTTTTATAACAATACGATACAATTTAGTACAAAGTATATTACTAGTATAATTCAAACGATTAAGCCGTTGATGAGACCGCGCCCTGCCGCGCGCCGCCTTTCATATCCTCGCACGCACGCACACCGGCGGTGCGGCATTCACACATACTCACACACACAACCATACAATCCCAAAGACATCACAGTAATAATGACCAAATTGTGCCATATAATAAAGGAAAAGAAAAATGTTAACTATGAAGGGGCACCACAAGGTTTTAGTAACTAACTGTTCTAACTTTAAGATATATTCCAAAAAAGCTTTTGTAAAATATTTCACACGTTACTTTGTCGAGTGGAATCGAAGCGAGAGTAAACAACTCTCAAAACGATTATGAGACAGGGTGGACCCTTTAGAATTTTCTTCATTTAAAAATCTCCTCCATTTTCTAATTAGGTAAGATCCAGGTTCGAATCCCGGCAGCAACAACAATATTTGTCGATAAAATTGATTTTATATATATTCTGATTAATATATTTGATTTGGTTTTAATAAATAATCAGTAACTTGTTTTTAACTATTGTGTTTATTATAAATGAAATATTTATTACTTTAGCGATGATAGCCAACGTCCGTTGACCGGATAATGTACTGGCAAAAAAAGATTTTAAATGTCGTTTTTACTGATTTTCTGCAATGAAAAAAAAATGTTATTAATGAAATAGTCAATTAATATTTAAATGGCGCCATCGAAGAATGGATCACCCACTGTGTCTCGACCTTAGGTAGGTTCTTCCCGCTGTTTTTTCTTGGTATCTCCTAACAACTCGGCATTCAGACCTTTACTCAATTACTATAGATTAGGAAGATACGTGCCTATCTACTTACCTGCTGGTGTTAAAAAGAATATTATGAATGAAAGACTCACCAGTTTTGATCGTTGCCTAATAGATATATATAGCTATTGGGAATATTACAGGTGTGATGTAAGCAGGGGCGTGCAGTGCATACGAGCAAAAAAGCTGTGCACAACTAAAAGTTCTGGGAAAAAAATATAAATTAAAAAATTGGATCAACATTAACGAAAATATTATTTTACAATTAGTGCCATGTGTATACCAGTAGAGACTTTAATTGCTTAGTTCTAAAAACTCATCGCAACGGTGGTACTCATGGCGATCTTTTTTTATTCGCCGCATCGTGTTATTTAAGTGAATTACTCAAGTCATATAAATGGCTATTTACCGAATTGAAAATTCCTTTCGGTTCGAGTCGTTACTTATGCTGTTTATTAACAGAATAATATTAGAAAGGGTTATAACTGCGAGCAAATCATTGAAGTGTCTACTTCCTCTTTTACTAATTCGCGAATTTTACTATCTTACTGTTTTTAACCTGTGATTTCATGATTGTTCTTTAAATTTGGTGCATGGATTGGTTTTTGATTTGAAAAAGACAAATAGCAATTGGCAGAACTATTTCCTACATTCAGTCATAGAAAGTGGTCTTAAAAACTTTCATACATTTTTTATATGGGTAAGAAAATATTATTTTACGTTAATATTAAAACTTTAAAAACACTATTAACAGTACTCTAAAATTATAAATAAATACATGATAGGGTCGTATAAACGACGGATTCATTTTGTCCAAAGACGTTGGTTAAACGAAAGTACATATATTATATATAATTGTATAATATCATTGGTAACAGCATAACCTAAATCTTTACCTAATGCACGCTACTGGATGTAAGTGACGTACGATCAGACTAAACTATAATAATAATAATAATGTGTTTATTCCAGCGTGATCAGGTTTTTTTTTAACCCGATTCGCCACAGAGATATGAAAAAGAAAACCTAGGAAATTATTAATAAATTTAAAAAATTTAAAAAAGTTTATAAAAAGTAAAAAGTTCACACACGTATAACTTATGTTTGATCATTAGCAGTGGCGTGCAGTTGGCATAGATTTAGGTTATGTCGTTACCAATGATATTATACAATCATATATAATATATGCACTACAATATATGTTGCACACAGGATTATGAACTTTCGTTTAACCATCGTCTTTAGATAAAATAAATAAATAAATTCGTCGTTTATACGACCCTACCATGTATTTATTTGTAATTTTACAGTACTATTAATAGTGTTTTTAAAGTTTAAGTTTTCTCGTAAAACAATACCTTTGTACCCATATAAAAATCAATATAAAAAATGTACGGACGTTTTTAAGAATAGTTTTATGACCGAACATGATTCTTTTATTGTTCGAAATAATAATCATCCATCACATGCACCCCGAACGTAAAGTACGGCCATGAAATCAACACTTTAAAAACTGTAAGATAGTAAAATTCGCGGATTAGTAAAAGAGGAAGTAGACACTTCAATGATGTGCCCGCAGTTTTAAGCCTTTCTAATGTTATTCTGTTAAAAAAAACAGCATAGATAACGACTCCATACAAAACGGATCAACCGAAAGAAATTTTCAATTCAGTAAATAACCAATTACATGACTCGAGTAATTCACTAACTTAAAGGTAGAATAGAGTAATATGAATAGGTCAAAGCGGCGAATGCGGAAGCGCCATGGGTACAGCGGTGAGTTGTCGTGGTAGTATTTAGAACTAAGCAATTAAAGTCTACTGGTACACATATGGTGCTAATAGTAAAGTAATTTTTCCGTTTATGTTAATCTAATTATTTTATCTATATTTGTTTCCTAGAATTTTTAGCTATGCACAGCTTTTTTGCTCGTATGCATTGCACGCCCCTGATCATTAAGTAGAGTTACGAACATGTTTTCATTTAATCGATGATGGAAATGGTTGCGAATAGAACGCGTGATAGGTATGTTGGGGGGTGGGTGATCAGTGGTCACCGGTGGGGTATTTCAAATATATGGATCAGTATCGTATATTGGTGTCATTTTTGAACACCCCTAAATCGGCGTAATATGACAGTAGTAAAAAATATAAATATTTATATAAAAACCAATCGACTTGTTGCTTTGCGGCCTCTGCGCGAAATAATATGCATTAATGTATTTTCAAATACAAATAAAATGTATTAATTAGAAAGATATACAATATATCGAATTTCATCGAAAAATATTGTTGTTTCTACCGGGATTCGTACCTGGATCTCTTCCGATCCGGGAGACGTGGATTAACCAATTATACTACAGCAGCACAATACATTGACGACAAATTTTCAAACCTATATGTTACACTTTTTCAAATTAATACTTCGATCGTTTTATTATTTGAAAGCCATCACCTTAATTCTTACGAAATTTTAAATACATTTAATTTGTAACTGTTCAAAGGTTTTTTGTGAAACTTTGTGGAATTCCATGATTATCTTGTAAATTGAGTTGAAATACTATTTTATTCCACTATATATTTTATTCTGTTAACCGTTAGAACGTTTTCGCGAAAATATTCCCATTATCAATAATATAATTCAACTAAAATTAAAAACTCTTTTAGACAGTAATATGTGATATATTAGATATTAGAAATATTTAATAATAAAAATAACTAATTAACAGTAAGTAATTACATCCCCTCTCTTATCCATTTCAACTTCACCCCCACCTCCGTAACTGCCAACACACCCGTAATTTTAATTGAATTATATTATTGATGATGGGAAGATTTTCCCAGAAACGTTCAACACAATAGTGGAATAAAACAGTGTTTTAACTCAATTTACAAAATTTTATTTGTATTGAAAATATTACAGACCTACGTTTTGAATAATTACAACTTCACAATAAGAATGTGTTCTTCTTAATGAATTTATTTTCAAATAAATAGAAGCGGGCAGTACAACCAACAAAATATAAAAAAATTTGATAGATTTTTGGATGCATATTTTAATTCTATTTAGTACTATACAACATTAGTACTATAGGTTTTTTTTAACAGATCATACTTTTACGATCCTTTAAATTGAGCGGTTCATCCAATATTAAGTCAACTTCAACTTACTTATAATTACTTGCGTCAAATCTACGAAATGCAATCAATATCCAGATTTTCATATAATACAATATTATTTTAATTATTTCCAATCTTGCGATTTGTAACGCTGGGCCTATATTAAGTAGGGAGGTAGGTGAAAGGTTCTGCCTCGGCCCCCCGGAGGCTGCGATCGGGCCCCGCCAGCGGGGGCCCGGTGACCCCGGTACATATTAGATTATGTTATTAACCCTTTTGCTACCCTGTGGATTGAGATGTTAAAACGCTCCAACGGTGGCTCGATACATTGACTTCTCTCGTTTATGAGACATTATACATTTAGATTTTTTGACTTTTCACCGGGTCCACTTTACATCAGGTTAATCCTAGTTAGGTGGTCGTTGGGAATAAATTTGTTTGTAATACTTTTAATACTATAATTCTATGTACCGATAACTTTAATTTTTATGAACATGTATACCGAGAAACAGTTTTAACAGTACCTTAATAAATTTAATAAATTTCTATCACTGTTATCATATAATCAATCCCTAAAACATATTAAATAGTCCCTAAAATTTTAACATAAGTTTGCAGTATCAATAGAATATATTATTTATGTTATTAGGAGAACACATTCTTATTGTGAAGTTGTAATTATTCAGAACATACGGTCTGCGATATTTTAAATACTAATTAAATGTATTAATTAGAAAGATATACGTATAAAATCAATATTGCTGTTGGGCTACCGGGATTCGGAATTCGAGGTATATTTATAATGGAACGATAGATGTATTAATTTGAAAAAGTTTAACGATTCGACAAAAATAATGTCGCTGTGGCATAATTAGATAATGCACGTTCCCCGCTTTGGAAAGTTATCCAGGTTCGAATCCCGGTAGCGCAACTACAATATTTTTCGATAAAATTGATTTTTAGTGTATATTTTTCTAATTAACACATTTCATTTGTATTACATTATTTATTTATTATCTTTGTTTATTAACCACTGAACTGAGTTTAAATTCATCGACCGGTTTCGAAAAATACCATTTTCTTCTTCAGGATGTCATAACTAACTAAAAACATATATTATTGTTTCTTCACCAGAATCTATTTTTAAAAAACAACAATTATTTAAAAAATAAATTTAGTACCTGACTCAAATTGTTACATATAATTATAATACATATAGTTACTTATAATTGTATTAAGTAACAATTTGAGTTAGGTACTAAATTTATTATTTAAATATTTGATGTTTTTTTAAAAATAGATTCTGGTGAAGAAACAATAACAAATGTTTTTAGTTAGTTACGACATCCTGAAGAAGAACGAAACCGGTAGATTTATTTAAACTCAATTCAGTGGTTAATAAACAAAGATAATAAATAAAAAATATGAATTTTAACCACAAAGTTAATATTGCTAATTTTAAAAGTATATTATTTATTTACTCGCGTTGTAGTATACACCCAGCCCAGAACAGGACTTGACCTCCACATAATTGCTCTACATCGGCTCCTATCCCTGGATCTTCTTTTAAATTTCCTGAACCTTTCCATCTTGCTCCAATCCTCTTCCGTACAGTCGGCTCACTTCTTCTTTGAACTATCGATTAGTAATAGTTAAGTCGTTATTTAAACTGTTATTGTTACTGTGATTATATTCTATTTGAACTATTATTGTTAACTGATCAGTCGTAATTCTTCTCATGACTGACATCAGGCTTGAATGGTATATCTTTATTCTGTGAGTTCTATTTTCTAGTCTGACTAACCAACATACCATCGCACCGTTACTTCACAGTGAAGGTAGAGAGAATAGAACGCTACACTCTACTGTTCTGACACATCTTCATTCATTCAGGGTAAATAAAAACAACTGGATGTTTATAACAGAAGTAAAAATCAACGAGGGAGGCTTTTATCTAGCAGTTAAGAAACGCAGGTTTACAGAAGAAGAAGAAGAAGAAGTGTGAAATGAAACATCTTAGTTTGAGAACACAACACACTTCGTCAACACGTGACTGTGCAGATTAATAAAATGTAATGAAGACATTAAAACTATTGGTGGATAATGATCAGCCCCAGCTTGTTCTGCGCGCGCGCGCGGAGTTATTGCAATACATTTTTTAAAACGGCCCATTCCTGTGAGAAATCCAATCGGCATCCAATTACAGGGATCCTGTGCCCTATGGAATTTGCTCATTTATTCCATTCAATTATTTATTATGACGCGTAAACTGCCGGCAGATATTTTTCACCCCACGACGGAGTCACGATCGAAATGGGCTTAATATAAAATAATACGTTAGCTAATTAATTATAGATAGAACATTTATTTTAACTAGCTTTTTAAAGTTATTATATATCGGAATTTTTTTTAAGGACATCATTTATTTATTAGATGACATACATATTTTTGTTCTAACAGAGGTGGATATATTATACATAATGGAGTAGACTTCACCTTTTATATATACAGCGTTGTCTTGGCTACTAGACTGAAGTCTGTGTTAAAGTAGCCAGTTTTTTTTCGTGCTGTTGTGGTGTTATTTAAATCATCGACAGGAATAAAAGAGAAATAAAAGAATATGTAGTGGGAGTGTTGTAGGACCAGTGAATTATTAGTGAAGGTATTGTATAAATTATATTAGAATGTTGGATAGCCATGCTTCTGATTCATCTCTACCTGATTGGATCATATATTGGGTCCATATTTGTGTAATCTTATTGGAATTAAACGATTTCCAGTTGGTACTGAGTGCGTTGTACAGTTTCGGAGCTAAGAACATGTAGAATATTTGATAAAATGTCGTTGATGCTCTCGGAACTGGTGGGTAAATGTTACAACACTTGACTTTCTTCGGACGCTACACATCTTAAACTACTTCTCAACATGGTCCCACCATTATTAAGGCACTCGTCATAACGGCGCACCAAGTTTTATATACCTTTGTCATAGAACGATGCTGCCTGGGAAGGAAACCATGCTTGTACTCCATTTTTCAGTTCATCATCACTTGGCACCAAATCAGGACACACTTGGCGATGAATGACAGCTGCTTTCAAATTTCGTGCATTCGAGAAACGAATCACGGACCGAATATGGCCACACTATGTAAATGCCTCTTACGTTGCATGTGGTGAGTCAACAGATGAAGGAAACATTGCAACCGCAGCGCTACACCGTAGCAATGGTACTTACTTAAAAAACGCGCTTATAAATAAATTAATTAGAAATATATACATATAAAATCAATTTTATCGAAAAATATTGTTGTTGCTCCACCGGGATTTAAGATTTCGTAAAAATAAGGTAGATGGCTCTTTTAAATAATGAAACGATTAAATTTATTAATATCAAAAAGGTAAAACATAAGTTCGAAAATTTGTCGCTGTAGCGTAGTTGGATAATGCACCTTTCCCGGTTTGAAAAGAGATCCAGGTTCGAATCCTGATGGCGCAAGAACAATATTTTTCGATAAAATTAAATTCACATGTATATCTTTCTAATTAATTTATTTAATTCACATTTAAAATACAACGTTTATGTTCATTTTCCACCAATACAAGATAGAACCGTTAAACATTAAAAATAAAAAAGATTTAACGGGGGTCAAGGAGACCTCCATCACCGAATCGGTTAAACAAAGCGCAGACCCCCGCAGCTAGGGATCCATTGTGTCCGCTGCCAGTGTAAAGACCTTGCCGATAGCTATAGAACAAAACTCCGAAAAGTGTAAAATATCAAAAGCAACTAACTCTAAATCGCCTCAGGGTTCAAATGATTGATCCTTGTGTTTTTCTGTTATAAATATTATTTATATAATAACACATCCTTAACATCGTTATTAGCCATTATTGTAAAAGTTTTCACGTATGAAATATCAAGTTCAATATCCTCACCACATTACATGACACCATTGCCACTTTTTCCGCACTATCTGCGCTCTGGGACACAAAAACTTTTCATAGAATTAAGTCACCGAAATACAAAAGGCTTTTTTAGAAAATATATCGACTAAAGGTTGATACATCATTCAACCATTCAACATAAAATAATCTCTTTCTAGATACGCCACTGTTGACTTATTTCGTTCTTCCCCCGTATGGTAAATTGAGAAAATATCAATAGTTTTCATTGTGGAGAAATCATCTGAAATATAGTTATATTGACTTATTTATAGATCTTAAAACGTCTTCATTAGAGTTTATTTACACATTCGACAATAAAAATAATAATAGTAGACTTATACACCCCTAAATAAGAAAGATCATGAATTATCCAGGTGGCTATCAAAGTGTACATAATACAAGATCAATATATACTAGATGTAAGAATTTATTTACAACAATACATCTATGATAATACTAAATATGAAAATTAACAGGTGCTATTTTTTTCTAATTGAAAATCTTTGTATGTGTTCGTAAATCATCTCTCATCAGCATTACTGATCAAGTAAGATCATTCCATTTTAGTTTGTTTATAACATGAATTAATTTTTAGTAAATGTATTTTTGATTTGAATTGTTTTTATGTAGTTTTAACACCTATTTAATAGACCTACAGAGAAGTGATTAGTAATATTTGTAAATGTAGATACACCATATATGTTCTAAACATGTTTTAGAATTTTTTCGATTCTTGTGTACGTATTAACCTTTCCCACACCATGCAGTAACACATGTCTACCATCATAAATAAACCTGTAATATTTCGGTAAATACATTCAACATAAAATTCATATTTTATACAATCCTAAAGAAAATATTAACGCTCAGGAATGACTGAGTGAAAAGAACAACAAACATATAATTATCTCTTTCTTACTAATTAAAAGAAGAGAGATACGAAGGAAGGACACATTGTATAGGACTTAATAAATACTCTAAATTATGTTATTAATATTTTTTTCAAAATTGAATGCTCAATATTTAGAGTGAATTCGTGCCATTAAAGCCATTTAAGCTAATAAAAACATTTTTTCTAACAGTTATTTACGGTAACACGAATTAACAGTATGGCTGCGTACGAGTATTCTATATCATGGTATGGTAAAGGTTAATGCACAACAATAAACCGTGTATAGCTAAGTTTGTTTTATATTCTTCTACTTGAGTCCCGTGATCCGTTTCGGCAATATTAATATTTATCATCACTTAAAATAATTTGGTTACGAATATTTTTATTTTTAGTAAAAAATTGATGTAGAGCTTTATTAAATGCGTCTATTTTAAGGTTCTGTATACTGTAATTATAGAAAAAAGTAAACTATGGTATTGAAATATAACAATCTGAAACCGGATAAGGTTTTATTTCTTTAATTTTAATGTCATCTTTTACGTATACTATTAAACCATTACATTTCTTGTGAAAAGTATTTGCAAGACAAGCAGTGGCAACCCTACTCCAGGCTCTTCCATTAGCCTTATTCAGATAAAGTAAAATCTTTCTTATTTACTCCCCCAGCTCACAAATGACAGCATTATTACTTAAAATTGTACAAAATATGATTTTTTCACACCTCTGTATTCGTAACATCCATAATATTTGTTTCCAAATAAAAAGTATCTCACAATGGAATCCTGGTACCGACACTGATGTATGGAAGCGAGGCCAGGAGCTGGCAGAAAAGGAATGAAAGTAGACTGAATGCACTGGAAATGAGATCACTTTGGCGTATTTGTGACAAATCTATTTATGACAGAGTAAAGAATGAAGAAATAAGGAAAGAATGTAAAATAATGTAAGAATGAAGAGAGAATGGTAAGAAAGATATATGACGCAAGTGTTGATGGAACCATAAATAGAGGAAGTCCGCGGAAGACTTGGCACGACCAGGTAAACCAGATAATGGAGGACGATTCTTTTAGAAGCCTCAACAATCGGCTAGCTCGTATGAGAAAATGTACGAATGTGGATGAGGCGAGAATTGTGTGTCAAGACAGAAGAGTGTGGCGCTCTATCCTCTCTGCCTGCCCCCGCGGGGAAACGGCGTGATGGTAAGTTAGTAAGTAAAAAGTATTTAATTGTTACCTGGTAAAGGAAATGTTTGCCATTCTGCGCCGCGTCTCTCGGAGACCTTTTCCGTCCGATCCGGGCCGAGATGGCCCGGTACGGTATAATTGGGCCATTAGACAATTTATTTGGACCTATAATGACAGAGTCGAGTGAGTACCTAGCCACTCGGACTAGCCCATAATCACACGGTTTATTGTGCATAATGGGACCACGGAACACAATGGGCTGCACCGCTTTATTAAAACAGCCTCCATCTTCTCGGAAAATGTCGTTTGTGTTATTTTCATATTTTAGGAAAAAATGTTTATGATGTCCGTGCAGTGGAATATTTCATTAACTGCTTTTGAGAGCGTGAGAAAATAATACTAAATTTATTCACTCGAACATCATTCATATATTCACTCGTGCAATATTAATGTATTCACTCGAGCATCATTCGTATATTTACTCGTGCAATATTAATGTATTCACTCGTACATCAACCATTTTACACTTACGAAGATCAATTACTTAAGAGACTACGGAGAGATTGATAAGTTTATATACCTAAGTGATTTAATTTCAAAACATGGAGGTTGTAAAGCAGAAATCTGAAGACGAATTGGAATACCAAAATCAAAAATGATTATCCTGATAAAGATTTGGAGAAATGGGTGCATCCTAAAAATGATTAGTGAAATCTCAGGTATTTTCCATAGCTCAATATTGAATGGAAATATAGACAATAAGGAAATTAATATGTTTAATGCGTTCGATATGTGGTGCTGGAGGCGCATGCTGAGTATCCCCATGGATCGTGATGTGCAAAAATGTATCTATCCTCCACGAGTTAAGTAGTGGGAGTGTAATTAAACAGGCTAGGTAAGGAGCCTCTGCTTCTACACGTATAAATATCTAATTTGAAGTGGCTTGGACACGTCTTTCGAATGCCAGAAGAATAATTACTAGATTACTCTAAGGCATCTCTGAAGGGAACGCGGTCGGTGCGTCACCCCAGACCAAATTGGTATATTGACATATGGCAGATTGGATATTCATCGGTCATCAGATACCGGATAGCGCCATAATGATACTTTGGCTGTTGATGATAAAAAAAAAGGGATTGCAAGTAACTACGATAAAAATAAAATTCATTAAAATTTTTTATTTCTAAGAATAGTCATATTTCATATAAGGAAGGTGGCTCGTGAACACCCACACTAGAATTCTTCCATCTTATGCTTTTTTTCTTGTACGTTTCGAATACTCGGCAAAAAATCTTTAAAATACGACTGTTAATATTTATGAACTTAGGTGTTTATATTTATGACTTGCCAGGTTGTTATTAAATTAAACTCTTCAAAACACGCCAATGTACGAATTGTTTAATAACAATAAGATTCATTGCAGTTAATTAAAAATAACACCACCTTTAAAGTATTAAATTTCATTTTAAGGAAAACGCATTCTTATTGTGAAGTTGTAATTATTCAGAACATAAGTCTGTGATATTTTAAATACTAAGTTAATGTATTAATTATAAATATATACATATAAAATCAATTTTGTCGAAAAATATTGTTTTAGCGTCACCGGGATTCGAACCTGAATCTTCATTTCCAATCCGGGGAAGTGCACTACCTTTGTGCTATAACGCCAGTATTTTTCTTGACAAATTTTCGAACCTATATGTTGCATTTTTTCAAATTAATACACCTGTCGTTCCATTATTTGAAAGCCATCTACATTATTTTTACAGAATCTCAAATACCCTTGAGTAAACCGACTTGCAGACGCCAGAATTATCAATTGATTTTTATTAAATTTTGAACACGTTGATACAACATATATTATTAAGGAAAACACATTCTTATTGTGAACTTGTAATTATTCAGAACATAGATTTGTGATATTTTAAATACTAATGTATTAATTATAAATATATACATATAAAATCAATTTTGTCGAAAAATATTGTTTTATTTTATATGTATATATTTATAATTAATACATTAATTTAGTATTTTAAATTTCATATGTTTATTTATTTATTTTATGTTTATTTTTGAATATACGTATTATCGACAGATCGTTAATAACCCTGATGGATACCGTTAGTATAATATTAAGGTATAATATTAAAAAAAAAAAATTTAAGATAATTACAGAAATAAAAAGTTACAGAATACAATTTTAAAAGTTAAAAACTACCATGTGACATGCGACATTCCTTGGCGTATCAAAACAAATGTATATATTATAAATTCAAATAAATATTAACCACGTATAATACAGTTTCGCATTTAAATTGTGCCTGTTGTGAAGAATATATCAAGTATAGCGTCAATAAACGAGATCTTGTAGTGATTGAGCTTTTTTGCCATTGGTCTGCAGAGCCACACGTCAAATGCGTCAACACGTAGTGTCTGATCATCTGAAGTTTACATCATGACTGCAGAACATCTTTTTCACGTGGATATAGATTATAAGAGTTTGTTCAATGCGGCATTTGAAAGAATCTGATTGCTGCACCTTTCTTTACTGGTGGTCTCTCGGAACAAGACTCGAAAACCCGACCATTAAGCGAGTACCTTAACCACTAGACCAATAATCTACTCAAATTATTTTAAATTCTGTGAGAAGAGTCGCTTTGTAAATGTATGTGTGTGTGTGTGTCATTAAAGTGAGTAAATGAGTGGTGGGAGGCGAGCCTTATAAGGGGCCGCCTCTGGGGGTAGAGCTCTCTTCTGAATAACTAGCCTATCTCTGAATGTACGAGTATAATTTATATTTACTGTATAATGTGGCAAAATGGCGTAAAATATCGTTACCTGGAAAGACGGAGTTTCACTTACAAGGAATTGGGGACCCAAGTAATTAGACAGTCCATGCTTCCATTCCATAAAATAATATCGAGTACACGAACATCTGACCATTCGCATTCGTAATCAAAATTTTAAATCTTGACTGCAGTACATTTGATTGCTTCTAAGATAGTTTCTTAACTATCTTTCGTTGTTAAAATTGAAAATAAAATTAATTTAAAACTGACCATTTTTGGTTCTCTTTCACCGGAGCCGTAAACGGGCCGTTAAAAAAATGGACCGTTCGAAAAAGGAACGAAAAATGGCGGCAAATCAAACACAATTTGGCGGGAGACTCCCCGTCGAGGGGTCACGTGAGGGAGGCTTCTCTTTTGAATGAAACCCATTAATACATTATTTTCAGTAACCAGTTTCCGTATAAAATCAATCTTTGTGAATGGAAAATCGTGGAACCGAATTAACTGTACCTGTCGTTTAAAAATTAAGTGGTTTATAAATCATAAACAGGTATATTAATAGTTTTCCGATTACATAATGAGGTGGTTGATAAATTGCTGAATTTTTTAATTAGACACCGAGTATCTCTTATTCTTATTCTTGTGCATTCTCCCCCGATCCTTTTCCCTCCAGCTACCCCGCCGATCAGTAGATTGGCGACCTTAAACGGGTGCTGTATACGTTTACCTAAACGATTACAATATCATACTCATTTGAGACTTCGCGTCTATACAGTGTCGGAGCTCGTTGTCATTTAAAGGAACCTAAGACGAAATAGTGAATTTAAACATACAGTCCACATTTTCGAGGTGCCAGCAGAATCAAGATTGTGACGAGTGCCAAACTCGTTTCGTATCCTGAATTCTTCCGGCATCATCTGAAATAAACTGCGAAAGTTACTTGAAGCATTTGAGGTTTGGATTTACCAGGACGACATTCCCATATTCCATTCCATCCTATCCTCCATTCTTAGATATTTATACTATTTAACTGATTCATAAGTTTGATATGATTTTTATGACAGATGTAAAAGTTCCAATATATTTATCTACCTACTGCCCCCCCCCTCCTCACCCTCACCGCAGAGCACGACTTTTTCTCTCAAAGAGAGTGGTTGTTCTGCTATGTGCTCGTTTTGATAAAGTTACTTGTTGCTAGTGTATTCGGTTGCTGTCATGCGTGTCGGTGTCGGCGGTTGTCACAATAGCGGTGTCGGCGTGTGCGTGCCGAAACCGCTATTGTGGATCACAATGTTTCATGTTGAACATCGAAGAAGGTTTCTGAAATTCGGGAGCTGTGACTACAGAAGAGAAAATCCAGGTGAATCGTGCTCCTGGTTAGCCCTGTCCCTATACCTCATTCTTATCATCCTAGCCCTTGTGTAAACAGCGATAATGATAATGGCGTCCATACACAACAAATTTAATTATTAAGGAAAACACATTCTTACTGTGAAGTTGTAATTATTCAGAACATAGGTCTGTGATATTTTAAATACTAAATTAATGTATTAATTATAAATATATTGCACTTCCCCGGATTGGAAATAGAGATCAAGGTTCGAATCCCGGTGACGCAAAAACAATATTTTTCGACAAAATTGATTTTATATGTATATATTTATAATTAATACATTAATTTAGTATTTAAAATTTAATTAAGTAGTACACGTGGATTGCGCAAAAATCTGCGTAATAAAGCGTATGCGTAGTAAATATATGTAGTCCACGTGTTATTTTAAGAAGACCGCGTGTACTCGAAGACGTTTGAACATAGCAATTTATTATTTGCTTTGTCCATGAGTCTTCCATTTGGCTGCTTGGCGTGGTAAAAATATTACTTTGTACATAGTGCATCCGTTTTAGATATATTTCATTATTTTATGTAATAATGCGTATCAATGATGTTTGGACATGTCCAGACTTGACAAAATATGGAAAGCAGTAATTCTCTGGTGTATTCTGTATTTTTATATGGTGCGATCTCGTGGATGTTAAAAGCGAGGGAGAGATGACGAATTGATTAATGTCTTTGAGATGCGATGTTGAAGATGCGTGTTGCGCATATCGTTGAAGTCTCCATTCTGCAGGGGAAGAACATCAACTCGGATAACATAGGCTCTCAACCATTTTCCCGAGACGAATACTTCTATTATTTGGACATCTTGCCAGAATATAAGAGGAAGATCCCCCAAACGTTGGACTGCAGAACTGACACTTCTCTGGTGACATCTTTCAGTTGCGCAGGATGTCGGAAAAGTGGAGGAGCATAGTCAAAAGGGCGGGGATTCATTGAGATTACGATCGTCAGTCGTGAGGTACCGACATGGACGATGAACCGATTCAAAATCTCGGTCTCCTCGACGAATAACAATAATGATAATGGCTTCTATAGATAACAAATTAAATTTAATAGTCCACGTTGACTGCGCAGAAATCTGCGCAGTAAAGCGTGCACGTAGCAATATAGTATGATAGTTACTTGATCTGCGTTTTTTTGATCATTTGACTGTTGGGCGCTGTAAAAATATTGTGATTAAATACTTCCATTGTTGGGGGGGTAGCTATGGTGTTTACACACTATCCGTTGTGTGTTGCATGTACGTTAGATATTCTCAATCAGCAATGGAACGCGCAAACACAGAACCTCTTGAATAATTCATGACGGCGCGGTCGAGCACCGCACAGCCCGAGCTCCTTGCGCCTTGATAACAGCAATTTCACATGTCTGCCAACAGAAGACAAGATAATTTCGCCGTCCGATTGCCCACACTGCAATTTTATCAAATATTGAAAGACAATAATAGCACTGGCGATGCCGCTGGAAAGGTGCTCAACTCGCAAAATGACAAAATGACAAAAAGTGACAAAATGAAAAGATACTGATGATATAATAAACAATAAGAGACTATGCCGTTCATTATTGATGGCAAAATTGTGAGCAGACGAGGCCCTGGAAGACGGAGAACATTCTGGCTTCAAGTCGCACCTTTTTCTTAATATTTTGAGAAAAAATTAACCTACGACAAAATGTTCACACATTATATAGGTTAATTTTTATTTTTATTTATTATCTTTGTTTTATTAACCAATTGAATTGAGTTTAAATACATAATTTGGAGATGTTCGAACAATAGTGGGTTTTCAGAATTTTCTAATTATTTGATAGAAAATAATCATGGTTTTGATAAAAAATTGGGATTGTTAATTTTTCATATAAACGGTGTAGGTCACAAATTAAGTAATTTGGAATCGTTGGAGATAAATAAAGCATGTAACACTAATCAGGAAATTGTAAACAGCCAACTAAATTTAACTACGAGTCCTATTCTAAAATGTTTTCCTAAAAATTATTCGACTAAATTTGTATTGAGCAGCAATTTGAGTTAGGTACTAAATTTATTTTTTAAATAATTGTTTTTTTTTTAAATTTTAAAAATAGATTCTGGTGAAGAAACAATGCTATATATTTTTGGTTAGTTATGACATCCTGAAGAAGAAAATGGTATTTTTCGAAACCGGTAGATGTATTTAAACTCAATTCAAGTGGTTAATAAAACAAAGAGAATAAATAAAAAATATGAATTTTAACCACAAAGTTAATATTGCTAATTTTAAAAGTATCATTATTTAAGTACTTGTAAAACATATTTGCTATTTCATTTTCTGTCCTATCTATGATAAACGACTATGGACGGACGTGACACTAGACACTAGTGTCAAGCGTGACATTTGGGCATACGTATTACGCGCACTGCTGTCGAACTCTCTTCTCACTCTCAGTTGCAACCTCTGGATGTCAGCATCAGCCAGCCCTTCGAGCGAGCAATTCGCAAGGAGTGGAACAAGTGGATGACGTGATGACGTGTGAAGATTCTGTGAGTGGGAGAGTATCAAAACAGAAGTCATTATGAAGTCGTTCAAGAAGACAGTAATTTCAAATATGCTAGATGGGACTGGAGATGATACAATTTACGAAGAAAGTGCCGTTTCAGACTTTTTTCAAAAAAATTTGTCCATAAATTTGGGGTGTAAAAATACGGTAATAACATATTTGCTAAAGCTCATTAATCACTAGAAGAAGAAGTGTTGTAAATCCCGTCGTGTCTTATTATCAAATATTGTATTAATATTATTTTTAAAAATCTATTGTATAAACCACCGTACGATAGCAATGTTACAATTGTATAAGATATTTCTTTATTTCAACGCTAAACATTTTATACATTTAATTAGGTTTTAGTTTTATAGTGCCTATCTCGCTAGAAAACTCTGTGTTGAGACAGGCAAAGTTCAGAATTAAAATAAAAATATATTAAATAAAAACTGATGATTCGTCCAACATTCGATATAATCTGTTACCTGGCGAACGACATTTAGATGAGAGTCCCAATAATAGGTCGACACATCTCTCTAATCAAAATTCACTGCTGGATGAAAGCCTCCCCAAGTATCTCTCATTTTCCTCTGTCCATTATCATTCGCTGCCTCATATTTCCGCAGGATTTTATGATTTCGCCGATACAGTGGTTTTTAGGGCGGTCGACGGCTTCTTGGTTCTCATCGAGTACCACTGGATGACTGCGCTCGTCCAATGATTGTCCCTTCTGACACTTCCATTTCATTTCCTTGGTGTATTCAATTGTGTCAACTACTCTCGTTTGTACTGGTGTCGCGGTCAAAGTTTTAGACTTCTCTTTTCTTGAGAGCACTAATATGCATTGTGTGAACACCTTGTTATAGACACAGCGAAAGATTTCTTTTGAAATTGTCAAATTCAAACGACACAAATACACTTCAGTCTATCTTATAATATGTAACGTATATTACAAACTTGTATTTTATTAAATTTGCCGAATAATTATATATTTACATTTTTATTACTGGATCAAAATCAATTTTCCGTCATAAAAAATGACTTATACCAACAATCTAAATTTAAAATGATCAATGATTAAATATATTTTGATTATATCGATCACCTTTCGGCAACCGTCCGACTGCACCTCGATATATATCAAAACCGGAATGACAAAAGATACGAACGAGAATTATACAGTAGGACTGTAATTGTGGGTGCTCGTCCGATGCATTGTCCTTATGGCCTATAATTGATTGGCTACCGGGAGATTCAAAATTCCTCCATCGAACGGTTTGAGGTGCCGAGGAAGATCCACCGGATTAAATAAATTAACAATATTTTTTTTTATCTATTTTATTAAATTGCATGTGCTAGTATGTTAATATTTTTCTACATCCGAAATTACTAAAGTACAAAACAAATCACTATTAGACCCAGGTACATACATTCAGACTGACTTTGAATTTAAGATCATAGAACAAGAACATAATAAAGAAGAGTATTTTTAGACACTATAAAAAATTCTAAATGTCAAACGCCAAACATGTTATCTTCAAAATGTAATTCTAGTAACACTTAGTTCCATACTATTTATAAATGATAGATGTATTATTCCATTTTTAAAAGCAACTAACTATATATTACAATTAATTCATAAAATCTTTGAGTGATATACTTTTAGAAATAAAACAACAGATTTATCTGTATATAAGTTCCAAATTTCAATTGAAATCAATTGTTGACATGGCGAAATGGTAACGCGTTTCTCCGTATAGGAAGATTTCTGAGTTTGCATCCCGGTGGGAACCGGATATTTTTCTGTTCAGGGGCTTAACTCTTAGATAGCACTCTTCCACCGCTCTTTGTCCTGCTCTGTCTCGATTTCTCGGGGCCACTGATAACGGTTCCATCTTTCTTCGCAGAGTAATTTAATTTGTTTCAAATTATTATTATTTAATTTAATATACATCATTAGATTGTTCGCATGGCCGACATCGAGCGGAGCCGCGACCCCCGCGGCCGCACCGCCCGCATTCTTCTCCAAGGGGGTAAATAATTAATGTTACGTGTTTTGGTATCCGCGCACAACCAACAGAGCCGAACCGGCAATTTGTGGAGAGAGGTAGAGGCACTTCGGACGGATTAAAAAATAAATAATCGAAACAAATTGAGATTCCACCAAGTTACGTACAAATTGCCCTTCAGCCGAGATAAAAACGGAGATTATAACATTCTTGTTAATTTAACACCGTCTAACTACCAGTGTGTGTTAACCAACGCTTTTAATCGATTGATTCACAGGTATTTTGATAATTATTACTTTCTGTTACCTATCTCGTCCGATCGCGTTTTTTTCTATTCACAAACATCGACGATGGCCTCGATGATAGCAAATATCTGTTATTGATTCGATGGAATCGTGAGTATTTACGATCTTCAAATGATGATGCAGTTATTGGATTAATCTTCTGGAAGCTTTTGGTGATGGTGGAATGAAACGAAGTACAGAAGATAACGGAGCATGAAGTACAAAGAGAGTCGATGGCGCTCGGTCTCAATCAACCATATAGGTTTCCCTCTGACTCACTGTTTGAGGAATGTCAACTTCTTGATATTCGACAACTCTATGTAAAAAGGCTGATACTGTATCTTCATTCCAATAAAGAACTTCATCAATATCCATCTCATAGTTACGTTGCGAGAGAAAAAAAGAATAGGATCACCATGAAGCCTAAAATGAAAACGTGCTTTGGTCAATCATTCCATGTGTTTCTGGCCCCCAAAGCCTATAACATTTTGCCGAGCAGTATGAAACAATTCTCGATGGACAATCTCAAACACCATCTTAGGAGCTGGTTATTGGGTGTTGGCAGAAAGGAAACTGAGCAAAGATTCATGGAAATGATCACATGAACAGGACATCATTTCTTTATATTCATTTTTCCTTTTGTATAGTGTTTCAATGATGGATATTTATGATTTAGATAAAAATAAAATAAATAAATAATTTCATATTTGTATGACTGACAACGGATGAACCTGTCTCCTTTAGTACAGACTTCGGTCTAGTTAAGGAGACAGTGAACATCACTTACATTATGAAGATTATTCACCTTTTTTATATACTTAAAGAATTGTTTATAATGAATAATATGTAAGAATGTAAATTAAATAAATATTTAATCTCTTAATCTCATCTCAATTAATCTCGGTCAAATATCATCGACATCCCTGAATGTAGATATCGCTAGTGTATGTCGTCAGCTTTAAAAACCTCCTTCGGCTGAGAGACAATTTTCTTTTCCAATACCCTTGAATCCAGTTAACCATTAACACCTACTGCCCGGCGGTGTGGGTCATTTCAGACCCACCCCAAGATTTCGGTATTTAACCGTTGTTTTGTGATATATATATATATATAATTTTAAATATGATTTAATAAAATTACATGATACATCGTAATCTTTCTCGTAAAAAATTTATGTTTTTATAAAAAATATTACGAATAATGTAGGTATTGTTTCATATGAGTCTTAAAAACTGTCTTGCGATACACTGCGCAGAAAAATTTACTATCATTGCTACAAGTATAAAACCAGACAAAGCCAGGTAGGCATGGCGCGCCAGAAAACTAACTTTCTATTATATTGGGGTTTCTTTCTGGGGGCGCCAGCAAAAAGATGTCAAGACAAATAACAATATAAACATATGTAAAATAACTTTACTGGATTACTAGCATGCAGAATGGTTGGAGTGGAGCTGCATCATTTGTATCTCTTATCCAAAAGGTTGACAATATACGATTTGGCGCAAGCGGTGACAGGCTATCACATTTTTCACATTTTTGTCAATAACTCATTATTATATTTTTACAAACACTAGGGTCAGATCTGACCCACCACCGCAGAGAACGTGTTAAGTTAATGGTGCTGCATGAATATGAAATTAAAAAATATAGCGGAGAAATAGTTGAAAGCAATCCAAGTATTCTCCGGACAATACTTGGAGTGGTTAAGGATAATCACTGATGGCGCGTCCTCACAAACGTTCCAACAATCAAATATTTCAGATGTGACGACTCCAGATCTTCCAGTAAGGTCTTTGAGAGAACGTCAACGGGAACTGGGACGCCCAAGAAGGAGAAGCCAGGCTGAGATGGTATGTAATTAGATCAGACAAACTGCATTAAGGATAACTACTGATAGAAGACAATAAAAAAGACCTCAAGCCACTTGGTGATCAAACATCGAAAAGGAATTTAAAGACAGTCGGAATACCAGAGTGTCATTACTAGGGCTTGCATCAGCGGTTTACCGGTAAATTGAGAAATTTACCTGTAAACTTTCCAATTTACCGGTAATTATTTTACCCCAAATCAAGGATAGATACAGGTATATTATAACGAAAGTTTATTGTAAATATGTCTTTTTTAAATATGAATTAAATATATTAATTAGAAAGATATACATATAAAATCAATCTTATCGAAAAATATTGTTGTTGCGCCACCGGGATTCGATCCTGGATCTCTTTCCAATCCGGGAAAGGTGTATTATCCAACTATGCTACAGCACAATATTTTTAGCGACAAATTTTCGAATCTATGTTACCTTTTTGATATTAATACATTTAATCGTTCCATTATTTGAAATATCACAGAGCTATGTTCTGAATAATTACAACTTCACAATAAGAATGAGTTCTCCTAATATCTTTTTTTAATTTTTATAGCAGTATATATATATATACACAATATAAAAATAAAATAAATAAATATACATACAATATGTAGTATATATACAATATACATATCAATAAAAACATTCAGTTGTAATATTACGAATTTATTGATCTTGAGTATCTAAAGTATGTATCCATACACCATACACTAACAAGTTAACAATATTATCTCCTCACAGATAAGTAAAGCAAATATTATGCAGACGTAATTCAAATTAATCACATTTACATATATACGTATATTTATATGACATTTTTCATTTGAAACATATTTTAAATTATGTAGGTTTTAATCTAGGATACCGTTTTTAGTAACGGTAGCCACATACAGCTATACTTTAATAATCTAACCTACGTTTATTTTTTTTACCGGTAAATAACCGGTAAACCGATGATGGGAAGAATCATTTACCGTGTGTTCTTGGACATATTCAAATATTGCCAATATAATTTTTAATTTTCTCTACAGTTGATACCTTGAACTATTAATTATTATTATTACTATTATTAACTAGCTAATACTACTCTCAAATACATATATAAATACAAACAGACACTACAACAACTCAAAACATAACTTCCACACGGACAAATACAAATAACCTACAAACCCTAAGACCACATATTACATTCGGTAAAAGGAACTACAAATATTTTGGACCTAAAATATTTAATAGAATGCTAAAAGAATTGTCCCAAGAACATGAAACTATATATTAAAACTTGGATTCGTAATATGGGTAGAGCCAGTATTGGTGCACTCACCTAAACATATTGACTCGTACCTATATTAATTATTCCTACAAAGTGATCCAAAAATTAAGTCCATTTTAAAATTGTTCTTCATATACACCTTTTACATAGTAATAAATGTAATTTAATCTACTTGTAATTCTAATTAATTGAACAATTGCTAGTAAACTATGCCCGTCTCGACACAGAATTTTCTAGCGGGACGGGCACAGTTCAAACAGATTTTTACATAGTATTATATAGTTACTAATAAAATAAATAAATAAATTTAATATCCTGCTATTTAGGAAGTTTATCTTGACGTATTATCGTGATTTTTTTTTAAATTTATTTAGCTGAATTTATAAAGCAATATATTATATGCAAAGGTACAATGTGTCTGAAATATGTAAGGTTTTTTTATGTTTAACAAATATTTCTTAAACATTTTGCAAGAATTTAAAAGCTCTCCAAAAATATCCCATGTTATTATTGCATGAATATTCATCACATTGAATGGCATGGACTGTATCGTGTTAATAACTTGTTTGTACCGACCGTGTATATTGTTAATTTATATTTTGTGAATGAATGATATTATGAATGGGTCTGAGGTGATTGACTGCTGGATAATGTAGTTTGGAATTCGTTTTGTTTTTCATTATAATCGGTTTCGAAAGAGTTTTTTTTTATATACCTTCAAATTATGACGAGTTTACGAAGAATACACGTAGTTATATGTATATAAATATATTTTTGCTGTTAGCTCTTGGTTGGACTTCCGTAGCACTTGAGCTTTGACACCACACTTGAGATGATGTCCTTCCACCTGTAGGCTTCTTGGAGGCCGATATCTCATCAGGACGCGAGGGCATGATCTTTTAATTCGGCTTTGATCTAACCGTTCTATTATTCCCGTTCGTATGGCAACATAGCCGAAGTAATTCAGATATAATAATTCAAATATGTAGGACGTTTTCTCTGATGGTTTTTTCATGGTGTTCTTGACGATTTTCCTAGTATTCGACATTCGACATTTTATAAAAGTTATAATTTGTCGGTTGAGTTCAATTATTTATTGTAAAATCAAATATTACAACAAATAATACATGCATCATAGAGACGAAGCTATTTTTTATTAATGGAAAAATATCAAAGTATGGGTAATTACAAGCAGCATGCTATAATGTGTTAAAAACATTAACACAAAGAATATTGATTTAAGCAATTTCAAAATAATTATAATATCATCAGTGACATCTATGCTGTTTAAGGCAAATGAATATCAAATTATGTCCTTAGATGGCGATAGTGTAATTGTACTAATTACTCGAAGTGTTTCCACATAGTAGCACATATACAACTTCCAAAAATTTGATTGATATGGAGATTAATTAATGGGTGAGAATGGTGAACGTTGCATTTGAATAAAGTGATCACTTAAGTCAGTCGAAGATAGGTCGTAAGCCCTGTAATTACCCATACTTCTATATATTTTCCATTTATAAAATTAATAATTGAACAAAACTGCCAATATATAACTTTTATAATAGATAGTTCCAAGGATCTATGGTGATTTTAGGTATACATAGATATACATATATATATATATATACTGAGAGTCGTCTACAAACTACAACTCAGATTGTCTTGAGTCAAAAATCTCATTCGCGGACATGGGCCATTACGAGCTGACTAGGCGGTGAGCTCAGGGTACAGTTAAAGACATATAAATCACCGCACCAGTTGACTCCGAGTTCGACTACGGTTTTTTACAGTCTGAAATATTACAAAACCTCATCAATCCACCGGAGATGACTGATGAATGGTAAACAAGGATCCGTGAGCTGCTCGGATGAGGAATGGACGTGGAACCGATTTGAATATTGAAAAAACTGCCTTCAAATGATGGATCTAGACTTAGTCGAGCCTTAACACCAAAAATACTTTTTACATATTTTATTTGAAATTTTTAAAACATTTTAATTAGTGATAGTAATCCGGTACGTGACTGTGATTGTACCACTGATTGGTAATTGAGATTTAACAATGATTTTTAAGTAAGATTTAACTGTTGGAGGCTTACTTTTAGTTTAGAATTAGGTTAATTAATTATCAATCACAGTCACAATCACGATTAAAATAACGGTTTAAATAACGATTTAACCATCACTAATTGTGATACTTGTACTTGAAACACTACGCGTTTTGTTTTTAAGGTATATATATATATATATATATATATATATATATAAAATGAACGCAAAATATATATTAAGGAGAACACATTCTTATTGTGAAGTTGAATAATTATTCAGAACATAGCTCTGTGATGTTTTTAAATACTAATTTAATATATTAATTTTAAATATATACATATAAAATAAATTTTGTCGAAAAATATTTTTTTTGCGCTACCGGAATACGAACCTGGATCTCTATTTCCAATCCGGAGAAGTACACTACCAATTGTGTTATAGCGCCAGTATTTTTCATGACAAATTTTCGAACCTATGTTACACTTTTTCAAATTAATACATCTGTCGTTCCATTATTTGAAAGCCATCCCGGTAGCGCGAAAACAATATTTTTCAACAAAATTGATTTTATATGTATGTATTTATAATTAATACATAAAATAAGTATTTGCAAATGATATATATTATTTTTTACTAATATATCCAAAGAACACACAATTACTGGATTTTTACCTACAAAGGCACTGTTATTAAATAAATATCAGATATCTCATAGAGACGAAGCTATTTTAATATAATTTATATCCAAATTTGATAAAATGCATTTATTTAAATCTAATTAAAAACAATTTACTTTGTTTAAACACCACTTTATTTTTCCTAATTCCAACCGGTTTCGGAACCGCCGTTCCTTCTTCAGGGTGTATATAACAAGTTTAATATTTGTTAAAAACATAATCTATCGATATAGTGAAATGTTAACACGTTTCTCAACATAGGAATAGTTATATATATATATATATATAAAATCTATTCATCGAAAAAATATTTTGGTTGTTACCAAGTTACGAACTCGGAACTATTCCTATGTTGAGAAACGTGTTAACATTTTATATATATATATATATATATATATATATATATATATATATATATATATATATGAGCTCCTTCTGCAACAACACTGTATATCGGTTTTTACAAATGTTGACAAATAGACTGAGCGCCATTTTGGACGATGTGGTGTCGTTGCAGGGAAGCTTACTTATAAAATATGTGTATGTTACATGGTTGTTTAATGTGCCATTGGACGCCCGAGATGATATACAACGTTGCCCAAAAACGATATACAGTATTGTTGCAGGGATGGTCTCATATCTAGATTCCCAAAAAAAAAAAAATTCACGAATAAAAAATGTGAATACATCTTCTGACCAAATTTTTTTTTAACAAAACACAAGTCTCTCCAATGGCATCCTTGACGATCTTGCTATTGGTGACGCCGCTGATAATATTGATTGTGGTCTTCTTGCTGGAGTTCTTGATGCTCCTTTCGACGGGTTCCTCGATCGTCCCGCCGATGTGGCTCTTCCTGACGGTGTGCTCGATGGATATTAATGACCGCTCTATTAATCTCACGCCCGCGGGTCTTTTTAACGACATTTTTTATTTTTTTATTTTTTATTTCTAATTTAGTATCCAGTTGACCCGTGTGCTTGAAACAATAAAAAAATGACCGGCGGCGAACGAGCCGTGAGGCCTCGGAGAGAGGCCGGCGCATTTCATCCGACCAATCAAATTTACATAAAAACGACAATAAATTTCAAATTCCGACAATCGTATTCCAATTTCAAATCACGGACCGCGTTCCAGATTCCAGATGAAGATCCCCGTGTTATCATTATATTGCAACCGTGCAACCCTTTCCCTGCTCGGACAGTTCGAGAGTGGAAATTGCGGTGTTGCTATGTGCCATTGCTTTAGAATTTTAATTAACATAACATATATATATTTCAATAGAGTCGAGATGAAGGCGGTGGTCACTAGCACTTCCGTTCAGGTGCACTTTGGTCGTCATTCAAAAACATTTAAATAAGGCTTTAGAGACTTTGTGGTTAATGTTTGTGTGGAATCGTTAGGGTCACTAATGAGGATTATTTGTGTTAAATAGATTTATGCGGTGAGAATATCTCCTCGCTTTTCTCGTACGTATATGAAATGTTAAGAATTATCGTGATTTAGTGTTTGCGTGTACAGCTAGAGCGGGTAAATTATCGCAATGAAACGTTTATACGAGTATACAGATTTAATTTGAACATGTTTATTATATTACAGTACATATTATATACATTACAGTATATTATGTATCCGAGGAGCTGACTAGGAGAAGAGTGATCGGATCTACGCTTCCTCGTACTGGTTGCGGCACGACGTATTGTTGTCTGGTTTGGTGGGTAACAGTCGGACTGTCATTATGCAGCCATAAGGCTTTAATAATAAATTAAGAACTTTTCAACTTATTTTACATGTATGACAGAATAAGCTAAAGACTTGGTGAAGAATCTACCGCTTAAAAAATATAATATCGATATGTATTATCGAATAGTACGTCGCTATTAACCCTTCTCAAACCGTGCAGTAACGCAGCTCTAGGCTTCCTCGTACTGGTTGCGGCACGACGTATTGTTGTCTGGTTTGGTGGCTACCAGTCGGACTGTCATTATGCGGCCATAAGGGTTTACTTTTCAACTTATTTCACATGTATGACAGAATAAGCTAAAGACTTGATGAAGAACCTACCGCTTAAAAAATATAATATCGATATGTATTATCGAATAGTACGTCGCTATTAACCCTTCCCAAACCATGCAGTAACACAGGTCTACCGCTCTAATTAAATCTGTAATATTTCGGTAAATAGTTGATTTGAAGGAAAATATTTACGCTTAGAAATGACTAGTGAAAAATAAGTGAATCCTACAAAAATAATTATTTTTAATTCATTCCGTTGTAAAATAAAAACGTTGATAAAAATACCATTTGTGGCAAGACAGAAATAAATCACACATTAATTTCACAGTGATAGGTAAAAACGAAGGTTGTATTATACAATGCAACCTCCGAATTATAATATTACATATTTTTTTATATTTAATGTTCAATACTTAATTATGGCATTAACCATTTTTTCACATTTTAAAGGCTAACATAATTCTAATTTCATACGGTATTACGTATACGGAGTAATTAATAATTTTTATAATTGCGATTTTAAAATATTTGCACAATTAAAACGAATTTGATTAGTTACTTAGAAAAATATACAGAATCTTATACTATATGAAAAATGTACAGTTACCACAGGGACTCGAACCCGGAACCTTGTCTTGAAAGGAGAAACAAGTTACCTCACTATGTTAAACATCATTTTTATTTTTTTAGTGTATACTTAAGTATTTACATTTAATGTAAATAATATTAAAGATCAGAATATGATAACCGTTAAGCAGAAAATATATTTCTTCGTAATAGTATTTATTTATAAAATATTCGCTAAGAAAATATCAGCAGAATTTATATGAAAAATTGATACAAATCAGCACGAGCACGAACATTATACAAAAGAAAACGATAGAGATCTGCCATTCAGGAAGAATGCCAGATCTCACAAATCAGTGACGTACAGTGCGACGAAGATTTTTAATGAAATACTAGAAAACATTAGAAAGGAGGAGAAACTACATAGACTCAAAATGAAACTAAACAAATATGTGAAGTTGTAGTAAAAAGAAACGATTTGGATTTTGTTCATATTAAAACATAAATAAAAATACTTATTTATGCGCTATATTATGAATAAATAAATATACCCCTTTTTAACTAATCTTTAATTGTAAATTTCAGTCATTTCTCCTCCATTTTTACATCATCTGGCAATTCATTGTAAGTCTTCATCGCACTAATTTCTGAAATTTAGCCTTCTTATTCTCTTATTCTATCTTGTCATCAGTCGGGGACACTGAAGTCAAATTTTATTTTGGCAGCTGTGCGGTATCGCCCTGTCATATATTCGGGGCGTTATCGAACAGCTGCCTAGTAGCATTAAAAAAATGCCAACGAGGGGACGTATTAGTAGGACTTATTAATACACTTATTGCATCGGTCCTGGGTAAGCGGTGTATTATTAATCGACTGCGTAAAATGTGTATATATTATTTGCTAATTATTGAGAAACTATAACTGTGAGGTTGATAATTAAATACTTGCATGTGCATAAATATAACATAAATAAATAACATTATAAAATATCTTACGTAATAAGTACTCCTTTTATAAAGTAAATTGTTACTAATGGCACTTAGTGCGTGTGTAATTTCCAGTCCACCGATATGTCTGTATGACCGGAATGGTGGGGCGTGGTTGGGCGAAGGTAACAATTTATTAATTCCGAAAATAAATTGGGGCTACCACTTTTCTCGGTGGGCAATAGAATCTCAAGAATTTCTAGAATGCTCCACGCTCGTTAATCCTTGCATATATTATGATGACCACAAATAATGTGCTCCAGATATTTCAAAGGTCTGTTTTGGGCCCAATCATCTCAATTAGTGTGCTCGATCCGTTGTTTTATCTTCTGATCATGGAATGTTGCCAAGCACTACTCACCACCATCTTGACAAAGTAAATAAATATAAAAACATCTTGTAATAAATCGATCTCAACCTTAGATTACGTATATATATATATATATATATACATATTGTGACATTACAAAATAGGGTCACGTTCGAAATTGCCCCGTCACTTGTTTTAAAGCCTCGTAATCACAAATTATTGCCCTTATGTTGGTATCGCAATCTGTTTTGATGGTTATAAAAACGGTTTTTACTCTCGCAATATATATTTATTTCATTTCTTTTTTAAATAGAGATGCGCAGACGGAATACGTGTCACATCCCCTGAGGGTCCCACCCTATCCCGGAATCGTTTTGAGAGTTGTTTAATCTTTGATTTCACTCAACAAAGCAACGCGTGCAATAATTTACTAATAATTTAATTTAATATATTACGTGCTTAATTTAATATATTTTAAAGTTAGATCAGTTAGTTATGCCCCGGCAGTTAGTTACTTCACAGTCAAATACTTTATTTTTCTTTATTATATGTCACAATTATTATATTTTGTCCTTATTACGTTTGGTCATTAAGGGCGAGTTTTCATTTTTCCAGTTTGAAATTACACACGAATTAGATATGCTTTCAAGATGACGCTAATAGTTTAAATTATTATAAGTATCAGATAAATAATTAATGACGTTATTTGTTAAGTAAATCATGCGAGAGAGGAAGTTTTGAATGGAAAGAGACGACAATAAAATTATTGATTTTCTCGCATTCGATTCAAGGATCAAACATAACTAGTGGTAGAATAATTTTCCACCTTTATTCATATTGATATATGGAATGAAATAAAAATATGTGTTGTCATTTAAATTATTCAATAGAAAATTAAATCGTTAGGTATGAATATATTTATAAAATTATAAAAAAATATATTTCGTTAATGTAATACTTTACCAAAATTAAGATAATTTTGTAGCACGCGGAAAATGCATCTAATCGGCGCGGTCTTTCTTATAATGCTTGTATTGTTTTAATTATAGCAAATAACATTCAGTATATTAGTTATAAATTAGTATAAAAGTCCTATCTAAGTAATAGTTTTAAAAAAAGTCAAATCTATTGTATAATTTCTGATATAAATGAATAATAAAAACCCACAGTTTCGTAAAATACGCGAAAATTTGCATTACCATTGAAAGTAGTCCTTAACTGAGTACAATATGTCTCAGTCTTACTATTTTCAAACTAACCGAAACGCATGTGCTATGAAAATAGTACTAACTTGATGACCTTCCGGAACGAGGCTCAATCCCCGACCACAATATCACTGGGCGAGTATCATAACCACTAAACCACACGTCAATAAAAAGGCGACTTGAAGCATTTGAGATGTGGATTTCTACTGCATTCAGTGTACTTTCGCTCCATGCATAATTAGTACCAGGACTCCATTGTGAACCGCTAATCTTGTCTCGTTAGCTATTTGAAAATGAAATAGCACACTGTATTTATAAGTTTTAAATTTTTCGTAATTTTATATGGTTAAATATAGTATCGCAATTTCTCGACAAGGAATATCCGTTTGATATTTTTTTGATGTACAGATTTTTTTGTATATTTTTCTAATCGATTCATTTTGGGTATATTAAAGACGTCATTGGTCTAATGTTCTTCTTCTTGTTTTTCTGAAACAAAAGCAACCTACGAAATCACACGTTCGTGTTTCGTCTAACGTGTCTGACTGTCGAATACCTTCAGCATCACGCGATCGTCGCAAAGGGAATGTTGCAGTCAACTTTGTGCTCAATTTTATTGAGAAATTTCACATTCTAATGCCGCTGTACTGAGTCATCGGGCTTGTTTGATATGAGAAAATCATCGAAATCAATTTGTACAAATAAATACAACTGGTATAATTTATTTATTTATACATTTATACGGTGCGGTGTACCATTATAAAAAATGTCATAAAAACACGAATACGCTAATAAAATATTTTTTTTAAACATGCGTGGCAAATATAATTTAAAGAAAATTGTATAAATAATTCATTACATGAACTAAACATAAATACTATAAATATTTTTTATTATTTGTAAATAGAAAATTCAATTCCTAAAAATAACGTACGTATCAATAAAAATACATAGAAACGTGTATATATCAAATGTAGCGAAAATAAAATATAAGACTCATTTTTTAAATGGAAACTTAATTTTAAATTTCAAAAATAAATAATTTAATTATCCTTAATGATTAGAAATGTTGCACATAAGAGAATTCATGGAAATGAATGTGCTGATAAACTGGCCAAGGAGGCCACTCTTTCCGGAGTTTTCCCTCATCAATTCCATGTCCCGATGTATGACAGACTTAATATGGTAAAAAAAACGTACGATTTCTATCTGGACTGCACAATGGATGGATCAAAATAATCAAGAGTAATCGGCTTAAAATAATTCAAAGATCTATTCCCCGCACTCCCTGGTTCTCCAAAAGGAAAGTCTCCAAAAGAACAATATCAAATATCTGTAGAATGAGAATTGGGCATTGCCAGGTAGCCTCACATTTATTCAGATTTAACTTAATAGATTCCCTAATATATGAGTGTGGTGCCGAGGAGGAAACTCTTGACCGTATATTTTTTGCATGTTCATAGCGGACCACAGGTTTTTTTTACAATAATCTCGTCAATGGTAATTTTCAACTCCCGGTTAACTTGTGTCATCTTCTTTTTCTTAACTCGCCCCATTTAATCTTGTAATATAATATTTCCTATTTTATAATATTATTGTACTATTTTCTATAAAATAAAGTTTTAACTTCAAATCATTCTTAAAGGGATTGGATTGCCTATTTAAAAGAAGAAGATTCCAAATGTATAATGTAAATATATTTTTTTAAATGACAGTATATAACCGTGTAACTTGTAATGGTCTCCAATTATTTCTGCTGATCTGCCAGTTATAAACATATATGTAAGATTTTTTTTGTATTTAGATAGTGTTATATAAAAAAACTGTTCATTTTTTAAAGAGAACAAATTAAATACCAGACTTGGAGTAAAACTAATGTTATTTTTAAAATGTAAAAATTATAAATAGGACAGAGACATGTATCATACATTGCTCCTGGACTGTATATAACCAACTGCTAAAATCAACTAAATTAACAGAAAATATAAATGTGTACAAAAAAGAGGTTCTAAAATGGCTTAAAGGTATTTAAAATAACTAAATAATTATGTGTTTAACATCTTTCTGATTCCCAAGTTCTGATCTGATCATTCCTCAACATTTTTTATATTTTATAATTAATTTTCACATTGTATTATAGATTTTGATGTTGTTTTATAGAAATGTCGGTAGCCATCCCCATAATTCAAGATGTTTCTTATTTTATGGTGCAAGTTCCACTGTTGTACTATGTATTCAAATGTAAATCAAATTAATTAATCAAATATATATATGTATATTCGATACACCAGCGATATCTGCATAATTGTTACCTAAGTTTTGTATTCTGTGTAATAGAGAATTAAACTGAGCAATCGTTATAGTATTGTTACAGTAGTATCGTGTTTTAAACTTGCCTATATATTTATTAAATTGATTAGTTTTATATAATATAATTGTATTAATCCACGGTTTGAGATACGATGAGATAAAAGAGAAAAGATATGGCTAAAAACTGGAACCCTTCCAAGGAAATTAAATGTCGTGTAGAGCAAACCCAAGCTGCGTTCTTCAGCATGATCTATTTGCGAATGAGAATGATTCGATGCTATGTGTTCCCTGTATTTGTATATGGAATGGAATCATGGACACTGAAACAATACTAAATCGACTTGTGGATGTACAGACGGCTTCTAATAATAAATAATAACTGACGAACAGAACATTCATGGTCAATGGAATGACATTTGACGTACAACGAGCGTAAAGTGAGGCGTGTAATCTATGAGACTTTATGGATTGTAAAGTGTACATATAGAAAAGTATTTGAAACATTAGTTGCGGGACGAGGGGCATTAAACACACATTTTTGGTGGAAACATAAATACGCAACAGTAAAAGTATTCACCCTTCGAAAATTAAATCTTTGTGTAAACAAGACGTATTTTTTACATTAATGCATATTATATTATCAGCGTTTAAATTTTCGTTCTAATCGAGTCATATATATAAAAAAAGTCGCGGAGATATTTTAATGCGAATATATAATCAATTTTATCGAAAAATAGATTTTTGTTGCTACCTGGATTCGAACCTAGATCTCTTTCCAATCCGGGGAAGGTGCATTATCCAACTATTCTACAGCAGACAGTACCTTTGCCGAATTTTAAAATTTTCTAAACTATACATTACATTTTTTCAAATTGATACATTAACTGTTCCATTATTTGAAAGACATCTATGACCATCTGTTCTGAATAATTACAACTTCACAATAAGAATGTGTTCTCCTTAATAATATATAAGTTGTATCAAAAATGAATTGTTTAATTCTGGCGTCTGCTATCGGTTTACTCAAAGGTATTTGAGATTCCGTAAAAACAAAGTAGATGGCTTGGAACAGAACTAATGGAACGGTAAATATATTAATTTGAAAAGTTTAAAATATGGGTTTGGAAATTTGTCGTCAAAAATACTGTCTGCTGTAGCATAGTTGGATAATACACCTTCACCGGATTGGAAAGAGATCCAAGTTCGAATACCTGTAGCAACAACAATATTTTTCGATATATGTATATCTTTCTAATTAATACATTTAATTAGTATTTAAAATATCACAGACTTATGTTCTGAATAATTACAACTTCACAATAAGAATGTGTTCTCCTTAATAATGAAAATATTTAAATAAGGAATTTGCGTTAGTTCATTTCTATGTATTTGGTAGTCTGTGGTAACTTCGGAATAAAATCAATTTGACACTTCTTCGTTCTATTTTCGAATTGTGTCAAAGACACACTAGAGTGATTTAAGATTATATTTTTATTTATAATAAAAATATTTTTATGATTAATCTCACATTGACTTGATGAAGAATAAGATAGTTTAATTATAAATTAAAACTTCTGAAATTCATCAAAAAAAAAAAATTTTTTTTGTACGGATCTCTTGATAATATACAGCGTGATTTTTAATAATATATCTGTAAAAAAATGTAGCCAAATTAATCGACTTTATCAAAAAGGCACCACGAGGCATAGATCATCAAAATCCATACATCAGGCAGCGGACAGGGAAGAGAATCGACCTGTCTAAAGCCTCCATTATTTATGCTCCTATTCGAATTTCAAACTCGGAATTTTCGAACGCGTATTTCATAAGTCGAACGTATTTCGATTTTTAATTAAAAATAATTCTCGACGGTTCTTAATAATTTATTTAAAATTCAGATGCAGTGTAATAATTCACAATTTACTGAATTTTCAAAATGTCTTCGATCATGTTTTCAAATACATCAAATGGTTAATTGCATAAAAATTTATCTACAAATTTTCAACTTGCTTACTTACTTACCATCACGCCGTTTTTCAAAGAGGATAGAGCGCCACACTCATCTGTCCTGACACACAATTCTCGCCATATTCACATTCATACACCTTCTCATACAAGCTCGACGATTATTGAGGCTTCTAACAGGACCATCTGGTTTACCCGGTCGTGCCAAGTCTTTCGCGGCCGTCCTCTACTTCTGGTGCCGTCAACACTTGCGTCATATATTTCTTACCATTCTCTTTTCATTCATCCGTTTCGTGTGACCAAATCTTGCTAATCTTACTCACTATACTAAGATCAGCTTCACATTCTTTCCTTATTTCTACATTATTTACTCCACATATACGCCTGAGTAATCTCATTTCCACTACATTCAGTCTACTTTCGTTCCTCTTCTGCCAAGTCCAGGCCTCACTTCCATACATCAGTCTCGGTACCAGGACTCCACTGTGAACCACTATTCTTGCTTCAGTTGACAAGTTCCTATTATCTATAATTCCATTCAAAGCGCCGTTCACTTTATTCCCTGCAGTCACCCTCCTTTCGATATCTTTCTCTGTCATTCCATTTCTATCGAACATACTTTCCAAATACACAAACTCATCTACTTCTTCCAAACATTCATTACCTCTATGTATTTAGCACGGTGTCTTGCTTTCCTCCTTCTCGAATGCCATCACTTTCAACTTGTCGACATTCATAATAAGGTCGTTTTCCTAGCATACATCATACATTCTACTCACTAGCCTCCTTAATTCTGTAACTCTGTAATTCAATTATTCCAGCTAGAAGGAAATAAGTTAATTTCAAGATTGATAATTAAGTTTAACCTAACTAAATGTAATAATATTATACATTATTTAAATGTTACTTATTAGAGTATTTTAAATTCATTCCACTATTTTTTTAATAATTATAATTACATTTTATTAGGAGAACACATTCTTATTGTGGAGTTGTAATTATTCAGAACATAGCTCTGTGATATTTTAAATACTAATTAAATATATTAATTAGAAAGACATACAAACAAAATCAAGTTTATCGAAAAATATTGTTGTTGCGCCACCGAGATTCGAACCTGGATCTCTTTCCAAACCGGGGGGAAGATGCATTATCCAACTATGCTACAGCGATATTATTTTTGACGACAAATTTTCAAATTAATACATCTATCGTTCCACTATTTGAAAGTCACGTTGTTTTTACGGAATCACAAATACCTTTGAGTAAACCGATAGCAGACGCCAGAATTAACAATTCATTTTTATAAAATTTTTGGACACATTGATACAACTTATATATTATTAGGAAAACACATTTTTATTGTGAAGTTGTAATTATTTCAAACATAGGGCTGTGATAATTTATCTAAAATTTTGACGAAAATTTGTCGCTGTAGCATAGTTCGATCCAGGTTCGAATCCCGACGGCGCAACAACAATATTTTTCGATAAAATTGATTTCATGTGCATATCTTTCTAATTAATATTTAAAATTACGTTTTGTATTTTTTCGTCTTTTCTTTAGACACAATTTTTACTTTTCAATATGAGTATTTGTTAAATTTAATATTATTGTTTTTATTTTCACCGCGTTTCTTCTTTATATTTTTTCTTTGTTAATTATTTTTGTTTGGTAGTTTTACTATCAGCTGTTTTACTGCACTATTACTGTTTTAATAAGGCTGTCATTTAAACGGTCAGCATATAATATTGAGGTTTTGGTCAGCTCTGAAATGTGTTCTGCCGGCAAATATAGTCAGTTGAGCCGGCACTCGTGGTCAGCAAAGTAGAACAAGATTGATCAGCAAATAATGTCATACTAGGCAGCTCTTAAGTTATCCGAACCTAACATATGGATAATTATTAAAATTTAATAAAAATTAATTGTTAATTCTGGCATCTGCTATCGGTTTATTAAAAGGTATTTGAGATTCCGTTAAAATAATGTAGATGGCTTTCAAATAATGGAACGACAGGTGTATTAATTTGAAAAAGTGTAACATTTAGGTTCGAAAATTTGTCGTCAAAAATAATTGGAAAGAGATCCAGGTTCGAATACCGGTAGTAAAAACAATATTTTTCGATAAAATTGTTTTTATATGTACATCTTTCTAATTAATACATTTAATTAGAATTTTTAATAATTGTTTTGTTTCTTTCTTTTAATGATACTGCGTATCATATATACACGTAAATAAATAAATAAGCAAACCAAATTTCAACATATATTATCATTCTTATTAGCCATTATCATTCATTCCCGGGTGTAGGACTCCCCAAAAATTTCTTGTGATCTGGAAGACGGCAGGTAGGAGAGTGACGCCTTCTCGATGGTTGCCTTATTGTCGCGTGTTGACTGACGTCGGTGCCAGAAGTGTTTATGGCTATTTATTTATTTATTTAATTCATACATAAGCATTCCTATATATACTCTAACATAAATAAGATTAAAGTCTTTTCTTTTATTAAAACTTATCTTTTACATATTTGGTCAGTTTCATTTTAAATTTATTCAATTTCTGCTTCTTTCTTATGTTTTCTGGCATTTTATTAAAAAATTTCATCGCACTGTACATCATCGATTTCTGAGATTTGTCCTTCTTCCTGAATAGCAGTCTCAGTCTATCCCTTCCTCTTGTACGATGCTCGTGCTCATGTTGATTTGCATCAATTTTTCGTGTGAATTCCGCTGATATTTTCTTATTGATGATTTTGTAAATAAATACCATTGTATTAAAATATATTTTCTGCTTAAAGGTCACCATATTCAGATCTTGTATTTTGCGATAAATTCAATTTTTAATCTATTAAGATTCCCAGATATTTTATTTCAGTCCCTTCCTTCAGACTTTCACCATCTATGATAATTTTTGGCGGGATTGGTATTTTTTTATTTTTAATGTTTACGACACGAGCCGTAAAACGTTGTGATTAACACACCTAATATATGACAATAAATTAATGAAATAAAAATATTTTATGTATAGTTTTACATGTCGATGCATTGATAATTCCTAATTACCTAATTTAAATTAACATTTTAACCTTTACCATACCATGATATAAAATACCCGAACACAGCCATGTTGTCAACTCGTGTCACCGTAAATAACTTTTAGAAGAAATGTTTTTATTAGGTTAAAAGGCTTTAATGGCACGTATTCACTCCAAATATTAAGCATACAATTTTGAAAAATAATTAATAACATAATTAAGTCGTATACAATGTGTCCTTTCTTCTTATCTCTCTTCATTTAATTAGTGAGAAAGAGACAATTATATTTTTACGTTTGTTGTTCTTTACACTGTGAAAATAGTGTGTGCTCTCTGTCTTTCATATCACAAATTGTATTTTTACCAACGTATTAATTTTACAACGGATTGAATGGAAAAAATAATTGTTTTTGTACGATTCCCTTTTCATAATTGGTTTTTCACTAGTCATTCCTAAGTGCTTATATCTTCTTCAGGATTATCTAAAATATACATTTTATGTTGCATATATTTACCGATATATTACAGGTTTAATTATGAAGATAGACCTGTGTTACTACATGGTTTGGGAAGGGTTAAACATTTGATCTCTTATCTCAGTATGTCAGTAAAGTTCGGGATATATCACGTGTTCGACTCTACTGTCTCATACGCCTTCTTGAGACGAGTCTCGAAGACAACTAACATAGATGCACCACAAGGAAACTCTGATTGCTTAAACGAAGAAATGAACCAGTTAAGTTAATATTTTTAAATTCTTACCGAGAAAATATGAGTTAAGTAAAACATGATTTGACACCAAAATTGGCCCACTTTAATTTAAAAAAAATAATAATAACGATAATATTTCGATTCGGGGATTGAAAGATTTATGGCCAAAATATTAGTTAATAAACACACGGGCAAATTACCCTAATCTCGATTTAAGTATTGTTTAAGGTTTTTATCGTGAAATGGTCGCAGTCCCGGCTGGAATGCGGACCCTCGACCGGCCGGGCAGCAAATTATAAAGCAATCATAACCCATAATTCATAACACACTAGATTTTTGATGTGCCATAAATTGGGGTGCACCAGGTACCATTTGACAGGCGGGCACTTTAAGGGTTATATCAAAAAATTTGACAGCAATCTCGGGAGATTCATTATGACTGGCGGTATTATTCCGTTTGACAGATGGGACGATGTGTGAAAAAAAATTTTCGGAAAATTATTCCATGGTCATTTTTTTTTTTGTATGATTATTTTTTTATTTGAGTTCACCCTATCCCCCCCATCACTGACGACCCTTAAAAATTGTAACAGAATAAACTCTGTCATGTTTTTAAAAAATATGTGACGAAAAAGTTACCAAACAAACACGTCATACGCGTTACTACACATTTTATTCAGTGCTCATTAACCCATCCTCTCCGGTGATATTGCCTCTAATTATATTAATATCTCTGTAAATATACTAAATACAGAGTTCACATTTTAGGTATTCCTCCGTAATATAAATATGTATTGGATATAATAATTACAATATATAAGTATTTACCATACGCAACAATAAAAAATGTTTTCTCGAAGAATCTGACGTGAATTTGTCAATACGTGTATGTGTACGTGCGGAGAGGTACGCGGGGCGCGGGGTGCCGGATGCGATCACTTAGTGGTAGAGCGCGTATTGGCCGAATTAGACGTGTCTTATGCCTCTTTGTACTGTCGTTCAGTATGACCGATGTTTTTTCTTATTCTTAGCACTTACAGCACCGGAGTGCGTGTTATTTTGTTAGCACCGTATGGTTAACGTGAAACTGACACTTTTTAGAATTCAAATATTCAAATGAACATAACAGTACCTGCCTGCACAGTACCTACGTAAAAATATTTGTAAAAACATTATATATATATAGTACCTATCCATACAATGTGTAATGCTAAGCAAACATTTTTAAATATCGAAAATAAATGTAAAAAAGTTTTTTTTTCCTTAATTTCTTCCCACATAACATATACAGATCTAATAGTACAGACTTCGGTCTAGTTAAGGAGACAGTGAACATCTCTTGCATAATGAAGCCTGTTCACCTTTTTTGTATATTTATAAGAATGTTTGTGATGTATAATATGTACGTATATTAAGAATAAAATAAAAATCAAATTTATTCGATTGTTTAAACAAGAGATCATTACAATCTCTGTCAAGATATATTATTGCAAAATTGTGAATAGGTATGCCTATGTGAAAATCTGAGTAGTCACAGTACAATCTAATTGAATTTTAGATATTTTTCTTCTTTAGTTAACTCTCTGTGAAGGTTGTCACGATCATGGATCCTCCTCTAATTGTCATGCTCCTAGGAGCAGGCTTTTCATTGATGTTCTCGCATCTTCCACATAATCCTATCCTTCCTTGGACCACCACTTTTTGCAAGGTCTAGTGCAGTGATGGCGAACCTGTGACGTTTTGGGCGACACGCCAGCGTTCACTAATATCAGAGTAATCAAGGAGCACGTGTCAATTTATCACCACATACATATTACACACGTACCTCTTTTGGGTCTTTATAAATTAAGCAATTAATTAATTGACATCAAATTAAATAATATGGGTTCCATATTTTTTCGTCATCACTGATCTAGTATAATCCACATCGATCCCTCGTGACTAAGTTTTGCTTCTCCACTTTTTTCGGCATCCTGCAGATCTTAGGGCTGTCTTTTTTACTTGATCAGTCCAATGTGTGGGGGAAATTCTTCTTGCTCCACGTCTTTCGACGTGTCCCACCGCAACGAGTTCTTCTAAGTTATCCTCCCTTATCGCTAGATGCCCAGAAAATTGAATATCTTAGAATTTTGAGAATATTTATATAATAAAATTGTAGAACATACTAAAAACTATATTTAATATGTACATAATTCGTAGAAATTATCATCATTATCTTGCTTCTCCATTGCTGGACACATATCATTCCAACACGATGGGCCAACCTGGTGAAGACATCTATGAAGAACCCCCTCCAGCCAGCATACCAACAGTAGCAGGATCCATTATCACAATTACTCTCAGAGACTTAATGAAAGGAAAATAATATTTAAAATTCAATTAGATTAAACTGTGACTAATCAGCTGTTTTAAATTTATTTCTTCTATGGGAGTAAGAATCGTGTATAAAGAAGGAGTATAAAAGAGTATACAATTTATGTTTCAGTTAGTCTGTGTACATATTTTTTGACTTCAGATACAAATTTATAGTAGTCTATAATTTTTCTAACTGTGATGGGGAGATTTTTATAAAAATGTATGCCTTCATAAATATAGTGATTTTAGGTTATGGTATATTTTAGTGTTGGAATATCAATTTGGTCTCTAAATCTTGTAGATCAGAATTCGCTTTTAATATTTTATTTAAAAAAAATTTTGATTATAGAATTCTCTTTGTATATATATTTATTACTTTTGGAACTTTGAAATCTGTGAAGAGTTAGATACTTGGATAGTAATTTTTTTTTAGAATTATTTTTATCAATATTTTTTGAGTGATTTCTAATTGTGGTATTGAAGTTTTATATGCTCCTCCTCATCCAATAATACCGTATCGCACATGTGACTGTACAAACGCGCAATATATCATTTTCAGATTTGTAAGTGATAAGATGTTTCCGAGTATTAAAAATGTGCGGGCATATTAATGTATCTAAAATTTAGCAATATTAATAAATTTAAAATAATAAATTAAAACGCACATTTTTTAAATTACAATATTAAAATATCTAACTTCCACCATACTTAAGACGCGTATTTGAAGCTGTTAGCTCGACATACAACTTACGGCCGAAAACAAAAGACTCTCGGCCCACTGACAGCCCAATTTACGTTCTGTTCCTTTTTCGAAATTCAATTTATTTTCAAATTTAGAACACAGGCCGCAGCAGAGGGCTGTAATAGCGTTTATGCTAAGTACGTACCCACTAAATTAAAATTGTAATAAGGCGAAAGCCAGCCAGAAACCAAATAAATTGCTTCTTGAACTTTGATTTTTCGGTTAATTTAACGTCATTTTTTTATTTACCACCCTGTTTTCGGATGGTAGGCTTAACCGTTGTTTTTCAACTTTATATTATTCCTGTTATATAACTCCTTCAAGAGGTAGTATTTTTTTTTTTAATATGAATCATATAATGTATAATGAAAGAATAATAGAACCTGTCATAAGCTAAGGCTCTACAGCAGACTGGCCAAACCATTGCCTCGGGTTCTTCAACCATGATATTCTCCTTCTTCCAGGGCCCCGACATTTAGCAATCTGTTCCTACATTGTGAGGTGTACGATCTTGCACATCCGAGATATTAAATTTATTCTATTAAATGATTGCATCAAGTCGCCTTATCATTTCTTCGGTAAGTGTGCATACTTCAATTCCATAAAATAATATCGTGAGGTAATAAGGTTGCAATCATGACTGCAGAACATGCGAATGAAGGTTGTACCAGCTACTAAACTATAATGAGAGCGGATATAGTGGCCAATGTCTACGTAAAACCTATTTTTTCAATGTTGAATCACAACACAATTTATTTATATTTAAAAAAAAAAGTTTATCATTGTACTACCTAACTTAACCAAATAATACAATATCAATGATTATTAAGGAAAACACATTCTTATTGTGAAGTTGTAATTATTCAGAACATAGCTCTGTGATATTTTAAATATGAATTAAATATATTAATTAGAAAAATATACGTTTAAAATCAATTTTAACGAAAAATACTGTTGTTGCTACTGGGATTCCAATTCGGAGAACGTGCATTAACCGATTATGCTATAGCACCACAGTACATTGACGACAAATTTTCGAATCTGTATGTTACAAAATTGATTTTATATGTATATCTTTCTAAATAATAAATTTAATTTGTATTAATAACAGCATCAATGGATAAGACACATTTTTTAAGCCTCAGAAGAGATGAATAGGTCCAGACTCATGGTGAACAAGGACAATAAGAGACGATTTTTGGATGCTGTCCAGGACATAGACGCACAGCGAGCATTGCACTTTAGACATGTGTATCATAAACTCAATCATTTTTTAAAACAAGCTATAAAAACATATGAATTAAAGTATTAAAATTAAAAATCAAACCACGACAGGTGAGCGTCACAACCCTCCCCCCCCTCCCCACGGACAGTGCGTCTAATTTAAATTGTGTTTTACGCGGCGTCGTTCGCCGCTCGTTCGCTAGATGGCAGCTAATGAGATTTTTTAATATGGATACCTTCGACTGCCGCGCGGCTTGTGTTCCAGGATAACACCGCGACAGTCAAAACACTGTCTCTGGCCTGGTTGTATGCTATATCTGTCTCCACTCAGTAAGATCCTCACGTGATAAAATCCCGGATGAAACTATAGTGATGAGAAAAAATGCTACTCTTGACTCACGGGTGTGATTGTGATTGGTATTCAGTAATATCGGTGATTGAAAACTGTGACTGTGATCACTGTTTCATCACTAATAATAAATAAACAAACAAAAAAAAACCGAACCTAATATTATAACTTTAATTGTGTTAAAAACATATTCGTATTCTAATTTAAATATCATCACGAAGATATGAAATCTTTTTATAAGATAAGTTTATTTTTCGGATCAAATTCTCAGCAAACATGCGTAAAACTATTTAGCAGAATTCACTAGATAGGGCTGGTCATGATGATGACGTCATTCCTTAAAAATTTCGCACATAAATTTGTGAAAATTTAGTATAGTGCCATTTGTCGAAAAGTTAAAAAAAATAATAATGATAAAAAATCAATTCATATTCACGATGTTTTCAAATACTCAATCACTGATAGTGAGTGTGACTCAAAGATATCAGTGATTGATTCACGGTTCGTGATTTTATGCTCATCACTATGAAACTCGCTCATGAAGACAAAAATGCATTACGTCTGTTCTTCTTTCACTTTTGTACCAGTCTGTGTCTGTACATCTAAATAGTGTTTGCTATATTGACAATGTTTTAAACGTTAACTCTGTGATTATACATAATAAAAAATTATATCTATATTTAACTTTGTATAAATCACTGTGAGTTGTATTTACGTCAACCCGTCTCGAGACCAACGTATCTTCGTCAGGATTGGCGTACAACTGAACTATTGCAGAAAAATAAAATATTAAATTATTAATAAAGATAATTTCAAAATTCTAGCAATCATAAAATCCCTCAACACTAAGTCTTACATAATTAATAATAAATTGAACTTGACAAATAATCCACTATTTAATATATTTCCTATTTCAATAACTCCCTGTCGACCATTATGTCGCTTTAGAATTTTATTTTTATGAAATAGTTCAGTTGTACGCCAGTCCTGACGACGATACGTTAGTATCGAAACCGGTTGACGTGAAAATAACTCACAGTGGTTTATACAAAAATAAATAAAGGCACAATTTTCAATTGAACCTCATCTGCACAGGTGCGAGCGGCGTGGTAGACGATCCGTGCAAGGTCGAAATCGCGAAAGGCAAATCCGACAAGATTGACAGTTTACTGTTATTAATATACGCGGAGGTTGAGTGCACGCTTTGGTCCAGGTGGCTGTTGAGACTGCGTAGGTAACCCGGACGGGGAAATAGCCGTGAAATAAAATGACGCGAATCATAATGAATTAATGATTGTTGAACAATAATTCGTTGTTGATGAAATGAAGGACTTGACCATTTGAACTTGACTCTTTTTTGTCGTTAATCCACTGTGTTGGTATAGCATTATCGGATAATGCACGTTCTTCGAATTAGAAGAGTTCCAGGTTCGAATCCCGGTAGCAACAACAATACTTTTCGATAAAATTTGTACTTCGATAGCTAGTCCTGGATTTTCTATTAGTAATCTTGAATACAGTAATTCAATATATTCAAATCTAAAATACACCAACCTCTGTGAACCTGGGCCGATAGACGCCGATGGTCCTTAATTCTGCTCGCCAGCCTCTGAAAACTTTCTCACAGCCGATAATCCGAAAATATGTTTTTATATCCCCGCCGTAAATAAGTCCGTCCGAACCGAAAAACTGTCTCTTTTCAGTAGCAGCTTTGCTTTTGTATTATATTTTTAAATTCACACAAAAAGAATATACATATTCAAAATCTATCGTTAGTTAGTTACCTACCGAAGTAACAAATTTGAATACTAAATTAATGTATTAATTATAAATATATACATATAAAATCAATTTTGTCGAAAAATATTGTTTTAGCGTCACCGGGATACGAACCTGGATCTTCATTTCCAATCCGGGGAAGTGCACTACCTTTGTGCTATAACGCCAGTATTTTTCTTGACAAATTTTCGAAACTATATGTTACATTTTTCAAATTAATACACCTGTCGTTCCATTATTTGAAAGCCATCTACATTATTTTTACAGAATCTCAAATACCATTGAGTAAACCGATTTGCAGACGCCAGAATTATCAATTCATTTTTATTAAATTTTGGACACGTTGATACAACATATATTATTAAGAAAAACACATTATTATTGTGAAGTTGTAATTATTCAGAACATAGCTCTGTGATATTTTAAATACTAAATTAATGTATTAATTATAAATATATACATATAAAATCAATTTTGTCGAAAAATATTGTTTTAGCGTCACCGACAAAATTGATTTTATATGTATATATTTATAATTAATACATTAATTTAGTATTTAGAATATCAGACCTATGTTCTGAATAATTACAACTTCACAATAAGAATGTGTTTTTCTTAATAACAAATTTGACTTTATATGTATATCTATCTAATTAATACATTTAATTTGTATTTAAATGTATATTCTGAATAATTACAAGAATATATTCTCCTTAATAATATTTATATGAAACTGTTTTGAATAGGTTCCAACAGATTGTTGTATATTTCATAACGAGAACACTGATTGGTAAACGGTTCTGAATAATATTGAACGCGTAAGCGAGCGAATATCGAAAAAAAACAAACCCGCATAATCAGGATCAGTGCAATGAATGCTGAAAGATCTTAATATGATGACCTTTAAGCAGAAAATATATTTTATTATTATGGTAGTTTGTTTTTAAAATATTTTTAGATTTAATACGATTAAATATCAGATATATGAAAAGTGGAGAAATTACAAAGATTCAAAATGAAACTATGTCAAAATTTGCTTGATAAGTTTTAGTAATAAGGAACATTTTGATCTTATTAGAGCATATACAGGTGGTTCAATAAAATAATGACAACATTTCGTAAAATGTGATATAATTACATCAAAATTAGCTTAAATAGTTTACTAATTTACTTTCATACTTAATTACCTATATTACGTTTTATTTCGACAATTTCCGATCGCCATCTTTGATTATTAATTTTCCCATTGTTTATATTTATTTATTTTTTTCAAATTGTTGCCCAGAATGACGTAAATCACCGCAGAAGACCGTATTCTGATCAAAAATTTGCGAATTGAAAATCGTCGGGGTGCTAGGGAAATGATCAAAGAGTTTCAAAATAGAGTAAAGCAAGACATTACAGCAGGACGGAGCTCCATCTCACACAGACAGAAATACAATCAATTTTCTTCGTCGTGAGAATGTTAATATCATCGAGCCAGGCACGTGGCCACCGAACAGTCCAGATTTAAACCCACTAGATGATGCAGTATGGGGTGTTTTGATGATTTCTGATTTGCAAAAAAAAATACGTTAATAATAATAATGTGTTTATTCCAGCGTGATCAGGTTTTTTTTTTTAAAACCTGATTCGTCATAAAGATAATACATATTAAGTTGTACATTAAAGGTTATGAAATAAATATGCTGTAAAAAAAAAAACAAGGGAAATATTAATAAATACAAAAAAAAAAAAATTTTAAAAATTAATAAAAAAAATTAAGATTTATATTAGGTTTCGAAATAACTCATGTGTTACGAGATATTCTCACTTCTTTCGGGCCACCCTCTATATATTTACATATGTGTGCACTATATTAAGAAAAAATAACAAACGAAATCTACTCCGTTTTTACCAATACTGAAAAGAATTTATTAAAGTACAAATAAATAGTAACATTGAAATTTTGCAAAAGTCTTCTTTCGCTATATCCTCCGCTCGCGCGGCCAACAAAGGAAAACAAAAGAGACGCGGTTCGCGCATGCGCAGAAGTACTGCTCGACAGGGGTGGTGGGCACTAATTTCATCAGGTTGCAGGCAATTAATTAACCCCGGACCCCCCTCCGGTGGGCTCCATGTTTATGGCTGCCGTCTGGGCCAAGAGTGCAATAACTCTTGCACAATATTGAGGAGGTATTCAGCGGAGCGGCAGTGCGATATCTGCTTACCCCCTTCGACAGTGCGTTCGGGGTATATATTTTTATTTATCCATCATTATCGAAGATTCGGCGACCGAGTTGCGGTGTGCTGATTTATTCTGCACATGACGTGTAAGATAAATAAACTGAAACTAAATTCATGAACATTGGAAATAATGAAATACTAATCACAACGGCAATTATCACAGATGGTGAAAGTCTGAAGGAAGTGACTGAAATAAAATATTTGGGAGTCATAATAGATTCGCATAATACAAGACATGTGACTAAAAACATGGCTAAAAAATCTCACTTCGGGGAAGGATCAGAAGATTTATTAGTACTGAGTCTTGTAAAGTAGTATACAACTCTGTTATTATTCCTCGCATCAACTACTGCAGCAGATAATGAAGAAGAATGTTGGCTATTGAAGAAGAAATGCAACAATTGTCAGTGCTGTAAAATAAAACTATATATATATATATATATATATATATATATATATATATATATATATATATATAAACATATATAGGGTCTTTCAACGAGGACGCTCGATTTTAAAATGTAAGTTAAACAGGTTGTGTGTGAGATATTCACTCAATTTTTCTTTCATTTGAAAGTATATTTTATGGCATTAAGTGTGGAATATAACGTTGTTCAAATATCCGCTGCGGTTTTGTTCGGTGGCAGGTTTGGGAGGTCCAATTTTCTACGACTTTATCGCATAAATCTGGCTAAATTTGCTGGATGGCGTTTGTTATGTTGACTTTGAGGGGGTCAATTGTTTGCGGCTTATTCGTAAAGACTTGCGATTTAAGATAGCCTCAAAGAAAGAAGTCTAAAGGCGTTAAATCGCACGATCTCTGTGGCCAGTTCACGTCACCACCGCGCGAGATAACCGTGCCCTCAAATCGCTCGTGACTTTGATAATAAAATTTGATAATTTACACACGTTGTTCAACCTTCCGTGGTGATTTTCCGTATACTACTTAACAATTGACAATAAATTTGACAGATGTCACTTTAACAACATGACTGCTATAACCTAACAAATTTTGAGCGTCTCTATTAAAAGATCCTATATATATATATAACCGGAATATTTAAGAAAAAATATATTTCAATTTTTTTATAGAAAATTATAAGAAAAATTGATGCAAATCAACATAAACACGATCATTATACAACTATCTATAAAACCAATCAAATTTGCTTAGTTTTATTTTAAATCTACGTAGTTTCTCCACTTTATATCATCTGACATAGATACAGAGAGTAAACTTTTTTTATATAATGAAGTAATTCTTATAACCACTTTTGTGTATTTGTCAAATACATATGAAAAATAAAAAATCTACAATTGTATGAACAAAAACATTTTAAAAATAAATTACTACAATCAATCACATTATTTCTTAACAAAATTGAAAATACTGCTGCCGTTTTAAAGTTTAAATCTCACAACGCACGCAAAATAAACACCCATTGTTTTTTTGATGTAAGAATTCACAAACCTGAAAGGAATCGTAAACAATAAATTTAAATCGTCGGCAAACGCTGTTTTCGATTTTATGACTTCTCAAGAATTAGGATTTTTTACACCGTGTTCACTTGTTAACAATATATTTGTACGTTATATCAGTGAAGCGAGCTCACTGTAGCAGTGAAGAGTTGTATGAAAATAGGCCTGAATCAAAATAATAATAAGTATTTCTTCATTATAACCGTGATCTCACTATAACCGTGCTCTCACTATAACCGTGATCTCACTATAACCGAGTTCGGCTGTACATATATTTTAAATATTTTCACGTTTACTTGCTATACGTATTTGATTTTATTGTGTTTTGCTATCAATGAGTTTTGATTTTACAAAATGTATATTTTGGGCAACGCATATTAATATGTATGTAAAATATATGTAATAAACTGTCTTTTTTTTTTGCAGTTGTACAAATGTAATATATATGTAAATATATAAAATAAAAATTAATCTCTTTTCTAACCGGTGAAGGTGCATTATCCAACTAATTTTCGAACCTATATGTTACCATTTTGATATTGATACATTTAATCGTTCCATTATTTGAAAGAGCCATCTACCTTATTTTTACAGAATCTCAAATACATTTGAGTAATCTGATAGCAGACGCCGGAATTATCAATTCGTTTTTATTAAATTCCCCGGTTAGGAAAATAGATCCAGGTTCGAATCCCGGTGGCGCAACAACAATATTTTTCGATATATATATATATATATATATCTTTCTAATCAATATATTTAATTCATATTTAAAATATTACAGATCTATGTTCTGAATAATTACAACTTCACAATAAAAATGTGTTTTCTTAATTAAATAAAAATTTAATTGAAAATCTTCACCGCACTTCATCATTGATTTCTGACATTATGCTGTTTCAGTCTACCTCTTCTTCTTGTATGAGTTCTCTCTCAGTCGATTGAGCGTCGTGTTCGTAGTCTACTTCGCGATCTCAGGCATTGTTTAGTGCGTGAACGTCTAGCCCCCCAACCGCGTGACCACCAATCTCTAGCGACATGTCCAAAGTATGAAGAATAAAAATTGAAACATTCTTCGGTATCACAGTCCACACTGAAGTACCCAAAAAATAGATACACGAGTCGTTTCGCACTGAATTGTATTCGCAACCTCTTTAATTTTTTAATATTCAATAATAACTGCTCACGCTTGTAAAAGTAAAGAAATAATGCGATACATTAATGTGGACACGAGCTCCGACAAGGATGCCAGAAGGATAAGCCGACCAACCGACGGATAAGCAAAAGGGTAAAAAAAAAACCCACGTTGCGTGCTCCAAGTTATCTAAAAAATGCTGTTAATTTAAACATCGACCATATCAACAACCGACACCCTCCTCTTCAACACGGAGTCAATTATTTTTCGGTACAAATTTTTATTTAAGTCTGTGTTTTAAAAGTATTTTGTTTAAAAACTAGGGTGCAAAGGTGATTCAGATGATTACCGAAAAATTTATATAAATATATGAATTTTATGACGTTGTAAGATAAAAGAGAGTCATTTTTCTTTTTCTTTCTTCCTTCATGTCAGTAATGACAGATGAGACTCGACTCTCGTTATGCACCTCCACAAATCCCTCTCTCACAGCTGACTCCAGTCTCTCTCCAGCCATTTATCCACCGCCGTGGCAGAATAATCTCGGATTGACGCGTAATACTGCGATTGCAATTGTTTGCGTCGCGCTGTCCACGAAACACAGGACGGCAAAAAATAGATGACAATCACACTAAGACGTGCGCAGAAGAAGCGAGAGTTGTGTGTCTGGGATAGACGAACGGGGCGCTCTTTTCTCTTTGTCTGTCGTAGGTTAGCTGGCGACTCATTTGTAGCAGATTAAAATTAAATTATTTATTTATATATATTTTGACATCCATATTTTTGTAGTTACAGAGGTGGATACATAATAAACATACATAATACATAGTTTATTGTGCGGGATGGAGTAGACTTCACCTCTGATATATACAGCGTTGTCCTGGCTACTTTGCTAGACTAAAGTCTGTGTTAAAGTACTACAATTAAACGTTGACATATTTTTAAAAAAATTCTGACAGTAATGGCGTTTATTTTTTAGTGTAGCATAATTATTTTAATTATCACAATAAAACTTTTGTATTACACTCACTGTTTATGTAAACGCCATCGATAGCTGGTTGCTAGGTTTCCGATTAACAATTACGAACCGCACTTACCTTTTTAATCTTTAGTCCGATATTGTTGTTCTTTAGCTGAGTTGTCTTTTTTAGATTTCGACCGACCGAAGCGCGCACTGGTGGTCTATTTGAATTGCTGGACTTGTCGAAGCACGGAATGTAATAAGAATGAAGCCTATCTGTTGCCGTCTTCTTAGCTTCCGAAAAAGGGCGGCAATACTCACACACACACACACACACTTGTACATTATTATAAACCAGGAAGCCCAGTGGTGTCGATCGAAGTAACAAGGTGCGTAAACACACACGTTGGGTTATTTTCACAACTAGATGAGAGGTGGAGTCTCTCTCATCATCAGGTGACAATTAAACTTAATATAGTATTGCGTGTATTTTGCCAATGAAGCGTTGCTTGAAAATATGGGGGAGGTTTCAGTCGTCAACGGGACTATGGACAGTGAGGGCGAAGTGTTAGGGAATTTTATATCAGTGTTTTCTCCGAATTTTAATTATTTTGTATTTCAACGGTTTCCAAATTGTTCATTATTAAATGTAATATATATTATATTTAATAATGAACAATTAACAAAATTTAATAAAAATATGTACGTCATTATTTATATATATATATATATATATATATATATATATATATATATATATATATATATATATATAAATAAATCCTTTATAAGGTACCGAGTGGAGAAGTTTTAGTCTATGACTCTCGAAAGTGCGATTTGTTTCAATGATGTGGTTAGAAAATTCCAAGAATTATTTTTTTTAATTTTTTTAGGCTGCGGCAATGTTCCTTTGTTCTCTTTGGTTTGACCTATACATTTTTTATCACAATCTCCACGAGTTATTTCATATATTCCGCTTTTTTCTAATATATTAGACTGCACCTCTCGAAACTAGAAATGAAATTAACCCAACATGTGTGTAATACAAATTTTTATTTTGAATATTAAAATAATTTGTTTGATCTTTTTAAACTTTTTTCTTCTTCTTTAACGCCATCGAAAGTCCATGACCGCATTCACTGCAGAGCGCTGTCCGTCCTTGACATTATCCACGTTTCACGTTATGACATATTAGGTCAAGAGGCACTGTTTATTATGACGGGCGGTCTGGAGGGGTTCGGTGGGACTCGCGCGAGCCCCTTGTTAAATTTAGAAAAAACAATATTCTCAGATCAAATCAGTATGTACCTAATTGCAATTTATGTACATGGTTTAAATATATAATGAAACATAAGACATTGTTGTCTTTTGAAATTTAAATATGTTTATTTTGTGCACGTAATAAAAGAGATATAGCCGTTTTTTTTTATACTGTAGTTTAACAAAGTTTCAAATATATACTACTATGTATCATAATTTACTAAGGGGAACTTCAGTTTCAATACAGTCCTCTATTTTGAAACACAGAGTTAAAGCAAAGAGGATAGAATTTATTTCTATACATAAATACAAGAATGATAAAAAAAAATCCACCCCTTCTTCGGAACAACGCGAATAGCTCTGAGATCAATCCTGCCCCTTGTTAACCTTCCCTTTACGGTGCTTAAATAAAAACGTACATGTAGACTTTTAAGCGGATTTTAAGTTGGATAAATATGAATATTTTACTTTTATTACTTATATAAATCATTAAAACAATAGTTGTCATATATATAAGTGAATATACACATCAATTATTATACGAAAGTGCTAAAAATGAGAGAAAAAAAATTAATCATCACGATAGCATACAACGCGCAAGATACATCTAACTCGGCCAGCTCTCGCTCTGCCACTAAAATGAGAATCGGCACCCCGCGTCCCGCGCACTGCGTCGTCGCACCGCTCCGCACGTATTGACAAATTCACGTCAGGTTATTCGAAAAACATTTTTTATTGTTGCGTATGGTAAATACTTATATATTGTAATTATTTTATCTAATAGATAAATATATTACGGAGGAATAGATAAAATATGAATTCTGTATTTAGTATGTTTACAGAAATATTCACATAATTAGAAGCAATGTCAACTCAGTTTACATCATCGGAGAGGAAAGGTATTGGCAGCACACCGCTGGACGAATGGCCAAGAGTCGCAGGCTTGTGGGCGTGCCACCTTCTGGCAAAAGCTGGTTGACGTCTACCATTCAAGTCGTCTTGGATGCAGGTTCTTTAACCAATCGAACTTTTACGTTCCTTGAAATGGAGCAGTTCTTCTGAATTCTGGTGTATACTTTAAACTATATGTATTATAAATGCTATTTCAATAGTTTTAAATATTAATTTTGAATGTGAAGTAATGATTATCGGAAGCTGGAGTGTAATGAGATGAAGACGACGGCTACCGATCTCCGAGACGTGATCGCGCTCCGCTCCCGGTCTGACCTCCGCCCCGCCCGGCCACGCGCGCCTGCACGGGGCCGGCACGACGCGGCTACCGTTCTGGGGGGATTGCCTACCAACCCGGATAGTTACGCATTCCGTAGCTAAACAGGGTTGTCGATTTTTATACTATAAATAAATATAACATAAGATCGTTGACATCACTGGCTTATTTCGTAGAGTGTAAATAAAATGAAAAAACTATTACTAGAAATACATAAAAACAAATCGAAAGTCCTCATTGTCAAAAAATGTTTGTGAACTCTCTATTCTGTCATTAAATACAATTGTGTAATAAATAATTTAAAAAAAATACTAAATTTATTCACTCGTACATTATTCGTGTATTCACTCGTGCAATCAGCGCCGGCGTTACGCACAGGCGGAACAGGCGCCTGGCAAATCAAGGAGACGACCTAAAAATATGTAAAAAATTGAAAAACAAAATCCCAAGTGCAAAACGATAATAATGTGTAATAAAAATATTCCAATCCAAGGTAAATCCAATAAATAACATTGTAGTTATTTCCTAATAAAGCAGTAATTTGTAGTCAACACTAGTGTTCAGAATATCTTTTGGTAAAAATTCGACTTCGGGCAAGTTTTAAAATGGCAGTCTAACAAAATACCGCCCCTGGCGTGTGTAGCACGTGGGCGACCGATTTAGGGAGCGGTCAATTTATGGGGATGGTTTTACAAAAATTTAAAACATCATGTCAATTGGGCGGAAAAACAATCAAATCAAGACAAATTTAATTTAATGTATTCACTCGTATATTATTTATTTATTCACTCGGTTCATTTTCCATCTTACTCTTACAAGGAACAATTCTTTAAAGGACCACGAAAAAGTTGACGAGTACCCTTATTTCAAGACATGTAGGACATGACGCAGATCTCCCAAGACAAATTGTAAAGACAAAATCAGCGATGGCTACAAGTTTAACAAAGATATGTAAAAATTGGCGCATCTTGATAAAACACCTAAATCCGTCTTATTCCAAGACCCTTAACAAGATAATGGATATACTGGGAATACAATAAGGTTATGAAATCAACACTATTTTATGGAAAAGAACAGATAAAAGAAAAATGGAACCGCTCAGACAGATATGTAAATCGTACAAGTATTGAAATATTCCATCAACAATTGTCTCTCTGTGTCCAAAGAAGACTGTTGTTCACGATTGCGGGTCTTCAGGTGGCTGAAGATCCTAGATCTACAAATTCTAGGTCATCTTGTGTTTAATTGTAACTATGATTCTTCGAGCAATAACTGGTACACTATAAATTACACCTCCAACAGTTAAATCTTATTTACCAATCATCGCAGTCACTTCAAAAATTCTAAAAAACAAATATAAATTGAATAATTATATTAACATAAACGGAAGCATTATTTTAAAATTAGCGCCATCCGTGTATTAGTAGAGACATTAATTGCTTAGTTCTAAAAAATACCACGAAAACTCACTGCTGTATCCATGGCGCTCTTCTATATTCGCCGCATCGAGCTATTCACATTACTCTATTCCGTCTTTAAACTAGTGAATTATTCAAGTCAAATAATTGGCTATTTACTGAATTGAAAATTCCGTTCGGTTGATTCGTTTTGTATGGAGTCGTTACCTATGCTGTTTTTTTAACAGAATAACATTAGAAAGGCTTACAACTGCGTGCAAATCATTGAAGTGTCTACTTCCTCTTTTACTAATTCGCGAATTTTACTATCTTACTGTTTTTAACGTGTTGATTTCATGATTTTTCTTTAAATTTGGTGAATGAATTTGTTTTTGATTTGCGAAAAACAAAAAATAATTAGCAGAACTATTTCCTGCGTTAACCTTTAATAAAAATAAGTATTTCTTTTAGTTATTAGGCGAAGGACTTTCTAACAATAAATTAATTATATGAATAAGAAAATATTATTTTACACCAAAACTTATATTACTTTAAAAACACTATTAATAGTAATCTAAAATTAGGTAGGGTCGTATAAACAACGGATTCATTTGTTTAAAGACGTTGGTTAAACGAAAGTAGATATATTATATGATTGTATAATATCATAGGTAACAGCATAACCTAAATCTGTACCTACTGCACATACTAGTAAATACGTTTGCCTGGTAATGTGGGTGATAAGAGTGGCAACCCTGCTCCGCGCACGTGGTTAACTCCAGAGGGTTAATTACGATCCCAAATTGCTTGCCCATCCCATTACGCTGCCCACGCTCTAAAAATGTGTACACAGATATTATACATTCACGCGCTGAGTCTGTATTCAGGGGATGCTGAAGGTACATATCAAACGTACACTTAGGTCACGCTGTTACCACGAAAAGAAGTGGTTTATGTATGCTTGAAAGTGCCATGTTAAATGAAACATATAATATAATTCATTATGTAAGGAAGACACGTTTTTGTTGTGAAGTTTCATTTTCAGAACATAGTTCTGTAGTATTTAATACAAATTAAATTAATGATGATGTCATCTGTGAGGGGTAGAACTAGGGAGTTTTATCCTCCGCTGACTAGACAGAGAGCATGAGGATTACAGGTTCTCAGGATTGTATATCTACCTCGATCACCGCATTCTTCATTGATCCTTAGCTGAAGAAAATTTGTAAGTGACACAATACGATGACAATTGAAAGAGATTTCCTGTTTGAAAATTAATGTTTTTAAATATTTAACAAATGTTAGTTAAAACAAAAATTAACTCTTAAATTAAGGCGTTTTCGTGTGTGACGAATCAGCACAATATACGATTGACAAAGTTTACAAATTCTACAAGTGACAGTTGATAACCTCAATTTCCCATTTTTTTCCCTGCATTCTGATGTGCAAGATCTCGTATTTCTCCAGATGTCTCATGACATATCCGAGCAGTGGCGTGCAGTAGGTATATTATGCTGTTACAAATGATATTATACAATCATATATAATATATGTAATTTCGTTTAACCAACGTCTTTGGACAAAATAAATCCGTCGTTTATACGACCCTACCATGTATTTATTTATAATTCTAAAATACCATTAATAGTGTTTTTAAAGTTTAAGTTTTCTTACCCATATAAAAAATGTATTGAAGTTTTTAAGAACAGTTTCTATGACTGAACATGATTCATTTATTGTTTGAAAATCCTTCACGTAAAAACTAAAGGAAATAATTATTTTTATTAAAGGTTAACGTAGGAAATAGTTCCAATCCGTGCACTAAATTTAAAGAACAATAATGAAATCAACACGTGATAAACAGTAAGATACAATTCGCGAATTAGTAAAAGAGGAAGTAGACACTTCAATGATTTGCACGCAGTTGTAAGCCTTTCTAATGTTATTTTGTTATAAAATAGCATAGGTAACGACTCCATATTTATTGTTTATATACTGATTTTTTATTATTTATTCGAACCATTACATTTTCATTCCATCCAGCTAATTTTAAGTATTCTTTTTTTAGATCATTATTTTAAATTGTTTTTAATTTTAAGATATAATGAAATATAATTACATTTTAAAAATAATCAGTAAGATGTATATATATATATATAATTCTTTTAACATTTGTTTCTTCTCTATGAGAGTAAGACTCGTGTATGAAGAAGGGGCGTATAGTTCTTCTTTTTTAAAATATGCAATCCACCCTTCAATAGTGATATGTGTCATTAGTCAAGTTAAAACTCTATTTTATAGAAAAAAATATACGAAGTATTATATTACAAGTCAATACCATTGTCGTTCAAAAAATTTGCTATTATATAGACTTTAAAAGTGCTATTCTACTTTGTCTGTAGAAAAGGTGTCCGACCGATACATTCGTAGCGTGATCTCTCAATGGAAGAGAGATCTGAGTAACATGAAGAGGTACGGAGATATACATGTCAGGGACACCACACGAAGAGACAGAAAATGAAATGTTTGGATAGAGAACAAACGAGAGCAGTCTATAGAATTAAATGGCGATGATCAGTCTATCAACAGGCCCGCAGACCACTCTAAAACCCGCTAGACTGACGAAATCATCAAACTCTGCCGAAACACGTGGCAGAGAATAACAATGGAGGCAGTAGTTTAAAAATAAAAGCGATTTTTATCTTAAACATATGAGACCACCCCTGCAAAAACACTGTACATCAGTTTTTACAAATGTTGATGGACAAACAGAGCGTCGGCCATCTCGGATGATATACAGTGTTGTTGCAGTTACGATCATAAATCAGAAATTGTGCGTAATAATATTTGTATATATTTTAAATGGTTGTTCATACACAACATACCATTCGACGCCTAAGAAGATATTCAACGCATATTCGTTCATAGCACTGATCTACCCAAAAACGATATACTAAGGGCCGGTTGTGTCATCAGTAGTATCTTTTTACTAACGGCCGTAGATTCGCGGGTTGTAGATACATCAAATTTACTTACTGTATATGCGCGATGTATGCCTTATTCTACGCATTAACTATGAATTTTTTCGCATAGGCATTCGAAATCTGTCATTTTGGTGGTGAAATTTTTTCGTAACGTGTGCTAACGTATACATTAATATATTAAACGAACTCTCATCACTAAAATAGCGGGACATTAAATGATTCATTGTCGCACACTGCAACTTTCTAAGTAACAATGTGTCAAAGGCGACTATTGAAACAGCTGTGAAAAGTCCGCCATATTTAACTATCGATTTTCGTTTATACTATCGGATATCGCAGAATGTATATACTGCGGGATGTACTTTCGAGAAGTAAATATTTTTTTACTGACGATCGAACAACAAAATTTACTTTAGTAAAAAGTTACTACTGATCATACAACCGGCCCTTACAGCGTTGTTACTGGGGTGTGTCATATACATCATACCACTCTTGTACATATCTTTCAAGTTCGCCACGCCCAGACTTGTATACAGATTATTGTATTTTACTTAAATGTTTTCGAACATTGTCTGAATTCAATTTCAATCTCGATCGATGTTCTTTTGTTTCTTCGGTATCCACAAATATACAACGTTCTTATATATTACATTCTCACCCGCTAACCTCGTATATCACGTTACGCACATTTTCAATACGGTTAAAATGAATAATTTTGCCCGGGAAGTTTCCATCGTTCCATTTTGACTCATAATTTATTTTGACACTTCTTTGTCTAATTACAAATATAAAATGTTCACCGTATACTATGCAGTCAAAATAATATGACAAGTACGTCGTTCGATCACTAACTAGGTGTTTTGTTTCGTTCTAGGTAAGTTGTGACCAAGAGTCAGAGCTTTCAACACTTTTAAAAGCCTAAGAAATCGTCGCCATCTCTCGCAACACTAGCGACATCTGCCGGCGAAGATGACGTTTCGCTGCGTTCCCGCCTTCCAGCCAATATCCAACGACTGCAGCGCTCCTTGGGTGAGTTTCCTGAACTAGTTTTCATTGTTCGCCATGTCGTGAAAGAGATCTGCTTTATCAGCGCCGCCAGTGGTTTGCGTCTCTGATGCGCAGCGAGTCAGAGAAGAAATTTCGTCAGTGTCGGTAAGCTAGTTTTGAAAATGTTCAATAGGTGGCTTAAAAGCTTTGTTATAACAACAAACTCGATTTAAATTTAGAAACAGTTTGACAATGGATCAATTAATGTTTATTGTTCGTCGATGTGTAGAAATATAGAGCTATTTACCAAAGCTTTAGGATGATGAAACAGCTGTCACCTGTCACATTTTATTACACACATTATAATCAAAATTATATATTAATACTAAAGGCGTGCACTCCACACAACGAACAAACTGTTAACGAAAAATTATCGCGAAATACAAATGACATATTTTATGACCATCTTTTTTTTTAAAGTTGTGTATGCATACAAATAGTTAATAAACACACCTATTATTAAATATTATGTTTTTTCTAGCGTGGTCGAGTGGTTTGTGCAAAACCCTAATTCGCAATATAAATCAGTGGCGTGCAGTAGGTATAGATTTAGGTTATGCTGTTACCAATGATATTATACAATATATTTAATTTCGATTAACCAACGACTTTGGACATAATAAATCCGTCGTATATACGATCCTACCATGTATTTATTTATAATTTTAGAGTGCTATTAATAGTGTTTTTAAAGTTTAAATTATACCGTGAAATAATACTTTATTATCCATATAAAAAAATGTATGGACTTTTTTAAGAACACTTTTTATGACTGAACACGATTAATTTATTGTTTGAAAATCCTTCACGTAATAACTAAAGGAAATAATTATTTTTATTAAAGATTAAAGCAGGAAATAGTTCTGCCAATTGCTTTTTGTTTTACTCAAATCAAAAACCAATCCATGCACTAAATTTAAAGAACGATCATGAAATTAACACGTTAAAAACAGTAAGATAGTAAAATTCCCAAATTAGTAAAAGAGGACGTAGACACTTCAATGATTTGCACCCGTTCTAATGTTATTATGTTAAAAAACAGCATTGGTAACGACTCCATACAAAACGGATCAACCGAAAGCAATTTTCAATAGCCGTTTATACGACTTGAGTAATTCATTAACTTAAAGACAGAACTGAGTAATGTAAATAGCACTATGCGGTGAATTAAAAGGAGCGCCATGAGTACAACGGTGAGAGTTCGTGAGTTTTTAGAACTAAGCAATTCAAGGTATTGCAAGCGGTATTGCAAAACAATGTTTTCGCTTATTTCCAATTTTTTTAATTATATTTGTTTCCCAGAATTTTTAATTATGCACAGCTTCATTATAAATAATACAAGTTACAAACAGAGATGCGTACACGAAATACATGTCACGTCAATATTCAAACTTGGTTATGAAAATAGGACTGACTAGCTGGTCTACTATAATGAGACTCGAACCCGCGACCATAAGATCACTAGGCGAGTCACAAGCGTGTCTGAATTTTTATGTTTAATAACATTTTATTTTTTTTAAATGAAAGCTTAAATTTTCTTCATACTATTTAATGGGATAAACCACGCAGTACTTATTAAAATTTGCAGTAGGGCCAACATTTTTTAGTTACTTGACGGAAGGACTTTATCTTCTTTAATCTTTAATCTCACTGAATAAATTTTATATACATGAACATTTTATATTTTATATTAATTACTTACATATTCCATGTAACACGAACCATTATCTGAATAATAAATTTTACTATAATTATCTACAAATATTTTCAGGCAGTGTTTCGTGGTATCGGTTTTACATTTCCATAGAACTTCAGTTACAACTACCTCCAGTCTACGTGCGAACACACACGTAGTACTATTTTTCTCTTTCGCCCAATTAAATAAAAGGCTTCTCGGTCGATCGTAGTAAATATGTTGTTATTAGTAGTTTAAAGAGCGCCCAATTCCAAAACCCCCTCTAAAACGGATTCGGGATAATTAGTATAGTTTTGTAGATATTTTTATCAGATACATATATAAATATATTGATATTGCATGTTCAAAATCAGGGTTAATTCCAAAATATCCCAAAGCAGACAGAGTATAAGTTGCAATTCCTCCCAAAATTAAATCAACTAAGCAATGTCCTAGATATAAGACAAATCTTTATGTTGAGACTCGTTCAATATTTTCATGCTAACAACAACTCTCCTCAAGCAATAAATCATGGACACAACACAAGACAAACAACAAACATCTACACACCAGTTCCGAAAGTAACAACATTTTATCAAAGATTCTACATGTTCTTAGCTCCGAAACTATACAATACACTCAGTACCAACTGGAAATCGTATAATTCCAATAAGATTACACAAATATGGACCCAATATATGATCCAATCAGGTAGAGATGACTCAAAAACATGGCTATCCAACATTCTAATATAATTTATACAATATCTTCACTAATAATTCACTAATCTTACAACACTCCGACTACAAATATTTTAATTTTATTTTTACTTTTTTCTACATATTTGTAATTTTTTTTCCTGTCGATAAATAATACCACAACAGCACGAAAAAAAAACTGGCTACTTTAACACAGACTTCAGTCTAGCAAAGTAGCCAGGACAATGCTGTATATATCAGAGGTGAAGTCTACTCCATCCTACACAATAAACTATTAGAATGTCTTATGTTTATTTATTATGTATCCACCTCTGTTAAAACAAAAATAAGTATGTCAATATATAAATAAATAAAATAAAATAATAATAATGGCTAATTTGTACAGCGCCATTTTCGTAAAAACTTTCACCTCAAGAGAGCTTTACACATCAACTGTTTATAGTTCTACAATTATTTTTGTTTTTTTAAATTAAAAATTATTATTTTCACTTATGGAAATGATTTTTTGAAAAGTCTCTGATGCATTCATTGTTCCTTATTACGGAGGGCAAAGAGTTCCACGCTTTTGGGCCTGCCACCGCAAATGTCCGTTCACTAAATTTAGACTTCTAGCAACGGTTGGTCGGTTCTACGACCCTTCCTGCAGCTGAAGTAGAGGCTGACCTGAGAGTTTGACGTCTACCAGGGATACATATCTTAAAGATACAGAGGCGCCGTATTGTGTGTCACCTTGTACATTAACCAGCACAATTTAAATTCAACTCTTTCAGAGAATCGGAGCCAATGTAGCTGATGTAAAAGGGATGTCATATGAGAGAATTTTGAAACTCCATATATTATCCGTGGTGACGCATTTAGAAAGGATCCAGCTGAAACATTGGCAGGCTACCATAGATGCTGTTACAATTCATGTTGATGATCACGTGATTTAAAATCCAGTATGGCTGCCAGAACGACATACACATACAGATATATATATATATATATATATATATATATATATATATATATATATATATATATATATATAAACGTTTTCATCCATACTTCAAAAACATTATTTTAGGAGGTTTTGGAATTAGACTCTACATATACCTAATTATGTCCAGCTAAATATTAGAGTTTATATAATTCTGATATCTCGTGTTTAGAGATGGAGAATGGACTGTGTAAGTGCCTACGTAATTTTAAATTAAAATACGATTTAAATAATCATAATTTAAATATACAGTATTCAGTCAATAATTTCCATTAAAAAAATAGTAAAATGGATGCAAAGTTAAAATATATGTAGAATATAATGTGTATAAGGGTAAAGTTTTTTTTATAAGCCATCTTGATGATAGGCTTCAAATCTTAACTTGCGTTTACTATTGTAAAATGTAAACCTTCTTTAACACACTCAAAATTATATTTAATATGTTTTAGCAATTTATTAGCCGACATTAAACCGTTTAAATTTTTTTAATTGATCATCTAGTGCAATAACTACGAGCGATGCAACGTTTTTGCACATGCCTGCTATTTACTCTACTGCATCAATGTTTGTGAAAGCATGAGAGAGAACGGTAAAAAATAAGCTCAAAATAATATAGAACTTTTTTAAAGACATTATTATTTCATAAACGATTTCATGTAAGAAGTTGAATTCAACATATTATTTAATATTTTAACATTTCTATAGCCGCCATTAAAAAAGTTTGTTAAGGAGAACACATTCTCATTGCGAAGTTGTAATCATTCAGAACGTAGCTTTGTGAAGTTTTAAACACTAATTTAATGTGTTAATTATAAATATATACACATAAAATTATTTTTTATCGAAGAATATTGTTTTTGCGCTACCGGGATACGAACCTGGATCTTTTTCCAATCTGGGGAAGGTACACTACCACTACAATTTACTAATCACTAATTTTATAGTTAATACATTAAATTAGTATTAAAAAAAAAAAGTTTGTGACTGGGCACAGGTCAAAAAGATTTTGTGATTTTACTTCAGTGTGAAATATACAATAGATGCCGCTGAGGCCGTTCATATTGAGACTCACAAAAAAGATCTGATTTCAAATGTTCAAAATCACTTTTCTTACAATCCTTTTGAAACTTTGAATACACATACTTATGAGTGTCTTTTATACGTAGAAATATTTTTCAATAGTCCTTACGGTAGTAAATATTGACTATTAAAATGAGCATATTTAACATACGAACCATACCCCGATCGATGTTGTAGCGCACGTTTCATTGAATAGCAATAGTCATTTTCTTACCATTGTTTTGGAAAACTGAGAATCATTCATTGAAAATTTAACAAATATCTTTCTGTAAAAGTAACTAAAACGAGCGGTATTCGTTTTGTTATAAAAAATGTTAAAAGTGAGCTACTTTTGAATGGTTTTGACGTTTCCTTTTATAATTTGAACAGTGAGAGATTTTAGAACTTGTGCGCATGTGAGCGGAAGCGAAAAAGTACACTGGACCTCAACTGTTTTTTATTTTATTCATAGTAGTTTATAGTAGTTTACATATGGGGGAATCTTCTTGAAGATTGAGTACGACTGCTCTTTGGGAACGTCTTTAAATAATTTCAAAAAACTCAAAATAAGCCCATTTGTACGACTCAGTGGTGGTGATGGCCAACGTCTGTAAACATTTCTTTGAGAGGTCATCGACCGAAATGAAATGATACTCGCGTGTGTGTGCGTGCATCAAATACCAGTTGCCGAGGGTGACACCCAAAACCTTGGCCCTGCCGTATTAAATTAGATACTTTATTCAAAAGTGCGTCTACATATTACCTTTTTGACTTCTGTGCCCCGTGCCTTAATCCCAGACCATGTGGTGTCACAAAAATTTGAGTGTTATTTTTAACCAAATTACAATTTTATTATCCAATCTGGGATATTTAAATGAATTGATTTCTTATTTTTTATGGTGGTATCTGATTCACTTTATCGTTCTACTTTTATCCCAGATGTTAGAGGTTCTCTTTGCTCCATTCTTCCAGGCAGTGGCGGCTTTACAAAGTCGCATGTGATTGTAATTGCAAGGGACCCCTGAATCACAATGATAATTAGGTTAAAATTAAAAAAAAAGGAATAGTTGAAAGAATTTTAAAACTTATTGGCACCACTGGGTTTCTTGGTTTATAATAATGTACATGTGTGTGAGTATTGCCGCCTTTTTTTCGGAAAGCTGAGAAGACGGCAACTGACAGGCGTCATTCATATTACATCCCGAGCTTCGACCAGTCCAGCGGTCCAAATAAACCACCAGTGCGCGCTTCGGTCGGTCGAAATCTAAAGAAGACAACCCAACTAAAAGAACGACAACATCAGACCAGAAAGACAATAAAATTAAAAAGTTTCATATATCATATGTGTACTTATTGTTAATCGGAAACCTAGGAACCAGCTATCGAAGGCATTTACATAAACGGCCAAAACAGTCAAATTTTTTAGCACTAGTCAATAATATCGTCTCCGTATCTGTGTCTGAAAATTTAAATGATCGCAACATTAGATTACGAATGTGAATGATCAGGTGATATGTATTCTCGATATTATTTTATGAAATGTAAGCATGGACACTTACCGAAGAAATGATATGGTGACTTGATTATTATTTGAGATCTGGATCTACAGAAGAATGCTCAAAATAAGCTGGATGGATAGAATAACGAATAAAGATGATATGGTTCGGATTTAACATAATAAAAATCTGACAACTTCAATGTCTCAGATATATGATGAAACATCCAGAGAAGATATTGCACCTCGTGGTACAGGGAAAGATCACTGGAAGAAGGGGTCTACAACAGGAAACAAACCGGGTGTTACATAAATTATACCTGTCTCCTTGAAATTTTTCAATCGACTTTTCTATTTCCAATAACTTAAAAATTCAACTGCAGCTTCAACTAGACGATAATTTATTCCGCTCACATACATCAGTTGTGCCTTTTTTGCCGTTCTTAATTCAAAAGGCACTGCCGCCGCATTTGCGCCAATCGCATTCCGAGCGGGGAACGTAACGCGCCGGCGCGTTAGAATGTAACTGGTTTACCGAAGCGTTTCGACGATCTTCGGGCGTCTCCGGCGGTCGTCGGTAGTCTCCGGCAGTCTCCGGCGGGGCCCGCCAACGCGCGAAGCCCGATCGCGACGGCGTCGGGAGGGGGTAAGGTTGCCGGCGAGCCGGATCTCGGACTAGGCGCGTATGAATTGCAAAAAGTTAACATCCGGTTGTACAAATTGCTAGCGAACATAGTAAACCACCCTTTGTCATGAAAATTAATAACATTGGATAATTTATACAGTCCACGTCAGTTCGATACACTTTACCCAACGTTGGACTCGCTGAATGCGAGAGTTATTCGCGGTGTTCCGGGGAAGGAGCAGATTATTATATCATAATACATAATTATTATATTGTGAGATACCATTTACCATACCGTGATAGAAAAAATTCGTAAACAGCCACGCTGTCAACTCGTGCTGCCGTTAAGTATTTAGAATTTTTTAGCATTTTCAATGAGAAAAAATACTTTTACGAGCTTAAGGACGTTCCCAAAGAGCAGTCGTACTCAATCTTCAAGAAGATTCCCCCGTATGTCAACTACTATGAATAGAATAAAAAATAGTTGAGGTCCAGTGTACTTTTTCGCTTCCGCTCACATGCGCACAAGTTCTAAAATCTCTCACTGTTCAAATTATAAAAGGAAACGTCAAAACCATTCAAAAGTAGCTCACTTTTAACATTTTTTATAACAAAACGAATACCGCTCGTTTTAGTTATTTTTACAGAAAGATATTTGTTAAATTTTCAATCAATGATTCTCAGTTTTCCAAAACAATGGTTAGAAAATGACTATTGCTATTCTATTAAACGTGCGCTACAACATGGATCGGGGTATGGTTCGTGTGTTAAGTATGCTCATTTTAATAGGCAATATTTACTAATTTACTACCGCAAGGACTATTAAAAAATATTTCTACGCATAAAAGACACTCATAAGTATGTGTATTCAAAGTTTCAAAAGGATTGTAAGAAAAGTGATTTTTTTGGGAACGTCCTTAAATGGCTTAAAAATACTTAATGTCATACATTTCCTCTAAATATCGAGCATTAAAAGTGAAAAAAAATTCGTAGTACATAAATATTATATATTCAAGTTCTATGCAATACATTCCTTATTATTATTCTTCATTTAATTATTAGGAGAACACATTCTTATTGTGAAGATAAAGAATCAAAATCATGTCAGTGTTAGATATCTGCAAATATCTACAAGTAGACAAATATCACCGGGTTTCACATAAAACGCATTTAAAATTTACTCATTACCTCATTCGCAGACAGATGTCCAATAGACAATTATTTCAAACCTAGACAAATATGTCATCAGCCAATACGACGACAGTATTTGGTCATGTGACCCGTGCCTATTGGTCTTATTTAGCATGATTCCAAATCTGACAGTTGTGGCACACTAGTTTTTGTGCATTTTGACATATATTGCTTCCAGATGTTATTTGATGTTCAACGCAACATTTTTGTGAACGATGCTTTGAACAATTATCCTTCACACTTCACGCGTGAACATTTTTTTTCCTTTACCGTAACTGCGCACAGCTTTGAGAAGGACAGTTCCGAATATGTCATCAGACAATAAGACGACAGTATTTGACCATGTGGTTTTTTTTTTTGCATTTTACTCGAAAACAAGTTGACATTTGATTTGATCCTGGACCCCACAATTATCAAAGCTATCGAATTTTACTTAGTACACTTGTATATATTATAAAATAATTTATATCAACGTTTACCTGCCTTAGATTGCGAGAGTGAAGAGTAACAAGATTAACGCAGAAATTGATCATACCAATTGCATGATTCAAAACAGAACACTGGATTGAAACTGAAATTCTCCTTAGTAAATGACGGTGCAATGTAATTCATATTCGGAACTGTCCTTCTCAAAGCTGTGCACAATTACGGTAAAAGAAAATAATGTTCACTCGTGAAGTATGAAGGATTCAAGTTCAAAGCATCGTTCACAATAATATTGCGTTGAACATCAAATAACATCTGGAAGCAATTTATATCAAACATCGGCGATTTAAGCAATGTTAGACTATAGACAAAAAAAAAGACTATATGCACCTGAAATAAATGTTATTATGTTTATTAATACATTTAAAACTCATACATAAATTTCCGTTAGGTATTTTTTTTAATTGGCGTTTCACCCTTATGGAGTGTTCTTGCCATTACCGAGTAATTTTATTTAATGTGGAGTTTCTTTTGGATACATTTAATTTTTACAGGTTTATTTCATTGGCGTTTAGGAACCTCGTTAATATTTTAAAAATGGTTTGATTGTTAGATGATAACAAAGTTGGGATGTTGATGGGGAATGGAATTTTGTTGTTAGAAAGATCTTGGATTAAATTTGGATACTGGTCATTGATAGGGCATCCTAAAAAAACATGATTTAAGTTTTCCTCTTCTAGTTGACATTCACACATAGGAGAGTCTCGAATGCGGATACCGTTAGGTATTGATTTGATCTGAGAATATTATTTTTTTCTCAATTTAACAAGAAGCTCGCGTGAGCCCCTCCGAGTTCCCTCCAACCCACCCCTGCTTTAACCGTCTTGGGGAAAATATAATCACCCGAATATCGCACCTTTTCCCTCCCTGGTCCAAATATTGCAAACATCGCTATTGTTATAATTAAATTATTACTAAATTTAATTCCCGGGCATAATTGAGCGGCCGCTGACATTTTACGTAAATGCATATTTTAAAATACATTGAAAATATTTGCGACACTTACGCATGCACTACTTCTCGACGACAGTCGACAATTAGCGACTATCCGCACACACTTTGCTCGTATAAACAATTTCAAAAATAGAACACTCGAATTCCAAACACGTTCACTTGTTTTGCATTTTGATTGGCTCGCGCGCGCACCGAGTGTCAAAACTAACCAATGGAGGCCATCACGGAATTTAAATTCAGTACACGTAAGAACGTTTCGAACCAATAGTCGCTACCGGAATGAATTTTTTTTTGTTTTTTTCCTCTTTTGAAGAAGCTATCCCAGTTTTTGTGTTGTTTGTCAAAACCTGGCTACCGTGCCGTGATGAGTAATGATGGCTGTGATCGATCTCCTCGAGCCTCTTCGTGCGGCAATCTTATTAATATTAATTTATTCACGGGTTAAGTAGAAATTCTCACCCCAAGACACCGACCGCACCAACAATGCATGTATTTGTAGCGTTTTAGAAAAAATATGAAATTTTTCTGACATTACTTTTTATATGAGTTAAACCGGGGAGTTAAGGCATGTATTGAATACTACAATGAATTGTTTCCGTAGAGTATAACTACAATTTCTAAGATTTATTGCCAACAATACAAGACATTGAGGTTGCAATTCACTAGAAAGATGGTATTAGTGAATATTTATCACGATAATGGCCATCCATACACTATGGTTTATTAGATTATTCCACATCTGCCCTATTCTCTCCATCTTGCTCCATTAGTATTTCATATATTTTTTGTAAAGAATGATTCTTTTTTTATATGTATTAATATTAAAGATATTTTATGCCACATTTTAGCAGTTATCGAAGGACTAATTACCCTGTCCACGTAAAATGTTGAACATCTTGAAACGGGTACGAGTAGACAATGGAAAGCGACCAATCCAAAGATATAAGGACTTGAAATATATTAAGTGGAATATCAGAAATTTATTTAAGATGAAAAAATGGAGCACCACACTTTACTGACTTGACACACAATTCTCACTTCATCCACGCACATATATCTTCTCGTAGAACCTCGTCGATTATTAAGGCTTCTAACAGAACCATCGTCCAGTACCTGGTTTATCTGGCATCCTCTATTTCTGGTGTCATCAACACTTGCATCATCTATATTTTTAAAGAGAACACATTATTATTTGTGAAATTGTAATTTTTTCAGAACACAGTCATGTGATATTTAAATACAAATTAAATGCGTCAGTTAGAAAGGTATACATACAGATAAACTTAGTTAAAACCGGGATCTCTTCCTATCCGAGAAAGTGCGATATCCAATTACACTACGTCAGCTTAGTAAATAGTCGATAAATTTTCTAACATAAGTAACATATAAATGTTGCAGTTATTTCAGAATGACACATCTTACGTTCCACTTATTTTATATCTACTTTAAGAAATAATCGCTAGGGGACGACAGAGATTATTCAATTTTATTTTATCAATATTTTGGATATACTTTAATATATATAGGAATAGATCCTGGTTCAAATGCCAATAGCAGCTAACGATAAATAGTATGTAAGCACTTATGTTGTTAATGCCTGAATAGGGCGTGTACAATAACAATAAATAAATTGACTTTATATGTATGTACATCTTTGTAATTAATGCATTCAATTTGTATTAATATATTTTTATTATTATACTACTCATGCATTCGTTCCATACGACCAAACCATCTAAGCGATCTTTTTTCAATCCAATTCACAATACTAAGATCAGATTTACATTTTTTAATAATTTTGTCATTCTTTACTCATAAAAGATGTTCAATATCGGTTCACTACGGCGACACAACATAATCTAGAATTGCTTCCCGCCTGCAGAATACCCTGTTTTTATTCATATACATAACAATACATACAATCATATTTGCAAGTACCTACTCGGCGACAGGCCACCGCTGTGATGTTTTGGTAAGACGTCTTTGTTTTCCTGAAATCTATACCGCGGGGTTTTTGGCGCCACGCCGATAATTACACATTTAAATTATGAACACATGTCTTATCGCATCAATTAATTGGCTCTTTCTCGGCGAGTAATTCTGTGCGATACTAATAAATTTGGATAATATTCGACCAAGGATCACTTACGTGGTTTAGTCATATGAAACAGATGAACGAGGAGAGAATGGAAAGATGGTACCAGAAATAGAGGACGTTCGCGGAAGACTTGACACGACCAGGCAAACCAGGTACTGGAAGATGGTCCTACTAGGAGCCACAATAACCGGCGAGCTTGTATGAGAAGATGTAACGCAGTTGAGGCGCAGTGGCGTGCAATAGGTATAGATTTAGGTTATGCTGTTACCAATGATATTATATAATTATATATAATATATGTACTGCAGTTTAACCAATGTCTTTGGACGAAATAAATCCGTCGTTTATACGACCCTACCATGTATTTATTTATAATTTTAGAGTACTATTAAAAGTGTTTTTAAAGCTTAAGTTTTATCGTGAAATAATACTTTCTTATCCATATAAAAAAAGTATGGACGTTTTTAAGAACACTTTCTATGACTGAACATGATTCATTTATTGTTTGAAAATCCTCCACTTATTAATTAAGGAAATAATTATTAACGTAGGAAATAGTTTTGCCAATTACTTTTTGTTTTTCTCAAATTAAAAACCAATCCATGCACCAAATTTAAAGAACGATCAATCAACACGTTAAAAACAGTTAGATAGTAAAATTTGCAAATTAATAATAGAGGAAGTAGACACTTCAACGATTTTCACGCAGTTGTAACCCTTTCTAATGTTATTCTGTTAAAAAAAAACAGCATAGGTAACGACTTCATACAAAACGGATCAACCGAAAGGAATTTTCAATTCAGTAAATAGCCATTTATATGACTTGAGTAATTCACTAGCTTAAAGACAGAACTGAGTAATGTAAATAGCACGATGCGGTGAATAAAAAAGACCGCCATGTACGCAAAATAATGTTTTCGCGTAAGTTAATCCACTTTTTTACCAGAATTCTTAGTTATGCATAGCTTTTTTGCTTGAATGCACTGCACGCCCCTGTTGAGGCGAGTAATTGTGTATCTGTCAGTGCAGAAGAGCGCGGCAGTAAGTAAGTAATTTATACATTTATCAGTAGTAATAACAAATTATTTTTATATTTCATTGCCTCAAATCAATATCCCTAATTGTCAAACCTCGGTACGGCCACTTGTAAGAACATGTTACAGTCTAGTCAAATACGATATCTCAACTGGCATCTGATACCTAGGATTCAGAATAAAATGATCGGTTTAATGGGCGCTCTCGCCAGAGTGGAGTCAGCCTCTAACAAGGTCCAGCTCGGCTGGCCCCGAAATATTCTCATTGCCCGGCATAATGAGATAACAATAAAATAATTTGTGTAAATGGAATACCGGGTAGAAAAAACAAATGCCCTGTAATCAAGAAGAATCTTCCTAATAGTCAACCAAATTGCTCTCTGGTCATAACCCTCGCCCCCAGACTGCGGATGGACGCGCAGGGTTGGCAATTTAAAAAATTCAATATTCATTTCAAATACAAATTAAATGTGTCAATTAGAAAGATATACAAATATTTTGGACCTAAACTATTTAATAGAATTTTAAAGGACTTAAATCAATTGAATTGTCCCAAGAACATGAAACTATATATTGAAACTTGGATTCGTAATATGGGTAGAGCCAGTATTGTTGCACTCACTCAAACGTATTGACTCATACCTATATTAATTATTGCTACAAAGTGATCCAAAAATTAAGTCCATTTTAAAATATTTCACATACACCTTTTATATAGTAATAAATATAATTCTATCTACTTGTAATTCTAATTAATTGAACAATTGCCTGTAAACTATGCCCGTATCGACACAGAATTTCTCTAGTGAGACGGGCACAGTCCAAACAGATTTTTACATAGTATTATATAGTTACTAATAAAATAAATACACATAAAATCAATTTTATCAAAAAATATTGTTGTTGCTACAGGGATTTGAATCTGGATCTCTTCCAATCTGGCGAACGTGCATTAACCAATTATGCTACAGCACACAGTACATTGATGACAAATTTTTAAACCTATATATTACACTTTTCAAATTGATATATCTATCGTTCCATCATTTACTTTACTTTAAATACTTTGTTTAAATCACTATGTTTTGATTATTCTATTATTATTTTGATTTACAGAGTGTTTAGAAATTATACATAAAAATACCGTTTACAGTTGGAAATATTTAAAATATTAGAAATAAAAAAAAGTGTTAATAGCAAGCTAAATATTATAAATAAACAAATCCTCTTTGCAAATAGTCACCTTTTAAATTTGTTTTCATATTAGTTCTTACTTATTCACCACTTTATAGTTTTGTTTTTATCTATGCTTGTATTTTAATTTCTGCATACATTGTTTCCTGAAAAAGACACCATAAGTATCGAGACATGTTGAAAAATCAATAAATAGCGGTTTAAACAAAGTAACAAAAGAAAATATTTTAAAGTTTTGCATGTTTAAAGCAATCGAATATTACTTTGTTGTATGAATGTTAAAATAATTAATATCAATAGCTGAAAAATGTATTTATCTACCTTAGATCGCAAGAGCGAAGTGTTTTAAGATTGACGCAGAAATTAGTTACTCCAATTCCATGTTTCATAACAGAACACTGGATTAAGACTGAAGTTCTCCTTAGTAAATGATGATACGATGTAATTCATATTAGAAACTGTCTTTCTCAACGTTATGCATGATTACAGTAAAGGAAAAAAAATGTTCACGTGTGAAGTATGAAGGATTCAAGTTCAAAGCATCATTCACAAAAATATTGCGTTGAACATCAAAGAACAGCTGGAATGGATATACATCGATTATTTTAGTTTTTAAGCATTGTTAGACTATAGACAAAAAAAACGGCTAGATCTCTTTTATTATGCACCTGAAAAAAATGTATTTGACGAAAAATTTCAAAAAGCGACATGTTTATCTTTCTATGCAAATTTAATAAAATGGATTGATTCAATTCTGACGTTTCATAGCGTGTATTTGTGAATCATCGCAATATAAATTTGATAACTTTTGAATGAAACAATACATGTTTGAATTACATACTAAAAAAATTACAGAATATACGTTTAAATTTTAAATATGATAGATATGATATGATCCGTAAATTATTCATTGTATAGATAATTTTTGTCTGTATGTGTTTTTAATTAATTAATTTAATTTGTATTAAATTAGTTCTGAAATTGCAACTTCACAACAAACGCATTTGTTTTTGAGACCAATATAAATTTATAATTTGCGCCAGCCCTGATCACACACCGTGATAGGGTAATGGTACTGTATACAGTTACTGACCAGTGAAGGTATTATTTGATTTCAAATTGATTTCGAATCTCCCATAGATCAATCAATGGGCGATGCGTCCGAGGAGCATTAGAACTTATTTATTTTTTTAAACGTAGAAAAAAACACAAAACGCGATTAAGCTAAACGATCAGGTACTGAGAGACTATCCGGGGAGATCCCAGAGTGGAAGCGAGCAAAAAAAATTAATGTTACTCTACCTGTATTGTTGTAATCGTAGATAACGTACCTAGTATACCATTTTGATCGAATTGATTTCCTTCATTATGTACTCGCGTACGAGGTATCTAGGCGTCTCAACACTCGTGAATTGTAATATACAATATACAACGAAGAATGCTCAAAATAAGCCGGATGAATTAAGAAAAATCAGTATTATTATAGAGAACACATTCTTATTGTGAAGTTTTAATTATTCAAAACATAGGTCTGTGATATTTTTAGTACAAATTATATAGATATACATATAAAATCAATTTTATCGAAAAATATTTTTGTTGCTACCGAGATTCGAACCTGGATCTCTTTCAATACATAGTATAAGTAAAGTAGGTGGCTTTCAAATAATGGAACGAGAGATGTATCAATTTAAAAAGTGTAACATATAGGTTCGAAAATTTGTCACGAAAGATACTACCACTGTAGCATAATGGGTTAATGCACGTTCCCTGGATTGGAAGGGATCAACAACAATATTTTTCGATAAAATTTATTTTTTATGTGTATCGTTCTAATTAATACATTTAATTTGTATTTAAAAATCAGTATTTAAAATCCGATGAGACTTCCATTAAAATATGAGGTAATGCAGAAAAATGCAGTAAATGCATTGAATTAATTAATTTTAGAGAGTATAAATAATATTTCATAAAATTGCAATGTTTACGTAACACGGTTAATATTAAAAACAGGAAACATTCAAATTAAAATATACACATTAACATTTAATTGAAATTATTAGCTTTCGCCGGATGTGGACCCCACCCGTGGCAAAGTGAGCTGCTACACCGGGGTTGTCTTCGCGTTAACTACACACGCATTACTGGTAATCTTGTTACCTAACAACCTGTTTAGCTAAGGACTGACTTCCTCCCGGGGACGAGGAACGCGCACATCCAGGAACCAGAACCAGTACCAGTGCCGGTGCCGAGGAGTTCTGATTTCTGGTTCGTGGTTTCAGTGTAGGTTCTGAACCAAAACGATAATAATAAATGTTATCTTACTGAACGTCCTCTGTAATTGTGGATCATGGAGTGCGCATAGAAAATATTTTGTGAAAAAATGCTATTATTGGAGGAGAAAATAATAAAAACATTTCAAATTCTTATAAGCCTACTTGACCACATTACTTATGAAGATGTATAAGACGCATCTATAAGTCAAGAGAACTAAGAACATCTATCAAGAAAGCTGCATACTTCTCCGCAATAAAAAATATGATCTTTTATAAGTCATTGTGGAGGGGAAGATAGAAGGTAGCAGAGGCGTAGTTAGAAACAGGTTATCTTAATTGTGCAACCTCAGAAAGTGGTTCAACCCTAAATATTGGTGATCTTATACAGGATAAATCAACATACTGCAACCCGGTCTACAACCTTTGAGATACGTGAAGAAGAAGTCGTCTTAAAAAATGTGTGCACGCTGTATTTTTTTATGTGCGCTACATTTATCATACTCTTAACACACTTTACTTATTACAATTATTAAGCTACGTTTTTTTATACTTATTTTATTTTTATTTTATTAATTAACACTAGGCTCACAAAATGTCTTGATAGTCGTTTTGTGGATCTAATGTTGTCTGCAATAGTGATGAGAAAACATGCCACTACTTACTCACTAGTGTGATTGTGATTGCTATTCGATAATAACAGTGATTGAAAACTGTGACTGTATGACGCATGATATCATAATACACAAAAAAAATCTAGCACGAATAATTAATTTATATCTTATTTAAAATCACCACAAAGAGAATGAAAACGCTTAAAAATTTGTAAGTTTATTTTTTGGGTCAAATTCTCCCAAATGTGCAGGCGCAAAATCACAGTTCACAACCAAATATAAATAAAATAAATAAATGAATCACGAATCACGATATTCCTTGATATTCAATCACTGATAGTGAGTGTTACTCAAAGATATCAGTGATTGACTCACGGTTTGTGATTTTGAGCTCATTACTAGTCTGCAGGTATATTTATATCCATTTGTTACATTTAATAAACTTAAAAACATATATATTATTAATCAGTAACCGTTAAAAATATTTATATCATTCCTACAGGTAAGACGGGTCACCATCGATATGCCATTTTTTTATAATTTCTTCCAAATAACGAGAAAGCACGCTCTTTTGTAAAAACACAGCCAGTTCATGGTAGTAAAGAAAAATCTATAAATTTTGAAGGTAAGCCACAATTTAACTAACTGACGGAACACAACTAATTGAGAATTTATTTTATCTCTCCTAATTTAAGCTTAAAGCGTTGCTTTGCTGAGTGTAATCGAAGCGAGAGTTCACAACTCTCATAACGGCTCCGGAATAGGGTGGTCCCCTTCCTTCTAGCTAAGATTCTTAAGCAGATGCGTAACTAAAAAAAAATTGCCTAAATGCAAAATGAAAGAGTCCCTTGCACACATATTTAAGATATTAATATTAAGTACTAACTACGCAGTTTTATGTATTGTTTTAAAAATAAATAATACTATTGGCATCTTGTCTCTTATAATATTTACACACACCCACAAAAAAAATAGTGAAATATGTTTTAATGCTAACTTTAATTATCACTAAATTAAACTTTGGTTCCCACTTATCATCAGCTGATAATTAAACTAAATGGCAACTAATTTAAGTAGTGGGGGAGGGCTTGGAAAAGGAGAGAGCTTTCGGTTAGTAAACGGAAATATGTACAGTAAAGATATATTTAAGATGTCTCACAGAGACGAAGCTAGTATTTTTTATTTGAGAAGTATGGAAGTCTTGGGCATTACAGGGCTTACGACCTGTCATCGGCTGGCTTAAGTGATCGCTTTACATAATTTGATGTTTACCTATTTACCCACGCTACCATATCTATCAAATTTTTGAAGTTGTATATATTATATCGGGATGGAACATTTCACTTACTTATTACCAATTATGCTGTCGCCATCTATTGATATTTAAAAAAAAAATGATATTCTTTCTCATGTAATTGCATAGATGTCGCTGAAGTTGAGACTTATTAATGAAGTAAGCCCCGTAATGCCCAAGACTTCCATACTTCTCATATAAAAAATAGTAGCTTCGACTCTGTGAGACATCTTAGTCTTGATGACAATCCCTCAGAGGATAAAATCCAGTAATTATTTCCTACAAAGATTTGAACATACTCAAAATATAGTAAAGATATAGTTTTAAGGAATGTGATGTTAATTATTATTTTCTCTGAATTTTAATTCTTTTATATTTCAATTGTTTCTAAAATGTGTATTATTGCTCATTTATTAGACATCGAGTGGAGAAGTTTTAGTTTGTGACTGTCGAAAGAATGGTTTGTTTCAATTATATGATTAGAAAATTCCGAGAAGTTGTTATTTTTAGGCACCGACGATGTTCTTTGATTTTCGTATTTAGGTCTCTCGCGGTTTAACCAATGTAGTTTCAATTGCAAACTACACAAGTTATTTCACATATCCCTTTTTTTATTAATAATTTTTATTTTATGCATTTAAACCAAATGTGTTTTTAGTCATTTAATAAAATTCTTACTTTATTTTACATTGATCATTGTTTTGCAGCGATAGTACTTAATATATATATATTATTGTACTTTCGTTTTGAAATCGTCCGACTAGGGTTGTCTGGGAATATAATGAGAATAAACAGCCTGTAATCATTTCTTGGCTGATCGCATTCCCTCAACCCTTATAAAATTATAGGATAGATATGTTTAAAATGTTACTGAGGCGAACACCCATATCTTCATATCAAATCTACTATTATATATTCAATGTTTAAAAGTTGATGTATCAACTCTGTATGAATACATCCATCTCCAATAATTACCATTAACACGTGTCCATTAACCTGTATCCTGTATCCAGTCCACTGATAGATACTGGCCTACTCCAAGGATCACCAATTCTCTCTGTTCCATATTCATCGAATACATTTTTGGCGCTTCTTGAGAATCAGTCGCGACGTATATTATTGACACCTTTCCACATTCAAATTCCCATCCATCCTTTTTCCTACTGCTTGGCCAGTGTAAATAGTGACCTTGACGTCAGCAGACATTAACGCGACGCGATACTTGTTCGGTTGGGACACCGCGATTGCATTAGTAGTGTGGATTTGTTCAACTCCGGTGCATCAGCACTGTTATATTGTGATCAGTGGTTTTGTGTGAGCCGCGGGTGACGTGATTGATATCGCCGTCTTCATTTGGAAGCGGAGATTTGCCCGCCCGCGTGCTGTTTGTGTGATCTCGGCTGCGACTGCGGGAGTAACGGAGGCATCATACACGAGGTAAGGCAAGCAGTCCTTCAGATTCCCGATTCCCTGAGATCCACTGATCTTTCGACTGGATTCCCTATCCCATCATCGACTCTTATCTGTTAATCCAAGTCCCTTATTTCCTTTCTTCCTTCCTTTACCATCCCCCTATCGTCGATTCCGATTTACGACCGGAATCGTCTTATTCCAATCCACGGGACGCGCGATTCCGTTCTCTAGATCCCATATAGGCGCAAGATCTAAGTTTTCACTCTCTTAATTTAGCCCTTTTTATATATCTGGTATCTGTAACGCTTCTGATGTCACTCCATCGAGCTTAGGTTCACTTTACAAATATGAAGCTTCTTCTGCAGAACCTTCTTTTCATAATTCCTTCAAAAGACATGTCTATCTTATTGCTACTTGAGCACGTTGAATTTTTGGACAGTATCTGTTACTCTGATTATTTGAGGAATTTATACGAAAAGCTACACATCTCAAAGTTTAGCTTTTCATCACTCTTTAGATAACTTTATTTGGCATTGATATTGACAATTATCGAAGGCGACTTGAAACATTTGATTTGTGAAGAATACAGAATAATTCTCAAAATAAGCTAGTTACGATTGAAGACGGTATAGTTAGAATTAGAAATAGAGAAAAAATAGTATTTAAAACAATTAAATTCTGAAATCTTCTCGGACACGTATCAGATTGTTGAAAGAAATCTGGAAGTGTGAGGCAGTGATTTGGCAGGTCTGCTGAAGAGCTTTTCTGGACCTCAGGGAACAAAATGACGACAGCCAATGTCCGTTAAACGGATAAGGCACAGGAAGAAGATGATTATCAATGAGTGACTGTGGTATTCTGGCTTTGAGAATATACTCTATTCTTCTAAATACTGTCCAACTCATTCTGGATCTCTCTGGTGCAGTCTAAACTACAGTGTTGACAGAAATTAAATTCAGGATTAAGCTTAGATTATTTTAAAAAATTAACAACGATAAAACTTCACGTTTCAACGTTATTCAGTTGTAGTATAAGTTATTAATAAAATATGACGATAATTAGTTTCTCCCACAGCCGAGTACTTATACAAATCACTACACAAAGGATTTATATAGCCATAATAAAGTGCTCATATTTCCAGTACGGTATAAAAAATTACAAAACATTAAAAATAACATTTTGTTGTTGTTGTAGTAACAGTGTGTACATCCATATTCCGACGTCGGAACAATAAACAATTTATTAGCGGACCATAACAATAAATTGAGTTTCTAATCTCAGCTACATGGCAACACTTAACGTTGGTAGGCAGAGGGGCACCCGGCCAGCTGGACCCACCTACCGCCGAGACCAGCGGGAGATGAACAGATGAACAGCGGCGGGACAGGTCGCGCTCGGGCCCCGGGGCAAGGGAACATATCGTGCTCCCGAATTATTAACAAAAAATTAAGATAATTATTATTAAATTAAATTTAGATAAATCATAAAAATCAATAAACATATTTGGATATATTATTTTTCTTATTTCTTCCACACACAATTCTCACCTCATCCGCATTGATACGTCTTCTCGTACAAGCTCGACGATTATTGAAGCTTCTAACAGGACCATCCTCCAGTATCTAGTATACTTGGTCGGTCTTCCGCAGACGTCCTATACTTCTGCTGCCATCAACACTTGCGTCATATATTTTTCTCTCCTCATTCATCCGTTCCATATGACCAAACCACCTAATTTTTTCTTAATCTTACTCGCTATACTAAGATCAGCTTTACATTATTTTCTTATTTTATTATTAATGAATCTGCCACATATACGCCTAAGTGATCTCATTTCCACTGCATTCAGTCTATTTTCGTTCCTCTTCTGCCAACTCCAGGCCTCACTTCCATACATCAGCGTCGGTACCAGAACTTCATTGTGAATCGCTAGTCTTGCCTCAGTTGATAAGTTCTCATTAGATATACATCCATTCACTTTATTCCCTGCAATCACCCTCATTTCGATACCTTTCTCAGCCTTTCCGTTTCTATCGAACATACTTCTCAAATACACAAAATCATCTACTTGTTCCAACCATTCATTACCTCCACGGTTGCATTGTGTCATGCTTTCCTCCTTCTCGAATACGATCACTTTCGACTAGTTGACATTCATAATAAGATCGCTTTCCTTGCATACATCGTACATTCTACTCACCAGCTATCACATATAAATATATATATTATTTTTTGGTTGAACCCGCGTCAAATAGTTCCGAGAAGGACTTTTATACTCCCGACTTTTCGAGTATTACTCATTCTCAAGGATCTTTTATAGTGGATTTTGCCTTAAACTGACAAGTAAACTAGACCGTTCAAATCACAGCACAGTTATAGAATCGACCGACCGTTGCTAGAAGTTTAAATTTACTGAACGAGCATTTGCGGTGGCAGGCCCAAAAGTGTGAAACTCTTGGCCCTTCGTCATGAGAAATAGTGCAACAGAGATTTTATAAGTGAAGAAACTAAAAACAATGAAAATAACAATTTTTATTTTCAAAGATAAGTAACTATAAACATAAAAAATACTAAATTTTTGCGTCACCGGGATTCGAACCTGGATCTCTATTTCCAATCCGGGGAAGTGCACTACCTTTGTGCTATAACGCCAGTATTTTTCTTGACAAATTTTCGAACCTATATGTTACATTTTTCATATTAATACATCTGTCGTTCCATTATTTTGAAAGCCATCTACATTATTTTTACAGAATCTCAAATACCTTTGAGTAAACCGATTGCAGACGCAAAAACAATATTTTTCGACAAAATTGATTTTATATGTATATATTTATAATTAATACATTAATTTAGTATTTAAAATATCACAGACCGTCTGTTCTGAATAATTACAACTTCACAATAAGAATGTGTTTTCCTTAATAACTATAAACAGTTTATGTGTGAAGCGGCGTTGAGATGAAATATTTTACGAAAATGGCTTTATACAAATTATACAATATTACTATAGTAAAGCAAAAAATATTCTCAATGTATTATATTATGTCTGTAAATTTTGACTATTGTACTCGTATATGCATGTTGACATGGGCGTGCTATACGAGTACTGTACCGACATTTATCTTACGGCTGACTGAATCATGAATCATGGAAAATCTCCACCGGAACAAGAGAATTGCAATCAAATGCGTCATTCTACACGAAATTCTCTTGAAACAGTGTATTTTGCTTCTTCTATATTAGCAAAATTACTTAACGACCTCATTTCATATAATAAATAATTATACAAAATACTTTGTTTTAACCACTATTTACTGAAAATTCAACACGTTTCGATACAACTATATTTTTACGCTAATAACGAATTAAATAATTATATATTAAATAACAAAAAAAAGTGCGAATTAAAAAAAAATCGGGGGTCCAAAAATTAGTTTGCAATGATTGATGGCAATTATTTTTATATTGGTAAAAAAGTAGCACTGGAGATGCATAAGTAGCAACAATTGTTCAGAATTTTCCAATCATCTTTCAGAAACAAACCATTATTTTGATATTAACAAGGATTTAGAAATTATACATAAATATACTAGGGATTTATAGTTAGATAAATATGAAATTTTATAAATAATAAAAAGTGTTAATAGCAAGCTAAATAACAAAATTATCTTTACAAATAAATAGTCGCTATTTAAATTTGTTTTCATATTAGTTTTTACATATTCACCACTTTTTATCTATGCTTGTGTTTTTGTAGTTTCAGTATATATATTGTTTCCTGAAGAAGGTATACAAATAAAGTATTATCGATATATTTTGAGTTGTTTGTTTGACGTCACTGTTTTTTCACATTCTAGTATTATACGCCATCAATGTCCCGGCTTAGTTACGCCCCTGAATGCAAAGTGTTCGTTAAAGATTTGAACGATTCCCTTGCCGACGGCGGGGTTACAGTATCGAGTCCGTTGTTTTAGCATATCGCCGAAATTAATTCGGGGATATCTCCGATCTGCATGATTGATCGTTGCCGGGGCCGCGTGAGCCGAGACCTAGTTTGGGATAATGCGGCCGAGACTTGATGCGTTGTTAGGCTGTTCGGCTTGAAAATGCGCCCCATAAATCATCATTTCCAGCGATGAAATACCAACCTTTTGTCTCTGTATATCTGACGCAAGCGACTATCGAAGTGTTGCAATTGTCGAATGTGTATTCACGAATTAGATTTTTGATGGAATTTTTTCGCAGATCTCAACATTAAGACAAAATCGGCGATTCTAACCCATCCTAACCTATGGAACGATAAATGTATTAATTTGAAAAATAAAATAATATCGCTATAGCATAGTTAGATAATGTGCCTTCCCCGGTTTGGAAAAAGATCCAGGTTTAAAATCTCAATGGCACGACAACAATATTTTTCGATAAAAGTGATTTTATATGTATATCTTTCTTATTATAATAATTACAACTTCACAGTAAGAATGTGTTCTTCTAATAATGTTTTAAATCATCCATCACGATCTCCATGAACTCTTGCCCTTTTAACCATGCCCCTCCACTTTCCTCAACATCCTGATGATCTTAATACTGTATTTAAAAATAAGCAATACAAACTATAAAAATAAAGATTCAAGACAGAAAAAATACAGAATGCCTGAGTATCAAAATCAGTTATATCTTTTACTCAAACAGAACAACATCATAAACATTACTCTAATATTTAAACATTGAATATCGGAATATATCTACAAGACCAAAATCATACCCAAGCCTGTGTTAGTCTTTGTGTGGGTGCGTTCCTATAAAAATTAGTACATGATGAATTTACATAGAACAGTACAGACGACGTGGTACTCCGCGCAGGAACGCGGTATACAATCAGTTCAGTTAAATTTGAGGCGTCCTGTATTACATTTACTAATTAAATAAAAATAATAAATCACTTTTTCTTCTACACGACAAGTTAGTTAAATGAAGAGTGCTCATTAGAAAATCATAATTCAATTGTTCAGCGAGTATGCACAGTTTGAAGTTTCTCTGAAGAATCTTTTTTTATAGAAAGATGACCAAAAAATTTAAGGGTTTGTCTCAAGCTGCAGGTTGAGAGTCTGACCACCTTGATGATCAACTTTTGCATAATCTCACCATCTACAGGATGTGTCTCCAGCATCATGTTACAGGAAACTTAGTTGAAACTTACAGAAACACTGATAAAAATAATATATGTTACAAGTCTCTCCAGTTCAGCTCAGTTCTTATAGAATGGAGACATTTGTGCATCTTGCTGTCCATGGTATGTACAACAACCCATGGAAACAATCCAAGCTGCAAATATGAGATACCTAAGAGGAGTAGCGGGAGTGACGTTAAGAGATCAAACTATGAACCGATAATCTAAGGGAATCTTGGGATGAACCTTCTTCTGCTGTTTTAAATAAAAAAATCTCAACTATGTTGGCTTGGACATATCCTATGACTGAAATAAAGTATTTGGGAGTCACAATAGATTCAAAATTGAATTTACCGCAAAATACAAGATACGTGACTAAAAAAATTGCTAAGAAAATCTAACTTCAGGGAAGGATCAGAAGATTTATTAGTACTGGGTCTTGTATAATAGTATACAACTCTGTTATTATTCCTCACATCAACTACTGCAGCAATATTATGTTTTTGGCTAACGAAGAAGAAATTGAACAATTGTCAGTGTTGCAAAATAAAGCTATGAAAATAATACTAAAAGATCTGAATATGATGACCTTTGAGCAGAAAATATATTTTATTATAATGGTATTTATTAACAAAATCGATGCAATTCGATAGAATTTACACGAAAAATTGATGCAAATTAACATGAGCACGAGCATCGTACAAGAGGAAGGGATAGACTGAGACTGCCATTCAGGAAGAAGGCTAAATCTCAGAAATCGATGATGAATAGTGCGATAAAATTTTTTAATGAAATGCCAGAAAACATAAGAAAGGTGGAGAAACTGAATAGATTAAAAATAAAACTGACCAGATATGTAAAAGATAAGTTTTAGTAAAAGAAAAGACTTTAATCTTGTTTACATAAGAGCATATATAGGAGTGCTTATGTATGCACTATGTTAAGAATTAAAATAAATATCCCACGCACGGGAAATGCAAGATTGCCTAAACAGATTTTCTCATCGGAGCCAAAGTAGGACAAGCCAGGAAAACATAGAGAAGTCAAATGGATAGACTAAGAAAAAAGATGAAAATATCAGTAGCCCCAAGTAACCGCAGGACAGAGAGCGGAGGAAGGGTAAGAGGAAGAAGAAGAATAAGAAACATTTTTTTCACATTCTTTGGTGACAACTCTCTGCTTTCGTAGTCCACGTGTATACACCATGTCTCAGATATTCGCCGCCTCGCGAGTTCGTCAGTTAAGTAATTTTAAATCTCACCAGCAGCAATTAAAACTGAATCTCAGACCGAACGTCGTGTACATTGGTTTGAATCTCTTTCTACCAGTTTCAATCTGAACTCTTTGTCTATTACCAAATAAAAATTTCAATGAGATGAATCTGAATACCGTATTGCAGACGCTCTACCAAGCTGTAGATCCAGCAGCCAGGCAGTGATTGAGAACATGTTTATAGATAGTCTTATAAAGTTTTTAATAATAATAATAATAAATACCTTTAAAGGTGACCAAATGCGAATATCATTATTATTTTATTTAAAAAAATATATATGCGTACACATTTTCAAACCAAGCTAAACGCTTGTGCTATGATGGCAGGACTATCTTGCTGGTGTCATGGAACGAGGCGCGAACCCCCGTTCACTAGATCACTAGGCCAACATCTTGACCACTACACCAACAAGCTACTTAGTACCCTTGAGATGATCTTTTTTACGAAAATGGCGCTATATAAGTTATGCAATAATATTCAGAAATATTTTTTACGGTTCAAATAATTTTATGTGCAAAAGACATCAACGATCGTCCAAGCAGCAAAACCGTTCAGTATATAGATTTATAATACTAAAATCAATTAACGTACGTTTTATCTAACTAACTTACCGTCACGCCGTTTCCCCGCAGGGGTTAGCAGAGAGGATAGAGCGCCATACTCTTGAATTGAGGGCATTTTAAATATTTACATACGTCATATTTTTATTTTTGGATGCGCCTCAGGGTTACAAAAATTATTTATTATACTGATGCATAAAAAAAAATATTATTAAAAATATTTTTATTTAATTTAATGCACACATATATAATATATCTAAAATAAATAATAAGTGTAGCCAAAGAATGTCATGATTTCAAATACTGGTTAATGTTATGTTTATTTTTTTTAATGTATATATTATAATATAAAGAAATATATACTTATTATTTAAAAACATTAATTTTCACTAAAAAATCATTAAGTTCACGCATGCAATTCATTTTTATAACAATTTTTTATACAACAATCGAGTTGTACATCCCTAAATAAGAATGTTCTCGAATTATGGGGGTGGCTCCGACATTTATATTAAAACATGATCAAAATCTATAGTAGTATATTTTAAAATAATAAATAATATTACAACATTTAATAAAAAACAAAAAGACATTGATCAAATTAGAAAATAGGAATATTAAAAAAAATCAAAACATTATGTATTTATTTATATTGATGACCTATTTATTTATAACTATAGGTAAATTTGACTGTAGTTAGATACAATTAAAATTAGATTTCACTAAAGATAGATTCACCTGCAACTATAGCGAAATTGGTTTATCAGTCTACCGGAAATAGAATGTTCCAGATTCGTGTCCAAGACTGATTTTTTCAGTATGTTTAATTGTTTTTAAATATTTTATTACAACTTAAGAACAAACTGCATTTGTGCCTATTATTGTCATTCGATTTGGGGGCGACCTGGAGTGCAGAGCCTCCAGCGGATTCCAGGGACGTTCATAATATGAAAACTGATGTACGGGACTAACTGTAAACCTCCCATCGTAATAGATACACACACGCGCGCAACGTGCACGCACACACCCTCGCAAACGGCAACCTGACAGTCCTACACGTGTGAAACCACAAAACAGGTTATACTGTATCATTCACAATCGATCTCCGCTCCACAGTAAACAAACTCGCGCGCAACCTCATCGGCGGAAGACCACTGAGCATATTAATAATTTATCGGACATATGCGTGTGGTTTGACATTTCCATTAAGTGGCAGACATCGTCGAGTGCGTTAGTATATGTGGGTGATTGTGAGCATGTATATAACATATTTATAGCACATCGATCATTTTTATTTTATGTGTTTTTGTACATGCAGACTACATACCATCGCGCTGTATGCAGAGAGGATAGAAGCCACACATCTATCATGTACAGGGAATAACAGACCTAGTTCACAATATTTTATTAGTTTAGTCTAATGGTCAAGGCGCTGGCCTAGTGATCTAGTGGTCAAAGGTTCACGCCTCGATCTAGGAAACCAGCAAATTAGTCCTATTTTCTTAAAATATCATCCGTATCATTGATATTTTTCAATTTATTATACATTTTATTATTTTGACCAGTATATTACATTAGCAATATTTGAATATGTCCAAGAACATACAATTACTGGATTTTCACCTACAAAGGCACTGTTATTAAATAAATAACTGATATCTCACAGAGACAAAGCTATTTTTTATTAATGGAAAAATAATTAGATTCTCATTGTGTCATAAATTCTGTTTCAAGAAAATGAATATCAAATTTAGTCTATAGATGGCGATAGTGTAGTGGTATTCAAAGTGATTCCACATATTAACATATATACAACTTTTTTAAATTTGATAGATTGATTGGGTGGAATGGTGAACGTTACATTGCGTAAAGTGATCACTTAAGCCAGCCGAAGACAGGTTATAAGCAATGTAATTACCCAAACTTCTATATTTTTCCATTAATATAAAACTGCTTCGTCTCTATGAGATATCTATTATAATTCATTCAATTGTTATTGGTGTAGAAAGCTGGTTGTATAGAATTTGGGATATTTTTTATTATTGACTTGTAAGCATGAATTACGGTCTTGGAAAATGTTGATTTATCAGTAAACAGTGGTATAAAGTAAGTGTTTTCTTATTATTAAACATTTTTAATGTTTCTATATGTTTTACACGTAGTTTAACACCGTAGCACTAGCGTTAAACATTCCCAGAGTCGAAACTACGATCCTAAAGCACCAACTATGATGGGCTGCGATGGTAACTTACTTACGAATGATAATTGGGATGGGCCAAAAAAAGGTTCTGATCTGAGCAGATTTACCTTGAACACTGGGAAACCGCGGCTATTGGTCGAGTGCAATGACGTCATCAAATACATTTCGCCGAAGAAGTGTGCAGACGGAAGATGGCTACCGCAATAACTGAGAAAAGGAGAAAGAACCTCCCTGCTTTAGATTTTTCAATTCCCGTGTACACACCGTGTCTTAGAGATTCGCCGTATCGCTCGTCATATATCAAACAATAAATACCATTGTCGTTTGTCAGTTACGTAAATAGATTACTTATTATATCAATATTGTTACTATTTTAAAATTAAACTGCTTGTGTTTTGAAACTAGGACTATCTTGTGAGTGTCTTAATTATACGCTTAGCTCCCGAGAGCGTGGGAACGTTGACACCAGTTTCTGCAATTTGAAATCATCAAACCTGTAATTTGAGGCTTCATTTCTTTTACTTGGATTTATTTTATTTTTACTTTGCGATTGTCCAATCAGCGCTTGCGACTCATCTGTGCCAAATTCTGGCATCTTTCTGGGTCATCTTCATATCGTCTGATGATGAGTACATTTACGATGAAATTCTTATTTTATTTACGTTTCATTCGGACTCATTCATGATGTTTCGGATAGTTCTAGTGATGAACTAACACATTTTAAATAAAAAGTTTGTCAGTGATGAAGTATACTATCGCTAGACAATTTTAAATAGAAAATCGAAAGCGATCTAGTTATTTTACGAACTTAAAAACAATAAAGGGCGAATCAAATGTATTAATTAGAAAGATATACATATAAAATTTATTTATCGAAAAAATATTGCCCTCCCTATTCGGGGAAATGCATTAACTAATTATGCTACACCAACACAGTGAGTTGTACACACAATATGTTGCACTTTCAAATTGATAATATATCTGTCGTTCCATCATTTGAAAGCCATTATCTTTATAATTATGGAATCTCAAATACCTTTGAGTAAAATCCGATAGGAGACACCAATGGAAACATTAATACGATATATTTTAAAACGTATTAAACTTAAAATGATTTAAATATATAATCTATAGTTTCAACGGTGACACATGCCTGCAACGTTCCATAACCAAAGAACAACAGTCGCCTGATGAAAGATCCCACCGCTGTTTATAGCGTAATATAATTGGATATATCAACTTACCCTAGCGGAATATTCTAAGAGATACTCAAATTTATTTATTTTTTATCAATATTTCCACTTTCAATCATTTCCGAAGACATTACAATCCGCAGTGAGATTATAAACATTGAGTGATCGGAGAATGGCAGCGAATATAATAACTATCCCCTACCACATTAGCCTGCTGTCATCTTTTCGTGGTTTATCTGACGTCTTAAATGTCTAACCTCTGTCTAGACCCCTGGATGAGTAGTAAGGTGCACGCATCTATTATGTGGTCATAGCGAGAATAATGGTAAAATACCTCCCTTCCATTGACTCTGACACGATCGTCAGAAGATCCCACAAAGCCTTCGTGTTTACTCAAGCCTTAAAAAAAGCATCGTTCCTACTTTTGCGGTCATTTTTTCTACAGTACTTGAAAGTAAAAAGGAGAAATAGATGCCTCAGTATCAAAATCATATATTGGGGTGCTATTGTAGATTTATCGTATTTGTTTTAATTATCTAAAGGACTATGTAAACAATGAAGTATTATAGATGATTTAAATTAATAACAGGATTTATTTATGTAGGTAAGCCATAATTTATTTAAGTTAAAATGTCAAAGTATTTTCCTTGTCGTTGTTTCATTAATATGAAAGCGATCCAGTTCAGAAAAAGTGATGCCCAGATAGAGAAAAAAATGTAAAATTAGCGAGCTTGACAAAAAATATTTTAAACAGATTGCGTAGGTAAAATATATAGAAGAAATACGATTTGAAACACGATTTTGGATACTAAAAATTGGTATTGAATTAATATGGAAGTAGAACCAGTTCAGAAAAACGTGAGGTTTCAAGACATCGTAGGACGGGTTTTCAACACCAGTTGTACATAATATTCTGTCAGATAATCATCACATAGACTGCACGCGTCAGATATATACATTTATATGACATGCGTACATATCCATGATACTAATTCTATTTATGTACCTAATTGCGTGACACCTTGAACTACGTGACGCGATACGCGCTTATTGCGACAAATCATATTGTGTATCTGACATCACCTACTTCAATATTGTTTTGCCCCGAAATCGAATGTCAACAACTCCCTCGACCGCCACCGAGACAGCCGTCCGCCCGGTCCATTCATCGGAGGCCCAGCGTCCAGGACCGGGGCGGAGGTGCGACCGAGACGCGGCCCGAGCGAGACGGCGGGGCGCTCTCGCTCGCTCGGCCCGGGGCCAGCAGCCCAAGGCGACAGTAAGAGTCGAACCGCCAACACAACGGCTACATACCACAACACCATGTGATAGCCGCGAGACACGAACGCGAAATATAACCTACAAACGGGCCCGTCCGAAAAAACACCGCCATCTTTGATCGATGGCTTCGTTCGCCAACAAACAGACGAATTCGGACCGCTCGATTTTCGAAATTGCAAGACTCGGTGTCGCCTACGTGTGCAGTTGGCCGAGTGTAATGTTGTCGTTTCGTCGGGCGTTGGCAACACTGGCTGTCGCCGTCTGACAGCTCGAGCGGCGGGAAAACGTCAACATTATATGGACTGTTATATTATAAATGTGCATACACACGAAATACGACATTCTACGTATAAATATAGACAAAACTAAACAGTGATACCGTCATTTGCATTCGTCCAACAATTCTAGTCAAAAAAAGTGTACCTTTACATTACTTACATTAAACATTTTTGTATGTTTTTTTATAGTTATTTTCGATGGCGACAGAGATATTTGTTATACAAATTTATTAATAAAATCGCTTTATTTATATCTACATAATAATTTATTACGTGAGAAATATATCCATTGAACAGAGTGGTTTTAAATTTATACGGTAATACTCGCGGTGTTTCGACATTTTTTCAAGAATACATTGACTTCATGTGAACACCATTAGCTCACGGCGAAACCATAATTAATAAAATGACGTAACTGTGTTATATTGCCAGTCAAAAATATCATTGTTGCTCGTTATAAATAGCTAGAAGTTGTACCATTCGTCGAGTGCGAGGATAATACGATTAATCTTGAATACATTTTAATGAGACATGCTTGAAAAATAGTTGTAATAATGAAAAGGCTATTTCTCGTGTGACAACAATGCCAGTAGAAGATATTCGGACACGTGTCGTGAATGATGTTCGAGTAGATTGAGAAAAACGAACAATATGTTTGCAAAACTCAAAGCGAAAACCAACAAACGCATTATCTAGGCTGCTTATGAAAAAGAAACATATTTTTCATTAATGGCGTCAAATCCGACATCATTCGTAAAGAGATACATCGCTGAATATTCCTCCAATAAGCGCAGATCTGTGTCGGCTACTTGTACATGTCATATAACGTAACTACACACTCAATTGTTTATAAATAAATAATTTGCAGACTCGTAAATACGTCTAAATGCTAGGTAGAAAAATCAACGGGGTCAAAATGAATGACATACCGAGTTCCCCAGACTCCTTAGCTTCCGATCACCTGGTGGTAGCAGACATGCTGAACCACAATACTTCAACACCTTTAGCTAAAAGACGCAAGTTGCTGCACGCCCAAAACAGAGCAGACATCCACGCTGATCTCCTCAAAACCACGCAGGCTCATCTCGATCTGCTGAAGACACAGGCGCAGCTGGAACTCCTGAAGAGCGATCAGAGCGACCTCAGCCTTAACGATTCGTTAGATTTGAGACAAAATCTGCTGCAAAAGAATCTGGAGATGCTGAAAACCCAACAGAGTCTAGGAAATATGGACACGCTCGATCTGAGGCAGAGCAGTTTCAATTTACTGAGAAGCAATCTCGAAATGTTGAAGAATAGCCAGAGAAACTCGCTGGATCTCCGGCAGCACTCTGACAATAATTTAGATCTTCGACTGCACATAGCAGACTCTAATCTCAACCTGAAAGACTGTCAGGACGAAATAGATATCAGGGTCGATCTGAGGAGGGAACAAATTGATCTAAGACAAAACGAACTCGATGTGAGGCAGAGCGACACAGATCTGCGACAGGAAGATATGGAATTGAGAAGAGAGGAAATCGACGATTTGCACGACGACACGAACATGACCGACTACGGAAATAAACATTCGGATATCGACAACTCTACGACAGAACTGGACATGTCGCATACATCTGAATTAACGGATAAAGACATCATCACAAACGGATCGCAAGACGGAACTCAAGGCGATGAAGTCACATTCGTCATCTTGGAAGACAGGTCACAAACTACTGAAGAGGACGATGATGTAAGTGATTTTTTATGATTATACATTTATTTCGCCCTTGGTATTTCTTTGGGTTTTATTAGTCGAGACAGTATGACTATGTCAACAGAGTATATATATTACCACCAGAGTTTATTCACGTGATCCAAGGTATTTAATTAAAAAATTAATGAATTCTAGTATTTCAAAAAATCATCATATAATGATTCGAAAGCAGTTTCCACAAAGGATTGGTTACACCTTGGTGATGAGTGCTTAATCATGTATGCAAATGCTTCTTCTTCGTACAACGTACACAGGGTGGCGCAAAAAAAGTGAGAACATCTCGTAACACACGAGTTATTTCAAAACATAATATAATTAATTATAATTCTTAATGTAATTTTTTTTGCACAATATTTAGCTGATCATAAAAAAACCCCATGTTGCATGATCCACTGGGTTTAAGTCTGGGCTGTTCGGTGGCCGCATGCCTGGCTCGATGAAATTAACATTCTCACGACGAAGAAAGTTGATTGTGTTTCTGACTGCGTTTAGATGAGATGGGGCTCCGTCCCGCTGTAATGTCCAGTTATGCTGTGATGTCCAGCTATACTCCAGGCTTTGTTTTGAAACTCTCTGATCATTTTCCTAGCATCCCGATATTTTTCAACTCGCAATACGGTCTTCTGCGGTGATTTTTGTCATTCTGGGCAACAATTTGAAAAAACCAAATGGGAAAATTAATAATCAAAGATGGCGATCGGAAATTGTCGAAATAAAACGTAATATAGGTAAGTAAGTAAATTAGTAAGCTATTGTTGATACAGTTAAACTAATTTTGATGTAATTATATCTCATTTTACATTTCTCACTTTTTTTGGGCCATCCTGTATGTATATAATATTATTAAAGTGTTATACATAGTTAGGTTTGCATCAAATCCATTCTAGTTTTCGAAGAATTGATTTTCGATTCAAAAGCACATAATTGAATATTCAGTTTACGTTTTCGGGTCAATTATTTTGGAAATTAGTACGTTTTTCTTCGAAGGGATGCGACGCTCTTTTTTATCCGTTTAAAAACAGGGGAGTCAATTGTTTTCCCCGCTTTAAAAGAAACAAAAAAACCAGGCAGCGGCTGCGCGCGGCGATTTTCCCAGTAGCCCCAGCCTGAATTATTGTCAGACGGGTGAGACTGCTACCGGTGCCTATTTGGTGTACGGTCATTCTTTTGGACGAACAGGTCTTTCGTAAAAGGAAGTCTTGCCCAGGGCCGGGTTATGGGCCTAGGCGCATCAGGCTCCCGCCTGAGGCTCTGATCTTGCACAGAATCCAGATTGCAGTTTAAAAATAACATTTGACATTTATGAAAATATTTTTTTTTTTACGTATGGAAATATTATACCGAATATGTGAATATTTTATGCAGAGCTGTGGAGTCGTTGATAAAATTACCCGCTCCGATTCTGATTCTATCTTTATCTTACACTTCAGCTCCAATTCCAACACAAAAACTATTTAAAGAAGTTCATCTCATTTCGCATATATTGTCCGCGCATTGTGATAAATGTCTACGAGAAATCGAGTCACTGCTCGTTATTCCTCCTTGGTGCAAACTGATAGCGGAGCGGACATATTAACACTATAGCTATAGATAATTTTTGACACTCCCTCGTAATTGGGTTCAGTTTACATATTACATATTACAATTTCATACATGTTTGCGAACGAGCAACAATTAGAAAATATATATATATATATATATATATATATATATACATATATTGTTTATGTAAATGCCTTCGATAGCTGGTTCCCAGGTTTCCGATTAACAATAAGCACACATATGCTATATGAACCGCACTAACCTTTTTAATTTTGTTGCTCACACACATGTTCATTATTATTTTATTTATTTTGACAGTGTAAACATATTATAACAAACATAATAACTATTTAACATACGATACTAACAATGAAAATACACAAAAATATTAAGATACATAGGCATGTTTAGATACAGAAAATAAATGAAAAGAAAAAAAGAGGGAGAAAGGGTGGGGAGGTTGTAACTATTGTTGCGGTAAAGGGAGAGCAACATGTGTTTACAGGTAGAATGATTTGCCAAAATTATGATTGTGATGGTTCATAAGAAGAACCCTTTGAGTGTAGTAAGGGCGTATTGTAAATCAGAAATAACAAGGCGTGTAAACACATATATTCGCCGTGTAAAACTTGCAAATGATAATGTCGGGCCGAAATCGAATGTCTCGCCCGGGGGCCCGGGGGTCCGGTGCTCCGATCCGGCCCTCGACCCGCCCGAGAGAAAAAACCCGCCGCCGTTAATCTCGTTTGGTCACTGTTTGCTGGTCCATTCGAGATTCGCGGCACTTCCGCGTCCGAAAAGCGCCGTTATCTCAACCAAATTCCCGCCGGCGGAATGCGGACGGAGGATGCAACCTGCAGCGGGGCTGGGTGCGTTTTGTAATGCGGCCCCGGACTTCCGTGGGTGGCGGTGGGGACCGGCAGACTCGCCGCTCTCGGAGGCTGCGACGGACACGAATGGTGCAACGTTAATCGAGTGCCGTGAAAAATGTTGAAGAATAAAAAGGTATTTAATAAAATGAACCTCGTACACGAAACAAAAATCATTCGATACGGACGAAAAAATAATCTAATAAACATGGGTGCCGCTTGCCGCACACCACCTTTACCATTTTAAACGTTGACCGGATAACCTATCACCAGCTTCGTCTCCGAATTGTGTATTATTTATGACATCACGTCACAACCTTATTTTGACTAGGCCGATATCTGATGGATTTTTTTTTAAATTAGAAATACATACACGGAATTCAAACTAAGCTAAACGCTTGTGCAATGAAAATAGGACTCACTCGATGGCCTCTTGGAACGAGGCTCGAACTCCCGACCGCTAGATCACTAGGCGAGTATCACAACCACTAGACCACAATCACGTCTCAATAAACGATAATAAACAAGGATGCCGCTTGCATACTGTTTATAACATTATGACCTAACTTTATATTGACTAGGCCGACATCTGTCATTTGTTTTAACGTGAAAAAATATTTCAGTTCGGTTTCGTTAAATTCATTAATTTTTTTCGTTGTGACTTTTTTTTTGTAACGATGTATAATTTGTAAATACATCTTGATTTATTTGGGTATCCATAAAATATTGTGGTCTGCGATTAGATCTTTTACCCTCAACGTTATGCGAAATACTACATGTCAATTTAAAATAAATACAGCAATTATAAAATGAAATAAAATATCACAGAACTGTGTTCTGAAAAAACGACAGCTACACAATATTAATGCGTTCTCTTTAAAAGGAAGATTTGAAGATACTTCATTTTTTGCGTGATTGGTCAACTCATCTTCGACGATCGATTGTGATTCGCATATTGTCCTCCGAGACTAGCCATCTCCCTGGTGCAGCTTCCAGAATGCGGGACTCACAGTTATTCGGGCGTGAGGCGCGCGCGTGTGTCGGTGTGTCCGCCAGTGTGTGGGGACCATGGGAAAATTTTCCTTGTCGGCGTAGTCATGACAACAAGATGCTGTAACGAGCAGCGGTCCATTTGGTAGTGTTTCAATATTCCCCGCGTTTCCGGTCGTTGTTTTCGCCCATTGTGCAACACGTTTATATAATATATCGCTACTCTGTAGATCACAGACATAAGAAGAATATCAGAAAATAAATATTTATAAAAATAAACTTTAACATTAGCAAAATTACTTTGTTTAAACCATTATTTATTAATTACTCTACATGTTTCGATATCTATGGTATCATCTTCAGGAAACAATGTATACTGAAATTAAAAATACAAGAATAGATAAAAACAAAACTATAAAATTGTGAATAAGTAAGAACTAATATGAAAACAAATTTAATGTGACTATTTGCAAAGAGGATTTGTTTATTTATAATATTAAGCTTGTATATCACCTTTTTACTTCTTACTTATTCGTCATTTTATAGTTTTGTTTTTATTTATTCTTGTATTTTTAATTTCAGTATACATTGTTTCCTGAAGATGATACCATAGGTATCGAAACATTTAGAATAAATAATAAATAGTGGTTTAAATAAAGTATTTTATATAATTATTAATTTAAAGTTTAAGCTTACAAAAGCAATTATACATTAACACTCACGAGACTAGTTGAGCGAAAACCGACAATTTCTAAGATTTAAATAAAATAAAATTTAAAAGACCTTTTAAAAAATATATATATAACCTATAAAAAAACATGTGTTACTACATGCTACATTGTGGGTACACAGGTTAATGAACTTTAGTTAAACCAACGTCGTTAAACAAAATGAATCCACCATAATAAAAATCCATTATTCTGGAACACAAAGAACAACCTTGAAAACAACACGTTTAGTAAGGTTGTCAAGATTGTGAGTTAGTAATTGAAAAAGTAAACGCTTCGATCAGTTGTGAACCAAGTTCAAAACCTTTCAGATGTCATTCTGTTGGGAAACGGCGTCCATTTCTGACTCTGCCGAGTGGAATTTTCAACTCACTAGGTAGCAATTGTATGGCTTGAATAGAACGATAGATTAAAACAATGGCTAGCAATTGTAGTAGCAACAAATTAAGAATAATCCGGAAGAGAATTACAGCGCTCCGGTGGCGTCGCGCGGTAGCATCCAGAATTACGCAACTGATGATTGTATTGATACACGGTGGTATTGATACATTGTTTCACATCATTTTTAGTAATGTACATCTCTTTTGCTTGTATGCAATGCGCACCCCCGCCTGAACCACATCTCAAAGGCATCAATTTAAACATCACACAAATGTAAATAGGGATATCTTGAAACTTCAAGAATGCGTATAAAATAGGCGCAATAAAAATGCATAAAAGTAAATAATATTATTTCTCTATACGGGAACAAACATATCATAAAATTGTATCGTGATTCAATAGAATGACACGCATTTAACATAGTGGTTAATAAAACTAAGATAATAAATAAAAAATATAATATTTTCATATAAAAATATTGCTCGGAGAAGACATTCTTATTGTGAAGTTGTAATTATTCAGTACAGACGGTCTGTGATATTTTAAATACTAATTAAATATATTAATTAGAAAGATATACGTATAAAATCAATTTATATTTTTTATTTATTATCTTTGTTTTATTAACCATTTAATTGAGTTAAATTGAGCTGATTTTAAAAGTATTAAAATCAATTTTATCTAAAAATATTGTTGTTGCGCCACCGGGATTCGAACCTGGATCTAGCGTCTGCTATCAGATTACTCAAAGGTATTTGAGATTCCGTAAAAATAAGGTAGATGGCTCTTTCAAATAATGGAACGATTAAATGTATTAATATCAAAAAGGTAACATACAGGTTCGAAAATTAGTCGCTAAAAATATCGTCGCTGTAGCGTAGTTAGATAATGCACCTTCCCCGGTTTGGAAAGAGATCCAGGTTCGAATCCCAGTGGCGTAACAACAATATATTTAAATTTCTAATTAATATATTTAATTCATATTAAAAAATATAGCTGTATCCCTTGCATTGTATTTAATGAGTACACCGGAATCTTGTGAGCGTTTCGGCGAAGATCGCCAGGTGTACACAACTATGCGTTATGTAATATAATAACAGATTTACAACACGACATTTATTAATAGAAAAATATATTTAAATCGATACAAAATTCACGCGAACAAAGATGAGTATATAAATATTCCTCAAATAGTGTATATTTCAATACGTAAACACTTCCCTTACGAGACTGCTAAGTGGCGCCTGAGTTTTTCTTCAATCTCAGTCACCAACGTTGATTCGTTACAGTAAATATACGTTACATCACTCATAACATCGATTACAATCTATTATTGAATTGTGAAAATACCAAAGTTAATTTAAGTCTAGCTGAATCCTTTAATCGACTTTTTATCATTACTTTAATTCGAGAATCTATTAATTTAAAATAAAACATCTTTCATGATAGTGAATAAAATCTCCATTAGCCCCCTCTCCTGATAGGCTTCAATTATCCCTGTACTGTACCCTTAGAACTAATGATCCCTCTCAATGTTACCTGCAGCGCGAGATAAAATACTTTCGCTTTATTTTAGCGACGATTTCATCTTACTAATAAGATAACCTCACAATAACCTCAGTAACAACAATAACATCAACTACCGCAGCAGCATTTAGTTTTTGGCTAAGAAGAAATGCAACAATTGTCAGTGTTGAGAAATAAAGCTTTGAGAATAATAGATATAACCGGATCAGTGCAATGCTGAAGGATCTGAATATGATGACCTTTGAGCAGAAAATATATTTTAATATAATGGTATTGATGCAAATCAACATAAGCACGAGCATCGTACAAGAGGAAGGGATAGACTGAGACTGCCATCCAGGAAGAAGGCTAAATCTCAGAAATCGATGGTGTACAGTACGATGAAGACTTTTAATGAAATGCCAGAAAACATAAGATACTGAATAGATTTAGAGTGAATCTAACCATATATGTAAAAAAAAAAGTTTTAGTAAAAGAAAAGAATGTAATCTTGTTTATATTAGAGCATATATAGGAGTGCTAATGCATGGACTATATATATATTTTTTTTCAATAGAGATGCGCACACGGAATACGTGTCACATCAATATTCTGACTATTTTCAAACTAAGCTAAACGCTTGTGCTATAAAAATAGGACTAACTTGCTGGTGTCCTGGAACGAGGCGCGAACCACTAGATTACCAGGCCAACGTCTTGACCACTACACCAACAAGCTACTCGAAATAGACATTATTAGGTTCCGAGCTCGTATAAAATATTTTAAAATTATTTTTAAAAAATGTTTGTTTCTTTTCAAAATTACAATGAATTACAAAACACATTAGATACTAAATGATTAGGTAGGCTTAGCTTTATGGTGAATCGGAGCGACAGCCTGATTGTCAAAATGACAAATCTTATTCTTGTAATAATAAATCAAATTAATTATCTTCTTTTAAATAGGCGATTCACCCTTTAAGAGTGATTCGTGCCATTAATCAAGTTAAAACTTTATTTTATAGAAAAAAGTATAATAATGTTATAGAATAAAAAATATTATATTACAAGTCAATACCATTGTCGTTCAAAAAAGATGCTATTATATAGATTAAATGTGGCGAGTTTAAGGGAAAGAAGATGACTCAAGTTAACCGGTAGTAAAAAATTACCATTGGCGAGATTACTGTAAAAAATACCTGTGAATCGCAAAAAAGATATGGTCAAGGGTTTCCTCCTCGGCACCACACTCACACACTGGGGAATCTATTAAGTTCAATCTGAATAAATGTGAGGCTACCTGGCAATGCTCAATTCTCATTCTAGAGATATTTGATATTGTTGAAAACCAGGGAGTGCGGGGAATAGATCTTTGAATTATTTAAGCCGATTACCCTTATGATTATTTGAATCCATCCAATGTGCTGTCGAGATAGAATTCGTACGTTTTTTTACCATATTATACATCGGGATATGGAATTGATGAGGGAAAACTCCAGAAAGAGTGGCCTTCTTAACCAGTTTATCAGTACATTCATTTCCATGAATTCCCTTATGTGCAGGAATCGAAACTAATGACACCTGTTTATTGTTCCTGTCCAAATTAAATAGACATCTTCCGATAGTATATCTTAATTAACAAATAAATTAATGAATTAATATTGCATTAAATATTGAATCACCACTTGTGAAACGATGCTTGCTTGCCTTATATGATGTACGACTAATTACGATTTTCATTGATTCGGAGTTGTGCCCATATGCATTTTATTAATGTCATTATTAATGTCATTAAACTGATGCCTTTCATAGATTTATATATGAATAGTTTTAACCACCTGTGGAGGATGATGTTATAAAGAATGTATCGGTAGGAGAGCTAGTGGTCCATAATTCAAATAATTAATTGTTTATTTAATAAATATAGTTAATACGTACAAATTAAATTAATCAACTATAGGGTGGGCCAACTTGGGCTGATTTTTTTATCTTTAATTTATTTTTAATTTTATATTTTTTTGCAGATAATAAAGAATTTATTAAAGTTTATAATGGCTGCATACCGCTTGTTAAAATTATTGAATTTTATTATTTACGATCTATTTTCAAAAAATGCAGAGTTTGCTTGGCCTCCCCGTTCCCCAGATTTGACGGAGCCTGTGATTTATTTTTGTGGCGCTACTTAAAAGGGCAAGTTTACATGAATAAACCAGCAAACAATTCAGGAGCTTAAACAAAATATGTGTGCAGAAATAACACATTTGGTGACAGAAATGTTGAAATGGCAGAAATCTTATACTAGTTGATTAATTTAATTTGATTTTAAAGTTGACGTCACGTTAGAATTTCAAATCAGTCAGTGTGAATTCGAGTTGTGTGATTTATGGGTGAGATGAACGGCGATACATAAGGAACACAGCCTCACCTGCTACAGTCACGCTTGCGAACATGCTTTCTCACCAAATTAACCCTTCAGCACGAACAGAACGGCGGTCACGCTCGATGTGCGCAAATGAACACACACCGCTCACGTATACATTCCTCCCACTTTACCGGTGGTAATTATTTATAACAGAAAAAAAAAAAACATTTTACATGTCTCAGACGCGTGTATCGTGCCACCCGTGCATATAACGTGTTATTCGCTATTTCTATCGTTCTTTTTTTAACGTCAGAGCCTCCGATAAAAATATGATGTAATCAAACAAATAACTTCTAATATTATTCTTCAATATTAGCAAAATTATATTGCGACCTCATTTTATATAAATAATTAGACAAGATACTTTGTTTTAACCACTATTTATTTATTATTCTACATGTTTCGGATACATATGATATCTTCTTCAGGGAACAATGTATACTGAGACTAAAAATATAAGCATAGATAAAAACAAAACTTTAAAGCGGTGAATAAGTAAGAATAAATTTAAAAGGTGACCGTTTGCGAAGAGGATTTGGTTATTTATAATATTTAGCTTGCTATTAATACTTTTTTTTTATTTCTAATATTTCAAATTTATCTCTAACTGTAAACCCCTAGTATTTGTATGTATAATTTCTAAACCCTTGTTAATGTCAATAGAATGGTTTATTTCCAAAAGGTGATTGAAAAATTCTGAATAGTTGTTGTTATTTAAGCATCTCAAGTATATTTTATAGTTTTGTCTAATTATTTATCTAATACAATTATTTCCTCGACTGCTTTCACCTCTATTGCAGAAATACTAAAAATAAAAGGAGCGGGAGAAAAAGTATAAATAGAGGAAAGATAAGATAAAAGTTATAAAGAAAAAAATTTACCAGGGGATTTTACACGTGTATTCATATTACACATATTATATTTTTTAAAGTCAATTTTTAATCTTTTTTTACACCTTTATATAACTTAAATGTGTTCTATGTATATATTATCTTTATATTTTTATTTATTATCTTAGTTTTATTAACCACTAATTGAGATTAAAAAACATCTACCGATTTCGGAAAATACCTTTTCCTTCTTCAGGATGTCATAACTAACTAAAAATATAGCATTGTTTCTTCACCAGAATCTATTTTTAAATTTTAAAAAAAAACAACAATTATTTAAAAAAATTAATTTAATACCTAACTCAAATTACTGCTCAATACAAATTTAGTCGAATAATTTTTAGGAAAAAATTTTAGAATAGGACTCGTAGTTAAAATTAGTTGGTTGTTTAGAATTTCCTGATTAGTTTTACATGCTTTATTTATCTCCAACGATTCCAAATTGTTTAATTTGTGACCTACACCGTTTATCAAAATTGACAATCCCAATTTTTTATCAAAACCATGATTATTTTCTATCAAATGATTAGCAAATTCTGAAAACCCACTATTGTTCAAACATTTCAAATGCTCCTTTACGCTTATATTAAAATTTCTACCCGTTTTACCAATATAAAATGCAGCACAATCCTTGCAACTAAGTTTATAGACGCCAGAATTGTTAAATTTATCATCTTTGTCTTTAGAATTTATGAGTAAATTTCCTATACTATTATTTGTGTAAAATGCTGGTCTAATGTCTCGCGTTAATATTGCTAATTTTAAAAGTATTGTATTATCTTTATTGCGAAACATATTGTTATTTAAAATACAAATTAAATGTATTAATTATAAATATATATATATAAAATTAATTTGATCGAAAAATAATGTTGTTGCTACCGGGATTCGGTCTTGCCCGGTTTGAAAAGAGATCCAGATTCTAATCCCGGTAGCGCAACAACAATATTTTTCGATAAAATTGATTTTATATGTATATCTTTCTAATTAATATTTAAAATATCACAGAGCAATGTTCTGAATAATTACAACTTCATAACAAGAATGTGTTCTCCTTAATTGTACTATTATTTAATGTGGTCCCCAAATACAACGCACTGGCGTACCTACGCCGTTGGCTAAATGCCAGGAAAATTAATTAAAGACCGCTAATAAAATATTAAATACGGCATTTTCAATATTTTAATATGATGAGGTATATTTCAAATACATTTTGAAATATTGACAAGGGTTAATTATAATTATCGCCGCCTGCGGAAACAGACGTTTATAGCCTCTCAGATCGCATACAGCCAAGTCATTGAAAAACCATCTAACGGTGCAGCTAATACCGACTATACATTCATGCAAAGTATGCTCCTACCGTGTGGCCAGAAAATACCTAAAATATATTTCACCTTAAAAAAAAAAAAAAAAATTACTAATTTTTGAAAATTGTGAAAAAATAGAATTATTAAAAATATTTAGCATTTAGCGTAGAACTTATAAAACATAATTCATTATTATGACAGACCATAAGATTACACAAATATGGACCCAATATATGATTCAATCAGGTAGAGATGAATCAGAAGCATGGATATCCAACAATTTAATATAATTTATACAATTCTTTCACTAATAATTCACTAGTCCTACTACACTCCCACTACATATTTTTTTATTTTATTTTTACTTTTTATTCATATTTGTAATTCTTTTTTTGTTCCAAATAACACGAACAAACAGCACTAAAAAAAAACTGGCTACTAAAAAACACAGACTTCAGTCTAGCAAAGTAGCCAGGACAACGCTGTATATATCAGAGGTGAAGTCTACTCAATCCCACACAATAAATTATGTATTATGTATGTTTATTGTGTATCCACCTCTGTTAGTACAAAAATATGGATGTCATAAATAAATAAATAAATATCAGGCAAAATTTTTTTTTTTTAATTTGGACCTGTAACATGAAAAAAACAATGAAAAACTTAATAGTATTAAATTTTGTTTTTATACATTTACATATGGCTCATTCATTATAATGTTAGAATTAGTCTTAAACAAATTAAATATAGCATTAACATCTTATGAAACGGAAAATTATGAAGATATATTATTTAGTCCTAATTTTAAAAATTTTGAGATACGGAATGCATGTTATATTAATATTCTTACTAGTTTCAAACTAAGCTAAAGATATTTGCGGTGGCAGGCCCGAAAGCGTGGAACTCTTTTCCCTCCGTCATAAGAAACAATGAATGCATCGGAGACTTTATTTAAGAAGAAACTAAAAACGCACCTTTTCAAAAAATCATTTCCATAAGTGAAAATAACGATTTTTAATTTTAAAAAACAAAGATAATTGTAGAACTATAAACAGTTGATGTGTAAAGCGTCCTTGAGGTGAAAGTTTTTACAAAAATGGCGCTATACAAATTATCCATTATTATTATTATTATTGTGAAAATAAGATTAACTTGGTGATCTTTTGGTACAAGACTTGAACCCCCATCCACTAGATCAATAAGCAAACGTCTTAATCACTAAACCAACATGTTAATGTGCATATATATATGTATACGTAGTTAATATACTCTCTCCCTCTGTTCCTGTTGCATACAATATTCGCATTATATAATGTTGACGCAAGTCGAATACCTACTCCGTGTGCATTTTATCCTTAATATACCTGTCCCGCTCTGGCCAAGTAATGACTCAGAAATTTCGCCGACGTGAAAACAGATTGCCTTCTGACACTGAACTGTCAATATCTGTGTTCTCTTCACGAAGAGGCGGTGTTTTAAATAGCACCGGGTACAGTGATATCTCGGTTCTTCACTAAAAAGGTGCGAGTCAACTGGAGGTGAAAACGATGTCAAATCCACGATCGAGATCAAGGTGGGCCAGATCCATTTGCCAATATTCCTGTCTTGAATCCAATTCGGATCGCGTCAACTAATTATTATTGTAATCGATACAGTCCACGGTATCTTATCTAACCATGTATTTTTTTTAAATAAAATCTAAATAATTAAATGCGCCATTATATTTTTTGGCACACACGCTGCTGGGTCATCAAGACGCTCGCATCCACTATATTTCCCTGTCTAAACATCTCGACGTTATTTGTTCTCTCGCCACACCCATGTTTGCTGAAGAGGCGCTGCTCGCTGGTGCTACGGCACACCACCACCAATCTCCGTCGCATCTCGCATTTCGTAATCGGCCGTCCTAAATCACAATATTTTATTATGTACGTGAATTTACGAAGGTGCCAAGTGCCATTCTTGGTATTTTTTTTATTTAAGCCGCTGACCAGTAAATGAATAAATGAATAAATGAGTAAATTTTATTCGGGTACGGGTGACTCGTTGGAGCTCTTTAGGTGGGTAGTCAGGCCGACCTGTGTGTGTCACTCTCCACACCTCGTGTTTTACAACTCCGTTAGTCTGTCCGTGCAAATGTGACTCAATCCATTTTGTGTCTCGTCCACTGTCCCTCTTTTGGGAGTGTTTTTGATGAATTGATCTCTGAGTGTCTGCCTTGAACAACTGCACCTTAATACTATGTTTTTTATGGATTTATGTAATATGATTTTTTTATTAATAGAAACAGCACCTAAAGGACGCTGGAAGGTTAAAAAAAAATTAATTACTATTAAAACCATCTTGAATTTCTTCTATTTTTTCGTTTTGTAATTGTTAAAATGTAATTGAATTAAAGTCGCGTATTTTTTATTAGGGACCGACAAGGAAGCTCTAGCTTCTAAAATATGTAGAAGTATGGGTAATTACAGGTTTTACGACCTGTCTTCGGCTGGTTTAAATGATCACATTATATAAATTTAAAGTTTACTATTCTCATTAGGTCGTAAGCCTTGTAAGTACCCATACTTCCTATTACCAATAAAGCTATTTTTTATTATATTTAATGAAAAATATATAGAAGTATGGGGTAATTACAGGAATAAATGTATTATCAAATTTGGTTCATAGATGGTGATGGTGTAGTGGCACACTATCACATATACAACTTTTAAAAACTTGATAAATGTGGAAATTGACGGGTGTGAATTGGTGAACATTATATATACTCCATTCTTCCATATATTTTTCATTAAATATAATAAAAAATAGCTTCGTCTCTTTGACATATCTGATATTTTTCAATAATGAAATGTATTTCATACAAAAATATCTGATAGCAAAAAAAAAATCTTTTATTTTTAAATCTTAAATTCCTACTAGGCTCCTTTGTATTCTCCGGTATATTATTATTATAGTATTTTCAACACACCCACATATTAACAATATTTTTTTTCCGACTCGAACGACTCGTTTCTGGGTGAACGAGTGCTTGACCGGTCAACATGGCACAAAGAAAAAATGGCCCAATTATTCAATATCAAAAGGTGACTATTGTGACACCTTTTAGCTGTAAGATACATTTTTTAAATAAACATCGCTGTTTAATAATACTATATTAATCTGAATAATAATGTTTTCTCTGAGTTGTGACCGTTTTCATTTCGTACAATTCTAAAAAATATTTTTGAAGTTGTTTTTAGCTTATCAATAAAATAGATAATATACATTATTTGGCACCGATGGTCTAAAGATAAATAAAATATTACGATGGTGTAATGTTAAGGTTCTCGATGCGTCCAGCCTCTGCCTATCGGAGAAATGTTTAAATTCTTTTATATTCTGAATACAGACGGAATTCCATTATTAATTGTTGCGTACTTGTCCCTTGAGTATATCTTCAGTGTACACCTCGTAATGTGAAGGACCAAGAAATACTCTTTGTAACAATTATTACAGTAAGATACAATTTAGTTACAAGGTATATCACTAGTACAAGTCAAACGATAAAGACGATGGATACGCCTGACGCGCGTCGCTCTTTATAACCCCGCACACACGGCCCGGCGGTGTGGCATTCACACACACTCTCACACACACAACTGTATAATCCCAAAAACATCACATTAATCAACACAATAAATCAAGCACGATTTTTTTTTATTCTTTATTTAATTTGTAATAAATGTAGGTATTAATATAATTTGTGCTAATGATAGTTATACATATAAAATTTTGTTTTTTCTACTAACTAAAGATATTATCCTTAGTCTTTCAAACATTGTCAATTTTAGCACTAATGGAATGTTGTATTGTTAATCACCACAGACCACCAGTTACGCAATCAAATAGCTCGGCGACATTTTTTTTAAATATGACTCGTTTGAAACGAAAATTTAAACGCTGACAATATAATGTGCATTAATGTAAAAAATACGTCTTATTTACACAAAGATTTAATTTTTGAAGAGTAAATACTTTTGCTGTTGCATAAATATGTCATAAACTATCGGATTTATGTTTACCTTATATACCTTATATACTCTAATATACTGTATTATTGGGAAGCTAAAATTATTTTCATTTTTTATACACTGTACGGTTAGGCTACGGTACGGTACAGAAACGCCACGGGGTATAACGACCTGTGTATGTTGTCCATGTTATATTCTACATGCTATAACTATGTAGCTTGCTAATGGACTTCTTCACCCAATTGTTTCAAAGCCTTTGTCTCACCGGTCAAGGAAGAAATTGATCTTGAGTGGTCTGCACGCTGCTTTCACCCTAAATGACAGTGCAATCAGTGGTTTTGTGGATTTATTTACGTATGTATGTACATTTGATTACAACTATAACGTGGGTGGATGACACAGAATAGACTAACATTGAATCCACCCAAAACACCGATACCATAAACAGCAACACCTGGAAAGTAAAACTTTATACAAGAAACAATAAAATTTGCAGTTAAGTTGTTGGACGTGTGCATTATACTCGTATATACATATACATATACATATATATATATATATATATATATATATATATATATATATATATATATATATATATATATATATATATATATATATATATATATATATATGTATATGTATATATATGTATATGTATATATCTGAATTAATGCGCACGTTCCGTTGTTGCTGTTTATGGTATCGCTGTTTTGGGTGGATTCAATGTTAGTCTATTTTGTGTTATCCACCCACGTTATAATTGTAATCAAATGTACATACATATGTAAATAAATCCACAAAACCACTGATATATATAACCACCAATTCTCACCCCTCAATCTCCATATTTATCAAATTTTTAAAGTTGTATATATCTTATTCCATTGCCTCGTTTCAAATACCAGTACACCATAGCCATCTATTTTTTATTATCAAATTTGATCATTCATTTTTCCTTGAAAATAGCAAATATTATATGTCAACTCATATTTTTTATATATCATTTCCATAATAAATATAACAAAAATAGCTTAGCAATAATAAATATTTAACATGTGATACTATTTATGAAAATCCACAGAAATGTGCATACGTATGTTTAGATGCGAAAGATAAATAAAAAGATAAAGGGTGGGAGAAAGGTTGGGGAAATTGCAAATATTGTTGCGGTAAAGGGAGAGTAACATGTATTTATAGGTAGAATGATAGACCAAAATTGCGATTGTGGTGGTTCATAAAAAGAACCCTTTAAGCGTAGTAAGGCTAATGTTGAAAAGGTCATTTTCTGTTCATTTCTCATTATGGTATTTGCATGACCGGTGAATGAATGAATGTTGTATGTAAAATGTTCTACTTCTAGGAATGTGGAAGAGTGCGGATTGCCGGATCGGTCTAGATAGTATGTGGAGAGATATTAATTCTAATTGGCTAATATGGCTTTGCAGTAGTTTGAAGAGAAATATTTGGTCAGCACATGTTCTTCGATATTCGGGTTTTTATATTGTGAAAGTTTGTATTTTGTGTTCTAATCTCGCAATGTATGTAATCTGCCATGGGTTCCAGATTTGAGATGCGTACTCTAAATGACTACGAACGATTGCGTAATACAGTATTTTGAGGCAACATGAATTTTTGAAGTATTTGCAGGTTCGAAGTATGAATCCTAGTATTCTATAGGACTTGGAAGTAATTTGGTCAATGTGATTCATTATTTCTAGGTCTTTAACATCGCTTTTATTTTCTAGCTGAGTGCTGTCTATTGTGTAAGTAAAATTAATGCTGTTAATTTTTCTTGAGAATGTAATAGTAATAATTGACTATCTGCAAGATACACAGAATTCACATAATTAATCTTAAACTGTAAACTTATATTATTGTGCGTATTGGTACAGGCGCTATTGGTACAGAGACATTTATTAAATAACTTTAAACTGTACCACACACCCAACACGATCAAATAATCTATTATACCCAAATTTTAGAGGAATTAATTGCGCGAAAAATTGTTTTGTGACCCGCTCTACGTTAAAATATAATACCGTAAATTCTTCTAATAACATCAACGATAATGATCAAACGTTTCCTTTTAAAATTAATCGATGCCAACTTTTTAATATATAAACATAAATTGCATCCTATTTCCCTCCCCTTTTACCCTTTCTACTTAATATGTTTAATATAAAAACACTATTTTGTTTATCAGTTTTTTTTTTAATAAATACTATTTTTTAGTTTATTATGTATTATTTCTTATCAGTTATTATTATTGTATCTACTGTTTGTCTCTCTAAAAATAAAAAATAAAAAAATCCTACTAATTTCTCGTAACTAAAAAACAACCCAAATAATCAAACAAACAAGATATTCAATTTTTACCAAACGCAATTGGCAAACTTTTTTTTTCTATTAAAAAAATGTTAATAAATACCTTCTCTAGAATTCTCCGTGTAGAGAATGCAGAACCTCCGAGTTTCAATCAGCGATAGGTACCTACTGGACCTCGAATGCTGCGACCGCTTGTCAGCCCGATGTCCGTCCCGCGTACGTCTGTGTACGTTGAGCTGTCAAAACGTCAATGGGCACTCTGATTTTTATGAAATCATAATTATAGATTGGATTTTAATCCAATCATTTATTGGATTATGTAATGCCTCGAGATTCTTCATATAATGTCATGTTATATGTATTCGCAGTGATAGCTTATCTACAATGACTGGATTATCTGCATGAGTTTGACAGTGAATTCGTTCAACGTAAGCTTGTTATTAATTGAAGTTATTTCGAAGAATACAAATACAATATTTTTTATTTATTATCTTTGTTTAATTAACCACTGAATTGAGTTTAAATACATCTACCGGTTTCGAAAAATACCATTTTCTTCTTCAGGATGTCATAACTAACTAATAACATATATTATTGTTTCTTTACCAGAATCTATTTTTAAAAAAACAACAATTATTTAAAAAATAAATTTAATACCTAACTCAAACTGTTGCTTAATACAAATTTAGTCGAATAATTTTCAGGAATTTATTATTCCATTATTAATTAATGAATTATTCTATTTATTAATGAAAAAAGTTGCAATTTCAGAACATAGTTTTGTGGGTTGTATCAAAGTTTATCATAATTTAATAAAATTGATTGATTTAATTCTGGCGTCTCCTGACGTGTATGACTCAAAGATATTTGGGATTCACGGCGATATAAAGTCTAATAATAAATGTGTCAATTATAAAAATAAGATAAAGGGTGTTCAGCGAAAAATTTTCAACTTTAATATTAAATAATAAAAAAAACTACAATGTTATTCTCATGTTTACTATTCTCAATAACAATTTAATCTTGAAATTTTTTCGCTGGACACCTGTATATAACCAAAAACTTTTTAAAGAAACCTAATTTTATTTTTAAAAGAATTGTAGATTTTTTGTGATAATTAATTCATCAGCATCATTTTCGTCACCTTGGAGGGTCGGAGGTCCAAACTATCTTCAACGCACTTCCATCTTTCTGTCTTTCGCCGCTTCGGCATTTGTCGACAAATGTGCCCATTATTATGAAAATTATTTTTAACAAGTCCCTTTTTTCTTCTTCTTCATGTGCCGACTTCTATTGAAGGTTGGCGACCATGTTTATTTATTAGAAATATCAGTTATAAGATTAAGATAAATGGACATAGACAAAAAATAAAAACAAATTACGTATATTCTAACATATTGATATAGAAAAAATAAGTGTTTACTGCTACCGACGTAAGTTTATTGAACTCCCTAATCACATATGTTCCCATTATTATGAAAGTGGTCCAAGTCAAAAAATTTAAAAAACAAAGAAATTATCAATTATTTCGCATCACATTGATTAAAAATTAATATAATGTGATGCAAATTATAACAATCGTAAATAATTTGAAGCGTTATATTCAGCGTACCGTTACGATGTTCTACGGTATTCCGCTAGTGTTTATTTTTATAATAAAATAAGTCAATTCAATCTTTAAATGTTTCATTTCCTTATAAGCTACAAATTCAAATTATAAACATTGTGTTATGTAATATATAAATATTTTTTAATCAATTCAAACGCAAACCTTTAAATATTTCGAAACGAAAAAAACATGACTTGGACCACTTTCATAATAATGGACACACGTCAAGACCCAATCTGTCTTCACACAATTTGTATTGTTTAGTTTGTTCACCTTCACCAAGATACATCTTGATTCCTCTGACATTCGCAAGACGTATCCAAGTCATCTTAATTGAGATCTATTTATATGTATAAATAGGGGCTCCATGTCGAGGATCTCCCTTACATCGTCACTTCTCACTCGGTCCAATATTTAATGGTACTCCTGCTACTAAATAATTTATTTCGGCAGTCAGGACACTTGCACTTGATTTTCGATACTGACATATCATAATCATCTAAGGGCGCGCAGTGCATACAAGCAAAAAAGCTGTGCATTACTAAAAATTCTGGGAAACAAATATAAATTAAATAATTGGCTTAACATAAACGCAAACACTTTTTTGCAATTAGCGCCATCTGTGTACCAGTAGACTTATTAAATGCTTAGTTCTAAAAACTACCATGACAACTCACCGCTCTAGTCGTGGCGCTCTTGTGCAGTCGCCGCATCGAGCTATTCACATTACACTGTTCTATTTTTAAGCTAGTGAATTACTCAAGACATATAATTGGTTATTTACAAAATTGAAAATTCCTTTCGTATGAATGATCCGTTTTGTATGAAGTCGTTACCTCTGCTGCTTTTTTAACAGATTAACGTTAGAAAGGCTTACAACTGCGTGTAAATTATTGAAGTGTACTACCTCTTTTAATAATTCGCAAATTTTACTATCTTTTTTAACCTGTTGATTTCATAGCGTTTTTTGCGTTCGAGGTGCATTTGGTGCATGAATTTGTTTTTGATTTGGGAAAAACAAAAAATCAAATTGGCAGGAACCTTCAATAAAAATAATTATTTCGTTTATTTATTATGTGAAGTATTTTCAAACAATAAAAGAATTATTTTCAGTCATAAAAAGTGTTTTTAAAAACTTCCATATATTCTATATAAATATATTTTTATATGGTTAAGAAGGTATTTTTTTACGTTAAAACTTAAACCGTAAAAACACTATTAATAGTACTCTAAAATTACAAATAAATACATGGTAGGGTCGGACGGATTCATTTTTTCCAAAGACGCTGGTTAAATGAAAGTTCATAATAGCAATATTTGAATATGTCCAAGAAAACACAATTACTGGATTTTTACCTACAAAGGCACTGTTATTAAACATATATCAGATATCTCATAGAAACAGAGCTATTTTTTATTATATTTAATGGCAAACATATGGAAGTATAGGTCGTAAGCCCTGTAACTTTTTTTTTTTAAATAATAGAGATGCGTACACGGAATACATGTCACATCAACATTCTTACTATTTTCAAACTAAGCTAAATGCTTGTGCTATGAAAATAGGCCTAACTTGCTGGTGTCCTGGAACGAGGCGCGAACCCCCGACCACTAGATCACTAGGCCAACGTCTTGACCACTACTCCAACAAGCTACTCACCCTATACTTCATATATTTTCAATTAAATATGATGAAAAATAGTTTTGTCTCTGTGAGATATCTGATATTTGTTTAATTAAAGTTCATAATCCTATGTATATATATATTGTAGTACATATATTATATATGATTATATAATACCATTGGTTACAGCTTACCCTAAATCTATGCCTACTGCACGCCACTGTTATCATTGTATTGTAAAGGGAACGTTAAACATCTGTAATAGCCGTGGATAAATAATTAATTTGCATGATTCGCAAATTAAATAAATATGCCCCCAAATTATATTAAAATTCTTTAAAAATCCAGGACGTTTGTTCCCACTATACTTGCACCCTTCAGATCTAAGCTGAAGAAAGATGTACATATGTTCGGGGCTGTAATGTGATTTTAATTGGGCGGATCTTTACAATTCCGCACCCCACGTGACTTGACACCCCTAATAATGGACACCGTCGCCGATTTCAAGTGTGAATTAGCAAATTTGTGAATAGGGGTAGCGAGACACCCCTAAGCTCGAGTACTTTAACCGATTATTAGCAAATGTGTCGTGTTATTTGGAGGCTGGGCTCTTTGTTAATACCAACGTTTAGAAAGAACTTTTTTTTTTTATATTTGTAAAGGTTGTGCGTTTATAAAGGTGCTCGTGTCGAGAGTGTACATTTTTGTAGTACGGAACAATTATTTTTTTTAGTTTATATTTTCAATGTGATTTTTATTAATAAAACAATGAAGATTATTTATTAACTTTTGAGATGTGACAACGCATTGAAGAAAATCCCACTAGGACGGTTCATACGGAGTTTATTCTTTCGTCTTTCTTTAGAGGCCACGCGGGTCACAGTCATCACAACAGAGCGTTATGCATCCCTTAACATCGCCCTTGTGGTTCAGTCTACTGCTACCTACCCCTTGCAGGTCTGTCAAAGGCCAAAGAATTAACAAATTAAGATCAAATATGAGTCTATTTGTAGCGTAGTCGACAGAAGTAACAGTCAAAAATAATTCACATTTTCTCGAATTTTATGAAAATATAGGTTTTTATTATTTATTTATATCAAAAGTTATACAATATATTTCATAGATGTAATATAAAACTAGTAGCTAAAGTCTCAAATCATGTAATATATTGTTTGAAATATTTTTTATTAAACTTAAACTTAAACTGATCATATGTTCTGCAAATTTAATGGTTTATAATTCTATTAGTTTTTAACATTTTTCTAATTTGAATCAATTCAGAATTGTCTCCGTAATTTTGGATTCAAGGTTATAAAAAAATATATTTCGTAAATGTAATAATTTTCTATATTATGTCAATTTTGTGGCACACGTAAAATAATTTTAATAACGCTATCTGTTAATCAATCATAGAGCATGGTATAATTGCTTGGGGTGGAGCGACTATATCTGCAATTAATTCAAGAATAGCAGCAAGTCTATTTTAAAATTGTTCTTCATATGCACCTTTTATATAGTAATAAATGTAATTCTATCTACTTGTAATATAATACTAATTAATTGAACAATTGCTTGTAAACTATGCCCGTCTCGACACAGAATTTCTCTAGTGAGACGGGCACAGTCCAAACAGATTTTTACATAGTATTATATAATTACTATTAAAATATTTTTTTCTAATGCTTGTATTTTCTTAATTGTGACAAATAACATTCAGTGTATTAATTTTAAATTAATGTCGCAATCTTATCTAAATAATAGTTTAAAAGAAAGTCTAATCTATTGTACAACTTCTGATGTAAATGAGTAATAAAAACCCGTATTTTCGTAAAAAAAGCGGTGAAATATGAATTATTTTTTAAGGGAAAGTGTTAGGAATGGTCGCTGAGACAGATTGGTCTTGTAGAATAAACGAGCGAGGAAAGGATGGTAAAGAAAGTATAAGATGAGAGTGTTTCAGGAAACAGAAACAAGGGGCGTCTGTGAAAAATCAAATATAGAAAAACATCCCTGTTAAAAGTATTAACAAGATAACATGTGTGAAAGAGGCAAGGGTGGTGTGCCAAGATAAAAAATTATAGTACCTTTGCCTACACCTGTGAAGATGTGCGAGTATCACCAGATTCTTTTGGGGTTCTATCCTCTGCTTAATGTCAAAGTACTTGGGTTACCAATTCCTTGTAATATAAAACTCAGTATGTCCGGGTAACAGTATTTAGTTTATTACGACAAGTATTACAGTAATTATAAATTATGCACTTCAGAGATAGACTAGTTATTCAGGTGAAGCTGTGATGGAAGAGAGCTGTTCCCCCAGAGACGGCCTCTTATAAAGTTTGTCCCCCATCACTTTCATGACGCACACACACACACACACACATACATTTACAAAGTGACAGTTCTCACAGTTCTATTCCATATTGAATGTTATCCATTATTTATTTCTTTCTTCTTTCATGTCAGTATTGACATATAGTGGCCTCAACCAGATGACGCTCAGCACGTAATGTACCTCAACAAATCCCGGTCCTGGATCACCCTCACAGCTGGCTCCAGAGTATCTCTAGTCAGATGCAACTTAGTCTTCTAGGTCTTCATCGGCCCATGGTTGTTTTCAGTTACAATTTCTTTTTCTGCTTTTTTGTTACACTTTTCAAATTAATACAACTATCGTTCCATTATATTTGAAAGAGCCATCTACTTTGTTTTTAAGGAATCACAAATACCTTCGAGTAAACCGACAGCAGACGCCAGAATTAATTAGATGTATTAATTTTAAAAGTGTAACATATACGTTACGTAGCATAATTGGATAATGCACCTTCCACGGTTCGGAAAGAGATCCAGGTGCGAATCCCGGCAGCGCAACAACAATATTTTTCGATAAAATTGATTTCATGTGCATATCTTTCTAATTAATATTTAAAATTACGTTTTGTATTTTTTCGTCTTTTCTTTAGACACAATTTTTACTTTTCAATATGAGTATTTGTTAAATTTAATATTACTATGTTTTTATTTTCACCGCGTTTCTTTTTTATATTTTTTCTTTGTTAATTATTTTTGTTTGGTAGTTTTACTATCAGCTGTTTTACTGCAATATTACTGTTTTAATAAGGCTGTCATTTAAACGGTCAGCATATAATATTGAGGATTTTATATGTATATCTTTCTAATTAGTATTTAAAATATCACAGACCGTCTGTTTTGAATAATTACAACTTCACAATAAGAATGTGTTCTCCTTAATAATCTTTCATTCACTATTGTAGATAAGGTTTATCCACTGTATATAAATGTATTTTGTGTATTCAAGTTTTATAAAAGATCATTTTTAATAGCTCGGTGATTATCAATAAATATTTGTGAGAATTTTTGATTTTTCCTTTTTCTAGACTTGTTTATTGCATATTATTTTAATTTCTTAAAAACACGTCAAAATGCAGTCGTTTCCACTTTTACAACTAGCGGTGAAAGCGTGCAACTGTCCAAAAATTGCATTCCATCCGCCACATATTCATTAATTTCCGTTCTAATGAACATCTCAGCGGGATTTTTATTCACGGGGAGTCGCCACGGGTCCTCGCATCCCCTATGGGGTCAAATACGCCCCAGGCCGCAGCCTGGGGGCCTGAAAACCCTCCTCCGATACGACCTGATCAACCAATGAGACGGCAGGGTTGTAGCTGCTAATCTAATTGACTTTCTGACTCAATTCTATTTGTCCAAGTGAAATTAGGGGTTAACTTTGCACAGCTGCCGCGATGAAGGGGATGAAATCTGCAGTGTCAATTGAGAAAATAATTAAGTCAAAATTATGAAGCTTATCTGAAAATATGACTCCATCCCTCCCAAGATCTTATACAGTTGGGCCGTAAGTTTTTGAACTTTTGAAAATTCTGTAAAATAAAAACTACAGGTCGTAAAATAGTTAATGTTTATTTCACTGAAAGAGCCCAATTGGAAAAATCTTTTTTTTTTAAATAATGTCGTCTAAATGTCCACCATCCTGTCGGTTTCGAAACACTCTATGACACAGAGCGCGTGGGATATTGGCTAGTGGATATCTCTTGGGTGGGTTATTGTGGCTGGTTTATCGTTTATTATTATTTAACAAACAAATATCAGCTATCTCATAGAGACCAAGCTATTTTTTTATTGTATTAAATGTAAAATATATGGAAGTATAGGGAAATTGCAGGGGCCGGCTTAAGTGATCACTTCATATATATATATATATATATCGTTCACTAATTCTCAGCCCTTAATCTAAATTTTTGAAAGTTGTATATATGTTAGTATGTGGACTCGCTTCGAGTACCACCACATCATTGCCATCTATGGACCAAATTTTATAAATCATTTTTCCCTTTTTTTTAAACAGCATACACTTCATCACTATGAGAATCTGATTTTTTTTTAATTATTTTAAATCAATGTTGTTTATCTGTAAAAATTTTTTAACATATTATGCTAGAATACGCCTGAAAAATCAATATTTTTCAATTTTTTATATATTATATTATATTAGCAATATTTGAATATGTCCAAGAACACACAATGACTGGATTTTTACCTACAAAGGCACTGTTATTAAACAAATATCAGATATCTCATAGAGAAAATTTTTTTTTTTTTACAAGTAATTGTGTGTTCTTGGACATATTAAAATATTGCTCATATTATTATATAAGTTGATTTTGGTATCACCATAGCGGCAGAATGCTTGACAAATCGGGATCTTCTCGTACAGACTTATTAACATGCGCGATATTCTCTTCACTTCTCCTGCTCCGTGGCCGCCCGGTTTTCTCCTTATTTAGCGTTGAACCGGTCTCCTCGAATTTGATGAAATTAACACTATGCGATCAATAAACAGGCACCGAACAATCACGTAAGTGTTCCCCTGTTAAACGAAAAATTTTAAGGACCAAATTCCTGCGCGCTGTCGCCCGCGTGTCCCTCCTTCGCGTGGTTCTCATGCAAATGCGATTCAAAAAGTGCAAAACCATATGGCCCACCTGCAAGTCTTGGTACAAGAGGCGATGGTTCAATTTCAGTCAAGACTATCATTTATGGAAGAGATGAGATTGAGAAAATGGTGATAAATACTGAAGGACTGTTTTTGAGATGGCGCCTGTTCGGCTCCGTACTGTCACTATGTGCGAGACGCAGCTGCATAGCTGCCTAGTGGCATTAAAAAAATGTAAACCAGGCGGCAAATGAATAAGACCATATACGAACTTTTACTTATAAACGTTCCTGGGTAAGTGGCGGGTCAATGATGAAGATGAAGTTAAATTACATAATAAATGGTGACCCTCTGCTTACCCAGTACCGTTCTATGAGCTGCAACTCCCATATCAGTCCTAATCATTTGGCATTTTTACTCAACAGGGGGCGACAGGTCTGCCCCTCTGCTCTGCCCCTCTGCTCTCCCCCCCTCCCCCCACCAGAATTATGCTTGCGTCGGTGTCATCGCGTGATATCAAAAATAGTGAAATGTATTAGTCCTGTAATTAATTACCCATATTTCCATATCTTTCTATTAAATATAATAAAAATAGTTTCGTCTCCGTGAGATATCTGTAACTTGTTTAAATGTATATGTGCAAATGTTGTAAAAAATTAAAAATTTCTTGCGGTGGACAATGGAATTGATTATTTTCACGTTCGTTTCAAGATATCAATTAATATTTAAATAGTTATATGTAAACATCGTATATGTGTGTTAAGTGTACAATTCACTAGTAAGGAAGGAATGTAGGTAGAAATTAAATTTATTTTGGATATTTTAAAATTTAAAATTTTTATATGTAAGCACTAGATATATTCGTACTATTTTTTAAATCAAAAATAAAAAAAGTAGGCACTAAATTCACAAATGAGTTCTTTATTTACCTTACAAAGATGTGAAAGGTTTCAAATGTGCGATAACGTAAGTTTGCGTCTAAATAAAATGTGTAATCACCATGGTGAAAACGTGTTTGTCGCGTATTTAACTCTGGTATTCATCATACACCCTTAACTTTCGTTAGATATATGCAACAGTGTCATATTTTTAATTGTTTTTAATAATACACGCGACGTCACGTACCGTTATATTCAGTATTATAAAAATATTTAAACATTTAATTTAATTTTTAGGTGAATCCGGCGCCAATACTTTAAATTAACAACCCTATTATTTCAAATTTTCATTATCCACCCAGCGGCGTAACACCTCCATTAAAATCTCTAAACTTTCATACATTATTACATTAGCTGAACAACGCTGCTAGAGAAAACTATTTATTATTAAGCATGTTATATTTTATCGCGTTAACCATTAAGTTTAACACTAGCGCGCATTAAAATGAATTAATTAATAATAAAATATCGTGAGAATTCGCTATTTTTAAAACAGTATTAATACATTTAATATATTCACAAAATGCACGAATTTACAACTCGCACATTCAGCTCGACATTTGCTCGCGTGGTTGTAAGAGAATTGTCGGGAAAAAAACGAGTTTTCTTGTAGCGTTTCTGAATACCAACACACAAAACTGCCAATTATAACCGATACAGGCGGTGGACAGTTCACAGAACTGAATGCCTGTATAAAATGTTATTAACTACCAGTTAAATGTTAACCGATGATTATGATTTTTTACTGATTTTCACACAGATGTTAATAATGAAAGGCTGCGAATTTGTGCATAATTTTGCCTTCATTTTGACCTGAAACGTGTCAAAAAAATACAGTTTTTTAATATATATCATTTTTGTTCAACGTTGTATATTCAATGCCCGTCTCGACACAGAATTTTTCTAGTGAGACGGGCACGGTCCAAACATATTTTTACATTGTATTATATAGTTACAAATAAAATAAATATATAAAATATCTTCTTGTGCGTCGAATGGTGCATTAAATAACCATTAAAAACACTATTATACATAATTTCTAAGTGATTACCTGCAACACCCCCGTATATATATCAACATTTGTAAAAATTGATATACAGTGTTGTTGCAGAAGGGTCTCTATTATTCGCTGTCACGTATATTAGGGCGAGATAACTGGGTTCGTCTAACGATTGTCCGTTCTCCGAGCGATGTAATGCCTCAATTCGGTTCAACGTTGTTTCAGTATTTTTCTACTAGATAAAAGGCGAACAGTTTACTAAGTATAAATGTTGTTTTGTACAATTGTATTATATGTAAAAAATGTATGTCCATGTTTCTCAATAAACTAAACGAAACTAAATTACGCCCACGTTAATAAGAAACATATAATCTTAAATCACATTTAAACACGTGCATCAACCCTTCTCACCTGGCACGGTGAGATTTGAAATCATTCTAAAAGTTGTATCGATTTGCTGGAACCTGACACTCGCAATAATAATCCAATATCTCAGCAGTGCCGCCGACTACCCGCCTGTACCCTATCTTAATCTCGCATCTCTTTCACCCCCGCAGGAAGAGGCGGCCGTAAAGGAGGGGAAGCCGAGGCAGTTAGCGCACAATGCGCGCTGCCATAATGCTGCGAGCGATTTTTGAATATCGAGTGTATTTTTTGATTTCCCGCGGCAGCGTTGATAAATTTGGAATATCTGCCTGCACATATTACTTACTTTTATTTCATGGTTTTTATATTATTACTTACTTTTATTTCATGCTTTTGCATATATTTTTTTACATTTCTTCCCAGCAGAAAGCAATCTGATATCGCCGATTTATTATCAAAAATTGATAAAATTCAGTTGGGTCGTACCACGGTACGACCAAACTCAACCAATTAACGGAAACAAACACGGAATCAGATTTATAATTGAAATATATAATTCATACATTATGTACCATTCCGGCAGTGACACACGATAGTTTTCATAATAATAAATTTAAATTATTTCATTAAGGAGTACACATTCTTATTGTGAAGTTGTAACTATTCAGAACATAGGTCTGTGATATTTTAAATACTAATTAAATGTATTAATTAGAAAGATATACATATAAAAATCAATTTTCACGAAAAATATTGCTGTTGCTACCGGGATTCGAAAACAAAGTAGATGTCTTTCAAATAATGGAACGATAGATGTATTCATTTGAAAAGTGTGACATATGAGTTCGAAAATTTGTCGTCAAAAGTACTGTCTGCTGTAGCATAGTTGGTTAATGCACATTTACCAGATTGAAAAGAAATCCAGGTACGAATTCCGGTAGCAACGACAGTATTTTTTGATAAAATTTATTTTATATGTGTACATTTCCAATTAATACGTTTAATTAGTATTTAAAATTATTTTAATTATATTATTAAAGCGCGCGCCTCATTTTATTGACAAAAGGTGTAAACATTACAATGTTATTATTCTTAAAGCTTATTATGTTTTTAGATTTTTCATCATTTGTTTTATTTATTTGTTTATTTTAAATTTTAATATTTCATGTAACACTGGATTAGAGTCCGTATCGAGATGGACAGTGATTTCTCTGTATCGTTTGCGTAAGATCATTCATCATTTTAGTCTTACTCAATGAGAGCAGTCGTGATTGTGGAACTGCAGCTGGTTGTGGATGACGACATAGATGGTCTGCCGGCAACGATTCCGCTCCTTGACATTTCTTGTGTATTTCAAGAGGAGGCTCTGAATTGAAGTTTTAAACTGGTCGGATCATCTGGCTCCTCCCTCTGAATCTTGGATCATCGAACAGTCCTCTTAAATATGGTAATTTTGTCAAAATATCTGACCATTCGTATAGTTAAGGATAGACGTCGCTCTTTCTTTATGACACCCATGATCGAGATATTCGTTTTGCAGTGCGACATTTCCAGAGTGGCGTATATTACCCTTAATAACATTGCATTTCCTCATATTTTATCTATGACTTACTGGACTGTATTAGATTCACACTATAGTGACAGTGTCATTGCGCCAAAGTAGAGATGGTTGTAAAGGTCTGTAAGACGTCAGCTGGGTCTCTACAAAGTAATCTTAAATCTAGGGATATTTAAAACAAACGGTCAGGTTAAAATTACTTGAATTTTTTTTTTAATTTATACGCTATAACAGTACGTATTAAATTTGTATTAAATTTGAAATTAAGTGTATATTGACCATCTGTCATCATGACTTTTCTTATCCAAGCATGATGTGTGTTGTCATATCGCGTCATACTTATCTATGATGTTTACGTATATTTTATAATCATTTATGTAAACATGGTCTCAGCTATTTCAAGAATGTATTTAAGTGGAGTAATTTGATACGTAATAACACCATTTGTACGATTAATTTCAGGGAAGGCAATTCAGAATAGCACTTTTTGTTGCTAGTTTTCATTTAATACGATAGGGGTGCCGTTGACATCATACATGGTCCTCTCAGGGTTGCGCCTCGACACGCCATTAGAACTCCGATACGTGCTGGCTCCACATATCATTAAAAGCACACTCATTCTAGCCGGAACTGCACCACTTGACACATACAACACACACCGGCCGTTGGCTCGGGGCTAAGTGAGCGCGATATACTGCCGCCATCTCTGTACGGTATTGCTGCGGAGACCGTAATCTTAGTCCAGGGCTGAATCGGGTACAGCGACCACGCCCTTACAGTTAAAAATCTAATTTAATAAATTCATAAATATTTCGAATCACTTATTCAGATACATGGAATTTTGTGAGGAAAAATTTAGAATGGACTGTAGTCATTATAACACATAATTATAGCGGGGGTAATGGAATATTTTTATTCGGCAAAGTTTTAACAGTTTTTTTTGCTTATCTAAAATTTTATAAAATACACCTTACTAGGTACCGAACCCTAAAATATATTGAAATGAAACTGTTATGAAAGAACTCAGTTGGGAGATTATTCTACGCTCCCCCTACTCTCCTGGTCTTGCTACATCAGATTTTCATCTTATCCAGCAGTCTCTGAGAAATCTCCTTTAATAACGACGCTGTTCTTCAAAATTGGCTTGACGGCTTCTTCATCTTTAAACCAACGTATTTCTTTAGACATGGAATCAAAAGACTTCTAGTACGTTGAAAGACATAATTGTGGTTCTGTTTCATCAATAACAGCTCGGATATTGAAAGTAAATATTTGGATCGTTTCTGAAAAATGAACGTTGACCTTATTTTTCACATAACCCTAAAATAAATGTAAATAGTCCAAAGGCGTTAAATCGCACGTTTGATCCCCCGACAGTTGATCCCTCGGACACTAGATCCCTCAGACAATTCATCCCTCTCGTACGAAATTACATATAATTAAGAATGTTTTCATATTTACAATAAATCATTATTATGTTAAATATTATTAATTTTATGAGTTGTGATAAACCATTTTAAATTTATTGTTTTAACTACATCGGGGAACCAAATCGCACAATCTGGGCTACCAATTGATGACTACGAAATGAGAATCTCGATTTTTTTACTTATATGGCACGTAGCCCCATCCTGCTGAAAACAGACAACATTCAAAAACATGTTTTGTTTTCGCGAATTTTTACGATTTTTGTAGTAAATTTTTACAATTTCAGTGCACAGCTCAATCGTGTATCAATAAAATAGTCTTTATTTGACAGGTGTCACGTGTGACGTTAAATAAAATGATAAAAACATTACCAGCTTATGCGTCAACCTAATATATCATAAGGTTTATTATTGCTCGCGAGTGTACGACTATATTATATCAGTGCCGCCCTGTCAGTTTAGTACATTATTATATTCTACGTACAGGAAAGGCGATCGTATCGTATTCTTATATTACCAATCCGCTTCTCACCCACTTTATCTGCGCCGAATATCAAATCCAAATAAATCTGCAACCACATATGGCGAATAGCTGCGACCCAGAAGCGACGAGCGACATACCATATCCCGGCACACGGCATATATACAGGGATACCAGGATGTGTGCATTCATATTAAATCAAAATTATTTTTAAAAAAAACAAATTAAACGAATCTTGTAAAAAAATCTGTCAAAGAAATGTTTAAGACATCTGTTTATAGATATCTCATAGAGACTAAGTATGGAATTATGGAAGCTGGGTTAAGTGATCACTTTTACACATTGAAACGTTCACCATTCTACCCAATCAACCTCTATATCTATCAAATTTTTGGAAGTTGTATATATGCTGCCATGTAGAAACACTTTAAGTATTAACTATAACTTCGCTTTGCCATTTATGAAGAAATATTTGGTTGCCATCGGGATTTTTATCCGCCACGTCAATTGGATGAGTTAATTCTATAGTTATATACTATACAGGTGTGAAGTTTAGTCTCCTTAGTAACCTAACCGATTACTTTCTTCTTTCATGACAGTACAGTTAAGTGTGTTCTTAAGTACCGGTCCTAGGTCGTCCTCACAGCTGATTCCAGGGTCTCTTCGGTCAGATGCGACGTATATATTTACCACTATGACACTCTTCCAGGCTTTCTTCAATCCAAATTTATCTTTAAAATAATCTTCTTTTTTTGACCAAATAATTGTAAGAATTATTCGTTTACTACTGTAAATAGGGCTTGCTGTGGTTGGATTTGTTGCAAAATTGAGAAATCGTGCGTCGTGCTGACCACATAACATCTCCCGCAATATTGACGTGTGTCATATTGACGCATGTCATATTGACGCGTGTCATATTAACGCATGTCATATTGCGGCTGAATAATGGAAGAATCTTTTGTTGACTACCGTAGGTAGGGGGTTGCTGTGGTTGGATTTGACAACACGACTCACGACTGAAGAGTACGTGCGTCGTACTGACCACGTAAAAATATGGATATATGGATAAAGATCTAGCAATACAGGCGTCTATTTTCCGCTGCATAGGTGAAGATTGGAAAGACAACTAATATAATTTTAGTTGCTTGCTTGATATCACTGTCTTTCCGTATTATCTACAGTTGATTCATAGCAACCTTGGTTAGTTGTATCTTCGAATTTTCTGCCCACTATCGCTAGTGTTGATGAAATTGCCTCAAATCTTGCAATTTGGGAAGTTTATTGTCAGGCATTAGCACGATTCACAATTAAGATTTATTTCTGAATCCAACTGTTTAATACGATTTCTATTTCATCTGTACTGGCCACAAACGTGATGATATCAGCAAAATGATCTTTCCACCGATCATAAAATTTCCATACCATTTTTCGGAAAATCTCTTAAGTATTTTTCATTATTATTTGAATAATGGACTTCTTTCAATGATGAACGCTCCGCCCCACGCAACAATTCCATATATGGCTGCAACATAATGCACCCTATATTTTTTTATCGACAGTGCAGCGACTTTGCGTTGCCCGTGTGCGCGTGCGCATGTGAGGACAAAGAACAATCGCTACACGTTGAGCTGTTTGAAATTATTGCAAAATTCCGATTAAGAACGGGTGCAAGGTATTAGATCATTATGCAATTTATTTGTTTCTACGGGAAAATTTCCATGTTTGAAAATACCGATCTAGAACAGGAGCCGAGATAAGAATGTAATGAATATGTGTGAAAATGATTTAAGTATTGAGAGCGTTGTAAATTTTACGAGCCGCACATTGCAGTATCTTTACCGGGACACGTTTCGGGGCCTTGAGAACATTATGTTTTATTTCCCGTTGAATCAAAATTGAAAAAAAAAATCAAACTGAATCGACGCATACACTACACGCGAACGAACCTCTTATTTCATTGGCTCAGAGATGATATATAATATATTTTTACAGATCTTATATCACTACTTCGAGCATACATACATACGAGCAAAAAAGCTGTGCATAACTAAAAATTCTGTGAAACAATCTGTAATATGGTACGTAAATGTATATGGATTTATTATAATTAGCCCAACCCACCGTTGCAGCCGTAACGCTAGTAGCTACTCATTGTGAATTACTCAAGTCATACAATTGGCTATTGAAAATTCTTTTCGGTTGATCCGTTTATGCTGTTTTTTTAACAGAATAATATTAGAAAAGCTTACAACTGCGTGTAAATGATTGAAGTGTCTTCTTCCCTTTTCACTAATTCGCGAATTTTACTATCTTACTGTTTTTAACGTGTTGATTTCATAGTCGTTATTTTCGTTTGAAGTGCATTTGGTGCATGAATTTGTTTTTTATTTGGGAAAAACAAAAGGCAATTGGCAAAACTACTTTCTACGTTAACCTTTAATAAAAATAATTATTTCGTTTAGTTATTACGTGAAGGATTTTCAAACAATAAAAGAATTATGTTCAGTCATAAAAAGTGTTCTTAAAAAGGTCCATGCATTTTTTATATGGGTAAGATGGTATTATTTTACATTTAAACTCTAAAAACAGTATTAATAGTACTCTAAAATTACAAATAAATACATGGTTGGGTCGTATAAACGACGGATTCATTTTACCTAAAGACGTTGGTTAAACGAAAGTTAATAATCCTATGTGCAACATATATTGTAGTGCATATATTATTTACGATTGTATAATATCATTAGTAACAACATAACCTAAATCTATACCTACTGTACGCCATTCTTAGTTATTGTTTTCTTTTTAATACAAATTAAATTAATCAATTAGATAGATATACAAAAAAAACTATTTATCAAAAAAATATTTTGCTTGCTATCGGGATTCGAACCTGTATTTTTTCCTTTCCAAGAAAATGCGTTATCATTTTGCAATGTCAACCGATTGCGTTTTCGACAAATTTTGAACTTATATTGCTTATCTTTTATAATATCTTTTTTTATAATTGATACGTCTATTATTCCATTTTTTAAAGCAATCATCTTTTTTTTCAATGAATTTCAAATACCTTTCAGTAATATACACTAAAAATAGCACAACAGAAGAATGTTCTGAAATAGCAACTATAATATAATGCCCTACCCCTCCTCGCACTCCTTTAATCTCCTTCGTACCACACCACTACAATTAAATTTAATACCACCTTCACCGAGATATGTGTATTGTACACCGATGATGCAGTACTAATGGGGAATAATAAACAAGAACTACAGAGTCTAGTGAGTAGAATGTACGATGTATGCAGGGAAAGCAACCTCATGGTGAATGTTAACAAATCGAAAGTGATGGTATTCGAGAAGGAGGAGAGCAAGACACTTGGGAGGTAATGAATGTTTGGAACAAGTAGATGAGTTCGTGTATTTGGGAAATATGTTCGATAGAAACGGAAAGGCAGAGAAAGATATCGAAAAGAGGGTGACTGCAAGGAATAAAGTGAACAGCGTTTAGAATGGAATTATATATATATATATAAATTATTTTGTAATTTTTAAAATATTTTTTTCGTAATCTCGTATTTGTATTTATTTATATATTTTATGATTGTGATTAGAGCTTATATATATTTACATATTATACAAATATACAAAGAGTATACAAAAAAGGCTAATAAGTAATGTAAGAGATGTTCACTGTCTCCTTAACTAGACCAAAGTCTGTAAGTAAATAAAATGAAGTAAACAGAGTTTTAGAAGAATTCTAATAACATAATAAATAAGTAAAATCCTCTCGCTATCCCATCATTGAAACACTACGCAAAACAGAAAAATGAATACAAAGATATGATGTTCTGTCCGTGTTATCATTTCCATGAATCTTTCCTTTCTGCCAACACCCAATAACCAACTCCTGAGATGGTGTTTGAGTTATAACGGAAACTTGTCAACTGAAGCAAGATTAGCGGTACACAAAGGAGTCCCGGTACCGACACTGATGTGTGAAATTGAGGCCTGCATCTGGCAGAAGAAGAACGAAAGTAAACTGAATGCAGTGGAAATGAGATTACTTAGGCGTATATGTGGCAGATCCATATAGATGAAGAAATAAGGAAAGAATGTAAAGCTGTAAAGCAAGTGTTGATGGCACAAGAAGTACAGGACCTGTTAGAAGCCTCAACAATCGGCGCGCTTGTATGAGAAGATGTTTGAATGTAAATGAAGTGAAAATTGTGTGTCAGGACAGAAAAGTGTGGCGCTGTATCCTCTCTGCCTACCCCCGCGGCGAAACGCCGTGATGGCAAATTATATTTTAAATAAATCGGCATAAATACGTAAAATTTCACACTTGCTTTATATATCACCTTTTCACAGCTTCATATGTATTATAACATATATAAAATACATAACAATATATGTACATAATTAGCATACATTTAAATAAATTTAAATTCACTAAAGTATTCCCGCTACTAAGGTGCGACTTAATATTATAATAAAATCGAGTATTTCTAAACATGGAACCGAATCTTATAAGATTTATTAGAATATGATAATATTGTGTTTTAGTGCATATTTAAACATACTAAAAATTAAAAGAAAACATATTTTATAAATACATCGAATAGTCAATAAGATATAATCAAATGATAAATTCACGTCTTATTAATGAAGTTATTCTCAAACTCCATTTCAAATTTTCTATTCAGAATTTTCAAGGCTATTCTACCGCACATCGACCCTCAGTGACAACTTTGAAGGGTTGGCCTCATTGTCAGAATGCCTGAAACCATAAAGAACTTTAGCTATCCCAGGACAAACGCTCATATCGGAGAAAAAAAAAAGGTTCAAAAACTCCCTGAAGGTCAACATTGAAAGGGATGATTGCAGAACTTGTGATTCCAAGATTTTACTGATGATTGCAAGCCGGCACTTAACACACCCTGCTTTCGACATCAAACATTGGCCAGATATATGGCAGAATACCCCAAAAAACTCTAATCAGGGGGTATCGTTAATTGATAATAATTAAACCAATTTAAATATGCCACTCAATAAATGGAAAAACAATATTATCTTACGAAATAAACAAATCTACCAAGAAGACTTTCAATCTAGAATCTTTCTGTGGCCGGTAGATTGCTCTTCAAGTTGAGCTTTTTTAATCTTGTTCATTTTGTCATCAGAAGTTCCAGTCGGATTTTCACCTCCCCAGGCAATTATTTCGTATACAAACATCAACTTACTACACACATTTTCCATTAAAGAATTTGTCCTATCGTTTGGCCCCTTTCATTCCAGTATATTCTTTCCATCTATCTCCAACATCACATATTGAATGCTTCTAACCTATTCCTCTATCTCTCTGTGATAATTTTTTTTAATACTTAAGATGTATATTTTAATGAGAAATGATTTTTTATAATGGTATACGTTAATATGTCTATCATTAACAATATTTATTTTATATACTACTAGCTGAAGTATCCGGCGTTACTTAGACTTAAACGCAGGATGAAAAGGCTTCATTTAGGAGGATGAGGGTAGTTTTTTTTTCTAAATCAGAAGTGTACAAAATTTCATCAAAAAGTACTCTCAGCTTCAGCCGTCAGCCACTACTTCAGCCGCAGTAAGGGTTGTAGAACCGACCAACCAGGAGTCTAAATTTAGTGAACGGGCATTTGCGGTGACTCTTTGCCCTCCGTCTTAAGAGACAGTGCATCAGAGACTTTATTTAAGAAGAAACTAAAAACGCACCTTTATAAAAATTCATTTCCATAAGTGAAAATAACAATTTATAATCTTAAAAACAAAGATAATTGTAGAACTTTAAACAGTTTATGTGTAAAGCGCCCTTGAGATGAAAGTTTTTACGAAAATTAAGAGGTGGGAAAGGAGGGTGGGGGTGGTTATTCGAAATCTCATGTAGACAGTGACCTTCGTCTTGTTTTGAAGGTGAAGTGTGCAAAATTTCATCAAACTTGGATTAAAACTGTAGATCTTTATAAAGAAACAAACCCACAGACACTCTTCTTTAGATATATATAGATAATAATACAACTGTAATGTACAAATTCATTAAGAAATAAGTGTATTAAAAACAGAAAAAAAATTTTTTTTTGAAAATGTAAACATTATAGGTGCTTTTTTTTTCTCCCGTCGGAGCGCGCGCCACGTGACGCGCCCGCCGCCGCGGAGTGATACGCTATCAGCGAGGTCATTGGTCCGCCCGCACCACGTGGGGCCTGGGGGCGTGGTCCCCGCCGCCAGAGCGATCCCTCAGTCCGATCCCGTCACGGCCGACGACAGCGGCAGCGGCAGTCGGCACCGAGACGTCAGGCGCCGAGTCCGAACCGAGTCGCGGGAAAGCGCCGAAGCTCGCCGCGGAAAGCGCGCTCCGAATTCGAATTGTGCGAATCAGTGCTGTTTCTATGACGTCATTTACGCTATGACAAGAAACTGTTTAAAGTCAAAGATAAAAATGACGTATTTCAAGTGAATTTTTTCAATGACATTTAATATTATGGAGTAGACTAATAATTCAGTGATAATTTGTATTTTCTTTATCGTGTGCTATTTTCTGATCTGTCTAGAACCTGATCCAAAAAAAACTGCGTATTTATGAGAACCTTGTAAACTTCTTTACTTGGTCTTCCCATCTTGCATGAGACCGTCATCTTGCTCGCTATTCCTCAACTGACCCTATGATCGCGAGCTTCTCAAGACTTTAGTCTTTTTTTTTTTGGCAACATCTCGAAAGCATCTAGTATGTTTCTTTCTCTTATTATTTTGTTTTGCAAACTGTTTAAAAACAATTTTTTTATTAATTTTAAAAATATAATACAATTTGAATAATCAGTGGATATATATATATATATTTTTACATTTGTTTCTTCTCTATGAGAGTAAAACTCGTGTATAGAGATAATCGTAATTGATTTCCGACAACGTTTTTGTATATTTAGCTTTATCGTATAGATTGAAGATAGAATTGTAAATTAAATATTTGAGACGAATGTTGAAGGCATGAGGAATTGAAACCATCTTTGAAAGACTTGGTGTTGGAGGATGGTCCTGTAAGAAGCTTCAACAATGCGTGCAGATGTTTGAAAGAGAACGAGGAAAGAATGGTATGCCAGGACATGAGAGTGTGTCGTTCTATTGTCTCTTCCTACCTTAGTTAGTTACTTCGTAACTAAACGGGGGTGAGCTGACATGTTTACACATCAAAATATATGTATATCCGTTCTCACATAGTTATTATTATATAAATTGAATTATAGTACGAAAATATTCTGTCAAAGAATAAAAATAATGGTATATTAAAAGTACATGATTCATCTTGTATCATCACTTTATATAATGTTTATTTCCAAACCACCTTTATAACGGATTTTTAACAAAACCTAGAAATGTAAACGCTTTGTTAGATTTCATAAAGATCGTGTGTATGCATCAATACTACAGAAAATGCAAAAAAAAAAAACAAAAATATGTTATCATTTTGAGAAATTACGAAATATTTGTTACTCGCAACATTAGATCTTCTTTGGTACAACCCAGTGGCATATCACTAAAACCTATTGGTCAGTTTCATTATTGAGCCGTTTCGATTTTAATCTCAATTATAGAGGATTTTTATCATTTTTTTCTAATAAAACTGCATTCAAATATATACGTTCAATTAGTATTTAAAAAATTGCAGAGCTATGTTCTGAATAATTACAACTTCATAACAAGAATGTGTTCTCCTATATTAATAAATATACATTTTTGATTATAGAGAGGTTTGGAAGTAAACGATTCGTATCTAAGAACTGATATAATGGAGTATAAATAAATTTTACTTATTCATTTCGGTTATAGATGTTAACCTTTACCATACCGTGATATAAAATACTCGTACGCAGCCATGCTGTCAACTCGAGTTACCGTAAGAAATTAGAGTTCTATTAGCCTTTGAAATATGAAAAAATGGTTAATGCCATAAATATTAAGCATTAAATATTAAAAAATGCATATAATATTATAATACGGAGCATTCATTAAGTCCTGTATAATTCCTTCCTTTCTTTTTATCTCTCTTTCTTTGATTTACTGTATTCGTATTTCTGTTATTGTTTTCACTGTAGTTAAATGGTATTTTTTTCAACGTATTAATTTTACGACAAATTGAATTGAAATTATTTTTATAGGATTCGCCTTATATACCTGATTATTCACTAGTCATTTCTAAGCATAAATACTTTCCTTCAATTTAACTAAAATATGAATTGCACATTGCGTGTATTTATCAAAATACTGCAGGTTTAATTAAAGCGGTAGACCTGTGTCACTGCATGGTTAGGAAAGGGTTAAGTGATAAAATTTAAAATAAATGTATTCATATCTATTTTTGTACATCTATTAATATAATAATTAATTTTTAAATATATTTCGTATTTTAACTCGCAATCATGCGTTGTAAGTTGTACTGCATTCTCCATCTTTTGAACTAGCTCATTTGGAACAATGTTTATTACACACACCGGCCAAGTTTCCGAGAATAATTAATTACTTCCAATTCTTTCATTCCTCATCGCTGACAGCGGATACTTTTTTTCGGAACAGCCGGTCGTCCAATTGAGCGCGGCCATACGAAATGCTTGGACCGATCGAAACATTTTTTCTGTCCATTCCTAGAATAAACCATACAGCCAACATTGAAAGAATTGTGGCTAACCACAAAGTATACAAAAAACAAGTAACCCCAAATACATCAATATATTATGGCAAAGATTACTTCTCTTAAAGAAAGTAAAGAAGGAAGGTTCTCTTGGTGTTCGTAGCTCTCTCCATCGACTAATATTTCACATACCTGCATCCGCTTTACTCCAGTAACTGAATCATGAAAGGTCATGACCATCACCTTCTTGTGTTCATCCCTCTATCACCTGCATCTCTTTAAGATTATCGTCTCAGGTCTGGCGGGCCAGAGCATGGTAACTCTTGCACAACATTGAGAAAATATCTGCCGCTTGAAGTATATATTTTAATAATATAATGCAATTTTGGGCTATTTTCAAATCCTTGAAGTACACCAATGTGTGAAATTTGCAATCTGTGAGATTTTATAATTTCTATAGTGCCAAAAAATATTAGTTCTGTCATAATATTTTTGGATTCATATTAAAATGAGGTGCCAATGATAAAAAAATCTGCGATACCTTATTTTCCTTAAAGGATTTTTAACTTTTTGGTAGCTTCTGCTCCACAACTGATCTGATTGGTAAATTTGTTCCTCTGTCATTTTCATTTTCATCATTTTCTTGCGCTGTAACCAAACATTTCCCTCATTTATTTGAGACTTATCCTGAGACTGTTTCCAAGATAAGTTTGCTTTCATATACTTGTTCCAAATTATTTTTCGGTTCAACCAATGTTCATCCTTCACCAGATTTCAGTCTCTCATTGTCTCTTCTCGTTATATTACAGCTTTTGCTTCTATGTAATGTAAAATATAATACATTTGTAAGATCTTTATTATTTTTATTTTGCGTTATAGTCAAATAAAGTTTAAAATTTTTATTGTAGCCAACTTATGTGTAAATTATAAATGATTTAATTATCGTTATTCATATTATTAATGTTGGAAGCGACAACTTTGTAATTAAGGTTGTAAAATATTTTCGTATTTCTTACGGTATAATCGGCTGGGGAGGTACGAGGCAATAATTAAATATTTTTAAAACTGTCGAATTGAACAAATTGAATTGAATTGAACCAATCCTATTCAATGAAAATTTCTATTAAACATTTCTCTACACTCTGGTTCGGACCATTATGGAATTTCTCGCGATACCAATAACACTTGATATTAATGTTAATTTTTTTACCGACGGGATTCCGGGAATTTGAATTAAATTCTTGACCTCGATGAAATCAACGATAAAATTATATTTTTGATTTAGTTTTATACTGCCAAAGAAACATTCTTAGACATGTTAAAAAAAATATTATATTTATTATAATAGGTACATTTTTTTCACACATATATTCAATCAAAATTAACAAATATTACAAACATAAAATATTTAAAATCAACAAGTGTTTAAATACAACATTAATTTAATATTTTCAGGTAAGTCGTGTCATTTCGTATTAGACTTTATTTTTTCTTTCCGTTTCTAAATTTTAAGTTAGATTACCGTACGGATACTGGTAAAACTGGTTCAGTACGGGAACAAATTGTGATTTTATGAATTATCGTGAGACCTAAATGTGCAACAAATCGTGTTTCGTGTCAAACGCGTGATCCCACATATGAAACTAACCTATTCAATGATATATTTAATGAGATTCTCATTAATTAAAAGAATTAATAGCATCCCTTAAACCGGTAGATGGGTTAGAAGGTGCAACAATATCTAGTTACGCCGTAATTCAAATGTATTTATAAAATTTAATTCAAATAAAAATTTTTGATCATCTTCTTGCGTTTATCTTTATTTAATTATAATTTTCACATTCACATAAATATTAGTACAATTTTCAAACTAAGCTAAACGCTTGTGATACGAAGATAGGGCCTAACTTGGTGGTCTTCTGAAAAAAGGCTCGAACTCCCGATCACTGGATCACTAGGCGAGTCTCTTAACTACAAAACTAACAAATATGTCAAATTTGTTAGTTAACCTTATATTTGCCATATACTTAATAATGGGCAGAAATGGTTAAATGTCTATAATCATTAACAGGCCTATGTACAGCCGTGGGCTGCCAATATGTTAATAAGGGGCTGACTTAATCTCAGACCTATTCGCGGTGTTCCGGGAAAAGGCGAATTTTTTTATCACTCTTGTATCAATAATACGTAATAATTATTAAAGCAATTGAATTTACCTAATATAATTATATTATATAACAATACGCAATATACCGTAAAATAATTCATATCAATAGCTGAAAAATATACTTAACTACCTTAGATTGCGAGAGTGAAGAGTTCCAAGATTGACGCAGAAATTGGTCACTCCAATTCTACGTTTCTAAACAGAACACTGTAGTGAAACTGAAATTCTTCTTAGTAAATGATGGTGCAATGTGATTCACATTAGAAACTGTCCTTCTCAAAGGTTGTGCACAATTACGATAAAGAGATAAAATATACACGTGTGAAGTATGAAGGATAATTATTCAATGCATCGTTCACAATAATATTGCGTTGAACATTTAAGAACATCTGGAAGCAATATATATCAAAAATCGGCGTTTTTAAGAAGCGTTATTAGACTATAGACAAAAAAAACGACTGTCTCTTTTATTATGCGCACGAAATAAATACATTTTATGTGAAATTTGAAAAGGCAATAAAGTCTTATATTTCATAATACATTTAAACAATTAGGTACTCATTTGATCTGGGATTATTGATTTTTCTTAATTTAATAAGGGACTCGTTATTAGTGATGAGAAAAAATACTACTCTTGACTCAATGGTGTGATTGTGATCGGTATTCGATAATATCAGTGATTCAAAACTGCGATTGTGATCACAGTTTCTGATATCACAATACACGAAATAATATTTTAAAAAAAACATAATTTTGAGGGTATTTTTTTATATTATTAAAACTTTATATGCGGAAAAAACATATACTAACATAAATAATTAGTAGAAAATTATTGCAAATACCAAAAAAATAGCAAACAAAAACAGATTCCAATATATGGCGCTGATTTAAATGATCGACTTAAACGGCGGCGTCAGAAAATCAATATAAATTTTAACAAAATAAATTTTGAGTCACAAATCACGATGATCCCAGATATTGAATCACTGATAGTGATATCAGTGATTGAATCTCGGTTCGTGATTTTGAGCTCATCATTACTCGCCATCCTAAGTCAAATTCAACAAGGGGCTCCTCCAGCCCACCTATGATCGCATCCATGCATCGCACACCCTGAAGCTTTTATTATTATTGTTCGATTATCAAACACACGCGATAGTAGTTTGCCAAATGTCAGTTAGTCTCTCGAGAGAGTAGAACACTTGTCATAGCTGGGTATGACAAGTCTTCTACTCTCTCGAGAGGTTATTCCAATTCTTGAGAACTTTTCAATAGTTATAAATATCTATCACGCAATCGTTTAAAATATTTATATATACCGCTCAATTGCGATTACAAGTATGCGATTTAAATATAAAAATGAATAAATCGTACGTGCAATTAATTCGAAATGATGTAGGTAAATGGTTTATTTCTTCCCGTGTAAAATTATACCCGTATACAATCTGCGATCAAACGAACTCCGCTGGTACGAAGGTAGACAATCTCGCCGGCAGTCTCGCCGCCCTGATACAAGGTAGATAGTAGTCCAAGCGTCTTTGTGGCAATTGACCACTTGTCTCCGCAAAGACTAAAAAAGATTAATGAATTCAGTGTGGTCCGAGCCATCTACTCAAAACATGAGAAAAATACGACAAACTACGAATTTTAAAATTAATAATCATTATCGTCCTTGGCTGTATAACCTGGTACGTATCATGGTGTCCACGAGGATACACTGCTGTAGGTCAATTTTTTGGTCATGTCACTTCAAGAATGTACTGTCTACCGATTAGTATTATTTAGATGTGATTAATATTATTAAGGAGAACACATTCTTATTGTGAAGTTATAATTATTCAGAACACACGGTCTGTGATATTAGACATCAAAAGTGCTGTCTGCTGTAGCCCAGTTGCTTAATGCACTTTTCCCGGATTGGAAAGAGATTCAGGTTCGAATCCCGGTAGCAACAACAGTATTTTTCGATATCCGGGGAACGTGCATTAACCGATTACGCTACATTAACGACAAATTTTCGAACCTATATGTTACACTTTTCAAATTAATACATCTATCGTTCCATTATTTGAAAGCCGTCTACTTTATTTTTAATAATCAGAATAGTCTTAAATACCTTTGAATAATCCGATATGATTGGAAGAGATGCATGTTCGAATCCCGGTAGCAATAACAATATTTTTCAATAAAATTGATTTTATATGTATATATTTCTAATATTAATATAATATTAATAACATCCCAATAATAATAAGTACACAATACATTCTTGAAGTGTTATGATCAAAAAATCAACTTGTACTCCCCGTTAATTGCTGACGCCAAGAATTAATGGGTTCACTCGCGTTTTTTTTTGTGAACTAAGTCAGGTGGAGAAGCTTAGGCGCCGTTTGATATTTATATTCAGTTTCACAATGAATAAATATTTAGCTCGTTAAATAGAGAATTTATTAATCAAATCCAACAATTCTATAAAATACGTCAAAAAGAGAATTGATATCAGAATATTTATAATACAATATAATAATTTATGTCTGTTAAAAACAATAATATTTTTAAGTTATTTGGTTTTTCTGATATTACACACGTTTGCATAATTATATGTATCACTTTTAAATTAAAATTTTTAATCAATCGCATTTGCAAAATTTATACTTCATCACCATAGAAACCAACTTCGGACGGCGCTGTAGCTGCGGATTATTTGAAAAGCTTTCAGACGGCCATCTTTCTTTTCATTTTTATATGGAGCGCGCAGGCTACGGATAGGTCTTTATTTATTCTGTCTTACTTACTTACTTGCTTACTTACCATCACACCGTTTCCCCGCGGGGGTAGGCAGAGAGGATAGAGCGCCACACTCTTCTGTCCTGACGCACAATTCTCGCCTCATCCACATTCATACATCTTCTCATACAAGCTCGCCGATTGTTGAGGCTTCTAACAGAACCATCCTCCATTATCTGGTTTACCTGGTCGTGCCAAGTCTTCCGCGGACGTCCTCTATTTCTGGTGCCATCAACACTTGCATCATATATCTTTCTTACCATTCTCTCCTCATTCGTCCGTTCCATATGACCGAACCACCTATTCTGTCTTGCCACGTCATTTTTAATCAACATATTCTTCGTTGTGTTTTAGAAGATTACGTATTATCTATAACTTAGCTATCAAAGCCTATCTAATTGTATGACTTTTGGCACCACACCATTTATTTTTTACAGTTTCGTAAATTATCATCGATATAATTCAAATAATTGCGGCATTGTAATGATTTTAGCCCGTTTTAAATGTTGAAAATATTCATAGGCAGTTCGCATCCTGGAAGTCACGCTCAGATCCACATCACCTCGCGCTGAGCACATAATGACAGCAGATGCCCCTGCTAATCGGGGCGGCCAATCAAATACTTAAACGGTTTCCCCCGATGGGCAATAATTATCGTAACGGGATTCTTGGCCAATAATGTGTCGTGTGAATTACCATACGTAGGTACTTGATTTTAATGATAAACTCCACCGGGCGTGTATGCGCACAGGGTTCATTTTCGATCGTAAATATTTAAAAAGCGATCAGCGATCACCTCCGTGTGAGGTACTTCAAGAGCCAATTTACAGTGAGCAGACAATTCAAAGACGCATTTAACTAACCGATGTTGTTATGAGCCAACCAAGAACAATGTGGAAAGAGTGATATCAAGCTAGATATTAATATTATATTAAAATACTAAATTAATGTATTAATTATAAATATATACATATAAAATCAATTTTGTCGAAAAATATTGTTTTTGCGTCATCGGGATTCGAACCTGGATCTCTATTTCCAATCGGGGGAAGTACACTACCATTGTGCTATAACGCCAGTATTTTTCTTGACAAATTTTCGAACCTATATAATACTGGCGTTATAGCACAATGGTAGTGCATTTCCCCGGATTGGAAATAGAGATCCAGGTTCACAATATTTTTCGACAAAATTGATTTTATATGTATATATTTATAATTAATACATTAATTTAGTATTTAAAATATCACAGACCTATGTTCTGAATAATTACAACTTCACAATAAGAATGTGTTTTCCTTAATAATATTATATTAGTTCACACCCTTGTCTTTCCAATGCAACCTATGCAGCGGAGACTTGAACAGCCCGCAACAGCGACAAGCGAAAAATAGACGCTTTCAATATGTATTGCTGGAGAAGGATGTTACAGTAGTAAGCCATGTCTGCAGCAGTGAACAAAAGATTCTTCCAGTTCTTCGACCACATTACGCGAAGAAAATGAGATTATCCTTGGCACATCTCTGTGCCGAAAACCACCTAGAAGAGTATCAAAACGATGAACAGATGCCTTGCATCTGACTGGAGAGACTGGAAGCAGACAACGAGGGCGGACCCACTGCTTACCCTCAGGATCCAGGACTCACTCGCCGCCTGATAGAACATTTTCCAAAATACCGTTGGTCATTAGTCATATTAGAAATCCTTCGCCCCATTGATGCAGTTTTTAATTTTGGAAATAGGCAGAAATCACAGGAAACCAAGTCAGGCGAATAGGCAGGATGGTCTAATTGGATAATCGAATTTTTTCAGTGAGCGCACTGTGACTGTTCCAAATTTCGATCAACTAACAACTGGTTGTGTCGTCTTGAAATTTACGCGCGTATTAGTTCAAGCGCGAATACTTGCGTGGTTTCGATACGGTTTTGCTGCCATTCCGCGAATTAAATTGTCGCAATTCAAAATGCGTTTAAGTTATTGAAATAATCTTTTTGTGTCCTCGGTGCCCCCTCACCATTTTGGACCTTCCACTTTTACGTTTAAAAGCTTAAATTAATTAATATTTAAAAAATCAATAATATTTTATTTAGGTCCTTCTGCCTGCCCTTGGCTCGGTACCCATTTGGTAGATGGTACAACAGGTAGGCAAAACAGCACGCACCTGTTGAACGGATTCTCGAGACTTTGACCTGGTTGCGTACTCTTGAGATCAGAACTAACGTGTACATAAATGCTTCAACATTATCCACCAGTAACCGATACGTAATTAAATAAAATTAATTAATATACGCAATATCTAAAAACATATCTTTCATTTTTCTCAGTAAAAATATGTTTACTCACTTCGCTTCACACTCGTCATATGTCAAACGTCAAATATCACTGTCGTCCGTCAGTTGAGTGATTTTCAATCTCGCTAATAGCAGTTAAAATTAATTAAACATCTATATTAATGTTAATATTAAATAGAATAGATAGTTGGAAGGATCTATGATGGTTTTGTTGGAATATCGTGTACACTGGTTTGAGTTTTTGTACCAATCTCAAGCTGATCTCTGATCAAATCTTTTATCTCAAATCTCAACATGTATACATGGCATCGAGATGTATCTCATCAAAATCTCTGCGATTATCTTACTGTGGCTCTTTTCGAAGATCCCTTTCTGCTCCATTTTCTTCTGTTCTAGGCATTATTACGTTTCTTTTTGATGAGGATATATAAAATTGTTACGAAATTTTAATAAACATCTTCTTCGTTGTATGCTTGTTGTGTGTATATTTTCTAAAGTATCTCAAACTTGGTGCACAAAACGTCTCCATTCCTCCCGGTCTTGAGCTATATTGATGGCAGCTTTTTCAAAAGATTTTGCTAATTCCTTTATTCAAGGTTTATAAGATTATTATCGTTTCTCATATGAACTACTTTAGCAGCAATTTATTTTTGACTAATGAAGAAGTAATTCTACAATAAATCTTTGAGAATAATATTGAGAACAAATATGATGACCAATTAACAGAAAATATGTTTCAATGTTAGTGTTTATTTTTAAAATCATTACTATGCAAATATCCGCAGAATTTATAAGAAATATAAGGTACTACCATTCAGGAAAAGGGCCAAATCTCAGAAATCAATAATATACAATGCGATGAAGATTCTCAATGAAATTCCAGATGGTATACAATAGAAGGAGAAATTATATAAATTCAAAATTATACTAAGTAAATATTTGCGAGATAAGTTACAGTAAAAAATAAAATTTTGATACTGTTTATATTAGAGCAGTCTTTGGTGCATTGTATATTTTTATGTGGTATGAAATTATGGACCCTGAGGGCAAGGGAGAGAAGAATAATTGATGCATGTGTGCGTATCATCGACGGCGAAAAATCATCAAGAACAGAATGTTAACTCTATGATAGTTTGAAGAGGTTTATTGTGGTGGGCTTGGGAAGAACAGAGAGGTAGATGATGATCCCCCACACGTTGGACCGAACAAGTGGAAAAGGTAACAGATGCTTCACCGGTAACAGCCCTAAGATCTGCGGGAGATTACAATCCTCAGTCGTGAAAGATCGACATTATATTAAAACACATGTATTATAAAGAACACATTATTATTGTGAAGTTGCAGTTTTTCAAAATATAGTTCTGTGGTATTTTAGTACAAATTTAATATATCAATTAGAAATATATACAGGAAAATTCAATTTATCGTAAATCCTTTCCTATCCGGGGAAATGCGTTAACCGATTATACCACGCCAACATTGTAAGTTGACGACAATTTTTCGAACCTATATGCTGTAGTTCTTTCACATTGATACAAGAATTAAGTAGAATATTCGATGTATGCAAGGAAAGCGATCTCATTATGAATGTTAACAAGTTGAAAGTGATGGTATTCTCGAAGGAGGAAAGCAAGACACCGTGCTAAATACTTGGAAGTAATGAATGTTTGGAACAAGTAGATAAGTTTGTATATTTGGGAAGTATGTTCGATAGAAACGGAAAGGCTGAGAAAGATATCGAAAGGAGGGTGACTGCAGGGAATAAAGTGAACGGCGCTTTGAATGAAATTATAGATAAAAGGAACTTGTTAACTGAGGCAAGACTAGCGGTTCACAATGAGTCCTGGTACCGACACTGATGTATGGAAGATCACTTAGGCGTGTATGTGGCAGATCCATTTATGACAGAGTAAAGAATAAAGAAATAAAGAAATAATGTACAGCTGATCTTAGCATAGTGAGTGAGATTAAAAAAAAAATCACTTAGGTGGTTTGGTCATATGGAACGGACGAATGAGGAGAGAATGGTCAGAAAGATAATGACGCAAGTGTTGTATGAGAAAATGTATGAATGTAGATGAGGCTAGAGCGTCTCTGCCTACCCCCGCGGGGAAACGGGGTGATAGTAAGTAAGTAATTTGTATTTCACATGTACCAGTATGCATGTGTATGCACTAGATGAAGAATAAATGTATAAATTTAGATGAATTATCATTTATATATATTTTGACATCCATATTTTTGTACTAATAGAGGTGGATACATAATAAACATACATAATACATAGTTTATTGTGTGGGATGGAGTAGACTTCACCTCTGATATATACAGCGTTGTCCTGGCTACTTTGCTAGACTAAAGTCTATGTTAAAGTAGCCAGTTTTTTTTTCGTGCTGTTGTGGTGTTATTTGGAATAAAAAGAGAATTCAAATATGAATAAAAAAGTAAAAATATAATAAAAATATATGAAGTGTGGGAGTGTTGTAGGACTAGTAGATTATTAGTGAAAGAATTGTATAAATTATATTAGAATGTTGGGTATCCATGCTTCTGATTCATCTCTACCTGATTGAATCATAAATTGGGTCCATATTTGTGTAATCTTATAGGAATTGTACGAACCACAGCTGTTTTACTGATTCTAATGCCACTGGTCCGTCAATATTCGTGATATCTTCGACCGGAGTTACATCTGCACGCATTCCCTGTCATAACATCGTTAAACTTATCAGTGAGACGTACGATGACCGACCTGATCACCATCAACGGTCTGTTTGACTTTCACGCAATGCATTGTTTTATTACAGTGGCAATGTCAGAACACGTACACTAGCCAACTCCGCAGTCACCACAGTGCATTCTTTGGGGAACGAATATACGGAGGTGGTCGACATTTTTGGTGTTAATTTAATTCTTCAGGACTACACAATTACAATGGTGATAAATAAATTTCTAATTCACATTTTATATTTATTTTAAATTTTCTGTTATTTTATAAATTCTGTTAATGCTTGAATATGGCGTGTACAATAATAATAAAATTACTGTATATGCACATGAGCTGTAGATTTGCAAGTAAACGTATGAATATATTAAGAACGATTACATGCCGGTTGCATTACGTACTGTGCACTTATATACATTTAATTAATTAATATATACCTTTACATACTCGTGCTCATGTATTTATTCTAGATCCGGTCGCAGCATATTGATTGGTGCGCAGTCTGATCGCAGCCTACATTTTAAATTAAACCACCTATATAATGTCGCCTAACTTTGAAAACTTTCTAAATTTTATTATTGGACAACTGTCGCGGTCCGTATTTCCTTACGCGCATCGCCATTACTAGTATTTTTTATACACTGCCGGATGAAGGCCTCCCCGGGTGACTCACTTTTCTCTTTTTAAAGATAAAATATTAATATATGCAGAAAAGAAAACAATCATGATTTTACATGACACCAATACCACTGTATCTACTACACTCTCTGTATATTCTCCTGGTACTTATTTAATTTTTTAATAGGATTGAGACACCAAAGTACAAAAAGCTTCATGGGTCCCATGTAGCCTAAAGACTAATCATCATTATAAGCCGTTTTCTATTCACTGCTGGATGAAGGCCTCCTCAATCATCTCTCAATTTTCTCTGTCCTTTGGCTAAATGTCCAATCCATTACCATTTCAATTCGGTTATTCGTCTGACTAAATCCTCTATTTCGATCCTTTAAATTTTTTTCTTATTTCGCTTTCTAATGAACGATATAATGTAAAACAATTTTAATATTAATGTAGGTATACAGTCCATCGGACACAATTACCACTAATCCTGCACATAATCTGCTAACAATTAAAATTTGTTAATAGGATTAAGCCACCAAAGTACAAAAATCTCTCAGAAGACTTGTACAGCCCATGTGGTCTAATAGCTGATATTCATCATCATCCCCAACTCGCTCACTCCTCAAGTGTCTCCCGTTTGTCTCGGTCCATTGTTATTCACTACCACGTATTACCGCAGAATTTGATGTTGAGCTCGCGGAAACCTTAAATTATACATGAAGGGTGTTTTTTTTCAGAGATTAGTTTTACGAATTGCCAACACTTTTTCCAGCGACAGCTGATTTGTGCTCAGTTTGGTTTGCCATTTCACAATGAATAGACTGACGCCAGAACAACGCTTACTATTTACTTTGAAAATCGTGGTTACCGTGCGCTGCGTCCATTTTACGGTCGACATAATCGTACATCCGACCAAGTTATTCGAATAACCTTAGATCGTTTTCACACCACGCATACTCTAATTGATTATACACATACGCAAAGACGTCGCACAGTGCGCACTGAAGAAGCTGTTGCTGCAGCGGAACGACGTATTGAAGAGGACCCGAATCAGTCTATTCGCACAGTAATAGATCTTTCCGTTCCTAATACAATGGCATTAATGTGGAAGAGCTGCGGTTTCAATAGGATGGCACAACATCCCACACAACGCGCGCCACGATCAATTTATTGAAGGAAACATTCGATGAGCGTATAATTTCGCGTAATGGGTCTCTAAATTAGTCTCTCCAAGATCGTATGATTTAACACCTATGGATTATTTTATGTTAGAATATGTGAAGTCGCCAGTCTACGCTGATAAATCAGAGACAATAAACGACTTGAAAGCCAACATTCGTTGCGTTATTGCCGATATACAGCCCCAGCTGCTCCAAAAAGTGGTCGAAAATTAAACATCCAGATTCCGCGACGCGAAATCATATTTAAACACTAATAGCATAAAAGTATCTTTCCAATTAAGCTAATACCGTGGCCATTACGTGAGTTTAAATACGTCTACCGGTTTCGAAAAATACAATTTTCTTCTTCAGGATGTCATAACATCATAACTCAATTCAGTGGTTAATTAAACAAGGATAATAAATAAAAAATATGAATTTTAACCACAAAGTTAATATTGCTAATTTTAAAAGTGTTTTATTTTATTTTAAAGTTCTATACGTCTAAAAAAAACATCCTATATATATATATATATATTATTTTCAAATCATTAAGCCCGGTCTTTAAACATAAGTTATTAACACACTGTAAAATCAATAATTCTCTGACAGTTGACTGTTTCAGTAGTAAAATTTCAATAATTTTTCTGGTCGGAGCGGTTCGAGTGATGCCCGATGGTGAGATGTGGTGATTCTCGGTAATCTGGAGGCAATAAAGACGGCTTTAATGTCTGCTGGCCGGGGAAATTGTCTGCATACCGCTGTGAGAATTTATTTGGCACCGGAGCAATTACGTTAACGCAGAAATTTATGTGTGAAAGAAATTCGAAATTAAGTAAAGAACTAAGTAGAAATTCGAAATTCGTAAATTTTCAATTTTCAATTAAATTCGCTATTAACCCTTCGCAAAACATGCAGTAACACAAGTCTACCGTCATAATAAACTTGTAATATTTCAGTAAATACATGCAACATAAAATTAATATTTTAGATAATCTTAGCGTTAATGTTAGCGCTTAGGAATTATTAGTGAAAAACCAATTATAAAAAGGGAATAGTATAAAAAGAATTATTTTTTCCATTCAAACTGTTGTAAAATTAATACGTCAGTAAAAATAGCATTTGTGATATGAAAGACAGAGGTCACACACTATTTTGGGAGTGGGGGTGGAGGTGGAGTTTAAATGGAAAAGAGAGGAGATGTAATTTGCGATATTTGAATATTTGTTATTGTTGTTTTTATTATTAAATATATGGAATAATACAAAAAATTTAGAAATATAATAACAATAAAAACATAGTAAATATTCAAATATCACCCATTATTACCACACTATTTTTTATCCATTTTAACCCCACCCCCACCATCGTTAACTCCAAACGCAACATGTATTACTGTCTGAGTGTGGTTTTAATTTTAGTTGAATTGCATTATTGATAATGAGAAGATATTCCCGAAAGCGTTCTAACGTTTAACATAATAAAATTAGTAGAATGAAACAGTGTTTTAACTCAATTTACAAAATAATCATGAAATTCCACAAAATTTCGCCAAAAATCTTTGAACAGTTTTTTTTTTTTACGCCCCTATTTATAAGATAAAGAGTGATACATGACGTAAATCTTGTACAGATGTCCATTCAACCTACTTAAATATATTTCCGTCGTCCTATAAACTACGGTCCACACAAATTAATTAATATCTGCTTACACGTCAGATTAAAAGAGACATCTTTATTGCGTCAGAACGATCCACGGGATTCTGCCGGGCGGAACTCGTCTGGTTCGGAATGATAACAGCTCATCACCCCCCATTGTTAAAAGTTAAATGTAAAAATAATTACAAACTATCGATACAACTATAATACAGGGTGTAACACGTGTAGTGCGCAATATTTTAAGGGTAGATACGTATTTAAAGCATGGGTCGAAAATTTTCAAGCTTAATATGCCTAATTTCAACTATGACAAAGGTGTTTATGTGATTATTTAATATAATTTAAATATTTTATTTATACTTTTTAAATTAGCAATATTAAATTTGTGGTTAAAATTCATATTTTTTATTTATTATCTTAGTTTTATTAACCACTGAATTGAGTTTAAATACATCTACCGGTTTCGAAAAACACTATTTTCTTCTTCAGGATGTCATAACTAACTAAAAATATATATCATTGTTTCTTCACCAGAATCTATTTTTAAAAAAACAACAATTATTTAAAAATAAATTTAGTACCTAACTCAAATTGTTGCTTAATACAATAAAATAGTATTTTTCGAATCCGGTGGATGTATTTAAACTCAATTCGGTGGTTTATAAAACAAAGATAATAAATAAAAAATAGGATATGATATTTTATAATTAATGCATCAGTGTCGAACTGGTGATCTTGTTTAACATATCTTAACATTTTTTTGTAAAAATACAATAATATTTTCTGTAACGTCACAGAATTTGTACATATTCTTTGAACATTTTCAATTCGTAATTTAGTCGTAACATAAAATATTGTGGACTGAGTCTTGTCATTCGTTAACGCTAATATGAAAATATTCGAACCATCGCACGTCATATGTTCCGATACCGTTGACCTTATAAGGCAAGTGTGTAATATAAAGGTTAGTTTACGAGTATTTAACTGGTTCTTTTTATACAAGGCCATTATAAATAAATAAATAATAATGGATAATTTGTATAGCGCCATTTTCGTAAAAACTTTCACCTCAACTTTACACATCAACTGTTTATAGTTTTACAATTATCTTTGTTTTTTTTAAATTAAAAATCGTTATTTTCACTTATGGAAATGATTTTTTGAAAAGGTGCGTTTTTAGTTTTTTCTTAAATAAAGTCTCTGATGCACTGTTCCTTATAACGGAGGGCAAAAAGTTCCACGCTTTTGGGCCTGCAACCGCAAATGCTCGCTCACTAAATTTAGACTTCTGGCAACGGTTGGTCGGTTCTACAACCCTTCCTGCAGCTGAAGTAGAGGCTGACCTGAGAGTTTGACATCTATCATTCAAATTGTCTGGGATACAAAGTTCTTGAAGATACAGAGGCGCCATGTTGTGCGTCGCCTTGTACATCAACCAGCGCAATTTAAATTCAACTCTTTCAGGGAATCGGAGTCAATGTAGCTGATGTAAAAGGAATATTATATAAGGGATGGCATATACTTCTATACGCAGCCCCATCTGGGACCACGCGGTTAAAACACACATGAATAAACTACAGACCTTTCAGAATAAGGTCATCCGGTCAGCGCTGGGTACCCCAAAATAGTTAAGGAATACTCAATTACATCACGATTCGGGCATTCACCCCGTAAAAGAGTTCATAAAATATATCTCCAAGTGTTTTTATGCAGACCTCCCCAAGCACGCGTTATCAAAATACGATATTACCGTTCCGTCGCTTATAAAACCCCCCAAAACCGTCCTCCTTTAGAGGCAATGAATCACTGCGCCAGCTAGCTGTACCCTGCCTCATTTCTAGCAGAATTTTAACTAAACACAAATAATAAAAATTTTCACACCGTTATAGCATACATCATGATGAAGGTGCAAGGGGGCCAGCGGACCCGGTACTCCGTAAGACATGAAATCCAAGTCCAAGCCACGAGTATTTAAATAAAATTGTATTGTATCTTTACGAAAACCGGAAATGTCATTAATAACGTGATTACACAATACGTCCGCCGGTCTGACGTATTCGTTTTTGCCTCGAGTTAACAAACTGACTTACGCCCCATTCATTCTGAACATTGGTTTAATGGTTAACATTTAACGGTGAGAATAATTTATCAACAATAAAACCGATTTTAACGCCCTATCAATAACGTTTGGTAAAATTATTAGTTTCTAGAGATCGCAATGCCCCAATGGCTTTATTTGCGATACTAAAAGTGAATTATCGTCGGTATAAATAACAGATTTCTAAAATATTTGGGGCGATTAGATCTACACTTTTTCAGTGAGGCATGGTCGACTTTTCAAAATAAAATGTTATTTAAAATTGCCTCGATTATGTGTGTCTAAGAGACGAGATGTTGCACAATGACCAGCGCTGCGGGCGGCCATTGTGGGTATTGTCTCAATAGAATCTACATTTCAATGGTAGAGCTTTCTCCAAAACAAATTTTGATGAAATTAAGATTATTCCACCTTTGTAAGTTAGCGGTCAAAATGGACAAAAATGACATCTAGATGATGTATAAAAATAGAAGATAGACAAATTCCATGATAAGATTTATCCCTTCGATAAGACATGATGACAGATGTGAATATTCGATTTCGTTAAAATGTGTTTTTTTTTCTTTCTCGTTAAAAATACAACGTACACTTCATTTCAAATAAAATATGTATTTACGTACTGTTATTGAATCTTAACCTAAAAATATTAAAAACACGTATTTTTTGCCCTCCTCGCGTCTCACAGATCTGATCATTTAACCAAGCACTATTCAGCCATAATGACACTACGTCCAATACATCCAGAAAGTTATAGAAATATATGGGGAAGCACAATATGTAATAATGATACGTGAAATGAAACGAATGAATGAATGAAAAGTGGTGAAAGAGGAACAAAAGTAGACTGAATGTTGTGGAATAGGGTCGTTCAGAAGTGTACTTGGTAAATTTATTTATTTTTCTTCTTTAACGTCAGTATGAATATATAGTAGTCTTAATTAGACTAGTCACGCTTTGTAATGCACCTTCACAGGTCTCGGTCCTGAGTTACCCTCACAGCTGCTTCCAAGATCTCATGAACAGCTGTGGCACTCTTCCAGATCTTCTGCGTTCTGAAGTTATGCCCAGGATAATTTCCTTTTCATGTTGACGCATGTCATACTGTCGCGTGTCAATATGATACATGTCATATTGTCGCATGTCATATTGACGCACGTCATATTGCAGCCGAATATTGTAAATAGAGCTTGTCGTGGCTGGATTTGACAACGCGACTCACGATTGAGACATTCGTGCTTCGTAAATTCATTTCTTCTTCTTGTTCTTCTTTATTTCTTCATATCAGTATTGATACATAGTTCCAAGTCTTCTTCGTCCTGAAGTTGTAACCGGGATAAAATGTCATGTTTTTGTGATTTTTCTATCTCTTTCTAAGTGATTTATCTAAACTATGAAGAGAAAATTATTTTCATGCTCTATGTATCTATAAATATATTTTTTTAAATCGCTAGATAACGTATTTAATTAACATAATATTTTTTTGTCAGTTCTAAAATTATTACGAACCATTAAAGACTATCGAATATTTACTCAAATAAAATGTAGTATCAAAGAAATAAAATAATTATATCTGATATCTAATAAATATATTTTAATTTTCTTACCTCAGGCAATATAATTGATCTAAAATGCTTCAGTAATATTCTATTAATTGAAATCAAAGTTAACAAGCAGACAAATTGATTAACGCGGCCGAAAACCACGACCCTGTGTAACACCTGAGATAAACCAATAAAATTAATAATCAGATGAGGGGATATTTTTAGAGTGTTTTTAATATTTTCATTAAATATACCAGTGTTAAAAATACCCAAGTGAGCGCAAAAATGAAAACTATTCATATAATACTAACTCAAACATTTGAATAACAACAATATTCTAAACAAATGCTGCAACGTTCGAGATACAAACATAAATCAAGTGACATAAGTGCTCCGAAGATAAGGCAGAAATCTACAACGATAAATCAACTTCGATAAGATCAAATACACATCAGATTAAATCAAAAATTCAACATTTAATCCAAGACAGATCTTGTGGCGCGATCCTAGTTGCGATTCGTCAAATAATCGCGCGCTTGCACAAAATTTAGTGTGGCGCGAAAACGGGAAACTCGACGCCATTTTGTGAGTTCTACGTTTCGAATAAGGAACGTGAACATTCAAACGTGGCGCTGGCTTATGTGGATCTCTCCAGTGTTATCGAAGTCCAGGTAAATATTCTTAAACTAGCCCGTCCAATCACGGTCATTTAAGCTTTAAAAAAAATATATAATATGTTGTATGTTATTAATCTTCTTTAATGGTGCTATATCCAAATCTAACATTGTCCTCGAAATTTATACATGTGTTATATTCATATTTTAAAGAAAAAATTAAAAATATCATATGAATCAATAAGCTAAAAAAATAGTACTAATTAGTACACAGACTATCAAATACATAGACATGAACTAACGCATACTCCTTGTCGCAATATTTTCATTTTGGTGTCACGCACGTGATCACTTTGGTACCATTTACGTAATCAAATAGAGTCGCGACTTTTTTTTAAAAATATAACTCGATTAGAATGAAAATTTAAACGCCGACAATATAATGTAGAAATCATGTCTTGTTTACACAAAGATTTAATTTTCGAAGAGTAAATACATTTACTGTTGTATAAATGTGTCGTAATCTATCGAATTTATGTTTCCACCAAGAATGTGTGTAGAGTGCCTCTCGTCCCGCAATTAATATTCCAAACCCCTCTCCCATATATATACGTCATAAACTGACAAACAAAAAATGTTTTAGTAATATTTGAATAAGTACAAGAACACACAATTACTGAATTTTATTATTATTAAACAAATAGTAGATATCTCACAGAGTCGAAGCTATTTTTTTTTAATTATATTTAATGGAAAATATATGGAAGTATGGGTAATTACAGGGCTCACGACAAAATGAAAATAGTGAACGTTATATTTATATAAAGTGATCATTTAAGCCAGCCGAAGACAGTAATTAAGCATAATTTGTTTAAAAAATGTTTTAACGCAGTATAAAGCGGAAAGGGCGGGGAGAAAAGGGAAATGGGATGTAATTAAAACATAATTTACTTGCAGAATTATAAAAGTATATACATATGCACATATATGTATATATGTGTACAGGTATATGTACGTCAATAATTATTAATAAGAGGAAACAATTTATCATTGAAAATGTACAAGTTATTGAAGGAATTTCCCATATTATGATTTAAGTCAGTTATAAAACAATTTTTTTAATATTCGGTTCTGTCAAAATTCGATTAAAATAAATTTTTCGACCGCGCTGGGTGTACGGGTATAGTTTAAACCTGCTTGATCTGATATTATCAAGTTTAAAAAATGTTTTGATAAATATTCTGAAACGTGCAATTTAAATAGATACCGATAGATAATTTATAATAAACCGACAATGTATAATATATGTTACTTTTTCGTATTATCTATTAGTTAATGTTTGCTAATATAAACGATGCAGAACATAGTTTATATTCCGTTCACAATCTCTCTTGTTTAAATATGAACTAAATATATTAATTAGAAAGATATAAACGTGTAAAATCAATTTTATCGAAAAATATTGTTGTTGCGCCACTGGGATTCGAACCTGGATCTCTTTCCTAACCGGGGAAGGTGCATTATACAAATATGCTACAGCGACAAATTTACAAACCTATATGTTACCTTTTTGATATTAATACATTTAATCGTTCCATTATTTGAAAGAGCCATCTACTTTATTTTTACGGAATCTCAAATACCTTTGAGTAATCTGATAGCAGACACCAGAATTATCAATTAATTTTGATTAAATTTTGGACACATTGTTACAAGTTTATTATTAGGAGAACACATTATTGTTGTTTATTTTTAATTATTGCAATATCGTGACCTTGGAACAACAAGGTCTCTTCCTATCTTGGAGTGTATTATGCATGTTATGTACGGTATTCTTAACACATAGCACCACATTTAAAATTGAGATTCAGATTCGAATATTTTGTATGTATATCTTTCAAATTGAAAAAATTTCATTTGTATTAATTGACAACATCACAGACCGTCTGTTCTGAATAATATCAACTTCACAATAAGAATGTGTTCTCCTTAATAATATATATAAGTTGTATCAATGGGTCCAAAATTCAATAAAAATGAATCGTTAATACCTATAGTAAAAATAATGGAACGATAGATGTATTAATTTGAAAAGTGTAATGTAGGTCTGAAAATTTTTCGTTAATGTACTGTGGTGCTACAGCATAATCGATTAACGCACGTTCCTCGGATTGGAAGAGATCCACGTTCGAATCCCGGTAGCGCAACAACAATATTATTTGATAAAATTGATTTTATATGTATATATTTCTAATTATTAATACATTAAATTTGTATTGAAAAGTGTTGTGTCAATTTATCTAACACATAAATTAAAAAGTATCGCTCATTAAGTCACAAAAAAACTATGTCGTTCTAATCTCTCTTACTACGAAAATACACGCTCATACTGATAAGAAACTGCTTCATGTTCACAGATCACGCTCGTGATTAAGAAACTGGAAACTGGACCATCAAACAGGTTCCTGCACCAACTCCGGAAGCCTGAACCATTCAGTTTAGTAATGTGTATCGGCTTGTTTTAGAGTCACCCTATATTTAAAAATAATACACTCCAGTAAAAGTCAGCCGGCTATACACCACTATTTATTACCTTCTTCATCAGTACAGCCTCCGCAGCGGTCGCGGTCCCGAGTACGCAGACTCGTAGATTCATCTGGTCATCGCATCTTTTTCTATGTACGAATAAACAGCGTGCATATGAAAATATTGTACATCTTATCAATATTTTCATAAAATATCACATTGCTACTAGTTATTAGTGATAGTAAACCGTTATGTGACGGTGATAACTAACTGAAATTGAACTGTTTAATAGGTTTACTTTCTAGTATAACAGTTATTGCTCTAGTTAAGAACTACGAATAATCAGTTACTAATTATAGTTACAATTGTAGACAATCACAGTCACAAAACGGTTTAAATAACTATTAGTTAATCTCTTATTTACTTTTTTTCCAGCCCTTAATAATTAGTCTACAAATAACTTTAGTAATTATTTTTATTTTATTTTTAGTAATATTTGAATATGTTCAAGAACACACAATTACTGAATTTTTACCTATAAAGGTACTTTTATTAAATTAATATCAGATATCTCATACAGACGAAGCTATTTTTATTATATTTTAAAAGAATGATATATAGAAATATGGGGGGTAATTACAGGGCTTACGACCTGTCTTCGGCTGGCTTAAGTGATCACTAATATATATATAACGTTCACCAATTCTCACCCCTCAATCTTCACATTCATAAAAATTTTGAAAGTTGTACATATGTTAGTATGTAGACTCCTCTCTTCGAGTACCATTACACCATCGCCATCTATGGATCAAATTGGATAATTCATTTTTCCCTTTTTTAACAGCATATGTCATCACTATGAGAATCTGATTTTTAAAATTATTTTAAAGCAATGTATTATATATACTTCAAAGACGACGAAGGTCGTAAGGCCCGCAATTACCCCATACTTAATACCGACCAGTACTGGCTTGCAATACCGTGTCGAAAATAGGTGTTATGTTAAGTTCCATCTGGTGTCGGATCACTATCTGTCAGGACTTTTCGACTCATATGGTTTTGAAGCGCCGTATCCTTATCCCACGAGGTTTTTAATTTTAGACCGTCATCCCTATTGATATTCTTTGCGTTTTTATATATTTCAATTGCTCCTTTGACCAGACTTTCTTAGGATTTTTGGCTCAAATGCAAAATGGTGGCCCGTATCCAGAAAGTGTTCAGCCAATTCCGATTTTTCTGGCCGTTTGTGTTTTCGTTTAACTCTTTTGGAAATCGTGTGCACTATTTGTCACAGTCTATAAACACCGTCCATTTCCGAGGGATCTCGATCCTTCGTTGATCTCAGCGGGTCATTCACTTTGGCGTCTGTCCCGAAAACCGTTTTTTGAGGACTCTTGCTATTCTGTCGGTGACATTTTTAACAATTTTATATAATATTCAGTTTATTAGTTTTATATTATTGCAAAGGTTTTATCTGAGTGAATTAATATTGAACGGCTTCCCTTAAACACAAATAATTTTCAAGTCATTAAATGTATTATTTTGAAGAACTCTATAATTGCAGCCGTCGATCTTCTGCCAGAACACTTTCGTCTTATGTGAATTGCCACACTGCTGGTAAACGGTTAACACGTACGGACTGTGTAATATTTTCTACGAATCCAAGTACAGTGATTCAGGTGATCCGCTTTCAGCGTATCATATATCATTTTGTTGGTTTAAGTCGCTACTCTATCTTCCGAGATTGCCAGAGATAATCAGTTTCCTCTGACATGTTAATTATATATTTGTAGTTCTGATCTTCTTCGCTAGATGTTTGTGTAATCGTTCGCTCCAAGGGCCGGTTATATGATCAGTGATAAATTTTTAATATATATTTTTTTTAAAAACTAAGTTTACCCTCTAATACCGAATGATAAAAATCGTAAATCGTTAGTTAAAAATTGCGAACCTTTCATAGCTGTATTTTGTTACATTGATACTTAAAAAGTTGCAATATATGACAATGAATCGTTCAATATCTCGCTGTTGAATTTATATTACCATATAGACCGAAGATTCTTCGCCAGCAATGTGGCAGATTTCGAACGCAAGGGTGAATATAGCCGTAAATAAAGCATACAATTGTATATGCTGCCGATGGTGTATATTTTTTAAAAAATCTGAGTAATTTAATGTAGCAGTAAGGAGGTGAAGAGCAGCCTGTTTAAATCGTTCTTCACCAGCATGTATACCTGCGAGCTCTGGTCGAAATATATAGACGTATAATTCAGTACAACAATTCATACAGAATACTGTTCGGATTGGCGCGTTATTGCAGCGCATCTACAATATTTACCGAAGGCGGTGTACATAGATTCGTTCCGCTTCTGAGACATCGAGTTGCTGGCGTAAAGCTGCGGCTGGAGCTCAGCACCAACTCTCTGGTGCAAGCGGCGCTCTCATGGAAAGCTAGTTCCCTGACCAGAGAATGACAGCGCCTACAGAATAGCTACACATACAGCAATGGCCGTGACTGAAGTAGTTATATATGTAATATTTATATATGTTTGAACTTTTTACTTTTTATTAGCTTTTTAATTTTTTTTTTATTTATTAATATTTTCCTTGGTTTTCTTTTTCATAGCATTATATTTATTTCATAACTTTTAATTTGTAACATAATATGTATTATCTTTATGGCGAATAAGGTAAAAAAAAAAACCTGATCACGCTGGAATAAACTCATTATTATTATTATTAATGATGCCTTGCCGCACTATCAGGCAGGATTAACTTTGACAGTAATAAACTTAATGTTCAAAAATTTGTATCTCATTTTTTACTGATAAAATTTGTTCGATTTACTATGTTAATCAGTTTAATGCAGTTTGGCAAGAAATAAAAATTAATATGTAATATGTATGAAAAAAAAAAAACCACGGGCGATGGTAAAAAGCTACTACGGTTAAATTTTACTACTGATCAAGCAATCGGCCCTAAATGCCCTTCCAGCCAGTGGCGTAACTATACCAAGGCTGCCAATGCAGTGCATTGTGGCCCGCGTTATGTAGAGCCCCAAAAAGTTCGCGCCACGCAACCTTTATCAGCGTTAATAGTATTTCACAATAAGAAATGGAATTATAGCATTCATATCACATTAGAGACCAGACCATCGCCTTAAAGTTTTTTTAAAATTGTCTTTCAATGCGTGAATATTACATGAAACAAAAGACAATTTTTTTTTCTTTCTATGAAATGTTTAAACCAACCAGTACTAATATTTGCACATCTTATATTTATTTATGGGACCCTTTTTTATCCATTCTGCATTGTAATTACGCCACTGCTTCCTGCAACAGTTAAGCGTATGAACTTATTTATTAATTAATGTTATACTCGAGTCTGGCGAAGGTTGATTTAAAAAGGTTAATTATATTATTAATCATATATTAAACCGTACAAAAAAAAAATCAGAACCTGTTTCCGAGCTAGATATATACATATAATTAATACCGCTTAAAGAAATAGTTTTAATAGGGATAAATCATATTTTTACAGTTACTTCAAGAGTTCTTTCTCCTGACGTCATTTTGACGTGACTCATTAAATACGTCATCTTTTCTCAAAGACATTCAATGATTGTCTGAATTCTTTTCTCACGGATATCTTGTCTACAAGCTTCCGAACGACAACTTTCTACACTGAGTGAAAATAATGACAAAAACGGATAAAATTGCCTTTTTATAACCGTAGCATTTCATATGGCAATTTATAACTATTGAAATTAGTCGTTCAGTCAAACTGTGTTGCGCGGCAAATTTTAGAAACTCTACATTATTATTTAATTTTATTTACATTTTTTTAATATACCCACGTAGAAGTATGTCAAACTGTATGCGAAAAGAGGAAATGGTTTTTAAAAAGAAATTTAAAATGTGTTTCAAAAAAGATAAATCAATCGTTAATTATATTACAATCAGACAATCAGAAATCAGACAATAATGATACAAGTATTTAAATCATTTTAATAATTTATTTTTTTTCTCTTCCTTTCTTATGTCATCTGGCAATTCATTGAAAATCTACATCGCACTGTTATCATCACACCATCAATACATGGGATTTAGCCTTCTTCTTGAATTGTAGTCTCATTGTGCCTCTTCCTCTTGTAAAGATTGTTTTTTTTTATAGGTTTGTTTTACGAATTGGCAACACTTTTTCCAGCCACAGCCAATTTGACAGCTGACAACTGATTTGTGCTCAGTTTGGTTTGCCATTACACCATGAATGGACATTTATGCGAGAACGACGTTTGCAAATTTATTTTGAAAATCGTGATTCTGTTCGCGAAACGTCCATTTTACGGTCGACATAATAGTCCATTTGAGCAAGTAATTCGAATAACCGTGGATCTTTTTCGCACCACGCATACTCTAATTGATAATACGCATCCTTAGAGATGTGGAGCGTAGTATTGAGTAGGACCCGAATGAGTCAATTCTCCAAATAGATCCATGATTTATAAAAGAAAACATTCGATGAGCGCATGATTTCGCGCAATGAACCTGTGAATTGGCCTCCAAGATCGTGTGATTTAACATCTTTGGATCATTTTCTGTGGGGATATGTGAAATCGCTAGTCTACGCCAATAAACCAGAGACGATAGATAACTTTAAAGCCTACATTCGTCGCGTTATTGCCGATGAACGTCCCCAGCTGCTCCAAAAAGTGGTCGAAAATTGGACTTCCAAATTTTTGCTTCATTCGAGCCAGTTACAGTGTACATTTTTAAACACTAACGGTATAAAATTATCTTTCTAATATCGTCAATACCATGGCCATTACCACGATTTTTATTTCATTTTAAGGTTCTATACCTCTAAAAAAGGCTTTAAATTTAAAAAAATATATAATTTCTGTCGACACTTGTTTAATGGGAATTTCAAAAATAAATCCCACAACATTGCAATATATTTTCTAGTCATAGGTAACTTTTCAACATTATTCATTCTGCAGCACTGATAATTGTTGCATTTCTTCTTCAATAGCCGAAAAAAAAGCTGCTGCAGTAGTTGATGTGAGGAACAATAACCTTCATTCCGAATCTTTTGCAGAAGTGAAATTTTTTTTTTACCATTCTTTTTAGTGACGTGTCATAAATTAATTAAATATAAAATAAACATCAGATATCTCATAGAGACAAAGCTATTTTTTATTATGTTTAATGGAAAATGTATGGAAGTATGGGGTAAATACAGGGCTTACGACCTGTCTTTGAAGTATATATAATAATAGTTGCTTTAAAATAATTTCAAAAAATCAGATTTTCGTAGTGATGACATGTATGCTGTTAAAAAAAGAAAAAAATAGTTATCGAATTTGGTTTATAGATGACGACGGTGTAGTGGTACACGAAGCGAGTCAACTTACTAACATATATACAACTCGTAAGCCCTGTAATTTCTCTATACTTCCATATATTTTCCATTAAATATATTATAAAAAATACTTTGTTTCTATGCGATATCTGATTTTTGTTTAATAACACTGCCTTTGTAGGTAAAAATCCAGTAATTATGTATTCTTGAACATAATCAAATATTGCTAATTAAATATAGTCTAAAATTTGGTAAAGTTGCTATTTTTGGGAAACGAAAGTGTTATTTGTATGTTTGAACAATAGTGGGTTTTCAGAATTTTCTAATCATTTTATAGAAAATAGTCACGGTTTTGATAAAAAATTGGCTTTGTCAATTTTGCATATAAACGGCGTTGGTCACAAATTAAATAACTTGTAATCGTTGGAGATAAATAAAGCATGTAAAACTAATCAGGAAATTGTAAACAGCCAACTAAATTTAACTACGAGTCATATTCTAAAATTTTTTCCTAAAAATTATTCGACTAAATTTGTATTGAGCAACAATTTGAGTTAGGTACTAAATTTACTTTTTAAATAATTGTTATTTTTTTAATTTTAAAAATAGATTCTGATGAAGAAACAATGCTATATATTTTTAGTTAGTTATGACATCTTGAAGAAGAAAATTGTATTTTTCGAAACCGGTAGATGTATTTAAACTCAATTCAGTGGTTAATAAAACAAAGATAATAAATAAAAAATATGAATTTTAACCACAAAGTTAATATTGCTAATTTTAAAAATATTTTTTGATGTTTTCGACCTGGAAGGATCCCCCGCACGCGTTGCCTTTTCCAAAAACACAGACATTTATCTCTAAATAATATGTACATACGCAGACCGACCGTCCGACCGCCAACCGTCACAACACTGACGACGTTCGCACCATCGGCTGAATTAAGACAGAATGTATTAAGCATAAATAGCTGATAAAAAATTCTCGCACAAAACGCGCGACCGTTAAAAACTATTTGAAAATGTGTTCGTAAAATCACGACGCCTAAAAAAAAAAAAAAAACCCACTGTAATAAGATTTTTTGCCCCGCCTCGAAGAAATTATTGCGGGTCCGGAAAAAAAAAAAACGAGTTCCCGATGTTAGGTAGGTCCTACGGCCGGTTTAATTGTGTACGAACAATGAGGGAGATTGAAAAAGTCGTGTGTGTATGGCAGGCTTTGTGAAAGATGTGTTGCCGTACTGAAAAAATGCGATAACGATATTACAGTTATTAATCTTGTCGGTAGAAACTGTGTCTCTATGCTACTTACTATACGGAACGCTTGGCTGCGCCGGTGACTAGCTATATTTTAATAATCTATTAACAATTTTTTGGGTGGAGTCGCTGTGTTAGTAAATAATTATTAAATAGTTAATGACTCATTAAAATTAACAATATTTGAATATGTCCAATAACACATCATTACTGGATTTTTACCTACAAAGGCTCTGTTATAAAACAAATATCAGATATCTCATAGAGACGAAGCTGTTAATTATATTTAATGGAAAATACATGGTAGTACACGGCTTATATATATATATAACGTTCACCAATTTTCACACCTCAATCGCTACATTTATCAAATTTATATATATATATATATATATATAAGGTGATCACTTAATCCAGCTGAAAACAGATCGTAAGCCCTGTACTATCATGTATTTTCCATGAAATATATATAACGTTCACCAATTTTCACACCTCAATCGTTACACTTATCAAATTTTTGAAAGTTGTATATATATTAGTATGTGGACTCGCTTCGAATACCACTACAGCATCTCATTAAAATACTTCCTTTTGATAAACCTGAAAGTGTTTAATATTAATTATCTCTCTCCTCCTGTCCTCTTCGCAATCTTAGGCATTATTTAGTGCGACGTGTAGCGAAGCTCACGGCATGTCTTGTACTTGTCCATCTTCTTGAGATCGACCTTTGTCCTGTGTTTTCTGTAATCATCCATTTCTCCAGGCTGTTTCCATCTCTTCTAGCAACACGTCCCGAAGTATGAAAAAATTATATTCTTGCATAGTGTAAAGAGGCGTTCTTTGGCGTAGATGCTACAACAGTAACCGCGACGGGTTGCTAGTTTGTCCCCTGAAAGTAGGCTCTGTTTGGACTATTTTCTATGGGTCGTCTTGTATAACTATTAATAATATATTATGTGAAAGCACGTCGATAATGACAAGAAAAAATAATTGAAAGATTTCAACGTGATAACATATATATAATTGCCAAAAATTTCATAGATGTGGCAGCATAGGTAAATTGGTGAACGTTTCATTGTGTTAAGTGATCACTTAAGCCACCCGATGACAGGTCGTAAGCCTGTTAATAAAAATAATAGCTTTGTCTTTGTGAGATATTCATCCCAGTAATTGGTTCTTACAAAGATTTGGACATACTCAAAATATTAGAAAAAATGTAATTTAAATTTTCGTAGAGCAGTATCTTATTAATGAACGCATGACAAGTAAGCAGGTACCTGCCCGCTTGCGTTGGATAGACAAACAACAATTGATTAATTTGAAAAAATATAACGTTCATGATTTATTAAATTGACAAGGAAAAATGTGTGTTTAAGTTAAAAATTGCCTGTCTATAACGATTTTTAAACAAATGAATCAATTTCTTTTTTTTTCTAGAATAATTAAAGAAATAATATTACAGTTTGGAGAAAGTGAAAAATGATTTGTCCATTCGATGGAGCTGCCGATTGAGGTACCTACACGTAATAAAAAACAGCGGAAGCTGTCAGGGGGCCCTCCACTGCTCGGGTTATTAATTATTATCTGTAATGGACGCCACGTCTGTGGCAACACCTTATTTATACTGCAGTAAGATTAGATTCAAATTTATTTTTTATTTTTTGATACGAGAATCAAACACTAATGCAACTAGCATTTTACCACTGGGGCTTAATGCAAGTTGTGCTTTAACCTTTTAACTGCCAACTCTATTTGAAATGTAAGACACTACATAGGGTGAAAAGAAACGAAGATCTCGCGCCGAATAGGATCTACACAAAATGCAATCGCGGTATCGCAACCGAACAAGTATCGCGTTAACGTCTTCTGACGTCAAGGTCACTATTCACACTGAAGACAAGCAGTAAGGAAAAGGGATGGGTAGGAATTTGAACGTGGAAAGGTGTCAATAATATGGGTCGCGGCTGATTCTCAAGATACGCCAAAAATGTGTTCCATGAATACGGAACATAGGGTAAGACTGGACCTTAAGGGTCTTGACATATCTATCAGAAGCTGGGACCTGTCGTCCACAGATGTGATTTAATAATATGACTTTAATCCTTGCAAGGTTCAAAAGTGCGTGTTAACGCGCTCATGGCGTTTAAAAGGTTCATGCCATCATCATCATCAGTCTGTGTATCTTTCTATATATTCCCCAAGAATCGTCAATTCTCTGCATTCAGCCGTTTTTATCAATCTTATTTTTCTAACATCCATCAACACTTTTGACAGTTACATCTATGCTATTGCCAATTAAATTATATAAAAGATGAGATTAACTATACAAAGCTGCCGCTCGGCAGACGTCGGTAGATATAGTGACGAATAGTGGCTCGGCCCGTCCGGACGCCGATGATATTGTCGCACGCAGTCAGCAAGTAGTTTGCGTCTTCATGACTGGGTTGAATTATAGGTACCGCAATACTGAGCGCGTTCAGCTTCGTTCTACAGTCTCTGTATAACGAGAGTGAAGGCTTCAATCCTCTACAACGTGTTACATTGGTTTTCTGAATTTTATAGAAAAAATTAGCGCACAAGATGCTATCACAAAAATAATTTCAATAATTAACAAACAAACAAAATGCATTGGTATGTTTATAGACCTTAGGAAGGCCTTTGATAGCATATCACACAAGAAACTACATAATAAACATTGGCTCTGATGGCATTGTTTTATCATGGCTAATAAGTTATCCAATACACCGAAAACAAAATGTAAAAATAAATGGACATAATAGTACACCTGAAACCACTGACTTTGGAATACCACAAGGTACAGCACTTGGACCATTCTTATTTATTATACACTCTAATAATATATTTAAACTCAAATTACATGGTAAAATAATATCTTATGCAGACGATACAGTACTAATAATTAACGAAAAAATTTAGACTGACGCTATTGTATCGGCAAATGAGGATGTTAATTAATACCATAAAAAAGTGGACGGATGATAACTTACTATCAATTAATACCGATAAAACATACTTTATACGATTTGCTATTCAACAGAAACAAAACACCGAAATTCATATTAAAATTCACACCAAGGCCTGTCTGTACTCGAGAAAACACTTGTGTCCAATGTTCATCAATTGAAGAAAAAGACTGTATCAAGTACCTTGGAATCATAATAGATAACAATCTCAAATGGAAAGAACATATATTACTAATCTCACAAACAAAATAAGGAAAACTGCCCACATATTTTTTAGACTCGGAAACATCTTATCACTTACATATCTGAAAATAATATATTACGCGTTTGTACAGTCACATTTGCAATACGGTATTATTGGATGGGGAGGTGCATATAAAACTTCAATGTCACAATTAGAAATCAATCAAAAAATGATAATAAAAATTATTCTTAAAGAAAAAAAAGACTATCCGAGTATACAACTTTTCACAGATTTTAAAATACCAAAAATAGTAGACATGTACGAAAAAATTCAATAATTCAAATATTCAAAATTAAAAATCAATTAAATTTTAGAAGTGAATTCCGATCTACAAGATATAGAGATCAAATTGATATCCCAAAACTAAAATATACCGCAACTCAAAATCAATATATTTATCAAGGCATCAAATTTTTAACAATCTCCCCATCACAATTAGAAAAATTACGGACTATCATAAATTTGTAACTGAAGTAAAAAAAATATGTACACAGACTAACTGAAACATAAATTAACTCGTATATACTCCTTCTCTATACACGAGTCTCTCATAGAGAAGAAACAAATGTTAAAATATATATATATATATATATTATTTTCACTGATTATTCAAATTGTATTATATTTTTAATATTAATAAAAAATATAAAAAATAACTGCTTTATATTTGGTGAAATTCCATGATATTTTTGTACATGTAAACGATATAAAGTTTTCACATTATCATCTTCACATTATCAATAATATAGTTCAACTAAAATTAAAAATTTTACTTTTTACTTTAGTAATTTTTTTTTAAATATAGTAATAAGTTACTACTGATCGTACGACCGGCCCACAGTGTATCTATACCTTTCCACCATATAATTATAATGTCCAATTTCACAATACAAACTTGTTGCAAAAATATTAGTATTTTCCCAACGAAATGATTCATGATTAAATAATAATATTAATCGAATAGTTCAAATAAAATTTTCAATAATATCGGTCATTTCTCACGCTTTTCGAGACGCCCGTGTGCGAGAACTCTCGCAAGTGCTCACCAGTGACAAAATGTATTATCGAATGCTCGCAATATGCATACAAGATCGGTGCACTCCGCTTGAACCTTTTGCTGCGAGGGTTCAATTTACGAATTTGAGCCGACGCTCGACCCGCCCACGGCGTGGCCGCAGTCAACAGAACATTTTTATCGGTAAACATCGTTTATGTCCGTTGTGTAATAGCGTACATGAGTGTATAAATATATTATATTACCGGTTAATATACATGACGGGTTATGTTTGTAAAGGATATCTGTGAATACATATATATGAGTAACATTATAGTCAGTTTTTCGACCTTTTGACAATATTAATCATAATAATAAACCAGTAAATTAATATACATGAATATAATGTGTACATACAGGATAGGGGTTTTGAACATTAGTTTCGGGACGAGGAGCATTCTACACACATTATTTGTGGAAACATAAATCCGATAGTTTAAGACGTATTTTTTACATTTATGCATATTATATTGTCAGCGTTTAATTTTTCATTTCGATCGAGTCATATATTTAAAAAAAAGGTCTCGGAGCTATTTGTGTCTCTGCTCACTATAAACGCTTGTGTTCAATATTGGCAACCGTGTTCTTTTTTCGGAAGTACGACTCGGGGTCCCTAAATCAATGCATCCAAAAGATAAATTTAATACGGCAATGTCAAGACGAACTAACACACTCACTTGCCAGTACCCAGGCTTCAGTAATCAAAACATATTTCATGAAATCTTTTAAGAGACCCCTGCAGTCAATTTTCAGTTGTTAATTATTTCATGAAAACAATTCTCAAAGAGAATTTGGTCTACCAATTAAACATGTTTAATTTTCGCCATTTATTACTTACTAAAATAAAGATTTATTTTTTATTAATAATTATACAAAATACTTTGTTTAAACCAATATTTATTGATTACGCTACAGTTTCGATACCTATGGTGTCTTCTTCAGGAAACAATGTGTACTGAAATTAAAAAATACAAGCATAGATAGAAACAAAACTATAAAGTGGTGATTAAGTAAGAACTAATATGAAAACAAATTTAAAATGTGATTATTTGTAAAGAGAATTTGGTTATTTATAATATTTAGCTTGCTATTAACCCCTAGTATTTGAATGTATAATTTCTAAACCCTTGTTAATATCAAAAGAATTATTTGTTTCCGAAAGATGATCGGAAAATTCTGAATAGTTGTCGTTATTTTGTTTTTTAATTTCAGTGTGCATTTATTCCTGATGAAGATACCATAGGTATCGAAACATGTAGACAAATCTATTAATAGTGGTTTAAACAAAGTATTTTGTCTAATTACGAGTAGCTGTTGGTGTAGTGGTCAAGACGTTGACCTAGTGGTCGGGGATTCGCGCCTCGTTCCAGCAAGTTAGTTCTATTTTCATAGCACAAGCATTTAGCTTAGTTTGAAAATAATAAGAATATTGATGTGACATGTATTCCGTGTACACATCTCTATTTAAAAAAATAAAAATAAATTATTAATGTAAAATGAGGGCACAAAGTAATTTTGTAAATATAGAAGAAGAAATTTATTTCTTGGTTTATTTTTTTTTATCTTCTTATGTCATTGCTATCTTTGTTAATATGGTTCTGTATTCGTATTCGTATATAAGTAGACACTACGCTATGCATCCTATATGTGCACTTTTGGGAGAATTAGCGTCATTATTAAAGAAAAATATAATGAGTCACGGATGTGTTGTAAGAGTCCGATGCCCCTATATATTACACGTGTTCTTTTGAATATGTTCGCGGATTGTGCACGCGCGCGTGTGTGTATGTATATCCAAAGTAGGTTAAACAAAATAAACAACTTACAGTTGTCAGAAGTTTATTGTCGCTTGAGCACAGTTAAAGTTAGAAAAATATGCTACACCATGTAGCGTTTGCTAGAGGAGTGACGCATGTTATTGGCACCCGGGCGTGTTTTTTCAACTGATGAGAGCCTAGTTTTACACCCAGGTGCGTTCAGGCGCCATCGGCAGTGATGATTGCGGAAACTATTTACCCAGCATAGTTATAAAGGGGTTTGTTCCAACGTCTCTATTATGCGTTCTATCTTTATTTCAAAGGTTCTTCCCAGAACATCTAGTCAACATGTACACTGAACGCCTGGAAGTATCTCTACTAAAAGGATTTAATCGCTTTACGTGTAGTTAAGTATAAGTCAGGTGTTATCGTCGTCGTCTCTAGAAACAACCAATACCAGATAAGCCAGTGATGGCGAACCCATGACACGCCACAGCGTTTTGGACGACACGCCAGCGTTCACTAATATCAGAGTTATCAAAGAACACGTGTCCCGCCGCCAGACGTCTACCCGACAACAACGACGTTCGAATTTTTCACTACGTACATATTACCAGGGCGTGCAAGGCATACAAGCAAAAAAGCTGTGCATTACTAAAAGTTCTGGGAAACGAAAATAAATTAAATAATTGAATTAATGTAAACGGAAACATATAACGTATTGATTTCATGATTTTTTTTAAATTTGGTGCACGGGTTGGTTTTTCATTTGGGAAAAACAAAAAGCAATTGGCAGAACTATTTCCTACGTTAACCTTTAATAAAATTAATTATTTCCTGTACTTATTACATGAATAAATTAATATATAAAATAAATACTTCGTGTTTGTGATTGTTTGGTTAGCGACGTTCGTTGTTTATCATCTATAAATTAATCATGTTCAGTCATAAAAAGTGTTCTTAAAAATGTCCATACATTTTTTTACATGGGTAAGAAGGTATTATTTTACGTTAAAACTTAAACTTTAAAAACACTATTAATAGCACTCTAAAATTACAAACAAATACATGGTAGGGTCGTATAAACGACGAATTTATTTTGTCTAAAGACGTTGATTGAACGAAAGTACATACATTATATTGTATTAAACATATTATATATGATTGTATAATATCATTGTTAACAGCATAACCTAAATACATACTGCACGCCACCGCATATTACATACGTATCTCTTTTGCGTCTCACTTTGTGAAAAAAATAAGCAATTAATTAATTGACATCAAATCAAATACTATGGGTTCTATATATTTTACATATAGGGGGGGGGGAAAGGCCAGCAAAATTAAGATTATAAATTCTGAAATTTTAACACAGCGAGCTCAAAGGTTTTCCATCACTGTGATAAGAAGTTGAGTATAGAATGGTCTACCATCTAGCATACCTTTTTGGTAGATTACTACCTCACCTCACACATAATATAAATAATGATTTTAAATAATCCTTGTCTGAATTTTGAGATCAACAACTTGATGTTAGATAAAAAACTGTTTACCAATATTTTTTTTTTAACTTTTACATTTAAATCATTTACCCAATCATTAAATGCAAATGTATATTTTTTGTATAGTTAATAATCTTTGCGAATCTACGTTCACATTGAGTTTTATCTCTATTGAGAGTTTAAGTTATAAATTTATCAGTAAGGTTAATTCTGCACATTATATCCTGAGCATCCGGATGTGTACGGAAAAGGTAAATTGGTTTATACCTGTATAATACATATAGGGTTATCCGGCAAGCGTGACAGAACTTAAAAATTAAATTAAATTAATATAAACAAGTACGATATCACTTTTTATTTTTTATTTATTTGAAAGAACATTCGATGTTATTAACGATGGAATATAATTTCAATGCAAATGAAATGTATTAACAACATATACAGATAAAATCAATTTATCAAGAATATATTTTTGTCGCCACCAGGACTCGAACCGGGAACCTTTCCTATCCGGGGAAGTGCGTGTATCAATTAGAAAGTACAATATATAAGTTCAAAAATTTGTATTATTGATAGAAACGGTATTATTGATAACTTTCTAGAGTTTCATCGTAATGGATGGATATAAATGAAACAATGTTATAACTCTACTTGAGTTTATTAGCACTACTCGAGTTTCTGTTTCTCTCGAAACTGAAACAATGTTATAACTCTACTTGAGTTTATTAGCACTACTCGAGTTACTGTTTCTCTCGAAACTGAAACAATGTTATAACTCTACTTGAGTTTATTAGCACTACTCGAGTTACTGTTTCTCTCGAAACTGAAACAATGTTATAACTCTACTTGAGTTTATTAGCACTACTCGAGTTACTGTTTCTCTTGAAACTGAAACAATGTTATAACTCTACTTGAGTTTATTAGCACTACTCGAGTTACTGTTTCTCTCGAAACTTGAGTAGTGCTAATAAACTCAAGTAGAGTAATAAAATTGTTTCATTTATATCCATCCATCAAAAATGTGTCAAATATGAATTAAATATATTAATTAGAAAGACATACATATAAAATCAATTTTATCGAAAAATATTGCTGTCGCGCCACCGGGATTCAAACCTGGATCTCTTTCCTAACCGGGGAAGTTGCATTATCCAACTATGCTATATTTTTAGCGACAAATTTTCGAACCTATATGTTACCTTTTTGATATTAATACATTTAATCGTTCCATTATTTGAAAGAGCCATCTACCTTATTTTTACAGAATCTCAAATACCTTTGAGTAATCTGACAGCAGACGCCAGAATTATCAATTCATTTTTATTCAATTTTCGACACATTGATACAACTTTATTCACAATTAGAATGTGCACTCCTAAAAAATGTGTCGTTCACTTATATATTTAAGTGGTGTAATAGGTCAGCGTTCTGAAAAACTGCATCTTCACAATAATAATAATATGTTAAACTTAAGAATATCATTTCTTTATAATGTACACTTTAATACATTCAATTTTCAGCCACTCTTTCACATAAATCTGGTGCTATTTTAGCAATAACAATAACAATAATTGAACAATTAATGTTATTAATTGTTCAATTATTGTTAGGTTATCAGCTTAAACAAGCGAGTTTTAGTTTTTGACTCGTTAACGTTGTCCCAATGTGAAACGCTCCGTGATAAAATAGCAGATTATACTGAATAAAAATAACAATGACAGCTGTCAAAATAATAATAAACATGGCTACCATTCTTATTTTAAATTTTATCACATTTATTGGATAACCCTGCACGTGCGTAACATGATCTGTAATAGCCAACTAGCACGGCGATGCTGTGTAACATTACATTTCAGGTAAAACCGTGTCAGCCTTTAAATAAATTGCTGTATTTACATACAGCAGTGGAACCTTCGTTTAATTTTCAATCGATATTATATTTCACCGCTGTTTTTTATGAATTCTTAGATAACTTCTTCTTCTTCCGCTACACTTCCAGGTTCCGTAAATAACCGATGTACTAACTGTGAGAGTTGTGTTCTTCTTTTCTTCAACGGCATCATGGGACTCGGAAGTTCATGACCGCGGTTACAACAGAGCGTCATCCATTTCTTGGTTCAGTGGTCCAGTCTGCTCAACACTCGGCTACCTCTTGCAGAACTTTCTTGGCACTATCCTCTCATCCTAGTCTTGCTCTTCCCGTCGGTCACCTAGTTTAAAGTTATTTATTTTCCATCACGTATTGGGCCGTAGACTTGCCCAAGACTTGATTTACAGTGGGATTAAAGTACACACCAGAATAGAGCGATCAATCGTATCAATGCTGTATACGGTTAAATATTTAAATTTTTAAACAACCTCGATGACTACATTTTCAGTGAAACAAAGTAACAATCCTAAAAAAATCACAACTTCTCGAAATTTTCTAACCACGTTATTGAAACAAACCACACCTACCACACTCTTACCTTATAAAGGATTAATAATGAACAATTTAGAAATCGTCGAAATACAAAAGAATTTAATTAACAATATGACATTCCCTAACACTTCACCTTTACTGTCCATATTCCCGTTAACCCCCCTATTCCCAAGCCCCGCCTCATTACCCGAATATACAACAATACTGTGTTTAATTCAGTTACCACCTGATGATGAGAGGGACTGCACCACTTGAAACTATAGTAGTGACAATAACCCACCGTGTGTGTAGTGCAAAATTTAGTTTTGAAAATTCATATAAAGTAACGAGCGTTTCCTGATTTTATTGCTGTATATTTATTTTTAGATATCTGAAATATATATAAATGATATTTATATATCTAGATATTTACTTCTTATTACTTATATATTGTTTAGACTAAAAAAAACCTAACCTAACTAAATGTTTACAAACGTAATCTCTGAAAGATACTCTAAGCAATTAATAATTATATAATAATAATAATTTATTTTTTGATTCATAGTACAGTACAATGTGTTATTATATTGTTGTAATCAGATAATATTGCAGCAAAGTAAGACATATATTTGGGTAACCTGCCTGCTACACTAGTATTTGACTGTATTATAGCAGACGGTGTCTTTCCGGTATAAACAAAGTGTAGTGTTCAATGTACAAATAAATATACATAAAGAGTAAATCAACATGCGATTAGATAGCATATAAAATATATATATAAAAATTAAAACACAAATGCATTTAGATAGCATATAAAAACAATGTTCAATGTATATAAAAAGTAAAAAAATATTATATAAAGAGTAAAATAGGATGCAATTAATAGCATATAAATATAATGTAAAACTTAAAGTAAATATGTAAAATTGTATATGCATTAATTATTGCATGTGTCATTCAACACTGCCAATCAGTGTTATCCCGTGGTAATTCTACTTCCCACTCGCTAAAATGTTGTTCCTCGTGCTCATCGAACGTTTCCCGGGGATCGTCGCAAGTTTCACATTCCAATCCGTCACCACCTGTAATTCTGCAGCACCGCTTCTATTCGCGAGTACTTTTTAATTTGATCCTTCGTTTTAATATCGATAATATACTCAATTCCCGAATCTGGCTACCGAACTGAACACCCCGAAATGGTAGCGAATTGAATTTTTCCCAATTTTCTCCGACCGGCGCTTTCCCGCGCCTTTGGCTGTCAGCGCGCGGAACAGTTTCGACCCGCGGCGGCCGCTAATGACGCCATTACTGCACGAATGCGCCTACAAGACCGCGCGCTGTTCGTAATTGATGAATGTGTAATGGCCAAAGGCTGGAAAATATCCTGAGTGAGCCGCGGTACTGTTACGTGGACATGTGCATCAATCAACCGCCGCGCGAGAAATATACACGCGAAGAGGGCGCGGCCATTTTGATTCCCGGCCGCCGTGCGGGATCGAATGTGACGCCGAAAGTTCGGATCAATTCTAATAAACGGTCAAACGCTGTGTAATTGTAGGTTGGGACGCAACGATGACTTTGAATAATTTGAGGATCAGAGGTCAGGTTGGACTGTGTGAAGTGTAATTAGTGTTCTGAGGCTGCGCATTGTATTTAATTCGATTTCTTGCGATTCGTTTAGGAGAAATTATTAATCGGTAGGTACTTGACTATTTATTTATTTATGGGCTAACCGCTATAATTTGTATTTCTAAATACTTAATATTAATAAATACTAAATTAATGTATTAATTATAAATATATACATATAAAATCAATTTTGTCGAAAAATATTGTTTTAGCGTCACCGGGATACGAACCTGGATCTTCATTTCCAATCCGGGGAAGTGCACTACCTTTGTTCTATAACGCCAGTATTTTTCTTGACAAATTTTCGAACCTATATGTTACATTTTTTTTCAAATTAATACACCTGTCGTTCCATTATTTGAAAGCCATCTACATTATTATCCCGGTAACGCTAAAACAATATTTTTCGACAAAATTGATTTTATATGTATATATTTATAATTAATACATTAATTTAGTATTTAAAATATCACAGACCTATGTTCTGAATAATTACAACTTCACAATAAGAATGTCTTTTCCTTAATAATATATAATATGGAACGGATGAATGGGGAGAAAATGGTAAGAAAGTTATATGACGCTAGTGTTGATGGCACAAGAAATAGAGGACGTCCGCGGAAGACTTGGCACGACCGGGTGAACCAGATAATGGAGGATGGTTCTGTTAGAAGCCTCAACAATCGGCGAGCTTGTATTAGAAGATGTATGAATGTGGGTGAGGCGAAAATTGTGTGTCAGGACAGAAGAGTGTGGCGCTCTATCATCTCTGCTTACCCCCACGGGGAAACGGCGTGATATTTAAGATATTGTATTATTTCATATATATACAGGTGGCCCAAAAAAAGTGAGAACATCTCGTAGCGCACGCGTTTTTCAAAATATAATATAATTAATTTTAATTCTTAATGTCATTTTTTTTAATGCACAATATTTAGCTAATCATAAATAATCAAAACACCCCATATATTGCATCATCTAGTGGGTTTAAATCTGGGCTGTTCGGTGGCCACATGCCTGGTGAGATGAAATTAACATTCTCACGACGAAGAAAGTTGATTGTGTTTCTGACTGTGTTTAGATGAGATGGAGCTCCGTCCCGCTGTAATGTCTAGCTATACTAAACCCTTTGTTTCGAAACTCTTTGATCATTTTCCTAGCACCCCGACTTTTTTCAATTCGAAAATTTTTGATCAGAATCCGGTCTTCTGCAGTGATTTTTGTCATTCTGGGCAACAATTTGAAAAAAAAAAAACAAATATAAACAATGCGAAAATTAATAATCTAAGATGTCGACCAGAAATTGTCGAAATAAAACGTAATACAGGTAAATAAGTAAGTAAGTAAATTAGTAAACTATTTAAACTATTGTTGATATAGTTGAACTAGTTTTGATGTAATTATATCACATTTTACGAAATGTTCTTTTTTTTTTTGGACCATCCTGTATAATTATGTACTTGTAATGAACTATGAGTAAAGTAAATAAGATCAACAAGGCGAAAAAAATATTTTTTAAATTGTTAATTTATTAATGATTGTATATTATTTTCTCAATTTTTTAACTGCTAGCTATATTTATTATAAGATACACTAACATACGTCTCAGCAAGGTCTGAAAGCGAGATAACTCGCACACGGCATTCGTGACAGCGTCAATCGGCGACTTAACTCGCCTACAGTTTTTTTTTAAATGTCGAATTGTGCGTGCAAGTGCCGAGGGGAATATGATTCTGTATCAGTATTATGCTACACTGCAATTTGGTTTAGAAACGTTGCTTGCGTTGCTCTGTCGTGTCTAGAAAAGCGTTTCTCATCTTCTTACTCAGCATCAGATGATAATGAAATTAAGAATCATCATCTATAATAGGACCAGCTACAACCAGAACACGTTTACAATACGTCCCTATTAAAATAAGGTGAATCTGGATATGTGCGACATATCTCGACATAAGATAAACTTCATAAGATTATGCTATGACTTTGATAGAAGGATCATCAACCATTTCCTAATTTAAGTCTTTAAAAATCAGAATGTACCCTTTAGAAATAAACCTGTAAAACGTGCTAAAAGTTTAAAAAAATCTACTAAAATTGCTTAAACGGGGAAAGTACGACACATCATAGTAATTGTATTTGAAATTGGTTAAATTTTTTTTTAAATAATGATACCGTCTACACATCACCAATTAAGAAAGTCTCCATACAAAAATCAATGCGGTATCTTACCAATCACTGAGTAGATACATTTACCCCGCGGTGTAAAATTTATGGGGTAAATGTATCTGGTCTAATAAATCGTAATCCGCGAAAATAATCACAAAACTAACACATACATCACAAACTACAATTCAAAATAAAAGTACTCGCCTAATATCAGCGTCTTGGCACTAAAGATCGACGTCAAACAACTGTCATAATTTGAAATGGTATTACAAACAAACTAATGTTTAGATTTGCACCATCTCTGGACTGTCTTCAAATATTGATTTATAACATTTCTTAATAGATTGCGTAATTAGGAGATTAAAATGTCTCACAGAGACGAAGCTATTATTTTTATATGAGAAATATGGAAGTCTTGGGCATTACAGGGCTTACAACCTGTCATCGGCTAGCTTAAGTGATCACTTTACACAATGTTACGTTCACCTATTTACCCACGCTGCCACATCTATCAATTTTTTTTTTTTTTGGAAGTTGTATATATTAAATCAAGATGAAACATTTCACTTATTTATTACCAATTATGCTGTCGCCATCTATTGATATATTTTGAAAATTTGATATTCTTTCTCGTGTAATAGTATAGATGTCGCTGAAGCTGAGACTTAATTTGAAGTAGAGGCAATATTTTATATAAAATGGAGTATTTTTCAATTTTTAACTTCATATTTTAGACCAGTATATTTTTTACAATATTTTGAGTATCTTACTCTTAAACCCCAGTAATTAGTTCTTACAAAGATTTGGACATACTCAAAATATTGTAATTAAGAGACTTAGATACTCTTACCCCGACTCGCCTTATTTATTTTCTCCTCGAGTAGGCTACCGACTCCATCGATTTAAGGCCATTTCCATCCGTGACATTAGCTAACCTTCGAACCGATATTTTTGAACAGTTCTCTCACTTAAACGATACAAACGTTGCTGAATTACAATCAGACACCATTATTATCGTGTCCGTACAAAATATTATTTGCTTAGTCATGCATTTAAAGTACATATTATATTTTATTTATATACCTACTCTAGTTTATGACTTGTAAATACAATGTATCTATTATCTTACCTTTGTATGCTTGACCTATTTTAATGTAGTGTATTATATTTAAATATTTTTCTGTGTAGGTAGGTAGGCGAGTTTTAATTCGTCGTTATATCGAATATCAAAAAAAAACGTGTTTGATGCAAAATTATCAAAATTTCTGATCTTTACATCATGTCTGTGCGTCGCATATTTAAGATTTGTCGATATTAAACTCACACGTGCTAAACTAACGCTCTGCTGTATTACCCACTCCCACAGTAGACCGCGGTGCCAAATTGTCATATAAGTGTATAAAACTGTTTTTTTTTCTTCTTTTTGACACTTGTACATTAAATTAATTTTTTTAAATATTGTAAAATTTTTGAGAAGAAGAAGAAGTATTAATAAAGATATTTGTATAGTAATCTATCGCATTATTTCATGAAAAATTTTACTAGAAGATTTTCTGATTAACATAGTTAAATTATGCTATGTTAAAAAGGCTGTATGATAAAAGAATTTTTTTTTAAATACATATTTCATATATTATATATATATATATAAATAGACAGTTTTGCATACTTACATTGTCGGTATTTTAATATTGACATCAAAATGGCTGTCCAATAAACTAGTGTCAAATTAAAATTGCTGTCCGATAAACTCGTGTCAAAATTAAAATGGCTGTCCAATAAACTCGTGTCAAAATCAAAATGGCCGTCCGATAAACTCGTGTCAAAATCAAAATGTCTAACGCGATGAATTTACACATACACTAATGCATTTGTGGACGTGAATCAAAGCTGTTAACTTGATTTGTAAATACTTATATCTAATATTCAAACCATTTAATGACTATAAGCAATCTCTTCGGCGACATTTACATCAATTACATGTTGAGAAATTTACTATTTCTCTTTTGAACACGCGTACTCGAGATAATATTAAAAAATAATTAACTTAGAGTATTATTTATACACAAAAAAATCATCTTCTGACAATAAACTAATTCCGTTACAATTTAGCAATAAAATATTAAAACTCAATATATTACAACAATTAGAAAACAACAAGAATTTAAATAATGGTGTCATTAATGAACAAATTAATATCTGCAATTCTTTTTTACTAAATATATATAACTCTCTTCACTTGAATTTGTATTAGATGTAGGTATAATAAATAATGTTAAGATATTTTATGCTAATGATAGTTAAACATATTAAATTTTATTTTTTTCCAACATTATTTCATGATAATAATGCTATAACTAAAGATATTAATCCTTAGTATTTCCGACATTGTAAATTTTACCATTAATTGAATATTGTATAAAATATTAAATTAATGTATTAATTATAAATATATACATATAAAATCAATTTTGTCGAAAAATATTGTTTTTGCGTCACCGCGATACGAACCTGGATCTCTATTTCCAATCCGGGGAAGTACACTACCAATTGTGCTATAACGCCAGTACTTTTCATGACAAATTTTTGAACCTACATGTTACACTTTTTCAAATTAATACATCAGTCGTTCCATTATTTGAATCCCGGTAGCGCAAAAACAATTATTTTCGACAAAATTAATTTTATATGTATATATTTATAATTAATACATTTAATTAGTATTTAAAATATCACAGATCGTCTGTTCTGAATAATTACAACTTCACAATAAGAATGTGTTCTCCTTAATAAGGAATATTGTATAGTAAATCATCTAATATGTAATACTCAATTTTTTAAGAAAATTAGTATATAAACTCGCAACTATGTTTTATCAGTTGATAATATTTCAAATAATAAAGTAGATGGCTTTCAAATAATGAAAAGATAAATGTATTAATTTGAAATGTGTAACTGTGTACTGTAGCATAGTCGGTTAATGCACCTTCCTCGTATTGAAAAGAGATCCAGGTTCGAATCCCGGTAGCGCAATAACAATATTTTTCGATGGCATTGATTTTATATGTATATCATTATAATTAATACGTTTAATTAGTATTTAAAAATATATTTCACATAAATGCGTCGAAGAATTATCGACGGTAGTATTTCATGTTACGGAGCAGGCTACACCCGTAAAGCGAAGAATTTTTTTTTTCAGATTTGAGTGCTTATAAATACCTAAAAACTACTTTTTTTCTTCATAAATGTATGAATATTATAAAAAATGAAACCAATTTTATTCTTAATATTATTAATGGATGAAACCGCTCAGTACCTACTTATAATATTCTTAAATCTTTTATGCAATTTGCGTATTTAGAGCCTTATTTTCATTTTACATTAGAATCCAATTGTTTTAGTTATGCTACTTTACAGAGCTACCAAGTGCGGTAGTAAAATTCTCTGCATATTCATATGATATCTACTTGCCCAATATATAGATTTATTTGGCCATCCAAAAAAGACATGTCAACATTTAGTATGTATTCGTCATGTATTTGATTGAATTCGTCATATCTACAGAAAAAGCCTTTCACGTGTCAAAGTGTATTGTGATAATTCAAAATCTTTAAACTGAGCTAATCTGACGTGTATATCTGACCTCTCTGGCTTAGATATACACGGCAGATTAGCTCTGAAAACATTCCTCAATCTCGTTACAATTAATTTGACCGAGAGCCTTAAACGTTTTTCCACTATTTTAGATAGTTCATTAACATCTTTTTTTTTTAAATTGTTTATTAAACCTTAATAACATAATAATAACAAAATCCTTGCCGTAAAACTGGCATGCAGTTTAACAAAAAATAAAATTATAATATATAATAAAGATGAAATAAAATAAAAATTTAAAAAAGATTTCGTTCACAGATAACGATCCAAACTAACTGTACATTTTTATATTTTGGCCATTACAAAATAATTAAGATCGCCATCTATAAATTAATGTCACGTCTGGCACGCGACCAGCCAGAGATTGCTCGAGCTGCGCGCAGAACACAGTATGTATGACGAAACCAGAAATTCAACTCTGACAGGATAAAAAAACGTTAGAAATTGCCCGTCTACAGGCGGTGAACACGGCCGTGTTTGAGCTCTGACTAATATAGACATTAGATTCAAACAATGCTCTATCAATTAACTGTTCTACATGTTATTAAGAGCACTAAGTTCAAAGAGAAAACAGAAATTATTTCATTTTAAATATTTAAAGTAAAATACAGAGTGAATATTGTGTTCTACTCCAGTTTTATTTAACAGGCGTTTATCAGTTCGTGTTTGGTAGTCAATCGTAAAGAATAGTTAATTACTTTTTTTTTTTTTTTGAGTATCTAACGCCTCCACAACGTATTTTTGAAGTCATTAAAAGCTACGGTTGAAATTTCGCGAGAAATTTTTTCCGGCCGCGTAATAACGAAAGTGGTAATGTCTACGCCAATAAGCTGACAACAATTCCAATTGTATAGGACAATATTCGAAATGTACGAGAAAGTTATGAAAAATATACTTAAACTGCCACTTTCAATAATTATTCAAATTACGGTTTTTTTTATGAATATGTGGGTTTTTATTATTTTAGAAATATTTTAATATGTCCAAGAGCACACAATTTATTATTCATTTATATCAGAAGTTATGTACTAGATTTAACTTTTTTTTTAATTATTACTTAGATAAGACCTTTACGCTCATTTAAAATTAATAAACTGAATATTTTTTGCCATAATTAAGAAAATACAAGCGTTATAAGAAAGACCGCGACCATTAAATTCCTTTTCCGTGTGCCACAAAATTACCTTAATATGGAAAAATTTTGCATATATGAATCATATGTTCTTATAATCCTGAAACCAAGAATACGGACACAAATTTGCATTATAAGACATATTAATTTAATAGTTATAAACCGGTAAATTTGCAGGACATATTACCAATTTTCGACGTTTTAAAAATACTTTGCTTTAATGAAAGCTAATAATTTTAAATAATATATTGTATTTATTCACATGCTTTGAGGTTTCAGCTACTATTTAAAATCATTTTTTATATCTGTAATGAAACTTTTTTTTTTAATATTAGTAAATTAATTTTAATATAAATCTAGTACAAACTAAATTTAACCACAAGTCTTATATTAAAGATTATTAGGTCAATGTCCACATTTTTTTTTTACTTTATATTTAATTTATTAGATAATATTAGTTATACATACTGTCAATATCAGACAGATCATTATTATTAATTTAAATAAAGTAGCTATTTTGGCTCCTTGGTTAAGTAGTTATTTTGGCTTCTTGATTAAGTAGTTATTTTGGCTTCTTGACCAAGTAGTTATTTTTGCTCTTTGGTTAAGTAGTTATTTTGGCTCCTTGAAGTATATTTTGCCACTCCGATCTGTCCCCTGCTGTTGTTTTCCAGTTCGGTATACCGACCGCACAAGCACGTCTAAACCCCGCACCTTAGCTGTTCCAACACTTCTTCTTCTTTTTCTTGTGCCATATCCGTTCAACGGACGTCGGCTATCATACTGGACAAACCATTGCCTCAGGTTCTTCAGTCGTGTTGTTCTCCTTCTTTCAGACATAAAACAAATCTACATGTTGAGACTCGTTCAATATTTCCATGCTAACAACGACTCACCCCATGCAATAAATCATGGACACAACACAAGACAAACAACGAACATCTACACGCCAGTTCCGAGAGCAACAACGATATTTTATCAAAGATTCTACATGTTCTTGGCTCCGATACTGTACAACACACTCAGCACCAACTGGAAATCGTTCACTTCCAATAAGATTACACAAATATGGACCCAATATATGATCCAATCGGGTAGAGATCAATCAGAAGCATGGCTATCCAACATTCTAACATAATCATTATAGTACCTACACTAATAATTCACTAGTTCTACAACACACTACATTTTTTTCCCTCTATTTTTATTCCTGTCGAATCTTCATCTTTCTTGAATTAAATAACACCACAATAGCACATACAATACTGTATATATCAAAGGTGGTATTATACTTAATTGCAATATAATTGTATCTCATGTTTATCATGTTATATTATTATATATTCACCTCCGTTGTAACAAAAACATGTATGTCAACAAAGTCTAATAAATAAATAAATTCATCTTTCCCTGCATTATGAAGTGCAAGATCTCATACTTCTCTGATTGTCTATTGAATTTTCATCTTTTTATTATTATTTTTCTTTAGTCGTCCGTCATCTTCATTCGTAACTAAATCCATCCAGCTTATTTTGAGTATTCTACTGTAGATTCACATCTCAAATGGTTCGAGTCATTTGTTTAATTTCTTCTGTAAGTGTCGACGCGTGCATTCCGTAAAATAATATTGAGAACACATAGCATCGAACCATTCGAATTCATAATCTAAGATTGAGATCATGATTGCGGAACATCTTTTTCATGAGAGTAAAGGTCGCACAAGATTGTCCAATGCTGCATTTAATTTATATTTTAACCCAGGTGTAAAATACTTTATATTTTCTCCAATTGTATTCCAGGAATTTAAAGACTTTCATTGTTCTGTGTTCTGTTTGTTAATGCGCATCTACACGGTTATATCAAGTTCTAACCCAAAAATCTCACACGTTTTTCACTATTTGGTTCAGCAGATGTTGTAGATCCTTAATGTTACTCGCTAGAAGTACCGTATCATCTGCATAACGAAAAAATTGCAACTATTTCTTCACTGGTGAACCCGATACAGTCCAAGTTATCAAGATAGTACGGCAGAGGTGGACTGGTCACGTTCGACGAATGGAGTAAAGCTCTCCACCGGCAATTAAAAGTTCGGTGTTCGAGTCTCGATAACAGCTATGTTTTTCGATGGATAGATCATTTCTGTGTTGTATAATGTAGCTTGTCGGTGTAGTGGTCAAGACATTGGCCCGGTGATCTAGTGGTTGGGGGTTCGCGCCTCGTTCCAGGACACCAGCAAGTTAGTCCTATTTTCATAGCACAAGCGTTTAGCTTAGTTTGAAAATAGTAAGAATATTGATGTGACACGTATTCCGTGTACGCATCTATATTTAAAAAAAAAAAATAATAATAATAATATAAAAAAATGATTCTTTTTTTAGTTTAGTTGGCAGTTCATGGGGCCTAGAAAAAAAAATTAATACATAAATCACACGCTCATTTACCGACTGGTAAATAAATATATCGATACCTTAGTCTGCAAAGCGGATAACTCCATTTTTCTAAAATGTTCAGGAGCTCAAAAAACTGTTTGATTTTGTAATTAAACAGATTACGAAAATTCCAACACACACTTTGGTAGATTTTTTATGCAGAAATAGGGTGGTTGAGAAGTTTTATTGATATTTTGATTTATCTCGTACTTGTAGGGAATATTTGACCAAAATTGTAAAATATTATTGGAAGTTACCTGATTTTCCATGATAATGTAGTGCAACCGTTATGATTTCCGCTCTTTCTGGTGCCATCAACACTTGTATCAGGGTAAACATTTAAAGTCTTTTCAAGAATCAATCTAAGGTTTTTAAGGTAATTTTAAAACACGTGATTTCGCGTGTTTTAAAATTGATGGAAATTTTTGGCTTTTAGTGTGCCACAGAACAGTAAAAGAGGATAATAATGATATCAAAAATGTTTTTTTAAACTTAACCAAAATTTCAGCAAAATTAATAATATGTCGTTTAATATTTCTATCATAATTATTATCATATTTTTATATTTCATAAGATTTTGTCAAACAAATATTAAATTTCGCTTTATTTCCATACATATATATGATAGTTACGTTAGCTTATTTCAATGTACTAGCTGATCACGCGCCTGGTATCCAGAATAATATCATATTGCAGATGTTGAGATTGTCAAAAGGTTAGCATTACTTTATTACACAGCCAGAAAAGCTAAAAAATTATTTCCAACTGCCTCTCTAAACATTGCGGAAAATTCCAAGCCGGTACGTCATCACCGTCAATCAATCAATCCTCGTTCGATCGATCGAGTGTTTCAATCAACTGCAAGTCCTCTGCAGTGTGACCAGCATCTACAATTAGGTCGAAGAAAGCCGAGACCAGTTCCTGCGCGGACCTAAAGTTGAGCAACAAATTAAATTTGAACAGATACCCCAACCGTCAACCGTTCACAATTTTGAAACAGAGATCTGAATCGAGGATATTGAAATAATTATTTTACTTATTACATCTCAAGATGGGATTCTTCCACAAGTGCATCAAGTGCTGGACATTCTTCTCGAGTTCCCGGACTCTCCCATCCTGCTCCAGTCTTCTTCCACACAGTCGGTCCAACTCTTCCTCGGTCCTTTCAACATGGCCAGCCAATCGCAATCTTTGGGACCTACAACAGAATCTTAGAATTGTTTCTTGCTAAATTAAGTTTTCATCATTGAAATGATCTGCAACAAGATCTGCAGTCAATTCTATGTCGTGAAATTGTGCTATTATCGCGCCATTATGACAGGAAATTTATATTAACATTTTTCAAGTCTATAATATACTAGGTATTAAAGATTCCGTAAAAACAAAGTAGATTACTTTCAAATAATGGACAATAAATGTATCAATTTGAATAGTGTAACATATTGGGTTCGAAAATTTGTCGTCAAAAGTTCTGTCGCTGTAGCATAGTTCGAATTCCGGCAGAGCAACAACAATATTTTTTGATAAAATTGATTTTATACGTATATCTTTCTAATTAATACATTTAATTAGTATTTAGATTATGTTCTGAATAATTACAACTTCATAATAATAATATGTTCTCCTTAATAATCATAGTTATTGTATAATATTTTATTAATTTTACTAGTATATCTATTCCTGTCACGCTTCATTGCTTATTACAACAATTAAATCCTCATTTACAAACCAAATTTTCTAATAATTAATAAATAATGCTTGTTTGATTACTTTGTGTTGAATGCGTTGCTATGACAGATTATTCATTGCTCAATTGCTAAGCCAATATATCATTACTTTATTATATTGTATAATATAGTAACAAACTGATAGAATTATTCATTATTTTTATGAATTACTGACAATTTAAATGTTTGTTAATAGGTGTAATAAGAACCGACTGCCTTAAATCAACTAATTTAGTAGCGAATATAAATGTATACAAAAAAGAGGCTCTAAAACGGCTTAAAGGTCTTCAAAATTATTAATTGACATCTTTCCCAAGTTCTAATCTGATCAATTTCTCAACACTTTTTATATTTTGTTATTATTTTTCACATTCTATTATTATAGATGTATGTATATATTTTATATAAATGTCGATAATTCACCACCCCCATAATTCAAGATCTTTCTTATTTGGGGGTGCATAACTCTATTGTTGTTTATATTATCGAATATATTGGAAAAAATATATAAATAATAATAATATGATATAACTTTTTGTGGTAACTTTCGTAGTACCACCAAATTTCCTCTGTGTTCTATTCTCTCTTTACTGTCGACTTACTTAAGTACAGTTTCTGGTAATAATAACTCAGTGTCCACAATTACACAAAAGTATTTATAGTAATTAATAAAAATACAATTCGGAGATAGACAAGTAATTATGGAGAAGTGGCGATGGAAAAGAGACCCGTTCCCCCAGAGATTGCCTCTTATAATCATTGTCCCCCACCACTCATTTACTCACTCTCCTGACACACACACACATGCCTAAAGTGATAGTTCTCGCATTTTTGAAGATGAATAATTTATTAATTCTTACAAATACAGTGCTATGAATTTAATAAATTTGACCCCTATCTTCCACAATATTTCTTTTATCACTATATCATATGACTTTTATTTTTTTGGGTTGATGGATATAAATGAAACAATGTTATAACTCTACTTGAGTTTATTAGCATCACTCGAGAGAAACAGTAACTCTCATCGACAGGTGAAGTATTAAACATTCGAAACTCGTGTAGTGCTAATAAACTCAAGTAGAGTTATAACACTGTTTCATTTATACCCATTTATTATGATGAAACTCTACAGAATTATTTCCGATTCTATCAATAGTTTATTTTTCTTCTTTCTTGTTTAATTGACACAATTCTAGTGGCCTCAATCGGCTGGTAATACACCTACACACAATACAAGTCCCGGTCTAAGCTAGATACAAAGCATTTGTTACCACTGTGACACTCTTCCAAGTACACGGAAATTGTGTCCAGGAATTGTGTCCGAAATTGTGTCCAGGATAATCTCCTTTTCTTGCTATGGTTGGATTTGTTGCAGAACTGATGCGTTTATGCGTCGTGCTGTCCACGGAATACGTCACTAGTGATGAGCTGAAAATCACGAACCGTGAGTCAATCACTGATGTCTTTGAGTCACACTCACTATCAGTGATCTGAGAATACCGTGATTCATGATTTATACTAGAATATGTTTTTTACGTAAATGAAGTTTGAATAATATAAGTAAATATGTTCAAAAAATGTTTTAATTCGTCTTCGTCTTCACACCACGCATACTCTAATTGATAATACGCATGTGCAGAGACGTCGTACAGTGCGCACCGATGTAGTTGTTGCCGCAGTGAAGCGTAGTATTGAGTCGATTCGCCATCATACACAGCATCTATAATTACTGACTTCTTCGTTTCCCAATTGAATGTCAGTAATGTATAAGAGTTGCGGTTTCAACAAGACGCCACAATCAATTTATTAAATGAAAACAAATTATTCATCTTGAAAAATGTGAGAACTGTCACTTTAGACATGCGCGTGTGTGTCAGGAGAGTGAGTAGATGAGTGGCGGGGGACAATGATTATAAGAGGCAATCTCTGGGGGAACGGGTCTCTTTTCCATCGCCACTTCTCCATAATTACTAGTCTATATCTGAATTGTATTTTTATCAATTACTATAAATACTTTTGTGTAATTGTTACCTGGACACTGAGTTATCATTACCAGAAACTGTACACAAGTAAGTCGTAACTATATCCATCCACCTTATTTTAAGCATTCTTCTATAGATCCAAATCTCAAACGCCATAAATATATTAATTATTTTGACACAACGAAACAAGAAATCTCGACAATACACTACTTTTCTGCATCGGACTGAAAACTTATTATAACAAGCGCGCATTTAAAAAAAATATCCCAATCAAATGCAACTCCAAGACAGAATGCATCAGGGCTCCACTTTCTATGCATATCGCTGCGGTTGATAATCTGGTGGCCGGTGCATGGTACCCGGTGCCGTCTATCAAACTGGTCTCTTGTCATATGAATTAATGGCAAAAATCCAGTCTTATCTTGCGGTTACGAGTTTTTTTAATTGCCAATCGTCATGCGGCCGATGTTGACTTATGGTTTTCCAATTAAATAGTTCTTGTTGATAATTTATTTTCTCGTATATCTGAATTTGTTTAAAATATTTATAAAGTAACTTTATATTGTAATTTGTATTTTAATATGTGGATCAGATTTCTAAACTCTGATAGACAGCGGTAGAGTAATTTTTTATTAAATATATACTGGTGTTTAAATACCAAAGACGTTCTAGTTTCGTTAAAAAAAAAATGCTGCTAAGTTAAATAGTTATATTTTTAAATTCGATCGTTGTTACCTACCTAACAAATTATCTTAAAGACAGTAGATTATTTTGTTTACTATTTTGAAAAAAATGTACCTTTAGAACAAGTAGGTCTTATATCATATAATACACAAAGGGAAAACGGTATGTAGGAAAGGTGATAGGAATTAGGTATAGGGGCAGGACAAAGCTCAAGAATCAAACAGGAAGTGACACGACTCATTTGGATTAGTCACAACTCCTGAACTTTGGGAACCTTCTTCGATGTTCAGCACGAAGAACTGTGATTCACAATAGCGGATTCGGTGCGCACACGCGAGGAACCGAATACACTAGCAAAAAATAAACTTTTCAATTTCTTCAAGTTGGTTATGAGCACATACATAAGTAAAGTAATCAAAATGAAACATCCACACGCGTACGGCCATCAGTAATCTATAAATTTGTGATTAATACCGAACAAAATGTATTCATTTCACTCGATTTAGTATTTTTTACATTCTCATAGACATATTTTTAGTTTCTTCTTCTTTTTTTTTCGTGTTAACAATGATTTCTCCATCCATCGTTATGATAATCTTTCAGGTATCCTTCATGGTAAAGTTGTGTCCAGGATGATCTATTTTTCTGACGAATAATTTGGTCGAAATATTTGTACAATCTTTTAAGCACTGCCTTAGATAGAGGTTGCTGCGGTTGGATTCGTTGCTGAATTGAAGAATTCGTGCGTCATTCTGTTCAATATACATCGAAGACATCTCTTTTCCGTTTATTCAAGTTTCTACTTCATATACGCAATACAAGAGTGTGACTCAACATTATTTTGGTTGTTTGTATGTCTATCATAAATGTGCAATTAATTCTAATAAATTCCGAACACAACCACAATATTGTACTTAAAAACCACTAAAAGAAACAAAGAATCATTCTTCCAAAAAAAAAAACTGAACTATACTATAATCATCACCCCCGTCACAATCACCATCGTCCACTGTCAGACCATTTTTGGATGAAGGGCTCCCCGTGACTCTGCACTCCGGCAATCTTGGCCACGTCACTCCCACTGCTCCGATAATTTCGAATCGCGAGGAGAGGCGAAAAAAGGCAGAACTGTGTATAAATTAATTGTTACTATTTTATGTCTCACTTCATCTATACAAGTCACATGTCCGCGTCGCACTGGCTAAATACAATAAAAAATTTGTAAGAACAATAAACCTAAACCTACTATAAATATATAGGAATATCTTGGTGGTCTCACTAGACGGCACTCGAAAAATAATATGTTTGTAAAACCCAAAAGACACGCCAGAATTAAATTACTATAAGGCATTTTGTTTACTCGCTTTTATACTTCGATAGGTAGGTCTGATATAAAATTTTGAATATGTGTGTTCTTTTTGTGTAGATTTAAAAACAGAAAACAGAAGCGAAGCTGCTTCTGAGAAGAGAGTTTTTGCGATTCGGACGGACTTTTACGGCGGCGATAATAAAAACATTTTGTATTATATATTTTCGGATTATCGGTTGTGAGAAGCGACGTCGGCGTCTACCAGCACAGGTTCACAAAGGTTTGTGCTTTTTGAATTTGCATAGATTGAATTACTGTATTCGACATTTTCTATAGAAAATCCAGAACTAGCTATCGAAGTATTTACGGCAACATAATTTGAGGTTCTCCGTAATATAAAGAGGATTGCTTTTAAAAATGTAATAGTAAGTATATCAATTGAATTCGATTGCTATAGCAAAGTCCATGTTCGAATACCGGCAGTAATTAAATATCTTTTCGATAGACAAATTTTTTTCAAGATGATTAATTTAATTTGTATTCAAATACACCACAGAGTTATGTTCCGAAAATGCAACATCACAGCACAACTGTGTTCTGCTTAATTTAAATATAGTTAAAAATAACGTGCACCGCGATAAATAACACATCGGTGAAGCGATTAAAAAATAAGCCATACAAATTTATGACGCTTGATTGGAGCCCGTGTTGTACAATTACAACACAATTTACTAACATGCAAATTCTCGTACTACTAATTAAACTTCATCAATCAATAATAATAATAAATATTTATAAAAAAAAAACACCGAATGTTTTTGTACCCGGCTACACCACTGCGTTCTAAGAAATATCGGACCTAATAAAAGTATTGATAAGAGATCACAGGCAGTTTTCTCTTTTACCAACCTGGACAACTACCACTCGCGGATATCTCTCGGCGTTCAATGTTATCTATAATAAATTTAAATGAATCAATAACTCGATCACTCTTTACAGTTTGGAGGCACCTCGCCAAAATGTATTTTAATATATATATATATATATATATACAGGATACTTGACTAATTTAAGAGTCGAAAAGTCTCTGTTGCATACATGAAGATAGGAAAGACAAGAATGTGAACCAACATCTTCTAATAATATTTGAGTATTTTTATAAGAATACACAATTACTGAATTTTTACCTCCAAAGGCATTGTTATTAAACAAATTATAGATATCTCATAGAATTCTGAAAGATATTCTAGTATAATGTGTTAATTATTCGTCATATATCCAGATAAAGAACATAGCTTCCATATTTTCTAAAAAAAAAAATTTCATTGGTGACATCTATGTTGTTTCAGGGAAACGAATATCAAATTTCAGACCATAGATGGCGACAGCGAAGTTATAGTTAAATACTAGAAGTGTTTCTTTATGATAATATATGCATAACTTCCAAAAAATTTGTTAGATATGATGGTTGATTGTGGGTGAAGTGGTGAATGTTATACGGTATAAGTAACGTAAAGTCATCACTTAAGACAGCCGAAGACCTAAGCCTTGTAATTACCCATACTTCCATATTCTCCCATATAATATAATATAAATAGCTTCGTCTCTAAGAGATATCTATAATTTTTTTAACAACATTGCTTCATTAAGGAGAACAAATTTTTATTGTGGGGTTGTAATTATTCAGAACATAGCTCTGAGATATTCCGTAAAAAACAACGTAGGTTACTTTCAAATAATGTAACGGTAGATGTATTAATTTGTAAGTGTAACATATAGATTCTAAAATTTGTCGTCAAAAATACTGTCGCTGTAGCATAGTTGAATAATGCACCTTCCCCGGTTTGGAAAGAGATCCAGTTTCGAATCCCGGTAACATAACAACAATATTTTTCGATAAAATTGATTTTATATGTATATCTTTCTAATTAATACATTTAATTAGTATTTAAAACATCTTTTGCATTTAGTTCATAACAACTTTAGCTAGTTGTATTCGTGATCAGCGCGACCGAATAAATTGCCTCTTGAACTACCTCACATCCTGATATTTAGGAAGTCTGTTGTGTTCACAATCAAAGTCGTCGAGATCAACGCGTGGCGATATAATGATTAATATATGTTAATACGCCCACAATTACATTGATAGATAAACACAGATACCAGCGTGACAGTAACAGTAATGCATGAATTTATTTGTCAATATTGGTCACAAGACTTACCAATATAATATTTTTAAACTAAGTGTAACGTACTGATCCAATATTTGATTTAAAATCTTTTATATATATTTTCATTATTTTCAAGTAACCCGTACGATGTTGTCAGCGAAGACACAAACCTCTTTTTCTTTCGCCTTCTAAAACATTGAACTCACATGAACTCGTCAATATGAATACATAGCGATGTAATGACCAATCTATGTTAGTACGCCCACAATTACATTAATAATTAAAGCTTGATTTTTTTATCAAAGATCTGTTGCTGTTATGAGTCTTGGTTTTGGTCAGTCTACGCGAGAATTGTGATGTAATTAATAAAATTCAATAGTAAATACGTGACCTAATAATTTTGAAATTCGGAAGCTGATTCGACACGCACGTTCAAAAGTGTTACTGTTGCACGACAGCTTTCCGGATCGGAGCAGGAACTCTTTCATTGGCCGCTGACCGAAATATGGAACGGCATTTTTCACTTTTGAAAACTGGAAGCCGATTGGTCGCAATCAATCCAACACCTCGATGGCCTAATGGGCGGCTAATCGAATGGGCTAGACCAGACCACCGATGTAATTTAGCAGATCGCTTCCTGGGCGGTTTGAACGGCTCTATTCATACACTCCGAAAGCAATTACGATGTTTGAATCCGGTATTTTTTATGTTGAATACATTGCACGCCTGTGACATCTTGTATATGCGAGGTCTAGAATCAAAAGCTGTCATGTTCGCTTTATCTGTTTTCGAGTAAAATGCAAAAAACCATTGTGTCGCAGCTGTCACATTTGGAATCATATTGAACATGACCAGTAACCACATGTCACATGACCAAATACTGTCGTCTTATTTGCTGAGAACATATTTGTCTAGGTTTGAATTAATTATTTAATGGACATATCTGCGATTGAATTCAATAATATTTGTCTAATTTTAATAGGCTTAGTCTTGTAGATATTAATTTTCTTTATATTTGTACATATTTAACTCAAAAAGTATAAAAACTGGATGTCTGATTTTGATTCTATACCTCACATATACGAGTATATTATTTTCATTAAGGAAAACATATTTTTATTGTGAAATTGTAATTATTCAGAACATAGGTCTGTGATAATTTAAATACTAAATTAATGTATTAATTATAAATATATACATATAAAATCAATTTTGTCGAAAAATATTGTTTTTGCGTCACCGGGATTAGAACCTGGATTTCTATTTCCAATCCGGCATCTGCAGTCGATTTACTCAAAGGTATTTGAGATTCTGTAAAAATAACGCAGATGGTTTTCAAATAATGGAACGACAGATGTATTAATTTGAAAAAGTGTAACATATAGGTTCGAAAATTTGTCACGAAAAATACTGGCGTTATAACACAACTGGTAGTGTACTTCCCCGGATTAGAAATAGAGATCCAGGTTCGAATTCCGGTCACGCAAAAACAATATTTTTCGACAAAATTGATTTTATATGTATATATTTATAATTAATATTATAATTAGTATTTTATATTATTTTCATCCACGTCGGTCTATTTTGACTGAAGGTCGTGATCTCCAAGAACTCCCGACTATGCTGCTCCACTTTTTAGGGCTGTCACAAGTGTATGTTGTTGGGTGAAGGATATTCCTCTTTCTTCTTCGATGTGGGCTACCACAACTAGCTTCTCCAAGCTATTTTTTCTTCTCGCAAGATGCTCAAAAATTGACAAATTTATCGTAGGAAAATAGTTGAGAGTCTGATTTTGATGAATCTGAATCTCCTGGAGAATGGAGACCATCCATGCTACAGAGATAGTATCTTGTCAACAAATTTGTCGTCAAAAATTCTGCCGCTCTATCATAGTTGGTAGTGCACCTTTCCCGGATTGGAAAAGAGATCAAAATATATGATAGATATTATTATCTATAACACAGTAAGTTAGTTTAATTTTTAGTTAGTCTTTGTTCGGGCTGTATGCTGCCAAGTGCTGGACAATGAATGGTGACCCACCGCTTACCCAGGACCGATTAATGAGCAATAGCTCTCATATCGGTCTTCTACGATCACCGCCAGGTTGGCCGAGTGCTGGACAGTGAAGAAGGCATACTAACTAAAAATGAGCAGCAGTGAATTCAGATGGTCTTCTTCTCTCGTCAATTTTCTGGTTACTGAGGATGGAGACTCCCCCGACACGGACTGTGTACTGCTGATGTTCTGCGGGATGGGTCATAAATTTATATAAAAATACATTACCTAATCCCTGGTGAACTTTATAACAAGCTAGTGCGCATTAATAAAAATATATTTATCATCATGTCCTTGGGATTGTGTAATTGCGTGTGTGAATGCCGCACCGCCGGAGCGTGTGTGCGGGGTTATAAAGGGCGACGCGCATCAGGGCGCGGTTCTCTCTCTTTATCGTTTGACTTGTACTAGTGATATACCCTGTAACTAAATTGTATCTTATAAATATTATTTCTTGGACCTTCACATTACGAGGTGTAAACTGAAGACTTAGAAAACAAATACGTAACATTTATATACGGCTATTTTCATGCCCTATTTGTATTCCTCGTTAATGAAAAATTTCAATTTACTATTTTTTAAATTGTACGTATAAATATTTTTTTCTAACCGGCAAAACATCTAACGAATTTTTTTTTTTTATATTTAAAATGAAAATCGCACTTTGAATATCGCATATCAAGTATTATTAAGGGGAACACATTCTCATTGTGAAGTTGTAATTATTCAGAATATAGATCTGTAATATTTTAAATACTAATTAAATGTATTAATTAGAAACATACACATATAAAATCAATTTCATATGTATATGTTTCTAATTAATACATCTAATTAGTATTATTTTTTTTGCAAGTGTCAAAATATTGTTTTTTCCTTATTTAAATGTCAATGTAGAAAACCTGTTATATATTTTTTGATAATATTTTTAGTATCCGTCGAAAATCGATTATTTATGTCTTTTTAAGACTGGTTTGACTTCGAATACAGTAATTTCAGTAGTATCATATTTATTATTATTATTATTATTATTACCCGTTATTTTTCTGCTGGATGAAAGTCTTCTTCTCACTCTTCTTCGTCCATTATTCGCTACCATGGGATGACTGCATTCGTGGACGAATGCAGTCCGTCCTTCGAGCATTTCATTTTTTTGGCGTATTCAATAATATCAACTACTCTACTTGACTTTATCGTCTGCCAGCCTTGAAAACATCAATATTGAAATATAGTAATGTTCTTCTATATATTAGAAGTAGGAAAATTTACACATTAATTCGGCGTGAAGTGCCAATTTTCTTCTACTTTTTTTTTTTTAATAAATATGCATACACGGAATACGTATCACATCAACGTTCTTACTATTTACAAATCAAGCTAAACGCTTGTACGATAAAAAAAGGATTAGCTTGATGGTCTCCTGGAACGAGGTGCGAACCCCCGACCACTTGATCACTAGGCCAGCGTCTCAACCACTAGACAAACAAGCTACTTGACTTTTTTTCTCCGAAGATACATTTTTCATATAGAAAACAAAGTGCATTTACAAGTAATATTTTTTTTTTTATCGCCTCGTCTTAGGAACGTATTTAATTAATTAACTTGCCACCACTCCGTTTCCCCGCAGGGGCAAGCATAGAGGATAGAGCGCCACACTCTTTTGTACTGACAAATTTTACTTCACCTTTATACATCTTCTCATGCAGGTTCATCGATTATTGAGGCTTTTAACAGGACCATCTCATGGTGCCAAGTCTTCCGTGGACATCGTCTATACCATATAAACTAATTGTTTCTTTTTTAATATTACTCACCAACTTTACATTATCTCATTTATTTATAAATGGATATCTCACATATATACCATGGCAGATAACATATATTGCGATATTAGAACGAATACAAAATAGTTTTCTTCGACATCTTAATATTACATCTAATCCATCATTCAACTCCTATTTAGACGCAGCAAACTTCCACAATATGAAAACTCTAGAACATCAAAGAACACGTGCTGACCAAATACTTCTCTTCAAACTACTGCAAGGCCGTATTGACTGTCCGAGCGAATTAGAATTAATATCTCTCCAACGTATCATCTAGATCAACCCGGCAATCCGCACTCTTCCATATTCCCAAAAGTAGAATATCTTTTTATTCACCGGTCATGCAAATACCATAATGAGAAATTTACAGATATTAATTATTTAAAGGATTATTTTTATGAACCACCACAATCTCAATTTTGTCCAATCATTCTACCTATAAACACATCTTTTTCTCCCTTTACCGCAATAATAGTTGCAACCTCCCCACCCTTTCTGACACCTTTTTTCTTTTCATTTATCTTCTGCACCTAAACAAACTTGTGTACCTAAACATTTCTGTGGATTTTTTAGTTTACACTATCAAAATCTCTCAATAAAATAAAATTAAAATTAAATATTATTAAGGAGAACACATTCTTATTGTGAAGTTGTAATTATTCAGAACAGACGGTCTGTAATGTTTTAAATACTAATTTAATGTATTGATTATAAATATTTAAATATAAAATCAATTTATAACAATTTTCAACGCAAAAACAATATTTTTCGGCGAAATTGATTTTATATGTATATATTTATAATTAATACATTTAATTAGTATTTAAAACATCACAGGCCTATGTTCTGAATAATTTTAACTTCACAATAAGAATGTGTTCTCCTTAATAATAATATATCAATGTGTCCAAAGTTTAATAAAAATGAATTGATAATTCTGGCGTTTGCAGTCGGTTTACTCAAAGGTATTTGTGATTTCGTAAAAATAATGTAGATGGCTTTCAAATAATGGAACAACAGATGTATTAATTTGAAAAAGTGTAACATACAGGTTCTAAAATTTGTCATGAAAAATACTGGCGTTATAACACAATTGGTAGTGTACTTCCCCGGATTGGAAATAGAGATTCAGGTTCGTATCCCGGTAACGCGAAAACAGTATTTTTCGACAAAATTGATTTTATATGTGTATATTTATAATTAATACATTTAATTAGTATTTAAAATGATCTCATTTCTATTCTATTCAGTCATCTTTCATTCCACTTTTGCCAATGTCTCATCTTTAACATTTACCAATATAAAATATTACCATTATACAAGATTAATTTAATATCTTAATAGATTTATTAAATCAGGTCCTTGTAGGAAGTGAAATTATCATTTAAATCGGTTGAAATTATCTATTCAACGCGTCGATAGGTTCCCACGGCAGTTCTGCAGGTAACCGTATATCCCGTGTGGCCAGACACCATTTCACTACAAACTCATGTATGTAATTGGCCGTTATGTTTATCGCAGTTAAGTATAACCTAATGCAAAGGTGATAAACTCATTTAAGCACATATCTCATTACGCAATCACACGCGAACCTTTTCCAATTACACCGGGTACTTAAGAGCAATTTCTTAAGCGTCGCCGTACGTGCAACTCACCTCACATCACTTCCTGCACCAGCTATCGTCGTTTGAGATTAATATCACGTGTCTCCGAGCGTTTTGAATATTGACGCATCAGGCGACGTGATTTCAACTCGTGAATGTGACGTTCGCTCTGGAATCAGTACGATAACGAACCGCACCTGAAATTGATATATTATGAATATTTTGCAGGTGTGGTTGCGGTGTTATGATGCTGGAGCCAACCCACATCGATAAAAGACCAATTGACATCTAACACAATAGGGGTGTCCATTGACACCCCTAATGTGCTCCCTAAAATTATGTAATAAAAAAAGGAAAACTGTAAACTGTGAAGGAAAGCTACAAGGTGTAACTTAACTAACTGACGGAACAGAACTAATCGAGGACTCATTTTATAATTATAATGTCTTGCGGCGCCAGCTGATCCAATATATCTGATCCGATTGTGTTCGCGTATGTTGGTGATCAGTTTTGGTGACAATTTACAGTATTTTATTAATACCCGAATGCAATACACTCTGACGTCGTGCTAGCTTAAATAGCACACACACACACACCTCTTACTTCGTGTCGCGCTCCGCGGACAGACACACACACACGCGTGCTAAACCTTGGACATTACAATATCTGCACAATTTTCTATAACGGTTTCGGGATAAGGTTTCATTGATACATCACCAAGCTGACACCTTCTTTACATACCATGTTCCGCAGTCTTCATCGTATCTCAAAAATTCTAGTTATTTCAATACCGAACTGATTGTTTTTAAAGCTTTATACAGATCCACTTTAATATATGCTCATAAAAAATCAGTCAAAAATGAGGTGTCAGGTACTTAATACTAAGATTAAAAAATGGGAATCCTGGAAATTTGGAGGGGTGGGGGTAGTATTTTTTCGAAATTAGATGTGGACAGTAATTTGAACTCTTATTTTGAACGTCAGGTGCGCAAAACTCTGCTTTAAAAGGCAGGAAAGTGGATTTGAAATCTCATGTAGATAGTGACCTTTCTCTTGTTTTTAAGGTCAAGTGTGCAAAATTTCATCAAGCTGGTAATAAAACTGTAAATCTGTATAAAGAACAAACACAACCACCCACACACAGATACTCTTATTTATATATATATAGATTCATTATATTTGCGTGATTCTCACAAAATTGTGTTAGATCAAGAAACCCACCTATCGAAATGAGATATATTAGAGGAGTTACAGGGGTGACTTTAGCCCATAAGCTCAACAGCCTCCACCTGGTGGTGCTTGAGATGTCGCATAAAAAATATTTGATACACCCAGCAGACAAGACTCATTTTGGCTTGGGTTGTTTTGTATTAAAATAAGAAATTTCATTAGAAAATCACCAAGTAATGTATGATAAATCCTCCCTTTCATATTTTAAAAACTACCACACGTTCTTGCGTCTTACCTTTTAACAAAAAAAAAAGTGGTGCCTTGCGGGAAATTGATTTGTTGTTCCAGAACAGCCGTAGGTACCAGGAGCCCGCTGAACGTTTCGGCCACTCCGGTTGTGGCCATCTTCAGCCCGGGGCCAAGCGCCGGCCGTGTAATACATCTGTATTTTTTTCACTTTCGTTCCGAAGCAACATTCCGCTGATCGGACACGTTCCCGACGACCGGAGCTGACAATCAAATTATCCTGTCAGTGTACAGCTGTCACGATCACATTTTAATAACGGATATTCTAATATCGAATTTCAACATTTTAATTAACATATCGGTACCTACGTAAAATGCCAAAGATTTGTTCAATTATTAATTTCGAATCAATTTTTATTTCAAAGAGCACTTTTAACAAATGCCAATGTCATTCTATTAACGCCGCAAATACAGAAATTACAAAAAAACTACAGACGTCCGATAAATATTACTCTGGTATCCAAAAAAAATAAAAAAATTGTAAAACTATTAACAGTTTATGTGTAAAGCGCCTTTGAGGTGAAAGTTTTTATGAAAATGGCGCTATACAAATTATCCATATTATTATTATTATTATTATAAAAGCATCTGAAGGCTCACTTCCCGATCCGAACAATCAAGATTCAGATCTGCTGCTGGGTATTTACTAAAAAAGATGAAACGTAAGATTCTAAGTATGATATTTGGTGCAAAAAATGAATAACCACGAACTAGACGCAAAATTTGGTGAACCCAAGTTATCAGTGGACTCGGCATGACCAGCATTTGAAAGAAATTATTTTGTACAAACCTATTGCTAAGCTGCAGCGGTTGGATGCGTCATCCAAGACGCTCATGCAGTCGGTACCGCAAACTGAAAAAGGACAAGATGGATCAAAATAGCGAAACTAACTGATAAATATGAATTAAATATATTAATTAGAAAGATATACATATAAAATCAATTTTATCGAAAAATATTGTTGTTTCGCCACCGGGATTCGAACTTGGATCTCTTTCTAAACCGGGGAAGGTGCATTATCCAACTATGCTACAGCGACAATATTTTTAGCGACAAATTTTCGAACTTATATGTTAGCTTTCTGATATTAATACATTTAATCGTTCAATTATTCGAAAGAGCCATCTATCTTATTTTTACCTTTGAGTAATCTGATAGCAGACGCCAGAATTATCAGTTCATTTTTATTAAATTTTGGACAGATTGATACAACTTTATTATTAGGAGAACACATTCTTCTTGTGAAGTTGTGATTATTCAGAACATAGGTCTGTGACATTTTAAATATGAATTAACTATATCAATTAGAAAGATATACTAATTATTACAACTTCACAATAAGAATGTGTTCTTCTGACAGCATAGACATAATTTACACCTGATAGTTATTCTTGTTATCTTCTAAACAATTCAGAAAATACACACGTCTGTGGTCACAGTCTTAACCAGAAAATAACTGTCATAATTTTGAAAATGTCAGATGATACCTTGTCGATCCAAGGTCGCGCTATCTCAGCGCGTTTAACATTTACGGATCCCAGATTGTTAATCAAATATTCCGTGTTGTGTTTTGACGTCCCCGGCCGAGCCGGATTGATCGAAACGGAATGAATTTGATTTCAATAATATAACCGACATGCGGATGATGATTTCTGATTAATCATTCCGATTAGACACGTCGGAGATCAATCGTCGGAACGGTAAATTATGATAATTGTAAAGTGTAGCCAGTCCCGTGGACAGCGGCGGGCATAAAAACTAGACTCGCCATCGGTTTCGTAATGCCGACTGAAAAAAATAGCAGACAAAAAAAAATTAATCTAAATTCACGTTGTACGCGGCGTGGAACGGAAATAAATATTTAAATAAACATTTTTTTTTGAATGACTTAAAAGGTTGCATAGTTTTATTTCGGCTTTAACACAAAACCTACCCTTGCGAATCTAAAAATGAAAAACGTTAGATTCTCGCTACAATTTATATACATATATATAATTTAATAAATCGTACACCCTGTAACTGATCAAAATACACTTTTGCATAGTTACCCTTCAGGACTCTGCGCAAAATATGAGCACTATTTTACCTCCCCCTGCCTCACGTCTCTTTCCAACTCTGTAATATAAAAATGTATTATATTGAAAGCCACCAATTCCAAATTGTTCTCAGGTGCACAGATTATCTTTAGGACCCTGAGCAAAACACAAGCATTATTTATCTTCCTCATGCCACCCCCCCCCCCCCTCCCACCCCTTTCCATCCCAATATTATAAAACGCATTACATTGAATGTCACCTAACTCTTGACCATATTTTTTTTACCTGTCCATAACGGATCATAATTTTTTTTAACAATAATCTCGTCAATGGTAATTTTCAACTCTCGGGTTAACTTGTGTCATCTTTTTTCCCTTAACTCGCCACATTTAATTTATATAATAGCAAATTTTTTGAACGACTTGTAGTATAATATTTCCTATTCTATAATATTATTGTACTTTTTTCTATAAAATGAAGGGTGGGTTCTTGAAGGGTGGGTTGCCTATTTAATAGAAAAAGGAGATGAATGCCACATATTCCAAATTCTTCACAATTGAACTCTAAGACCCTGAGAAGTAGGTATATATAATCCCGAGTATAATCGCTAGTATCTACTATAAGAAAATAGAAATAATTTTAATTATTAGATTACTATATTTATATAAGTAATATGTACGATGCACAATATGTGAGGAAAATAAAAGATTTAATATAATACTAAATTTTCTGTTAATGTTAAAATCCAATCAGATATCTAAAATGTGCTTTCGCTTATTTTCCAGGAGCGGCTGACGGGCCACGGCGGCATAGCCGCAGTGAGCGCGTACCCGTCGGCGCACGCGCACGGTGGCGCGCGCGGCGGGGGCGCGCAGCCTCACCATCAGCCCCCGCCGGCCGCAGCCACCGACTTCCAGCCGCCCTACTTCCCCCCGCCCTTCCACCACGCGCCTGCACAGAGCCCTACCCAGGTAACAGACCATCAGCTTCTTCTTGCACACCTTCGGTAATCCATTATCTTGACACGATTAGAATGTGCAGCGTTTGTACTAAAACACAACATTTTGAATTTTTTAAATCGGTCCAACTGTACTAGAGTTATCACAAAATGAAGTGTTGCCGGCTAGTCACTCCACACTCCAGTGATATCAAGCCGAGAGTGGTGCGCTTTGCGGTTACTTAATCTGTTACAGGGCTGTTGTAGGCGCGTGTCGCATTGCAAAGAAATTATACAACAGCAATATTTCAATGAATAATTTTAAACATCAGACGACTTTGAAACGTCGCTGAATGATGACATCAGGGAAAATAAAATATTAAATTACTTACTTACCAAAAATGTATAAATTGTAGAGAAAATAATATACAATAATACGAACATATATATTTAAATAATTCAATTATTTTTTTATTATATTTTTGTTGATTTTTTTTAATCAATAATAAATAAATTAACTATTCATTTTCCACCATTAGTTGACAGGTTATAACTAATTTACTAAAAATTTATGTCATAAATAGTATTGAGATAGAGTAAATAAAGTAGTGATGAGAAAAAATACTACTCTTGACTCACTGGTGTGATTGTGATTGGTATTCGATAATATCAGTGATTGAAAACTGTGACTGAGCATATTTACTTATATTTTTCAAACTTCATTTGCGTAAAAAAACATATTCTAATATATATCTAATTAATAATGATTGACAATGAAAAAAAATTTTTTTAATGTGTGTTTATTTTTCGGGTCAAATTCTCAGCATTTCATGTCAAATGCGTAAAATGTTTTGGCAGAATCTACTAGATGGCGCTCATCACAAATTATATATAACGTCATTCCTTCGTGAATATTTTCGTTTCATATGCATATGCGCCGAATCACGCGTCATAACCAAATAAATATAAATAAAATAAAATAAATAATCACGATATTTCCAGAATCACTGATAATGAATGTGATTCAAAGCTATCAGTGATTTACTCACACTTTGTGACTTTTAGCTCATCACTAAAATATAGATTTTTATTTCGAATTCATAATGCATTACCATAAATTTATCTTCTTTTCGGTGCAAAAATATTACACTTATATATAAGTATGAAAAAAAAAATACGAAATTTTTAGTGACATGTTCACGAGTTCACGGCCGTACGTAATTCACAAACGGTTATACGGTTATACAATGAATCACACTACCTTATAAACTGGTACAAAATGTCAAATCCTAAATTCGTTATTCTTCTCCACCAGCAGAACCATGGACCCCTCGAATACCTATCTGCAGACCCTTACGGCCAGGCCCTGGGACCTCTCCACCACGCGGGGTCCTTACAGCACCACTACTCCCAGCTGGCCTCCCTCCGGCCCTCGCAAGACCAGCTCCTGCACAGAGGGCACAGAGACGCGGAACTCCAGAACCACGTGGTGAGTTCAAATTATATTAATTTCTGCTGAGCGTCGCTCCATCTGTTGTCAGCTTCATTGTTCACGTCTTTTCCAACTAAATAATATCAAAATAATTATTACTTACACACTCGAGAACAACCAGAGCGCAGTGAAAATAAGGGTAATCGGCTTAAAATAATTCAAAGATCTATTCTCCGCTTCCCCTAATTTTCAACAATATCAAATATCTCTAGAATGAGAATTGGACATTGCCAGGTAGCCTCACATTTATTCAGATTGAACTTAATAGATTCCCCAATGTGTGTGTGCTGCCGAGGAGGAAACCCTTGACCATATCATTTTTATTAGGAGAACACATTCTTATTGTGAAGTTGTAATTATTCAGAACATAGCTCTGTGATATTTTAAATATATTAATTAGAAAGATATACATATAAAATCAATTTTATCGAAAAATATTGTTGTTGTGCCACCGGGATTCGAACCTGAATCTATTTCCAAACCGAGGAAGTCGCATGATCCAACTATGCAACAGCGACGAAATTTTTAGCGACAAATTTTCGAACCTATATGTTACCTTTTTGATTTTTAATACATTTAATCGTACACATGAAAGCGACTAAAAATTGTTCGCATTTTCGAAACTATTGCTTTTGACTGATTTCTAGAACTTGTTGAACAGGCTAGCCTAGTTGGGCAACGTATTTAAATGTGTGTAAAGATGTAAATATGATATGTAAATATATTATATTTAAATGTAAATATGATATATTTCAGTTAAAATCAAAATAAAGTTTAAAAATATATATATATATGTTCAGTGTAGTATTATTTGTAAAATATTCCAATAATGATTGGAAACGCAGTTATTGGAGTATAAACGACGATAAGATATATCTTGAATCTTCGAAAGGAAGTTTGAACATTAAATTCACGTCGACGACTGACCGCTGATGCATCCATCGCTCAATTCCACCGACCGCGAGATTTCAGAGATGATTGATTTTCCACAAGTCGCGAGCTATTTCCCGGGGATTTCCACCGTGTGGTGAAAGCCAGCGATCCCGGGGACTCGGCTAAGTGAATTTTGCCGGGATGTGCCGAGATGTGAGAGACCGCCGCTGCATAGTTTCTTGAGAAATAGTTGGCATTGTTGGCGCGACTCGCTCACTACTCGAGGCTGACTGTAGAGGACGCGCGATCGATAGCACCTCGTCATTATGATATTATTTATAAATTTTTATATACTAATCAAATATATTAATTAGAAAGATGAACATATAAAATCAATTTTATCGAAAAATATTGTTGTGCCACCGGGATTCGAACCTGGATCTCTTTCCAAACTGGGGAAGGTGCATTATCCAACTATGCTACATTTTTTCGAATTAATAATGTGTTCTCCTAATAATAATACATTTTTATTTTGTTTACACGCCGTTGCACCGTGTTCCCTAATATTCCGTCATTTTTTTTTAAATTATTGCATGAACTACTAGATTTAGACTGATCACTAACATCGGGTGGATCTGACATAGTGATGGTTAAACCGTTATGTATAACGTTATTTAACACTTTATTTTAAACGTTATTTAAACCGTTATTGTGGCTCTGATTGTGTTCGATGATTGGTAACTTAATTAATTTGATAATGTAATTCTTCAAACAATCGCTGGTACACTAGAAATCAAATCTAATCTTGGTTTCTAATTTTCGTTACAATCGTTTATTACCTAACGAAATTTTACTGAATGATCTGCTTATGTGGCTATAATGTAGGGATTTTAAATGCAATTGTCTGATCTAAATCTAATTTGTGACCAATTGTCTGCACTATTGCACTACTGCAATCCTAATCATCATAAGCAGTTTTCACGGACCTTAAATTACCTTAAATTGTCAAACTTTAATTATCTAGGGTCCGTAATTACTGACCCTAGCTGCTAACCAGAAATACAACGACACGTGGGTATGGTTTAATGTTCTGTATCCAGACTTGACAATCCAAAATAGCCAGCAGGCTTATACAGTCTCTGGTACATTCAATATTTCTGTATTGTGTGAAATCATAGACTCTGAAGACATGGGAGAGAAAATGCCTTTAAGATATGGTGCTGTTGACACGTGGTCCACACAGCATGGACAGCGAGACGCAAAAATGTCTCCATTCTACTGAAACCAAACATCAATGACAGACTCTCAATCATTTTCCTGAAACGAATCTTTCAAATCTTCGCCCATATTGCGAGAAGAGAAGATAGCTTGTTGTGGTGGGTATTTCTTGACCTACCATCTCCACTCTGCTTACCCATACGCAGACCCGGCGTGATGGAGAACTCAAGTCTAAAAATAATTATTTTTCAACCATATTGTAGAATTCTTCGCTAACATGTCATTTTCATTCCAAGAAAATTCTCATAGAATAGAGAATTTGCCGACATTTAATATCAATATTCAATATCAGCTAATATTTTCTTGTCGTTGCGGAGGGAGAGGGTAGTGGGAAGACGAGGCCACCCCTATTCATATAACCCATCCCCCTATCTGCGGCGAAAATGTTGCAAATATTTCGATTTAAATATATGTATAACGATGCTTTAATATCATCACAATTTAAAAACTACCCCGTTTATTTACAACTATTATATAACACAAAATGGTATTGAAAAAATAATTCACATTTTAACTTATCGATCATTGGATTTTTACATTTACTTAAAAATATTAGGTACGTTTATGCAAATATATAAATATACAATAAGAACTGATTTTTGCCGCTTGGCATCTATATACTAAATCTTTTAAAATGTGCAGTTGACTCGTACATCTCAGCTGTACACTTATTTTATAATACAATATCGACGCGTCTGCGAGAACCAGTCGCGGCGCAGTGGATCGAGATACCAGGTTCAGAATCGAATTCCCGACCAGCGGTTTGTAATATTTAATTTAGCCAAGACACAAACCAAATTTCTCTTTTTTGGCCTGTAAAACTCGTGGCACGGTGTTTTTATATCAGGTATTTAAATAATCGCTACCATAACGAGGAATATAATAATATAATATTAGTAGCGCCTGATTCCAAAACTCCCTAGAACGACTTTGTGTTTTTTTTTAGTTATAGATTAATACTTTTTTTAGATCACGTGATAAACGTTGTAATTGTCTGATTTCATTTTAGAGGAAATAGAAATTTATTATGTCTGCTTTAGGGTATTTTGGAACTAAACCTGATTTTGAACATGCAATGTTAATGTATTTAAGTGGCTTTTGCGAGAAACAATGTGTTCTGTATGTAGTGTACAATAATTCTACAAAATTTTGCACTTCCACTTCAAGGTCTCTTCAACTAAATGCACCGCGGTGATACTATTTTCCATCTTTAAAATAATTTTTAAGGCTTTTATTTTATACTTCTACAGTCGCAAATTGAAGGACAGGGGTGCGAACCAATATAATTTTATTATTGATTGAATCAGCTTTAGCTTTGTAAAGTTTCATCATAATAGATGTTTTAAATACTAATTATAAATATATACATATAAAATCAATTTTGTCGAAAAATATTGTTTTTGCGCTACCAGAATTCGAACCTGGATTTCTATTTTCAATCCGGGGAAGTACACTAACAATTGTATTATAGCGCCAGTATTTTTCATGGCAAATTTTCGAACCTACAAGTTACACTTTTTCAAATTAATACATCTGTTGTTCCATTATTTGAAAGCCATCTACATTGTTTTTACGGAATCTCAAATACATTTGAGTAAACCGACTGCAGACGCCAGAATTATCAATTCATTTTTATTAAATTTTGGACACATTGATACAACTTACAACCTATGTTCTGAATAATTACAACTTCACAATAAGAATGTGTTCTCCTTAATAATGGATGTATATAAATGACACAATGTTATAACTCTACTTGAGTTTATTAGCACTCCTCCAGTTTCGAGAGAAACAGCAACTCTCATAGACAGGTGAAGTATTAAACTCAAGTAGAGTTATAACATTGTTTTATTTATATACGTCCAATATAATTCAATTTCTTGCATAAAATATTCAATTATAAAAAAAGCGATAGCAACATATTTCATGATGTACGATAATACTATATTATCAAGTCGATAGTTCGTCTTGACATGAAAGTGTGCGACGTCACACAACCCTTATGCCCCGGGGATACCGCCCCGAGGAATTTATCTCAGATACACACCCCCCTCCGCTTCCCATCCCTCACACAACCGTCTTGAAATATTCTGTAATGTTCGAAATATCGCGGTAAAATTTCAAATCTACGCGAGCTGTCGACAACAATCCTTAGCATTATCGGATGGAAGATACAGTTGATTATTTTGCTTTTAAAAAAATAACTATTATATCTAGATTATGTATCCCATTATAATATAAGGTACCTTTAACACATTTAAATTATCAAAATCATTAATCTCAAATCTACCACTTCAATCCAACAACAGCCTGTGATGGATCTTAGCTACTTTCGCCAATTATCGATTATCATTGTCATTTAGGTTCCTGTCCACCCATCTTAGTCGCAGACTTCCAATGCTCCGTCTTCTTTCTAGTTTATGGAATGTCAGACGCGCACGTGGTAAAGATACTTCCATCCGAGTCAGATGTCCCATCAAAGCAGCCACAAACCCTTAACAAATCAGGCTCATCGTGAAGCTCATATCAGACCAAAGATCCTTCTTAAATACCTGCATTTTCATAGATTAACAGAGAAACTGTTAGTTTTAAATACTTTCTGACGAAGCTTGAGCTAAGCGAAACCGGTTGGCGTATAATTAATTTCGTGGTTTCATTCAAGGTGATTTTTAATATTAGCTGAAGTGCCGGGCGTTGCCCGAGCTTTACGCAGAGTGAAGAGGTTTCATTTAAAGGGATGGGGTTATTTTTTTTCGAAATTAGATGTAGACTGTTATATTTCTCATATTTTGAACATCATGTTTGCAATATTTCATCAAGAAGTACCAAAATTCTGCTTTAAGGGGTGGTAAAGCAGGATGAGGGTAATTTTTCGAAATTTCATCTTGTTTTTAAGGTTAAGTGTGCAAAATTTCATCAAGTTCGGAATAAAACTGTAGATATTTATAAAAAATAAACAAACCAAAAGATACTAATAAAATAACTAAACATCATGCCGATTTGCTATAGGGGTTGGAAGAGAGATAGACCACTCCTTCTGTCATACCAATTTTACCTCGTTCACTTTAATACATCTGCTCGTCGATTGTTGAAGCTTCTATCAAAGCCATCCTCGAATATCTGGTTTACGTGATCGTACCATAACTTCGTTGTTTTCCTGTTGTGTTCCCTAAACATTGTCAACGCAACATTTATAATCTAATCAATAAAAAACGTCTAGTAAATCTTTTCACAACAAATATACCTAGAAATGGCAAATTGTACGTTTTTTAGCGATAAATGGAAAAAAATCTGACTTTTATAACGTGATAATATTGCAGGCACACATATAAGTACAATACCTTGGAGTTTTAAGATAAATTGATGATATATAAGTAAAATTATACATTACGATCCATCACATATTATTATTATGGTATCTTTGAAAGTACCACCAGATTCCCTTGGGGTTCTATCCTCTCTTTGTACTCTCGAGTTGCTTTGGAGTGAAACTCAGTAGATATGTATAACAATATTCGTTTATTACAACAATGTAATAGGTGTACCAGAAAAGAATGTCGTTTTTTTAATAAAACAATTTGGTGCATTTAATGTATTTATTTATTAAAACTTAGTTCAAAATATAATTGCCATCGTTTGATATAACCTCCTTCCACCTCTCAGTCAATTTTTTAAAATAAAATTCAGCTGGTTTCGATGTAAAATACTCAGATATGCCTTTTGTGACATCCTCATAATTTTTGTATTCTTTTCCGTTTAAAAAGTGTCGCATTGACCGGAACAAATGCTAATCCGATGGAGCAAGATCCGGTGAATATGGTGGGTGACGTACAGTTGTTCAACCTAGGGCTTTAATTTTTTCTTTCGTAATTTTTGAGGTATGCGGTCGTGCATTATCGTGCACTTTCTTTCTTCATGAAATGGTAAAGCATAATGTTTCGAATAAATTCCTCATTCGGTACAAAGTTCTCCATTGTATATAGGGTTGTAATTTTTTTTGTTTAAAAGTCCTAGTACACTCCAGGTATACGTAGTCAGAGAAACAACACAGAACACCTTGTAAAAGTTCGACTGCCGAAGCACAACGGACCACTCAAAAGCGATAACAAAAAAAAACGACATTCTTTTCCGGTACACCTATTATTTACAGTGATTTACTATTATTTAACTGAGATATCGATTAATACTATTGCTAAGTGGCGATGGAAAAGAGACTCGTTCCCCAGTGATGGGCTCTTATAACCCATGTCCCCCACCACTCATCTAACACACACATACAAAAGTGACAGTTATCACATTTATGTATAATTATATTTAATTAATTGGTGTCGATATCATCCAAAATGATCTTGGAATAAACCGCCGCTACTCCAAATAGAAAAATATCGGTGAAATTGGCTTGGACATATACTCGGCATGAGACTGTCTAAACATATTTTCTCATCAGTGGCAGACGGAAGAAGACCTGTTGAACGACTCTGCTAAGAAATATGTTATTATCAGTGGCCCCGAGTAATCGATACAGCACAGGACAGAGAGCGGTGAAAGAGTGCTATCAAAGCGATAGGCCTCCGACCGGAGGGTATGATGAAGAAAAATATGAAGTGTCAATTAAATAATTTGCTTAGTGTGCATTAGTATTCCTGTCTTAAAGGGAACCTTGCTTGCTTCATATATTTTCGTAAATTAGGCGTATTAAAAAAATCAAACAACATTCTTTGCTGCATATTTTTTTGTTGATTTTAAATACTTCTTTCAATATTATAAATTAAACTAAAATAGATTGCTAATACTAGTAAAATATGCTTTGAGGTCTTCAATATGCCTCATGGCATCATTTTTTGTAGGAACTGGGTTTATGGGATGAGCTGAAACTTCTTCAGTTCAACAAGTTCTCGTTTATGCGACTCCACTTTCTCATCAATTTCCACTATGTCAGATGTTATAACATTGGAGTCATCTTAACTCTATGGCGAATTTCAATCAATTTTAGACGTAAATAGCGGGAAAGATGAACGTAAAATAGGGGTTTTAATGTACTAAAATGACAAGGGACTGCAGAAATAACACGTAAAACGTGAATTCCGGGATTCCACTGTACTATGAACAGATGTTAATTCGCTCCTGATTTGTTCATTCTTCATTCTATCGTTTATAGATTTTCAACATATGTGTCTGAACGGCCGCATATCCACCTCGTTCAGGGTCCATATTGTCACAACCCTTATTTGGGTTATGTATGCCCATATGAAGATTTCAAAAATATGGACTGCATATAATAATGTTACACGAACAGCTGTTGAACATTTACTTTGATTTCAAACCGTATTAAAAGTATTGAAGCATCGTGTGTTTCATGAACGGTACATATCTATTATTTATATATATTTTAGCACAAAAAGTCGATAGCAATCGCATAAAACTTTGCGTGGATAGAAAAGTTGCTATTAAGTAAATTTATATAAGTAAAAAACTACACAGTAAGCAACGTTTAACACTATTGCTGTTCAATTACATATATTTTCTTTAAATATGAAACAAAAATCGCTTAACGTGAAAAGATTTCACATCACATTAGATTAAAATAATGTACCGACCGCCACGCCGTCACCAAATTGTTTACTGTTTATGATTTTATGACTCAATTTTCTATTGTGTAAGCCTATATCTGATAATAATATATATTTTTTTTAAATATATGAATTTTTTTAATCTGATATCTTTGATCAAAGTACAATAATGCAATTTATTTTTTTAATTATTTACTTACGGCACACCGCCCTTACCATTATGTAAACATAAACTACCGGCCGCAATGTCATCTAATTGCTTACTGTTTATGATTTAACGACTTGTCTTTCTATTGACTAGCCCGTCATCGGTCATTTCTTTTAACATAAAATTGACTTGATTCTTGAAACTAGATTCTGTCAAATTCACAAGTAACGCGTATCATGTTGCACAGTTGTACATTTATTGTATAACACAATATCGACGCGTCTGCGAGAACCGATAATATCAATTCTAAGGTGTTGTTTTCATGGATGAGACTTTGATCCATCGTCTCAGAAAGTCATTATGCATCAGCTACGTCATTTTACTCGGTGCGCAAAATACGTGTTGTAATGAATCAAAGCTCAATTCTGTTACTGTCCTTTACACGCGTTCAAAACTAGTCTCATCGGCGTACACGCACCATAACATATATAATATATTATACTGTTGTAGTTAAAAAAATAATAATAATACCCCCTAATCTTATTTGAGTAATATAATGCTTTAAAAAATATTATATTGTATTTTCACTGAATACAAAACACAAAAAACTTGGTTAAGCTTCCAAGTTTCGATTTACCCCAAATAAACCGATGAAAGCGCCCCCATCTCCCCCTTTCCGCGGAATTCCCGCCCCCCTCCTTGTTAAAAGAGGGGCTAGAATAGAAGGAATTCCGGATCAAATGCAGCCCGGGGCAAAATACACTGTGTCCTTTTTCAATCTGTAGAGTGTACTTTCAAATTAGCCTTAATGTACTTCTATTCAATTATAGCATTAATAATTCGACCACCGTAATAACACAAAGATTTGAACCAATGTCTATTTGGTATTCTTTCGTATTAAAGAACTGTGATGTCTCTATCTTGAACAACATCTAGATGCTGTCTGACCTTGTTGTGTTGGCCTTCTTCTCTATCTTCTTTCATTTTTCAATTACATTTCTGAGATATTAGGCATTGTGTCTAAAAGTGTATTCCATGCATTGACCCCTTTGATTTTCGATGGTGTCTATTCCGGACCTGTCTTGCACATTCCTTATAATCTCTCAATTTGTAATTCTCTCACTCCAGCTTATTCTTTGTACCCTTCTTCAGCATCACATATGCTTTTAACCCATGTCTCTTCCTCTCTTTGATTAATTATCTAGGTTTTACCTCCGTACGGTGTTGCGCTTCAGATATAAGTTTTGATTGATCTTGGACTTTGTTTAGTGCGACGTGTAGCAAGGCTCCAGTCTTGTTTATTACTTGGTCTGTCCATTTTATTGCAGATCCACCTCTTTCCCTCCTCCTTTTTATGTTCCCCGTAATTATCAATTACTCTTTTCTAGCAACATGCCCAAAGTATAAAAGAATTATCTTCCTGCATGTAGAAAGTCTTTTTTCAGTGCAAAGTTCCTGATAATGGAGACATTCGTTAATTTCGTAGTCCATAGTACGCACAACATGCAACGCTAACGCCACATCATAAAAGCGTCAAATATATTCCATTCCTTCATTCTCATGGTCCATGGACCATCCATCATGTCTAGACCGTCTTAATCATATTAAACCACATTTTCAGCTCCATAACTCTGGATTCTCATACGGTGGTGACAGAGGTCGTGACTTCGGTGGCGGTGGCGGGGGCGGAGGGGGAGGAGGTGGGGGCGGCGGGGGGAGGATCCCCCACCATGAGCACCACGATCCCCTCTCCTTGCATCAGGCCCTCCAAGCTGCCGTGGACGACGGACAGGTAATTACAATTTTTTTCATCACCTGCGCAAGAGCCTGCTTTTTTCAATTTCTCGATTTTGTATAGATATAAAGGTCCACTTCAATATATCCTCATTAACGGGACCAAACTGTATTTAGATATAGTTATATAGTGATGAGATTAGTGACAAAATAACCCAACTAATATGTTGTACAATGTTGAATTTATAGAAAATATTAAAATAACGCTGTTTTTTGTTATTTATAATATTAATTTTGCTATTAACACATTTTCTTATTTCTAAATTTTCTAATTTATCTAACAGTAAACCCCTAGTATTTGTATGTGTAATTTCGTAACACTTTTTAATGTCAAAGAAATGGGTTATTTCCATAAGGTGATTGGCGAATTCAGAATAGTTATTGCTATTTAGACATCTCAAGTACTCCTTAATTCTAATATCAAAATTTCTGCATGATATGCATTATCATAAAAATAATTGCAATCATTGTAAATTAATTTAAGACCCCCGATTTTTTTTAAATATCATCCTAATTCTTGTTAATTTAATATATGATTATTTTATTTGTTATTAGTGTAAAAAAATCGGTTGTATATAATTTGGAATATTTTTTATAATTGTATTTGAAATATGATTATTTAAAAACGCGATTTTTCTCCATTGCTCCCCACTATCAATTATTGGTAGGTAAACATATGAAAATATCTATCAAATACTAAACTAAACATGATATATTTGTAAATATATGTCCTTTTAAAATGACAACAATTAAAAATAATGAAATACAATTTTTTTTTTAATTTTTACTTCAAAATTCTAGTCATCAAATTATGAACGATCGCCGTACACGTTTCATCCCCTCAAATGTTGCCAAATATTTAATGATCTTTTAAAAATGAAATACAAAGCAACCCGGCAAACTCCCTCCGCGAACATATCCCATAGTCATGTAAGGAATTCAATAAGTAGCCAGCTTTAATAGCCAACAGAATATGATTCTAAGTTTATTAAATTCCTCTAAATACCCAGTGCGCCCACCCGCCTCGACCGTTTCGAATACTACCCATCTTCGAACATGGTGAATGGTGATTTGATCTGATAAATACTGATATTAAAAGTAATATTTTTAATAAAAATAAGTTATCTATCGTACCGAGCAACCGTATTGGCATTTATAACAGTATTAAGAAATACATTATGAAAAATACTTACCAATGTATTATATCGTACTTTAATCTCGCAAAATACAAGATACGTGACTAAAAAAAATCTCACTTCTGAGAAGGATTTTAATTTTCTAACATTCATTAATGTGTACTGAGTCTTTTAAAAATGTATTCAACTTTACTATCGTTCCTCATGTAACTACAGCAAATTTTTATTTTTGACTAATGAAAAAATGCGACGATTATAAGTACTGCAAAATAAAACTTATTCTAATATATTTTTTTAAATATACATTCTCGGATCAGTACAATGCTAAATGATCTTAATATTATGAATATTAAAAAGAATATATATTTTAATGTTGTGATATTTATTTTTATAATAAGAAAATATCAGCGGAATTTATACGAAAACTTTATGCAAATCAATATAATCACGAACATCATATAAGAGGAAAAGATAGACTCAGACTGCCAGTCAGGAAAAAGGCTAAATCTCAGAAATTATGGTGTATGGTGCACCTCAGAATTACATAGATTCAAAACGAAGATGAATTGTAGTAAAAAGGAACGATTTTGATCTTGTTTAAATTATTGCATATGTAAATATGCTTGTATAAAAAAGGGACATGAATATTATAAATTCAAATTAAAAAAAAAAGATAAATGTATTTCTAAATGTTTCGAATATTCCACTTAATTGAGTTTAAATACAGATGTATTTATATCGGTTTAGAAAAATACAATTTTCTTCTTCAGGATGTCAACACTAACTAAAAACATATTTCAAAACCGATAGATGTATTTAAACTCAGTTAAGTTAAGTTAATAAAACGAAGTTAACAAATAAAAATACGAATTTTAACCACAAAGTTGATTTTGCTAATTTCAAAAGTGTAATAAACAAATTTGTTTTTTTTTTTTTTCAAAATTTAATTAAGCAATTCTTCATTTTTAACTATCATCACATCACAATTAAATGTATACACAAAGCCTGCGATACAAAATTAATTTTTTCGCTATGCACCTGCTATTAAAGAAATATTTCCTTCCAGAATACGGGGCTGGACGACAACACGGGATTCATGTCAGACCTGCCACTCCTGAAAAGTAAGTGTGGAAATATTTACACTCATTACAAACTACAGCATTGTGCATTTTTTAACTTGTTTTTCTACATAGACACGAATGTACTTAGTCGCACGAAGCTCGGGTGTTGATAAATAATGTAGCCAGAATTATCCGCAGATACCGTAACATCTGGTGATGCCATCCAATCATAATTTTAATTTCGACGCGGCAATAAATCTTCAAGCAAGAAAGAAAAAAAACTTCATTATTCTCTGACGATTTATCCGAACAATTGATGCGGACGTATTGCGTAATCCGATTCTATAAAATGTTGCAATCATTCCAATTTCTCCCCGCGCTAATTTTATTGCAACAATTTTGATGCGAACTCATCTTCGTACATCTTTTATTGGCGGAAGCTGTGCGACCAAGTTGCAGTATGCTGATTTATCATATCCAAGATATGTAAGATCACCGATATTTTGGAGGTAACGCAGGCAAGATAACCTCTGAAAATATTTTCACGTTTTCACAACATATATGTTTCTATTTTTTATTTATTATCTTAGTTTTATTAACCACAATTGAGTTTAAAAAACATCTACCGATTTCGGAAAACACTTTTCCTTCTTCAGGATGTCATAACTAACTAAAAATTGATTCTGGTGAAGAAACAATACTATATTTTTAATTAGTTATGACATCTTGAAGAAGGAAAAGTGTTTTCCGAAACCGGTAGATGTTTTTTAAACTCAATTGTGGTTAATAAAACTAAGATAATAAATAAAAAATGTGAATCTTAACCACCAAGTTAATATTGCTAATTTTAAAAGTATATATGTTTCTGTTATGTTTAAATATGGGTTTGCAATATCGCGATTGGACCCTGCAATGGTATCCGAAACGTAGGCCAGTGATGTCGCCTAAAAAACTCTGCATAGAAGATAACCTCTTTATACAGGATGGCCCTAAAAAATGTGAGAACATCTCGTTACACACGAGTTATTTCAAAACATAATGTAATTAATTATAATCCTTAATGTGTTTTTTTTTACACAATACTTGGCTAATTATAAACCATCGAAACACCCCATATTGCATAATCTACTGGGTCGTTCGGTGACTTTCCAAACACCACAACATTTTTCAATTGGCAAATTTTTGATCAAAACACGGTATTCCGCAGTGATTTTTGTCATTCTAGGTAACAATTTTAAATAACCAAATATGATATAAACAATTGGAAAATTAACAATCAAAGATGGCAACCGGAAATTGTCAAAATAAAACGCGATATAGGTAAATAGGTAAGTAAATAAATTAGTAAACTATCTAAGCTATTGTGATGTAGTTAAATAAATTTTGATGTAATTATATCACATTTCACGAAATGCTCTCACTTTTTTTGGGCCGCTCCGTCTATGCCTCTCGTGTATTCTATCTTCCCCTGCACATTCCTTATTGACTAGAATATTTCTGAAGTATACGGCATTCCTTAGTTTCTTTTTATCCTTAATGAACCTTCTTAACCTCCTGGTCTTATTCTTCTCGGTAGCCTCTACAACTGCTCCGGCAACTGCCTATGAATATTTTCTTCTTTTTCTTATTCTACCTTCTATATTTCCATCTATCGCTATGATTACCAATGTGCCATTTCAGAGGATATGACCTAAATATAAGATAAAATTTATTTTCCTTCATTTCTCAACATTTTTTTCATTGATGGTTGTTATTAGTTCTATTAACTTTCATGCGTCTTAGTGCCTCTCCATCATCTCATGTAATGTGATTAACCCAAGAGATGTTTTTGTGTCTTCCACATTCAGCCTTTTAACGGTGACTTATTTTAAGATCCAGACTTTGACTCCACATGTGAATGCACGAATACACCAGTGACAGTACTGAGTAAACGAGGTTATCTTGGCTGCACATCAGTGGCGTAACTATGGCAATGTGGTGCATTGGTTCTCACGTTAGATAGGTGCCCAAAAAGTTCGCACCCTACAATCCATTTGAAATTGATATTTTTCGTATCGATACCTTTTCTAGCGTTTATAATAATACACAATAAGAGAATGGAATAATAAAATTTTAAAAATCGTTTCTTCGTAAAATACCCTATAACATGTGTGAAGGACCAAACCGTCACCATAAAGTAAAAATTGCCTCGCTACACGTCGCACTAAAGAAGCAAGTATTTTTTAAATTGCAACCCCTCGCAATGTACGAATATTATACAAGACTAGAGACTAATTTTGTTCTTAGTGTGTAATGGACAAACCACGCAGGACTAATATTCTTATATTCTATATATTATATATATTTTTTTTTTATTTCATTGCCGATAAATCGGCTTTTATTTCACAACATTTGCGTAAGATTATTTATATAGTTTGCATCAATATATAAATCCTTAGTACAAATATTAAAATACATTTCATTTACATGGAAGTCTGTCGGCCGCTTTCTACCTCGCTTGGTATATATAAAGTACCTGTTCTGAGGTAGGTAGCTTCCATAAGCTAGAATATAATTTGGAAGTAAGGTAACAAATTAAATTAAATGATAAAAAAATAGAAAAATCAAAAGAATATAATAAGTAAATTAAACAAAGTAAATTTTTTGATACAGACTAAAGATATGTAACAAGAAAAAGAAAAGAAATAAGCAGGGGGCAAACAAATCATGATAAGTACGTGGTAGAATGTAAGGACAAAAATAATTACATAAAATGATTAGCTTTGATCATTTAAGAAACTCTACCAGTATTGAAAAGCCATTCATTTACAAGCACACAGTATTGAGGATACGATACCGTTTCTCTAATATAAATAAAATTAAAATCTTTTAAATAAAAACTAAAACTTATATTTTACATATCTGGTCAGTTTCACTTTAAATCTATTCAATTTCTTCTCCTTTCTTGTGTTTTCTGGCATTTCTTTAAAAACCTTAATCGCACTGTACATCATCGATTTCTGAGATTTGGCCTTCTTCCCGAATGGCAGTCTCAGTCTGTCCCTTCCTCTTGTACGATGCTCGTTGATTTGCATCAATTTTTCGTATAAATTCCGCCGATATTTTCTTATTGAAGATTTTATAAATAAATTGCATTATATTAAAATATATATACATATAGTACATATGTAGGGCCCTTTTTTCAATCTGTATTGGGGCCCAATTTCTATAGTTACGCCATAGCTGCATATCCTCAGAAAGTGGTTCAGTGTTCTAAATAGCGGTGATTTAATACATTTTGTATGTGATAAATGAGCATATTGCAACATTAAGAATCCGAATAAATATTTTATCTATGTATAAGTACCAGACTTCATATATCATGATTTTATCGTTCTCTATTTTTGTTACTACTATATGTACCGCCTAACTCCAAAACGGATTTGGAATAATTTAAATTAAATATGCAGTATTGTAGATTTTTTGTCAGCTACATGCAGAACATATCATTTTTCCCAATAATTACTTAAATCCATTGGTATTATTGCATGTTAAAAATCAGGGTTAATTCCAAAGTACTCCAAAGCAGACAGAGTGTAAGTTGTTATTCCACTTAAAATGAAATCGGCCAATCACAACGCGTATTGATGATCAAGTAATCTAAACTTCAGAACGAAATAAATAATAAATAATTGAAAAAAATGTAAGCCTATAAGCATTTAAATTTAATTTAAAGGTTCTTCCTGTACACGCCCTGTTACTGTTCCTTTTAATAAAATACAATTACAACAATAAATAGGGTAGTACAAATTAAATAGGGTAGTTTAACACGGAAAAAATACAAGAGGTGTAGCTAATATGAATTTAACAATTCTCAAAATCACCAATAAGTATGGATCGAGGACATTAGTATTAAAAAACAAACTACCTGAGCGTTTACAAAAGAGTACGCTTTCTCCCAATTTGGAATAAATGAGAAAAAAAGTGACTTATCGATAATAACCTGTAAGAATGAAATAAATTGTTTAAACTGTGATACTGATTAGTTATATTTTTATATGAAATGTAATAAAATGGCATATGAATTTGCCTGCAGGTACGACAAACGTTTAGCAAGACGTTTTGTGAATCTATTTTTAATATATATATATATATAAAATTGTCTCTTTAAAACACTTTATACATTTGCTTTCAAAATATACGTTATATATATATAACTCAAAAACACATAAAGTAGTCTCAAAGGGTTTTGGAATTAGACGCTATATATGACCATTATTGTACATTCGCGCGATAGACGTAAGTACCAAAAATATATTTATTTATTAACGCCCTTATGAGCTTTTACGAAATAGGTTTGGTATAAAAAATACAAAAACACATGAGCAACTACACAAGTAACATGACATTGAATAGAAAAATAGATATTTAATAATAAGCGAAACAAACTATAAAAATAAAAGTTCAAGACAGAAAAAAACAATGAAAATTTAGGTTTGACACAGAATGGCTCAGTTGTAGCAAGACCAAAATCGTTCACATGCCCGTGACATCTTTGTGTGGGTGCGTTCCTTTAAAAATTTGTACACGATGAATTTACACGGAACCGTACCGACGACCTGGTACTCCGCGCAGGAACGCGGTGCACAATCAGCTCAGTGAAATTAAATTAATTACAAAATGATACTCAGAAATTGTCAATTAATAAATTGCAAAAGAATTTCCGACACCTACGGTCGCCCGCTGTCATTCGAACATCCGACCGTCAAATCAGTCTGAAAGCCATTTCCCAGAGATTCAATTCTGTCCCATTATTGCACGGCATAACGATAATATTCGCCATCTTTTCTCTAGACGATTATTCACCTGACAGCGCCTCGGGTGCCCGACATAAAAATGTCCGCTCTGAGGCCGCCATTACGGAGCATTTGAATTTTAAAATTGGAATATCAGAACTGTGCTGCCAGGTGTTCGCGTGTGCTCTCGAATTAGGTACTCGCTGTAAGTACCCGCGCTGTGATTTCGATATTATTTAGATCACTCCGTACAAGAATGGAAACATTTATATTATGTTTAACAATGACCGTCATTAATATTAAATATAATCTACGCATCTACACACGTGGGGAATTTTTTATGATTATTACTGTTAAAGATTTTAAGTCTACGCATTAATTTAAAATTGTGTTCGCGAATTTATGTACCGTTTCCGAAGTAAGTTTGTAAAACTCCACGTATGTGAAAATAAAACACTTAAATTTTTTATTCTACTCGTTTAATTTACTTGAGACGCGTTTCGCCTTGTAAGGGCATTATCAATCTAACAATTTATCTCGACAACTATCTATGGTTGAGGACAGCTATATAATTTCATTTGCCAAGGCACAACGTTATTTACTGGAATTTCTATACATTTTTAATGCTTTTTGCAATCAATCTAACAATTTGTATTTATAACAGTAATGGGAGACAGCTATACAATTTATTATTATTCATTCGTATTCTGAAAATGAGGGACAACAATGAATAATGTTAAATTTTTAAATTGATAATACCGTTGCAAGGCGAAACGCGTCTCCATTAAATTAAACGAGTAGAATCAAAAAACAAATGTTCTATTTTCACATATGTGTTCACGAATTTTCTTAGAAGTCAGTATTTTTCTTTTTCTACGACACAACATCCCAACACCTGTCCCTGACTATTTTTCTCCCGTTCCCGGACCCTCCCATCCTCCTTCTTTAGTTAGAAGTAATTTAAAATATATTTCGACAATTTGGTCCCCATTCTATTTATTAGATTTTATTGACATACATATTTTTGTTATAACAGAGGTGAATATAAAATATTATAATATAACATAATAAACATATGACATAATTATATTGCAATTAAGTATATACTCGTAGTTTATTGTGTGGGATGGAGTAGACTCCACCTCTGATATATGCAGCATCGTCCTGTCCGTGACCAAGTAGCCAGTTTTTTTCGTGCTGTTGTGGTGTTATTGTTAAAAGGTTCAACATAATTTTATTAAGTTAATCAATTGAACTGTATTATCTACCTATTTATCAAAGTCTGGACGATAAAATATGCAAGTATTAAAATGATGCATTCTAGATTCATCTATACTTATGTATTACATGCTAAAAAATCTTGGAAGCTGCACACTACGGATAAATATGATATCTTACATCATGATGATGAAGAAAGAAATTGAAAGCAGCAGAAGCTCAGAAAATGGCTCGGTGTCAAAATGATCCTACAACGATACTGCAACTTGATTAACAACTTTCGATAGAAGTAGTTATTATTTAAACAAAACAATAACGATTTCTTAACGAGCTCACTTCATTACATTATTGCTAAGCTGGACGTTTTCGATTTGACTGTTCTGATATCGTACCGAGTGTCTACGTGCAAAATACACCGTAACCAAAAGTCTCAAATTTTCCAAAATTTCGACAAGGCGTTTCCATCTTCCGCTACCTTGCACTGTTTCACTTGAGCACTTGATGACCAATTACGACACAATCTGTCATCATAAAAATATTTTTGTATTTATAAAAGCTTTGTTAAAGCTACCTCAATTGAGATTTTTCTATACATGAAAATGGTGACTACATATCCTACAATGTCTCTCCCATCGCCGTACTCTTCATTCGATACAATAATGTTACTCCCGTTACTCTCCTATGATATCACATAACCGGAGAACGAATACGTATCATTTCATAAGAGTAAACATGCTCTAATCTTAGATATACACTTTTACCTACTTGCAAAAATAACGGAGTTTTTCTTTCAAAACAAATTGACGTCTCAAATCAAGAATTTTTCAAACACCCGTTTTACAAAAAAAGTTGTCCATTTTTTCACAGGGGCAGGCATATTTAGAAATTAATCATTCCTTAATTGTAAGCATGCATGTTTTTTTCATATTTTATATAACTGTGAATTCCTATTGGCGGAACACGCACAGTAGGTACATCTTTGAATAGTCGTGGATCGAGAGCGTGATTAATTATTAACACTAATTCATTATTCTTGACTTACCTATGGATAATTTGATCAGAATGACATCATTTCTAGATATTTCATTCTATCGTTACAAAATTCGGCATTATTCTACTTATTTAATAATTATAATAATCATATTCGCTCATACATCTTTGTGTCACGGAAGAACAATACCCATCTTAAAACTTGAAAATTACATGTCTGTCAATATTTTGACAGTTATCTTATATGACGTATAATTTATTGTAAATTAAATCGGAATCACGGGATGATAAGTTTGTTATCAAACGTTATCTTGTTGAATATATTCTATCAACCTATGTAAATGAAAAGAAAATTTGTCATGAAAAATACTGGCGTTATAACACAATTGGTAGTGTACTTCCCCGGATTGGAAATAAAGATCCAAATTCGAATCCCGGTGACGCAAAAACAATATTTTTCGACTTTATATGTATATATTTATAATTAATACATTAATTTAGTATTTAAATGAAAAGACACCAACTTTAGCGAAACTGGGCTGTTACTCGCCGATTCTTCTACCGATGGTCGTTCTCCTTGCAGTCTTGAATCTTCTGAAAACTCGGCTGGACAGCCTACGAAACTGTAGCGCAACCGATAATCCGAAATATACAATACAAAATATTTTTATATCGCCGTTGTAAAATATAAGACCGACTCCGAAAACGTCTCTGAACAGAAGCAGATTCGCTTTTATTTCTTGTTTTAAATTACAAAAATGGAATACACATATTTGAACAATGATACCAGGCCTACCAATCGAAGTATAAAACATGTAAACATTACGAAATCTCATTTACGAGTCTTATTAACAAAACTGCCTAAATATCTCTTCTTCTTCTGTTCTATTCGTTCAACGGACGTTGGGTATAATCACTTTGATAGCCAAACCATTGCCCCAGGTTCTTCAGCCCTCCTACAGGTCCTCAATTTTCAGCAACTTTTCCTACATTATGAGGTGTAAGATCTTACAGTAAATACAATTAAATTAAATTTAAAAAAAATAGTTTCTCCTTCATTACATATGTGAATTTTGAGTGGATTGACGGCAAATTTTCGCACCTATATGTTTATTTTTTTTAAATTAATACATCTATCGTTCCATTTTTATCATTTTTATTCAGGTTCGAATCCCGGTAGTGACAACAATATTTTTCTATAAAATTGATTTTATCTTTCTAAACAATACATTTAATTAGTATTTAAAATATCACAAACCGTATGTTCTGTATAATTACAACTTCACAATAAGAATGTGTTCTCCTTAATAATGTGTCCAAAATTTAATAAAAATGAATTGTTAATTCTGGTGTCTCCTATCGGTTTACTCAAAGGTATTTGAGATTCCGTAAAAACAAAGTAGTTGGCTTTCAAATAATGTAATTAATTTAAAAAGCGTAACATATAGGTTCGAAAATTTATCATCAATCCACTGTGTTGGTGTAGCATAATCGGATAATGCACGTTCCTGTTAGCAACAACAATATATTTTTCGATAAAATTTATATGTATATCTTTCTAATGAATACATTTAGTTAGTATTTAAAATATCACAGAGCTATGTTCTGAATAATTACAACTTCACAATAAGAATGTGTTCTCCTTAAGGACGTTCCCAAAAATATCACTTTTCTTACAATCCTTTTGAAACTTTGAATACACATACTTATGAGTATCTTTTATACGTAGAAATATTTTTCAATAGTCCTTACGGTAGTAAATTAGTAAATATTGACTATTAAAATGAGCATATTTAACATACGAACCATACCCCGATCGATGTTGTAGCGCACGTTTCATTGAATAGCAATAGTCATTTTCTTACCATTGTTTTGTAAAACTGAGAATCATTCATTGAAAATTTAACAAATATCTTTCTGTAAAAATAACTAAAACAAGCTGTATTCGTTTTGTTATAAAAAATGTTAAAAGTGAGCTACTTTTGAATGGTTTTGACGTTTCCTTTTATAATTTGAACAGTGAGAGATTTTAGAACTTGTGCGCATGTGAGCGGAAGCGAAAAAGTACACTGGACCTCAACTGTTTTTTATTCTATTCGTAGTAGTTGACATACGGGGGAATCTTCTTGAAGATTGAGTACCACTGCTCTTTGGGAACGTCCTTGATGAATTTAATTTAATTCAAATGTGCACCACGATACAGTGCATTTTTCGAAACCATTTTTCAAGTAATAACACGAGTTACTTATGTTGTTTTATTAATTGTTCATTTTTTTATGGTCTTGCACCAGCTGGATGTTGTAGAGATGTAACCCATGATCTTAACGCAAAATACGCCATATTGTGCCATTTGATAAACCTGAATGTTACGAACTTTGAGGAATTGATAACTTCGAATCATCCCTTACACTTTCATTGCCAGCGGCAATATTGGCTTCACTATAGTAATTTGTCTTGCCAGCGTCTTCACATCATGTAAATAATAATTATTTTATACCTTTTCACAATTTGACGAATAGCTCACTCAGATCGATTGTGTCGATCATAAAATTCTATTTTGATAATAAGTTTTAATAACTTTTAGACGCTGTTCTGATGCGAAATGCTCCATTGTAAAATGGCAGGCTATATTTTGAGTATGTCCAAATCTTTATAGGAACTAATTACTAGGTTTTTTCCCCTCCGGGATTGTCATCAAGATTTATTTAAAGACGAAGCTGTTATTTTTACATGATAAGTATTTTTTTTAGTTTTCAAAAAATCAATAGATGGCAACAGCATAGTTGGTAATAAATAAGTGAAATGTTTCATCATGGATAGATGTGGTAGCATGGGTAAATAGGTAAATGTTATACTGTGTAAAGTGATCGCAATAATGGCTTCGTCTCTGTGAGACATCTATTTATTTATTTTATTTATTAGTAAATATATAATACTATATAAAAATTTGTTTGGACTGTGCCCGTCTCACTAGAGAAATTCTGTGTCGAGACGGGCATAGTTTACAAGCAATTGTTCAATTAATTAAAATTACAAGTAGATAGAATTACATTTATTACCAAATAAAAGGTGAGCTTGTACGACAAGATGTATGAATGTGGATGAGGCGAGAATTGTATGTCAGGACAGAAGAGTGTGGCGCTCTATCCTCTCTGCCTACCCCCACGGGGAAACGGCGTGATGGTAAGTAAGTAAGTAAGTAAAAGGTGTATATGAAGAACAATTTTAAAATGGACTTAATTTTTGGATCACTTTGTAGCAATAATTAATATATGTATGAGTCAATATGTTTGGGTGAGTGCACCAATACTGGCTCTACCCATATTACGAATCCAAGTTTTAATACATAGTTTCATGTTCTTGTGACAATTCAATCGATTTGTCTTTTAGCATTCTGTTAAACAGTTTAGGTCCAAAATATTTGTAGTTCCTTTGACCAAATGTAGTATGTGGTCTTTGGATTTGTAGGTTAACTTATTATTTGTTATTTGTCCGTGTGAAAATTATGTTTTGGGCTGTTTTAAAATGTGTCTGTATTTACATATGTATTCGAGAGTAGTATTAGCGTATATTTGTCTAATATCAAAGACATTGAATTTATTAAAAATTTCGTCAGTGCTCCTTGTGATTGGGGATTTGAGGATAACTTTTAATATAATTTTTTGAGCTGCTATTATTGGATTAATTGCAGACATAGTAGCTCCATCCCAAGCAATTATACCACGCTCTATGATTGATTGACAGATAGCGTAGTATGCCATTTTAAGAAGTTTTATATTAAGGAAATTTCTAATATTTCTAAAAAAATATATTGTTTTTTTTGTATCTTGGCAGACTATTCTGAATAAAAATAACAATGACAGCTGTCAAAATTTTAATAAAAATGGCTACATTTATTGGATAACTCTATATATATATATATATATATATAAGGTTCGTGCCAACAAAAGTACGAGTGATTTGAAGATGTACCGTCGCATACAATCAATACTTCTTAATGGTATTTTATTTGAATTCATATAGCAATTGAACTCGATATCAAATCAAAATGGCAAACTTTCACAAATATACTCGTTTAACCATAATGCTATAATGCGTGCAAGTTTCCTAGAATTCCGCAATCATTATTAAGAATAATTTATTTATATTTTTTTCACCATTCAAACATGGTCAATTCTGATTTTTCAGAACACTCGCAGGCGTGTTATTAAATTGGCGAAATTTCAAATAAACATTCGCAATTTCAAATCAAACTGCGACCGTTTCACCATTGTTCCAATTTCGAATGCCCGTATTCGAAATTCAAACCGCAAATGGACGATTTTTTTTTTGTTTTCAGTTTGAATTCAAAATAGTGGCAATCTTCGCTCTTTTTTGCGACGCATTTTTTTCGCGTGCGTCATCGGGTCGTTAAATGAGTATGATCATAACATTATTATGATTGGAATAATATCCTGTTTTTTTTTTTTACTCTACAGACGACCGGTGGAAGTAGAGCTAGTTGAATTTAGAACACTATTTAAATAATAACAACTCTATGTACATTCTACACCAATCACATGACATTGCCCCCCCCCCCCCACTCACCAACATTATAAACTATTACATTTTACGGATAAAGAATATTACTTTAAAATAATTTCAAAAAATCAGATTCTCACAGTGACGACGTATATGCTGTTTAAGAAAAGGGAAAAATGAATGATCAAATTTTGTCCATAGATGGCGATGGTGTAGTGGTACTCGAAGCGATTCCACATACTAACATATATACAACTTTAAAAAATTTGATAAATGTGGAGATTGAGGGGTGAGAATTGGTGAACGTTATACATGTTTAAAATGAAATATATATATAAGCCAGCCGAAAGACAGGTCGTAAACTTAGACTTAAATAGATATTTATTTAATAACAGTGCCTTAGTAGGTAAAAATCCAGTAATTGTGTGTTCTTGGACACATTTAAATATTGCTAATATTAAATTTAATTTATAGCTCTCTCGCTGCGACTGAGAATTATAAAATTAGAATAACTGTTGTTGTGCACCAGGGAGAGAAAAGAAGCCACCAAATATTTTTTAATGAAACGTCTTCTTCTTTAACGCTCTCCTGCGACTCAGAAGTCCATGACCGCAGTCAAAATGCTACTCCATGCATTCCTTGATATTAATCATCAAATATTACAAGGTTTTGATTTCTGCAGCGGTAATTCTGTGATCATATGTTTTTTTTTTAATTTTAAACTTTATATAAACTACTCGGATCGGTTCGATAGCACTGCATCTTTGGCAAGACAGACGTACACTAACTAGTATTGATGGTAAACCGTTGTGTGACTGCGATTGTGACGATAATTTGTAACTAAGATTTAACTGTTGGAGGTTTGCGAGAGGCTGTATGATAAGCGGTCATGTTAGGGATTTTCGACCAACCTCGAATTCATTAAACCATAATCTGATGGTAGTCATCAAAGGTGCGTGATTCTTATAAACGACATGCAACTTCACTTTGATTTCTTCACATGTCTTCTTATCCAAAAAAAAGTAATCGAATCACTGACCGATATTGCTATTTTTCCACGGTTCACAAACACAAACTTGCCCACTTTCAACAGCTATCAAAACAATACTACTCGATAAATCTGTCTGAACTTTTGGCAGGCGACGTTCGAAAGATGGCGTTAAACAATTGTAGATTTTGTATCAGTGGCACCATCAGTCGTTAAACACGGGTACTTATCACACATCCCTTGTACTTTTCTAGTGCACCAGACATTGTCCGAATAATTACAAATAATTAATTACCAGTCATCAATATGTACTAACTGAGGCTTTACGCAGAGTGAAGAGGCTTTATTTAGGGGATGGGGGTAGTTATTTTTATACAGTAATTTTCCTCTTATTTTGAACGTCAAATGAGCAAAACTTCATCGAGAAGTAGTAAAATTTTGCTTTAAGGAGATGGGAAATGGGGATTATGATGTTTTCTCTTGAAGACGGTATCCACTCTTGTTCTGAAAGTCAAGGGTGCAAAATTTCATCAAGCTCGGAATAAAACTGTAGATTTGTTTAAAAAGTATACACACCAACTGACACTCTTCTATATATAATATATATATATATATATATATATAGATCAATTATATGATTTAACCATTACTACTTACTAGTACAGTTTTAATTTTGATACATGACATTTATGATACGCCATCTTTCAACACACTCTGACGGATGCCTTTCATTTGCAGTTTCATGGCCGTCACTTCAAAGAAATTATAACGTGACATCATACCTATTGCGACAATGAAAGACACAGCCGTCGCTAGATGTCATCTTCGTGCAAAATCGCACAACGCTATTATTAAACATCATGCACTGAAATTCAAATAGATTACGTTATTCATAGATAATACTGCATAGACATCTGCGTAATCTATGGTTTTGTTTTACGCAGACGACGTTCTCATTCTGCCAATCACAAAATCTTCGGTTTACCGAATAGGTAAGGTAAAAACGGTAATATTACGCGTCCATAAATTATCAATGAATCAATCAATCGTTTCGTAGAATCATTTAAATGCAGGTCGGCCATTTAAGTATTACATTAATCAATAATATCTGTCACGCTTGGAAAAACCAATTCCTTAGTAGTTTTCCGATTAATTTTTTATAACGATATTGTACAGTCAAACGAGAAAATGGTCGTGATTGTGAAATAGCTTGTTTCTAGAAATCTCTAGAATTTCACACACATTGTTTTATTAATATCATTCTTTCCCGGGTTTTCCCTCGTCAATTCCATATCCCTATGTATGACAGACATAATATGGTAAAAAAAAACGTACGAATTCTATATGTACTGCACAATGGATGAATCCAAATAATTATAAGTAGCTTAAAATAATTCAAAGATCTATTCAACAATATCAAATATATCTAGAATGAGAATTGGACATTTCCAGGTAGCCGTGTGAGTGTGGTGCCGAGGAGGAAACCCTTGACAATATCTTTTTTGCCTGTCCATTGCGGATCACAGGTTTTTCTTACAGTAATCTCGTCAATGGTAATTTTCAACTCCCGGTCAACTTGTGTCATCTTCTCTCTCTTAACTCGCCACATTTAATCTATATAATAGCAAATTTTTGAACGACTTGTAATATAATATTTCCTATTCAATAATAATAATATACTTTTTTTTATAAAATAATGTTTTAACTTGATTAATGGCACTAATCCTTGCCTATTAAAAAAAAAAAAGTCTTATTAATATTTTTTTTTTAAATAACTTGTATCACGAACATTACATTAGAAATATTCAACATATTAAACATTTTTATATTATTAAGGAAAACACATTCTTATTGTGAAATTGTAATTATTCAGAACATAGGTCTATGATATTTTAAATTACAATTAATTATTAATTACAACTTCACAATAAGAATGTGTTCTCTTAATAATAAAGTTGTATCAATGTGTCCAAAATTTAATAAAAATGAATTGATAATTCTGGCGTCTGCTATCAGATTACTCAAAGGTATTTGAGGTTCCGTAAAAATAAGGTAGATGGCTCTTTCAAATAATGGGACGATTAAATGTATTAATATCAAAAAGGTTCGAAAATTTGTCACTAAAAATATCGTCGCTGTAGCGTAGTTGGATGATGCACCCCCCCGGTTTGAAAAGAGATTCAGGTTCGAATCCCGGTGGTGCAACAACAATATTTTTCGATAAAATTGATTTTATATGTATATTTGTCTAATTAATACATTTAATTCATATTTTTATATATTCTCACATTTATTGTTTCATTATCATCTTTACCGGTATATTTTTTCGTAGGCTTTGCGGGTAAAACTGCGTTAAAAAAGTACGTAAACATATAAAAATATTGTTACGGATATTTAAAATCTATATAGATATCAACGAAAAATAAATATTTCTGTGATTTGAGCCTAGTTCCAGGAGACCAACGAGTTATTTTTATTTTAATAGCATAAGAAGAAGAATTAAAATGCATATTTTAGTTTGAGATAAGCAAAACGAACAAAGATTTGAATTTATACCTACCTTAGATACAATACAAGGTACATATAAATATTACAAATGGCAATATAATACAAATATCAGATATTATATAAGGAACGACAGAAACCAGTGGGTACAAGAAAACCATCAAAGGGCTTACTAGTGAAGACACTCTCCCATGAAGGGACTAGGACGAAACACAATTATGTTATGAATCACGCCATACTCGGGTTACGCACCTGTTTGTTTGTTTGATGAATTTGATTTTATCATCACCTGCCTAATATACCCCATTTTGATGACATCCCTGTACAGCTTTAGATTCCTCCCTCCGCAGCATCCCTCATTATCACCCAATGCCGCAAGACGTGTTTTGGCATTTGTAATTCAACATTGAAAAATAAGTTTTGCATAAACTCTGACCGTGGCCGTGCAGCGGCGCCCATTGGCCACGATGTGACCTCCACCCATCGCTCCTATCCAACGTCTCCCTATTTTTAACCATCGATACAACACGGTATTTATATAAAATGCTTTCAACAAAAACTAACTGCCGACATTCAATGAGACTAGCAGAGCGCTTGAATAAGAGTGTCATATTTATATGAAAAACACGTTTTTTTAGCTTTTCAAAACGGCTGAATGAAGAATGAATATCGCGCGGCGCGTTCCCCTACCATATTTTGAAATTGAAATGTGAAACCGTGGTCATTCTTATAAAAATGTACGAACGCTTTCAATAGATTTGTATACAATTTTTTTCTAACTTAGCCATCTCCCCGGCGCGAAACCGACACCATTTTTTCCCCTCTTTTATTATTCATATATATATATATCTAATTGCATTTTAATAACACCTTTTGATATTCGAGCAACTCCACAGAGTGAAAGTGCAAATCTTGCAATGTTCAGATTTACATTAAAGATAGACGCCATCCAATGCAATCAATTCAACTCAGAATCGTTTATTATAATTTATTCGTAATTTAAAATGTGATTAAATTTCATTGAAACGAAGAGGTACATAAATTTATTTATTTCTTATATTTAATTCTTACAAAAAAAAATACAACGTTCATGCAATAACAATCCTAGACCATGTTTTCTTCGCTTGTCCATTAAACATATTATTAATAAAAAAATTAAAAAATTATAAAACGTTGAATTTAAATTGAAAACAAAATGGGGAGAAATTACGCCCGAGAACTTTTAAAGCACTACCAAATTGTTGTTGCGCTACCGGCATTCGAACCTGAATCTCTTTCCTAACCGGAGAAGGTGCATTGTCCAACTATGCTACAGCGACGATATTTTTAGCAACTAATTTTCGAACCTATATGTTATCTTTTTGATATTAATACATTTAATCGTTCCATTATTTGAAAGAACCATCTGCATTATTATTTGGCATAGTTGGATAATGCACCTTCCTCGGTTTGGAAAAAGATCCAGGTTCGAATCCCGGTGGCGCAACGACAATATTTTTCGATAAAATTGATTTTATATGTATATCTTTCTAATTAATATATTTGATTCATATTTAAAATATCACAGAGCATCTGTTCTGAATAATTACAACTTCACAACAAGAATGTGTTATCTTAAAAATAACATTCTTTAGTTTTCTTTTTAATTTAATTTTAAACTTTAAAATTTTCCGCTGGACATCCTGTATAACATTCAATTCCAAATTATTCCACTCTTAACGATAAAAACAACATAAGTATTGTATCATTTAAATTTTTAATTAATCATATTTACAACCCTCGATCGGCGTCTCAAATGCTATAAAACATATCGTTAATGAATTTGATTTCACGGAGAACGCAATAAAAATTAAAGAACATAAAAACAACGATTTTACCGTCATAATTAACATACGATAAAATATTTCTCAATGGTGGTGAAATTTTGATTGAAATTACTTAATTTACGACTCAAATTCGGCGTCCGAAACCGTCAATATAATGTATAACTCTGAACTCGAACCTAGGGAATTGTTTCTTTAATTTCGCCTTTAAATTCTTCAAATGATAAGCACTTCACAATTTTATAAAGGCATATTTTTTCCACTGGCAACATTTCATAAAGAGCTGTAAAATTTGAAATGCCGGCCCTCGCAAAATTGTTAACATTCCATCCCCTAGAAAAAGTTATCTACCCACCCTTTTACTGACAACGGATTAAGTATACATACTTTGGTGTTTATTTTTAAAATGTTTTCAGGCTTGTGCCAAATGTGCGTTTACAGCAGAGTTGAAAAAGAAGGTCCGGTACCTACTTACGAGTGTTTGATTTAATATTATTATTATTATTGCGCGCATAAAATTGTGTTTAAAAGTTTAATTTATATTGTTAATTGTTATACCACAAGTCGCTGCTTGGTAAACGCGTTGTAATTAAGAATATCACCGTCACCTTTTTTTTACCCTTTAAAGTTTAGACTTTCTTTCTAAGGGAGTTGACACAGGTCACCTACACGGTGGACCAAAACAAGTGAGAACACTTCGTAAAAGGTGATATAATTACATCAAAATTAATTTAATTATAGCAACAATAGCTTGAATAGTTTACTAATTCTATATTATGTTTTATTTGTTTTTTTCAAATTGTTGCCCACAATGAAAAAATCACCGCAGAAGACCGTATTCTGATCAAAAATATGCAAATTGAAAAATTTTAAGGTGCTAGGGAAATGATCAAAGAGTTTCAAAACAAAGCCTGGAGTATAGCTAGACATTACAGCTTAACATGGAGCTCCATCTCATCTCACACAGCCAGAAATACGATCAATTTCTTCGTCGTGAGAATGTTAATTTCATCTCACCAGGCATGTGGCCACCGAACAGCCCAGATTTAAACCCACTAGATTATACAATATGAGGTGTTTTGATGATTTCTGATTAGCTAAATAGTGTGCAAAAAAAATTACATTAAGAATTATAATTAATTATGATATTATGTTTTGAAATAACTCGCGTGTTACGAGATGTTCTCACTTTTTTCGGGCCACCCTGTACATACGAATCATCATCATCATCATCCCTATTTCTACAACCCAGTATGGGTCCTGTACTCAAGAATACACCCTCGCCGGTCTAATTTCAACCCTTTTCTGACGCCAAAAATAAATATGCCTATATTTATATTATCTTGCCACCTTATTTTGGGTCTACTGGTTCTTCAGATTGACTGTTGAGCAGCTATTTCGGGGGTTGCTCATTATTCACACTCTACACGGCAGTAAAATTAACTATGTATTATGTATGTATTCTGTCTCTCGCTTTCACATATAATTTTATATTCTGTCTCCCTTGATGTTCTGTCTAACTGTATACGTATTATGTCTCTCTCTTTCACATGTAAATTTATATTATATCATTGTTTATTTTTAGTTTTAAATACACCCTGACGAAGGTTGAACTAAGCGAAACCGGTTGGCGTGTAATAAAATTCGTGATTTCTATATGATTCTTTACAACAATGGCCGTGACTGAAGTAGTTATATAGGTAATAATTATATTTTTGTGTACATATTTGTGAACTTTTTAAATTTTTTTTTTTTTTTGTATTTATTAATATTTTCCTTGGTTTTGTTTTTCACGGCATATTTATTTCATAACCTTTAATGTATAACTTAATATGTATTATCTCTGTGGCGAATCAGGTTTAAAAAAAACCTGATTACGCTGGAATAAATACATTATTATTATTATTATACAAAATAATTGTGTTTTATTTAATCTTATTTATCAGATCTCAAGGTGATTTCTTTCTACGAAAATATAAATATATATATATTAATAATTATACAATTTTTTAAGTTTTAAATACAAAGTACTTTAATTTATTTCTTCACATTACGAACATTAAAACATTCTTCATATATGTTTATCATTCAGTCCCACTATTGTAATCGTCCACTGCCATTTAACAGACTGTTAACTAATAGTTGCAATCAGTCATCGGAACTCTTTAGGCTTTGAAAAGGGTGAAAATCGCTCAGAGCACGGTCCGCACTATACGGTGGATGATCAAAAACCTCCCACCTAAATCTGACGAAGGCTTTGCTGGGCAGTCTTAGACACAATTGATCAAATTTTCTGACGGTACACGATATTAAATAAAAAATATGCTTAAATCACATGTTAATGATTGTGTGTTTATTGAATTTTTTTCTTAATTACGGTGCGGTATTATTATTATATAATAGTTTTTGAAGTGAAATAATATTTTTATATTTTCGATACATTTTCGGTTATTTTGTTTATTGGAAACTATACCTTTTATAGAAATCTTAAAAGTTAACCATAAAATGTTTCAAATATTATTAATATTATAATGAAGATTCGAAAATATTAATTGTAATAACTTTTGAAATTTTTGCGACCACAGATTAAATTAGTACACTCAATTCCGTAAGGGAATATATTTTTTTTGTAAAAATCAATTATAATTAATATTTTCGATATGTGCTAGAAAATATTTACCCTCCGAATTACCGAGTATATACAGTCCAACAGTTTGTGGTTAAAATTCATATTTTTTTATTTATTATCTTTGTTTTATTAACCACTTAATTGAGTATAAATACATCTACCGGTTTCGAAAAATAACATTTTCTTCTTCTTCAGGATGTCATAACTAACTAAAAACATATATTATTGTAGTTTTACCAGAATCTATTTTTTAAAAATAGATTCTAGTAAAGAAACAATAATATATGTTTTTAGTTAGTTATGACATACTGAAGAAGAAAATGGTATTTTTCGAAACCGGTAGGTATATTTAAACTCAATTAAGCGGTTAATAAAACAAAGATAATAAATAAAAAATAGTTTTATATAGTTACAGATAAAATAAATAAACATGTTTGTGTGTTATTCTTTCCATTGTGAAATTAATGTGTCATCTCTATACTGCAAATGGTATTTTTTTGAACGTATTAATTTTACAAAATACTAAATTGAAAAAAAATTTTTTTTTTGTAAGATTCGCATTACACAACTGATTTTTCACTATTCAGTTCTAAGCGTGAATGTTTTCTTTAGAATTAACTAAAATATTAAATTTATGTCGCGTATATTTACCGAAATATTACAAGTTTAATTGGGACGGTAGAGCCGTGTTACAGCATGGTTTAGGAAGGGTTAAAAATACTGTATTGTATACGAACTCACTCTCTTGTACTCTTGTATTAATTGCGACACCGTCGCCGTTCACGCAATAATAACACTATAATTCATCATATATAAGAACCAGGACTCGATACATTTTCCCGTCTCGGCTAGATTTGTCTCGTGACACAAATCTGACGCGAGTGTGTGCGTATAATTATTGTAGTTACGTATTATTACCATTTACATGTGCGCCGTTAACAAAATGTTATCGATACTAAAAATAATTGCACTACCCGGCCGCGGTGAAGAACATTCACTGACATTTGCCGGCGGATGCAGATCACAATTCAATATGTCTGACATCAGTCTCCGGCTAATGTTGCCAGCTGACAGGCGTTCACAATTCACGAGAGCCAATATTGTTACTCCAAACCTCAAAAATGTCGGTTAAAAAAATGTAATTGTTAGAAATTATTATTATTTTATTTGCTTTTTAAATGAAAACATGTATTAAGAATTGTATGTGTATTAAACTTTGTATAAATCGCTGTTAGTCAATTTCGCGTCGACCAGTTTCGGTACTAGGGAATAAAGTGAACGACGCTTTGAATGGAATCATATACGGTACTGATGTACGGCAGTGAGACCTGGACCTGGCATAAGAGAAACAAAAGTAGACTGAATGCAGTGAAAATTAGATCACTTATTCGTGTATGTGGCAAATCTATGTATGACATAGTAAAGAATGTAGAAATAAGGAAAGAATGTAAAGCTGATGTTAGTATAGTGAGTAAGATTAAGAAAGTTTGGTCATACGGTACGGATGAATGAAGAGAGAATGGTAATAAAGATATATGACGCAAGTGTCGAGGACGTCCGCGAAAGACTTGGCACTACCTGATAAACCATATAATTTATTTATATATATTTTGACATCCATATTTTTGTATTTTTTATTTATTATCTTAGTTTTATATAGTCTATATAGTTTTATAAAAATATAATATATATTTCGACTAAATTTGTATTGAGCAGCAATTTGAGTTAGGTACTAAATTTATTTTTTGAATAATTGTTGTTTTTTTTTTTTTTAATTTAAAAATAGGTTCTGGTGGAGAAACAATGCTATATTTTTAGTTAGTTATGACATCCTGAAGAAGGAAAAGGTGTTTTCCGAAACCGGTAGATGTTTTTTAAACTCAATTGTGGTTAATAAAACTAAGATAATAAATAAAAAATATGAATTTTAACCACCAAGTTAATATTGCTAATTTTAAAAGTATCCATATTTTTGTACTAACCAGAGGTGGATACATAATAAACATACATAATACATAGTTTATTGTGTGGGGTGGAGTACACTTCACCTCTGATATATACAGCGTTGTCCTGGCTACTTTGCTAGACTGAAGTCTGTGTTAAAGTAACCAGTTTTTCTAAATGGAGGATGGTTCTGTTAGATGCCTCAACAATCGGCGAGCTTCTATGAGAAGATGTATGAATGTAGATGAGACGAGAATTGTGTATCAGGACAGAGGAGTATGGCGCTATATCCTCTCTGTCATGATGGTAAGTAAGTAAAATCCTTTACTTTATCCTTAGAACATTTCACCTCACAAGGCATCGCTTATAAACAGACATGCGGGCATACAAAAATATATATGTATATAAGTTTAAACGTTCATCAATTGTGACACGCTCTGATTTAATAATGTCGATACCTTGGCGCCGTAAATAATAATAGAAATGAAATGTATTAATTAAAAATTTATTTTTTTCTGTTTTACATCCACAAATGTTTTTGATTTCAAAATATTCACGACTTTATCGTGCGCTAAATAATTCATATAATATAATATGTACAATATCACAAATAAATTATCGAACATGTCAGTGGACGTGATCGTATTAATAAGTAACAAATAAATATTGCAATATTCTCGCCACTGTTGCTTGTAATTTTTTATGAATCAAGTTAATAAACTAATAAATTTTGCTGTCACTTGATTTGATGAAAATTTATACTCTGTTTTAGATTAAATTATATTGTCGTAGGTAATAAAAAAAATATATACACTGAAATAAAATGTTTTATATGTAAACGTTAGCGCTGCCAAAATTATTTAATATGTACTACATAGATATATTAATGACAGTGACCTAATTTTAAAAATTGTACCCCGTTACAAAATGAAAAAAATGCCTCCTGTATATACGACCTGTGGTACAAATTTAGTTAAAATTTTAAATCGACGCTTAGGGGAAGATTGAAGGGCGAAATTTTGTTTAGCCTAGGCAGTAAATAATAAAGATGTATCACAATTTTCACAATATTTTAAGTATGTCCAAATTTTTGTAAGAACAGCGCACTCGTGGGTAGAATTGGTGAATGTTACATTGTGTAAAGTGATGACAGGTCGTAAGTCCTGTAATACACATGACCGCTATACTTCGCATGTAAAAACAATAGCTTCGTCTCTATGAGACATCTATAATATATATTAATGTATTACAAATTTGGTCCAGGCAGAAGAGAATGAAATGTCCAAGGATGGATTAAATATATTTTCCTCAGGATTCTAGTATCATCTGAACACAATTTAGTACAAATGGCATTTAATACAATATACTACACCTTTATATCGGCTGAGAGGGTAGGGTGGCCAGTTTGGTGAGGGGGGGGTGCGAATGTTTTATGCGGAAAGTAACTTTAATACAAATTAAATGTATTAATTAGAAAGATATACATATAAAATCAATTTCATTGAAAAATGTTGTTTGCTGTCGGGATTCGAACCTGGATCTCGTCCAATCCGGGGAACCTGCATTAACCTATTATGGTATATTACACCAAAACAGTGGATTGACGACAAATTTTCGAACTCATATATTACACTTTTTCAAATTAATACATCTATCATTCCATTATTTAAAGACATTTTTTTTTAATTTTACGGAATATATTATCCGTTACGAGACGTCAGAATAAGTAATTCACTTTTATTAAATTTAATAAGTAACTTGGCCAAATTTGGAACAGATGATATTCAGAAAAATATAATACACATTTATATATTAATATATTACGCAGGGTCCTAATGAGTATATATGCAAAATTAGGCTTAGATCGGTCAAAGGGTGCAGGACTGTATAGAGAACAGACAGATGTTCAGTAATGAATGTAAAAATATTAAATACAATACTCGCAACTGGAAAAAAATCTAACATTATATCAATCAATTTTCGAATACGTAGCAATAATTTTGAACGTGTGAAATCAGAATGCCTTCGAATAAATGATCATTGGCGAGCTAGATCGGTGGCGGCCTCTACGGCTTCCTATCCTCTAAGGCCCAAAGGCACTGTAACAAAATATTATTTATTTCAAATAAATCTACATGTTTCGGTATCTATGATATCTTATTCAAGAAATAATGTATACTAAAATTAAAAATACTACCATAAATAAAAACAAAACTGTAAATATATAAGTGGTAGGTAATATAAATGGGAACTACTAATATTGCATAGGTATCGAAACATGTTGATTTATCAAAAAATAGAAGTTTAAACAAAGTGTTTAGATCAAAACTAAGACAACTCAAAAAGTCATTTTTCAATAGACAAAAAAATAATAACATTTTTCTAAGTTGTGAAACATTTTAGGTCATAAATGTATCCCGAAATGAATGACATTATTCGAGAACTGGGGCTAAGTTAGTTGTGTATATGACAGAGTATCTGAATACAATAATAACTTAAAATTCTTGTTTTTTTTTTTGAGTTGTCTTAGTTTTGATCTGGGTGTGCGATATGTTGGGTCCACATTTGTGTAATCTTATTGAAAGTGAACGATTTCCAGTTAGTGTTGAGCGTGTTGTACAGTTTCGGAGCTAAGATCATGTAGAATCTTTGATAAAATGTCGTGTACATAGATGTTCACCGTTTATTTCCATTAAAATATAGCATTAGCATGTTCTATTATCAATATCTCTGTTTAAAATTATAAACAGTGGTTAAACTGATTGGTTTATATATTATTTGTAAATTTTTCCATGCACACATGATACAGTTGGCGACGCTGAGTCTTGCACAACAGCCCGGCTACACAAACATTATCCTAAGAATTTAATTAAGCCCCACCGCGAGTCCCGGGGCATATTGTGTCGGCCGTTGCCTTTTCGCTTACGATAATATTTATGGTGGTGTCCATGAGTGAGGTGATACTTCAGAACCGTTATGGAGTACCGGCAGAGGAAATTAATTCAAATTGAGCACGTGATCAGGGAGGCGGACCAATCGCAATATTTTATCTTTAATAAAGCAAATTGTTTGAATTAATCAAGTGTGCAAGGGAGTGTGTGCAGATATATGTATCAGCTATGCATAGATTTTACCTATTTTTGAATCGATGCTTAAATACGAAACCAGCATATGCCTAGATAAATACAACCTGATTTATATATTTTTTCTGAATTAAATTGAGCATACGACTGCAGTCGCTTAACATATGAGAGATTTATTTTTTATTTTTTTATTTACTTATTAGATAACATACATATTTTGTTTTAGCAGAGGTGAATACATACATACATAATAAACATAAGACATAATTAATACTCATAGTTTATTGTGTGATGGAGTAGACTTCACCTCTGATATATACAGCGTTGTCCTGGCTACTTTGCTAGACTGAAGTCTGTGTTAAAGTAGCCAGTTTTTTTTTCGTGCTGTGTGGTGTTATTTAAATCATCGACAGAAAGAAAAAGAGAATTAAAAATATGTATAAAAAAGTCAAAATAAAATAAAAATATATGTAGTGGGAGTGTTGCAGGACTAGTGAAGTTATTGTATAAAATATGTTAGAATTTTGGATAGCCATGCTTCTGATTCATCTCTACCTGATTGAATCATATATTGAGTCCATATTTGTGTAATCTTATTGGAATTAAACGATTTCCAGTTGGTACTGGGTGTGTTGAGATACCGTATACGTTTACCCGGTACCTTCAAAAAAAAAAATTTATCTCTTCTAATACAAAAAAGGTGAAAAATTTCTTTATAACTGGCGGTCAGTAGAAGCGCCAATCTGATTCTGAATGGTGACAAATATATTTTTGAAATAAAAATAATAAAAGTGTATTGCTTTAAAAACGGTACGGCCATCTAGCGTTATCACACCACGTTAAATATAAGTTTAAGATTAAGTTTGCTTTACCGACAAATGTCATAACCTCAAATTGACTTTTTATGACATAAATATTCTAATAAATTAATGAAAACGATACAATAACATGCGTTTGTTTTATAAATGCATTTGTGGTGTCACGTGTGGACTATTGTAACAGCATCTATGCTGGCCTGCCAATGTTTCAGCTGGATAGATTGCAATCTATTCCAAATGCGGCAGCACGTATAGTATAATTTCCAAATTCTCTCATATAACATCCCATTTACATCAGCTACATTGGCTCTATCCTGAAAGAGTTGAATTAAAATGGTGCTGGTTGATGTACAAGGCGACGCACAACATGGCGCCTCTGTATCTTCAAGAACTTTGTATCTCAGACAATTTGAACGGTAGACGTCAAACTCTCAGGTCAGCCTCTACTTCAGCTGCAGGAAGGGTTGTAGAACCGACCGACCGTTGTCAGAAGTCTAAATTTAGTGAGCGGGCATTTGCGGTGGCAGACGTGGAACTCTTTGCCCTCCGTTATAAGGAACAGTGCATCAGGGACTTTATTGAAGAAAAAACTAAAAACGCACCTTTTCAAAAAATCATTTCCATAAGTGAAAATAACGATTTTTAATTTTTAATTAAACAAAGATAATTGTAGAACTATAAACAGTTGATGTGTAAAGCGTCCTTGAGGTGAAAGTTATTACGAAAATGGCGCTATACAAATTATCCATTATTATTTATTTATTTATTTAATATAAAATTGCGCGGTAAATTGAATTTTTTCTCATTGTCTGCTCTCATTATCACTCTCAGTGTTGACACCTGTGAGTTTTCCAAGTAAGCAACCTCCCGTGCACTGAAATAGCATTATGTAGCTGTCAATTGACAACACCATAACCGCCAGACAGATACCTATTCGGAGCAGTTACGTGTCGAGTCTGAGCGTTGCATTTGCGAACAGAAAAATAAATCAGAATGACTTTTCTCTTTCGGTTGATATCAGTTGATATCAGTTATCAATTAAAATCCCGAGGGCTCCGTTCAGGCAGACACTACAGGTGAAAATCATCGGATAAAGATGCTCTGGAACGTGTGATGAAGCGTCAGTGTCGTTCCTACGTGCCGCGAAAGGAATCAAAACAGTTCCTTAAATCAAACAATGTCACACTGAACAGCATAAAAGAGAACAAAAGACAATTCGTAACGGTAAAAAATGGTCGTCCCATCAGATCTTCTATTTAAAGAGTACAATGTTCTAGATGTGAGACTAATCTATATGTTGAGACTCGAACAATATTTCCACGTTAATAATAAATCATGGTCACGGCATAAAATAACGAATAAACATCTACACACCACCAGTTCTGAGAGTAACGACGATTTCAAATAAAATCGTGATGGCCAACGTCCGTTGAACGGATAGGGCACAAGGAGAAGAAGTCATCTTGCGTTGCACTGTCAAATGCGAAGCGAAATGACAGATGATAATGTTTAGGTTTGTTCGTAATGTTTACATTTGTTCAATAATTATTTATGTAAACATACAGTCTTGACGATTGCTTTTCTGCTAGTGATCTAATATCGCTATTTTCTTGCATAGTCGTTTTCGAAATGTCATTCTTCAATTAGTATAGCGGTGTGTCTCCTTTTTTTTGTGCAAATGAAATGTGTTTGTTGATTTTTTGAATAAATAGATTGCTAAAAAAAATCCGCTCCGTTAGATGTGAAGTACGTACAATTATCCGCATAGCGACTTCAATAACGACTTCAATCGGCATCTCGGGAGGTTACCATCTACATACAGTACAAAAGACGCAACTCGGTAATTGATACGGTTTACTAATAGAAATTTCTCTGCCACCTGGGCGGTATATTAGTAAATACTGTATAATGTGTCCACAGGTGTTCGCGTAGGCCTTCGTTCATTGGCCGGCTTGTCGAGGAGACGTTTCGCCTTGATTGCCTTAGTAATACAATGTGACCCGCGTTTGTTGTTGTTTTTTTAGAACAGCTTTGACAGCGGTGATATTAAGAAGTACATTCTACATTATACTGTCATATAATTACAGAATTCCGAAACGTGCCAATATTACCTCTTCATTGAAAATCAATCTATAAATATTTCGGTGCGCGTTGGTTTTTCATCATACAGAATACTGTTCGGGTTGGCGCGTTATTGTAGCGCATCTGCAATGATTCGTTTGCTGGCGTAAAGCTGCGGCTGGAGCTCAACACTCAAAGTGCAAGCGGCGCCCTCATGGAAAGCTGGCTCACTGACCAGAGAATGGCAACGACAACAGAATAGCTGTGACTGAAATTTAGTATTTATATTTTCTTTTCATAACATATATATTATTTTGATTAAATATGATTATTTCATAACTTAAATGCACAATCTTCATGGCGAATCGGGTCATCATAAAAAGAAAACCGATCACACTGGAATAAATACATTATGAGAAGATGTATGAATGTGGATGAGACGAAAACTGTGTGTCAGGACAGAAGAGTGTGGCGCTCTATCCTCTTCGCCTTCCTCCGTGGAGAAACGGCGTGATGGTAAGTTAGTTAGTTAGTCAGTCATAAATGATCCAGTGGCGTAATATAAAAAAATAATTTTATTAATTTAATATATAAAAAAAGACACGAGTGAACCAGAAAGTGACACGAACACTCCCTGAAACTAACACAAAACGAAATATAGAATATTAAAGTAGATTAAAAAATGCCAACTTGGCGACGAATGAGAATGAACCATATGAGAGATTTTGCTCATAAAACTCCTGGATAAGCGTGAGACTACCATTCGATGTCTCTCTGCGTGTTATCCAACGTACATATTTCAATGCGCATTAGCGATACAAGTTTCTAGATCTTTCTTATTTATTTATTTTTACACAAATACTACCGCTATTTCGCGTAAAGCATAAAATATCTTAATAATCAGCCACTACTTAATCTCACTTCATTTATAATACTTTTTTTTTTTAATTCTCATCTTGCTAAACAGCTATCGATAAATTGCAGCCATAAAATATAACGATCCCAATTTAAAGGCGTCAACTTGTTATATCCGTGAGAACATTTTTTATTCACGTATTTTTTCTTATTAATTTTGGATCAAATTTAAATATTCTCAATTATCGAACTATGCTACAGCGACGATATTTTTAGCGACAAATTTTCGAACCTTTTTGATATTATTATTATTTATTTATTAGTAACTATATAATATATGTAAAAAATTTGTTTGGACTGTGCCCGTCTCGCTAGAGAAATTCTGTGTCGAGACGGGCATAGTTTACAAGCAATTGTACAATTAATTAGAATTACATTTATTACCATATAAAAGGTGTATATGAAGAACAATTTTAAAATGGACTTAATTTTTGGATCACTTTGTAGCAATAATTAATATATGTATGAGTCAATATGTTTGGGTGAGTGCACCAATACTGGCTCTACCCATATTACGAATCCAAGTTTTAATTCATAGTTTCATGTTCTTGGGACAATTCAATTGATTTAAGTCTTTTAGCATTCTATTAAACAGTTTAGGTCCAAAATATTTGTAGTTCCTTTGACCAAATGTAGTATGTGCTCTTTGGTTTTGTAGGTTATTTGTATTTGTCCGTGTGGAAATTATGTTTTGGGTTGTTTTAAAGAGTGTCTGTTTGTATTTATATATGTATTTGAGAGTAGTATTAGCGTATATTTGTCTAATATCAAAGACATTGAATTTATCAAAAATTTCGTCAGTGCTCGTTGTGTTTGGGGATTTGAGGATAACTTTTAATATAATTATTTAGCTGCTATTATTGGATTAATTGCAGACATAGTTATTAACACATTTAATCGTTCTATTATTTGAAAGAGCCATCTATCTATCTTGTTATTCAGCATAGTTGGATAATGCACCTTCCCCGGTTTGGAAAGTGATCCAGGTTCGAATCCCGGCGGCGCAACAACACTATTTTTCGATAAATTGATTTTATATGTATATCTTTCTAATTAATATATTTAATTCACATTTAAAATACCACAGACCGTCTGTTTTGAATAATTACAACTTCACAATAAGAATAAGATATTCTCAATACGACGTGTTACGAGTTGAGCGAACGTCTACATGTTGTGTGGCTGAGTGGTTAGCGTGACCGCCGGCCATCCAAATTAGTTCTGTGTTCAAACCAAAAGCGAGTTACTTTAGATTGAAAATAACATAATTTTTCATGTGACATATTTTGATACAATTAAGTCATAAACGACGAGGGTGACTACCTTGCAATTAAATTGTTACACTTCGTATATATTATTTAGATCATAATGACGTATACACCCCAAGCATGTTATTATTATTACACATAATTTAATCTCTATCTATCCTCCCCTTTGCCTTCCTGTACCTTCTGAAAAATATAATGTTTGATCCATTGCTTATTTTTTTATTTTCTTAATTTTTTCACACCTTCAATACAGTAACAGAAAAATTAATCACTTTTTTTATTATCAATTAACATTTTTTCTTCTTCTTCTTTTAAATAGGCAATCCACCCTACAAGAGTGATTTGTGCCATTGATCAAGTTAAAACATTATTTTATAGAAAAAAGTGTATTAATATTATTGAATAGGAAATATTATATTACAGGTCGTTCAAAAAATTTGCTATTATATTGAATAAATGTGGCGATTTAAGGGAGAGAAGATGACACAAGTTAACAGGGAGTTGAAAATTACCATTGACGAGGTTACTGTAAAAAAAAAAAACTGTGATCCGCAATGAACAGGCAAAATGATATGGTCAAGGGTCTCCTCCTCGGCACCACACTCACACGGCATAGATGTGAGGCTACCTGTCAATGTTCAATTCTCATTCTAGATATATTTGATATTGTTCTTTTGGAGACTTTCCTTTTGGAGGACCAGGGGGTGCGAGGAATAGATCTTTGAATTATTTTAAGCCGATTACCCTTATTATGATTATTTGGATCCATCCATTGTACAGTTCAAATAGAATTCATACATTTTTTTTATCATATTAAGTCTGTCATACATCGGGATATCGAATTGATGAGGGGAAACTCCGGAAAGGTGGCCTCCTTGGCCACAGTTTATCAGCACATTCATTTCCATAAATAATACTTTTTAAAACACACATTTTTGTCGTGAAGTGTGAATCTTTCCAATTGATTAATTTAATTTGTATTAATTTTCATTTTTAAAGTTAGACCACGTGTATGTGAAGGTTGAATTTATTTATTTATTAGACTTTATTTGCATGCATGTTGTTGTGTATTTTCCAATTATCAAATTTCAAAAATAATTGATAAATTGTCTTCTTGTTCCAGGCATGAAAGGCAAGGACATGGGCGGCCTGGGCGGAGGCGGCTCCCCCAGCGACGTGTTCTGCTCCGTTCCTGGTCGGCTGAGCCTGCTGTCCAGCACCAGCAAGTACAAGGTCACCGTAGCCGAGGTCCAGCGGCGGTTGTCACCTCCCGAGTGCCTCAACGCCTCCCTCCTAGGCGGAGTTCTGAGAAGGTACTTAATAATTTGAATTTTTCTTACATCCCTAAACAAAACATCCCTAGTATTGATTGAAGAACCCAACTCCCAATACGGTTGAGAAGATTAACATGAAAGAGCCAGTTTTAGAAGAGAGTAAAAAGAAATTATTTAAAACTACATTTATTACTCTAATTGGACAATGCAAACAAAAATAAAAAAAATCAACAAGATTAACGATTATATTTCCATTTTAAAACAAGAAAAATTTGCCTGTTTCATAACATGGCGCCATTAAAATTCGCCTGTTTCATAACATGGCGCCATTAAAATTCGTCTGTTTCATAACATGGTACCATTGAAATTCGCCTGTTTCATAACATGGTACCATTAAAATTCGCCTGTTTCATAACATGGTACCATTAATATTCGCTTGTTTCATAACATGGTACCATTAAAATTCGCCTGTTTCATAATATGGTGCCATTAAAATTCGCCTGTTTCATAACATGGCGCCATTAAAATTCGCCTGTTTCATAACATGGTACCATTAAAATTCGCATGTTTCATAACATGGTACCATCAAAATTCGCATGTTTCATAACATGGTACCATCAAAATTCGCTTGTTTCATAACATGGTACCATTAAAATTCGCCTGTTTCATAACATGGCGCCATTAAAATTTGCCTGTTTCGTAACATGGCGCCATTAAAATTCGCCTGTTTCATAACATGGCGCCATTAAAAGGTCCATCAAATGTTATGAAAGAACCGAGTCTTATAACAAGGACTTTGATCGTTAATAAACGAAAAAATTGAAACTATCTTTATTTTGCACAATTGGAATATAATATAAAATATTCTATTATTACTATATAAGTTACCTCACGATAGCTTACATACCTTTAAGATAGATTACATTAGATTAGGTTATTTAATAAAATGTCACGGCAGCAGAATAATAGGCTAACTGTGTGCAGTTGTCTATGAATACATCTATCTCGTGTGCGATCAATAAATTTTTTTTTGTCAGAACGACGCGCGGAAAATTCTGCGTAGTGCGCGTGGCAACATTGCACGCCTGTTGTGCATTTCATATCGTGTCGGACATCAATTAGAAATCATTACATCGCGAAACATTTAAAAAATGCGAATAAATTGGCATGTTTCCATTAAAAAAAACGATAGCAGTCGGTGTGAAATTTAATCACACATTCCTCCGAGGGATCGCGTCTCGAATGTATTTATTAAGGCGTTAAACGCTGCCGTCATCTCCGGCGGGTCCATCCATCGAGCGCGGTGACGCGTCCCGTTAATTCCGAGAAGCGGCCGACAGATGGCGTTCAATATGCAAATAATATACAGTAGTTTGCATATCTGACGGCAGGCGCACATTGAGAAAACCATTTCAATTATCTCGGTCTCTTCTCCCCGTGTTATTTATTTGTTTTCATTCAGTTATCGCTTTGCAATTAGGTTCAATCTGAACCGAACGCAGTCTCGGATTTGTTGACGACCTATTCAAGTTCAACGGATTAATATAAAATGTATTGAATAAGATTAATATATAGTCATAGTCAGTAGAATTAGACGGTTCAAACGTGAATAGAAAGCAGAAAGAACAGTGGGCATAAGAATATTGAAGAACGGTCTTGTCCTCTACCTCACGTTGTTCGAAACACGGCACAAGAACTGTAGAAGTTTGGGTCAGAGCTACATGAATAGTTTAACAGAAATCGATTTTTTAAACGAAGACTTTGATTGAAATGCATACACATGCAGTCATATGCTAAATAGACAGCTAGACAGCAGACGCGGTCGCTTCATACGCGCTTTGGATGCTCCGTATCCCTTGTGTTCTAGAGTCAAAAGGCTTTGGAAGCACTGCCGCAAATAAATTCGTCCTGTCCTTTAGAGTCCAGTCATAACAAACACTTCAACAAGGCGCGCGCGCGGAGCGACTCGAAATACATATACATCCTCAACATTTATGAATCGTGTAAACACACAGACACCAGCAACAGTGGATCCCATCATTCGTTCCGTATCTACAAAGTTTGAAAGTATCCGACAAGGTCTTCGAATACTGTATACGCATTCGTTAACAGCGTCCAACTTACAAAAAATGACTTTAATGCTTTTGAGTATAATGCACAGAGTAAAAATTTGCTTGTGTGATGCATTTTTGACAATTTGACTCGAATACTTGAAGCTGAATTATTGAAACATTGTATATTCTTCGATCATCTATTTAATTCATCATTTAAATAAAAAATTAATAAATAAAATAACATGGATACTGTATCAACATATTCTAACGAAAATAGTGAATTGTGTAAGTGTAGTTATAATTGAAACATTAATATGTAAAACTTTTGTGTCTCTATCATTTGCGGAAAAAACATATTTTGGATCAGCATCCCTTCTACAAAAAGTCACCGACCGCCACTGCTATATACAGCTACCGTAAAGCACAAGAAGAAGATTATGTTTTTTGATGTGATGATGATCAAATATCAGGATAGTTATCTTATTGAGTACGATATGATGTAATCAGCTCATTCTCGACAGTTGGATGTCAACGCGTATTTATTCTTCTTTCGGGTACATAATTACTGACGACGACAGCTACGAACCATAAATCAGATACGACGAAAAGTTCTATGTACAAGACTTGACGAAATATGTAAGACGGCGAAGGTCAGGCTTGTACAGTCTCTGGTGCATAGTTTATTTTTATGTGGTGTTGAATCATGGATCCTGAAGGCAGATTGATGCATATTGCAAAATTAACATCAAGACTGTTTACGCGCCTTGTTACTTCGATTGGGACCACTAGGTTTCCTGGTTTATAATAATATACACTATGTGTGTGTGTGTGTGTGTATTGCCGCCCTTTTTTTGGAAAGCTAAGAAGACGCGTCATTCAATTACATCCCGTGCTTCGATCAGTCCATCGGTCCAAATAAACCACCAGTAAAAGAACAACATCTTACCAGAAAGACAGTAAAATTAAAGAGTTGAATGCAGTTCTGGTTATTATTCATCGGAAATCTGGAAACCAGCTATCGAAGGCATTTACATAACCAAAGAGCATATTCTCAATCGTTTACTTGAGATAAATCCTTCAATTATTTAGGTATCTTGCGAGAAAAGAAGACAGCTTGGAGAAGCTTGTCGTGGTGGACCAGGACAAAAATGAAGTAGAAGGGAAAGATCCCTCACTCGTTGGACTGACCATGTAAAAAAATCAACAGGCACTTTTCTGGTGACACCCCCAGGATCTGCAGGATGCCGAGAACAGTGAGAAGCATAGGCAACGGGGGCCGAGGTTGACTGACAACTTTTCATATTCATATAGAATAATAAGGTTCCATCTGACACTAATACTGTTTTGAGATAATGACGTCACAAGTTTTGATTGAATTTCAACATATATTCGTGTATATTTTGTTTTGAGTACTCAAATACGATCAGTTTTAAGGTCCTAACTTATTTTCAGTATTATCAATGACCACTGTGAGATGAGAGAAATTAAAAATAAATCAAAACATAATTAATTAAGCTTTTGTTATTTCAGCAGTATTTGAATATGTTCAAAAATACACAATTACTTGATTTTTACCTTTAAAGGTACTGTTATTAAATAAATATCAGATATCTCATAAATAGTAGAATTGGTGAACGTTATATATATAAAGAGATCACTTAAGCCAGCCATTATAGTAATTAACCCCCATATTTCTATATATTATTCCTTTAAAATATAATAAAAATAGCTTCGTCTCTGTGATATATCTGATATTTATTTAATTTTTCTTATTTCCTTTAATATCCGTTAAATAGAGTCGGTGTGTATGGAAGAAATAAAGAACCCATTTTGCGCAATAACTCAAATTATCCCAAAATGTCAGTTGGAACCTTGTTATTCTAAGGGGACGAGGGGGTGATTTCTATGTTTCCTGATCATGGTCGCACATGCCTGACAGCTTATTTTATTATAACGGATCTTTGCCTTTGCACGACGTACAGGCTCGTCTCATTCACCCTATAAAACATAATAGTGCCTGCGTAATCTTCAGAAGTCATCGAGGAACCAGTTCACAAAATGATCGTCCCGACATGCCACGGTTGAGACGTCGTGAAACCAGAATGCAGATGCCTGTAATTGACCGACTGCGTCATCTAAGCGGAGATGTGAATATATCTGCAGCATCCGTCAACGGATCGAATAATTGGAAGACGCGACAGTGGCGTCTCGGGGCCCGTGTAAGATGCGGTGCACCAGCTATCCGGTTCTAAATCAATCTGTGAATTTGAATAAATATTCAAATGAGTCGTTTAATAATTATTTGTTCAAATTTTTGTATTTATTTAATATATTTTAATAAATTATACATTACACGATTACTGATGTCAGCCTCGCGTGCCCTACGCAAATGCAAAGGCTGTGTTTTTATGTTATGTAAATATTTATAAACATGTACAATGAATACATAATATAAAACGTGTGTTAAACTTATTGTGAATAAGATTTTGAAAAGATTTCCGACTTGAAACAACCTCTGAGATACGAATTTGTCAACAGAAATAGAGAACGTCCGCGGAAGACTTGGCACGACCAGATAAACCAGATGGTCCTGTTACCATGAATGACGAGAGAATGGTAAGAAAGATATATGATGCAAGTGTTGATGGCACCAGAAATAGAGGACGTCCGCGGAAGACTCGGCACGACCAGGTAAACCAGATAATGGAGGATGATTCTGTTAGAAGCCTCAACAATCGGCGAACTTGTATGAGAAGATGTATGAATGTGAACGAGGCGAGAATTGTGTGTCAGGACAGAATAGTGTAGCACTCTGACCTGTCTGCTCACCCGTGATTATAATTACGATAGTCCCTGTGTATATACCATGTCTCAAAGATTCACCGTTTCGCCCCTCACGCGTCAAAAATCAAATATCATCGTCATCAAATATTAATTGAGTGATTTTGAATCTCACCAACAGCAATTAAAACGAAGTAAATGTTCGTAATTAATATTAATGTTTAGTGACTTATTTCTAATTTTTCAGAATGATTAGTCGTGATCTATGGTAGGTGTGCGCGTGTCGAATCTCTCTGTCAAATCGTCAAACGTCGTGTAGACTGATTTGAGTTTTTATCTCTTTCTGCTAACGTGTACACGGTATCGAGATATATATCAACTTAATCTAAGATTATCTCACCGTGTCTCTTTTCGTTGACATGGGCTTTAATCGAATGGATGCCACCAAAAAAAAACCATTTATATTTGTATATACGAGGGCAAGTCAAAAATTATCAAAATTTTTCGTTCTATAATTAATTTACTTACGCATACTGTGGAAGCCAAGCTCGTCGTAGATGATTTGATGGACAGAACCATGACTCATCGTCTTGTCGTCCGCGGTGAAGGTTGACGGGCGTTCTGCTCCCTCTTCGTGCGTCACACTCGTCCGACCACTTTTACATGATAAAGCGCTGTCCCCGTATTGGGATAATAGCCTACCATGAATTTCAGCCCCGTTCACAATCTCAAACTAGAGAAATCGAATCACTGCTCTTTTGTCCTTCCTTGGTGCAAACTACTAGCGGAGCGGCATGTTTACACTGTAATATCCAGAAGGTTAACGGCGCGATCGGGATCAAATTTGAGCAGTGTGACAACCTTGAAGGTGTGCAGATAATTTTTGACTCGCTCTTGTATAACTACATACCCCGTGGATAGACAGTTGAGAGATAGAGCCATCAAGTGGATTATCTTCTGCAAAATGGATAAATCAAATATTAAAGGTTCTCTTTAAATGCTGCTATCAACATGACTCAAGACCGGGAGGAATGAGCAATTATCATCATTAAAATTTGCCACAATTTCGCAATTTTTTAAATCGTTTAATCCCTCATTTTCCGGACCCGACCATAGCAATGCTCGCCGTCGGAGACCTTCGGCGTCAGAACAATTAAAACTGAAACTCGCCACTCAAACTCATCACTCCGATGGGTGAAATGAAATTTCGGCTTGCATCACTACACAGAATCCATTAACGAGAGATTGTAAAACGTATTCCGTATTTAAACGCACGTCAAAAGTGAAACCAAAGATGGCAGGCTGTATTTATAGAGGGATACGCCCAAATCCAGGCATAATTGAACACAGACGAACTTAAATAGTATCGCTACATTAACCCTTACCGTACCGCGATAGAATGTACAAGTGCGCAGTCATCTTGTCAACTCGTGTTACCGTAAGATATTGAACATATTATGATTATTATTATTATTATATTATGGTGGAATGAAGATGTTATGGTTCGGTTGAATAAAGAAGAGTACCTATTTTACTAACTAAGATTTCTGGAAGTCGGAATCCTGGAAGAATAAGAGAAAAATGGTTTAGCCAGTCTATTGTAGAGCTTTGCCGGGCCGCAGTTAACAAAGTGATAATAGCTCACGTCCGTTGAACGGATAGGTCACAAGAAAAATAAGAAAATATAATACATTTAATATAAATATTGAGCCTTAAAAGTGTAAAAAGGATTAATATAATAATACAATTCGAAGCATTCATCAAGTATTATTCAACACGACCTTCTTCAATATCTCTCTTCATTTAACCTTTCCTCTCCGATGATTTAAACTGTGTTGGCATTACCTCTAATTATGTGAATATATCTGTTAGGTATTCCTTCGTAATATATTGGAAAAAATAATTACAATATATGTGATGTCCTTGGTATTGTATGGTTTCGTGCGTACGTGCATGCGCGGTTACTAAGGGTGGCGCGCGACAGGGCGCGGTCTCATCATCGGCTCAATCGTTCGACCTATACTAGTGATATATCTTGTACTAAATTATATCGTATTCTAATAAAAGTATAATTGTTACAAAGCCTATTTCTTGGACCTTCGCATTACGGGGTGTACACTGAAGACGTACTTGGAAGGCAAGTACGTAACAATGTATGTATAAGTATTTACCATACGCAACAATAGAACATGTTTTCTCGAAGAACCTGACGTGAATTTGTCAATACGTATGCCGGATGCCGATCGTCACTTCAGTGGCAGAGCGTGCGCTGTCCGAGTTGGACGTGTCTTATGCGTCTTTATGCTGTCATTCGTGATGATCATTATTTATTCTTATTTTTAGCACATTTACACAATAATTATATACATATATATATCAACTAATATTTTAATGATGAATATAAGTAGTAAATGTAAAATTTTCATATTTATCCGAAAAATCGCAAAAGTTTACACTGAATTTACAGCACCGGAACGCGCGTTTTTATTTTAGCGTCGTAAGGGGAAGGTTAAGTAATAATTTAGAAACTTCGGGATTGAGATATCGCCAGTGTGTCTAGAGAAATGTTTGTTAAACTATTGTGAGGTTGAGCGATTGTGAACATGTGCAATGTAAGGATGATGTAGAAGTATACGTGTATAAGTAGGATTTGGCATAAAACTGCTTAATGCATGAGTGGTGGATGTCCCAATATTCATCCATCACTCACGTGCCCGATTAATAATCGCATTATATATGTTGCCAGACCAGGTTAAAAACAAAATATTACTTACGGTCAACGCTTGGTTTATTGTCACGCGCAGTTTACAAGTGCGTGGTGGTTAATCCGCACAATAAAATTACTACACGCAAATAGTTTACAGAGGCGTTTGATTTCACGCACCGGTATCTGCAGGGTGCGTTCAGTAACGCCGGGCGGCGATGATAATAGTGAAGGCGATAGACATTTTCACTGTAAAATTATTGTGTTATCTCTATCGCTAGTTAAAATATGAATTTTATATCGCATTGACTGGGGAAGGGTTAACTATCTATACATAAACTTTATGCTTGCATATATTAAAAACATATTAGAAAGCAATATTTAATATGGCGTATACACACAAAGGTACTGGGAATTCGATTATTATACTTCAATACTAAATAAAAGACCTTGACCAAAATTTACAAATACAGTTTGAGTAAAAACAAACCATACAACAAATATTTTTTTTTCGATTGTTTCCTGATGTGATCGTGAGAGATTCGGTTGGTAAATATATATGGCCACATTGTTCTTGGTGTCACGACTACAGTGCTGACGATGGCCCCCGAAATGTGGCTGAGACAAAAAAAAGGCAGAATAACCCAGAAGAAACTATAATCATAGATTGATTGATACAAATCACGGACATTATTCGATTGTTAGTTTCATTATAGGAACTGAAATCGTCCAGCGGGTGACCTAAATCAAAAATCGTAAATTCAATTGTTCGACTAATAGGATTCCCGTGAATGCCTTCGACAGCTTTTTGTTCCCGGGTATCTTACTGATAATAGATCACGTATGCAGAATGAAAAATCACCACTAACCTGGATTTATACTAGCTATTTCTCCGCCTTCGTGGATTGGTCTGACGTATTGTTCTTCTTGTGACCCGATCTCCGAGTGCTATAATAAATGACGCACTTACTGTGTTACTTATCAGAAAATGTTTATCTGGCGAGGTGTCAACCCCAATTGCGGTCCAACTGTCGTTTGACAGCGATCCTCCGGTCACACTACATAAATTAATCATGCCAACAATAATAAAAATTAGGTGTGCCAGTCGATGGAATAAGAAAGTGCGTAAGGTAGAAAATTTTTACTTAAAGGAACAGTCTAGAAAATGAGATTATCCTTTGTACAACTTTGGGCCGAATGAAACCTTTAAGAGTGCTACAGCTGTGGATGTATGCGTTGCATCAGTCAGCTGTGAAGGCGACACAGTATCGAGACTTATAGAGGTACATTACGAGCAATATATTATCTAATTGAAACTATTTTAAGTCAGTACTGTTACAAAGAAGGAAAGAAGTTTCTATAATGTAATGATGTATTCGCTTTACAGTACTCTTGATAAATTAAGCATATACAACATATTACTAAAATTATACGCTCTTGCCCATATAATATAGTGTGCTAATTTACTAAGGTTGGTATCCGTGTTGTTTCGTTCATCAAAACGACGAAAAAATAAAACAGAAAGTGGGCGTGCCACGAACATTTTTACATGTCAAAAATTTGCATATAATCAGGCGCGAGGAATGAGTCGAGAATATTCTAAATAATTTAAAAATGCAATATATTTTCAAAATGAATGTGCTTAAATTCATAACTAATTAAATAACACATCGTCGTGCCGTTCTCGGTAGGCAAACAAAATAGAACGCCATACTCTATTGTCCTAGCTTACCACTCGTCAGTGTGATGATTTATTCAGAATATATTTACCATTTAAAATACTTATGATTAGTGCACGTATTTTAAAATAGTTAATATAAAACTAAAATTAAATTCGTTTAATATTTCCGAACTGGGAATTTAATTTCGCGTTTCTTTGGGCTTCGTCTTTTGTACGTACATGTGCTTCCTTATTCCTTCAATATCTGATTATCACAGATATCCGGAAAGCCTCTAAAAAAATACTAAGTTTAACCCTTGCCAAACCATGCATTAACACAGGTCTACCATCATAATTAAACATGTAATATTTCGGTAAATACATGCAACATAAAATTCATATTTTAGATAATCCCAAAGAAAATATCAGCGCTTAGGAATGACTAGTGAAAAACCAATTATGAAAAGGGAATCGTACAAAAACAATATTTTTTTCCATTCAATCCGTTGTAATACTAACACGTTGGTAAAAATACTATTTGCGATATTAAAGACAGAAATCACACACTATTTTTACAGTGAAAAGAACAATAAACATACAAATATAATTGTTTCTTTCTCACTAATTAAACAATGAGAGATAAGAAGGAAGAACACATTATACAAGACTAAATGAATGCTCTAAATAATGTTATTAATCATTTTTTCAAAATTAAATGCTCAATATTACGAATAAATTTGTGCCATTTAAGCTAATAAAACCATTTTTTCTAACTGTTATTTTCGGTAACACGAGTTGACAGCATGGCTGCATTCGGATATTTTATATCATGGTACGGTAAAGGTTAAAGTAAACACTTTTTTGTTTTCAAGTTTCAATTTCAGAACGCAGTTCTGTGTTATTTTTAGCACAAATGTATTTATCAAAAGAATATTTTTAAGCTAAATATTTTTTCGATAAATTAACTTTTTCAGTATATCTTAAAAGTTGATTAATTTGACTTATATTAATATATACTGACTTCGCTATCAAAAAATATGACAGTATACTGGTAAATAGTTAAATCAGAATTATTGTAGTAAACATATATATATATATATTTTTAATATGATACAATACATAAATGTATTTATATACAGGGTGGCCCAATACAAGTGAAAACATTTCGTAAAATGTGTTATAATTACAACAAAATTTGTTTAATTATATCAACAATAGCTTAAATGATTTACTAATTTACTTACTTAACTATTTACCTATATTAAGTTTTACTTCGACATTTTCTGGTCACCATCTTTGATTATTAATTTTACCATTGTTTATATTTGATTTTTTCAAATTGTTGTCCAGAATGACAAAAATCACCGCAGAAGATCTTATTCTGATCAAAAATTTGCGAATTAAAAATCGTCGGGGTGATAGAAAAATGATTGAAGAGTTTCAAAACGAAGCCTGAAGTATAGCTAGACGTTACAGCAGGACAGAGCTCCATCTCACACAGCCAGAAATACGATCAATTTCTTCGTCGTGAGAATGTTAATTTCATCTCACCAGGCATGCGGCCACCGAACAGCTCAGATTTAAACCCAGCAGATGATGCAATATGAGGTATTTTGATGATTTCTGATTAACTAAATATTGTGCAAAAAAATACATTAAGAATTATAATTAATTATATTATGTTTTGAAATAACTCGTGTGTTACGAGATGTTCTCACTTTTTTTGGGACACCCTGTATGTTCTAATATAAACAAGATCAAAATGTTCCTTTTTACTAGAACTTATCTTGCACATATTTGCTTAGTTTCATTTTGAATCTACGTAGTTTCTCCTCCTTTCTGATGTCTTCTGGCATTTCATTATAAATCTTCATCGCACTGTACATCATCGATTTCTGAGATTTGGCCTTCTTCCTGAATGGCAGTCTCAGTCTATCTTTTCCTCTTGTACGATGTTCGCGCTCGTGTCGATTTGTATCCATTTTTCTAACAAATTCTACCGATAGTTTCTTAGTGAGTATTTCATAAATAAATACCTTAACATTGCAATGTATTTTCTGCTTAAAGTTTATCATGTTCAGATCTTTAAGCATTGCACTGATTATATGTGTGTATATGTTCTGGAGGTCAATCACAGAAGCTTACCTTGTACATTTTAAATAACACTTCTTCTCCTTCAACATTCAACTTATGCAGGCATTTTCTTTCACATTCCTTGCAGTTTTCCTCATTGTCTACTGCCACTATTTATTCTTAATGCAGTTTTAACAATGCGTTCGTCTGGTTTCCTCATTACGTCGATCGATGCAATTATAAAACATCTTATGATGCACTCATTCCGCACTCCACCCAGTCTTGTCACTTCTCCACTCCATCTTATGGCGCTTGTCTACGGATGATATTTTCGACTCGAGACAGTCTCTGATTTGCTCCAATGAGATTCATTGGATACAAATTGGCAGGCCTTAAAGCATGGAACTCTTTGCTCCCCACCATAATGAATACTGCATCAGAGACTTTATTCAGAAAGTGACTGAAAAAAATCATATCCATTAGTCGAAATATATATTATTAAGGAGAACACATTCTTATTGTGAAGTTGTAATTATTCAGAACTGTCTGTGATGTTATTAATACAAATTAAATGTTTTAATTAGAATGATATACATACGAAATAAATTTCATCGATAAATATTGTTGTTGCACTACTCATTAATAGATCTCTTTTTTCCAATCAATTAATTTGAAAAATTGTAACATATAGGTTCAAAAATTTGCCGTCAAAAATACTGGCGCTGTAGCATAGTTGGTAATGCACCTTCCCCGGATTGAAAAAAGAGATCCGGGTTCGAAAAAATTGATTTTATATGTATATCTTTGTAATTAATACATTTAATTATTAATTTTTGTAAATATTTTCACACTAACTTATGCTATGAAAATAGGACTAATTTGATGGCCTCCTGGAACTAGGCGAGTATCGTAACCACTAGACCACAAGCACGTTCATTTTACACACGAACATAATGTAAGACTAAACAGTTTGTGTGTAAATTGTAACCATTGAGATGAATTTTTTCACAAAACTGGCGCTATACAAACTGTCAAACATCAACTGTCATAATCGTTCATCAGTTGAGTGATTTTGAATCTCCCGAGCAGCACTTAAAACTGAATAAATGTTTGAAATTAAAAACATTATATTAATGACGTACGTATTTTCAAAATAGATAGTTTTACTAATGGTTTTAGATGACATGTCTCTTTCCACTAATATCGTGCTAATCACCAGATCAATATCTCGACACGTGTATATGTTACGTTATTGAGATGTATCTCAACTAAATCTAAGAGATCATTCCGCGTCACCGTGCACACTAAATAAACATCCAATATCATTAACATACGCAATCAGGTGTGAAATAGTTCCATCCTACACAAAACGCCCGCAGGAAATAAAACTAACGACAGTTGGCAACACCGACGTAAACGATTCGTTTTGTACCAACGACAGAACACACATCACTATGTGATTGATATCCACCTATCTATCGATAAATTGAATCTTGATATGTTCGGCTTAATGGTATTTATATTTACTAATCATTGACGAGTATTAATATCTAGCGGTGCAGCGATTACAGGCCGCCGATTGGCAGGCTTCCATCATGTTTGCGCGCGGTACCCCGAGGCGTCCATCTTTGGCCGTACGTCAGATTTCCCGGTGTTGCCAACCCGGCGGCTCGTCCGAGGAGAAAACGGAGCGGCCGGTCGCCGAACGGGTTCTAAATTCAAATTCGAATCGAACTTCCTGCACAGCTTTTGTTTCATTCCTTATCGGACAAGTCGCTGTTTATGCCGGCAATAAAACCGCCCGTTTCATACCAGTTTATTGCTCAAATCAAATTGACTCGTTTTAATGGCCATTTTATAAAATTACTTTATGAAAATCATATTCATGTTGTTAAAGTCTTCTTCCTTTGCGGTTTCGTAACTTTTACGCGTCTATTCTGCATTCTTATGACTTTAAATGAATTCTGTGTTACTGAAATGAATATTTTATTCATATTAAAAATATCCTGTTCTGCTATATCGAATAATTACAACTTCACAATAAGAATGTCTGGCGTCTGCTATCAGATTACTCAAAGGTATTTGAGATTCCGTAAAGATAAGGTAGATGGCTCTTTCAAATAATGGAACAATTAAATGTATTAATATCAAAAAGGTTCGAAATTTTGTCGCTAAAAATATCGTCGCTGTAGCATAGTTGGATAGTGCACCTTCCCCGGTTTGGAAAGAGATCCAGGTGGCGCAACAACAATATTTTTCGATAAAATTGATTTTTTTATGTATATCTTTCTAATTAATATATTTAAAATATTACAGACCGTCTGTTCTGAATAATTACAACTTCACAATAAGAATGTGTTCTCCTAACAATAAAGTTGTATAAATGTGTCCAAAATGTAATAAAAATGAATTGATAATAGAAATAAGGTAGATGGCTCTTTCAAATAATGTAACAATTAAATGTATTAATATCAAAAAGGTTCGAAATTTTCTCGCCAAAAATATCGTCGCTGTAGCATAGTTGGATAATGCACCTTCCCTGGTTTGGAAAGAGATACCGGTGGCGCAACAACAATATTTTTAGATATAATTGATTTTATATGTATACCTTTCTAATTAATATGTTTAATTCACATTCAAAATATTTTATTTTAAAATATTTACTGCAACTTTAAGAGTATTTTCAACTAACGATTAATAGTTTTACCATCAGATATCGGCGAGTAAAATTAATTTACTACTGTATGTACTTTTGAAAAGTAAATATTTTTTACCAACGATCGAACAACCCATTATCGCAAAATTTACCACTGACCTAAGTATTGTAAATCCATAATCGGCCAATCATCAGCTTGTGTCCCACCACCGCTGGATGCAGGCCTCCCCCGAGGACCGCCAATTGTATATTCAGCCATCATTATTGATCTATTGCCTGTCGTGTTAACGCTTTAACAAATATTTCTAATCGGTGTTCCGATTAGAAATATTTTTCCAAAATTTCGTATGCATTACATAAAAATAATTTTTATTACACACGATAAAATCAAAATCATATATCAAAGAAAATGTTCCATTACATCGTACGAAATCGATTTGAATTTTAAATTAAATCACTGAATTTAAATACTTGTATAAGACATAAACACAAATTATTGGTATATCTGTATCATAAATATCTGTTATACATTTATATAATTGCTTTTAAATAATTTCTTATAAATACATACATATATATATACACATCGGTAACCATACAATCATTGAATAATATTAATTCTATAATATTATCTTAATATTGCATTCATCAGTTATAGAACGTATCGACATTCGATCATTAGAAAAAGCGGTCACGCTCCAACAATGGACCACGGGCTGCGAAACGAACGATCATCTCAATTGTTCAAGGAAGTCCGCACTAAAGAAAGGCTCTCCACAATATACTATACTAAAATAATTCTTTCATACTTTGAGGACGTTGCTAGAAGAGATGGAAAAATTACTGATCAAAGGGAATGTACAAATGTCATACACGCACACAACCGGTCGCCTGACACACACACACATATTAACCTTTTAACTGCCAACTCTTTAAAATTACAATTATCAAGTTTGCAAGGTTCGAAAGTGCGTGTTGACACGCTTATAGCTTGGCGTAACGTACAAAGTTTGGCGTATTAACGCGCTCGTGACATTTAAAATGTTTCGACACAAATACAGTACACTCCGCGATACCAGATAAACACGAGGATTTTTGTGTGATAAGCAATGGAGTCCTAGTACCGACACTGATGTATAGAAGTGAGGCCTAGAGCTGGTAGAAAAGAAAGGAAAGTAGACTGAATGCAGTGGAAGTGAGATCACTTAGGCGTATATGTGGCAGATCCATATAAATAAGGAAAGAATGTAAAGCTGTAAAGCAAGTGCTGATGGCACAAGAAGTACAGGACGTCCGCGGAGGGCTTGGCACGACCAGGTAAAACAGATACTGAAAGATGGTTCCCTCAACAATCGGCGAGCTTGTATGAGAAGATGTTTGAATGTGAATGAAGTGAGAATTGTGTGTCAGGACAGGAGAGTGTGGCGCTGTATTCTCTCTGCCAACCCCCGCGGCTATTTATGACAGAGTAAAGAATAAAGAAATAAGGAAAGAATGTAAAGTTGATGTTAGTATAATGAGTAAGATTAAGAAAGGATCACTCAGGTGGTTTGGTCATATGAGGAGAGAATGGTAAGAAAGATATTTGACGCAAGTGTTGATGGCCCCTGAAATAAGGAACGTCCGCGGAAGACTTGGCGCGACCAGGTAAACCAGATAATGGAGGATGGTGAGCTCGAATGAGAGGTGTATGAATGTGGATGAGGCGAGAATTGTGTGTCAGGACAGAGGGGTGTGACACTCTATTCTCTCTGCCTATCCACGCGAGGAAATAGCGTGATGGTAACTTAATTAGTTAATACACTCACATCATATGCATTATAAATCTTCAATAGTTCTGATCTAGAGTCAAAATGCATCGATGTACACTTACACAAACATAATCTATCGTATATCGCCCTCTGCAATACTAGCACGTTACACAAAACTTCTAGAGCCGTAAATGCACCCAGTACTGACTATATTAATCCGCCCAGCAACCGTGGAGAAGGCCGTCACTCTTCTCACCGCCGCCTTCCCAACAAAAACTATTATGAAGGAAACACCAAAGGGTCCCACCCTATTTTGCAATCGTTTTAAGGGTTGTTTACACTCAACAAAGCATCGCGTCCAATATTTAACAAAATCTTCAAAGCTTTTTTAGAATATATTTTACAATTGAAACAATTACTAGAAGAACCTGGTGGATTTCCTTCATAGTTAACTTTTTTCCTTTATTTTATTATAATGCCACAATTATTACATTTTTTAATACATTCAGTCATTAACTATTAGGGGTTGGGTCCGGTATCATCGTACCAGAGCCATACCTCTACAATAAGTATCGATTTGAGAAGCTATAGAAGTCATGCACCCCCCAAAAGGGGAGAGTAGACGTCACATTTATGTGTTTAAGTCACGTCCGGCAGAAATACACCCCATCCAGATCGCAAGAGTGTGCGAGAGATAGCCAATAACTTTTATCGTACAGTTTAACTCTTACATACATACATGTAAACTGTGACTAAGTGAATAAACTAAGTGTCAACTGCAAATAGTTTTCGTTTTCATAACCTGCTATGGCAACATACACAAAACATCCCGCGACTATCAAACTGACACGAGAGTGGTGTGCGAATATTAATTGGAGCATCGACCACTCTTACTGTAAGTATTGTACATCTTATCACAACGTAAATAAATTCGTCAACTAGTCTAGTCGACCATTATTATTTCAAAATGGCGTCTGTTCAAAAAATCTTTAAATGATCATAACTCCGCTAATATTGATCCTAGAGAAATAAGAATTGGACCAGGAATGAGGGGAAGACCAAGACGTAGATAGGTTTAAATATTTACCTGAGATATTAGTTGAATAAATTGTAAATCTGCCAACAACCAATGTTGAGAATAGCTCCACAAAATAACGGATATAACACAATCGACGCCGCATTGGAATCATTATTCAATTTTAATGACGTCATTTCAAATTCAAGACATCACAAGTGCGTCGTAAAAATGCAAAATGCTTAATAAAGATAATAAAACATCTTAATTGTTTATCTTTATATCGGAACATTAAATAGTTATGGAACATGTCGACCATTAAATCATATTCATTTTCCGGATCGGTTTTAAATTAGACTGTACGATTTGTATCGAATATAAATAAAAACTTTAGTACTATCGCATTTTTCAACACCGTATTCATGTGTCAATTTCGTTTGAAATACATTTTGTATTCACATTATTGTGTAGGAAATATCAGATATCTCGTAGAGACGAAGCTATGTCCTTCAGCTGGCTTATGTGATCATTTTATATAAATATAACGTTCACCATTCTCACCCCATCAATCTCCGTATCTATTAATTTTTTTGAAAGTTGTATATATGTTAATATGTCAACTCGCTTCGAGTTCATGTCTATATATTTAATAATCTGTATTAATTGCAGCCTAGTGGCTACCTATCTCAGAACAGGTACTCTATATATACCTAGCGATGTAGGAAGTGGCCGACAGGCTTGCATATAAGTAAAATATAATATTTTATACGTACCTATTAAATAAAATATGAAGGAAGACAGAATTTAAAATGATATGCGAAAGGGAAAGACAGAATACATATACAAATAGACGAAATATTGAGGTGGGAGGGTATTCTCTCCTCCCGTTTATTTGTATATGTATTCTGTCTCTCTCTTTCACATGTAATTTTATATTCTACCTCCCTCTTTATGTATATATAAGTACACTCTTTTTGTATTTATGATTAGTTTTAAATACATTTTGATGAAGCTTGAAATAAGCGAAACAGGTTGACGTATAGTAAATTTCGTCGTTTCATACAAAGTGATTGTTATTTTTATTATTATTTAATTAGTATTTAAAACATCACAGAACTATCGTTTGAATAATTACAACTTCACATTAAGAATGTGTTCTCCTTAATAATAATAGTATTTGTTTTCCTGAAATCTATCCCACGGGTTTTGCGGCGCCACGCCGATGATTACACCTTTAAATTACTGACACGTGTCTTATCATTTCAATTATACAGCGCCACTGCTGCGACCTTGCAATTCTGTGCGATACAGTTACTTTTATACGAAAATTGTAAAATATATGTACGTACATTGAAGCCTTCAATTATTTAATTAACCGACATCGTCATGTTCTTGTCTCTACACAATTCGCTAGAGACAACCGGAGATATTTTAGAAAAATATTTTGCCCATCGTGGGCAGGAACCTGTACCGCTCTTAGTCCAGCTGGTCAGACCGTACACTTTTATTGTGACGGTAAAATTAAGCCATAAAACGTTTATAAAAATGTTTTTGATCAAACAACGTACCGTACTCAGATTGAATTTCATTTTATTACGCGCGAGCAACCTACACAGTGACCGCAAAATCCTTCACCAAAAAAATAATGTCATACTACCCCTAAATAGATTTTTTTTTTGTTCTAAAACTATTCTAGTCTTTCTGGAGGAGATCCGAACCTTGGTCCCACGGTGATACGTAATCTACCTAGGACCGTAGTCATTTTTTTGATGCTCTATGGCAACATATACAAAATATACAATATAATAGCATAGACTAAGTGAAAAAATACATATTATTAAGGAAAACGCATTCTTATTGTTAAGTTGTAATTATTCAATTATTGTAATTTGAAAAATGTAACATATAGGTTCGAAAATTTGTCAAGAAAAATGCTGGCGTTATAGCACAAAGGTAGTACACTTCCCCGGATTGGAAATAGAGATCCAGGTTCGAATCCCGGTGACGCAAAAACAATATTTTTCGACAAAATTAATTTTATATGTATATATTTATAATTAATACATTAATTTAGCATTAATTTAGTATTTAAAATATACATAATTCAAGAAAGTCCCATCTTATCATTGAATAGTTATGAGAGTTGTTTACTGTCAATAATTTACAGAATCTTTAAATAATAGTAATAATAATATTGGATAATTTTTATAGCTCCATTTCCATAAAAAAATAATCTCAAAGACTCTTAACACATCAACTGTTTATAGTCCTACATTATCTTAAAATTAAAAATTGTTATTTGAACTTTTAGAAATGATTGTTTTTTTTAAATATGTTTTTACTATGTTCTTAAATAAAGTCTCTGATGGACTGTTCCTTCCAAGCTTTTGGACCTGCCTGTTCACTAAACTGGCAACGGCTGATCGGTTCTGCAACACTTCCTGCGGCTGTACTGAAAGTTTGACGTCAACTATTTAATTTGTCTGTGATGCAAAGCTATTGAAGATACAAAGGCACCATGTCATGTGTCGCTCCGTATATAGAAAACCAAAGTTTAAATTCAACTCTTTTAAGGGACCGGAGTCAATTTATAATGTAAAAGGGATGTTATATGAGAGAATTTAGAAACTCCATATATTATCAGTGCTGCTGCATTTAGAATCAATTGTAATCTATCTACAATAAATATTCTTACAATAGTCCACACGTGACACCACAAATGCATTTATAGCATTTAACTGCCTCAGAAGGAAGATATTTCCGAATACTTTAATCTGTTTCAATTGATAAAAGCGGTCTTTTTGTGGCGTTTGCGGCTTGGCTTTCCTTCAGTTTCCTTTTGTATTTATTATACGGCATAGTTAGCAAGCACATCTTTATTACAATTGGTAATTAACTGATATAGGTTGGCTCCGATATTATCGTACCAAACGTGACGTGAGATTCGTTTCAATATTGATTCCAGACAGAAGCCATGCAAGTCGTGCACCCCAAAAGGGCAAGATGAACGTCACATTTACGTATTTAAGACGCAGAACTCGGTATTTTTATCGTACTTTAATTATCCTATAATTTTATTTTTACATTGTGAAGAAATGTTGTTTATCAATTTTTTGTAGCAGCTAACTCTATTTTTCTAAAAGGTTCAGGAGCAACAAAAGGCTGTATAATTTTTAATTAAACGGATTTCGAAAATTCCAAAATAGTATTTGGTAGATTGTTTATGCAGAAATAGGGTGGCTGAGAAATTTTATTGATATTTTGATTTGTCTCGTACTTATAGGGAATATTTGTAGTTAGCTGAATTTCTTTACCAAGATTGTAAAATATTACTGGGAGTTAGCTGATTTGCAACCGTCTGTTTCTGGTCTTAAATTTTTTTGCAAGAAACAATCTAAGGTTGTCAAAACACGTGTTTTAAAATTGATGGGAATTTTAAAGAGGATTTTTTAATTGCATGAGTTGAGTTAGCTGTTTTGCAGATTAGGATATCGAGTAGTCTTCGAGTGGAGGAATATAACGGAGGTCAACGTACAGACACAATATTATTACAGACACATTTTCCTTAAGACAGCAACTTTACGGGCAACCTGTACGACGGCGTGTACCGTTACATATATTATATTGTGTAACATTATTTACAGATAGCATTTCCACACGTGTTCTATAAATCTTTTGAAAGCGGTAAAAATACTGTGAAAGTATTATTTAAAACACATTTTGTGCAGACAGATGTTTATTTAAACATTTTTAATGAAAAATTCTTACCCGATCGACGGAATGAGACGATCCATGAAGAAAATTGCTTTTATTGACGTCAATAGCGCCTGCGTTCATACGCATATAATGATAACATCCACGTGTCGTAAAAGCAGTTGACAAAATAGGCTTTTTATATTAAGCATCAGGTACCTACTCCGGATGCCCGACTGAAGAGTTGATGGTGCCTATATCAGCCGTAAATTTATCTTCTGGTGTAATTAAACTTCCTCGTAATACAATCTTTTATTCTGATAGATTTTAATGTAGTTATATTTCTTCATAAATATGTTATTAATATCATTATTATTTTTATCGCCTAGAACAGCAATGGCGAACCTTTTGGGCTTGGCGTGTCAAAAATGTAACTTAACTTTGCTGGCCTTTCCCCCCCCCCCCCCATTGTTTTTTTTCACATAGTGAGGCTCAAAAGAGATACACGTGTAATATGTACGTAGTGATAAATTCGAACGTTGACGTCTGGCGGCGGAACGCGTGTTCTTTGATAACTATGATATTAGTGAACGCTGGCGTGTCGATCAAAACGTCAAAGGCTCGCCATCACTGGTCTAGAAGCTTATAAAGTCTTCAATTTCCGTATATGTATCATCTTGGATACTTAGATACTGGAGAAGGATGAAAATAATAAGCTGAATTCAGATCTCATTCAAATCTCAGATTCTCATCTAATATATTATTTCTCCATAGATAAGAGACTGTGTAAATTATAATTTTTCTATTAAATCTTTTTCAGGGCCAAGAGTAAAAATGGCGGCCGGTTGCTGAGAGAAAAGCTGGAGAAGATCGGCCTGAACCTTCCAGCGGGACGGAGGAAAGCTGCCAACGTCACGCTGCTCACGTCCCTAGTGGAAGGTAAATTGACTCGACAGAAATAATTCAAAAAATTACCAAAACAACCAATCGTCTGCCGGTTTTTAGTTTCGACATCCATGTTTGATGTGACTTTTCGGTTTGAACAGCATACTCTCTCTCACTCACTCTCTAATAATAATGGTCGCTCGTCTTTTCAGAAGCAACCAAAGTCAAAGCACTGTTTTCGGTCATAATCTGGAGACCTCGAATAATATTTATTTATGAAGTTAATCAACCTGGTCTTGTTTTAAATATTACAAGTAGAACCTAAAAAAACAATTAAATACCACTAATTATTTTTTAGTAATGAAATTATCTTTTAAGTGTATTAATTTCATTACTAAAAAATAATTAGTGGTATTTAATTGTTTTTTTAGGTTCTACTTGTAATATTTAAAACAAGACTAGGTTGATTAACTTCATAAATAAATATTATTCGAGGTCTCCAGATACACTTAAAAGATAATTTTATTTTATTTCAACAATATACATAATTCTATTTATTCGACCACCGCAGTTTCGGCTGCATATTAACTATTATCGATTAAAATCTTCCCAAGGTTTGTATTTAGTCGCTCGGAATAAAACTGTAGATTTGTATAAATAACAAACAAACCAACAGACACTCTTCTTTATTTATATATGTAGCGACCGGAATTCAAATCCACCGCCATCTCAGTCGGCATCGATGCTAGCGACAGCGTTGCCGGCTGCTGCTACAAGCCTGGCTCGAAATTCACGGCCCGGGAGCGCCGAGCGAGACCGCCAAATAGCTTCACATGATTTTATTTCGTAATATACACGCACCTTCTACATCATTCATTCATTCATTTCATTATATGTCTTTCTTGTTTTTATCATACTGTCACAATAAACCTCAAAACGCCAATCATTTATATTTCATTTAACCACCGTCCTAACCCCCAAATATATATACATTCTCAAACGCTTCGAAGATTCTGTTAATTATTAATTACACGCATTGCTTTGTTGAGTGGAATCGAAACGGGAGTGCACAACTCTCATAACGATTCCGGGATGATGTGGGATTTTTTGGAATTACCTTTAATCCTACTGTAAACGAAAAATTATGAAATATGTACTTTTTAATATTCAAATATAATTAAATTTTTTAAAATGACTACATGTCTATCAAACATTTTACAAGGCGTATAAAATATATTTCGGTTAAATGATAAAAAAATGGCAAAATTTTAATTTTTTTTTTACGATAGACAAACAAATTAAAACATCATTTAAATTGCTTCCAGCTGAGGCGGTGCACCTGGCGCGCGACTTCGGCTACGTGTGCGAGACCGAGTTCCCCGCGCGGCAGGTGGCGGAGCACCTTTGCCGCCAGCACGCCTCGGCCGAGCCGCACGGCGCGCCCCGCCGGCGCGAGCTGCTGCTGGCCGCGCGCATGGTCACCAAGGAGCTCATGGACCTGCTCAACCAGGACCGCAGCCCGCTGTGCAACACGCGGCCGCCGCACCTGCTGGACCCGGCCGTGCAGCGCCACCTCACCCACTTCAGCCTCATATCGCACGGCTTCGGCGGCCCGGCCATCGTGGCGGCCCTGACCGCCATTCAGGTAACTAACCAGCTATCTAACACTAGCACTACTCAGTTCTTTCAGTGGCTCTGGCAGTCTTTTAGGTAACGCTAACATGGCTCCCATCCCGACGATTTCTGATCCTAACCCAAATCACTTCATTACCCAGTTCTTTTGATTATCATTCAGGTGACCGACTGCCAAACACTAACATCCCAACCCAAAACACTGCATAACCCAGTTAATTTCTGACTAAGGTTTTATGGATACAATTTACACATTTTCTTGTTGTATTTCTAATACAATTCTCAAGGTAATAATTGGTCGTCCCTTTAGATATCCATCAGACCTTATATTTAAAGAGTACAATGTCCTTGATATAAGACAAATCTTTATGTTGAGACTCGTTCAATACTTCCATACTAACAACAACTCTCCCCAAGCAATAAACCATGGACACAACACTAGACAAACAACAAACATCTACACACCAGTTCCAAGAGCAACAACGACATTTTATCAAAGATTTTACATGTTCCTAGCTCCGAAACTACACAATACACTCAGTACCAACTGGAAATCGTACAATTACTATAAGATTACACAAATATGGACCCAATATATGATTCAATCAGGTAGAGATGAATCAGAAGCATGGATATCCAACAATTTACTATAATGTATACAATTCTTTTACTAATAACTCACTAGTCCTACAACACTCCCACTCCACATATTTTTATTATATTTTTATTTTATTCTTACTTTTTTATTCATATTTGATTTATTTTTTTATTCCAAATAACACCACAACAGCACGAAAAAAAAAAAAAAAAAACTGGCTACTTTAACACAGACTTTAGTCTAGCAAAGTAGCCAGGACAACGCTGTATATATCAGAGGTGAAGTCTACTCTATCCCACACATTAAACTATGTATTATGTATGTTTATTATGTATCCACCTCTGTAACTACAAAAATATGGATGTCAAAATATATATAAATAAATAAATGGAACATGTACACCCATCCTGAAAGTCGCATAGGGAGTTGAGCGCATTCTGACCTTTACCAACAAGGCTCCGAGATCTCATCACATCATCTCGAACAGGCAAAATGACAAAAAAAACACAAATCTGACAATTTAACAATATAACAGGCTGACAGCAAATAGGAAACACCATTATAACTATTAAATAGTCCTAAATATTCCTATCTAACCATTGACATTAAGATTAAACACAAACCTCAGCTACTCTATCCTCTATCTGAAGGTGTTAATTATTATAATGAGATTTCATCCCTTAACTTGGATATATTTTTCATGACATGGGCTAGGGGCGGTTGGATTATCAGTGGTGAATTTTTACTATAGTAAATATACAGGGCTAAACTAAAGTCACTTTACAACAATTTTGAAAGTACTTTAATGATAGCAACACTTAATAATATCAATAGGAACTTCTATCAAAATTACTTTTCATCTATTCAACAAACTTCTTTACATCTAATTCAAAAAAGTATGTATTCTCTGAACTGCACGATATTTGATATTCATAATACAAAAAAATATCACAATCTTTATTAAACAAATAATAGATAAATCTCATGGAGACGAAGCTAAGTATGAGTAATTACAGAGCTTACGAGGGCTGTCTTCGGCTGGTTTAAGTGATCACTTTATATAAATATAACGTTCACCATTCTTATCCATCAATCTCCATATCTATCAAATTTTTGAAAGTTTTATATATGTTAATATGATAATAAATATAAAAAATAGCTTCGTCTCTATGAGATATCTATTATTTGTTTAATAACAGTGCACTTGTAGGTGAAAATCCAGTAATTGTGTGTTCAAATTCAAATATTTCCATCTTTATTATTTCAGAATTTCCTCAACGAGTCTCTGAAACACATGGACAAGCTGTATCCCGGCAGCGGGATGGTTTCATCATCGTTAGACAAGGGCAAAATGGATCAGGATATCAAAAAGTAACGGAGCGCCTGGGAACCTACCCAAAACTCAGGCAAAGCTCCCTCGCTCTGGCAACACCGACAGTGGTGCCAACTGAAATGAAAACATATCATTATTTAAAATTGGAATCGTGACGAAGAAGCGAATGCAAACGGACATTGTGAATTTTTATTGCGAGCTCTTGAGCACGTGCCAAGACGGGATATCTTACGCAAAGTGCAATTAAAATACTCATTTTATTGTAAATATATATTTATCTGATAAGTTTATTTGAGATGTTTTTTTTTTTATTTCTAGTGTAATTATTGAGCACATTTTGAGGTCCCAACTGAATGCCAATGTTGAAGTGTTCAGCACAATTTGAGGTCACAACTAAATGTCAATATTGAGTGAACGCAAATGTTGAAATACTGAACACATTTGTGGTCGCAACTTATGACACAGTACAGAATTTTGTGTACTTTTGTATATTTTATAAATTTAAATTATCTACCGTCTAAATTAATGTGAATAATTTTTTTAAACACGTGTTTAGAATTGTTTTCTTCAATGTGTCACTCTGGCACTGGAGGGTGAGAATTTGAAAGAATCACGAAGAACGTAAAATTCATAAATATCACATTCGACAGTCGTAAAATAATGAAATCACTTTTATTCGGTTGAAACATCACTGACCGATGTCAAAAATTATAAAAATTTTGTGATTTGTATCATATCGACCACTTAGAATAACAAGGTTCCAACTAACATTTTGGGCTAATTATTGCGTGAAATGGGTATTCTTTAAATATATTAATTAGAAAGATATACATATAAAATCAATTTTATCAAAAAATATTATTGTTGCGGCACCGGGATTCGAACCTGGATCTCTTTCCAAACCGGGAAAGGTGCATTATCCAACTATGCTACAGTGACAAATTTCCGAACCCATATGTTACCTTTTTGATGTTAATACATTTAATTGTTCCATTATTTGAAAGAGCCATCTACCTTATTTTTACGGAATCTCAAATACCTTTGAGTAATCTGATAGCAGACGCCAGAATTATCATTTCATTTTTATTAAATTTTGGACAGATTGATACAAATTTATTGTTAGAACACATTCTTAATGTGTTGTCCTAACATTATTCTTTATTTCAATTTATAAGGAAATAGCAAGAGCAGCAGTTCCAACTGCATCAGTTATTTATTTATATTTATGGATCATTATTGTTAATTTACAATTAATTTTTTTATTTTTAATTTCCCTCATCTCACAGCGGTCATTGATAATACAGAAAATAAGTTAAGACCTTAAAACTGATCATATTTGCATACTCAAAATAAAATATACATGAATATATTATATGTTAAAATTCTATAAACAGCAAACTTGTTATTCTGAGGGGTCGATATATTGAACTGTATCACCTATGTTATCATGAGTGTAGGAAGAAGACGCATATTTCCTAGAATAACACATGCGACAGTTATTATTCAAAGCAGCTGCCCTTAAATTTCCAACCCCTGTCGGAGAATAGAACTTTGAAAAAGAAAAGAATTCAAAATTAACTTTTCTCGTTAGTTATGATTTCATATTTGTAAAGTACTAACATTAGCCAAATGTCGCGTGTCAAAAGATAAGTCAAATCTGATAACATTCTAAGCCAACTAATGCGTATGTGCCAATTCTTGTGTATAGTAAGATTTTGTATTATATTTTTCTAGTACAATGTACCTACTTAATATGTACCTATATCAAATTATTTCAAAGTGTTATAATTAGGTGTACCATAATTTTAGGAAACCAATCGCATACAATATACTGGCAGAGGAAGGGGGGAGGACACTATGTATTTCAAAAGTTCCTTATTCATTATCATTCTAGCTGTTTCTTCCATAATTCGACTGAACAAAATAATATGAAAGCTTAAAAATATAGAAACAATGAATCTACGAAAATCTGAACTAATTCGAATAAAGTATGACATTTCATTTCAATGTAATACATCAATATCATCACAAATATCGCTATGTGTTACACACCGAATGATATATTTGGCATTTTGTCTTATGCACGTGTACAATTTATAATTAATTACAATTAAAATTATGTCAAATATTAGGGATTATTTATTTACTTACATTAACAGCCACAAACCATCAGTACCATACAGTACAGTAGTGTATGTAAGCTATCATTAAAATCGGTCATTATCATAGAGAAATAAATACACAGAAATAGACACGTAAACCACAATTTTTTAACATTTTTCATGAAATACAAACTTAACGACAGACAACTGTCTATAACACGGACAATACATAAAAATTTCAGAATTTTGGTAAGCCTAGTTATAATACATAAATGTTCTACAATCATTAAGCCGATACGTATTGCTCAACCGAAACTAATTAACATTCTCAAGTTTATTAAATAAAGATGCAACTTAGTATTTTTGTTTATACACTAATAACATTAAATATTATTTGATCAAGCTATGTGATTTCTTGCCATATATAGAAGTGACATTCAAACATGAAATTTGTTTGTAGTTTGTTTATCGTGTAAAAATTGCATATCAATACTTTGTACGACATTCATGCTAGATTAAGTGTATAGGAAACCATATATTTTTGCCATATTTTATTTATTTTAATAGAGTAAAACATTTTATATTTCTGTTCAATTGATTTGTGATGCTTTGAAATACACAAAATGTAATAAAATTCTTTGATATGTTTTCATTGTGCAGCGCGTATTGTTTTTAAACAAATAGTTTAACGCAAATTTATTAAAATATTTAATTACCTGAAAGAAGGGAATGACAGCAATATTAAATGTAAAAAAAAATTTTTAATTTTACCATTTTGCTTTCATAACCATTTTAATACAATTACGATATTCTGAATATTGTGCAGTTTATCCACATTTGAAAATTATACATATTAATAATGTCGTCAAGTTCAAAAATGACTGTCTCTATTTTTGACAATTTTGCAGGCTTGAAAAACGAAAAATTTGAGACAGTTAGGAATAAAAAAATGTTAATATAAATTATATACAAGATTATATTATTAAACAACCAAATCTCTCCAATTGTTTGCAGCTTTCTTTATTGTGTCTGCCATCTTATTATCCATGTTCTGGCCGGAGTTTCCTCCAAGATCTTTTGGAGTTCTCGTTTCTCGCATTCGGCCAGCACACTCCTGATCTGTTATTTGAAGATCTTGCAGAGCGCTGAGTTGATGTGATAAAATAATGTGATACATAACCAAGCATCGCGTAGAGGATTCGCATAGTTAAAGCGCTATCACGGTTACAATGTAGACCCAGAATTTAATCTGTTGCACGAAATAGGCGACGTTTCCGCTCATATTATCCTCTTTAACAAGTTCCAAGGAAATATTATTTTCAGATATGTTGTTCCCTAGTTATTTAAATTAAGCAGTATTATCAAGTAAAGTGATTCTCAAATCCTCAAAATATTTGATTTTACTTACATTTACTGTTTAACACCAAGATTAAGTTGGCTCACTGATTCTTACTGTACCAGATTCCAATTGTACAATTGTTCTTCACGTGTCACGGTTTTCTTTCTGTTACATTGAACGGTGACGACTCAGGATTAATTGACGCCCTTAATGCACAATCGACATTGACGCACAAGAATAAATTATTAGCTAACATTTGTTTCCTCCAAAACTGAAATTCATAATTTTAAGAGTGTAACGATCTGCCTTAACAATTATCACTCAATGTTCTTTCTTCCACTCTCCGAGATATTACCAAATAACACCCTGCTATTTAGTGTCATTTGTTTCATCAATGATATCAATGACAGACACTAAAAAAATGAATGTATCTACCTGTCTTGGACAATATTTTCTGTATATATTTGTTCTACAGCTCATTAACCAACACAGAGATCTTCTGTTATTGACCTAACCTAACCTAATCTAACCTAACCTAACCTAACTGTCGGAAAATCATTTTAACACATTACTTCTCATTTTTACTAAATCTTCGATTGATCGAAGCAACATTCACAGTGTGTTTAAAAAATATATATATTCATTACCATAAATGTACGCCGTGTAAAACACAATTGTTTTGACTCGACTAAAAAGATATTCAACTTTTATGTATGTTGTTAGCGAGGTGTTCTGTATTTTTTTAATGTGATAAATTATTATTACCTTCTAATATGATAGAATAATATTTGTAAGTTTATATAACTGTTGCGTGAAGTGCCAATTCACTAAAAATGTAATTAAAATATTTGTTAATGAAGAAAATCTGACAGTTGACCACCCTGTAACGTTACTTTTTGAACATTTGAGAAAAATGATGCATCTCAGATTTCATTATGTTACATGCGACGCTATCAATGTTCCCTGTAATTACTACGCAGATTAAAATAAGTTTCAATAATTTTTTTATTTACGTACACTGCAAGTCTAAAATGTACTAAATATATCACGACCAATACGTAAAGTATCATAAGTAACGAATAGGACATTTTTAGTTGTACTAATATTTTGAATATGTAGTGGTCAATAAATAATCAAGAAAACATTACAGAATACAATATACGCAAAGTGCTAAACTAAAAATGGCCCATTTGTTGGATACGCTACTTTACAATGGAGAGGTCGATATTTCAAGGAGAATTTTTAGCTTACAAATAAAATAAACAATAGACGTTATCAGGCACCGAACCTACAAAAATTTCTGATTTCACCGAGTATTATGGTCGAGATACTTGAATGTATTGGAAATATTTTGTTCATTTTCCGTGAAGTGTCATAAATTTTCTTGGCAATCGTGGCCGACGTTTGCCTGTTTGAGATGCATAATCCCCATCGACTCTATACAGAAGAGATTGTGAAACATTAAGACGTAAAACTAGTATTGGTTAATTTACTTTTGGTTAGTCGACAAAATAGACAATATGTGATTTTAAAAAACATTCACCGCTTTTTTTTATATAATTGTTTCGGGTCTCAACGTAGAATATGTTATTCGCGGGCGAGGCGCGATAAACGAGAAACACATATTCTATACAAAGATGTGTCAGAAACGTGGCAAAATGTTTTTTTTTTTGGTCTATCCTGCATCGTCAGCTGCATCTGTCGATATTTTAAAACGCAGTGGCATCATCAAACCTACTGTATTGCATCGAAGCCGTGTGACAGAATAATCCAACAGAATCCATGAAAAGCTATCAATATTGATATTTGGAAATTTGATACGAAAAATAAAAGCATGTTGGACGTTGACAGATATGTAATTTTGAATGGGTAAGACAGTTTATAAATTTGCACTTGATCGTTGTGTATGCCGAAATGTGGCTGTTAATAAAATACTCAAATATTTCATTTAGCTATTAAGAATTCTTTACAATGAGGTTTTGCTCACAAGAAGTATTATTTTACTATCTAATTTATAATGTATTATAGTCTTATGAAAGTTTCTTCCATTCCTTGAACACTCTTAATGAAAGTATTGTTATATTATAGTGATAGTGTGTACCATTTAAATTAGATATTTAGTGGGTAAGATTATTTTACGATAAGAAATATATTGTTTTTATTCATTTATTGGGGTAATTTTTAACGTATGTAAATAAGATAACGATATTGCCATTGATTTGCCATATTTTTTTTAAAAATAAAATATAATTTTCAAACATTCTCATTCCTGCGTGTCCCGCACTTATCGGGTATGCGAGGCGGGTTATTTTAAAAGGAATGTGACGGTTGTTAATGTCCGACGTGTGTATCTGTACTTGTTTTACATTCCATCAAATAAAAAAGTTACATTAAAATAACAGTCTTTTATTATTTCGAGAATATACATATTCCGATGCTATTGAATATCGAAGGGGGCAACGGTTGGTACTTTCCTAGATACGGTGCATTCCTCAGAAATATAATTGAGGAAAGAGGACATGGAAGAAAATTCAGACAAAATCCTAGATCCGATGGTGGGATTTTTCCTCCTCCGCAAGTGCCCTCTACCGACTCCTATTCCTGACAATTCTTCTCTAGTTCCCGAACTCTCATCTCCAGTCCTTCTTCCTCGGTTTGCTAGGTTGCACTTCCACTTGAGGTATCCATCTTTGGTGTGCTCTCTTTCAACATGTCCAGCCCATCGTAGTCTTCGGGACCTACAGAATCTTACAATCGTTTCATGCTCAATTCAATTACTGAACTCATGATTCAAGTTCCATTTTCTAATGCGGGTCCATAAATTTTTCTTAGCAATTCAAAAACTGCTAATTTATTCAATTAAGGAGAACACATTCTTATTGTGAACTTGTAATTATTCAAAACATAGGTCTGTGATATTTTTTTAAATACAAATCAAATGTAAATAGATTGTGTAGTGTCAATTTGAAAAGTGTAGCATATATATATGAAAATTTGTCATCAATGCACTATGTTGGTGTAGCATAATCGGTTTTCATTATTTTCAACATGTATTTGACATGGTTATGGGTAAAGGCCTAATTATTTAATGCAGTCGTATTTTTAGAAAAATTAAATGCGTTTTTTCAATTACTAACGCTTTCTTTCAGAAAACATGGTAACGTCGATCTGCTACAAGCCTTACAATCAAAATATTTACCATTTTTTTCTAAGCTAAATGAACACTAACCCTAAGCATTCTTTAATTCACTCTGCTTATTACGGATGAACCCCATGCAAAGTCTATCGACTGCACAGACGTGCTCATCAACGAGCCGGATAATACACTCTTCAACCTCGAAGGAGTCTGAAGAGTGCGACGATGCATTCGAGACCCAATACTGTACCAAGAGCAACGCATTGTTGGGTCAGTTCAGTTCTTCCCTTAACGTTTCAAGTAACAAGGTAGTACCACCAGCCACGTGGGGAGACTCAGGGAAATGAAAATGAAATATACATTCGATATTGATATCATACAGTATGGCCCAAGAAAAGTGAAAAAATCTCGTAACACACTAGTTATTTCAAAACATAATATAATTAATTATAATTCTTAATGCCATTTTAAGCGCAATATTTAGCTAATCATAAATCATCAAAACACACCATATTACATAATCTACTGGATTTCAATCTGGGCTGTTCGGTGGCCACATCCCTGGCTCGATGAAATTAACATTCTCACAATGAAGAATTTGTTATGAGTGGCGTTGCAACACAATCTTTGGCACCCAGAAGTGCTTCTCAACCAAGGCCTGTTGACAGGTCTGCAATCTGGTCTCTAACTATTAGTTAGCCAGAGCGCAAAGGTACATAAAAAAAAAAAAATTTTTTTGATAAATTTTATAGGGATACTTTTAAATAACATATTCCATTACGTTAGTTTAAAACCAGCCCGAAGAGTATTGTGCTGACGTCGCCCATTTTCAAGTGTATCACAATTTCAAATACATGTAATATACAGCTTGTAATGAGTGGCGTTGCAACACAATCTTTGACACCCACAAGTGGTCCTCATGCAACGTAACCTGATCTTCTTGACTCTTGTTGGCCGTGCTGGTGGTGCTGCAATGGAGAGTGTGCACACTACAAATGCTCAGTATCAACATGACTACAATCAATTATTTGTAAAGTCTTGTTGGCACCGAGCACTTGGAGAGATGCAAAAAAATGTAGAAAAATGTAGCTTGTCAATTTGTTCGTATTATCTAAATTATTGATCCAAAACTGTACGGAATTGTTGCTGTTCACTGTATCACTTGTCTCTGGAGTAAGCGTTTTAACTGGTCAAGTGACTACCCAAACTCCACCCATTTACATGCTTTGATAGAATGCAATTTGGGAGGAGATTAGGTCACCGCTAGACCAAACCCAATGTAAACTCAGATGAATAGGACGAACTCCGTGTTGACAAGCTTTTCTATTCACATGTATAGACATCCTCAGATACCAAGTATCAAGCAGGCTACGGCTGATAATATACGTAGAGCCAGATTGGTACCTGGAACCTAAAGATGTGCTATTGAACTGAAAAATCATGTTATAAAAAGGATTGGATGCAGCAACGTATCTATGAAAGTTATTTTAAACTATTATATTAACGCAGTATTATCAATTAAAAAATTATATTAAACTTGGTCTCGTTCCCAATAATATTGACTTTCATTAAAAAAATAATAAATAGTTTTATATAGAAAGATGAATATACAGGGTGGCCCAATGAAAGCTCAAGCTTCAAAATTCATAACATAATATAATTAATTATAATTCTTAATGTGATTTTTTTGCACAATATTTAGCTAATCAGAAATCATCAAAACACCCCATATTGCATAATCTACTGGATTTAAATCTGCGCTGTTCGGTGGCCACATGCCTGGCTCGGTGAAATTAACATTCTCACGACGAAGAAAATTGTATTTTTGACTGTGTGAGATGGAGTTCCGTCCTGCCGCAATGTCCAGTTATGCTGTAATGTTTAGCTATACTATACAGATCTGCAATCTGATCTTTACGTATTAGTTGGCAGAGCGGAAAATATACATATAAAAAATTGAAGATTTTTGATAAATTTTATAGGGAGAGATGTTAAATAACATATTTCATTACGTTAGTTGTAAACCAGCCCGAAGAGTATTGTGCTGACGACGCCCATTTCAAAGTGTATCACAATTTCAAATACATGTAATATACAGCTTGTAATGAGTGGCGTTGCAACACAATCTTTGACACCCAGAAGTGGTCCTCATGCAACGTAACCTGATCTTCTTGACTCTTGTTGGCCGTGCTGGTGGTGCTGCAATGGAGAGTGTGCACACTACAAATGCTCAATATCAACATGACTACAATCAATTATTTGTAAAGTCTTGTTGGCACCGAGCACTTGGAGAGATGCAAAAAAATGTAGAAAAATGTAGCTTGTCAATTTGTTCGTATTATCCAAAACTGTACGGAATTGTTGCTGTTCACTGTATCACTTGTCTCTGGAGTAAGCGTTTTAACTGGTCAAGTGACTACCCAAACTCCACCCATTTACATGCTTTGATGGAATGCAAATTGAGAGGAGATTAGGTCGCCGCTAGGCCAAACCCAATGTAAACTCGAATAGGACAAACTTTTCTATTCACATGTATAGACATCCTCAGATCCCATGTATCAAGCAGGCTACGGCTGATAATATACGTAGAGCCAGATTGGTACCTGGAACCTAAAGATGTGCTATTGAATTGAAAAATCATGTTATAAAAAGGATTGGATGCAGCAACGTATCTATGAAAGTTATTTTAAACTATTATATTAACGCGGTATTATCAATTAAAAAATTAGATTAAATTTGGTCTCGTTCCCAATAATATTGACTTTCATTAAAAAAATAATAAATAGTGTTATATAGAAAGATGAATATACAGGGTGGCCCAATGAAAGCTCAAGCTTCAAAATTCATAACATAATATAATTAATTATAATTCTTAATGTGATTTTTTTGCACAATATTTAGCTAATCAGAAATCATCAAAACACCCCATATTGTATAATCTACTGGATTTAAATCTGCGCTGTTCGGTGGCCACATGCCTGGCTCGGTGAAATTAACATTCTCACGACGAAGAAAGTTGATTGTATTTTTGACTGTGAGATGGAGCTCCGTCCTGCCGCAATGTCCAGTTATGCTATAATGTCTAGCTATACTCCACGCTTCGTTTTGAAACTCTTTGATCACTTTCCTAGCACCCCAACGTTTTTCAATTCGCAAATTTTTGATCAGAATACGGCAGTAATTTTCGTCATTCTGGGAGACAATTTGAAAAAACCAAATATAAACAATGTGAAAATTAATAATCAAAGATGGCGACCGGAAATTGTCGAATTAAAACCTGTAACTGTAAAAACAGGTTAATAGGTAAGTAAGTAAATTAGTAAATTATTTAAGTTATTACATCACATTTTACGAAATGTTCTCACTTTTTTGGGGCCTCCCTATAAAATGCAATCTTGCAGACTACCAGTCTCCGGCAGTCTATACTTTTCTCCACTAGGCGGACGCTAAAAACAATGTAAGAAATTATGATACAATTCATAGAGAAATACGACTTACCAAGCAAGCACACTCACTAGATTTACTGCCGCCAGAACATCCACTGTTAACCAACACTTGACACAATGAGGGACTAACAACCCCTCGCGCGCTCACACCCCGACGAGTTCGCTACTCACGAGTAACTGCCATCAAGGTGAAAATGTTCGGCTTATATACCATTTTGGCAGGGGGGTGGGTTTTCCCAATCTTCGAGCGCCCGACGGTAGATGGAGTTATATTAACGGCGTCAGAATCTTCACAAAATTACACTTGAATTTGACCATTTTATTATATATATATATATATAAATATGGGAATATTATAATAGGAAAACAATGATATTTCGATTTTTTAATTATTTTTGATTATTTTATCCGTCGTCACCAAATAAATTTACATATAGTATTTTATAATTCACACCATGTTATAAAGCTAATAAAGAATTTTTTATTTATACATCTTGACTCGTTGTTATGATAGAATAGCTATGACTAAAAATCTAATTTATAGACGTAAATAAAAATATTATAATCATAGTTAAATTGATTTATGATACGATCACTCCGTATCCCGCGGAGGTAGTCAGAGAGAATAGAACACCACACCCTTCTGTCATGATTCACAACTTTCGCTTTATCCACATTGATACATCTTCTTAAAGATTTTCATCAATTGTTTTTACCTGATCTTACCCTGCTCATGCAGCCCAGAATAAACAGAGGATTTATTTTAAATTACTAAAAAATATATTAGATTTTGTTATAATAGGAAGATAAAAAAAAAAAAAAAACCAGTACAGGGTGTTGTTTTGATAAATTTCATTATGATTATAAATTTAATACACAATTTTTGTTTTCCGCTTAAAATGGTTGAAACTCATTTTAAATATATTGAAGTTCTCTCATTATTAAAGAATACGGTTTTAACATATATTTATACATATACTAAAGATTTAATTAGACAGATTTCGATAAAAATACTAACTTCAACTAGTTACATAACTCACGTATAATAGTTCTCACCAGATTACGATAAAACTTTTCAAATTGACCTCGAGAATACTTCGCCTTTATTTTATAACAAACCTCATCCTATTATCATCTATCATGGACCCTGAAGTCATGAGATAGAAGACGGATTGATGCCTTTGAGATGTAGTGTTAGAGACGCATATTGCGATTACCGTAGACGCACGAATCTCTCTTTTTTACAAGAGCTGAACACCAAAGACTAACACTCAGCCATTTGCTTAATTAAATGTATTAATTAGAAAGATATGTATACAAAATCAATTTTATCGAAAAATATTGTTGTTGCTACCGGGATTCGAAGCTGGATCTCTTCCTATCCGGGGAAAATTAATTATTCATTTATTACTAAAAGGTATTTGAGATTATGTAAAACTAAAGAAGACGGCTTTCAAATAATGGAACGATAGATGGAATAATTTGAAAAGTGTAACATATAAGTTCGAAAATTTCTCGTCAATGCACTGTGTTTGTGTAGCATAATCGATTAATGCAATTTCCCCAGATAGAAAGAGATCCAGGTTCAAATCCCGGTAACAACAACAATATTTTTCGATAAAATTGATTTTATATGTATATCGTTCTAATTAATACATTTAAAGACGTTTCCAAAGAGCAGTCGTACTCAATCTTCAAGAAGATTCCCCCGTATGTAAACTACTATGAACTACTATGAATAAAATAAAAAACAGTTGAGGTACAGTGTACTTTTTCCCTTCCGCTCACATGCGCACAAGTTCTAAAATCTCTCACTATTCAAATTATAAAAGGAAACGTCTAAACCATTCAAAAGTAGCTCACTTTTAACATTTTTTATAACAAAACGAATACCGCTTATTTTAGTTATTTTTACAGAAAGATAATTGTTAAATTTTCAATGAATGATTCTCAGTTTTCCAAAACAATGGTAAGAAAATGACTATTGCTATTCAGTGAAACGTGCGCTACAACATCGATCGGGGTATGGTTCGTATGTTAAATATGCTCATTTTAATAGTCAATATTTACTAATTTACTACTGCAAGAACTATTGAAAAAAATTTCTACGTATAAAAGACACTCATAAGTATGTGTATTCAAAGTTTCCAAAAGATTGTAAGAAAAGTGATTTTTTTGGGAACGTCCTTAATTTGTATTTTAAAAAATATATAAAGTTAATTACAATTTGATACAGTTAAATAACAATTATAAATACATTGAAAGAAGAGTTATTTGTAATTCTGTGATTTAGAACATAGTTTACTATACGTACATTTACTGCCTCAAGTATAAATTAGAGATGTTATTACACAAAGTATAATAGGGCAATCATTTTAATGAAAATTTTCGATACACTTCTAAGTGGGAGAAAGGATAAAGGACGATGTTGATCGTCACATTAACGGAATTACGAACTTTTTAAATTAAATCTGACTGAAAAAATCGTAACCTAGAAAAAGAAGTAAAATCATGATTTCACACGCAGACGAAATCTACCCGTTTCATATTTCAAAACAATAATCCTGACGGACTGTTAGCAAAATATTTTTTATGATACATTGTTATTTAAAATTTCAATAAGTAATATAATAGTCAGTTTTATATTATTAAGATAGATATGTGCTCCGAGATAAATATAATATTTCAGATTGCTTTAATAACTATTACAGAATAAGAAGACGTGAAATGTTGTGTTGGTCCGTGTCCACGGTGATCTCTCGATGAGACATTTATCTCTGAGAGTTGCTAAAGGTACATACGTAGTATATTCTACGTTTTAATTTAGACTAATCTATCTAGTCTAAGTCCGAACAGAAATAAATAATTTTTAATTTAATTCGTTGTCAGCGTTAAGATGTACTTGTATTTTTATAAATTTTCATAGCGACCATTTCAATATTTTTTTTAAATCACAATGTACAACATTGTTTATTTATTGTTAATTATGTCAAAATATTTTTGTTACACATTTAATTATTCTTGTCCTATTAATAACAAACATATTTTCCATGTCCTTTCATAATTTTCGTTGAACAGGGGCGGATTAGGAATTTGCTATTATGGCGTGAGTGCACCGGGCCATTACGGCTAATTGATGTTTTTACTCGAAAATCTATTTCATTATTACTGGATATCCTTAATTATATACATGAATAATGAAATAACCCAGTAATCAAATACAATACTAGGAAAATTCTAAATTTCGTTCGTATCCAAGATTTGAATTATCCATTTGTTGGAATTAGAATTATTTATATATTTACTTATTATCTATTGCTGTTCGGCTGTCATTAGAGGCTATTTTACGTTTTAAATCGAATACATAGATACTTAATATTTAATTAATTCTAGAAATATTTTAAATTTTATCAGGTTTTTTCGATATCAATACTTAAAAATCTTTCTAGAAATTTAAAAGCGATATATAATATCATTGTGCTGAAACGTACTTTTTTTGTGTTAGATAATGCATTAATTTATATTTTTGATATATAATACTTTAAGATGAATATCTCAATACTGATTTAAAAATGTGTTATCCTTAATTAATACATTTAATTAGTATTTAAAATATCACAGACCATCTGTCCTGAATAATTACATGTTTACAATAAGAATGTGTTCTCTTTAATAACAAGTATTATATTAATAAACAGCTATTTTCACATATTGTTTGTATTTCTCGATAGTGTTATTGGTAAGTATTGTCGCCTGATAAGTGAAAGGCAGTGGTTCCGACCCCCGCCAGGTAGATTATAATTTTATTCGTTTAACTGTACATATTTACGATTTTTTTTTTCAAACCAGAAAAATATATTCTATGCAGGGGTAGTATGATAAATGTAAAGTATTTTTCTTGCTGTGTTTTTTTAAAGATATAAATATTTATAAATCTATATCACATATGAAACTTAATGTTAGTCTATATTTTTTGTTACTTGTAAAACCGCTTGCATACTTACCATCACGCTGTTTCCCAGGCGGGGGAGGGGGGGGGGTAGGCATAGAGGATATAGCGCCACACTCCTGAATGTTCTAACATACGATTCTCGCTTCATCTACATTCATGCATCTTCTCATACAAGCTCGCCTGTCATTGTGGCTTCTGACAGAACTAAGTGTACAAAAAGAAAAAAACCTTTAACATTTTTTTAAGGAAAACACATTTAAATTTTTCAGAACATAGTTCTGTAATATTTGAATACAAATTAAATGTATCAGTTAGAAAGATATAAAGATAAAATCAATTTATTAAAAAAATATGTTTTTTGCCACCCGGACTCGAACCTGGAACCTTTCCTATCCGGGCAAGTGCAACTTCACAATAATTATGTATTCTTAAAAATATATAAGTTGTATTAATATTTCCAAAATTTAATAAATTTAATTTAATTCTGGCGTTTTTTAACGGATTTTACTCAAAGGCGTTTGAGATTCTCCGTAAATACCTATAAAATAAATTGTATTGTAAAAATACCTATAAAGTAAGATGCGAGACGGAGAATCTCTGAGACACGGTCAATACGAAAGTCGAGAGTTGTCTCCAAAGTGTCTCGTGGGAGGAAAATCTATATCTGAAAGATTGTCTCGAATCAAAAGTAAATAATGAAACAAGATGAAGTCAATGAAAGGACAAGAGCGAAACTTAATCATTTTACTATACGCGTGCAAGTCCTTGTTGCTTATTGCAAGCAGTAGTGTACCTACGCCGCTGCAGCCAATGCGTGGCATTAGTGCCCAAAAATACGCCCTTGTCCCTTGGCTGTTGATGCTTTTAGCAGTGGAATAATCATTTTTAAAATCTAACAAAACCAGACTTATATTATGAAACGTAATAAATGATTTCCAACGTGCATTAGGATAACATCTTAAAACCTTTTCCATGTGTACAGTTGTACCAACTATAATATATACAGGGTGTAATTGGCCTAGTCCACACTATTTTATGGGTGAATACCTGACTATATTAAATGTTCAAGGGATATCCGCAAATTCTGCACTGCTACGAAAAATATTCTTTTAAAATTTTACAAAATCGTGTTAATCTCTGAAGTCTACGTATTATTAATCTACATCTTTGCTTCAGCCCCTAAATCATCTAACAAAAAATAGTCTAGCCGCTCGAAATTTGGTGTCAATAAAATATTTCAATTAATCGAAATAATCGCATAATACGATTTTTTTTTAATACTTATATCTCTATCACTGTTGAGATTAGCCAAATATCCGTTGAACACTTTCGACTCGTAATTTAGTCAGGTATCCACTCATGTAGTATTGAGGACTAGGTCTGTTACATTTTTTTTTTTTAAAGGACTGCTGAAGTGAGCGGGGGGGACTACCCTTTCCCGGGACAGGTTTAGAAGCTAGGGCTTCCTTGTCGGTCCCACTCATCAAAGCTAATCAAAATACGAGACTTTAATTTTATAACATATTTAAGTATATGCAAAACGAAAAAAGAGAAGAATTCTACATGGTTAAATACTAAATTAATGTAGTAATTATAAATATATACATATAAAATCAATTTTGTCGAAAAATATTGTTTTGAATATTTTGTTGAAAAATATGCTGGTGACGCAAAAACAATATTTTTAGACAAAATTGATTTTATATGTATATATTTAAAAATAATACATTAATTTAGTATTTAAAATATCACAGACCGTCTATTCTGAATAATTACAACTTCACAATTATAAGAATGTGTTTTCCTTAATATTCTATATGGTTATTAGCAATTATCGCAAAGATTCTAAAATTTAGGCCCTCCAGTGTTCCTCAAGTGCTATCTTTAACATATAACATAAATCCATAGAACATAGTTTTACATACAGATGGAATACCGTATATAATATGTCAAATTACGGACCAGGGACTCTGAAATGAAAATTTTCTTTTTTCATAAAAGTGCGATAATTATTGAATTATGTCCAATTATATTATTAAGAAGAACACATTCTTATTGTGAAGCTGTAATTATTCAGAACAGACGGTCTGTGATATTTTAAATTGATTTTATATGTATATATTTATAATTAATACATTAAATTAGTATTTGAAATATCACAGAGCTATGTTCTGAATAATTACAGCTTCACAATAAGAATGTGCTCTCCTTAATAATATGAGTTGCATCAATGTGTCCAAAATTTAATAAAAATGAATTGATAATTCTGGCGTCTGCTATCAGATTACTACTCAAAGGTATTTGAGATTCCGTAAAAACAATGTAGATGGCTTTCAAATAATGGAACGACAGATGTATTCATTTGAAAAAGTGTAACATACAGGTTCGAAAATTTGTCATTTAATAATAGTAATAAAATTCAATTTAAAAAATACTGGCGCTATAACACAATTGGTAGTGTACTTCCCCAGATTGGAAATAGAGATCCAGGTCCAGATATTTTTCGATAAAATTGATTTTATATGTATACATTTATAATTAATACATTAAATTAGTGTTAAAGTTACTTTCTGCATAAAACATTCGCACCCCCCCCCCCCCCACCAAACTGGCCACCCCACCCTCTCAACCGATATAAAGGTGTAGTATATTGTATTAAATGCCATTTGTACTAAATTGTGTTCAGATGATACTAGAATCCTGAGGAAAATATATTCAATTCAATTATATTTCACTATTATTACCACGTCAGCCCCCCATGACTGATGATCGTAATCTCCTTGAATTCCTGCCTTCTTAACTATGCTCCTACACTTTTCTCAGCATCCTGCAGATCTCTAATTTGTAAATCTCGCGCAGCGCGTCTCGATATGTATTTATTTATTTATATATTTTTTATACAGTACAGTGTACCATTTTTAAAAATGTTATAAAAACAATAATATCCTTACAGACAGATAACTGAACGATCACGGTAAAGATTATTTATAGAAAATTGTATAAAGATTTTAAAAACTTTAACTAGTAGAAAATATAACGCAAATAATTTATTATATAGCTGCTAAATATTATAATTATTATTGAAGTTTTATTAATAGAAAATGCGTATCCAAAAATAAATAAAAATAACGTTAAAATTTGACTGTATTTTGATAATATATAATCAATAGCTGATTTGAAAGCAGTCTAAATGTTGTTGAGACATATCGATACCACAGACAAAGAGCCGAACCTTTGCGCTAAAACCTTACTTTAAAATCTATATAACCTAACCTAATCTGAAATACAAATTAAATGTATTAATTTGAAAGAAGTACATGTAAAATAAATTTTATCGAAAAATATTGTTATTGCGCTACCGGGATTCGAACTTGGATCTCTTCCTATCCGGGGAAGGTATACTAACCAAATTTCTTGTCAAAAGTAATGTCTTTTGTAGCATAGTTGGTTGATGCACCTTCCCCGGATTGGAAAGAGATCCAGGTTCGAATCCCAGCAGCAACAACAATATTTTTGATAAAATAGATTTTATATGTATATCTTTCTAATTAATACATTTAATTAGTATTTTAAAATATCACAGTGCTATGTTCTGAATAATTACAACTTCACAATAAGAATGTGCTCTCTTTTGATTATAAGAATAAATTATTTAACTGTTTTAGTTGTTTTAGCCAATAACGAGTGACCACCTTGTAACTATGTCGCGACCCACACGTTGAAAGTCGCTGGTTAAGAAATATTCAAATAGTAACATTAATTGAAGATAAAAGGATACTATTCTTAAAATTTCCCAATTGCTTTTGCTGTAAAATTCTGCCGACAACAATTAGCACAGGGTCGAATTAGGCGCGACCGTTACGCCCAGACACACTGGTTTTTCCCAATATTTCAAAAATATTATTTATCAATCATTTTGATGCCACCTACTATAATTATATTCCACTGGAATTATCAGTATATTATTTTACATTATGCAGGATTTTAGTTGAGTGGGCATTTAGAAAGAAAAATCATTAAAATACCGTATTGGTCCGAATATAAAGCGACCCTTAAAATTTCAACCCAATATTTTCGGATGATTTTCTCATGTATTTTTGAGAAACAAAAATAAAATTAAACTTTTTTGATACCACCTTGAGAACGGCAAACTCTTATTCTACCAGTTTGAGACTTCCACCCAGGACCATCTTTTTCCAACGACATTTTTAAGAGATGTGTCTAGCCCTTTATTACTTAAGCTTGTAGATTTTTTGAATATACCTATGTTTTCTGGCGATTTTGTAATACTTTGATTGTTCCGTATAGTAAGCAAGGGTGGTTCGCCGATCTCAGCTTCTCTCAATCAGCGATGATAATGATGATGATAAGATCGAAAGAAATGAAACACAAAAGATGTTCAAAATCGAAAATAACCTGTTTTTATTCAGATACATATAATGCGTACATTCATAGGTATAATATTCATCCCACCACATTTACAAGTACGTACATAGCGACATACCGCCGCTGTGACGCTCTTGTTTCTAGAAATCTATTCCACGAGTTTTTAGACGCCACAACGATGATTACACCTTTGAATTACTGACGCGCGGCTTATCATTGTACATATCTAATACAGTGGTGATTAACAGATCACCAGTTTGAAAATGTAGGACTATGTCGTCAAAAGAGGTTTCACATATACAGAGGTCCAAATAAACCGATCGTCAGGAGTGCGCACTTCGGTGGGTCGAAATCTGCACAGCCAAAAGAACAACATCGAACCGGAAAGATAGCAAGTACAATAAAGAGGTTAGTCTTATCAAAAATATACGTTATTGTTTCTTTAACAGAATCTATTTTTAAAAAAATAATTATTATTTAAAAAATCAATTTTAGTACCTAACTTGAATTGGTACTTGATGATAAATAATTACTAATTAAATTTTTAGAATTTAAATTTAGTTGGTTGTTTATAATATAATACACGCTTTATTTATCTCCAACGATTCCAAATTATTTAATTTATGACCAACACGTGCAAAATAGACAATTCCAAATTGTTATCAAAACCATGACCATTTTCTAACAAATGATTAGAAATTCTGAAATAACAACAAAGATGAAGAATCAAATTATTATTCTGTAATTTTACATGATCTAAATTTACTAAGAATTGTAATACAATAATTACAATAGATAGGCTTTGTAAATAAGAAATAAATATATACTGTCTTATATTTTATATACATATATTTATTTTTTATTAATATTAAAAATATAATACAATTTCAATAATCCGTGGATATATATATATATATTTTTTTACATTTGTTTCTTCTCTATGAGAGTAAGACCCGTGTATAGAGAAGGAGTATATTCGAGTTAATTTATGTTTCAGTTAGTCTGTGTACATATTTTTTTTTACTTCAGTTACAAATTTATGATAGTCCGTAATTTTTCTAATTGAGATGGGGAGATTGTTAAAAAATTTGATACTTTGATAAATATATTGATTTTGAATTGCGGTATATTTTAGTTTTGGGATATCAATTTGATCTCTATATCTTGTAGATCGGAATTCGCTTCTAAAATTTGATTGATTTTTAATTTTTAATATTTGAATTATTGAACTTTTTTGTATATGTTTACTATTTTTGGTACTTTAAAATCTGTGAAAAGTTAGTTGTATACTTGGATAGTCTTTTTTTTTAGAATAATTTTTATTATCATTTTTTAAGTGATTTCTAATTGTGACATTGAAGTTTTATATGCACCTCTCCATTCAATAATACCGTATAGCAAATGTGACTACAAACGCGTAATATTATATAGTATTCAGATAATAGTATTCAGATATGTAAGTGATAAGATGTTACTGGGTCTAAAAAATATGTAGGCAGTTTTCCTTATTTTGTTTTTGAGATTAGTAATATGTTCTTTCCTTTTGAGATTGTTATCTATTATAATTCCAAGATACTTGATACAGTCTTTTTCTTCAATTGATGAACTTTGGTCACAAGTGTTTTCTCGAGTACAGACAGGCCTTGGTGTGAATTTTAATATGAATTTCGGTGTTTTGTTTCTGTTGAATAGCAAATCGTAGAAAGTATGTTTTATCGGTATTAATTGATAGTAAGTTATCATCCGTCCACTTTTTTATGGTATTAACATCCTCATTTGCCGATATATTAGTTCAGGTTTTTTCGTTAATTATTAATACTGTATCGATTTCAACAAATTGCAATCCAAATACTAGTGACGATTTAAGATTTCCTAGTATTGCGTTTGCTTAATGAGATAATCCCACAATATTTATCTACACAATAATACCTCCAGCACTAATGGAACAAATTTTCCATTTAAAACATCAATTAGCCGTAATGGCAGTTAAACTGCAGTGAGCCCGGTGTCACTCGTCGTAATCTAAAATTCCTAATGCGACCCTGTTTAACGAAAAATATTAAATGGCGTGGAAAATATGTTATGTATCAAAATATTTTGACAAATTCTCAGTACATATATAAATAATGTTTGTTACACTGCGACATTTCAAACATTGAAAAGATTGGTGTAAAAAATTACCGAATAATATATAAAAATATTTAAAGTTTAATAATACTAAATAAAATACTTTAAGAAATAATATTTTCTCAAAATTCGTTATATATTATATATTTATTATTAATTTAGTGCATACATATGTATAACCCTAATATTTATTCAATAACAAACAATATTGCAATATACTCGTAACTTATCTAGCACATATTTGCTTAGTTTCATTTTGAATCTACGTAATTTCTTCTCTTTTCATAATTTTTTTTTAACCTTAACATTTAAATATATTTTCTGTTTAAAGACCATCATTTCGAGTATATATATATTTTCTCAATTATTTATCTTTATTTTACACCACTGACAATTAATGAATTTCTTTTTCATTAGCCATAAAAAAAATGCTACTGCAGCAATTGATGTGAGGAATAATAATACTAGTGAATCTTTTGATCCTTACCAGATGTGAGATTTTGTTAGCAATCTTTTTAGTCACTTGTCCTGCAAGATATCACGCGATAAATTCGCCATGTTTGATAATTTCTGGTGGAATTTGTATTATTTTATTTCCAATGTTCGTGAATTTTGTTTAGGTCAAATTATAGTTTATTCTTCATCAGTCATATTGCTATATTGTTTAAGTCGTAGTTTAATTAATTCATTATAGTTTTATAATTATCTCTTGCGATGTACATACGTGCATTGTCTGACAGAAAGAAATACAGAAATATGTTCGGAAAAAATCCTAGATGTTGTCATAGGATAATCGATACCTATTAAAATTATAAATTTATGTAGGGATCAGATTTCAAATGGCGCGCTGTATATCTTTATGTTGAGACTCGTGCAATACTTCCATACTAATAACAACTCTCCCCAAGCAATAAATCATGGACACAACACTAGACAAACAACAAACATCTACACACCAGTTCCGAGAGCAACAACGACATTTTATCAAAGATTCTACATGTTCCTAGCTCCGAAACTATACAATACATTCAGTACCAACTGGAAATCGTACAATTACTATAAGATTACACAAACATGGACCCAATATATGATTCAATCAGGTAGAGATGAATCAGAAGCATGGATATCCAACAATTTACTATAATGTATACAATTCTTTTACTAATAACTCACTAGTCCTACAACACTCCCACTCCACATATTTTTATTATATTTTTATTTTATTATACTTTTATTTTTTTAATTTTATTCTTACTTTTTTATTCATATTTGATTTATTTTTTTATTCCAAATAACACCACAACAGCACGAAAAAAAAAAACTGGCTACTTTAACACAGACTTTAGTCTAGCAAAGTAGCCAGGACAACGCTGTATATATCAGAGGTGAAGTCTACTCCATCTCACACATTAAACTATGTATTATGTATGTTATGTATCCACCTCTGTAACTACAAAAATATGGATGTCAAAATATATATAAATAAATAAATAAATTGGAAGAAGAATCGGGAAAAATGGCCGCCGGGTGTCTTCCAAAGAGGGGCAGTCGGAAGGCTATATATTTGTTAGCAAACTCGCGCACGAGACTTTTTATGCAAGAATCCGCAGCACGGACGACGACGCGAAGCCTCCTATTAAGACAGTTATCAGAAAGCGGTTACAACGGAGATATAACCATGTACACAACGGCCTATAGTAGCAAATAATTTTTCTACGAAGCAATTGCTGATACGAAGGCTAATTGATTAGTTTCCAAACCGACTAAGAAAAAAATCTAAATGGTATCATTATGAAAATATGTTATTTTTCTACATATTTTCCTTCTATCTCAACACACTTCGCCCAACGCTCCTCCGTGGCCATTATATCAGAAGGATTTCACAAGACCTTCAAAATATCAATTTGTGGCATACATCGCACAGGATTGAGAGATCGCTGTAGTGACGCCAATAAAGTAATGTGATAAGGACAAGAGGCAGTTATTAAAATAATTAAGAGATGTAAGTAGATGTAATTGCAAATTTCTTAACACATGCTCTGCGGTGGTGGGTCAGATCTGACCCGGGTGTTTGTAAAAATATGAAGTACGATACAAATATTCGTTTAATGCTGTTTTCCTTCTAGCTAATATTTTATTAAATATTACCAAATAATTTGAGATACAAATAAATGTTATCGGACGAGATTCAAATGAGTTATTGAGATTGATAAAAATGTGAAAATACGCTCAAAAACTGACTTAAGATAGTCGTTTTTACGGGATTAAATCTCAGCGCTTACGCAGAATCATGTATTGTGAACATTTTGAGCATATTTTTTATGGCGGGTAGACAAAGAATACCAGGTATACGTCCATATATTTATTTTGACTTATGCCAATAATATAAGTATTTGAGGGGCATTGCGCCTGCCTGTAAATTTTATGACAATACCTGGTAATTCCGATACAGTTTAGAAGCGAGTCGGCCATTGGGCAATTGTTATTTGTATTTTTGACAATTATATTCTGACAATAACAAACAATTTACTGACCGGAATTCATAGAACACAATCAATATTACATCTATTTTGAGTATAAGTTGTCTGTTGTTATACTTTTTTTTTTTAATTATATCAATTACATTTGCTTTTGCTAATAATATTGTTAATTGCGTTTCGTATAAAAAGTATGTAATTTTTATAATATATTTATTTCACTTCTATAAATATTTTGTTTAAATTATTTTGATTCGGTTTACGTGTAAAAAATACTAATGTATAAAAAATAAATAATACATTTAAATTGTTTATGAAGATCACATGCTCAGTGGATGTTTGTACTTTGGGTACGTAGGGCATCTATTGATGTGTGAGAATCCGTACATTATTCGTAATATTTTTTAATTTTTAACTTTATTTTTTTAGCAGAAACATTACGGCACATTATGCCATTTCAATAAATTATATTAAAATGAAATATCTTTAAAAAAATCTCCCACAAAACGGTTGAAAAACCGAAAACTTGAGGTTGGTGTAAAATAACCCACCACCGCCGGACATGTTTTATTTTGACCCACCGGACAGTAATTGTTAAAGGTGAATCCTGTCCATTAAGAACATTAAATTTGTAATCGGGTCATACAAGCCATTCAGTCGCAAAGTTCTGCCTAATTTAAAAAAATTCGTTGTCAGGGAATTGAAATGTTTTATTTATTATTTTAAGAATAATCTTGGACGAGAGATATCAAAAATTAAATAAGGTAAGTTTATTCAAATAAAAAGGGCAAGGATTTTGAATGAAAATAATTAAAGAACAAGTTGCCCCGGACAAAAACCTGAAACTTATAGCTGTTGTATTGGTACTTATTAAAAGGCAGTTTCAATGTTGGTAACCATTTCACAAAAACTTCAGATTGTTGGGTCGTTTTGTCATTTGTCATTATTTTTCATCAATTTTCTTACTGTCATAGCTTTTGTCGTTGCATTATTTAAAAAATGGCTTTAGTTGAATATTGTGGTTTAAATAAATTAATAAACCTTAACTCCCAACGACGCGATGACATAAACAGAGAGGTTTATGATCTTAGCAGAAATTTCACGTCTAATTGCGAGTTGAGTGTGCCGCCTTTCACGAATGTAAGTCTTAGGTTATGTACATCTCTGAATCTGCTGATCATTATTTTAAAATATCGTCCCTATATTCAAAATGTATAGATATTTTTTAATTGGTGGTTTTTATTACCATTGTGGTTTTTAGCCTGCCGAAAATCTATCAAGATTCACAAAAGATGACACAGGAAAAGGCATTAAGATGCATTTTGACCACGGAACCACTACTCTAGGATTTCAGTATCAGGTAATATGATTTTTAAATGTCCTCAATATCTCTTATTCGTACAGAATCAAGTATTTTACAACAGAATAACGAGATATATATAGAAACTATATGCATGCCGCGCAACAATTTGAAATCAAAAAATTAAAAACATTTATTTCCCAGTACTATGCATGTAAAAACAATTAAAATATTGTTTGTTACAGAAATAGTCTACTTTTTCGGATGATGATGTCAAAATTGTGATAACTTATAGAATGTATTCAACGCAAGCGTGATGAAAAAAATTCGCATTATTTTAACAACAAATGTTAAGAACTCGGAAAATTTGATTTAAAATAAATTATTTACTTTATGGTTTTTTCTTAACCTTTGGGTACCGGAAGATCGAAAATAGGATCAAGGGCCGGAGTGGGGTACAAAGTGACCCCATTCAAATTTGTGTTTTAATGAAGTATAATGGTTTGAGCATGTCCTATCATGTTTTTAATTAAATTTATTATACAATACGAACAAGATTATACTAAATTTGTCATAATTTTATAGGCATTAACCGCAATAATCTAGGTATTTCTGTATATACAGTACCACAGAAAACAATATACTTAAAATATTTTTATTCCACAGGGTGGTGTGGTATTAGCTGTAGATTCCCGAGCCACCGGGGGGCAGTTCATTGGATCGCAATCCATGAAAAAAATTGTGGAAATTAACGATTTTCTCTTGGGTAAGAAATTATCATGATTTTTGTTTTTCTTTCGCAAATCTCAATGGTTTTGACAAACAAACAAAGTAACAAAGTAGCCAGGACAACTATCGGAGGTGATACATACAAAAAAATTATGTAATTTAAAATAGCTATTTATTTCTATTAGATATGTTATTTGATTGTATTATTGTAGTAAACAAAAAAATTATCAAAATTTTATTTCACCACACATTTAATACTAGTGTGTAACCAGGCTGCCTTTCTTGACTAACCAATACCTGACTACTGAGTTGATAACATAAGATAGAAGAAGTAATATATATATATATATATATATAGAATAGATGAGAAGCTTGAAACGTTTTGTCTATGGCTTGAATGAATTAAATCCAACAATGTTATAGAACATGCCAGAAAGAAAACAGGATTTTTATAAAATATTATAAAATCTGCACTAAAAAATAGGTACAATATCTTATGTAATTTGAATTAATTTACGTTTTTTCAATATTTCACACTCTCGCAAGTTTATATATGTATTAGGGAATTTATTCATTTTAAATTGTGTTATATCACTTTTAAATTATTGCTTTGTACTTCACCATAGAAACCAAAATATTACACATCATTCAACTAGAATTATTATTATTATTTTTACTAATAATTTTAGCAATAATTAATTTTTTTCGCACATAGAATATTTATGAATTATGTGTTCACCAATAGAATTAATTATGAATACAGAACAGAGTTCCCGAAGAATGGAGACATTAGTTTATCTCGCATGCACTCAGCATACAATGCCAAAACAATATCTCAAATACGTTGAGCTTGTGTCTTTCCTTCTCAAAGTCCAAGTTTTGACTCCATGCACAGCTATGGAGAACATCAGGGCTTTAACCAGTTGAGCTTTTACATTCCTTAAAATGAAGTGGTTCTTTGGAAATTTTGGCCAGCTTCGACATAGCAGACTTGGCCATACCAATTCAGATACAAATGATCCCATGATTCTTATTCAAAAATTAAATTCTGCAAAATAAATATTGTACTGCCTGAATTATGACTTGCATGGAGCAGATGGATCTCGAATATATCCTTAAGCATTCCCTCTGTATCTCAGGAACGTTGGCTGGAGGCGCAGCAGACTGCGTGTACTGGGATCGTGTGCTGGCCAAGCAGTGCCGTCTGTATGAACTACGCAACCGTGAAAGAATCAGCGTTGCCGCTGCCTCCAAGCTCATGGCCAACCTTGTCTACAGCTACAAGGGCATGGGGCTCAGCATGGGGATGATGCTGGCCGGTTGGGACAAGAGGGTGAGTCACTCGGGTAGACGTTTTATTTTTTACACCCGTACCTGTTTTAGAAGTACTACAAGATATATGTAAAATGAAAATCAATTATCTCATCTTCTAATAATTTTAAACGTTGCTATAAAATGTTCTGCAATATCTGCCAAAGGATTTACCTATCAGCTGTCTAGAGAGAGGTCAGAAAGCAAATAATATTTACTGTTATTTAATTACAGGGACCCAGCCTGTACTACGTTGATTCAGAAGGCACCAGGACTCCGGGGAAATGTTTCTCGGCTGGATCTGGCTCTATCTATGCTCTCGGAGTCTTCGACTCTGGTTTCAAGTGGGACATGCCTGATGAGGAAGCTTTCGGTATGATATATTAACAGGATAATCTTAGCAAACGTATACAGATCCAATTTGAGTATGATTTTGCGTGTCTTATGCTGTGATTTATGCCACTTTTGAAATGAATCTCCAAGATAAGTGTGTACAAGGCGACAAAGCATGTGCAACTTTTTGCCCTCCGTCACGAAGAACAGTAAGAAACTAAAAATGCACCTTTTCAAAAAATCCATAAATTTAAATAACAATTTTTAATTTTAAATACAAAGACAGTGTAGGACTAAATAGTTTATGTGTAGAGTGTGCCCTCGAAGTGAATTTTTTTTACGAAAATGGTGCTATAAAAATTATCCAATATTATTATGAATAGTAATTCATATTACTTTCAGTATCAAAATCAATATATTTTCGAAGGGAAAGACATTTGTATACCCTCATTCACTTTATGTAAAGTATTTTGTAGACAGATGATATAATTCACACAAATTTATTTCCTTTTCCTTGAATTTCCAACGAAATTGTTCTCAGGTATATCTTACCAACTCCTCACGCCCATCTTTCTCTAATAAACAAACCATTTTTGAAATTGATACATTATTCTTTGGGTTTTTAGAATTGGGACGTCGTTCCATTTACCACGCGACCCACAGAGACGCGTATTCCGGCGGTATTGTCAGAGTCTACCAGATGACCGCCAATGGCTGGAAGCACATTTCCGACGATGACTGCATGGACCTTCACTACAAATACCAAGAAATCAAAGACTCTGCATCGAAAGAGGCCACCATGGCTTAAAAATGAATGCGTCTATGATGAATGAAATGTTTGAATACCTGTTGACCACCTCGCGAAAGATTATTTTGTCTAATATAATAAATCTTTTGAAAAATCGCAAACATGTCCAGGTAAATATTACAGGTGTGGCTAATTTTTAATTTGAAATAAATCTTTTATAATATGATGGCTTTTTATTTTCAAGTTACCTTTAATATGTAGGAAGATTTAAGAATTAACCTTCTTAAAAAATAAGTTTAAATAATTATTTGATGTGATATATGTACATTTAGTATATATCACATCAATATTCTTACTACATATTTTCAAAGTAAGCTAGACGCTTGTGCTATGAAAATAGGACAAACTTGCTGGTCTCCTGGAACGAGGCTCGAACTCCCAACCACTAGATCACTAGGCCAGTGTTACTTATTACACACAATTACATCAGCAGCACTGCAACCCAGGGTGTCTTGGCTGTAAATAGGATTTTTCACCATTTTCGTCTATCTGTAGCTCCAGCTCTTCCAGTTCATCACCCCCAGAGCATGACAGTCCGCTACCACAGCCATCCCAGCTTTAGCTTACTGATTACTAAATAAAACTTTATGCGTGGGTTCTTGGTTTTCCATGCAATCTAAACGCCCTAGCCAGCGTAGTTTTCCAATTTGAATTGATTTGACAACATTGGCGCATTCGTACATGCTGTCTCCAGACATCATTATCATTTATGGGGCCGTAAATTCTACGAAGAATCTTTCTTTCAAAGATGTCTAAAATCCTTTCAAACTTTTGACAGTTTTCGACATGCGCAAAAGAACAGGTCTTATGAATGTTTTGTGCAGGGTAGACTTAGTTCTTTTCAAGAGTAAGTGTGGAGAGTTGCTTATTTTGGTTTTGAAAGTAAAAAAATTGTAATTTTAATAATTAACACGCTAACGACATGAAGATTATTAATACCCGTTCACTCGACTAACGTCAACTGGGGGAGGGGTATTAATACCTTTTACGTAAAGTTTTTTCTAATTGAAAAAATGTAATTAAACTCGATCATAATAAGATGTCATTACTATATTAGAGCAATTAAATCCAAATTTCATGTTTTATTTCAACAGAATGCATCGCGTAAATTTATAAGATGTATTCTGTACAACCGGTACGACCATTAACGGTGCCATGCGCTCGTCTTGTTTCCGCAAGGATATGTAAAAAATGTATTCTTACCGCCAATTTATTATTAAACATGCAAGTTAGTATTTTTATGACAATATGGAAAGGTAAAAAACCTTTATTTTATATTTAGGGAATCGAAGAACTCCAGTTGAAATGTAATGTTTTATGGATTCAATAGTAGGTATTTTCGACTATAACTATTATTTTTAATAGTATAGATATCTCTAACAAGGACGTCCAACAATAACTGTAAGAAAATTAGATTGAAAAATATTCAGAGCTTAATGAAATATGACACATTTACGAAAATATATATTTTTTGCATAATTTTTTTACCTGCATTACGTCACCAGTCTGCGTGGAGATCACCCGACGAGAAAATGTGTTAATAATAATTAACATTTGCAACACTTGTAATCCTTTTCTATCTATAATCAATTGAAATTTGCTCCAAAGAAAAAACACTTTTATTAAAATCAATTTTTATTATGGCACACTTGTACATACATTGAAGTAAATAATTCACATTGAAACTAGACTAAACAAATTATACCTTTCCTTGATATACATCATCCTCTCTTTCCCAACTTTTGATTTCCTTTATAGAAATATTTTTAAATTTCCCGTGTTTTCCTATTCCTGAAAAAATTTAATCGAAACATTATGACACATTGACCTGACAAAAAAAATATTGTCTTCCTAATCAAATTTTACGATGATGACTTTCAATTTAAAAATGGTGTGACTCACAGACTACCAAATACATAAGACATGAACTAACGGAAATTCCTTGTTTCAATATTTTCATTTTGGTGTCACTCGTGTGATCACTTACGCAATCAAATAGCTCCGTGACTTTTTATGAATATATGACTGGATTGGAAATTTAAACGCTGACAATATAATATGCATTAATGTATAAAATACATCTTGTTTACACAAAGATTTAATTTTTGAACAGTAAATACATTTACTGTTGCATAAATGTTAGTGATGTGCTCAAAATAACGAACCATGAGTCAATCACATATCTTTGAGTCATACTCACTATCAGTGATTGAATATCTGGGAATATCGTGATTAATTTTTTTTATTTTGTTGTGGACCGTGATTTGGCGCATGTGCGAAAATATTCATAAAGGCATGACGTTATAATTCGTGATCAGCGCCATTTAGTATATTTTGCCAAAAATTTTTACGCATTTAACCCGAGAATGCTGAGAATTTGACCCGAAAAAGAAACTCACATTATTAAAGGATTTTCATTATTTTTGTGATGATATTAAATTATATATATGCTAGAATATGTTTTCTACGCAAATGAAGTTTGAATAATATAAGTAAATATGTTCATAAGTATGTTTAATTTATTTTGTATATTGTAATATCGTATCACAGTTTTCAATCATTGATATTATCAAATATCAATCACAATCACACCAGTGAATCAAGAGTAACATTTTTTCTCAACACTAATAAATGTGTCATAAACTATTTGATTTATTTTTCCACAAAGAATCCCGCAACTAATGTTCCAAATCCCTCTCCTATATGTACATTTTATTTCATGTCTATTCATTTACTGGTCTGTGGTGTGACTTCGTTCAAAAATGCAAAACTTTACGGAATATATTATTAGTACATACCGCTTTTGTCATTTTTTTAAAATTCATAATGTATAATGTTTTTATTGAACTATTTATTAGTTATGTATAACATTTTTGATTATTATAAAGGTTATATACTCCATATAATCCTACATACTCTAAATCAGGGGTTGGCAAACTTTTTTTTTAAAGGGTCAGAACATAAAATTTTTAGGCTCGGCGGGCCAGGTAGCAAACTCAAAGATATTTACTTAAGTAATTCTACTCATAAAGGAACAAAAATTAAAACAGGTTCAAATTTTTTTATTAGGAAGTGATATTTTTAACATTTACAGCCCGGTGGGTCAAAACAAAACACGTTCGGCGGTGGTAATAAAAATGATTAGCTCCTCGCTAAACAAAACTCGGTCATTAAATGAGGAGTGCTTCTATATAAATTAGATAGATCTGAATGCCGAGCATGAACTGCTAGAATTACAAAATATACTAAATACCTTCTTTGAATTTGAAAGAATTTGTTTCCATATCTTTAATCGCTGCAGCCTTCAGCGATTTTAAATCCTGTTCATTTTGATCCGTCCATTCCTTATTCTCGTTCAAACAGGATTTATAAATGTTGAGTTTATCATACTGCACGCCGTTGGTGGGGAACTTTGCAATAGACACCGCCAAATTAACAGCCTGGCCCAGAGCTAAAATCAATAAACATATATTTGTCAACTCCATCAACAAGTCTTTCCCATTTTGTTAAATTATAAAATACTTCTCCATCTGAAGATGTCAAAACTTATCAATACAACCTAAGTATGTAAACAATAAAATCATATTTTAAAACAAATTATAGATATCTCATAGAGATGAAGCTATTTATATTATATTAAATGGGAAGTATGAGTATTACAGGGCTTACAACCTGTTTTTCGGCTGGCTTAAGTGATCACTTTACACAATGTAACGTTCAATGTAGTAAAATACTTGAATGGTTTGTATATATATGTAACTTCCAAAAATTTGATAGATATAGAGGTTTATTGTGGGTAGAATTAGTGAACGTCACATTGTGTAAAGTGATCACTTAAGCCAGCCGAAGATAAGTTGTAAGCCCCGTAATACCCATACTTCCCATATAATATAATAGTTTTGACTCTATAAGATATCTATAATTTGTCTTAATAACAATGCCTTTGGAGGTAAAAATCCAGTAATTGTGTGTTCTTGGGCATATTCAAATATTGTTAAATCATATTTTAATTGTTATCAAGATTTAAAGATGTACATTCTACAAACATTGCCGATGAGAAGGGCTCTATATGCCTTATAATTTTTGCTCTGAAATTGCTTTTACCTTCATGACTAAGGATTGTGATCTTCCCCAACCCGCCTTCTTAATTATACTTGTCCACTTTTCTCAGCAACTCACAGTTGTGGTGTTCAGATTTCAATTGTTATAAATCCTGAGATTGACAATGATTAAAAAAAACCTAACAGCAGATAGAAAGGGTGTCTAATAAATTATAACAAAACCAAGAGCATGAAGAGACAATTTTGAAACCCTACCCGCAATTCTGAGAGCGTATTGGTCAGTCCAACGGGGGAGGATCTTTCTCTTTTTCTCCTTCCTTTAAAGTAGCCCACCATAACGCACTTCTCCAATCTAACTTTCCTTCTTGCAAAGCGTCCAAAAAATTGGAGGATTCAGATAAGGCAAATAGTTGAGAACCTATTGTTGATGCAATAGGTTCACTAATGAAACGACGCAATGTCTTATCGTTCCGAATGAAGATATTTGTGCTCCTTGCTGTCATTTTCTCAGAATGCAACATTCTGACTTGGGAAAATTTGAAAAGTCACCCTTCAATTGTTTCAATAAACATTTTCATGTTTTTATTTCACCTTCGCTTAATAAAAAATTAATTAACAGATGATAGCAGATTCTTATACGGAAAGAATTTAAATGGTTAAATGAAATGATATCATTTATATCATAAACTGTTCCGTACAGGAAACAAAAATGTAGACAAGGGCGGTTCGCCGATCTCAGCTTCTCTCAACCGGCAATGATGATGATGATTATGAGGAGGAAAGAAATGAAACACAAAAGATGTTCAATATCGGCACACTACGGCGACATGACACAATCAAAAATGGCTCTCTGCCTGAAAAATACCCTGTTTTTTATTCAGATTTATAACAATATGTATAGTCATATCTGCAAGTACCTACTCAGTAACAGGCCACCGCTGTGACGTTTTACTAAGAAGAATAGTCTTTGTTTTCCTGATCCATCCCACAGGTTTTTTGGTGCCACGCTGATGATTACACCTTTAAATTACTGACACGTGTCTTGTTGTATCAATTATATGATGCCTCTGTTACAACCTCATAATTATGTGCGATACATGATTAGCAACATGATAGTTGACCAATAAGAAATCCAATTATGTATACCTGTTCCAGTAGCCACAAGCCTTGCGGCCAGTCCCCACTCATTAGCCATGGTTCCTGTTATCATTCGGCCAGTCAGGACCAAATCCAATGCCCTGGAGGCTCCGACAAGATCTGACAATCTCTTGGCACCACCCAAAAGCATTGGAGCACCTAAAATACTCATTTAATTAAATCTCTAAACAATTGTCCTCCAAAATCATGCCAGTAAAAGGCAAAAACTTTAAACTAATGTCATCTTCGAAATTGCCCCGTCACTAGTTTTAATGCCAAGTACCTCGTAATCACGTATAACGCCCTCAGGTTGGAAACGCAATCTGTTTTAAAAGTTATAAAAATGGTCACCATTTATAGTTCTTTTTCAATTCATCACTCAGAGCTGTCAAATTAGGCTGCGTCCAACAAATCCAAGATGTAACTGTGCGCATCCAACATGTAACCGAAGGGTAAATACCTTTATGTTATTCAATCACTAGTGCATAATTTACTATAATTTATTACGCATGGTGAATAATCTTTACAGGAAACGAGACGTTTCCCTTCGACTTACTCCTTCGGTTTACATTACACTTTATTTTTCTACAATTCTGTATACAAATCCTCTTGCGTCGGCCTGGATGCCGAGAACCAACTACGACGATGGGTCATGGAGATGGTATGCTACTATGGAATGTGCACGGACGAGCATGGATTGGAGGTTGTGCCATCTTTCGTAACATTTTGATCTTGTTGTCATCAACCCGCATTGAAGAACGTCGAACTCGAACCCAAACCGACGAAATTAGAATTGTTAATTAGAATTATATTTTGATTCTACTTTAATTATGTTTTTTTTTTTTATTAGATTCTATTAGTTAACGTTAAACATCTTTTCACTTATCTCTCCCGTGTATTATTAATAAATTTTCCCAGTTTAGAATGAAGACAGAATGTGACAAACCAATGTGGGTACGCGTTTCTGAGGTGAAGAACCCGCGGTTCTTGTGTTCTCCACTGACTAGCCGATGAAAGGGAAAAACGCAGTCCTTCACCCTCACAGTATACATAATTAAATTACTATAAAATTACAAGTTTGAAACTACACACACCACAATTTTCTCGTCAGATTGCAAGCAAATTCATCAAATCAGTCATGGCGCAATATATCTAAAGTTTTAAAAGATGCTTTATCTAGATTTAACATTAAACATTTCTAAAATGTGTGTACAATAATGGTTGGATGAAATTGCGTCCTTAAGCTTCAGAGATTTGACATTTGAATACAATAGCATTTGAAAACAAAGTTTCATAAAATACATACCCCAGAGATATGGTTTCAAATTATAAACAGCACAATTATAAAATAATTGCATCAGTATTAATCAGATATTTCTGTAAAAAATCATTAGAAATAGTCAATGATATTTACCAAATCGCCTGCCTAAGGCACCCATTGAAGTGGTGTCTTCTATAACTCTCAAATCACACGCTAGGGCCAGTTCGAAGCCCTCTGCTACTGTATATCCGCTGATGGCTCCAATCACAGGTTTTTTACACAAAGGCCTCCCATCAAAATTATTCTGAAAATAATAACTGCTTTATTTCAAGAAATATCACCTAATCAATATATGAGTAGGATAAACAGATTTATTCATGCTACTTATGAGGAATGAATAAGTCTTTTATTTGTGTTGAAAATGGTGACCAAAATATATTATACATTTGCATTAATACAGTTGCAGAAATGATTGTAATAAAACTGGACAAGTATCATTTGTAATGGGCGTTGGTGTTTATTTTCGCATATATTTATTTCCTCACAAATTTAAAATAGTTATTTCACTGTTTAAGTACATATATACAATATTCAAGTAATATGTTCTATAAAGCATGTTATACACCACACAAGATAAGTTTTATTAATTAAGTGATTTTAAAATGACAGAATTCATATAAAATATGGTGTTGGCAATTAACACAATTTTATGTCGACCAAATTTCAATCTTTATTATTAGTATTATAAGTTGACACTAAGGGCCATGGCCATGGTTCATGGCAGACGACACAATCATTTTCCAGACCTCTCTGTCTTGAGTTGTGGTCTCCTAGACCAATTAACAAAAAATTAAATTAATCAATTAGAAAGATATATAGAAAACTATCTATTGAAAAAATATTTAGCCGGTAGTAACTAAATATTTTTTCAATGGATAGATTTTTCTTTACATATCTTTCTAATTGATTTTTTAATTTGTATTAATACCACAGAACTATGTTCTGAAAATGCAACTTCACAACAAAAATGTGTTCTCATATCAATCTATTATCTAATACTAGTCTTAATATGACGCACTTCTTCTTCAATGATTCCGATGCCCTTATCCTGAATTTTACGCCTCCACATGCTCATTAATATTCTTTATATCATCCTATAACAGAGGAGTGCACATTTCTGCATGGTATTTATTATATTTTGGTGATTATTCCCACACATGAACTTTACCCAACCAGTTGGTCACCCAAAAAAACTTTTTAATTCAACCCAAGTTCAAAACCTGTTGGAAAAATAACAAACTACTCTGAAAAAACAAAATATTAAATATATAGCAGGCTCAGGAAACTTTCCAAGAACAGTCAAGGCCAGCTTCACGAACTTCAATAATCTTTGGTACACAATAAAACAATTATTAATTACAATCTTACAATAGTCTCAAGGATTGCATTGTATCCTCTTTCAGTGATCTCCTCCATGTCAAATCCTGAGGAGAAGTTTCCTCCTTCTCCATGGAGTATGGCTACTTTAGCATTACTGTCCTCGTCAAAAGTGCGCAATTCGCTGATTAATTGAGTGAGGGTTTCTGTGTCCAAACAGTTTCTTTTGGAGGGTCTGTTTATGCCAATCATAGTGATATCAACGTGATGTTCAACAACTACATCTAAAAAAATATATTTTATATTAAAAATATACTTAAAACTGCATGAAAAATGTTTTTGAAAGACATTTATGTTAAATTACTTTTAAAAACCTTTTTAAAAGTTTTATCAAAACTGTTTTCGATTAATATGACGCTTTTCACATAGAATGTGTTTTATGGCTGGAATCATGTTATTTGTTAGGCGCATGTGTTGCATTTGAAGTTAAATTTGTTGGTACATTAGATGTCATATACAGAATAGTAGAATCAAATCCATTGTGTACTTTTGTTCGTACATAAATATGCTTACCATACATCCTGGATTGACCGGAATTATCCCAGTTTTACACATTGGTCCCAGCCAGTGTGGCATTTTGTTTCGGCCAGTGTGACATTTTGTCCCGGCCGTTGCGGGTGCGATCTCCCCCGCACCGCGCGGCTATCTGTATTTTGTGAGCGACAGTTTACGCTGATCACTTGCGGTATAATTACGTTTTATTAAGGTGACGTAGCAGTATGTAATTTATCTACCTAATTTAGTTCAGCTATTAACCTAACCCTTTTAAAATTGTGTTTAAAATGCCTAAAAGAAATTGCAAATATACAAATGAACTACAAAAAGACTACCGATTTATAAAAAAAACTTTGCGGTGAGGACAGCAAAGTGAAGCGCCAGCAATGTTTCCCAAAATTTTCTATTGCACACGGTGGGCAAGCGAACATTAAAGATCGTGTAACGGCTGTCGCGAGCTCTTTATCAATTAAAACATTATTTAAAAACGATGATTCCATTCAAGATGATTTATTTATTGCGGCTAAAGAGGCTACATTTGCCTTTCACACAGCAAATGAGCTTCAAAACTTCTAAATTAATCTCAAAATTCTTTGAACATAACCTCTTAATAACAAACTTACTTTTTTTATTTGAACGAAGTGTACTTGATGACATGTTGCGGAAATAATTCAGTTTGTTAGGCCTAAAGACATTTTTAAATGTTATTAATATTCCCATTGTACGAAGCATTTTTATCACAACGTTACCATTTTTGTGTAAAGATTTTATTTTTAATTCAACATGTTTTTAAACGTCAGCTTTGACAATTCCAATACAGAAATTGTTTATATTTCCTTTATTGCCGACTGTTTCACCTAACTTATCTATGGATTGTTTATCGAAATGTCAAAAGCCTGGATAATCAAAAATTATTCGTCCGGTCGTTCTGGTTAATATACTGTAATAATGGTAGATAGAATTGGTTCTACTTGTCGTATTTGCCTTTCAGATAAAAGTAATGGTGTCTCGATCTTTGACAGACAAGATACCGTCAAATACAGTGATTTGATAAAGGAATACACAGGTTTAGATATGGTTCAACGTGATAATCTACCATCCACTATTTGCAATGAATGTACAACTGAATTAATGGTAGTAATTAAATTTATTAATAAATGTCGACTGTCTACCGAAAAACTGCAAGAAGTTCTTGACATTAATTTAGCTTTTTACAAATCTCAGTCAGATCATGTGAAGGAAGAAGATGTGGAAGATATCCCCCTTAGTTATTTGAGCACTAACATAAAAGAAGAAGATATAGATAACTTTTCAGAGGATGTTTTCTCTCCGTACGACGATGCCGAAGAGGTAAAGACGGAGTCCGGGAAAGCCTCAAAATTAAAGAAATACAAAAGCTTGAAGACAAAGTTAAAGAAGGTAAAAAATAAATCTAGGAAAATTAAAGCGGAATTAAAGAGTAAAGAATTTTTGAAATGTACCGAGTGCGGACTTTCCACTGCCAGTAGATCTGCTTTAATCATTCATAATAGAACCCATACCGGAGAAAGACCTTTCCAGTGTCGAAACTGTGACAAGAGTTTTGCTCAGCGAGGGACGCTCAAGGAACACATACAGCGTGTACACGCTAAGGATAAATTCTATTCTCAGAGAAGTTTTGTATGCGATGTTTGCGGAAAACAGTGTGTTAAAAAGAATGATCTCGTCATCCACATGCGCGTGCATACGAAAGAGAAACCATATCAATGCTCGTACTGTTCACAAAGTTTTGCGCAAGCGGGAACACTGTCCCAACATATAAAACTCCACACAGGAGAAAAACCATTTGCTTGCCATATATGCGGAAAACGGTTCATTGCCCAAAACAGTCTGAGAAGACATATGACTGTGCATTCGGATGAAAGAAACTTCAAATGCCACATCTGCGAGAAAGCTTTAAAATCCAGCTTCGCTCTTAAAAAACATATGATTTTCATGCATACCTCCGAAAAGCCCAACGTCTGCGATACTTGCGGTGCCGCCTTCGCAGACAAAACTAACCTCAAAGCCCATATTAAATGCAAGCATTCAGAACTTTCTGGAACTTGTGATCTTTGCAACAAAGCTTTTTCCAATTTGCCCGAACACATGAGAGTCCACACTGGTGATAGACCATTCGAATGTGAAATTTGTGGCAAAAAATTTGCACTGCAGAGGAGCCTCACAACACATCTGACCAGGCATCGCAACGCGACAAAGTTTGCTTGCTTACAGGACAAATGCACCGCTGCATACTCAATGCAGTGCCAATTAGACTTTCATAACCTGAAGGTTCACAGTAAAAACTTTCCTCATATTTGTGGCTTTTGTTCTAAAGGATTCTACAGATCTTCGGACCTCACGAAACATACAAAAGCAAATTATTGTAGAAAATACAAAATTGAGACTACGCAATCTATTGATTTGAAATCTGAAAATCGACTTTAAAAATAAAACGTGATTTATATGTTTCAGTATAGTTCGTACCTGCATATGATAATGCATCTATTTTTATAAGTTTACATATATATATATAAAGTTTTTAATAAAACTTTTTGATAATATATGGTGTTTTTTTTTTTTTTTAAATTGGCGTTTCACCCTTATGGAGTGTTCTTGCCATTACCGAGTAATTTTATTTAATGTGAAGTTTCTTTTGGATACATTTAATTTTTACAGGTGTATTTCATTGGCGTTTAGGAACCTCGTTAATATTTTAAAAATGGTTTGATTGTTAGATGATAACAAAGTTGGGATGTTGATGGGGAATGGAATTTTGTTATTAGAAAGATCTTGAATTAAATTTGGATACTGGTCATTGATAGGGCATCCTAAAAAAATATGATTTAAATTTTCCTCTTCTAGTTGACATTCACACATAGGAGAGTCTCGAATGCGGATTTTAAATAAGTGAGAATTTATACAACAATGGCCGATCCTCGATCCAGATCGAGGAAGTTTCAAACTTATTTAATTTTGTTTTGGAAAGCCAGGGCCTAGTAGGAATCTCTGGCTGAATTTCCGCAAACCATTTACCTTTTACAAGTTTAGAAGTCTCCCATTGATCTCTCCAAATGCAGATCATTTTCTCTTTAAGAATAGGAAATATATCAGATATTGTCACATGATTATGTAAAGGGACGCCAGAAGTAGAGGCTTCCTTTGCTAAGGCATCGGCTTTTTCGTTTCCTGGAATTCCACAGTGACTGGGAATCCAAGCTAAAGCAATATCCATGTCTTTTTGTTTCATACTAAGGATTAATTCTCGTATTTGGATACACTGCTCATCTTCGGCGTATGAAAAGGGACACGATTTTAATTTTTGTAGGACGCTAAGGGAATCTGACAGGATCAGGCTTTTATTACAAATGGGTAGATTTTTCATAATATATTTTAATGTCTCGAGGATTGCAATGGCCTCAGCAGTAAATATTGAGGTTTCTTTTGGTAATCGATATTTCTGTGCCAGGTTTTCTGAATCACAAAATGTTGCTGCCCTGGTGTGACTAGTTAAATCTATTTTGGAGCCATCCGTAAAGAAAAGTTTCCAGCCCGGCCACTTTGATCTGGTAATATTGATGAAGTTTCTTTTGGCTTGGGGGTTATTCTGGATTCCGAATGATAGTAGTATTTTGGGGGTAAATGTATGGGTTTGGAAATGAGTGGCATATAGGGGAAGAAGGTTTTGTCTTAAAATTTTGTCAGAATACGTCTGAAAAGTCTTAAAACTATTGGTCAACAGTGGGGGACTTTTATTTTTCCAATATGAACTAATTCTAAGTTGATCTGTAAGAGTTTTAATTTTTGGTATTAGAGGATGATCTTTTTGACGCATACATTTGAAAAGAAATTTGTCAGACATAAACTGTCTTCTCAATTGAAGTGGAGGATCTACTGTTTCTACCTGTAAAGCATTGATTGGGGAAGACTGCATTGCTCCAATTATTAACCTAAGACTTTGCGACTGGATACGATCTAGCCTTTGCAGATTTTTTTTTGAAGTCGGTTCCATAATGAAAGATGCATAATCTAGATGACTACGAACATATGCGTGATAAAATAACTTTTGGGTGTATGGATAGCAGCCCCACCACACGCGAGATACTGCTCTCATAGTATTGAGACTTGCTTGGCATCTATTAACAATTTGGTTTATATGGGCGTTCCAGTTAAGTTTGGAGTCTAAAATAACTCCCAAGAATCTAATTTGGGATTTGACGGGGAGGGTTTGATCAAGGCAAGTTATATGTACAGCGGGGACTTTTCGTTTTCTGGTAAAGATGATTGCACTACTTTTTGTCACAGACAGTTCCAATCCATGTCCCATAAGCCAATCAACCAGATTGTTCACGCTATCTTTGAGAATTTTTTCTAACTGCTTTAAAACTGGACCCGAAACGTAGATAAAAAAGTCATCAGCATACTGCAGGATTTGAGAAAGAGGATGAATACGGTAAGCTATGTCAAGGGTGTATATGTTAAATAGGATAGGAGATAACACAGACCCTTGTGGTAGGCCTCTGGTGACAGTTCTGAATACTGGAGATGATCCTTTCACTTCTATCACTATTAACCTTCGGAGAAAGAGATTGACGATAAAACAAGTTAATTTAGGGGGAATTCCTATACCTATGAGTTTTTGTTCCAGGATACTGATGTTGACGTTATCATATGCTCCACTGATATCGATGCACGCTCCAATGAGATATTCCCCGATGGAATGAGCGATCTGGATATCTGTAGTCAATATTGATATGCTCTCAACTGTGCTTTTCTTCTTCCTGAACCCGAATTGTGTTTGGGAGGATTTTTTTGTTTTCTACATACCAGTCTTCTTTTTATCATGTGTTCAGTAATTTTAAGTAAAGTAGATGATAAGGCAATCGGTCTGTACGAGAGTCCTGATCTTTTTTGGTTTTAAAATGGGGGCGATTATTTGAGATTTCCAAGATTGAGGGATGTTGCCAGTTTCATATATAATATTTATCATTTGGAGAAAGTATGAGAGAGTTTCATTACAAAGGTTTTTTAGGAAAGAGTAGGGAATGCCGTCGATTCCCGGGGCTGAGTCTGCTACTTGATTTAAAACTGATTTTAACTCATCCATGGAGAAATGTGAATCTATCCAGTTAGTCTCACTAAATAGATATTTGTGGGATGTTTCATAAAAGTTGGGCACATATGGCGGTGCCAATTTGTTCATAAATTCGTTAATCCATTCTGACGAAGATGGTGGAATTTTTGGGGGGATGTGTGAGTTTCTAAATTTTCTTATTGTTTCCCATACTTTTGCTACAGGGACTTCTGGAGAAAGGGATGAACAGAAAATTTTCCAACCATCCCGTTTCTTTTTTTTAAGGATGCGTTTGGTTACCGCCTGAGCATTTTTGAATTTCAGATAATTTTCAAGCGTCATGTTTTTAGAGTACGCTTTTGCGAAGGTTTTTCTTTCTTTGACAGCGTCAGCACATTCTCTGTCCTACCAGGGGGCAGGAGGGGGTTTCGTTTTATTTATTTTTTTCACAGGAATATATAATTTTGCTGACTCTTCAATACAGGAAATAAATAAATCGTAACAAGAATTTATATTTTCGTGGGTTGGGGATGGTAAACTAGTAATTTTACCATAAATAGTTTCGGAGAATTTTTCCCATTTTGCATTAGATGTCTGATATTTTAAACGGGTAAACGATTTTTGGTGGTTTGTGAATTTCTAATTTTGTGGTAAGGTGATTTGGGGTCTGGGAGAAAATCGAATGTAAGTGGGATAATGATCGCTACCATGGGGGTCATCTATTGTCGTCCAGACTAAGCTGGGCGCCAATGCTGAATTACACAGTGAAAGATCTACCACACTGGGACGGCGGTTTGGGATGTGGAGACGAGTAGGGGATCCGTCATTTAGAATACAGAGACTGAATTCATCAAGTAAATCAACAATATCTCTGCCAGATCTATCGTTGGAGTCAGAACCCCAAATACTATGGTGGGAGTTGAAATCGCCCAAAATGAGTAACGGATTTTGGAGGCGGGAAAGCATTGTTCGAAGTAATGATTTTGAGGGACGATTAGATGGAGAAATGTACAAGGAAAGGATTGTGATACCATCAACCCTAGCGGCAACCACTTCGAATGGGCAACCGGAGGGTTTAACGTTCACTGGTGTAAAGGGGATGGAATTTTTAATGAGAAGGGCGGAACTGCCTTTCCCATCTTGTCGGTCATCTCGGAGGCAGTGGTAACCCCGGACCTTAAAATGGGAACCCGGACTCAGCCATGTCTCCGAAATTCCCGCCACTGATATTTGATTGGAATTTAACTTTAGAAGAGCGACAATATCATGGCTATTTGATTTGATACTACGGCTATTCCACTCAAGAATTCCCTCCACAGATGGAGCCATTAGGAAGAAGGGAGTACAATGATGAAATAAGAGTAGCAGCGTTGGACGGTAATGAGTTATTATTTGAAATAATGGATATGAGGAGCATAACAAGGGTTTGGATGAAAGAAGAGTTGTCAGAGATTAATGATTTTGAAAGATTATTTAATGGTGGGTTAGAGGAACTCGAGGGAGTAGGTACATTAGTGGAGTTTAAGCAATGGCCATTAGGGCATCTTGATGGAATATTTCCATTAGGATAGATTTGATGAGAATTGTGAAGTTGCTGGTCATAGCCAGGTAAAGTGAAGGGCTTGGATTTTGGTGTTTTATACACGAATTTTTTGTAAGATGATACTGGAGGAGCTAAGTTAGCTGAAACTGGAGTGATGCTGGCTGGTTGTGCAGTAGTCTCCGCAAAAGTTTTCTTGGAATGGGCAAACATTTTAGATGCTTGAAAATATGACGTATTATTAGCTGCCATGTATTGCTTAATCTTTTTTTGCCTTGTTAATTCTGGGCACGTGAGACTAATTGCTGTATGATTCAAACAGATGGGAGGTTCGGAAGAGTTTGGGCATTGGTCAGCAGGGTGGTTGTTACCGCATTTGAAGCAATGAGGAGGGGATCTGCAAGTTGGTTTGGAGTGTCCAAACCGACAACAATTAAAACACTGCATTGTCAGGAAAGCATAAAGCTCTACCAGCAACGAATTGTAAAAGAGATATACATGTGATGGGAGGGTTTGCCCTTTGAAAGTGAGCACAACTGTTTGGGAGGGTTTCCAGATAACGGTTCCCGTGGAAGTGTCTTTGTAATTCAACCGTCTAGCCTTTATAACTTTGCCTATATTTTGGGGAGTAGAGATAGACAGGATGATGTCGCCCTCAGAGAGGTCAGTGGAGATACCACGCACAAGACCCATGCGGGTAAAATTGTAGGTCGGAATGAAAGCTTTAAATTTGTTATTTTGGGAGTATTCAAGAGATTTAACAAAATTATTCGCCATTATTGCAGATTTAAACTCCACAGAAATTTTATATCTGCCTTCTGCTTTTATACTGCCTGGGCAGATACCAGGAGTGTTCTGCTGGGTAATATATTTACCAAAATCAATTGGATGTATAGGTCTTTGTTCTGTTTTTTGGACACAAACAAGGAAAGGAGAGACAGCCGAATTTGGGTATAATAGTTGGAGACGGGTTATATTAACAGGAGAAGCAGAAGGTAGGTCAGAGGTCACGGTTGGGATTAGAGTGGGAGAGATAGGAGATGAGATGATGCTGGTTATTTTAGCATTGTTCTTTGTTTTTTCCGACTTCTTTTCAATTTTTCTTTTCTTGAATGTTAAACAAGTGGAATCGTCTGAAGATTCTGCATCTTCTGAGGCGAGTATTGAGGGACGAGAAAGATGTGATGGAGGAGGAAAAGGGTCTGGAGGATCCGGAGGTCTTAATTCCTCCATTGTCGCTGAAAATTAAATTAAATTAAATTGACAAAGATTTCTGACAAATGTCAAAATAAAAATAAAAATGTAACAATAAAAAGACCCTTCTGAAAAAAAACACAAATGCCTATACTGTAAGAAATATATTAAAGATAAATAGTTTAAATTATAAAAACACATGAGCTAAGAATATTAAAGTAAAAGAAGTTTATAAATATCTGACTTTTTTATAAATATCCAATTAATCCAAGGGAGCCGCACAAACACAACTGTCACTCTCGGAGTTATTGTTGCAAAAAACTTATATGGTGTTTTTAATTATATAACAAAAACCCTCTAAAATATTAAGGTTATTTTTATTTTACAGTACAATTTATTCTAAAATATGGAAATGCAGATAAATTGCTAATATAATTTGTTCCCTATACAGATACGACTTGGGAATAAACCTAGGTATAAAATAAGTGGAATTTCATATCTATTTTATTTTTTTATTGAGAACCCGGAAGGATTACTAAACTAACATTTGCATAATATATATATATTTTAATCTTTGGAGCTCTTCATATATTTATTACTTATTTTTTTAATTTTGATAGGTTCATTAGTGTTGTTCTGATGATATTATATGCGTTTCTTTGAATTAAAAACTCTAAAAGTCGTCCCCCTATTCCATCAATTCTTCTTTTGTTGTGACTACCTTTTCAAAGTTTTTGCTTTTACATGTCCCCAAAGATAAAAGTCAAGTAGAGTAAATTCAGCCGAATGAGGCCATGTAATTGGTTCTACTTGTTTGATTAATCTCTGTGAGTATTGTCTTTGTAACTTTAGGCCAAATTTTGATATAACATTTTTTGTTCAAAATTGTATTTTAAGTTATATTATTAGTGACTCAATAATATACAAACATCAGAAGGCTGTTTCTTTGTGAGTGCAGAATAACTAATGGATTATATTATTGTAAATACAACTGCAGAAATACTCACCACGCAAATAATTTCAGAAATAAGTTTGTATACACCAAACCTCAAGAACATTCAAATCTTACATTCAATACTATTGGTCCATTGAAATACAATAAGCAAAACTAAGGTGAAATGGTCCAGAAATTAAATAAATAGTTGCTTGACCACTTTTAAAAATTCTCATATTTTTTGGTAATTCAATAAGACCATATTTTAATTTTATTGTTTTTATTAGGAGAACACATTCTTATTGTGAAGTTGTAATTATTCAGAACATAGATGTCTGTGATATTTTAAATACTAATTAAATGTATTAATTGGAAAGATATACATATAAAATCAATTTTATCGAAAAATATTGTTGCACCACAGAGATTCGAACCTGGTTCTCTTTCCAAACCGGGGAAGGTTCAGGTTCGAATCTCGGTGGCGCGACAATAATATTTTTTGATAAAATTGATTTTACATGTATATCATTTATTTTTATTTATTTAATTAGTATTTATTGTTTTTAGTTTTTGCATAGTGGCCATATTTGTTTTACGAGGTGTAGCATATTTTACAATGTAAAGGGTTTGCAGAAACTAAAATATCTCAGCTACTATTTGTCTTATAACATGGGGTTAAAAGCAATTTCATATGGAATGACCTGTAGAATTTTATTTGAGATTATAATGCTGAATGGACAAAGTGGTAGAAAAGAAATATAGATCAAAACATTTTCGAGTAAAATAATTAACCAATTTGTATATACATTTAATTACAGTATTTGATAATTAATATTAGTCAAATCGGCAATATCCCAATAACATCTCTGTAAAATCCTTCAGACAGCTCAGTAAGAATGTTTCTAGAAGGATCTTCGCTCGAATTAATAATATTTTCTATATTCTCCCGAAGATTCTAAAACAAAATAGCCTCATTAAATATATTTATAAAGTATTCTTAAATTTCAATATATAAGATATGAACACATCATATTTTGTAAGTGTTCAATTTTTAACATAGAATGGTTTTTTTTAGTATGCCTAAGTTAAAAAATGCATTTAAATAGGTGTAATAGGAGGTTCACTGATGGAGACGCGATATGTGTATAAGAATTTTACGGTATTTATATACACCAATGAGGAAGAAATATCTCCACAAAACAAAAGAATGCTACCTGAACATGAAATAAAATTGTAATCAATTAAATTGAAGATTTCAAAACAAAATACATTCATCTATACAGAGGTTAGGTGGGACCAACCGAAAAACATTCCATGCAATAGTGGTTTAAGACGTATAATGAGATTTTTTTATGTAATAATTTACCTGCAAAATCATGTAATCAAAATGTGGTACTGATTTAACAACATCTTTAGGACAATGTTTGTCACTTATTGATCTCAAAATATCTAAGATTGTTTTGTAAACATCCCAACACGTACCCACATTGCCACTAGATATCTTTATTCTACCGTGGTGACCCTCCACTTTCTCAATTAGAATATCCACAGTGTGACTCCAAACTTCGAGCCTTAAAAGTTTCCCAACATCAAGAAAGTCACTACTACAAATCTTTTCTTTCAATTTCTGCGCATAATCGGCATGTAGTTCTTTCACAAATTCTTCTGCAAATTTGTCAGCGTACTTATTGAGCAGAAATGGTAATCTTATGTAGTACGACATCACATTATCATCGAAGTGCATTTTGTTTTCTTCAGTTTCAAATAGCAGACCACAGTTTTTAGCTGCAATGGTGCATATACTTTCCAGCATATTTCCTCCACTTGGTTTGCACGAAATAAATCTCTTGCGAGGATTTAAATTAGGCAGTTCTAAATAATATAAAGAATCAATAACTATGGCACTTGATGGCACAGTGCACCAAAATAGATGATCTTGATTGTACACACCTGGTTCTAAAGCAATTAACTTAGCTTCAAGCCGAATTGGAAAAGAAATATTTTGTTTTGATATGGGAATGGCGACGGATAATTTGGGTGATTTATTTATTTGTATGCTTACATTAAAAGAATTTTGAAAATTATTCCCCTGCAATTGAATATCTAAATGCCAGAGGTTAATATTAAACTTATTCATATTTTCAATTCTGTCTTTTAAATGTTTAGACACTTCAAAAGAGACAATGTATATATGAACATCTTGCTCATAATATCTGTGAGGATTTTCTATTAAAATAATATCGTTCTCACATTCCAAATGTGAAATATTATAAATTTTTACAGATGTAAATAGGTGCTCTGTAAGAAAGTTCACTTTTCGATTAAAATATAAAGCTGTAATATAATTATCTTCTTTTATCAACGAATTTAGAACAGCATCACTTTTAATCGTTTCCCTCTGTATTTCACTTATTATTTTCTTTACATCGATTAGATTTTTTGGTACAGCAACAATGTCGAGCTCCTTAGATTTTGAAGTGATACAATTGTCCAACTGGATGTCTATAATATAAACCATGTTGTGTAGAGTGATGCAGTATGCTTTATGGCTTCTTTCATTATAGAAAAAATCATATGGTTTTGATACCCTTAACATCTGATGCTTAAGTTTGAAATCGTTGTTCGTTAATTCAATCATGGTGTGCCACAGCTGATCTCCATCAGTATACAAAACTGAATCTTTTATAAAAATTATTCTCTCTAATGCAGAATTCAAATGAATTACTTCAGTTGCCATGTGTTGATCTACTATATCACAAAATATAATAATTATTGATCCGGTTATTAAGCTGAGGTAAATTCTAGAATGTACTTCATTGAAAAGAAAAATTTTCTTTATTGGAACAGGGCAGGAATGCAATACGGATAAAGTTATGCATTTATTTAAATCAGTTTCTAAAAGTGACCAAAACAAAAAGTTTTGTTTTACAAGAAGCAGCATCTGTGATTCTAAACTTATTTGTGATATTTCAATGTGAAATATATTTTTTATAAAATCAATTGAAAAATATTTCAGTGGTTTAACAATTATCTGGATGTCGGAGTTCATACATTTTTGTTGAAAGTTAACATTTAAATTGATTTTATATGTTTTGCTGACTTTCATTTTCGATGACCCAATAATGGTGTATATATAAATAAACACGTCACTTTCTTTTTTTAACAATACAAAAATTTCTTCAGCGTTATAGGAAACATCAAGAACATTTTTTAAGATTGTTTTAAATTCAAGTTTCTCGAGTATTTTAGTGGCGTTGTCCTTTTTCCTTAGAATAGTAAAGTGCAAAAATAAGTCTTGATCCAAACAAAGAAAAATGTTTTTGATGAAATAAATGTTCTTAATTAAAAAACTCGTATAATGAACACATTCATTGTTGAACAAGTCTTCAATTACTTTTATAATAATCGTAAATTTATTCCAAAGAACCAAATAGGAAACGTTGTCGTGCTCGTAATTAACCAAATTCAAAGGAACAAAAGTTTTTTCACTAATTTTATAAGATTCCAAACAGCTTTCAGGAAATAAATCCATTTTTAACTTTAAATATTCCCTGTTAGCTTTTGAATAATGTATGCGAAACGTCAGATCATAGATAAGGATAAGCGTCAGATCTTATCTATGCGTCAGATTGAATTTGACAGCTAGTTGCCGCCTTTCGGGAAATGAAAGAGTTAAGAACTTTGTGAACGAGAACCAAAAACGTATCCCAATTTTGATATATTTGCATAAATATTCCGATAAAGATGTTATACCCCCAACGTCAGTTGTCTTGTGTCTAGTTTTTTCTCCTTACCTTCAGGATCCATGATTCCGCACCACATAAAAATATAGAATATACCAGAGAGCCTAACCTTCGTTATCTTAGAAATACCGCAGTTTCCATATTTTGTCAAATCTGGACATGGAATTTTTCTCCATACCTATCTGTCATCCAATTTCAATTATATATAATTTAATTGTTGATTCGAAATCCATATATGTAAATTAGTATTTCAAATTAATTTTATAACCCTCAAGCCATAAATTGGTATATTTTTATGTCAAAGTATTTTATATAACAAAATTATATTCCGCGAGGTTTTGTACGTTTTGGAAATGTTTTTTTGGAGTATCGAATAGCATGCATAATTAGAAGAATATAAACTTTTCAGTTTTATTAATTTTTTTGTTCCTAAATTTCGAATTAATTGTGTTTCGCTTAATTTGAATTTTCTTTTTAGTCAAATTCTTTTGAAATGTGAAAAAATATTATAAAAATTAAAAAATAAAAGTAAACAAACCAGTAAATTAGCAGAAAATTGAAACATAGTGCTCCTATATTATATAAGTAGGAAATTATTGATTCATAATTTTTCATAAAAACCATTCTGCAATATGTCTTTTTCACCTGACCTAGGATGGGTAACATTACGTGGGGCAAGTACTTAGTTGTTCTAACACCACTGTTTCACCAAACCGACATTTTGATAGATTATTTTTGTGGGACAATTTTTTATTCTATCAAGAGCATAATTTTAAAAATGCAATCATAAATAATGTGATGGACAAAAACATTAGTTCATTTATTAAAATAATTCATGCTTGTTCTGTCAGAACTATCCAACCACAAGTTATAGATTATTGCTGTTAAAATAATAAAGAATTAAAAAGTTGCAAGGTTTTAGTTTCAACATTCAAATGAGTACTCCTTGATGCAATGCGGTCGATCATGTTTGGTTTATTTTTTACTTCATGAGATGTTATAGATATTACAAAAAATAAAGAAATTGTGTACTGTAAGTAATATGAACATTTTTTAAGTCAAAACATTCAATACATTTACGTAAATCACGTAGATTGCTCCAATATTATGCTATAAGATAATTTTAATCATAATTTCAATTTTATTGTTTCAAGCGTAATAAACCTTAAAAATTATATCAAAATAATAAAAATAAAAAAATCAAAATTATCAATGTAGCTACTGCAACTTTAATAACTTCAAATGACAATTCTACTGTGTTTCTAACGTCTCAAGAATTTTCAAAAATGCAACCTCCAGTATTATATTTAAAAAATATAGATGATTTATATAAGAATTTATAATTAATTAGTATGTTAATTATAGCGAAAGAAAAAAATATAATAATAGATTCTCATAGTGGAAGGGATTATGTTTGAGAGAGAAATCATAAATGAATGGTAAAAATTGTGATACAGGACAGAAGAGTGTGGCACTCTATCTTCTCTGCCTAACCCCATGGAGAATGTCATGATGGTAACATAGTTATAGCAAATGTATGGCAGATTGAATCAAAAATAAAACACTATTTTTTTTTTACATATTTTTTTATTTATTTTTATCCTTAACACATAATGTACAGACTCCCAGTCACCGGAACATTAGATCATCTTTCTGACGAGCTTATTAAGCTTGTCTTCCCTGTTACCGAAGTCTCCGCCTTCCACGTAGTGGGTGGTCTTCTTTCTCCATCCGCCGGTGGGGGTGTTTAGCTTGAAGGGCCAGAGGAAGTTGGTGGCGTACTTGAAGCGGCTGCCCACTGTGAAGATCTCGTGAATGAGGTCCTCTACACAGATAATGTTGGAGCGCTTCAACTGCTTCTCAACAATCGTGTTGGAAGTAATGGGAATGCGTTGGTTGTTCACCTTGGCGAAACCGCGCTTGTAGATGATCTAGAAGAAAAATTGACAATGGTTGTTAATGCGGGATCGCATAAAATTTGTCCAAAATATATTTATAAACAGTGGATCAGATAGGGACGAAAGACATTGTCAAGTTGTCATCAATACAAAATTCAGCTGAACTATGTAATCATCATGAACTGTTGTATAATTATTTGTACATTTTCCAACAATAAAGAAAATGCTATTTTATTTATACTTCTCTTCAATTTTATATTACCAGATTAAAACTATTACTAATTGTACATAATTTGAATGCATCCATTTTTAATTTCTACGATTCTGACGAGAGTCTGACTTACCTCCCTGACAGTCTTCTGGTTGGGGTATCCCCAAGTGATGTAGGGTTCACAGATACGCAACATGTTGAGGGTCGCCTTGTTGAGGCGCACAAACACGGCATTGTTGATCTGGCGCAGTCTGAAGAGCTGGAGTACTTTACGGACCTAAAACAGAGGTAGATTTATTGATTAGTTATACAAGAGGTAATTATGGGATTTACCAACAGGTGATAATAATTTATTGTGATGACATGCTGATTTGCCCTAGAAATTTTAGTCCGTTGCATATACATAAATGTACACATAATATTAACGCACTCTTAAGTCAAAATGCCAACATGACAATAGTGAATTGTAAACAATTTACAGCTAGACTTTTGCAGCAGCAATTAGGTTTCTGTCATTACCTCGTATTTGATTTTGAGTTTTAAGGCGAACACATAACTATTGTGAAATTACAGTTTTTTCAGAACATAGCTATGTGGCTTTAATACAAATTAAATGTATTGATTAAAAAGATATACACATAAAATCAATATAAAGAAAAAATATTTTGGTTGCCACTGGGATTCGGACCAGGAACTTTACCTAACCAGGGAAATGCGCTAACTATTACACCCCATCAACCAAGTAATTTTCAAATCTATATGCTGCAGCTCTTTCAAATTGACACATCTGTTATTCTATTTTTAAAAATAGCCACCTGGTGGCAACCAAAACATTTTCGGTAAATTTATTTATCCGTATACCTTTCTAATTGATACATTTAATTTATATTAATATTTGAAGCAATTACTTTTTAGTTGTCATTTTAATATAATATAATTTTTGTGTATTACCCTGGTGAAGAATAAGTTCTCCCTGAAACCAGTTGCTATATAATATAAAACTCTGTTTTAATACTAGGACACATGGGTTAGTGTTAAATGTAGTACAAAGTTAATATTTTTCAACTTCTTGAATAATAATATTCCAATGGAACCTCTATATTCACCATTAATCCGTTTCTGAGGGCCTGACGAATATGGAAGCAGTTTTTCCCATAGCTAATAACTGAAATTCAATGAATTCGTTCCCACCCCCAAAAATAAAACACAAATGAATAAATTTGATGTCAAAACTTTACCTTTTTTGCACTAATGAGACATGTGGTGGAGCGGAAGAGGGGGAAGTTACTAATATTTAGAAGGAGATAATTTAAACATTGGGTAACTCTAATTCTGGTGATGTATCATCCAACCAGTAGCAGTCGACTTAACAAAGAACTTGCCCAATGTTGCCAGTTTCTATCAATTTTTTAAAACCTTCCTGAAGTAGTCAATCGCATTACCATTGAATCCATTTACATTTTGATTGACCGTGGCAACATTTGGGTGCCACTTTTTGGGTGGAAGTTACAAATATCGAATCAAATATACGGGCTGATGAATATAGAGGTTCCATTGTACCTGTGTTTTAAGACTGCTACAAATTTATAAGTAAAATAATTACCTAGGAATGTACTTATAAAATGTAAATAATTTTAATTTAAAATAACTGATACAAAAAAAAGATAAACAACTCAAGTAACTGAATTGACATATGAGCATAATTGAACAAATTCCGGAAAGTACCTTGGGAGCAAGTTGGTTGATACCCCTGATCCTGATGACCAGAGCGAGTCGCGCCTCTGAGGGGATGTAGAAGTTGCCCTTGCGTCTGGCTTGACGCTGCAGGCGGACTTCTTCCCTCTCCTTGAGGTTGTATTCCTTCACATACTTCTCTGCGCGCTTGAAGATATCCTTGCGTTTCTTGGCAGCACTGGTGCGCCTCTTGATGGTGAGCTAGATACCAAAGATCCGTTAATAATTTATAACACAATATTTTTTTAAAGGTGTATGTATACTAAGATAATGAAGAGCTATTAATTCTTTAAAATGATAATTTAGATTGAAATATACATCCTAAATATTACATATATTTTTTTTGTCACATTTTCAAATTAAAAAAAATAATATGTAAATATCGGAACAGAAATGCACGTAAGAATTTTATAGAAATCAAATCTGTAATAAGTATGGTAAGCTAGTACTCAACTGTATTCATAGATTTGCTTATGAACTAATAATATTAAAGGATGATTTATATCCGGTGCAACATTACTACATAATTTTCGTAAGTGATAAGATGTAAAATAATAAAAAAATAAAAAAAAACTAATAACATAAGTATTCAATAATGAATTGACATCTGTGATACAATCAGATAGGGACGAAAGACATTGTCAAGTTGTCAGCAATACGAAATTCAGCTGAACTATGTAATCATCACGTCATATCACCGAATAAATCTAACAAAATGAAGATGATGAAAGGTTAAAAAAAAAAAAACATTCAACTCACCTGGACGAGCTTAGCACGGTTTGTTTCTCTCCTTTTGCGGTGCTTGAGGACTGACTCAGGAACGGCAGGGAGCTTCTTGCCATCCTTAACTTCGTTCTTCTTGGCTCCTGGAGCCTTGGCTACTGTCGGTGCCATTTTTACGTGCTGAAAAAACAACGCGGTCAGACATGGCGGACACCTTTGACAGTTGCAGGTTATGACGCATGTTTACTCTTAATCGCGAATAAATAATATACGAAAGTCGCCACTAAGCGAGAACAAACTGTTCAGGAACACATTGAAGTTTCGAATATCTTAATAAAACGAGCAATGCGATTATAAATATAAAAATGTGAAAACTATGCCAGTCGGGAACACGAGTGTTAAAATCTTTGAAACATCATTAATTACGCTTCACTTATGGTGAAATCTTCAGTAATAACATTCTATAGGTTCTCTATATATTTTAAGGCCACTTTATTTAAAGAAAAAATCGAAGGATTGTACACAAAATATAAATAATTTACTCACCAGCGGGTAAAATCCTCGCGACACGTGTATTAACAACTAAAAAGAACGAAAGAACGAACAAGAGGCATTTCCGGTGGTTCGAGTTCGCGATGTTACACATTTAGTGTTTCTATGAGTACCTACCGCTGTAATTTCTATGTTTTACGTTTACTAAAATATTTTACACAATTTAACGTTGTAGCTAATACATATTTTTTTAATATTTTGTAAAATGTATGTAACTTTTAATTATTTTTTTACAATGGTGATATGCCCCAATGATAATTTGTGTCGCTAGCGTACTTTGATTCAGACCGCCCGGTTGTTAATTGTCGGCCATGGATACCGGGTATTCTTGGGAGTGCATTTTACAGGGACTCGCGTCCCACGGGAATCATTTCTTCCGTCATTAGAAAGCCATTGATTTATTTCGGCTATTCATCTGGAAGATGTATCTCTTCCGTAATTATGAAGCGATGACCACACACACTACTCAATGCATTATGTTCGAGATGACAGACATAATAGCCGGAAAGAGAAACCAACGCTTTTCCCAAGATCTTGTCAATCGATTGCCTTTTGTCTAGAAATAAATTGTTCCGAGAAATATCTCATTCAAGGGCGGTTTAATGGCATTATAATATATCTTCGCTGATCGATAACTTAAGTTGGTTGACAATAACCGCACCAAAAAAAGGCCATTAAGACCGAAAGACCACGACTTGATATCAATGGTGCATCCTCAATAATACGTTCCGTTTCCATAAATTGATTCTATAAAACTTTAATAAGTCAAGTTTTAATTATTTAAAAAAAAAAACTATTAGAAACTTTTTTTTTTAATTAACACTCAATAATAAAACATTCTGATTATATGTGTATATGTGTATAATCAGAATGTTTTATATATCATAACTATTATAATTCAAATATCTTTTGAAGTATAATTTGTGTGCACAGGAAATGGAACAGTTACGAACAACTTTGCGGAAAATTCAAATATTGAAGATAAAACAAAATTGTTTAATCAATAAGAATTTAATTTTACTTGTAGAATTGTTACCAAATACATATTTTACGTAATAATAAATATAATTAAAACATGGAAAATGATCTTGGAATTAGGGCTATAGAACCAGGCGAACTAGAATTATTTGTGACTAGTGCAGAACCATCAAAGATAGATCTTATTGGAAGCAAAGGGTATATTTGTATTAATCTATAAATAAATCATAGTTTTATTTGAAATAATAATCAATATGTTTTCTTAACAATTTTACAGATGGGTTGAATGGCATCATCGCTTTCAAAAATTACAACAACAAGCCGTTTTAGAAGCTGCAAGTTTACAAGAGGAAGTCACGAGGGATGCTATAATTTCTTATGGGAAGGTATTACTAAAATATTTTCTGTAATATTTGACCATCAAGTGCCTTCTTTGTTAAGTTTACTGGACTATTCTGCCATGTCTCTGACCTCTCCGATTTCTGATGCCCAGCATCAGGTCGATGGTGATGAACCCTGACCATGGCAGAATAGCTTAGAAAACTATATACAGAAGATTCTGAATGACCATGTTTGTTTGTAATTTTTAATAAGTAATTAACTTACCAATCAATAACTAAATAAGATGCTAGCAACAAGCATAGAGCACCACATATTTTGTCCTGACACAAAATTCTCGCCTCATTTACATTCATATGTCTTCTCATGCATTGGGCGTGCACATCAATAGTTAAAGCTTCGATTGATTTTTTTACTGAATAATTTATGAATCAAAACATATCAGCGCAAACAGTAATAAATTCTAAAATTGCTTAAAATGTCTATTTTCAAAAAAGGGTTCAATATTGCAACTATTTCAACTACTGGATAACAAAAACCACAGTGTGGTATTGGAGAATAATTTTTTTTTTTTTCAGATTCCGATATTGGTCCACGAAGCCATTTGCATATCTATATGGAGACAGAAAATATTCCCAAAAATTTTAGAATTGGATCCTGATATTTCTCACACATTTTTACTTTATGCTGTGGTATGATTATTTTCCATTAATTTATTCACTTTATTCATAAACAAAATTGTGTCTATCCAGATCTATAATCTTCAGTCTGAAGTCCAAATCACACATTGAGCCTTAAAAATAAAAGAGGGTAACAAATAAAAGTATGTTATACTGAAAGATATTTAATTATATTAATTAATTATTATAATCATTTTATTTTTTTATTTCTTTATTACATATATATTCATTTTAATTTTTTTTAAACTCCATGGTCTTTTTACAGTGGTTCATGTACATAATAATAATTATTATTTATTTATTGTGTCATAGTACAGTGTGTTATAATATATTTTAGTTCCTTGGCTACTACACTAGTTTTTACTGTATTATAGCAAACAGTGCTTTTCCTGTACAGTAGTAAACAAAGTGTAATGTTCAATGTACAAAAAAAGTGTGTAAAATAACCGCAACATACATTTTCACCTTAGTTTATAATATATATAATCACTGTAAATTATAATGATGAAAAAAAACAAGATAAAAACAAGATTTCTGCTCAAATTCACAATACATTCATGGGCTACTTAGAAGAAAAGCTTCAAGAGATACTAGCTGAAGCTATAACCTTCAGTAGCTCAGTACTCTACTTAGAGAACAAGAAAACCTAAATATTAAACACTAATAAAATACTTTTTGAGCTTTGCAAAGTTTACTAATTAGAATGGTGACCTTGTATAGCTTTCAAAAGCTTTGCTGTCTTGCAAGTAACTACTTGTTCAATTTTAGACATACATGATTGTAAATTATCATTGGTTAATTTGCTTCTTATTTTTTATTAAATTCATGAAAGATAATGTTTGTTCACATAAATAGATAGAGCCAAAGACTGTGAGAATAGCAAAGGCTAGTTCTTTTATTGTGTCATATGTTGCAGGCAAACTATTGCGTGTATCAAATATGATTGTATTTGAAAATATGAGCTGGAGTTGAAGAGTCGCAAATGCATATGAAAAGAGCCGCGGTCTGCCAACCTCTAGCCTAGAGGATTAGAAGGGAACAATTAAGAATATTGAAATGAACCAGATCATATGAAGGAAACTAAAAGCATTTCACTACTCATCCATTACTAAAAAATATTACTACGCAGTTTCAATATTATCATCTTGTCGAATGAGCGAGTAGTTGTTCTATTACCCTATCAAATCTCTTTGTCCTTCCCTCTGATGCATCTGACATCAAGCGGAATATCACACAAATTTGCATGATGAGATTACACTCATTATAATCCAGATTTGGGACATGGTGGCTGCACTATTTCAGGAGCAAAATGTTAAATAAAATCATATTACACATTTTAACGTAGAATATGTTTTTTCGGAGGCTCCCCAGAAAAAATGTGTCACAAAACAGTTATCAAAAAAGTGAATTAAATATATTTTGTTTTTATTTTCCACAAAACAAAAGAATATAAGAGAACAATATGAAATACAATGATCTGTTTATAAGGTGGAGCGGGACGAACCAGCAAAACATATGCAGGGATGGTATGATACACATGTAACGCTAATTTTTATTTCAGCTTTATCATGAAACAGTAGCCGTCGGCCTGTTGGAAGTTGTATTATTTGATGAAGAGGCATGCTGCGCTATCTCTGATATCCTAGTAGACCTTGTAGACTATTGTGCCGAGATGGTCACCTCCATCATTGGACTTGTGAAGTGAGTGCAATATCTATTTGTATTATTTAATATCTTTATAATACTATTCAATATACACAAGTAGTGAAATATTGTGAATATCTTCACAATATTTCACTACTTGTGAATGGATATATGTATAAATATTCTTGCACACAGTTTGATGTACATGCCTAATCTGGTTTACAATCTAGGCTGGTGCTCGCCTTTCTTCTCCGCACATATCTTGAAGAAAAAAAATATTTTGGTAGAATTTTGCCACTGCAAATAGTGTTTGTGTTATTGACAATTGACTTTAAAATAATTTTATTTACTTATAATTATTAACCATTTGTAATCACTTATATTTTGCCATTTCATTGTGAGGATGGGAAGACAGGATAGAATTCCTTGTTTTTCCATTCTGGCAAACAGCTCATTACTAGTTGCATATCTTCTCAATTACCCTCACTGATTTCCAACATGAGTCAACATCTGATTTACAGAATCATTATAACATATTTTATTGAAATGCTCTCCTCATTCATACATTCTACGTGGCTAAACCATATTTCTAAATCTTATTATTACTGTACTCATGGCTTCATAACAGATTGAGAGCCTTCGCTAGATGACAAACTAACCACATTCCTATATTCCAAAAACTTCCAACTTATACATATAATGTATTGGAATAAATGTAAATTATTAAAAATAAAAAGCAGAGAAAGAAATCGTACAAGAGAGAAAAAAATATTCAAAATAGTAGAGATTTGAAATCACTTTTACATTGACTACTATGTAATTGTTTGTTTTTCTTACACGCCACATTACCACAAATACACCTAATCCATGTCCAGCATTTCCATTCATATTTTTCAAATTAAATGGAAATTCCAATGCATTTATAACACATTGTGTTTTACAGCTCTGGATATTTGCAAGAAAAATCTATGAACTCAAATACCAGCTCGAATATAATTAAGGAACTGCTTTCGCAACAGAAGGATCTGCAGTTTGATATTGCAATGCGTTGCTTGACAATTATAAGGTGAGATGCAATCAATGAACATTTTTTTTTTATGCTGCAGTTACATTTTATCATAGTGTCTGACTGTTTAGAGATCTTTAAAATATTTTTATGCACCATGATAAAGGAAACATTCATGCCACAATATCTTAAAGAAACGTCCAGCATATAATAAAAACATTCACATGTATTTTCTAGCTGTTTAGCTAATGTGTTGAATACCATCCACATCTCCGCATCGGGCAGGTTGTATGAGACCCACGACACACCGCTGCTGCTGGCTGAGCTTCTGCATATGGAACCTTGGCAGAGGAGAGATGTCGACGGAAACTTTTTGCAGTATATCGGTATATAAATTTTAGAATTATTTGGTATATCTAATATGATTTTATAAGGAGCATCTACTTTCTTGACATTGCTGATGTCAGCCTTCGGGAGTTCAGCAGCCTTCAAGTGTCTCCAGGCTGATCCCAAGAGATTGCAGACATTCTGAGGAGTGTCAGATGACCCAAGTTTCAGTAATTAGTTAATGTTACACAAGATGTGTATATGCATTAGGAATCATGATCTGGAGGATAGATTAGAGTGGCGAGTAGGGTTTCTGACCAGGATCGACCCGGGAATGGATTTCAGGAAATACATGGGGTTTTTGATATATCGAGTCCCAGGATTCGTAATAATTTTGGAAGAGTGTAAATAAAATCATTTTGTCTAAATTCTTTGTCTTACGGACGCAGTTAAAAAGAAATGTTTGGGTCAAAACAATACAAGCATACTTTTCGAACGGGTTCCAGGAAACAATAACAATGGGTTCAGGAAACAATAAATGATTTAGTCGCAAAATACAGTTACAAATTCTTGGAAATTTGCTAGCATTGACGACTGTCGGTGAAGTGCAATAAAAATGCGAGTACATACATGAGTGAGTGCTTTTGCTGAAATAAAATTTAATTGTTTCAAAGTCATTCGGTCATAGGAATTCCCTGTTGACTGTAAAACCAACATCGGTTGAAACAGAATTTTTTCAATTGCTGGAAATATGTGTACAAAATCGAGAAGCAGGCTATCAGACGTAAATTTGAACATTTTGGTATTTTTAAAATGCTATTTTAAATAAAATTGTTTTAATGTGTTTGTTTAATTAAAGTATTTTATTTTTGTTAATATAATATATAATAGATTGATTGAAAATATGTACATACAATATATTTCATTCAAATTAGATTTTTTTAATGTTTTTTTTTAATATTTATTATATCTGCATTTATATTTAGAAATTGTAGTATTTTTTGTACAATACATGTTTAATTTCTAATAACAATTAATTGAAATAAAATTAACAATGTTTATAAAAAACAAAAATAAAATATTTTATTTTTAAAAAAAATTTATTAACATATCACAACCCGGGATCCCGGGAGTGATCCAGAGCTACGAATCGAATCCCGGGAATGAAAAAAGTCCAGGAACAGAAAATCCCTAGTGGCGAAGCCGAGGGAAGCCAGGACTCACACCGGACCATTGAAGATGAAAATTTAATATTATATCATTTTTATTATTATAGAAATTTAGAAGGAAGGTTGAGAGTAGTGATGGTTAAACCATTTTTTAACTATGGTTGTTGATTGTAACAATGATGGGTAACTGATCCTAAACAATACTAGAAACTAAACCTTCCACCATCACCACTTAGAATAGTTGTGGCCTTATTATGTTGGGCTCAAACTAAATTTTAATAACTTAGAAAATATTACTTTCTGTTGCACAATATGTATACCTATGTATTTCATTTGCATAACAATTCATATGTTTATAGACGGCAAGTGGAAGAAGCAGAGTCCTGATGATGCGGAGAAGATATGCCGTGCAGAGACAATGTGCTGGCTGGCCCTGTGGAGGCTATTACTGAACCCCGATATAAACAATCATTATGAAATCAACAACATGAGGAAGACAGAGTTCTGCAAGGTATACTCGGTACCTTTGAAGTTAATGTGATGCCACATTATAATATACAAATCTCATTATGATTATAAAGGACATGCTTTGAATAATTTATAAATCAAAGGTGGCTGAAATTAATAAATAAGTAGCTGACAACACTTTACGTGGGTCGTCGTAACGTCACACTGTTAGAACTGGTTTGATTTATTTAGACACATATAATATATAAGTATTGTACAGCTAAAAAAAGGACAGTTTGTTACACATATTTTACACAGATTTTAAAATGCATTACCCAACTAGGCAAGCCTGTTTCGGGGCAAATTGGCAAACAAATTATATTTCACAATACCAAATAACTCTTTGAATATAAGGCAAAACACAATTAAATAGAAAATGGAACATACAAGGCAAGTAAATGTAAAAATAAATAAAATGAAAGAATAAAAATACTAATGTGCAATATAATATGTATAATATAATGCAAGATAAGGTTAAAGCTGTAATGCAGTCAGTACAACACACAAAATGCAGTTATGAGAATTATTTCATAATATAAAACAGTTAACTGTCAGTATCTGCTCTATCTAATTTTAACAACCAATTTGAAACATTATTTTTAAAAGCTGTCACTTAAAGTTTTAATATTATTTTCAATTTGATGTACATTCTGGGAGCTTTAATAATCTTTGATCAAAAGTAGTTTTCGTTCTTGGAACAATCTTAAAATTATTTGCTTTTGTGGAATAATATCTTTCAGTCCTCACAGATGGTACACTTATTTTCCTATGAAAACTAGGTAGTATATTCAGCGCATATAATTGTCTTATATTCAAAACCTGAAATTCCTTAAAATGTCTCAGAAGGATAGGAAAAGTCACGGTGGTGTATAGCCGTCTGAGCAATGCTTACTTGATCTATATGTACACCTGATGCACTCCCTCGTTAGCTGACTTCAGTGTTTCAGACTTTTTTCATTCGATCAATTTATATTTGTACACTGCAGAACACTAGTACTTATTCAACTGTCTTACTCATTTTTGGCAGCTGCTGTACAAGATAACCGATTCCCACATGGATCAACTGCCAGTGCTCATTGAGTTGAAGCGGTCTCTCAGCCAGCTGGCCATTACGGATATCACCGCGGGTCAAGCCTCTACTAGCCGGCCACTGCTGATGGAAGTTGTGCCGCAAGTAACTGTCTCAATCACATTAAATTCAATCTAACAGTCATATTTATATGTTACTTTAGAGCTGGACTGAAGGTTCAATTTTGCTCACAATAATTACATAACATTATATTAAAAGTACATATTGCAATATTATTTGATTAGGAATACTTTAAAATGATTTTACAGTTAATATTCAAATGTTAATACAGAAATGCTTATAAAATTTAGTCTCAATTATTGAGAAAAATCTACTGATATATTTTGACAGCAAAGAAAAATTGATATGATGTACTCTCAATTATCCAGGATCACATTAACCAAGTTGTGGAATAACAAATTCTAATTCTGAAATTTTTAAATATTTACTTTTCATGTTTATAATATAAATTTAATTTTTCATCCAACTACATATGTAGTATGTAGCAGATAAAAGCTAGTGAAATAGCTACGTGTTTGCAAATTATTATTTGGGAATGTTTAAATTCATTGTTTATTTTTGATACAAGTGGGCAACACATTATTGTGAATTGTATACATATTTAAATTAAATGATGCATAGTGGTTGAATTATTTTGTCCTTTTCGATTGTTTTTAACTAGTTTTTGTGAGCACTAAGTTAAGTTTTCTACAAATTATTTTTAGGTTATCCAGACTCAATTTTTTTCTCTATTGATTGAGTATTTGGGGGTTAGGACGGTGATTAAATGAAATAAATGTTGTTTGCGTGTTGAGGTTTATTATGACAGTATGATAAAAACAAGGAAGACAGATCGAATGCAAGGAATGAATGAAGATGTAAAAGGTTCACGTGTATTATGGAATGAAATGAAGCGAGTTGGCGGTCTTGCTCGGCGCGCGTGAGCCGGCAAAACTGCCATTGTGAAACGATGAAACTGGAGACTGCTTAACGGTGAATTATCGAACCAGGCTTGTAGCAGCAGCCGGCAGCGCTGTCGTCGATGCCGACTGAGATGGCGGTGGATTTGAATTCCGATCGCTACAAGTACTATATCAGTAAACGGGGAAACACTGTTCGCCAGACAAAATCATAAGATGTTGGATTTGTTTAACATAATAAAATTTGTGGATTCTGTATATGAATGTACAAATCTATTTGTTTATTTTTCAGCAACAAACTGTTCATTTAAAATAATGAAATTCTTTTTCTTCAGATAAAACCGTCTATCATGAAGAGAATCAATAAAAAATCTAAAGTGATTGCCAAATCACAATTGCAATACTTCTTCAAACCCGACAAGATGGAACTAATGGAGTTGGCTAAAGTGTAAGAATAGTTATACGAGTATCTTTGCAATTTTATTGCACTCTGACTAAGTTAAAAAATTTCAATATTTTATAAGTATACTACATGTTATAGAATAAGTTTTTTGTTAATTTATTCTGGACACTTGAATCAGACTGACACCTTGTAATTACAGTTTAAGTTCGTCATATACTTCCGAAGTTCTGGAGCACATGGATGATGGTGGGGCCAAATGCGCTGTGTGCGGAGAGAGGGCAGCCAAGAAGTGCTCTCGCTGCAAAAATGAATGGTACTGCGGAAGGTAATTTGCTTACATTCCGCTTAAACCAAAGAATACATAATAATATATTATCACATTTATTTTAGTCTAGAAACTAAACGAACACTGCACAGTTCCTAGTCTGCTCCATTTCTGTGAGCAGTACTTCAAAACAAGCTGTAGACCAGTATTCATTTAGAGAGAACAATTGTATTAGTGTGTGTAACAGGCTGTTTCAAAAACAAGTAATAATTTTTTTAAATATTAAATAAATGCATTGTGCCGATAAGTTTATAGGAAATAGAACACACACACCAATGGAAAAATCAACAAATGCATTTGACTAAGATAAATGTTGGTAATATAAAAATACAACTAATAAATTTAAAAAATTAACAGATATAAACATAAATTAACCTAATTTACAAAATTTTAACATTCCGTAGTGTTTTTAAATAATTTCAAATGACAACCCAGCTCACTGACAAAACGAAACGCAGAGTGGCATCAATACACTGTTACAATGCGCAAATTACATACAGTATTACTGACACTAATAAAATTGTTCTTTCTAAATGGGTATACTTTATCAGAATTTTAATGAAATAAAATATGAATTGCAAACCTAAACCTAGAGATATTAAAAAGATGTTAAAGACACATTCACTGCTTTGGCGAATATATGAAATTTGTTCTATACTTAAATCTCTTCACTAGTACTAGGTTTGCAGAGTTCTGTACAGTGCTATGACAATTTATCGAGTGATCAGATATCTGGAAAATTCTATTTTCCGGCAACCCTCAGATCCCAGTGGTATTTTACAGGATTGCTCTCACCTCAGTGCGAGTGCACACCAATGATTTTGTCATAATAGTGAGGACCATGAGAATGTGTAACAGTGTGCACACTGATGATTAAATTTTCAAACAAAACAGTCGGTATGACTGTTTTGTCTCCAGTGTGTGCTCACTCTAGGCACTCAATGAAATTAAACATATGACAGATACAGTTCCTTATCATGTGGTTAATAGAATACCAATCAGTGAGATACAAACCACTGTAATTCCTAGTAGCATACAACACATACTAACCACACTTTCATTTCCAGGGAATGTCAAGTCAAAAAATGGCCTAAACACAAGGATATATGCGATCAATTTTCTCTTATTGTGAACTAAACAGTATCTCCTTGTGTCTTCTCTAAGTTAATCTATGAATGTGTGCACTACATGTTACCACCCCTAATGTTTTAGTTTTAATAATGTTTGAGAAAATAAAAAATGTATTTTTAAATATTATTTTATTTTGAATAATACATCTTCAATGTTTACAACATAAGAATGCAGACTCGTCGCTGTGAATGTTGATGGAAGCGCCTCAGGAAACACTGCAGAAAAAACAATAATATTAATTTCTGGTATTTGGTATTGATCGCGTTGAAACTGATCGGCAGACATCAGAATATGATCAGGCGTCATCTTCACAATAATTATTTTGGGTTCGATCAGATGAGGGAGCCTGTCGCAATGTCATCACAAATTTATAATCCTGTTATTTTGTAAGAAAATAAACTATGGATGTGTTCTAAATTTACTTTTTTTAACACCTGTGCTTGTTAAGGATGTACCATAGATACCCAAGCTCGGGTATTTTCTAGTTAATTAATGTACTATTATATAAAATGAATGTAGAAAATTTTTTGTAAAAATAAACTTTTAATAAATGTAACCAAATAATAAATCCATGAAATATTTACCTAAAATGTCCTTCTCCAGTTTTCATAGAAGGTACTGATGACTCAGGAAAGGATGCCTGTTGATAAATAAATTTACATTATTACTATGGGAAAAGTTTTACATAAGTTATAAAGTTATATTTGTTTTTAAATATCAGAACATAACCAGGCGTCATCTTCACAATTTTTATATTGGGTTCGATCAGATGAGGGAGCCTGTTGAAATGTCATCATGATATGTAAAATAATACATTGACAAGATACTAGAAACTTTTTTGTTGATAAACTGAGCAAAATTGTATATACTTACTATTAATGTAATCAGATTGATTCAAATGAAAAATGCCCAAGATCTGAAATGCAAAATAAGTTTTGGCAAATTGGCAATTAAAGGAGGAAAAATATATATTTAATGTTGAATACGATGTAATCAGAAGTAACCAGGCGTCATCTTCACAAATTTTATATTGGGTTCGATCAGATGAGGGAGCCTGCTGAATGTCATCATTAGTTCTGAAATCTGTATCTAAAATATACTAATTGCATACATGGAATCGTTAGAAAAAATTTCAAAAATATTATCTTTACCTTTTAATAATCCTCTACGTAGGATGGAATCACCAAACTCTCCAATTTCTCAAATATCCTCGAATAATTAATACAGAAGTCTACGTGGCCCCCTGAAAGATAGCAAAATGTTACCATTGTTTTCTGTTATATTCAATAAATGTAATAAAAAATATATATTTCAATCAGATATATTTCTTCCAACATTTTTGTTTCGGTCCACTACTTTACGAATCATCATTTTTATTTAGACTATTAATTAATATACAGGTAGTCTCATTTTCATCTAGTTATTTAATTATTACTCACCATCAATTTATTAACATCGCCACTATCCAGTCTTCTTTTCCACTCCATCCAGTAAACTAATAACAATACGAACACATTATAAACAAAAATATAATTTCACATGTTTTATGTAGCAATTTACATTTTTCGTGTTTGTGATTGCATCAGATAGGGACGAAAGACATTGTCGAGTTGTCATCAATACAAAATTCAGCTGAACTATGTAATCATCATAAAAATCACAAACTGATACAATAATTATGTTAGGTTATTTCAAAACTATGAATTTTTAGTCTTTGAATTGAAACTGTTGAGGTAACGAATTGAAAAATTGAGGATAACGAATTGAAAAATTGAGGTAACAAATTGAAAAATTGGGGTAACGAATTGAAAAATTGAGGTAACGAATTGAAAAATTGAGGTAACAAATCGAAAAATTGAGGTAACAAATTGAAAAATTGAGGTAACGAATTGTTACCTCAATTATAATAGCACATAACTCTTTTTTTTTTCGAAATCAAAATTATGATTTGATTTGTGTATTGCTCGCCAAAATACATTCCCTAAAAGCACTACACGTATCAATCGTAATGAATGAGTTACGTGCTATTAGAATTAAGGTAATGCTATGTCTATGATTTGATCATTTATATAACATAAATATAGACTATTTAAAAAATAGCAATTCCTTTTTGAGGTTAGGATGGACCAGTACATTACTCAAGGAAGGTTTTCCATAAATAACTAGTTCGTATACTCACGTCATGTTGAAGTCTTGATCATATTTCACCTATTAGGCGGGATCTGAAAAAATAAATATAATTATAGAAACGCGAAAAAATTCTTCGAATAAATCAAAATTAGAAAAACCTATTTACTACGTGGCCAAATCAGATAGGGACGAAAGACATTGTCAAGTTGTCATCAATACAAAATTCAGCTGAACTATGTAATCATCATATAATGGTCACGGAAAACTTTTTAATAGCGTAGTCACTGGCGTATTTTTAATTGCCACAAACACAACATCGTGAACGCCTGTTCGAAATCGAAAATTCAACCCGAACATCGGCATCTCGCCACGTGGTCCGAATTCTCACATCAGAATGGAGATCAAAAATAATTCACCGGTCCAAATAATAACCAGCATCAATCGTAAAGAAAAATCTTACCTTTCGCGGGACAGTATCATCTCGGGAATTGATGAAATGTTGTCAATGAAGAAAGTAAATCAAACCAGCAAAAGTCAGTCATCACGCAACCACGATTATTATGAAATGAGAGAAGATTTACGAAAGAGGGAAAAGGATATAGACACCGTCTAGAAATCACAACAGAAGGCAAACCGCTAGAGACCAATGAGAATTGGAAACTATGAAAGTAAAGATTTATGGGAAAATCGTCTTTACAACATCTGTATTCAAGATTTATTATATCATGTTATCTATGGTCGGGTATATAAATTGCAAAAATATTTTTTTATGAAATTAATTTGAAATTTTTTATCCAGTGTTCAATATCTAAATAACTTTGGCAACGTACATTTATGCTTAATAAAATTTTGCCGTTCATATTAAATGTTGATTTACTAAACTCGCTGGGGAGTTTTTACGAATATCGCATTTTACATGATGCAATATTAATGGCGAATAATGAACAAAAATTATATAGGTTAGTGAATAGAATATACGATGTACACAAGGAAAGTGACCTTATTATAAATGTCAACAAGTCGAAAGTAATGGTATTCGGGAAAGAGGAAAGCAAGACAACGTGCTAAATACTTGCAGGTAATGAATGTTTGGAACAAGTAGATGATTTGTGTATTTGGGTAGTATGTTCAATAGAAACGGAAAGACAGAGAAAGAGATCGAAAGGAGGGTGACTGCAGAGAATAAAGTGAACGACGCTTTGAACGGAATTATAGCTAATGAGAACTAGTCAACTGAGGCAAGACTAGTGGTTCACAATGGAGTCCTGGTACCGACACTGGTGGAAGTAAGGCTTGGAGCTGGCAGAAGAGGAACGAAAGTTGACTGAATGCAATGAAAATAAGAGTATATGTGGCAGATCCATTTATGACAGAGTAAAGAATGAAGAAATAAGGTAAGATTGTAAACCTGATCTAAGTATAGTGAGTAAGATTAAGAAAGGATCATTTAGGTGGTTTGGTCATATGGAACGGATGAATGAGGAGAGAATGGTAAGAAAGATATATGACGCAAGTGTTGATGGCATCAGAAATAGAGGACGTCCACGTAAGACTTGGCACGACCAGGTAAACCAGACACTGAAGAATGGTCCTATTAGAAGCCTCAATAATCATTGAGCTTGTATGAGAAGATGTATGAATGTGGATGAGGCGAGAATTGTATGTCAGGACAGAAGAGTGTGGCACTCTATCCTCTTTACCTACCCCTGGGAAACAGTCTGATGGTAAGTAAGTAAACATTTTACATACCTACTGTGAATTAAGCAGCTACTTTAATTAAAATTAAATGAGCTTTTTATTTGTTTTCTATGTATATAATTAATACATTTGTTTGTACTATCGATTTCATCCTCTTCGTCTATCAGATTATAATCATATTTTTACAGACAAATCTGTAATCATCTGACGATGAGTCCCTCATTTTTGTATTACTGTAGAATAACTATCTCTTTGTTAGTTTTTTTCAAATAGCTTTAATCTAATTCACATTATATCACAATACACATTCATTCCAAAATTGTTAACGTCAACTTATTAATATTTTTACTACTGTAATATGCATTTTTTCAATTCATAAAGTAGTACCTCCAAACAAAAGTGTAAAATGTTTGTGTAAGCATCCCATCTCTTCGAATCTAGTGATTCTAGAATTTTGAATACAATTGTGTATTTATTATGTTTTTTCATTTCCAAAGATAATTATTGTTTCTATATACTGATCACCACATAGCGACACAATGGTCTCAACATAGCCACGATATACACTTAAAGAATCCAACAACAGCAATCACTGTTTGCTTTCTACTAACTATTGATAAAAGAGCTCTCTCCAGAGATTGTACTGCCACTGCAGCAACTTTGTAAAAATATTTATTTTCAGCATTTAGTGCATGAAATACAATATTATAAATAGCGCACAGAACGTGCAAGAGAAGATGTATGAAAGAGAATGAGGTAAGTGTGTGTATCAGGATAAAAGAGTATGGCGTTCTATCCTTTCTATCTACCCCTACAGAGGAACAGCATGATGGTAAGTCAATATTATTAATAAGGCAGAAGAATTATATATTCAATTATGTGGCAAAATTAATTTATTACCTTGAATCAGGATTTTCCTTATTAAATGTATTGATTAGAAATATATACATATAAAATCAATTTTATTGAAAAATAGTCTTATTGCGTTACGGGATTCGAACCTGGATCTTTTTTACCAATCTGGGGAAGGTGCATTGCCAACTATGCTACGGCGCTAGTAATTTTCGAAACAATGTAGATGGTTCGAAAATTTGTTATCAAAATTACTAGCGCTGTAGCATAGTTGGTAATGCACCTTCCCCGGATTGGAAAAAAAGATCCAAGTTTGAATCCCGGTAGCACAATAACAATATTTTTTGATAAAATTGATTTTATATGTATATCTTTATAATTAATACATTTAACTAGTATTTACAACATCACAGACTTATGTTCTGAATAATTAAAACTTCACATTAAGAATGTGTTCTCCTTAATAATTTTCATTATTCACTGAAAACTGGTATGTTTGACTCAACATTACGTAATACTTGTATTCATTTTTTTAGCCTCTCTTGGGTAAATGTTATTTTTTTATTGTCAGTAAATATATTTTTCATGCACATAAGTTTGCAATTTGTCATGAATTGCTTCTCAAATACTGCAGGAATTTGTTACTAGTGTAATGAAAAATGACTCAATTAGATTTAGTAGTCATGTTTATTATCACCAATTTTATTCTGATGCTTCAAAATTAATTAAACATCACAAATATATTTTAAAAGTTATCTTATATATATATATATATGTACATAATAATATTGTTATGCAGATGGGTTATATTAGAGGCATATCCAGCCCATTTAGGTTTTTAATCAATTTCTCCATTTTCAGATGTCAAATTCCCACTAGTTCCTTTCAGTCTCTGCCCTAAGTATGCAAGAATATTTTTTTAAATATTTTAACATGTTAACCTATCCTTAGCTCATTTGCATGCAACTTCCTTCTAGAATTAGATTGTTTTATTCTTAAATTCAGCCAATAAAATGGCACTACTTCTTGATATATTTGTAATGTAAAAGTTAGGAAGCACTTTTAAAATCAATCCAAATTATTTTGTGATATAAGATGTCACAATATGTTCATAGACGAGTTAGTATATATTTTCATGTTCAGTGACATAGCAACAAATTACCAGGCCCCCGAACAAATAATATTAAGTAATAATTATCCCTAGTGCTTGAAAAGTGTAAAGAATATTGCATATTTTTGTTGCATCCTTGTGTTATATTTGTCTTTTTCGTATTTTATTTTGCCCTTACCTTCATTTAAAATGGGGTCAGCTCGCAGTATGTATAAAAAATAGAAATAACAATAATAAAATAGATTTAATTAAAGATATGGACAGTAACGCAAAAATTGCGAAAATATCAATTTTAAAATTGAAGAATCGTATCATAAGGAAAGTAACACAAGTTGACACATTTGTCCGGCAAAACACAAAGAGCTGGAAAGCAGGCTGTTTGAATTTTTTTTCTCAAATGCATGATTGATTGTTCATTTGTCAATTAATGATTTTGGAGTCTCCGATTGTTGGCTCCACAGATTTAATTTAAAATAATTTGACAAAAATGAATGCAACATGTATTTAAAAATGTATATTTCAATCAACACTTCTAAATGCTTAGAAAATATGTTCATGTTTAAAAAACTTGAAATTCTACATTCCTAAAAATTTTTTTTTTTTAAATTTTGATCCCCTCAATTTCATATTAATTACTGTATCTAACAAGTTTGGAGATGCAACATGTGTACATATTATCATATGTATTCATTCTATGTTAAAACAGCCCTGTTAAAATTGAAGAGCATACGTGAGAAGATATATGAAAGTGGACGAGGCAAGTGGTATGCCAGTACAGAAGAGTTTGGCAATCTATCCTCTCCGCCCACTCCTGTGGAAAAACAGCATGACGGTGAGTTAATCGAGAGATATAATATAGATAAGACTGAACTTTGAAATAATAATATAAACAATGTGAAATTAATCTAAACATTTAATGGAAAGTCCCTTGATTAGTACAGTAATTTGACAATGTTCGATGGATCTGAAATCTAATCTACAATAAATTTTTGGCATCATTTGCTTATCGTGAATTTTTTACAAGATCTTGGACAACATAATTATTTTATTGATTTTAAAGACTTGCGCTCAACAGCCACATCACCACTATTTGCAAGACTTAACAGCGATCAGTGATGAACGCTATTAAGAACACATTCTTATTGTGAAGTTGTAATTATTCAGAACATAGGTCTGCGATGTTTTAAATACTAATTTAATGTATTATAAAGATCTACATATAAAATCAATTTTATCTGTATATTTTAAAATAAAGAAGATGGCTTTCAAATAATGGAACAATAGATATATTAATTTGAAAAGTTTAACATATAAGTTTGAAAATTTGTCATCAATGCACTGTGTAGGTGTAGCATAATCGGTTAATACATTTTCCCTAGATAGGAAGAAATCCAGGTTTGTATCCCAGTAGTAACAACAATATTTTTCGATAAAATTGATTTTATATGTATATCTTTTATGTGCATTACATTTTTTTTTTTATGGTTTCAATGGGTGGACTTTTAAACATTGGCATTCAATATAACAAAATATTTTTTTTAAATGTTCCAGTAAAAATGTACAATGCGTCATTTTCGACAAATGAAGATCACAGCAGCTGTTAAAAGGAATCACAGGGCAGGGCAGGATAAGAAAATAAAATGCTGTGATGTTTTAAGATTTTTTTGGTTTATTTTATGGTAAATAGAAATAAATCTACATGTTAAGCCTAGCTGGATGACTTGAGGTAGTCCTTCAGGACATCCAGGGCTGGGGTCTCCTCACCAAAGTCCTGAAAAGATAAGAAACAACAGAATAAATAATATGTTTTAAAAAAACTGCAGTATCACAACCAGTGTATTTTGTAATATACTAAAGAATTTTATTCTTTATTCAGTTTACTTAAAAAACAGTTTCTTCTTGAATCAATTATTAGTATTGCATAAACTAATAGTTTGGTATCATATATTTTGACAGATCGAATATTGAGTATCGAGTAAATAAGGCAATTGAAAATTGCAAATGCTAATAAGGCAGAAACACAACAAAACAAGTAAAATGCTAAATTTCATGTCTAGGGGGCATCTTTGCTAGTGATAAGCTAAAAAAAAAAAAAAAAAGTGATTGTGAGACTTGTGTCAGATGACATAACAATGATTGGTAACTAACTGATTATTCGTAATCTGACAATCACTGGTATACTATTTTACCTCCAACCATTGTTACAATTGAATACCAATCTCAAAATCACAATCATAACAGTTTAATTCAACACTGCTCATCTAGCTCAACACTATTTAATCTCTGCCATATTTTTCTGTCCTGTATTGTCTATACTTATTAATGGAATTGCCTCTATGTACCCTTAATAGCCTCTATTACATTGCATTGTATTCACTTAATTTAATTGTCTTATGTAACAGAAAAATTATATTCTTTAAAACAAATTAAATTATTCAACTAGAAAAATCTATCAATTGAAAAAATATTTTAAAGAGAACACATTATTTGTGAAGTTGTAATTTTTTCAGAACATAGTTATTTAGTATATTTAATAGTATATTTAATAGAAATGAAATGCTTCTAATAAATTGAGTTTATCTATATGTATATCGTTCTAATTGATTCATTTAATTTGCTGATAAAATATTTAGTGGCTATTGGGATATTTTTTTCAGTATATAATAGTAATTTCATTTCTTTTAAATACCACAAAACTATGTTTTGAAAATTCAACTACACAACAAAAATATGCTTTCCTTAATATTCTTTACCTTAATGACGACGCATGAGCAGCCGACAATCTTTCTTGCTTTGCCATCCTTGTCGATCTTGCAGAGTCCCGCCCATTCTCCCAACTTCTTGTTGTTGTCCACCTGAAATAACCAAACAAAAATTTGATTCATGTCATAGTATATAGAGATAGTATGACTAAGGCAAGACTTGTTAATATATTCAGAATACTGAATATATGGCAATTGGCAGTAGAAAGAGCAGAATGCATTAGAGAAATTCCTTTAAGTGAAATTTTTTAAAGGAATGTGTGAACTGTAACAGTACTACAATGTTGGTACAAATTTTCAGCATCTTTTAGAAGCAGTGGGAGTTTATAATTTGACAAACATTATGGAAGATTTCAAAAACAATTTATGATGCAGAAACATTTGTTGCAACATATGTTAGGTCAAATGCAAATTTGGCTTTCTATTTGGTCGAATCGCTGCCTCGTTGTTGCCATTGCCAATCGAGGCGTTTGCCGCCGGCAACTGTTGACTACCACAGCCCACCCAGGCGCTACGACTGACTGGGTAACAGTTTCTCCCTTTTGCCACCAGGCAGACGACGAGCTGGATCTCATGAGGGTGGGGTTAGTCGGGGGGCACCTGTCGCTGCCGGGCCCTTCTCACGGGTAATAAATAGTATATAGTAGAGACAGCTCATTCTCGCCGCTGTGTTCTCTGAATAAACACGCCGAGTTTTATTTTTGCTACCTCGCCTTGATTTCACTTCTACCTCGGATCGGACATGGATTCTTCCGACCACTGGCTGTTACCCTGGATGACAATTTGGACACTGCGCACTGCTCTACAGACATCGTCTCATCCACACTAGAAGAGTGAGCCGGCAAACCACCCTACAAAAACAGTTCTTGTTTCCTATACGGAACACAAGCATCGTTAGCCGTCATGGCATTATGCTTACTGCCGAGTTCATTATGCAGTCTAACCTATCATCTACATGTAGGACGTGTAGAAACATGAATATTTTTTAAGATAAAAATGTTGCACTAATGGGAGACCAAATGATCAACTTGCATGATCGGTTGGTACTATGACACGTGCTTTTATATGGGCAGCAAAGTTAAACCAACCTGAAATTAGACCCAGGATGATATTTCTGCGACAACCCAACCTAGAACAGGTCGGATCAAAGCAAATATTTGTTTAAATTTAGTGCCCAATAGTAACAATAATAAATCACTTAGTAATGTTATAAAAGAATTTGAATAAAATTACTTTGATGAGTGGAATTTGGTGTTCGTTGCAGAGGGCTTGAACCAATTTCTTGTACATCGGCTCGTCACAGTTCTCTGCGAGGACAGCTAGGACGGCTTGCCTCCTGTAAATATAAGGAAGACATTGTTAATAATATTCATTAATTTTAAAATAGAATGAGATACATATATTTGATATGAACACTAAATAAATCTCGCATGATTAACTTCCTCTAGAATTACAGTATATTATTAAGTATTTGGAACCCTCTAATGTTTATCAGTTGTAAATTTCAAACACAACAATCAGATCGGTCTCCATGGCATTGTTTTATTAACCAATTAATTAAGTGGTTAATAAAACAACATTAACAAATAAAAATATGAATTTTAACCACAAAGTTAAATTTGTTAATTTCAAAAAAGTAGTTTAATAATTGTCTGTAGCACTAATGGGAGACCAAATAATCAACAAATGAGAATCAGTTGGTACTATGACACGTGCATTTGTATAGGCAACAATGTTAAATCACCTGTAATTAGGATACAAAATGATATTTCTGCAATAACCCAACCTAGTACAGGTTGGATCAAAGCAAATGTTTTGTTTTATATTTATTGCCAAATAGATTGTACAACCGGATTTATAAAATAACAAAATCACAAGCATCTCGTATAAAAAAATGTTCTATAATTGAGGCACAAAATGGTATTTCTGCAATAACCCAACCTAGTACAGGTTCGATCAAAGCAAATGTTTTGTTTTATATTATTGTAGATACGATTTATAAAACAAAACCACTAACATTTCTTATAAAAAAAAACCATGCCTGGAAAATCAAATTTCCCCATGTTTCTTGGTTTAAATCTAAATTTCTTTGAATCATCAATTCCAATATGTCATTACAGTATTCTCTGCTGTTCTTAAGTGAAGATTGCAATATATAGTCTTTTGGTCTTCGCCTAGTGACCAATAGATTGTAGGTTTGTTCTTTATTATGGGATTAATATTCCGTAGCATAAGTACTCGGCTGAGTTTAGAAAATTGATATGATTCAAAAACCAAAAAGTATCTTAACCCAATGCCCTACGCGTCATCTCACGATTACGATGCCCAATAAAATGTGAAATTTTAGTTTTTTTTTTACTGTTTTTGCAATTTTTGTGCCAATGAAAATGAAATCTTGAAAGCATTCTCTAACATTTCCATAAAATAAAAAAAAACAAACAATTTATAAAGTTTAAACAGTTTGAACTTGGAACATGCTTTATATTAACATGTAACATGCACAGATTCTATGCAAACCTCATTTGTATGTGCTATTTTAACAAAAATGGAAAGAATTATTGCTGCCTATAATTTTCAAGGGCTGATTATAAGATTACTACGAAATTATTTTTGGTAATAGATTTCATCGTATACATAACACCATAAAACCTTTCTCGTACGTAAATACTTTCCTATGACATTACAATACAATATTGACTGAAATTCAGGTTAACAAAACATGTGACAGAAATATAAACATATAATTAAAATAATTGTTAATTTTTTATTTACCACTAAAATTAAACACTAAAACAGTTCATTTCACTTGCTATAAAATTTAATATAGACCATTTTTTAAGGTTAGGATCATGTGAACATTCCCACGATCAAACAGTAATAACATAGGTTTTATTGTTTTTAATTACATTTTTAATAATGATTGACTTACTTGTCTAGAACCTTAGCAGCCTGGTGAAGCCCGTGGACAAGTCCATCGTGAATAAGGGCTGTCTTCAAAACTTCTTGAAGGGCTGTGTTCACGTCGAGGGGCCCACCACCCAACACTGGCGCTGCAGGAACTTCACTAAAAACAAAAACAAAATTTATTAAATCATGCGAATTTAAAGAATTTAATAATTAATTCACTAATAATGATATATCAAAGTAACCGAGAAAACAACGTTATAATACGAGTTCGATCAGATGATCGAGTAGAGGAACCTATTGTCATGTCATCGAATGTTTATTACGGAAAAATAAATAATTTATAGTTAAAAATTATTTTTAAACATCGATGTTTACAAATACTTAATAGTGTAACCGATTCTATAAACACAAAACAAAATAAATTAATTTAAACACAAGCATTGACATTAAAGAGAGGCATGAAGTTTACTCACACTTCGACGTCGGACATGGTTGTGAATGGCGTCTGAACTGAAATAAATATATAATAGGGTTAAAACACATATTTGAAAGCCTGTTTGCCAACTTTAGTGGAAAATAACGATAGGATGAACATATAATTTAAAGATTTTAGATAGAAGTTCGAAAAACATAGGTTACGTTTACCTGACACACCGGAAAAGAGAGGCGATCGGTGATGTCAGCGGTAAAAATATATATGAAATTTTTAGTGTGCAAGTATACTTTAACTTCCAGAAGGGTATTTTTGAATAAATTATTTGAAATACAAAAATTTTTCCGCGTACGAAACATACGAAATAAGTTGTGCAAAAGAATACTAAAACAAAAGTTTTCAGAAAATTTAACACTGTTATTGTAGGATTCTATTTGGTGTTATTAGGTTTGTGATGAGTATATTTTAAAAAGTATTTATTGTTTCCGAGGTAAGTTCGTAGAACTTTATAATCACATATGTGAAAATAAAACACTTGTTTTTTGTTCTACTCGTTTAATTTACTTGAGATGCATTTTGCCTTGTAAGGACAATCAATCTTTACAATAACTCAATAACTTGCATTGTCGAGTAATAACAATACTCTTCCTCTCTTATCTGTAGATCTTTAAAATATTTTCATTTCTGGAATGAACTGTTTTTCATACCATCGTTTAAAAATTTCACAATTCATCCTTGCCTTTTTATGATGATCATATAAAACCGGAAGACTTTTTATATTTTTAAATCATCTACGATCAATGAGAAACAGTGGGAGTTGTATCTGCCTATTGAATTAGCTCAAACCATTATGGTCACACATTTTTCTGTGCTGCTCCTCTCGCTCACCCATTGTTCGTCCCTGATTACACGAATATAAACCTATAATAATATATAATATTCTTAGTTGTAATTAAATTTTATTTATTTTTCGTGCCAGTCAACCATATCTAATGAATCTTACAGTACTTGGTTTATTAAATTTTCTGCGGGCATCCTCTGTTTTTGATGTCTTTAACACTTTACTACAAATCTTTTTATATTTTAACATCCTCTTTTTGCTCATACGTTTCTCGTGATCAAACCATTTCAGCGATCCATTATTTATTCTATCGACTTTATTATAAGCAGCTCTACATTCAGTCCTCACTATATCGTAAATAGATTTTTAACACATGCGCCTTAGCAACCGCATTTCCACTTAATTCTGTTTTCTTTCTTTCCTTTTTTTTCCAATTCCATATTTTTCTTCCAAACAATGCAAAAAATGTAAATCCGGTTAGCGGTGTTCGCACCGTTACTCCAATATGCTTCGCTAGTCTTGCTCATAGGTCTTGCTTCATAGCACCATTCATTTTATTTCCCGTAGTCACCCTACTTTTGATATAATCAAACAGTAAAATTTTGATTGACGATATTTATATTTCCAAAGCAAATAATGTTCATATACATATATTTCAAATACAGGTACAGTCAGAATAATACAAATTTACGTATTTTACTCATTATACAGACATAATGTTTTTGAGTAGGTACCTAAAAATATAATATCAAGCGTAATTTCTAAATATGTTGCTTAATCGCACTAGCAAATGACGTATGTCATCCAATTGCAACACTGTTCGCTACCAACTTCATTGATAACAAAATACATATTTTTCAGCAGTTTTTGACAAATTCGAAGGGTACACGTGTACTATTCGCCCACCCCGATCTTTCCTTTGCGTCCTATATTTCTATAATATTAAGTCGGGATATTTCATAGGTCGAGTTGTCCACGTCATAGTTATCCAGAGTTTCAAACTCCAGTCATTGTCGCTGTTGTCTTCTCTGAAACAGTTGAAGAGTGCTCGACAATCTTGATTCTTGACATTTCGGCGAGATTAACATAATATCTATGATTATTTCTAGTATTTTATAATTGTGTATAGTGAGTTTTCTACAAAAAAATAGTTATGGCGGACTTTAAAGATTGGTATAATGGACTTCCCTTTTTTACGAAATATTGGCTAAGTTTAACCATCGGATTCAGCTTAGTGGGAAGATTCGGATTGTTAAAACCTTATTATATGATGCTTTTCTCCGACCCCCTCTTCAAAGAATGCCAGGTACTATATTGGTTATTTATCTTAAATAGTTTTAAAAAGTTCAGATTTTGTAATTGGTTTTTGGATTGTCATTGTTGTTGACCATAAGATATTATACTGTTTTTATGGTACTTGCTAGCTGGTCATGGCTGTCATATTTTAGACTATCGTTGAATAAAACAATTTATTGATTCTCAAGGAACGCTTTTATGTACATATGCCAGTATTTTATAACTGGTTGATGGTTGTGACTAGTTATGAGCTAAACGTTATTGTGACTGTGCGTTTGGTATTTCTTTTATAACGATGATTGGTAACTGATATTTTACTGTTAGAGGTTTAGTTTCCAGTATATCAGTGATTGTTAGCCGAATTACGAATAATTAGTTACTTATCATTTTTACAATCGAACACAAATTTCACAATCACAGTTATAATAACGGTTTAGCTCATCACTTGTTGTGACTGAGAATGTCGCTTAATAGTATGAAATAATGGAGAGTTTTGTTTAAAATCTTTTAATCTGATTACCTCTTTAATCTGAGGTGAAGATCATTAGGTGATTGTTTAATTGAACTTATGTGCCATTTTTGGTTGAGAGGTAATTGTCAAGTATTATGTTTTTAAACTTATTTCCATCGTGGATTATGTTTTGCTAGTCAGCGTCAGATGGTTAAGTATTACAAATAGCTAATTATTAATTGTTTTAGTATTTTGCATTTGTTACATTTTTAAGTGACAGTAATTTTTTTTTTGTATATTGTAGTCTATTGTGCTATCTTGAACACAAAAAATATATACTAGAAAAACTAAAAATGATCTATTTGTTTTTTAGTTACTTTACACACGAGGGGTGTAACATGTGTGCTTACAAAAAAAATGTACTCTATACAAATGTATCCTATGTTTTCTGATTGTCACTTCAGTATAAGTATATATGGGATTAATTTTTAAGCATATGATATGTGACGTACTTCAGTAGACTCTCCGGGTTTCGGAAACATACACACCGGGATGTCATGGCACTCGGTTTCAGTACAATATGGTTGCAAATGAAAACAATAATTGAGTATTGTATAAAATTTAATTGTAACAATCTCTACTGTTGAACATTTCTTCAGTACATTTGATAATAAGAATAATCAGTTTATTTAATATTTCAAATAAATAATATTTGTAAATGTAAATTCAATGATAACAGTTTTTTTCTGGATGGAATTTTAAATGGAATCTGATGTTAAAACAAACACCGATGTGCAATATTTCATTATTATTTTACTTCGTATTTCAAAATTCACATCACGTGGTTTATTAAACATTAAAATAGAATTAATCATAAAATAAATGACAGTGCACACAGTCAGATAATTCATTTAATATTTTAAATAACATATTTATGTGTATAAGTATTTTTGATCTGAAATATAGCATGCAATAAATGTTAACATTTTAAATTTTCTTTACAGTGTGGTATAATTTTAATTATTAATGGTCTAAATACTAATTTGATGTATTAATTATAAATATATATATATTTATAATTAAAACATTAAATTAGTATTTAAAACATTACAGACCTGTGATCTGAACAATTACAACTTCACAATAAGAATGTGTTCTCCTTAATAATAATGGTCTGATATCAGGAGAAATTAAATATATGCAATACAAGATAATTCACATGAATACATTGAACAGGATAAACTTCTACTCGTGTTTATCAGTAGATCATACGCTAGCCATGGATGATTTGAGATATAACAGAGACATTGAGCACTTCTCCATTCCATAATTATCTGATTTGCAAATTGAAGTTTTTGAAAACTGTACTGTAATTGCATATATATTTAGTTAATACGTAAGTTATACATTTTGATACAGCTTAAATTAGCGTCCTACATTATAATAAGATGGAACTGAGAGAGGAATAACAAGATTTCATCCTAAAAGTATGTTTTCATTCACAAATATCATGAACGAATGTGAAATTGAGGAGTAATTTTTAAATTTTATCTTTTTAACATAGATATGGCGACCCTTGACGGCCGTGTTCTACTATCCCATCAGCCCGGCGACCGGATTTCACTTTCTGATCAACTGCTACTTCCTGTACAACTACTCTCTGCGTCTGGAGACTGGTCTGTTTGCCGGCCGCCCCGCTGACTATTGCTTCATGCTCATCTTTAACTGGCTGCTGTGCGTCATCGTGGGGCTCATCGGTGAAATACCCGTGAGTTTAAATTAATTGGACGCTTTAAAGTATTGTATAAAGGATAAAGTGACAGATAATATATTTTAATACCTGCATAGGATTATTTCAAATAGAAAATATAATATTTAGCGATGTATATTATTTTTTTTAGATATCAAACTGGCTTGAACAATAATCACATTTTTCAAAAATGGAATTACCTTGAGTTAGAGAATATCAAATATATTTTTTCTTTAATCTTGTCAATCTTTTATATAATTTTATGTGGCCGTAGTGGGAATGCGATTATTTAACTCATTCTATTTTAACTTAACTGCTTAATAATCTATTTTGCTTTAGCTTATTGATCTATCTGTAATAATTATGGATTAGAGAATTTCTTCATTCTAATTCTGCCTTAGGTTGATTTTTGGGTTACATGAGCCTCAATGATGGCTACTGAAATGTAGGTCGAAACATCTACAATTAAAAGCAGAATAATCTGGAAAAAATTCTACCACACTAATGTAATAATTATGATTATTTTAAAATCAGGTTTTAATGGATCCGATGGTGCTGTCAGTTTTGTACGTTTGGTGCCAGCTGAACAAGGACATGATTGTGTCCTTCTGGTTCGGGACACGTTTTAAAGCCATGTATCTACCCTGGGTGCTGTTTGCCTTCAACTTGGTCATCTCTGGAGGGTGAGACCATTATTTCTATAATTGTGATTTAACAACAAAATGTATTAATATGCCATGTGTAGCGCTTAATTCCAAAACCTCCTGAAACAGATTTTGAATATTTTGAGTTAAATATGCAGTTTTGTAGATTTTTTTGTCAGCTACATGCAGAATATATTGTTTTTCGCAAAAGCCACTTAAATCCATTGATATTAATCATGGTTAGTTCCAAAATACCTCAAAGCAGACATTTCCCTAAAATGCTATTCCCCTAAAATGAAATTAGCCAATCACAACGCATGTTGATGATCACATGATCTAAAATCCAGTATGGCTGCCAGAACGATATATACAGAAAAAAATAATTACATTACAGAATTGTCTCTTTAAAGAATGCTGATGTAAAAACAAACATTTTGTACATTTGCTTTCAAAATAAACGTTTTCATCCATAACTCAAAAACATATAAAGTCGTTTTAGGGGGTTTTGAAATTAGGGGCTACATATGATCAATTTCAAAAAAATATTATTATTTTGTCTTTTCTCTAATTTCAGTGGCATCATGGAACTAGTAGGTATCCTGATTGGTCATCTGTACTTCTTCCTGATGTTCAAGTACCCTCAGGATATCGGGGGAGCTGCCCTCATTAGCACTCCATCCATACTGTAAGTATTGCTCTTTTAAAATAAGATAATTAAACAACTTTATATTGCGTTGTATAATTAATATGCTTTCAAAAGACATTCATAATTGTATTCAATACAATATACTTCTGTTGTAAAATTTAAAAATATACAATTACTCGATCTCTGGTTGTTTACAACCATTTCAATATTGTGTCTTAGGGCCGGTTGTGTGATCAGTAGTAACATTTTACTATAGTAAAAAAATATTAACTTTTCAAAAGTATACCCGTAGTAAACTCATTTCACGAAAAAATTTCACCTCCAAAGTGACAGATGTGACGAACGCCTAGGTGAAAAAAATCCATAGATAATGATAATAATAATAATAATAGATAATAACTAATCAAGCTAAGGCTCTTTCTTAACTTGCATGGAGATTGGAAGAAACAATTTAATGAAGATTCTACTACGGAATTTAGGGCTAGCAAGGGCTGGTTCGACAAGTTTAAAATGAGGTCTTCTTTATATAAAATTAAATTGACTGGGGAAGCTGGCCGTGAATTTATTTCCACTTTTCCAAAATCATTGAAGATGGAGGTTATTCTTCTTGCTAAATCTTCAATGTGAACGAGACAGGATTATTTTGGAAAAAGAAGGATCAATGTCAACAATGAGGATATTAATGAGTTAATGGAATCTCACTTAGAACCTTTATCAAATGAATATTTGATTAATCTACAAAAGATAAATGAACTACAAAATTAAGGAGAAGAAAAATAAGCTGACAATGAATTGTGTTAAGATTTTGACAACAAAGAATATGAACGTAGCCTTCATACGTCTTGACAAATTTTTGACCATCATGAGGGATGTGATCCCAATGGAGAGCGTATATCTCATATTCTAAGGGCAATAGAAAAATACATAACTTGTTACAAAACTCATTCATCAAAAAATGAAAAAGAAAAGTACTGTTAAAGTAACTCGTGATAAATGTATAAAGAAAACATCAGATACTAATTAATTAAGTGTTATTTACTTATATGCTAATACACCTCAACATTTGATAGTTTGTAGATTGGTTTTAGTATTATTGAGCTATCGCAATCAACTGAACACCGATCACGATTTATTTCATCACTAATTGTCACCTAGATTGAAGTATATACAAGTTTTCCGCTCGGTTAAGGATATCTAGACAATTTCTTTTTTACAGAAAGAGATGGTTCCCCGAATCACGGGGTGGCGTGGCAGGCTTTGGGGTGCCTCCCCAATCCAGAGCCAGTGCGGCCCCCGCAGCTCCTGGAGGAGGAGGCGGGGGACTCTTCAGAGGGCACAATTGGGGTAGGGGGCAGACTCTGGGCCAGTGAATTTTTTCTAAACAGTACTAACAACCGTTTCAGGTTTCCCAACATTAATGTTGTTATTTTAAACCTGTGTGTGGAAAGGAATATGTTAACATTATACCGGTGCCCTGAGGTGTGAGGTGACAAAGTCACAGTTATATAAAATCTTGCTGCTAAATTAATTTTTCAATTATTTCTTCAATTGCAGAAATTGCTTTTAAAAACTTTAATATATTTGTGTTAACAATCCTCCTTTCATGTTGTTATCCATACATTTTATAGACGTATATATTTTTAAATACTGATTCAAGTGAAGGCATTAAAAATTCATTTTTTGGTATGAGGACCACAACATAAATTTTTCTGATTCTTATTTCTGAGACATTCTTTACAGTATACGCAAAAGCCTTTTTGGAATTTATTGATAGAAAAATCTTTTGGAATGCAGTAAATGTAATTAAATATTTTAAAATTATAATACATCAATGTTATGGAATTTTAGATAAAATTGGGTTGAATAATTTATTTTCGATGTAATAGATTCGCAGTGGAGATTTTTTTTAATAAACTAGGCATAATATGAAGTGCGTGTCTAAGTGTTAAAATACTTTTTTAATCTCTTATCAAATAACGTTGTGAAATTACTGTGTATGATCGTTCTGAAATAACTAAAGTGTTATTTGAGTTTCAAAATTATTTTAGTAGTGAAAATATGGGTGCCAGATATGCGATTGATTTTATGATAAACTTAATGTATTGTACTAAATTTAAGTATATGTGAGCGACTGATTTGGGATTTTTATTTTTTAATAGTGTATAAATAAAAAATTGTTTCTTACTCGCCTATTATATGCAAATACTTGTTTTGTTTATACTAACATAAAAAATGTAAATAATGATTTTCAATACGCATGAAATCATAGTTTAATTTGTTTTCTAGGGATATGGATGACTTTTTTTTTACATCTATGAGTTTAAAAAATGAATGATTTATTGCAAATAAATATATTATTTTTATATTTATTATATAATACATGCTCATTTAAAATTTTAATATATTCCAATTTTTAACTCCAACATTTTCTTACATAATATTAAAACTATGCGCAAAAGATTAAATTGGGTGTTCTTCTTTTAGTAGTTTATAAATCATGCGAGTTATATTTATGTTTTTTTGGAAATGTATGACCAAAATATTTATCTTTATCATATATTGAATACATGAGTGGGATTTTTTTTTTTTACTTTATTTGGAAAATATTGTAAGCATATTTTTCTGATGTACAGTAAACTTAAGTGAAATAAAAATATAAATTTGAATATACAATTGAATCTAATTTTCTCCATATACAAACACATTTTTCTATTAAAATAATTCACTGATGCATTTGTCTATTTTTCGCCTTACACTATTCCAATGGAAATGTTTTAACTCTGTTTACTCGATCATCAATTGATGTTTTACAAACTCCAAGACTTTCTCATCTGACACACAAAAATAACAACCCTTTTAAAGTGCTTTGTTGCCAAGTATGAGAAATGGATCATTTATGGCACTAATAAATGTCAAAGGCAACTCATCAGAAAGACGAGCCCAAGGCAGATTGCATCCAAAAATGTAATTTATATGAAGATGAGGTGACACGATTTAATAATAAATAAGATTAAAATAACACGGCGTTAGATTTTATTATAATGACTTGAGTGAACATATTGCATACATATTTTATATAAATGCATAGTTAGCCAGTCGGAACTTATCAGATTAAAAATTCATTTACATATTTTTTTTGACATTTCACACCTTTGGTGTGTTCTTATCATTATTATTAATGTTGGATTTATATATTATACTGAGATGTCTACTTGAGTACGGGTGAGTGTGTAGATACTTAAATAAATTATTTAATTTGATTGGCCGTGTTCCACATAATGTTATCATAAAACCACAAAATTGTTTTCTTTTTGGAATTGACTTTTCTCAAATGTGAAAAAATTAACTACATAGTATTATGTTCTCGACTCTCAAGATTTGGGATAAAGCTGTTATAAAGTAAATACTATTTTCGCAAGATAATGAAAAGGTAAAAAATAAAAAACACCAATTGATAACTATGAAATATTTACATTTAATTTATCTCGAGATACATAAATAACTGCCTGCATCGTCAGCTCAGTGGTGTTGGTGATCCTCAGGCTTGGGTTTGCCGTACTGCTTTTCCCACCATACAATGTATTCCTTTTTACGCAGCTCCCGGCGAGCAAAGTAGTCCGGATACATCGCCTTCTCCAGAGGGTGCCAGTAGTCCAGCAGCCAATCTGGTGGGATAGTTTCGCGCTTCCATGCCACACCACCGGGGCTGGTCGGGACTTGAATAATAATTAACAAATAAAATTTGATGCTCATGATGTCAAAAAGGTCTACACATTGTCATTATGAAAACATTTAGGTAATATATCTACTTATATTTATAAAGAATTTAAATATGTAAACAATTTTATTGCATATTTTTAGTACAGAATAGTCCTGGGTACGCGTCTTTTGCAACCGTGCAGTATGGGGTTTGAACACTAATTAGGTATACTAGCAAGTAAGCAATCGGCTCCGCCATGATGAAACAACATCCAAGACTTGCAAGACGTCCGGGAAGTCATAAAAATAAATGGGGTTACGTAATATTATGGATACATGTGATAATAACAAAATTCTGACTACTAATACAAAAATCATAATAAATATTCACAATATCCTTCTGGGTGTTATGAAAACATATCGCACACCTAGATCAAAACTAAGACAACTCAAAAAGTCATTTTTCAATACAAAAAAAAAACATTTTTTGTTACTAAAGTTATGAAAATAAATAACATTTTAGGTCATAAATGTATCCTAAAATGACACTATTCTATAACTGAGGATAAATTAGTTGCGTATATGATAGAGTATCCAAATACAATAATAACTCAAAATTCTTGATATTTTTTTGAGTTGTCTTAGTTTTGATTTAGGTGTGCGATATATTGTATGGGAGTAAAGTGTTTATTTAGATGGATATGTGACTATTTTGTTCCAAAGGTTCATATTTCAAATAGAAAACTATTTCTATTGTCAGAATGTTGATAATTGGAAAACTAATGCCGCTAGTGATGGTAAACCATTACGTGACTGCGATTGTGACGATAATTGGCAACTAAGATTTAACTGTTGGAGGTTAACTTTCTAGCGTACCGGTCATTGCTCCAAGAATTAGGAATAGTCATTTACCAATCTTCATAACAATCAGTCACAATAATGGTTTAAATAATGATCTAACCATCAGTGAGTGCCACCACATACTTTCATGCCGACCCTAGGGTGGATTTTATACACTAAATATAAATGAATAGCATGTTTAAAAATGGAATATTTCAAGTAGAACAATATAACATTGAATGTATTAATTAGAAAGATATATATATATATAAAATCAATTTTATCAAAAAATATTATTGCTACTGGGATTCTAACCTGGATCTCTTCCAATCTGTTAATTTGAAAAGTGTAACATATAGGTTCGAAAATTTGTCATCAAAGTACTGTGTGCTGTAGCATAATTGGTTAATGCACATTCCCCGGATTGGAAGATATCTAGGTTTGAATCCCAGTAGCGCAATAACAATATTTTTTGATAAAATTGATTTTATATGTATATCTTTATAATTAGTACATTTAATTAGTATTTAAAATATCACAGACCTGTGTTCTGAATAATTACAACTTCACAATAAGATTGTGTTCTCCTTAATAATTTAACATTAATTTTGATTTTACTCACACTTCTTTGGTTGGTAGTGCTGTCCTTGGAACAGTTCCTCTTGACCTTCCAGAAGGAGTCGGTTGGCCTTCGCCATATCCACTATGTCTTTGTTAGCATCAAATCTGGCCCGTAGTAGCACTGCCTGATAACGCATAACATCTCTAAAACAATACAGGAAACGGACATTCAAAGAAGTTATTTGGTTTCTAATTTCAATTGATTGCAAATATAGCTCCATAAATTTCAATATAGTATATGGTAAATTATCTTGGGCAATTAATTTTCATTAAGACTTAGAAGGATCTACCAAATATCTTATTTAAAAATATTAATCCTGAATGGAAGATTCCACCCTTATATCAAGGCACGATCTGTTATTTTGGACATAGGTAAGGATTTTAACTGGTTGCCATGGTGGTCCCCATACCGAATCAAATGCCAATAGGGAAAATTTTCTTAATTATCCTTTAAATAAATTTTTTAAGAAATTGTGTATAAATGACTTTTGAAAATAAGTAAATATGGATATTAAATACAGTGGCAAGAGGTAATTTACAAGTCCATAATAATAAAATTACTGTTAAACTGAATCTGAAATACGGAAGCAAAAATAATGAATCGATGCACTGTTTATTTTAGAGTAGATACATCACTAATAAAAAGTCTTCACACTTCAAATAAATTACATTATCAATACAAAAACTTATATCGACAACCGAAGTCACAACATTTCAAATTGTTGACAGATAATTATGTAACGCTCTTGTATCTCTGGAGGCAATTGTACTGAACTAAAGGTATATTTTTGATAAAATATGCTTATATTTACCTTTGAGGTACCCAGTCTTCTATATTACGGAGGGCAGCCTTATACAAAGAACATACTTTTTGAGCATGAGTTCGCAAACCAGCTATCGGAAGGTTCGCCATTTTTTCCGAATCATAGAAATCAACTGAAACATTGCACAGATAAACAATGACAGTTGTGAGACGAGCGGCTACAGTACGGCTACGGTACGTACTGTTAGCAGAATAATAAGCTGAAAATCATGAAATGTGAGTCAATCACTTAATACAAATGGGACACCACATTGTGCTTCATGTGATTTGAGTCGGGGTTCGTTTAGGAGTTATGATTCGATTAATCGATGATTGATTGAACACGTACCATGCTCCTGATCGCTCGTCAGAACGGAACGCTTTGCTTCGCGACCCATCCATCAGATATCACGCTTTCATTAGTACCATGGTTATAAGAAGAATACAGGTGAATATGAACACACGGAAGATGCACAAATTAGACACTTATTAAATACACATTTTCATTCACGGGCAGGTGAATGTAAATGTACTTATAACTTAAAACATACTTATAACTTAAAACAGCTCATACCATATATCCGCAATAATAATATCATAAATGAATACCAATTTGGATTCATGGAAAAAATTAGCACACAAGATCGCAAAATTAATTTCAATAATTAACAAACACGTAGATGACAGTGACAAATGCATTGGCATATTTATAGACCTTAGGAAAGTCTTTGATAGCATATCACACAAGAAACTACATAATAAACTTTAAAAAATTGGCTTTGATGGAAATGTTTTATCACGGCTAATAAATTATCTAACACATCGAAAACAAAATATAAAAATAAATGGACATAATAGTACACCTGAAACCACTGACTTTGGCATACCACAAGGTACAGTACTTGGACTATTGTTGTTTATTAACGATATATTTAAACTCAAATTACATGGCAAAATAATATCTTATGCAGATGATACAGAATTAATAATTAACGAAAAAACTTGGACTGACGCAATTATATTGGCAAATGAGGATGTTAATACCATAAACAAGTGGACGGATGATAATTTACTATCAATTAATACCGATAAAATATACTGTCTACGATTTGCTATTCAACAGAAACAAAACACCGAAATTCATATTAAAATTCACACCAAAGCCTGTACTCGAGAAAACACTTGTGACCAATTTTCATCAATTGAAGAAAAAGACTGTATCAAGTACCTTGGAATCATAATAGATAACAATCTCAAATGGAAAGAACATATTACTAATCTCACAAACAAAATAAGGAAAACTGCCTACATATTTTTTAGACTCAGAAACATCTTATCACTTACGTATCTGAAAATAATATTTTACGTGTTTGTACAGTCACATTTGCAATACGATATTATTGGATAGGGAGGTGCATATAAAACTTCAATGTCACAATTAGAAATCACTCGAAAAATGATAATAAAAATTATTCTAAAAAAAAAAGACTCCAAGTATACAACTTTTCACAGATTTTAATGTACCAAAAATAGTAGACATATACAAAAAAATTAATAATTCAAATTTTCAAAATTAAAAATCAATTAAATTTTAGAAGCGAATTCCGATCTACAAGATATAGAGATCAAATTGATATCCCAAAACTAAAATACACCGCATATAACTCAAAATAATATAACTCAAAATCAATACATTTATCAAGGTATCAAATTTTTTAACAATCTCCCCATCACAATTAGAAAAATTACGGACTATCATAAATTTGTAACTGAAGTAAAAAAAATATGTACACAGACTAACTAAAACATTAATTAACTCGAATATACTCCTTCTCTATACACGAGTCTTACTCTCATAGAGAAGAAACAAATGTTAAAATATATATATATATATATATATATATCCACTGATTATTGAAATTGTATTATATATTTAATATTAAGAAGAAAAAAAAAATCTAAAACTATGTCTACCTCGGGTTATTTGGCGACGTTCCTCCGGATCTTCTTCCGGACTTCCGAACTACGACGGACTAACTAAAGGCAGTGTGATTGGAGATTCTTATTATAAAGTATTGTTAACTAAAAACGTATTTATTATTTTTTTAAAGAATTAAATTTGTTTGCGACTTGTTATATTTTGCTTTGATTTTTAAATACTCATTCACGCTAGGAATGTGTGAATTTATATGCTTTTTGCGCGAAGATAAATTTAAAAAAGAATAGTAATTATTTTTTTGTTAATTTTTATTTAGTTTATTGTAATATTAAAATAAAACAGTGATCACAGTCACTGTTTATAATTAGTAACGGTTTACAATATATCGAATTACTCAAGAGTAGCAATTTATCTCTTAACTTATAATCTACTAGAACGGTAAAGACGTAAAAAAATATACAAACAAGGTACAAGAAAATTATTTCGAAAGTTCGGAAAAGAATTATTGTAATATAATTTTGAGTTTATTTGATTCTGAAGTAGCGAGTCATAATGTCAGCACCCTGCATTTTTTTTTAGTATTAATTATTTAATATTGTTCCCAGCGCTAGTATGGACCAATAACTACAAGAAATGGAATTATAAAAATTTAAAAACAACTTCTCACGAATATTACGAAAATACGTGACATATCGTTGTGTGCAATAAATGCACGTATATGTATAGTGCATAAACTAAACTCTCTTAATACTTTTATATTGTATTTAAGACCTTAAAATAATATTTGTTAATAATAGCGGAAAGTTATAAAATTATAACGAACAATATATTCTCGCACGCATATTTAGCCGTTGGGATGTTATGAATGTGCGGAAAAATATTTTTCAGGCGTTTTGTGAAATTGCTGTACATCGGCATTTACGAATAACGTAATATTCATATAATATCGTCACGGTAGTAAAGTGCATTTTAGCAAATTCGAATCGGTTTGAGTCTTGGCTAAATATTTAAAGTGTACGCTTCACGTATTTTCGAGATACAGCGGTTTGTGTATTGGATACAAATACCTAGATAAGTTGTTGAAATAAATAAGAGGGACGCAGTCAATATTACCGTACATTAATCTTGGCCAAGTGACATACGTATGCGACATATAATAATACATGTACAAGTACACATGACATATATAAGTATTATAATATATTATAGATGGAATCCTCTTTCGGAATCTTTTTTTATTCAATACGCTTACACATCTTCAAATAGAAATCTTGTAATTTTACAATACTAATCCGTATTAATCTATCAGCATTTCATTATTTTTGGAAATGCATCTTATTCATATTTATTATATTTTTACATTTAACTTTGTGGTTAATGGTAATTTTTATATAGATTATTAAACTTTTTTTTAACCACTTAATTAATTAATACACCAATCGGTTTTGGAAAATACCATTTCTTTCGTCATTAACTCATTCTAAATAAATAAATACAAATTATAAATTGACATCCTGACGAAGGAAATGGTATTTTCCGAAAACTGATGGTGTATTAATTAATAAAGTGGATAATAAAACAAAGTTAAATAATATAATATAAAAAAAAAACATCTTCAATTAGACCATAACAAAATAATATATTGTACACGAAAAACGTAATTGGGACTTCGTGTATTGTAGTATGTCATCGCATGCCCAACCGAAGTTTGTACATATATAAAGCGACCCCTTTGTTTTCTCTCATACGACCGCGTAGGTACAATAGGGAGCTTGCTTGTTATATTTTTTTCGAGAGTTGGTACTTTAATCTTTAAGATCTTGACTCTCGTAAAGAGTACTCTGGCAATATTATAATTTTCCAGTGTCATAGATTTTAAACAGAAGAACTCTGAATATAAAATGATTAATAATTTGATCTATATTATATCTTCATTCATTCATACGTCTTCTCATACAAGCTCGCCGATTATTGAGGCTTCTAACAGGACCATCCTCCAGTATTTGATTTACCCGGTCGTGCCAAGTCTTCCGCGGACATCCTCGACTTTTGGTGCCATCAACACTTGCATCATATATCTTTCTCACCATTTCATCCGTTCCATATGACCAAACCACCTAAGTGATCTTTTCTTATTCTTACTCACTATACTAAGATCAGCTTTATATTTGTTCCTTATTTCTTCACTCTGTCATAAATAGATCTGCCGTATATACGCTTAAGTGATCTCATATCCACTGCATTCAATCTATTTTCCAGCTCCTCCACTCACTTTCATACATCAGTGTCGGCACCAGGATTCCATTATGTACCGCTAGTCTTGCCTCGGTTGACAAGTTATCGTTAGATATAATTCAAAGCGCCGTTCACTTTATTCCCTGCATGATGTTTGTACTTAATGTGTTTTATCGTATCTTTGCGGTTAGACATAAAAATAAATATATCAAACTTTGCATAATTTTCTCATTTTTATGTACATTGTATTTCATTGTCAATGCACTGTTCGTACTCACTGTAGTATCTACAGGCTGTTACTAATATCTACAATATAGTGAACACACGTGGTAAACATTTAAAAAAACGTTTAATGACTATATTTTTAATTATAATATAAGCCATATTTTTTACGTGTCGTGTCATTGTTCTGTATATTAAAAAATAAACTTGATTCCTACCGATGTATCTCCGACAGCACGCTAACTACACGCACAAGGTAGAGTATGTACATTCTGACGAAGATGCAGTGGTTTTAAAACCGGTCGAAGTTAAGTTTGTTATTTTTAAAATTTGGATTAATTAAAGCTGTTTTTTATGAATCGTGAAGAACTTAACATTTTAACTTATATCTAATAAAACCGATGGCATTACTTAAACACTTAAGAATATGGACATGTTTTTTCACCCCTGGCTGTCATGTGAAAACTGGGGTTATAATAATTGCACTCAAATGGCAACACTGGCGGCGCAATTTCCCGAGCACGTGACCTCGCACAGTTCGCGCTCTTCCCGCCAGGAGTCACCTTAAAAAGTTTAAGGACAAAAATGGCCGATTTATTCTTGTTAGAAAGACTGAGATGTTCTCGCAGTTTATAACATTTAGATGGCACCTAATCGTCATTTTCACGATCACGATTTGACACGGACACAGAGTTAAATAAACCGAAGGCATTCAATTATAAACATGTATTCTATTTTAACAGCTCCAGGGACGAACGGAACATCAATGTATAATGGATTGATATTTAACGTTTGACTTGCGGCAAGCGAGGAGTTAGGAGAGAGACAAAACAAATCTCTGAAACTTGTCGTGTACATGATGGAAAAGCCAAAAGGAGCGCTGTAGTGTTGTCTCATGGAAGCATAATCCCTTTTTTTATAGATCGTCTCGTGGCGCGTGTCTACAGTGACCTAATAAGCTATTAATTTCTGATAGTCTGTAAAGCTACGTAGGCACTGGATGCGTTATTATTATGCGATGATGAACTATGCACTGTCCTTTGCCCGCTTTCGAGAGATATCTCATCCGCGGACACACGCCTTAAGGTATCAGAAGATCATCGATGAAACCGACGGAGCTCATCTATAAGGCAGCCCAATAATGAAACAGATTGATTGCAGGCGAGAGTTGGTTCGAGACAGGGATGGATGCGCAGTCGGCCATGAACTTGAACGTCCCATCTAAAATAACCCTTTATTCCGCGATTATTTGTCCTTTAGTCAATATTTATTTGCGGAAGTTTATTACCCACTTAAAACATCTCGCGCGCGGAACGGCCGCCTTGGTCCACAAAGAAAACACATGAGAATTTTCATACGCAATGTCAAATATCTTATTCCAATATTCACAGCGCACGGGCTGTACATTGTGATGCAAAGCGTCACCCGAAGTCCTCGTTCAAGGATGGTAAAATGAACATTTTATACGATTACATCTATATATTTTTGTGACGCTTTTTTTATGTGTAAACATCATAGCTCGCCCCCCCCCTCCCACCAAATTGTATACGAGAGTTAGACGAAAAAGTTACCAAACAAATATACGTCACACTTGATACCATGGTGACTACACATTTTATTCAATACCCGTAAATATTAAACTTGCGTTTTGAACAATTTTAGAAAATCTACGATACTCGGATGTTTAAAAATTAAAATATATCATTTCATGATCCTGTAGGTAGATCGGTAAAGAATTTGAACATTGCTCCTAGACTGTCAACAGCCAAAAATCAATAATTATGTATAGGACATCTTTCTTATTCCCAAGTTCTAAGTTGTTCAATTTCTTAACATTAAAAAAAAAATTTTACATTGTATTATTATATTAAATAAAATACAATCACTTTGTATGAAACCACGAAATTTATTATACGTCAACCGGTTTCGCTTATCTTAAGCTTCGTCAGGACGTATTTAAAACTAACCATAAATACAAAAAGAGTGCACTTATATGTATATATCTATCTTTATGCATCCTTTTTGTATTTATGATTAGTTTTAAATACGTTCTGACGAATCTTGAGATAAACGAAACCGGTTGACGTATAATAAATTTCGTAATTCCATACAAACCACAAAGTGATTCCTTTCTACGAAAATATGTATTATTATAGATCTTGATTATGTTTTTATATATGTAAATGTGGATAGCCACCCCCATAATTCAAGATCTATCTTATTTGAGTCTATTGTTGTTGAATGTATATATCATATTTGTATTCGAATCAATTGTTGTTGGTTCTAAATATTAAAAAAAAAGTGTATTCAAATTTAATTTCTTCCTTCCTTTTCAGTGAACTGTACACATAACATAAACACACACGTACACACATTTGCGCGCGCGATGATAAAAAAAAAACTGGTATTAAAATTATACTTTTAGCAGTTGAAATATATTATTTTCCTTAATAATATATGTTGTATCAATGTGTCCAAAATTTAATAAAAATGAATTGATAATTCTGGCGTCTGCTATCAGATTACTACTCAAAGGTATTTGAGATTTTGTAAAAATAATGTAGATGGCTTTCAAATAATGGAACGACAGGTGTATTAATTTGAAAAAATGTAACATATAGGTTCGAAAATTTGTCAAGAAAAATACTGGCTTTATAACACAATTGGTAGTGTACTTCCTTGGATTGGAAATAGAGATCCAGGTTCGAATCCCAGTGACACAAAAACAATATTTTTCGACAAAATTGATTTTATATGTATATATTTATAATTAATACATTAATTTAGTATTTATATTATTTTTATAATTTAATGTTCTTTGTCAGAATAAATAGTTGTTTGAAGTACCTATGGTAAATCTCGATCGGACTCGAACATCGTGTATATATGTTTAAATTTTTGTCTCCTATCTATAACCGACGCAAATTGCCGATCACAATGGTGGATAATGGAATCGGAAGGGATGGGCGGATGGAAAATAGGGAATCGGAAATGAGGGAATGATGAGGGATTCCTTCGATAGCGGACCTGGATGGACTGACGGAACCGAAAGGACAGCTCGACTCACCTGGTTGATAACGTCGTCTCTACGATCTTCCGGAAGTTCACCCAATGTACGAATCTGCCACGGCACAAAAAACTCTGATGAGTTTCAACGACCACAAAACACCAAAATCACAGCTTACTCTCCAGATTTCAAATCAAACCAGTCGAGTCAATGGTACAATGTGTACTGATTGGCAGTGGGCTAAGGGGTAGGAACTAAACTAAAACTGGTATCAATAACACTACTTTAACATTATTTTCAAATTATGGAAGCACATGCGTTCACCTATTAAAAAAAATAATAATTACGAATACGGAATACTACCAATCTCTAGATGATTTTTGAGGTTATCTCCAGATTATCATCATCTTATCGTGTCTCATTCCGTAGACACAGTCCACAATGCTACTAAATTATTCGAGTACCATCTCGCGCATTCAAAAGTTGCCAACCCTAATATTACAGATAGATATATTGATTTGCCTCAAGCGATCACGGCCAAATATTGCTCGTACTATTTACCAGAACAACGTCTCCAAGGCTGAGTCACACAATCAACTGTGAAAATCAATTGATCAATATTTAATGTTAATTAATATATAATGTGAATTAAATATATTAATTAGAAAGATATACATATAAAATCAATTTTATCGAAAAATATTATTGTTGCGGCACCGGGATTCGAACCTGGATCTCTTTACAAACCGGGAAAGGTGCATTTTCCAACTACGCTACAGCGACGATATTTTTAGCGACAAATTTTCGAATCTATATGTTACCTTTTTGATATTAATACATTTAGTCGTTTCATTATTTGAAAGAGCCATCTATCTTATTTTTACAGAATCTCAAATACCTTTGAGTAATTTGATAGCAGACGCCAGAATTATCAATTCATTTTCATTAAATTTTGGACGTATGTTCTGAATAATTACAAGTTCTCAATAAGAATGTGTTCTTCTAATATAAGACACTTTTTAGGCGTCGTACATTAGCGTATTTTATTTAACTAGGAGTAAAATAATGCCCTTATATATTTAATTCATTCGTTCAATTCCATCTAACACCTCAAGTGGGTTATTCATTATCCTCACTGTCATGTGCAGCACAGAATTGAAAGTACTCTGGTGATAATGAAAACGATGCTAAATAGGAAGATTTTCTTTGTTTAATAATGCTATGCGATGGTGAGATCATCTCCTGTGTCTCTATCCTTCAGGAGTTAATATATATATATATACATATATTTACAGGATGGCCCAAAAAAAGTGACATTTCGTAAAATGTGATATAATTACATCAAGATTAGTTTAACTACATCAACAATAGTTTAAATAGTTTACTAATTTACTCACTTGTGTATATTACGTTTTATTTCGACAGTCGCCATCTTTGATTATTAATTCATAGCACAAGCATTTAGCTTAGTTTGAAAATAGTAAGAATATTGATGTGACATGCATTCCGTGTACGCATCTCTATTTTAAAAAAAAAAAAAAAAAAAATTTCAATTGTTGCCCAAGATGACAAAAATCACTGCAAAAGACCGTATTCTGATCAATAATTTGAGAATTGAAAACCGTCGGAGTGCTAGGAAAATGATCGAAGAATTTCAAAACAAAGCTTGGAGTATAGCTAGTTATTATAGCATAACTGGACATTGCAGCAGGACGGAGCTCCATCTCACACAGCCAGAAATACAATCAATTTTCTTCGTCGTGAGAATGTTAATTTCATCGAGCCAGGCATGTGGCCACCGAACAGCTCAGATTTAAACCCACTAGATGATGTAATATGGGGTGTTTTGATGATTTCTGATTAGCTAAATATTGTGCAAAAAAAATTACATTAAGATTTTATCTTTTAGGATATGTATTTCCAATAAAAAATAATTTATCTGCACTACGCAATATATGTATATTGAACTATGTAATTTATTTTGTTAAATCAAATAGATAATTGTTATAGAAATGGTAAAAATTATCAACTTACTTAAAAGTTCGACAACATTCAGAAGAAAGATTATTACGTACTATGGATACTGCAAGATTAATAAAGGAGTTAATAGTTTTCTCTTTCATTGCTGCGATCAATGTGGCTAAAGATTGAGCAGAATGAAGACGTATTGTGTATTTAGTTCCAGGAGAACTATGACGCTCAGTATTGTGCACACGATAAATAAAAAGATGGACGGAATTATTAAATGGTTATAAAGATCTACAAAAAAAATGATATCCTTATATAACCTATAAGATCATACTCCACGTATGTATAATGCATTAACTATTTTGGAAGACATCTTCATAAACAATAAAAAATACACCAATAATATCTACAAAATAAAGTACGCAAATACGTGAACTATCAAAAAATTGCCATTAGAAGTTTAATTTTTAAAGTGTCATATTATACGATATTTTGATTTTTTTAAAGTAAGCAAAAAAAGCAATAATAAATAAATCTTTTATTTTCGCTTTTCTGGTCTCTTGATTTTAAATGAAAAATTAAATGTATGGATGTAGATGTAGTTTATTTCGTATAAATGGCTTGCGCCTACTGAAATTCGCAATCTGCAGAATACTTGTTAGTAATTTATATACGTGGAAGTAAAAAATGTGTAGTATATATGTAAGTATATAGAAATATTTGCGCATTACAAAATACAATGTAGCACGTTTTGTAATTCGTATACAACAATAATTTTTTTTATACTTGAGATATTCTACGCAAATTTCATATTTTTTAACGATGAAAGTAGTAGTTAATTTATTAAAAATATCAATTTAATTTTAAACGGCCTTTTTTGCATAATAATTCTCAATAATAGAGAGAGGTTTAGACAGAGGGAGATATGAAACTAGGACACATTTAACAAAATGAGGTACATAAAATGCTTTATTAAATTTAGATAAAATTCTAATTTCCAAAATATTTTGAGAACAAGTATAGTAAAGTCAAAATTTGAAATAAATTGTATTTAACAGCATTTTTTTCTCTAAAGATAACGGAGCGACACATTTCACAACTAACTGCGCGTCGCTCGAGCCGGCGCTATTTGTTCAGTTTGTACCGAGCATTTGAAAATATTCTAAATTATCTTATATGAATACTGGCTGAAATACCCGGCGTTGCTCGGACTTGATACAGAGTGAAGATGTTTCATACAGTAATTTTCTTCTTATATTGAACGTCAAGTATGCAAAATTTCATCAAAATGTACCAACATTCTGCTTTAAGGGGTGAGAAAGAGGAATGGCGGTGGTTTAACGAAATCTCATCTAGATATTAATTTTCTTTTTATTTTAATCGTCAAGTGTGCAAAATTTCATCTAGAAGTACTAAAATTCTGCTTTAAGTGGCGGGAAGGGGGGATAGGGGTGGTTTTTTTGAAATCTCACGTAAACAATGATCTTTCTCTTGTTTTGAAGGTCAAATATGCAAAATTTCATTAAGCTCCGAAAAAAACTGTTGATTTGTATAAAAAACTAAAAAATCAACAGACACTCTTCTTAATATATATATATATAAATATTCCGAATCGAATATATGCACGCGATACCTGGTGAGATGAAAGGTTTGCAATGTATATGATCGTATCAAAGCCGTCTCCATAATTCGAGATTTTTCTTACTCAAGGGTGCAAAAAATACAGTGGAATTTAAGTTTCCGATTTTAAGTTTTTGAAGAGACCAACAAAAACAAATGTGAACAGAGGGAAAATGTAAACGGAGGGTATTAAATAAAACAGGGTGTTTATTTTTTATTAAAAAAATCTATCAATGTATTTTGCAGAATGCTTTTTTGTTGTTTTTAAATAGTTCTTTCAATATTATAAATAAAATTAAAGGTTTCTGGTGATAAATTGCTAATACTAGTAAAATATTCATTTGAGGCCTTCAATATGCCTCATGGCATCGTCCTCTGTAGGAGCTGGGTTTATGGGATGCGCAGACAACTTCTTCTTTCATTTTTGTTTATGCGACTGTCCACTATTTCATTAATTTCCATGTTATTACTTTGGAGTCAACGTCTAAGTAAATCTGCTAGGGTTATTTATATATTATTTCCCAGCTATCAATGTTGTCTATACTATCTTCTACGCAATTTTAATATAAGTATAATAATGAAAAATGCGTATACACGACAAGAAAATGACCAACACACCCTTGACTCTATGGCGAATAACGAACTGGTCAAACGATTTTCAGTAAATTTAAGACGTAAATCGCGGGAAAGACTATCGTAAAAAGAGGGTTTGCAATGTACTAAAATGATATGGGACTGCGCAAATGAAGGGAAAACGTGATTTATGTAAAACGGGGTTCCACCGTAATATAGTAACAAGTACGTAAATTATGGAAATAATATTAATATTACTATTATTACTTTCACATTGTTCTCAGACATTTATGTGAATATTTTGCGATCAGCGGGTGTAAGAATTTAGCGGTTTCTGTTGTGAAAATCATGACATTGCTGTATTTTTATTTTTGTTGTGGTTTGTGGTGACAAGCATATTAAGATATTTTTTATCACTTTAAGAATTGACAAAGTGAAGTTGTATTACGAAAGTATGCGTTTTATATTTTCATTTATGGTACGGTGTATTTAAGACTAGCGGAAAATATTTGCTAAGAGGTGCGAATAGTGTTATATATTTATTTTTACTTCTTTATATTAATAAAAAGATATATGATGCAAGTGTCGACGGCATCAAAAATAGAGGTAGTCCGCGAAGTGTTACGTAACCATGTAAATCAGATATTGGACGATGGTCATGTTGAAAGGCTCAACAATAGATGTATGAATGTTACGTTAAGGGTTATTTTTGACTTTTTACTACAATAAAAAATAAACTACCTGGGCTCTTACAAAAGAGCACGCTTTCTCTAAATTTAAAAGAAATGTAAAACAAATTGACTTATCGAAAATTATCTGTCTTACCTGTAATAATGAAATGAATTGTTTAAACTGCGACTGATTAGTTGTTGTGTTTTTGATTTTATTAAATATAACAAAATGAATATAAATGTACCTACAGACAAAGGTCTATCAAGACGTTTTGTGGGTCTAGTGTTGATTAAAAAATAAAAAGTTATTCATAATAGCCTTATAAGGTTAAGGTAATAAAAAATATTTCATTTATCCATGTCTTTATCAGATAAAACTTAGCAATTATCAACATAATTCTCACTAAAATGTAACAAAAATTGAAACCTCTAGGAAGATTAACATATTTGAATTATGATAAAATTGAGACAAGACTATCAGGATATTAGAATAAAAATTAATCAGAAAAAATATATATTTACCACAAAAATAATAAGATTATTATTAATAATAACAGTTAAATGTGAGTATTATTTAGCACTTTAACTTTGTTATTTGATTTTTATTAATTATTACTGGCTATTATGATACTAACTAATCAATCGCTCTGACTGTGACATATTTATTATTAAATATGTAAATTAGAAAGATATACATATAAAATCAATTTTGTTGAAAAATATTGTTGTTGCGCCACTGTGATTCGATCCTGGAAGGTCATTATTCAACTATGCTACAACGACAATATTTTTAGCGACAAATTTTCGAACCTATATGCTATCTTTTTGATATTAATACATTTAATCGTTCCATTATTTGAAAGAGCCATCTACCTTATCACAGAGCTATGTTCTGAATAATTACAACTTCACAATAAGAATGTGTTCTCCTAATATTTATTATTCTTAACACCAATTTTTTATATTAATATATAATTTTATTTGAATTACCTTAAATCATTACCCCTGGTGAACTTTATAACAAGCCAGTAAACGGCGTAAGATTTTTGTAACGTGCTACTTTCACGTCTTGCTTGTACTCCTCGGCAGTCTGGTGGTAAAAATGTCCGCCTGTCACGCGGGAGACCGGGATTCGGTTCGTTGCGAGGGAGATTTTAATTTTAATTATTTATTTATTTGAAGTTATATTTTATGCAGGGAAACGAGCGGATTTATGATGCAGGTGCAGATAAAGGGTCCTCAAATTAGGACGATATAATGTGTTGTGTCACGAATATTTGCTAAGCTAAATAAAGACATTAAATATCTCAGGTGCATTTTATATTTTTACATGGTGTGGAATCATGGACCCTGAAGATAAGGGAGAGAAGATGTGGTACTGGAGACACACGTTGCGCATACCATGGACGGCGAAATGCACGAATCTCTCCGTTCTGCAGGAACCGAAAGTCAACCATTTGCCTGGCACGAATCCTTAAATTTTTTGGGCTTCTTGCGAAGAGGGAAGATGACTTGGAGAAGCTCGAAGAACGAAAAGGAAGATCCTCCACCCGTTGGTCCGACCGAGTGGAAAAGGCAATATGAATTTCTTTGGTGACAGCCCTAAGGTCTGCAGGATGCCGAGTAAAGGACATGAATCATACAAAATAAAGAGACCCCAGTGAACTCCATAAAATGTAAAGTGACGGAACATATTCTAGTGTAACTATTTGTTTATTACATATATGAATTATATATTTTATTTTATTTTTGTTGTTATTGATAAAACACTGTCGATAACTATAATATATAAAGGTCAATTCTAACCGAAAAACTGTTCTTAAGTTTCTGAAAAATTATTATATAAGATATTTGTAATAAAGATGAAAAAATACAGATGTAGCAACCAGTGGCGGCCGATGACTTTTTGTAGAAGGGATGCTGAATAATGAGTTTATGCCTACTATCAAATATTTAAATATAATATATAATCAAAAGATATTCAATGTTTCAATTGGTTGTCAAAAATTCCTCAAAATAATCCATTTGCTTCGTAATACGTATGCTATTCTGTGCATTATACACGTAAGCATTAAAGCCGTCTTTTGCACGTTGGATGTTGTTAACGAATGCGTATACAGTATTCGAAGATCTTGACAAGCGGAACTAAATGCGCATGCGCGAAAGTCGAATGCTTTCAAACTTTGTGAATACGGAACGAATGATAGAATCCACTGTGTGTTTACGCGATTCGTAGATGTTCTAAAGTTGTGAATGTATATGTATTTCGACTCGCTCCGTGTCGTAGTGTGTGTTGTGACTAGTCTCTAAAGGACAGGACGAATTTATTTCCAGCAGTGCTGTTTTCGGCTAGAAACAAAAAGTCCAAGGCTCTTTGACTCTACAACACAAGGGATGCGGAGCATCCATAGCATGTACGAAGCGACCGCGCCTGGTAGTAACATGGATATAGATATTTTTTTGTGTTAACTTGTCAATAATAACGACCTGGAGCTCCCGAGTCAATCCGACAAAAGCCTAGCATACACGAAGTCACAAATATTTACCTGACGACTGCCGAGCACTATCGAATCAGTATTTTTGGAGCTAAAACATTGTTTTTAAGCCTTTTTTTTCGCTTTCTTAGTTGCTCCTTATTATACTTGCATTTTCTCGGTGGGAGGTCATTCTGGGGCCTTCTAGAATGCTGGAAATCGCATCTTGCGCGTCTCTATAAACGAAACGAGTGTCAGGGACGCGTAACGCATTTTTCATTTTTTATATTTTTTTGATGAAGGTTATCCTGGTTAATTTTTTCCCTGCGTCCCTGGATAATTGAGAATACCTTTTGACTGTGATATTATGTTGTCGTCTGCTTGACTAACTCGTTCGCGCTGTAGTTAATGTGCGATCACGACCGTGGTCAGAAGTGAAAGTGAGCTGCCCACGCTGGACTGTCGCTAGGCTGCTCACTGTGGACGTACCTGCTGACTGCTGACAGTGAACGGTATTGCACGCTGAAGATACACTGTCGCAAAGATCATCGGTGCCTCTGGTCATGCTTTGAACGCACTCCATTTGAATGAAGGCTTCATCCGAGGATCGCCAGTTATCTCTGTCTTTAGTTTTTCTTATCCATCTGTTGTCCGTCATTCTTATTTTATTATTTGATAATATTGATTATATGTGATATTTTAAATACTAATTAAATGTATTAATTATAAAGATATGTTTTGAATAATTACAACTTCACAATATGAATGTGTTCTCCTCAATAATATATAAGTTGTATGAATGTGTCCAAAATTTAATAAAAATGAATTGTTCATGTAGATGACTTTCAAATAATGGAACGATAGATGTATTAATTTGCAAAAAGTGTAACATACAGGTTCGAAAATTCGTCGTCAAAAACACTGTCGCTGTAGCATAGTTAGTAATGCACCTTTCCCAGATTGGAAAAGAGATCCAGCTTCGAATCCCGGTAGCGCAAGAACAATATTTTTCGATAAAATTGATTTTATATGTATATCTTTATAATTAATACATTGTAAAATTATTATTTTATTATGTTTATTTTATTTTTAATATATAGATTATTAACAGGTTGTCAACAATATTCCATCTAAGGTATGCGGGTGTGCACGCGTACACAATTTGGCACCATAGCGTACACAAAAAAATATAGCGTATACACAATTTTTAACAAAAGTCCTTCTTTATGAGTCGTTTTCTATCGAAGGTAGGTGATCATGTTGATTTATCCTATGCAAAATAACTAATATCTTGAACATCAAACTACTTTCTGAAGTTACACAGTCAAGATTGTGTGATAATGACTATTTCGAATAAAATGTTAACAATTATACAATACTTTCAATTTTATATTTGAACAATTTATATAGTATATATTATACATACATACCGGATCAATACAATTATAATAGTGGAAAAAATTTGCCCAGAACCGGAACCGAATCGGGTACCCGGTTCTTTAGGGTGTCCAGCGGAAAAATTTCAAGATTAAATTGTAATTGCTCGTAAACCATCACGGTGAGGTAAGTGGGAGGAGTATTGTTCAACGTGCGTGATTTGCTGATTTGTCAGTCGCAATGAGTCACTGATCGGGAACGCACCGCGCGTTCGCGGTTGAGCAATATTTAAAGTGCGGTGATTCATTGGTTCATGCGCGTCGCGCTTTTTGTACTCATTTTAATATTCGACGAGTAAGTAATGGGCCGAGCGCGCAACTTATCTGGTGTTCAAAAATTCAGACAAGAAAAGACAATGGTTAAGCAAACTCTTCCGGGACCATGGACGCCAGAACGTATGGCTCAAGTTCGACGTGAAATTATGCACAATCACAAAAAATTAACAGTGCATGTTATTTCGAAAAAGAAACTAGTTTCACCCATACAATCTGCAAATCATGCAGTTTCTCAATGAAAATGACTATTCTTTACGTAAAACCTTAGCGAGAACGTTATTGGAATGTTTTGCAACAGCACGAACGCTTAGAAACATATTGTTTACTAACGAAGCACATATAGATGGCTATGTTAATAAACAGAACGTGAGATACTGGTGCCCCGACAACCCGAGGGAACGCCATCAAAAAAGTTTGCATTGCCCAAAAACGACAGTGTGCAATTCCTGTCCGAGGAATAATTGGCCCTTATTTTTTTAACCAGCGAGAGACAGTCACTGCTGACGTGTATTGCCGAATGATCGATGAGTTTTTGATATGGTTTCACACATTTAGAGTTTCAATGGAGAATCTGAGGGGAATTTTTCCCAATAAATTAATCAGCAAGTACGGAGACATACCCTGGGCACCCCGGTTACCGGAACCTACACCATGCAACATTTTTTTGTGGGGACACCTACGAGAGTTTACAGCGACAATTCTCGAACAATTCAGGCCCTACAAGAAAATATCCGCCGTGAAGTTGCTGTCATTGAACCGACGCTCTGCTCTCGCGTGTTGCGTCCGATTGCAAGAGTGTCTTGAGAGAAATGGACAACATTCAGACGATATTGTTTATAAAACGTAAAATCCGCATCGTTAAACTGCATTTTGTATAAATAAAATATGAGAATAACATTGCAGTATTATTTATTATTTAATATTAAATTTGAAAATTTTCCGCTGGACATCTTTTATGTGGCCGGGGATTGGGATGCCCTAATCCTGACCGACCGACGCGCACCGACTTAACCAACGAATAACTGAGACTTTGAAGAGAGCAAAGTTTCACGCGTGTACGCGCGTCCTAACAAAGTTTGATAGTAACGCCGAGTTTCTCATACTGTTTTATGATATTATCTACTAAGTTGAAACAGATTTAACGCTTCAAGCCCCATTACCCACACCTATTCCGATTCCTTTCTCGTATAGTGCATGATAGTTTCCGATAATATTATTTTAGAATACATAATAAAAGTGATATATATCTTTTTTTTGCAATAAAAATATTTTATAATGCACCAATAGATATACGAAATCGTACGTATCGAAATATTTTTTTCATTTTAAAAGAAATGACGGATGCCGGCTTATTCAATAGAAAGTTGAGCGGTAAAAAATGGTAACGGCGGTGTGTGGCAAGAGGCACCCTTGTTTATTATCAGATGTCGACGTAGTTAGAAAGTTGAGTTATAAACAGTAAACAATTTAGTGGCGGTCGATATACTATTTCGTTTTGTCCATTGTACATATATATTTTCGAATATAATACACGAGACAAAAAGTCAATTCAAACTTGCCCATTACACGAAACGCGTTCAACCAATTTATTTTATCTGAATTTTGGCAGAACTAATTATTAAAAAAAAAGTTAAATTCCACTTTATGTTAATCATAAATTGCTTTAATAACCTGATCATTTTCGACGATACATTGCTTTCTTCCATAACTAATTATTAACATTAATTATGTGTGTATGTGTACCTATGTATATATATAATATGAGTATATGAATATGTATGCATAACGTATATACCTTTTTAATTCTTCAAGCAAATTAAATTTTTATTGCACACCATTTTCTTGCTTTCCCTACCCCTTCTACTGAAGGCAGTATTAAAACTACCAAATATATAGAAATGAACTAATAAGAAAATTCCTTGTTTCAATATTTCCAATTTCACATGATCACATTGGTATCACTTACGCAATCAAATAGCTCCGCGACTTCTTTTTGAATATATGACTCGATTGGAACGAAAATTTAAACGCTGACAATATAATGTGCATTAATGTAAAAATACGTCTTGTTTACACAATGATTTCATTTTCGAAGAGTAAATAAATTTGTCATAAACTATCGGATTTATGTTTCCACAAATAATGTGTGTAAAATGCCCCCCGTCCCGCAATTAATGTTCCGAACCTCTCTCCTATATGTGACTTTATTTCATGACTAGTCATTTTCTGGTTTATGATTAAAACACTTTTCAAATACAAATTGTATATCAGAAAGATATACATATAAAATCAATTTTATCGAAAAATATTATTGTTGCTACCAGGATTCGTACATTGACAATAAATTTTCGAACTTACATGTATTCGAATCCCGGTAGCGACAACAATATTTTTCGATTAAATTGATTTTATATGTATATCTTTATAATTTATACATTCAATTAGTTGTTCTGAATAATTACAACTTCACAATAAAAATGTTTTCTCCTTCATAAAATACTTTTCGTTTATCAGTTTAATAGTTTGTATAATATTTTTACTTTGTTCAGCACTGAAGAAACTTCATAAGTAATATTTTTATATATTATGTCAAGTCATTATATATTATGTACTGTTTGTTTTACAAAAATAAATAATAATAAATAAATAAAAAACGATAGTGTCGATGGATAAACGAAATAATCGGGAACAGTGGTAGTGACATGGCAAAGATTGACGGATGACCGAAAAGAGTGAGTCACGGAGAGGGTGTCATTCGGCAATGTCTAATATGTATAATCTGTATTCATTATCTATACAATAAAAGCATTGGAAAGTATGTTGTTAATTAATACATTTATACTTATACGTATTATTACCATACTAATCTAAAATGATAATAAAAATTATTTAAAAAAAAAGACTTCAAGTATACAATTTTTCAAAGATTTTAAAGTACCAAAAATAGTAGACGTATACAAAAAAAATTCGATAATTCAAATTTTCAAAATTAAAAATCAATTAAATTTTAGAAGCGAATTTCGATCTATAAGGTATAAAGATCAAAACTGGAGTTGCTTGGCAACCGTTTTAGCGTCATCAGCTTCATTGGCTTGGGGTTCGTTTAAATTGATTTATTTCGTTTTTTCTGTTTTTATAATTATAAAAACATAGTTTTTTTTTCTTGCTTTAATTATTTGTACCATTTGTGGTAATTATTTTTTAAATTTATTGTCTTTTTAATCTGTTTTAAACGATTTTCGTAGTTTTTCTTTTTTTTTCACTAGAAATTTCTTTTTGTTGTTTACCTTGGCAACCACCAACAACGGAATGGGGGCAACTGAAAAGTTGTCCCCGGCCCCATCTGACATATCCGATCCAAGAAAACGGAGAGATGCGTGTCCGGGTGATACGACATCATCAAAAAAACCCAGAGAGTCTGTAATGAATTCTTACAAATCAACTGACTGTGGTCCATATACAGTTCATGTACAGAAGATTAGCGGAGATGACAAATCCTCACCCATCCATCCCATACATTTCGGAAATTTTTTGTTTCGAAACAAAATTAAAAATATTTCTCCCGGGGGAGTCAAATCTCTTGGAAAATTTAAAGTGTCAGTTCAATTTAAAGATTACAAATCAGCAAATGAATTTTGCTACTCCTCTTTGACCATTAATCAGTACTCAGCAGTAATTCCGGCTTGCCAGGTTACTCGCATGGGTCTGGTTAAGGGTATTCCAGTCGATATGTCAGATAATGACATCATCGAACAAATCAATGTTCCGGATCATTTCGGAAAACCATCTAAAGTCCGACGATTAAATTACAAAGACACAAAATCTGGTACTGTTCAGTGGCTTCCATCTCAATCAGTCGTGATAACATTTGAAGGGCAAAATCTTCCAAAGTATGTATATTTACATTATAATTCTCTTCCCGTAGAACAGTATGTTTATCCGACAATACAATGTTTCCGATGCTGTAGATTTGGTCACACAAAAACTGCATGCAGATCCAATCCCCGCTGTTTTAAGTGCGGCGATGCACACCTGGGCGAAGAATGTCCCAAAATAAATATAATGCCTTCTTGCCTCAATTGTTCTGGTCAGCACAACGCCACTAACATCATCTGTCCTGAATTTACCAGACAAAAAAATATTAAACATATTATGGCGTCTGAAAACCTTTCCTATTTTGAGGCATCAAAATCCTTTTCTCCTGCAAAATTTTCCTTTGCGGAAAAAACTTCTACGTCATCTCCGACTAAATTTTCTGCATCTCCTCTCTTCTCGCAAGTACTTGCGGAAAAAAATAACCATGTCTCTATGAAACCATCTTCAGAAAAGAAAACTAGTTTCACTTTCCGTACCCCAAAAACATATCAGCCTTCTTATCTATCAAATGACCAATCCACATTAAATTCTATATATATTTCTCCCAATGGTAATTCCCAATCTAATGATAACTCCAATGGAGTTGCTTTCCTGACAAATAATGATTCTCTTTCTTTTAATAATAATAATTCTTCTGATATTATTAAAACTTTATTAACTCTTTTAATTAATATTATATCTCAAAATAAAATACCGTCCAACGCTGCCGAAATAATTTCAAATATATCAAACTCTCTCCCAAATAATGGCAGTTCTTCTTCAGTGGAACACGAGAAGCGCTGTTTCTAATCGAATTAATCTTCTTTATTTATTACAAAACTACTCAATTTCTATTGCTTCCATCTCAGAGACATGGTTTAAGCCGTCTCTCCGTTTTCATGTGAAAGGATATTCATGTGTTAGGTGTGATCGGTCAGATGGAGGAGGAGGTTCTGCCATCCTAATCAAAAATGGTATCCCATTTCAATCAATTCCCGTTTCTCCTCCGGATCATAATGTACAAATATGTGCGATACGTTATGACAATATTACAATAGTTTCCACATACTGTAATCCATCTTCTGTTTTTAATCTTAATTGGTGGAATAACTTTATATCTTCTTTACCTTCACCGATCATTATAATGGGTGACTTCAATGCACATTCTACCGTTTGGGGTTGTTCTTCTGATGATAAATCTGGTAAACGAATAATAGATTTATTAGATTCTGCAAATTTATGTTTACTTAATGATGGTTCTCCCACAAGAGTACCACTCCCCTCCCAAAATCCTAGTGCAGTTGACCTCTCCATCTGTTCTAGTAATGTAGCATCGTTGCTATCATGGGACATTTTTCCCGATTGTTGTGGTAGCGATCACTTTCCAATAATTTTATCTTTTCAAACCCCTCAAGTCAGTAGAGCTACTCCGAGACCTAAATATCGACTGCAATCTAAAAAAGCTGACTTACTTAGCTACGCGATAGAACTTGACAGTGCTATGTCTTCTTCCTTTCATCCGTCAGATAATTGCATTCAGTCTTACAATAAAATGGTAGACATTCTTAAAAACATATCTCAAAAACATATCCCTTTTACTATTTCCAATTTACATAAACCTCATCCTGCACCTTGGTGAGATCTCGATTGTACTCTCGCTGTAGGAAAAAGGAAAAAAGCCACTAAAATTTACTGTAAAAATATGACTTTACAAAATTATCTTGAATTCAAAAAAATCTCTGCTCAAACCAGACAGCTTCTAAGAAATAAAAAAAGGGCAGGATGGGCTTCATTTTGTGAGGCCTTATCTCCAGATACTACTTTATCCACTGTTTGGAAAATGATTCGAAGATATAGATCTTCATATAATCCTCCTATCCAACTTGCTCCCACTTCTTCTTGGTTGAATAATTTCATGGACAAATTAGCTCCCTCTTTTTGTCCATCAGATCAAGAACTCCCTCAGCCATCTAATCTCACTAATTCTCATCCTCTTGAAGGCCCCTTTGTTATTTCTGAATTAAAATTTGTTCTTCAAAATTTAAATGATTCTTCTCCTGGACCAGATGACATTCCGTATTCTTTAATAAAACTAGCTAATTTAAAATTCCATACAATAATCCTTAATATTTTCAATGAAATCTTTTCCACGGGTTTGATCCCTGACAGTTGGAAATCTCAATATATTATTCCAATTCTCAAACCAAATAAAGATCCATCAAATGGATCCTCATATCGTCCTATTGCTTTATCATCGTGTCTTTGTAAAATAATGGAGCATCTAATTAAAAATAGGTTAGACTGGTTTGTAGAACATAATCATCTACTTTCAAAATCACAATTCGGTTTTCGGAAAGGCAGAAGCACTCTGGATAATTTGTCTATTTTTACTACGGATATTAATTTGTCATTTTTTAGAAAAGAATATTTAATGGCTGTTTTTTTAGATATCATCGGCGCATACGACAATATTCATATTCCAATACTTGTGGATAAACTCCGCAAGATGAACATTCCTGAAAAGATTATTATTTTTATAAAAAATCTTCTTTGCTGTAGAACCATCCATGTATTCGTGCAGGGATGTGTAGTTGGTACTAGAGTTGTATGGAAAGGTCTCGGACAAGGATCAGTTTTAAGTCCAATACTTTTTAATTTATATATATCAGATTTAGAAGCTGTTATTACTAAACACTCTAGAATTATTTCGTTTGCCGATGATATAACTATTTATATTTCAGAAAAAACAATTTCTTTGGCTTTAATTCAAATTGAGAAAGCCCTGAATGACTTAAGCTTATGGCTTGCATATAACGGTTTGCGCTTGTGCCCAGAAAAGAGCAAAATTGTTATTTTTTCCAAAAAAAAGATAACCCCAAATTTCATTGTACATTTCGAAAACCAACCCCTTGAAATAAGCTCGTCGGTAAAATTTCTTGGATTAAATTTCCAATCGTCTTTATCTTGGTTTAACCATATTTCTGAAATTTTAACGAAATGTAATAAAAACTTCAATGTTATCAAAGCAACAGCGGGAATTTGGTGGGGTTCTCATCCTACAGTTCTAAGATTAATGTACAATGCACTTGTCAGATCTCGTCTTGATTACGCCTCTTTTCTTTTGGATCCATTGCCAAAGTACTTAGCAAAAAAGCTTAATCAAATCCAATATAAATGTCTAAGGCTGATATCTGGATGCATGAAATCGACACCAATTAACGTTCTTCAGGTAGAAAATGTCGAACCACCTTTAGAAATAAGACGCCAACTTCAGTCTGACAAATTTTTTGTCAACCGTCTTAGTATGCTTTCTCATCCATTAACACCAAAGTTACAACTTTTGCATAGTTACTGTCACAACAAACCCTTTTGGCGAAACAAAAAACATCCCTTACTTGTGACGAGTTACCATACGTTATCTTACTACGCCCTAAAAATTTATCGAAGTCATTCAATTCCACTGTACCTGATCCCATATGAAAGCATTATTTTAGAAAATAATATCTGCCTTGATTTGGGTTTAACAAAACAATTTTGTTCATCACAAAATGCTTCAATTGTTCGCAAAGAATTTAATCGGATAACTAACGAAAGATGGCCTGGATTTTCTTATATTTATACAGATGGTTCTAAAACTCAGTCTCCTGTTTCAGCTGGAGCAGCATTCCTTTGTGTTAACCCATATTCAACCGAAGTCTTTAAACTCCCAGATGATACGTCTAGTTTTGCGGCTGAATCGATAGCAATTCTTGAAGCCCTTCAGTTTGTTGACTTACATGGGCTTGATAAAGTAATCATTTTTACAGATTCACTCAGTTGTCTTAAATTATTAATATCTTCTCCCTTTAAATCAAACCTGTCACATATTTTCGTCAAAATAAAATTTCTGCTTTATAGCTTGTTTTTCAAAAATTGGAATATTATTTTAGCGTGGATTCCCAGTCATGTTGGTATAATTGGAAATGAAACCACTGATTCTCTGGCAAAGGAAGCATGTAAAGTAGGGAATCTTAAACATGATCGTCTAATTGCGTCAGATATGATTACAGTTCTAAAAAGAAAAAGTCGGGAAACTTGGAGTTCTCAGTGGAATGAATCAAAATTAGTTAAAGGTACATTTTTTGGCCATATTCATCCAAGTATTCTCTCTAAGCCATGGTATGTAGGTTCACTTTTAAGTAGGGATAAGATTGTAACTATATGTCGCCTAAGATCTAATCACTGTTGTTCTACAGCTCATCTCTTTAAAATTAATTGTAATAATTCACCGATATGCGAGTGTGGTATAGGTGTTGGAGATCTCAATCACATATTTTTTGAATGCCCAATAATGGTCGATAGGGAAAATTTAATAACAAATCTAATCAAACAATTTGCAACTTTGCCATTAAACATACAATCTGTCCTTTATTCACCAACAAATCATGTCATATTATCTTTATGTAAATATTTAAAACTTAATTTTATGAATCTTTAATAAATTTAAGTGTATTTCTAACTATATTTAAAATAATGTAAATATCAATAAATTTGATGTAATGTTTTGGTTGTTTCACAATGAGAGAAATGTGAACGTATAATTTATATACCCTCACAATTTTCTTGATTATCTTAATATAAGGGAATCTCAATTGCAATGATGATTATTTTGTTTAAGTTTTTATTTATTACTTCCTTTGGTGATTTTTATAATTTGTTAATATATTACAAATATATTTTATGTTTATTAATATTGTGAATGTATACTTTCATACATTCACAATATTGTCTCGATGTTAAAAATATTATTATATTACAATTAAGAGAACTGTTTTTGTACTTTTATCTTTGAAAATAGTAATGTAAAGTTTTGTTAAAATAATTTTAGTTGTTTTTTTCGGTTTTGGTCTATCATGTTTGGTTATGTTATATTGTTCAAATTAAGAGAAATGTGAAAGTATAATATATATTTACGCAATTTTCTAAATAAATTCAATTAATACTTTATATGAATTGAAATATTACATTGTTTTTTTATTTTAGTTATATAATTATTTTTTAATCAATCCTTCACTTATACTTCAGTTATAATTGGTATATTTTTATTTTACAATATAAATGTTCTTCTTCTTACTATACTATGTAATGTATGTTAATGAATGTGTTAATTATTTTTCAAAAATCAAATACTGTTACTAATATTTATTAATAATATTACCATGGTTATTTATTTATGTTAATTATTTATATATTTAAAAAATTGTATTATTTCATTTGTATATACTTGTAATGGCTAATTACGCCTAATTGGCGAAGGCCATAATAAAGAGAAAAAAAAAAAAAAAAGATCAAAACTAAAATCTACCGCAACTCAAAAACAATATATTTATCAAGGTATCAATTTTTTTAACAATCTCCCCATCACAATTAGAAAAATTACGGACTATCATAAATTTGTAACTGAAGTAAAAAAAATATGTACACAGACTAACTGAAACATAAATTAACTCGAATATACTCCTTCTCTATACACGAGTCTTACTCTCATAGAGAAGAAACAAATGTTTAAATATATATAAATATATATATATATATATATATATATATATATATGTATATATATATATATATATATATATATATATATATATATATATATATATATTTTATATATATATATATCCAGTGATTATTGAAATTGTATTATATTTTTAATAGTAATAAAAAAAGAATAATAAATAATAATAATTTCAATTTTATTACACAAATAAAAATTTGAATATTTGCCAAACTGCATAACAGTCTTACGCTAACTTTGTGTAATACAATTTTGCTTTTAAACTTGAGCCTGTTCCATGAAAAATTCTACACATTGTAAGTCAAAACTTGAGCATATTCGTTTGGAAAGGAATATTTTGAGGGAATCGCGCAGTCGAGCGCGTGCCTACTTTCAAAACAAATCTTGAAAAGCATTTCACGCGATTGTAATTCTAAATTCAAAACTGATAACCAGGGCGCATGCGCGCAACAGCATCTGTCATTCAATTTGGAACGCCCGCCATCTTCAAGTTCAGTTGTTTTCCAACAGTCGTTGTGAGCGTTTGCCTTTGCGAGTTACTCCAATCTGACGCGATCGCTGCACTGTGTCTCGAGAACGTTTGTTCTCTTAACAATTTATACCTTCCTTCCTTTCTATAATACGTACTTTCATTCCTCTTCCTGCACGAAGCGCAGTCTCTGTCGCGTCCTCTCTCGCTGCGACGACACGTGAAAAGTGAAACTATTCGGTGGTAAAGAAGAAAACTGTGAATCTCTTGTGATATTTTCTTCGTTGGATATTCATCTGGTGAGTGCACTTTCTTACTTACCGTTAAATTCCCAACGTAATTAGTTAACTCGTTCACCGTGAAATAATTTGAAATAATGATTAATTTTCAATGATTTGTCTATGTTATTACAAGACAATATTAATTGATTCTTCTATAGTAATAATAAAGACACAGTTTCTTAGTTTCGGCCTAAATTCAATGAATTATACTATTTTCAGTAGCGTTAATAAAACGTTATTAATTAGTTTTGCGTTTGCTAGTCGGTTTCGGACAGCTTTGCGTTTTTTAAATACATTAGCAAATTCCACATTCACATAATATATTTTTGGTTTTAACGATGTTTTGTAATGGTGGTCGTATCAACAGTACCGATTTTTATTTATTTACCATACTATGAGTTACAACATTTCGTGCACTCGGAATAGCCAACACGTATTGAACTTCAAAATCTAAAAATATTCATTTTTAGATTTCTTCGATCGAGTTCGATTTGTGAAAAAAGTAATGTAAAATTTTTACAAAAATGTCGCTACATTATTTATTACTGAATATTTCCTTTTTTTTTCTTTTTCAGGCAGGTAAATATGTTATATAAAATGACGCATACATTTTATTCGTTTTCAAATCGAGAGTTATCGTTTTAAAAATATTATAAATGTTACTAATATACAACTTTGTTTTTTGTAATCTCGCGTTTGTGTTTATAACAATGTCAAAATTTTGATACATTTACTTAATTTAATTTGAAACGCTCTGTTTAAATGCAAAACAGTGGAAAATCAGTGGCGTGACTACGCCCACGCGATACATTGGGGCCCACGTTGGATACAGGCCCAAAAGATCCACAGTACTTTTGGTAACATATACGAGTATATATGTCTTTTCATGTATAAACAATTTTTAAAATCACTGCAGCAAGAAATAGAATTATAAAATTTTAAAAATATTTCTTACAAAAATAAACACTGATATGTCGGATTAGGAACCAAGCCATCACCACTAAGCGAAAATTGCCATAAATCGCTTAAAAATGTACTTTTTCTTGAAACAATACTATATCATAGAACACAAGAGATCGGTTTGTTCTTATTATCGGGTTGTCTGATACGTCTTTACGGTTTTGTTCAATGATTAATCATAAAATCAATTTTTAAAATGATTTTTTAAAATCAATGTGTTCTCCATTACTGTTCAGGACTTCATCGAACCTTTCAACCAATTTATCGATGCCTTTTCTAAAAAAATCGGCTCGTCTGATATCGAAATAGTTATCGAGCTAATTTCTGAGGCCATCGTCGTTGTTGAACGTAATACTACGCATTTGATTGGAGAGCGACCATAAATGGTGACAATCTGGCGGAGCGAGGTCGAGACATGGAGGGTGGATGCCGTAGAATTTCCCATTTTGATGAGTTGAGTCGTGTGTGTCAAAAATGTTAGTTTTTCTCACTCTATTATTTAAGCCTAAAAATTAAGAAAAGTGTAAGTTATAGGATAACGGCGACACTGACGTTTTAAAGCAGAAAAAATTCTATCAAATATAAAAATGAACCAAACATATTTAATAGATAACACCTTAGGACTTTATAATACAATACATATCCAAAGGCCCTTTATTCCATTTTTTTTTTGGGGTTCAACTTTTTTAGCTACGCCACTGTGGAAAACTATTAGAATAGAAAAGGGCGTGAGAACTTGTTTCCGTAATGTGGACTTAGCTGTTTGTAGACAACTTGCAAACTCCTATTGTAATCCCCTTTTAATAACATTTTCAGGGAAGAATGGCAGGCCGTGATTAAAATAACGCTATAATCATTTGGTGAATCCTACTTTGAATAATAAGCGGAACGACGGCATTCTTGAGCGGTCAGGTAGATACCCAATATTATTTTTATTATTTTGTTAAAATCCTAATATAATATATTTTTTCCTCAACACGTGATTAATATATACAAGTTATTTAAAAATGCGGTCGAGCGATTTTTACGGTGTTTTTTTTCTCTCTAGTAAAATATGTCACGAAAAATGTTGAATGAAATGGTGTGTTAGAATTTTTTATCATCATCATCCGTGTCAGTCCCTCGGACTGAGGATCGCGATCTCCGTAAACTTCCGTTCCGTCTCCAGAGAGTTTCTGTTGCCTTTTCCATTTGGTCGGTCCAACGGGTGGGGTATCTTCCTCTTCCTCTCTTTTCTTCGACGTGGTCCACCACAACGAGGTTCTCCGAGCTATCTTCCCCTTTCGCAAGATGTCCAAAAATTAAAAGATTCGCCTCAGGCTGCAAGTTGAGAGTGTGTGTGAGTAGCAGAATGGAAACGTTCACGCGTCTCGCCATCCATGTCTCCAGCACCACATCTCAAAGGCGTCAATCCGTCATCTCTCAGTTGCTTTCAGGGTCCATGATTCCGCAGCATATAAAAATCTATAATGTACCAGAGTCTGTACAAGCGGTCTTTCCATATTTTGTCAAGTCTTGATACAGATTTTTTTTTTTACGGAAATATTCTGTTATAATAATATAACACACTGCACTGTGACTCAAAAAATAAATAATTATTATTGTTATCCATTTTCACTTTTGTGAGATGGTGAAAATGTACGAAATTATGGTGTTAAACTGATATCTTGCATCATTCAAATCGACTTCCAATATTATTATTGAAAAAATTGTGAATTTTACTTCGCATCATTTTCTTAAATTGTTAAAATATTTTATTGTTATTCTTTTAAAATAGAAAAAATGTTTATTCAGCTTGTCGTAGTAGTATAGTAGTCTATTTGTAGCTTGCGCGATAGTTTGTTTTCACCTTTACGGGTGGGTACCGGGATCGATACCGGTCGTCTCCCAAATATACTTACCATCACGCCATTTCCCCGCGCCACACTCTTCTGTCCTGACACACAAATCTCGCCTCATCCACACGGTCCTGTTAGAAGCTCTAAATATATTTGATATCAAAAAGATTTTGGAAGCGCCGAGCATGTATTCTGCTCACCAAATAAACTGTGGTGACGAATTATCGCATTAGTGGGAACATATTCAAATTTAATTGATTTTAATACCTACTCTATTATTTACACATACACTGTTAACATCAAATTGTAATATTTAATTTTATTAACAATTATTCCTGTTAAACTTTGTGACAAGCCAGTATTAATAAAGAGCCAAACTGCTTTTTTCACGTCTCGCTCACTCTGTCACTCGAAAGATCGTTATTCGGTTCCCCGCCAGAGACATTTATTTTTATTTTATTAATTTAACATAATTTATGTAGGGTTGGTATGATACATGTATCTGAGACGTGTCACGCGTTTTTTGCCGTTTAAATGTGTACATGTTTAAAAAATTTGCCAGCAAACAGAACAGACCACACACACAAGTATTTTTTTATATAAGTAAATTATATTTATATACTTAACACATTATTTTTGTAAAATACATTTTTTAGAATTAAAATGCAAACTTCATTTGTGCAAGTTAGATCTTGGTCACCAATCTATATAAATAGTGTGTTGAAATATTATTACATAATATGAAGATATCGATAATACTTTCATTATTCAATATTGCGATTTTGATAAAAAATAAGACCCAATTTCATGTCGAAAGAGATAAAAGTAATATAATTAAAATGTGCAGAATATTTTTACACAAGAAGGTAAATCACATTACACGAAAGATGCTCGGAATAAATCTATCTATCGAATAATGTAATCATCACCCGGTCTCAAACCCGCTAGACAGCTTCTTACCGATTTAGTTACAATGACCAAATTTCATCTAGCTACGTTTTCTAAGTGGAACATCTATTTTTTTTTCCAGTCGGAGGAGACTTTTTTTCTTCTTCGTGGATTATGTTGAAAAGTTTCCATTCTCCGGTTGGATTTTAAGATTACGAATTAATGCGATTTTAATAATGTGGCGGTCCACTCGCACGGAAAGTGACCAAATTGGTGCCGGCTGCGACGTTCGAGTCACCAGTCTCTCGCCGACCTGGTCTGCTGGTGTCTGATTGTCTGCCGATTTCTAAAAATACATTTCTGTTTTTGCACACAATTTTTTTACAATAATTATTAAGTTGGTATGGTATATTTAAATGAAAACATAGTTGTATATATTTTTTAATAATAACAGCAGAAACTAAAGTGTTTTGGGCGTTGGATTGATTGTGTATTGTGGGAGTTACTCGGATGGAGTGACTTATGTTTTTTTTGGTTACGAATACTACAAGGATTTGTTTAAGGTGAGACTGAGGACCTAATCCTCCCCATATTGTCACGCGTGTGTATGAATGTCGCGGTGTATATTAATGTTACGGAACGTGTTGGTGTTGGGGCACAGAGCAGGCTGATGAAATGAAACAGGACTAACAATCGGTTGGCGTTTATTATCGAACGATAGACAAATAAATTTACACTTTGTGAATTAAAAATTAAATTGTAAGTTAATATTCGTGACTAGCGAAGCTCATTGAAGGTGATTCCGAGAGATGCGTCCGTGAAGGTGGCCAGGCGAATAAGTGTTCGCTTCAGCTGGCTTCTCGAACCGGTTGCGTCGCGATGTATTGTTGTCTAGATTTTCGGGCGGTACTAGGCGGCGAGGAATGGCTGTAAAGTGTCTGCCTTGACAACCAGGTCTGTGAGGCGTGGGCAGGTCCTCCACAGTGTCCTTCTCTTTCAAATCAATCTGGTGTATAAGTGCTAGAGCAAACCTTTTTCAAGATTTCTTAATCATTCAACAACTTTATTTTTTGTCCGTTTATAGTCTGGGATGACCCGTTTCATTCATTCGCAAGAAGATTCATCTTGGTAGTCGTAAGACATGTCCGAGCCGCCTTAATTGAGCATATGTAGAAGTAGGGACTCCATGCCGAGAGTCTCCCTTATACCGGTACTTCTCACTATATATTAATATTTTAAATACTAATTAAATGTATTAATTAGAAAGATATACATATAAAATCATGGATCTCTTCCAATCCGGGGAACGTACATCAACCGATTATGCTACAGCACATAGTAGATTGACGACAAATTTTCGAACCTATATGTTTTCGGATCCCGGTGGCAACGACAATATTTTTAGATAAAATTGATTTTATATGTATATCTTTCCAATTAATACATTTAATTAGTATTTAAAATATCACAGACCGTCTGTTTTGAATAATTACAACTTCACAGTGAGAATGTGTTCTCCTAATATTGTTATTCCTATTAATCCCCTAAGATAACTCATTTCGACTGTCTGGATTCTTTTAAAGTGGCCCCACATACAGCTTTAAAAACTGTCAGTTTGTTTATATTGTACAGATCCTGAGTTACAGTCCGAAAAAACTCTACATCATTACCTCAGGTTCTTCAGCTATGATGTCCTTCTTCCAAGGTTCCGTCTTCCAGCAATGTTTCACTGGATTATGAGGTGCAAGATCTCACACATCTCTGAATGTCTCATCATAACTACAAGATATTGAAATTTTCGGATTTTTATTGCTTTTTATTCGTTACGTTAACGGTTACCATACGTGTATAATAAAACTATATAATTTTAAATAACAAATTAGAAATGGAATAGGGACGCTGTTCAATCAAACTGATTTGAAAGAGTCTCGTGACGTCATAGTGTACCACCTATCGAAAATATTGCGCAACTTCCTCGCGTTTGGCAATATATTAGCATACCATCCCGCCTGTATAAAATATGGAACACGTAATTTGAAAGTCTTGCCAACAACAACTTCCGAGGCGGTGCGGAAACGGCCGAGTGTTGCAACACGCACAAGATAATAATAATCAATGAAATAAAACTGTAGGTACCTACCTACTTACATGCTTCTCGGTACCGGTGCTTACTCATTTGATTTAGTGAGGCGGAGAAAACGTTATTATGTGTAATTTGACGGGTAACAGTAATTTTATTAACATTAAATTAATAAAAATAAAAATGGTCATTTACAAATCTATTCTTTTCTACGATGTATATTTGTATTTACTTCATGTGTAGAGATATACAACAAATTGTGTGTGAAATATTAGAGAACGTTGAAAGGATGTCCTTAAAAATGTACACATTTAAAAATGTATAAAATCGAAATGGGAGACACTGCCATCGTGATATGAGTGCCGGTTTTGAAAAACGATGCTAACAAGGTATCAAAGAAATGTGCGAGAACAATCTGTATATTTAAAATAGTTGTCAAAAAATAATTTTTAAATAACAAGCTTTACAAATTACTACAACCGAAATTCAAACATATTTTAATACTATTGTTAATGATAGATTCAAAAAATGCAAACTTGCTCGCGTGACAGATGATTGCCGTTTGTCAAACGAGCTACGAAATGACGTTGACGTATAATTGGTTAAAGTTCATCGTTGTGTTTCGTCCCTTCTAGTCCCTTCATGGGAGAGTGTATTTGATAGTTAGCCCTTTAATGGCTGTCTTTTACCCACTGGTTTCGTTACTTCCGCACGTAACACTTGATTATCTGTTTGTTTGTAATATTGTTGTATACCTGTATTTTAAAAGTTAATAAAGATAGCATTGAAAAAGGCGCAGGAAGGTTTAAATTTAAATCTCTGTCCGTTTTCGCAATCTCTTACAATTAGCTTCTTTTTATTTTACATCTCTTTTCTTTTGTGTTTATCAATTGTACATTTTGCGTTTCTGTAATACTGTGTGTGAAACTGATAAAAGTAGTTGAATCTTTTACAACGGTTCCGGGAAAGGATGGGTTCCCCCCTTCTAGCGTCGCTTTATTTAATTGGTTAAAGTTGCAATTGCGTGGAATTTAAAAAAAAAATTGCTCGAAAACGTTAAGATGCCCCGAACCTAATATAGCACAGTTTTAGTAAGGAAATGTTTAGTACAATAAGATTGTTATGCGGATTGGACAAACTAATTGGATTGGAAGCGCAATCAAGCAAGTTATCTCGTTTTAACGTTGCACACGGAATGATTTAGGTTACGCTATTATGTATTAACGGATATAATTTTACAAAGTCTTTTCAGAATTAAAAGATTGTTAAATTAAAGGCGAGCTTTCATTTTTCCAGATTGAAATTTGAGAAATTAACACGAATCAGATATGATTCCAAGACGTGGTTAACAGTTAAACTTTTACAAGTTCTAGGGAAATAATTGTTAACGTTATTTGTTACGAAAATCATGCGAGAGGGGAAGGTTTAAATAGAAAGAGACGGCAATAAAATTGTGGATTTTCTCGCATTTTATACAAGTGTTAAACATTACTCGTGTCGGGAGTATTTTCTACCTTTTTTCATATTGATATATGGAATCATATAAAAATGTGTGTTGTCATTTGAATTATTAAATTGAATTTATTAAAGTACCCAATTAATGTATATATAAATATTTTTCATATATACATATATGTATATATAAATATTTTTCATATATACATATATGTATTTAGATGGTCGCTTAAATCAATGTTCTAAATAAAAAATTTTATGACAGCTTCAATTTATTATTTTGTTTAATATTATCGATTTAGAACGTTCCGTTGCCGTTTTGGTGATGTCTGTTTCATAATTATATACTATTTATGAAACAGACAACCTGTGTTCAAAGTACAACAGTGTTATATATAAACGAAATGTTTGATTCCGACTTGCATAAAAATAATGCACATCTTTGAAGAAAACGTTGTTTCTTCCCCTAAAATCAGTAAAAATACATCTAATATATGAAATTAACTACTAATATTTTGAATAAGTTCAATTAAAACATATATTTTCGGATTTTTTAACGAAAATTACGACAGCGCATATTCGACGTCCGCCACGGTCGGATCGAGTGACGTTTTGAACAATTAAAATTATCGTCTTTTATAAGACTGAAAAAATATCATTTAAAAACTGATTATTGTATTTTTGATAAAAAAATCAGTTTTAAATAGTAGCTGAAGTCTCGAATCACGCGAGTAAATATAATATATCATTTTAGAACTATGTTTTTACTATAACAAAGTATTTTAAAAACGTCGAAAATTGATAATAAAAATGCCTCCTGCTAATTGAAGGGTTATAACTCCATTAATTTTTAACATTTTGTTTATTTGTCTCTTGGCTTGGCTTCAAGATTATAAGAAAATATGTTGTTTATACAATAATATACCATATTAAAATAATTTTGTAACACGCGTAAAATGCATCTAATGGTCGCGGTTTTCTTATAATGCATTGTCTTAATTATGGCAAATAACATTCAGTTTATTAGTTCTGTATTAGTGTAAGGGTCCAATCTAAGTAGCACATTTAAATTTTTTTGTAATCTAGTGTATAAATTTTGATATAAATGAATAATAAAAACCCATAAACGTGAAAATTGCAATTATCATTAGATGTAGTCCATATTTTTTGCCCGTATGCAGAGAACACCCCTGCTGTTATTACGACACACGTGGGCCCGGCCAGACGCGTTACGCAATGAACGGCACACGTTCAATACATTGTAATATTTTGGCATTGGAAAGCGATCGTCCGCTCGTTGTATAATGGACAAGAAAGTTTAGGCGGCTCGGCCATTACGTCACTCGCCTGTGCATCGGCCGCGATGGCGCCCGATTATTTAACGGAAACACTTCGAGCACTCTGAAAGCCCTCGGGCGACACCTGGCGATTATCGTATTGCGTAATGCGTGAGTGTTGTTTTCGTGTGTAGATTCGACCACTCTTATTACCGATGGTGTTATTTTTATATTTCTTTAAATAGACAGAGATGCTACACGGAATGCGTGTCACATAATCGGTAACGTCCCATGGTAAAGTGCCCCCTTAAGTAAATTTGAATATAGGCCTCCCCTAATATATATATTGCGCTCCCACGTATATTATCAATGACTTACTGAACTGTATTGGATGTAGTGTCATTTGCCAGTAAAATAAAATTCGCCCGAGTGGCGAAAATGTTGAACGTGTTTTTAATATCTCTAGATTTAGATTACTTAATTGTTTTAATGAAGTGTACATTGTCTTTATCACGAGTAAGATACATTATCGTAACCGTATTACGGCTGGCAAGTATATTGAGCATCTGTCATCTCATTCATGTTTCATGGCCACATCGTGTCGCACTCTTTGGTCGTTGTTTCTTTACCACTATTAAATGTGACATATGAATGTTTATTTTTACTTTACCACTATCTAATGTGACATATGAATGTTTATTTCGCATCTTTTAAGTGGATATATATATATTTCAAAGTTGATACCAGGGAGAGCAATATATAATGAACTAACAGAAAAACAAACAGTTGTTTTACGATAATATCGCAATATATGACATAAATGTACACAAAATTAGCACCTAAACATTATTTATTTATACTGTTCCATCTTAATATTAAATATAACCTTTCTCCTCATAAAAAGCTAATTTAATTTACACGTTTCCTAGCACACATAATTAAACAAAAATCATATCAAAGTATAATAGCACACCACGAATAAATTAAACTGTTCGTCTATAAGAGCTTCGAGTATTTAGGTGCGCAAGCACCACGTTACATTATCGTGAAGTTGATCCGTGATCATTTGTGATATAAGAACATAAAAACACCTTTCCTTACTTTTACAGTTACAATAATTATCTTTTACGGCCTCACACTATGGTATTAAAAAAGATGTAATCATAATACATAAAATAACTCGTGTAAAATTATTGTGTCACTATCAGAAACAATTTTGTTAGGTTAAAACTGTTTTTCAATTTAAAAATTTCATAGTTGTTGACATACTGCGACGTCGCCCGATAAAATGATAGTCTTGGCTAAATCAACGATATACTTCACCTATTTTTGGGTATTGAAAATAAATCTTTAAAAAACATCAAAGTTAAAAAAATGTCGCAGTCAATAAGATTTGAACTGAAAAACATTACTGATAAAGCCAGTAGGTCCATTGAAAAAAAGTATGTGCGTCTCTGATCTGGACGAATTTATTATGTTAATTTTTTTTACGACACTGGAACAATACTGTCTCTGATGGCCGAGGTCGAAAAGCAGGTAAGTCACCTCATTGAAAACTATTTTTCAAGAGCGTCCCACAATGAGAATCCAAATGACTTATTACGTGACTCGTGTCGTCGAAGTGGCAATGATGGACGATGTGTTATTGTGTTATGGTAATGGAGTGGTGTCTCCAAATAGGATTGCACAATTGTACACAAAAAATAGTAAATGCGCGGTTTGCTAGCGTAGAACGCGACAATGGTCCCGAGGGTTCTGTCTTGTTAGCGGTTATCCGAGGCAGCCTTTACATATTAATTTAAGAAAATCTTAATATTTTTGTTCTTTTTCAATGGTGCTGTTAAAGGACAGCTGGGGGGGGGGGGGAGGGGGGCAGGTAATTCAATTACATATTTAAATATAAGCAAAACGAAAAAGGAGAAGAAATTCCATGTGGCTATTACTATTCATCAAAAACACTTGATTGAGTCACACTTACAGACTAACGGAGTTGCAAAACATGAGGTGAAAGGTAGGCGCGTAGGTGGAGTCTCACCCACGCAGGCCGGCTTAACTACCCACCGAAGATGCTCCAACGAGTCACCCATACCCGAATAAATTCCTTATATAAAACAAGATTCGTCTCATTACTAACTAGGTCTACATTCCTGGGCGGGCGGTGTTTAAGTTCAGTCATACTAAGTATCTCACAAGTCCACAAAATATAGTTTGGCGTTTGTTCCACTCTCCCACATGTACACCACGGGGCGTGCACAAGTCTAAATTGAAACAGTTGACTCCAAAATTGTCCATGCCCCATAATCATCTGCCATTCAAAATGATTCAGGTCTGGAGGTTTCAACATGATTGCCTTTCAACTTGTCGGCGACGTTAGGAAGAAAGGAATAAATATATAACTTGGGCTTCTGAATCCTTCGCCTTATCATATCAGTTATATGGCACCACTGCTGCGACCTCGCAATTCTGTGCGATATATCCATTATGTACGCTTTTGGTATCCGTTCTTCCTGCATCCTTTGTATCTGATCCACCCAAGAGTCTGAGATTGAGATTGTGTCGTTGAGATTGTCTCCAAATTTCTTCGCACAGTTTCATAAATTCTCCGAAGCATTTTCTCCGAAGCAAGCGAAATAAATTTGGTATTTGGTATTTTGATATTGAAGATTTACTGAGGGCTGGTGAGCCTCGTGAATACAAGACGTTGGTTGCACAAATACTCAAAATGCACCCACCAATGATCTACGGACTCGTCTCAATATTCCAATCATTGCTTCTTCAAGAGCAGTCTTGTAGAGAAGTATCAATATCGTAGACGAGGATCTTTCATGTGTACATCTAACATAAAAAACATTGGAAATTACAAAGTAAAATAAGCGCAACTCAGATATTATTTTATCGCCGGTGTTTCCGTTAATGTTTAGTTAAAAATGAATAATCTCTAAAAATATATTTAGTTTTCAAAGAGTACTGCTTTTTGTGCATATATAAAAAAACGCAGACTTATGAGACAAGCTGTTATTACTGTACCGAGACGCTGCCACAATGCGGCCAGTGCAGTGCTTTGGGTCCCACGTTAAATAGGAGCCCAACAATCCATGTGCATTGATATTTTTGTGGGTATCAATACCTTTCCCACCTTTAATCTATACCAATAAATGGAATTAAACTAGGTCATCGCCGTAAAGGGAAAATCGCCTTTAAGCGAATAAGTTAAAAAATTTAAATTAATTAAAATAAAAATTAAATTGCAAGCAGCGCCGGCGTTACGCACAGATGGAGTAGGCGCCAAATGGGGGCCAAATCAAGGGGAGGCCGAAAATTATATAAATATTGAAAAACAAAATCCCAAGTTGCAAAACGATAATAGTGTGTAATAAAAGTAATCCAGGTATAAATAATCCAAGAAAGCAAATCCAATAAATAACATTATAATTATTCCTAAAAAGCCGCCCTTGGGCAAGTTTCAAAATGCCGGCCTAACAAAATACCGCCCCTAACGTGTGTGGCATGCGGGCGGCCAATTTATAGAGATGGTTTTACAAACATTGAAAAGATCTTCACTTAAGTTACTCGGTTAGTAAGGCGGATTAAAACAATCTTGCCTGTGGCGGCAAAAAGTCTAGCGCAAGCGCTGATTTCAAGTGTTTAAGTACACGTGTTTTTTTTATGAAATTGTAAATATCGTATGAGATAAGACACTAATTTGGTTCTAAATATTTATTGGATAAAACCACGCAGTACTAATATTTGTATATCTTTATACAATACTTATTTAGGGGCTCTTTTTTCCATTCTGCATTTGGAGCAAATTTTTGCAGTCACGCCACTGCACTGCCCGGTCTACTGGACCGTATTAAACTATAACTTTGGAGAGATTCGTGTGACCTATGATCCACCACTTAAAAAGGTCAAATGACAGACGCTTCAATCTGCAAGCGCGTGTGTAAAATTTTAATTGGAACGATTCCGCTGCATTATTGCCACACCCCGTATAGTATCGTAACTAACAAATAGTATTAGTATTTCACATGAATTTAAAACATTTTTAAATGACAGTAATTTATTTTAAATATTAGAAAATATAATACATTTTAGAATTATGAGCAGGATATATATATAATTCATTTAACATTTATTTCTTCTCTATGAGACTCGTGTATAGAGAAGGAGTATGTACGAGATAATTTATATTTCAGTTAGTGTGTGTATATATTTTTTTTTACTTCAGATACAATTTGATAGTAGTCTGTAATTGTTCTAATTGTGTTGGGAATGATGTTAAAAAATTTGATGCCTTGATAAATATAATGATTTTGGATTGCGGTACATTTATTTTTGGAATATCAATTTGGTCTCTAAATATTGTAGATCGGAATTCGCTTCCCGAAGTTTAACCGATTATAAACGAACACTTTCAGAAAGAAGAGATATGATTATTTAGTGGTTTTGCGTCTTGCCCACTCGTTAACGTTTCAGTAAATTAAATTTATATTTAGAATTAATTTATTAAAACTTTTATTTTTCTACGCGAATATTTTTATTTTATTTAGGAACATTTTTCACTGAATTATCTTTTATTTCTTACCTTATATATTATATTAAAAAATGCCTTTTCTATCTCACAAAATTCCTCCCGTAGTTAGGTACCGTAGGTACCTAACTACGGGAGGAATTGTGTACCTGTATAAGACTAGTAGAATGTGATTCAAATGTTGGCAGCTACGGGCAGTATTTCCGCAAAACCAAATTTTTAATGTTAAATCATAATCGATCTAGAAAAGGGTAAATGCTCTGAAATACGTAATTTACCGATCCGGCGATATGACGTGACACATTTGTGACACCGCTCGACGACATTGCGATTTATGTCTTGAATAAATAAAATTTAAAAGTGTCTCGAGTAAAGTTTACAACATCATACGATGGTAGACATTTTTGTATCTTAATATAATTATATGACATTATTATTAAATTGAATTGAAAAGTAATGACCGCATATCACATGTTATACATGGGTACCTGTGTATATACATTGGTATATATTACATGGACAAGGAAGTAACACCGAGTTCCACCATTTAAGCCGGATTCAGAATAAATCACGAACAATCAACGTCCAACACGTTAGAATACTGTCTGACCCGACGGGATCTGGGATTGAACCTTAACATTTCTGTATTATTTGTTGTCATGTTTGCACCCGATTATTTTCATATACATTTTTTAATTGACTTGCGCACTCAGAATGTTCATCGCATTATTTTGTCATGCCAGTAAAAAAATGTATATCGTAATATTTTTTTGACACCCAGTTCTATATTTTTCATAAAATTTCTCTATTGAAGAATGCTAAGCAATTTTTTCAACGCTAGGAAGGCATCCCTTATTCGAACTCATTGTATCGTTTGCAAATAACTTTATAAATGTTTAAAAAGTTTAATTTTATTTTTGCATCGTTGAGATTTTATTCATATATAACTCGGGTCTAGGGTCAAATCAAGGAACGTGCTTTCAAATATTTTATTTTGTTGCGTCTTTGAAAAACGATGTTTTTTTTTTAAATAATATATATATATATAAATTTATTTTGTTGTACTTTTCTTAATTTGGTAGATTTTGACAACAACAAATCGCGAGTGACCTTAATAACCGGTCGGGTTGCGAACCGGTTGAAAGATACTACTGTATTTTAATATATTCTTTTAAAACCACGCTTACCTCGTTCCTAATATTTTTGGTTTCGATAAAAAAAATATATATGTTAATAATAATAATGGTTTTCATATTTGTATTACAGACAACGGATGAACCTGTCTCCTTTAGTACAGAATCGGGCTAGATAAGAAGACAGTGAACATCTCTTACATTACGAAGATTGTTAGCCATGTTTCTCAATAAAAAAATAAAAAATTATTTCACTACGTTCGATAGGTTCATTTTGCACTCGCTATAGTGACAAATATGACATATTTAGCGTGAACATTATGATTGTTTAGCACCTCGTGATCCGTTATCGTAAACGCATCTACCCGGTAAACGCGAGAAAAGAGACGCTCGATGATTTTTGGCGTCGGCGCCTGTCTGACTCCGAAGCCGCCTTTAGCGCGTGAAAGTATTACGGAAAAATTCGATCACTTTTTTCCACGCAACCGATATCACCTTTGCGGTGTTGAATTTGTGTAGAACTGGCCGCCGAAAATATCGCACTATTACGAAACGGCAATTTAAATCGTTCTATGCTGGCAAAACGACGTCTTCGAGTACAAAGTGAAAGGCGTTCGATCGTATTCATTTTAATGTTTCATAGAAAACGACGTGCCTTTTTGAAAAGTCTTTTGGTGCTTTTTTTTTTTTTATTTTGACGTTTCGGTCGGTCGGTTCTCAAATGAGCGGGAGAAAGTTTTCTTTCGCCTGCGCTTGCGCTGATTGTATATATTTTTTAATGGCGCTACATATAATACATTGAAGTTTATCTCGGAAAATATATACGCGATGAATCATTCCTTATCAAATATCATTATTGTGTATTCGTATTAAGCTCGCAATAAATACGTTGCGGTTAGGATTATATAATGCATTAATCAAAGTCATGCCTTAGATCGGATACGGAGTGAACTGTCACTTTAAAATACGAATTAAATTGATATGTGATCTAATTGGAATGTTTTTAAAAATATTGCAACTTTATGTTTTTATCATTGCAATCAATTGCGAAGGTTCAAAACGTGAAAAATTCAACTAATACATTATACTTTGAATCGACACAAACAAGAAATCCAGACCAGGAGAAGGTTCGGATTGCACAAAAAGGACAGCTTCTGGACAGCGAGACGTACGTCAATTTACGTATTTAATTAGATATTTGAAACATAATTGTAAATTAATAAGGATTAATATCAAATAAAATATAATCAATTTGTGTAAATTTTATTAAACGATAGTTTTAAATACTCCCTTACGAAGCTTGAGCTGAGCGAAACCGGTTGGCGTTCGATAAAATTCGTGGTGATTATATTTTATTTAATCTAATATGACAAAACACGGCGTGATTGCTTTCTACAAAAATATAATGAGGATTACGAAATGTTTAATAATTTATTTAGTTAATCATTTTGCATACATTTTTAATTAATCACAATGTCCAAGATAAGTTAATACCAATACACAATAAATTAGATTCTAATAGATTATTCATTAAAGAGTCTCAAGACACAACGTCTCAAGACACAACGTCTCAAGACACAACGTCTCAAGACACAACGTCTTTAAAATGCCTCCAGTAAACTAAAATACAATATTCTTCTTTAACGGCCTCGTGGGACGTCCATCTATTAACATTGACGTTGTGGTTCAATCTGCTGGGTATCCGGATTCCTCTTGCGGGTCTGTTGTGACATTATCCGTCTATCTACGTATATTGGCTTGCGTAAGTTTTGTATGTATTGCGGAACTCATATATATATATATATCTCATTTCTCAGGATATCCGGTGTGGTGTACCGTACCCGTGGTCCCAAGTTCATCTGTTAGATCGTAAATCTTTCTTGCTTTTAACATTCACACTCATGTAGAGCGTTCGGTTAAAATCAGTGGTGCGCAGTTGGCACAGACTTAGGTTATGATATTACCGACGATGCACTAGGTATACTAGGTATCAACATAATGTTGGAATTCTAATTTTGAAAACAATTCTATCGATTTAAATTTAGAACATACTTGTGAAATATTATTTTTAAAAATACAAGTCCTCTTATTGCTCCGTACCCGTGTTCTGCTTTTTATATTTCGCTTAAAATATTATCAAAAATTTCTCCATCGGATAAAGGATTTAAAATATTTCATTAACAGTGCTCAAAAATATGTATTTAAATAGCTAGCTTTACAATTTACCATAGCCGAAACAAAAATTATTTTATTTTCAAATTAAATTTAATATCGGTAATAATCTAATTAACGATAGCCCAAAAATGCAAACTCGCTCGCTTGACAGATAATAAATAGACGAATATTTTATCTATGCAAACATCGACATACTGAATGACTGACCTTGGAATGGTTGGAATACACTATTAAAACAAAAAGTTTTGTCTGTCAAGCAAAACAAACACGTAGAAATGTTATTGCACGCAGTTTTCAATAAGAATTCCCTTTCGAAGACAACAAAATTAAGCACAAATTGTGCTACATAGGACACAAAGATGCTAACATAGGTTGAGTAAGAAAATATTTAGTTCAGTATTATTCTCATATATGGATTCTCGTTTAAGTTAAACGTAAGTATTGACAAATTGCCTACCAGCATGGCCAATAAAGTTGTACACAAATAATTTGTAATTTTTTGGAATAACCCACGGCTAGACAAAAATCTAACCATGGGTTACACTAATTCGGGTAATAACGGCTAGAATTTTATAGGATGTTTTCATAACATAAAGATTATTTAATTTATTTTTATTTCACAAAATCTTTAATACAACTTTTTTGCTCGTATGCAGTGCACGCCCCTGCTATAAATGTTGTACGTAGAGCTAATTTTTGAATTTTGTAATGACAGTCTCGACAACAGTAATTTCTGCAAAGGAAAATTACAAACGTTTCCTATAATTTACAATAAAATGGAGCAATAAATACATAATACGCTGATAATTTAATCTGTATGCACTTTGGCTCCTTTCGTAATCCGACCTTTACTGATAATTACAAAGACGTTGTATTAATAGATCACGAACGGTGTTAACATACACGACAGGTCGGCGCTCAAACAATCCGATGGAGAACTGCTGTAAAGAACCGGATGCAATTTTAATTTTGAATGATCGCGTCACGCGCCCGACTAGCGTTGTTCGATTTTCAAAAGGAGCGTGACGAAAAAATTAACACACCGCGACACACGTGCGCCCTGGCGGACGCCGCTAGCAACGACGACGACGATGGAATTGTGAATTTATTAAAATTGTATTTTACTAAAACGTTATTGGTTATTTTAATATTTAGATATTTTAGAGACACAACATCTGTAGCATATTTTAAAATACTATTATCATCAGCCTGTGTCTCTCCATTGCTGGATATTTTCTCTGTCTCACCTTCTGTTGTCTTCGCTCCGTCAAGCTTACACACTAAACCATTTTCTACCACTGCTAAGCTTCCGCTCTTGACTTTCTCTTTTATTATTTATATTTATTTATTTCCATCAACGCCCTTGTGGGTTTTTACATAAGAATATTTATTTTATTTTATTTAAATATAACAGTATATTTTTAATTGACATAAAAAAATAAAAAGTAAGTTTAAGTATGTTCCCGCAATGAAAAATGTCAACTAAATTCAACTTGTTATATACTAAATCGAAGCATCCGCGATATTGGCGAGTTAACAGCATAATTATTTCTATGTTTACCTATAAAGAACGCTTCAGTTTGTACTTTATACGAAACCATTAGTATCAACTCAGGGCAGTCCAACATGCTATTGATCATTTTAATTAGATATACTATATCGCTCACATCTCTTCTTCAGGCTAATTTTTTCGAATGAAGTAGACTCATTAAATAATCGTAATTTATATTTTCTATCGGAATATAAATATCCATTTTTATAAAATGTGAGCCATAGCAGGGAGACCACAGAGTGGAGTTAAATTCCAGCGTACTTCTTACAATAGATGGATATAAAGTAGTTAGAGAGCGGAGCGAGTTCAAGTTTTTGGCTGTCCTTAACACAAATCCTAAAGATATCGTCTTGTTGCAAATTTTATTGTAATGTTGAATAAAATATAATTTTCCGCCGAAGAGCCCACCCAAATCCAGCACAACCGCGACTCTACTTAGATCAATATCGTTAATGCTGTATATTGGAAAGGGAGTTGACTTTTACAGAACATGAACTCTATTAAAAATATAAACAATGTCGTTTATGAATTGTAAAAATAAAACAGGTCCAGGAGATATATAACTGATTTTCCATTTATCAGGGAATACTCAAGACTGCAAAGATTAAAGTTAAATATGTTCGACAGATGTGTCCAGCTTGTTGCAATTTGACTAGATTTTTATGTAATTTGTATGTTAGATACTAGATCTGTTATTCATATATTTCGAGCACACCGCTTTCCATTGTTATTTGGACAACTTTTAATTTGTGTACGGCGTCGACGATGTGGGGAGCACGTGTTATATAATGGCAGGTATTTTCTTGAAAAACTGGCTTAATTTGATGTCAATCCTTGTTGTGTTCGTTTGTTTATATTAAGCAGCCAGTTCAATGAATTCACAAAAAATGTTTGGGTTAGCCCAAAAAAATCTTCCCTTAAAACACAAAATGTTCACATTAAACCTAGACAAAGGTAATAAAAAGCACAAAGCGACGGTAGACGCATTACGGGGTTTGGATATCGGTAGTACGAAGTTTTTCTTAAATAAACAAATTAATTCTTCTGCGTAATGTTTAACTTTTCCCCCACGGTGCTAAAATAAAAACGCGCGTTCCGGTGCTGTAAACTCAGTGTACATATAGACTTTTGCGATTTTTAAATTTGATAAATATTCATATTTTACATTTCTTACTTATATTAATCATTAAAATAATAGATGACGTATATGTAAATGAATATATAAATTATTGTGTATTGTATTGAAAATAAGAAAAAAATATTGATCATCGCGACGGCATAAAAACGCATAAGATACGTCTAACTCGGCCAGCCCACGCTCAGCCACTAACTCTCACCACTCCGCACGTAACCATTCACGTTTTGACAAATTCACCGTTCGGTTCGTGGAGAAAACATTTTTTATTATTGCGTATGGTAAATACTTATATATTGTAATTATTTTATCTAATACATAAATATATTACGGAAGATTACCTAAAATATGAATTCTATATTTAGTATATTTACAGAGATATTCACATAATTAGAGGCAATGTCAATTCAGTTTACATCATCGGAGAGGAAAGGTTAAATAAAGTCTAAACTTTTAATTTGACACTACGATGGTGTGAGAAAAATAATTGTTTGTACAGGTTGTAGACTTTAATTTTTTGAGATTGTGATATTTTGACTATAATGTTGGGTTCTAGCCTTCCAAATGCTGCCTAATCCGGCCGAATGAGTTACCACTTTTTTGCTTCCGTTGATTTTGGTTTTTCAGAAAAAGAAGAAAAAAGTCTAGTTTTGTGGTTTGTGTACACATATGCCATTCAATTTCAAAAGAAGACAAATTTTTTGCATTTTCAATGGCCATCAGTCAAACAAGTCACAGACACTGTAATGGCCACGGACAACTGTATGTTGCAATGTCGAGAGTTAGGTCCGACGACCCATAGAATGTTGCATCTGAGAAAAGTGAAAATTGTAATTGTATTTATGATTAAATTATCTAAATAAAATAAAACATTTGAATACATTATGCGTACAATATTATACGCCCCACGAAAGTGGAAACGATCTAATGTAATTTCTCTCTCACCATCGGTGATGGCGTCTCGCGCGAGGAAGTGTAGCGTCACGGTTTCGTGCTTTTCATTTTTTCCGTTAGCGCCCGATCATCGTGGTCGCGTCATTAGGTGTCCGTCATCTTCGTAAATAATGTAAAATTCAAATAAACCCACGTCCTTTTCGAGTAATCCGGCGGTCTATTGAAAATTTGCCTGTGGCAATTTGCTATGGCGAATAATGGCGTTGATGTTATTAAAATTCAACGTTTAACGGTCGGTTTTAGACCGACCGGCGAACAGAGCGCTCGTGAAGCCAAACCTGTCGGATGGAGGAGTGTCGGAAGAGTCGAGTTGTGGTTACGCAGGATGAAACACGGCTCGTAATTCACCGATATAAGTTCCGATCCCAAAATATTTTTTCATTTTGATTGGCAACGAGCGGAAGACGGGCGACGGGTATGCCGATCGCTAGCCGCGTCCTTGGGAATTCAGTCGCTATGGAGCATGTCCTTACCAGTTGTTCGTGAAATTTTCCCTGGAAATTTAATATCACGACGACGTGAAATAAACTGGCATCCACGAAGCTCAAACTTGACACCAATGGACTGTTTCCTATTGGGCTCCCTTAAATCAAAGGTGTACAGTAACAATCCTCCCTCTCTGGATTGATTAAAAGAAAATATTCGAGAAGAAATAGCAACGATCGCGGAAAATACGAATATAATTTAACCTCCCGTTTAGAAGAGTGCCAGCGAAATAACGGATCGCATTAATAAAATATAATTTTTAAGAAATAAATTCTCAAGAGCTGTACTTCAATGCGAAATAAACATTTTTTTATTAAACCCGTTCATTATTTTATTATAGAATTTTTATTATGAAAAATACTTTTGGAACACCTTGCGCCAGCAAGGGAGATTTTTAATTTGAAGGCTTGGCGGTTTGAAGTAATATGAATCTGATTGAAATGTACCTCGCGTTCGCTTATGTTAGCGATGCGACAGATGCTTTAATATCTGTCTTTTAGATGAGAATATTCCAAATTCGAATTCTCACGCGAAATATTTACTAAAATAAATGTCCACTGTGGTTTCAATACATGTGTGTTCACAAAGAATAACATTATACAATGGCGGTCGGTTCGTGTGGTCTTGAACAATAGCATTGTATAACAGTGGTCAATATATTAACTTGGAAGGAAGGCTCACGCATAATGAAGTTAAATAATTGACTTGTGGGAAGAGTAACCGGAAGACACCTAACATTGAGTAACAGTCTCGGGACCCAAATCTATATTATCTTTAAATGATTTATTCGAACTGCTACAAGGATTGCATTTTTTTCATCTGTTTTTAGACTTACCTAACTATGGTATCTACATGTACCGACTCTACCGTCTGATGATGGTGTATTCCTTACAATTTTATCACCCGGTTAAGGAACGTTTCTTGTTCGTGAGTATGTTTGTTTAAAAATAACAAAACAATCCAAAAATTCCCATTTCGATGTTAAACAGATGTAATGTATGAAAGACAGAAATATTTACAATTCAAATTTAAACCTTCCGGTTTATGTTGAAATCTAAATTGATAGAAAAAAGACAGACAAATGATTACGCCACAAATGCAAACGGAATTGAAATATTTAAAAGTATATTTGTAATGGCAAGTGGTCGAACAATAATATTTCCTTGCCTAAGGTTGACCTCGGCTAAAAGTGGAATCTCTCTCTCGAATTTCACCTCGTATTAACAGGACACCAGTGTGTGTTTAAAACGTGTGTTTTCTGTTAATATTTAATTCATTTATAGCGAAAATAGGTACATATAAATAAATAGTATGTTAGACCTTAATAAAGTATAATCAGTGGCGTACAAGTAATGTTAAATAAATGAAATGGACGAAAATATTTTTTTTTGTTTTTTTTTTTTTATGTATTCGTATAGCAATTATCATTGCGAATGATTTATCCACACTATACTTCGCATACCCCATTTTAATTAACCACATTCATAAACGTGTAAAACGTACATTCGGTAGCTAAATAATTTACACTATTTATGTGATCTGTGCCCATGGATGAGATTTTAATCTCTAGATAATCACTGGAATTTTCTTTAAAAACAAGTCTCGACTTTCGTAGTCCACCGTGTACTCACTAAGTCTCAGAGATTCACCGTCCCGCATCTCACTTCACGCTTGTTATACATCATTCAGTGAGATGATTAGATGATTTTGAATCTCCTCGGCAGCAGTTAAAATGGAATAAACATTTGCAATTTAATGCTTTTTTTTATCTAACTTAAATAGTTGCAGGTGTCTATGATTCTAGGTGATATTTGGGCACACTTGTCGAGTTTTGCTGTTTGATCGGGTGATCTCTGAGTTTTTTTCCAGATCGAAATCGCAACACATGTACGATACCGAGGCTTATCTCTTCGTGTCTCATTCCGTGGACACGTGCTATCAGGCTTGTTCGTGGGCAATGCTAATTGGCACACTACTGCCATTTGTGTAACACTGTTATGTACTAATACATGGTAAAGTGCATAAAAACCTTATTGCAGATTTAAAGAGTACATCACACAATGCAAATTTTAGAGTGAACAATATTTGAAAAGATTTCTTCGAATTGCGTCAGTTTTGACGCAATTCGAAGAAATCAATATAAATATATGTCGTTCTATGTTGTAAATGATTGCTCTCGGTCACCGTGATGCTTTTACAATCGCATATTTCAAGGTGAAAATTTCATATTTTTTTATTTTTTGGTGTTTTAACTCTTGTACTAGATTATACAAGGACTCTGGATAATGGATGCGTATCAGTAATATTACAGTGTGAAGGTACATTTACGAAAATTAGAAAAAAACTAAATTATCAAATAATTATGTATTTGACATCTTTCCGAAGTTCTAATCTGATCAATTTCTCAACATTTTCGATATATTTTGTTAATTTTCATATTGTATTATTATAGATGTATGTATATATATTTTTTATTAGTTGTATAAAAATCTTATCAAATCAAATATTAAAACTTATTAATCTTGTAAAAATTGTTTATTTTACAATGTATCCACATTATCGCTAAAGAAATTTTATATCACCGATACAACATTATGGTATATTAAAAATAACTTTAGATTGTAGCAGAGAGAGAATTAATATCATCAGATTATAGAAGATGATATGTTCCTATGTATCATGATCGTTATCATTATTTAGTACGAATTATCCAGGTCTAAAGCCGACTACATAAACTTTCTCCAAATCCCCTTTCTGAACTACCTAATTCATCTTTTCGATTTTTTTGTGAAAATATAGATTTTTATTATTCATTTATATCAGAATTTATACACTAGATTATATATATTTTTTAATGTTTCTCAGATAGCACCTTTACACTAATATACTGAAAATTTATTAGCAATAATAAACTAAATATTAAGACAATATTGGATTAATTGAATGACCGCGACCGTTAAATTTTTTTTCAATGTGCCATGAAAATGGCAAAAATACGGAAAATTCATACGTATACGGAATACCTTGTCTTATGGATGAAATGCCAAGGTTTTGAAGATAAATCTGGATTTATTAAATTTTTTAAATTGTTAGTATTAATAGAGTTATAAATTGACAAATTTAAGTAACATAATATAATTTGACGGTTTTAATAATAATTTCTTAATAAATATATTGTATTTACTCGCAGGCTTTAAGCCTTCAGTTACTATTTACAACTAAGTTTGTATCAGAAATGTAATATTTTCACTGTATTTATCAGGCTTAATGATCAAGTTCCTGTCGGAGTTTTCAATTCTCACAGCGCTGATTCTATTTTAGACTGTTTGAAGATCTAGAAGAGCTTTATCCGTGCAGGTATGCATTTGTGACTCATTCATTGTTACATCTCATTTACCATCTATGCTAATCCTTTTTATGTTACAGTCATTATTCAACGTCTGTGAACATGTACAGTACGTATATACATATGTCTATTATACATTATTCACACGGTGCAATCAAAAATAACATCGTGTCTTTAATTAATAAAAATCTTTAAAAATACGTATTTACAATGCAGTATTTGAACAATTTAAATTTTTGACAAATCACAATATGAATGAATGCAATGGATAATAATTATTAATTTAGTGACAGCTGTGTAGCAGAGGCGTGCATTCTGAATAATCGATACAATAGTGGATGAAAATTATACATTCTAGTCGAATTCGGATTTAACGAGAACCAGGGGATACTATATCCGTGATTCAATTGCCGATGTACATTCTTTATAATGTCGACACTTTAAATACTTCAATATTATTCGCACTACGTTCCAACTGATAAATAATTTCTTCGCTACGCGAATTGAAAGGCACATTATTTTATTAGCTCTATTAACACACTAACTGGTAATAATTTTGTTTTAAAATTATGAGTAAAGCTATCGTTTCAAGAATGCTGAAATATCGCGAAATAAATTTGAAGTTTGGCCGATATAAGAGCATCAATTAAGCGGCTGCCAAATAAAATTCAACAGTCCGACAGTGCGCGCCACGACAAAAATCGACCTTCGGCAAAGCAATCACGAATAAATTGTTATCAAGTGATTTTCTACATAATTTTTGAGCAGAACGCACTTTTACCGCGCGCCACGTCAGACTGTCGAAATTATTCAACAATAACCATTCACGAAATGAATTTACTTTTCTTTTCACGGTCTTCGGACAAATGAGAAACGTTCTTCTAATAATAATTTGCCTTTCCTTTGTCATTTTTTTTTTTTGTTGGTCTTATTTCTATATTGCTTGCGTGTTAATTACACCGGGCGCCCGACTTTTTTTTACACAGATTCAACAGCGGTAGAGTGATAGTTAGTTTTCAGTGAAATCGGTAACATAATATTATCGCGGAATGCGTGCGCACGCCTGAAGCATCTCGGATGTTGTGCAATGCGTCAGTCAGAGATATTTACTTTTGTAGAAAACTTTAGTCTACGTTTCAAGTGTCCGACGTACATAAAGCTCAGACAAACGGAAAACTATGGTTTCTCATCTTTTAAACGACCCTCTGTTTAGTAATTTTTTTTATTAATTTGTTCATTAATTATGCAAAATATTAGTAACACAATTACAATTTGTCAAATCGCCAATTGTTGGCAGCATTCTGCAATTCGTTATTACATTTAAATCGTCTTCCGCCCACGTAAAAACCGCTCGGAGCAAGGTCCGAACGTATGATCGAAAGCCTCTCATCCAAATCTGCCCAAGATTTTGCTGGGCATTTTTGGACACTGTAAGGTCTAAATGGACTGGCGGTGGACGACTACAACAGCGGGACTTTACGGTTCATGTACAGATATGTTAAATGTAGGATGCGATTGTCTGAAGAAATTGATTTAGATATGTACTGTAGTTTTGATTAACCTTTCCCTTACGATGCTAAAATGAAAACGCGCTATCCGGTGCTGTAAACTCAGTGTACATGTCGATTTTTAAGTCAGATAAATATTAATATTTTACATTTTTTCATTAAAATAATAGTAGATATGTATATAATTTATTGTTTAAAAATGTTAATAATGAAAAATAATATTGATCATCATGATAACAACAGCATAAACGCGCATACGACACGTCTAACTCGGCAGGCTCTGCCACCACCTCGCGCCCCGCACACTGTGCCGTTTGCACCTTAATTAGTATTAATAATTGCTTTCGAAGTGTCCATGCATCTCGGCTGTGTTAGATTATCTACACCATAGAGGATTCCTGAATCTAGGATCGATATGTATTTTTTGTTAGAATTTTTTAATAAACAAATAACGTAGCACTTCACAGATTGGAATCCACTGACCTCATGCAGAATGTTAGTCGGGAATTATTTTAACCATTAAAATGATAACGAAAGGAATGTTTTTATCGCTACCTCACGTTACCTTACCGCTTTCCCAGTATCTATCAATAGTAAAAAAAAACATGTCTTGGACATTCTGTTCGATAATGAATTCAATAGGACTGCGCTTTATGGTACAAGTTTCTATTACTATTTTTGATAATCACAACACAATAATAAACCAAGTAAATATGTGCAGAGATTATTTATAGTGAAAGGGTAATATTGATAATATTATTATTATGTATCCACTGGATTAAGGATATACAAAAATTATTGGTCGCCAGGCTATGTGTGATTGGGTACTTGTTTGCATCAATTGTTTAAGACGAATTATGCTGTGGTAGAAGAAGACTTTTTTTGAAGATAAAATATATTTTCAAAATTTAAAAATAAATTTTACAGAAACACTGGCCGTGGCCGTGCAGTGGCCACCGTTGCCTTTAAGATACGTTTAGTTGCTTTGTATAAAACTTTTATCACTTTGTGACCTTGGAATAACAAAATATCCGATATTTTTATCAAAATTCTAACAATATATTTTTTTTAGGAAAAACAGCTATTGATTAATTTACAAATGAAATATTCGCGTTATATTATATGTATAATGACGTGCCCAAAATCAGAAAACAGTTTTTTTTTATTATTGTAAATTAAATAGTGACATTTTTGTAAAAAATTTATATATTATAATATTATATTAAAATAAATAATTAGACATAATATTTTGTTTAAATCGATATTCATTGATTATTCAACATGTTTCGATACCTGTGGTATCTTTTTCAGGAAACAATGCATACTGAAATTAAAAATACAAGCATAGATAAAAACAAAATTATAAAATGGTGAATAAGTAAGAACTAATATGAAAACAAATTTAAAAAGTGACTATTTGCAAAGAGGATTTTGTTATTTATAATATTTAGCTTACTGTTAATACTTTTTTTTATTTCTAAAATTTCAAATTTATCTAACTATTAACTTATATTTGTATACATAAATTATAAACCCTTGTTAATATCAATATAATGGTTTGTTTTCAAAAGATGATTGGAAAATTCTGAAAAATTTGTATCAATATAATGGTTTGTTTCCAAAAGTTGATTGGAAAATTCTGAAAAAATTTGTAGAATAATCAATATATAGTGGTTTAAACAAAGTATTTTGTCTTAATTATTAATATAAAATGAGGCCACAATGTAATTTAGCTAATATTGAAGAAGCGAAATATTAATATTCAAAGCCTCGAAGGTCAATATCTCAGTTTAATGTAAATGTCAGATGATACCGTGCCTGTTCCGAGGGGTGCACGAAACGGTACACAGTATTGATGAACGACCGGCGATTCCGCTTTGCATATACATTCCGAGTTTGCAAGTCTCTACCGGAAATACTACGTCAAGCTAATCAGCCAATTGTTTTTATCCACTTCAGAGACGTGGAGTTTTGAGCGAACATCTGTTTAAGATGAACCGCAGAGATTTTATAATCTACTCGTGTTTTAGGAGTGTGTTTTGTAAGAAAAATAAACACGTATAATTTGTAAACATGCGAATATCCGATTATTGTTGGATACTTTTGGCTAAAAATATATCCAAACTTTTTAAAATTCTATTCTACGTAATTCTATTTTAGTCCAGCTTTTTATTTTATTCTTATTTATGATTTTTTTACTATATCTATATTAATACTTTTTTACTCATTTTTCGTGACTCCTGCTTTTAAACTGTCATTACTATTTTACTCCGTTTCTTTAATACACTCTTCCTTTAATGCTATTTACTCTGTTTCTTACTTCTAACATGTTTTTAGTCTTTATTTAATTTTTTTCTTTCTTGCTTTTGCATACTCTTTAGGTGTCTCTTTTTTGATTTTTCTGTTTTTTACTATTTAAATTCACACAACTGACAAACGGAACATGACCAGTAAATGAATAGACATGATATAAAGTGTATATATAAGAGAGAGGTTTGGAACATTAGTTGGGGGACGAGGGATATTCTACACACATTCTTGGTGGAAACATAAATCCAATAGTTTATGACACATTTATATTATTAATAATAATAATAATAGTAATTCCAGCGTCGTCGGGTTTTTTTTATGCAGACCCAATTCGCCATACATATACAAGATTACATTTAAGTTGTAAATAATATTCATGTTATGAAAAGAAAAGTTAAAAAAAGTTCACACGTATATATACGTACATGTATAAATAAATATAAATACTGCATTTCAGTCACGGCTATTATTGTATCTGTAGCTGTTCTGTAGGCGTTGCCATTCTCCGGTCAGGAACTAGCTTTTCACGAGAGCACCGCTTGCACCAGAGAACTGGTGATAAGTGCTGAGCTCCAGCCGCAGCTTTACGACAGCAACTCGATGTCTCAGAAGTGGAACGAATCCATGTACACGGCCTTCGTCAAACATTGTAGAAGGGCTACAATAACGCGCCAACCCGGACAGTATTCTGTATGCAATAGTAAAAGTATTTACTCTTCGAAAATTAAGTCTTCGTAAATAAGACGTATTTTTTACATTAATGCATATTATATTGTCAGCGTTTAAATTTTCGTTCCAATCGAATGCGTGAGTGGTACCGAAGTGATCACGTGGGTGATACGAAAATGAAAATATCGGAACAAGGAATTCGGAATGGTTAGTTCATGTCTGTGTATTTGGTGGTCTGTGATAACAAGGTTGAAGTGATCGTGTGACGAATCATCCGTAGACACAGGCCGTAAGAGCTGTAGTTGAACCAAAAAAGAAGTGATGTATTAATATCCCATTCTCATTGAAAGAAAAATAATCTAAAACAATGTTACTAATAAGATACATTCATCGCGGTGTATAAATACAATAAAATATGCAACAATGCCAAATGTTTATCCATAAAAATAAAAAATAGTAAAAAAAAATCTGGGTGTCGTAGTAGACAGATAATTCAAATGGAACGAGCATGTACAAAATCTGGTCATCAGAGTAAGAAAACATATTTACATATTCATTAGATTGGGAAATATCCTATCATCTATTATGATTAAAACAATTTATTATTCTTTTGCCCAATCTGTTTTACAATATGGTATAATCGGTCGGGGAGGGGGGCTTTAAAGATCAACCTCTTACCTGTAAAAAAGGTTCAGAAACTGGTTTTGAAAGTCATCCTATGACAACCGCCAATATTTACAACTTCACAGCTGTTTAACTCGTTAGGGTTGTCAGTTTAAATAAAATCTTAAAAAGTAACGCATCGCTAGAAATTCACAAAGACCATTTCAATTCAACAATTTCCACAAAAATAAGTAACTATATACCAAGATCGCGCGGTAACTTAGAAATCCCTAAATTTAAAACTAGTACTTACGAACATTTTTTAATGCCCTCACAATCACAAATTACAAATAATAGAAAACTCCGACAGCAATTACAAGTTCTAGTCTTGATTATGTATATATATTTAATAATTTAATTTTATATTTGTATCATACTTCTATACCTAGCTTTACATTATTTTAAAACTTAAATACTCCCTAATTCAAACACGAATTAAAAATATATAATTAATTAAATTATGCATATACAATATATGCATAATAAAATAAGTGTCAAATAAATTAAAATATATATATTTTTTTAAAATATCGAATTGATTATAAAAAAAAACGAGCTTCTTTATTTCAAGAGACACGCTTGTATCCATTTCCACTCACCGCCTACTTACGATTACATATTTCTGATGAACGCATGCGGAAGCAGAGGTCACGTCTTTACGTAACACGTGCGCAACTCTGGCCGATAATTTTGGCCAGTGTGTTACGCTACGGCCCGCGAAAGTACAACGAGACGTGAACAATTAAAAATTTGCAACCTTTTTCTCAACGCTCAACCGGCTTGCACGTCCGCACGTATGTAGATGTGTAATATATATTATTAATTAGATATTGGTAAAGTTGTCGGTTGCCCTCGAAACCGAGTGACACAATTGAGCTGCAGGTGTAAGACATTCCTGCATTGGTGCTAGACATTGGCTGCTTCACGTCCTATGGTAGCAGTTGCGTAGCTACTTCCAGTGTGCCTTTTTCCCTTTTTTGGGGGGATGTAATTTCTTTTTTCTCCCTTGACTCCCCGACTACAGTTCCATTGACCATGTTGTCTCCCGTGTTTTGAAAGTTTCTATTCGCATTTTTTATTTTATTTTATTTAACTGTTCTTTGTATTTTCGAATTTTTGATGCACTGTGTTTCATGTGATGATATCCTTAAATGTATCTTTTACTTTTCTGAATAAATGTAAACGTCGGGGACAATGAGGGTGTTCGTGATGGCGGCTGTGCGGCTCCGTTTTGTCACTTAAGCGACAGACGGAATTGCACAGCTGCCTATTAGCATTAAAAAAATGCCAACCACGCGGCGAATGAGAAGGACCATATAGGAGCTTTTGCTTATAAACGGTCTTGGGTAAGTTGGGTGGGTCCACCCTCATTGTAGTGATGCTTTACGTATCGCAAGTTCGGGGTCTTCTTGCCGCCAAGCTTTTATCAGCAGCAACTTACGAATATTTATAAAAGCGGTTTGTGTCTTGAGTAAACTTACGTTACCAAGGTAATCTGACTTCTAGTCACTGTACTCTGCCACGGTTGCTAAAGATATTAGAGTAGGACCATTGTAAGAACGCGGCTGGAATTTTTTTCAAATGCGTTTCTGCGCAGATAATTTTACCCGCATTCTTACACTGGCTATACTTTACTCTAATAATAATAAAAATATATACCGCTACTTACCATAATATAATAAGCCATACCGAGTAACTAATTCACTTCATTAGTGAGTTAATACGTTTTAAATATAAATAATCATGTAGATTTCGTTATTTATTCTTTATTATTCTCAGCTCTAGTTCCAATATTAACATAGTTGCGAAGTTTTTGAACAGCCGCCATTTTATGGATCCTGGCTGGTTAACGAACTTATTGGGCCGAGATATTCATGAGATTAAATTTTCACTAAAGTTTTATCGAAATCGTAGCGTCGTACAAAATTCCTGTATTAAAATACCAGCATATTCAAAATATTCGGTATCACTTTGTATTCGGTATTGGAATGTTCCATGATAATGGCTTTGCGAGCACCTCAATTGGTCATTACATTAATTTAATCACCCTTCCATAATAATAATAATATTATTATTATTATTGGAATATTGGATATAGCGCCATTTTTGTAAAAATTTTCACCTCTAGGGCGCCTAATATTATTACGCTTCCGCATCTATGACTTTCTGGATGTGGCTTCAGTGGTGTCATTATGGCTGTACAGTGCTTGATTAAACGGTCAGGCCCGTGAGACGCGAGCATGCCAAAAGCGAACGTGTTTTTAATATCATTAGGTTAAGATTATTTAAATTTTTTTCTCTTTTACGTATTCAATAACAGTATGTAAATATGCATTCAATTTGAAATGAAGTGTATATTGTCCTTATTACGAGTAAGAAAAAACATACGTGACGTCTGTCATCTTTTCTTATCTATACTGTCTATGGTGTACCGTAAAATTAAACATTTTCCGAAATGTCAAAATAAAGATTTTCGGTTATGTTTTTCATCCGATTTCAGATAGCATTATTGTCTATGATGATAGGATGATTCCACCTCTGGAATCATTTTATTTATGTGCGGTTTGTTTTAGGTAAGCTCTTATCATTAAAATATAGATTCTGTTCCGTCTAAACTTCTCGTAGAAATTATACGGATGACGTAGACAATGTCAATGTAGTTGTTGAAAGCTTCATCGGATTTAACAAAGTGTCAATAGAACATTAGAGAATTTCCAGAATGATGCACGAACAATGCAACCATGACGGCAAGGCCGTGATGGCTATACAAAACTTCATTTCGATAAGTCAATTTTAAGAATAAAACAGGAAGTCCTATTAGTGTACATTTAACGATTCGTCTTCAATGGACGTCCTTAACCTTGGCAGACCGCGGACAAAACTCTCGCCGGAACGATAATTACAAATTGACGATTCCCCTAATGACCGGTCGTGATCGATGATTTCATGTGTCACGGCAAGAGTCGAAAGGTTAAATAGGCTGTTGATTCAGGGTCCGTACGGAAGAGTAGTGAAAATGTGAGGAGCAGAATCAAAAGCGGACATGTCCACTTTACTTGTTTTCGAGTAAAATGTGAAAAATTACTGTACCGCACCTGTCACATTTGGTATTGTATTGAAAATGATCAGTTATCACAGATCATATGACCGAATACTGTCGTCTTATCGGCATATTTATCTGGGTTTATATTAATTATCTATTGACATTAATTTGCTTTGTGTTTGAACATACTTAACTCAAAAACCATAAAAATTGGACAGTTTTTTTTTTCATCCCTCTACTGATTAGAATTCGTAATCTAGTGATCTCTTGGAAAAGGTCGCATTTCTAGTTTAATTGAAATTGAAATTTAATTGAAAGGCAGTAGGAGAAGACTGGAAAGATCGCGACTTCGCTGAGTAGAAGTACCCACCTACGTAAAATACAACGCCAAGCAACCGTTTTTTAACAAATAAAATTATAAAATGTCAAAAATAAACGTATTAAAATTTCTTTCCTTCTTTTCTTTCTTTTTGGTGAAGTGTACACATAACTGTGAGACTATTATTTATTTTAGTTTCATCCCAAGTGATGCGTTATTTTCAATTCTTAAAAATGCACACTCCGGTAAAAGCGGGATTTGAACTTTCGGACGTTAACCCCGATGGCAGTACCTTCTCAACTGTGTTCTGTAACAAATGCAATTTTTCTATTAGCGGTAATATACTCTGGCGAGTGAAATCACAAGTCAGTTCATCTGTGCAGAGAATAGAAGTCGCGTAACTCGCATTTTAAAATTACAAAATGTAATTTTTTTTTTTTGAGGTCTGTAAATGTATTTGGCACATTTTAATGTGCGTAGATAAAAGTTACAGGAGTCAAGTACAGCTGTGCTGATCTAAAGAGATGTTTATGAATATATCGAAAAATACAAGAGATACTGATGGTATATTTTTTCCTGGCATACCAGGTTTTCTATTAGTCTGTATTACATATACACTTATGTCCACTGGACCTTGGTTTTTGTTCAAATTATGGTGAATTGGCGGTAAACAAAATGCGTGATAAATGGATAATGTTCACCTTTGTTCGGGGATTTCAGATTTTACTAAAGCAAATAATAACAGCCATAAATCATTTTGATATCTTAACAGACCGACAAATTGTTGATATTTTTTTTCGCTTAGTTTTATATATATTTGTATTATTTTTACTGAAATAAATAATACAAAAAAAACCCACTTTGTTTAAAACCACTATTTATTGATGATATATTAACATGTTTCAATACCTAATGGTATTTTCTACATTAAATAATGTATTCTAAAATGAAAAATACAAGCATAGATAAAAACGATAAAAAGTGTAATAAGTGATGGGTAACTAATTAGGAACTATTTTGAAAACAAATTTAAAAGGTTACTATTTGCAAAAAGGATTTGGATATTTATAATATTTCATGTGCTATTAAGATTTTTTATTATTTATAAAATTTCAAATATATCTAACTTTAAACCCCTAGTAGTTGTATTATAAGCTTTTTAAGCCCTTGTTAATATCAAAAGAATCGTCTGTTGATTGGAAAATTCAGAATAGTTATTGCTATTTAGACATCTCAAGTGCTCTTTAATTCTAATATCAAAAATTTTGCAAGTCTTACCTTTATAAAAATGATTGCAATCATTGAAAATTATTTGGAAATCCCAGATTATTTTTAAATAAATCCTTATCTTCGTTATTTAATTCCTTAATTTGTTGTTAGTGTAAAAAGATGGTTGTATAGAATTTGAGATATTTTTTATAATTGAATTTGAAGTATTTATTATTAAGTATTAAGTAATTTAAAAATACAAATTTTATCTACTGTTAATTATTTGTTAATTAAAAGTCGGCGTTAATTATTTTTCTTATTAATTAATAATTTAATTTGTATGTGAGACAATTTTCTCTCAAGATTTTTTTTTGACACTATCGAAAAAAAAATCACAGGTTCATCAGATTTTGAGATACAACAATTAAAGACTTCGCGCGGGCTCCAGCCGAAATCGCTAATTTTAAAGGTATCTTTGCCGCTTTTTGCTAGGTCTCCTCGTTCCATTTACATAGAAATATAAAGCGGCAAAATGTGATACTCTCACAAAAGACACAAATTTTGGTCGTTGTAGCCAATGCTGAGAATTGCAACAGCGTTCAGGTTCCCACACAGTCAACAAAAAGTTTATACAGTGCTCGATCTTGTAACAGCTTTAGTTCTTCTAATAAATGCGCTGTGTTATTGCAGAAAACTAAACCATTGTTAATTGAATTTTTTTTTTTGTTGATGCATTTATTTAAAGAAGGTTCCACTGTTGAAGATGCCTCCGTTTGCAAAATGTCTCAGTTGTGAATCAGATCGTAAATCACTGATTTATTAGCTGTGGTTTTTTAGTTGGATTTGAATCTGAACGTGAACGCGCCAGGCACGCTGATGACACCGAACGAGTGATTATATTGACTGAGTTGCTTTTAATATCAACAACTTGAATCGGAAGCTAATGAACAAATTTAAAGACGGTATCATGATAATAATACTGCGATTAGATTACAATTACAAAATAATATTTATGTTATGAAAAGAAAAGATAAAAAAGTTCACACATATATATACGTACAAGTATAAATAAATATATATACTGCATTTCTGTCACGGCTATTATTGTATCTATAACTATTCTGTAGTCGTTGCCATTCTCTGGTCAGGGAACCAGCTTTCCATGAGAGCGCCGCTTGCACCAGAGAGCTGGTGGTGAGCTCCAGCCGCAGCCATATGCCTGCAACTCGATGTCTCAGGAGCGGAACGAATCCATGTATACGGCCTTCGGCAAACATTGTAGATGCGCTACAATAACGCGCCAGTCCAAACAGTATTCTGTATGAATTGTTGTACTGAATTTGGAGACGGTAGTACGTCAATTGCTTGTATTTCGAGCAGAGCTCGCAGAGGTACACATGTTGGTGAAGAACGATTTAAACAGGATCTTCTTCACCTTCTTACTGCATCGGTAGAGACGCCGTGACAACATATTTGCACGAACGTTCAACTGTCAACTGTCATAATCGTCTTGTCCATCTTCATTAAATATATGGCCAAGTATTTGACCTTATTTTGAACGCTCAATTTCGTCCCGTCCAACCACACGGGAGGGATATTATCTGACCCTTTTCCATATTTGAACGCCATTATGACCGATTTCATCGAACCTTTTTTGACTGGATTTGTTTGGATTTGTTACGCACACTAATACAGTTCTTATTTCTAAATGAAAACTGGTCTAATAAGCGATTCTAAATTTGAATACGGACTTCAAATATTGTAAACTTTTTCTGTTGCATCTCGTATAGATATGTTGCTAAAATCGCCTGAGTAATGAAATAAACTAATATCAGATACCTCATAGAGACGGAGCTATTTTTTTATTATATTTAATGGAAAAATGAATTATCAAATTTGGTTCATTAATGGCGATGGTGTAGTGGTTTGGTACTCGAAGCGAGTCCACATACTAACAACTTTTAAAAAAAATTTGATAAATCTAGAGATTGAGGGGCGAGAATTGGTGAACGATATATATAAGCCAGCCGAAGACAGGTCATGACTTCATATTTCCATATAATTTCCATTAAATATAATAAAAAATAGCTTTGTCTCTATGAGATATCTGATATTTGTGCCTCTGTGTGTTCTCGGACATATTCAAATATTGTTAATGTAATGAAATATCTCAGGATGTAATATTTGGTTCTTTATCAAAGTTATCAACATTGATGCGCAAACACTCCGCACATTAATAGTCTACATACACATCATATTTATTATCGCATAGAATAACAACACTCATTGGCTAGACAGCGATGGATTTATTAATTTTAGGGAAATATTCCAGTTTTCCGACTGATTATTGTCCAGCTGAATTACGAACACGTGCGTGATGAAGGCGCGTGGACCTTGATATGATATGAGTATCAGCTGTCTGTCTAGTTTGTGGGTCCTCACGTTCTCGTGCGGCCGAATACCCCGAATCTGGCAAGGGTAAAGCGGTATCAGCATCTCTAATGGCCCGTGTCCGCGGACGAGATTTCTCTCAGAGATTCGACTCGAGTCCGCATAAAGGACAGTTGAGTATGAATCGTCATCACGTACGTTTTGCGCGTGGATTAGAACGCGCAAAACGCACGCACCTTTACTGACTCAGAAATCAAAGTCTTATTGACAATTTTTCGTTTGTTAAAATTTAATTGAACAATGCGGTACCAAATTATTATCTATGTTCATATATAAAACAATGAATTTGTTCTGTGTGCAATCATCTTTCGACCAAATTTTGCATGGTTACTCTTTAAGATCCTACGCAAAACATAGGCATCCTTTCTCTACCTCCCTGTCCTCCCCATCACCCCCTCCCCCTCTAAAATACATAAATATGTATAATTTTGATTGCCATCCCTTCAAAATTTTATAAAATTATTCTTTAAGAGCCTGACGAAAATATATTAACTCCCCCTCTCTAAGCCCCTAGACATCTTACCCTACCTCTATCTACCTATATTGTTATTATATAGGGCCTTCGTAAAACAAAGGCATCCCCTAAACCCCTATCTTAGATAATAACCCAATTTTAATCCCGGGTAAGGCCTAAATTTTTGTTATACATTATGTGAACGATTATTCCCGTGTAAACACGACTCATTGGATTCCAGTGTTATCATTTATCGTATAGTATCACAGATTAACTTGAACAATGTACCTACTCAATATTGTGGCTCCGTTCTCAATACATTATTAATAATCATGGTCCCGTCGTACTTCAAATATTTTGTCCGATAAAGGACTTCGACAATTGACTCTCTTATCTTTAACAATCTCTTTGTCCGTTGTCAAACGCGATTATCACGTTGGAGACAAGGAGTTGTGGAGGACTTTTTTGAACACTGCACGCAGACCGATAGAAGAAGAAAATCAAAAAACATGCAAAGATATTTTAGAATTATTTTAAATGCACAGTAATAAATTGCTTAAAAATGAGGATTAACGAAGCACGCCCTTCTTAGGTAGGTTAAAAGACTCCAGATTATATAATTATTAATAAAAATGTAAAATAAAAAAAATCTAATTTATGTAATTTATATTTGATAACTTTACCAACTGAACACAATGGTCGCATTTTATAATACACGAGTTTTCTTACAAATTTTCCTTTCAAATTTTCCTACAAAAAAGCCCCAGTCACAAAACTGGACTTTTATTTATATTCGACGAGTACTCGAGACATTATTTATAAGGTTATTAAAATAACCACCACTCGAAACTATAGTAGTGACGAAATTACTCGATGAACTAGTACAATTTTTAGTGATAAAGTTAAAATAATCACGTTACACCCAAAGTAACGGCCATGCCAGTTCTTTCATTTTTTCTTTATCACTTTCTCTGTTCCTCATTTTATTTCCCTTTTCTCTGGAATGCGGCGTCTCCCGACTTGTGCTATTCATAAATACGCCACTGGAGACGGGGCAGGTCACGACGAGCCGACCGTCACTGACTCTTCAGTTTTATGATATCGTGACGAGCATGCATAATATTGGAATGGCATGATTCAGACGACATCGACATTATATACGTACAGACATAATAGATTGTCGTAGAAATTCCTTTAAACGTGTCTTCAATACATTCACAATCGGTAATTTCGTAATATTCAAATCTTGAGATTACGCTCCATTCGACCTTTGAAATTTTTGAGTTTTGAAAATAAATGAAAATATATTTTTTTATTTATTTATTTGACATTTTTACAATTTTTGTATAACTTCAATTAAGTATTCAAAATTATTAAAATTACATGGTTTTTTTTTCGCTTACCTCTCCAAAAAAGAGACCAGCTCTTGTTCTTGGAGAGGGAGTTACACTACAATAATTGTATATAATACCTTACATATTCTACCCATTGTCCATTTGTGTGCTTCTGAAGTCTTCTGTAATATTGTTTATTTTCTAATTATGCGTTTCTGAAGTGTTCATTTAATTTATTTCTAAACTATTTTATATCTTTTATTTCTTTAATTTGTGTAGGGAAGCTACTGAATTTTTTATCCCTAAATATATAAAATTTTGCTGCTTAGTGTTTGGTGTAACATTTAGGAATTTTAAACTTTTATGATGTGCTTGTTTTGAATTTGAGAGTGTTATTTTCTTTAATTAACTGATTAATTGAGATTTTTTTGTAAATGTTTTCAATTTTGGGAACTGGGAATTTTGCTTAAAGTGTTTGTGTTGAAAAAGTTGATATTTTTTTTAAATATTACTTTGATGATTGTTCTCTGTATTATTTTTACCTAGTTCATTATATTATTGTGTGCTCCTCCCCACCCAATTATTCCATACTGGAGTAGGGAGTGAACAATAGCGAAATATACCTTTTTAAAATTATTTATACTTAAAATGTTTCTTAATTTTATGAAAATATAAATACATTTTCTTATTCTTTTCACTAATTCACTAAAATATATAACTTAAACGGCTGAAGGCGGAATATAATTAATGCCATCGTATTTAATATGAACAAATCTACTTTTAAATACAATAAAGAAAATTATAAAATATTACACAATATATGTATACCCAATGAGATATATTTTTAATACGATCTGAAAATGTAATTTACCGTTTCGGCGATGCCGCGACACACAACAGCGACGCCGCCTGACGACAGATTATATTCAGGGTCTAGCTAAATATAATAAATGTTGAAAATAATTGCCCGTCGGGACTTCTAACTCGCGCTCCCAGAATCTGACATGTGTCGATATTAACGTATATTTATGAGTCACATTGAGGTCACAGGCCAAGTGCTAAGTTTCTGAAGTAACATAAAAACGGATTATATATTAGTCGTGATTAAGCTATTATTATTTCCACCGGATTAATACGATAGTTTTAAAATCTCTTACGTCATGTTGGCCTATTACACGCGTTTCTAACTTTCTAACTTTTAATTATTTCTAACTTCGTTATATCATCGATAATCAAGTTAGCGTGTTGTTTTGTCTCGAAACCTGTCGGGTAATTCAAATTACAGACGATTATCTGTTAATACCGGCAACACTAATTTGCAACATTTTGTTCTTCCACAGAAATAATCAGCGATGTCAACATCCGTGGCCACTTCCCACGCGGCGGTGTGCGAGGAGTTCCGCATGACCGAGGACGTTAAGGCTGTGGCACTCGAGGAGCTGAGGGAGGACGACAGCGTCAGGGAGCAGGCCCTGCAGCAGCTCAGGGAGTGGATCGCCAAGCACCCGGCCATCAAGAAATGCAGGACAGGTGAGATATCACGCATCACGATCTTTGCACCATCTGATGTAAATGCCTTCGATAGCTGATTCCCAGATTTCCGATTGACAATAAGGACACGTATGATATATGAACAATGCACTAACCCTTTTTATTGCATTTGCTGTTTTTCTGTTTCGATGTTGTTGTTCTTTTAGCTGGGTAGATTTCGACCGACCGAAGTGGTTTATTTTGGACTTCTGGACTGGTCGAAGCACGGGATGTAATAGAACCGCTTGTCGTTTACTGTCTTCTTGGCTCTCCGAAAAAAGGCGGCAATACACACATACACACATGTACATTACTATAAATCAGGAGACCCAGTAACAAGGCGCGTAAACACAATATATTAATATTTAAACAAGTAAACGTGTACATATAACACGTTCGAATATTTTATACATGTATAAAACTGACAATGAGAATATGAGATATCAATGTAGTAGTTGAGCATTCTAGAGTGACGAGAGAAATAGCCTGGATTTGTGTTATAAGTCTTAGTGTGAAATAGAAGTCTCGTCGATCGAACAGGGATATTTAGGTCTATTTATAAAATATTGACGGAGAATCCATTGTTATTAACTATTTTGTATAGCATCAATAGTTCAGTGATTTTTGGTGTAGTTTTTATTTAACAGATGTCACATATGATGTTTCTACTCTTGAAAGACAAAAATAACACTTGTGTTTGGATTATAATATATATTATATTATACTGCATTCATATTACATACATTTCTTATTTACGTATGACTATTCCGTGCCTAATTATCATTATATTAGTATTATGTTTTTGTCACTATATTAAATCAATTAGAACTCTCACGGTTGTGTCTACAGATCTGGTAAGGAAGGAAGAAAGGACATTTTAAAACTTAATTTGTTAAAAAATGCTTGATTAGCATTGTATTTTGTGTAGGCAGGCAGTTCACCGTATACCTCTGTCCTTAAACCCATCCAGATATGCTTATTTTGCGAACCTTTCTCTCAATTTAGATATGTACTAGTTATGTACTATTTTATTAATTAAAATTTTTCAAATTCAGACACGTGAATTTTTAACAGTGTCTGCAACGTAACTTTGACGTTTATGGATGCTGAATAAAATGTGTAGTCGCCGTGGTTGCTAGTATGGCGCATTTGTTTGACCACGTTCAGTTTTCTTCACTGAGAACGAAATTTCTTGGACGGTAAGACGAGACCCCCCCCTCTGCAACAACACTGTATATCGGTTTTACAAATGTTGGTAGATAGACAGAGCATCGGCTATATTGGACAATATGTAGTGTTAGGAATATGTACTGAGATCATTTAGAAATTGTGTGTAATAGTATTGGTTGTTTAATATACCATTCGATGCCCAAGAAGATATACAATGCATTAGCATTCACAACTCAGATCTGCACAAAAATGATATACAGTGTTGTTGCAAGGTTAGTCACAGATGTTTAATGTCTCGTACGTATTATACTATCTCATCTGCAGGGGCGTGCACTCTGTGTCTAAAAATTTTTAATATTAGTGTACCGGCTTACAAATCAACAAATAGTGTGTTTTCTTATAATTTATATAGCATTTTGAAACAAAGTAATTTTGCAAACATTAAAGAAGTCAAAAAAAATATTTTTATAACATAAAATACTAAATTAATGTATTAATTATAAATATATACGTATAAAATCAATTTTGTCGAAAAATATTGTTTTTGCGTCACCGGGAACGACAGGTGTATTAATTTGAAAAATGTAACATATAGGTTCGAAAATTTGTCAAGAAAAATACTGGCGTTATAGCACAAAGGTAGTGCACTTCCCCGGATTGGAAATAGAGATCCAGGTTCGTATCCCGGTGACGCAAAAACAATATTTTTCGACAAAATTGATTTTATATGTATATATTTATAATTAATACATTAGTATTTAAAATATCACAGACCGTCTGTTCTGAATAATTACAACTTCACAATAAGAATGTGTTTTCCTTAATAAAATAAAAATAAGTTAAATATTTATTTGATGTATGTTTTAATTATGTAAATCAACGCGAAAATAATTCAGTTCTTATCTTGTCGTGTTAACTAGAACCAAACCAGAAATGAAGCTGCGCAAGGGTTTTTTTTTGCAAAGTCTCTCCCAAATGTGTACGAAGTAAACCCAACTCTCGCGCCGCGCGGTATTCTGAATACACGTCTTCGCTTGAACAGACGTGTTGCGAAACACCGCAAGTGTGTCTTTGAAGCGGACTTCAATATATGCATTCCAATACACTATAGTAAACATGGTATTATTTTACATTATAAAATATTTTAAGTCCTTCTCTTAATAACTAGAAAAATTTCTGAATGACAATACCCATCGTTTTTACAGCATTGATATTAGCAGCATAATCTAAATCCATGCCTGGTGTGCGCGCCACTGCACGTCTGTGATAGTTTTTCATTCGTTGTATGCAGCAACTCGTGGAAAATTTAAACAGGAAATGAACATTGAAATGAAAAAAGGAAATTGACATTGAAATGTCAATCGGATATTGAGCAAGTCAAATTCAATTCTTACAAGCTATTTTCGGTGTGACACCATTTCAATAGACCGCTCTGCGTGGTGGAGAAATACATCGAATGCAGGCCTAGGGTCTGTATACGTTAATGTCAGTCACACGGGTTCCCGAGTCGCTGGTGTGTGCGACCATTTGTTAGGCACCTGAGGAGACTTATTTTAGTGGCTCGGTGGTAAATTGCTCATCACGTCCGCCACTCTCTTGGCGATTGTTCTCATCCCTCGATAGTCGGCACGGTAACCTTCACCCGCTACCAGCTGCTGACACATCCTCCGGTGCAGGATGTGTCAGACGTGGAAATTAGAAGCGCTCGATTTCCGTTTCCGCGCGGAAATGGAAAAGGTCGACATTTCCCCGTTCGCGGAGCCTATTTGCAATTTGGAATCGAGCTGAAGATTGTTCTGGAAGTCATTACAATCTCCGCATTTGTTGAATCCGTTTTAATACTTTGTTACAAAAGGTTCGCGTCGAGATGTTGCGAAATATCGACGTTGTTAGATTGATTTTTAATTAATTTCGTTTAATTTTACAAAAACCTAGTTTACATCATATATAAGACAGAGTTTTTCTTTTTGATCTTATATAAATAAAAGTACAGCTTTTGGCTATTTGAAAGGAAACTTTGGAGTCAAATTTGAAAGGAAACTTTGGAGTCAAATTTGAAAGGAAACTTTGAGATCAAATTTGAAAAGAATTTTTGGAACTTTGGCGCCAAATATGAGACATAAAAATTGTTACATTACATGGGAGTGAAGTGTTATTACCTTTAAAATATAAATTGACATGTAAGTTTTTGGTCCTGAATTTATAATAGGAATGTACCTAAAATTTCATTTAAAATCAAAAAAATATTAGTTTGTGCCATAGACCAGTAAATGAATAGACATGAAATAAAGTGTACATATATGATAGGGGTTTGGAACATTAGTTGCGGGATGAGGGACATTCCACGCACATTCTTGGTGGAAACATAAATCCGATAATTTATGACATATTTATGCGACACTAAAAGTATTCACTCTTCGAAAATTAAATCTTTGTGTGATAAAGACGAATTTTTTACTTTAATGCATATTATATTGTCAGCGTTTAAATTTTCATTACAATCGAGTCATATTTTTAAAAAAAGTCGCAGAGCTATTTGATTGCATATGTAGTACCAAAAAGATTACGTCACCAAAATGAAAATATTGGGAAAAGGAATTTGTGTTAGTTTATGTCTATATATTTGGTAGGCTGTGGTTTGTGTATCCCATGGAAATCAAATCGTTACGAATTTATCACTTTCGTTGTTCTTGTAAAACTGTTTTAAGCAGAATGCGCGTTGTTCTCCCGTAAAGCGTTATCCATTGCGACTTAATTTCCAAGAACCAAATTCCCGCGCGCTGTCCCCCGCGTGTCCCTCCTTCGTCTCGAGCAGAAGCGATTTAAAAGGTGCAAAAACTTATGGCCCACCCTAAAATAGAATTAATAATTAGGATGTTAATTACCACAAGGGTGGATTTGCATGGTAATCCAAATAGGTGTTATGTATTACTGAATTGTTAAGTAAATATTCAAAATTTTAACTCCTTGGCTGCCTACATCGGAAACTTGCGACAGAGAAAGAGATGGCACGAGAACTGTCACAATTTACGTTGGCTATCGTTAGTATAGCGGATACCCACGTGACAGTTCGCGGCGTCTATTTCACACAACAAATAACTTTACAAAATGGTGGAGGGTGACTTATTTCGTTAGTGTAGACTGCCGACTTTTTAGACATTCCCGATGTGCTCCTTACTACCGCAGAGTCCGTTGATGAAAAGGACGCATTAAGTTAGAAAGTATCTGGAACGTTCCAATTTGAGTAAATTGTCAGCTAGATTTTGACGTACGTTCGCGATATTTCTCGTTTTTTTGTTACCAAGTGATTCAAGTGAATAAGATATTATTTTTTAGTTATCAATTAAAATGAATATACGAACCTTTTACTATTAGTACAGTGAGTGCGCCGTTAGGCAGCATTGGCCATTGCCGCATCATTTTTGGCGAGTTTTTAGTGTTCTATAAGTGTGATGTGTAATATGTACGTAGTCGTGATGTGAAGTGCTAATATAGTTTTGTTTTAAGCATCACATTCTGATGTCGTCCTTCCAAAAACAAACATAAAATAAATAATAATGTTCCAAGTGGTATGGCCTGATAACACTATCAATTTTTATTTTTTTCAACTTTTTTCAACCGTATGAAAGCGCGGTCGATGGACGCTTATAATGAAATAGTACCCACATTTTTTTTTTTTAGTTATACCAACGTTTTCATGTTTTTTTCGTAAAAATAAAATTCGAAAAAGCTAGTCAGAGAATTTTGAATTTTAAGAATTTTAACGCCAATATGGTGGCACGATGCTGTTTCACCTACGATTTTTTTGGGCAGCTAACAGGTTAAGTAAACTATATGTATATTATTATATACACATAATACGCGGTCCTCGGTGGAACATGACAGACATTACATTGTGTTATTTTTTTAAAATTATTTTCATATGTTTAACGTTGTGTACACTTAAGCGTGAGAACGGTAAACGTTGGAATTATATACTTACTATGTATATAGGTATATTTTAAAACCGAATGCCTGTGTACTAGCGTAGCCGCGAGGTTGCAGCAAATACTAAATTTCACATTCTTAAATAACAAATAAATCTATTTAATCAAAATACGTCAATATAAGAGTGCCCCGCAATGATTAGAGATTCTTACACGCGTATCGTTTTATTATTTCAAATTATCGGAAACATAAATGGTTAATGTGATGAGATGGTAACGCGGATAGGACGAGTATTAATTGGTGCTTTAAATATCATCATTGAAATTATTCTCTTCACACTAAATACTTTAGACATGCCTGAAGAAAAGGCGAGAGTCTCGAGAAGCTGGACAGTTGAGGGGAAACGAACAAGAAGACAATCTCCTGTGAGGTGGATGTAACAAATAGATAAGTTGACAGGGTCTTCTTTAAACGCTGCCACCGACGCGGCTCAAGATCGGGTGTAGAGGAGACGTCCGATGCACCAGGTGGTGAGAGGTGACAAGATAAATAGTTGTAGATAAGTAACGCTCGGGCGCGCATGTCACATGTCGAGTATTGCTGTCAAATCGAACGTGGCGTGTACAGGTTTTAGTTTTTATATATGTCTACCGATCTCGAGCTGATCTCTCGACATGTGTACATGACATAGAGATCCGAGAGACCATCGTGTCCCATCCTGTTGACGCGCGCCATTATAGCGACGATTTCTGTTCGCGCGATTACGCCAGTATTTTCAAAGAGGACATTTTGATTTGACCTCTCATGACGAGACAAAGCCTGTCCCGGCGTGTTTGACACGAATGATGCAATGCCATTCTCCCTTTTACGTATTTCAACACTGAATAAATCCTCAATACTTCTAGTATACTCGTCAGTGGCGTACATTTAGTGCGTTAAAAGTACGATGGGCCGTAATGTCACTAATATTTACATTCATATGAAAGAAATACGATCTTTTGAAAACATGTTTCCGTAAAAACTACGCCTATGGGGGGGGTAATTTCCTTTCTTAAAAAATATTTATATTATATTAGTATTAGTATTCTTGGGAAGTTAATGATATTTTATAATACGATGTATGGCCAAAAAGTGGTTTGGCGTCTAGGAGGTACTTCAACTTTGGTCGCAATCGAGTGCGTGCGTATATTTGGTAAACATTTTGAAGATGCAGAAAACATAAAATGTGAGACGAGGCACCCGAAGGGCCTGACTTCGGAAACCTGCCAAGTATTCAGTCCGAGCGAGAGCACGTCTCTCGTCACCGTGTTCTCGTTTCGGAATTATTAAAATTAGATTTTTCACGAACACACCTCGTAAAGAAAAATACTCTTTTTTAAATCGGATGCATTCGAGTCCGCATCAAAAACACATTTGCGCTATTTTCCATTTCTGATTTCTTCCGTTAGACGGTTCTAATTTAAATTATAGTTATGCACCTTTTTTGATTGTGCGGAGTGCACGCCCCTGATGTTCCTAATATTTGTTGCCACGTTTTAAAGATATTGTATATACACGATATTTGACAGGAAAATGTTAATGTACTTTGTTAACGTGTTGATTTTATCATAGGTAACATTTGAAACGTGCTTTCGAATGAATAATATATCCGCGGCCGGATCTCCGAATTTTCTCGCTGTTTTGTTTCGGTCGGGTGTGCCGAGCCGTACACGACACACAGTCTGGCACGTGTGTGTACCTAACATAACATTAAAAAATAGTATTCTAGTCATAATATTGATTTAAAGTACACAAAACTAGAGAAAAGTCTATAAAACCAATGCCGGCGCCGCAAAAGATTTTTTTTTACCGATGCTAATTGCAAATAAACAGCTTCATATTTAACTGACCATTGTGTAATGGGTCTTAAGTATTAGATGTCCAGCGAAAAATTATCAACTGGTATTTCTTTCGAGAGTCTTCCATTGTTTACACTAATATTATCAGGATCTCTCTTGTAGTATGCTTTTCTGGATTCTCTACCCTTGACTATTTCACTCGATGTAACAAGTGATCTGGCAACGGTTAAAGCGTACAAAGTGTGTGATATTTTATTCCATGTTGCAGCTGATCATTGATCAATATTCATACCGAATCCATCGATTACAGAAGGCAGCCAAAGAGAAGCTATGAAAATTGTGCATCCCCAAAATGGCAGGATAAACGTCATGTGACACGGTCACAGTATGGCAGATTTTCACCCTATCGAGGTCGTTTGCAAGAGGGTGCAAGGAGAGCCAGTGGATTTCTCCTTTAGGTCTCCATAGCTATCGCTCTTCCCGACATTATCTAACCTAGCAACCCCCAGCGGAAAATCCACACCCTAATGAATTCTTGTAAAAGTTCGAGATTCTTTAATTTCTTAATAGGTCATCGTTCATAATCTCAGTCCCAGAGGATGTGGTCCGGCGTCTCCCTCATCTGAACGCAAACACATCACGATTCACGGACAAGTTCTAAGTCGAAGACCTTACTCAGGAAATGCCTATACCATCTTGTAGTGGATTATTTTGTAATAATATGTGTATTTTTCACTTCCAGACACCCCTTTCCTGCTCCGCTTCCTGAGGACGAAGAAGTTCTCGGTGCCGCAGGCGTGCGCCATGCTGGAGAAGTACCTCACCGTCCGGCAGATGTACCCGCAGTGGTTCCAGAAGCTGGACATCAACGAGCCCAGCATGGAGGCCATCATGGACAGCGGCTACCTGGTGCCGCTGCTCAAGAGGGACGCCAACAACAGGCAGATTATATTGTCGTGCGCGGGTAAGGGCATTCAGTTCGTCATTACCAACATAAATATACCGAACGATATTTTTAAATATACAGGGTGTCCCTTAAGTCGACGTCATCCCTTGGAGAGCTGATAGGCCAACTCATGACTGACCAGAATATCAAAATATGAGCTTAGTAAAAATCGTTAATTTGCGAGATATTGATACTTTTATGAATTTCGTGAACACAAATTTCGACTCCCTAGATCAGTTTTTCGAGTTACAAAATTTCATATTTTAAGATTTTTTTTTTTTTTACGCAACCCTGAATAGCCTTGGTATTGATAACAGTCTAAAATATAACTAATAGTGGTATAGATTTAAAAAAAAAAAAATTTTTTGGCCAGATTCGTGAATTATTTTATTTTTTATTTGCTAATTTGTACTCTTCATACTGTAAAAAAAATGTACTACGCTAACCTGGCAAGTTATTTGAAAAAGTTGATGATTTAGTATAGTGCTTTTAAAATGGTATAACGTTCATAATTAATGGCGTCTCTCTGGGTCAGATCGCGGTTTTTGTAGATGGTTTCTAGGCAGACGTTCCAACGCGGTAGGACGTACCATTATTAAAGCTTTGAAATCATCTACAAAAAATGCAATTTAACCCAGAAGAGACGCCAGTTCCATACGCCGGTGAATCTTAAATTAAACATATATATTTATATAATAGATATTGCCGCCAAGATAGAGTTCGTGATTTTTTTTTTTATTCTTGAACCTCACTTGCACATAAAATGTCAGTAACATTGATGTCAAAACAAAATGGCAATATTTGAAAATGTCCAAGAACACACAATTACTATTAAAAATAATAAATATGGGTGAGAATGGTGCACGTCATATTTGTATAAAGTGATCACTTAAGCCAGCCGAAGACAGGTCGTAAGCCCTGTAATTACCCATACTTCCATATATTTCCATTAAGTATAATAAAAAAATACCTTCGTCTCTATGAGATGTATATTTTTTGTTTAAATAAATGCCTTTGTTTGTTTAATTTTTCAGATTTTAAAAAAACTGCAGGTATATTATGTTCGTGCGCACGTGTCGAGACTCGTTGTCAAATGTCGATCCTATGAACCTCTAGCGGTGATCTGATTTCAAAATATTTTTTACACAGATCAACTCTTATCTGATATTTTGGAAAGATTTACTTACTTTTTCATATGAACCATAAATAAAACAAATGTGTAACTTGTTTGTCACCGCAAATGTTCCATCACTAACGATAAAATAATGGATTCGATAGCTAAAAGCGAAATTGAACACGAGACATTTTCACAGAAACACTTTCTCGTTTCGCAGGTCGTTTCGATCCGTACAAATTCACCTCGGACCAGATGGCCCGCGCGCACTCGCTGGTGTGCGAGGCCCTGATGGATGACCAGCTCAACCAGGTGTACGGGTACACCTACATCAACGACGAGAGCGGCCTCCTCATGGGACACGTCAGCCTGTGGTCTCTCACGGACATCAAGGCCATCTTGGGCTGCATACAGGTAACTAACTGGTGCATACTAATTCATCGTGTGCTACGGAAGACATCACCTTAGACAGGAGCTTTTGTATTTTAAAAACTCAATTTATGACATGCGAGGTCCAGAATCAAAAGCAGAAAATGCAAAAAAACCATTGTCACATTTGGAGACGTGTTGAAAATAACCCGGGTTTGAATTAATTATCATTAAGAAGAACACGTTCATATTGCGAAGTTGTAATTATTCAGAACGATAGATGTATTCATTTTAAAAAGTGTAACATATGGTTTCGAAAATTTGTCGTCAAAAGTACCATCGCTGTAGCATAGTTAGATAATGCACCTTCCCCGGTTTGGAAAGAGATCCAGGTTCGAATCCCGATCTACGATTGAAGTAACGATTGAATTTTAATTCTGTGATATTTATCTTTATTTCTATAAGCTAGTATTATAGACACTAATTTACTTTATATTTATACATACATACCTAACTCAATCAAAATCATACAAATTGGACATCTCTGATTTTGATTCTATACGTCATGTATATTCTCCGCGTTGTTTCAATCACAAGAAATGCAAAAACAGTATTTATCATTCACATTTAAGAGCTGTGATCTTTTCGGTGCAATTCCCCCATGCGTCTCTGTCCAGGACTCCAACCAGAAGTTATTTGTAGATGTTTGCATTCTCCTTGATCATATTTAGTGGATGCGTTCTCGTCTTGGCTTTTCTTTCTTTCGTCTTCCCTCAATTACATTTCTGAGGTATGCTGCTGATCCTGGGTTTTCTATTGATAATAAGACCGTGTCGCTCAATTAAGATAGATCACTACCACTAACCTGGATTTCTGACTGATTCCTAATGTTGTTTATTCTCGGTCGGTCTCCAAAAATTCCTTGCGCGTGCCGTTTCTTAATAGTGGACCGATTCCGACGGAGGCTGGTTACTTTCTGTCAAGTTAAGTGGCGCTCCGTCCATACAGAGCAAAAACAGGCATACCACCGACAGCAAAATGAAAGGGACCGGACACTGGGAAGAATGATCAGAAACAGGAGACTGCAATTGTGGAGGAGGTAAAATCCCACCTTGGGATATAGTAAAATTTCTAGTAATGCACTGTATTTTAGCTTAAATGCAGTGCACGCCCCTGACAAACAGTGCAATTAGTGACGGTCAACCGATCGTCAAGGGGCAAACGATCTTTACTTTGAATACCACGTGAAAGCGGTTTAAGTTTTTTCTAAAACTCGTTTGAAGTGTGATGTAAGAACAATGTTGTACCATTCAACAATAACCGCGAAGTGTCTTTCGGAATTTCGAAAATTTTAAAACGGATAATTTCTCAACTGCTCAACTTGTAAAAATGGCCAAGACTCGGCAGCCCCGCACCGCTTTCAGATGCGCAGCCTTCAACGTGGAAGTAAAAGGGAAACTAACAAATGACGTGACGCAATTTCGCACCACAAAGGGACTTTGCGGTGCGGCTGTATTAAGCCCGCATTCATTTAAAATTTAATGCCTGCACAAAACGGTTCACAACCTCCATTGCGAGTATTTCTACATCGGTTTTACGACTGTGCCAATAAAGAGATGAATTCTGTATCCTAGCCTCATTAAGATATTACGAAATCTTCACCTAGTACTTACCTACCGACATAAAAAACATAATGGATGACAGCGAGCGAGCCGGTAGACGGTTTCATCTTTACAATTTAATGGATAAGACTTGCACGTATCGGGCGGATCAAAAAAAATAATATTTTTCTTCTCCATCGCTATTATACGAGTAACTACTTTGTACTCTAAAATCATATATCCATAAGCTATGTAATAAAGAAAAAAAAACTGTATACTGGAAGGAAAGCCACAAGGTATAACATAACTAACTTCTAAGTACGTCTTCAGTGTACACCTCGTAATGTGAAGGTCCAAGAAATAGACTTTGTAACAATTATATTTTTATTACAATACGATACAATTTAGTACAAGGTACATCACTAGTACAGGTCAAACGATTAAGCCGATGAACACGCAGAGAAAGAGGCCGCGCCCTGCCGCGCGCCGCCCTTTATTGCCTCGCACACGCGCACACCGGCGGTGCGGCAACGCACACAACCATACAATCCCAAGAACGTCACATTAACTGACCAGGTAGAGTGCCGCCCCCAGGCGAATTTCAGAATGCCGCCCCTGCTATTATTATTATTGAAAATGTGATATCGATCCTCTTTCATTTTATTATGATTACAAATATTTACACATTAACGTTGTTCTTTGAAATTGTATTGTTTTATGAACTGGGCAATTTCCTTTCGGGGTAAAATTGGTATTTTCTAAACACCTGTTACTCATGTTGGATTATTTTTTAGACAATTCTGAGAAATTGATTTTTTTTTGTACTAAACGGTAATATAAATATTATCGAGATGGTAATACAAATAAAACACTCGTTTTTTGATTTTACATTATCAATCTAACAATTTTAATTCGACAATTTTTATTTATAACTATAAATCGGGGACAGTTGTACAATTTATTTACATGTGATTATTCATTGGAATTCTGAGGATTTCCATACATTTTGAACGCTATTAATTATTTTAAGTAACCATTCAGTGTCAACACTAACGGTATTTTAATGACGCGAGTAATTTGTAGAAAAGGACAGCTATATAATTTTACAATCTAAGAAGACAATACGGCAGGAGAGACATTTTTAGTATTCTGCTGTTTATATAATGTTTGCATGATTCTGGGAAGTAGTCGAATTGGGGATCTTGTTCCACATCTTTGGTACATAGATTTGTAACAGAAAAAATAAAGTTTCGGCAGAATCAAATCCTCGAATTGAAATGAAAATAAAATATTTATATTCGGTCGCCAATAAGCCGCGGTAACTGACAATAAAATTAATCAAATTTTAATCTTATAATAGTCTCCTAATAAGCTTACAATATTTAATGCACGCGTTTCTTTGCTGAGCGGAATCGAAGCGGGAGTGCATAACAAGATTGGGTGAGACCTATAGGGGTTTCCTTCATTGTCATTATTTTTCATCACCCACCTTGGAATCCATCCGCCAAACTCTGCCGCTAAACCCTGCCTCGTATAGCCTCATTTTCCAGGTCCATCTCTCTTCCGTAAGCCTCGCTTCATAACCGGCATAGTCAGATTTGTGGTACAGGGGCCTGTCACGCTACACATGATGACATCACAACGACGCGAACTGCGAACAGCAATCTAGATATAGAGAATGATATACAGTGGTTTTAGGTGATGTTTTTGTGCACGTGTCGAATCTCGCTCGAATTAGATCGAACATCGTGTACGTTTTTTGTGGTTTGATTCTACCAATCATATCGTATCAAATTCTTAATTACACGGTATCGAGTTGTGTTTCTACTAAATATCTGATCAACCGGCATCTAAATAGATCGCAAATATATTACATGCTACTCGTATTATAAGATATTACATTGACCTACTCATAATCAAGCTTTTAACTGCTAACTCTATTTGAAATGGAAGATTCCACGTAGGGCAAGACTAGGATTTAAGGGTTTTGACTTATCTATTAAAAGCTGGGACCTCTGTCGTTCACAGATGGCAAAATGATTTTAAAATATAACTTTAAGCCCTGCAAGTTTGCAAGGTACAAAAGTGCGTGTTAATACGCTTATAGCTTAGCGAGAAATACAAAGGTTAGGGTGTTAACGCGCTCATGGCATATTATTTATTTTTAGTTTTATTTGGATTAAAATCGCATTCTTAACAATATTGTCATTTTCAGAATAGGCTAGACCGAATGTAGTTTTATTTCGAGTTATCCGATACTGTATCGATAGGTCGATTCCCCTCGACCGTCACCGCCGCGCGCTTCGCTCCTCTTCTGGGAGCTCCCACCTACCTCCCCAGGTAAGCCAAACCACTTTCCCTTTTGAATCAGCTGGTCGATTGGATACTGTTATACGTCAGAGGTTATCAATACGTTAACATTAAAAATATTCACAAAATAATAATGTTCTTTCGCTCGCAACGTTTAATATACAGTAGTGATGGTCATCTCCATCTAGCTACATTGCTTTGTTCAATGTTTCCCTTTTGAATTGCTGCAATGAAGCACGGCCTAGATTAATATAGATAAATTAATGCCAACCTGACGCAAATGAGTAGGACCGATGTGGGAGCTGCAACTCGTAAAACGGTCCTGGATATGAGGAGAGTCGCCATACACAGTTCAATGTTATCCCAACGTTATTATGAGATGATTTGCGAGGGGGTCCTCGAAATTTTGACTTTATAGGGACCTTCACAGAGTTTAATCCGTTACTGGATAATAGTAATTCAAATACAGAGGCGTAGCTAGGGTATTTGGCGCCTGGGGGCAAACTATCCAAATGGCGTCCCGCCCCCTTACTTATTTTATTTTTTATTACTGAATTTCTTAATTTTGCCTTATCGCCTTTGTTTTTCAAGTAAAAATATTTGTATATCGATGGTTGACAGCACATATGTTTAAATCTATTCTTATTAGATACATTTTTGAACGTTACAATGAGACCAAACAACGCAACTCAAAATCAATATATTTATCAGGGTATCAAATTTTTTAACAATCTCCCCATCACAATTAGAAAAATTACGGACTATCATAAATTTGTAACTGAAGTAAAAAAATATGTACACAGACTAACTGAAACATAAATTAACTCGAGTATACTTCTTCTCTATACACGAGTCTTACTCTCATAGAGAAGAAACAAATGTTAAAAAAAAAAAAAAAAATATATATATATATCCACTGATTATTGAAATTGTATTATATTTTTAATATTAATAAAAGAAGAAAAAAAACTATAGCTATAACAACACGAGCTGTCACTTTCAACTCGTATTAAGCTTAGTCTGTCGTCTACCTGGAAGCGACGCAATAAAAACAATTGAGCAATTATATAAAATTAAAATAGATGGATGTAAAATATCTTTACACACATAAAAATCTATTGTGAAAAATATATGTAAATGTGAAAAATTGAAACTATGATTTTATAAGCGAATATTCAAACAAAAATTTCACATCACATTTTGGCGCCCCTCCATAGTCTGGCGACCGGGAACATATACCCCGCTTGAACCACCCTAGCTACACCTCTGTTCAAGTATACTATAGAGGGTAGAGTCAAGTTAGCGCTTTAAAAAATCGGCGCAGAAACGCATTTGGGGAAGGGGTGTGGCCTAATCCAGTGTGACACCAATCGGCTTGTCCTTCAAGGAATTTGTGTGCTCTGGACGTTTCCGATTGCTTTTTAGTGCAGGTACACTCAACCTAATCGAGAGTTACAGAATTTTTAATATTTACATTATGTATTCATCATCTTCTTTGGGACGCGGACGAACGCTACGAGGGCAAGTGCGTGAAATATTATTTCTGCATATTATTCAGATTTTTTAAAGATAATTAAATAGTAGAACACTCCTTTTGTACGTAATATAAATGGGTAAGTCAGACCCCAACCGCCGTTCTTTTCCAACTCGGGGTATCAAATGTCAAGTGGAAGCCGCAACAGTTCACCAGCGTCAGAATTGCGACTGTACGAGTAGGTATTACATTTATTTAACAAATGCCGACATTGTGCAGTGGTTAATAGTCGCTTTCACCATCGCGATCTGCAGAAATACAAAACCGATTAAATAATTAATATTTCATATTTGCAAAATTACTTTGTGGCAAAATTAGACAGAATACTTTGTTTAAACCGCTATTTATCGATTATTCTACATGTTTCGATACCTATGGTATCTTCTTCAGGAAACATGTAGAATAATCAATAAATAAGTATTTTGTCTAATTATTTATTTAAATAATAAATATCTTGAATATTATCGACGAGGCAAAATCCCACTCGGAGGACACCTAAAGAAGAAATTACCTTAGCAATAGGAAGTCATGACAAAGATTGGCTTTCCTGGCATATATCTTATAAAAATTAACCATTACAATACTCAAAAGTCTTTCTTTCGATCAAAATCATAATGAGGTAATGGAATCTTTTTTTTTTTCGAAATTTTTCGAAAAATCTCATCATAAAACTGAAAGAATTTTTTTGATATCTTGAAATATGGCCAAGTTCTAAGATACAGATGTTCTAAGTTGCGTATTTTAAAAATGATCGATTTATACCGTTTGATCGTGTGACGTCACATCTTCCGAGTCTCGCCGGAGGAATGATCAACTAATATTGTTAGAACTGATCTTCAATAACTCATCTTGAACACGCGCAAAGAACAGAGAAATGCCTGTTGCTTTTTCCATTTGTTCTATCCTCTTCCTCTTTGACGCGGCCCACTGCAATATGCTTCTCCGAGATATCGTCTCTTCTCGCAAGATGTCAAAACAAATACAGGATTCGCCTTTGGAAAAGGGTTGAGAGTCTCTCATTGTAGAATAGAGAAATTTGTAAATTATTCGATCATTTCGCTGTTCACGGTATACGCAGCGTGTGTCTCTCAAGGTCCACGTCCACGGAAGGAGACAATCTCAGAGATTTGGTTGAGATACATCTCAATGTCTTGTACACGGCGTACGTTCCGACAGCGAGAACTGATACGTGCACATAAATGTCACCTAAAACTACCTTAGATCCCTACCAATATCTATTTTAAAAGTTAGATATAAGTTATTAAACATTAACATTAAATTACAAACAATTGTGGCTTTTCAACTGCTACTGGGGAGATTCAAAATCACCCAAATGACACGCATGACGACAATTACGTTTGAATACGAGCGTGAAGTGAGGCGCGAGACGGCGAATCTTCGAGACACGATGCGCAGTTGTTTCTAAAGCATTTCATGGAATCAAAATCCGTATCTCAGAGATTGTCTCGAGTCGAAAATCTCCTAAAAGTTTCTTCCGTGAACGCGGACCATTAAAGTGATGTAGGAAGGCTACTGACATTTGCAGACTTGGGTGATAATCGGTACAGTCACCGTGAATAATAATTAACGCAACTAATTAACCTGCAAACATCCAGTGGCGGGTATAACGGGTATAGACAAACAGAAAGCGTTCAAACGCTTGCGGTAACTTTTTAAAATTATTTCGTTTTAAATGTAATTTGTTTGCTTGATGAACTCGTCCATGTACCAGTGTCTTGAGAATAAAAAAATGTATCTGCAATTTTTTTTGATTAATTTTTATTTTATTGTAGAATCTAAATTGTGCACCTACCCGACCGGTGGTACGCCCAAAAATTTTCTTTTCAAAAATATTCATTTTTGACGCATATGTAAGTTGAAAAGCTAAAATTTGGATGTTTCTGGATTTTATTAAATTTTGACCACAGAAATAACAACGATTCGTGCTTTCTATTTATTTTATTTTATTGAGGGATTTTGATAGTGTAAACTTAATATAATTAATGTAATAAATATTTAACATGTGATACTATTTATGAAAATCCAATGAAATGTTTAGATGCACAAGATAAATAAAAAGAAAAAAGGTGGGGAGGTTGCAACTATTGTTACGGTAAAGGGAGAGCAACATGTATTTACAGTTAGAATGATTGGTCAAAATTGAGATTGTGGTAGTTCATAAAAATAACCCTTTGACCGTAGTAAGGCTAATGTTGAGAAAGTCAATTTCTGTAAATTTCTCATTATGGTATTTGCATGACTGGTGAATGAATGAATGTTGTATGTAAGATGTTCTACTTCTAGATGGTATGTATGGAAAAGTGCAGATTGCCAGGTCGATCTAGATGATAATGGTTTTTAATATATTATATAGCATTATTATTAGGAATCCAAGATACGTGAATCTTTGTACCATTTCAAAGTTTTAACTTGCACGTGAAAGTATGGATTGAAAGTCAGATTGAAAATATATATAATATAATATTACAATTGTAACTACAGGGCTGAATTTACTATAAGGCTAAGGGGGCTACAGCCTGAGGCCCCAAATTTGATAGGCAACGAAATCAAATGAAGGTCACGTAAAATAAATTTAAATAATCCACTTGTCATGCACCATCAAGGAAGATTTTGAATATGAAGACTTGGCGGTTTTAAATAATTACGTTTATTGAGTTTTAAGTGTACTAATAACCAATTCACGGAGATGTATTGAAACTAATAGACTTTCACTTCTTTATCGTTTGGATGTTAGATACGATCTGATTTGTGTTTTGTTTATAAAGATAATTGTGGAGATATTGCTCTCATTAAATAATATAGAAGATAATTTAAATACGGGTTCTGTTCCGAGTAAACAAAGTAATAAATTAGATGACATAATGCACATCCGCTTACAGGAAGCATTAATAATAATATTAGACAAAACTATTAAAATAATGGTTCCAGCTCATAACTCCCCTCAAATCAAAAAAGGTTAAGATTGATAAACTAAAAGATAGGGATGTGGCTTCGGAGTGCAGGTACATGCATAACACAGTATACCTGCAATCAATTGCCAAGGCGAAAGGTTATTTTTTGCCGTATCACGAATGAAAAATTATTTATGCAACGTGTTAACGTGTGCAACGCGCAAAAAATAGTCAAAAGTGCTCTAATGTCAATAGAGTCTGAAAAGTAAAAATAATATATTTTGATGAAGTATTAAGTGAAAATAGAGTGCATTAATGCTGTATAATAATTATGTTCTAGAATAATAATTTTTTATTTTTATTTATTTCTACATGTACATATTATGACAATAAATTACCGATATTATTTAAAAGTGTTTATAATCATTTATTTATTTGAATAAAAGGAGTAGTTATGATGGTATAAAATTGTTTCAAGCTTGTGAAGGTAAATAAGAATGAGGAATATGAAAATTTGCCTAATTTCATTTTAAAAGAAGAATTAGTAATAGGTCGGAATGCTTTGCATCATGATTTATTAGCCATGTTGTCATGGACTTCATATTAATTTAACGGGGGTGAAGAAGCTGACGTGTCATGTTTCATGAAAAATGCGTGTTTAGTGTATTGTAATTTTTCAGGCTAGATAAAATTCATGTTCTGATTCCTATTATAAATTTTTATTCATTTGTCACACACCTACCCAGGTTTACAAATGTTGAAATCAATGTTTTGTTTTCATGTATGTGATTATGTTGTTTCACAAACTGACCTCGGAAACAGTCAATATAAAAACAGACCTCAAATAAACAATACTATACCCCAAAAACAATTGACACGAATAGCGATAAAGATCGACTATATTATTTATTTAATTCTTAATGTTACGTATTTGTAGTCTTAAGTACGTCTTCAGTGTACACCTCGTAAATGTTAAATATACAGAATGGACACGCAGAGAGAGAGAGAGCTTGGAGCGCGTCGCCTTTTATATCCCTTTTTTAAGCCCTTTTGGGATCATATTGAACGTGATCAGTAACAGCAGGTCACGCGACCGAACACTGTCGTCTTATTGGCTGAAAACATATTTGTCTGGGTTTGAATTAATCATCTATTTGACATATCTGTGATTGAAGTAAACAAGCAAATTTTAAATGCGTTTTCACGCGAAATTCAACAATATTTCTTTAATTTCGATAGGTGTCGAATGCAGTGGAAACGAGATCACTTAGGAATATAATATGTGGCTTGGCGCAGGGTTCTAAATATTATCTTTGCAAAATTTGATGGGTTTAGATTGGTTACAGGTTTGTAGGATTATACGGAGAGTTTTGAGGTATCGATCCTGGTGCTATGCGAATGCTATATATATATATCCTCCCCAATTAGTTGCCGTGCCAAATTGTCGTATAATACAATACTGATCTTATCATATCATACATCATACAGGGTGTACCAGACCTAGACCAGGTGCATACCTGGCTAAATTAATTAAATAAAAGGATGTGTCCCTAATCTCAACCGTGTCAGAGATATAAGATATAGCTATTGCACTTTTGTCATTGAAATAAGTTCACAAATTTTGAAAAGGGATATAAAAAATAAAAAAAAGATTTCGGTAGGTTGCCATCTGTTGGTAAAAATAAAATATTGGTAAAAATAAAGTATTGTACTGTCAATTGTCAGAACTGATTAATGATTTTCGTTTTTTCTATGAGGTTTATATTCATCGGGAGTTCCATCAGTAAATAAAAAATTAATGAAGAAAAGTGCAATTGCAGATTTGCAATGGGCGGCAACAGGGCCGGTGTGCGACGAAAACGAGTGAGCAAGACACCCGCACATTCTTTAATTGGAAACGCATTTGTATTACATAATCTGAAGCAGTATAATAATAATAATAATTTTTAAATTGTGCGGTGATTGAGGCCTTCTCGACATCGGGGCCCGGTGCAGTCGTCCCCTCGGTCCCTCCCTGCCGCCGGGCCGCTTGAGCACCCGTAAAACTAATTAAAATTCAAACACAAAAAATACTTTTATTTTAGTTTACCAATACATGTACTTTTCACAATAAATAAATGGCTAAAATTTCAAAATGTGTACTTTCCGTAATCTCGATGTTGTAATTGATTTTTTAATGCAAATCCGTTGCGTAAAGTAAAAATGGGCCAAGCGATGCAATACAAATATTAATTGAAGTGTGTTTCACGCGACCTCGGTACCGCAAGGAAGGTCCTCATCTTTCGAATTGTGTAATACAGTTTCTTTGGTCGCATTCTGACAGCAGTTATTTCTGTTTTTGAGATTTATCTGGCGCAACCTAAAATACCGGGCCGCCAGCACTCGGGCGGATCGTTGAAGGTTGACACCTCGATCGACAATACCGTGTCGGAGACTCGCCTCACTCGGAGGCGCTAAGTACCACGCCCAATTCAACTCCCAATATATTTGGAAGCTGCACGTGAATCAAACATCGGCTATTTTAAACATTGCCGACTTTTTGGAAGAATTCACTGCTGAGGAGGCTTAACTGGGTTCGGATCTGATCAGTAATGCGAGGAATCTCAAGCTCTATACTTCATCGAAACGTGGACTACAAGATGCCGTATATTAGGCAAATGGTGACACTTCACTTTTCATAAGTCAAATTCTTAAAACAAACAGAATAGTGCGGGTCTGTACCTGTACCGTGTGCGGTGTGGGGTGGGGTAACTCGAGCATCATTGTGTTTCGTCCGAGTCTCTTCAGTACAGTAGAGTGTACTTGATAGTTAGCCCTTTAATGGCTCTCTAGTACTCATTGGTCTCTTTACTTTCATACATAACATTTGATTATCTATTTGTTTATAATATTGTTATATACCTGTATTTCAAAATAAATAAAGATAGCACTTAAAAGGGCGCAGAAGGTTTAAATTTAAATCTCTGTTCGTTTTCGCAATCTCTTACATTAGCTTCTGTTTTTTTTTATCTCCTTTTGTGTTTATTAATTGTACATTTCACATTCCCGGAGTACTGTGTGTGGAATCCGATAAAAGAATTTGAAACTTCTACAACGATTTCGGGAAAGCGTGAGTCCCCCCTTCGTTTTTCTAAATTTAACAAGGGGCCTACAGATCCAAGTCAAATTTAACGAGGAGCTCCGCAAGCCTCCCCCTCCAGCCCATTCCTACTGTTGGGTTTGCAGTTGACCAAAGACGAGAAAAACTTTACCAGTTTAGATTTATCCAGATGTCCAAGAATACTCTTCTACATTCATTCATCCTCTTATTATTAACTTAATCATCTTTTCACAAAATACAAAACACGTGACTCAAAAAATCTCACTTCTGAGAAGGATTAGAAGATTTATTAGCACTTGTAAAATAGTATACAACTCTGTTATTATTCCTCACGCCAACTACTTCAGCTGCATTTTATTTTTGGCTAACGAAGAAGAAATCCAACAATTATTAGTATTGCAAAACGAACTTTGGGAATAATATTGAATAATTAATAAATATAATCGGATCAGTGCAATGCTGAAAGATCTTAATATAATACGTTTAAACAGAAAATATATTTCAACTTATAGTGTTGAAAATCCTCACTAAACAAATATTGACAGAATTTATAAGAAAAATTAAATTAAATTAAGAGGAAGAGATAGAATGAGACTACCATTCTGAAATCAATGATGTGTGATGAAGATTTTCAATGAAATGCCAGATGATATAAGAAAGGAGAAGAAATTAATTACTAAGTAAATATATGCAAGATAAGTTGCAGTAAAATTGAAAATATTGATATGGCTTATATTAGAGCATATATAATATAATACTTATGTATGCACTAGTTTAAGACTAAATTAATAAATAAAATTAATTTTATGTCCCATGTAAGGTTATATGCACACTTGGCAATTGAATTCCATCCGTCTCCAGGGGCACATGTATCCGGAGCATCTTTACTATTCCATATAATACATATCTGTCATACATATGTAATGTAAAAAAACAAAAAACTGTCAAAGCTCTCTCTTATGGTTTGATGATACATACGGCTGATAGATTATTTTTTCGGTGAACATTCCACATTGTGGCTGATGATAAAGACCTGAAGCTTGCATCACAAAACTTATCGTAAGAGGCTATAATTGACGTAGACACTATCTTGTCATGTTCCAGAACTCCACCCCGATGAGGCACAAGGAGACTCACTTTGTAAACATCCCCACCTATGCCAACCAGCTGGTGGTGTTCGCCGTCTCGATCCTCAGTGACAAGCTGAAGAGCAGGATCATGGTGAGCGGGTTTGCTAATCAATTTATCTAGAATGCTTTGTACACTTTATATTTGGTGGCAAAACTAATTTGTCTCTAAATCAAGTCAAAAATATCTCTTTAATTCTTCAATTAATGTATTCAAAACAGATGCTATTTATTGTTTCATTAATTATTTATTAAATTACATATTCACATAAGAACACATGCACACTCGTGGGTTTCACAACCATAATACAGATGATAATACCATTTCTTCGGGGTTATACTACCGTCATTCGATTTTGCCTTAGTTAACATTTTGAACCGCATCATAATGATGGCCACTGAAATGTGATCCGAAATGTTGGCCATAAAATATCCCAGAAGAACATATATTACACTCTATATCGGGTCCAAGTCTCCATATCATCCATAAACAGAAGGTTATACTCAAACTTTAATCCTTCAATTATTATGAGTTCTTAATACACACCCCCAAACATATAAACCATAGCCATATAAACATGAATTAGAAATTTATTGCATTAACAAAAATTCTAACAAATTGAATTCTATATATTTCTACAGCTCCATAAAACTGTCGACGAGATGAAAGAGAAGATGGACCCCTCCATCCTGCCCAAGGAATATGGCGGAGAAGTGCCCATGGCCGACATGATTGCTGCCCTGAAGAAAACTCTCCGGGAACGACGGGAGGCCATCCTCGCTCTGGATGATATGATCATCGACATTGACAGCACCATCAAACTGGACAGCGACATGAAGGAGGAGCTGGGAACCGGTGTAATCGGGAGCTTTAGGAAACTGCAGGTCGACTAAGTTATTTATCGGAGTATACTGTTAAAGAATTATAATAATTTGTTACACGGTGTTGCAAATTTGCATCATTGAGAATTTTTTCTTCACATTTCTTTTATATAGATATTTCTTTGAAGTTATGTATTTGATTCAAATGATAATGTATTCAGTCTAATTTTGGTGTGTTTGAAAGCTCACATTAGTATCTAGAAAGCTGTAATTTGGAAGATACATTGTTAAATACGAATCTGAAAATATTGTTAGAGGTGATATATTTATGAAAGTTTAAAAGTAATTAAATTAATAAGGTGTGCAGGAATTGTAAAGTGTTGGTACAAGCATTTTTGTTACAGCTAGTCTACGACTCATCAACATCTTCTTCATTTTACTCTCAATGAGAGTAAAATCTGTGGCGTTTCTTATGCGTTCTGAGAGCGGACTCTGTATTGAAGTTTTAACTGGGGTAGTCTATCTTGTCGGGTGACCTTCTGACTCGAGATGTTCTCGTAACATGGCCAAAATAGATGCTACTTAATGTTTAATTCCTCTGTGATCGAGACATTTGTTCTGCAGGTTGTCCACGGTATGCAAAGAATGTGTCGCCAGCGCCAGATTTCCAGAGCAGATATCATCTTGCAAATGTAGACCACATAGTCCATATTTCAGCACCATAAATAAATATCGTCTTATTTTTGTTTTCATGGTCATGCATCGGTCTTACTGTATCTTTTCATAAACAATGCGTATATATCACATTGTAAAATTTAACATGACTTCTGATAAAATGTGTTTTCAATCAATTATTTTTTACGAATTTAAAATCGGCATTAATGCAACAAAGTGGGTCATATACTAGAAATGAGACTTTACAATTCTCACACTGTATAATACCTCGTGAAGAAACGCAATTACTTTCTCAACAACACAATAATTTGTATTGCTAAAGAGATTTGCATCTCGTATTGATGTGTGTGAAAATGCAACAAGGCATAGGACGATAATCTGAAAATTACGGTTATGTTATAAATAACTTGATCGGTTAACGTTTGGGAGAATTTCGTGCTGGCTGTAAATATCTAGGAATTTAAAAAAATAATTGAAAAATGAACATGAAAATAGAATTAAGTTACAAGACCACCGACATGTGTTGCCGTGTTCCAACTCGGCGACTCAAACTGGACAAATTGTGAGGAACCTCATCTACGAATCCACTAGCACGATTGGAGTATCATTTCTCATCTTAATAACTTACTTTGTACTTATTTTCAACGCTATTACGTTGTTAACCTGTCGGGGCAAGCTTTTTGCCTGCACTTAAAACAAAATAGCTAATAAATACAATACCATGCAACTGATATTTTTCGAAGATTGTAGAATTGTGCATATTTATTATCGAGGTCATTAGCCTAGAGCGAAACTTATTTCATCAAATTAAAATCATTTTATATCTTTCCAATAATTGAATAACTGATTTCTCATTAGAGTTGATTTTGACGTGATTGAGTATAATATTGCGGAAGGCTTGTTATATTTTGTTTGCTGTTATGTTATTAGTGATTAAAATGTATTGTTAGTATGTATTAATTGTTTTTTTTTTAAAATAAGTATGATGTATGTGTTATATTATTACTTGCACTAAATAAATGAAACCAAAATACAAAATTTTTAACTTGTCTAGTTTTAAATTTCTAATTGACAAAAAACGTATTTTGGACACAATTGAGCTTTGAACATTATTTTTCACAAATTAATATATTACGCTTCCCTTATTTATAAAGTTTTTGGTGAAATATTAATACTTTATTTACACGTGTAAATTTGACCTGTGATGTGGACGATTTATCTGAAGTTTTGATGTGTAAAGCTCGTGCACTCAAAAAAAAAAAAATATGTGACGAAAAATTGATCAAACAAATAATTATACTCATTACCACAGTGACTATAAATTTTATTCAGTACTCACAAATGTCAAATTTACATTTTACACTTTTTAGAAATTCATATTTGAAAATTAAAATGTCATTTCATATGCCATTCAGTGATTACCTAAAAATTTGAATACATATCTACCTAAACAAAGTCTGACTTTAAGCAAACATTTTTCTAAGAAATACAAATTTTAAATGTCAGTAAATTGTTATTAATTAAAATTTCATTCCTTCCTTATCAGTGAACTATACATATAACACATGCGTGTAATGTTTACACATAACCATGTAGTACTTTTTATTTTATTTATCTGTAACATTAAGTATTATGAAAAAAAAAAAAAAAAATTTTGTAAAAAAGGTACATCATTTAAAAGCAAGTACATTCTGTATTTAAGACTGCGCTATTTTTTACTCCACTGGTGGACACGTTACCAAAAAAATAGGAAATTTGAATAATGAATTAAATGATTGTCACGTTAAATCATATTATATAAAACTTTATTTGGATGTCAAAACAAAGAACTAAATATGAAGCAAATAAAAATGCTTATACAACTATTTACATTATTCAACCAAGAACTTTACAAATAATGCAGAAGTATAAGTGATGAAATAAACTGCGATTGTAACAATGATTGGTAACTATAATGATTTGTAACTCTGCGAGTAATCATCGTTACACTAACACCAAAACTCCAATCATAAATCATAATTACCAATCATCAATACAAATGAACACCAATTATAAGTCGCAGTTTATTTCATCATTTGTAGACACTGTTCAGCAACAAAGCACGCTTAATGTTTCTCAATATCTATTGCAACTTATTTTTCAAATGTAGTGAATAGAACATTTTTTAAGACGCTCTCTTTTTATATTATTGTTAATTAAGGTATGCTGTTGTCATTTCACTTTGTTATATAAGAAACTCCAGAGTGACTGCACTGTCATAATCATAGATTTTGTTGCTGTCATAATTTTTCACATATTTACTCTTATGTAATCGCTCTTTGTAATTTGGCAATTAATCACTGGTACTCTAGAAATTAAAATTCCCCTCATTTTTAAATTAAACTTACCAATCATCTTTACAACTGTATACCAATTACAATCGGGATGCGGTGCCGTGGAAGAAGAACCAATTACAATCACAATTTATCTCATTTCATTTGCTATTCATTGCACATCATTCTATGCTTCCCTGCAAGAAGGCCCAGAACTGCAGCCGGTCACGCTGCATGAATAATTAATTATTGCTTACGTTATAAAATATTAATAAGTGTATTTCCTGTATAACATTGATTGTCAGAATATAAACTATATTAGGATTTAAACCATGTAAAGGATTTTCATTAGTAATAGATACGTGCTCTCCTAACATTAAGTTTGATGTTAGTAGGTGCAAAATTGTATCCAAAGTTGAAAATCCCATAATTGTGAATGCAACCTATATATGTCTCCTGAGCCAATGTATGTAGTTAGAATAATATTATTATAACCATGTAGATGTTCTATATGTCAAAACAATGTGATATGTGGATGAAGTATTTGGGTGGGATTATTATAAATATTTTAAAAACTAAATAAAATTATATTTACAATTTTGCATTTTGTTTATTTGTAAGTTTACACTAACATCGATAATAATGTGCCTATTTATAAAGCAGAATGGTTGCATGTCGGTTCCTCAAAGTACACTGTGATAAAACCAGAATCTTAACCCTAAGCCTGCCAGGAACAAGGTCTCCGGTAGGTGTTGCTACACAAAGTAAAGATAAAATATAAGACGCATCAGATACATATAATATGTCACGCCAGATCATTATTATGGTAGAAAGTACAGTAATATGAAATTGAGGGGATCAAAATTTAAAAAAAAATTGATTTTCGTATTTGGAAAGTAGAATTTCATAGCAAGTTTTCAAAACAACATATTTTCTAAACATTTTTGGGTGTACTTTCTTAAAACGTTTTTAAATACATGTTTTTGGTCAATGTTGCTTTAATTTTTGTCAAACTCCCCCCCCCCCCCCCCCACTATTTAGTCAACTTTTGACTTTTGCCACATATTAACAAGCATGTTACGTCGAACCTTGAATTTAATCTGTGGAGCCAACCATCGAAGGTTCCAAAATCATTAATTCCCCAATTCATTAGCTAATGAACGTCCTTTCTCATTTGAGAAAAAAAATCAAACACCGTTTTCCAGTGTTTTGCCGAGCGAAGGCATCGACGCATGTTTCTTTCCTTCAATTTATGATATAATTCTTAAATTTTGGTGCAATTTTTCAAAATTGAAACAATAGAGTTGGCAACAATACATTTTATCGAGATGTTTTTCCATGTCCATGTCTTTAAATAAAATCCATTTTCTTACAAATTATTAATGTTTTATACATACTGTGAACTGTGCTATTTTAAGTTTAATATGAAATTAAAGACAAAATAAAATACGAAAAAGAGTAAAATTTAACACAAGGATGCAATATTCTCTACACTTTTCAAATAACACTAAGAGTCTTAAATTTCAAAACAGTGTCAGTCTTCACGAAATTCACAAATAAAAGAGTCAATGTCAGTCAGATGACAGTTCGCAATATTTGACACAAAAATAACATATCGTTTTAAATGTAGAAAAACACATAAAAATGAAAATGTAAAACTTTAAAACTCTGAATCCGACGCGCATTATTGATAACTTCAACTAAATTTATCTTTTAGTGGGATTTCCATCTTTGCTGGCACAGCGCGCAGCGACCGTCTGGAGATATGTTTACTGTTATACAGATGATCAAACCCTTTAGGGTTTAGGGCCCAACCTTGACAGAGATGTCGCAGGTATAAAAATATTTGCAAAGGATTAATAGTTTTTCGAGCTATAGGTAGAATTTTGTATGAAAATTTATTTGAGGGGAATATTTTATTGTATGTATATTTCTACTTTTAAAATTAGCAATATTAACTTTGTGGTTAAAATTCATGTTTTTATTTATTATCTTTGTTTTATTAACCACTTAATTGAGTTTCAATACATCTACCGGTTTTGAAAAATACCATTTTCTTCTTTAGGATATCATAACCAACTAAAAATACATATTATTGTTTCTTTACCAGAATCTATTTTTTAAAAAAAACAATTATTTAAAAAATAAATTTAGAAATTATAAACAACCAACTAAATTTAACTATGAGTCCCATTCTCAAATTTGTACCTAAAAATTATTTGACTAAATTTGTATTAAGTAACAATTTGAGTTAGGTACTAAATTTATTTTGGTTTTTTTAAAAATAGATTCTGGTGAAGAAACAATGATATATGTTTTTAGTTAGTTATGACATCCTGAAGAAGAAAATGGTATTTTTCAAAACCGGTAGATGTATTAAAACTCAATTAAGTCGTTAATAAAACAAAGATAATAAATAAAAATTGTATATTTCGCCAAAATTTTGAAACCGATTGATAAATTTATATTATTGCATTTCCAATCTTTGTTTTTATATTTTATGATAAGCTATATAAAAGGGTAAGTATTTAGAATCTGAGAAATAGCTGATTTAAATAACACAACATTAACAGAGGTTGCAGTATGTTTTATCTTCATAAGTAATGCAGCATCCCTTACTGCTTTCAACGTTTCTGCATGGCAGTCGAATCTCAACCAGTAAATAAATATAATTATTAGATGGTGAATTAATTTATGAGCAGAACTCGATCGCACGTACACACAGTTGTATCATCATCTTCAGTTTAAAAAAACACGGTCCGCGGGCAAATTAACTGTTCCCACCCAAGTGTGCCAGCATCTTTTTTAACCAGGGTACATGTCTAGACGATCAATGTTAAGGAGAAATAAAAACAAAGACTAGTGTTCAGCTAAAGAATAATTTTATTAATAGTATTTGACAGTCGACTTCCTTCCTTATTCCTTAAATATATAAACACAAAAATAGAACAAAAATAATTTACAGATTTGTAAGGCGCTCGTGTCAAGTCATCTTTCTTAAAATCAAATCGAGTTATAAAAAAAAAAACACGATTTCGAAAAATTGTAACTGATGGAAAAATACTATGGAACAGCCCAAAAATTATTATACAGCAAGTGATGTGACAAATTCATAAAAAAAATATAAAAAAATGAATAGACAACAAATGATTTAGTATTGTTTATTTGTATATAGAAAATTATTTTGTCGAATGGCTTAAATAAGCTCCATACCCAATGAGAACACATTTTACGTAAAGTAAAAGCAATAAATAACGATAATTTTTAAGCCGTACATTAAAATGTCGTTCTTTGGAGAAATAAGCACAGATATGAGAATAATATTAATAAAAATATATAATCGAATAAATATACTTTTGGTTGTAATTCATAAATTTGTGATGTTAAATGTTAACCCAGTTACATTTCCTATACAAATTAAGTCAATGTGTTGTTTAAGCGTTCCGTTGACACTATAACCACAAAAAACCAGATAACACACTAAGAAGAAAGATAACGAGTTCCATAGTATTGTCGTTAAATAAAAGAAAAATCGAATAAAACTTAACTAAACAACACTAGGTTTCGTCTACAGGAAACACCAACCAAAATGTTTTTAAAAAAAAAAAAACCTCTGTAGGAGAAAGAAATAGTAAAAATAGTAATAACTGTGTAACAATTATTAATCGGGAATCACCAAACACTTTATCAGATAATCACTAAAGTATACCTTATGTTTATATAAATATTACAAAATTCTCCACGCTTGTCCGCTCTCCTCGTCTCGGGCTTGCAAGTGATGCTATTGTTCATATTACGCGGGACAAGGACATCACACAACTCTGAGAACAACTTAACGCTGTACGGGGTGTCACATAGCTGTTTGTCAGCAGAGTCTTCTTCGTTCAATTGTTAGTAGAAAATGACCCAATTCAGCGGTTATCAAACTTTGAATCGTTTATTCAATATTTATGAAGTGTATTTTACAAAAAAAAATAATTAAAATCTTGTGGCAAAAATTAATTTTAAATTGTCGTACATTTATGTACCGTAAGCCGAGTGTAAAAGAGAAAGTTGTATTTTATTCAATACATTAAGACTGCATATTATGTTGTCCCTCTTAACACTTGCATTTGAGTTGATGCTGTCGTTTGACAACTCAATACGGCCCACCTGCACAATTCATTTGAGACAATGTTATAGGTCAATGGCGTCAGTATAGTACTGACCTGCCCCAAGGAGATACTTAGTGTAATAGAGACGCTGAGTAAAACTAAAATTAAAATAATTTAAAAGTTATATAACTCGGAAATTTAATATAAAATTCAATAAATGTGAAGAATATTTTTTTATTTAAAATTAATATATTTATCTACTATGAAGTTTGGACAACTAGCTACATGACACCAGTATATATAACCAGTTATAATTGTATAAAAATAATGCTATTAAAAATAAACGTGTCGTCTAAGTGCAGTAGTTTTATTTCATATGGATGGAGAAGTTGACATTGTCCTCAGATCTTGTTATACTGATGTGTTGATATATTAAATATGGAATTTTATGGGTTTTAATAAATCGCAAGATTTATATATATACAGTTTTGAGCACGACATAAACAATCAATCTGAAATCACCCAATTCCCGAGAGGGCTAGTATTTCGCATTATGAGATCCTTTTTGAAATGGACGATGATTGGCCAAGGTTAAATAAATATTTCATCCATTGTGAATTTTATCAGGTTCATTGGTTCAAACAAAAGTCATTTTAGAGAAATATCTTCAGGATCTCGGTCAAAAAAATTATTGAGAAGCTTTGTTGGCGGTAGTAACTTCATTATGGTCACACCGTCTATGATACTGATGATATGTTCATACCCAGATGGAATTTATCCTGATAAAATTAAAAATGCCGTGTAATTTGATGCAAGATACTTATTTTTCACATTCAACAGTTGGTTATTAGTCGATCGTGAAATAGCTGATGAAATTTATAAACAATCACCGCCCATGTTGAGTACGGCCTGTGAAATATGTCCACTAGCATCACACCATTCAAATTATCTTAAGTATAAAGTTATTCATCTATCGCGGGTTTCTCCGTCTGTCCGTGTCCTAGTCGTCGTCACTTCGTAAGGGAGGGACGCCCCTTTACACTTCTACGTTTAATTATTCATCGAGAAACTTACAATTCTTCTTGCTCCTCGCGCATATAACAACAGTGAGGTGGTTTCCTTTGACAATTAAAAACACGTCATTTTCATTATGATCGGATGACATATTCAAATAATTGAAAATAAATTACAACAATCTGGAATAATATTCAATCAATGGGGAGTTATTAAATCATTTAATCATTATGGAAATACACAAATAACATAAAATGATAAATTATCTGCAATCAAAATGGTTGTTTTGTTTGCTGTAATAATAAGATGTTATTAAAGTAGTTGAGAGGTCCCAGCCCTTCCTGTGTTACAACGGTTTAATCATTTGACCATAACAAATATTATACAATAATTGATTCACCGTGGAACATTGATAATGTAAGAATCTTCAACCACCTCGTTGGAGTTGAGATTGACCAAAATAAAATGTTGTGATGTTGGTTTCTGTTACAGAATTGGCCAACAGAAAGTAGAAGATCGATGAAATGTAATAATAATATTTACCAAGAGGGTTTCTTCAAAATAAGAAGCGTTTAATCAAATAGAGACATTCTAAAACAAAAATTAGCTAGGAAAGTTCACATTTTGGGAAAAACCTCGGTCATCGGCGACACTGACTAGTAGTCCTAAAACAACCGAATGTTCTTAATTTTTGAATGCACTTCCCTACGAACCCCGATGAGTTGAGATATAAAAAAAATAAACAAAGTCACAACACAAGATCAGGCGATTGCATCGGAGCGAGACAAATACTGCACATTGATTTATCCAATTTTCCGTTCTAGGAAAATTATTTTTTTGAGAATGACAGCACCAGAAGATGTGTTGGGATTCGAGTTTCGGCAACGCGGCGACACTCGTTTGCACTGCGGGGGGGGGAGGGTGCTGTCGCGTTCACTCTTCAATATCGACCATCTGTCGTTTACTCGGTGGTCCAGAATCAAGCGCTTCAGATTCCGTCGTGTCGGTGAGTCCGGGGAGTTGGATCTGCGTCTCGGATGCCTCGGACGGCTGCAAAGTTATGAAATGGTATTTGTAATTTCAATCAGCTATACCACCGCTATAACATTTTGCTGATAAACTCAGGCCTCAATCATGTAAAGGTTTAATATCTTTTTTTGGATTGACCCCTCCTGCATAAAGTAGAGTAGCTATCAAGTAGATTATTTTAGTTTGGGTATGATTTAACAGTGCATTAAAATAAATACTTTGTTTCATAAAACAAATTATTTATTAAAAATGAACATTAATTAAATAAGCCTAACCTTGTTAAATTTAAATTATTTTATTGTACAAATAATTAGTTCTAAGGAACAAAGTATTTATTTTAATATATGTATTGATAGTTCCCTTTTAGTTTTTTTATTTAATTCTTAACACAATGCATACATAAACACTCCTATATATGCTCTAATATAAACAAGATTAAAGTATTTTCTTTTACTAAAACTTATCTTTTACATATTTGGTCAGTTTCATTTTAAATCTATTCAATTTCTCCTCCTTTCTTATGTTTTCTGGCATTTCATTAAGTTGTTCCAGTATAATACATTTTTGAATGGCAGTATTTTTTTTATACATTGTATTCCATTATGAACACAGTGCATTTTTATAAATTACTAACATTTTATAAAATAGTATTCTAGTGCATTAAACGGCAGGAAACCAACTTACATAGTCCAGGTGTATAAACTGAGCAGTCAATGTGTATACACTGAGTATGTTGACTTTATACTAACAACTATTATATTCTAGAGTACCATGATTGTATGTAAAAAATAATTAAATTTTGTTTTCTTATATATATTTTAGAATGTTCATATATCTGTCTATATAGGTAACGCCTAATTCCAAAACCACCTAAAACAGATTTCAGATAATTTGAGTTAAATATTTTGTTCAGCTACATGCAAAGACACAATCGAGAATATCTTTCCGCCTGCAGAATATCCTGTTTTTATTCAGATACATAACAATACATACAGTCATATTTGCAAGTATCTACACAGTGGCAGGCCGCTGCTGTAACGTTTTACTAAGAATGATAGTCTCTGTTTTCCCATAATCTATCCCACAGGATTTTGGCGCCACACCGATGATTACACCTTTAAATTACTGATATGTGTCATATCATATCAGTTGGCTTCTGCTGCAACCTCGCAATTCTGTGCGATACACAGTATAAGTTGCTATTCCCCTAAAATGATATCAGCCAATCACACCGTTTGTTGATGATCACGTGATCTAAAATCCGGTACGGTTGCCAAAACGATATACACAGAAGAAAAAAAATTTACATTACAGAATTGTCTCTTTAAAAAAATGGTGATGTAAAAACAAACATTTGGTTTCAAAATATACATTTTCATCCATAACTCAAAAACACAATATCGTTTTAAGGTGTTTTGGAATTAGGTGCTACATATGACTAGAGGTGTAACAATTTAATTCTCAGAACATGTGAACCTGTACAACATTGTAGCTACTATCGCCTTCAAGATACTTCCCTTGTGCAACTACACACTGACTGAGACGGCGTTCCCATTTCTGTAAGCAGGCCTGGAACTGTCGAGTATCTGTCTCAAATTCTGTCGGATATCAGTTATATTAGAAAATCTTCATCCTCTCAATGCAGCTTGAATTTTGAAAATAGCCACAGATCATAGGGAACTGGGTCAGATGAACAGGCCGGATGATCCAATTGGATTACAAATGTTTTAACCAGATCTCTTGCAGTGAGCACATGTGACTGCCTTAATTTTCGACGGCCTATTGCATACGCAAGCCAAGATGCACACGCAGATATTTGTTACCATGGCGTCATCACCTTGAAATTTACGCACATACTGTGGAATCCCGATTTTACGGTTTTCCTCCATTTACGTATCATTTCTGCAGTGCCGTGTCATTTTAGTATATTACAAACTCTATTTTACGTGTCTTTCCCACGATTTACGTTTAAAATTTATTGATTCGGCCAGTTCACTATTCGCCATAGAACCAAGTGTGTTGGTCATTTCGTATATATGCATTTTTCATTCTCATACATACGTAATTTGTATGTTTCGTTGTTTTATTGTTTTTTACAAGCTGGAATCAGCAAGAAAATTGCGTAAAAGATAGTATAGTCAACATTGGTGGCTGGGAAAGAATTTATGAATAACCTTTGCAAGTATGCACCTTATCCGGATTGGAAAAGAGGTTCGAATCCCGATAGCGCAACAGCCATATTTTTTCGATAAAATTTATTTTACATATAATTAATACACTTAAATAATGATTGATATATACATAGCTTGTTGACTTTTTAACTCTTGAGCCCACTAGGAACAAATAAAAAGTGCATATTTACATTTAGAGGCTGAAGCAAGTGAAGTCTCCTGTAGATGTCGCTACATAAAGTAAAGATAAAATACAAGACGTGTCAGATAAATAAACTTATTTTCCAGATTCAGAATTGACATTTCCATTTAAAAAAATGATGTTTCATGAAAACTGAACATGTGATGAGTGTATAATAAATTTTGTAAGTACATATCCTAAAATCAACACTGGAAATAGCTAATCAGACATTGGAAGCAATGATGAAAGTGTGACAAAATTTATAAGGCCACATGAAAACTATTGCTAGTTCCGGGAACGCTTAAAGATACAAGGTTCACCACTGATGCGAGAATATTAATTAGATTTAAAGTATGATTGAGTTGTACTTATTAATATAAAAAATACCTGAGCATCAATACTGCGGGACCTTTCCAGATGCTGCGTGCAAGAGAAGGCAGTTACAATATCATTTGCGTAATGTAAATAAAATGTCATTTATTTTCCTTTTATTTGAATGGTGTAATAATTAAAATGAAAAAAATTACCATGACGTCGGTTCCATCGGGCCCCGTTCCCTCCGGCTTTTGTTTGGCTTTCCTCTTCCCCCGCGTACTTTCTGAAGCTTGCATCATCGCGTACGTTATACCGCTTTTCTTTGTCGCTTGATACTGTGAAAATGAGAAAAATATAGGTAAGTGTGAGAACTGTCACTTGTGCGATAAATGTGTATGCATACGTGCGGGAGTCTGTCCGCCAGGAGAGTGACGAGCCATGATAAGGCGCTGTATGGCCGGAGAGCGGCCTCTTTTTCTCAATTCCTTCAGATAATCACTTCCATCTCAAAGTGTGTAAAGTGTTAAATTCTGTACTATAGATTAATAAATTATATTGTTACACGGAGGTCGGTGTTTCAATATAAAGGAACCTTACACTAGAATAAATAAAATCTAAGCAACACGGAGCAAAGTTATCACAGTAAGTCATGAGGTCTACTCCATCTCACACAATAAACTACAGTAGACTCTCAATTATCCGGAATGGAGATTATCTGGGATGTTTCAAATTTCAAAAGTCATTGAACATTTTTTTATAAAAACTAAAATGTTTCACGTGTTCATAAGGGTTAAACATGTGTTTAGAGTCAAGGACATCAGCTGTCATCGTGTCCGAAAACATTTATTGTTATTATGTAGCTTTCAGTTTGTTTTAAAGCTTTATTGGGGTTGGTTGTGTCCGGTGGTGTCATTAAGTCACTTGTTTGTAATAGAATGCTGGTAAATTACGAAAGTGACATTGCATTCTCTTAAATTTTTTTTTTTTATTGTAATAAGGTGTTTTATTTTTAATAATGGATAAACACAAACGAGTTGTGATTTCAAATGAACAAAAGCTAGAAATTATTCAAAAGTTCAAAAACGGTGCAACGGTTAAATTTTTAATAAACCAATATGTTGGTGACCAAACCATACACAACATCATGAAAATAAGAGAAAACTGGTAGATTTTGCAGCCACATCAGATAGTGCTATAGGCATGACCGGCAGAAAAACAATGAAATTGTCAACACATGAGGATCTCGAAAAGGCAATGGTTTTGTGGTTCAACTAACAAAGGGCGGAAGGTATTCCTGTCTCTGGGGCTGTTTGCGCAGCCAAAGCATAATATTTTTAAGACAAATTAAAGTTGCAGGGTGATTTTAACGCATCTTCCGGGTGGTTAACTAGGTTTAAATTTAAACAAAGACACGCCATCTAATAAATTGAGACTGAATTAAAAGCTCCTGGACATAAGCTTCAAAAGCAGCGACTAACCGTTCTTTGCTGTGGTATGCCTCCGGATCTCATCTTCTGAAACTTTGTGCAATCGGCACGGCAAAAAACCACGAGCTTTCTCAGAAATATCAATGTCGAATTTACCTGTCGATTACTACAACAAGCCAGCCTGGATGGACGGAGATATTTTCCAGTTGGTTCAAAACCAAATTTGTGCCATCAGTGCGCCAATATTTATCATCTTTAGGTTTGCCACAGAAAGCTGTTCTATTAATGGACAATGCACCGAGTCATCCAAATGTGGAAGTTTTAAGATCAGACGATGGAAATATTTACTGCCAAATGTGACAGCTTTAATTCAACTGATGGATCAAGGTGTCATCCAGCGACTAGAGGTGAACTATCGCAGAAACTTGCTACTTAAGTCAGCAACAGAAAATGAAACTGACTTATTAACATTAGAATATTAAGTGTTAAAAATTTTGCGACAAATTGATGGGTGCTGGGATGTTGATGAGCAATCAGTACGTGGTTGGCTTAACGCAGATGACAATGAGGCTGGTCATGAAGCATTAAATGACGAAGACATTTTACAATGTGCGACGAATGATACTGTGCAACCTGATAATGACGAAGAGGAAGACGAGTTGATTGCATCAGAAAAAATCAATCATGGTGTCAATTTAAATCACGCGGAATCACTTCTTAAATATCTCGAGCAGCAAGGCGACAGCACACTCGCTGAAAAATGATGTTGAGAAATATTCAAATCCATGTCGGATTTGAATTTAATTGAACTTATGGTGATGAATACTTTTAATTTAAAAATAATTGTGTGAAATAATGTATACAGTGGCAGTTATTTGACAACTTTGCAATAATATCCCCTTTGCACTATTCATAAATGCACACGTGTGCGCCTTTTTTTGGTAAGTACATACACACATATGTCAATAGATGCACGGTGTGCGTGATTTTTGTATATTGTAGAACATTTTTGGATTAACCGGGAATTCAATTATCCAGAATTTTTTTTTACCATCCATCCCGGATAATCAAGAGCCTACTGTACTACTTAATTGCAATATAATTGTATCTTATGTTGATCATGTTGTATTATAATATATTCACCTCTGTTAGAACAAAAACATGTATGTCAATAAAGTCTATTAATAAATAAATAAAATTCTAGAGCATTTGCTGGGCGACGTTTTAAAATCACACTTGTATAAAACAAAAGAGATTACTTTAAAATTTATGGTCAGAAGATGAAACTGGTAATAAAACTCATAGATTTACAATCAGAAAATGCAACTGACAATAAAAATCACAAAAACAAATTTACAATTTAAGGTCCCTTGGTTTTGTAATGATTCAGCCAGTACTGATCCAATTCAATAGTGACCTGAGGTGTTGCAAGGCTATCAAGAATTCAACAACTTAATCCTATTTTCATAGGACGCTTAAAACAAAGGATACCAGTTGAGTGATGAAGCCACCCGTAGTAAAGATCACCATATCCTTCAGATTTTCATAGCATGTACATACAACATGCGTAAAGCAAACATGTTAACTCATTAGATTTCATCCATTAAAAAAAAAGTGACGTTAATAAGACCACCGGCGGTACGGACGATGTTCGCCTTTAACCTTGTCGGTTCTTATATGATATAATAAGAAATGATTTGAGAAATATGGAATGATTGGAATGAGACGGACATTGACCTGCAACTCGGGTGGCAGGAAGACACGCGTGTTGACAAAGTGCTCAGGCTGCTGAGAGAAGTACATGGATGGAATCCGAGTCTCCGTGGGGAACTCCTTCATCTCGTAGTTGGTGGTCTTGGACCAGATGATGCTCATGGCCAGGTCGCATATGGCCCACATTTTCTGAAACAATATAAAATGTTTTAACATTGATTGCCATTATTTTCTTGAGCACTTTTCTTTAAACCGTTAAACGATACAAAAAATAATTTTCTGGCCTAATCTGCCATGTATATCTGACCATTCTGGCCGACGTTTCGGATCCCATTGCAGGATTCATCATCAGGGCTGACGTGAAACGTCGGCCAGAAAGGTCAGATATACATGGTAGATTAGCCCAGAAAACTATATACAGAAGATTTTGAACGGTCGTGAAAATCTAAGAACATTTAAAAATAATAATTTTAGATAGTTATAAAAATTCTATTAAATTTAATTTATTCTGTAAGTTTTCTTCTGGAGTATTTTAATGCTTTGCATTTTAAATTTGAAAATTTAAAATGTACATTCGGGTTTATTTTTATGTATACTATTTTTATGCGGTTTTGAAGTTATGCAGTTTATATTTCGAAAAGCATTTTTTTAAAAATAACTATTTTAGACCAATTTGACATGTTGAAAGGGTCAAAAATTTGTAGAATTTTGTCTGTATATGCAAACACAGTCTGCGCCAGTAAATTGTTTTCAGAAATTATCAGTGATCATTCATCATTCAGACGTGTTACAGGTACATTATTTACTTTAATAGGGGTTCTTATAAACATCACATCAAATATCGGTTCTTTTACCAACAATAAACTAACCGACGATGGTCCGGTAGTAAATCTTACCGGCGGTCATCCTATAATAGTCCGTTAGTTTATTGCTAAATTGGTTATGGTTCCTACAGCTGTCAGCGACAAAACATAACCTAAAATTTTTTAAGTTAATAAAATGATTGTTAATATTGTTATTTACTTATAAAATTTCATATCACTGTCATAATGTATGTTTGCAACAGCACGTCAAACTATGAATTAATGATTTTAGAAAATTACGTACGAGTACGTATACTTTTTTCTATTCGTGTGTCTAGTCTTTTTTTATGCATTTTCCTGCGGAACGTTATCTACCGCATAAAAAGAAACCTGAGTATATTATAATAAAACTAGGAACCAGGAAGAAAAATCATATTTTCTAATTTACATGGAATGTGTTAGATACCACATTCTGGTACTGTATTAAATTATAATTGTACACATATGAAGTAGGTACTTACCTACCTTTGGAAACTGAAAACTTAGTTGATTTATTTATTTAAAGAGCAATACTTTTTCATATCCAGTCAAGTGCCAGACAATCATAGAAATATATTTTTTTTAATATGCATGCAGCGTTATTAAAAATGTAACTATACAAACAGTGAGAATTATATTAATGCAGATACAATATCAATTTTCGATCATAGATTTACATAGAACATCACGTGTACAACTTACATAATTTGTAGAATCGTCATCTTCACTGATAGCATCCTTGTGATTTTTCATTCTGTCTATGAGATTTTTGTAGAAACCGTAACAATAGAAGTCATTACGCATTATAAGGGGTTCCAGCACGAACCATAAACACTGCTTCACCGTCTGCAAATGGGAAAAACCAACATAAAACACACTGGCAAGCTAGGTAAGCGGAGGAAATTAATTTTAATTTTCTGTAATATCAAAATATTCAAGAAAAGGCCATCCATCACATACAATACAATGTATCTTTTCTATAATACCTAAGTAAAACAACAGTCTTATAAAGTGTAAAATAAAAAATAAATAAACATACTTTCAACTGATCTAAGTTGTCGAACCGTTCGAACAGTGGATCATGCGTGAGGACTGGCACCGAGAACACCAGCATGTAGTCAGGTAAGATGTGGGACAGCTGGCTCATAGCTTTCTCCACTGAAATAAGAATTACCAATCAAAAGCATGTTATATACGATGTCTAGCGGAAAAATTTCCAGATTAATTTGTAATTGTTCGAAAACCGTCAAGGTGAAGTAAGTGGGAGCGGTATTGTTTGACGCGCATGATTTGCTGATTTGCCAGTCGCAATGAGTCACTGGTCGAGAGCGCACCACGCTTTTGCAGTTGAGCAATATTTAAAATGCGGTGATTCATTGGTTTGTGCACCTCGCGCTTTTTGTACTCACTTTAATAATCGACGAGTAAGTGATGAGCCGAGCACGCAACTTATCCGGTGTTGGGTTCAAAAGTTCAGACAAGAAGGACCAATGGTTAACCTAAATCCTCCGGGACCATCAACGTCAGCAGCGACGCCAAAAGATGTGGCTCAAGTTCGACGTGAAATTATGCACAATCCGAGTAAATCGATAAGGAAGATTGCAGCCTGCACTGGAATAAAAAAATCAACAGCGCACGTTATTTTGAAAAAGAAACTACAGTTTCACACATACAACTGCAAATGTGCAGTTTCTCAACGAAAACGACTATTCTTTACGTGAAACCTTAGCGAGAACGATGCTGGAACGTTTTGGAACAGCATGAATGCTTGGAAACATATTGTTTACTGACGAATCACATTTTCATATTGATGGTTATGTTGATAAACAGAATATGAGATACTGGTGCTCCTACAACGCGAGGGAACGCCATCAAAAATGCATTGTTCAAAAACGACAGTGGGTGTGCAATTTCTGCCCTTATTTTTTTTACCAGTGAGAGAGACCTCTGAATTTGTATATTGCAATTTGAATTTGTAAATTTGAATATTGTCGAATGATTGACGAGTTTTTGGTACCGCAACAGCAGCTGTTTTCCGGGTTCAACAACAGAACACAATTTCAGCAAGACAGGGACACTCCACACACAGCTAGAGTTTCAATGGAGAATCTGAGTGGAATTTTTTCCAATAAATTAATCAGCAAGTACGGAGACATACCCTGGGTACCTCGGTCACCGGACCTTACATACTTCAAGCCGAGAGTTTACAGCGACAATCTTCGAACAATTCAAGCCCTACAAGAAAATATCTGCCGTGAAGTTGCTGCCATCGAACCGACGCTTTGCTCTCACGCGTTCACAAATTTAAGAGTCCGATTGCAAGTGTGTCTTGACAGAAATGGACGGCATTTAGACGATATTCTTTATAAAATGTAAAATCCGCATTGTTAAACATAACATAAATAAATGTTTGTATAAATAAAATATATATGAGAATAACATTACAGTTTTTTTATTTTTTATTTAATATTAAACTTGAAAATTTGAAAACCCTGGACACCTGTTACAATAACTTCCCCAATATTTGCCAGGATATAAGACATGGAAAAGTTGATGTTATATTCTTAAAACATGCAAAATTTATAATGGTATTTGAGTACCTTCAGAAGAAAAACTCTCAGATTTAAAACAAGAAATTAATATTTTGAATGCTTGTAATAGTAAAACGGTCGTACCCTGAGTTCCCACTGTGATTGTTTTAATGTAGTCCCTCCTCCTGGTGACATCGGCGATCATGAACTGGCGTATGATGTTGCGCAGGCGCTTGTCGGGTTCCCGACCCGCCAGTGCGTACACGCCCATAAAGTCGAGCGGCAAGCATTTGTTGGGGATGCCCTTAGAGAGGCCCTTGTGCAGCTTAGTGGCAAACACCTCACGCACTTGCGGCACTTCATCCTAAACAATACATAACATCAGTCAATCTGCAATACAACTGCAATTTCAAAAAACTGAAAAATATTATAATTACAATAAAACTGCGTTAATTCGTAACTCACGGGACAGAAATTTAAAAAAAAAAAATTCAAATTACGAATAATGAGAACAAAGTTTTTTAAAGGCACCATTAAAAAAAAATTTGTGAACACCGCCGCTATTGATATCGTGAAATATGAATAAAAATATCATCGAATATAAATATGAAAAATTTAGTTTCTTTAGTATCCACATATGCCAATCGAAACGTTTCATAAACATTGAAACCAAGTGATTCAATGAAAACATTATTTTAATAAAATATCTTATAAAATGCACTATGGAATTTTGTTTGGAAATGTTATTTTCAGGGCTAATTTTTTTGAAAAAAGTGCAAATTCCGTAAAAATACATAATATAGGGTTACGAATATTAACATAGTTTTACTGTATAGCAGAATGATAATAATAAATTGCACAAGTCACACAGAGAGATTAGACAGTATACACAGCAGTCTACTTACAACAGAAAGGTCCCGGGTTCAAATCGTGTTAGTGGTCCAGTATTTGTTTGCTTTCTATCAATTTTGGATTATTTGATCAATTTTTGTTCTCAATATATTCTCGTTGTACCAAAAAATGATTGCATTCATTTTGTTGTGACAAGCTTCGCAGCTGTAGTGAAACTGCATTGAAAATACATAAACTCGTGTGTAGAACACTGGACGTAACATACCACCATGAGCTGTGACAGGTTGTAGAACTGGTCGGCGGTGAACTGGTCCCCGACGCCCTTCTGCTCGCAGATTTTAAGCATGGCCACTCCGGCCGCCAGCCGCAGGTGGGACATCTCTGCTCGGGACAGTTGCCCTTGCTGCAGAGACCGCAAAAAGATTAATCATACAAGTATTGTTTGTAATCAATCATGGAACAAAATGTGTAACATTTCAAAAGATAAAATGATAATGTGTAATTATTCAACATTTAAAATACACAAAGCACTTTTGTGTTTCAATTCTCACTAAATGTCAAGTATCTTCTCAGTTTTAAAATGACATCTAACAGCAAAGCTAACCTTGAATACATCAGGTATGACCTTGAATAACCTTGAATACAGGGACAAGCTTTTGATTGCTGGTATAGTAACTTCTTCTCAGAAACGGAGTCCCATCATGAACCACAAAATATTGAGGGTAACGGTGACTGTAAAACTGAGGTGTAAAAGTACCTTCTTCAAATACCAAAAATTAAAGACTTTATTTTATGAGCAAAAAATTTATGGCTTTTTTTGGGTAAATTTAGTCACTGCTGAGCTACACTATTTATTATTAAACATAAAAAATTTAAAAAGTAATCAGATCTATAATATTGGGGACTCGTGTATGAAGAGGACACCACCACTGTTATACAAACCTGTAGCAAGTCTCCTTTGTGCAGAATGAAAGCGTTGAGCATGCGGAAGGTTTTCTGCGCTGACAGCTCATCTCGCTTGAGGCCGAGCAGCCAGCGAGCCATGGTCTTGAGTCCCTCCACCTTGCAGCGTGTCTCCAGCGGTAACTCGGCTTCCGAGCACCAGTCTCCCTCCACATACTCTCGGCCCTCCGTGGACTCCTTGACTAGTAGCTCCTTCACTATCTGAAATGGCATTGTTAAAATGTTAATATTATAGTAAAAATAAAAAGAACAATATAGTTGTAGTATGAATTCAATTAGAAGAGAAAAACATACACAATATTTAAAAAAAATTAATATCCAGAACGGCTATTGTGAGACATTTCAGATATTTTTTGCAATATGTTGGCCACTGCTAGTGTTTTAGTAAAATCTAATTTTGTTTAGATAATTAATCCCAAAGAAAGCCTGCGTCGGCTAACGCTGACAGAGCGATAAATATCAGAATGTCACGTTGGTTATCCTTATTCTATGGCCGACACCCACATGACATAGCGTGCGTTGTCAGTGAATAACGGTTGATATCACGGGTTCCGAGCATCGGATTTTAAACCAAATTATTCTTCTAGTAGTGATATCATACGGTGATCCATAGATATATTATTCTATTCAAGAACACCACGAATTACATCTGAAATCGAGTGTAAAAATCATAATTTTCCTCCATACAAAATTGACAGATGATGCTCACGCTTGTGTTGCCAGATTTATTTTATACAATAGATAAAAATGATTTATATGAAAATGATTGCAATTTCAATTACATTTGAAAATCAAACACACACTGTGCCGCACAGGATTACGCTCGCGGGAGCTATGTTGGAATGCAGCCCTGAAAAAAGCCTTTTCGCAAGACCACAACTACAAACGGTCAAATCTGGGGAGCACAAGGCCCCTGGGCCAAGGATGTGATGCGGAATGTTGACGGGATCACCCGTGCAGAAATGTGCAATATAAATTGTGTGTTTTCATATGTGAATATAATAACTGAAATAAGATAATCCCCGGCGATCGCTCGACCTTGTAACATAAAAGACATTGTGGGCACATGTGAAAATAAGGAATAAAAAGATGTCTCTAGGTACAGGAATAACTTTGTTATTTAATAAAAACGTAGCGCAAAGTAAGATTTGTCAGGCCAAGTACTGTGTTACTTGACTGGTCGGTAGTTGCCAAGATTTATGGCCAGACGGCGGAGGTGCCGGGCCGAATGAAGGCGGGGCTAGGGATGTAAGCCCGCTCCTATTGGACCAGCGTAACATGGGGGTTCGGCGCGGCCGGCTCTGTCTCGAGGGAAATAAATACTGTGCCAGCAACCGAGGGAAGTCATTTACAGGAAGTAAATACTCTTCTTATTAATGGGATTCCGCGTAATACGAATTCAGTCTTCAACTTCAAATTAACGCGGTTCAACTATATATTGGAATCAATTATTTTTTTATGTGAGTTGTCAATAATCTTGATGTAGCGCAATTATAACTGTGATGTTCGCTTGTCGGAATCGTGAATGAAAAACAAACCTTTCTAGAGACGATATTCTTGATTTGCACGGGATATTTGTCAGGCAAGTTGAATGCTATGTGTCCTAGCGTTACAATGGCCGTACGGTAGTGCTCCGATGACGGGGTGAGGGTAGACTTGAGCGTGTCCAATATTTCCATGAATATCGTCTCGTGCTGATCGGCTATGTTTACAAATATGCACCTGCAAGGAATATTTTAATATGATATAAAGTATAGTATTATAATTTTCCCAAAGGACTGACAAGAAGCGATGTGTTAAATAATTTTTTTATCTGCCAAGTTTGGCAGATGATAAATACGCAACTGTCAATTTTTGTTCGTTTATAGCACATACATTTACATGAAGATAATTATAAAGCTACAGAAAACACAATTATGTGTTATTCTCCATCACGCAAGTTGAAAGTCGCCACTTACTCAAGATCATGACACTTTATATTATATTGGATCATGAATTCAGTCCTTGACCTCGATAAAAGTAAACAAGAATAAATGAGTACAATTATTTACCTAACGGCATTTTTAGCTTGCTTCGGGGTGCCCACTTCTGCGTAGGCTTTACACAAGAGGGTAAGGCGCGGGAACAGGGCGGGACAGGCTTCATCTGCAAAACACAACACCGCATCATCACATAATGAAATAATAATTAAAGTTAAATTAAACAAATTATTTACTTTGGGTATCAAAAACGCCTATGAACTATGAATTTTACAAATATAATATTATTTTCTGAATTAAAATTTTTGAAAAATGTGCAAAATATGGATATACACATTTTATCTCAAACTTCTATTTCGAATATCCCAGAGTACCTTTATAGAACTTAAATACCACTTTATAATTCTCGCATTGTTGTGTTGGCATCTATCAATATATGTATGTATAAGTTAACTATTAATTTGTTGTAAATACATAAAATAAATACAATATCAGACACATTTTACAATATTTTCATTTAATAGTGTTTTTAAAGCAATGTTAGTAAAATGAGATAGACTAACTGAGTGGTTTGTATTTTCCCAGAAACGTGAGAACGGCCAAAATTTGAGGGGCGACATTCTCCTCTTCCATCTCCAGCATGGCCAACAGCTGGAGCAGAATGTCTTCATGCAGGAAGTGCGACGGGAACACAAATGACAGCATCTGAAATAAAATACAACCTCAATACTTAAGACAAATTCTTATTACAAAATATGAGTGTAATATTTTTAAATACGAGTGATTTAAATCTAAACATACCACGAGGAGTCTCAATCCTCTCTCTCCCGCTGTGTTTGGGTTCAGGGAGGCTTCGTCTATGATGTTTCCCCCGCGCAAGCAGTCCTCCACGTAGGCAATGAGGATCTTTAGTGCCTCGTGATCTATCATCACCGAGCTGACGCGCTCTAGCAACATCTTCACTGTGTTGTAGTACAAGTTGGTCATGATGGGCTGGCCCAGTTTCTTTAGCACGGATGCCTGGAGAAAGAAAACGGGAAAAGTATCATTAATGAGAATAATAGGAAATATTCACTCAGCAGTTAGACCTCAAGATATGGAACTCTTGAAGAATAGTAAAATTCTTATCAATCGGTACAAAACCAGCAATACAATAAGAGTTCTCACCGTGGTCCTGACGCAGGTCTCGCAGCTGACATCAGGGCTGACGATTGCCTCCATACCCCTCAGCAAGACTGAGTCGTGCCGCATGTGCGCCGAGAACTTTGTGAGGAACTCTTGCGCCTTGACCGGCTCCGGTAGGAACTTGTTGCTGATCTGGTGCACGCGCGCTTGGATCTCCTTCAGTGTGGCGGCCGTGTTGGGTCGCTTGTGCAGCTCTATCCATTCGGCAACGCTGCGTCTTACACTGCAAATATATGATTGTTTCATAAACTCTTTAACAAGTTGGATGTATGCAATATAACAAAATAATAATATTGAATGACATTTTAAAACCCTTCTACGAATACATCCATCGCAAAAAGCTTTCCACTATAGACAGTAATATATTAATACATTATAACGTAATTTATTTATCCTGCACATATTGTATTTTATCTTTGCTTTGAATAGCAACACCTATCGGAGACATTACTTCAGCCTCTAAATACAAATATACACTTTTATTTTGTTCCTGGCGAGCTTAGGGTTAAATTTGTTTTTCAAAATTAGCCGTAAGCAGTATTGTCAGTGGAAGACTTAACACCTCACAATGCGGTACTGTTGCCATTAATTAAGTATAGGAGATGAGGACTCACGCAAGCTGATGTTTCTGCAGTTCTACAAATGCCTTTGTAGCGTTCTCGTCAATGTTCCCCAGCAGGTAATACAGTTTCTTCATGCGGTCCGCGGCCGTGAGTGTGTACGGAACCAGCGATGTGTTCAATAGTCTCTCCACCAGCAGTCTATCTTCCATTGTGGTCATGTAGTAACCTGAAATATTGATAATTGGATTACAATCCGTCACTCTGGTACTGTTGATGGCCATAATGTCAAGTGTCAGGACCAAATTGATTATTTTTAAAGCTGTATATAGGCCTGCTTTAAACATGATCATCAAATATGGATTCTCAATAAGAAAATGGGGTGTAGCAGGAGTGACATTAATGGACCGAGCGTATCTTATTGGCAACTCCAGAGGGAAGGCAGCCCAGGGGGACGGGTCACCCGACTACAAATGGGATAAAGAGGAACAAAGACTTTATGAAGACAGATTGGACCTTGACTGGTCATCAAGTACTAAAACAGCGCAAGATAGAATAAGGGATTACTGCCATCATAGATGATGATGGCCATAATAGGATTTGAATATTATCTATATGTGATAATTGATTAAACGAGGGTTCTACTTTCAATCTCTGTAAATTCCATATTTTTATATTTGAAGAAAAACTGATAGGAGATTGAAGAACAAAGCATTTATTAATGCACTTCTTATTATGAATGATAATCCCTAGAATCTGGTTTAAAATAAAAAATAATAACACCCTCCAAAAACAAGCTAGTTTCCATACTGGTAACCTTTTGCATTTCTGAGTAGCGTAGACTGCTTTTGGTTGAATTCTAATATAAATGGCAGCGAGCAAAAGTGACCAATTTTGCAAAAAGCTAAATTTGAATATTAATAAATTAATGCAATGTGTAAAAACCATATGAGAAGACAACTGCATTAAAAGTTAGACAAAAAAAAAATGACATTGCCGAGTTTGTAACTATATAGTATCTTCAAATTTAGAATACATCCTTTGTCTTAACACACTAACAGCGGGAAGGGTATCGACACTGCTTACGTGAAGAATTTTTTAACCAAAAAAATGTTAATAAACTCAATCATTTCCTTTGGATATTAAAGATGTCAAATGATATTAGAGCAATTAAATCAAAATCTATCATCTGCTCTGCTTCCAAAACAATATAACCATGTGGCAAGTGAAAAGAAGCTGAATTAACAAACTAAATTAATTAAAAATTATGGCACGAGCATACATACATTCATTGTTTATGTAGGGTAGAATGACGCAACCGACACAAATCACATCATAATATAAAAGCAAAAAAAAGAAGTGTTTGTGGATTATTTGTATCTCACCGTGTAATATTTTGTCTTTAATCCACATGACCGCCTTCTTAGTGGCCTGCGGTACATTCGGGTCCATCAGGTGCTTCTTGTATATCATTGCCAGACCGGCCATGGCTTCTTTGCGGATCTTAAACTTTTTGTCCAAAGTGCGCTCCTTGACAAAGTCCAGGAGATCATCAGACTGCGAGACAACCTCAAAGTCTCGTTGGGCGGTGGTCACGATTGCCATCACTACCTCATACCTGATGACGGAAACAATTTACATATTTTTAGAAAAATACAGTAAATAATCATTTTTATCAATCCTAGGTTGTAAGTATGAATGATTATACCTGACTTGTTCCTCCCCATCGTGCTGCCTCATCTTCAAGGTGTCGGTAATGTCCTTCCTCAGGTCGGGGTGATGCACCAAAAAGTGCATGCAGTACTGTACACACTTGATGCGGATCTGCACCGAGATGTCGTTAAAGCGGCCGAGGAAAGCACGCCACAGCGCAGGATACATGCGTGCCAAGTTGGAGTCCTTCTCGGAGAACATTCGCGCCAAGAGGGCCACAGCACCTGTAAACAAGCGACATTCAAAATGATAAATTCTCAGAATATTCTACTCATTGTTTTTTGATTTATCATTAACGTTAGATAAAGAAAGTTTGATATAAAGAATAAAGAAATTGAATAAGAATAGGTGGCACCTGGTGGTGCTTAAATGGCAGTGCAGTATACTAGGCCATCGAGCAATATTAATTAATTAAACATATAACAAGACTCCAACTACTGACTCGATGGTAGCATTGAGTAGGGTTTTGAGATATCACTTTAGGCATAAGATAAAATACGCTATAATTTTCTTCATAATAAACATTTATTCTTCTTCTTTCATATTAAAGAACTGGGTCCTTGTTGTGGCGGCGGTGCAATGCTTGCCATATGTGAACATCACCGAGAAATTGTCCGAAGGTGTAAAATATAAATCATTGCAGAGTAAACTCTAAGGGCTAGTAAAAATATTAAACATCTTTAAAAAAAAAATGAAGAAATAATACTCACAGAACCTCTCCACCTCGTGGGCACTCTTCAGCTTGCACTCCAGCTGCGGCAGCACAGCCAACAGCACGCTGGGGCAGCACAGGTTGAGCTCGTAGATGAGTTCGTACACCTTGCCGCAGATGGGCAGACTCTTCTCCTCCTTGCCCAGGATCAGGACGTGGTTGAAGAACTGGACAAGACACAACCTTGTATAATTATACAGTAAACGCTACATTCACAATTCTGACTGATTGATTGTGATAAAAATGATAGCTGACATAACTGATAAAATAAATTAAAACAAGGGATACGGATACAATGGAATTAAGGCGAGAGATATAAAACAAATTAGATACCTAATATCCCCGATAGTTTGCAAATTAATGAACAATTCACTAGACCGCGGGATTTATCCTAGTTCTCTCAAAATAGCTACTGTCCGCCTTATGGAAGGCATGATGAAGCACAGACCCATTTCTATTTTATCAGTAGTGAATAAAATATTTAAAAAAATACATTGCTATTCACTTACAAAACTGTAATGATGTATTCATGTAAAAATAGTATAAGAAACGTGCTGACAAGCTATTACAGCTTGGCACGATCTAGTATAAGATTTTTTTTTTAAATAATAAAATTAATAAAAAAAATCATATTTGATTTTTAAAATTCTAATAATTAAATATTTTTTTTTTATAATGCGGTAGAAGTCTGATTTAACATTATCGAATATTACATTTTCCTACAATTTATATTAAACTTAGCTAGTTCCTAGTTAACTTCATTGAAATTGATATTTGGATTGTATAATATTTGAATAATTCTGAGTTACATCAAATTTTAAAATATTGTAGTTTTACACTTAGAATGCATTTTACAAATAAATTAGCTTGCTCACTGACATTAATTAAATGTTATTTTGTCTGATATTTAAAAAAATAAATTATAAATGTTTATCAATTAGTTTCAGGTAGATGCAATAATAACACGTAATAAGCTCGAGACTCAAATCCTAGAAAAGTGTAAAATCAGGATTACACTGAACAGAAAAATATAATATGCCACTCACGGTTTGAATATATGGTTCCAAGGTGTCGCTGGTCTTCACCACCAGCTCCTTGGCTAGCAAGTAGGCATTCTTCTTCTCTTTCTTATTGGGTTCCACTAGGTTAATGAGTATTATGTTCAATAGCTCATTAGAGACTACATCGCTCTCCGTGATCAACGGGCATAGCACGTCCAGCATGAACGACTTCACCTTGCTCGAGTGTTCATCACTGACAAATGAAATGATCCATTATTTACATTCTTAGCGCAACAAAAATAATTATATCAGAAAGAAATATAAATCATTCACGCACCACTCAAGTTCTATTACAGTGGTAATGTCAGAATTCATGCACTAGCTAACTCCGCAGTCCCCAAAATGCATTCTTTGGGGAATGAACATGCGGAGGTAGTCAGCATTTTTGGTGTAAATTTAACTCTTTATAGGAATGCATTATTACAATATTTTTGCATCTCAACTCAATGGTGACAGATTTGATCGCTTTACTTCACATTTTGTATTTATTTTTAATTTTGATTGTTAAAGGACATGCTGACATTATTCAATTTTTTTCATTGTGTATTGCACTTCTTTTACATTTTTACAAATTATGTTAATGTCTGAATAGGGCGTGTATAATAATAATAATAAAAGAGAGGTAATAAGAACATATTACTAATCTCACAAACAAAATAAGGAAAACTGCCTACATATTTTTTAGACCCAGAAACATCTTATCACTTACATATCTGAAAATAATATATTACGCATTTGTACAGTCACATATGGTATTATTGGATGGGGAGGTGCATATAAAACTTTAATGTCACAATTAGAAATAACTCAAAAAATGATAATAAAAATTATTCTTAAAAAAAAAAAGACTATCCAAGTATACAACTTTTCACAGATTTTAAAGTACCAAAAATAGTAGACATATACAAAAAAAATTCAATAATTCAAATTTTCAAAATTAAAAATCAATTAAACTTTAGAAGCGAATTCCGATCTACAAGATACGGAGATCAAATTGATATCCCAAAACTAAAATATATCGCAACTCAAAATCAATATATTTATCAAGGTATCAAATTTTTTAACAATCTCCCCATCACAATTAGAAAAATTATGGACTATCATAAATTTGTAACTGAAGTAAAAAAAAATTACACGATTAACTGAAACATAAATTAACTCGAATATACTCCTTCTCTATACACAAGTCTTACTCTCATAGAGAAGAAACAAATGTTTAAATATTTATATATACATCCACTGATTATTGAAATTGTATTATATTTATAATATTAATAAAAAATAAAATATATATATATTTTAGCTTATTACAACCAACTTAATAATCTAAGGATGGTGTGTAAAGGAATTCAGATTACAGTAAAATTGTTAATTTGTAACAGAAACCATATTAAAAAAAAATCCAAGTTCCAAATTATTTATCAAATGATGAAGTTCTCCTGAATAAGAAAGGTGTGTGGCGAAGTGACAAGTCCGATGTGAATCCTTAAAACGATTAAACAGTTACCTGACGCAACAAAATGGGGGATGAAAGCGTGAGTTTGGATTTAAGAACATATCAAAATGTGAATTACATTAAAATTTAATTAACTTCGGTTATAAAAAATGCATACGAACTACGAATAATCAGATTTTATGAATTATTGGAAAAAATTAATAACATAATATTTGAAGTTAAAATTTTTAAAAAGAATGCGAAATACACGAAAATACGAAACATGAGTACAAAATTAATGGAGTTTTACTGTATTAGAAATAAAAAAAAAAGCATTTTCATTATTTTTCACATAAAAAAACGTTAAGTGGCTAACCAAACTTAAAATAATTAATATACTTTTCAATCATGACTTAACCATCTCCAGTTAAGATCCGATTAGTATTACTCTGCAAATAAAATTAACAAAGTGTTTCATGAGCATCGGTTAGAGCCACCCGTATGATCATCTCATTGCGGAAACAACAAGACATGCGAAAATCTAGTGATACAATATAAAAACAAAGTAGAAATAATAATTTTATCCAGTAGATAGTTTTTCATCAGTTCGTACATAGGTAGTAATTCTCCCCCGAGTCTTCTAGATTCTAAATTGATTAGCGTCTAAGATTGTACTTTGTACCGGCTACTGATAAATGAACATAGGCTTCACAATTATTACAAGTCTAAAAGGAATAATCCGAAAAATTAAATGACTAAAATAATCATTGTGGACCTGTTGAACCTCTTAATTGCAACATACTTTTAAACACTTAAAAGCTCTATTTTAAAATAACAATTATATAAAATACTAACTTGACAATTTTGAACATTAGTGAGAACAGCGCGCAGAATATCTCTTGGCAGTCTTCTAGTTCAAAACACATATTAAAGGACTTCACGTAGGCCAGGTTCTCCAGGAGATAAAAGTAACGCTTGAACGCTGGGTCCTTGGGATCCCTCAGGCCGGAGAGTTGTTTGATCAGGAACATGAAGATCATCTAGAAAGAAAAGATATTTTATAATTTTATTATTATTACTGTTTGTTTTTAATAATATGCAATGTAGATTTTTTAATATATTGCGTCTTGCTTGTAGATACTTTGAATGACATTTTAATCCATTGATGGCCGGCTCTTTTTTGAAGGTCGTGGAGGATGTGGGTGTTGGTGGCACCTAGCAAGACAACGTTATAATGCCCACGGGCGTGATCGGCAATCAAGTATTAAGCTGTTTTTCTAAAAATTAATGAAGAAATCCACGAAAACTACGAGAGCATTAATTGTAATAGTGAAATGAGTTGGTAAGTATCGGGAATAAAATAAAATTATCAGATATTTTTAAATGTTGTTCTTAATTGTCGATAATTTTCTTGAAACTGGATATCATTTTATACACGCAAGACACTCACTTTGACTTGGTCCTGCTCCTTGTAGGGAGCCTCAGGAGCGTACACACGCAAAACGTCAGCGATGCAGCATGCAATCAGAAGCTGGACGTCGCGTGAGGCGTGTCCCAGAAAGTGCTCCTCAGCCAAGTGCAACGCCAGAGGAATGTACTGCTGGTACATGCCCTCATCTTGGCCGAGCCCCTGAAGGGTGTGCGCCAGGGTCTACAAAATATAATTTAAAATGTATATTTTAATGATAGTCGGTTGCTGCAAAGTGAAAACTGTCACATTTCATGATAATTTTGTAAACTTTAAATCCTAGGTCAACAAAAGCTGTTTGTTACTTAACGCAAACACGCCAAACTTTGTATGTCACGCCAAGCTATAAGTATGTTAACACATAATTTTGGACCTTGCAAACTTGCAGGGATTTAAGTCATATTCTTAAATCATTTTGACATCTATGAATGACAGGTCCCATCTTTTGATAGATAAGTCAAGACCCTTAAAGCCTAATCTTATCCTATGTGGTGTCTTCCATTTCAAATATAGTTGGCAATTAAACGGTTAATGAGCTGGAGCAAAAACATACATAAACGTTTTTTGTCTGTTCACTAAATAAATGAAATTCAATGCTAATTAATGTACAAAAATCTTTCAATTATAACCATGCCTAGTATAATATCAATTATAATTTTATTAAATAAAATAACAATCACTTGGTATGAAATTTATTATACGTCAACTGGTTTCGCTTATGTCAAAGCTTCATCAGGACGTATTTGAAACTAATCATGAATATAAAAAGAGTACATAGAGATGGAGATAGAATATAAAATTACATGTGAAAGAGAGACAGAATGCATATATAGTTAAATAGAACATATTAAATTATATGCAAATGAAAGAGACAGAATACATATACAGATAGACGGAACATTAAGGGAGGGAAAAATACAGTGTTGGTGGATGTTAAATTGATTTCAAAGGACACATACCTTATATCGTGCTAATGAATAAATTAATTTGATCATTAAGAATTGGCTTACCATTATTGGTTGCCTTTTTTATTTCAAGGGCTTCTAAATTGTCCAACCGGAGGCCAAACCCGTTTTTATGGAGGATATTGACCCCTGTGGTATTATTAAAAGAATAGTCTTTTTCAATGATTGGAAAATTTGCCCACCTGCACATTTGCACACTTCGTTGATTGGAAAATTTGCACACTTTTTGTATTTATGATTAGTTTAAAATACGTCCTGATGAAGCTTGAGATAAGCGAAACCGGTTGACGTGTAATAAATATTGTGGTTTCATACAAAGTGATTGCTATTTTATTTAATATAATATGTTAAACCACAAAGTGATTGCTATCAACAAAAAATATATATATTTATATCAATTCAGTGTAGACGCCACAATAATTGGCTATTTAATATGTTTAATAGTTCAGTGATTGGGCCATGTAGAACATTAGACTAAGAGGATGTAGAAGTTTGGGAAGGTTTGAGCTAAGATGGAGTGACAATATCCTTGCCAAAGACATATCCAAAACTAAACAGAAACATTGCATAACAAAAATCAACAGAAAATTCAAAACCCACCAGGAGCTATAGGTCTGATAAACAATGATTTTTTTACATATGAACAATTGGAACAAAGGAACGGAGAAAATAAGCACACCACAAGAGCAAATAATCTTAAAATAGTTACAAAAATTAAAACTACTTTTGGTCAAAGATTATTCTCCTTTCAAACTCCCAGAATATATTATATATTAATCTAATTGAAAATAATATTATAACTTTAAGTGACATTATAAGGCTTTTAAAAAGGATGTTTCAAATTGGCTGTTGAAATTAGGTAAAGAAGATACAGAGAGTAAACTGTTTAATATTATGAAATAATTCTTATAACTGCATTTTGTGTTGTACTGGCTGCACATTTTCCTTTACCTTGTGTGTGTTTACATTATTAAACATATTGTATTGCACACTTGTATTCTTTTTCTCATTTGATATATGTTCACGTTTACTTGCCTTGTATGATTAGTTTTCAATTTGATTGTTTTTTGCCTTCAACGAGTTATTTGGTTTTGTGAAATGTAATTTGTTTGCCAATTTGCCCTAACAGGCTCGCTTAGTTGGGCAGTGCATTTTAAAATCTGTGTAAAATATATGTAAACTGTCTTTTTTTTTAGCAGTACAATGCTTATATGTGACTAAATAAATAAAATAAAAAATGAAAATGAACATGTTCAAATTATCTATTATCATTCAAATTATTTAATACAGAATGTGTGTATTTAAAACAATATTATTCAATATGACTCCTCTTGTCCAAAATTTAGAGAAAATCATCGTTAACGTTGAGAGTACACTACCTTGAGTCTCCGCACCAGTTCATCTGGTCCGAGATCATCTGTCACAGGGCGACAGCCCTGCGGGTAAACTATGTCCGACATTCTGACAACCTGGAAACATTCGAAATATCTCATTTAAAGATACAAAATAAAAATAATCAAATCAATTTGGTGTAATAATACAATCACTAATGAGATGTAGAATGTCTCGCAAGACGTACAATTTAAAATATTAACAATATTGTAACTCAAAACTATGCTAAACAGTTTCTTTTTATTAAAAAAATTAGTAAGACTCCTAAGTGTCACAAAAAATAACCTTGTGAAGCCTACTAGTTGCAGTCAACGTATAAACATTTGTATAGGCCGACCTATACAAATATATTAATGTAGTCGTGTTCAATACCAATCATTTGTAGACTACACAGCCACGTAAATATTTTAAAATCAATGTAAATACTTGATAGTATAATTATAAAAAAAAACGGCAATGATTAAAATTTCTCATAAAACATATTTCAAATAAAATTCCTATCTTATGCTTCAAAATTTTTAGATTGAATTTAACAAATCAAACTTCATAAAATTTCTCTTTATTTTATTACCAACGTAATCACAATCAAAGATATAATGGGTACACTCTTTTCAAGTAAATATTTTTTTATGTGATTTTGAAATTACGCAGTTTATGCAATTCAAACAAACAAGCTTTACTTCTTCAATAATTACAAAGTCACTTTGTGGCAACATATTACATTTATTGTTTTGTTTTTGTCTATGCTTGCATTTTTAATTTTAGAATACATTGTATACTGAAGAATCATTGGTCTTGAAACATATTGATTTATTAATAAACAAACTTTAAATACATGCTGGAAGGCAGTAATGACCCGGACGTGTTAGTCGGTGAAACCATCACTTTGTTGATTCATGAAATCAGTGGAGAAAAGTTTTGATAACTTTAACTAAAATGAAATTGACCAATTAATTATGGATAATGCTTTTAAGTGACAATGATATTATTGATTTAAATCAATCAATATTGTCAAAGAATGTTTTAATAAACAATAAACATTAAACAATTGTTTTAAAAGTTTCAGTCAGGAAATTTGAAACTATAAGATGTGTAGTGTAACTAGCAGAAATTAATTCAAATCAAAAATTAAAAATTCAAAATAATCTAATAATAAATGGTCCCTGGTCTGCAGTACAAGAACGTGTGAACAAAATTAGTACGATCTGAAATTAAGGTATTTGATGATATTTACAAAATGCAGAACCTTCGGGGTACACCTAATGTATTAAATACTAATTAAATGTATTAATTAGAAGGATATACATATGAAATCAATTTTATCAAAAAGTATTGTTGTTGCGCCACCGGGATTCGAACCTGGATCTCTTTCCACGGAAAAGGTGCATTATACTATGCTACGACATTATTTTTGATGACAAATTTTCAAACCTATATGTTACACTTTTTTCAAATTAATACATCTATCGTTCCATTATTTGAAAGCCATCTACTTTGTTTTTACGGAATCTCAAATATCTTGAATTTTACATGTATATCTTTCTAATTAACACATTGAGTTAATATTCAAAATATAACAGACCTATGTTCTGAATAATTACAACTTCACAATAAGAATGTATTCTCCTGTTTAATCTTTCATTCCATAAATAATCAAATATAAATATAGTTATACATATAAACTATTATTATAATATTTGGAGAAAAAAAACCAAGTTGTCAATAGAAATGTTAAACACTCAGTAGTATTAGACAAATCTGACATTTATTCATTTTTAAATTTAATCTGTCAAAAACACTTTTATAAAATGTAATAAATACGGGTGAAAAAATATTCTGGCACTTACAAAATACATAAAGTAATTTCACGCATTTATAATGTTTTAACTGAAACAAAAAACGCTTAACATGAAAAGATTTTGCATCTCAGAAGAACAAAAAAATATACCAGCCACCGCGTCATCGCTAAGTTGTTTATGACCGACTCAACTTTCTACCGACTGGATGATCGATATCTGATAATAAATAATACATACAAAGATCCCGCTTACAGCACATTCCCATTACCATTTTAAATTCTATTGACTGGGCTGACATTTCTCATAATAAACAATTGATACAGGAGAATTTTTTTTTTCAGATTTTTAATTTCTATACTAAAAAAAAATCATTTATAATTTTTAATATTATATATTTTCTAGTATCTGCTGTGCATATAAAAGATTTAAAATAAATTACATTTATAGCATTACGCAATAAAATAAATAGTGACTCATTTGCTGTGATTGTTTAAAGTTTCTACCATGACCGTTTCAATTATTACGACATCGAAAACATCAGTTTTTTACAAAAACAATATTTCAGTCTCTATGGTTTTATGTTAACCAATTTTCACTGCATTTAATTTCAATACAATATTTAGAAATGTATATCTCCGTAGTGAAATCATGGCGGTTAATAAAATGGCGTATGATAAAAGATTAAACGATTTCTGTCATTATTGGTAACATTCAGGAATTGAACTCTCATCAGAATGGCATTATATTAGTATTGCAGATTAAATAATAAACAAAAGACTTGTAGTTTAACTAACTTTGCAGCAGTCAACTTAAACAATGAAGTATTTTATATTTTAAAAGTTAAACATTACAATTATTGCATTCCTTCAATAAAGGCATTTTGAAATATGGTGCTAAGCAATGTTCCATCCTAAGGCACGGTTTGCCAATACAGCAATATAGTGCATAAAAAAATTTAGTACTCACACCACAGACCACCAAATATATAGACTTGAACTAATACAAATTTCTTGTACCAATATTTTCATTTCGGTTTTACTTTGGTACCACTTACGCAACAAAATAGCTCCATGACTTTTTAAAAAATATGACTCGATTGGAACAAAAATTTAAAAGCTGACAATATAATATGCATTAATGTAAAAAATATGTCTTGTTTACATAAAAATTTAATCTTCAAAGAGTGAATACTTTTACTGTCGCATAAATGTGTCATAATCTATCATATATATGTTTCGTTGGATATATGTGTGTAGAATGCTCCTTGCTCTGCAAATAATGTTCCTCTCCTATAAACACACTTTATAACATGTCTATTCATTTACTGGTCTGTGGTGCACACAAATTTTAACGAGACAGTAACTTCTTATTAATACTTTGTGTATATACAAATACAAATAAATATCCTGGTTTATAGGTAAGGTAATAATATTCATAATTTCTCCCTCAGTGCACAAATTAATAGCATTGGACCTTCAAATTGAGAAAAACTTTTTTTGCACACACACTGATACAAATATTAAAGCGTACATTGGTGCTAAATTATATATATTTAAAACTATTGTTCCCAAACTGTATTAGAAAGTTTATCACATAACTAATTCTTTAAGAATATTCATCAGTTTCAGTGATAAAGATATTATATCTGTGAGATATATAGATATATTATTTAGATACAAGTATTTATTAAGAACATCTACCTCAGTTCTAAATAAATTGTGAGTGACAATTTGTATATACAATTCCTTGTATTTACTATGATTTTTACAGCTGACACAAAATACCAATGATGAAGATGTAGTCAGCCTTAACTATGGTCTGAAATGTCAAGTGGCAGAATAACTCTAAAGAATCCTCATCAAAAAATCCTTGTCGGGTGTTATAGTACAAAAATAACAATTTGAAGAGTACCACAAAAGGCAAAATGACTCATATGGTAGCATAAATTACATAAAAATCACTTGAAATATGATTCATTATCTGTTCTATATTATGTACAAAATAAGTACATTAAATCATCAATACACTGCCCTAAATATGCCTCACTAAACGACAATACCCTAAACAGGGGAGTAATAGATAATATTGAATTGAAATTAAAAAAAAAAAATTGGGGGTCTCACTTTTCGAAACATTAAATTTCTTTATAGGCATATACAACCAGATGTATTTGAAAACACCACAAAGATGGAAAGATGGGGCATTCTATCCTCTTTATTAACCTAAATAATTCAATTACATGCCAGAGGCATGACACCAATGGTTATTATAAACAAGGCTTTGTTAGTATACTGCATATCAATTTTAAAGAAGAAAGAAATAACAATTGTTTAGGTATTTTAGATATTTTTAAACAAAAAGATCACCACTATTTCATAAAATATTATCGTATTATATTCGTACACACGTATTAAAATTTACATATTTGAAGAAAAGCAAAATGGATATTATATTTTATCGAAACAGTTACATTTGACACCATGTTATTTGAAATGGATTATCGTAATAATCCGACTAGATTTTAAACAAAATCTTACGAAGAAATAAAATATCAATATTAAATGAAAGTTTTGTGGATAAAGAAAGCATTACATTTTCAAACATTGGTTCAGGAAAAATCGAAACAATGATTAACCTCAAAGTACCGTATCAGTGTTCTGTCAACAATGCAAGATGGATCTGATGGAGACCCATGGGTGGAAGCAGATCGTTCTTCCGTGAAATTTGTCACAACGTTCCATTGACGATCCGCGATGACTTGTAGATATCACAATTAATAAAAAATAATATATTAAATAACAAACGGTTGAGCTAGCCCGACCAACATAATTTTTTGGCTTTAAAATGGTCGCGTACGAATCACGACCTTACGTCCATCTGACACGAATTTCATGGTAAACAAATGAAAATTTTGACATTTCTCTTCACATCATAAAGTTATATATAGATAAACACATTCATTGGAAGGATACTCGAGCTATATTCAAGAATAAATAGGAAAAAACAAACATGAAATTATAATATTACCTATTAAAAATCATAGACCCAAAAGTGTGTTGGCTTTCGTAAGAGTCGATGTTTACGCCTCGAATTCGGAGATTCAAATACCATTAAAAGTCAAATTCTGGTATTGTATTTTCACATAACACTAAAATAACTACAAGTAATGCTTGAGGCCTGAGTCAATTGACGAAATTCGCTATTTTAACACAGAAAACGTTCAATAAATGGATCCAAAAACAGAAACGCCGTGCAGACGCCGAAACTGCGGGAAACATTGGTGTGAAATTAGAAATGAGTCGTGTATTGTCATTTCAGGGTCATCGGTAATGCCATTTTAAATAAAATATGTTTTTGAAAACGATTAACATAAAGTAAAACATATATTTCAAGAAAACAGCAAAATACGTACGTTAAATAAATATATATGATATGAAATTATTTTCTTAAACCATATAAAATTAAGGTTTCTATTAACAATTTTTGTTTATTACGTTGGTAATTTGTGTGGCCTCATTCACTCGGTGCGGCCATGGTAACCTGCGGATAAAACAGTTTTCGAATAATTTGTTTGACAGCCGGTTGAAAATTTAACCTGCATCTCAGATTTGTTTTTGATTAAATCAATTAATCATAATATTATGGGATTTGGAGTGTTATTGTAAAGTACCTTTCAATTTGAATAATTGAAGGCATAATTTGCTTGTATTCTTCAAATTGACTGAGAAATGGGATTGTTATCAGATCCTGAGGCTGGACACAGTAAATGGGCCCATTTTTTGATTAAATATCACAGGCCGTTTTGTTTTCTTCTGTGTATATCTGCTTACGTCTGGTTCTGCTTGCTAGCTCACAGGTCGTTCAATAATGGAAATTCATATTCTGAAAACGCTCTTCTACCTGGTAAGATTATTCTATAAACTTATACTTAAACTCGAAATATATACAATCTATTTATTAGGTTTTTTTTTACATATAAATGAGATCATATCTTTCCAAAATATTTGCAGACGTTTGCCCAAAAAATAATAAAAAGTTTTAGAGATTACACTAAATGAATTTTTCAAAGGTTTAGCAGATAACAAATGTGTGTACCGAGCTTAACATAACTTTAGGCACGCACAGAGCTTTTTTTTTTAAAAAAAAATGTTCCTGAACTCAAACCATGAGAGGGCCAATTTCGAATCCATCCATATTTTATCTGGTTCATAAAAACATAATATTTTATCATTTGTGTGAATTATATAAATATGGATTGTAATTATGTATGCACGAACATTGTTTCATCCAATTACTTTTAAAACATTATAAATACTGTAAAAAAAGGTGCCGGAACGCCGTTCCACCGCATTACATGACAAAAGTAGTATTGTCCATGCTACGCCATGCTTTCCTCCCAATTTTGATTTAAGACTTGTGGCAAGATGATTGTTAATTGACTTACGGCATCATTTCTTACAAACGCCAGATAAATAGTTACCAAAACATATCTTCTTGACAACTCCCAGAGGGACAACGTTACATCTAAATTACATATTTAATTGGGATACAGCAACAAAGACTATTATATGAAGACAGATTGGGTCTTGATTAGTCATAAAGTACTGAGACAGTGCAAGATAGTGGAAGATTGAAGCGCCCTATCGAGACTTTGGGCCCTCTCCCCCTCAGTAGATGAAAATAACGATGAACAGTAAATTGAAAATTATTAGATTAGTTTGTCCAATGAGAAATCTTCATGTAAATTATTTTTTTCTAAAATAAATACTAACTTTCTGGATGAAGCAAGATTCTGTCTGCAGTTTCACTGTTTGGAAACCGGAAATAAAATTCAACAAAACGAAACAGAAAAAGAAACAAATTTCTAAAATGTTTAAGCAGAATTCCATTACTTCATTTTATGAAAATATATTAGATGTTCTGTTCCTATTTGTGTTCTTTTTAAGGTTTGGTTCGATCGGAATTTGTGGATGATGGAACAGCCAAGCGGTTTTTAAATGAACTTCAAGATGAAGTAAAGGTTAGCTCTATCAAACTATTTAATTTAATTCAGTTGTCCCAATAATAGGATTCCAGTTTCAGGAGAAATTTACCGAATTATGTGATGTAATGAACGAATTAAAAATAAAATCACAAAATGTAACTTAACACTAACGTATGACTAGTATTTAATATTTTATAACACACCAAAATGATCAGTCTGATATGCATAAAATATTTTTAAAAAAAACTAAGTTTTGTACCACGTACGACTTAGTTATATTTTTTCACTGTTATACCAGGTATGTAAATATGAAACTGGAATTTTCCCATAGATGGCCCTAGCTGTCAATATAGTTACCGTCAAACTGCGTCATTGGCGCCATTTTCTTGTTTTGACATCTAACAAAGATTTTCAACTCATAACAATACAAGTTTCATACAACAGTAAAGTTTTTAATAGCGTTGAACATGTCGAATTTTGTGCCTGGAAACTACGATTTACGGACAGCATTGATTTTCTGTTACCATTTGAAGAAAACTACTGCAGAATCGCATTGAATGCTTGTAGAAGCTTACGGTGAGTATACTCTCGGTAAATCACAGTGCTTTGAGTGGTTTAAAAAATTCAAAAGTGGCGATTTTGACGTGAGAAACAATGCTCTGTGTTTGGTGGAATCAGAAGGATGTGATCTATTATGAGCTGCTAAAACTTGGCGAAACCGTTCATACTGAATGCCACTGACAACAAATGATCGATTTAAATCAAGTTTTGCATGAAAAATGACCAGAATATCAAAAAAGGCAACACCAAGTGATTTTGCTTCATGATAATGCACCATCACACACAGCAAAACTGGTCAAGGGAACGATTGAAGCGTTTTGTTGGGAAATACTTTCGCATGAGGCTTACTCACCAGACTTGGCTCCGTCCGATTACTACTTATTTGCATCGATGAGACACGCACTTGCTGAGCAGCGCTTCACTTCTTACGAAAATGGGTCAATGATTGGTTTGCCTCATAAGAACAACAATTTTTTTGGTGTGGCATCCACAAATTGTCAGAGATATGGGAAAAATGTATAGCTAGCGGTGGGCAATACTTTGAATAAAATATTTTGTTTCATTTTCATATAAAAATTTTGTATTTTCTATACAAAAATTCTGGTTTCATATTTACATACCCAAGAACATAGTTTAGATAGGTGCAGTCCCTCTCATCAACAGGTGAATATGACAACTATATTAAATACATTTAGGTGATGACTTATTCAAGTAGAGTAGTGCAGTGTATGAGGGGGGAAGGGTTTTTTGCTTTCATGGAAAGTATGAAGAAATATTTCAAATAATGGTTACATTACTAAGTAACTTGCAATGTCAATTAATGATAGTACATGTATTATGTTTGTATAGAAAATATGTGAATTAAAAAAAATGTAAATACAGTAAATGGGGGGAGAATTGTGTCAGGACAGAAGAGTGTGGTGTTCTATCCTCTCTGCCTACCCCCGGGAAAAACGGCCTGATGGTAAGTTAGTTAGTAAATTTCACTAATCTGCCACTATGCAAAACCTGATGGTGCCGAATTACCGGATTGTATGGAGAACTGGAAAGTAAAAAAAACAAAAATGTGTAGATATTTGTGTTTTTATTTAAGACATGTATGTTTCGTGAATATAAATTTAAAAAATCAGAGAAGTTTTATGGATATAATGTTTACTAAAATAATCATGTTCAAAATAGTCACGAGACAGTGACACCCGCCTCAGGTATCACCGAATTAGTGAGATTTTACAGTTCTAGCATATCTTTTTTTTTTTGCTGTTAGTCGAAGATTTATGTATGTACATAATAAATCAAAGATTTGTTTTATTTTCAGGAGAATTATGAGACTAGGGACTCCATGCCTGTACCTTGGCTGGCAGCCAAGATGCGGCAACTAAACCTAGATGTGTACACACATAATTTCACGCTTAAATTTCCACTTGGCAAGGAACAGGTAATTATTCATTATAAAAATACTGTGTCTAATTTATTATTATGATTTTTATTATATTTTTAAAATATTTAAAACATCATGTGTTTTTTTTACAACAAACCAATTTTGTTTTTGGTAATTCCGATAGTCTCTGCTTCATATTTCATTAATGTTAACAAATAACTTTTTTATTGATATTGAACTGTCACATTTGAATCTGCATATTCCACTATGTATCCACATAACATTATTTTAATTTTTAATTCACTCATTGTGGTATTAATATTTTTCAAAATGATTATGTGACATGTGAAAGATTTTGCAAATTGACTATAAGTCGATGTTGATATTTCTATTTCAAAATGTTCGACTCTAGTATATATAATATATAAGGCAGTTATTTAGATCCTTATTATACGATTCAATCTCCTGACACTGGAACATTGCATCTTAGAAAACCTTTCATACTAATTTCACCATTAAATTGTTATTTTTTTCACTTTCAGAAATTCCAAGGGGAAAATGTGTACGGCATACTTCGGGCAGGCAGATCAGCATCAACGGAAGCCCTGGTCATTAGCGCTCCATACCGACCCCTGTCCTCTCATGACAAGACCACCAATGCCGGTATCGCACTCATGCTTGCCATGGCCAAGTTTGCTCGCTGTAAGTCTAATAAAGCAATTTATTCCAGTTGTAGAGATCTCTGTAATTTTTTTTTCAATGGTTCCAAACCAAATTTTTAAAAATTACCCATAAATGTTAAGAAGTAATATAAGTAGTACAGGATTATTCAGTGAATGCTGACAATTTTGGGCTAGTTATTTTGGAGGTGAAGGATATAGTAAAAATAAATACTTCATTATTGATAGAATTGGCGTTAATTATGTAGAGTTTCACTATAATGGATGGATATAAATTAAACAATCTTATAACTTTACTTGAGTTTATTAGAACTACTCGAGTTTCGAGAGAAATTTATTATTACATTTTATAACTCATCTCCTATCCTCTCAATATTCCCATTACAACCACCCCTCCACCTTCCACCAGTAACTCTGTCCCTTCTCCTTCCATCTGTCAACACCTAATTACTTGTATGTCTACCACCTAAACCATGTGTGTAGTTAGTTTAATACTTCACCTGTCAATGAGAGTTACTGTCTCTCTCGAAACTCGAGCTTCGTAGTGTTAATAAACTCAAGTAGAGTTATAACATTGTTTCATTTATGTATATCCATAAATACTTTATCAATGTGAATTAAGGCTTTGAAAATAAATACATTTCTGAAATGGTCTTCACCACAGTTGATAAATTCTTATAATCTCAGTGTAAAATCGTTCATAACTCTTTGCAGTAAAGTTACATCATTTGCTCGAATTTTGTCAGTGATGCATTATTGTTGACTTCAGTTTCATGATGGAGCACAGTTTGTCGACATAATCGGGAGATGTGGCATCTGGAGACCTAATAAGCTAGAAAGCTTAGAATACATGGCTCAAAAATATTGATGCTTGTAAGGTATGAGCTGTAGTTGTCCCACTGAGACCACTATTGACGACGTTTGTTGTTGATTTTCTGTGACCCAAAACCATGCCAATTTTCAGCTCGCAAGTATTGGTCCAAGGACCTGATTTTCCTAGTGACAGCCCACGAACAGTTGGGAGCGCAGGCCTGGTTGCAAGCCTACCACCACACGGACTCTGACTGGTTGGATGCAGGGGATCTCAAGGGCCGTGCCGGGGCCATCCAAGCCGCCATAAATCTGGAGATGTCCGCATTATCTATTAGTTAGTTTAAAATTTTATTTTAGATTTACAAATATATTATCTGATAGAAGATTGAGAAGGCAATAAGCCATATAAGATAGCTTCAGTCAGAATGGTTTGAACGTGACAAAGGATGCAACCCAGGACAGAACAGCGTAAAGATGACCCAAGATGATCGGTATGAGGTGAGGATAAAGAAGAAAAAGAAGATTATTTTAGTATTTTATGTTAGATACTTGTTTAATCATTTTCTCTCAATTGAGAAATATGTGTACAGCATTAAAGGAAGGATTTATTGTTTATTTTATTTGTCATTCGGTCAAGATGTCAAGCGACGATGCCATTTGTTGATGAGGAGATGAACAAATATGAAAATGTATAAAAGCTATAATGTAAACATAGTAAAGCATAGCAACCGATATTTTGTTAAATGGTGATGTTGTGTCAGGGTAATAATAAGCCCATCATCAATACTTTGTCTTAAACGCAGTGATACCAGCTATCCAGAAACAATGCTGCTCAATAAGTGTTTAATCTAAAATAGTAATACAGTAATACCCCGACTTACGCAAACTCAGAATTATGCGGTTCATTTGGCGACACTGCCACTCGCTATATTCAGTGTTTCTCTTACTGTGATACGCATTGGATGTGTTTCGCGAGCTGTTGGATTCCCTTAGTCAGGAGCTAACAATCGATGAGCTCATAAAGATGCGTAAGCAAAACGACAATGAAGACACTTCAGACCCAATTCTACCAGAAAAGTACATGACAATTGCAAACTTGACAGAAGGTCAAAAAAAGCATTGTGTCGTCAGACGTATTTGTTAGATTTTATGAAGCCATCAACATTGAAATGACTTTTTTTATGTAAATCATTTATTTTTTTAATATTTTGTATTAATATAAAGAATTGCAATTTTATGAAATATTTTTCTTCTAAACTAGTATTTTTGTTAGTCCTTGGTCCCAATTAAACAAAATTGTATGTATTTATATGCATAGTTGTACCCCAACTTACGCAAATTCGAGTTAAGCGATTTTCGTCAGTCCCACCTTTCGCTTAACTTCGGGGTATTACTGTACATTTAAAGAGTATGTGAATCATAAGATTAAGATTGCTACCAATTATTTATTCTCTCTTAAAACCTATTCATCACACGGATCTCATCATGTAGTACTTTTCATCATCTATGTGGTGTGTAAAAATTTTTTTAACCTTTACCATTCCGTGATATAAAATACTCGTATGCTGCCATGCTGTCAACTCTTTACCATAAGAAATTAGAGTTCTATTAGCCTTTAAAATGTGAAAAAATGGTTAATGCCATAAGTTTACTTTAAGTATTGAGCATTAAATATTTTTTAAATATGTAATATTATAATTCGGAGTATTCATCAAGCTGTGTGTTGGAGGTGGTTGCATTGTATAATACAACCTTCCTTTTTATCTATCTTCATTTAATTAGTAAGAAACACAATTATATTCGATGTTTGTAATTGTTTTCAGTGTGAAATTAATGTGTGATTTCTTTCTGTCTTGCCACAAATGGTATTTTTGTCAACATATTAATTTTTCAACGGAATGAATTAAAAATAATTATTTTTGTAGGATTCGCCTTACATAATTGATTTTTCACTAGTCATTTCTAAGCGTAAATAATTTCTTTCAAATTAACTAAAATATGAAGTGTATGTTGCGTATGTTTACCGGAATATTACAGATTTAATTAGAGCGGTAGATCTGTGTTACTGCATGGTTTGGGAAGGGTTAAACAAACTGGACACGATGATAAAAATATTTATAAATTTTTTTTATTTTTCAGAATATATCGAGGTGAAGGTGGAAGGGTTGAATGGTCAGCTGCCCAACCTGGATCTTGTCACACTCGTGCACAAGATGTGTGTGCAATCCAGTGTTCCGCATGCTTATAAAAATAGGTATGCCTTACATATAATAGAAAAATTATAAATTTACATTCATCGAATTATATTTATTTATAAAAACTTACAGTTCAAGTTTCTCGTCTTATAAATCAGGACAGAAGATTCTAATTCCTTGAGAGAGCTCTCCATTGGAGATCTCCAAGTGTTGATGGACGGGGCACGGCTTCATTATTTTCGATCCACATATTTTACAAATTATTGCCTGTCAAGACTTGTCAGAAGGCTGATCAGATTAGCCCAGAAAACTATACACAAAAATAATTTAATGAATTTTTTTTTACTTATTTTAGTTATTCTTGGGTTCGAAGCCAGAGCCCGTGGAAAAGTTGGCTCAATTCTCTCAGTACTCTAGTTTCCATGGTGACCACACAAGTCACGGGGGTGAGTTTTCGCCTACTATTCAATTTTATAATTTGTTTCATTTTTATACAAAATTATTCATTTATATTGTATTCTCGCCTTTATGGGCTTTTACAATTATAATTATTATGATTATTCTTCTTTATTTCTAATGATTTTGTCCCACGGCCAGGTGCCGACCGGAAACCACGGTCTGTTCCACCGCTACGGCATTGAGGCCGTAACACTCATGTCAGCCGGTCAGGGCGGTGGTGGTGGAAGACCCGCACACGCCCTGGAAGCCTCTCTGCGCAGCCTTAACAATTTGCTGGAGAGGTTCCACCAGAGCTACTTCTTCTATCTGCGTACCGGCACTGACAGGTTCCTCTCCATCAGTGAGTTTGACCTCCAAATATGTTACACCAGTAATATTATATACAAGGTTATTTATTTCAATTCATTCTTTACCAAAGGATATATTTGTCTGGATGAACTCTTAAAGCAGCTCTCAAAGGGCTGGTTATGTTATCAGTAGTAACTTTTTACTAACGCTCGTGGTTAAAATTGTTTGCGGGTTGTTTGAACGTCAAAGCCACTGTCAAAGCATAGATGAGATGTCTACAGGCGTGACAAATAATCATGAAATATGCTTTATCTATAGATTTTTTCACCTCTGCGTTCGAAATCTGTCACTTCGGTGGTGACATTTTTTCGGATTATGTGCGAATGTATATTAAACAACAAGATCATCTTCGGACAAACTTTCATCACTAAAATAACGGGATATTGAATGATTAATTGTCGTATACTGCAACTTTCAAAGCATCAATGTGTCAGATGACTTTTGGAACAACTTTGAAAAGTTCGCCATATTTAACTTTCATATAGTTCATAAAGTTCGCTATATTTAATTTTCATTTTTACTATTGGATATCAGAGAGTAAAATGAATTTACTACAGGGTGTACGTTCGAGAAGTAAATATTTTTTACCAACGATCAAACAACCTGTTTATGCAAAAAATGTTACTTTAGTAACTTTTTTTACTAAAGTAAAAAGTTACTATTGATTTACTATTGATCACACAACCGGCCCATAGACATCAACTCTCAGTTGTAGCCTAAACTAACAGTGCATGCGCACAGATGTAATGTCACGGACAAGACGTGAAAAGATTAATAGTAAAGATTTATATACATAATCTCTCCTTGAAACAAAAGTGACACCATTTAAAAAGATTATTTTTCAATATGAGCATTTTAGGTTTTTTTCTTATGAAAAATTGGCTTATGGCTGTACAATGTATTTTTGTTATGCAAGTTTTTTAAAAATAGATTCTGTACTTAGTTAAGTTATATGTACATATTTTATAATAATCTTTTATTTTAGGTCAGTACATGCCACCTCTCGGTCTATTAGTGGCCGCACTCTTCATCAGGGCCTTCGCTTTATGGCTCAGTTCGCAGAAACAAGATAGCGCCAAAACAAATGACGGCAAAGAGACAATAGATAATATGGATGAAAACAAAACTCCCACTAAAACAAAAGAAGAGACGGACGTAGGAGAGTTGGTAGAGGACAGAGAAGACACACTTATTGAGAAAGATCACGAAGATGAGAGCGTTGATGAAGGCAACGATACCATACCCAATCATGTAAACTTGATGAATTTGTTGATAATGTTTTTGGTGATTCATACCATTGGTTATGCGGTTATGTCTTCACCGCAGTTTATCAGCTCCATTGGTAATTAATTATTAATCTGATCTTTAAATTTAATGTGTTTTTCATATAATGTTAATAAAAATTTTAAAATTCAACAATTTGAGTAATTGCTCAACTCTTTGTTTACCACTGTGTGAAGTTAAATTCAGTGTACATTAGGTTGTTTGATAAAATTAAATTTTGTATGTTACTCTTCAGACTTTGATCCCTTATAAGGGATTCCATTAATCATTCAGCCAGAACTTCAGATATTTATATTGAATGAAAATAAATATGTTAAATACCATTCCTAGTAACAATGTGATATTATAGCAATATAAAAAGAGAACACACAAATGATTTTAAACAAAGTATATTAAAAAGACATTGAAATCTTTAATGAAAGGTCATATTATAATTTAAATGTCTCTCAGAAAGGTTAATCTTTTATTTTTAGGTGTAAAATACCTCACCCTTCCGACCGTTCAAATCATCTTCTATGGCCTTTCCATCGCCTCTGTTCTGGTCATCTTCCTACTGCCGCTACTCCTCAATTCACTCTTAACCAGCCCACAAATATCGCCGGACGCAGAGGGCATCCGGCGCCCACTCATGATCGCCGCACTGCTGGAGCTAGCCACACTTGTGCTGGCCATCGGAATGCACAACTTCTCTCTGGGGTTCTGTTTGGCCTCCGTGTACGCGCCGGTCGCATTGATGATTGGAAGTGGAGAAAAAAGTTCACGGTTAGTTATATCCTTTCAGTATTTGAACTGCCCCAAGTAGATTTAAAAAATATGCAGTGATTATTATTATATACGTATATGTAAACCAATATACTTCAATTTGAAATGAAGTCTATTGTTTTTATTATATTTAATTTAACACAAAGTAGCGTAATTGTATGAATTAACCATCTGTTATTGAATTTTAACGTGGGTAGATCAAACGTGTTTTTAATATCTTTGGATTAAGATTACTTAAATGTATTATTTTTTTATATATTCAATACATTACAGTATGCTAATATCTGTCAAAAAATGCTGCAAATAATTCTAGGTTATGATTACTCTATCATGTTAGCATTTCATTGCAGTTCAAAATGTTTTATACAAAATATCATTATTTTTTTTTTTTTATCTGTCCCTATTATTTAATTTTTTTAAGTTCACTATTTCCTTACATGTTTATACCTACACTTACATATATGTAAAATGAATTAAATCCATTTCTATTGATGTACTGCAGAAAACGGAAGAATGTTTTAAATGAATGAAATGTCTGTGAAAGAATCAATATTGTATCAGTGTACATATTATATCATATAATATTAAATACTAAATTAATGTATTAATTATAAATATATACATATAAAATCAATTTTGTCGAAAAATATTGTTTTTGCATCACCGGGATTCGAACCTGGATCTCTATTTCCAATCCGGGGAAGTACACTACCAATTGTGTTATAACGCCAGTATTTTTCATGACAAATTTTCGAACCTATATGTTACATTTTTTCAAATTAATACACCTGTCGTTCCATTCGTCACCGGTGACGCAAAAAACAATATTTTTCGACAAAATTGATTTTATATGTATATATTTATAATTAATACATTAATTTAGTATTTAAAATATCACAGAGCTATGTTCTGAATAATTACAACTTCACAATAAGAATGTGTTTTCCTTAATAATTATATAATATTATTTGAATATTGGTTACAGGTTCGGGAGAAATGTCACAAAATTCCTATGGCTCATACTACATCCGCTGATTCTCTGCATGTTGGTGGTCTTTTGCTATACAAAACTCACCTTTCCCGAGGATAGCGGGCAGATCCTTTTGGCACGAGCGCTGGATGCCTCAAAGCAGGCTATCATGTTCTCTGTTGTTGACGGAATGGTAAGAAATGCTTTTTACGTCATGTGATCTTGTCATAGCTTAATTAAATTCCTGCTTACATTGTTCGGTAAAAATAATAATACAAAATAATTTTTCAAAGCATCCCTGAAAGAATTCTAACATAGCTCGAATAATTGGTGACCCTTTGGCAACTCTTGATTGTTAAAAAGTCAATTTTTAATTCTGAAAAGTTCTATGATTTAGCCTAACTTCATTCACTTTAATACGCGTACATTGAATAACTTTTATTCCAAAAGATTATAGTTAATTATAGAGTCATTTTAAACATTAAAAATCCAAGGTTTGTGTGGTCAGGTTGCTCACTTTTGACAACAAAGATCGATAGTTCGGAACCCACTAACTAATTGTTATTAAGATTGATTTAATTAATGTAGTTTTTTAATAACAGCAATCAGAAATTTATATTTATGTGAAAATATGTAACACCTATTATATGGGAATTTTTTAAAACATATATTTTTTCAAATCTGTAAACATCGCATTTATCATTTTAATTTTTACAATTAAACTTTGCAATATGCAAACGTTGGGTTATTGTCACTACTATAGTTTCGATGATGAGAGGGACTGCACCTCTCGAAACTATAGTAATGACAATGATATGATAAGACACGAGTCAGTAATTTAAAGGGATAATCATCAGCGTAGTGCCGAAGAGACGTGGAATAAATTTTGGTAAACAAGGATTATCATTTTCTTATAAAATGCGCCTTGCTAATACGGTGGGAAAAATATGAATAAATGAATGTACTGTTTGTAACTGAAATAAAACAAGATATTCTGCAGGCAAGAACACATGCTCGGTTCTGACACCATAGTGTACCTAGATGAACATCTTTTGTTTCATTTCTTTCGAACTCATAATCATCATCATCATCGCCAGTTGAGAGAAACGAAGATCGGTGAACCACCATCGTTCAAAGTTTAGTTGTGAAAATTAAAATAATCATGTTACACCACAAAGTAACCGCCGTATCAATTAATGATATCACATTTATAATTTATCATCTATCATAATATCTTATGGTCCAGGGTTCGATCCTCATCCCAGGAGGGAGACCAGCAAGATAGTTAATTAAAAATTTTAAAAAACATCCCAACTTATAATTTGCTACTACGATTGTGTATTTTATATAGTCAAATTACAAATTTGTATTGTTCAGATACCATAAATAAATTATGTAAATGAAATAGCACATATTAATTTATTGTTTTTCCAGATCTACGGAAATTGGTTATTCAATGTTGTCACGTGCATCCTTCTACCGATATGGATGATGTTCTGGCAAATTCTCAACTCCAAAGGATAATTTCGTCCAGCGTTAAAAATACCGTCGATGCGTAATGCACACACTGCTGGCCAATCCAAAAACAGAGGACAAAATAATATGGAGAACGATTGCAGCAAACTTTTTAAGAATATAAAAATATTTATAAAAACAAGCAAGTTTCCATATTCTGCGGTGTGTACCGGTATTTTTAAAATTAATGCAGTGGCACATTCAGTGGCTTACCTCTTCCGTTCCGGTGCCAAAAATTATATCTCACGCAACCCGAATGAGAATTACAACATTTTTAACAATATGTACTGGGATATTTTTTTGATAAAAATGTATAAAAAATACCATAGAACTATGTTCTGAAATTGCCACTTGTCAACGAAAATGTGTTCTCCTTAAAAATATTATTTTAACTTATAAAAATGCGTGAATTTCGGGAGCCCTTAGGGGTGGAATGTCAACTCGATTAATTAATTGTAATAGTTAATAATTTTTTACTGTTATTTGGCTGCAATGTGAGACATATTATTTGTGACGAGGGGTTATCTAGTCAAGAATACATTTAATTTAATCAATTTTATAAAAGATTTAATTTCATCTGATACGCACCAGCCACTAAGACATTCCATAATATATTATATAACATTACTTTAAAGTATCAATTTTATTAAATGAATATTTTTCTTTGATATATTGTTTTTATTATACCTAAAAACTCTCCAGTGTTTCTTACTCCACTGGATGATTGAGAAATTTGTAAAAATGAATATTTTGCTATTTCAAGAAATTAAACAAAATGCAAAATGCATTTTTGCAAAATTGCAAAATATTGCATGCCACAAGAAAAAAACGAATACTGGACAAAATCCACATGATATTGAGCGACCTTAACCCTTTCTACCCCGAATTATTAAATTTAAATGCCTAGTGACTGTTTATTTTTTGTAGTATTCTTCAAACATAAAATAAGCAAATGTGATAAAAAAATTTTTTTAAATCTAGGTATCTAAATATTATAATATGTGGTACTTCTAAATAGTCAGACCTTACATGATGTACACAAAAAAAAAAAATATATATAGCAAAGTACAAAACATATGGAAGAAATATTCTAAATAGTTGAAAATTAAAAAAAAATAATGACATCAAAATAACTATTAATAATTGCAAGGAATACAAGCGCATCAAATCTAATCTTGTGGTAATGCACATTTCACCCACCGCAATGTTAACATAACAACAAAATAACTAATGTTAGTAGTCTAAATAAATGGAGTAGACTATTATTTATGTAGACTTAGTAGTATCGTCAGAGAATTGACACTGTAGTAAGATATATGTAGCGCCTAATTCCAAAACCCCCTAAAACGACTTTACATGTTTTTGAGTTATGGATGAAAACGTATATTTTGAAAGCATTTCAGCATTTTTTAAAGAGACAATTTTGTAATGTGATTTTTTTTTCTGTATATATCATTCTGGCAGCCATATTGGATTTTAGACCATGTGATTATCAACAAGCGTTGTGATTGGCTGATTTCATTTTAGGGGGAATAGCAACTTATACTCTGTCTGCTTTGGGGTATTTTGGAACTGACCCTAATTTTGAACATGCAATATCAATGGATTTAAGTGGCTTTTGCAGGAAACAATGTATCCTGCATGTAGCTGACCAAAAAATCTACAAAAGTCCATATTTAACTCCAATTAACCGAAATTTGTTTTAAGGAGTTTCGAAATTAGGCGCTACATATGACCAGATAAAGTTGACGGTACTTTAAAATAGCATTAGGGTAGAAAGGGTTAAGTTTATTTTCAGGTATATTCAGATACAATACAAACAACCCTACCCCAATGGAAATCCCACAAAAAAAAGTTAATTTATTTGATTAATTTTTTTTTTAAATCTTATAGTAATTCACTTCTTAAATAAAACATTAAAATATGTATAATCAATATAAAACTTTTTTTATCTTATCAACACCATAGATACGAAGCTTGAAACATTTTATCTGTGGCTTTAAAATCATACAATAGCGCAGTTGTAGTTTCTTTATGAACTAAGCCGAGCGAAGGGAGTTAGAGGCAACTTTCATTTTTCCTGTTTGAATTTCGAGATGTTTTTGCATTTTGCGTACCCTTTCAAGATGAGACTAATAGTTAATTCTTTTAATATATCAAGTAAACATAAAAGTGCGTTATTTTTTACGTAAATATTGCTAGAGTGAAAGGTATCAATAGAAAAGGACAAGTATACAATTGTTGGTTTTCTTAAATTCCTAGATAATAAAGCTATCAGAAAATAGGCATTTCTTCAACATTCATAATACATGTGTTGCCATTTGAAATTATCAAGCGAAAATTAAATAATTTGTTAAAGTTCTCACCTAAGAATTGTTATGTTTATGATAAACACCATTGTTTGTGTCGATAAACATATGATTATAAAATATTACAATTTTGCCCTGATTTATAAGGAAAAAATTGACGTAAATTCATACTGATAAATAATATTGATAACTTTTGAAGCAGCTGTATTTGTGAAGAGAAAACTATTTATGCTAATATTATATAATAATCATATTCTGGTTGTATTACAAAAAAACTGTTTTTTTTTAAATATTTATTGTTTTAATAAATTACATATATATTTAATATTAAAATATAAATGAAAGTATGACAAAAGTATTATTATTCACTGTTAAATAATTAGTTGTTCATCGAGCATATTATCGTTATTCAGAATTTCGTTGTTTTTTTCTTTATCTGTATTCAAAACAAAATTTGATCCACACATATTACAATGTAAACTGAACTTAGAAATAAAACTTTATGTTCTTTCACATATTCAATATTCGTTCATGTGCACCCAAATATCGATTTGTGGGAGTAAATTTAATTAATTTGAGAAAAGAATTTGTGTATGTCGTCGACTTGGCTGTAATCTTGGCTTCAAGATTATAAGAAAACATATTTCGTACCATGCCTAAAATGCATCTAATGGTCGCGGTCTTTCTTATAATATTTGTATTGTCTTAATTATGACAAATAACATTCAGTTTATTAGTTTTATATTAATGTAAAGGTCCAATCTAAGTAATAGTTGAAAAAAAAGTCAAGTTTGTTGAATAACTTCTGATATAAATGAATAATAAAAACACACATTTTCATAAAAAATGCGAAAATATGAATAATTATTGCAAGTTGATTATTAGGCTCCAATTTCACATTTTTATTGGAATATTTTTGTATGCCGAAAATGTTGTTTTACATTGAAAAGATAGCTTATTAAAAAGATACTTTATTTGATTAAATCCAACAATCCTATGATACATGTCAGAAAGAAATGTGACAACAGGATATTTATAAAACATAAAAATGTTTTAAAAATGTTTAGTTATGGATATAAAAAAGATATACCTATGTATATATATTAAGATAAGAATTATACACATTTCTGTATATAGTTTTCAGGGTTATAGCGCCACGCATCACCGATACTCATCATAAACAGCTGAATTTCTCGACTATTCATAATAGAAATTGAATTTCTCCATTTGAAAAGAATACCATTCAAGTTATTGTATCAGAAACAATTCTGTGTGTTTCCACGTGCCTCTTGAGGTGTGCTTTCCTACCAAAGACTTTTTCACAGCCCTGTTGTTGGCATGGAAAGCGCTTTTCCGGTGAATGTTTATTGCCTGGCGACCGTGACCTGGGTGGACCCTCTCCGTGTATGCGGCGGTGGGCAGAAAGCGTGCTGCGTTGTGCGAAGCTCGCCCCGCAGACAGCGCAAGAGAAGGGTCGCTCGCCGGTGTGGGTCAGAAGGTGCGAGCGGAGAGACGATGGCTGACGAAAACCTGCAAATAGACAACTAAAGTAAATATGGAGACGTCCAATTAGTAATCTATTTACCGAGACATGCTAACCTATTTGCATAGCTGGATCTTGTAGGGGTGTAGGCCCTGATCTTTACGCCATGTTGTGCCATATGATAAGCCTAAATGTTGTGAACGTCGACAAATCAATAACTTTCGATCATCCCTTACACTTTCATTTACGGCAGCAATATCGACTTTACTCCGGGAATTTATTTGTCTTATCACATCATATAAAGAATAATTGTTTTAAACCTTTTCACAATTAGACAAATAGCTTGCTCAAATCGATGATTATGTCGACAATAAAATTCATAAAGTGCACGTTAAGTTTGCCAAGTCGACTGAGTAAACTGGTTTTGATAATAAGTTTTAATAACTTGTAAACGTTCCGATGTGAAACGCTCCATGGTAAAATGGCAGACTATACTGAATAAACATAACAATGATAGCTATTAAAATTTTTAAAAACATGGCTACTGTTTTTATTTTTATCACTGGATAACCATATATTTCAATGTAAGTATAGTTAAAATTAAGGGCCGGTTGTGTGATCAGTAGTAACTTTTTACTAACGCCTGTAGAAAAATCCTTTGCGGATTGTTGATACATCAAATTTACTACTGTCAAAGCATAGATGGAGATGTCTATGGGTGTGACAAATGCAATATGCATTATCTATTAAATTTTTTCGTATAATGTACATTAAACAACGAGATCACTAAAATAGCGGGATATTGAATGATTAATTGTCATATACTGCAACATTCAAAGCATCAATGTGTCAGATGACTTTTGGAACAGCTGTAAAAAGTCTGCCATATTTGAGAATCGATTCTCGTTTTTACTATTGGATATTGCAGAGTAAAATGAGTTTACTACATAATATACATTCGAGAAGTAAATATCAAACAACCCGTATTTGCAAAAATGTTTACTTTAGTATAACTTTTTTTACAATAGTAAAAAGTTACTACCGATCACACAACCGGCCCTAAATGTATTTTGAACCATTATTGAAACCAACCTCTCCCGCACATCTCACACTTGTAAGGTGTTTCCCCAGTGTGGATGTTCTGATGCAGCTTCCACCCGACACGGTGGGCAAACTTTTTCTGGCAGACGTCGCAGGAGTAGGGCTTCTCTCCCGTGTGCGTCTTGAGGTGTGATCTGCAAGGATGGACGACATGTGCCAGTTAAGTTAGATTTTTACTAAACCCTATTGTCGGTGTTGTAAATGAATTATGTTTAGAGGCAAACATTTATGTACGCCTTTAGAAATACTATCACAGATTCCCTTGGTTTAATAATAACAATATAATTTTTTTTTTTAATTATTTCCTCTTATTGTATATGGAACAATGGACAAACCTGTCAGTTATACCTGTTCAGACAAACCTGTCAGTTATACCTGTTCAGACAAACCTGTCAGTTATACCTGTTCAGACAAACCTGTCAGTTATACCTGTTCAGGTAAACCTGTCAGTTATACCTGTTCAGGTAAACCTGTCAGTTATACCTGTTCAGGTAAACCTGTCAGTTGTATCTGTTTAGGCAAACCTGTCCCAAAAAAAAATAAAACCAAAACAAATATAATAACGTATGTAATATAATAATGAATATCTAAATAATAAAACTTCAAACTCTAATTGGACAAATTGAATAATTAAAATATTACATACTGTAATGTTCCATTTAGATATTCTAATGTTATTAGTATAGTATCCACAGTAATGAATACTTTCTTTTCAAACGGCGCATAAATTGCCAACATTCTGTTTTTTTGAAGTTATATATTAAAGTTATATCGATTGTCTAAGTATTATTATAATAATGCTCATTTAATGTATGAAAATTCTGCCGATCCATTTCGTTTTAATGTTTTACAGAAATTCACAGTCCGGAATATGCTCTAACATAGTTTGTTATAAAGAAAAAATGTATTTTCACGCCTATTCTAAAATTGACATAAAATGTTTATACATTCCATGTCGTTACATAATATTAACACAATTAAATAAAAATACTACTTTTAATTCGGTTTTGGTTAATATTTTACTTCATGGTGCATCTTGCATCTTTGTTATTAGAATAATTATGATCGGTTCATACTGAATAGTGTAGAGATATTGTTTTTAAACCTAAAGATGTTATATTTCATGCGAAAATCGCCTTTGTTGATAAATCGTAAAATATGTCATGATAAAAACTGTCAAAAAAGCATAATCCAATTGCATTTGTTTCTTCACTCAATCGCGATATTTAGAAAAATCGGGGTGAGTTGTTTTAGTATTTGGGTATTTTATGCGTATCTAAGTAGGTTCATACATTTTTTACAAAAAAAAAATACGCGACATACAGATGAAATTAAAATGATGAGTTTCCAAACTCCAGAATAAATTTTGGGCAATTACTTCCTGTCATGGGAATTATAATAATTAAAATTTGGTCGTAAACTCGCAGAGAATAGCTCAAAAACAAGAAATTTCACTAAATCAGGCTTCACAAAGAAATTAGAAGAAGAAGAATTTAAAAAAAAACTGTAACGATACTGCTCATCAGTGGCAATTGCCAAAAAATATTTAAATGATTTTAGCTCTTAAACTCGCAGCCTTATAAGCGAATGAAATAAAAGTTAGGCTAATTAAAAAGCATCATATTTCAAAAAATCACCAAACTAAAAGAGTTGTAACAAATAGAGGAAAAGAAGAAGAATTAAAAGAAAAGGTTGTAAATATACAGTCAACCTTCGCACGTTTGCGAAAAATGTCAGAATGTAGTAATAGTTGATATTAAGAGAGAAATTACAATTCCTGGGTGTGACACGTTTGGTTACATCTTCGCTACATATATATAAACAAACTTCTCAAAATAGGTCTTGCTATTTTAATATATACTAGCCTGCCCGCACAGCTGCCGCCCGGCAGCAGACGTATCAGAGACGCAGTACTCTGTTGTCAATTTGCAGAAAAAAAAAATCTTAACACACTTAATAAAACTATAAAACGTGTTTTGATAGGAAAATAAAAAGAAAAAGAAGGAATAATTCATGTTTTTAAATACATTACGTATTCACCTATTTGTAGAATTTTTAAAATTAAAATCGCACTCAAGCTAACTAATATAATCAAGTTTTGATGGCGCCAAAAATAGAGGACGTCTGTGGAAGACTTGGCACGATCAGGTAAACCATTTAACGGAGGATGGTTCTATTAGAAGCCTCAACAATCGGCGAGCTTGTATGAGAAGATGTATGAATGTAAATGAGGCGAGAATTGTGTGTCAGGGCAGAAGAGTATGGCGCTCTATCCTCTCTGCCTACCCTTGCGGGGAAACGGCGTGATGGTAAGTAAGTAAGTAAGCAGTTGATACTGATGTATTAATCAAGTGTTGATGGCACCTGAAATAGAGGACGTCCGTGGAAGACTTGGCACGATCAGGTAAACCAGTTAAAGGATGATGGTTCTGTTAGAAGCCTCAACAATCGGCGAGCTTGTATGAGAAGATATATGAATGTGAATGAGGCGAGAATTGTGTGTCAGGGCAGAAGAGTATGGCGCTCTATCCTCTCTGCCTACCCTTGCGGGGAAACGGCGTGATGGTAAGTAAGTAAGTAAGCAGTTGATACTGATGTATTAATCAAGTGTTGATGGCACCTGAAATAGAGGACGTCCGTGGAAGACTTGGCACGATCAGGTAAACCAGTTAAAGGATGATGGTTCTGTTAGAAGCCTCAACAATCGGCGAGCTTGTATGAGAAGATATATGAATGTGAATGAGGCGAGAATTGTGTGTCAGAACAGAAGAGTATGGCGCTCTATCCTCTCTGCCTACCCTTGCGGGGAAACGGCGTGATGGTAAGTAAGTAAGTAAGTAAGCAGTTGATACTGATGTATTAATCGAGTGTTGATGGCACCTGAAATAGAGGACGTCCGTCGAAGACTTGGCACGATCAGGTAAACCAGTTAATGGAGGATGGTTCTGTTAGAAGCCTCAACAATCGGCGAGCTTGTATGAGAAGATGTATGAATGTGAATTAATTTATCGTAATACTCTAAAAAATAATTGAAATCATCGATACATTTAGTAAAACCATAGTGTTTTGATAGGAAAATAAGAAGATGCGTAACAAATTTAGCTATCAAAAGCATTTAAAAAAATTAAAATCGCACTTAAACTAATATATTCAAAAAACCCATAATACGAATTTTTCGACATCTTACTGCCCTCTATCGAATTCATTTCGTAAGTCAAAACGTAAGCATGGCCGTCCAGACACAACTGTCAAACTATATTTTAGGTTAAAAAAAAATTGACATAAAACAGCTGTTATCAAGCGGCTATTTTGCATGAATATTATTATAACCAATGCATGAATATTACTATAGCCTTCGACCAATAAATGCTTTCAACCAATAAACGGGCAAGGTTATGGGCGAATGGAATCATTTGGCGAATCGAAGGGTTTAGGTTTCGAACCAATGAAATCAATTGGCCAATAAAATTACTTTGCGGCCTTTGAGTTATGGCCATAGATTTGAGAAAAATTTAGAGAATCGGTATTTGGGGTCTGTTGTTTTAATAATTTTACAATTTTAGGTACTCTGATAAAATTTTCACATTTTTTTTCTCGTTTTTTACATATTGTTAAATGCAAAATCACCCAAAACAATATTTTGTTGTTCAAGGTTACAAAAGCACTTAGTCGGAGTAAAGGACAACATAGCAATAAAAATGGGTATTGTTATATGGACGACGCGGCGTGGGAACGCCAATAAAATCCGGCGTACACGATTTTAGTCACGTAGGCGAAATGCACCATAAGGGATGCATCACCCTCATACGCCAGTCTTTCAACCAATCTCAACCGGGAGAGATCGCTCCGTAAATACGATCTAGTTTTCAATTAGAAAACAAAATTAGGATCGTCTCTGTAATCTGTAATTCCGCGGTAAATTTAAATTGTGCACCTTGAGTATAAAGATATTGAAGTACAAAAAGGGTCCCGGTGGATCTATATCAAAAGAGACAAATCATATACGGTACGCGCAAATTGTGATTAAGAAAATCGCGTCCAGAGTCCCGGTTTGCCTGGATAATTGGACATCATCTGGTGGTCAATCCCGAACTTCGTCACTCTACTCTGGCATCACAACTATTGGCGACACTTCACTTCAAGAACTATCATCGGCACGTGGAAGGCATCTCCGGAAAGGTAATGCCTTACGTGAGGGACCTGCACAGTCAATATTAGACAAGAATCATACAGAAAATTTGGTGATTACTTCATGTTGGCATGATGGGCACACAAATAATGTTAAATTAATTGTTATCATTTTTTAAATTTGTATTAATACTAAGAATTATTAATAATACAAAATAATATTTTTCGAAAAAATTGATTTTATATGTATATATTTATAATTAATACATTAATTTAATATTTAAAACATAATACATCCAACAGCGGTCAAAATATCACTAATAATTGCCGAAAGACTGTTATGCAGTTTGGCAAATTATCAAAATATATGTATGTGACAAAGTTGCAATTAAAAATATTAAATTGTAGAATACAGTGGATACAGAATTTTCTTAATTACTAATTAAATTTATTAATCAGAAAAATATACATTGATCCGCACAGGAACAAGACTATAAAATCGCTGAGGCGCTGGTTCAATGCCGGTTCGCTCTATCTCTCGAACGCCGATATTCTGCCGTACGCAGTGGTCCAAGGGGGGTCCAAATCGTGTCCAGTGTAGTCGCAGAGTCGTAAGTGTTCTTCCAGGATCAGTCGAAGGGTAAAGCCAAAGGTCGAAATCCAAGGGGAAGAAAGTCCAGGTGAAAAGCAGGGGTCAAGTAGAGATGAATAAAAGATGTTCTAGTAGTGAAGTCCAGCGGTGCAAGCGAAGCGAGGCGAGAGTGATTTTGCAACCGCTGGACCGTTTATTTATACCACAAATTCATCCCTGGGAGCTTATGGCTCCCTCGGGATGCTGGGACCAATCAGGAGGCGCAAGCATCCCCCGCGCCACCCCGATTCGGTCACGCGCCGACACCACCTGGCGGCCATATTCGGCAACATTTGCCATTTTTTCTGCCGTCCCGTAAGGGGCGGCAGAACTTTGTTTTGTCCGTATTTTCATTTTTTTATTCCTCAACCGGACATTTCCCAGGCATCGCGAGTATTTTTGATTATAAACATCAACCTGCCTCGCGATGCCTGGTAGTTTTTACTGCGGGCGATGGCCCAGGGAATTTATTAATGCACCTTAAACTTTAAAAATCCCTTTTTATTACCAAAACGATTTTTAAGGTGCATTAAACTATCTCCGGGCGATCGTCCTCTCGATTCTCTATTTATTTACATATTGCTATCATACATAATAATTTTTTAAAGTCAGATATTTAACAATAATTCGTGATGCATTTTATGGCGGCGCCGGGGCGTGGCCTCGTCCACGGCCCGGCTCCCCCTCTCCCCGGTGGCCCGCTGTGCTCCAGCGGCGGCGGTTTTCTAATGGCGGGGAGTGGTGGACAGAATATTCTTGTAAAGCGGCCAAGTACGATTTTTCGTCCGGCGCTTTCTCGAGCCGCGGTCCGTGCGCGCCGCGGCCGCGTAGCTGTGCGGAACATACATATAAACTCGGTTTAATCGAAAAATATTGTTGTTTCGCTACCGCGATTCGCACCTGGATCTCATTTCCAATCCAATTCCCGGGGAAGGTGCATTACCAACTATGCTACAGCGACAGTACATCGATACATGTATATCTTTATAAATAATACATTTAATTAGTATTTAAAATATCACAGTCCTACGTTCTAAATAATTACAACTTCACAATAAGAATGTGTTGTCCTTAATAAAATTTTACTTACTTAAATGGTCGTTATGGAATCTAACAGCAAGACCCACAAAGACATTAAAATGCGCACTTAGCATCCTGCGCAAAAGCAACATGCGCACAGGCTACTGCGCAAAAGCAACATGCGCACTGGCTACTGCGCACTCGGTATCCTGCGCAGTGGCAACATGCGCACTGGCTACTGCGCACCCAACATCCAGCGCAGTGGCAACATGCGCACTGGCTACTGCACACTAAGCATCCTGCGCAGTGGCAACATGCGCATTAGCTACTGCGCACCAAGCATCCGGCGCAGTGGCAACATGCGCACTGGCTACTGCGCACTTGGCATCCTGCGCAGTGGAAACATGCGCACTGGCTACTACGCACTTGGGATTCTGCGCTGCGGCAACATGCGCACTGGTTACTGCGCACTCGACATCCTGCGCAGTAACAACATGCGCATTAGCTACTGCGCATTAAGCATCCTTCGCAGTGGCAACATGCGCACTGGCTACTGCGCACTCGGCATCCTGCGCAGCGGCAACATGAGCACTGGCTACTACGCACTTGGCACCCTGCGCAGTGGCAACATGCGCACTGGCTACTGTGCACTCGGCATCCAGCGCAGTGGCAACATGCGTATTGGCTACTGCGCACTCGGCATCCTGCGCAGTGGCAACATGCGCACTGGCTACTGCGCACTTGGCATTCTGCGCAGTGGAAACATACGCACTGGCTACTGCGCACTTGGCATTCTGAGCATTGGCTACATGCGAATGGCTACTGCGCACTTGGAATCCTGCGCAGTGGCAACATGCGCATTAGCTACTGCGCACTAAGCATCCTGCGCAGTGGCAACATGCGCACTGGCTACTGCGCACTCGAAATCCTGCGCAGTGCCAACATGTGCACTGGTTACTGCGCACTTGGCATCCTGCGCAGAGGTAACATACGCACTGGCTACTGCGCACTCGGCATCCTGCGCAGTGGCAACATGCGCACTGGCTACTGCGCACTTGGGATCCTGCGCAGTGGAAACATGCGCACTGGCTATTGCGCACTTGGGATCCTGCGCAGTGGCAACATGCGCACTGGCTACTGCGCACTTGGCAACATGCGCAGTGGCAACATGCGCATTAGCTACTGCGCACTTGGCATCCTGTGCAGTGGCAACATGCGCATTAGCTACTGCGCACTTGGCATCCTGCGCAGTGGCAACATGCGCACTGGCTACTGCGCATTTGGCATCCTGCGCAGTAGCAACATGCGCACTGGCTACTGCGCACTTAGCATTCTGCGCATTGGCAACATGCGCATTAGCTACTGCGCACTTGGCATCCTGCGCAGTGACAACATGCGCACTGGCTACTGCGCACTTGGGATCCTGCGCAGTGACAACATGCGCACTGGCTACTGCGCATTTGGCAACCTGCGCAGTGGCAACATGCGCACTGGCTACTGCGCACTTGGCATCCTGCGCAGTGGCAACATGCGCACTGGCTACTGCGCATTTGGCATCCTGCGCAGTAGCAACATGCGCACTGGCTACTGCGCACTTAGCATTCTGCGCATTGGCAACATGCGCATTAGCTACTGCGCACTTGGCATCCTGCGCAGTAACAACATGCGCACTGGCTACTGCGCACTTGGCATCCTGCGCAGTGGCAACATGCGCATTAGCTACTGCGCACTTGGCATCCTGTGCAGTGGCAACATGCGCATTAGCTACTGCGCACTTGGCATCCTGCGCAGTGGCAACATGCGCACTGGCTACTGCGCACTTGGCATCCTGCGCAGTAGCAACATGCGCACTGGCTACTGCGCACTTAGCATTCTGCAAAGAGGCAACATGTGCACTGGCTACTGCGCAATTGGCATCCTGCGCAGTGGCAACATGCGCACTGGCTACTGCGCACTTGGGATCCTGCGCAGTGGCTACATGCGCACTGGCTACTGCGCATTTGGCATCCTGCGCAGTAGCAACATGCGCACTGGCTACTGCGCACTTAGCATTCTGCGCATTGGCAACATGCGCATTAGCTACTGCGCACTTGGCATCCTGTGCAGTGGCAACATGCGCATTAGCTACTGCGCACTTGGCATCCTGCGCAGTGGCAACATGCGCACTGGCTACTGCGCATTTGGCATCCTGCGCAGTAGCAACATGCGCACTGGCTACTGCGCACTTAGCATTCTGCGCATTGGCAACATGCGCATTAGCTACTGCGCACTTGGCATCCTGCGCAGTGACAACATGCGCACTGGCTACTGCGCACTTGGGATCCTGCGCAGTGACAACATGCGCACTGGCTACTGCGCATTTGGCAACCTGCGCAGTGGCAACATGCGCACTGGCTACTGCGCACTTGGCATCCTGCGCAGTGGCAACATGCGCACTGGCTACTGCGCATTTGGCATCCTGCGCAGTAACAACATGCGCACTGGCTACTGCGCACTTAGCATTCTGCGCATTGGCAACATGCGCATTAGCTACTGCGCACTTGGCATCCTGCGCAGTAACAACATGCGCACTGGCTACTGCGCACTTGGCATCCTGCGCAGTTGCAACATGCGCATTAGCTACTGCGCACTTGGCATCCTGTGCAGTGGCAACATGCGCATTAGCTACTGCGCACTTGGCATCCTGCGCAGTGGCAACATGCGCACTGGCTACTGCGCACTTGGCATCCTGCGCAGTAGCAACATGCGCACTGGCTACTGCGCACTTAGCATTCTGCAAAGAGGCAACATGCGCACTGGCTACTGCGCACTTAGCATTCAGCGCTGTGGCAACATGCGCACTGGCTACTGCGCACTTGGCATCCTGCGCAGAGGCAACATGCGCACTGGCTACTGCGCACTTGGCATCCTGCGCAGAGGCAATATGCGCACTGGCTACTGCGCACTTGGGATACTGCGCAGTGGCAACATGCGCACTGGCTACTGCACACTTGGCAACATGCGCACTGGCTACTGCGCACTTGGGATCCTGCGCAGTGGCTACATGCGCGCTGGCTACTGCGCACTTGGCAACCTGCGCAGTGGCAACATGCGCACTGGCTACTGCGCACTCAGCATCCAGCGCAGTGGCAACATGCGCTCTGGCTACTGCGCACTCGACATCCTGCAAAGAGGCAACATGCGAATGGCTACTGCGCACTTGGAATCCTGCGCAGTGGCAACATGCGCATTAGCTACTGCGCACTAAGCATCCTGCGCAGTGGCAACATGCGCACTGGCAACTGCGCACTCGAAATCCTGCGCAGTGCCAACAAGTACACTGGTTACTGCGCACTTGGCATCCTGCGCAGAGGTAACATGCGCACTGGCTACTGCGCACTCGGCATCCTGCGCAGTGGCAACATGCGCACTGGCTACTGCGCACTTGGGATCCTGCGCAGTGGCAACATGCTCACTGGCTATTGCGCACTTGGGATCCTGCGCAGTGGCAACATGCGCACTGGCTACTGCGCACTTGGCAACACGCGCACTGGCTACTGCGCACTTGGGATCCTGTGCAGTGGCTACATGCGCACTGGCTACTGCGCACTTGGCAACATGCGCAGTGGCAACATGCGCATTAGCTACTGCGCACTTGGCATCCTGTGCAGTGGCAACATGCGCATTAGCTACTGCGCACTTGGCATCCTGCGCAGTGGCAACATGCGCACTGGCTACTGCGCATTTGGCATCCTGCGCAGTAGCAACATGCGCACTGGCTACTGCGCACTTAGCATTCTGCGCATTGGCAACATGCGCACTGACTACTGCGCACTTGGGATCCTGCGCAGTGACAACATGCGCACTGGCTACTGCGCACTTGGCATCCTGCGCAGAGGTAACATACGCACTGGCTACTGCGCACTCGGCATCCTGCGCAGTGGCAACATGCGCACTGGCTACTGCGCACTTGGGATCCTGCGCAGTGGAAACATGCGCACTGGCTATTGCGCACTTGGGATCCTGCGCAGTGGCAACATGCGCACTGGCTACTGCGCACTTGGCAACATGCGCAGTGGCAACATGCGCATTAGCTACTGCGCACTTGGCATCCTGTGCAGTGGCAACATGCGCATTAGCTACTGCGCACTTGGCATCCTGCGCAGTGACAACATGCGCACTGGCTACTGCGCACTTGGGATCCTGCGCAGTGGCAACATGCGCACTGGCTACTGCGCACTTGGCAACACGCGCACTGGCTACTGCGCACTTGGGATCCTGTGCAGTGGCTACATGCGCACTGGCTACTGCGCACTTGGCAACATGCGCAGTGGCAACATGCGCATTAGCTACTGCGCACTTGGCATCCTGTGCAGTGGCAACATGCGCATTAGCTACTGCGCACTTGGCATCCTGCGCAGTGGCAACATGCGCACTGGCTACTGCGCATTTGGCATCCTGCGCAGTAGCAACATGCGCACTGGCTACTGCGCACTTAGCATTCTGCGCATTGGCAACATGCGCATTAGCTACTGCGCACTTGGCATCCTGCGCAGTGACAACATGCGCACTGACTACTGCGCACTTGGGATCCTGCGCAGTGACAACATGCGCACTGGCTACTGCGCACTTGGCATCCTGCGCAGAGGTAACATACGCACTGGCTACTGCGCACTCGGCATCCTGCGCAGTGGCAACATGCGCACTGGCTACTGCGCACTTGGGATCCTGCGCAGTGGAAACATGCGCACTGGCTATTGCGCACTTGGGATCCTGCGCAGTGGCAACATGCGCACTGGCTACTGCGCACTTGGCAACATGCGCAGTGGCAACATGCGCATTAGCTACTGCGCACTTGGCATCCTGTGCAGTGGCAACATGCGCATTAGCTACTGCGCACTTGGCATCCTGCGCAGTGGCAACATGCGCACTGGCTACTGCGCATTTGGCATCCTGCGCAGTAGCAACATGCGCACTGGCTACTGCGCACTTAGCATTCTGCGCATTGGCAACATGCGCATTAGCTACTGCGCACTTGGCATCCTGCGCAGTGACAACATGCGCACTGGCTACTGCGCACTTGGGATCCTGCGCAGTGACAACATGCGCACTGGCTACTGCGCATTTGGCAACCTGCGCAGTGGCAACATGCGCACTGGCTACTGCGCACTTGGCATCCTGCGCAGTGGCAACGTGCGAACTGGCTACTGCGCACTTGGCATCCTGCGCAGTGGCAACATGCGCACTGGCTACTGCGCAATTGGCATCCTGCGCAGTGGCAACATGCGCACTGGCTACTGCGCACTTGGGATCCTGCGCAGTGGCTACATGCGCACTGGCTACTGCGCACTTGGCATCCTGCGCAGTGGCAACATGCGCATTAGCTACTGCGCATCGTGCATCCTGCGCAGTGCCAACATGCGCATTAGCTACTGCGCACTAGGCATCCTGCGCAGTAGCAACATGCGCACTGGCTACTGCGCACTTAGCATTGTGCGCATTGGCAACATGCGCACTGGCTACTGCGCACTTGGGATCCTGCGCAGTGGCAACATGCTCACTGGCTATTGCGCACTTGGGATCCTGCGCAGTGGCAACATGCGCACTGGCTACTGCGCACTTGGCAACACGCGCACTGGCTACTGCGCACTTGGGATCCTGTGCAGTGGCTACATGCGCACTGGCTACTGCGCACTTGGCAACATGCGCAGTGGCAACATGCGCATTAGCTACTGCGCACTTGGCATCCTGTGCAGTGGCAACATGCGCATTAGCTACTGCGCACTTGGCATCCTGCGCAGTGGCAACATGCGCACTAGCTACTGCGCACTTGGCATCCTGCGCAGTAGCAACATGCGCACTGGCTACTGCGCACTTAGCATTCTGCGCATTGGCAACATGCGCATTAGCTACTGCGCACTTGGCATCCTGCGCAGTGACAACATGCGCACTGGCTACTGCGCACTTAGGATCCTGCGCAGTGACAACATGCGCACTGGCTACTGCGCATTTGGCAACCTGCGCAGTGGCAACATGCGCACTGGCTACTGCGCACTTGGCATCCTGCGCAGTGGCAACGTGCGAACTGGCTACTGCGCACTTGGCATCCTGCGCAGTGGCAACATGCGCACTGGCTACTGCGCAATTGGCATCCTGCGCAGTGGCAACATGCGCACTGGCTACTGCGCACTTGGGATCCTGCGCAGTGGCTACATGCGCACTGGCTACTGCTCAGTTACGGTTCAGTGTTCGCACAGAGTGGTTACGCTTCTCTGCGCTCCGCACATAAAAATTCGTAAATCATCTAATTCTTCACCAATCTAAAAGTTCTTCATACCATCGTGTTCTCCGTCACAATCCGCGTCTAGTGGCGGTCGTGTCGCATTTCTAACCCCGGTATTAAAGCCGGGGTTGAACTTTTAAGTTTGAAAAAACAATTCCGTGTGACATCTTGTGTCAAAATTTTTTTTTTTTTTTTTTTTTTTTTTTTTTTTTTTTTTTTTTTTTTTTTTTACCAAACTTTAATATAAAATTGTGAATGAACTACTAAGGATAAAAATCCAATTCTTATACCAGTGTGTGCGCGCTAATCTGCTCTATTAAACCATATAAAAAACACTAATTAAAAGTGATAGCATATATCTGTTTTGATGTGATATATTTAAAAAAGTGTCAAAATATAGTGCAAAAACCTTGTAACTCCTGGGAAAATTCCCAAAAACGTTTTTTTTTCGTAAAAATTTTTACACATTTATGTGTAGAACGTAGAAACCTACATGGTGACAGTTTATTCTAGTGTTTTAGTGCAATAATAAGTGACTAAATAAACAATAATAGTGTCTTCCGCTGTCAAATCACGGCCGTGATCCGACGGCAAACGGCAAATTTTAAAAACTAATTGACTTCTCATAAATACAAAAAGATATCTAGCAAAACATTTAATATTCAATAATAATCAGTGGAAAATTCTCTATCTAGTGATACCCGCAAAATAATTTTACGTCAAAACTAACGAAGTGATTAACGGAAACAGTTTTTCATCTTTCGTCCCGTGGCGCTAATGTTATCAGTTTCGAGCAGCGTCGAACATTCTAGAAACGTCTGGCGCTTCCGCGCGGAGGTACCTAGCGCGAGCCCGTCAAGCGGCTGTTCACGTTGTGAACAAACACTGTGTTTCAGAATTAAAAGACTGAGAATACTGCGCTTACTGCGCGCAGAGCGTTCGCTTTGGACAATTATTTTTATTAATTAATTGAATCTTCTAATTCAATTAATTTTTGGGTTATATCTTCGGAATAATTCTTAGAATACTATATCATAGCTTATATTAGGTTTTAATCTTTTTCTATTACTTTTAGGTATTTTATTTTGATCTTTTAATTTTAATTAATTAATTAAATTTTTTTTTTTTTTTTTTTGAATTTAATTAACTTTTGTTGAAATAATATTGTAGATTAGAATATTTTAGTTAGTATTAATAAATTAATCCCTTAATATTTTTAGGTATTTAATTCTATTTTAATTGAATTAATTTATTGAATTTTTAATTTAATTAATTTTAATCAATTAATTAAATTTTCGAATTTAATTAATCTAGTCGTAATAATATTATAGTTTAGAATATTTTAGCTGGTAATTCTTTAATATCATTAGGTATCTAATTATATTTTATTTAATTAATTAATTAAATTTTAATTAAATTAATTTTCTTTTGTTTCTTTTTCTTGGTCATATCTTCGGAATTGTATCACCTTTAGGTATTTTATTTTGATTTTAATCTTAATTAATTAATTGAATTTTTCAAATTTAATTAAGTTTGTCGGAATAATATTGTAGCTTAGAATATTTTAGCTAGTAATCTTTTAATATCTTTAGGTATCTAATTATATGTTAGTTATTATCCATTGCTATCTATTAGGATAGGATAGGGACAGGAACTTCAACATGAGCGACACGCCTGCCCGCTTCAGGGCAGGTGCTCAAAAAACTAATACACTAATGTCACAGAGGCCGCAATCTTTGGTTCTTTCACCACAACATGGCGAGAGATCAGCATCCTGCCCGGACATTTCGCCACCTCGTGTGTGCCCGGAGGCTGACACTGGACCGATGTCGATAGCACAATTCAACATCGCGCCCGCAAAACCTAAGGGCAAACGTGCCAAGCGCCAGAGGGAGGAAAGATCGGATAACTCCGAGGAAGAAGAGGGCGAAATTATTTCGAAGAGCGTTCCCGAGGGCGCAGAACTGAAAAGAGTAAGGACATTGATCAATATGATAGAGAAAACGGACAAATCTAGGTTGAGTAAGGAAACAGTGGGAAAAATCACTTCCTGGACTACTGAGATATTAGAACTAGTGATTGAGCTCAACACTGAGAATAAAACATTGCGAGGGGTGATTGCGGAAGGTAATAATGAAAAGTTGAGCGCACGAGGCTCTGATAATGCCAAGGAAGATATTGAAGAATTGAGAGGTGCGATTAAGGAGTTAACCATTTCTGTAAACTCTATGAAGTCTCAGAACATTGAGGCTGCAAAAATAAGAGACACTCTCCCAGGAACCTCATATGCTGCTATTGCGTCAGGAGTAAAGCAAACACCGGCAAGTAGTATCAAAATAAACGGTGAACAGAGGACGGTTGGCCCGACAAAACCGGCAATACTCATATACCCTGAGGTACCTGAAGGGGCAACATCAGATAAGACAAAATCGATTGTTCAGGCTACTCTAAATCCGTTAGAGGACGGCTTCCAACCGGTTAGAGTAAGGAAAATAAGAGGATCTGGCATTGTTATTGAAACCGCGACAAGGAACGGCATTGAAGCGTTGAAACAAACAGAGGCTAAACTGCAAGCAAAAGGGTTGAAGGTAGTAGAACCAATGGGTAAACTTCCCAGAATAGTCATCTATGATGTACCAAGGAACACTGAGGAAAATATTCTACTTGAGCAAATTTACAATACCAATTTAAAGGAAAATTGTCCAATCTCACTTGCAGATTTCGTCAAAAATACGAGGCGTGTATCAATGTTCGGGAGACGCGAAGGGCTGACAGTTAACTGTATATATATGGTCCCTCCGGAGGTGAGACGTACACTGGTAGACTCAGGCTTTTGTTTCTTGGGATGGTCGGCATGTAGAGTACGCGATTATGTGGGTGCGGTCCGATGCTATAACTGCCATCTGTACGGCCATATTACACGTGCATGCTCTCATAAGGTTGCTACCTGCAAACATTGCGCGAAGGAAGGTCACTCCGAGGATGCCTGTACGCAAAAGGATGCAGCCCCGAGATGCGCCACGTGCACCCGTTTCAAGAAGCCGGCGGACCATCCGACTGCCGACAGAGATTGTCCAGCTTTTAAGGCGGCTGTAGAACTGTCTGTAAAACTAACGAATTATGAATAGACACCCGCCAACTCTCAACATTGCACAGATCAATGTTGCGAGATCACGTGCTGCGTCCCTCGAGGCGACGCACGTGATACACAAATTCAACTTCTCAATTTTACTGTTGCAGGAGCAGTATACCTACAAGGGTAAATCGCCGAGGATCGAGGCGCCTCTTCTTATGCTCGAGGGAGGGACTGGTCGCTCGGCGGCGGGGATTTTGGCGGATACTGGTCGGTTGTCACCTCTCTACCTTGAGCACCTCTCCAACGAGTATAGGGTTTGCGCCTCCGCCGTGCTTGGGGATACTGAGGTAATTTTTATCTCAGTGTATTTCAGGTATGGCGAGCCCGTGGAGCCACATCTTGAGGGCCTAGTTGGCGTTCTTCGTGCTCTCCGAGGACGCCACATCTTGATTGGTGGAGACGTCAATGCTCGCTCTCCTCTTTGGCACGATGAGGACGGCGGATCTCGGTCGGGTCACGACCGACGGGTTGCAGTTGAGGATTTCATTGCTAGCAATGGCTTGAATATCCTCAACGAACCCGGTTATCCGCCTACCTTCTCCGGGCCGGGGGGTGAGAGTAACATTGACGTTACTCTATGTACTGGTAATGTGTTGGGACTTGTCAGGGACTGGAGGGTGCGGGAGGGGATCATTGATAGTGATCACCGTCTCGTATCCTTCCGTCTCTCCAGGGCCCCGCAACCAGTACCAAGTCATTTGTGGAACTTTCGTACCAAGAACGCTGACTGGGACAGTTTCGGATTAGCGGTAAGAGAAGAATTGCATGATATATATGAAGTGGGTGTAAGAGAGCCAACCCTGGTAGGCGACAGATTCAATCAGGCAGTGATCAGAGCGTCTTGCCGATCTCTTGGACGGACGAAACCGGGAGTACGTAGTGGAGCACCTTGGTGGTCTGCTGAACTCGCGTCGCTTCGCTGTGCCTATAGGAGGGCCTACCGTGCATACGGAGTAGTACGAAGAGGTTTAGCTTCACTTTCGGAAAGACTTTCATTGTCAGATACTCTCCGCGCAGCCCGGTCAGCTTACTCTGCAGGCATCCGCGAGGCGAAGCGAGACTCCTGGCGTAGTTGGGTCACAGAGATTGGCAACGCTGATCCCTGGAGGGTAACTGGACTACTGAAGGGCTCTGGGCGGGGATCGGTGCGGGCACTTTCTGGGATAATTCTCGGAGATGGGGCCACCACCGACGTCCGCTCGACCCTTGAGGGTCTAGTACAGCGCCTCGTTCCCCTGGAGGTTACTGATGGTGACACGGATCACCATCGCCTTGTGCGATCTCTGGCCCGTGTCCCCATTTCGTCAATGCTTCGGGAGGACGTTGACCCGCCTCCGGTAACGGAGGCGGAACTGGACTTTCTTTTTAAGCGAATTAAATCTTCAAAGGCGCCTGGTATAGACAGAATTACTGGACAGATAGCCAAGAATGTCTGGTTTTTTGCTAAGGCCGAATGTGTTTTTGTTTTTAATTTATGTATTCTTCATAGAATTTTCCCAAAGGAATGGAAGAGAGGCCTGCTCTGTGTGATCCCCAAGGGTAATAACAAGCCAAGGTCTGACCCAGGGGCGTATCGACCGATCACGCTCCTTCCCGTTTTCGGAAAGGTGCTCGAGACGCTGATGCGCAACAGGCTTGAGGTTTCCCTCTCGCCTCCCTGTGACCGGCAGTTTGGGTTTACCCGCGGGCTGTCTACGGTGCATGCCATTTCGTATGCGAATGAATGGGTGAAGGAAAAAAGAACGAAGTATGTTGTGGGAGTTTTTCTCGATATAGCAGGTGCCTTTGACAACGCCTGGTGGGAGATGATTCTCACCATGCTTAAGCACAGGCAGTGCCCGGGGTATCTTTTCGATTTAATCGTTAGTTACTTCGGGGACAGGACTGTTACCTTGAGTTATGGTGGGATATCTTACACCAGGATAACTAATATCGGGTGTCCACAAGGATCAGTTATGGGACCTTTCTTCTGGAACATTCTGTTCAATGGTCTACTTCTGCTACTGTTATCGGAGGGCTGCATATCTGTTGCCTATGCAGATGATCTGCTGCTATTAGTGTCTGGCGAGAGTAGGCTAGAAATTGAGAAAAGAGCCGAAAGGTCAATAGAGCAAATCGTAGAGTGGTGTGGACTAAATAAGCTTACTCTTGCTCCTCAGAAAACTATCGCAATGATGTTCAAGGGTCGACTGGACAGACGTAGGAACCCGACGATAAGAATGAATGGGAAGGCTATCAGGTTTGAACAAAAGGTCAAATATCTCGGAGTGACTCTGGACTCGTCGGGTTCCTACCTCACACACGTCAAGACGATCTCTGAAAGAGCGACGGATTACTTCGCCTCGCTAAAGCGGATGTCCACAGCAGACTGGGGACTAAAGACGGTCGCTGTGCGTAGAATTTATGACGCGACATACGTGGCGCAAGTCACCTATGCTGCGGAAATTTGGGCGCACCGACTGTCCGTGTTTACGGTCTCGTCCGCTATCAACAGGGGTCAGAGAGTGCCGCTGCTAGCGCTTACGGGGGCATATCGGACCGTGTCCACTGTGGCCCTGCCTGTGCTGGCGGGCGTGCTCCCTGCGGACCTGTTGGTATTAGAGGCGAGTGCCCGCAGTGCTTTGAGGAGGGGCCTGGAGGTGACCCATTTGGGACACACCCTGAGGCCCACAGATGCTGAGTACGGGGTGTTGTGCTCGTGCATTAGGGAAATAACTATAAACGTGTGGCAAGAAAGATAGGATAGCGCCGTCCAAGGGAGGTGGACTTATTCGTTCCTCCCAATGGTGGGCGTAAGAGAGACTGGCCAGAGGTGTCCTCCGGTGCTGGACCACTACGCGATGCAGCTGGTATCAGGTCACGGTGAGTTTAAGAGTAAATTATATGACTTAGGACTGGCTCCTCACCCGTGGTGCAGCTGTACTCGCGTGAGGCAAACGCCGGAGCACATTCTCTGGCAATGTGAAATTATGAGGGATGCTAGAGAAGAGATGCTAGAAGGACTGGAACGCGAGGAGATAGCGAATGGTCCGGCGGGTCCTGCTCCCCCCAGGAACCAGGATCTGCTGATGAACGGAAGGAATCTGGAACTGTTCAGAGCTTTTACAAAGGTGTGGGTCTCCAGATGGGAGATCCTTCGGCGACCTTGATCTCGCTTTTGATTTGGATTGTCATTTTAATATTCAGTAGTTTCCGTGTTTCTTAACTTCATCTTGTCATTCTTCTTTCTCATTTATTGTTGCTTGCTACTATTATAAATCATACATATATATACTTTCTTTTTATTACTCATTACATGCTAAATAAATTAGAATTCTGAATTTCCTTATTGTTGGTGTCTGCTCCTGCTTTCATTTAGTCTAGTATCACTATTATTCGTTCTCATTAACTTGTCAACTTCTCCTGTACTGCACTGTAAATTAAATTAATTTATAAACTATTCTTTTTAGCATCCAACATTAGTTACATATTAAATTGTAAGTGCTTTTGGGTCATCAAATTCTTGAATCATTTATTAGATAATTTAAAACTCTAGGTTGTGGTGTCTATTCATCTTTTCTTTCATTCCTGCTATGATGATATACTTGCTATGTTACAATTCATTTTCTCTTATAGATACCATTGTATTACATTCTATTACTCGTAATATTGCTATTGTACCTTTTCATCTTTTCTTCATTCACGCTATGTTACTATACTTGTTATATTATAATTCTTTCACTCATAGATACCATTGTACTTTATTCTATTACTCGTTATATTGCTATTGTGTCTACTCATCTTTTCTTTCATTCACGTTTTGTTGCTATATTTGCTATGTTATAATTCTTTCTCTCATAGATACCATTGTATTTTATTCTATTACTTGCTATATTGCTCACATAAAATATCTAACTTTCTGTCATCTATTATATTAGGTTAGAACTAGTAATGTACTTTAATTTAAACAATGTGTCAACTTCGCTAGTCCATGTGGATTATATATAAATTTAAGTTATTTTAGAACTGTTGAAATTGTACTTTGTCTTTTGGCAACGTATTTCATTTTCTCTAGTTATTTGGTTAGTGAATTAGTAAGTGTAATTGTCCAGCGTGCCTGAATCGTAACTCCTCTGTAATTCGTTTCTGTGATGTCCTTTTCTCCCTAAGGAGGTGTCGTTTTTTGTTACCGCTCCATTGTTTTTTTTTTTTTTTCCCCTTCCTATCTCTCCCAGATTTCCCTGACTTTGTCTTATTGCTGTTATTATAATATGGAACTAAATTAATTACATTCGGAAGGGGGACAATGAGAGCGTTTTGTAATGCCTGCCGTGTCCACGGCAGTAGCATTTCTTAGCAAAAAATTGCCAACCTGGCGGCGTAAGAGTGAGATCGATACAAAAGCAACCGCTTTTAAAACGATCTCGGGAATGTGGTGGGTCCGCTCTCATTGGCTACTGCGCACTTGGCATCCTGCGCAGTGGCAACATGCGCATTAGCTACTGCGCATCGTGCATCCTGCGCAGTGCCAACATGCGCATTAGCTACTGCGCACTAGGCATCCTGCGCAGTAGCAACATGCGCACTGGCTACTGCGCACTTAGCATTGTGCGCATTGGCAACATGCGCATTAGCTACTGCGCACTTGGCATCCTGCGCAGTAACAACATGCGCACTGGCTACTGCGCACTTGGGATCCTGCGCAGTGACAACATGCGCACTGGCTACTGCGCATTTGGCAACCTGCGCAGTGGCAACATGCGCACTGGCTACTGCGCACTTGGCATCCTGCGCAGTAGCAACATGCGCACTGGCTACTGCGCACTTAGCATTCTGCGCATTGGCAACATGCGCATTAGCTACTGCGCACTTGGCATCCTGCGCAGTGGCAACATGCGCACTGGCTACTGCGCAATTGGCATCCTGCGCAGTGGCAACATGCGCACTGGCTACTGCGCACTTGGGATCCTGCGCAGTGGCTACATGCGCACTGGCTACTGCGCACTTGGCATCCTGCGCAGTGGCAACATGCGCATTAGCTACTGCGCATCGTGCATCCTGCGCAGTGCCAACATGCGCATTAGCTACTGCGCACTAGGCATCCTGCGCAGTAGCAACATGCGCACTGGCTACTGCGCACTTAGCATTGTGCGCATTGGCAACATGCGCATTAGCTACTGCGCACTTGGCATCCTGCGCAGTAACAACATGCGCACTGGCTACTGCGCACTTGGGATCCTGCGCAGTGACAACATGCGCACTGGCTACTGCGCATTTGGCAACCTGCGCAGTGGCAACATGCGCACTGGCTACTGCGCACTTGGCAACATGCGCACTGGCTACTGCGTACTTGGGATCCTGTGCAGTGGCTACATGCGCACTGGCTACTGCGCACTTGGCAACATGCGCAGTGGCAACATGCGCATTAGCTACTGCGCACTTGGCATCCTGTGCAGTGGCAATATGCGCATTAGCTACTGCGCACTTGGCATCCTGCGCAGTGGCAACATGCGCACTGGCTACTGCGCACTTGGCATCCTGCGCAGTAGCAACATGCGCACTGGCTACTGCGCACTTAGCATTCTGCGCATTGGCAACATGCGCATTAGCTACTGCGCACTTGGCATCCTGCGCAGTGACAACATGCGCACTGGCTACTGCGCACTTGGGATCCTGCGCAGTGACAACATGCGCACTGGCTACTGCGCATTTGGCAACCTGCGCAGTGGCAACATGCGCACTGGCTACTGCGCACTTGGCATCCTGCGCAGTGGCAACGTGCGAACTGGCTACTGCGCACTTGGCATCCTGCGCAGTGGCAACATGCGCACTGGCTACTGCGCAATTGGCATCCTGCGCAGTGGCAACATGCGCACTGGCTACTGCGCACTTGGGATCCTGCGCAGTGGCTACATGCGCACTGGCTACTGCGCACTTGGGATCCTGCGCAGTGACAATATGCGCACTGGCTACTGCGCATTTGGCAACTTGCGCAGTGGCAACATGCGCACTGGCTACTGCGCACTCGACATCCTGCGCAGAGGCAACATGCGCTCTGGCTACTGCGCACTCGGCATCCCGCGCAGCGGCAACATGCGCACTGGCTACTGCGCGCTCGGCATCCTGCGCAGTGGCAACATGCGCACTGGCTACTGCGCACTCGGCATCCTGCGCAGCGGCAACATGCGCACTGGCTACTGCGCACTCGGCATCCAGTGCAGTGGCAACATGCGCACTGGCTACTGCACACTTGCCATCCTGCGAAGAGGTAACATGCGCACTGGCTACTGCGCAATGTGCATCCTGCGCAGTGGTAACATGCGCATTAGCTACTGCGCACTAAGCATCCTGCGCAGTGGCAACATGCGCATTAGCTACTGCGCACTAAGCATCCTGCGCAGTGGCAACATGCGCACTGGCTACTGCGCACTTGCCATCCTACGCAGAGGTAACATGCGCACTGGCTGCTGCGCATTCGGCATCTTGCGCAGTAGCAACATGCGCATTAGCTACTGCGCACTAAGCATCCTGCACAGTGGCAATATGCGCACTGGCTACTGCGCACTCGACATCCTGCGCAAAGGCAACATGCGCTCTGGCTACTGCGCACTCGACATCCTGCAAAGAGGCAACATGCGCACTGGCTACTGCGCACTCGGCATCCCGCGCAGAGGCAATATGCGCACTGGCTACTGTGCACACGACATCCTGCAAAGAGGCAACATGCGCACTGGCTACTGCGCACTCGGCATCCTGCGCAGCGGCTACATGCGCACTGGCTACTGCGCACTCGGCATCCAGCGCAGTGGCAACATGCGCACTGGCTACTGCGCACTTGCCATCCTGCGAAGAGGTAACATGCGCACTGGCTACTGCGCAATGTGCATCCTGCGCAGTGGTAACATGCGCATTAGCTACTGCGCACTAAGCATCCTGCGCGGTGGCAACATGCGCACTGGCTACTGCGCACTTGCCATCCTTCGCAGAGGTAACATGCGCACTGGCTACTGCGCATTCGGAATCTTGCGCAGTGGCAACATGCGCATTAGCTACTGCGCACTATGCATCCTGCGCAGTGGCAACATGCGCATTAGCTACTTCGCACTAAGCATCCTGCACAGTGGCAACATGCGCACTGGCTACTGCGCACTCGACATCCTGCGCAAAGGCAACATGCGCACTGGCTACTGCGCATTCGGCATCCTGCGCAGAGGCAACATGCGCACTGGCTACTGCGCACTTAACGCGGTAAAAGATAATATATATATATATATATATATATATATATATATATATATATATATATAATATATATGATAAACGGCCAATAATATGCCTACAATAAAATTTACACGTCGTAAAATAACATTATAAATATTTAAATAAATGTACTCTTTTTAATTCGGTTTCGGGTAATATTTTACTTCATGCTGGACAAATACACCGATATCTTTGTTGTTAGATTAATTTTAAAAGATCGGTTCATACCGCACAGTGTATAAATAATGTTTTTAACGTAAAAATGTTATATTTCTCATGTGAAAATCGACATTTTCGATTAAAATAAAACAATATTAAAATATTAAAATTTCGATTTCGGTTAATATTTTTCTTCAGGGTGCATAAACGCGTCGATATCTTTATTGTTATAGTATTTTTTAAAGACCAGTTCATACCGCATAGTGCAGAGAGATTGTATTCAAACTTAAAAATGTTTATTTTCTCATGTGAAAATTGACATTTTTCATAAATCGTAAAGTTTGTCATCTTTCCGTATGTCAAGAAAAAGCTTGATTTTTTGCAGACGTATTAATCAAACGCAACCCTTCATATTTTCAAGCGATAACCGAGGGCTGTGATTGGTCAATCCTCTTACTGGTCAATTTTCATAAATGGCTGCCTGAAAATTAAATAAACAGCTGTTTTATCTGTTTATCAGTGCGTAATTTTCGCGCAATTTTTTTTTGACGTTTCTAATGTATAACTTTATTTCAACTTACGATTGTAATAAACAGCTGTTGATTGTCGCGCGTTTTTTTATGTCAGGTATTTTTTGAAATAGAGCGCACAAGATGGCATCTAAACATTTTGCAAAACTTAAAAATAAATTTTCAAATGATGAGAAATCAAATTTTTCCGCATTGTATTTGTTTTTTATTATAAACAATGGCTGATTTTGACGTTTGAAATTTCGCATTTACGATTTTTAATATTTGGTTAGTTTAAGTGCGATTTTAATTTTTAAAAAATCTACTGATAGCAGAATGTATTACGCATTTTAAAAAAATGATAAATTAATTCTACCACTTCTTCTGTTCTCACCACACTGGGTTTTTTGTTTATATTGGTTAGTTTAAATGCGAATTTAACATTGAAAAATTCCACTGGTAGCAGAATGTATTACGTATTTAAAAAAAAAAAAGGATACATTAATTCTACCACTTCTTCTTTTCCCACCACACTGGGTTTTTTATTTATATTGGTTAGTTTAAGTGCGATTTTAATTTTAAAAATTCTGCTGATAGGTAAATTTGTTACGCATTGAGATTTTAACTCTTTCACATCTTCTTCTTATTTTCCTATCCAAACACTTTATGGTTTTACAAAGTGTATTGACGATTTTAATTATTTTTTTAATCTGGAAATTGACAACAGAGTAGTGTGTCTCTGCAGGGTAGGTAGGTTGCAGCGGGTAATCTAGTATAATAATATTTAAATATTGGTTACAGATTCGGGAGAAATATTACAAAGTTCCTATGCCTCATACTACATCCGCTGATTCTCTGCATGTTGGCGATCTTTTGTATTATATATGTAGCGACCGAAATTCAAATCCACCGCCATCTCAGTCGGCGTCGACGCTAGCGACAGCGCTGCCGGCTGCTGCTACAAGCCTGCCTCGAAATTCACCGCCAGGCAGTCTCTCCAGTTTCATCGTTTCACAACGGCGGTCTTGCCGGCCCGGGAGCGCCGAGCGAGACTGCCAAATCGCTTCACATCATTTCATTTCATAATCAACACGCACCTTCTACATCTTCATTCATTCATTTCATTCTATGTCTTTCTTGTTTTTATCATACTGCCACAATAAACCGCCACACGCCAAATCACATTTTCTTTCATTTAACCACCATCCTAACCCCCAAATATAATATATATATATTTTTTTATTTCCTCTTATTGTATATGGAACGGCCTCTTATATACATTTATGAGATATACCTGTTCAGATAAAATTCGAATTCAGCCAAACGAAACTGGGGACGTAAGTGCGCACCATTTGACGCACGCGAGTCGTCGTCAAACAAAAGTTATATAACATCCAAAAAATTTTGCGTCCAAACAAGTTGAACTTATACCAAAGTAGACGTATACCGAGGTACTACTGTACATTATACTGTGTTACAAATGTGAGTAACATGTCAGCATTGCGTATGCATTTCTACAATCTGTGCATTGTATTATAAACACGATATACTGTTTTACATTACAGGCAGCGTTTTAGCGTATAAAAATCGTTTTCAACATTGAAAAATAGATTTTAAGGAAACATATGGCTGTGAAGAAGCTGGTCCTTTTTGTCTTTCGGCTACAATACTAGTAGAAAGTAATCGGCAACATGAAGCTAATTGCTTTCAAATAGTTTTTTTTTGTTACATTTTACTTTCCCATAGACGCCACACATTTCTGTCATAAAAACATTTTACATATTCATGTACATTTTTACAAACAGATATGTTGATTTATAATTTAAATTAACTCCTGCAAGGCCAGAAATTACAGTTGAACACGGTCCAACTGTTTTACTGATACTACTGTGGCCGAGTGCATAATTCTGTTGCCCATATTTTAATTTGATATCTACTTTTCCAAGTTCTCCTCGTGTATTCTGAATAGTCAATTATTGCAAGCATTTACAGATGTTTTAATACATTGATTATACGTTCTAGCTTATTATCTCTTACATAATATAATATACTCTAATATATCCTACAGCACTCACTTGAGGTGGGTGCCGTTAAGGAATCCCTTCCCGCAGTGCTGACACTGAAACCTGCGCTCCCCGCTGTGCGTTCTGGCATGCTCGCTCAACTGACCGGCCTGCGTGAAACTCTTAGGACAATCGAGGCAGGTATAGGGGCGCTGGCCCGTGTGCAAGCGGTGGTGCACGACCAGCGCGTGGGAGTACCTGGAGAAAGTATCAGAATTTAAGATATACTGCTTTTTATACTTTAATATAAAAAAATGTCAACTTGTCCCAAAATAGACTTGCCCAGTGGAGCAACGCAATCATCATTCAGAAATGTTATCTGATTAATGCAATGTAAATAAATAAAAAACTATAAGTCATGAATGAATTGTAATACTATACTATTTTAATTAAAGATCTTTTTGATGCCTTTTTACTTTGATGAAACAATGTAAAAAATGTGAGAAAGAAATAATTATCAAATTTATAAAAAGACATTGAACATGTTCAATATTACTAATAAGGAGCGCACTTCTTCCCATCTGAATGAGGGCGGACCCACCGCTTACCCAGGACCGATACAATAAGCTCAAGGCTCCTATCACAGTCCTACTCATTCGCCGCCTGGTTGGCATTTTTGAATGCTACTAGGCAGCTGTTCGATAACGCCCCACATATATAACAGGGCGATATCGCACAGCTGCTAAAATAAAATTTGCCCTCATTGTCCCCGGCTGATTCACTTTATTAGTAAATAAGATATTTACCACCAATTCATTTAAAAGTCAAGTTTTAACATTTTAAAAGGTGCACGGCAGTTAGGTCATCTTGTGTGTTGTTTTGAGTTGTGAGTGTGAGGAACTTAATTACTTAATGGAAACCCAAGTGGTAGGAGAAGAGTGGGAAAGCCCCAACTCCCCCCTCTGGTGAGGATGAGTGACACACATCAGTGGATATATTCTGTTAATCCTTTTTATCGATCCATCATATCCTATCCATACTTAATCTTTTCCAACATTCCATATCCCACACTATATTTAAAACAAAGTAGATATGTGAAAATACCCAACTCACTTGAACACTTTTGAACAATCCATACAGGGGTACTCCTTAACTCTGTTAACATTCTTTTTAACTGCTTTTCTTTTAATTTTCACTTTAGATTTTTGTATTTCCACATCAGAATCAAATTTTAATAGAGATATTTTTAGTTCTTCTGTTCTTTTATTGGAAGTATTCTTTAACAATTCGTTATTAAATTCATTTTCACTTCTAACAAGCTCATTTTTATTAAATTCCGTAGCTTCTTCCTGTTTAGTGTGTTCATATATGAGAGGCTGCAAAAATAAGATTATAAATATCATATGTAGATACCAATAAATAACAAAGGAAATTGCAGAAGAAACCTTTTTTTTTTACACAGTTTTTAGAAGAATTTTGTAACTAACAAAAAACCATTTTAGCAATTCAAAAATTAAATTTATTTGTATTACCTTTATCTCAAAATACGTCAAGATTCCATATGATATTTAGCCTTCGCATTAAGATAAAACTCTATATATACCTTATCAAAATCACTGGAGTCTTCGTCATTTTGAAAATCTGTTCCAATAACTAAAATGTCATTGGGAATACTTTCCTTATTTATAAATAAATTCTGAACACAATTGTTATCAGTCATCTGACTAGCATTTTTTCCATAGTCATACTCATTTGTTTCAACACAAGTGTTGCCAGCATTAAAATTAAATTTTACAGCAGTTTCCAATTCAAAACGTTCCGTCTCTTTAATAGACCCTCGAGCTTCCTCAGTAATATTTTTGCTACCGATATTTTGTTTAGATTTAGTTTTTTTCACCGGGACATTTCTGTTGCTGAAATATGTATCGATGATTGGTTGCAGCAATTCTTTTGGTACTATTTTAAGTTTCTCTCTAGGAACAATCTCCTTTTCTTCTAAAACACCAGACTTTGGATTGGTAACCTGTTAAATAATAATTATTACAAATTTTAATGTGTAATAAAAATTTAATAATTTATTTATTATCATGTTAGGGCGACATGTAGCATGCATTATTTGCGTTACGGTGACCCCTGACCCCTGGCACTGTCCCTGTACCAATCCCTCAATCAATAAAGTGATCATAGGGAAGATATCTCTTTCAATTCAATTCGCTGTGACTGAGACTAGATTAAACGATTATCTCGGACAGTCTATTAATTTTTAAAAATATTTAACTATATTATGTATGTTAGTTAATTTAGTGTAAAATTAACCAAATAAAGGAGATTTGAATTTCTTTGACCATTTAATGGATATATTGATCAATAAACTTATGCGGTTTGGTAAAGGAACATGTCAATTGTGAAACACGTTGAGACAATAAAAATCAGAAATTTTTATTAAACAAAACTATCTCTAAAAGGTCTCGTTGGGATTTTGAATGTGAAATATGTTAAGAATTTTAAATGATGAATTTTTAATAATTTAAAAAATAAGATAATCATAATCTACTTAATATTGAATGACATCTTCTCTTGATTTTATAGATGATTAAGATTCTGGATATTGTTTAATGTCATTCTGAATATACTCATGTAAATTGTGTATTTTCATTTAGCTTCATCCAAAAAAGAGGTAAACAAAAAGAGGAATATTATTTAATCTTCTTCTTCTGGTGCTGTCCCCGTGTTCAGGTTTAGACTAATTGCAGAACCACAGGCGGTATTCAGCATTTGTCCAAAATGATGTTTTTCTACTGCAAGATAGAATATCTCTGAAGCTGATCCGCTATTGAGAGTTTCGCAACCGGACCAGTTTCTTTCTGTCCAACCACCGTTTGCTTTCAATTTTCCCTTGAAGAATTTTTTTATAGAAGATATTTGAAACCACGAATTATGTGTCAAAAGTATTCCATTTTACATAACATAACATATATCATACATGATTTAAATAAAGTTGTCGAGTATTAAAGAAACATGTGAATGTTGAAAAAATTAAATAAAACTTTGATCTAAAAACCTTACCAGCTTTGTATATTTAACACGTGGCATTGTACTATTGTGTCCGTCGACATGCTCCATCAACTCTGCCTGCTGTGAAAAACCAACATCACATATTCCGCACTGCCAGGGTTTACAATTGTCAGCCATCTTGGCGTCCACCTCCTTACAGCTATTTTTCAGATGTATTCCTGTGTTGGGATAGCGCCACTTGCAACTGTTACTCTTGACTTTTGATTCGACAGGTATCTCTGATATCTTCTCTCCCCTGTAAATATTATCCAGCCTCGGATATACGATTTCCGAATGATCGAAAACATTTCTTAAATTTTCTTCGCAACTTTTGTACGCGTAACTGATTATCTCGTGCCTCTCTTCAAATTGATTTCTATTTTCCATATTGTGAACACTCTGTTTACAAAACCCATAAGCTTCACTTTGATATTTTAATAAATCAGAACTGAATCTATTGTTTGGTTCTAAATTTAAATGGTTTCCCTCCATAGCTAATCTATGTTTGTTATAATCGTGTTCTAATTCAGCAGCTCTGTCTGAAATCATGAAACTGTCAATTCCGGATGAGCTTCCGTTGTTTGAAAACCTATTATGTAAATTAGGAAAGTATTGTAAATCCATTCCATTTTGACAGCTCGGTAATGGCCGCCCATTTAAAACGCTGATGCCATTTTCAAAATAATTATTGAAAGCATTTATTCTTGAAAAGCTCGGAGTCTCTTCAATTGTTTTATTATTTGTCATCACATTATTATGTTCATTAGCACAATCTCTGTTGCCCAATGTATTTGTAAATTTCACATCGGATGTTGTGTTTTGGGTTTTCTTACTTCTGAAATGTATCTTCATGTGTCTAGTGAGATGGTTGCTCCGTCCGAAACAGGAGTTGCAGAACTCGCATTTATACGGTTTTTCCCCAGTATGTATTCTACAATGCTTCACCAGATCTGATTGGCTGATGAAACGTTTAGAGCATATGTCGCAAACGTAGCGTTTATCTCCCTTGTGCATCCGCAGATGACACGCTAGAACCGATCTGTAAAAGAAAGTCACCATTTTGACATGCAAGCAATATTTGAGCGGGCCAGTGAACCTAATGATTAACTATTTTATTCAATTTAAGGTGTATCTTAAATGCAAGGTAGGCGGTGGGGTTAAAACCACTGGAGAATTTGTATGCACTGACTCACTAGGCAAAACCAGCAAAAAAGAGCTACAATGTAGTAAATAAGGATGATCCATCTTTATGGTCTGCAGGTTTTCATTCCTGTACCAAATATACAAATATTATAAACCTTTATGCAAAATACAGTACAAATTGCCATATGAAGTGCATGTCTTCTTATTGACACATCTCAATTTTTAGCTACAGTAGAAATATTTTCAGTTGATCTGGTCTAACGATTTTGGTTGAATGTTAACATTTTTTTAATAAATAAACAGCCGAACAAGAAGGAGCTTCATATTGACCAAAAGCATTTAGAACTTTACAGAATTTTATATAATTTTTAATTAGGTATAATTTTTCTTTAACAGACGTCACGAATGACGTTTCTAACTTTAAAATAACGGTTGAGTTTGGATCATCCTTTATAATACATAATATGTATGACAAATTAATAGAGAATATTCTTTTGGAACTTACCATTTTTTACTTACATTTAAATAACTTAAGAAATATATATGTACTAATCTAGGTGATGTAAGAAAACCCTACCTCTGAGCAAAGCACTTGGAGCAGACCTCACATTGAAAGGGCTTTTCTCCACTATGAGTCCTCATGTGTGCTGCCAGCAGCGCAGGTAGGCCGAAGCTCCGACTGCACACTCCACACTTATAGGCCTTCTCTCCTATAAACATTCTTCTAAATGTACTCACAGTTTGCCTTTCATTTTTATTTTGAGCTAGAAACTAATTACGGACATTTGTTCACCGGATCGCTTGTGATGATTCCAAGAATGATAATTCCAATAAATAAAAAACATTAAGATTTAAGATTATTTAAAAAGATTTTACTTGATACAGTGAGGGATGTCTGGAGAACATTTGTGCAGCGGATCTCGTACCTGGATGGTCTATATTCGCTAATAATGATGAACATTTTATAAACACATTACATTTAAATACAGAAGTACATATTTTAAATTATACTTACCAGTATGTCTTCGCGCGTGCGTCTTCAGACTGGCAAGCTTTTGAAAGCGCTCCCCGCAAGCGCTGCAGCGATAAGCACCCTGTGAATGTGAACGTGCATGGCGCCGGGCCAGCCCAGCACTGCCACATGTGCGTCCACATACACCACATTTGTGTTTCACAGAATTTGCATGCGTTGAAAGGTGCGCGCGGAGGTGGGACACCTGCGTAAAACCTAGACCGTGGTTGTAAGATTAAGGAAATACATACTTTTTTTTTTAAACTAAACTATGAACCAATGAAATTATAATTATATGTTACTGTATTAAAGTAAAAATTAATTCTTTCAATCACAATATATATAGTTCCTTGAAGGTATGATTTATGCATATTATGAATAAAATAATTCTATAATAGTCCGGCAAAAATTATACTTTGTCACTTGATCGGATATGAAAAAATATTGCACTCTTAAACTTGAAATTCGATTGAACCTAATGCGTAATACCTGGTTCCCATGTTTCTATGAATATTATTTATTGACTGAAAAATAACATACTAAGGTAGAATATTTCCATACATCATTAAATTGAATCGATATTAGAAATCAATCAAGATAAAGTAGAGTAGCTTGTTGGTGAAGTGGTCAAGACGTTGGCCTAGTGATCTAGTGGTCGGGGGTTTCCACCTCGTTCCAGGACACCAGCAAGTTAGTCCTATTTTCATAGCACAAGCATTTAGCTTAGTTTGAAAATAGTAATTGAATATGTATTCTGTGTACGCATCTCTATTTAAAAAAAAAAAAAAAATAGTATAGTAAAGTTATTAATATTTTGAGACACAAATACCTATTAAAAAATATTGAAGAAAATGCAAAGAAAGCAAATGTTTTGTGGTTGGAGATGGATATGGAAATAATTTTAAATGATCAATTTGAAGTATTTATATTAAATATTTTGAGGTAGCCCAGCTTTGCTTTTTTTTCCTCTTTATTGTTCCCTTCGCCAATTAGACGTAATTAGCAATTACAAGTACATACAAATGAAATAATATAATATTTTAAATGTATAAACAATTAACATAAATAAAATAAACATGAATAAAATACTGGTGGCACCATTTGAACTGAGATTTGCACATCCAAGTACTTACTTCCCAGGTGTTCAATAATAATTTAATTTGATACCAGAAAGTTCACTAATTAATCCATGTAAATTTTTTTTTAAATATGTTTTTCCTGTCATTATTAGTGAGCTTTCACGTAGTAATATTATGTATGAGTAGGGTGATCCTTTTCTGTCCATATTTTAATTGATGTAATATGCATTGACTTTTTCGTTATTTGATTATGCTATTCCTTAATCCACTATATTTCTTATGATGATGATGCGTATGTGAATAAATTTAATTGGATTTTTTGTGAGTATTGCAATAATAATAGATAGACTTTTGAAGCCAGAGAAATTTCTTGGATATTAACATTTATTTACCTTTGGAGCAAAGTTCACATTTGTATGGTCTGACTCCAGAGTGACTCCGCAAATGAACCTTGAGAGAGTGGCTCAGCCGGAAGGCCGATCCGCAGACACCGCAAGAAAATCTTTTAGGAACATTTTTGGCATCAGGAGGAGCCTGAAAATAGAAAAAAAAATAAAAAATCTTAGAAGTTAAACCATTGTTGTTCAGTACAGGAACAAGACTGTAACAATCACGTAGGGGGTGGTTCGGTCGGTCCGCTCTGTCTCTCGAACGTCGATATTCTGCAGCTGCGTGCAGTGGTCCAGGGGGTCCAAATCATGTCCAGTGTAGTTTGCAGAATCGTAGAGTCTTCCGGGATCGGTTCAAATGTAACAGCCAAAAGTCGAATCCAGGGAAGAAAGTCCAGGTGAATAGCAGGGTCGAAAGTAGAGATGAATAAAAACACAGTTTTTCTTGAGAAGTCCAGCGGTGCAAGTAGAAAACGAGGCAAGTGATTTTTGCAACCGCTGGACCGTTTATTTATCCTAGAGATTTATCTCCGGGAGCATAAGGCTCCATCAAGAGGCTGGGAACCAATCAGGGGGCACAGACATCCCCCGCGCCACCTCGATTCGGTCCAGCGCTGCCACCGCCTGGCAGCCAGACTCCACAACTTACGTCACTTTTTCTGTCGTCCCGTACGGGACGGCAGATTTTATTTTGCGCTTGAAAACCGCCTCTTATAATTTCGTTCTACAATCCTTAGGCATCGCGAGTACTTTTTTATATAGAGTTTAGCCCTCCTCGCGATGCCTGATATATTTTACTTTGGGCGATGGCCCGCTTTTAAAAGCAACACATTCTACCCGATTTATCCAGTTTCTTTTCAACTTCAATCATGCAACAATCCCAAACAAAAATTAACAATAGCCGAGAAGAAAATTTATTTGCAACATTGTATATTATATGAATCTAATTAAAAAAGGAAACAACGCAACTGCCGCGAAGAACAATATTTGTTCAATGGATGGTGAAAGTGTCTTAAAAGCTCGAAGAGTCATTTGTGGTTTAGCAAGTTTCAATCGGGGAACTTATTACTGGAAGATGAGCCCCGCGCTGAACGTCCCATCAAAGATGATGACGAGCAACTTCGGGCCATGGTGGATGCAGACCCTAGACTGACCTCAAGAGAACTTGCAATTATAGCTAATAATAGAAATTATATAAGTGACTAAATAAACATTGTTTCTTTTAAAATATTTAAATCTTTTATTTACAAAAAACAGCAATTACTTTTGCATCAACCTATTACAAGGAAATATTTCACATTAATGTGTTTACTATTCAAAACAAGCTCATCACCTTTGAAATTTCAACTACGAAAAGTACAATTTTTTTGCTGAAGTCACCAAGCAAAGGTCTTACCATTCTAAGAGCCGGTTGTGTCATCAGTAGTAATTTTTTACAATTTACTTCTTGTATCCCGTAGTAAACTTACTTTACTCTCCGATATCCGATAGTAAAAATGAGAATAGATAGTTAAATATGGTGGACTTTTCACAGCTGTTCCAAAAGTCATCTGACACATTGATACTTTGAAAGCTGTAGTATATAATACGACAAATAATCATTTAATATCCCACTATTTTAGTGATGAGAGTTTGTCCGATGATGATCTCACTGTTTAATATACATTATTACACATAATATGAAAAAATTTCACCACCAAAGTGACAGATATCGAATGCATAGGTGAAAAAATCTACAGATAATGCATAAAATAAAGCATATTTCGTGATTATTTGTCACGCCTATAGACACCTCCATCTATGCTTTGACAGTAGTAAATTTGATGTATCAACAACACGCAAAGGTTTTTTACTACGGCCATTAATAAAAAGTTACTACTGATCACACAGCCGGCCCTAAGACCAAACAAACATATCTAATTATGAATTATCATAACGCTATAGAATGTTCATAACTAATCATGAATCCTATGTATGTCAAAATGTATTGTCTGACTTTGGACATCTATTGTCGATTTAAGAAAGCTAGATACATAGCATGATAACAGAAATGGAATGTGCTAGTGATATAAGATATGGAATAAATACAAACCTTAAGAAAGCTACCTCTTTTTACTTTTCTAACAGTGCAATTATCTTGCATCCATGAAAATTAATTAAAATTTAACATACATATTTATACAATCTCCCTCCCGTATGCTGGTTGGAGTGAAGCTTGAGGGCGTTTAGATGTGCGAATGTCTTCCCGCAGTCCTTGCAGTTGTACGGGCGCTCTTTGGTATGCGAGCGCATGTGGACGCGCAGATGGGATCCATTCACGTACGCCTTTCCACATTCCGAACATTGGTAAGGTTTTTCACCTATTTCAACAAATAAACCATGTTTGTGGTTATTTAAAACATGGAATAAACGGATTTTACTGCAATGAAGATACAAATAAACAAAATGGCAATGAAAAAAATAAATTTTTAGCTTGTAATAAGGTAGCTTCTAACATAATATTAATTAATTAAAAAAATTATTCAAACAGTAGATGTTTTCTCATTGGGCAAGGGGTAATTTTCAATAAACGCAACAGGCTCTTAAAGGTTCAGAAACATATTAATAATTAATATACAGCGGTAATCGGTTAACATGAAACCATGGAAAATGAAATACTTTTACATGTAAAATTAATTTCTCGTCAAAATTAAACTCACTGATGTTTTCGATGTTTTAATAATTTAAACATCATGACAAAAACTTTAAACAAACAGAAAATGAATTACCATTTTTTTTACTATATAACGTTACTAATATAATTTACTTTACATCTTTATATAAAAATTCTAAGTAAAATTAAAATTTATGAAATGTAAAACCTGAAATCTTTTTTGCACCATGTTATTCTTTATCTATTAGTTTAGTCCTAGTCAACACAAAGTTTGTAAAGTCATAAACAGTATATATTTTGGTCATGTCACGGCCGATCAATAATCCCATTTGTTTGAGATGGTAAGAGCGATGTGCGGCGAGCATCATTTTTGTATCTATTGTTTATTATGAGGTGTTAGACTAGTCAATAAACTAGTAGATGGTACGAATTTTTATTCTACTGAGATAAAAAATCTATTAAAATAAAATAAATGTTTGAAATCATATAGTATTTTGTCAGGACCAGATTATTTTGTAAAAGGTATTCTATTATTCTACTATTAGTATTATGAAATATCTTATAGAGGCGAAGCTATTTTTATTATATCGGCTGGCTTAAGTAATCACCATATATATATGGTGTAATGGTACTCGAAGCGAGTCCACATATATATTGAATCTCCATATTTATATATATATATAAATATAGAGATTCAATTTCAATCTCCATATTTATCAAATTTTTGAAAGTTGTATATATGTTAGTATGTGGACTCGCTTCGAGTACCACTACACCATCGCCATCTATGGACCAAATTTGATCATTCATTTTTCCTTGAAACAGCATATATGTCAACTCAATGAGAATCAGATTTTTTTTGAAAATTATTTAGAGTAATATTTTTTATCTGTAAAATGTTTTTAACACATTATACTAGAATACGCCTGAAAAATCAATATTTTTCCATTTTTATATATTTTTCTTATTTTGACCAATTTAGCAATATTTTGAATATGTCCAAGAACACACAATTACTGGATTCTTTGTCTCTATGAATATCTGATATTTATTTAATAACAGTGCCTTTGTAGGTAAAAATCCAGTAATTGGGTGTTCTTAGACATATTCAAAATATTTCTATTCTATTATCTATCAGTCATTGTTACAATTGAACACAATCACAGATAATGTTTCCTCTAAGGTGTGCAGGTGTGCGATTTGGCATCATAGTGCGCATAAAAAAATATAGTGCACACACAATTTTTAATAAGACTTCATAGAACATTAAACGACTTTCTAAGGTTACACAGCCAAGATAATCTCTTTCTACCTATGCCTCTGGTGCATTCTATCTTCTCCTGCATAATGAGTTGTAAAATATCATATTTTTCATTACTGAGAATATGACCAGAGTATGGAGCTTTTCTTGATAGTTGTTATCTTGACTTATTTAACCAACGGGTACCGGAAGATCGAAAATAGGATCGAGGGCCGAAGCTGGGTACAAAATGACCCCATTCAAATTTGCATTATGATGAAGTATAATGGTTTGAGCATGTTCTATCATATTTTTAATTAAATATCTTATGCAATGCAAACAATATACTACTAAATTTGTCGTCATTTTATAAGAAACCATAGTATTTTGAAGTGTCAACACTCATAAGCAAGCTACACAAACACTACGCGAGCAAAATGATGCCGAGCAAAATGAGCTGAACGTGTCACATGTGTCGCATTCGACATGTGACAGGTCCGGGTTTATGGGTTATATTAGACAAACCGCGCATGTGCGCAGTTTGTTTAACATGTCCCATAATGTTGTGCCCCATTCCGGAACGGGAGTGTTAAAAGTGTTTTAATACATATATTACGCATCCTAATACAGTAGTAATGTGATCAACCCACAATACCAGTAGCCTGGTATAGTAATGTTTATAAATATGTAATAGCATTGATACTTAAAATTGCGCAAAAGATTTTTTTATGCACACACCGTGATCCAAAATTAGAGGGAACATTCATCACAGTCACAATGACGATATAACCATCAATAGACAGTGGCGTACAGTCAACACTTTAAAAAAAGCTGTACTAGAATTACCGCAAAATTAATTGAAATAAAATTACTTATAGCTTATTTCGATGTACTGACTGTACGCGCCCGGTATATGGTATGCCTACCTGTATGGGTTCTGGAATGTTCCTTGAGATGTCCGGACTGTGTAAACTTTTTGCTGCAGACGTCGCACTGGAAGGGTTTTTCTCCAGTGTGGATCCTAAGGTGAGTCTTGAGTGTGCAGCCTAACTTGAAACTCTTGGGGCAGAACTCACATTTAAATGGCTTAACATCACTGCCATTCATTTTTATTTCTGATTTTATAAATATATTTTTTGTACTTTCAATATGCTGTGTGAAAGAGGGTGAAGAAAAGGAAAGAAAGTATACAAAAACTAAACCAGAGTATTAACAGTGTCTCATACAGGAGACGTAGTCCACGATGAGACTGTCAATATTATTTGAGAGTTACGTTAAAAGAGTGTGAGTAAAGGAAATGGGAAAGATGTAACAATCAATGTCGCAAATAAAATATCAATTAAAACTGATAAAAACACTTTAATTTGAAAAATTTTAAAAATAAAATAAAATAGATTTTTTCACACTTCACTTACCTACACTAGCACTTATCCGATATAATACAGTATGTTGATTTAAAAAAATGATAATAATAATAACAAACGTCTCCCTAAACCGCGCGAAGCCGGTAAATGCACAGATAAGAATGACAGATGACAGATCGGTATATTATGTATAATTGTAATTTCCAGCGTCTTCCCACATGTAAATAATATGAACGCGACCATAGATGATCAAATCTATGGAATATATCAACCACAGCTGTCAAAAGTGACGTTTGTAATATAATACTTCTGAAAATTTTTTGAATCTAATTAAATTTGATTTCAAATGGAATCTTTGCAACCTTTGATTCAGGCTAGTCAACTAAAAATATAATTATTTTTAATTTATTTTTATTTTTGCAACTTTTTATGCAATATTTTATTACACACAATTTCATTATTTTTTAATCCTTTGGCATATCCTTATAATTTGTAAATTTATTTTTATCAGCCACTAAAATTAGCACTAATTTCTAATGAATTTACCGTTAAAATTCCAAACTTCAAAGTGAAATAAGTTTTTTTATACTTGCGAGCACCTTAATTTGATTTCATTTATGTAATCAGGGTACTCAACTATGCCGGGGAAAAAAAAACAAATCGGATCAATTGGTCGCATTGTATTTTTTAGTATCTATTTATCAATTTATCATATTACACATGTTTTAATCTATTTTTTATTATGTAATCTTTGTTATCAAGCTACTATAATATAAAATCAATGTGTTTATTGGTCCAATAGTTAAAACACTCGTCTAGAGATGTAGTATCAGGGGCGCAAGCCTTGTTTCAGGAGACTATCAAAATCTACTTTCATAACACAAGCGTTTAGCTTTGAAAATAGTAAGAATAGATAGACAGACTTTATTGGCATGTATTTTTTTGTTGTAACAGAGGTGAATATGAAATATTATATAATATTGATGCGCCACGTGTACGCATCTCTATTTATAAAAAAGGTAATAATATAAGTCAATTGCTCAAGAAGAGCACTGCTTAGGGGCATTCAAGGTAAGGAAACTATTCCTGTTTATCCAAACCAACTATAAATTCAACATTAATAAATTAATTCATTTTTAGAACTCCGATGAAAATTCATTATCAGATAAAAATTTGACCTGCATATGCGGCGCCATCTTCAAGCGAAGAAGCTGTCTTAAAGTCCACTTGGAAACTCATACAGATGAAAAGGCTTACATTTGTCATTACTGTTCTAAAGGTATTCTTCACAACATATTTTGTTAAATTGTTAGTTGAAGGATTAAACCTATGTTTCAAAATTGATAACTTGATTTATTTCCAAACAAAGGGATGTGGTATAACTAAATAATTTTCTCAAAATAAAATATTAATGTGAATTATTTAAACGTGTAAAGTACTATTTGGGTATTAATAAAATGTGACAAACATGTTAGATGTTTCATGGATCAAAACTGACTGGCAATGGCGACAGTATTTTGGGACTTAGATGTTGGTACAGACCATAGGATAATCTAAATGTTGATCTGTTTTATTTACTTTAAGCATTTAGGCAACGGACTCATTTGGACATCCACATCAAGAGTCACACCGGAGAGAAACCATATATTTGTCAGACCTGCGGAAAGGAATGTTCCACGAAAAGGTAATATCTATCTTTCAATTCATATATTTGAATGATAAGCGTTCCTGAATTCATCAAGGCCATAAGTCATACTATATTTGAAGAACGTTTACCTCCCAAACACTCTTATAGGTCCATCCCGAAAGTAAACGACATCTGTATACAAAATTTCAGTTTCCTCTCTAAGGGCATTAAAGACAGTTAGATTTTCAAATTTATTTATGAGATTTTCAATATACTATGAGGCGCATTTTTTAAGTACCAAATTTTTTTTCAAAGAAATGACGTCATTTTTACAACACTTTACTTTTTTCAGACGCTACACACTGTAAATTACTTCCCGACATAGTCGCCACCATTATTAAGGCACTTGTCATAACGAGGCACCATTTTTTGTATACCTTCATCATAGAATGACGCCACATGGAATGAAAACCATGTATATATTCTGTCTTTGAGTTCATCATTGTTTGTGTTTAATTTGAATATATTAATTGTGTTAATTTTTCAGATCTCTTGAAATTCATTTGAACATCCATACGAAAAAGAAGTCATACAAATGTGACATTTGTCAGAAAACTTTTGCTCACCGCGAAAACCTTAGAAGACATATTGAAAGGCATTCAGGTATTGAATAAATAACCATATTTTTTACCGGCTCATTCGGCTGTTTTTACTGGCTCATATTGTAGCAGAGCCAAGAGGCTCACATCATCTCCAGTTCACTATTATTATTATTATTACATCGCTTATATTACTGTCTGTTAGCAGATTAATTTTTTATTTCTTTCAATATCTTGAATTAACATATCGACCCCTCAGAATAACAAGGTTCCATCTGACACTGACACTGTTTTGAAATAATGAGCACAAAAAGTGTTGATTGAATTTCAACATATATATATTCATGTATGTATATTTTGTTTTGAGTATGCAAATATGATCAGTTAACTTATTTTTAGTATTATCAATGATCGCTGTGAAATGAAGGAAATTAAAAATAAATAAAAACATAGTAAATTAACCTTTTAACTGCCAACTCTATTTGAAATGAAAGACACCACATAGGGTAATATTAGGCTTTAAAGTCTTGACTTATCTATCAAAAGTCTAGATTTATCTTAAAAAAAAAATTTAAAAACACAAAAGTCCTAAGATTCATGATACATACTTTTAAAATACCTATCAATAGATAGAATGGTATTGATACATGGTGATTCAATTTTCCTTAATTTATCAAGGGGTTCGCTAATCCAAGTCAAATTTAACATCCTTCTGCCACTAATACACTTTAAAATGTGCATATTCTTGTTCATTGCAAATCTAAAATTTTCACAGAATTCAATGTGATGAAATGATTGATTAGCTCAGAAAACTATACACAGAAGATCAATGTGATGAATGTTGTTAAAAAAGTGCGTAGTCGACTTAATAACAACTATATTTATTTTCATTTTTCACATAGCTTCTCAAATAACATTAGTTTTGTTTTAGGTGTGAAAGCTTACGCATGTGGCATCTGCGCAAAATGTTTCACCGAGCAACCGCTTCTGACTTCGCACATGAGGGTCCACAGCGGTGATAAACCCTATCAGTGTGACACATGTGGAAAGAAATTTGCCAGGAAGTAAGTTGTAACAAATTTTAAATTTATTGCGTCACCAAACAACGTGACTTGTTCCTTTATGTTATAAATCAGTTCTAAGAACAACTCAAAAAATTGATTTCCACAGATTTACAGAATAAAACATATTTAGCAATGGTGTATTTGAAAAAAGTAATCCTAGAATTTTTCACAGGATATGGCTATTGGTTAATTATTTCCTGTGAGTAAAGAGAGATTGTTAGTACTCTTGTATCTATTTTTACAGTACTGTAAAATCACCCAACTTTGTTCCAATCTAATTCCTGTACTGTAAAATCACCCAATTTTGTTCTAATCTAATTCCAATTTAGATAAAATTTTATATATCTTTTTTTCATTTAATTGGGAAATTCAAGGTATTGGCTTCAGCTTAGTCAGAATGATTAACCAATTGATATAATTAAAAGTATTTTTTACCGTAGCTGCTTAAAAATGTTAGAACAAAGTTGTTCCAAAAATTGATTTAGTTTTTTTCTCAAGAAAAAAGATTTTTGGAAGTATATTGGATGGGTTCATTCCTTATTCAAAAATTCTTACATTTTTAGTTAAACGTCTTTACAAAATATTTTGTCTAAATCACTTTTTATTAATTATTCTACATGTTTCTATACCCATGGTATCTTCTTTAGGAAACAATGTATACTGAAATTAAAAAATACAAGCATAGATAAAAACAAAACTATAATATGTTGAATAAGTCAGAACTAATATGAAAACAAATTTCAAAGGTGACTAAATAATAATAATTAATAGTGGTTTAAACATAGTGTTTTGTCTAATTATTAATATAAAATGTCTACAAAGTAATTTTTCAAATATTGACAATATTTGAGTATGTCCAAGAACACACAATTACTAGATTTTTACCTCCAAAGATATTGTTATTAAGACAAATTATAGATATCTAATAGAGACAAAGCTATTATATTGTATGGGAAGTATCAAATATAATATATATTTATTGTGCTTGAATGTGCTAAGGATGATACAGCAAAATGTTAATTTTTGTCAATAAATCATATGATAAAGTGTAATCTATTAATTGGAGAGTTTACTGACATTATTTGTTCATTTACTTCTTTATCCCATTTATCTTAATGGGGTCGGGGGCCTAACCCTTTGACAGCACCCTTCCACTGTTCTCTGTTCTGCACTGTGTCGATTATTTGGAGCCACTAATGCCACCCATTTGTCTTTTCCATGTACTTCTGAGTTTTACTACAGGTCCTCTTCCTTCTGACACTGATAAGAAAATCTGTTTAGGCAGTCTTTCGTTTCTCATGCGGAGAATACATCTAATAATTAAACTAATTAATTAAAGCCATTTAAATAAAATATGGAAATTTGGAACATAGTTGTGTAATTTTACAGTATATATTTCTCCATTAATATGTTGAATGTTGAAGAAACTTATGTAAGAAAAGAATGTAATAAACATATTTTTCTTTTCAAGGCAGATGCTCCAATGTCACATTGTTATTCATTCTGGTGAGAAGCCATACAAATGTACCGTCTGTCCAAAGAAATTCACCCACTGGCCTGACGCAATCAAACATCAGAAGATACATTCTGGAATTAGACCTTTTACTTGTCACATCTGTTCCTCTACTTTTGTGAGGCGAGACCATCTTACGAGGCATAGCAAAACACATAACAAAAAGCACAAAAGAAATGAGATTGAACTGGAAAAAATTGCATTCCTAGATGATGAAATAAATGGCAGTCAAATCGCTGCAAAAAAAGATCACGTCATCAGAGTAAAAGATGTTAACTTTAAACAGTACAGAAATGATATATGTGTAAATAATTCATTTGTTGAGAACGATAAACAAGTATTTATTAAAGAAAATGATGATTACCTCAAACATCTGGAAAGTGGTGTTAATGAGGTAAATTATACAACATTTAAAACCAGTAAACAAGAAGTAGCTATTGACTGTGAACAAATAACAAAAACGATTACTATAAACAATATAACAAATGAACTAGACAAAAATGTACATATTTTGGAGAATAACATTGAAGTCAGTGAAATTGAAGTGAAAATTGACGACAGCAAAATTGTGGAGATTCAGTTTGTTTCAAATGATTCTAAAGATGATGTGGTGACGCACAAGGGTGATGAGTACATTGAGATAAAGAGCAAAGAAGAATTGGACAATGTTGTCAGCAGTCTCAGTGAAGAAAGCAATGTGAGAGTGTTAATAGGTAGAGAGAACGATCAAGGGACATGGGAGTATGAAGAAGTTGAAACGACAGTTGAAAAGATAGTCTGCGACATGCCAAAAAAATATAAAAGACGAAAGGGGACTAATGAAAATACAATGAATCAGGTATTATTGCATCTAATTTTTATTTATTCACTGTTATTTGAATTAGTTTGTACTGTGATCAAAGTTACCACACTTCACGCCATTCATTGCGAGGGTGGGCAGAGAGGATAGAGTGCCACGCTTCTATCCTGACACAGCTCTTGCCTCGTCCACATACTCGTACACATACATTTCATGCTCGTCAATTGTTGAGGCTATTAATTATGGATGGACGTCCTCTATATCTGTTGGCATCAATACTTGCGTCATATCTTCACAGATTTCAAAGTACCAAAAATAATAGACATATTAAAAAAAAAAATTAATAATCTAAAATTAAAAAATTAAAAATTCATTAAATATTAGAAGCGAATTCCGATCTACAAGATTTAGAGACCAAATTGATATTCCAAAACTAAAATATACCGCAACCCAAAGTCACTATATTTATCAAGGCATCAAATATATTAACAATCTCCCCATCACAATTAGAAGACAAAAAATATATACACAGACTAATTGAAATAAATTATACACTCTCATATATACTCTTTCTCTTTGCACGAGTCTTACTCTCATAGAGAAGAAATAAATATATCCTATTGATTATTTTTAAAATGTGATATATATTCTAATATTAAAATTAAAAATATATCCTTCTTACTATTCTCTCCTCACCCACATGACTAAACCACCCAAGCGGGCCTTTTTTAATCCGTTAAGATCAGCTTTATATTTATTATTTATACTATCATAAATGGATTTGCCACATACTGTATACCATTTATACTTGTATTCTTGAAACTGAAAAAGTCTGGTGCATTCTTTTAATTTTTTAATGCAGACGGTGTTCATTTTATAAAACTTCATTGTTAATCAACTATTTTAGCACTAAGGGAATATTGTATTGCTAATCGCCTAATATGTAATGCCCAAATTTGTAGCAAAATTTATGTTCTATGTTTTATCAGCTGACAATGGCCTAGACAGCCGAAACGATTATCTAATCATTTGGAAAAATTAAATATAGAACCAAAAAAATCATGTTTGATTAATTGTGTTGATTAAGTCTGGTGCGCGCACAAGCGGTTATAAGGAAGTGGGTCAATTTAATACTGCCACTTGTTTTGAGAGATGGCCAAAGAGGTATGCTAGACTGGAACTTAGCCAGAACTCACTGCGTTAAAGACATGAAGAACTTCCTTGCGGAGAGAAGAATAGATCGAATAACGATTCCTGCAAGAATGACTGCTTACCTCCAGACTCTTGATGTTCTCAGAAGATGGCATGACTGTATTTGAATAAATGTAGATTTGTGTAAATGAATTAATGTAAATAATTTAGTACTTGAATAAATGTAGCTTGTTGTATTTAGAAAAAAAAAGACATCCCTAATCTGCCAATGCGTATTTTAGAGCAAAAATGAATACCTGGTCTTATTTTCAGGAAAACATAGTATTTACCTGAGTGATCTCATTTCCATTGCGCTCACTCTACTTTAATTTCTCTTTTGACAGCTCCAAGTTTCTCTTCCATATACAGTAGAACATAGATATCTCGAACATTGTTAATTGGAATTTATTATTAATTTGAACTATTTTGTTGGTACCTTGAATTTTATTTCAAAACATTACAAAAATACACGGATATTTCAAACTATTTTGTTTAATTCATGAGTATCAATCAACAAGCGTGCGTAACAATCTGTCCATCAGCAAAAAAATTATGGAAATTTTGTCATTTTGGAAACACCGACGACGTACAACGTGTTCCCGTACCTCTCACCCCCGTTGACGGGATACCCTTTGACCATTCTCCTCTTCATTGTGGACACGCATCGCAACTGTCAACTTTTAGCTAATAAATTAATATTTTTCAGTGTGAAACCTGTTTTGCTTATTTTTAATTAGTTTATGTACACTGCGCCATATTACTTTATTTTGTTTTAAGTTTTTTTTAAATCTTATTGTTGCCGTAAGTACCTTCGATAGCTAGTCCTGTGTTTTCTATTGATATTGTTGAATGTATTAATTTAATTTATCTAAATAAAATGGCACCAACCTTTGCGAAACTGTGCTGCCACTCGCCGATCCTTCCACCGATGGTCGCTCTTTCTGCAGTCTTGAATCTTTTTAAAACTTGGCTAGCCAGCCTCCGAAACTTTATACAACCGATAACTGAAAAATAATACACAAAATGTTTTTATATCACCGCCGTAAAATATATCTGACCAATTCCGAAAACGTCTCAGAACAGAAGCGGTTTCGTTTTTGTTTTCCGTTTTAAATTTACACAAATGGAATTCACATATTTAAACTATAATACCAGGCCTACCCGTCAAAGTATAAAATGCGTGAACACTTACACACGTGCAATTTTGAATAAATATTTATTAATAGGTATGTACTCGTGTTTTCTTAAAAACCCTAATTACTTTTTTCTGAATTTTAATTTTTTTGGTGGTCTCTTGAGGTTTGAGATATCCATGTTCTGCTGTAAGTATTGGACTCTATTGTGTATCTGTAGTCTTGTCTCGGCTGACATGTTTCCATTAGAGATTACTACATTATTATTCCCTACATAAAAAAATGTTGTTTGTTCCTTCCCAGTACACATAACACGCTCACATGATGTTTATACTACTATATGAGTAGTGATTGTTCTCACCAAATGTAACATTTAGGTGTGCACCAATATTGCCCATCTCAGTCTTCTCCTTCATTTGGAGATTGACTACACATAATATATTACATTGATCAATGTATTTTACAGGCCGAATCACACTACAAGACGGATAATAAAGAAATTGACTTGGATCCATCAACCCCCTGGAAATGCGCTCTGTGTAACATAGGATTTATCGAAAAATTAAAACTTACTGAACATATTAGATATCAACACACTGATTTTTCAGTGTTGAAGAAATATGGCATGAAATTGGTAATAAAAAATTTATTTAATCTGTAATCAATTTTTAAAAATATTTTCCCTTTTTTATTTAGTTTTTTTATTTAGTTGAAAGTAGATAAATATTTTTTTAATAAACACATTTTTATCGTGACGTTGCAATTTCAGAACATAGTTCTGTGGTATTTTCAATATAAATTTAATTAATTAATTAGAAAGATATAAGATAAATAGATTTTTTCTGTACATCTTTCTAGTTGATTCATTTAATTTGTATTATAAATATTTTTTTCTTTATTTGTTGACGATAGTGAAGAGAATTAAAATTAATTATTCAAGTTTTTGTACAATTTTTAGGTGGTTAATAAAGCTTCCGGAGTAGTTGAAGAAATACCCCTGACATTGAGACAAAGAATAAAAATGGTACCAAAAGAAGAGCTTCAACCAGTTTATAATAAATATTTCAGTAAAAAGAGACACAGACCTTCTAAAAAACAATCAATGTCAAAAATGATACTTAACAAACCGTCTAAACTTAAACTCAATGATATTAAAAGGTGCACAAATCTACATAACCAAAAGATAAATAATTTAAAAGATTATAAAAATGTAAAGAAAAATGAATCTGTAACATATGCTAAAAATATTAGTTCAATGTATTCCATAAAACGGAATTTAAATGATAAATTTGTCGATGGTCAAAACATTTTTAATTTTGGCACTTTCAAGTTTGCAAATGAAGATTTATGCGTCATCTTGGATGAAAATAATTATGAAACATTACAAGAGAAGCAAATGATCAGAGAAATTCAAGATGATGATGACTGCTTTGTTATTATTGTCGGTGATGACAAAGGGAATGGTGATTCCCAACGGGAGCATAAGTTTCAGCTTTTGCTTGATACGTTTAATGTTAATGTGGATAGTCGCAATTCTAGTTATGAAAAAAATACTGCAATATTTAGAGAAAAATTAAAAAAAAAGAAAATTAGTGAATCTCCCGTAAATGATTTGAAGGAAGGTGATTTGAATGAAAAACAATACCCCTCATGTACAGAGTGTGGAAAACAATTTAAGTAAGCATATTAATGTACAAATAATTTACGTATGATTTAAATCAATTAAGCATTTTGCGTGCCATTTAAATATGCGAAACTCAATTCATTGCTTATCAATCAAGAAATACACATTTTTTTCTTCATATATGATTTTTCTCTATTTTTTAAGATAAAGCAATATGTGAAACTGTCAAATTCAATTTATATTTCTTTGGTAATGTTTGGTATATGGGTATGATATACATATATCGTGATTATTTATTAGTAAAATAATCATTAGAAAATTTGTATTATTGTATTTTTAATGATTTTCATTATATTACTCAAGTTTAATTTTACTAAAATGTATAACTTCCTTATTATTTCAATTCTTATTTAATATATTATAATGATTTAATTAAAACACTTTTTTAATTTTTTTCCACTATTAATTATTTTATGACCATTACCGATTTCAGCCTGTCACGGCCATCTTCAGACTGGCTAAGATTCTTAAGCTAGGATATTTATACAATTCTCTGAAACTCACTGAAAAACACCCCTGTATTGAATTATATAAATATCCTAGCTTAAGAGAAAAATGTAGTCTGAAAATGGCCGTGACAGGCTGAAACCGGCAATGGTCATAAAATAATAAATTGTGGAAAAGGTAAAAAGTGTTTTAATTAAACCATTAAAATGAAATTTCACAATGAAATAACAGTATCAAAATTTGATATAACATATTATAGTTTTAATTATCTACCGATTTATAAAAAAAATAATCCATAAATACATAAAATAATTTGAATTTTTCACAATGTTATGGTTTATTCTTGTTTCATAACTATAAAAAAATATCTACCATAATTTAGTAGCTATTGTTTGTTTTAAAAATTAAAAAGAAAACTTTACTACCAAATAAATAAATAATATGACAAGTGTTCAATTTACAAATGTTTTATTAGAAGAATACCTTGTAATATTTTTATATAAAAAGACCTTTTCTATAGCTCCCGATTTTTAAATTTTTAATCTGAAGATAATTCATTCTATATCAAATATTCACCAAAATTTATCCTACAGCATTCACATATGTACATTTTTGATAAATTGTATATTTTTTTCTAGGTTTTTGAGCCGTTTGAAATTACATCTTCAGTCCCACACAAACAGGCGTCCGTTTGTCTGCACCAAGTGCGGCAAGACTTTCACTCAGAACCGAATTCTAGTCACTCATTTGCGCACGCATTCCGGGGAAACACCGTTTCAGTGCTCCCAGTGTGGTCTACGCTTTCCTTCTGTGCCTAAACTAAAGTCAGTATACACGTACATATTTCAAATTGTAGCCAGGGTTGTGCAAAGCCTAATGAGCACCTTCGTACAAATATAATATGCGTACTCAAATTATCAGAGTTCTGTGAGGTCCAAGAAAGCGGCATTTTTAAGAAATTATAACAGCCATGATGCTTTAAAACTTTTAAGCACCATAGCTATATCATAACTTAAGCCACCAAAATGTAAATGGATTCACAAAAAGAAGGATCGTTTGCTTGAAGCCCTTGAAGAATGGTGAATGTGAAATAGGGCTTTATGTATTTTTAAATACTGACTTAGAATTAAAACTAAATTTAAACTAAACATTTAAACTAACATTTTTTACTTCTTCAATATTTGTAAAATTTCTTTGTGGCAACATATTATGTAAATAATAAGAAAAAAACTTTGTTTAAAATCACTATTTATTGATATATCAACATGTTTCGATACCTATGGTATTTTCTTCATGAAATAATGTACAGTAAAATTTCGATTGATGAGTTCCTCGGATAATCCTTTTCCTGCATGTGTCGTTTATTTTTTCCAGTCCCGAAATAATTTTGTTCTGACCTATGTTCTGAATAACTACAACTTCACAATAAGAATGTGTTCTCCCAAAAATATTTTATTGTTTGTAGACAACTGTGCAGCTCACCCAAGTGACTTTTGAATTGAAAGAGACAGCAGAAGAGATTGAAGATGTCGATAAAGAGAATTCCTCATTTGTACCTTTGTTTTCAGAAGCTTTATGAATGTGACTTTTTTTTATATTCCCGCATTCATAATTTATTTTAGTAGGTCCCTTCAAAAACGTATTTTGCCTTGATATATGTACTCGGAAGCAAAAATATCATACCCCATAGCTTACCATTCTTCATATGCTTTATTGTTCACTCTCATACGTTTCCTGGAAATATTTCATCTATCTATCTTTTATTTCGACCTCATTCATTAACATTTCTCCATTTACTGACTTAATAGCTTTCGTACTACTGCTTTCAGCACCACATTGGGATTTTTTGACTGCCTCCAGAAGAATTTTATATTATCCTGGAAATTCTCAGTCATTTCACCCCTTCCTCTCCTTTCAGCTGCTCTTTTCTTTCTTTCACACCAGCTTTCACTTTTTCCTTACAAGCATTGTACAGACCTTTTGCTCTCGAGTATTTATCCCCATTTACTGTCCAAAAATTGTATTTTTAATTTTAGTATACATTGTTTCCTGAAGAAGATACCATAGGTATTTATACATATTAATGTATCAATGAGTAGTGGTTTTAAACAAAGTGTTTTTCTTATTATTTACAACATTTTTTACTTTATATTTCAGGAGACACATCAGAAATCACATTGGCGAGAAACCACACGAGTGTGAAGTATGTCAAATCAGGTATATCAAGAAATCTGATTTAAAGGTACATATGAACAAACACACTGGGAATGTGCAGTTCAGATGCAAAATATGTTCTCAAGGTATATTTATACCGTTAGAGGTTTTTCAGAGTCCTAGGTCGCATAATGTCGGTGTGTAATGTTGAAAAATGTGAAACAATATTTTGTTTTAGAATTCACTCGACGAGAAGGGCTATTCGGTCACATGAGGACTCACTCGGGAGAGCGTCCTTACCTCTGCAAAATTTGCGGGAAGAGATTTTGTCTACGATCCGGCCTCTTCCGGCATGCCGCCCTCCACTGTCATCAGAGAAAGTCCTATACTTGCTCGGTTAGATGCTGATTCATTTTTATTTACTTTCATAGGGCATTATGTTGTGTAATCTTAATAATATTTGGTGTACACGTGTTGAAATGTTTAATGTGTGGAGGTCCCTCGCCTCTACAACCAATAACACTGCGCCAACGGTTACTGAATGCACCCAGAAAATACCTGGGTGTAAACCATAAGCTCTAATCGGGCGCATAATCCAGAGAAAGTTTCTAATATTCATTAATTTTAAATTAAATATATGCTCTTAGGATATCAATTATGATTATCTCCTTAGCCGTCTGAATTTGATAAAATTATCAGTGAGCCGTATGATGACCGACCTTATATTTCTATATATGATCATCAATAGTATGATAGACTGCCCCCGGATTGTTGGTCTGCTTGACTTTCACGCACAATTGAAGTCATTGAGACAATTCTTTGTTCTATTACAGTGGTAATGTCAGAACTCATACATTGGCTAACTCCGCAGTCCCCAAAATGCATTCTTTGAAGAATGAATATGCGGAGGTAGTCAACATTTTTGCTGTAAATTTAACTCTATAGGACTAAATTATTAAAAAATTTTGTGTCTCAACTCAATGGTGACGAATAAATTGCTTTCCTTCACATTTTTTATTTATTTTTAATTTTGATTGTGAAAAAACATGCTGACATTATATAATTTATTTTGTGTATTGCACTTCTGGTGAAATTTTCAGTTATGTTAATGCCTGAATTGGGCGTGAATAATAATAATAATAATCTCACCAGTACCGATCAGATATTGACAACAATAGGTGCGGACAGGCCCCGGAAACTCTCATTCAGCTTCCTGATCAGTTCTCCATCAGACGCTTCTCATTTTCACATATATTTAATATGTTATTGTGCAGCAATTAGCTATAAACGTCTATCAACTCTAAGTAGCCTTTATTGTCCAACCTGCTCTAGCCACATTCACATACACACCCCGTAATATCATCCTCAAATGAACACATGCGCGCTGGGAGAAATGAGGTCACAGCTTTCGCACATACAACCTTCTGATCAACAACCTTTTTTCCCCCAAAAATATTTTCGTCAAGGCATTTGATCATCAATCCAAAACATTGAGAATCATAAGAATGTTCATCCCAAGTGTAGTTAGGATACATTTCCAAGGCCAACGTCAGTAGTGTAACTAAAAAAATGGCCCCCAATGCAAAACAAAAAAAAGACCCCCGGTGTATGTATTTTATACAATATATATATATATATATATATATATATTAAGAACTACGCAGTTTTATGATGTGATGTGTCAGGTTGAAATATTATCTTCAGTGACCTGCATTCTTGATTATCCAACACGAAAACTGTATAATCAAATTATTACCACTTACTTCATTCATTATTCTTTGTTTCCAGTTTTGTCCGAAGAAACTATCGTCAGCGGTGAACAAATCTCTTCACGAAAATATGCACAGGGGCATAAAGCAATACGTGTGCGCCAAGTGCGGAAAAGGATTCCACCGAATGTACTACCTTAACAATCATAATTGCCTCTCCTCCAGACAACCTTAAATATGAATTGAAATATATTGATTAAATAAATGGAAGTCTTTACCTTTTCCCTATTCTGTTCCATACTCCCAATATGCTGTCATTATATAATAAATATACAAAAAAAAAAATTTTTTTTACGGTAACATCTATGAAAAAACATAGCTGTCTATGTAAGAATAATAGTAAATAATTCATATACTGAAAATGTTTTATAGCTATGGTAAATTGTTATTTAAACCGTTATTGTGACTGTGATTGTGTTCGATTGTAATGATGAATGGTAATTGAAATTTAATTGTTGGGAGTTAAGTCGTTAATATAACAGTTGTTAGTAATTATGAATAATCAGTTATCAATCATCATTACAATAGAACATAGGCCCAATAACGAATAAACCATCACAAATTAATGTAATTAGTGCCATAGCAACAAATTACTAGATCCCAGGCAAACACATGTATGCACACGCTCGCTCCTAAGAACACACCCTGTTTTATTTTTTTTGAAATTGAAAATAATTATTAGAAAAACATATTTATCTGTTTACACATTCAAATGTGATGGCACCACGGAATTATTTTACATTTCTGTTTGAGATATACCACTCATTCATTTGTAAGTAAGATTTTTAAACCTGTGCTGTGATTGTTGAATTTATTCCCCAGAGGGGCTACCCTGAGTGTAGCTACACCACTGTGTTCAAATGGCAAAGTACTGGATGACTAGCACAAATTGATTTTTATTTACAAAATAATCGCATGACAGCACCAAATTTCAATAAAAAAATGTATTCTGACAAAAACAACAATGATTGTCAGCATATAGATAATAGAATGGTGAGTTCAACTAAAAATTCCATTCAAGAGTACTATCAAGAAAAATATTGAAAAAGTAAATTGTTAATGATAAAATAAAATGAAATCCTACATTATAATTCATGTTCTAAGTATTTCTCTAATCCAGCATAATCGGAGGCGGGTGATTGTGTCTCGTGACTAAAATAATAGCAACAACAATATTTTTCGATAAAATTGATTTTATATTTATATCTTTCTAATTAATACATTTAATTTGTATTTATAAAAAAATCACTGATGAGAGATTATTTTGGTAAATAAAGAAGAACATTAAGTTTTTCTGCTAACTGTTAAATTTAACTGGCTTTTATTCACATGTAGGAAGTACATATTATCTTAAATGAAAGCATAAATATATGCACATTTTCATGTTTATTTATTTTCCGTTTTTCAATACATTCCAGAAATCTGGCACCATCAAGTTTAGTGAGATTCTTTTGTACATATTTTAAATATAACCCCATTTAAAAATAGATTATAAATTAGATTCTTGTATTATTATTTGATTAATTCCGCAATTTATAATTGGCAATTGGCTAATTATTTATCATGTTTTATATGAGAGGTGAACTACAATAACAATTATTTAATCAAATAACATACCTATTAGAAATAAATTACTATTATATTGCAAATTATTTTTTTAGGGGTGTGGTTGCTATCACCCCTGATAGCTATTCAGCCTGGTCTGGTTACTTTACTAGAATTTTGTCTGTATAATAATTAATTCCATTGGAAATAATAACTTAAAAATTATATTTTAAAAACCTTAACTATAAATAAAAATCTAAAAATGTAATATATCCAAAATGTGCACATAAATTAATGTGATCAGTGTTATACGAAGAATTCATTATCCTTTGAAATTATCAAAAATTAATACAATCGCATCATAACTCCCATAGAAAAATACAGGAATAAAATACACACCAAAACTAAAAAGTCTACCAGAAATTAATTTATGTAAATGTCATAATTTTTATATTTTTCCTACTCATAATACCTGTTAGATTTTTTTTATAATTTATTCAATTTTTATACATTACGATGGACATTCATCGATCAATGAATTGATAAAAACAGCTAAATATGAATTGAGTGAATTAATGTACTATTTACTTCTTAAAAAGGATAATATATATTTTTCTACTTGTACATCAACATTTAGACCGCTTTATCAAATTTACCGCCCACAAAACACATGTTTTGACTTTTGCCCATGTGGTTCTTCTACCAACATGCCCGAACATAAATTTACTACGAAACCATAGTATTGTTGAATCCATTAGAGAGAGATGACAATAATTCCTTCCGTAATTCAACAAAATGTTACAATGATAAGCGCGCCGCTTGTACTAACTGCGCAGAGGGGCTCGGAGTGCTAAAAGGTAGTACGCAGCTCATCCTAATTCAAGCGCTAGATAAATTCGTCTCTGTCTTTCCGCAGCTCTATTATGGTTGTGTTTATCAAACATGGTGGTCGGATTGTGTTTTGATATACATCGTGTTTTCTGCGGCTTTTGATACTGCGAAAGTAGTATTTGTCACAGATAATTATTATTGTTTCTGTCGCGTACTTTGTTTAGTGTTCATGTGCTGATATCCTGGCAGCGGACATTATTTCATATTAAGTTCGCGTCCTTAAATCGTAGATCATTCGAGTACGGCTAGGCCATGCGTCCCGTTTGACGTGTGTTTTTTTTAAATAAATTAATACTTCTGATCGCCGAAGGCCTTATTCCGTCTGCTCGGTACGTCAGACCACTTTTTCAAGACCGCCTTGGAAAAAATATTCTCGCTTTAATGATTAGTTTCGCCTTTCTTTATATATCGGGTGATGTTTAGCGACCGCAAAGAGCGCGTTGTATTGTAATTCTTTAGTTTCTTTTTGGTTTCTATTAAAAGTTTTCTTCGTGACAATGGAGCTGGAAAAGGAGACAGCGCTGAAGGAAGGTATGTACATATTTAATATGTTTTATGTTATATTGTTTAATTTAATCACGATTCCATCCACTCTTCCCGAACCTCATGCAGCGGTGTGCGGTCACGCACGCAAATATATTATTTTGAATTGCATTGCGTTTTATAGTATGTACATATTTGTGCATTGCTGCCAACAGCATTTTCCTATGATTGTAAGAAAACTAGATTTTCTTGTCCAAAGAATAATAAGCACATGGTATATTCTGGATAGAACCAAACAATCAAATATATATTTCGAATTCCGTTGCTAGCTTGTTGGGTAAGTCATTCTGAAATTATTATTATTATCGATAATGAATCGAACATACATTACGAATTCAAATAATGCGTTCAAATTTTTACCATGCATTTCACAAACTGGTTTAAAGCCGAAATGCATCTTTCGAGAAATGTGATGATTTGATCCAATCATTCGAGAAGTATCTGCACCTAGACGAGACCGGTCTTGGAACATGAAAGGTAAACAATGTTTGCAGGGCGGTTGAGCAACTTTGTTTACCGTTTATCGCGTTATATTCTGTTCTATTTTTTATCACGATATATTTAATTTATATTTCGTCATAAAGTAAATGCGCATGAAGCATTGTATATATTTTCAAAAAATATTTTTCTAAGACTAGAAATTTCGATTGCTGTATGGAGTAAAATATCCGTTATTGAGTTTGTTTTTGTCTTTGTATGAACTCAGATTAATTACTTCTCCAAAAAATACCTCTTACGCTGCTTAAAAGTGTAAAAATATTCGAAAAATGTCCTTTAAAGCATTTACATACTCATTGTTTTAAATACTAAATGTCTAAAAGATCAATTTACCCATTGGCGTACCATGAAATTGGCAGTCAAAGCCCCGATATTTCGCTGAAATTGTAGTAATTATGTACAGTTTTTTGATTGTGTGGAATGCTCTACATTGCTAACTAAATTACATAAATGTTCAAAATATGATTTCCCCCACCCCAGCAATTAAAATTTTGACATTTTAATTATTATGCATGTATAATGAAATTAATTCATCGTGTCATAATTTACCCGATTTCGCGTCGATCGGTCGAAACGACTTGTTGGGCCCACAAAATATTTTTATTTTGAACAGTATTTTCAATGGAATGCCGACGTTTTTGGATACTGTTTTATCCTTTGTGGCCTTTTTGCAACCCTTGTCCACAAAAGCCGGTTTCTACCCAAGTTTTTATCTCGTTTTAACCCAAGTTCGTAAAAATACACAGGTAGCTACCAGAAGCGTAGCGAGAATTATATGTCACATATAACCCATCCTCTCCGGTGGTGGGTCAGATTTGACACGGGTGTTTGTAAAAATATGAATAATGCGATACATATTTGTTTCATGTTGTTTTCCTTACAGCTAGCTGTTTTCATTTTATTAAATGTTTACAAATAATTTGAGATATAAATCAATATTGTCGGACGAGACTCAAATGAGTTATTGATAAAACTGTGAAAAAACTGACCTAGGACAGTCATTTTTACGTTTTATTATAATCTGACTGCTGGCGCTCTCCTTTCCGAAGTTCCGTGGATAGGCGATATAAAGAAAGCAGCTCCACTCTAACCATTCAGCGTGCTAGTAATCCAGTCAAGTTATTGTACACATTGTTATTAGTTATGACTTAATTTTGTTTGGCTCCCCAGAAAGGAACTCTAATAAAAGAGAAAGTTAGTTTTATGGTACGCCGCGCCTACCTGGCGACCCCGGAAAGGGCCTTTTCTATGAAATATTTACTAGCAAGAATAGGGCGCAAATTTTGTCTTTGTGAAAATGACAAAAATACTAAATTTTTCTGTGCAATTTGAAAGACTCACAAGCATGAAACAATTTACTACTCGAATTGTGAAGACATTCAATTTGGATTTATTGTATCTATTTTGTGTATAAGATATATATTGTTTTATTTATTTTTCAAATTATCACTTTCAATTGCTCTATAATTTAATTGGATTTCGTATAAAAAAAAGATGTGTATATTTTTAAAAATTGTTTTTATTCTGACAATAACGAACTATTTACTACCCGGTTTGACTTCCCAGAAGACAATCAATATTATATATGTCTTGAATATAGGTTGTCTATTGTTTTACTTATAATATTGTTTTTATTTTACTTCTGTGTATATTTTGTTTATATTTTTATTATTTAAGGAAAATATATTTATGTGTAAAAAATAAAATATATAATTTTAATTCCGAGAAAGTAAAATGTTTACTGTAATAATTGTCACACAATTCGGCAGATACTCACGCTGTTAGCCGACGAGAACATCACGTGTAGGACGTTCATTGATGCGCAAGTATACATATACTATTCGTAATATTTTTTACAACTTTACTTTTAAAGTTTACGGCACATCGTGCCATTTCATTAATTAAATCATATTTAAAAGAGATATCTATTAAAAAAAATAGTTAAAAAACCGAAATCTTATGGTACGTGTTTTGTTTTGACCCACCGAATTATAAGACACGGAGTCTTACCTGGCTTTAAAGCCGGCCATACGCGCAACGTTGTACCTGTTCAGGTCGCCTGTACAGGCAAACCGGATATGTGATAAAACCTGCCAGGTATCCCTACCTCTACAGGCGACGTGACAACAATTATAAATTCATATTTTCTACCAGTTGATAAGTGCTAACTTCGGGCAAAACCTGCATGTGTTACTCCAGGGCGCAGGTCTCAATAGTTCCGTCCACCTCTAAGGGAAAGGTCGCGTAGTTCGAAAAAATGGCGTCTCACAAGCGCAACATAATTGTGAAAGATTTGATTGAATTGTATAAATCTGAGCAGTCCATTCTTAAATAATTACAGTAATCTTGAGGCTCAACATTTAATACCTCTGACAGATTTTAACAATTATTTTTTACACCACTTTTGTCGCGGCTTTCTTTCTTTCGTAGAATGACGAGAATATCTACTAGCGCTACCGCATCGTCGTAGTTGCGCTGTGCTGAAGCCATGGTTGACTGAGAGATCATCACAGGTTGGCCGCTACGTGTATAGCCAAAGTTGAGCTTCGGTTAACTTGTCATGTTTACCTGGACAGGTATATCGTTTCGTATATAGCCGGTTTAATAGCTCACCTCAAAATAGGATAATCCTAGGGTGGGATCATTATTATTAATATCGCGTGTCGCGAAACTGCGTGTTAGAAAACTTCGTAAAATTTTATAGGTGTTTCGCGGATGGAGGGGTGCAACAAATGCAATAACTATAATAATAATAATACAACAATTTAACGAATTAAAAAAAATAACAAAATGAATCTTTGAAAGATAAATTTTTTTTTACACATACTTGAGAATTCATTTTATTAATATAAATAAAATAATTAATAATGTTCTCATCTTTTTTTACACCCATTCAGAATTTTCTGTGTGGAATTTTCTTGGCTATTCTGTCGTGTGTAATATCTGGTTAATGTTTCGGATCCATTACATTTCAGCTTAACCTTTACCATACCACGGTGAAAATACCCCACGCAGCCATGCTGTCAACTTGTGTTACTGCAAAAAAATTTGAGTTTTTTTAAGCACTTTAAACAATGAGGGGAAACAATGCTTTTACAAGCTTAAATTTCTTTAAAATAGCTAATGTCATACTATAAATATAATATAAGAAATGATAAATATAATAATTTAATACGTTCATTTTATTCTCAAACGCTATTCGTGCAATGCATTCGTCAAAAGACCCATCTAACATAATCTTAATCTTTTCATTTAAATTAATATGTGATTTTTTTCACGCGGTACAAGTAGTATTTTTAACGCAGATAGCGTGCAACGCATCTATTTCATAAATTAAAAATTATTTTTTTTATTATGATTCGCTTTACATAATTGATTTTTCTAAGCGCAAATGATTTTGTTAGAACTAGGTAAAATGTAAATTTTACATTGTGCACATTTATAAAAATACGATTTAATCGGCTCGGTAGATCTATGTTACTGCGTGGCTACGGAAGGGTTAATAATAATACAATACACTAATGATTCACTTTACATTTACAACACATTCGCTACACTTTTTATTGTCTCTATTTATTTTTTTATTAATCTCTTGTCTAATCTAATTCATTCCTTTTTATTTTAATTAAACTACACGGAAAAAATTGTCTAGCAAAGTAGCCAGAACAATGCTTTATATATCAGAGGTGGACACCTCCTGCATCCTATACAGTAAATTAATAAATGCATTATATCATTGTTTGTTCACTTCTGATGTATAAAAAAATTATGTCAAATAAATTACAGTGTCCGGCATCAGAAAGAAAAAAACACCATCTGAACTTGAAATAAAATTCAGACGCTATTTGAAGGGACCAAAACAAAATGCATGAGCGGGGTGCGGTGCATCAGGGACGTGCAGTGCATACGAGCAAAATAGCTGTGCATTACTAAAAATTCTGGGAAACAAATACAAATTAAATAATCTATTATATGGACATTTAGCGCCATCTGTGTACCAGTAGAAACTTTAATTGCGTATTTATAAAAACTACCACGACAGCCCACCGCTGCAGCCGTAGTGCTAATATCGACGCGCTACAGTGCATCGTTTGTAAATATTCACATTACTCTGTTCTATTTTTAAGCTAGTGAATTACTCAAGTCATACAATTGGCTATTTACTGATTCGGTTGATGCATGTTTTATGGAGTCGTTACTTATTCTGTTTTCTTAACAATAACATTAGAAAGGTTTACAACTGCGTGCAAATCATTGAAGTGTCTTTCCTCTTTTAATAATTTGCGAATTTTACTATCTTGCTGTTTTTAACGTGTTGAATTCGTGGTCGTTTTTTGCGTTCGAGGTGCATTTGGTGCATGAATTTGTTTTTGATTTGGGAAAAACAAAAAGCAATTGTCAGAACAATTTCGTACTTTCATAAAAATAATTATTTCGTTTAGTTATTACGTGAAGGATTTTCAAACAATAAAAAGAATCATGTCCAGTCATAAAGTGTTCTTAAAAACGTCTATACATTTTTTATATTGATTTTTATATGGGTAAGAAGGTGTTATTTTACGTTGAAACTTAAACTTTAAAAACACTATTAATAAGTAGTACTCTAAAATTACAAATAAATACATGGTAGGGTCGTATAAACGACGAATTCATTTTGTCGAAAGACGTTGGTTAAACGAATGTTCATAATCCTATGTACAACATATATTAATTATATATGATTGTATAATATCATTGGTAACGGCATAACCTAAATCTGTATCTGCTGCACGCCACTGGCAGGGGTGGTATGATATATATGTATGTCTGAGACAAGTACCCAACACTGAAACTGAAAATTCCATCCGACGTTGCTTCTAAGCTGCGCGCTCGTGTGCGCTCGATACATTTGACGATAGCGCCTAACTAAAATATTACATCTGTCGTTGATAATTTGATTAAGAAATAAAAAATATCCAATGGATGTCTTCCTACCATATTATAAATATGGTAGGCGAATGACAAAATTATATATTTTTGCGTCAACATTAAAAAATGTTGACGCATGTGATTTTACGACGAGATAAATTTTGTCGCTAATGTATTAATATTTTATAATCTGTCGAATGAAATTACCTATAATTATTATCACTAATACATAATTCATAACTTAAAAAAACTGCTCGTGACGATTTTTATTTTGGTCTACTCACTTTGCTTAGAGCATATTAATCATCCTGTTTTGAAGAAACTTTAAATGCAGCAACCGTAAAAACCAACAACTTATATTTTTATTTATATAGTTTCTACATTGAAAATGACGTATTATCACATAATATAAAGAGACATATTCTTATCGAATTTTTTATTTCCTTGTTGTATTATATTATATTCAGGTATATCAACCCATAAGATTCTATGGACTAGGTCTGTTACACCTGTAACATCTCCTTAGCTAATTTATTTCCCCTTGTTATATTAAAAAATATTATAAATAGCAATCCTTGCCGTAAAACTGCCATGCAATTTGGCAAAAACTAAAATTATAATGAATATATTAGGTGTACCCATAAGCAATCAATTATTTTTAGTGTGGAATGTTTGCTTCAGTCTAGCTCTAGAGCGTGAACGTGTAAAGACATGTTTTATACGCAATATTACAATCCGTGGTCTTGTGACTTGTGACAAGTAAATTTAAACAAATTTATTACTCTGCTGTAAAATGGCGGACAATCAACTAACTGAAGAACATTAACGTCATTGCATGCTGTACGGCTAGTTGATTTGGAGAAAGCAATCGTTTAGTGGGCTTGTTGTTGTATAAGACCCATTTCTCGTCACTAGTAACAATCTTCGTAAAAATGGATCAGTTCTTTCTCTGCACAAAAGAGATGTGCAAATTGTACGCCGTTGATATTTATTCATCTCCGAAAATAGATGTGGGACCCGTATACCCTGTTTGCAAACCTTCCCGATTTCGTGAAGATGTCTTTGAACTGTTGACCAAGTAGCCTGAAGAGTGTTTTCTATCCTGGATACTCAGTTTAGGATTTGTCTCCATCAGTGTTTTTAAAGCGTCATTATCAAACCCTACCGGGCGCCCACTTCGATCGCCATCAGACAAGTCAAAATCACCATCGGAAAATTTTCTGAACCAACGTTGGCACTTATTTACTTTCATTACGTCTCCATACACATCACAAATTTTCTTTGTTGCAACCGTTGCATTAACACCCGATCGAAAATTGAAACAGCATGCAATGACGTAAATGTTCTTCAGTTAGTTGATTGTCCGCCATTTTACAACAGAGTAATAAAATTTTTTAAATTTACTTGTCACAAGTTACAAGACCAAGGATTGTAATATTGCGTATAAAACACGTCTTTATACGTTCACGCTCTAGAGCTAGACTGAAGCAAACATACCACACCAAAAATAATTGATTACTTATGGGTACACCTAATATATGTAATAAATAAGAAATTTAAAAAAAAATAGTTACCGTGGAAGATATTCTGACGCGTACACAGAGTATAAATATTTCGTTCATGTTTTAAGAGTCATATTGTTATGATAAATAAAAAAAAATGTCATACGATATTATTAATTACATTTTTTATTAATGTCAAGATTACAAAATTCACAACGCCGTTGACAAACTTTTTGATAAGAATTGATTAAAAGCCCATTCTGTACATTTTGAAGTGCAAATCAATGATTTTATGTGCGATTCAATTGTTAATTTTTATTATGAGTTTGAATTATCACTGTGAGCGTCGGAAAATTTGATTTATGTGCAATATTTTTATTTACAGGGTGAATATTATGCACCAGGCCGATTTTTTATGGCCGCCTTTATCAGTTCGCATTTGATTACAATTTATTATGGAGCATCTAACGCCTCGACAACAGCACGTGTTTTGCAGCTCAATATTGGTGACCCTGACTTTTGGAAATAAATCATCACGAGCGACGAAATTTTTCCTATTTCCTAGTTATTCAAAAACAACATCGGCCTGGAACATAATATTCACCCTGTATATGATTTTCGCCATTTAAATTATTACCCTATTTTTTAAATTAAAATTATCTCGTGTAAGCAACTTACGGAGTAAAATTTAATTGAACAAGAAACAGTCATAAGATTCCGTACGTCTTAAAGGTTGCAATGGGCTGGCCATATTGGAAGAATACCGGACGACAGGACACCCAAGATCGAGTACGTGGCGAGCAAGAAGTGGGTGGATTGATTCGAGTATGATGGGAAGCTTCGGGAACTGAAGAAGTGTGACCGGGAATAGGAGTCCGTGAAGAGCAGTTACAGAAGAGGCCAAATCCCACCCTGGGATGTAGTACCGTGGAAGAAGAAGAATTATCTCGTCTGTGATATTTTCTATTAACTTTTGTTGAAGAAACTTTCTTACTTTCAATTGTAGAGGCCATATATTTATAATAACTATAATAATAGCCCAATCTCTGTCACGTTACGCCGTATCTTGGCACGATGTTCCCGATATCAAAGAATTCAACAAAATACGTGTTTGAAAAATAAATTCTTCTTATACTTGGGAATAAGTTTCATTAACAAATTGTATATAAATAATTAAGAAATATTCTCATGTTTTCACGGCTGTTTTCTGGGGTTATCTGACCTCTCGGGGCACCATTGCAGGGGCAATCGTGAGGGTTGTTGTAGCTCATTTTAATGTTGTATAATGTGTTTTTTAATGTAGAAAAGTTTTCTTAATTGCGTGGTAATGGATAATTTACTATCATCAATAATTAATATTATAAAAGGCCGCGGAACGAGTGTCTGCCATGCGACGGATAATTTCACGATTAACTAATTTTATACTTTTTTCTGTGAGATAAAGCGCTTTTTCTGTTTTTAATAATTCTGGTTATTAATACAATTCTGCCGCGTTGTCTTATTTTTCTTCTTCTATTGCCGTATTCCACAATTTGACCGATCATCGCGTCTCAACACGGGTTAGATGCTAGTCTATAAATACACTACACACTTTTACCTTGATTGGTTTCCCGCTGCACAGGTTCGAGACAATGTCGTCTCTAGAGGGCGTGTCCTGCGACTGCCTTAGCAACTCTGGCTGGTCACACCCACCAGCTGAATTGTTGCCTCAAGTCTGTTATTATAATACGTTAGTTAATTTATGTGTCTATGTATAAATCACCATTGATTGATTGATTGGTTTGAATATTATAGTTGGACGCGCAGTCTATTTTTCTATTTCACAAGTTTTGTCTCTACAAGCAAATGTCATTGCACAAAACATAAAATCAATTACAGAATCATTTTAATGAGTGATTAAAGGTCATAAAGGTTATCAGGGGTATTTTTCAGACCGGCGTAAAGGTTTTTTTTTATTTATTTAAAAAATAGAATATAAAATTGAACTATACGTTTGCGCTGTGAAAATACGTCTCGATCATAGACCACCAAATAAATAGACATAACTAACTCAAATTCCTTGTCCTAAAATTTTAATTTTGGTGGCACCCACGCAATAAAAGAACTCCGCAACTTTTGACTCGACTCTGAGATGCTCTACGATGGAATGTGTACGGAGGAGCATGGATTTTAAGGTTACGCCATCTTTCGTTAAAATTTTGAATCTTGTCGTCACCAGCTTGCGCTGAAGATCGCCGAACTCACGCTCATACCGACGAAATGTTACATTATTTGATTTGGATTGTAATTGGTTCTATTTTAATCAGATTTTTTTTTGATTAGATTCTATTTTATAACGTGAAACATCTTTTCATTTATCTCTCCCAGGTATCAACAATAAATTTTTCCAGTTTGAGGCGAAGGCAGAGTGTGACAAGTGAAGTCTAAATTAGTATGCGTTTCTGAGGTGAATAACCCGCCCTACTTATGTTCTCCGCTGACTAGCCGGTGAAAAGAATAGAACGCCGTTCTTTACCCTCACAAGTGGCCGTATCAAATATATGTTTCGTTAGATATATATGTGTAGAATGCCCCTCGCCCCGCAAATAATGTTCCAAACTCCTCTTCTGTATACACATTAAGACCGACAGTACGAAAACACTTTTATCTCGAGAGCGGCTGAAAGGGACCCGCCCTCACCCGGAACTATTATAAGAGTAGTTACTTATTTTTGTTTTTCATCGCCTTTATCCTAATCGGATCGGGGGCCGAAAATATATATTCACGCATATTTTACCCGCGGTGTGAATTAATAAACTGAGATTATTATATATTAATATAATTAAATTAAGTCATATGATCTCCGAACTTCATTGTGCACTCGACGGCGATTGAAAGAATCCAGAAAAAGTTTCTAAGATTTATTAATTTTATATTAAATATACGCTCTGAGGATATCAATTATGATTATCTCCTTAGCCGTCTGAAATTGTTAAACTTATCAGTGAGACGTACGATGACAGACCTTATATTTCTGTACAGGACCATCAATGGTATGATTAAATATATTAATTAGAAAGATATACATATTAAATCAATTTTATCGAAAAATATTGTTGTTGCGCCACCGGGATTCGAACCTGGATCTCTTTCCTAACCGGGGGAGCTGCATTATTCAACTATGCTACAGCGACAATATTTTTAGCGACAAATTTTCAAACCTATATGTTACCTTTTTGATATTAATACATTTAATCGTTCCATTATTTGAAAGAGCCATCTACCTACCTTATTTAAAATATCACATGTTCTGAATAATTACAACTTCACAATAGGAATGTGTTCTCCTAATGGTATGATTGACTGCCCCCAGATTATTGGTCTGCTTGACTTTCACGCACCATTGAGGTCGTAGAGACGCAACTGATTGTTTTATTACAGTGGTAATGTCAGAACTCGTGCACTAGCTAACTTCGCAGTCCTCAGAATGCATTCTTTGGGGAATAAATATGCGGAGGTAGTCGACATTTTTGTTGTTAATTCAATTCTTTATAAGATTACACACTATTACATTTTTGTGTGTCTCAACTCAATGGTGACGGATAAATTCCTACATTTATTTTGATTATGTAAAAACATGCTGACACTTTGACATTTGTATCTTTGTGTATTGCACTTCTGTTGTAATTTTCTGTTATTTTACAAATTCACTTAATTCCTGAATAGGGCGTGTATAATAATAAATAAATATTTGCATTTTCGCGCTAATTTGGTAAAAAAATAAAAAAACTCGCGTTAGTTCCAAGTAAGTATAAGAAATGTTAATAAAATAGGAATAGAATAATACTAAATGTATTAATTATAAATATATACATATAAAATCAATTTTTTGTCGAAAAATATTGTTTTTGCGTCACCGGAATACGAACCTGGATCTCTATTTCCAATCTGGGGAAGTACACTACCAATTGTATTATAATGCCAGTATTTTTCATGACAAATTTACATTTTTTCAAATTAATACACCTGTCGTTCCATTATTTGGTATTAAAGGTATTTGAGATTCTGTAAAAATAATGTAGATGGCTTTCAAATAATGGAACGACAGGTGTATTAATTTGAAAAAATGTAACATATAGGTTCGAAAATTTGTCATGAAAAATACTGGCGTTATAACACAATTGGTAGTGTACTTCCCCGGATTGGAAATAGAGATCCAGGTTCGAAACCCGGTGACGCAAAAACAATGTTTTTCGACAAAAAATTGATTTTATATGTATATATTTATAATTAATACATTAATTTAGTATTTAAAATACTAAAAGAATTGAATATAAGTAACATTTATATTTTGCGTGTATATATGTGTGAACTTTTTATTTATTAATATTTTCCTTGGTTTTCTTTGGTTTTTTTTAATGTATAACATAATATGGCGAATCGGGTTTAAAAAAAAACCCGATCACGCTGGAATAAACACATTATTATTATTATAAAGATTTTGTTTTCCTTAAAAGTTGAAAATTTTGAGATACGCGGTGTTGCTAATTACTCGACGATATGTATAAACACTGAATCATCCATATTAGAATGGGAACAAAAGATAACGGTGTAAAACTGAGTCGGTAGACAGTGGCGAGTAGAGGACACCGGAGCGACAGGCAGATAACATATAGGAAAGGTCCTGTAGTTCAACTATTGTTTTGATACTGTTGATGATTTTTCTTTTTGTTTACTAAAATATCTTACAAATTCAATTTGTTGAAACACTCGGTCCACGGGTTTGTTTTAAAATTAAAATATTCATTTTTTAAAATGACATTTAGTTATGTTTTCAGATAATGGTGTCTCCAACGATGTACCGTGTCTAGTGTAGCGGCTGGCTTTCGATTGTTACGACAGTTTTATGAATTTGACATGTAACGTGTGGTTAAAAAAAAACAAAAAACCTACTCATATTTGGAGTGTGCGCCATAGGGTGGACAGGAGTGAGTGTTGCCAACGGGCAGCCGTTGTTTTCATTTGAATTCCCATCGCTATCGAGACCTTTGAACGAACGCGCGTATTGCAAATCAATATTGGTGATGTTCTAGAAGTATCGGATGATTTGTAGGCGTGCACTAGTATTGGTAACGACACTTTAACATTGTTAATATTAATTTTCCTGTTTAATCACCGCGTTGTCTGTCGCGTCGCGCGTCATCGGTTTTGTTTCGCCCTGACGCGCGGCAGAGGGACGCCACCGACGAGTTCCCGGCGTATTTTTTTATTTTTTATATCCTCGACTAAATTGTGCTACGAACGCAACGCGTGTCGCGATATTGATACGTCTTCTTCCGTCCGATGGATATCGAGCGTCTGGCTGGCCAGTTTCTGTTTACATTTCATATTAAGCCAAGACACGAACCGCTCTATTTAAAAGCGTGCTTTTAAGTAAACCGCTGGGCGGAGGGAGACTCGGGATGTGCTGATGGGCGGAGTCACATTCAGCCCTGTGTACGCGTGTATGTCACAGGAAACGCATACTGCGTTTTTAAACCGCATTAAGAATATACGGGATTGTGACTGGGATCCTGCTTACCTTTTTTTTGATAAATTATAACTTCAGCGCTGTTGAGTCCGGCTATCGCCTAACTAATTGCTTTCTGGTAATCGTTCTTTAAGCTTAGCATCTTCACCGAACCTTGGAGCCACTTTTATAATCCTTTAAATGTACATATCAATATTTAAATTACCCTATAGTTGAAAAATTATTTCAACTATAGGGTAAGCGCGAAACCCAAACATTAACACTATATTAATTCTTAGATTATTTATAGTATTCCGAATTCTTAAGCACACTTTTGGCGCGTCTTTTCGATTCAGCCGCGACCACTGTTATTGACACATTCCGCATCCAAATTCCTATACAATACATTTCTTCATATTTTCAGCATGAAATGTGACCTTGGCGCCAGCAAACGTCAACTTGATCGATATTTGTTCGATCTCGACGGCATTCGCGGTGTGGACCTTTCAGCTCCAGTGCACCAGCACTGTATTTTGTGATATTGTGTTTTGATCACGTATTTATTGTTTGTTGTTTGTGTGCCGTGGGTGAACTTGTGACATCGCCGTATTATATTGGAAACGGAGATCGGCTCATCTCGGCCGCGACTGCAGGGATTACGGAGGCGTTATGTGCAAGGTAAGGCGAGCAGTCCTTCAGAATCCCGGTTTCCGAGATCACCGGTCCTTCGACTAGAACCCTTATCCCCTCACCGTCCTCATCCTGTACCACGTTTCCATACTTCCCTCCCCTACCTTGCGGTGATTTCGATTTACGACCGGAATTATCGTATTTCATTCCGCGGGACGCGCGGCCCGGAGTTTGCGCAATTCATATAGACTTTAGCAATAATTTGGATTCAAATTATTTGATATCTTCGTTGATTATGTCGATGTCGGTGTTACTCATTTCATTTACATAGTTTTCGTTCTTCTATTTTCAAACTTCATTTATTATAGCAACAGCGAAAGTGTGCTACGCGGAAGGTGCAGAGAATGTAGTCTGCATTCATCCATCCTTTACCGTGTACAAGTTTCCTCTGCACGCATTTCGATTCGTAAATAATGCACGATCCTCATTGCGGTGACCCTGTAGATTGGTGTCGATTTTATGCAAATAGGAATAACATTACACGACCAACAAATGACGATTCATTCCTAACCACACGTTTATTTGTGATAATTTAGAATGATTGCCGACCGACTTGAACATATTGGCACGTGACAGAATATACTTTCTTTACTTTTTGTGTAGAAAAAAGGGTACGGTATAAGTGTGGAGGAGTTGAGAGAGCGGGTTGGCGATGCTCGGCCTTGTCACGGCCGAAGTCTGTGTAGATGACGCCGGTGTCGTCGGTCAGCCGGGGACGACGATGATGGCGGTGGATTTGAATCGCCGCTCCAGTATCTTCTCTGTTTCAATGTGTCTTCTATCGTATATTGGCGACCAAGGTGCTGTATGCTGAGTTTACATCATTTTCCTACCTACGCATCTGCTGCTTTTTATCTTTCTACCATACATAATAATATATCACTCATTGCGTAGAATTTTGTCCGAAGTGTGCAGCTTTCTTTCGTTTTTTAATTATTATTATTACGCGTTGTCGTTCTTCACGTGTCACATCAATGTTCTTACTATTTTCAAACTAAGCTAAATGCTCGTGTTATGCAAATAGGATTAACTTGATGGCCTTCTGGAACGAGGCTCGAACAGGGGAGGATCACAACCACAGTGCCAACCGACGCGTATTTATTTATAAGCCTTTCAGGGTGGAATCAAATACCTAACCTAATACGAAATGCATACTAATAAAGATCTTAAATAAATTGACAAAATAACACATCTATGTAATTTTGTGACGAAAATGTTGACCATGGTTTGAAACAAAATGAATTCGGTACTACATTCAAATGAATAAATTTGTTTATAACCCACAGTTCATAAATATAAAATTTCGACTTTTGTCTGCATACACCTGGGGCGTAATAGATTGGTGATTATCTGGCTATGTTCTTCCTCTTTGTCATCTACCTTCTATGCTCTCTAGTAGGATATTACCTTCACATGTCACATAATGTATCCGACATATTTTCATTTTCGTCGTTGTCAGCGGTAGAAATTATTACCTGTTTAAAAAATTTTTATTAGTATATATATTATGCTATATTTTTTATTTATTATCTTAGTTTTATTAACCACTGAATTGAGTTTAAAAAAAAAAAACTCAATTTAAACTCAATTCAGTGGTTAATAAAACTAAGATAATAAATGAAAAATATGAATTTTAACCACAAAGTAAATATTGTTAATTTTAAAAGTATATATTATGCACCCATGTATGTCGCGGGAGACAATTATACAACTATACTAAATGAATTAAACTATGACTTAAACAATATAGCAATATGGCTGAAAAAGAAACAACTAAAATGTAAACAAAATTAAATTCATAAATATTGTAAATAAAAGAATACCAATCACGCCGATAATTATCATAAATGGTGAAAGTCTGAAGGAAGTGACTGAAATAAAATATTTGGGAGTCATCATAGATTCTAAATTAAATTTATCCCAAAATACGAAATACGTGACTAAAAAGATTGCTAAAAAAATGTCACTTCTGGGAAGGATCTGAAGATTTATCAGTACCGAGTCTTGTAAAATAGTATACAACTCTGTTATTATTCCTCACATCAACTACTATTTTGGCTAACGAAGAAGAAAATCAACAATTGTCAGTGTTGCAAAATAAAACTTTGAGAATAATACTCAGAAAAAATTTGATGTACTCGGATCGGTGCAATGCTGATGACCTTTAAAGCAGAAAATATATTTTAATATTTATTTATTTACAAAATCCTCAATAAAAAAATATCAGCAGAATTCACAAGAAAAATTGTTGCAAATCAACATGAGAACAAGCATCGTACGAACAAGAGGAAGAGATAGATTGAGACTGCCATTCAGAAAGAAGGCCAAATCTCAGAAATAGACGATGTACAGTGCGATAAAATTTTTTAATTAAATACTAGAAAACATAAGAAAGGAGGAGAAATTGAATAGATTTAAAATGAAACTGACCAGATATGTAAAAGAGAAGTTTTAGTAAAAGAAAAGACTTTAATCTTGATTGTATTAAAGCATACATAGGAGTGCTTATGTATGCACTATGTTAAGAATTAAATAAATAAATAGATCTCGACGTCCCGCTTATTTTTTCCATGTTTCTTCAGCACCAGATCTCAAATGCTCCCAGTCTGTGTATTTCCTGCTATTTAAAGGTCTATGCGCATGCTACTCCAGCGCATATGCTACAAATTAATCATTTGATAGAATGTTCATTTTCTACTGAGGTCACATTCAATTTTCTATCACGTTATGGCCATATAAAATCATTTATGTAATTTTAATTGTTAATGCTATTATTTGTGCGCTGGGGGAGAAAATGATCAAAACATTTCCTTACCAGTATAAAGCTGCTGGGAGGGCCTGGGTTGACCACATTACTATTGTATGAGGCGCGTTTTTTAAGTATCGGATTTTTTTTTTTAAAGAAACATCATTTACTTACTTCGGACGCTACACACCTTAAACTACTTCTCAACATGGTCGCCACCATTATTAAGGCACTTGTCACATAACGTGGCACCAATTTTTGTACGCCTTCGTCATAGAACGACGCCGCCTGGGATGGTGACCGTGTCTGTACTCCGTCTTTGAGTTCATCGTCGTCATCAAAACGCTCGCCCACCAAGGACCCGCTTCAAATGATGTAAATCATTTGGCGCTAAATCATAATAAAACAGGACACACTTGGCGATAAATGTCAGCTGGTTTCACGTTTCGCGCATTCTAGAAACGAATCACGGACCGTATCTCACAGTCGGCGGGCTAATGTAATGTCTCGAACATTTCAACCCTCGCTATAAGATGGCCACACTATTGAACGTTTCTAACGTTGCATGTGGTGAGTCAACAGATGAAGGAAACCATTGCGCATGCGCAACATCACAGATGCCAAATCGTGAACGCCGCGCACGCTCGCAAACCTTAGAGGGAACATTGGTCGTAATGGTAAAAGTATATTTTTTGATATTGCTATGTTAGCTTTCATATGTGCGCGGTTTTTTTTTGCATAGGCTGTGTAAGTTAGTTGTCTCTGGGTCTTTGGTGAGCAAGGTATGTTCAGCGACGCCCCGGTGAAAGACTACTATTTCACTGTCGAAGATCGGAACCTTGGCGTACATTATGTAATCAGCGTGTACGGAGTACGCAACTGGTTTATGTAATATGATTTGGTTTATATGTGCGCTGTGGCAATAAATATACCTACCTAAGAACGATGATAACGTTAAGCCTACAGTACATACTTATAATCCAGTTTCTTTTACACCCACATATTCCAGTAATTCCCTCCCTTATTCGACAACCTTCTTATACAACGTCCTCCCTGGGGGTGGACGCAGGCCCACCGCGACACTTGTACGACTTCACATTAAAAATTATGTTGCATTTTATCAATACATTACTTTCTGCCTTACCGCGGGCGCGCGTGTTCTATTCGCCAGGCAGTTCTTCAGATGATGACACGTTCCATCAAGGGCAGCCTTCGCGTGACCGACCTGAAGGTCTTGCTGTAATGTAATTCAGACGTATTGTCTACCGGCAGAAGACAACCGATCTCGCCGATTGTTAGCGCTAGGCCCTCGAAAAAGACAAACGATAAGTGACAATATGTTTTTAACGAATTCATTATAGCGCAAACAATTTACGCGAACCTAATTCAAATTTTATATACACCAACAACCGTATAATAATAATAACATAGGATAATTATTATCAGTTTAAAATTTCACCTCAAGGGCGCTTTACACAAACTATTTATAGTCTTAAATTATTATCTTTGTATTTAAAATTGTTATTTTAACTTACAGAAACGATTTTTTGAAAAGGTGCATTTTTAGTAACTTCTTAAATAAAGTCTCTGATGCATTCATTGTTCCATATGACGGAGGGCATAGAGTTCCACGCTTTTGGGCCTGCCACCGCAAATGCCCGTTCACTAAATTTACACTTCGTTCAGTTCTACAACCCTTTCTTCGGCTGATGTAGAGGCTGACCTGAATGTTTGAAGTCTGCTATTCTAATTGTCTGAGATGCGAGACTCTTGAAAATACATGGGGTCCATATCGCCTTGAACATCAACCAGCCCAATTTAAATTCAACTCTTTCGGGGAACCGGAGCCGAGGTAGCTCACGCAAAAGGGATGCTATGTATCGGATCGAATGGAATACAATATTTTTGATCAATTTGTAACCCGAATCGAACACGTGACCTTTTAATCTCTCATCATCTCTAGACAAAACCCGCCAGATTGCCGAAGAACACTACTTTTTTTTTTAAATAAAGATATTTGGGTTTCTCATGTCTGTGCACGTCTTAGTACGTTTGTCATTTTATTTGTTGTATTATAATTTACTGCAAACAAATCGCGATTGGCCTATTTTTGTTTTCGCCTGATTGCTGTGGTAGTTTTAAAGATGTTCTTGTATTATGTTGCTTTTACATCTTATAATTTATTTTTAGTATTTCAAACATTGTTATGTTATTTATGTTAAGTGTGTGTATTGTTTTGTAGATTGTTTCAGTTGGTATCAGGCATGTTCAAGTGCTGTATTTAAAGTGTGTTCAAATTTGCTTCATTTCCGGTTCCCCGGAAGGGTGTTACGAGTTCACTGTGTGTCAGCTGTTGATGTTGTTTGAGAGAATAGAAGGATGGTAGCTTAATTGAAGAGTAGGAAAAGATACATAACCTGACTACTCACATAGTCACTAAGCATCCACTTATATTTTAAATTAACTTCAAACTATGTATTAACTAACTTGTGTAGAAAAACTTCAAGTGATTTATTATTTTTATTTAAAATAGTAAATGGCATACTGGACGCCCCTATTTTAACTGAACTGATTGTATACCACGTTCCCACGCGGAGTACCAGGCCAGGTCGTCGGTGCTGTTCCATGTAAATGCATCATTTACTAATTTGTATAGGAATGCACCTACACAAAGACTTCACAGGCTTAGGAAACATTTTAGTTTTGAAGATATATTCCGATGTTTAATGATTAAATATAAGAGTGATATTTTTGATGCTATTCTTAGTCAAATGTATAAGGTACTCAGCCATTATAATAAATAATATTTCATATTTTAAATATACATTAACCTTGAAATACTTGAAGCCTATGTAGGATGGTTATGTACACAATGTATTAGAGGAATAATTAGAGTAATTAAGGTCTGTCTCCATAATAAATAATAATTCGTATGATTATGTATTTAGTTTGGCTTTACAGGATGTAAAGGAATCGAGCAAAAGTGTATTTACGATTCGGTCACATAAAAATTACAGTAAATACAAATGAGGTTACGAAAATTGGTACGGTGAAGAAATGGCGCGCTGAATGGAAAGCCCGACGTTTGTGGGCGTGCCGGTGAGTTTTGTTTTGTTTTACATAGATGTCGCCCTATGTCCTTCTTACCATAATAAGAATTCGTGTGACATTCTGTTCTTTGCTGACGCATAGAATATTTTAATTATTTTTTATCTTTACTTCTCGTAACACACACTCTCCTTTCATAGAATATTCGATTCTAGATACTGTGTCCGGACATTATTTTGACGTTGCAGAAAAAGACGCGGCCTCCGCCAGTTAATGGGTTGACCTTTTTGAAGTTCGTGTACATCCCCTATCAGTCGTTAGGGTCGGTACATCAGCACGCCATCTGACATTGAATATTGACCTTTACAATTTACTAATCGGTAAAAGCATCGGTCCCTTTGATCGTCTTCCTATTTGTCGTTTTATTTTCAAGGGTAATTGTAAAGATGTAATAATAGATAATAACTCAAAAAAAATTATTTGTCACTCGTGTTAGTTGCGATTAATTTATGCTACCTATACAGTGCTACATATTTTTATAACTTGAAAATAATTTAAAATTTGTCACTATATCTATCTGCGTTAGAAATAGCGTATATATATAATTTAGGGTCTTGATTTGCATCGTTTGCGTTATTTCGATTTGCATTACATCAAAAAATAAGCTTAAAAATTTGTTCAAATTAAGTTAATCCTGTATTTTACATTTATTCATTTCTAATATCAAATTTTTATTCTAATATTTTATATTATTTAAAAAAAAGTTACCCTTGTTGGACTTTGTAACAAACCAATATTATAAAGAATTTAAGATAGTGTAACATTCGAAAATACGCGCGAAGACCGAAGACGACATCTTCCGACGTGAGCAGGCGCGGCCGGTGGAAGGAGGGGGACTTGGTAGCTAGCGCCCGTGCTGTGCGGTGCGTGTCGGCGGAGGCCAAGCGGCGCTCCGCCGAGATCTGAATATTGGTGTAAAAGATCAAGAAATGGCGACAAATAAGACTGAATATTATAATCACGGCAGGACAAGAGATATTTGGGCCTTGTTCTGTCCGTGTGTATCAAGAAAGGAAGGACTCTTCGCGTAGTATTACATTCACGGCAAGAACAAAAGATATTTGGGCCTTGTTCTGCCCGTGAATGTCAATGAAGAAAGGACTCTCCGCGGGTACGAGCGGGAGGCTGCGAGCGAGATTGGAAGCGAGGCGAGCACGGTCCACGCTTTGACGTCAAGATTGGTCCACTGGAAACCTCCAGAAGACGAGATGATGCTTTGGTCCGGCCACGGAAAGATCGGGAACCCTCTACGTGTTACAATGACGATTTTCTCCTGTATAGTGAATAAAGTGTGAATTATGTGACTAAAGTGTTATTATTGTCTGAGACCTCCCCCACACATCTGAGATAGGCATTCTGACACCAATGGTGGCACCATTCTGGTGGCGTTGTGCGCTGGATTCCATCCTCGGATGACGGCGCACGGCGTATCAATATTCCTCAGCAATATAGTAGCAAGTCCCCGCCCCCAAATCAAATAGATGGAACATTAAGGTAGGTGAAAATACTGTGCTGATGGATGTAAAACTAATATGTCAAACCACAAAGTGATTGCATACTACGAAAAAATATATATATATACAGGATGCGTCGTTAGAATCGAAGGAAGGGCGATACGAGGTTTATTTAGAGGTCCTGATGACAGTGGTAAAGCTATGGATAGATACTGTTACCTCTGGGAGACCGTATATCTATCAACGAGATGGAGCACCGGCTCACACGAGCCATTTAGTTCAAAATTGGCTCTCTGACAACGTTGACATATTTTGGTCGAATGACTTGTCCTCCTAACAGTCCCGACATAAACCCTTTGGACTGGCAAATGTGAGGCGTAGCCGAGACAAACCAACAAGTCTAAGCACCCTCCGGCCTGCTATCGAGGCAGAGTTAGCGTGCTCGCACTTCAGGGCGAGAATCGAGGAGGTGATAGAGGCGCAGGGTAGCTATATAGAATGAAAGTTTCCAGCGAGGATCCTTTAAATGAGATATTTTGGTAAATAGCATTTTTTGGTATCTTTGTATATTGGCCTAAATAAACAACTTTTCGCAATAATGTTTTTTTTATCCGGATTCTAACGGCGCACCCTGTATATATTATATAAATTGCATAGAGAAATCTGAACGCGAAACGTAACAATCACCTTCGGATACTTGAGTAAAAAAAATTACTATTCACATTGAAATAACAATTTATTTTGGTTTCACGGTTTTAGGGTTAAATAAATTGTTTTGAAATACTACACAACGTCATTTTAAGATGTATTTTTTACTTCACCGCGGCTAAAATAAATTTGTCGCTAATAATATCGTCGCTGTAGCATAGTTGGATAATGCACCTTCTTCGGTTTACAAAGAGATCCAGGTTCGAATCCCGGTGGCGCAACAACAATATTATTCGATAAAATCGATTTTATATGTATATCTTTCTAATTGACGTATTTAAAATATTCCAGACCGAATAATTACAACTTCACAATAAAAATGTGTTCTCCTAATAATAAAGCTGTTTCAATGTGTCCAAAATTTAATAAAAACGAATTGATAATTCTAGCGTCTGCTATCAGATGACTCAAAGGTATTTGAGATTTCGTAAAAATAAGGTAGATGGCTCTTTCAAATAATGGAATGATTAAATGTATTAATATCAAAAAGGTAACATATAGGTTCGAAAATTTGTCGCCAAAAATATCATCGCTGTAGCATAGTTGAATAATGCACCTTCCTCAGTTTGGAAGAGATCCAGCTTTGAATCCCGGTGGCGCAACAATAATATTTTTCGATAAAATTGATTTTTTTATGTATATCTTTCTAATTAATGTATTTAAAATAAATTTCACTTCAAAAATTGAATTCCTGAATCTCTGACGTTGCCGAATCCCACCCAAGCTGATCTGATAACGCTTCATAGATCCTTATGACTTATGACACGCGCACATCTTCCGGCACGGATGTCTGGCAATCTAGAGCGATTGACGCTTGATGATAGCGCGTGCGAGCACTACTCGTATCATTTCTAGAATCTTTCATCTTCCACATTAAAAGATGATCTGGTTTAACATGTTTGAGTGGGCATTTTGTCACTAATAGTAATCGTACTATATTAACGAGGGCTGACGTCAGCCTGTACGTGTGCATAAGACAAAAATGACAAAATCATTCTTTAAAGTTAGATTTTACGATGATTTTGTTTCTAGCACGTATTTTCGCATTGTGTATCGAGGAAAAAAAATTAAAATTGTCCTGTGTTCTCCATATTTTCGCATGGTGTGAAATAACCTTACAAGCTTATGTATTTATAGTGTTTCCTATCAGCCTCGCAGCTCATGTAAAACAAATTAAAGAGAATTGTAAATAGGTACGATTATCTTGCCCCTGGACCATAACGTAAAAGACTTCTGTTGCGTACAAGCATAGGTGCCGGAAGAATTTTGCACTCACCATAATCTAGATTCTGCTGACATCTCCGAAGATGTGGACTGTATATTTTTACTCACTATTTCGTCAAGGGTGGATAGACGTATAAGTCTCGAGAGTGTCTCGTCTTAGTCGGCGGCGAGACCGGGAGGAAAAGGAAGGGTGGAAAGACATTACATTATTTTCGTTCAGAAGTACATTATTTTCGTTCAATAATTCATATTATAAATATATGTACCGTACGGTACCTACTAAGGTATATTGTTTTTTTTTTGTTTTTGTAAAGCTGGTCTTTGCACAGTGAATAGAATTTAAAAAAGCATCGCTTAGATAGTTTGGTCATACAAAATGAGGAAAGAATAATATGATAGATGGTTAGGATCAGAAATAAAGGACGTCCGGCTTGACAGGGTAAGACTTGGCATGACCATGTAAACCAGATACTGGAAGATAGTCACGTTAGAAGCCTCAATAACCTGCGAGTTTATATGAATATGAATGTGGCAAGAATTGTGTCAGGACAGAAGAGTGTGGCGCTCTATCCTCTCTACCATCTATATGCCTCCGCGGGGAATCGGCGCAATGGTAAATTGGGTACGCTGTAAAACGCCTCAAAAATATTGATCGAGTGCATTGTCCCTTAGGGCCGGTTGTATGATCAGTAGTAACTTTTTACTAACGCCCGTAGTTAAAATCATTTGCGGGTTGTCGATACATCAAATTTACTACTATCAGAGCATAGATGGAAATGTCTACAGGTGAGACAATTAATCATGGCATATGCTTCATTTCATGCATTCATTATCTATGGATTTTTTCGATATCTGTCACTTTGGTGGTGAAATTTTTTCGTATTATGTGTAATAATGTATATTAAACAACGAGATCATCATCGGACGATCTGTCATCACTAAAACAGCGGAATATTGAATGATTCATTGTCCTATACTGCATCTTTCAAAGTATCAATGTGTCAGATGACATTTGGAACAGCTGTGAAATGTCCGCCATATTTAACTATCAATTTTCGTTTTTACTATCGAATGAGTTTACACACTACGGATGTACTTTCGAGAAGTAATTTACTAACGATCAAACAACCCGTTTTCGCAAAAAAATTTACTATGGTAAACAGTTACTACTGATCACACAAGAGACCTTTAGTCTTCGTAGAATTATAACCCTATTCGTTTCCTTCGCAATTCGCTGAGTTAATATGGACTCCGGTAATTGATAGATAATTTCTGAAATGTTTTCTTATTATTATTTCCAAATTGTTCCCGGCATGATACGCGGTGGTGTCTCGGCACGCTATAGCGGGGTCGACATGCAAACGTTAGAAAATTCTAGGCATCTTGGGACATTATCTAACAGCGGAGGCTTTCATCAATTTGTTATTTACCTCATTGATAGCTTCGTGCTTATTATTTGTATTTTTTTTATTCTTTACAACAACCGCATGTACGTCATCAAAATATCATCTTCGAATTGTTACGCCTTTATATCATATTGATGTCTTAAGTTGAAAATGTTCAACCGCTCGTTAGTGAGTACTCGCGTGACGAATTAGGGGTGTATAGTGAGAGAAATTGGCCGATTCCATCGTGGATACTTTGTAAAGTAACGAAAGTGCATGCTTCAAAAGTCTGGGGCGAGAGCGAATCATCAGTATCGCGATCTCTCGCTCTAATTCATGCAGCCGAGCCGATCGGTGCTGCATCAGAGAACTGTGTGTGAAGATTCTTTCTTTGTCTGTCACTCGCATTAAATCGGTCGGAATCAATATGTAAGGTATAGTTGGAGTCGGTAGATTTTTAAACGACTCCACAATCGTGGCATGAATGAAGAGACGCGATTGTTTAAAGATTTGCGGACTCGATACCCAAATACAAATTAAAAATGTTGCCTAAAGAGCAATGTAAAAAGCCATGCTTGGAATATCTCTGAGATCGCGTGTACTATTTTCCATTTAGAAAGAACGATTGCATTAGTATGAGTAATACCATACGTAATATGCGCATGGTAACAGTGTATTGATGCCGCTCAGCGTTTTAATAGGTCAGTGGACGGGGTTGTCGTTTGAAATTAACAAAAAACGCGGAATGTTAGAGTTTTGTATATGTATTAGGAAATTTTATGTTTATATCTGTTAATTTTTTTATTTTATTTCGTTTTTTTTTTGTATTTTTTTTGTTATTATTAACATTTGTCATAGTTAATTTTTCTAATCTATATAATAATAAAATCATATATATATATATATATATATTAAAAATGAGTATTCCTAAAACCCATTACATATTTTCTTTATACTTAACGCTATACTAAAATATACTCAATATACAGCTTGAATTTCACTAACCTAACCCAACCTAACAAAAATAACTTTTTTTTAGTTTGATTTAAAAAAAAAAAGCTTTTTTTTTTTCATGTATTGAATATGTTTTACAATTAAAATGAAATACATGAGAAATGTCTTCATAATAAATGTCCTCATTTACTTTCGTATTGCGCGCTATTGTCGACGCGCACTTGTCCGGACACCCTGAGGGGACGAGCACAAGACTAGGAAAGGATCAAAAGAAGCGGGGTGCAAAAGTGTGTGCACTACAACGTTTGTTATATTTATCACGATCAACGTGTTGTCGAATCGTGATATAACGGTCCCCTCGCGAATTACTCGTCCCAAAACCGTCCTCCTTTAGAGGTTACAAATCACTGCGTCAGTTAGCAGTCCCTTCCATCTTTTGCAGAAAACTAATAATTATAATAACAACTAATAATAAAATTTAACAGGCCCACAAGGCATACGGCGTGATAAAGGAGCAAGGGGTCCACGAGACCCGGTACTCCCACGAAATCAAAGTTCAAAAAAAAAAAAATTTCTCGTTAGATAAAATGGGTTACCCCATTAATTTGGGTACCTACTTACTTTTGATGTCGTGCCAAGGGTGAACAATGGTTATCGTACAGCACCTTCGAGAGCTTTCTGACCTCCCTTTTACACTTGTCAACATTGGCGTTCGGTCGTAACAAATTGTTTTGAGCCGATTTTTCGGCCAACGAGAACACCGGCCTCCCGGTCACCTCGGAAAGCCAGCAAATGTGGACTAGAAAACGCGAGGATCGCGTGTTAGAATTAATTATGTGGAGAAAATTTCCTCAGACAGTCGTACAATGGCCAGTCGTTGCTACCTATGCTGAGGGGTTGTTTGACAAATGGGTTAAAAAATGTGCCGCTCACCCCCTTCGTCCCGAGTTTTCCTGAAAACTCCACTAACGCCGCGCGTGTGCTCGCCTGAAAGCACGATACCGTGTCGCGCTTACGAGGGGTTACGCTATGTGTAATACATAGGTACTGGATGAGCAGAAATACGGGTGATGCCAAATAAAGGGGTATTTTTTTATTTTTTTTTCAATTTTGCATATTTCAGATACAGTTATTCGACTGGTGTCAATGTCGACGGTAATACACGATGTCACGTTTTATTACGTACATATTTGCCATAACTAGGAAACTAAAATTAAAATTATAAATAATTAGACAAAATATTTTGTTTAAATCATGTTTCGATACCTATGGTATCTTCTTCAGGAAACAATGTATACTGAAATCAAAAAGACAAGCATAGATAAAAAACAAAACTATAAAGTTGTGAATAAGTAAGAACTGAGTGAAAACAAATTTAAAATGTGACTATTTGCAAAGAGGATTTGGTTATTTATACTATTTAGCCTGCTATTAACACTTTTTCTTATTTCTAAAATTTCGAATTTACCTAACTGTAAACCCCTAATATTTGTACGTATTATTTCTAAACCCCCGTTAATATGTAGAATAATCGATAAATAGTGGTTTTAACAAAGTATTTTGTCTAGTTATTTATATAAAATGAGGCCACAAAGTAATTTTGCTAATATTGAAAAAGTAATAAATAATTATTGAAGTGGTAAAAATTATTAAACACGACAAAATGTAAAAGTGAAAAAAACTCATAAAAATGTGGTCTTATTTTCGATCAGATTTTAATAATGCCATTCTCGACTTTCATATTTCTTAGATTATTTTCTAGAACTTTTTGTCGCAAGGTCTCTTTTGCATAACCGCACGAAAATCCTGCAGATAGATGGTCCACATTTCTTTTTACACGTAGCCACGATTTTGCTCGAATTTAGTTCGTTTTGTATGGTTTTGGTATACGTGCGTTCATAGGCATTCTACAAGTGCTACCACCACCCCACCTCGAGCTGCCTTTGCCGCGAAGCCTCCCTAATACATTATTACGCCACTAATCCGCCCCGCGACCCCCGTTCGACGCAACGAAGCAAAATCCAGATAAATGATGAATCGACAGTTAAAGGGGTTGATCTCAACAAGGTGGTTAACATCTTACTTACTACATGTACATATTTTTTTATTCAATTATGTTTATAATTTGAGATCAGCTCGGAGTCACCATTTGTGAGAAAGTATGTGTGTGTATGATGAAATCAATAAAATACTCAATTGCCTTATCGTCTCAAATACCCGTGAATTTTTCTCGACGATTCAGTCGCATGAATGCACCTCGTGTGTTGGATAACGCTCTGGAGGTAGTGTAGAAGTGGATTTCCGGGCACATCTCTCAACAGTGCCGGTACAATTTTTTTTATTTCCACCGACGCCCTTGTGGGCTTTTACATAAAAATAAAAATACAACAGTACATTTTAAATTATTATTTCAATGTAACAGTTTAAATATAACATAAAAAAAAATTAAGTATAATTTATGTACAAATATTTCTTCAGTTCAGGTATGCTCCTGCAACGCAAAATGTCAACGAAATTCAACTTGTTATCGAGCCGATGCATCCGCGATATTGGAGAGTTAATAGCATCATTATTTACATGTGTACCTACAGAGAACACTTCATGTTGTCTCGTTTGAGTTGGTACTTTATACGAAACCATTTGTATCAACTCAGGGCAGTTCAACATGCTATTGATAATTTTATATGAATATCACAATCGCTCACATCCACAATGGGAGAGGTGTGGGAGTGTCAATAGCTAGACTCACCACAAATGATTATAATCTTGATAGTTAACCGCTGCGCGATCAGACTGGGCAGCTGTGGAGAAAGAATTTGTCCCTTATACAGTACTAGCGATCTGTATCCGGCGTTGAACGGAATTCAGATATTATTATAAATTAATATTGTGGTATAGGGGGTCCGGGGATACCATTGTTTTATTCAGTCCCTAAATAATAAGTATATTTATAACTGTTCAAAGGTTTTTGATGAAACTTTGTGAAATTCCATGATTATTTTGTAAATTGTGTCAAACTCTGTTTATATATCAACTGATTGATCTATAACATTTAATAATCTATATTATTTAACACAATGAAAAGTGTAGTGGAATAAAACAGAGTTTGACTCAATTTACAAAATAAATATATTGGGATAAAGAGATTGACTCGTCCGAGGATTGAGAGGTGAGGACGATCATATATACTGCAATATTTGGAACGGATGGGATACCCGGGGGGTACGGTCCTAAAGTGGAAGTCAAGGACTGAAAAACTATTGTTACCTGCAATACCAGTTTTGTTATAAACTAACGTCGCCAAGAAGCTCCAATACTACATTAAACAGCGGAATTTTATAGAACCGCGTGCTACTGCGGACCGCTATTAGATAACGGCGCGAATCGGTATCGAAAATTTTAATTTGTATTTATCAGTTCGTGGTAGTTTTCCCATCAAGAAAATATAACTCGTTCAGATAACTTGCAGATTTTTCTGAACAGGTATTTCGATTTGACAGACTGTGAGACATACATTAAATTCTATATTTAAAGGTTCACGCTGTCCGTTGGAAGGGGGCGGGGGTGGCAATCCACCGCTAAGCCAGTGGTGCATATCATTTCGGATTTTCTCGCCCTTTTTAGAGCACTCCGAGCTTTGAATACGTAATATTAATGTCGGAACCTACAGATGTAAAAAAACTGATTTCCTTGCGTGTTTATTAGTAACTTTTTCATGATTGAAATAGCGTGTGGAAAACGACCTAAATTTTCAAATTCAAATTACCTGCAATAGAAACTAGAAAGAACTATTATATTCTTTTAGTATTTTTTTTTTTTACAGACATAATGTATTTTATATATAACTAGCTGAAGTACGTAAGTTACGCAGAGTCAATAGGCTTCATTTAGGGGGATGGGGGTCGAAATCAGATGTAGACAGTAAATTTCCTCTTATTTTGAACGTTCATCAAAAAGTACCAAAATTCTGCTTTAATGGGTGGGAAAGGGTGATGGGGTGGTTTTTCAAAATCTCATATAGACAGTGACTTTCTTGTTTTGAAATTCAAGTGTGCAAAATTTCATCTAGCTCGGAATAAAATAGTAGATTTGTATAAAAAACAAACCCACAGACACTCTTCTTTACATATATATATAGATCAGCGATTCCTATCCGGCGTTGCCCGGTATTCACATTTAGTTCTAATTGAATTTAATTAATGAGGCCAATAAAATACACTATCAAACATTCTTAGAAATTAATCTTTTGGGATGAATTTGATTGTGTATTGTGGGAGTCACTCGGTTGGTGCGACTGATGTTTGTTCATTATATATTTAAGGTGAGAACTGAGGACCCTAATCCACCTCAGATTCTTACGCATGTACACGAATGTCGCGATGTGTATGAATGTTTAGTGCGTATGAGTATAGATGTTAGTGTTGCGGCTAGAGCAAGGTAATAAAATTACACAGGACTTCATGTTTATGTTTCAGGACAGGAAGTTGGCGTATATTGCGGGTCGATTCACAAATAAATTCACACTGTTTGAAGGTTAAGTTAAGTTGTAAGTTCGTGATAAGCGAAGCTCACTAGAGGTGGTTCCGAGAGATGGCTAGGGGAAAAGTGATCGTTTCAGCTGGCTTCTAGTACTGGTTGCGTCGCGATGTATTATCGTCTGAATTCTATCGGTACTCGGCGGCGTGAAATTACTGTAAAATATCTGATTTGACAGCCAGGTCTTTGAGGTATGAGAATCCAGATTGAGGGACCGAGTCACTAAAATTCTTAATACTAAATGACGTCATTCATTATCGTAAATTCACAAGACAATTAACGACAATGAGTAACCTAATCTAAAATATTCTAAAAATGATTTTATGTAATTAAATTCGTAATGTACCGTTCCGGCGATGCGCTCTTCCGAATGGATAACTGTCGAGGGTGCCGAGCGAGCCGACAGAGTACACCACACTAGCGTTTTTGACATAATTTAGGTTAGCACTATACCTTGAATAATGTGATAAATTACCTTATCGCATGTACTGTTAACAACATATGATTTAAAATCTATAGTAGCATAGTAATAAAAACATAGCAGAATGTTTGAATAATCGCAGGTGCGATTTAAACAATAAGTTTATCCGGTAGATAGTTATTTGGCAGTTTGTTGTGCGGCGGAAAAACACTCCCATAATCGATTTTAAAAACGAAAATGAAAAACACAATATATTGAAAAAAAATCTTTTTCAATCGATGATTTTGCTTAAATTTTTCAAACTTCTGATTGATGAGTTAAACAACACATCCGAAGGGTCGGACCATTACTACTATATTATAAATGAAAAAACCTTCCGGTAAACTTTTTGAAAATTGAACCTTGTTATGTTTATTTTCAAGTACATGCTACCGGAATAGTTCGTTTTAATGCAGCGATTTGATGTTATTAAAATAATGAATTCCCTATATTTAATGCATTACGTGCAATGCCATAATCGATTATAATAGTATCGACGATTAAATGTTTTATTAAGGGGGACACATTCCTATTGTGAAGTTGTAATTATTCAGAACAGACGGTCTGTGATATTTTAAATACTTATTCAATGTATTAATTAGAAATTAATAATTAATTAGACGGCTTTCAAATAATAAAACGATAGATGTATTACTTTGAGAAGTGTAACATATGGGTTCGAAAATTTCAGTTTCGAAAATATCGAAAAACATACTGTGTTGGTATTGCACAATCGGATAATGCACGTTCCCCGGATTGGAAGAGATCCAGGTTCGAATGTCGGTAGTAACAACAATATTTTTCGATAAAATTGATGATTTTATATGCATATCTTTCTCATTTAAATTTACATTTACATTTAAATTAGTATTTAAAATATCACAGATCTATGTTCTGAATAATTACAAATTTAATAAAAATGTATCATTTACTGTCGGTTTACTCAAAGGTATTTGAGATTCCTTAAAAATAAAGTAGATGGCTTTCAAATAATGGAACGATAGACGTATTAATTTGAAAAGTGTAACATACAGGTTCGAAAATTTGTCGTTCGAAAACTGTGTTAGTATAACATAATCGGATAATGCACGTTCCCCGGATTAGAATCGAGGTTCGAATCCCGGTAGTGACAACAATATTTTTCGATAAAATTGATTTTATATGCATACCTTTTTAATTAATAAATTTAATTTAATGTATGTAAATGTATCATTAAAAAAATATGAAAAACGAATTCTCCTTTGTCCGAAGGTTTTAATGAAAATTAGTATACCTCTAATTGAAGACTTCAATACCACACCGGAATGACACTGTTATTAAAATAATTAATATCTTGTATTTAATACATTATTATATACCATGTCTAATATACATTCGTCAAAGGCAGTGTATAAAATTCTCATACATTAGTTGTTAATTTATATTGACTTAACCCCCCCCTAGGTACGCAATAATTTTCACACGTTTCCAGTTAAGTCTCCACCGGCATATCTGCGTCTGGCGGTATTACAATCGCGTCGCAACTCGCCAAAAGCGACCCGCCGCCTGCAGCCCGAGGAAAATGTACGCCCGCGCGGCTCTGCCCCCTGGATACAGGGGGGCGCCGCTTTTCCGGCGGCGCGACGGTCCTTTTCTGTCGCGTCGTTCGTCCTTTATTTAGTCTCGTTCGGGCCGCGATCGCTCGCGGACGTGCCACAGCCGCGCGAGGTGCTACGCAGAAGAAAATCGATACGGAGCGTCTGCGCTACGCCGCGCGCCGTAGCTCCCGTTATTGGTTTGTGTTCTTTTCAAAACCTCTACAAATAAATGACCACCATCATTCTATTTCACGAACCGCTGACATTTTCAACATACGGCCATTTCGATTAGTCGATTCTCGTTGTTAATGTTATTATTTATCGTACCGCACATTTCGACGTGTTATTTAAGTTTTTGTTTGTTTATTTCTATTCAAAATATGGCACTCGGTAAATCGAATATGTTGTAGGTACTCACTCGTGTTTGTTTATTAGAATACTAGATTAATACACATTTGCGTTTGATTCATATTTCATTTTTTAAGGTTGACGTTAATACATTTTACAATGAATATAATTATATTCAAATTATTCGTATCGGCGCGTAGCTGCCAATTGAAATACTAAATTAATTTGGACGTTTATATGAATACGTAAATATATTTTTTATAGACATTTGTAATTTTTTTGTTGTTGGGAATTTGTCATGTATGCATTCATTATATTGTAATTTAAATAATCGATCTATCGTAAGTAATTTTCTATCCACTGCTGGATGCAGGCCTCCCTAAGATGCCCATTTTATTCTGTTCATTATTTGAGTTTGATTTCGTTTGTCCGGTGTATTTTAGGGCGGTCTGTCGGTTTCTCGAATCACCCATCGGGGGTACCACTGAATAGCGGCGTTTTTCCGACGATTGTTCTCCGAGCGATGTGGCTTGCCCATTGCTACTTTATTTTCTTGGCGTATTCTATTATATCGACGGCTGTTAATTTATCCATGCGTTTTTTTTTTTGATGTTCTGCTTAACGTATATATATCTATCCACGGCCGGTTTTCGGTTCTCTCTTTTGTTGACAGGATATAGCCACTCGTCAGCAATGAAGGTAATTCGTCGGTATCGTTATTTTATTTTGTTGAATTTTTTACAATTTTTTATATTTTTAGTGAAAGTTTTTATAGAATCTTTTGAAGAAATGGGACGAAGATGATGGGGATCTGATGAGCGTGCCGTGGGTTCTTACTTCAAACAATGTAGGTACTATAAATCCACACAACATCTTGGATACGCATGGTTCTAATCACAGATATAATAGCCACTAGATAAAGTGTACGCATAGGAGAGAGGTTTGGAACATAAGTTACGGGACGAGAAGCATACTTGCACACATTCTTGGTGGAAACATAAATCCGATAAATTATGACATAATTATGCAATAATAAAAGTATTTACTCTGCGAAAATTATCGTAGTCGAAGTCGTATTTTTTACATTAATGCATATTATACTGTCGGCGTTCAAATTTTCATTCCAATCGAGTCATATTTTTTTTTTAAAGTCGCGGAATTATTAGATAGCGTATCAAAGTGATCACGTGGCTGACACCAAAAGACATTAAAAACAATAATAACATTAAAATTTCACGGTTTTACGTTGTTTCACCTTCCCGTCGTCAAATTGGATTATTTTGTTCGCTTATTATTATTTACGTTAATGTGATTAATGACTTAATAATAATAATAATAATGGATAATTTTTGTAAAAAATTTCACCTCAAGGGCGCTTTACACATAAACTGTGTATAGTCCTACAATTATCTTTGTTTTTAAAAATAAAAATTGTTATTTTCACTTATCGAAAAGACTTTTTGAAAAGGTGCATTTTTAGTATCCTCTTAAATAAAGTCTATGATGCATTCATTGTCCCCCTATGACGGAGGGCCAAGAGTTAGTTCCGCGATTTTGGGCCTGCCACCGCTAATGCCCGTTCACTAAATTTCTACTTCTGGCAACGGTCGGTCGGTTCTACAACCCCTCCTGCGGCTAAGATGGACGTAAGGGTGAAACAAATATTATTAAGACATTGTTTTTATTAAAATAATAAATAATGCAAAGTATATGAGTTATGGATAGCAGTAAGTTTGTTTACAGAATTTAAAAAATATATTTTTCAACCCTTTTAGCTAGCTACCTTTAAAGGAATATTATTATTCCTGTGTATACTTTTCTAATAAACGCTATAAAAGAATTATTCAACTAATATTTTCGTATTATTTCATATTAAATTTTATTTGTTTCAAAAAATATTATTCATAAGATAATTGCATATCTTATTAATTTTATAACAGTTCATGAAGTATGTCCGGGAGTTTCGCCTAACATATATTTTAACAATCGATCAAGATTAGAAAATTAAATAACCTTACTTTTGTATTTATTTTATTATTAAGGAAAACACATTCTTATTGTGAAGTTGTAATTATTCAGAACATAGCTCTGTGATATTTTAAATATGAATTAATTAATTAAATTGATTTTATATGTACATATTTATAATTAATACATTAATTTAGTATTTAAAATATCACAGACCGTATGTTCTGAATAATTACAACTTCACAGTAAGAATGTGTTTTCCTTAATAATATATGTTGTATCAATGTATCCAAAATTTAATAAAAATGAATTGATAATTCTGGCGTCTGCAATCGGTTTACTCAAAGGTATTTGAGATTCTGTAAAAATAATGTAGATGGTTTTCAAATAATGGAACGACAGGTGTATTAATTTGAAAAAATGTAACATATAGATTCGAAAATTTGTTAAGAAAAATACTGGCGTTATAACACAATTGGTAGTGTACTTCCCTGGATTGGAAATAGAGATCCAGGTTCGAATCCCGGTGACGCAAAAACAATATTTTTCGACAAAATTGATTTTATATGTATACATTTATAATTAATACATTAATTTAGTATTTATTTTATTATTAAAATAATGTTATTGCTTGCTCATATACTCGTAAAAGACAAAGTGAGTTAAAACATGGGTTTTAAATAAAACGTTTTGGAAAGGGGAAACAGCTTCTTAGGGTATATTTTTCGGAAATATTTGAGAGCCGATATATCGTTTTAAAGGCATATATTATAACGGTTAAATCCTGTTTTTGTTGTATTTATAATTTTAGAAAAGAAAAAAAAATTAATAAAAAGGAAATGATTTAATTTCTGGCGTCTCCTAGCTAATATTACTCAAAGCTATTTGAGATTTTCGCAATAAATTTTTTAATCGTTTCAATTTGAAAGAACTGCAGCTTTGTTGGTGCGGTAAGTTTTCAATAAATTGATTTTTCCCTGTATATATTTCTAATTGATATATTTAATTTGTATTAAGATGATTGTAATTGCTGCATGGTGATTCAGCAAAGAAAATATTACTGTCAATCTTCTATTTTAGAAATATTTTATTTATCATTTTTTTGTGTTGAATTTGTAATTTTCACCACAAAAACCGTAATAACTTGGCAGGCTCTGTCGAGTGTTTTTACAATCATTTTAAACACCGTGAGACTGGAGTGTTACTTACTATCCATGCCGTGTATTTTAACAGCTGGTCTGCTGTCGTATTCTGGGTTGCTATGCAGTGTGATTACCTAAAAAAAGAGATAATATTAGAGATACTCTTACGAATTATGGTCCACAGTAGATTCTTTATCTGTAGTGTCATCTTCCGTAAACATATAAATAATATATCCAAATGCGTAAGAAAATTATGATTGTTTGATCGTCAAGGTCCCGGTATTTTTTATTTAGCTTTATTTTTAATCCGTATTTATTAACAAGTGAAAAGGTGACAAAAGTAACGTCTTACATTACTGACTGAAAAGATGACGTCTTACATAACCTGTCAAATCACTATATCATCAACCAAAAAAATCGAATGCCAATTTTCTATAATAATTTGAATTGTGATAATTTACATTCCGTGATGGTTGATTTATTAATACTTTTTTTTTTATCTTGTTTCCAATATTAACGAAGTTATGAATTTCTTGGATAGTCGCTATTTTGAAACAACATGGTGGATCAGGTTGGTTAACGAACAGAGAGAACATCAAGTTCTGATAAGTACCCTATACAGGTTGTAATAGACCTAGTCCACAATATTTTTTCGGTGAATACCTGACTATATTACGAGTCGAAAATGTTCAAGGAATATGTGCAAACTCTAAATATATTTGTTTGAAATTTTTACGAAATCGTTTTGAGCTCGAAGTCTACGTACTTATAAATAAATATTTGCAGATATTGTTTAATTATTAAACTATATCTTTGCTTCAGGCCCTAAATCATCCAACGAAAAATAGTGTAACCGCTCGAAATTCGATGACCTTTAAGTTTTTGTATTCTATATATAATTTGAAATCAATAATATATTTCAATTTAACGAAATAATCGCGTACTGACACGGTTGAGATTAGGCACATACTCTTTGAACATTTTCGTCTCGTAATTTAGTCAGGTATCCATCCGCCTGTCGTGTATTGTGGACTAGGTCTGGTACACGGTGTGAAATTGTAATTATTCAGAACAGACGGTCTGTGATATTTTAAATATTAATTATAAAGGTATACATACTACCACACTAGCAACGGCAGCCGCGTCTTTGGATCGATTGTATTACTAAACAAATATCAGATATCTCATAGAGACAAAGTTATTTTTTTATTAAATTTAATGGAAATATATGGAAGTATGGGCTAATTAATTACAGGGCTTGCAACCTGTCTTCGGCTGGTTTAAGTGATCACTTTTATTACATTTTTGAAAGTTGTATATATGTTCGTATGTGGACTCGCTTCGAGTACCACTACACCATCGCCATCTATGGACCGAATTTGATAATTCATTTTTCTCTTGTTTAAATAGCATATATGTCATAACTATTTTTTATCTGTAAAGTGTTTATTAACATATTATACTGGAATACGGCTGAAAAATCAATTTTTTTTTTTTCATATTTTCATTAAATATAAAAAAAAAATAGCCTTGTGTCTGTGATGAGATATCTGATATTTGTTTATTAACAGTGCCTTTATAGGTAAAAATCCAGTAATTGTGTGTTTTTTGACATATTCAAATATTGCTGATTAAAGAAAATTAATTGTAAGAAAACAATATTTTCTACAAATTCAAATTGCGGTACATAATTTAGTTGTGCCAATTTGTGTCACGCACGATACCGCCCGTCTTGTCGTAGATTCGTTATCACCCACCCGTAATGTGCATTCTTAACTCGTCAATCTTATAAATAAAATTCTAAACTGCTCTGATGACTGTTCGAAAAATTGATTGAGAAATACGTATTTTTTTCAAAATAGTAAACAAAAATTTACATTTACATTGTCAGAAATTTGAAAATTGCAATCGCAATTGTAATATTTTTGATAGGAATATTTAATACATTTATATTGTGAAGTAGTAATTATTCAAAATATAGATCTGTGATGTTTTAAAATACTAATTAAATGTATTAATTATAGATAATTATAATTATTTTTACAAGTTGTATTAATGTTTCCAAGATTTAATTGTTAATTCTGACGTCTGCTATCGATTTACTCAAAGGTATTTGAAATTCCGTAAAAATAATTTAAAGTGTAAATTTGTCGTCAAAAATACTGTCGCTGTAGCATAGTTGGCAATGCACCTTCCCCGGATTGTAAAAGAGATCCTGATTCGAATCCCGGTAGCGCAACAACAATATTTTTCGATAAAATTGATTTTGTATGTATATCTTTTTAATTAAAACATTTAATTAGTATTTATGTAACTATTATTAGATAAAACAAATCACTTTTCGATCATTTTCTCAAAGTTGATTAAAAAAAAATTGTGATGTATAATTAATAATATAAGATAAGAATATCCGATTCAGAAAAAAATCGAACGATGTTTTTACACGGGTATTATTAATGTTGAAATAATTCTAGCCGTTTGTATGTCACGCACATTTCTAATAAAATCTATAATCGTCTGGCACTTGATTCGATATGGAAAAAATATCGTTTCATTATTTAAAATTAATTAATTGACCTTTGTGATTCTAGGTATTTAGGTAACAGGTACCTACTTCTTATGTATTTAATAATATCTTAATTCTATAGTAGTAATTTCGCCATCTTAACACCACGTTCGAATAAAAAATATTTTTCACAAAAATAACGTTCTCTATATGTCAACTGATGAATAGAACACGTGTCTTGCAGGACCAAGTATTTGGAACAAAACCGATGTCAACCTAATATAATGATAGAAAAATCAAACAGTAATAAGACCGACAAATGATAAAGACGATCTTATGTATGTGAGATTGTTTTTTTTTAAATAATTTTATCATATGAGATCAAACCTGCAACAACACTGCATATCGTTTTTGGGCAGATCTGAATTATATACCCCGCAACATTGTACCGTATACCTTCCTGGGCATCGAACGGTATATTAAAAGCAACCATATCAAATAAATAAAAATACTATTACACAAAATTTATAAGTGATCTTACGTGTAACCAGTGTTCCGTCTATGGTGTGCGGGCGTGCGCGCGCACACGATTAAACATCGTAGCGCACACAAAAAAATATAGCGCGCACACAATTTTTAACAAGACTTTTACTTAATGTGTCGCCTTGTATTGAAGCTTTGTTGATTTGTTCTGTATGAGATCACCAATATTTTGGATATTTAACAAATTCTGATGTTAACCTCTTTCTACTTGAGTGGCAGACACGCCTTTGATGTATAAATTAGAAAGATATGATATATAGATTATGCTACGCCAACATAAAAAGTTAACGACAAATTTTTCGAATTTATATGTTGCACTGTCAAATTGATACATCTGTCGTTCCATTAATTTATTAAAAATTTGTCGTCAACTCACTGTGTTGGTGTAGCATATTCAGTTCCCCGGATAGGAAAAGATCCAGGTTCGAATCCCTATAGCAACAAAAATATTTTCTCGATAAATTGATTTTATAAGTATATCTTTATGTATTTGTATTAAAATTTCACAGTCCTGTGTTCTGAAAAATTGCAACTTCACAATAAGAATGTGTTTTCCTTAAAAAGGGAATTATTATAAAATATTAATTTAAAATAAATGTACTCGATTGATATAGCTAAACCGGAAAACGCGCTTCCTCGGATAGGAAGAGGTCCAGCAATTAAATATTTTTTCGATGAATAGAATTTTTTTTGTGTATCTTTCTATTAGTTGATTCAATTAATTAGTGTTATATATATGTATATATATACAATTTTAGATTTTTAACAAACTTGTAAGTAAATACATTTTCCACGTATTTTAATTTTATTTTTTTGCTTATCATATTTATTATTATTCAAATTGTCAGTCTCATTTAATTCTCGTTCAGTACGAATTTTGCACAGTACGGTCGAAAGATTTACGGCGCACTCCGCGACGATGCAGTAATGAACTTCAAAGTCCTTAACGCCTCGCCGCTGATAGTCTCGTCGGAGTCCTGCGCACCAGATTCCTCCGTCGGCTGCCAACTACTATTAACTATATTTATAAACCGTCAGTTTAAATCGGGAATTGTTTAAAGTTCACATTTCGGAGATGTCGATTCAGCAATTGCACCGGCGGTCGTGACGAGAGTGGGAACATTCCAACCCGAGCAAAATGGACTATCAGCCAGTACTAAATCGGGAATATTTATAATGTCGGTAGCAGAATGGCGCCCAGATACAAAATTGTGTATTTTAAATAAAATTATTAAAAAATTTTAACACCACCAACAGAATAAATAATGATGTATTTATGTTAGAATGCAAATCTAATCTAGCTTAGCAATAGTGTATAGGATTAAAAGGGGATCACTTAGTCCAGGGGTCGGTAAACTTTCTAATGAGAAGACCCATATACTAAGTAAACAGAATTTCGAAATTTTCGTAGAGCCGCAACATAATTTTTTATTTTTTTAATGCAAACGTATTCATTTTATAGAATTCCATTGTTAATCAACACAATAAATCAAACACGATTTTTTTGGTTTTGCTTAATTTTTCCAAGTATTGATGGCGAACCTATGACACGCGTGTCAAAGGTGTCACGCCAGCGTTCGCTAATATCAGAGTTATCAAAGAACGCGAGTCCCGCCACCAGACGTCTACCTGTCAACAACGTTTGAATTCATCACTACGTACATATAACATATTTATCTCTTTGTGAAAGAAACAATTAATTGAAATAAGCTAATATTTAATTGACACCAAATCAAATACTATGGGTTCCATATTTTATTCTAGTTAAATTTAAATAAAAAAGCCGGCAAAGTTAAGTTAGATTTTCTGAAATTTTGACACGCCGAACCCAAAACGTTCGCCGTCACCGGTCTAAGTCAATATCAGTTGATAAAACATAGAATATAATTTTTGTTACAAAGTTGTGTATTACATATTAGATGACTTACAATACAACATTCCCTTAATGGTAAAATAATAGACAATTTTGGAAATACCAAGGATAATATATTTAGTTAAATGTCATTATTATCATAGGTACGTTAATGTTGGGAAAATACAAAATATCTTGACAATATCTATTATATTATACCATAATCTAATACAAATTCAAGTGAAGACAAATAATCTTAGAATCGTAATATAGTCAGGTACATATGCAATATTGTGGACTAGGTCTGTTACATCCCGTATATAGTTGGTGAGATGAAAGTTCTAAGGATACAGTACAGGGCGTACTGGTTATTTTGCGTGTCTTTTAACGGTGGATAACACAGAAATTAAAATCACAAGGAGACGGCGAGCCAGAAGGGAGGGGCTGGTGGTGGTAGATAATCAGCTAATATAATATAAATATGTGAAGATTTTTGTCTGACACGATAACTCCTGTAGTTCTTGTTTTATTTTCATTAAACTCTTGTAGCAGGGTTGTATAATGTCTCCATGGCTGTTCAATTTGTATAATTATGTGAAAGAATTGAAATGTACGAATGTGGGAGCGAAAATGGACGATTTTATTGTATGCTGTTTATTATACGCCGATGATGTAGTATTAATGGCGAATAATGAACAAGAATTACAGAGTCTAGTGAGTAGAATGTACGATATATGCAAGGAACGTGACCTTATCATGTATGTCGACAAGTCGAAATTGATGGTATTCGAGAAGGAAGAAAGCAAGACAACGTGCAAAATACTTGTAGGTAATGAATGTTTGGAACAAGTAGACGAGTTTGTGTTTTTGGGAAGTATGTTTGATAGAAACGGAAAGGCTGCGAAAGATATCGAAAGAAGGGTGACTGCAGGGAATAAAGTGAACGGCGCTTTGAATGGAATTATAGCTAATTAGAACTCGTCAACCGAGGCAAAACTAACGGTAAGTACACAATGGAGCCTCGCTATGGAGCCGGCAGAAGAGGAACGAAAGTAGACTGAATGCAGTGGAAGTGAGATCGCTTAGACTTATGTGCGGCAGATCCATTTATGACAGAGTAAAGAATAAAGAAATAAGAAAAAAATGTAAAGCCTATCTTATATCTAGTATAGTGAGTAAGAATAAGAAAGGATTACTAAGATGGTTTGGTTATATGGAACGGATGAATGAGAAAAGAATTTTAAGGAAGATATATGACGCAAGTGTTGATGGCACCAGAAATAGAGGAAGACTTGGCACGACCAGGTAAAACTGATGTTCCTGTTATAAGAAAAATATGTATGAATGTGGATGAGGCGAGAACTGTGTGTCAGGACGGAAGAGTGCGGCGCTCTATCATTTATGCCTACCCCCTCGGAGAAACGCCGCGATGGTAAGTTAGTTGGTTAACTCTTGTAAAATATTGATCCGCCGTCTCGTTTCAAAATGGCGGCAGTTGAAAAACTTAAAAAATCAATGACAAAATAAAAAGCCAATTAAGCTACCGTATCGTTTCTCTCTAATTGAATGATGAAATAACAACAACACAGACGAAATCTAATTGATGAATTTGACATTTTGTTGTCGTGGCGAATAAATCAACGGCAATCATTATAAATATTATATTCCGCGTAAATAATAGCGCGTTAAATATTTTATCGGGTTGTCGTGCGGCAGGAGCGTGCGGGGGCACCTCGCCTTACTGCGCAGTAAACTAAACACTTCGGTGAGGTTTAACAGACGCGTTGCGTCGTTCCGCTCGGTGACCTGTTTTATTGTATTGTATTATTTCGCGGTCAAGCTGTCTGTGTCGTTTGTCTTTATCGAATGCGCCATCGGACGCGACATTAGCATCGCTCGGTGTGGTAACAATGTTTGTTCGTTAAAATTCGTGTACGAATTATTTATTGTCAATACGTTTGTGTTGCGGGTCGCCTCGCTGACGGCAAAATTGACGCATTTATTATTATAATTTACATTTCCCCGTATAGTGCTCGATTGTATCGCCGGGTCTGTGAGTAGAGCAAAAATGAACGCGTTTTTAATATATCTTAGATTAAGATTACTTCAATGTTTTCTCTTTTATATATTTTTGAGGGTCAGGTCGGTGGTTAAATGAAAGTTGTGATGATGATTGGTAATGTTGACGTTTATTGTGACGGCATAATGGAATGAGGAAGACAGGTAGAATGAAAGAAATGAAAAGACGCGGAAGGTGCGCGTGTATCATGAAATGAAGCGAGTCGGCGGTCTCGCTCGGCGCCCGTGGCCCGGCAAGACCGCCGTTGCGGAGCGATTAAACAGAAAAGAGATCGTCGATGAGGAATCAGACCAGACTTATAGCGGCGACCGGCAGAGCCTATGCCTGCTGAGATGGCGGTGAATTTGAAATCTGATCTCTACGTATTCAATAAACTAACTAAGTTACCATCACACCGTTTCCTCACTGTGGTAGGCACAGAGAGTGCGCCACACTCTTCTGCCCTTACATACAGTTCTCGCCTCATCCACATTCATACATCTTCTCATACAAGCTCGCCGATTATTGAGGCTTCTAACAGGACCGTCTGGTTTACCTGGTCGTGCAAAGTCTTCCGCGGACGTCCTCTATTTATGGTGCCATCAACACTCGCGTAATATATCTTTCTTTTCATTCTCTCCTCATTCATCCCTTTCATATGACCAAACCACCTTAGTGATCGTTTCTTAATCTTACTCACTATACTAAGATCAGCTTTACATTGTTTCCTTTTTTCTTCATTCTTTACTCTGCGGGAATGCATGTAGTTGAAAATGTATAAAACAATCTTATTGCCCGTTTCTTTCTGAACGAATTGCTTTTAACCGCATTCTGATGGGACAAATATGTCAATTTCCGCCATAATAAAATTAAAATACTGGTCATTTTAAACTGCCATCAAGTTGGGGTGATTGTACAAAAAATATGAGAATATTTAAAAATGGTCAAGCAAACCAGTGTTGGACCATTGAATTGAATTGGAATTGACCCTATGGTCATATTTTCGATATTTTCTCTTCCAGTGCACAAATAATAACGCGGGTCTTTACGATTTAGCATACGACTCATCGGTTTTATGGAGCGCAACGTTTCCAATCTTGTCACGTGGCTATCCGTAAAATATAAGCGTCTCTTCAGACTTCACACTGGCTTCATTCGATCGCCACGATGACGTCACTCGCCGCCGCGACGCTCGATGAGGAGGCCCGCGCACACTTGAAAGGCCTCTGCCGACGGGCGCGCTCTAAGCCAATTTAACAATTACCAGCCGGTCGAGGACACTGTTCTGACGGATGTGTTTTTGGTGTTTTACACATGGCTGAAGATGGAATAAAAAAAGATAAGAAGAACGATTCTTGAATACCTGCCGAAGAGAATTTCGAATCACGTCTCCGGTTTGTAAATTTTCCAGTTATTTGCTAGACAGTATTTTCTATGTATCATTTACATTCATTCTCTTGCATCATTTGAAATAGGTCAATTACAGTGACTCAAGCAATATGGATGTACAGGGTGACCCAAAAAAATTGTGAACATTTCGTAAAATGTGATATAATTACATCAAAATTAGTTCAACTATATCAACAACAGATTAAATGGTTTCCTATTTTACTTACTCACCTATTTACCTATATTACGTTTTATTTCGACAATTTCCGGCCGCCATCTTTGATTATTAATTTTCGCATTGTTTATATTTGGTTTTTTCAAATTGTCGCCCAGAATGAGAAAAATCACTGTAGAAGACCGTATTCTGATCAATAATTTGCGAATTTAAAAACGTCGGAGTGCTAGGAAAACGATCAACGAGTTACAAAACAAAGCCTGGAGTATAGTTAGACATTACAGCGTAACTGGACATTACAGCAGGACGGAGCTCCATCTCACGCAGCCAGAAATACAATCAACTTTCTTCGTCGTGAGAATGTTCATTTCATCGAGCCAGGCATGTGGCAATATGGGGTACTTTGATGATTTCTGATTAGCTAAATACAAAAAAAAATTACATTAAGAATTAGAATTGATTATATTGTGTTTTGAAATAACTCGTGTGTTACGAGATGTTCTCACTTTTTTTGGACCATCCTGTAGATATGTACATGGAGAATAAAAAATTGAAATTTAGAGTAAATTCAACGGTTACGATAGCTAGATCATTAAAGCTGTAAATACACGGTATTGAACATGAACAGTCAAACAATAAGAATGTATTCCACCAGTCACCTCATAATAGTGATCTAGTGGTCGCGCCTCGTTCCAGGAGACCAGCAACTTAGTCCCATTTTTATAGCACAAGCGTATAAGCTTAGTTTGAAAATAGTAAGAATATTGATGTGATATGTATTCCGGATACGCATCTCTATTTTTTTAGTAATCTAAGTATATGCTAAGAGTAGCTCCGAACGCTCTCGATCCACCTCTATTAGCCATCTGACTATTGATCCTTTCCGAGCAGTTAGAGATAGTTTATTTCATACATTCTTGGTTGCATTATAAAACCTAGGATATATATATAATGTGACCCTTTAGATAAAAAATGCGTTTTAAAAGTATTTAAAAAAAAATAATAATAATCTATCTTAACCTAGCGTACTAAACTTAAGTTAGTATATAAACAATGAATCATTCGTATTAGAACGAGAACAAAAGATAACTGTGGAAAATGAGTCAGTAGACAGTTTTAGGGAAGATAAAATGAAAGCGGCAGGCAGACAGCAAGAAAGGTCCGTTTCGGTAAGCAAATAAAATATAACTTCACTATCCCTTGTTTACATTACGATACCTCTACGTATAGTATCGTAAGTAACAAATAGCTCATTTTTAATTGTTCTAGTATTTTTCATATATTCAAGTGGCAGTAATTATCTTTTATTAGTACCAGTATTGTATTATGTTTTTTTGAGCACAATATGTAAAAAAAAAAAAAAGTACTACCACTTAAAAATATATCAATGCAATAAATACACATGTGAGTCTTTTGATTTAGTATTTTTTTAACGAGCTCGTTATAGATCTAAAACAAATTGTTATATTTTTTATGATATTAAATAATTACGAAATTCGGTTTCAGATATTTATCGGATAATCCATAGTAGGTATGGTTCTCGGGTGTGGCCGGATGTCCGGTATCCGGGTACAGTCGCTATCTATCTATTGCTTCCCTGGCGTGCAGAGAATTGATGGGCCTTCTGAGATCACGATTTGTAAATACATAGACGACAATCATCCTCAGAATGTTAATTAAAATGAAATTAATAAATGACGCGCGTCTGTTGACACAAGATGTATTTCGTTTATAGCGATAGTCGTGTACGAGTATATAGTGTCGACAAGTGTAACATAATAAACGCGCTTGATATTAGACAATCATTAAAACTATTTATCCGTCACTATTGAGTTGAGACGAAAAAAATAACAATTAAACTAACAGCAAAAATGACAACTATGTAAAAATATCTATCTTATTTTAATTTCTGGATTATATGCACTAATCCCGCCATTCACAAATATTGTACACTGACCCGGGATCCTAGGATTTTATTCCCTGTTCATCACTGCCAATTATTTGCATTTAAATGTGACGGTCTACGGAATCTGGTTAATTTTGTTTATCAACCGCTGTGCGGTTTGGTTTCGAGGTGATAAGGCTCTATCGCGCTTGTAGGTAGGTAGGTAGGCCTTCTATTACCGTATTTGCACAAATATAAAGTTCGACAGCAATAAGTACGCGTAATATCTATGCCCGAGCGTCGCGCTCGATACTAGTGTCTAGTGTCACGTCCGTTCATAGTCGTTCATCATAGATAGGACAGAAGATGAAATAGAAAATATGTTTTATAAGTACCTAAATAATTTGCGAATATTTTATAATATGCAAATTTGATTTGCAGTATATAAGTTGTAGGTTTATTTTTATTTTTTTTTTAAATGCGATTTATACTCGTTAAAATACGGTATGTAATATTTAGATCTCTACTTAATAATGTTCAACATTAATTAATTTATTTTATTTTAATGCAACAGGTCATTAATGATTATTATAGTTAGTCCTACAAAGGTGTAGTACAGTGCGCATATAATATCCTATCTGTTCTATCTATAATGGTAAAACCATTGCCATGAAAGCTCCAATATGCATGTTAATAGTTACCTGTATTTTAACAACAATCCCACGCGACATTTCACACGAGCGTCGCGGCGTTAATTGCACGGTCTATATTTAAAAATACCTTTGCCACTTCAGTTTGTAAAGTTCATCGCCCCGCGACTACGAGATCGCGATCTCCGTGAACTACCCCCCTTTTGACTACGCTATCATATCAGGCCTGTTGCCTTATCCAATCGGTCCGTCCATGCATGTCCTGTGATCCATTTTTGACAGTTTGAATACTGGAAGCCAAATTATTGAAGCATTGAATATCCTTCGATTATATGTTATATTTGATATTGGGTATAAACTTGTTTTTCAGCATCCCTTCTACATAAACCCACTGTTAATTTTGTTTTGCTTCCGCCGGTTCGAGACTCGGTCCGCAGCTCTCCGATTCTACTCCGTGAATAAACTCACCCATTTCCATTTCGGTTGCAGCAATCAAAGTCATATCATCTACGCGGATTTGACAGCTTTTTGGCGCCGATCTCTTAAGCTTCCAAACTAATATAGTATAAACGTAAAGAAAATTGAATGCAGTAGGCTAGGGTTATAACGTTCAGCGGTTATCGGAATCGACCATCAAAAACACACATATATTTTATCGCCATGATTTCGGTTATTAGAATCTGGATATTTATTATTGAATGTTATGAAATAACTAGAAATAATAGTGTCACTTAACCTTTTTAAGTTATCCAAGTACTGGTGTAATTTCTAATCCAGAATTTACCCTCGTATAAATATAATTACAGACGCCGGTCGCCGCTTTCTTTCCTTGACAATTTTATGTTTGGTATTTGCTCTGACCTTGGGCACCGCATTGTTTTATCGGAAGTCATCAGTCGCGATAGCTGTATGACGTGTTTTTTTATTTACAATTTATGATTCGAATAAAAACTGTTTTTTTCCACGATTATAGATGGAAATATTATCTTTTTTCTTTCTGCAGTATAACGGTAGTTAAAATAATAAATCTATTACGTCGCCACCATTATTTGAAAATCCTTGTATTAATGTGATAAAAAAAAACATGTTGTTATGTGAATCAACACATTTGTCATTAATGACTTTTTGGAATATCTTTAATTTTGTTTAAAAATCATGAAAAAACACTTTTAGACACAATCTTCATGATATTATGTATAACGTTGATTTGATTTTACTATCGTACACGTGATTTCAAATTAATGAGAACATTTACCATTAGAACCAGCCATTAAACATTTAGGGAAGTTTTGGTGGTGAATGAAACGTAAGTTTATGTATAGTACAGTATATTAGAAGAGAGTACAGTTGGTGGTCTGTGGACTTTAGAGACTGCACGCGGCTTCTCTCGGCAGAAACCCTGGCCACCCCTACAAACATATTCTATGTTAATAATAATCGGCATTATCTTAACGAGGATTTCCATAATTTTCTAACTAATTATAGGGTGAATATTATTGTTCCAGGCTAATTTTGTTTGGCAAATATTTGTCAGTTCGCATTTGGTAGTCGTAGATAGTAATTGATTATGGAGCATTTAACGCCTCAACAACGTGTTGAAGTCATTAAAACATTTTATTTTAAAACTAATTGCAATTCTGTAACCATTAATGGTGATCGCTATCGTCACATGTTGGAAAACTTTTTGGTGGCTGAATTGGATCTATTGGGCATGTGGTTTTCAACAGGACGGTGCCACCTCACACACAGATATTTTGTGAAAATGATGATATCGACTGGCCTCCTCTATCACCTGATTTGATGACTCCCGACTATTTTCTGTTGGGATACCAATAAGCCAACAACAATTCTGATGCTGCAGGACAATATTCGAATTGAAATTTCTGAAATAACACGCCAAGTGTGCGAGAATGTTATGAAAAATATGGTTAAAGGAGCACGCATTCGTGCCGCTGCCAGAGGCGGCCACTTGGCCGATGTCATATTCCATACGTAATTGTAATTAATCAAATAATTGATTTATAAATACCAAATTAAAAAAATATGTTTTATTTCCTTGCTAAAAACAACATCGGCCTGGAACATAATATTCATTCTGTAGTAATCGCATCCGCCTTGTACTGCGTCAGTATGAAGTGTATAACCAGTGTCACTTAATTTCGTGACAACTCGAGTTTAACTGCCGGGCTGATTTGAAAAATTAAATGTGTACACTTGTCTTTCAGTTCAGTGTGACGGACGCGCGTAACAGATTTCCACAGGATGCCAGCTATTAAATACGAGTATACTTTACATTAGTGTAGTTTTGGCGAATACGATCAGTTCAGCACATCGTGGAGGACACAGTGCCAGTTACGATCTAATCAGTGTCTCAAACTGGTGAGATTTATGCAAATAATTAGTGTTTTTATTTAATACATAACACGAAGTAATAATCAACTCTTTTTTTCAATACTGCGTTAAGAATATTGATCTAAGTAGAGTCACAATTGTGCTGGATTTGTGGTGTGCTCTTCGACGAAAAATTATCTTTTATTCAACATTACAACGAAATTTGCAACAAGGCGATGATATCTTTAGGATTTGTATTAAGGACAGCCAAAAACTTGAACTCGCTCCGCTCTCTAACTACTTTATATCCATCTATTGTAAGAAGTACGCTGGAATTTAACTCCACTCTGTGGTCTCCCTACTGTGGCTAACATATTATAAAAATAGATATTTATATTCCGATAGAAAATATAAATTGCGATTATTTAATGAGTCTACTTCATTTGAAAAAATTAGTCTGGAGAAGAGATGTGAGCGATATAGAATATCTAATTAAAATGATCAATAGCATGTTGGACTGCCTTAAGTTGATACAAATGGTTTCGTATAAAGTACCAACTGAAGTGTTCTCTGTAGGTACACATAGAATATGCCGTTAACTCGACAATATCGCGGATGCGATTTAGTAACGAGTTGAATTTCGTTGATATTTTTCATTGCAGGAGCATACTTGAACTGAAGAAGTATTTGTATGTAAATTATACTTAGTTTTTCTTTTTTTATGTTATATTGAAATGTCAGTGTACTGTTATATTTAAATTAATTTTTAGCAGTATTCCGCACTGCGCAGTCACTACGAATAATCCAATCGCCGTGCGCATAACAGCGCGAATTATTATGTATTGTTTTCGAGATTAGTGGTATCGCAACACATGCTGATAGCCGACACTCGACCGCGGAAATTGATCGCAATGCGACATTGTCGTTTGTCGATATTTACTTGTGTAATAAACGATGCGATGGCAGAATCTCGGCGGTACTCGCGTCGATTCGTTCACAGACTATGACATAGTTAGGATGAGATTGAATACTTTGTTCGGTCGCCATTTTGGTTCGGCAGATATTTGTTAAATACTAAATTAATGTATTAATTATAAATATACACATATAAAATCAATTTGTCGAAAAATATTGTTTTTGCGTCACCGGGATTCTTCGAACCTGGATCTCTATTTCCAATCCGGTGAAGTACACTACCGATTGTGTTATAACGCCAGTATTTTTCATGACAAATTTTCGAACCTATATGTTACATTTTTCAAATTAATACACATGTCATTCCATTATTTGAATGCCATCTACATTATTTTTACAGAATCTTAAATATCTTTGAGTAAACCGACTGCAGACGCCAGAATTATCAATACATTTTTATTAAATTTTGGACACATTGATACAATATTCATAATGAATACATTAAATTAGTATTTAAAATATCACAGTTACCGTCTGTTTTGAATAATTACAACTTCACAATAAGAATGTATGAAGAATGAAAATAATAAAGATATTTGTTAGTTCGCATTTGGTAGTCGTAGAAAGTAGTCGATTAAAATTTATTAATGAGCATCTAACGCATCAACAACGTGTCGAAACAAAACAAACACAAACCCGACTTTTAGAAAAAAGGTGGGCCAGCTGAATCATTGGGCCCTATTTCATGTGAATTATTCGCCTTAGAGACAAGCACACACTTAAGATAAATTATCTTGTGTCAACTTGCACTTTTTTAATACGAGTTTAAAGATGCAACTGGCCAATTGCAAACCCGCGGTCACATCATTTGTCAACCTCGCTTAAAACTTGTCATTGAAATAAAAACTAGTTATACGAGTCTATGCACGTACTGTAGTATACATGGTGAGATCAGATCCCGTGGACTGTATCGATTAAAATTATGGTTCAGTTGACGCAACCTGAATTGGATTCGGAAAAGGAAATAATGGCAGATGCATCTGGCGTACCTTGATCTAATTCCTGGGTTGGACGGCAATTTTCAACTCCACTTGACTCGCACTTTTGTAGTTAATAACGGAGATCTCACTGTACTTCCGGATGGTGTAGAAAATCGCTTTCATTCTACAAAAAAAAACCTGTTGACAGCTCGGCGTCGAAGTGCAATCTGGTACCACGTCGGCGAAACCCGTAGTAAGTAGTGGGCCAGGAAAGGACAGCTGTAAATGTTTATTAAACAGACGGAATGCACGAAGAGTACTCAACTTGCATCAATAGTACGAGTCCATCTATTACTTGTTAAATATTGAAGGAGGGGCTAAAGGAGTAAAATTGATTTAATTTAGTGGTTAATATTTGTGTAGACTCGTTAAGGTCACTAATGCTGATAATTTGTGTCAGAAGGATGTGTACGGTGAGAATGCGGGCCCTACACCTCGCTTCTCCCGTATGTATATGTACGTACATACGTGCGTGTGAGTATTTATGCTGTGTCTAGAGCAAGGTGTTTAAATAGGACAGAACTTACAAAAGTTAGCGTTAATTGCGAGGTGATTTACAATTGCATGTACTAGTGCGTAATTATACGTCAAGTTGAAAACTGGAGTGGTGTCCGTCACGATGTATTGACGTCTGCTATTGGTCGGTGCGTTTCGGCACTGTATGGCTGTATAGTGTTAATTTTAGGTAGTCAGGTCTGTGAGGCATGAACGAGCCTAATAATTTTTCTTATTAAAAGTAATGTTTTTTAAGGAGTAATTTCTTGCATAAGTAACGCTCGCTGAAGATAGTGTAAATTATTTTAATTATTATAATAATTGGTTCTAAAGGCGGCATTTCAGGACCATGGAGTCTCAGTCTTAAGCTACGGTCTTCCAACACGGAATTTGTAACCTTTCTGCATCCTTTTGCACGTTGTCCGCCCGTCTCATAGGTACTCGGGTATCCCAGGAACACGTCGGTGTTCCCTCTTAGACATTAAGGAAAGCTCTGGGGTCGTCACATCTGACAACCGTGATATTTTAATTCTTGGAAGGCCTCGACAATCGGTGGTTTTCCTTACCTGCTCCAAATATTCTCCGAAGAATTTTATTTCAAAATTGCCGAATTTTTGGATAGCCTTTGATTGTTCCTCCGCGGGGGACCAGGGTTCATATCATCATATCAAATAAGGTCGTATTTCCGTTCACGATTCCTTGATGATATTCAAAAATAAACAATTTTCAGTTCAGTCATAAACTGCAAATTAATCGAATTCTTTGTTGATGCGAATTAAAAATGAAATGTATTTCTTTAATCGTTGAATGAATGTTATTGTTGCACGTTCGGTAGGTATAATTTTCGCGAGTGATTTATTGTTGTATTTACACTCGATCATGTTTCGCAGTGCTATCTCAAGTCTCGGCGAATAACAAAACACTAAACTTGACTTTGCCGCGTACTTGACAACAATTAAATCATTTGAAAATATCACAACATGTTGTTCGTGTGAAAACATCCTAGGGCGCACCGAGTAGAATAAATCGTAAAAAAAACTGACTCTTGTTTACAATCGCTGTATACGGCGGCACGCATTAATCGCACATTCGTCCGACGGAGTGACTTCGAGTCTGAATTCAACTCGTCTGACTAAACTCTACACTACTCTAAATTACTGCGCAGCCCGTCAAACGGCATCAACCTCGACATTGCCGAGTTCACCACCGGTCGCTCATATTTCCTTATTTCGTATTCTCGTATACCGCATTGTCCCGTGTGCTACCACCGGGATGTTTCACATCAATTTATCGTGAGAAACTAGGTCTATCGTGATTCTTTTTTATTTTATTCTCTGAAATTCGGACCCCGTAGCTTAGAAAGAAATTGACTTAATGCTCATTTTTTGATACCTTTAAGGCTAGGCGCCTACATACAATTTTTAATCTATTAGTTGTGTGTCAAAAGGCTATTGGGTCATTATCGAACAACTGTCCGTCAACAGCTATATGTACATTGCCGTGTATTGGCGTGCGCATACACTCGACTGAACAGTCGCTCCATGTTGTGTCACAACGTTATATATATATAAACCAATCAGTGAAATTATTTCATTAAAACTCTGTTCACTCATTCTATAAAACTTAAAATTTGGATATTCCTTAGATTGGAAAGTTACGTCTGGAATTTTCTATTTGATAATCTGTCGCTTATTACGGAGTGTACAGTGCATACAGTATCGCTTTTCCCTTTTCTTTGTCTTGTGTTCCATAAAACGAGTGCTCTTCTGTTTATAATTTTGTAGGGCATAGCATGGCAGCACGCACACGAATTTTGGGAGATCTCATTGGCAACTGACTGGTTATATGCGTGTTATATTCCACCTTCTTATACTACTTACTCAATACTATTACTTTTATTACTATTACTACCTACTTACTTTGCAGCTTATCAAAGTAGATGCAATTTATACAAGTTCAATACCTACATATTATTATTATCAACCTACATATTATTATTGTATTCGTTGCTGTTTTTTTTTACTTCGAGTAACAAGTCGGACCGACGAACTCGGTTACTTGGAAACCCACCTGAGATATATATTACTATTGGGACTAAAATCTTCCCTTAAAATAAAAAATGTTTATATTAACCAGAAACAAAGGATTATAGATAATAAAAGGGCCGAAGCCATAGTTAACACAGTTTAGTCGAGTATAAATCTCGGGGTTCGACTCAATAGTTTAGTCGCGCTAATAATTGAGTGCGTGCACCTAGCCTAATTCTCTTACTTCCTCAGGATGTGCCAATGAAAATCTGCAAAAAAATAACATATAATTGAAGTAACAGAGTGTATTGAAAGTGTACTTGGAACGAATTGATCTTTAGTCGGTAACAGTCGGTGATTTCTTGGATTTTTCACCGATCGTTTCGGCAGTCCGGTTCTAAAGTGCGGGGGGAGTTTATTCAGACGCTGGTCACTCGAGAGATGAGGGGCGTCGGGGACACGAGGAGGCTTGACGGCCTACCGCACGAGAGGTCGCCAGCGAGGTCGGAGGTCCCGGTATCCTCGCGCTCCGTGCCGGAGGTCTCGGAGGCGGGGGAGGCGAGTTAACACGAGGGGTGAGGGTCACCGCTCCGGTAGGGGCACGCGGCGCGCTAAGGAAAGTCGAGACCGCCATCAGGGGCTGATGGATCCAGCGTGAGAGTGCGGACGGGAGCCAAAGATGTGCAAAAAGCTATAAGAGCACACTGCACCGAGTGGCAGTGACAGATGGCGAGAAGGCTTATAGAACTTTGTACGGTGTGAGTCCGTGTAATCGAAGGCCTCCGAGTGGATTGTCGAAGAATCCGAGACATACAACGTTTAGACCTGTCAAAAGTTTTAGATCGCTCTCTTTTGATTGCGGATGAACGATGAACTATTAAAAATTTTTAAATGCCATTAAAATCTCTGAACAATTTCGTCGTACTTTTACCGAATGTGATGCAGCGGCAGATGAAATTGAGAACATCTAAAAGTAATCTGTTTATGAAGTAACATAAGAACCTCAGTGATTTTTGATTTGGAATAAAAACGTTAGATTTTCTTCCATCTGCTTCGCGAGCACCCGCTTCCGAGCCGACAAGAAGACGACTCGCCGACAACCATGATGGAATACAGTGAGTACTTTTTTTATTATTGTCTTTATTGATATTCTTATCGTCCATTATTTATTTGTTTAATAATAATTCTTCATGTTTTATCGTGCGGCGCAGATTAATATTTTACGATTCCCTCTGATGTTGTACGCAATCATGTGTGGACATTTCTTTATCACACAAGGCCGTTTATATTGCTTATTTTGTAGTCGCGGCAAATGTTTTTTACGTAATCACACTGTTTGCGATAATATTATGTATGTACTTTAAATATCTTTATTATTTCGTTATAAAATTCGAAATGCCTGAATCGACGATGAATCGAGATATAATGGCCTCAATTAGACGAGGCTTAGCTCGTAGTGCACCGTCAGAAATCCCGGTCCTGAGACGCCCTCTCACGCTGACTCCAGCTCCAGTGTCTCTCCAGCATCTATCCACCGCTGTGGCACTCCTCCGAGTCTTCTTCGGCCCAAAGTTGTGCCCGAGATTTTCTTGTCTTTCACTTTGATATGCATAATGAATTGAAATGGTATACCAAAATGAAGACACCAAACCACTAAATTGAGTGACTTAATATCTGACTCTCTTCTTATATTATTAGGAGTACCACAAGGGTCAGTTCTTGGACCTATCCTTTTCATTATCTATATTAAATATGTACAAATGCTAAAACATTGCAAAATAAGATTATTTGTATTATATTATATAACTATATTGAATGAATTAAACTATGACTTAAACAATATAGCAATATGGCTGAAGAAAATAAACTATATTCATGAACATTAGAAATAAAAGAATACCAATCAAACCAGAAATTATCATTGTTGGTGAAAGTCTGAAGGAGGCGACTGAAATTAAATATTTTGGAGTCGTAATACATTATTAATTAAACTTTTCACAAAATACAAGACACGTGACTAAAAAGTTTGCTAAAAAACTCACTTCTGGGATGGATCAGAAGATTAATTGGTACCGAGTACACAACTCTGTTATCTCTCTATCTCTCTCTCTCTCTCTCTAATTAATGCGGTAAAATGATGCATAGAGGAACGATCCGTGCGATCTGTTTTTGGTTGTTTCATATGAAATTAATTCGTGACTGGAAAAAATAAACGATACATGCGGGAAAGCGATCGAGTGTGTGTTTTATTTTTACCACGTCCGCCCGGTAAATTAGAACTGGCCAACGCGTTATAAATCTGCCTATAAAAAAACACACTGTATATTTTTAACATTTGTTCTCTTCGACGAGTCGGCTGCGCAACGACGACCTAAGTCGAGTAGCCTGTTGGTGCAGTGTTCAAGACGTTGGCCTAGTGATCTAGTGGTCGGGGGTTCGCGCCCGTTCCAGGACATCAGCAAGTTAGTCCTATTTTCATAGCACAAGCATTTAGCTTAGTTTGAAAATAGTAAGAATATTGATGTGACATGTATTCCGTGTACGCATCTCTATTTAAAAAAAAAAAAATTGTATTCATTGGCAACGCGTGCGTGCACGCATCTCTTTACCGAGTTTGCCATCATCATATTCTACAATCTTGAAAAGTAGATATGAATTAATGTATCTGTTTGGCCGATTATATATATATATTGTCGTGTCAAAATATTACGTAATTACATCTGATAGAGACACCAAACAGAATCCGATATGTTATATTATTAGTATATTTTACCGCTCTATTTCTTCGTCAGCTTCGGCAAGTCCGTGCGGTGCAACACGCACTCAGTCATAATGCAATATATCATACATATTATATTCGGCACATTTCATTGATTAGATATTTTTATACATTAAAAAAAAACAAGGCAAAACTGATAAGTGAATTGATCAATTGATATGTTAAATACATAAATATGTCAATTTAATATCTACAATCTTAGTCTGGCTCCTTATCGTATTAAGCGTATTAAGTTTTTTTTCGTTAAATGATGCAATCGTCGGTGTTGGTTGCAATCAGGGTTGGTCGTCGTCCCGGTTTCCATGTTTCGAAATAACAACAAATATCAAGTAAATATTTTATAATTAATAATCAGTAGTGCATGTGTAAGAATAAATAGGTTATTCACATATCGGTTCGCCATTACAAAAAGTGTAAATACAAGTTGTCGTTATTGCTTATTCATCATTGAACAATTGTATGAAATAATTTAATAAATATGGATTGAAATATGTGAAATATTATCGATACTAGCCGATTGCTTAGCCGCTGCCCGGTAAGCTGAGATAACACCTCAAAATTTGTATTTTATTTTACAATGTACACTAATATATATTTACGTACTGCTGTTAATGAATATATAAACATTTGTCATTTTAACTTAGAGATGTTAAAAACACGTAATTTTTTAACACGATTGCGTCTCACAGACCTATCCGTTTAAGCAAGCACTAAATAGCCATAATGACGCCACTGAAACCCGCATCAGAAAGCCACAGACGTAGACGGGGAAGGGTAATATTATTATGGATTATTATGCGAGTGTGATTGTATTCGAGAGGTAGAAAATTTTATGTTGGTGAATTTTTGAGAACCATTTTTTATTTTGTATATATACGATACACAGTACCATTGGCAATTAATAAAACAATTGTAACCACACAGACAAGTATCAAAAAATAACAGTAAATGTATAAATATTCAAAATTAAATAAAACAAACAATCGGTGAAATTAAAATATAAATCTTTATTTTTTATACAAAACTTTAAAAATATTTCATTATTAGTTATAAATTTGATTACGATACACAGTACCATTGGCAATTAATAATAATAATGTTTCCAGCGTGATCAGGTTTTTTTTAGACCCGATTCGTCATAAAGATAATACATATTATATAATACATTAAAGTTGCGAAATATTATTTATGTTATGAAAAAAAAAACAAGGAAAATACAAATAAATAAAAAGATCACACATATATACAAATATAAACAAAGTATGAATACTTCAGTCACGGCCATTATTGTATTTGTAGCTATTCTGTAGGTGTTGCCATTCTCTGGTCAGGCAACCAGCTTTCCATTAGAGCGCCGCTCGCACCAGAGAGTCGGTGCTGAGCTCCAGCCGCAGCTTTACGCCCGCAACTCGATGTCTCAGAAGCGGAACGAATCCATGTATACGGCCTTCGGTAAACATTGTAGATGCGCTGCAATAACGCGCTAATCCGAACAGTATTCTGTATGAGTTGTTGTACTGAATTCGGAGACGGTTGTAAGTCACTTGCTTGTATTTCGACCAGAGCTCGCAGGTATACATGTTGGTGAAGAACGATTTAAACAGATCCTCTTCACCTCCTTACTGCATCGGTAGAAACGCCATGACAGCATATTTGCACGAACGCTCAAATGTCTCCTCTGCCGTTCTATGTCATCATCGTCTTATCCATCTTCATTGAATATATGGCCAAGGTATTTGACCTTATTTTGAACGCTCAATTTCGTCCTGTCCAGCCACACGGGAGGGATATTATTTGGCCCTTTTCCATAAATCTAAATATCAAGGGTCGGATCAAAGAAGCAGTGAAAATATTGAGTTTATTTTCTGTTCCATTCGGTTTACGACTTGATCGATAGAACGGAAACTGGTCGTTAAATGATTTTTATACTTGTAGAAATCTGACAACCCTAGTTACAGCGAACATGCGGATCACGCGACCTCTGCGTGATGTCTACCAAGCACCATGTATAAACGGGTACTCGGTGTCATGTGGACTGATAGTCTATTGATCCCTAAATGTCCTGAGATCGTTTGGTATAATTACATCTTGTACACCACGATGAGTCAGCCTGCATCCGGAATAATATTTGAAATCCAACACCAAATCGTTATTGAATATCCTTTTCCGAGTATCTGTGGATCATAATGATTAAGACGTGAACCCCGCATAAAATTTGTTTTTCTTACAACAATATATGAAAATAGCAGCTTACAAACCTCTTACGCTTTTTATTAATTATAAAGGGTAACTATTATCGATGTTAATAATGTATTAATATCATTTTAAAGTATGTAATAAACGTGTCATTTAATGTCATACCCCTGTATAACGGATTTTTAATAAAACCCAGAAATCACGAAAAACATTTAAAAATTAAAAACTTTATGTGAATGCTTTATTAGATATTTATGAAGATACGATGTATGTATCAATACTACAGGAAATAATTAAAAAATTACAAATACACTCGGGTCTCTCTTTTTATGCGTTCCACAGGAAAACACATAAAAAAATACTAGACACACGTATAAAGTATCATAATTTTCTAAAATCGCTCATTCGTAGTTTGACGTGCCGTTGCAAACATGCCTTTCGACAGTGATATAAAATTTTATAACTAAATAACAATGTTAACTTAAAATTATTTTGAATATGTATTATAAAAACCTGCACCTGAATTTGTAGGTTATCTTTTGTCGCTGACATTTGTAGGAACCATAGACAATTTAGCAGTAAACTAACTGGCGGTTATAGGATGACCGCCGGTAAGATTCACTACCGGACCGTCGTCGGTTAGTTTATTGTTGGTAAACTAATCGATATTTCATCTGACGTTTATAAGAACGGCCCTTGAAGTAAATAATGTACCTGCAACACATCTGAATGATGAATGATCACTGATAATTTCTGAAAACAATGGAGGGAAGAAACGCATTCAGACATGCCCAATTTCACTTGGTTTCGGCTGAATTGTACTGGCGCAGACTGTATTTGCATATACAGACAAAATTCTCCGAATTTTTGATCCTTTCCACATGTCAAATTGGTCTAAAATAGTTATTAAAAAAAAAAATGGTTCTTGAAATATAAACCGAGTGTGTATTGTTCATTTTGAGAAATTACAAAATTTATTGCCACTATTTATAGAGGTGCTTGAAACTCAACACGCTTATTTGAAGTGTATGTCGCTCATATTATTTGATCTTCTTTTGTACAAGCCGGTAGAATAAGACTAAAAACTAATGGTCAGTTTCATTATTAAGTTTATTATCAAGTACTCAATTATAGAGGATTTGACACGAAACTTGAACATGTTTTTGTTTGTTCTATTATTTAAATTATTGTTTGTAGTCAGTATTTGAACCAATCGCAAGTATAATTTTTTCCTAGTAAAACTGCGTTCAAATGTACATTTTTTATTATAGACGGGTTTGGAAGTAAACGACTCGTGTATCAAAAATAGTTCATCGCGTGTTTTTTTTTTAAATATTTTCTCTTTGAATAATTATATTATTTTATAAACATATGTTTATCTTGTTATCTTTATGTTCATTTTTAAAAAAAAATGGATAAACAAGTGCTGTGATCGTTAATTGATAAGCAACGTGCGTTGCATTGACGTTGTAAGATAACAGCGTGTATTCCTCACACACAGCCATGAACTTAGCAATCGTGCTTTAATTGCTATTTTATAACATTACATTTTTTACATTTTTTTTGTCAATTTTTTGCACAAGCGATTACGAATTTTTCTTTTCGTTTTGGAAATACCTTATTATAACTAAATCAGGCATACTGATTTATTCAGTACACAGTAGAAGAATGTCAGAATGTATAGGACAATTTTTGTAAAAGTAAATATTAATAATAAATACAATGATATTTTAAATATGAATTAAATATATTAATTAGAAAGATATACATATAAAATCAATTTTATCGAAAGATATTGTTGTTGCGCCACCGGGATTCGAATCTGGATCTCTTTCCAAATCGGGGAAGGTGCATTATTCAACTATGCTACAGCGACGATATTTTTAGCGACAAATTTTCGAACCTATATGTTACCTTTTTGATATTGATACATTTAATCGTTCCATTATTTGAAAGAGCCATCTACCTTATTTTTACGGAATCTCAAATACCTTTGATACAAATACGATAGCAGACGCCAGAATTATCAATTCATTTTTATTAAATTTTGGACACATTGATACAACTTTATTATTAAGAGAAGACATTCTTATTGTGAAGTTGTAATTTTTCAGTAATTAATTAGTATTTAAAATATCACTGACCTATGTTCTGAATAATTACAACTCCACGATAAGAATGTTCTCCTTAATAATAAATATTATAGACAGATTTTTTTGTATTTTAACAATAATATTGAACATTTGCTATCAATATTAACACATTAAAATTCTTGTCAAATAGGCGTTGGTGGAACAATTATTCTCCATACAATCCTACGCTATTTTGATCGATCTAATCCAAATTTTGCACCGTTACTCTTTAATAGCCTGCGCAATACCTGGGGGCACATAGCGAAGATCGGTCGATGTTTGCAATTAAATATTACAAAAAAAAATTAATATCCGTTAAGAAACTTGATAATCACCAATAACAATTTTTAATTGCAAGTTGTCGATGCATGTTGCGACTCCATGACTCACGAAGAAATCGAATCAGTCAAACGTCTCCACTGATTGTCGAAACGCGTTTCACAAATGATGGATCTGCAAAATATGTTAATATTAGTTGATAGTCGAATTATTTTTTTTTTTTTTGCAATGAATATATTTAACATATATTACAACGTTAATGCCGATAAAATATATAACTGTAAATATGAAGCTCTGATGGTTTTGAAACACGTTTTATGTGTAGCTAAAGTAACTAACTGCTCACAAAACACTGGAGCATTAATATTTTTATATTTATGTATTTGAAAAAAAAATCAACATTCATTTTTCATTTATTCGAAAGAAAAAAAATATATATTGAAATACTACAAAACCAATTTATTACACATAAAACAATCGATTGGAGTATTGGAGGATTATAAAAATTGTCGAAAATATTCAAGCTACATGTGCCTGATTTCAACCTTGTCGGAGATATGAGCATTTAAAATCTCATAGTTATGCGATTATTTCGATTGATTGAAATATTTTATAGATTCCAATTGTATATCGTATACAGAATTTGGTCGACTGTACAATAATAATGGGCCATTTTCGCAAATATTTATTTTAAAGTACGAAGATTTAAATCTTACAGAATTTTGTAAAAATCTCATTCACTGATATATATATATACAGAATTTGTACATACTCCTTGAACATTTTCGTAATTCAGTCAGGTCGGTGACACCTGTATAAAACATGTACTTTTCACCACATTGTGTATATTGAAAATAGCCCTCCATTGATCTGGAGTTCACCTTCATACAATGAAATATTGTACTAACTGAAACGTTTTATTTGAGGTACTACTCATAGGGTCGGTTGTGTGATCAGTAGTAACTTTTTTTACTAACGCCCGTGGTTTAAATCGTTTGCGGGTTGTTCGAACGTCAAATTTACTATTGTCAAAGCATAGATGGAGGAGATAGACGCGACATATAATCGTGAAACACGTTTTATTTTATGCATTTTTTCGCCTCGGCCTTCGATATCTGTCACTTTGGTGGTGAAATTTTTTCATATCATATTTATTTATTTTAGACTTTATTGACGTACATGTTTTTGTTGTAATAGAGTTGAATATATTATAATATAATATGATAAACATAAGATACAATTAGTAGTTTATTATGTGGGATGGAGTAGACTCCACCTCTGATATATACAGCATTGTCATGGCTGCTTTGCTAGACTGCAGTATGTATTAAAGTAGCCTTTTTTTTTGTGCTGTTGTGGTGTTATTTAATTCAAGATAGATAATGATTCGACAGGAATAAAAATAAAAGTAGAGAAAATATGTAGTGAGAGTGTCGTGGAACTAGTGAATTATTAGTGTAGACACTGTATAATGATTACGCTAATGTATATTAAATAACGAGATCATTATCGGACGAACTCTCATCCTTAAAATAGCGGAATATTGAATGATTCATTGTTGTATACTGCATCTTTCAATGTATCAATGTGTCAAATGACTTTTGGAACAGCTGTGAGAAGTCCGCCATATTTAACTATCAATTTTTGTTTTTACTATCGAATGAGTTTACACACTACGGGTGTACTTTCGAGAAGTAAATATTTATTATTAAAGAAATGTTAAAATTTGAGACAAAACGATTGTTCTTTGAAATCAGACAATAAGGAGATCCTCGTGTATAATGAGTGTAAAAAGACATGATAAAAGGCTTTAATTAATTCTCCACTGTGTGTTTTTAATTAGTATTTATTACACCGTGTCTGACTGTTATCGTGATATTATACAATACACGGGCACTTACCGCCGTGTCACGTGACCCGCATTTTAATAATCATCTAACATTTGTCGTCAGTCGTCGACCTTGCCCGAATTGTGGCTGGCTCGGTTTCCAAGTTTACGTTTTTTATTTTTTAATAATTATGGCACGCGCACGTACACTAGTGAGACATTAATCTCTCTCGTCTCGGGATTTGTCGGCAAGTGTCGGTGTGTGTATCTGTTGCGTTATTCTTGGGTCTGTGCAGTTTTGATATTTTAGATGGTCAAAAATTGACCGCTTTTTAGTTGTAGTCGCAACTTTTTTTTTTTGGGTAAGTTTTTCGGTTTACATCAGAGATGGGAAATAAAAAATATTCAACGTGGCAAAATAAAAAAATATTTAGCACACTTTTTCTTTTATCGGTCGAAATATTGTAGTGTTTTCTTAATTATGTTTTATGTATGTACACACTTTCATACGTTTTTTATTAAATTATATTACCAAATTTACTTCACTATCATCCGACAAGTCAATAAAAATGAATTTATATATAATATTAGGTAGATTCGTCAGCTTTTAATGTTTAATTGATTAAACACATTATAGTAATTATCTCATAGAGACGAAGATATTTATATTATATTAAATGAGGAAATATTGAAGTATAGGTAATTAAAAGGGCTTACGACCTGTCTTCGGCTGGCTTAAGTGATCACTTTACACAATGTAACGTTCGCCATTCCACCCATAAACAACCTCCATATCTATCAAATTTTTGGAAGTTGTATATGTGTTACAATGTAGAAATACATCGAGTATTTAACTATAACTTCGCTATAATTTGTTTAATAACAATGCCTTTGGAGTTTTTAATTAATTATTTTAAAAAAAAAAATTTTTTAATAATATGAGAACCTTATTCCTTTTATTACGACTATGTAACATATACGTGATAATGAGATTACGCAAATGAAAAAATTCAGATGAACTTCTTTAAATTGTTATTTAGTTGGAATTGCAGTCGGATTCAAAGTCGGTAATTTTTTCAACGACTTCATTTTACTTACTCATTAAAAAATTGTTGACAATATTTGAGTAATATATCTCAGATTAATTTAGTCTTTAATCTGTGACACAAAGCTTGTTTGAACTAGGTGGAAGGAATTGGGGAGAGAAACATAAATAGGGTACAAGAGGCGGCTGAAGAACCACCCGAAACCAGAAAACACGACCCACCTGTAAAATCCTCGTTTCGGTATCTGGATCCACAAGTCTTCTGGCTCCAGGACACGTATAACGCTATTCGCTTACGACATACGCTTTCGGTGATAACGCGAAAGTGTTAAAGAACACCAGGCACTAAATCTGTTCGCACGGTAGCGAGAAACCGATTGCACACAAACAAATAATAGCCCCGGGATGATAATTAACACAAGCCAATTATTCGTTCCTACACGGCAGGACGAATAGTTAAGTTATTAGATAGTTCAAATGTTCAACTTTAATTTCAACTCATCCAAAAAAACCATAGAGAAACCATCACAGAAAAAGATCGTGATCTGGTATAGGGGGAGGATGTAGTGGGTATGTCATGTACGCAGGCGCGCGCACGGCGACTGGCGATCCATGAATAAATTTTATTATAAAGATCGAACAAAAATTATCCAATGAAAATTATCCAAAGAAAGTATTAACAATGTTATTTTAAATATCTATTCCTGGCTGCCCAAATTCCTCTGCAAAACTATTTGTGGATACTAAACATAATATTATTTTTGCTCTTCTGCAAGTAAAATTCGTACGTTTAATGTTTTTTCCTCACGAGTGTGGACGATGTTTATGTTTCTCCTGCCTTCTTTGTTACCACCGTGTACACAGTACGCACTGGGTGCATCACCACTTGGCATGTTTACATGGAATAGTTTAAAACGTTGGAAGGCTGTATACATTAATTTGTCTACCAAAAATCATCACATTAACGTCATTCAGTGGAAGGGGTGTTAAATTTTTTATATTTGACTTGTCGCTCGGTATGGTTATTCTTCCTCTTTTAAAACTCTAAAACCATAAAAGAAAGTTATTAAATGGCTGAAAAACCACGAGGAAAAAAAGTAAGGACGCTTTTGTTTGTGCTTGTGTTAAGCTCAAAATCAGGATCAGTGAGTCAATCACTGATATTTTTGAGTCACACTCGCTGTCACTGATTGATTGAATATCTGGAAATATCGTGAGACGTGATACAATTTTTTTTTTTTGTCAAAAATTCTATTGATTTTCTAACGCCGCTATTTAAATCGATTATCACTTGAATTAGCGCACCTGCCAGATTTTTTGTAATTTGATCAGCGCCATCTAGTAGATTCTGCCAAACGTTTTACGCACATTTGCTGAGAATTTAACTCGAAAAATAAATTTACATTTTTTAAAGCATTTTAATTCTCTTTGTGATGATATTAAATTAGATTTATATTTAATTATTTACGCTAGAATATTTTTGTTACGCAAATGAAGTTTTAATAATATAAATAAATACGCCCAAAATTATTATTTTTTTAATTTGTGTATTGTGATATCGTGCGACTGTGATCACAGTCACAGTTTTCGATCACTGATATTATCGAAGAACAATCACACCAGTGAGTCGAAAGTAGCATTTTTCTCATCACTACTACCTATATGTTATTAATATTATTTATTTTATCTCGTTGTTTTTTATTTTTAAATATCTGAGCCGGTAGTAATTAAATACACTAAAATGACAAATAAAATAGTTTTCACTTTTATATATATATATATATATATATATATATATATATATATTATGCTGCATTCAAATGATAAAATGTTTAAATGGCACGTGCTATAATAATTGATTTGTACGCTATAATAATGGATAGACTGCACGTTGACACAAATTTTAACACGGGGTTATCAATACTATCGCGAATTAGCAACATAAATGAATATGTTAATAATCACAAATCCATCTAATTTTAACGCAGTCCTTTACGGAATCCGTTAATATTTACCATTCTGGCTAAGGAATTATGTATCAGGGTGGAGCGTCAGTTATTGATAGTGTAATAATAAATGACAGAGTTAAAAATAATATTTTCAAGTGTGCAAATATATGTATTATTTTAGCCAGCTTGGCTGCTTGCCCTAAACGAGTAATAAGTGTACTAATTATATGGAATCAGTGCCAATATAGAAGCGTCTGACAAATGTAGTGGATTCAAAATAAAAGGAAAAGTATTTTAAATTAACAATTTTTAATAGAGAAGATATGAAACTAGTTGTAATCATGGATAATACATATTTATGATTTTGTGGTAGGAATTCTTTAGTACTCCAGTTGTTCAAATTGTTATTTGCAATATTCTTAAATACAGTGGACTGCTAATATCGATTATTAACTTATAACTTATTTATTAACTAAAGAAGTTAAAATATGTTATAATATAAAATAATACTACGTTTAAAGTGTATCGGAATGCATACAGTCAAAACTTCGCTTCGAAAGCACGCTCGCGGCGTTTTTCAACACGTCTGTTAAAGCGAAGACGTGTATTCAGAACACCGCGCGGTGCGAGAGTTGCGTTTCCCGGACAGATTTTGCGAAAAAACACATGCGCAGCTTTATTTGTCATTTTTTTTAAAATTCTTTCGCTAGTTATACGTAATATGTCAAATAAATATTTAATTTACATTTATATCACAAAGATTATAGTTATGCACAGCTTTTTTTTATTGTATAGAGTGCACGCCCCCCGCATGTCGTTACGTTCACTAAGTTACTGTTCCGCCATATTTTGAATTATCCTGTGAATTATTCGATGGGTGACCACAATATGTCATTATTCAAATATTTTGTCGACAGTAGGATACCAATATAAAGCGCTAATCAGAGGTCACGAAACGTCATTTTATCTGCCGAGTAAAACTAACCTGAAAAATCTGAAAGTTTGTAGAAAAAACTTGTTTTTTTATTCAACTCGTTTAATTTACATGAGTCGCGTTTCGCCTTGTAAGAACATTATCAATCTAACAATTTAACTCAACAACTTGTATTTATAGCTATATAGTGGGGGACAGCTATGCTATTTTATTTGCATGAGATGAAAAGGGACAAAGGGAGATTCATTGAAATTGTGAAGATTATATATATATTTATTTTTGTTTTAATGCCGGAACTATATTTGGGAGAATCCCAGGAACCCATTTGCTCCTGTCCGTTCTATGCCGTGATTGTATCGCCGGTGTACACTAATAATCTGCTTAAATGAGTCCTGACTTTGGACTTTGTACTTGTATTATGAGCTCAGCTCGTCTAATCGCCGAAGCTAAAAATGGAACAAGTTCAATTATTCTATTTGGCAATGAGACTAAATGATAGTTATGATGAATGGTGGTGGTGCCGCCAATCACAACAGTTTGCCAAACATTCATTCATAATATTATACATATCTTAGAACATATCTATATCAGATCAGTGTGCGCCGGTTATTAGAATTAACAGTATATTGTGTTCAATTTTCAATGTCGCTTTTTCGTTATTAGGAACAGATTATTCATCTTTTTAAGATTGGCAAAATCAACTTTGCGATTAAAATCCATTATTTTAAATGGTAAACTTTGTTATATTGACCACTTGATGAATTAAAATACATCAACCGGTTTCGAAAAATATCATTTTTTCAACATCACAATACGAATATGTTCCCCTTAATAATTTGTACGGACGTTAGTATTCGGATAATAGAATTTCCACGTATTAGAATTATAATCTCCGACGAACAATGTGATCGCAATAACCGGTGCCATATATTCAACATTTTAATTTTCGTAAATAACTTTTTGAAGATCAAGATACTGCCTGGATTGCGAGCTCGCCTTAGATTCGTAGTTTAAATAGCCAGATCTTCGAAATAGTCATGTCTTCCCGACCCGAATTCCAGAAACATTTTTAAAGTTAAAAAAAAATTAGGAATGTGACATGTTGTCGTGTTTGTCACAATCTATTTCCACAATCTCCAGGTATTTTGGGGCCCAGATGGTATACCTCACTTTCCTTCCAGGAATTCTAATCCATACTTTATTTTTATTTTCAGTGTGATGACTGTATTAAATTATGCCATTTTTTTAACATGATGATGCTTAAGTTTCAACGCATATAGGGTCGGATTCAATTGTTAATTCTTTACGTCATACTCATAACGGCATACATTCACCGCTTACATTAGTAAGCATATTAATGCAACGTCTGTCGTATTGAATTATGAATGCAATATGATATTTACTAGCAGAAAGGAAAGTGTTTGAATCAATACGCCGACGACACTGCTATCATTGTTGACGGACAAGACTGGAACACTACAAACGAACATGCAAATAACGTCATGAATACACTCAAATCCTGGTTCGATAGTAATTTACTTTCTTTAAACTCTGAAAAAACTTATTATATTCCCTTTTCAATAAAAAGTCCTAAAACACCGTCCCATATAAAAATTACTATACATAACGAAAACTGTAACAAAATTACCTGTAACGACTCTTGTACAAATTTAAGCCCAAAAAAAGAAATCAAATATCTTGGTGTAATTATAGATCAAAATTTAAAATGGCACAGTCACATTAACGAATTAGTGAAAAGAATAAGAAAATGTATCTATATATTCATAAGACTAAGGAACATTCTAAGTATAAATAATTTAAAAAAGGTATATTTTGCTATTGTTCACTCACTACTCCAGTATGGAATAATTGGGTGGGGAGGAGCATACAATAATATAATGAACTCAGTAAAAATAATACAGAGAACAATTATTAAAGTGATATTAAAAAAAAGATCAACTTTTTCAACACATACACTTTTTGCAAAATTCCCAGTCCCCAAAATTGAAAACATTTACAAAAAAACCTCAATCAATCAATTAAATAAAGAAAATATCACTAGAAAATTTGAAACAAGTACATCATTAAGATTTAAAAATAACTTTAAAATCCCTAAATGTAACACCAAACACTATCAGCACAATTCTATATATTTAGGGATAAAAAATTTCAATAGCCTCCCTACACAAATCAAGGAAATAAAGGATATAAAAGAGTTTAAAAAGAAACTAAATGAACACTTCAAAAACACATAATTGGACAATAAACAATATTACAGAATACTTCAGAAGCACACAAAGGGACAATGAATAGAATATGTAAAATTATCATATAAATTATTGTAGTGTAACTCCCTCTCCAAGCACAAGAGCTGGTCTCTTTTTTGGAGAGGTAAGCGAAGTAAAAACTATGTATGTATATAACATTTATTTCGCTAATTAAATAAATAAAAAAATAAACACAAACAAATATTCAATCAGACAAATTCTTAAAATGATTTAAGTAACAACATACCATTTCCGCGACACACGTGACATGGGTCTCGTTTCACTGACGGCGATTATTATTATTATTATTAGCCTACTTTTAAATTTTTGTTTGCGTCTTTGATAAATTTCGATTTAATCTTATTGTTTTTCGACAGTATTCAAATACTACTTGCCAGTAGGATGTTTGAAAATATACTTTATAAAACGAGCCATTAGAAGTGGTCATTTTTGAAATGACTCCGTCCGCGTCGGTCCCTCGCGGCTGACGATAGTGATCTACATGGACTCCCGCTTTCTTGACTGTGCTATATGCCGACCAACGTAAATTGGCGAGCGGTAACTTTTCGATGTAACATGCCCTCCGTCCGCGCGGGGCTGTTCCCCTCTTCATAAGGTTCAGTATGCGTACAATGGCGTCCTCCGCCGTTCGCCAATTTACGTTGGTCGGACTATATCATAAGGCTGTCGCCTGAGAACTGGCTGTTGCCTTTTCCACTTGGTCTTCCTCTTCATCCTTCGACATGGCTCACCTAGCTAGCTTCTCCAAGCTATCTTCCCGCATCTCGGGTTGATAGTCGACTCTGTCCTCGATGTTCATCTCCTGTAGACTGAAGGCATTCGTGCGTCTCGCCGTCCGTATGAGCAACATGTTGCTGTATTTTGTATGTTCCAGCAAGGGAGGTTTTGAACAATCGATTGTGAAGAGTTCGCTTTATTGGTACAATACAGTTGTAAAATGAACAAGACACGTGTTCACAGAGATGTATTGAAACGTGCAGAGTTTCAATTCTTTCTCGTTTGAACTTATGATGCGATATGTCTGTGACATATATTTATTTGTGTAAATACATATTTATTATTGAACTGTGCCTTCCCCCCCTATTCTGAACTGAGACTTCGCCTATTCTGTGTCGGAAACCTTTCATAAAATGGTGAATAAAATATACAGTCCACATCTTTGGAGATGCCAGCAGAATCCGGATTGTGGTGAGTGCCAAACTCCTTGCTGTCCTGAAATTCTTCCGGCATCTATGCTTGTACGCAACACGACCTATAATATACTGAAGTATCTCACAATAATTAATAAACATAATTCTGGAGATAATGCTTTTCTGGGAATCACGATATAATAAGTAGATTAGCTTAAATCCGTGTTCTCTACCGGGTAAACAAAGCGCTAAATTAAATCATATCAAAGCGTTGTTTCAATCCATATACGTTTACAAAGAACGTAAATTAGTACGATAAAATAACTTGGCACATTTTAAATAATTAACATAGAAATAATTCATTATTAGACAAATTATTAAAAAATATTGCTTCGCAACCTTTCTCAAATCATTTCTTCATTCATACTGAAAGGTTGATGAACTAAAATAAACAAATATTGGTTCAGAGTGTAAGTACGTATATAACATATTTTGTAAAATAATCTAGATGTGAAGGCGTACGATATTATTAGATATTTTAAAAATTTGTTGCAAATTTCACATTGTGGCTTTACACGATTTAAAAAAATTATTATAATATAATAGGTGTACCGGAAAGGAATGTCGTTTTTTGAATAAAAAATTTGGTGCATTTAATGTATTTATTTATTAAAACTTACTTCAAAATATAATTGCAGTCGTTTGATATAACCTCCTTCCACCTCTCAGTCAATTTTTAATACCACGTTCGTAAAATTCAGCTAGTTTCGATGTAAAATATGCCTTTTGTGACATCCTCATAATTTTTGTATTCTTTTCCGTTTAAAAAGTGTCGCATTAACCGGAACAAATGGTAATCCGATGGAGCAAGATCCGGTGAATATGGTGGGCGACGTACAGTTGTCCAACCTAGGGCTTTAATTTTTTCTTTCGTAATTTTTGAGGTATGCGGTCGTGCATTATCGTGCATTTTCTTTCTTCACGAAATGGTAAAGCTTAAATGGTAAGCCGAATAAATTCCTCATTCGGTATAAAGCTCTCCATTGTATATATGGTTGTAAAATTTTTTTGTTTAAAAGTCCTAGTACACTCCAGGTATACGTAGTCAGAGAAAAAAGTTCGACTGCCGAAGCACAACTGACCACTCAAAAGCACAACTGACCACAAAAAAAAAAACGACATTCTTTTCCGGTACACCTAATATTACGGGAACTATTAATACGTACATTAAAACAAATACTTTGTTCCTTAGAACGAATTATTTATTCAATAAAAAAATGACATCCCGATGAAGTAAATTGTATTTTCCGAAACCGTTTGGTGCATTAAACTCATAGAGTGATTAAAAACAAATTTTAAAAATCTAATCTATATTATTAAACATATATTTTTCGTTAATCCGTGGACCATGTATTTAATAAATGATATTATTTATATTTTTTCCATTCGCATTGGAAGATCCAAACGAGGCCCCAATATTTACAAACCCGCCACTAATCCGTCTAAATTCGATTCACCTTGGCCCGATGGATAATTCGGCCTCGGAAGTATTATATACGGTGTTAGGAAAACCCTACCTGTCCTTCTTGCCGACCTTGAAAGTGCGTACCTTTTCCTGTCTGGCCTACGTGCTTGTCGGCAAGTATAACCTGACGGCCCTTCTGACGATCGACAGTAGTGTCATGTCATTAAGTTGATCCAATCACGCTTGGTCCCTTGACGCCCACCTCGTTATCTCCTCTCACAAGTTGTTGTTGATGGTGTACAAATATTTTGAACAACTTAGTTCCGTCTCCCAGAATAACATTGAACAAAAATAGGCGCGGCTGTTTATCGACTAGTGGTGGCGCGTTTAATTGTCTGTGTGTTAATCGCACTTTTAACTATTTTGAGTGTTTCGTTGGCCTTCAAAATCGGCGGCCATTGAAAATTGTTCACCGCAACAATTATTATTATTCTCCTTTTAGATTTTCTTTTTTTTTTTTAATATAGATGTATCGCTCAAAATTACTCGCCGAGGAGAAGCCAATTAATTGATATGACACGACACGTGTCAGTAATTTAAAGATGTAATCATCGACGTGGCGCCGCAGAACCCGTGGGATAGATTTCGGGAAAACGAAGACTATCATTCTTGGTAAAACGTCACAGCGGCGGTCTGTCGCTATGTAGGTACTTGAAAATGTGGTGGGAAAATATTATATGAATGTATTGTATTGTGTGCTAACCGAGATAAAACATGCGAGAACTCATTCCCGATTTTGCTTTTCTTCTTTTTTTTTCTTTTGTGTTTATTAATTGTAGATTAAGCGTTTCTCTAGCATTGTGTGTGGAACCGATAAAAATAGTTGCAAACTTCTACAACGGTTCCGGGAAAGGGTGAGTCCCTTCCTTTTGGCGCCACGAATATTTTGAATCCAATTTCCTTATGCCTTTGGCTTATCCTTGATATCAGAGTAACGTCGCTGTTGTTGTCTCGTACTTTACCTTATCTCTCTCGACCTCAACCTCAACTTCCTCTTCCAAAGCGTCACCTTCTAAAACCTCTGTTTTTACTCAATTCGCTGATACGATGCCAACAAATGAAAAATTAAAATTTTGTTTTGTTCTCGAGAGTGACGATAAATCGCGTGACAATATTTATGTTTCGTCCATTGCGTTCGCATCTTTCCTCGGTCCATAACTCAACCGCAATGTGTACCGAGATCTTTTGCAAGAGGAAATATATATGTTTATTTTAAATTAACGTGTGCTAATATTGTAGTATACTAAGACTGGGAATTGTGTAAAGAATTGTGACCGCTGCGAAGTTACTTCTGGCTCAGATAAAAGACGTCATATCCGCTACACGACGTCACTCCTCTTTGTTTGTGTAATAATTACAATTATTAGTATAAATATAATACAATATCGAAGCGTCTGCGAGAATCAGTCGCGGCGCAGCTGGTTGAGACGCCGGGATCAGAATCATATCCGGAGTTGATTTTAGTATAGCAAAAACTAATAAATTTAATATTATTGATTGATTTGGCAATTACTTCGTAGTGTAACATATTAATTTTTATAAATATTTAAACCATTCCCACCCTTACGTGCCCCACCGACCCTCACAGCCAACTGTATTTAATTTAGTTCAATTTACACCTCTAGATGGGAAGGACTGCTCTTCATATTCATACATCTCAAAAAGAAATTGTATGTGTGTAGTTCAAAGTAAAAAAAAATATAAATATATTTTGAATTATTAATAAGTGAGCTTTAACGCCGTTGTATCGGGTGTGTGAGATTATGAGGGACACTAGTCAGGGAGGGAGGATATGTTATATAAATTATGTATATATAAACGAAAGGAATTTCGGACTTTTCCGGAGAGTTCGTGGGTGTGTGGGTATCTCGCTGGGTCAGGTATTTAGAAAGAGGATGAGGGCCATCCGCCCTTCCCCGTCTTGCTCGAAAAAACCTTAGGTTTAATATCTACCGGTCCTGGCTTTTTTTTTGCCGGAAGGAACCTTTTTTGTTTTTGTGTATTGTCTTCTTTTTTTCTCCTTTAAGGGCCGTGGTAGAAACTTAGGGGAACCTTATTGAGTTCATGTTTTTTGGTTAGCAGCCATGCCGATATGGAAGCTTTTGCTCATAAATCTCATCTTGGTGGATTACCATTCACCGTATCGAAAAACTACGTTATTTAAATGAATTAATTAGAAAATGTCCGATCGGGTACGCCTACTATTGGATTATTCAAAATAGGATATTGCATTATTGCGGCCACTACCTTCATACGAATGGAAACACCGGCCGTGGCCGCAAAACGGCCGATTACCGTTGACAGTTAAACGTACGCTCTAACATGGGCAGCGGTGATGTGACACATCTGTTGTACATTATTTTACGGATAGATACGTATTAAAAATACGAGTTGAAAAAGTTTCAAGCTGCATGTGCCTAATCTCAACCGTTTCAAAAATATAAGCATTTTAATAGAATCGTAGTTATACGATTGTTTCGACTAATTTAAATATTCTACTGATTTCAAATTAAATATTGAATAAAAAAAATAAATGTCATGACAATTTTTTATTATAATAGATCAATTTCGTAAATCTCATACAGTAATATTTTCAATAACGGTACGGAATTTGTACACATTCCTTGAACATTTTCGACTGCCTGATTAAACCAATATTTTATTGTTGCCTTTCCACCCATAAAACGTCAAGTTACTGTATCAGCGTAAGTTGACATACATTTTAGAAAAATATATATAAACAAAGCAATTGAATCATACAATAATTTATATTTAACAATTCCACGAATTAATGTTATGAATGTTAAATATTTTCAACTTTTCCAGGCCACGACCGAGATGAGTCGCGTGCCATTTTCGACATTGTAGAGACGTGATCGAACACAAAAAAATCCCTTCCGGCACTGGCCGTAAGAATTCGATAGATTTCGTATGTGTTTTTTGTACTCTTTCTCTAGACCGATGTTATGGATTTTTGATGTTTTTCAACGGCCGGCTGGCCGAGATATATTCCGGTTCAATTTTGATAGAAATTTTATAAAGACTACGGGCGTAATCGTGCGTTTCTTTCGTCCATTCATCGAGTCCGAGTCTCGCCGCCACCTGTCATTATCGCTGGATACCCGTTTTTTTCTGTTTCCGACAATCTCGAGATAAATATAATATAGCATAGATACGCAAATAGCCGAGCCGAGCCCCCAAATTTAAGAATTTTTTCTCGTCCGCCACGGCCTCGCCGTCTGTCGGAAGATGATGATAAAATCAGCTGTCCGCGGTGTATTTCCGGTGCGGGTTATCTTCGTCAGTCGGACGTCAATCATCACCGGATGATGCACGACCGAAGATAAATAATGAGTCGCGTGCACCGTCGCGGTCAGAATGTTTACCAAATTCTGCGCCGAACACCAGTCAGTGTTAGTTCAGTTCGCGGAGATGTTTTACAAATTTTTAAATGCACAACAGTCTCGGTGGGCAGGAAATTCAAACCCTCGCACAACTAGTAAGACAACGCGCTAAATGCTTGTAGGTGTTGAATGTTTTGGAACAAGTAGATGAAATTGTATATTTGGGAAGTATGTTTGATAGAAACGGAAAGACCGAGAAAGACATCGAAAGGAGGGTGACTGCAGGGAATAAAGTGAACGGCGCTTTGAACGGGATGAGGGCTCGCCATTTTTTAATACTACTTGGCAGCTGTTCGATAGCGCCTCACATTTTGACAGGGCGACACCGCACAGCTGTCAAAACAAGATTTGCCCTCGTTGTCCTCGGTTGACTCATTTTATTAGTAAATAAATCAATAATATTTACAATACATTACATAAAGACAATGTTAAATAATACAATAATAAATACATATAAGAAATATTTATTACTAGTGTAGTGCTTTGAATGGGATAATATCCAATGGGACCTTGTCAACCGAGGCAAGACTAGCGGTACACAATAGAGTCCCGATACCGACACTGATGTATGGAAGTGAGGCCTGGAATGCCAGAAAGAGGAGGCGAGGAATACCAGAAATGAAAGAAGACTGAATCCAGTGCAAATGAGATCTTCTAAGCGTATATACTCTATGATAAATTGATCTGCCGCATATAAAGTATGAAGAAATAAGGAGAGAATATAAAGCTGATGTTAACATAGTGAGAAAGGATCATTTAGGTGGTTTGGTCTTGGTCATATGGAACGGATGAATGAGGAAAGAATAGTAAGACAAATGTATGATGCAAGTGTTGATGGCACCAGAAATAGAGGACGTCCGCGGAAGTACCAGGTAAACCAGGTACTGGAGGATGGTCCTGTTAGAAGCCTCAATAATTGGCGAGCTTGTTTGGGAAGAATGTGTGAATGTGGATAAGGCGTGAACTGTGTCAGGACAGAAGAGTGTGACGCTCTATCCTCTCTGCCTACCCCCGCGGGGAAATGGCGTGTTGGTAAGTTAGTTAGTAAGTTATGATAACGCACATCCCACTGCAGCAACACCAGCAGCAGTCTAGATCGCAGAACCAAAACATCAAATTGAATCAGTGTCGCCACTAAAAAAAATTATGAACAGAGTGTTCGCGAAGTTTGTTTCATAAATTGATGAGATCTAAAAATGCCTAGGGCCTACGACGTTCCTAAAACGGCCCTGTCGAAAGTTGTATATCCGGATTAATCGTTCACACCCTCCCTCGCAATACAGCTCCACGAATAACATTGATGCGTCTCTTGCGTGGGTTCCCGAATACTAACAAATACCGTGGTTGATATTTGTTTTCCGGTGATTTTTAACCGATTACCATCAAATCACCGGAACACCCAGTTACTCGATATTATAATAAACGGTTCCACAGTATCGTAGGTTACAAGAAATATCGATATCACCGGTAAAATTCTTCAGTTCTTTTTAACTCTACTTAACCTTTTCTAGCATACTGCATACATATAGCAACTGTATATATTTTTTAGTTTTCTTCAAACATGAAGTAAGCAAATTATGATGCAAAATTTAAAAAAATCTGGGTATGTATTTAAATATTATTAAATATATTGTAATTTGTGATACTTTTAAGAAGTCAAACCTTACATGACGTATGCAAAATATTAAAAAATATGGCATAGAACAAAACATATGAAAGAAACATTAAAAGTATAGTTGATAATTTAAGGAAAAAAATAATTTGGTAAAATAACTTGATCACAAGGAATACAAGCGCGTCAAATCTAACTCTAACCATGCGCAACTGACAGTGTTGACATAACAAAAAAATAACTTTATTAAAATACGTCCAAGAACACACAATTACTGGATTTTTACCTACAAAGACATTGTTATTAAATTATAAATATATCATAGAGACGAAGCTATTCATATTATATTTTATGGGAAGTATGGGTATTACAGGGCTTACGACCCGTCTTCGACTGGCTAAAGGGATCACTTTACATAATGTAACGTACACCATTCCATAAATATTAAGTATTAAGCGATAGTTGCAGTTAATACTCGAAATGTTTCTACATAGTAACATATATACAACTTCCAAAAATTTGATAGATATGGAGGTTGATTATGGGTGGAATGGTGAACGTTACATTGTGTAGTGTCATCACTTAAGCCATCCGAAGACAGGTCGCAAGTCCTATAACCATACTTCTCATATAATATAATATAAATAGCTTCGTCTCTATGAGATGTACATAATGTCAGCAGTTGTCTAAATAAATCGAGTAGACTATTATATACAGGAGAGAATTGTGATTATATAATGTGCTTTAAAGTACCCGTCAGGGTTGAAAGGGTTAATTGATCAAATTCGATCTCGTGCATTTCAAATGTTGGAACCGGTTTCTAAAGTACCTAATCGAAAAAATGAACCGATATCGCACTCAACCTCCAGTACCCAGTACTCGGATCTGCCCACTGTGCGATCCAATTTATTTTTTTATCTGCAAGGTTATTTTTTAATTTTGTATGTCGCGCAAGTCACAATACCTCCTCCGCACACGCAGCCTGCCTCCCATGAGAAATTTAATATAAAGGCGGCCATGGAGACGAAAAACCGTTCGAATTTATTATTGATTGGCGGAAAGCGGTCGGCATTCGCATTTTTCTATTGTTAAGCCCTTCAGTTTCGGTGTGGCCGCGACCAACGTCTTTAGAATCGATAAAGGTGTCATGAAAGCAATCTTAAGTTGTGATAAATACATTTTATACATGTTCGAGGCGCGTTTTTTAAGTAAGTACTTAACGGAATTTTTACACTTTACTTACTTCGGACGCTACACACCTTAAACTACTTCTCAACACCATTATTAAGGCACTTGGGCACTTGTCATAACGTGGTACCAATTTTTGTATACCTTCGTCATGGAACGACTCCGCCTGGGATGGTTACCATGTCTGTACTCCGTCCTTGAGTTTATCGTCGTCATCAAAACGCTCGCCACCGAGGAACCGCTTCAAATGATGTAAATCACTTGGCGCTAAATCATGACAAAACAGGACACACTTGGTGATAAATGTCAGCTGGTTTCATGTTTCGCGCATTTAAGAAATAATCACGAACCGTATCCCACAGTCGGCGGGCTGATCTATTGTCTTGAACATTTCAACCACTCACTATAAGATGGCCACATTATTGAATGCCTCTAATGTTGCATGCGGTGAGTCAACAGATGTAGGAAAACAGTGCGCATGCGCAACATCGCAACCGCAGCTCTACACCGGGAATATCTGGCAATGGTTTGAGGAAGGTTATGAATTACTATGTTTATACTTTTAAATAAATTCTTATGAAGAAACAATGATATATATTTTTAGTTAGTTATGACATCCTGAAGAAGAAAATGGTATTTTTCGAAACCGATAGATGTATTTAAACTCAATTCAGTGGTTAATAAAACAAAGATAATAAATAAAAAATACTATGTTTATGTTTTAAATTGTACCTAAATTATTTTATTTTGCTAATTTATGTTACTTAAACAACACTTAGTTTATTAATACTTTCTTAAAAAAGGTTCGCCGATTTGTGCAACTTATCCAATATACGCAAACAAATATCCAATCAGACGTACGAGTATTCTCGAAATAACGTGACATGGCATTTGACGAATTGTTTTATAATTGCGGATCTCGCCGCCCTAGTGTCGTTTATTATTATTAGTCTGCTTTTAAATAAGTCGACATAACCTAATTGTTTTCTGGCACATATTCAAATCTTTGCTAATAAGAAGTATTGAAAATATACTTTATGAAACTGTAAATGTTGACTTTTCGTTTTTGAAATGGCTATTGGATGAACGTCGTTAAACGAATGCTATTTATTTGGTAGAATAATCTACATATAAAAGACTTACAATTCTAATAGTTTTGATTGAAAGTAGTAGCAGTAGTTGGAGCGAGCGCGTGCAACCTTTGTTCGCATGAAAAAGATGCTCTGCAGTCGTGCACGTCAGCTTCTATGTGTTCTCGATATTACTTTATAGAATGGAAGCATGGACGCTTACGATAAGGCTAATAGGGGTCCCCCAAAAAACCTTACGCCATTGTTGTTACCTCATACGTCGAAAACAAGAGGTCTCAGCCTTTACCTCTCCCCCCTTTAACAATCGAATCAGAGCCAGGCCCTCCCAGCAGCTTTATACTGGTAAGGTAATGTTTTTCTTATTTTATTCCCCAGCGCACTAATAATAGCATTGATAATCAACATAATAAATCAAACACGATTTTTTGTGGTTCCATATTTAATTTTTCCAAATAATTGAAGATCGTTTCGGCTGTCTGGGCCATTGTCGACTGAAAAATTAAATATGGAACAAAAAAAATCATGTTTGATTTATTGCGTTGATTAACAATGGAGACAATTTTTTTATATGCGCACACCGTAATACAAAATTATAGGGAACATTGGTTGTAACCGACGTCCGTTGAGCGGATAAGGCACGAGAGGAAAGATGATATAATTTACGAGTAGGATTGTAGTCCATTGAAATTCCAGCATAAATACTATTACAACGACCGTCTACACGTGACACAACAAATGAGAATGGTTCAGTTTTCGTCCCGTGTAACCCGATTCGACACGCGCCCCGCGATATGTAATATCTCCTCTCTGCACTTTGATTGGGAGATGTCGAAATAGATCGGGTACACATTATTTAATTCATGGCCGACCGCCAATTGGCCACGTGACTGCGGGACACTGTCTCCACGGAGATCGGTGACCGCTGATGCCGATTGGCCAATTCACTTAACACCTAGCTTCGCAGCGCGCCGGCCGCATCACTGCCGCAGAGGCGATAGACAAAGAGACGCTTTTTTCTTTTTTAGCATTCTGAATTCTAATCTCTATTATTAAGTATGTTTATTTTATTTTTTCATCGATACTTATTTTGTGTCCCTCTAATGTTAGTTAACCTTTACCATACCGTGATATAAAATATCCATATGCAGCCACGCTGTCAACTCGTGTTACCGTGAGAAATTTTTAACCTTTTAAATGTGAAGAAAGCTTTTATTAGTTTAAATGGCAATTAATCCTATAAACTTACTCTAAATATTGATCATTAATTACGACAATGGTATTAGGATTTTCTTATCTCTCTTCTGTATGTTTATTATTTTTATTGTGAAATTAATGTACCATCTCTATTTGTATTACCACAAATGATATTTTTCCAACATATTAATTTTACAACTGACTGAACTGAATAATGGTCTAAAATATGAAGTTAAAAATTGAAAAATACTGCATTTTTAGACGTATTCTAGTATATGGTAATAATTCGATTGAATTTCCTATACACATAAAGGATATCGCCTCCACTTCAAATTAAGTCTCAGCGACTTGAGAAAGAATATCAAATTTTCAAAAAAAAGTAAAGTGATCACTTAAGCCAGCCGATGACAAAGCCCTGAATTCCCAAGACTTCCATACTTCTCATATAAAATAAAATAATAGCTTCGTCTCTGTGAGACATCTTAATCAGTTCTAAGCGTAAACATTTTCCTTGTAATTAACTACAATGTGAATTTCATGTATGCGTATATTAACCGAAATATTACAGTTTTAATTGGGGCGGTGGACCTGTGTTACTGCATAGTTTTGGAAAGGTTAAACGTGTCATAATGCCATGTAATACAAGATATCGCATGGCGAACATCTTCAAGAGAATTAAACTTTGAAAAATATATCAACAATTGAGACCAACCCCTGCAACAATACTGTACATCGTTTTTATAAACGTTGCTAGATATTGATAGTTGCAGGTAAAATCACTTAGAAACCATGTGTAATAATATTATTATTTATTTTATATAGTTGTTTAATATACCACCTGATGCCCAAGAAGATATACAACGCATTTGCATTAAGGTTATAAGTCACATCAAAGTTTGCATATTTTTTTCGCATTATTTATGACCTATTTAATATTTTATGCAAGTTTAAAAATAGACCTTGTAGAAAAAATACGCTCGATACCGATCACACGAAAGTTGTCGTAATATTTAATGAGCTATTTCTGTGATCGGGGGTTAAAGTTAATGAAGTAAAAAAAAAAAATTGCGAAAACGGTCTGTTTGATCGTTGGTAAAAATATTTACTACTCTCCGATATCTGACGCCAAAACCGTTAAAACGAGTTAAAAATTGCGTGTTTTACCACGTGCGATGGTAAAAAGTTAATCTAGTAAAGTTTACCGTGGTCAAAATGTGCTTATTGATCACATGGCCGGCCCTAAACCTGTAACAAAGTTCACGAGGTGTAACTTTTTTTTTTTTAATAAATTCAATTTTAAGAATGTTGTCTGTCACAAAATATCAGTTTTTTAGATATTATGTGACTATTTGACACCGCAGTCTAATAGCGCAATAGCAAGATGGTAGAGCGATCGCTTGGCTTGTAAGAGATAACTCGATCGTTACTCGTCACCTTATATTAATATAAATTTACAAAAAGACAAAACATTTAAAAAAAATAATAGATATAAACTTGCTTAATTTACAAAATTCAAATGTGCATATTACGTATGATATTACTCACACTAATACAATAGTTCTTTTTAAATGCTAAGCGGCATCAATACACTGTTGCAATGTGCATATTACGTATGATATTACTCACACTAATACAATTGTTCTTTTTGAATGCTAAGCGGCATCAATACACTGTTGAAATGTGCATATTATGTATGGTATTACTCACACTATTGCAATATTTTTTTAGCAGTGTACCAAAAAAGATGTGATAATAAAACACAAGATGATAGTGAGAACATAAAAAAATTGACTCATGACTCATTTTTCTTGTCAGATTCTACTGAGGTACTCGCTCGATAATAAACTTTGTTAAAAGTATAATATATTAGCGCACATTACAGTCTCCGCAACATTAACTGTTGAAGTTTATTCGCTTCCACCTCGTTACCGCCGACACGAGAGTCGGCAGAGTTGATGGAGCACTCGTATCATTCTCCGTGTCGCCTTACGTTACCGCCTTCAACACTTAGCGGCCCCCGCCGGCATTCTTCTACAAGTCGACCGTTCAGAGAAGCGCCACTGGACTATGCACCCGCTGGTGGGTCGAGCTCGAGCGACCGTCGTGATAAATAAGACAATTCACGGCGACGGCGATAACTTTTCTGGAGCCGGCGCACTCTGACGCGAGTAACTCACGCGCGCGATGTGTCGCGCATAAATACCGCAGACACTTGTGTATTTATTACGACTATATGTATACATTAATTATCAGAATATAAGATTTTTTTACGTGTTAATTTTGTCAGTCGGTAATTTAAACCGATACACTAACTACCGTAAGTAATATAATCGCGGTCTTGTTTTAAAATGGCGTGGTTAAAAATAATCGCGTCTCCTTTAATATTTATCGATCCTAGAGAAAAATAAGTACCTACGGGCAGTGCTGTAGTAGTAAACTTCACAGAGGTCATACGGGAATGCACTCTGTGTGTGTGTGTGTGTTATCGTATACCATATATTTACAACTATATTTATACGGTATAAATTAAATTATGCGGATTAGAAAATTGAATAAATATCAGATATCTTATAAAGATGAAGCTATTTTATTATATTTTAAAGGAATATATATTGAAAATATGGGCGGTAATAACAGGGCTTACGACCTGTCTTCGGCTGGCTTATAAAAAAGTTACATATATATATATATATGTAACTTTCACCAATTCTCACCCCTCAATCTCCATATTTATCAAATTTTTTGAAAATTCTATATACGTTATTACATGGACTCGCTCTGAGTACCACTACAACATCGCCATCTATCGACCAAATGTGATAATTCACTTATCCTCGAAACAGCATATTGTATGTCAACTCTATGAGAATCTGATTTTTGTTGAAAATTAATTAAAGCTATATTATTTATTTGTAAAATGTTTTTAATTCATTACACTAGAATATTCATGAAAAATCGATATTTTTTAATTTTTATATATTTTTCTTATTTTTGACTAGTATTATTTTAGCAATATTTGAATATGTCAAAGAACACATAAATTGCCGGATTTTTACCGCCAAAGGCACTGTTATTAAATAAATATCAGATATCTCATAGAGACGAAACTATATTATTATATTTTAAAGGAATATATAGAAAATATGAGGATTGGTGAACGATATATGTATATATATAAAGTGATCACTTAAGCTAGCCAAAGACAGGTTGTAAGCCCCATATTTTTTATAAAATATAATAAAATATCTCCGTCTCTATGAGATATCTAATATTTATTTAATAACAGAGCCTTTATAGGTAAAAATCCAGTAATTTGTGTGTTCTTTAACATATTAAAATATTTCTAGAATTATTTTGATTTAACCAGAGGATATAGCGGTGGGTAAACGACTACAGCACTGCCTACAAGGTACCAAAAATTGTGAAATATTTTTCCTTTCACGCACATATTAAATCTATCCGATTATTGCTGCCAGTGCCGGAATAATAAAATAAATATGTATATAAATCCACCGCAAGCATCGCCGCTCCTATCCGACGAACGACGCGAGCGACACTTGGATTGAGGACGCAGGCTGCAGCAAAGAGCAGCTTCTTTACGCTCCGCTATCTCCTGTATTCTTCCTGTTGTATCATCTGACTGAATAAACGACTCTAGCCATCCACCCGAACTAATAAATTAATGAAAATATTTATACAGTGTAATATTTTAATTCTTTATGAAGACTTTAATGTGTGACGCACTCTGCCGTCGGCCATTTTAATGCGACACTTTTACTGCTTTGAACTTTATACACTCCCTCGGGATGATTATTCGACTAGTGTCGTTGTTTTATTAATATCTATGTACGTAATGTACCCGTAGCACTGCTCGCAATGTACGCAGCCACCAGTAGGTACTACCGCAGGGGCGGATAGATGATCCAGATTTCGGGAAATTTACAAAACATCCGATACAATCAATTTTTTTTTTTAAATTGTTTGTAATTAATATTTTTGATATTGTAACGTACTGTGTGAAAGGAGACTTTTTTCTTGGGTTTTAATTAATCAGTCTTAAAAAAAAAAATCTTTAAGAATGTATTTTGTTCCACAATCATATAGATAAAGCATTGCCTCGTGTAAGTTCTTCAGCCGTGATTTCTTTCCTTCTTCCAGGGCCCCAATTTCCAGAAATCTTTCCCTATTGTCGTGAGACGTAAGATTTGATATTTTTCAGGGTGTTCTATTACATATCCGAAATATTAAAGTTTTCTGATAGAAGTCTACGATCGCAGTTACTACAGGACGCCATCCATCCGTTGCTGGACCTACTACCTCTTACAGATCTATCTCGATATTATTGATGCATACTATACTTACGAAAATAAAATAATTCCATGAGACGAAAAAAACCCTAAGAATAAACCTGCGTAATGTTGGCTCTACCTTATTTACATAAAATTGTATAGCTGTCTTCTTCCGTATATTACCTTTCATTTAAATATCACTATTGTTTGAACAGAATTGTGCCAAAATATAAAAATCAATCATTACCAGCAGATACTAGAAAATCAATCATTACTGCTAGGCCCTGCGGGCGGCTGTTGTGGCTTTCAGCGTGCATTGTTCCCTACCGTGAAATGTTTTATTAAAGAATATGAAATGATTCGCTGCAGTATGTAATAAAAGTTCATTCTTATACGGAATCATTTATGATAAAAATATAAAATATTTTTAGTTTCTCCCGATGTCCCGCCGGGCCGGTCCGCCCCCGGTCACGATACTCGTCACGGAGTGAGGTCCAGCGCTGAATTAACTGGGTATGATTAGTCTCGGTATGTTCAGTAGTACAGCCCATCGTGCAGTGGGATGACCTACCGCTGATGAGGCATTCTTCTCTCGTATCTGTTTTCGCGTATAGACTATTCCTCTGCACCTGAATTTTAGACTATTCCTTATTTGCATCTGCATTTCGTGCGTTACTATGACAATGCGGTGCATCGGGACCCATGTTAGATGTGGGGCCCAAAGTACACGCCCTACAAACCATTTGACATCGATATTTTTGCGAGTATCTATGTTTTGTCCAATCTTAATATGAAATTATAAAGTTTAAAATTCACCATAGCAAGAAATGGAATTAAACAATTTTAAAAAGCGTTTCTCACGCAGGTTAGTTGCTGACGTTAGTTAGTTAGTGACGTGCTTGTGGTCTAATGGTTACGATACTCGCCTAGTGATCTAGTAGTCGGGGGATTCGAGCCTCGTTCCAGGAGGCCATCAAGTTAGACACATTTTCATAGCACAAGCGTTTAGCTTGGTTTGAAAATAGTAAGAATATTGATGTGACTCGTATTTCGTATACGCATCTCTATTTTTTTTTTTCGTATAAGACTAATATGATAAACCGCGTATATCTTTTTTACAATACTTATTAAGTGGGCCCTTATTCCATTCTGCGTTGGGGCCTAATTTTTGTAGTTACACCACTGATTTCACCCTCCTGATTTTGAATTCAAACCAATGAGAAAGAGTAATAGTAATTGTATTAGAAAAAATAGTGTTTACAACTAATTTAAATAATTACCTACAGATTGCAAAGCGGCATTACTGTTTTCCAATTTTAAAACATTATATAAACTAAAGGTTTATCGCCGCCCGGCGGTACTGAACACACGCTGCAAATACAGGTGCTTGAAACCAATCTGCCGTTAAGTACCGACAGAAGGACGTCTAATGAGCGCCACTCATTATCCCATAGGGGTTTAGGGAGGGGCCTTAAATAACGACGATATAGTAAAATTTGGAATAGATGGTATTTAATATATTTCTATAAATGTGGGTGGTATGTTTTATTTTTTGTGTAGGGTCCTAAAGAGTAACCGTGTATAAAATTTGGTTTAAATCTATCAAAGTGTGTAGAATTGTGTAGAGATCAGACAGACAGACAGACATTCAGTTTTATGTATATTGAAGTACATTTTGTAAAAATATAAAGAATTTTAGTGCAATCTTTAGTGTGCTAATTATTGTCGATCCGAAACGTGCCGGCTGTTTCTGACCGCCCGCCAGAGGTCACCTCGGGGGAAATGGAGTGGAAAGGTCACGCGGGTCGGAGGAAACACCGCGCAACCGTACTCACTAGGGCGCTAACCCCAGGCGCTAATGTCACGTACACTACCGACTGAAACGGAGCGGAATTTAGCCATTTGCTCACTTTGAAGATAATATTTAATTTTTTTTATCTTTTTTAAAAGGCAAAGATGCCTAATGAGCCTTTTCACATAAACACTAGTGATAAGTTCAAAATCGCACACTGTGAGTCTATCGCTGATATCTCGTAAGTCACATTCACTAGCAGTGATTAAGTATCTGAAAATATTGAAAACTAAAAACATTTATTTTATTCAAGAATTTAATTTGTTCGTGTTATGTTAACCGCTACGTAACCATGATCGGTTTTTTCGTAAAATTAATTTTTCAGTGTTTAAAATTTAATTTATATAAAAATGGAAGTGATTAGTTCTTAAAATTATTTAACGTTTGCCATCTAAATTTTTCGCCATAAAAAATCCATGTTTTTAAGATTTATTGCAAATAAAAAGATGAAAGCTTTTAAAAGTAAATAATAGATGTCTCACTAAAAAGGAACATGTGTAATGTAACACACCTAATCGATTATATTTTATGGACACCCGACTAAATTACGAGTCGGAGTCAAGGAGTATGTACAAATTCTGTACCGTTACTGAAAATATTATTGTTTAAATATTATGCGAAACTGGCCTATTATTATTCTACATCTAATCTTTGTAGTCTAGCCGCTCGAAGTTCGATAATCTTTAATATTTTGTTTTCAATATATAATGATTTGTAATCTATAAAATATTTCAATTAATCGAAATAATCGCGCAGCTGCGACTTTTTTTTAATGCTTATACAGGGTGAATATTATGTTGCTTTTGAGTAATTAAGAAATGAAACGCACCTTTTCATTTGGATTTTATTTATCGATTCTTTAATTTATTACAATCTGTATGGAATGCGGCATCGGCCAAGTGAATGTGTGCTCTTTCAACCGTTCATAACATTCTCGAACACTTCGTGAGTTATTTCGGTAATTTAATTTCGAGTAGTGTCCTGTTGTAGTATCGGAATTATTGTTGGCTTATTGGCGTAGACCTTTCCTTTCAAGCACCTCCACAGAAAATAGTCGGGAGCCGTCAAATCAGGTGATCGAGGAAGCCAGTCGATATCACCACTTTTTGACATTATGTGGCCAGGAAAAAATTTTAAGCGTAGCTCGGGCCGTGTGTGAGGTGGCACCGTCCTGTTGAAACCGCATGTGGTCCAATTGACCCAATTCGGCCACCAATAAGTGTTCCAACATGTGACGATAACGATCACCATTAACGTTTGCAGCATTGCCTCTCGCATCCTGAAAGAAGAAGGGCTCAATGATTCGCACCATACAGTAACTCTAAGGTCGCTGGTGTATCAATTGAAGATTTACAACGTCCCAATTGTGGCTGTTTTGTAATATTATCAAAACCCGCCAAGTCGAAATGAGCTTCGTCATTATGTTCACCTGTATCTCTGACATGGTTGAGATTATTCATACACATACAACTCATAACATTTTCGATTTTTAATATATATTTATTTTTAAAATGTTGTGCACTAGGTATGTATATAGTCAAAAAATTTACGTGATAATTACCATTGTGTTAATTGCTTAACTCTTTCTGTTCCGGTTTAAAGTTATTTTAATTATAAAAAAAAAAAACGTTTTTTCATTATAAATTACTAACTGAAATACCCGACGTTGCCCGGGTTTTACGCAGACTGTTGAGACTTCATTTGGGGGATGGGGGGATACGTCTTTTTCGAAATTAAATGAAGACAGTAATTTTCCTCTTATTTTGAACGTCAAGTGTTTATGTAAATGCCTTCGATAGCTGGTTCCCAGGTTTCCGTTAACAATAAGCATACACGTGATACATGAACTGCACTAACCTCTTTAATTTTGCTGTTTTTGTTGTTCTTCTTTTAGCTGGGTTGTCTTCTACAGATTTCGACCGACCGAAGCGCGCACTGGTGGTTTATTGGTGGTCGAAGCACAGAATGTAATTGAAAGACGCCGTCGGTTACTGTCTTCTTAGCTTTCCGAAAAAGGCGGCAATACTCACACACACACACACACACACATGTACATTATTATAAACCAAGAAACCCAGTGGTCAAGTGTGCAAAATTTCATCAAGAAGTACCAAAATTCTGCTGTAAGGGATGGGAAATGGGGTGGGGGGTGGTTTTTAAAATCTCGTGTAGACAGTGACCTTCATCTTGTTTTTAAGGTCAAGTAGGCGAAATTTCATCAAGCTTGGAATAAAACTGTACATTTTTTTAAAAAAACAAACAAACAGACACTCTTCTTTATATATGTATATATAGATATAGGTTAAGATCACTGAATATTCCCAACCCACTCCGGACAGGGTGTGGTCGTGAAGGGTCGCCCCGTTAAACATCCCGCCCGCCGCGCTCGTGCACGTCGCTAGCGGTGCATTGACGGTCGCCGTTATCAATATTTCGTTTGACGTCACCGATGCTTTTGCGGCACGTGACTCGGCGGTCACGTGATCCGCTCGAGCGCTGCGAGACGTCAACGAGACAAGTGACAGGTGCGGACCACGTGGGCGCGCGCGCGGGGAGCGTGACCTGCAATGTTTATGGGGCAGATCGACATTAATGGGCCGTTCGTTGCGACGTATACAATCTCAATTAATTAAAGAAAATAACACTGTCAAATTTGAAACAAGCAAAAAAAAAAACTTTAAAACCCCTAAATGTAACACCAAACACTGTCAGCAAAATTTTATATATTTAGGGATAAAAAATTTCAATAGCCTCCCTACACAAATTGAAGAAATAAAGGATATAAAAGAGTTTAAAAAGAAACTAAATGAACACTTCAAAAGCACATAATTGGACAATAAACAATATTGCAGAACACTTCAGAAGCACACAAATGGACAATGAATAGAATATGTAAGGTATTATATACAATTATTGTGGTGTAACTTCCTCTCCAAGCACGAGAGCTGGTCTCTTGTTGGAGAGGTAAACAAAAGAAAAACCATTTAATTTTAAAAATGTAAAGTACTCAATTCATTAAGAGGACACATTCTTATTGTGAAGTTGTAATTATTCAGAACAGACGGTCTGTGATATTTTAAATATTAATTAAATATATTAATTAGAAAGATATACATATAAAATCAATTTTATCGAAAAATATTGTTGTTGCGCCACCGGGATTCAAACTTGGATCACTTTCCTAACCGGGGAAGGTGCATTGCATTATCCAACTATGCTATTGCGACAATATTTTTAGCCACAAATTTTCGAACCTATGTGTCACCTTTTTGATATCGATCCATTAAATAAAGTAGATGGCTCTTTCAAATAATTGAACGAATATATGTATTAATTTCCAAAAAGTAACATATAGGTTCGAAAATTTGTCGCGGTAGCATAGTTGGATAATGCACCTTCCTCGGTTAGTAAAGAGATCCAGGTTCGAATCCCGGTGACGCAATAACAATATTTTTCAATAAAATTGATTTTATATGTATATCTTTCTAATTAATATATTTAATTCATGTTATAAAAAATTGTAAAAATGTCAAATAAATAAAATAAAAATATATAAAAATTGTATAGCTAAAAAAAAGACAGTTTGTTATATATATTTTTCAGAGATTGTATAATGTATTGCGCAACTAGGCAAGCTTATTCAAGGGCAAATTGCCAAACAAATTATATTTCACAAAACCAAATAAACTAATTTAATTCATTTAATACGAAGCGAAACACAATTAAATAGAAAATGAAACACACAAGGCAAGTGAACGAACGTGTAAATATATAAAATGTATATAAAATAATAAAAATACTAATTCGCAATAGAATGTAAGCACATACAAGGTAAAGGAAAATATCTTCGATAATGTCCCATATTTCACATTCCATAATCTACAATTCAAAAGAATAATGTTTTTAATCGTAAAAATTTTCAAACTTCATTTTTATTCGACAGCAGATAAATGAATTTAATAAGTATTTAACGTATTAGCCCAAATTAAACGCGATATTTTTTTGACTGTTTATTAGCTGTAAAAAAATTGACTCGCGCTAATTTCGAGACCTAGGTGATGAAATACATTATAAACAAGTCTTCTTGTTTTTACGCCTTTGTATCCGGCCAAACACTTTTGACCATAGACACTTTGATTTGGTGTGTGTGACGATAGATAATTTTATTCTTTATTGTCCATAAAAAAATGAATGAAGTAATAATAATAGTACTGAGAAAAAAGACTCATCAGAAGAAGCTATGGTATGAATTTTAAAGTGATGGTTGCAAACGTGACAGAAAGAACGAACGATATGAGTGCCTCAAGGTAATATTGAGTTCCAGAAGTGAACTTTCGCATATGGAGAAAAGATTTAAAAATATATAATAATGCAAATTTATTTTTATTTTTCTTCCTCTTAGATGTGTATCTTACTATCTACATAATTTTGTTAACATTAATGTAAAATGTGTTATTTACCAATTTATTTGTGCGATTGATTTTACTTTCTTTTGTGAAAAATATATTTTTTTAATTTTTTTTTACAAAACTTCTATAACTTTTGGAATCTTAAATGTTTAATCAGTAATGGTTTCTCAGAATTTTCCAACCATGTTATTGAAAAAAACCACTCTTTTAATAATACCGCAGGGGTCGATATCCTCTATAAAAACGAGTTTGACCTCCGGTTGGACAATTTAGAAGCCCTTGAAATAAAAAAGGCAATAAATAGTAGTACATCAATTCTTAATAATCAAATTAATTTATCCATTAGCCCCATATTAGGTATGTTTCCTTTAGAATCCATCAACACTGTATTTTCCCATCCCTTCTTGTTCCGTTTATCTATATATGTATTATGTCTCTCTCGCTCACATGTAATTTTACATACCATCTCTCTGTTTATGTATATATAAGTGCACTCTTTTTGTATTTATGGACAGTTTTAAATACGTCCTGATGAAACTTGAGATAAGCGAAATCGGTTGACGTATAATAAATTTCGTGGTTTCATACAAAGTTATTGTTATTTTATTTAATAGAAAAAATATTTTATTGAGGGATTTTGACAGTGTAAACTTAATTTAATAAATATTTAACATGTGATACTATTTATGAAAATCCACAGAAATGTTTAGGTGCATAAGTATGTTTAGGCGCAGAAGATAAATGAATAGAAAAGAGAGGGGAAAATGGCAGAGGGGAGGTTGTATATATATATATATATATATATATATATATATATGTAATATATCTTATTAAATTCTTTTTTTTGTAATATCTTTATTGTGTCGCGTTATAATACGATAAATTGGTGTATGCTGTTTTACCTAGTCCATGGATGAGATTTGTCTAGGAGATTCGACTCAAATACGCATATAAAACAGTACAGACTTGAGCTCGAAGCGATCTATGAATATGAACTCCACATGTTTTGCGCGCGGATTATAATGACGCGTGCAGTACACGCGTACCTTTAGCGACCCTTAGATATCGAATTCTCCTTGAGAATTCATCGTGGACACGAGCCATAAGGGTGCGTGGCTAAGGGGTAAGGTGGGTAAGGCTTTCCCTTATCCCGAAATTCGCCTAAACAGAACTAATGCAATCCGACGTCTAGTCCGTGTATAAGGGACGAGATTTTTGTCTCGAGACAATCTCTTAAGACAGAGACGACTCTCGACTTTTGTAGTCTACCATGTGCACCAAATGTTCGTAAATTAATGGTTTTACACCAAATCGAACGACTCGGTATGCACGAGCTTAAGATTTGTGTCGTCGTACCAATATCAAGCGATAATCACGAAATTTACCTCATAATCAAAATTTCGACGCTTGAACACGGTTCCAGATTTATCTCAACTGATTTTCTGAAACTTGTCTCGTCTCATCCCGCGCAGTGACACCGCAACGGCGTCTCTGCTTACAGAAATATTTTCTCCGCTTTGGTCTTATCGTATTAACTTTCCATTGGAATTAGACTACACATGACCGATCTGTCTGCTCGGGGCGAGGATGGCGAGGATGTACGAAGCTTCATCAAATTGATTTAAATGTTCCCGAGCGAGTAATTTCCAATATGGTTTCTGAAAACTCTCTCGATCTTATTGCCGAATGTATCAATGGCCGCCGATCCGCCATTGTACCTCTCTCGACTCACTGCTGACGTCATTCCGAAATGAAATTTTTATTACCTTCGTTACGTGTTGTATTCGCTTATTTAATATTGGGATTTTTCCTGCTTGAACTACCGACGTTTTATCGTAACAAGGGATAAGTAACGTCACTCACCGTTTAAGTGAATGCCTTCGATAGCTGGTTCCCAGGTTTACGAGTATAATATGTATTAACGTAAAAAATACGTCTTGTTTAAGATTTAATTTTCGAACAGTAAATACTTTGCATAAATGTGTCATAAATTATCGGATTTATGTTTCCACAAAGAATATGTGTAGAATACCCTTCGTCCCGCAACTAAAGTTCCAAACCCCTTTCCTATATGTACATTTTATTTTATATATATTTATTTACTGGTCTGTGGTCAGGATGGAAGAATGTGGCGCTCTATCCTTTCGGCCTACCCCCACGGAAAACTGCGTAATGGTAAGGTTAGTGGGGATTGTATACGATATTTAAATTTTGAGAATTCCGAAAATTTCATAGAAAATTCTGAATTATAAATATATGAAAATAATATATTGTTACGATCTCAGATTAACGTACACACAATGAGTAATCGCAGATAATAGGAGCATTCAAAAGGATCGTTCCTAGACAGGGATGCAGAAAGATAACCCCTTCATGAAAGAAATCGACGCACTCGACCGGCACTTAAATAGATAAAAGACACCGACCCGATAGACAAAAGAAAAAATATCGTCAATAGCGGCTGCATCAAAGATATGTCCGAAAACTGGCGGATCAGTATTGCAATTTGTTTTATCAAGTGCGGTAGTGCGGTGTGTTATTCTGTTATTCTGCCTCAGGTTTTTGTTAAATTATCGATATTTTTTACAAGTTATTTGATATATGCATCTGGATAACCTCGATTATCCAGACTAATTGGGACTATGGTTAGTCCGAATAATAAAGGGTGTGTGTCCAGTGGAAAAATTTCAATATTTAATTGTAATTGCTCATAAACCATCAGGGAGGGGTATTGTTCAACGCTTGCGATTTGCGGATTTGTCAGTCGCAATGGGTCACTGATTGTGAGCGCACCGCGCGTTCGCGGTTGAGCAATATTTAAAATGCGGTAAATCATCGGTTCGTGCGCGTCGCGTTTTTTGTACTCACTTTAATATTCGACGAGTGAGTGATGGGCTGAGCACGCAAATCATCCTGTGTTGGGTTCAAAAGTTCAGACATGAAGGGACAACGGTTAACCAAACTCCTCCGGGACCATCAACATCAGCAGCGTAGCGACGCCAGAACATGTGGCTCAAGTTCGACGTGAAATTATTCGCAATCCGCATAAATGGATAAGGAAGATTGCAGCCTGCCCTGGAGTAAAAAAATCAACAATGCACGTTATTTTGAAAAAGAAACAGTTATAATGTATGAACACGGGACTTCTTTAACTCGTATCATTAGCAAATGACGACAATGCATATGAAATGCATAGGGTAAATTGGTTATATTGATGTATATGAAAAAACAGTTTATTTTTTTGTTGAAATATCAATAAAATAATGTATATAATAAATTTATTATCCTAAATATGCCCTTTTTTATTATTATTATACCGAAAATTTTTATATTAATATTTTGAATTCAGATTTTTTTTATTTAGTCAAAATTTGCAATACCCATAAGTTAGTGTACGCTCGTCATAACGAAGATTCAGTTGTACTGTAATACGAATTAAACATAATGATTTATGCAAAGCTCACACCGAAGAAGTGTACGGGTGTTCTTTCATGAAATCGCTCAAACGACGCTCGAGCGGCTTGAATATCGGTGCACGGTACGGCCGAGTCCGACTTTAATTCCCGATTTATTTAGTCTAATCATTAGACACATTCCTGTCCGTCGTCGGATCACGTTATGGCCAATTTTAATGATGCTAATGTGTGTGGAATCGATCGCTGGTGCCGTGACCGCGTGGCGGAGACTCGATTCAATTAGCACATAGTCGGATAATGTCGTTGATGCCGCTTGGCCCGACTCCACATTGACTCTCATACGACAAGACATCGGAATTCATGTCGTTAATTTGTCGCTGTATATTAAACCGCTCCGACCTTGACGGGCCGCGTTCTCATTGTTTCGGCGCATTGCAACATTTTTGTTTTAAACTAATAGTATTTATAATATATATATATATATATACAACAAAAAACTTCGTCATTTTCAATCCGTTGTACAGCTACATATGCTGAAATAATGTATATTTTATGAAATATGTTAACGATGAATTGAAGATCTGACTTCTAGCTAGAAATAAGAGCTTTTGTATCAGTCGTTTGCGGCCGCAGGAAAACGAGGGTGGTTCGTCGATCTCTCAACTGGCGATGGTGACGATGAGGTCAGAAGAAATACGAACAGAACAATTATAATTGATAAATCCCTTTAATCGATATTTATCATTATTAATGTCACATTATTTCCAAGTTCGCTGTAGTCTAGTTTCACCGAACAAACAAACTAAATCGCTTTTGCAAATAAATTTTTAAGTAAGAGCTTTATATTAAGATATTAAGTAAAGACTTTAAGTAAGTTCCATTCGCCACTCTTCACACAAGTTTAAAACTCTTGTATATTTCTCCACCTCAATCACCTGATAGAACGCAATAATATGTACAGAAAGGGGAGAAAATATTGAGATTAATATTGACAATAAAAATGTTCTTAACGTACAAACTGTCCATATTAGTCCCGCTCACATCTGCTTTCACTTTTCAACGAAACCCCCCCGTCCCCCCCGTCACCAACACCCCCCCCCCCCTAGTAGTCGATAGTTTATCTTCTACTTTAAGATTTAGTTTATTACTGACGATGACGCATATAGCGTCGAAAATGTTTTAATTCATGTTTAATTAAAGTATTGTGTGATGTAAACAATGTTGTATTTCATTTTAATAATTAATGTTTTCAAAAATTTTGTAAAAAGTTAATAACAATAATATATATTTATATTGTTTTAATTTTCTGTATATTACGCGTAGTGTAATTTTAAAAGAAACTGATATGTTAGCCACGTTCGCATTATTCGCTCTGAATGCCAATGACTGTCTCATGTCACGTGATTATAATTGGTTGACCTTGGAACCCATGCACTTATGTACTTGTGTGTGGTAGTTTTAAATGTATTTGGTCATTTTCCTCAATTGTCAATTTGTATCAAACTTTTATTAGATTTTTTTTAGTGTTTTTATTTTCTTAACCACATAAATATGTATTCTATAACTTATTCTTCTTATTGGGACTATTTATCGTGGTCATGGAAAAATAAAATATGTATAATTATATTGGAGTGTTAATTTACTTTGAAATGTGAATTAGGTGAATATGTTACCCTTTTTGTTATATAATATTTTTCAATTCGAAAATTGGAACACTGTAATGTTTCTGTATAGTAAGTAGGTAATTATTAATATTTTAAAAAAAAACTCAATTTATGGCAGAGTAAATAATATAAAGCTGATCTTAGTATAGTGAGTAAGATTAAGAAAGGATCACTTAAATGATTTGGTTATATGGAACGGATGAATGAGGATAGAATGGTAGGAAAGATATATGACGCAAGTGTTGATGGCACCAAAAGTAGAGGACATCCGCAGAAGAATTGGCACGACCAGGTAAACCAGATACTGGAGAATGGTGCCGTTAGAAGCCTCAATAATCGGCGAGCTTGTATGAATGTGGATGAGTGTCAGGACATAAAAGTGCGGCGGTCTATCCTCTGCCTACCCCTCGGGGAAACGGTGTGATGGTAAGTTAGTTAATAAAAAACACACAAACTGTTGTATAATGTAGCCCGGGCTGTCTTCGCTGTCCACCTCGTTTATCAACGCGCGCTGACATATTGAAGAAAAAAAGAAATGCGGTTAAACACCGGCGAATGGTGGTTTTCCTGGGAACTTCTTCTGGGAATAGAGCCAATCAGAGCGCGTTGATTGATGTGCTCGGTCCACCCATCACCCTCACTCACTCCCTCTCTCGCTCCCACCTTCCGCAGCCGTCCGACTGACAATTAACCGCCTGTTGTCTGAGTCTGCTCGCATTTTTCGCGATTCTTGCGTCGATTGCACCATTTTAATTGTTTTTTGTGTCTTTGAAACCCAACAGGGATTTTACAATTTTTAAAAATATATATAATTACTATAATGCGCTATGGATATTAGTCTGTCTGGATTAGTGAGGCGATTGATTAATATAATTTTGTGAAAATAGATTAATCAAATAAAAATAATTACAAATTAATCGACTACAAAGATGCATAGAAAAAAATATATTTATCGAAAAAATATTTGGTGTCTACCGGGATTCGAACCTGGACCTTTTCAGAATTATGTTTTCGACAAATTTTTGTTTAGTTCTTTATAATTGATACATCTATTATTCAATTTTTAACCTTTTAACTGCTATCTCTATTTGAAATGGAAGACACCACATAGGGCAAAACTAGACTTTAAGGGTTTTGACTTATCTATCATAACCTGTCGTTCACAGATGACAAAATGATTTAAAATTATGAAACAAATATCAGATATCTCACAGAAACAAAGCTATTTAAAAAAAATATATTTATTGGAAAATATATGGCAGTATGAGGTAATTATATAATATATGTTAGTATGTGGACTCGCTTCGAGTACCACTACACCATCGTCATCTATGGACCAAATTTGATATGTTTTTATTATTTTTGATAACAGTAACAGTTTGTATGTAAAAATCCAATAATTGTGTATTCTTGGACATATTAAAATATTACTAAAATTATGCTTTTAATACCTGCAAGATTAACACGCTTATAGCTTAGCGTGACAAAGTTTGGCGGGTTAACGCGATCATGGCATTTAAACGGTTAAAATCAATCAAAGTTATATTTATTATTTTTTCCTGTATATCTTTCTAGTCGATTAATTTAATTTGCTTTAAAAATACCACCGAGCTACGTTCTGAATTGCAACTTCATTTTTCATTAAAATAAAAAGAGATTTTTTTTACCTATTTTCATGACTTAGTCTTGATTATTCTTGATTAATTTTATTTTCAGCATATTCTTTTTAAATTGACGCACGTCTCCCAGAAACTGTAGTTTTCGTTGTTTCCGTGTTACCTGGTCTGCATTCCTTAATCATATCACTTCAATGAAAATGGGAATTTCTAAAAACGTTAATATTATTGCTTCAGAATCAAAAGATTACATGTTAATTTTAATTTGCATTTCAAAAAAAAATCGTCATCTTCAGTCTACGTCTTTTCACTGCTGGATCGCCATTTCTCTCTCATACATCGGTTGCCCGGACATACACCACAGACATGGCTGTGTAGGGACTGACCGATAAACAGATGCCAATACACCTCGTGACGGACGAGTCCTAAGAGCTAGCCGACCACTTCTCCGCAGACTGTTATTTCGTCAGCAACTCGAGCGAGCCATTCCAGACTTGTACTCGTCGTATCTGCCATTGTAAATCATCCCGCAATAAACGAAAACTTTTGCTCTTTCCATTGCTCTTTGGGTAACTTTTAATTTGTATATAACATTGAACCACGCATTGGTTATAGAAAGAAACCGTAAGTTGTATTGGATCTTAATTTATATAATATTTTTTATTTCCTCACGTTGGTCTACGTGCTTCAAATATTACACGTTAATAATATTATATATATTTTTTTTCTGCAAGCCTCATTTTCGCGCGGCAGTCAATTGACGCGGGAAAAAATGACCGACATTTAATTTTCAAAATAGAATCTAGCCGCCGTATGAATTTTCGCCTGGACGCACACCGGTGAAAATCGCGAATGCGTGTGGACAAAACAAACGAACATTTTATATTATATTTGAGATTTATGTAGCCAGTCATTTTATCAATCTATAGAAACTGTCTCCATTAAAGAAATCAGCTCTTATTGTTAAGAGATTACTGAAAATGTCAGAAAATCATTAAGCAATGAACATTATTTAGCAAGATTTGAATATGTTAATGAACACACAACTACAAAGGCACTGTTATTAAATATATTATTAAATATATATGTTATTAAATTATCAGATATCGCATAGAGACGAAACTATTTTTATTGTATATTTTTTTTAATGGAAATGATACATAGAAAATATCGGGGGTAATTACAGGGCATATAACGTTCACCAATTCTCACCCCACAATATAACACATTTATCAAATTTTTGAAAGTTGTATATATGTTAATATGTAGACTCGCTTCGAGTACCACTACACCATCGCCATCTAAGGACCAAATACTTTCAAAAAAATCAGATTCTCATAGTGATGACTTAGCATATGCTATTTAAAAAAAAAAAGGAAAAATAAATTATCAAATTTGGTCCATAGATGGCGATGGTGTAGTGGTACTCGAAACGAGTTCACATACTAACATATATACAACTTTCAAAAATTTAATAAATGTGGAGATTGAGGGGTGAGAATTGGTGAACGTTATATGTATATAAAGTGATCACTTAAGCCAGCTGGTGACAGGTCGTAAGCCTTGTAATTATCCCATACTTCCATATATTTTCCATTAAATATAATAAAAATAACTTTGTCTCTATGAGATATCTGATATGTGTTTAATTTTTGTTCATTTACTTTCGCGAAGTCTCTCTTCGTGCGTCTGCCTCGCACGCCCGTCAGTGTGGGCGGACAGAGTGAAAAGCCTGGCAGCATTTACCGCCCATTAAGAAATCATCGGACGCGGAAACTCCCTCCCCCCTCTCCACCCTCCGCCGGCTGCTCTTCCCCTCGTAAACACTGCAACGGGCTCCTCCGCAGTGCGAGCCATTGAAAACGGGAGCATGGGAAAAATGGGAAAGTCGAATATTGCATAAGCCAGTAAACCTTAATATACCTTTCCCGCTCTGCCAACTAATCACTTAGGGATTTTGCCGACGCGGGAACAGATTATATTTCGACGCGGAGCTCCCAACAGTAGCTCCCGGCTCCGTGCTTAAAAATACGGACGAAAAAAAAAAAACGTTGTTCTCCTGCATAAATGAAATGCAATAAGATCTCCGTTCTTCATTACAAAAGTGCGAGTCATGTGAGGGTGAAAATTGCCGTCCAACCCAGAAATTAGATCAAGGTAGGTCAGATCCATCTGCCATCATTTCCTTTCTGAATCCAATTCGGGTTGCGTCAACTAAAACATAATTTTAATCAATACAGTCCACCGGGATCTATCCCACAGTTACAATTATGTAATAAAACGTTCGTTTGTTTTTATGTAGTACATATTATTCGGAATTCATAATGTATTGATAAATAAATAATATAACTTACGATACTCTATCGAGATTTTGTTTCGTCTCATTATCTGACGCTGATCCGCGGTAACACATAGTTCAACAATTTTCCACCGCTGCAATACACTGGAGCCACTTGATACAGTAGTCATTCGGTGTTTGGCCGTAAAATGTGAAGCTTATTTTGGTTTACTGTGTTTCATTTCATTTTGAGCATGCCCAATCGGCACAATAACCCACAGGGCCTAGCAACAACTAACCAGCGTCAGCGAAAACAATTTTTATTTTGCTAGTTTACAACCAATTATGGTTACAGTGTCGTTTATATATCTTAAAATTCAAAGCAAATACAATATTTGTATATGAATACCTGTAGTGCAAATTTAATATTTTTTTGACGTCTATAGCGTAGCGTTAATCTTAAAGGTTCTATAAACAACTTTTATTTATTTAACGTCGACCGGTTTCGATACTACTGTATCTTCATCAAGACGGACACACTAACTACATTAGTTAGTGTGCGTGCTGACCAAGGTACAGGAGTATAGAGACGTTAAATTGACCAAAATGGTTTTAACAAAGTTTAAATACAAATTAAATGTATTAATTTGAAAGATATACATATAAAATCAATTTTATCGAAAAATATTTTTATTGCTACCAGGATTCGAACCTGGATTTCTTCCAATCCGGGGAACGTGCATTAACCGATTATGCTATACCAACACTATGCAATTGACGAAAAATTTTCGAACCTATATGTTACACTTTTCAAATTAATACATCTATCGTTCTATTATTTGAAAGTCATCTTCATTTTTACGAAATCTCAAATACCTTTGAGTAATCTGATAGGAGACGCCAGAATTAGCAATACATTTTTATTAAATTTTAGACACATTGATACAACTTATATATTATTAAGGAGGACACATTCTTATTGTGAAGTTGTAATCATTCAGAACAGACGGTCTGTGATATTTTAAATACTAAATTAATGTATCAATTATAAATATATACATACAAAATCAATTTTGTCGAAAAATATTGTTTTTGCGTTACCGGGATTCGAACCTGGATCTCTACCAATTGTGTTATAACGCCAGTACTTTTCATGACAAATTTTCGAACCTATATGTTACACTTTTTCAAATTAATACATCTGTTGTTCCATTATTTGAAAGCCATCTATATTATTTTTACAGTCTCAAATACCTTTGAGTAAACCGACTGCAGACACCAGAATTATCAATTCATTTTTATTAAATTTTGGACATAATGATGCAACTTATATTATTAAGGAGAACGCATTATTATTGTGAAGTTGTAATTATTCAGAACAGACGGTCTGTGATATTTTTAAACGCAAATTAAACAAAGTTTGTTAGTTATTCAAAATTAGTAAGTATCGCCACTTTTCTCTATCCCCCCTTCCTCATCCAGGAATGTAATATTTGAATCATTCTATTTCAAAGCCCTTTCTTAATTAATATTAGCAAAAAATTAGATTTTTTTGGTTCACATTCCTCTCAATTTCATTCGAATATGTTGTCAATTTACTCGAAATAAAATGAAACCACACCATTAGAGCGGATTTTGGAACTGATTGATTCAATATTTATGCTTTTGCTCAACTCCCTGATAGGCTAGAACTACCCACGCTTCTAGTTCCCTCTAGTCTAGTATTTCCCCACTCCCCACCTCCCAACGGTCCTTTGGTTAATGTCTCCAGCACGTTGCCATTTTAAGCCTCATTTCGAGGTAGAGAATTTGTTGGAAATTGACTGTACTGAATTGGAAATGTTTTTACGTAACCGTGGTGGTTGATACATTTTAAAAGCTTAAACGCGGATATTTTATGTTCACATCTTAGCATTGAATTTTTTTTTAATATTTAATCACCAAGGAAATTTTGCCTTTATCTTCGTGAAAGTCTGTTAAGGAGGCATGATGTAAACCTCAGAACACGAATGCGAATGGTCAGATGCTATATGTAATGGAATATCGAGAAATGATTTAGAAACCGTTGAAATACAAAAGAATTTAAATTCTGAGAAAATATTAATTAACAACATAACATTCCCTAACACTTCACCTTTACCGTCCATATTCCAATTAACGACCGAAATCTCCCCCTTGTTCAAGACCCGCTCCTTTACCCGAATTGATTACAATACTGTATTTAGTTTAGTTATCTCCTGAGGATGAAAGGGACTACACCTCTTGAAACTATAATAGTGATAATAATCCGACTCGTGTGTAGTGCAAAGTTAAATTTTGAAAATTAAAATTAAAAAATCTTTGCTTCGCTTTGCGGCGATGGTTTGGTCCTTAACATTATAATATTAGCAGGATTTTTTACGGGTTATAATTCCATTTCTTGCTGTTATACAACATGGGTACATATTAATTCTTAGAGTAGAATCGGTACCAAATTTATTATTTATTTATCATATGTTGTAAGTACATTTCGTATTTAATATCTGCCTCACTGGGCTTCGCCCGTGCTGAGGCAAACATTTGATCTTGAGAAATTTTAAGAAGTTTTAATAATATAGTATAATTTATTTTAATACACACACGCATGCGCACAAGCCGCTCGCTAATTGGTGTTGGGTCTAAAGTCTTAACTCTGTATGTATTCATATTGAAGGGGTGACCATGCTATAAACATACGTTCGGTCTGAGTTTTTTAGCCAGATTTTAATTGCGCCTTTTGGCTGTATAGTTACACCACTGATGTTATGATTCATATGGAAGAAGGAGAACATAATGCCTGAAGAACCTATGGTTTGTCCAGTTCTCTGTAGTTTTTCCGGGTCGCAGTGAACAAAGCTGTTCATTTAACGTATAAGGCACGAGAAGAGCCTATGTGCGATTGTAAAATGTGATCTAGTTAAGAATTGTTTGACGTACTATAATGCCACCAACCACACTAGACGTATAGCATAAGTATGTCATCTATCCGAGATGTTTTGCATCATGTAACAAATAGTATAAAATATCTTTTAATACATTTAAAAATGGAAAATATATATACATATATATATATATATATATATATATATATATATATATATATATATATATATATTTTATCATTTAAATTACAGCTCTACATTCCGTTTGAGGCAAATTAAATTAATGAAAAAATATGAAAAGATACACCCCCTTTGTGTGGACGGTAATAGTATATAAAAAAAAATCCAATTTACTTTTGTTTTGTACGCTTGAATTTGTACTTTGCCAAAATATTGTAATTTAAAAATGATTTTTCCATTTAACAGAATACGGTTTCGTTTTCATCTCGAAAACAATTTTAAATGCGACATTTTCTCATTTGTTCTTCCCGCTCCGGAGACTAATTCAATTTGCGTGATTGCGAACCGGGCCCGACCTTGGAAGACCGTGTTGTAACGGCCTGATCCAATAATGTCTGCGGTGGGCCGCGAGCCTCTGCCCCGGCCGGGCGCCATTTTCCGACGGTTAATCGATAAATATAATCATTGGATCGATTCACTCAAATCAGACTAGTCTGAACGTGGAATATGTTTGTCGGATGGTAAAATTTGTCACGAAAAAAACAATACAATTTTAACATATTTATTGTTATATGCATTTTTATTTTTATTCGCTAGATGGCAAGGCAGATTGGCAAATAATAATAATAATAATTAATATTAATATTCATTTACATTATTTTCGCATTGTACAATAGATATCACTGATGTTTAATATTTGTCAAAAACAACTAAATAATTCTCGTATATCATTACTCGATAATTTTACCGTTGCAGTTCAAAATAGTTTTACACAAAATATCGCATTTACTTGATATTTTAATTTTTTTTTTTTACCTGTCCCTAATATTTAATTTCTTTAAGTTCACTTCGTGTATTCTTCGTGTTTATTCTTTTAATAACATTCTGACGGTAACAATATCAGTTTAAGATAGCTCTAGGTGCATATATATATATATATATATAGCGTGTATCATTTTACTAATTTTTTGTTTTTCTTTACTATAAATTAAGATATATACTACATGGGTCATTGTTAAGGATTTCTGCATTGAAATATAGATTCTACGAAAACCCAGACTGCCGCGCGGCCAATATCATTTATTATAATTAACTTTGTTGTTGGACATAATTATTAATTTTAAAAACTAACAATCTTTGCACAAACTATATTGTTTCGTTTAACGTCCACCGGTTTCGGTACTACTGTACCTTCGTTAGGACGGACGAACACTAACTGGGTTAGCTAGTGTGTGTCCGGGGATCGACAACAAGCGCTTCCCAATCCTTTTTGAAATCAAAACTGCTTATTTTGTATCTACCCCGATACCTTAGTAATCTCCAATAGCCGGTTTATTTATTTAGCCTCAAAATTGACTACATTGATTTATATTTAGTTTATTATTTATAATTGTATAACTGACCTTTTCTACATATTACATTACCTTCCATTCGTGTTGAAACGGAACGGTTACTTAGAATAATTATAAGTATTCAAAAATTTATGAAAATCCTCAGAATTCCAATTAATAATGTTGTCCCTTTTCATCTCATGCTAATAAAATTGTATAGCTGTCCCTCACTATTAATATGAATACAAGTTGTTGAGTTAAATTATTAATGTAATAATGCCCTTACAAGGCGAAACGCGTTTAAAGTAAATTAAACATGTAGATTAATAAAACAACTTACCTCGAAAGCGGTACAGAAGAAGATTTTTTATGCCCACACTGTGATCCAAATTTCGAGAGGCTACATTCCTCACGACCATCGCATCAGACTGCCGACAATTCATTGATTCTCTCAAATCATATCGATCAAATATAATCTCTCTAGGCGAGAGAGAGAGATCAAACCCGCATAAATTTCAAATTTAACTTTAATTGCACCATCCTCTGTTGGTGTTGGCACGCTGCCGAGCATCGGCCGCGGGTCGGCGTGGCCCGCCACGTGGTCCAGGGGGCAGTCTCGCCGCATCCTCCGCCGGGGGCGCGAATCTCCGCTCGATACCGTCTCCAGCCGAGGTTTCTTTTCAAAATTTATCTCGTCTAGTTTCTCCCGACTCTTCCAGTGTTGTGAACTTGCCCCGCGTCGTTACTGTCTATTTATTTTTTTGCGCTGCGCGAGTTTTCAATCGATATCATCTTGTCTGCTGATTATTTTTTTTTCATCTCATGTGCAACGATACGACTTTTTTTTTTTTTACATATAATACACAGAGATGTATATCTGACTAGTGTGTTTTGACATTGGACCCGTATTTCGTTTTATAGATATCTCAAAACACAGTTTAAATGCGAAAATGTCCTTCGACGCTAACCCAAATTATATATTCAGTTTCGTTGTTCGAAAATAATCTCGCGACAGAAAATAGCTTCGGTCAGATATAACACTGCCTTAAGATCGAGCGTTCCTCGTCAGACGAAGGTCACTAAAAAGTGTTCAACAAAAATAGTTTTTATTGAAAAATATCAAATATTGAATTATTGATTTGTAAAATTTGAAACAAATTACCATTTCTAATGAAGACACATCATTGTGTGCAACATAAAGTTGCAATTTCAGAACAAAAATTGTGTTCTCATTAAAGATATACAAGTTGTATCAAAGTTTACCCAAATTTAATAAAATTTATTATTTTAATTCTGGCGTTTCTGAAATAATAGATCGTATTAATCAATTATAAAGACGGAACACAAATTAGTCGTAAACTCAATAATACTTTTAAAATTAGCAATATTAACTTTGTGGTTAAAATTCATATTTTTTTATTTATTAACCACTGAATTGAATTTAAATACATCTACAGGTTTCTACCATTCTAAAATTTTTTCCTAAAAATTATTCGACTAAATCTGTATCAAGTAACAATTTGAGTTAGGTACTAAATTTATTTTTAAATAATTATTGTTGTTTTTAAAAATAGATTCTGGTAAAGAAACAATAATATATGTTTTTAGTTAGTTATGACATCCTGAAGAAGGAAATGGTATTTTTCGAAACCGGTTAAACTCAATTCAGTGGTTAATAAAACAAAGATAATAAATAAGTAACATATTTCCCTGGTATATTTTCGATTAATAGATTTTTTTATATTCCTTTCTAATTGATTCATATAATAATTTGTATTAATTGCCATTTCGATTAGTTTTGCTGTTATTTCTGTACGAGATGGAATGAGCAGCATATTTTTCCAAGGTTTAATCTTTTTGCGCGGTGAATGCCCTACGCAACCGTTGAACCCTCCTTTGTGCTAACATTTCGGCGGATTAAGAAATCCCTTTCGTCGCATTCGTAATTTCCTATTTTGAAGAGACCTAAATTCAAGACATTAGTTCTGCAATCTCTAACTATTGTTACAATTTAGAATTGATCGCCGTTTGGTGCGGTCACTTGTATGTAGTTTTTTTTTTTTTTTGCGTCACGCGAAAACACTCTCAGATATTGCTTTGCCGCAGTGGTCATTTTCGCGTGTGTCGTCGCAATTTTTTGGCACTCGACGTATCTAGACTTCGATTCTTTTAGGGGTGAAGATCGAATTGGATTTTGTTCTGTGACTACGTGACCGGAGAACCGAGAGTCTCGTGCCGATGGAACATAAATATCTTTCTCGCGATTACATTTATTTAGCGCCTCGTTTATTTGTTTTGTAGTTCTCTTATTCTAAAATGCATTACATATAATTATATACACGTTTTATTTTTTTAATCTCTCAGACTTCTCAGTATTTCTTCAGTGTTTCACATCATTTAAATATTGCGTTGGATTTTGTTGCGAGTCTTCGTATTCCACAATCTTTACTTAATCTTGACTATACTGGTTTATCATTCACTGATAGTCATCTCAGACCGCACACGTGTCGGTAGCAAATAATATATTATACAATTTTATAAACATAGATAACGTCAGATAGTCGTGAAATTGCAGATCAAAATTACAAAACAAATAAAAATGCCATCGTAATATCACGCTAGAATATCTCAGACGTAATTCCCCCTCATCTTCACATAGAAGTCCCTCCGGAATTACTTCAATTTATTCCTTCAATATAATTTTAGAGATCGTCTACGTTCTTGGGAATTATTTTGTGAACTCGCTCTTTAGGATACTCTCAAAGGAAAATAGTAATTTATGTAAATTCCACCGCGGTTCACACGCCGGCCGTAAGAATTTCCTTTCACATCACTATTAGGTGTAAGAATTCAAAGATTCTAAAAATAATCACACCATCATAAAGTAAATGAAATTTTAGTATATTTAAGGACGTTTTAAACTTTTAACTTTAATATCTATTTATCAATGTAAGTGTATTAGGAGGTTTCTATGCAGAGTATTCTGAGGTATATTCTGCCATGATCCCATTGCAGGGCCGATGTCGCTGATGCTGTGATTAGGGCTGACGTCCGTCCTGCTTTCGACACGGTATTTCAAGCCAATACTTAATGTCGCATTAACGTCTTCAGCCCTGATGACGGACCTCGCAACGTCGGTCGGAGATAAATATTTTCCCGATTCCTGCGACCGGTGGGAGAAGGGATTGTTTTTGTTTCGTAACGCCGGCGAGTATTTTTATTCGATAATCTTCGTATATTATATTTATTTTAGTATATTTAGGAATTTAACCAAGGTTTTTCCCAGCATCGCCGGATCTTGACGCCACTTTTATTTCATTTTCGTGTACGACCCTCCAGAATAGAATTCATCGGGTGTCGACTGCGATCTGGCGGTTTTATGGAGAATATAAGTATTGCGAGACTCGCATTATTGTCGCGCGTTTTGTGCGCCAGCTGTGACGCTGAACACGTGACCGTCGCGGAAGCGGAAGTGCGCGATACAATTAATAAACTGCTCCCGGAAACGTGACCATGTTTTGAACCAGCGCAGCGTGCAGAGAAATATTTCGCAGAACAGAAGAAGACAAGCGAACGAGAGAAACGCGATGTGCCTCGATATGATTGGTTTGATATTTTTATGTTTTATCGTCACAAATATGAACATAACATTAATGAAAACATATTTTTATTGTGAATTTTCAATTACAGAACATAGTTCTGTAGTTTAACATAGTATTGTATGAAATATAAATTAAATCATAATTATTGAGATATTTTTTTTTTACACTGATAGATACAGCCTTGTCCTAGCTACTTTGCTTTGTGTAGCCAGTTTTTTTGAGATGTCATTTTTTAGTGAATTAATAATATATTGTGTTGAATTTATGTAGGAATGTTTGACAACGTTGCCGCATCCGACTTGTCTAAATATTTGTTGATACAACTCGACAAAATATTTATATTCGTCGAGTTGTATCAACATTTATTAAAATGGATTGATTTAATTGTGGGATCTCCCAGAGTGTACGAGTATTACTCGAAGGTATGGGATTCATTGCAATGTACAATTGATTGCTTTTAAAATTGAAGTAATAGATCATATTAACTATAAAGAACTGAATAATATAAGTTAAAAATTTGTTCAAAATCATTTTCCGGATAGAAAACGGTCCAGGTTCGATAAATATATTTTTTTCTATATATTATGTCTAGTTGATTAATTTAATTTGTATTATTTTATTTAAGATGAATGTAACTAACTAACTTACCATCACTCCGTTTTCCCACAGAATAGAACGCCACATTATTCTATTCCGGTACGTCCACTCTCATGCACGCTCTTCGGTTGATGAAGCTTCCAAGCAGGGATGTCCTCCAATATTAGGTTTATCTGATTGTGCCAGGTTTTTCGCGGACGCCCTTTATTCATGTCGCTTCCTACACTCGCCACATAGTTTTCTTTACCATCCTACCGAACCGTCTCAGCGTCTCTTTCTATATTCTATCGACTGTGCTACAAGCAGTTCCGCTTCTAACTTGTACACTCTTCGAAAGAATGGATATCATTACAGATACAGTGTATCCCAAAAGTCTTTTTTATTTTGGTTCATTCGCCGCACCGTCGCAACGAGCGGTAGAGGGGCGGGGCGTATCCCGATCGCTATCTGCGTCCTTGGTAATCCAGTCGCTATGGAGCGTGTCCTTGAAATTTTCCCTAGAAAAATTGATATCCCGACGAGGTGATATAAACTGGCCTCCACGTAACTTCGACTCGGCACCAATTATTTTTTCCAATGAGGCTACCTTAAATCAAAGGTATACACAATAACAATCCTCTCTGGACCAATTGAAATAAAATATTCGAAGAAAAATGGCATCGTTCATTGGAGCAGTTCTCAGAAATTTTGCCTCCCGTTTAGAAGAGTGCCAGCGGAATAACGGTTCACACTTAGAAAATATGATTGTTACTTAAAAGCAAAATAAACATTTTTTTTACGGTGTGTTTATTATGAAAATGACTTTTGGGACATCTTGTCCGGATAACAGAAGACAAATCAATTTTGAAATTTTTTGTGACATCTTTAAGATATTTGCTTTTTTTACTTTTGTTTTAAAACAAACTTAAAAACATAAAATAATTATTAAATTATGAAACTGCGATAATAGTTGAAAAAATAATTTCTATGTTTTTTTTTTGTGCCCTATCCGTTCAATCTTTACTCGAACTTAGTAGACTGGTCAAACTATTGCTTCAGATTCTTCGGTTCCAGCAATTCTCGTACTTTACGTGTGGATTAAAGTTTTCGGATTTTGATTGTTTTAAGTACTTATTTTTCTTTAATCATCTGAACCGCATCATCTTCATTCGTAACTCTGTACATTCAGATTATTTCGAGCATTCCTTGTGTATATTCACATCTCAAATGTTTCAAGTCGCCTTATAGTTTCTTCGGTAAGAAACTACGCTTCCGTTTTATCAAATAATATCGAGAACACATAGCACCAAATTAAAATACCAAATTTAGTAAATGTTCAACAAAAATAGCACTGAATTGAAGTGGTGTTGCAGAATACCGGGTGGTGACGCATTGGAATGTTAAACTTACGACGACTGGAATGGAAAACTTTCGATTTTTAGCGAGTGGGAAGTAGAATTACCGCAGGACAACACTGATTGGCATTGCCGAATGTCCTAGACCATCTTAGAGATTAACGTTTGTAAACATTTAGTTAGGTTAGAAAAGAAAGCCGAGAAATAATTTGATCAAATATGGTATTATATTATAAAATAAAATATTATACAAGCCTTTATTTATTTTTACTCAGTTAATAAACTTGCAAGGAAAACGACCGTACAGTGTAACTCCTGCAGTGGTCTGTGCGAAAAGTAGTCTCGTAGATGATGAAAATAGGTCACCCAATCATCCAAAAGCGGTTGGTTGAGATCATATTCACAGCTTGGATCCAAAAGTACATCAGAACCATTTCCTTAATGAAAGGTTGTCCTATGCAAATTGTGCGGTCTCGGCACATCTTAGTTGACGGTTTATAAAACTTTCGAATCCCTATCACTCTATTACCTTTCAGTACTCGTACGCAAGCGCCTAATAACTATTTATTATTCACACAATAATAGTCTATCGCGAATACAAAATACTATGATTTTGTGTAATATGTTTGCATCAATATTCTTATTATTATCAAAGTATGCGTAATAAACAGGAGTGATTTGATTTGCCGGAAGGCACGAATCCTTCACTGACCCGGTCACGTTTAAGCTAAACCAGACAAGCAGATCAACGCCACACTCTTTTACCTGACTGTCACACAATTGTTTATTTATTTATTTAATTCTTAACATAGCGCATACATAAGCACTCCTATATATATTCTAATATAAACGAGATTAAAGTCTTTTCTTTTACTGAAACTTATCTTTTACGTATCTGGTCGGCTTCACTTTAAATCTATTCAATTTCTCCTCCTTTCATACGATGGCGAATCGACTCATTCGGGTCGTCCTCAATATTAAGCTCCACTGCGGCAACAGCTTCTTTGAAAAAGTGTTGCCAATTCGAAAAACAAACCTCTAAAAAAAACACCCTGTATAATGTATTCACTATTAATCTTGATAGAATTCCTCTTAGTGTGCGGGATCGAGTAGCGAATGATAATCTCACTATGTGACAATAGTGTTCATTTTTTTTATACATTAAACATTGGACTAACTTTAAGTCTTACTTTTTAATTATATGTTATTTAATTGCATCTTGCTTTACTCTTTACATATACCAAATATTATATCTTATACATTGAACAATGCATTTATGTTAAGTTTTACAAAGTATTTACTTAATCTAATGACATCTTTTTTAACTCTATATATATATATTTGGGGGTTAGGACGGTGGTTAAATGAAATATAAATGATTTGGCGTGTTGAAGTTTTATTGTGACAGTATGATGAAAACAGATAGAAATAAAGAATGCAATGAACGTGAAATGAAATGATGTGAAGCGATTTGGCTGTCTCGCTCGGCGCTCCCGGGCCGGCGAGACCGCCGTTGTAGAACGCTGAAACTAGAGAGACTGCCTAGCGGTGAATTCTGAGCCAGGTTCGTGGCAACAACCGGCAACGCTGTCGCTAGCGTCGATGCCGACTGAGATGGCGGTGGATTTGAATTCCGGTCGCTACATATATATATATATATATATGTATACTACTATACCGGAAGAACATTGTCTGCTATAACACAGTCTTACTTTGCTGAAATGTTTATCCGATTATAACATAACACACTGTACAATCAAGTAAATAAATTATTATTATTATTATTCTACGAGACTTCTATATACTTTACGAGTCAATAGATAATATTATATTAGATGTTTTCCGTACAACGGTTCGGAGACGAGAGAGAGCGCGTCGATCGCGGAGCGATCTTTTATCTCTTTCACTTGCGCGTCTCCCATTCATCCATAGATACATCACGCCGTATATTTGAAATGCGATTTTTTTTGTTGTTGACCGAAACGCGTTTTTGTAGCACGCGACAGTGCATCACGTGAGTGACCTCGGTAATTTTTATTTCATCGAACTATTATTGTTATCGATTATTTATTATTCTTCTGCGGTCGTGACCGCTTTACTTATTAAGTGTCTCCAAAGATTTGAGCGGTATCAGGCGATCGAGTAGGCCGTGAAATTGATTGTCCTCGTCCAATGGATCCGTGGAGCTGACGTTATATTTACTGTTCAATCATTTCAAACGTAAAATGAATGGTATATTTTGCTGTATTATTTATTTATTTTTTACAACATTTTTTAACGAGAATTATATTTTACGGTTAACCTTTAAAATTTAAGCACGAATCGTCTGTATATCAGAAATAAAAATTAAAAATCATGTAAAAATATTTTGAAGCGTGAATATTTATTTATTATGAAATTCATATTAAAATTCACACAATGGCCTGTTGCACTCGAGAAAATGCTTGTTCATCAATTGAAGAAAAAGACTGTATCGAGTACCTTGGAATCATAATAGATAACAATCTCAAATGGAAAGAACATATTACTAATCTCACAAACTAAATAAGGAAAACTGCCTACATATTTTTTAGACTCGGAAACATCTTATCACTTATATATCTGAAAGTAATATATTACGCGTTTGTACAGTCACATTTGCGATACGGCATTATTGGATGGGGAGGTGCATATAAAACTTAAATGTCACAAGTAGAAATCACTCAAAAAATGATAATAAAAATTATTCTAAAAAAAAATATTATCCAAGTATACAACTTTTCACAGATTTTAAAGTACCAAAAATAGTAGACATATACAAAAAAAATTCAATAATTCAAATTTTCAAAATTAAAAATCAATTAAATTTTAGAAACGAATTCCGATCTACAAGATATAGAGATCAAAAAAATCAATATATTTATCAAGGTATCAAATTTTTTAACAATCTCCCCATCACAATTAGAAAAATTACGGACTATCATAAATTTGTAACTGAAATAAAAAAAATATGTACACAGACTAACTGAAACATAAATTAACTCGAATATACTCCTTCTCTATACACGAGTCTTACTCTCATAGAGAAGAAACAAATGTTTAAATATATATATATATATATATATCCACTGTATATATATATCCACTGATTATTGAAATTGTATTATATTTTTAATATTAATAAAAAAACTAGGGCCCACTAAAATGTCAACTAATATCCGTATGATTAAAATTGTAATCATCTGGATACGGCCATGGCGGTATTCCCGTAAAATCTATTTTTCAATATGTATATAATAAATATAACTTATTCATATTATAGAGTAAAAAAGGGAAAAGGTCTACTACAGTCAATTATCGCAAACAATCGTCCAATTAGACATATTCTTTAAATGATTTAAATAAGTAATATCCCGTTTCGGCGATGATGCGACACACGTGCGCTTTTTCCATAGACATTACTATCTTACTTAACCAATATTTCATGAAACATATTCTTAAAATGATTTAAATGCATAATGTACCGCTCCGGCGATGACGAAACAGACATGCGCTACCTTACAAAGCTAACGGCTGGCGCCTGGCGACAAATTATCAATACAAAGTACATATATAACACCGTGCGACGTGGTACTGATGTCTGTAGCGTAATATAATAACAGTAGAGATTAGAGGAGATGCCGTGATAGACTCGGCGGGTCAGTCCGAATTCTAACCATATTAAACATGTCTAACTAAACGTACCATCACGCCGTTTCTTCGCCAGGGTAGACAGAGAGGAAAGAGCGCCACACTCCTCTGGCCTGACACACAATTCTTGTCTCGTCCACATTCATACATTTTCTCATGCAAGCTCGTCGATCATTGAGGCTTCTAACAGAACCGTCTTCCAGCATCTGATTTGCTTGATCGTACCAAATCTTCCGCGGACGTCCTCTATTTCTGGTGCCATTTCTGGACCAAACCACCTAAGCGATCCAATGCTAAGATCAGTTTTACGATAAATCGCTTTTTTTTTAAAATTGATTATCTGATATCCCGACAGTTTCTCGCCTCGCATCCTGCATGGCCGATGGACATCCCCAAAACCGTGCGGTCGACGCGCGCTTTGTTACTAACCGACTCTCCGAGCCACGTGATGACGTGTTATCACTTCCTACAGTTCCCGATATGAATGACCGCGCTTTGGATTCTCATCGTGTAGCGAAATAAAAATACCTTTTCACGGCCGTTCGTACGACCGATGAATTAATTCCACTTTAAATATAGACGGTGTAATAATTAATTTTCCGAATGGCGGTAAAAACAGAGCGAGTTATTAACGGACAAAAATAAACGTATTAGAAACGCTATAATGTAAATATGTATCCACAAGTTGATACACCATTGACTTTGTTCAATTCAATAATCAGATAATTATTAACTGAACTCTTTCTCCCTCCCTCGAAAAACTTTATGAAATCAAAAATATTTTAAAGGCGCCAAGTATCGATCCCAGTACCTCTCACGTGCTAATCCAGTGCTCTACCATCTTAGCTTTAACTCTCCCTTAATAGCCTTTGGTTTCAAATTGTGATGCCGATTCTTTTGCCTTACACTCTCTGCAACGTATACATTCTTGACGTCAAATTTTTTGTAGGTACTAATATATATTTTTTAATTACCCCTAGTGAACTTTCTAAGAAGTCAGTATTAGTATATTTGTAAACTATTGACTGTTGTCAAATTGTCACAACACAATGCTGATTTTTTGTATTAGAACTTGATTCATATTTTAATATTATTATTTTATTTTTATTGCTAATTAAATTAATCAACTAGAAAAATATATATACCGAAAAAATATTTAGTTAAAGATAGGAAGAGGTCCAGGTTCTTATTTTGGTAGCAATTAAATATTTTTTCGATAAATAGATTTTTTCTTTATATCTTTCTAGTTGATTAATTTAATTTGTTTTAAAAATAACACAGGACTATGTTTTAAAAATGCAACTTCATATCAAAAATGTGTTCTACTTAAAAATATTTTATTTTATTTAAAAAAAAGTTATTTTTATGTATCTGTTCATTCCTTGACAGTGTTCTGGTTAGCTTTTCAGACTGTCACTTGGGAGACCAGGGCTCTCTTCTCCGTGAGGGAGATTTTTATTTTATATATATTTCAATGAATTTATTAATGTTTTTTTTTTAACTAGAAAAATTTTGTCTGCAGGGGTAGTATGATACGTGATATAATATATATCTCTCTGTATAAATATCACCTGTCTAACTTTAGCGATATACTCAATATGTTGACATTGAATATCAGTGTTTTGATGTTGTTTCTTCTTTTTTCCCCAGGCGCCGGTTGCGGTGATGGCTCCGGTGGCGAGGATGGCGGAGCCCTCTGCTTCGAAGATGAGGGGCTGGTCCCTGCCGCCATGAGGGCGCTCAACATGATGCGGAAAAACCGCCACTTCTGTGATGTTGTACTTTACGTGAGTAATCTTTTACTCTAACTAATATTTATTTTATTTTAATACTACTGTATTATTTATTATATGTCATTCGTGGCCCGACTTAGTTATTACCTCCCTTCTTATATTAAGACTGACAATTATGTTTGTAGAATACTTTCAGTGTGCATTATACAACATAGGCAACGAGCTGGCTCCGGAATAACACCGGAATTAATATGAAGTTTGTGGAAATGCACATTTTTTTTGAAATACTGAAAAAATTATTTTTTTTAGACTTCGCTTGAATATGTACATCGATAGATGATAGAGGTAAAGCACTCGTCTAGTAACCGAGTGGTCGGATGTTTGATCTTTGTCCTAGTACACCACTGAGATAGTCTTATTTTTTATTGTATATACGGGTATAGTACGGTTTGAAAAATAATAAGATTATCAATGTGATACGCAGGGTGTAACAGACCTAGTCCACAATATTTTATGGATGAAACACACATAAAAACTATCACGATAAAAAGACCTGACGCAGAATAGGGATCATTGGAAAGAGCTACAGCGACAGAAGAAATGTCCCTTAAGAAGAAAATATATATACAGACCTAGTCCACAATACTTTATGTGTGGGTACCTGACTAAATTACGAGTCCAAAATGTTCAAAGAATATGTGCAAATTCTGCACTGTTACGGAAAATATTATTGTTTGAAATTTTTACAAAATCGTGTTAAGCTTGAAGTCTACGTACTTCGAAATAAATATTTGCGAAATTGCTAAATCATCTAAGAAAAAATAGTCTAGCCGCTCGAAATTAAATAACCTTTAATTTTTTTGTATACAATATATAATTTGGAATCAATAAAATATTTAAATTAATCGAAATAATTACATAATTACAATTTTTTTGAAATGCAGTAATATCCCGATCCGAAACTCAGAGTTACGCGGTTCGTTTGGCAACGCTGCCGCTAGACGTTGACCGTTGACAACACTGGCACTAGACTGCCACCCGCTATATTCAGTGTTTTTCTTACTGCGATTGCTAGAAACTGATATCACTCACGTGGTAGAAGAAGTTGTCTATCTTGGCAGGCGATTAGATTTGGAAGTCAATGCTAACGATGTCAACGAGCTGTCGGATTCACTTAGTCAGGAGCTAACAATCGATGAGCTCATAGAGATGCGTAAGCAAAAGGACAATGAAGACACTTCAGACCCAATTTCACCAGAAAAGCACGTGACAAATTGCAAGTTTGACAGAAGATCTCGGCTCAATTGAAAATGGCTTAGAAATTTTAGAAAACATAGACTCCAACGAAGAACGCATTATAGCTACAAAGCGAGGAAAAAAAATTATTAGCTTGCTACGAAGAAATTCTACGTGAAAAAAAGAAGGCATTGTGTCGTCAAACGAATTTGTTAGATTTTATAAAGCCATCGACATCGAAATGAATTTTTTATGTAAATCGTTTATTTTCTTAATATTTTGTATTAATATGTATAAAGAACTGCAATTTTATTAAACATTTTTCTTCTAAACTAGTGTTTTTGTTAGTCCTTGGTCCCAATCAAACAAAATTGTATGCAAAGTTGTACCCCGACTTATGCGAATTCGAGTTAAGCGATTTTCATCAGTCCCACCTATCGCGTAACTTCGGGGTATTACTGTACTTATCTCTCTGACATGGTTGAGATTAGGCACATATCTCTTGAACATATTTTGGACTCGTAATTTAGTCAGCTATCCACCCATAAAGTATTGTGGACTAGGTCTGTTGTTACACACTGTATATGTATTTTCTGTTTAAGGGACATTCCTCTGTCGCTGTTGCTCTTTCCAATAATCCCTATTCTGCATCAGGTCTTTTCATCGTGATAGTTCCTATGTGTGTTTCACTTCAGTAATAAATGTTTTCCTCAGCCATCTGTGTTGTGTCAAAAGATACGACCATAATATTTATTTCATCATATTGTTGATATCCAAGTGGGTTTATGTTATTAGTTAAAGTTATGCCTGGGGAATTATATGGCATTTCTAGATAAGCTGGTAGTTATAGATAACATTTAATAGAGTGTTTTTTTTTATAGAATTTCCAGTCAGAGTTGTTTATAAATGCATGTGACACAGATTTAAACAATAAAATCATAGAATTCTATTGACTTTGGTAAATTTATACTATACCATAAAAGTTACTTCGGTAAAAAAAATTGCAAAACGGGTTGTTCGATCGTTGGTAAAAAATATTTACTAATCGAAAGTATATTCAATAGTAAACTAATTTACGAATGGTAAAAACCAAAAATGGTTAGTTTAAAATGGTGGATTCTTCACAACTGTTTTAAAAGACATTTGTCACACTGATACTTTAAAAGTTGCAGTATATGACAATGAATCATTCAATATCCTGCTGTTTTATTGATGAGAGTTCATCCGATGATGAACTTATATTACCAAAAATTTTTCGCCAGAAAAGCGACAGATTTTGAAAAAAAAAACATATATAAAGCATAAAATTGTGTGTATTGCCGATGGAGAATATTTAAAATAAATCAAATTTGATATTTGGTGATTATACATCTTGCCACACTATTAGGCGGGATTAACTTTTAACTCAAATAACCCACAAACGTTTTCGTCACAGGCGGTGGTAAAAAGTTAGTGCAGTAAAAATTTACTATGCTAAAATTTTACTACTGATCAAACAACAGAAACTAAAAGAATTAATGCATTGTTTTCAGGTTTGATGCCGTGTAGACTTGCAACGATTTATTTTCTTGCAATATGGTCATCTAATGGTTATACATATAATAATATGATTGAATTTGTTATAGACCGGGTGTACGGAAGTTCCTGCCCACAGGGCGGTGCTGGCCGCAGCGTCACCGTACCTAATGGAACTCTTCACAGCAGACCAGGTAAGAAACAGTTTATTCTGGTGTTTAAAAATTTTTTTCAATTGTCATTCAATTTGGTATAGGAAGCTGCACGGTACCGCCCTATCACTGTGTGCTATTCAACTTCTTTATAGCAAAATGTTTAAAAAATTGGCAACCAGGGGGCATAAGGGTAGGACTGAAATAAGAGCCTTGAGCTTATTAAAATAGTCCTGGGAATGTGGCGGATCGACTCTCATTGTCATCACTCCAATTGTTTTATTGTTCGATAAGATTTTTTTTTAAGAAAGCTTTAGATCACTGTATGATGCTATTTAAGCTTGTTTTGAACCATGGACTGGACTATAGAACCATGGTTAATTGTACCATAGGACGGAAGGCAAGTATAACAATATTTACTAATTCTATCCATAAATACTAATTAAATGTATTAATTAGAAAGATATACATATAAAATCAATTTTATTGAAAAATATTGTTGTTGCGCCACCGGGATTCGAACCTGGATCACTTTTCAAACTGGGGAAAGTGCATTATCCAACTTTGCTACAGCGACTTTATTTTTGATGACAAATTTTCAAACTTATGTGTTACACTTTTTCAAATTAATACATTTATCGCTCCATTATTTGAAGGTCATCTACTTTGTTTCATCCAGGTTCGAATTCCGGTAGCGCAACAACAATATTTTTTGACAAAATTGATTTTATATATATATCTTTCTAATTAATACATTTAAATAGTATTTAAAATATCACAGACCGTCTGTTCTGAATAATTACAACTTCACAATAAGAATGTGTTCTCTTATTTATACTTTCTTTCTTTGATTTTTTAATTATTGTTACCTGATAATGCTGAAAAAATCTCACTTCACATTATTAGTATCATAATTGATTGTGTTATACCAGGCTCTAATAATGCTAGGATGTATCTAATTCCCCTATTGTTTATAGTGGGTGGCACATTGCGAGGAAAATTGTTAACATAAACAGACCAAACTACTGATGATTAAATCGTTATTTATTGTTTATTAATCGTAATCCTTTGAGCAATAACTGATTACCAAACATCTTTACATATCAATTACCAATCATCATTATTAGTCCAAATATATATGATGTTTAGATTACTCATGTGACACAACACTGGCTGGAGTGTGCAGGGTTGCTTTACATCATCTGAACTTTTCTCATGGTGACTGTCGGATAATTATATTTAGGAGACCCCAATGCTGAGCAAAAAAAACGAGATAGATAGTTCATATCTGATTGCGTTTCTAAATATTAATCTGAAATCATTACTCGCCCCGAATCAGTGGAATATTAATTATTCATTTTCTTAATGACCATCAGGATAGGAGCGGAGGCTCAAGCGCCGTGGTGTTGCCACTGTCCTATAAGCTGAGCGGGCCGTGCGAGCGAAGGGCTCTCCTCAGTCTTGTGGACTACGCCTACACTGGGAAACTGAGCATACCCTCGCATCAGGTTAGTTTATGTACAACTTTATCTGACTATTATCTCGAGGACAGGGCATGATATCATCTTCTACCATTCATCAATTTTTTTAAAGTCTGTTTTATCATTCATTTAGTCATGTTTTCCATTACTTCTTCTTCTATCATCTTTCTACATTTTCTAGTGGGACGAGTATCGCCACTCTACTGAGAAAATGTCTTATACTCTATTCAAGCTGATTTTACAAGAGGTACACAACACTGGATGTAGTTTCGTGCACTCCCTGTATTATCTACAGGCTCATTGAGAAAATATGTATTAGTTTGCAACGCTTGTTTTCATGTGCATGAATATGTTAGGTAAAGTACTGTAACTAACAAATAGGCAATTTTTAGTTATTCTGATATTTTGCATGTATTTGATACAGTTTTATGTAGCAGTAATTTTTTTATATATTGTGATTAATATAACTAGCTGATAATTGCCCTTCGGCCGGCTATTGTGGGCAAAAGTGAAGCAACGCAGTCATCGGTGACCACACGTTAATAAGATGTCAGTGTAATTAAAATTATTCCATCTTTATAAGTTACCTGTCAAGATGAAAAAAAATGACATATTAGAATCTAGATAGACAATTTCAATGGTAAGATTTCTCCCTTACCATAGATAGAAGAAAAGATATTTGATGTCAATATACAATTTTGCTAAAATATTAACCAGAGATATTAAAAACACATTAATTTTACACTATTCAGCCATAATGACACTACTGAAGCCGGCATCCAGCCAGACCTATTCCGGCATAGATGTAGACGGGGATGTATATATATATATAAATAAATTACTGACATAAATGTGTAACAAATATTCGCAAAATACTGGAACAAAAATGACCTATTTAGTGGTTACAATTCTTTATGTGGGAAGAATCAATATTAGTGATATCTTGTAGTGGAATATAAACTACAGTTAATTCATTTCAGTGTTAGACAATTCTTTTTATGCAATTATTATGTTTAGACAACTATTTCAAGGGGCAACACTAGCCCTGTTGAAGGACTCCTCAATTAATTCCAAAATGCCGCCCAATGAATTCTGATATACATTCAGGAAGTTCTATAAATACAGAGAAATGAAAATTCAGATTGATTATAAATTGGATGTTCATTGGGAAATTCCTGTTTATTTAAAAAAAATTACTTTTTTTTTAAAGTAACGATTACCACCTTATTATTTGAATAAATTTAATTAAATAACATGGCTTTATTACATATGTGAAAATAAAACACTTGTTTTTTTGATTAATTTACTTGAGACATGTTTCGCCTTGCAAGGGCATTATCAATCTTAACAACCAGAATTCTAGAATATCAAAAATGTCTCTCTTGCCATATTGTCCTAGATTGTAAAATTATATAGCTGTCTTTTTCTACAAATTATCCATGACATTAGTGTTGAAACTGAATGGTTACTTAGAATAATTAGAAGCATTCAAAATGTATGGGAATCTTCAGAATTCCAATAATGTTGTCCCTTTTCACCACATGTAAATAAAATTGTATGGCTGTCCGCCATTATAGTTATAAATACAAGTTGTCGAGTTAAATTGTTATATTGATAATGCCCTTGCAAGGCGAAACGCGTCTCAAGTATATTAAACAAGTAGAATTAAAAAATAATTATTTTATTTTCACATATGTGATTATGGAGTTCTACAAACTTATCCCGTAAACAGTGAATATGGCTTTATTGACAGAATGATACCTTATGTTTGAGGGAAATTATGTAAAGAAATTAGCACATTCCTTCAATCAGAATTTCTGCTCTATAACACGATTAACACCGGAATTCTTCCCTCAACAGGTCAAGTCGGTGTACCTGTGCGCTTGGCAGCTCCGCATGGACGCCGTGGTGATCCGCTGCGGCCGTTTCTTGGCGGGAGCTTGGCTGGCCAGGGATACCTGTCTGGCCGTCAGGGCCCTGCCTGGACTGGCTGGCCCGGCTAGGATCAATGTGGACAAATATATCGCAGAGAATGTGAGTATCACCCCTCTGTTACCTCGTCACCGGGAATTAATAAACGGGCACATTTCTATAGTATTTCGAATGCAATCAATTAAATGTTTTTGAAAAATGTAAATTTGAAATATTACACCAAATTAAATATTATATCACTGAAAGAACGAAATGGACAAATCTTTCTTTACCACAGTTGCCACCGGTATTTGATCGATCACATTGTCGATATACTACCTGAATAAAGATTTGAGATATTAATTTTTTCAGGGACAATGCTTTAATTACAATGAATAATGTAATGAAGAATCGCAACTTCGTCAATAAATCATGAATTTAATGCCATCTTATTGTTATGGTTACCAGAGATGAATTATTTTGTTTAGTTCTAAATAACACCCTAATTGATTCTAGCAGAAAAAAGGATTTTTATTTATTTATTTCTTCGACACATATAATGTATATTGTACCGCTGAAAAAACAGTTTGTTACATATAAATTTTTAAAATGCATTACCCAATTAGGCAAGTCTGTTTTAGGGCAAATTGGCAAAACAAATCGTATTTCACACACCAAATAAACCAATGTAACTCATTGAATACTTGGCAAAACACAATTTAAATACAAAATGAAAGTATGTAAGTTACAAGACAAAGTAAAAGTGAAAATATATAATTGGGAGAACACATTCTTATTGTGAAGTTGTAATCATTCAGTACAGACGGTCTGTGATATTTTAAATATGAATTTAATATCACAGACCGTCTGTTCTGAATAATTACAACGTCACAATAAGAATATGTTCTCCTAATAATAAAGTTGTATTAATGTGTCCAAAATTTAATAAAAATGAATTGATAATTCTGGCATCTGCTGTCAGATTACTCAAAGGTATTTGAGATTCCGTAAAATAAGGTAGATGGCTCTTTCAAATAATGGAACGATTAAATGTATTTATATTAAAAAGGTAACATACATGTTCGAAAATTTGTCACTGTAGCATAGTTGGATAATGCACCTTCTCTAGTTTGGAAAGAGATCCAGGTTCGAATCCCGGTGGCGCAACAACAATATTTTTGGATAGAATTGATTTTAAATGTATATCTTTCTAATTAATATATTTAATTCATATTGAAAATATATAAGATTAAAAATTATAATGCAGTATAAGAATCATTTCATAATATACATCAGTTTACCTATACCTCATTTTAACAACCAATTTGAAACATTCTTTTTAAAGCTTTAATATTTCCAATTTGATTATATATTCTGGGAGCTTGAAAAGTGAATAATCTTTTACCAAAATTAGTTTTCATTCTTGGAACGATTTTAAGATTATTCGCTCTTGGGGGATATCTTTCAGTCCTCACAGATGGAGCACTTATTTTCTTATTAATATATTATATTATATAATACTTTAATGTTTTGGAAATTATTCTGTATACAATTTTTAAACACTAGGTAGTTTTTTGTACATATTGCAGTTGCCATAAAATATTATTTTTTTGTTGAATTATTTCATCCAAATTGTTTTATGTCAATATATAAATAAGTAATAAAACTCTCAGTTTTTTCAGTTATTTTTGGTGTATAATTTAAAACGAATTTGATTTTTTCAGTTCTCATCGCTGTACAAGAGCAGCTCCCTGTCGGCTCTGCCGCTGGTGCAGGTGGAGGTGCTGTACACAATCAGGAGGGACATGGATCGCATGGAGCACGGCGTCCTCGCCGAGCTTCTGCTGCATTGGCTCCGGGATCAGATCACTGACGAGCAAGTTGAGGTGAGTGCTCTGAAGGAATAAGCAGGACAGTGAATTTTTTAATTGAACGAAACACACTTTTCATTTATTCTGATGATGAATAGTCTTCCTCAATTGATTTTTCTGTATTTGAATAAATATTTTTGTGTGTTTAATGGTTAATAATTATTATAAAATAATTTTAGTATACAAAGTGAAAGATATTAGAAGAATTTTGGAAGATGAGTGGGATATGGTGACAGTAGATATTATGAAATAATATCTTGGAAGATTGATCACAATACACAATATATCTATCAAACACATTTAAACATAATGTGAGTCACTATATCTATTCAATATATCCATTCAAGCACATTTAAACATAATGTCAGTCACTATATCTATTCAATATATCTATTCAAGCACATTTAAACATAATGTGATCACTCTTCAAATAACAACTTAAGTAAATCAAAACTGGGAGACAGGGGATGGAAAATTAGATTAATATCTTCACGTAATATTATTTTCAATTACTGTATTCATTAATTTCACATACATAGTACAGTAGAATCGCGATATAGCGAAAAATGACGTATATCGAAAAAAAAATCGAAATTTAGTCCCTAAAACCAATTTTTCATACAAAAATGCATTTATATAACGAAATCCCGTTAATATTTATAACAAAATCATTTTTGTCCCGTACGAAAAAATGCCAATACATTTACGTAAATTTATAACGAAATAAAAAAATGTTAAAAGATGAAAATATTATTTCGCACTTACAAAGCCGCGCCGATGCATCTGCCGTATGCGAACAGTTTTATGGCCTTTTCGGCGGTGCGCGGCGGTCGGCCGACAAGGTAGTAAAACAATTCAAACTTTTTCTTGGGTTCATAGCAGGCCCATAAAACCATTTGACATAATTCTTGCGGCGTTCTCTGACACGTTTTACGTACGCATACGCCTCTAATATGATTGCAACCCAGACCCAAACAGCTGTAAAATACAAAAATTAACAGGAACCCCCCGAAAGTTGCAGAATGTACTTATTGGAAATGTCAGTCTCAGTGTAACGTCTGTAGAGTTAAGCTCGTTCAGCTTTTAACGCGATTATTACATGACCGAACTGAATATTTACATAAATTCATTTTCGTTTGACAATTGTTTTCGTGTGAACTCGTCAATAATATAAATAATTTGTTAAAATATTTTATGAACTATTTTTGTACGGTATTTTGTATTTCTATTAACTATTGTTTTCGTGTATTTTAAGTGTACAATGTTAACGATAATTTTTAAGTGAACAATTTTAACGATTATAAATATATTTTGAAGTGGTTGCCGCCGTTACCGGTAAATAACTTCGTAATTTATATACGACTCATTTTATAAAAATGCCGCGATTCAACTGTAAGATTGTTATTTTTGAATTATTTTGTATGTTTCATGCCCAAAACTATGTTTGAAGCGGCTCTACATTTAAACACAATTAAAATATTGTTTTGTGTTTGCAATATTCTGGAATTTACAAAAATATCTTCCAATTGGTGTTGAATAGATTCTGTTCTTAATTTAATTCCTTTGATTATCCATTTGCTTATCTGTTTTAATAACAAAACTACTAAAAATATGTAGGTATTCAGTTCCCTATGGCCTTTTTCCTCCTTTGTTTGCAGAATTTGCGATCTTTTTTGAAGCCGCGCAACATTTTTTTGCGACGGCGCGTAACATATAGTAGTTTTATTATTTTTTTCGTTATATGTGGGAATTCATTATTACGAATTTTTATTTTTTGGTCCCTTGGATTTCGTTATATCGCGGTTTTACTGTATTACTAAGTTTGTATGCAAAATTATTTTATATGTGGACACAATTTATTTTATGGACACAACACAAGATAAACCAAACATCTATACGCCAGTTCCGATAGCAACAACGAAAATTTATCAAAAATTCTACATGTTCTTAGCTCCGAAACTGTACAACACACTCAGCACCGACTCGTAATCGTTCACTTCCGATAAGATTATACAAATATAGATCCAATTGGGTAGATCAATCAGAAGCATCGCTATCCAAAATTCTAACATAATTATTATACAATGTCTATACTAATAATTCACTAGTTCTACAACACTCTCACTACAATTTTTTTCTCTATTTTCGTTTTTGTTCCTTTTGAATCTTTATCTTTCTTGAATTAAATAATACCACAACAGCACAAAAAAAAACTAGCTACTTTAACACAGACGACAGTCTAGCAAAGTAGCCAGGACAATGCTGCATATATCAGAGGTATCTACTCCATCCCACACAATAAACTATGAGTATATACTTAATTGCAATATGTCTTATGTTTATCATGTTATATTATAATATATTTACCTCTGTTACAACAAAAACATGTATGTATCTCAATAAAATCTAATAAAAGTTAAAATTAATTATTCTCTGTATTTTCTATTAATGCATTTTGCAAAAAATAATTCAATTTGTCAGAATATAACTAATAATAAAGTCAATTATTTTTACAATTTTCAATAACAAGGTGTATAATTAAATATTTAAAAATTTATATATATTGTAATTTTTGATATTTGTGTATTTGCGTAACTCAAAGACTAATTCCACGATGACTCTTTCATTTTTGTTCACAAATATTTTATTGACTGTAAACGACATTATATATATTGTAAACATGATGGTTATCCTCACCAGATGAACTCACTTGTCGGCCGGACCCACCTGTTGTACATCGCTGGCGGCGGAGGACTCAAGGATTGCGCCGCTCTCCCGCCCGCTCACTCCGACACGCCCCTGCTGCAGGACTACCGCCGCATGCTGCTCAAGTGTCCTAAAAGTGTGTATCTCTCAGTTATTATCTTTTTACCCCGTTGCTCAAAATTACTTTCAACCCTGATTCATCTTTATATCTTTCTTTTTTTACAAATATGTGGGTTTTTATTATTAAATTATATTAGAAATTAGTTCATTTCTTTTAAAATATAAAGTTACATTGAACCTTTGTACCACTAAACTTTGTCAAATTTGTCATAATTACAACAACATCACAATTTTTTGAAAGATTGTAACCATTTAATATGTTTTAATTATTCTCATCAAAATCTTTCTCTCTAGAAATATTTACATAAAAACTAACGCAACTTATGAATTTAGTTAATATTGTACATAAATTAAATCTGTGTCATCTTGAAGTAACATGAAATATACATAGAACACATCTAATTTAATTCTGGAAAAGTAAAAAACGCCCTGTTCAATTGAATCTCTCTTTTTTTCTTTATCTTCTAACAGATTTAGAATTCTATCAACTTGTTCATTTTTCCTTAACAGGAACAGGATCAGGTCTATTATAATAATACATATATACTCATCTAATTTTTTCAACTCATTTCACTAAATTATACCTTCATTCAAAATAAGTCAAATAAATCACAAATAAAATAAACTTACTAAAGAATATGTTACATTGGGAATTTTTACATTATTGTCTTACAATTTCAACAGATGGCAAGAAGAACGGAAATGGTGGACAAATGGTAAACGGGTCCAATGGCGGCAGGTCCTCAGCCGTTTACTCCCGGGATATTGTGGAGCGGGCCCACAGGCAGCCAGGAGATGACTGGGCTGTCATAGTCAGTGAAAAACTGGCCGGTTAGTCCAGCCTCATTAGCAATTTTGTTAAATCCATTCATTTCTAGACAAATTTATTATAGTAACTATAATCATTATAATATTGTTTGTAATTAAAGCAATACTTTTTTATGAAACTATCTCTTTTTTGCTATAATAAAAAACCATTAATAAATAAGATTAATGACATCTTATAATTCTGCAACGAATACAATTAACATTCCAGAACACACATTCCTATCATTGTGCACGCTGGACGGCCATCTTGCACTAATCTCCGCCTCGCTACGTCTCAATGAGTCTCCACTACCCTCGCCACTCACCGGTCCCATCTCTGGCCTCACTCCAACTAATCAGTCGCAGGGCAATACGGCGTCCAATAAGGGTGCAGCCTTACCGCTCACACCTCTCGACAGGCCACGCTGCGCACACGGAATGGCCGTACTCAACGGCAAGATTATTGTTTGCGGTGAGTTGTTTCACTACATTACGTTCTTTCATTTTTAGTTTTTTACATATAACATCGGGCCACAAATATTACTTTCACGGTGAATATTAAAATCACCACTAAAAGCAGAACTCTAATATTAGTTGATTATAGCTTGACATATTTTTGCGTAAACACTTTTATCTTGTTTTTAATCTAATGTCTTTCTTTAGGCGGATATGACCGGGTGGAGTGCCTCAACTCCGTGGAGAGCTACGATCCCGAGCAAAACCGATGGGTGCAGCTGCCTGACATGAGACAACAGAGGGGCAGGTTCAACATCGCACAGGTAAGATGAAATGACATGGTTCTTCTAACTTAGGTTCACATGTGATTTATTGTCATCATCAATTGTTGTCATCAAAAAAACTTTGATATCTTTGGAATTTTAACTTACTAGAAACAAAATTTTAATAAACACATCTTAATGATATATAAAATTTAGGTTGGCGAGAGAATATACGCCGTCGGTGGCAGTGACGGTCACGTGGAGTTAGACAGCGTGGAAATGTACCAGGCGCCTCCCGAAGACGGTGGAGACTCCTCGGGCAGATCCATGAGTGCTTCTCTAGAAAGTCAGAGTGGTAGTATTGAGGATGCCACCATTAATAATGGTAAGATTTTACTAATTTTGACAGTGACAAAGTGACAGTTCTCACACATATGTACTACTGAAACTAATTTGGGTGATATTAGATCTATTTCTCGTAATAAGTAAAGATCTTACCTTAAAATGTTCTCAGGAAATTAAACTAATAACTATAACACTAAATTAAGAACAAATTTAAACATTTTGAATTGTCATGTTTCTGTTGGAAAAAATCATCTATTTTTCCTTTTCTCATTTTTTGACACTTCTGCAACACATTTCTGCAAATTATCCACACAAATCAAAGTAGCCGACTGAAAAAAGTGTACCCGGAATCCCCCAATTTTATTGCGACTTAATATAAAAGAGGTTGCACACAAAGTAGCCTCAGACGCGCGTTGTGTCAACAGGTATCGTGAAATACATTAAGAACACTTCACATGAGCGACGCGCATGGTCCAAAATCGTGCGCTTTGTTAATTTTTTATAACTTATTCACCATTTTCTAATTATGTGACATAAAAATGTATTGGTTTATGATGCAGGGCCCTGAAAATCATTTTGTAGTACAAGTTAATAAAGTTTTCGTGTTAAAGAGGTTGATTAAGTATGAAACTGATAACTTGGGTCTTGGGAGTGTTGTAAATTTCAAATTATATCAAATTTCGAATAAATGGGGTTCGAATTAACGCGGTTCTATTGCATCTTAGTTTATTTCATTTAATAGTGTGATTCTTTGATTTTAGTAGTGGTGGAAATATAAGAAAGAAAGGGAAGGCACTTACTTTTTTAGTCGGCTGGATGCTGATTCATTCATAAATTCCTCTCCACCATGAGTACAAGTGTCGCGATGTGTAACACTCGCGAAAAGGATTATTAAGTATAATATAATCAGTGTAAGATTATTAATAATAAGCGGTAGCGGAGTGAAGCGACGGTAGATAATTCGTACAAAGTTCGAAGTGTACACTGATCTTATTGTAGTTGATAAATTTTAATTACTGCAATTTCTTCGTTCTTCCTTGTGCTTAGAGATAGGAATAGGAAAGAAAGGGAAGGATATACACAGGTTAAAATTTGGTAAATTGTGAATTGATTGATGAGGCAGCAGGTCAAATACGAAAAACCTAATAAAATAAATTTTAAACGGCGCTAACAAGTGGAATTAAGTAGAATAATGGTATTCTAATTACCAATACAAATGCAATTGAATACCTCTCGAGATTTAATTTCTTCTGGTCTGAGATCATATTTCAGTGGTTTAATTGCAAATCTTCTTGTTCTCAGGTCCCATCCAACAACAGAATCGAAAGAAAGCGTGGTCCAAGCGCGCTCGTCTCCCGCTAGCCCGCAGCTACGCCGGCGTGTGCGGCGGCCCCGAAGGGCTGGTGTACTGCGTGGGCGGCTGGGCTGGCCAAGCGGGGGTGCGAGACTGTCAGCTGTACAACAGCCGGGAAGACTCGTGGAGTGAAATGCCTCCCCTAAATACTGGTAACTAACTACTGCTAAGTAATTGTTTTCTTCATTTCATTTGTTATCGTCCCACAGCTAATCCTTGTATACCATTATCTTGGTGTATTTTGTGTACCATCTTCCTGAAATCAATGTGATTATAAATTTAATAGACTCGATTGTCTGGGGTGGTTGGAAAAATTGACCCAAATGATCTCTGCTAAAAAATTTTTTTGAAAAGAAATCAGAAAAAGTAAAACAAAAATTTATCCATTTCATAACATCCATTTTTAGGACAAATTTGCATTATATTTTTAAATAATGTCTGATGCATGTCTGAAATATTGTATTATTTCTCTTTTTTGATCCCAGGTCGCTACCAGGCTGGCGTGTGCGTTTGGGGAGGAGCCCTGTGGGCGGTGGGCGGGTGTGACGCCTGGCACTGTCTGGCCACCACGGAGCTGTACTCCGACCTGCTTCCTTCATCTACTTCTACCCCTGGCGCATGGCACTTTGGTGAGTTAATCTGCTCTCCATTAGAAATGTAATATGTACTTTAAAAAGTCTACAGGGGGACAGAGAATGATTTTTGGTCGGCGGCCATGCTATATAGCATTAAAATAAAAATGCCAACCTGGCAATGAATGAGTAGGACTGATATGGGAGCTGCAGCTCATAAAACTGTGCTGGCTAAGAGGAGGGTCACCATTCACTGTCCATTAGAAATTTTTACTTTAAAAAGTGCCAGTATTTTATTAAATCTTTGTGGAGCATAAAATGAGAGTTTAGTTATGAAGCACCTTCATAATGAGTTTAGCTTAGTTTTGTTGGAGATACACTCTACTTCAGACAATCACTTTGGTAATGTCACAAAACATAAGGCTAGGAAATAATAATTTAATTTCTTGGGAAATAGATTTATACAAAACCATTTCTCCATTTTTAATTTGACTACATATTATTAATTCAAGGTCCCAGTTTATCGGTGGCGCGCCGCGGTTGCGGTGTAGTTGCCTGGGCCAACCGGCTAGCGTGTGCCGGCGGTTCGGACGGACAACACTCCCTGCGCAGCCTGGAGTTGCTCGCGGCCGGAGGTGCCGGCTGGGAGCCCGGTCCACCACTGCGCGAACCCCGCGCTGGCCTGGGACTGGCTGCACTGGGTGACAAGCTTTATGCCGTGGGAGGATTCTCAGGTAACAGTGCGAGCTATTCTGTTTTTGTTGTATTCCAATATCTCATCTAAAGTGTTATGTTAATAACAAATCGTAATTGTTTCAGGTGCACTTCCACTTCGTATACCATAAACATTATCATGGACCATTCGGGTCCAAGACCGACTGCACAAACATTCTCTAAGCATAGACCATAATATATTGTATTTTATAAATTAATGAAAATAAAATAATGTTATATCTTGTTCCTTATCCGTTAATATAATAATTTTAAAGGTCAATTATTTTTCAATTTCAGGCAAAGTATTCCTGTCATCAGTTGAGTACCTCGCCGATGGAATGGAGGAATGGACATCATTCACTACCCCCTTCCCGGCCCAGATGGTGTCCCATGAGAGGGGACCCTCGCCCCCCAAGGCCCATGATCATTCCATAGCCAGCTCCATGGCGCAGCTGAGCATCGAAAGACAGTCCAATAAGGTTGCCGAAGTCAACGGCGTCCTCAAGGAAGAAAGAAGCCATCTTGACAAGAATGTAGACCACAACGGAGATGCGGAGAGAAGAAACAGGAGTAACGCGGACGGAGCAAAGAGAATGATAGAAGAGGTGTTGAAGAGCGGAGAAGAGGTTAAGATATATGGAGAGGAGGCCAAGGTCAACGGAGACTCGTGTTTGAAGAAGGAGGCCGAGAGAAATGGCGGAGATTCGGCCGTAATTTGCGAGTAATGTTAAGGTATTTGATTAAGGGTTTTGTGGAAACCGGAACCATTTTAATTGCATTGAATGCAGAAGGCGAATTGCATTGTGTTGTATCACATAGAGGACATATATATTCAATTGTATTTTCCGTTTTCAAAATCAGATTAATTTAGTGAATATTTCACCACTCAACTGATGAAATATTGTTTTTAGCCCGTGTCGAAACAATTAAAACATTGTTCCTCTTTATAATGTTGATACGCAGTCGCCAGAGTATGAACGAATGTTGTGTGTTAGGATTTTATGTATTGTCATATTGTAATTAAAATGGTTTACGTTATCTGAAAATAATCACTCAAGGTTTTGGGGTGAAATCATTTTAAATAAATATATTATTATATTTATTAATTTGAATTTAATTTTAAACATATTATTAAACCTACTTTTTTTGAAGTGTGGTTGTTTTGTTCTTATAAACTCCGTAATATGCATTTCTGAACATTTTATGTTTATCCAACCAAAATATTTTCATTCCTTGAAATTAGGTACGGAGAATGCCTTAGGAGGGCTTCACTGAAATTTGATTTTGATTTTTACAAAAAAAAATCTGAAATTCATCACACACGTAAATGCGAAAAATAATTCATTAGTTTTGCGATCCCCAAGCTTTTGTGGAATGTGTTGACCACCTTTGGCTGCAAAATTGTGGTCAAAACATTTTTAACACCAGCCTGCCGCTATCAGCTGCAAAAGTGATTCGTTTATATCGCCTCTGATTATAAATTACCCAACTTATTTTAATATTCTCTTTAGTTTTGGAAAGAGATCTTTATTCTGAAACTGATACTTATTTATATTCAGTTTGTTTAATAATACTGAGGTATACACATTAAGAAAGGACCACAAAGCATGTGATTAACATGTGAATTTATATTAAAAAATCACCATCATATTTATCAAAAAATATAAAATTTATTCATAGGAAAGGGATAGTTCCTTATTGTACATCTTCGTGAAAGCTTTCTTTCCTGTATTTCCAGTTTTAAATCACTTTGATTATAAACATTTTTAAATGGATGGTGTCATCGTCTAAGTATAAAATTATATAAGATATATATGTATTAGGAATATTGAAAATTAAAATTCATTATTAAATTAATGCTTTTCAGAACAAATAAACATATTTCTTCAGCGAGCTTAATCAAATAACAGATTATTTTTAAATATGTTTCGATAATTCTACACAATTCGGTGGTTACTTTCTAACAATATTTTTACAAGACAAAATATATCTAAAAATATATACAGGGGTGCACTCAGCCAAATAAATACTCATCAACTCTCCGAAAACTAGAATGGCTTGAGAGTATCACAACAAAAATTTCAGGGTAGTTAATCACCATTTCATATTAATTGAATACCCCCCTGTATTGGATTGAAATGCTTGAAAAATATATGTTAGCTATAAACTGAATATTTAATATTGTACCTCACTTTGGGCATTGCATTTTTAGATACTCAGGTCAAAACACTATTCTTCTTAACACGTTCCTTGCCGATGACGAGATATCTTGCGGTCGGCATTCAATGACAGATGCCCAGACACAAATATTCTCATAATAGTTTTCTTAGGCATCAATAAAAATCTAATTCCATTGGTCCATGTTGATTCATATATTTATTTTTCACAAAATAATATCAAATTGTGATTTTAGTCACGTCTTTGACTGAAACAAGTATATAGTGATAAAATATCAGCAGATATCAGTAAGAACATCCTAGCCTATCTTTGTTGACAAGATTTTTATGCTAAGTTAGGCTGTATAGAAAATCAGTTTTCCTATCGTGTTTTTGAAAGCTTATATTTCTTCTTCGTGGTTTGAGTGGTCTTCAGGCAATGAAGTTTTTCTGCAACTATCTAATTTCTTTGACATACATAATTGTTTCTTTTCACCGGCCACGAGATATCTTGTGATGTTCATTTTGTATACGTTAAATGAAACCTGCATAATTCAGTTGGCCGGGAACGTGTTAATAAAACTTTCTTTAGAAAGATATACCTCGGCATTTGTATTTACATACATCAGTATTGCCATTAGTAACTTTAATAGTTGTAGGTTAATGTATTAATGGCATGAAAATGATACATTAAACACGACGGACATTGCAGAGTATATCGAATTTTTATTTACCGATAATAAAATGATCAGAATCCACAGACTTTTTTGTATATAAGAAATAATCAAACTATAATAATCTAATCTTTTTAATATCATTTTACATTCACATGGACATGAGCCGTAAATCTGTAATTTTATGGTTATTTTGTTTGTAATTCAGTACCTTTATTTGGTTGATATTGGATGAATAAAACACATCATCATAAAAATAATGCTGCGTATGAAAAATATAGAATTGAAAAGCTGGCTGTAAGAACACGGTTTGCCTCAAAATGAGAACATTAAGTTGAATGAATTTCAGGATGATAGGATACCATTATTATATGCTCCTGCCATCTTTTTGACGAAGATAATTTTTTTTTTTGTAAAAGATATGTGGTAAAGAATTGGGGGATTGTGTCAGATTTAAAAATTACTTTTTGACAATTTGTGCGATACTATGTTTTTATGGAAAACATTTTTATTTAACTTAGGAGTGTTAAATAGCAACTAACTGGTATTTAAAGACATACATGTAGTAAAAAGGGCGCCTTGGTGAATGAACACTCATTTACAAAAATTATTTAATTGTATTTCATAAATTTAACATAACTTTTCAATTTGGTTGCGATGGGATCAGTTTTTGTAATTATTTTAAGGTTGTAAATCTTAAAACGCAGCGAGCTCTGCAGACATGGCTAATATTGGCATATTTTAGTAAATATTCAAAAAGAATCTTAATAACTAAGTTAAACTAAGAGATTTCTGTGCGAATGAATAAGCCACAATTGACTGAAAGTGACATTGATAAAACTACTTAGTTAGCGGTGAATGTTAATTGTTTCATTTCCCCCGCGAGATCTTAATATGTTAAAGGATGGGGAAAAATTTTGGTATTTCATTTATGTACCACAAACTCGTATTCCCATTCTGTGCGAGAATACTTCCTTATCCCTTGCATGTCATATTTTAACATTATGCAATCATTTATTATTCAATTGCATGATTCGATTGAATGAAATAAAAAATTGTTACTTATCATTGTTTTTTTTATTCTCAATGGAAGTACCAAACTTTTCTATGTCAGTTGCACTTGAATCCCGATACAAGACTATCCCGGAGCGTACACTAAAGCTGTCACGCTGGCTGGCTGGGAAAGGACTCTGTGAGTGGGATCTTTAGATAAAGATCAATCGGGATATACACTTTTTGATGTCGGAAGCTGACCAAGTACTGGGCAAGAAGTATTGCTTTATTTTTATTTATATCCCTCATATATATATTTTTATTTTTATAAATACTCTCTCAACAACACTAAATAGTCTGCTGTTTGTTTTTTTATATTTCTGGAATTGTTTATTCATGAATATGCATAAGAGCATTTCTTGTAAATCTTGAAAACTGGAATACTCGTATTTATGAGGCGTCCTAGGATCAGTGACGGGCATATAACATTTTATTAAAAATTAGGTTTGTATCTATTTTTAAACTGCTTTTGATCAAAAATGGCAAAAGCATGCCTTTTTAGCCCTAATTCATGAAGGTAGCTTCAAAATCGGACAAGTGTGCGTCAACTTTGTTTATCGCATGGAATGACTAGAATCTTTCGTGACCTCCAAACTTCCATTCAAGCATAAATACATGGAATAAAAATAGCTGTCTTATTTAGCAAATATGTATAGATGAAATTTTGTATACGTCATAGTAGCTTAATCGGTTTAATCTCTACTGGCAATAGAAAGTTCCAGATTCGAGCTCCGGTGATGATTTTTTAAAAATTTTAATTTGTTTTAAATACATTGATGCAACAAACAATAAAACTGATTAAAAATTACATCTCGGTTTCATACTTGGATGTCTGCTTTTTCAGATAGACATTATTTATATCTTTCGCTTAGTGTATAGATATGAAAAAAGATTTTTTTTGCTTTAGACATACCGGTAGAGAATAGAGAAAAAAATAAATTTTTTATCGTTATGTGGAATGGTAAAACATAAAAAGTACTCTCACGAAAAAAGGGTATGGTGGCCGTCTTTGATCCTAGGCGCCTTGTGTGAGAGATTCCTGTTATTAACTATTTTAAAATTAATACACATTTAATACAAATTAAATGCATCAATTAGAAATACATAGCTGCAACATATAAGTTAAAAAAAATTGTCATCAATTTACTAGACTGACGTGCGCGCTTTCCCGGATAGGAAGAGTTCCTGGTTCAAATCCCAGTGGCAGATAGAATATTTTTTCAATAAATTGATTTTATCTGTATGTATATCTTTCTAATTGATGCTTTTTTTTTGTATTAAAATATCACAGAACTATGTTCTGAAAAATCTATGTGTAATCTTTTAAATAATATATATTTGATTTTAAAGTGCATTTCACATTCTTCCATAAATTCCATCTATAAAAGACATATATATTCCATAATAGACAACTGAAAATTAAATGATATACAGCTAGTTGTTTTACATACATAAGTAAAATATGTACATATATTCACTATAAAATCAATATTACTTTTTAAAATATAAATATTATTTGCATCTTTTACATTGATTTAAAAGATATTAACTCAATGATTTTTTTACTATTTAAGCAGAGAAATTCTTTTGAGAAAATAAATAATCAAAATACTTCCCAGCTGGCCTTCGAGCCCTACTATACTTTATGAAATTTAGAAACATCACCGGCGCCCTTCTATCTGCCATCAAATACCAGATACTGTCAATTTTTAACAATATTTCGACCATATCTGAATCTCAATAAGTCCGAGAGCTTATTTTATCATAGTCATTGTTAAGTGCACACTCAAAATGTTTTTTTACATTATTATTTTAAAATTGACCGTTATAAATCGACTTTCAAAATTCAGCTTTATCCGGAGAAAGATGGAAGTGATTAAAAGTTTACAAAACATATATGGTTAAACATATCGCACATGAGATGTTAACAAAATGGTATAAAAAAAACTAAATTAACATAATGCAATATGCTACACCCCCCCCCCCTGTCGTAAAAAATATCATTATAAGAGTCAGTTTACCGAATCATGTCAAAGGTTAAGTTTGAAGTCAATTAGTTACACATTGCTGACAGCTGAAATTAGATAAAGAAAACATTTTAAAAGGATTCAACTTCATGGCAATGGCACTGAGTAAGATAAAACCTATACAATATTTAAAACAGTCTAAAAATCTAAAAAAAAATTACAGGATACAAATGCGTGGTATTGTAGGACCTCTATGATAATTTAATAAAGGTACTTTTCCACATTTTAAATAGATGTTTCAAAGCCGCCGCCAACAACAACATTGTTACCTTCAATCTTATGAATTTTTTTATTAATTATATTGTTTCTATCTTCTCACTGATGAAAAATAGCCCAGTAGTACCATTACTTTTGAGAACAAATATTCCTCACTTTCATGTTTCAAGACATGACATTTAAAGATTATATTAAATACGAATTATATACATTTTACTAATTCTTAAAATGTTTCACTGCCATTGTTGTCCTCGAATGAAAAGAATTATATATATCAATCAAATTGGTAAAAATATGTTTTTATTAATGTGAAATATGTATAAGTATGTCACTACATGCAGTTCAGCACTTAAATACAATCCAGATTCCCTGAAAACTAGCTGAGTTATTCTCACGATGACGTTAAATCTTAAATTCTTAAGAAAAATGCACTGACGTCAGGTTTTTTTGATTAGTTCTCTTCAAGTTATTATATTTGTACAAAATATTGTATGTTGCTAGACTTCCTTTGGTAGTATTTGTACATATCGATAGCTCAGATGCATTCCTTCACAAAATAAATAAAAACTAAATTATATATCCCTAACTGCATTGTAACTGCACTTTGACAATTTCTGAAGATGGTTGAATTCAGGGCTTAAACTATTGATAAAATACTCTGACACAAAAAATAATCTGGTTACAAATTTTTAGTTAACTCCGATTTGTATCTCTAAAACTTTAAATTTTCTGAATCTTTTTTTTTTACACAGTATTGTGTAAAATTTTGTATGTGTCAAATGCTCCTATATTTGAAAATAAGTAATCTCAGCTGCTTGAAATATAAGTTTACACAACAAAATGTTTCTCATGTTGGCAGTTTTTTAAATCTTGTATTCAACATCTTTCTCAACATTGGAATATAAATATTAATCTAAAAAGTTACAAAACACTACAAAATTTTATGATTAATGATGATTGTTTTGCATACTTTTACAATAACATTATAAGAAGGTATTTTAGCGTTTAAAAATTATTTTTTATTGTCATGTAAAAATTGTGATGATTAAATTTTTAACATGTGGGTTTGCCATCTAAATCTTTTATATTGTGTATCACATATTCCGCGTTCTGAATTTTCTAGTATTGCATAGTATTTTAATATGTCAATATACTTATTCATACAATTTTACATCCATTGCAAAAAAAAAATGTTTTCTTTATTTTTGAAAAATTAATAAATGTGAAATAAATATAACTTTTTGATTAATTTACAACTGATAAATTTTTCTATGTGTTTAGAAATATGTGAAAATTATTGTGCAAATTACAGCAATCTTTAGATGATAACGATGAATAGATTATTCATTTAATGATTGGAGAATTCAATTTTCACAAATAATCACTCTCATGAGAAATATTTTGTATTATATTGATATCTACATATTAAATTTTACAAATATTTTTTTCATGGATGTATCTACATAGGTATAAAATTGCCAAAAAGGCGAAGAAGAATGTGACATACTTTCTCATTAAAATAAGCAACTGAACCACTTTATGTACAGAATTTCATGTGTATTATTACTTAATATAAAAGTATTATGGTACATATAGGGTGATGTCCCCCTATGTGTTAGCATCTGTTCATTTAAACTGGATGTCAAAATTGGAAACCTGAATATGAATTTCTTTGGGGAACATCACTGTATACGATATACACAAAAAATAATAATACATTAAATTTGAGATTTTTTTCTTTGATATTATAGGCTCATAATTATCAACATTGATTTGCAATCAACAATAAAAAGTATATATATTTTTTAAAAAAAATTTGTAACATGAATACAAAAAGCATTCCTTAATTTTTCTCATCAATTGGAAAAGTAATATTTTCTAATGTTGCCATGTGAATAAAATTAAAATAGTTTTCCTTCAATCTGAATTTTAATTAATTTTTTACAACACATTTTAGTCGTAGATTATTTTAATAATTTTGTGGATGATAATTTATGACTCCATATTATATTATGAATTTCACTCAATCATAACCAAAGTTTGCCTCTGTAATATCTGTATATGTCACTGGAACTTTTTAATTATACAAATGTAATCTGTGAGATTATCATTAAAGAATTGTCTTATGACAATTTATATATCAACGGTTTTCGGTTTTACATTAAGAGCAGATTGTTTTTGCTCAATGAAATAATAATACAATCAAAACATATTTATTGTTAGTATTTATAATACTTACTTCATTCAAGCCAGCGACTGAAAAACAAATGTATTACTGTAAAATCATGCAAACTTGTTCCAAGTTGTCAGAATAATGTTTGAAATTTTTTACTACAGCTGTTTAAAAGTATTTTAACAAAGTTGTGCTCGGAGTTGCCAACATTGTTCCAAAAAGTAATTTAGTTTATTTTTCTAGGAAAAGGTGAGCCATTTTAAATAAGAATTCTTACTTCATTCCTTATTTAAAAGTATGTACATGTCATTTTTATTTGAATATCCTCTTTCAAATATATTTACCAAAAATAAATAAGATTAAATGAAATGAAAATTAAATTAAATAAACAAAATGCACAATTTAATTACAGCCATAATATGTGGGAATTTGGAACAAAGTTGAGTGATTTTACACTAACTGGTATCTATGATGACTTTTTTGTCTGAATTTTCACAAATTTCATTAATATATACGGAGTAGTAATATAGTGTGTATATTCTGAAAAAAAATATTGATTGTAATAGTAAGTAAATGTATGTAAGTAAATCTTCTAGAATATTTTTATATACTTTCCCAATATTGCATCACTATGTCTTTATTAAATACTTTGCTGCATTTAAGAAAAATCCAACACGACTTCAATCAGATTTAAATAATATAATTTTATCAAATTTTTTTTGCTAATATTTGTTTGTCTCGGATTGCATGTTTGGATATTTTCATTTCCACTAATTTTAATACTTTTAACTGTTACTACAGTCAGGTTTTTTTTCTATAGTTTTATTAAAAATAATTTGAAAGTCTATTTCAGTAGATTAATATTAGATTTGATACTGTTTTGTATGGAATGAGTTAAAATTTTACAAATTATGCTCTCAAATAAATTTAGTCATTTGTATATGTACATATAATGAATTACAAATAAATATATTCTTTATTACATTGGGTTGATTCATAAATAGGTGCGTTATAAGTAAGGGTTTTATTATTTCATCTGAAAAACTGATTTTTTCTTTATGGCATCTATTTATTTTGTATAACGGCAGGTAGTTGGATATTTATCAATTACGAAACAGTAAATGTGGTTATATTAAATTCAAACCAAAGTAGACCATTTAAATGTGCATCATCACCATGTAATCCATGGCCAGAGTAACCCAAGAAAAATTTGTGAAACTTTTGTAAAAGTTCATGATTTTGTGAATATTTTTTTCTCCAATACTTCTAAAACTCTTTGAGAAAAGAATTAATAAAAAGCTATCTAAATGGTAATAAGTATGTAGTACTTTGGTAAATAATGAATACATAACTGATTGTAATAACATTTTTAAAATTTCATTAGTAAAATGGCATTTATTATGAATTGACTCAATATTAACTATTTTGACAGGTACCGTCATAGCTATATGCTAGACTTTAAAAAAACATTGTAGAATTTTTAGGTGCGGGAACAAAATATTCCCTTGTTCCATTAAAATGTTATTTTTGTTATGTTGTTATCTTTAACAAGGACTCATTCATTTGGACATAGAAAAAAACAGATAATTTATAAGTTAGATAGGTATGTACTGCTGGTTCACTAAATCTGGCTGTAGTATTTTATTTTTATTTTAGGTTTAAGAAAAGATTGCGCTTATTAAACTGAATTAATTTCAATGATTATTTCTTTATTTGAATAGTTTCAAGAGTTCTTTTAGTGGTGCCATCTTTCTGACAATTAAATAAGTTGTCACATATTTTTAAGAACTACTTTACATTTATCATGATAAATTAAAATTTCATAATATATTATGAAGGAGCGTTCCTTACATGACTAATTGTCGGGTGCGAGTTGTGTCTACGGGTGAGTCTGAGAAAATCATACAATTGTAATGATAATGTAATTGAAGAATTATGAAACTATGAAGAGCAAGTGTCATTAAAAATTGTGTATTCAAAATCAATTTTACTCATGCGTAGATTTTCCAGCGTGTCCACGCTCGAAGAAAAGTAAAATAAAACTACAATTTTTTTGTAGTAAATTTGTGCCGTTTTGATGGGTGTAAAGTATGAGGTTGAAATGATGCTGCTCCAAGTGGTTTAGAATCTTAGATAATATACTTTAATCACATTTTATTTTTATTGTTAATTATTGTTACTTTAAAACATTACTTGTATAAGTAAACCCAATATACAAAATAAAAAATAATTGCAAGTTACTTTTTGTTTTGCTATTCCCTAATTGTTAAACGTTAGAAATAAAAAAAAAATGTATTTTTTCAGCATGGAACGCGTTATCGTATTTTAAATTAATTTATATGGGAAAAATTGTTTCGCTTAACAAGTGTTTCATATTACAAGTAAGATTCTGGAACGAATTATGCTCGTTATGAGAGGTTCCACTCTAATCATTTAGGGCAAACCCCCGCTCATGACCTCTTTTAGTCTGGCCTGCAAAATTTCTAATAAAATCATGGTAGTTATATGATCATAAAAAATACTTGGAAAATAAGTTTAAAAGTTGTTAAAAATTAATATTTCTAGTAAAACCTTTCTAGTTTGAATAGTAAAGAAATAGACAATGATGATTTGGCCAAGAACCATTAAAGTTGGGGGAAACTGAACCGCTTTATAAACTACTTCAAATATTTGATATTTGCTTGATGGTTTGTGCACCTGCTAAATTATATTCTATGTTAAGCTTGTTTAAAAATGTTTTCATGTGAATCTATTCAATATTTCAACATGTTAATACTATTGACCAATGCCCAACCTATATCTGAATCCCCAAATATTAACCAAACAGCCTCTTAAGCAGAAAACACTTTTGTGTCACCATGATGCATGACTACAATTTAGTATCAAAACATGTTTGATAATGAATAATATGTTTGTTACGAGTTATGAATAGTTGGGCTCTATCTCTTTTGCAACATTCCCACACCCTTCCACCACATCCAGATGAGATAATATATTGCATACTTGAAATAAGAGGCAATTCTCCAATGCATCAATTTGTTGAGGGAGTAAAAAATGAAGACATGAAAGAAAGTGAAACTGATATAGGTTATAATACACCTATGGAAAAAGGTTTACACATTCGTTCAGGTAAAGAGGTATAATTTGAGGAGTCTTAATAAGTGATAAGATTGTATTTGATGGTGAATGTGGATGAAACAAACAATGTGTCAAAACAGAAATCTGTTTGAAACAATACGCAATATGTATTAATCAAATTTCAATTTGATCTTAAGCCTGGCGTGACGATTTTTGCAGTCCCAACAATCTCTTGAATAATTAAAACCATTGTCGTAAATTTGTGAACGGGTATTCTAAACGAGGGGGAAGCATTGTTCCACAATCAGGTATTAATAATTGCTTCATTTTTACTTATCCTGTTTTAGTTGAGATATAGAATGAATATAATGATTAAGATGAGAGAGAGGTGGAATTATTAATTATAAAAGGTTTATTTTTAGAGAACACAAGAGTGGTATGGAGTGGATTTGGTAATGTTAATAAATTAAAAAGTAGATACCAAAGTACACTCCCGCACGTTTTCTAATAGTGTTATATACGCAGTAGAAGAAGAAGACGATGAATAATGTGACAAGTAAACATATATTATCTATGGAGTCTATGAACCTAATGTCACATTCGCTATCAATTGTTCTGTTTACAAAAATGTACTTCATTAATTTCGCTTAAAAATTATCTACATTATTTAAAATACATAAAAAATTCTAATAGTCTTATAAAATGTTGCTGGTCCGCTACGTTTATTCTCAAATTAAACATAATTCGTACTTCCTAATTGGGTTATGTATCGGTTTGATAGTGACTCTGAATTTCGTATCCTTGGACGATGATTTTTTGTGCAACGACAACGATAACTATGTAGAGGTGGAAGTAATTTCGCAGACGCCCACAACCGACGAGTACGAGCCCAGGTTGAACCTGCAAAATAAACCTATGCGGCCCAAGAAGGAGGCGCAAACTTTGCAAAGACCGCGGTATTACAGCACGGAGTTGGGTATAAGGGAGAAACTATTCATTGGTGTTTTAACTTCAGAACAAAACATCAATTACCAAGCGACAGCCATCAACAAAACATTGGCCCATTTAGCTAACAAAATAAAGTTTTTCATAACGGCAAACGTTGTCAAGAATAATCTGAATCTCACAAATATTGTAGGCTTCACAGACACGCGAGAAATTCTTAAGCCTTTTCACGTCTTGAAATACATTTCCGACAATTATTTAGAAGAGTTTGATTATTTTTATCTGATATCGGATGCGGGGTTTGTGAACGGCCGCAAATTGGTGGAAATTGTTAATGGTATAAGTGTCAGTGAAGATGTTTATCTGGGAACTACAACAGAGGAGGATAGCCATTATTGTAGTCTGGGTAAATACAGTGATTTTATAAATCTTTAAAGAATCCATTTTTTTCTCTTTTGTTTGTCATTAATACAATTTAATCCTTTTGTTAAGCAAATTTTACAAAATCGTTGCAGTTTTCATTGCGACAAGCGATGATGCTCGTACAACAAGAATGATGTATTTTATACACTAGATCATCTTAATCCTTTGTATACCAAATTATTAAGTTTAAATGCCTAGCAACTGTGTATTTTTTAGAAGTATTCTTCAAACACAAAATAAGCTAAATTTAAAAAAAATCTTGGTGTATAAATATTATTAATTATAATTTATTATACTCCTAAATACAGTCAGATCTCACAAGACTTATACAATAAATAAAAATTTATAGCATAGTGCAAAAAATTAGGTCAAAATAACTATTGATCACAAGGAATACAAGCACATCATGTCTAACCTTGTAGCAATGCGCAACTGCCGCAGTGTTGACATAACCAAAAAATAACTAATGTTAATAGTCTAAATAAATCTAGTAGACTATTATGTACGTAGACTAAGTAGTATCCTCAGAGGATTGACACCTCTGTAAGATATATAACTAGATAAAGTTGATGTCAGGATAGAAAGAGTTAAAGAAAATCTTTTGCAGATGCGGGCATTTTACTCAGCAACTCTGTGATCAAGAGAGTCAAAGACAACCTGGAATGGTGCGTGAGGCACTCCTATTCTCCGGAATACTTTGAGAATATCGGGCGCTGCATCTCACACAGCACTGGTCTGCGATGTTCACAGAGTGTTCAGGTCAGTGTTACGTCGATTCTCTATACTATACTAAATACAATACAAAAATCACTAGTTGACAGTCGTGAAAGAAAAAATGAAATAGATATTTATTTTCTTCTCTTCAGGAACATTATTTAACGAGTTACAAATTGCCCGAAAGTTGGCAACTAAGCAGAGACCTTAAAACTGTTATTGAGAAGGACGACTCCTTCAATAATGCTGTGTCTGTTTATCCACTGCACATATTCTCCGACTTTTACACCTTACAGATGTACTTTGCCAAGGTAAGTTTATATTTTACTTGCTGTTAAATTTTTTCATGATGGTAACTATTTTATAGAATTAGTTTATTTATTTTTAGTCTATCGACATTACCAATATTTGAATCCGTCCAAGAACACACAATTACTGGATTTTCACCTACAAAGACACTGTTATTAAACAAATAACAGATATCTCATAGAGACGAAGCTATTTTTTATTATATCTAATGGAAAATATATGAAAGTATGGCTAATTACAGGGCTTACGACCTGTCTTCGGCTGGCTTAAGTGATCACTTTATATAAATATAACGTTCACCATTATTACTCATTCATCTTCATATCTATAACATTTTTTAAAATTTAACAAATTTATTTGTTAGATTATATTACATTGTGCTTATTAATTTTAGCTACACTTGGAATCAACGCAGAACTTGATATCATCTATGAGCCAGTCCCTGAAGGGGGCGGGCACCCCTTGGCCGGCCGGGGCCCGCGAGGACCCTACGCTCCTCGCCCCTCCTCCCCCAGATCGCTTTCATCAGCCGGTGTACACGGCTGTGACAATCGACTCCTCTCTGATGCCCAACGACTATATGAATATTCTGCCACATTCACACGCTGATAAAAAAGACATTGATGTGAGTATAAATGTATTGATTATTTAATCATACAAGCGTGACATCACGTCTCCTGTTATTTCCTTTCTTTTAACCAGTTGACTGCTCGAGAACGTATATACATTTTAGAAAATATATGTTTCCTGAGCCTGCTGTGTATTGTATTTCTTTTGATTTTTTTTTTCGCAAAGTTTTGGCCTAGAAACACATTTGTTTCAGACAGCCAACTGGTCTATATTGTCTTTATTCCTTCTCAAATAACTGTGCTACCTATATAATCCAATCTTAGTATTCTTCTTGTTTTTCATATTTTTTCTTTTCCCATGGCGCTTTGTCCTACACTCCTTTTGGTCTCCTGGTCTCTTGGTCCCCTGACTAATCCTGCATCCTTCACCCAACTCCATGCCAAAGGCCACCACGAAGGCGCCACGAATTCATAATTCAAATTTTCGCATTTTTTTACGAAAATGTGGTTTTTATTATTCACGTATATCTGAATTGATTTAACTTTTTTTTTTAACTATTACTTAGATTGGACCTTTACACTCATTTAAAACTAATAAACTAAATGTTATTTGCCATAATTAAGACAATACAAGCATTATAAGAAAGATCGCAATCATTAGATGCATTTTCCGCATGCCACAACATCATCTTAATATGGAAAATTCTTGTATAAATGAAGTATATTTTCTTATAATCTTGAAGCCACGATTACAGAGACAAATTAACAAAATGTTAAAAATTAATAGTGTTATAAACCATTCAGTTTGTAGGACATATTATCAATTTTCGACATTTTTAAAATACTCTGTTATAGTCAAAAAATATATTGTATTTTCTTACAGGCCTAGAGGCTTCAGCTACTATTTAAAACTAAGTTTTATATAAAAAACACAATGATCCGTTTTTAAATAATATATTTAATATAATATAAACTGTTGTCTTTTAAACACTAGTTGTCTGTTTCATGAATAGTATGTAATTATGAAGCAGACATATCATCAAAACGGCATTATGGCATTTTAAATTGATAGTATTAATCAAAATAATAAATTGAAGCTGTCAAAAAATTTTTAAATTTAGAACATTAATATAAGCGATCATCTAAATATATGTAGGTACTTTGTCTGATTTCAAAACATATGAGTTAGGTGCTCCAATAAATGATTTAATTTTCCATTGATTAATTCAAATATCAAAACACATTTTTATTACATTCCATATGTAAAAGACTCCAGATGATTGTTTTTTTTGACACTTGTATCAAATCCGAGAAAATCAACAATTTTATTGTCCTCTCTTTATATTCAAACCTTCCTCTCTCGCATGATTTACTTAACAAATAAAGACAATAATTATTTCTCTGATATTAATATTATTTAACTATTAGCCTCATCTTGAAAGCATATGTAATTCATGTAGAATTTCTCGAAATTCAAACGGGAAAAATGAAAGGTCACCCTTAATTCTCAATACAGATTTATTGGAAATAATACAAATACAAAAAAGGGTATTAAATAATAAAATAGTGACAAACATCTTACATCATATTTGACATGAACAAGAAAGCAAACATTATGAAAAAATTTATGATGTAAAAATGTTACGAAGACAAAAAAGAAAACAGTTATAATTATAAATTTATTTAATGCTTAAGAAAAATTGCGATTGTGATACTAGCGATGGAACATGGACATTTATTATTGATAACAAAAGGGGTGGACAATTAAACTGGTTTCAACAGATTTTCTACGAGTGTAACGTATCGAATGCTATTCAATTGTTTTTCAGATGGGTCCGATATTAATGTCTTAACATATTCTTTCCAAACTTTATCCAGTCAATTTGAGCATTTGCGTTTGTGGTCATTTTTTTGTTTGTGTACGTACCTTGGCACTCGGCACCATACAGCATCCATCTTAGTATCCATATTAATATGATTTTGTGTCTTTCAGTACATGATCAATGCCGTCACACTGAAGGTCCAAAATGAACATCCTCATCTCAAATTTGAATCGTTGGTCAATGGATACAAACGTTTTGACCCCTCCCGGGGGATGAGCTACATCTTCGACATGAATTTCCGTGATACGGACCCAACTAATAATGGAAAAGTCATCTTGAAACGAATGGAGGTTTTCAAACCGCTGGGAAAGGCGTCAGTATTGCCTGTGCCTTACGTGACGGAGAATACAAGAATTGTCTTGGTTTTGCCGGTTTGGGAATACGAAGCGCCTGCCGCTCTGGAATTCATGAGACATTACGAGGTGACCTGTATGGACCGCAAAGACAAAGTTTATCTTCTCTTGGTGAGTGTTTTTATGCTTTTGTTTCATTATCAGTTTATTTTTCCTGAATAAGCACACTATTTATTATATTGTAATATATTCTAATTCATGTTATATGATAACTTCACAATATGGTGAATGTTTATGAAATACAAATGATATTTTGGCTTTTTTATTTTAACAGGTATTATTTTATTCTGCCGACACCCCGAGCAAAGGGCCTGATGACGTCTTTGGGTCCTTGAAGACTTTGAGTCTCGAGCTATCGCAGAAATATCGAGCGGAGGGTCTCAAAATAGGCTGGGTCTCCATTCGCCTGCCAGTCACGGGCACCCCGGGATACGCGGGACCACCCAATAACGTCGGGAGTTCTGGAGGTTTGCTGAGCATTGCAATATCAGACCTTGCGCTGAGAAAAGTGCCTCCAGAAAGCTTGATCCTGATGGGGCGGCCAAATATGGAGATTAAACCGGATTTCTTAAATAGGGTGTGTCTGTACTATTTATATTTATTTATTGACATTTTTTTAAAAAAATAAAAAATATCATTTAATAAATATGCAGTAGATATGTATATTAATAATTATATAATACATATGGATATAAGAGCGCCTTTCTAATTGACTGTTATGAACAGGTACGGATGAATAGCATCCAGGGCTACCAAGTGTTCAGCCCCCTGGGCTTCCAGCGCTACCATCCTTCTCTGGCCAACGGGGTAGCTCCGAGCAAAATGGCCGGGAGGTTCGCGCCCTGGGATTACTCTGTAATAGGGTTCTACAGTCGTGACTACATCCAAGGTAAGTTGTTTTGATTGACCTGATCAACTCCATTCGCTATGTAAGTTGTAATTATATGTAAGTTATATTATCTATCATTCATGGAAAAGGGCAAATTGGATTTACATGTAATTTGTTGTGTGCCTATGTGTCACCTTCTTATTTGTTAACTTATTATGCCGATTAGATTCTACAAAATGGTTCTTGATTTTTATTTATCTATTTATTTATTTTTCAGTTTTCATAACCTATTTCTTAATATGACAAACTCAACACCCCATAACAATAATCAATTATTATTCCAGTTCGCATCGCTGTCCAAGACAGGTATCCTATTGTCCGATCAGACAAAGACATCGAGGTCCTTCTCGCAAAATCTGAAGACGATATCTCTTCATTATTCGAACTGTTTGTCAAGCACTCCCCCGACTTACACACCTTCAGGGCGGTAGAGCCCGGGTTGGTGTTCAAGTACGACGAGCTCTTGTTCTGCCCGCCAGACACATTGTTCAAGAACTCGACCACCGCCAACGGAGATATCCTGAAACAGGAAGTAGAGAGTGGAATCCAGTTTGGTAATGTTGTTTTGACGGAAAAATGTTTAAATACATTGGCTAAAGATAATTTTGTATCTGTTACGGTAGGAGAAAGAAGCCAAATGGCAAAATTGATATTTGAGGCCGGGTTGTGAGTTTTCAGTATTTAATTTATGTATTTATACATTAAAATCTCTACGAACAAACAGTGTAAAAATCAATTTTAAAATTACACTTAAAATTTTAATTTTCAAATAATATGTGTACATATACAGCGATACTTGCTACGATTTAATATCAAAATGCCAACGTACTAGTTAGCGATACAATTAAATCTGCAATACTTTGAATATTTACTGAGAGTAAAACCAAGCACTGCTGCCCAGAACATTATAGACTAAGCATTGAATACTACCACAATGTTAAACTTATTGAAAATTTGTATTTTTTTTATAAATTTGCAACTGGGGGTATAAATACATAAATTTAAAATAATTACATAAATTTAGCTATGAATGTGATTTGAAATATACACATGCTATATATATATATTTCAGATTAAGGATTATTGACTGCATTGTTAGTTGGATATATATGTTCCTTTGCAATTGGAATGTTTATTGTTTTGAAAATAAAATTCCAGTCAATTAATGATTTATTACTGAAATTAAGGTATTATCAATTTAGTTTATATTATACATAAATTAATTATTAAAGAATGTGTAAATTATTTGTTTCTTTGATAAATTTGGAGTTGAAAAAATATACTAGAACAATCCAAAGAATTCTTAAATTTATCCAGTAATTTATCTTATAAATAAATTCTTTTATAAATTAATAAGTTCTGAAAATAGTTGGTACGCACATAACTCTGGAAATTGTGTACACAGACTGCATGCGGCATACCAAATGATCCGGCATGATATGATTTACAGAATGATGTATATTACAGATTTTGAAAAGCAATTTAGTTCTTTCAATTGAAAAATACATTTAATTAGTGACAAAGTAATATGTCGGCGTAATTGAATTAACAGTTCATAGATGAAGAGTAGTATGTGTATATACATATATTGCTTAAGATCAAATGCTTGTATGAATTCTGGTTGAAGAATTCAAAATGTAAGTAGGTACTTGTTAAGGAAAATAATTATATTAATGAAACAAATGAACATGAATTCTGGTCAATGTCGGACATGGACCGCTATTATATACTATAATATCCTTCTAATACAATACTTTTGTAGCAGTGTCTTCCTGTGTATTGGGCTTTTTCCAAAATAATAAATCATCTATATATCTTTATTTAGTGAACAATCACCTGACGCACTGAATAACTTGAAGTATTCTTCAGGGATATAAGACTGCCATGAATATCTACAAATTAATGAAACCGAGCACTGTTCAATTTTTAAAAATAAATTGAGCTGCTCAGTTGTAATCCGCGGTAAGAACACAAACTTTTTTCATGTAAACAGTGTTTTCTGATGTCCTCTTTTGTTTAAAATTAATTTTACTATGGTAACACTTGTATTAGCATTTTATTTAACACACTCTTTTGAATTCATAATCTGCAATAGCTAACACACTGTTTCATATAAACAGGCATTCAAAATGCACATTATTTTTGTTAGATATCATGTTTAACATCCGAGCAGCTCAATTGTTCAATGTTTCAAACTGAACTGAAACTGTGGGGTATATGAAGATACACTTAATATGTGCACTTCAATTTTCATCCATGACAACGAGACATATTTCAGAGTGATTTTGTTTGATAATTGATATGTCTTCGCTTTTAATAACATACAGCTTTATTTCCGAAGGTGCTAACAGCAATTTTGAACTATATACATATTTTAAAATTGTTACATATTTGAAATTCATCGATATTATTACTATTGTGAAATGTTTCTAGAATTAAATAAAAAATCTTTGTGAAAAAATATTGTATGTATTAGGTTGTTCTGAAAATAAACGACAATTTTAATATATCATTATGAATTTTGTTTTCTGAAAATGATTTGTTCATTGTTTAACAGATAGGAATCGGATATATTTATTTTTTCGAGTCAATTCTTCAGAAATAGGATTGAAAAATAAATAATTACGTGTAATTTTTTTGCATGAATTTAAACTTGACATTGTGCATTTCGAACAGCACGCAATGTTAACCAAGCACGTGAAGGAACCACTTCTGAACGAAATTGGTTCTAAAGGTTAAGGATTAAAGGCATAAGTCTTAAAGATGAAAATGACATTCTGGTACAGTAGAACCTCGATTATCCGGATTGTTCAAAATACAATACTTTTTTATACATTTTGCGTCGTAATAGAAATATAATTCAATATATTCATAAATAATTTATATTCAAATTACATATTTCATATTTCTATGACACTGATCTGTCTGGACACTTTATGGTTATACAATACACGTTGTTACACGAACCCTTGGTCAATCAATTATGGATGTCAATTAAACCATTTGGAGCAGTATTTAAATATTTACTTTTAATATTACCAATATGTCATCGAAAAGAAAACGTGTTGTACTATCATCAAAAGACAAATTGGATATAATCATTGAAACGCGGTGACTCGGAACGTTCTTTGTCTAATAAATATGGTGCTGGAAAGTCAATGATCTATGATATAAAAAAACAAAGTGAAAAAATCAGGAAATGAAGAAGTTGAAGAATGTATTTATATGTGGTTCATACAAAGACGATCATCTAGACAGTCAATATCTGGACCATTATTTTCGCAACAGATAGCTTTGAGCAAAAATTGATAATTGAATTTCTTAATAAAAAATATTTTAATATTGAAACTATATGTAAATCTAGACAAATAAAAATTATTCATACTGTATGTGCATAATCGACAGTGAAAATATTTACATACAGTATGAATAATTTTTATTTGTTTAGATTTACATATAGCTTCAATATTAAAATATTTTTATCTACCTTCTACCTTCATCCCCAATTAGTCCGGATAATCGAGGTTCTACTGTACTGTTGAAAATAATGAATAAGATACATGACAAACCAGCACTGTTAACACTTAATTGACATCTTACTTCACAGTTTTCACCTTTTTAAGGTTTTAAGGAAAAAATTCAATAACAGCAAGAGTTTTTGGATTCTGATCTGCCTGAGTTTTATTTTACAGGCGTAAATAAGTTTGTTGGCGATGTAGAATCAAATGACTCTTATTTTGATTAACAAATTTTATTTACTCTTATGTTATGTTTAATTGAATTTGAAAATTGAAATCAGCCATTATTTTTGTAACAACCTAATATTTATGTTTAAATCTCTTTTTATAATTTTTTACTTTTGTGGTGATAGTTTGTGCCAAGACTACCCATAAAAAATGTAGCCAATGGTATTAAAATTATTGGTGTACAATATATACATGTTTTGTGTCTTATAAACGTTTGTGATAGTTTTATTATAGTGCATTAAATAAATATAGTTAATAGAAATAAACAGACACCGCATAGATGTAGACATTAATATACATTTTTATTGTTTTATTTTTTTAATCATTTTGTTACAAAAATGGTGATGGTGTTGATGGGCTATCCCTGGGTCACTTTACCATAAATTTATAACATACTTCTGTATGATATACACTCTATTATTAGTACCGTTGTTATTTACTAGGATTTTAGTAAATTGATATAAACTTTATCTAAAAATAAATTGAGTGAATGCAAATAGAATGGTAGATGTGCTTATTTGGTCTAGCGGTGCAGCGCTCGCTTAATGATCAAGTAGCCGGGGGGTTGCGCCTTGTCTCAGGAGACCACCAAGTTAGTCCTGTTTTCATAGCACAAGCACTTGGCTTGCTTTCAAATGGTATTTAAAAAATACTGTATAAATGTTTTCATTAATGTAGAAGCTATTTTTTTTAATACCAATTACACTGCAAGGAAAACTGACAAGATTTTCATTTTTCTAAAATAGTACTTTATTTTGATTTAGTACTTGATGACCAATTAAGATCCAATCTGTCTTCATGAAGTCAACCAGTCTTTGTTGCTGTTTATCCCAACTTTGTCTGGGGCGAATTTTTCTTGTCTAGTATAAAACCTTGATCAGCACTTCTACATCTTAATACTTTTTATAAATGCAATTTAAATTAAATCGGATAATTATCCTGATTAAGCTTTCTTATTTTTCAAATTCACATATTTGATTTGGATCCCACATGACACATTCAGCCCAAAAATCACACCTTAGTGTAACTCAACATGAATGTAATAATTGTTTTTCATATAATAAAGGATTTCACTTCCCTAATCATTACAATTTTGTTTATTGATACATTTAATATCATGATTGTGAAGGTATTTGTTTATGTAAATGACGTTGATAGCTGGTTCCCAGGTTTCCAATAATCCCACATATGATATATGAACTACATTAATCAAGAATGACGCCTATCGGTTACCATCTTCTTAGCTTCCAAAAAAGGGCGGCAATACTCACACACACACATGTACATTATTATAAAACAGGAAACCCAGTGGTGCCAATCGAAGTAACAAGGCACGTAAACAGTATTCCTAGAGGAATCCCTACCCTTCCCGACGGGCAAATCTATTTGCCAGGTTTTGTGTTTTTATATTTTTAGATATAAAAACATATACAGTTTTATGTACAGTTTTATGTAATATTATCTCTTATAATCGATTTGATATTATATTGTGATCAAATTATAATATAAGTTCTGAACCATTTGATCAAACTTCCATTTATATATACATGTATTTAAATTATACCGTGTAGCAATATTTTGATTCATGTATTTCTTATTAGGAGATAAGTTTGAACAGTTTATCTTGGACACAGATTTATAACAATATTCATTCAACACGATGAGGATTGAATGGTGTTGCACTCAGATCGAATGTGTAATGTCTAATCATTCTGTAATATTATTTAAAAAATTTAAAACAACTTTATTTCTGAAACAATAAAAGATATTTCTATCTTACAGGTTGCCAAAAAATTATAGAAATATGTTTGCAAATATGACATCATATAAAATAACAATCCAATATACTTGAGTATAAGTTTTTTAAGTTAAACTTCGGCGCAAGTCAAAGCTAAAATTATATAAATGACTGCTTTGAAAACAATGTTTTTATAGTACATATATTATTATGATTGTATTATGTTAAGTATACATACTTAGAACATGATATGTTTCCGCGATGACTTCACCTTTCGCTAGTCATGAACAAGTTTTTCGCTGACATTTGAATTTCTACTAACCTAACATCTTATGACATTCTTTTAATTTTTACTTCACTTATTATGGTATTAATTTGTTTTCTTAAATTAAGATTTTGCTACTCAATTATAAGTCAAGTTAATATGTATTATTTCAAAATGGTAACAAATTTCTTAACTTGTATAATTTGAGTATATATAATAAATGTTGTATTTGGACCCTTGATGCAATAAAACTCAAAGAGTGCCTTAACCTTGTATCCACGAAACGTATACTGAAATAATGTAATGGCTGTCATATATTGTAATGTTCGTGTAAATGTAATGTTCAGTCTTAAAAATAATAAAATGCTCATTGGATCATTTTAAAATGTTTTTTTCATCATTTATTATCCACGGTCATCAGTGGCATTTTGCATACAATATTACTCAGAAGGATGCAGAACCAGCATGTTTTGTTCCATTTTCGTATTAACACATTTTTGGCTCGCTTTAGTATCGCCACGAAAACTAGGTCAAAATTGGGATTTGACCCGGACAACAGCAATATCATTCACATTGTGAAACATTCATCTCCAGTGCTATGGTGCTCTGTATTTAGGGTCATTCGAATTGGATTGTTTGTGTGCCTTGGGTAAAGTTACCAGTTTTATCAGGAGCGGAGATAATTGGACATCCTCGCGCATTGCGTAGTGTGTGGTTTTGGTGGTGACTATTGGGAGTTTGAAGACGTCGTACTTGAGGTAAGGCGAACATTCCTTCCAAATCTCAGTCACCTAGGACCATCGGCCTACGATTGATGGAATCTTTTCCCCAATATCCTTCCTATACCCATCTCCCAATTTCCTTCTCCACCTAGCGGTAATTCCGACTTACAACCGGTATTACGTACAGAATACAGGGTGTATTTCATTTTCTTTTTACTCTTTCTCAGCCGCTGGTTTTTCAATAATAATAACAATACAATAAAATAAAAACTCTGAGTTGTGTTTACATGGTAAATTTATCAAGAGAACTGATTGGAAAATATTTACAGGCATCTTACGAGGTGTGTCCGTAAAGTAAGTTCCACGAATTTTTTTCACATAAAAAAACTGGTTTAATTTTAAAGAAAAGTATATTTTTGGAAAGTTCAGTCCTTCTTTTATTTTTCTACATAATCGCCGTTACGTTCTATGCACTTCTGCATTCGAGACACCCACTTCTTTAAACCAGAGTCATAGAACTCTGCCGCCTGTCCGCGTAGAAAACTAACAACCGCATTTTGTACCTCTTCATCTGTCTTGAATTGGGTTCCGCCAAGGTTTTTCTCCAACTCGGGGAAGAGATGGAAGTCACTTGGTGCTAAGTCTGGACTGTAGGGTGGGTGAGACACCATTTTCCATCCAAATTTTTCGATGAGGGCTGTGGTTCGATAGGCGGTGTGCGGTCGGGCGTTGTCATGGTGAAAACGCACTCCTTTGGTCAGCATTCCTCTTCTCTTGTTCTGAATTGCACGTCTAAGATTTTTCAAGGTCTCACAGTACCGTTCAGCATTGATTGTTGTCCCGCGAGGCATAAACTCGCACAGCAATACGCCCTTTCGATCCCAAAAAACGTTAGCCATGATTTTTCCTGCAGACAGGATTTGTTTGAACTTCTTTGCTCTTGGCGAAGAAGGGTGCTTCCACTGCTTCGATTGCTCCTTTGTTTCCGGTGTGGTGTAGTGTACCCAGGTCTCGTCGCCAGTAACAATGGAGTCCAGAAATTCCTCTTTGGTTGTTCCGTGAAAAGCGAGAAATTCTTGGGCCGCTGCCGCTGGTGATCTGCAGTGAGCATTTTTGGTACCCATCTTGTGCAGACCTTTGAATAGCCTAAATGTTCAGTCAAAATCTTGTCGATTGTGGTTTTGCTGGCCTCCGGAATCTGTTCGCACAGCTCCCTAACTGTAATCCGTCGATCTTCGAGCATTGCCGCTTCGACTCTGGTAATTGTTTCGTCGGAAACCGATGGCCGCCCTGCACGGGCTTCGTCGTGGACGTCTGTTCGGCCATTTTTAAATTCCCTGACCCATCTGCGCACCATCCCGGAGCTCATACACTCTTCTCCATACACTTCACAAAGTTCTTCGTGAATTTCCTTCGCCGATTTCTTCTTAGCGGCCAGGAAACGAATAACAGACCGCAACTCGCAGCTGGCGGGAGACGCAAGAGGAAGCTCCATCGTTGACGGCTGCTGGGCCTAGACTAAACGTCGCAGCGACGCTGGCTTGGTGAGGAATTGTAGTGGGGGAACCAAATAACCTGCCTCTGCTGTCTGGTCGCGCATAGAAACAATCCTAGCGCCAGCGGCAGTCCGTGGAACTTATTTTACGGACAAGCCTCGTATATAGACAGATAATTATTCCTGCCTACATGCTATTTGCAGGGTATGGTGGATGTATATATGGACACATATTTCTGGACATGAATTAATTTAAGAACCGGTTAAATGATTGGGTAGCAAGTAATATTTTTAGCCGTCAAATACGATACATAGATTTTGTATTTACTCATTAATTTTTACAATTACAATTTTTAAAATTATTTCCACAGTAATAAAAATGTTCAATAATAGCAAGTTGGAAATAGATGAATACTCTTAAACTCACAGACTAGTAATTAAATTTGCATATTTAATTTTGATTGTGCAACAGTGTTGATGGATGTCCCTCTAGTATGCAGGTACTTGGATATACTTGGAATAAGATAATAAATAAGTTGACTATTAGTGTTGTCTTGAATGAGTACGAAATATGCACCTACTAATAAAATTGTATGATATATTTATCATGATGCGACATTGGAAATAACAGTTTTGCCTTGAGAATTCCGGACCCTACTACTTAGGCCACATATTTTTGAATTCTAAGAAAAATATTGATTAAGTATTAACCTTTTGGTAAATGTGACAAAAAGTATATTGATCAAACTTGACGTACTCTGGCAACTCTAAAGCATTTTCACATACTCCTAAAAATATTTTTTCTGAATATACACATCAGTAAAGAAGAATATCACAATTAAATTACAGTGGAGTACGTTTAACATGAAAAAATCAGTTAATGTGAAAAAATATTCTGCTTCCGACTAAATGCTGTAATTTTATACTACATTTATTTTCTTTTAACATAAAGCAAGCAACGCATAACACATGAAAAGATTTTATATTTTAGTAGAACACCGGCTGCCAAAATATTCAAAAAATATTTAGGCGTTACCAAATTTATGACACAACATTTTCTTGACGACAGTGACATCTGATAATCAATTCTTGTCCCCATACACCCTCATCCTTTAGCATTTTAAACAGTCAGCCGCACCGTCTGAACTTGTCGTCACCGAACTGTATAATGTTTATGATTTTATAGCTCAACTTTGTATTGAATAACATCTGATAATTAGTATTACCCAGATTACTTGTTATAAACACAATATAAAATCCTAATTATGGATACTGCAGTGGGATCACGGCAGTGTACAGTTAAACCATTGATTAACATTAATTAGTTGGATAAAATTATTAATGCATTTCACAACTAGTCGCTATCACTATCCTGAGAATAAAATGATGATTAACTTTTCCCTTGAACATCAAAATAATTCAAATCTATCCACAAAATCAATTTTGAATAATGACATATGATTTATGGCAAGGCAAGTATTTACTTTGTAGTTAGTGAAATATCTTGACTTTATTTTTCACTGTACGCTCTAGAATTCAATGTTAAATCGCTTGCGTTGTTTAATGAGCTTTTTTTTATACACATACGCAAATGTATTCATTATTGATTTTTCCAAATCTATCGGTAAGCAGTCATGTTTTTTGTTGCCTTCCTAATATTATACCTGTCTAAATAAACATAGACAAATTGACACTACATTTGTGTGCGCTACTTCATCTCCGTGGCAACCAGACTTCATCAGACAACAAGAATATGGCAGTCATCATGCAGTATGTGTTTTGAAATTCATTTTTACATATATATTTTATACAATGTAGAAAACCTTCAGTGCATTTATAAAAGGCATGTGAGATACTCGGAGATAATTATTACATTTTTAAAAAGTATAAAAAATAAATACTCTGTACAATCAAAGGTTAAATTAAAAATGATTGAGTTTCTCTTTGGAGTAAGAGGGAAAATATGTAATAATAATTTGGGATATTTTTAGACGTTAAACAATGACAATGCAGGTGAAGACGCATATGTGTATTTAATAGACAAAATACTTTATTTTTATTCCATTATATTGTGAATATATTAACCGATGATTAATTTCTCTGTTTCTATTGCAAGGTAATAATTTTCAAAGAAGGAATATTTGAATGACATAATTTAGAAAGTTTTAGAAACTTCTAACTTTCAGCAGCATGTAAATGTGTAAGTAGGGAATACATTTAAATATTGTTTAGATCAATTAGACATAGTTAAGTAGAAAGTATTTTAGCAAAAATGAGTTTTGCATTTTCTACTCCTTTGGTACTGAAATTTTTATTTAGTGACATGCATTCAGTACTTTTGTTTGAGGATTTCATTAATTCAACAGGTTTTGGGGCGGCTTGTCAGACTTTTGATTCCCCTTAGGTATCACTGGATGACTGCATTTGTTTAACAGTTGTCTGTACTCTGAGTGATGTGGACTGCCTACTGTCATTTTATTTTGTTTGCTAATTTAGTTATATGTATCTTATTTACATTTGTCTTTTTCAATTATTAAAACACTGTGCGCAATTAAAACCGGGCTTACTTATAGAGGCTTGAGACTGTACATCATCATTATTAGTTGTATTCTATACACTACTTATTTTGTTTGCTATTTTGCTTATTTTGTTTACTAATTTAGTTATATGTATCTTATTTACATTTGTCTTTTTCAATTATTAAAACACTGTGCGCAATTAAAACCGGGCTTACTTATAGAGGCTTGAGACTGTACATCATCATTATTAGTTGTATTCTATACACTACTTATTTTGTTTGCTAATTTAGTTATATGTATCTTATTTACATTTGTCTTTTTCAATTATTAAAACACTGTGCGCAATTAAAACCGGGCTTACTTATAGAGGCTTGAGACTGTACATCATCATTATTAGTTGTATTCTATACACTACTTATTTTGTTTGCTATTTTGCTTATTTTGTTTACTAATTTAGTTATATGTATCTTATTTACATTTGTCTTTTTCAATTATTAAAACACTGTGCGCAATTAAAACCGGGCTTACTTATAGAGGCTTGAGACTGTACATCATCATTATTAGTTGTATTCTATACACTACTTATTTTGTTTGCTATTTTGCTTATTTTGTTTACTAATTTAGTTATTTGTATCTTATTTACATTTGTCTTTTTCAATTATTAAAACACTGTGCGCAATTAAAACCGGGCTTACTTATAGAGGCTTGAGACTGTACATCATCATTATTAGTTGTATTCTATACACTACTTATTTTGTTTGCTATTTTGCTTATTTTGTTTACTAATTTAGTTATTTGTATCTTATTTACATTTGTCTTTTTCAATTATTAAAACACTGCGCAATTAAAACCGGGCTTACTTATAGAGGCTTAAGACTGTACATCATCATCATTATTAGTTGTATTCTATCCACTACCAGATGAAGACCTCGCCGTCTGCCCGATTTGATTTTGTATATATGAGCAACAGCACCATATATTAGTTTTTACAAATGTTGATAAATAGACGGAGCATCGACCATCTTGGATGATGTACTGTGTTGTTGCAGATAAGATCACTTAGAAATTGTGTATGTAATAGCATTTTATTTTTATTTTACATGGTTATTTAATATATTATTTGATGCCCGAGCAGATAAACGACGCATATTACTAACTAACTAATTTAGATCTGCCCAAAAACGACATACAGTGTTGTTGCAGGGGTACTCAAAATATTACATATTAAGTCAATTTCTTGTTAAAATTTGTGTGTGCGCTATATATTTTTGATTGCTTTGTGTTGTAAAAACTTGTTTATGTACAGCTATATCATAATACAGCTTAAAATTATGAAATTTATTACAAGAAATAATCAGAAAGGATTAGCAAAGGATATGTCCAAATCTCTTCCAAATTCTTTTTCAATTTAAATTGGTTTGATAAGAAATTCTTCTCGACTCTAAGGAATTAATATGAGTTAGTCACCAAGCTGCTATAAAATTTAGCCCTGCAGTAGGATTTAAATGCAAAACTTATTCCCTTAGAGTAATATATATTTTAGCCATCTCTTTTAGCATATGTGTCATTAGTCATGGACATTTTCTATAATCCCAATAATGACAACAGATTAGCAAAATTTAAAATACATATAAAATATTCTTCTTCGGCAGATGGCATTGGTGTCTGCTCACATCCAAACTATACCTTGCTCAGAAACCTACTTGACTTTTAATTCACTGTGATGGGATTGTTTGATCGCTTAACCGGCTGGCTGGGGCTGAAGAAGAAGGAAGCACGGGTTCTGGTGATTGGTCTAAACAACAGCGGCAAGTCCACTTTAGTAGATCGCTTCAAACCCGAAGAAAGGAGGACCCAACACACTACTCCCACTGTCGGATTTAATGTTGAAAAATTTCAAAGTGAGTGGTATATAATATATTGATATACATAGGTTATCCGGATGAAAATGTCGTGCTTTGCATGGTCTTTTTTGACTATCAGTTCTGATTCAATCTTTGGTCTCACGTGACATGTTTTGTGTTTTATTCATCAGTTGACATCTGGAGAACGTTATTTTAGTGAAAAATGTTTTTTTTCCAACATGGGTTTAGATGGAGAGTTATATATATATACACAGTAAAACCGCGATATAACGAAATCCAAGGGACCAAAAAATAAAAATTCGTAATAACGAATTCCCACATATAACGAAAAAAATTAAAAAACCTACTATATGTTACGCGCCGTCGCAAAAAAATGTTGCGCGGCTTCAAAAAAGATCGCAAATTCTGCAAACAAAGGAGGAAAAAGGCCATAGGGAACTGAATACCTACATATTTTTAGTAGTTTTGTTATTAAAACAGATAAGCAAATGGATAATCAAAGGAATTAAATTAAGAACAGAACCTATTCAACGCCAATTGGAAGATATTTTTGTAAATTCCAGAATATTGCAAACACAAAACAATATTTTAATCGTGTTTAAATGTAGAGCCGCTTCAAACATAGTTTTGGGCATGAAACATACAAAATAATTCAAAAATAACAATTTTACAGTTAAATCGCGGCATTTTTATAAAATGAGTCGTATATAAATTACGAAGGTGCTTACCGGTAACGGCGGCAACCACTTCAAAATATATTTATAATCGTTAAAATTGTTCACTTAAAAATTATCGTTAATATTGTTCACTTAAAATACACTAAAACAATAGTTAATAGAAATACAAAATGCCGTACAAAAATAGTCCATAAAATATTTTAACGAATTATTTATATTATTGACGAGTTCACACGAAAACAATTGTCAAACGAAAATGAATTTAAGTAAATATTCAGTTCGGTCATGCAATAATCGCGTTAAAAGCTGAACAAACTTAACTCTACAGACGTTACACTGAGACTGACATTTCCAATAAGTACATACTGCAACTTTCAGGGGGTTCTGTGATGATATTAGAGGCGTATGCGTACGTAAAACGTGTCTAAGAGAACGCCGCAAGAATTATGTCAAATGGTTTTATGGGCCTACTATGAACCCAAGAAGAAGTTTGAATTGTTTTACTACCTTGCCGGCCGACCGCCGCGCACCGCCGAAAAGGCCATAAAACCGTTCGCATACGGCAGATGCATCGGCGCGGCTTTGTAAGGCCAAAATAATATTTTCATCTTTTAACATTTTTTTATTTCGTTATAAATTTACTTAAATGTATTGGCATTTTTTCGTATGGGACAAAAATAATTTTGTTATAAATATTAACGGGATTTCGTTATATAAATGCATTTTTGTATGAAAAATTGGTTTTGGGGACTAAATTTCGATTTTTTTTTTCGATATACGTCATTTTTCGCTATATCGCGGTTTTACTGTATATATATAATTCGTACAAAATTGCATATTGTACGAATACATGTACGAATGTACTTTAACACTTTTATTTATTATATATATGTATATATATCTATTATTATATCATTACTATATATATACAAAATTACATATTGTACGAATACTGTCGTAAAAATTTTCACCTCTAGGGCACTTTACACACAAACTGTTTAGTTCTACACTATTTTTGTATTTAAAATGAAAAATTGTTACTTGAATTAATGGATATGATTTTGTAAAAAAGTGCATTTTCAGTCTTTTTTTAAATACCGTGTCTGATGTAATGTTCCTTGACAGAGGGCAAAGAGTTCCACACTTTTGGGCATGCCACCCAAACGTCCATTCACTGAACTGACATCTGGAAATGGCTGGTCGGTTCTACAACCCTTCCTGCAGGCAAAGTTTCAAAGGAAGTTATCAATTGCAAAATTGCCACTATTGCCAGATTATCATTTTCAGATATATCACCCTTAATTTGGCTTTTGAAAAGATACTTCATATAGATATTCAGCAACAAATGTTTCGGTTTCCAATTTTAACAACCGGTTAGCTCGAACCGTTGCAAACCTATAGGATGCTATCACTGTATTGCTTTGAGATTGTTCAATGAGATAGCTAATGATTTCATCATGATCACTATAAAACGTGATGCAAATATTTAGAGATTTATATTTTATTTTACATGTTCTAAAATTATTTTGATGCAGATGGTGGAGTGGGTTTTACAGCTTGGGACATGTCGGGCCACGGACGGCATCGCTCGCTCTGGGAACATCATTATCGTGATGCTAACGCTATCATCTTTGTCATAGACTCCAGCGATCGTCTAAGATTAGGTAACATTATTAAGTATTTGCAATATACTTAAACACAGATACATCAAACATCACTGGATTCATCAGTTATTAATAAAACCAGCATGGAGGCTATATCAGAATAATCCATATTTAGCAATATTTGAATATGTCAAGAACACACAATTACTGGATTTTCACCTACAAAGGCACTGTTATTAAACAAATAATAGATATCTCGTAGAGATGAAGCTATTTTTTATTAATGGAAAATTATGGAAGTATGGATAATTACAGGGCTTACGACCTGTCTTCGGGTGGCTTAAGTGATCACTTTATATAAATTTGGGGGTTAGGACGGTGGTTAAATGATATAGATGTTTGTTTGCGCGTTTTGAGGTTTATTACATTATGATGAAAACAATGAATACAGATAGAATTAAATGAATGAAGATGTAGAAGGTGCGTGTTGATTATGAAATGAAGCGATCTGGCGGTCTCGCTCGGCACTCCCGGGCCGGCAAGACCGCCGTTGTAGGACGATGAAACTGGAGAAACTGCCTTAGCGGTGAATTTCGAGCCAGGTTTGTATCAGCAGCCGGCAGCGCTGTCGCTAGCGTCGATGCCGACTGAGGTGGCGGTGGATTTGAATTCCGGTCGCTACATAAATATAACATTCAATTAATCAATTTCCAAATCTATCAAATTTTTTAAAGTTGTATATATGTTAATATGTGAAAACACTTCGAGTACCACTACACTATCGCCATCTATGAACTAAATTTGATAATTAATTTCCCTGAAACAGCGTATATATCACAATGAGAATCTAAGTATTTTTTAAAATTATTTAAAGCAATATTCTTTATATATAAAATGTTTTTAACACATTATACTAGAATATGCTTGAAAAATCAATATTTCTCAATTTTTATATATTTTCTTATTTTGACCAGTATATTATTAATAATATTTGAATATACCCAAGAATACACAATTACTGGATATTAATATGTAATTTCCTATATTTCCATTAAATATAATAAAATAATAATAGCTTCATCTCTATGAGATATCTATTATTTGTTTAATCAATTTTTGTTCTATTTTTAGATAATTGTGTACATTTCTATTTAACTTATAAATTAATTTATTTTCCTTATTAAAAAAAACACATTTTTGAACACTGTATACCAGTGAAAGCAGTCCTTTAGTAGAAAATGTGTGCTAAAATTTGTAAACATGTGCTCCATATTAAATTAACAGAATTGAGACAAAGTATTAGAATGGAGACATTATATTGAGTCTTGTTGGTACCTGCTATCTGTAGCAAAGGTTGTCACTTTTGAAAATAATTATGATGTTGATACATGCTGTATGATTTCAGTGGTGGTAAAAGATGAATTAGATCTGTTACTTCAACACCCGGATATATCTGGTCGGAGAATACCAATCCTCTTCTTTGCCAACAAAATGGACTGTGCCGATGCCCTATCCAGTGTCAAAATCGCTGCAGGTACTTTAGTTGACAAATTGTTGTGATACCTACGATGTTGAATAATAAAATTCATTACTACGGTAGAGATTTTTATTACTAATGATTACCTTGAAAATATTATCTTAATAGTATTTGATAAATTAATTAATAAAAATTTAACAATAATTTTACTGCGCAGCGATAATGATAGAAGGTAAAGAGAAGGAAAGGAATTATTGTTTAAAAGAGGAGTCATCTTCCATTAAAACATCAGGTAACTCCGATTCCGATGATCTATACATTTTTTGTCCCTTTTTGGGCGATTCACTAGCAATGAATTTATCCAATGGTGGCTATTTCTGTCTATTTTTTAATTTACAGTGTCATTGAGCGAATTTATTATTTAATAAATATCAGATATCTCATAGAGACGAAGCTATTTTATTATATTTTAAAGGAATGATATGTGGAAATATGGGGGGTAATTACAGGACTCAGGTGATCATAATGTTCACCAATTCTCACCCCTCAGTCTCTATATTTATCAAATTTTTTGAAAATTCTGTTATGTGTTATTACATGGACTCGCTCCGAATACTACTATAACATTGCCATCTATCATATTGTATGTCAATTCAACGAGTATCTGATTTTTTGTTGAAAATTATTTAAAGCAATATTCTTTATCTGTAAAATGTTTTTAGCACATTATAATAGAATACGCCGGAAAAATCAATATTTTTCAATTTTTATATATTTTTCTTATTTTGACCAGTATATTATTTTAGCAATATTTTAATATGTTCAAGAACACACAATTACTGGATTTTTACCTATAAAAGCACTGTTATTAAATAAATATCAGATATCTCATAGACAAAGCTATTTTAAAGACAGGTCATAAGTCCTGTAATTACCCCCATATTTCTATATATCATTCCTTTAAAATATAATAAAGTAATTTTGTCTGTATGAGATATTTGATATTTATTTAGGTAAAAATCCGGTAATTGTGTGTTCTTGAACATATTCAAATATTGCTAAAATTTATTATTTAATAAACACGGCAATGTTTGTGTTCTACTTTTCCACCATATTCTCCACATTTTTGACCCTTTCTACTCTGATGCTATTTCTTCCACTGGTGTGTGTTACATTTTGAATATTAAATTTGACAAATATAGAGGCTGACAAATTTAGAGGCTCCACTGTAATTACAAATTTTAAAAGTTTCTCAATATATCTGGTATTTTTATTGATCATTCATTACCTTATACATATTTTAGAATATCTGTACATAATACAATACATTGAATATATGGTTGTTGAAAATAGAAGCTTCTAGAAGATTTGTGAAATTTCTTGGGAGTTTTCAAGGATTTTTTATGTTAAAATATTCTACCACCGCAACACCGGTATATCAGCTCTTATAAATTACATCAATATGAAGATGACAAAAATCTTTCTTTATGTGCTCAACTTAAAGAAGTCAGATCTAAATCTCAATTTGATGTACAACTATCCAAGTAGGAAAAAAAACACTGTGGTGTTAGTATGACGGAGGAGAAATATTTTCTTTAATATTACAATGATCTTTCTGCTTATTTCAGGGCTCGGTTTGGAGCGGATTGTGGATAAGCCCTGGCACATTTGCGCATCAAATGCTTTGAGCGGCGACGGATTGCAGCAGGGAGTCGAATGGTTGACTGTACAAGTTCGGGACATACTGAATCAAACAAACTGATCTCAGATATACCGTGCAATTTTGGAAAACTATCGCAACCACTTTTGGTTGCAATGTTAATGTGCAAACATTCTTATTGCGAAGTTGTAATTATTCAGAACATAGGTCTATGATATATAATAAAGAGATCCAGGTTCGAATCCCGGTAGCAACAACAATATTTTTCAATAAAATTGATTTTATATGCGTATCTTTCTAATTAATACATTTAATTTGTATTTAAAAAAAATAGTACAGACCTAATAATTACAACTTCACAATAAGAATGTGTTCTCCTTAATAATATATAAGTTGTATCAATGTGTCCAAAATTTTATAAAAATGAATTGTTAATTCCTGCATCTCCTATCGGTTTACTCAAAGGTATTAGAGATTCTGTAAAAATAAAGTTGATGGCTTTCAAATAATGGAACGATAGATGTATTCTTTTGAAAAGTGTAACATATAGCTTCGAAAATTTGTCATCAATCAAATGTGTTGGTATAGCATAATTGGATAATGCACGTTCCCCAGATTGGAATCCCGGTGGCAACAACAATGTTTTTCGATAAAATTGATTTTATATATATATATATTTGGGGGTTAGGTCGGTGGTTAAATGAAATAAATTTTGTTTGCGTGTTGAGGTTTATTATGACAGTATGATAAAAACAATGAAGACAGATAGAATTAAAGAATGAATGAAGATGTAGAAGGTGCACGTGTATTATGAAATGAAATGAAGCGAGTTGGCGGTCTTGCTCGGCGCGCATGGGCCGGCAAGACCGCCGTTGTGAACCGATGAAACTGGAGAGACTGCTTAGCGGTGAATTCTCGAGCCAGGCTTGTACCAGCAGCCGGCAGCGCTGTCGCTAACCGACTGAGATGGCGATGGATTTAAATTCCAATCGCTGCATATATATATATATATAATTTAATTTGTATTTAAAAATAATTTTATCGAATTTAAGTGCTTTTATTTAAATTATTGAATATAATATACAACAGGTAATTTCTGATTTATTTAATAATTCATATTTATTTACTTATTTCATAATACTATAAGCGTTACTTATTAGTGGTTATTAGAATCAGTCATATACCGCGCTCAATTCTCAATGGTCAGAATAAGACTTGTATTTCTCGTCACTTTTTAAAAAACTCATGATATCGGTTATTAGAATTAGGATATTCAAATAACTTGGCATGAAATAACAAACAATATTAGTGTCATCCAATCTTTTTAGGTACCTAATTCCTTGTGTAATTCCTGACAGTATAGAGCCATTAATTACCGCTATAACTCTTGGATTACAGACATTGACAGCTACTTTCATTCCTTTCATTGATTGCGCCAGCAGTCACCAGATAATATGGCAAGTTCTTCTCAAAGATAAGCAGTTTAAATCTGGGCATCAGGGTTTGATAACTCAAAATGTTATACTGCGTTGAAAATCGAGACAATGGAACGTCAATGGAACTCTAATAAGAAAAGATTATAAAATGTGTATAATATTGTATTTATACTTTTAAAATTAGCAATATTAACTTTGTGGTTAAAATTCATATTTTTTATTTATTATCTTTGTTTTATTAACCACTGAATTGAGTTTAAATTCATCTACCGGTTTTGAAAAATACTATTTTCTTCTTCAGGATGTCATAACTAACTAAAAATATATATCATTGTTTCTTCACCAGAATCTATTTTTAAAATTAAAAAAAAAACAAATTGTGCTGCATTTCATATTGGTAAAACGGGTAGAAATTTTAATATAAGAGTAAGGGAGCATTTGAGATGTTTGAACAATACTGGGTTTTCAGAATTTGCTAATCATTTCATAGAAAATGGTCATGGTTTTGATAAAAAATTGGGATTGTCAATTTTGTATATAAACAGTGTTGGGTCACAAATTAAATAGTTTGGAATCGTTGGAAATAAATAAAGTATGTAAAACTAATCAAGAAATTATAAACAACCAACTAAATTTAACTACGAGTCCCATTCTAAAAATTTTTCCTAAAAATAATTCGACTAAATTTGTATTAAGCAACAATTTGAGTTGGTACTAAATTTATTTTTTAAATAATTGTTTTTTCAAAAATAGATTCCGGTGAAGAAACAATGATATATGTTTTTAGTTAGTTATGACATCCTGAAGAAGAAAATAGTATTTTTCAAAACCGGTAGATGTATTTAAACTCAATTCAGTGGTTAATAAAAGATAATAAATAAAAAATATAATATTGTATTTGTTTTATGAGTATATATATATATATATGTATACATACAATAAATAAAAGTGTTAAAGTACATTCATATATATTATCTTTGTGTAGAGAGATAGTTTTCAGATAATAGAATTGCCAGATATTAGAATCAAAATCTCTGAGAACCAATATGATCACAATAATCGGCGCCAACTGCTTACTACTGCGTAATTGCCGATCCAATCTGTTCTCGATTGCAGATAGAAAATGGGAAAACCATCATAGATACAGCCTTAGTAATTAGTAGTCTTGTAACGGTTAAAATATGCATTTATTTATTTTATATAATATTAATTGCACACCAGAATATTAATAATTTAGTTTTTAACAAACGATTTAAACAATGTAAAAATAATCAAATAACAAAAAAATATTTCATAAAACACATGTAAACTAGAGACAAGCTCAAAATAACATACTGTGAATCAATCACCGATATCTATAAATCACAATCACTAACGATGAGTACCTACCTGAAAAAATTGTGATTCATAATTCTTGTCTGAAATTATTGTCAAGTTGAATAGTGCCATCGAGTGGAATGTACCAAAATATAGATATTTTGTGTATGAATCCTAGCCAATCATTTCTATTCTGTTTGCAGTTCATATTTTTTTGATATTTATTTACAGAACGGAGAATGTGATCTGATCACGCTTGCAACTTGTTTCTGCACATGCGCAAGTAATAAAATATTGTCTGATTTTTCTTAGGATTTTATTTCAGCTTACTAGTTTTGAGACTAATGTTAAGTCTCAAATTAATGTAAGTAATAAAAATGTATAAATTATTGTAAATAACAATAATGTTGAAACAGTGATCATAGTCACAGTCTTCAATCACTGATATCATCAAATAACACTCACATCAGTGAGTAGCAATTTGACCCCTCCTACATTTACAATTTTAATTGGCATTAAAAAATGTTTATATTGCTTTCAATAGAATATAATATAATACAATATACATATATAAAAATGACTGCCACTTATATCAAATATATGCGAAATACTAGAGCAAATAAATATGACCTATTAGTTAGTTTCAATACTTAGACAGAAGAAGTCGATTTATCTCTTTACAAATTTATACCATCAACAAGGATTGACAATAAAGTTAATTATGTAATATGATTTATCAATTAATAGAATCACTACATAATTAAACTAGTAATAAATATTATACAATAATAAATATTATTTCAATTGTTCATAAATAATAATAAACTCTGAAAACTTGGTCAGGAAACGGATGTGATTACTTTCAACAAAGAGATTCTAATTCTGTAAATCTATTTATGTATAAATTCATCTTTTTAAAAATCTTTGAAATTTACAACATATAAAAAACAAATCAATTTGTACTATAAATATGTACTACTAAAAACAACTCTTATTTTATTAACCCTTATTCCCTGGTCATCTTAAACCTAGCCACAGTCTTTCCAATTATATTCAATATCTGCTTGGCTCCTTCTGTGCCCTGCGTGCTCAGTTCTACGCCTAGAGCCCTGGCACTCTCCCTTATGAGGAAGTCCAGCTCTGCCTGGGCGGCGCGGGAGGCCGGTCCGGTGTCACTGGGCCCACTCCGATTGGCCGGAGATAGGCACCTGTTGGCCAGTTGGGCGAGCTGAGCTCGCTCTGAACTGAAGGCCTCATCCAAATCGAAAAGCTCTAGAGGAGGGGCGGGAAGCTCGCCAAAGCTCGGCGGAAAAACCTGTGATTGTGTGCATAGTTGAAATTGCTTTTTTATTTACTAGTAGATTCACGTTAATATTTATAAGCTATTTCAAAATCAATGCACTAATATTTTGATCCTAATATATAAGATACACCCCCAAGTTAAAAAAAAATATTATAGGCCGTACAATAAGAGAAAAATACAGTTGATGTTTGTAGTTAACTTTGTGGTTAGACATGATTAAAAATTGTATCTATATTTAACTTTGTTTAGACCACTGAATTATTCATATGATACTAACATATCTTCATTAGGACTGGTGTACAACTAAATTATTCCATAAAATTTAAACATCATCCATTACGGGGTGTAGGCGGAGTCTTAGTAAGAGTGGGGAAATGATTGATAGGGAGACATTGAAAATGGGAATATATTAAATATCGGGTTGTTTGTAAGGTTTAATTATGTTGGACTTAGTGTTGAGTAATTTTTTAATTTCCAAGTTATTTAATCTAAGGCCCTTATTATTAATGTGTAAAATTTCAATTCTGTTTTCTTTTATAAAATTGTGGCCTGTTTCTAAAAGGTGGATGAAAAATTCTGAGAAGTTATTGTTATTAAGGCACCTTAAGTGTTTTTTTATTCTAGTATTAAAACTCTGTGCCGTTTTACCTATATAAAATGCCGGACAGTCATTACACTTCAGTTTATATTTGTACCGGATTGATCTAACAAGGAATGTACCTAAGTTATTATTTGTGTACAATTGTAATTGAAACACTTACAGCAACTTGCAGTGCAGGAAGCGGAGTTTCAAACTGCGGAGTTATTAATTTAAGCGCTTCATGTTTAGTTCCCAGAAGTTTATACAATTCGATCGCTTCGGTAACTAGGAGCAAAGTTTTATCTAATTGTTAGTAGGAAGAGTAAAATGAAGAACAGTAATGATAGGGAAAAACTTTTTCATAAATTAATAAATGAAATGTAAACCTTAGTCAACCGACCATTATTATAATTGAAGGAAAAGAGGTGCATGTCAAACATCCCGGTGAAGTCGGCGTTCTTCGTCTTGTTCTGCAAGTCACCGAGATCGCCTCCAATATCACTCACAGCCAGACTCGGTCTCAGCATCTCCGACATGAACACGGTGTCAGGTAGTGTCCGGTATGGATTAATCTAGAAATTTAACCAACTCATTAGGCGGCAATCCTTTCATTATTAATGTTTCTTAAATTAAAAGTTCAAATTTCACCCAGGTGACTTTTTAATCTATCTGTCATCCCACCCCCCCACTCACTGTCATTCTAGTTTTGCCACCCGGTGACCTACGCCTTTGAGTTTCCTTTGACTCTTACGTATTCTGTCCTTCATTCGTGTAGCAAAATCTCCAATCTCTCTTTGGGCCATTAGATACAATTTAAAATGATTTGAAGTTAAGTATTGGATACAATTTAAAATTATGCATATCAAGTCGAGCATTAGATACAATTTAAAATGCACCAATACTGGTCCTTAATTAAAATTTACAATATTCAAATGACTCACATCGGGATCATCGGCATCTACAGGATGCAATTGGACTTCCATTGCAGATGTGAGGAAACCAAATACTATCTCTCGTATATGGTCATTACACTCCTGTTCTATGTACTGGTCATCAAAGAAATGTCCCGAACCAAACACAACCAGTTTTCCTGCAAATCAATTAATAAATAATTAACACATTTATTATTCTATTTACGGTGCATTTGAACACCAAAACGCTCTCTTTGAGGAGTGGAAAGGTTTATGCTTTATTATTATTGAAAAAACTAATTAACTTATCATGCCGTTCTTCCATAAAGGTAGGCAGTGAGGATGGAGAGCCACAATTTTTTGTCCTGACACAATTCTCGTTTCACGTATATTCATATGTCCATCCATGCATGCTTGTCGATTGTGGAGGACCATTCTAACAGGTCCAGGATCTGGTTTAGCTAGTCAGGTCAGTCATTCTTTATTTCTGGTGCCAGTATCTTTCTCATTGTGGAAATATATCATCTCCACAATCATCATTACCGCCGATGACCTCTGAATGCACCATGCAGATACCTTGGCGTAAAACAGAGCTCCTAACAATGTAAAAATTCAGTATTGACGCAATAATCATATGCCAATAACACGCGCCAGCAACCGAGAAAGGCCGGCTCCTGAGCGTGACTCCTCTCGCTGCCGCCTTCCAATTAAGATCTCCAGCAATCGTGCCTCTGTGTAGATTTTACATTGTATATTTCTAAACTGTAACTGTGCCTAATCAACAATAAACTTGTGTTAACTGTAAGTAGTTTCTTTTATTGAACCTACTCTGGCCATACATACACAATACATCTCGGTGAGCATTATCAAACGAACATGTGAACGCTGGGTGAAATATATGGAACATTCAGTGCACACACACACAACCTACATATTCGTACAACATATGTAATCATCAACAAAATACATTTACCTTTGGAGACTGTACTACATATCCCCCATATTACCATTCTCTCCTCATTCATGACCGAACCACCTACGTGACTCTTTTTTCATTTGCCATGATCAGCTTAACTTATTAGGGAATGATACCCATGATCCCATTTTTAATTTTTTTTTTCCCAACTAGACAAATTGGCAAACAAATTACATTTCACAAAACCAAATAACTCATTGAAGGCAAAATACAATCAAATAGAAAACGAAACATACAAGGCAAGTAAACGTGAAAGTATATAAAATGAGAGAGAAAAAATACCAATGTGCAATACAATATATAAAAGAATGTAAGCACATACAAGGTAAAGGAAAATATGTAAGATCAAAGCTATAATGCAGTCAGTACAACACACAAAATGCAATTATAAGAATTATTTCATAATATAAAACAGTTTACTCTCAATATCAGCTCTTCCTAATTTCAACAACCGATTTGAAACATCCCTTTTAAAAACCTCAATGTCAGTTAAAATTCTAATATTATTTCCAATTTGATTGTATATTCTGGGAGCTAGAAAGGCGAATAATCTTTAACTTGATTTGATTCTTGGAACCATCTTAAGATTATTTGCTTTGTGAGATAATACCTTTCACTCCTCACAGAAGGAGCGCTTACTTTCCTATTGTATAGATAATAAAACAATTAAAGAATTTTATAAATGATACAAGATAACAAAATAGTTTTAAAATGTTGCGCCTGTGACTACCACCAGTATAAAAAATCATACCATTTTTTTCTGTAGTACAAAAGGAAGCCAGGGGTCGTTTGACAGGATATGCCATCTCTCCACTAGAGAGCACCACCACCGACGGCTTCTTCACATTCAGGGTGGCTCCGTAAGGATACACAAAGCTCGGAGAATCTTCATCACTAAAATATAAATAAATTAGAGCATATACCAATACATGTCGTGTTCGATCCTGAAATTACAGATACTAACCACACATTACAACTTTTCTTCTTTCATGCAGCATCATATAGATGTAAGTTGAGTGTGCGTTAATTATGAAAATTGAAAATAATTGGACTATTTGCTGCACTCTACCATATTCATGTACAAAATTACATAGAAGCAGAACCAAAAATTAATATTAATTACTCTAACACAGCGTCAATGACGTACCCATACTCCAAGGAATCCAAATTATAAGTAGGCAATTTCTCTATAGCCTTCACAATAGAGCGATTGATGATACCGCCCGCAACCAGGCACTGCTTCGGGTGAAAGTATTTATTGTACTTCACTCGCACGGCACAATCTGAAACAGTTACCAGGAATTACTTATTTTTCTTCTTTAGTGGTTTTGTGAGACTTAAAAGTTTGTTTACTTACTTACCATCACGCCGTTTCCCCGTCCGCGGGGGTAGGCAGAGAGGATAGAACGCCACACTCTTCTGTCCTGATACACAATTCTCGCCTCATCCACATTCATACATCTTCTCATACAAGCGCGCCGATTATTGAGGCTTCTAACAGAACCATCTGGTTTGCCTGGTCGTGCCAAGTCTTCCGCGGACATCCTCTATTTCTGGTGCCATCAACACTTGCGTCATATATCTTCCTTACCATTCTCTCCTCATTCATCCATTCCATATTACCAAACCACCTTAGTGATCATTTCTTAATCTTACTCAGTATACTAATATTAGCTTTAGATTCTTTCCTTATTTCTTCATTCTTTACTCTGTCATAAATGGATCTGCCTTACATACACCTAAGCGATGTAAATCTTGCGCAAGTCTTTATTTTTGAAGTCAATCTGCAACTTGGTTTCTGTGCCAATGTGAAATACCAAACATAATACCCAATTAGTTGTTTCCACGTTGTATACATTTAATCTTTGGATTCTATGACAACAATCTCGACGGCAACAATTTTTTTAAGGAGCACACATTTTTGTTGTAAAGTTGTAATTTCAGAACATAATTGTGTGGTATTTTTAATACAAATTAAATTAATCAACTGGAAAGATATTAAAAACAAAAATCTGTTTATTGAAAAAATATTAGAGTTCCTTTCTCGATAGCAACTAAAATATTAATTTGATAAATAGAATTTTTCTTTTATTTATTTAGACTTTATTTATATACATATTTTTGTTGTAACAGAGATGAATATATTATAATATATAACATGATAAACATAAGATACAATTATATTGCAATTAAATACTCGCAGTTTATTGTGTGGAATGGAGTAGACTCCACCTCTGATATATACAGCATTGTCCTGGCTACTTTGCTAGACTGAAGTCTGTGTTAAAGTAGACAGTTTTTTTCGTACTCTTGTGGTGTTATTTAATAAAGATTCAATAGAAATAAAAATGTAGTAGGAATGTTGTAGAACTAGTGAATTATTAGTGTAGGCACTGTATAATGATTGTTAGAATGTTGGACAGCCACGCTTCTGATTGCTCTCTACCCGATTGGATCATATATTGAGTCCATATTTGTATTATCTTATTGGAATTGAACGATTTCCAGTTGGTACTGAGTGTGTTGTACAATTTCAGAGCTAAGAACATGTAGAATCTTTGATAAAATATCATTGTTGCTCTCGGAACTGGTGTATAGATGTTTGTTGTTTATCTTGTGCTGTGTCCATGATTTATTGCTTGGGGTGAGTTGTTGTTAGCATGCTATACATCTTTCTAATTAATTTATTAATTTATTTTGCATTATACCATAGCTTCTCTCTGAATTATATTATATCACACTCGTTTTCAGATATTTAAAATGCCTAACCGATTCACAGGCTTGGTCTCTTATGATTACTAATGATAATAGAAATGGCGTCTGTCTTCTGCTCATTCTCACGCATTTTGTTTTAGCAGCGTCAACGTAAACAAATTACTACTGAAGACAAATTTTAATCAAAAAGTCACTGTCTCCATGTACTGCTGTCAATAATAATGTAAATCTGTCAATAACTATTATGAACTTAATTAACACATATTACAGTAAAAAACTTTAAGTCATCGGCGGAGCCACACCAAGTATTTTATAATCTATACCATTCTATATCAAATTGTAATTTTGATTATAAAATAAATAAATATTATTGGACTAACCATTATTAATTACAACTCCGTACTCTTCAAGAAAAAAATTTATATTAGTGTTATTGTTCTCCTCGCCTCCATCAGTCAGTGTAACCAGCACAGCACCACCGTCCGCCACAAACTTCTTCAAGCAAGTTAGCTCTGCATCAGAGAACACATCTTGAGGGGTGGCTATTACCAGAACTCTGGCCTCTTCTAGTATTGCAGATGTTAATTCTTCACGATTACTGCATGGTTCAGAAAAAACAATTGAATGATATTAAAAAGAATTTGTAAATTAATAAATAAGATTCTTCAATATCTTTTAATCCAAAATGTTTTAAAATGTAGTGGTAAGAAGACACAAAGGTGAAAATATCAAAAGCAATTGGTGATCTATCTATGAACTAACCCACGATAGCATCGATATATATTATTAGCAGTCATATACTATATTCCACCGATTATAAGATGTTTTGGGGTCTGAATTCACGGGTGCATCTTACAATCAATGGCGTCTTAAAAATCCCTGCAAGATAGGTAGACAGTGGGGATAAGCTTATGCAGTGAAGCAGGTAGTTGGAGTACAATCGATATTATCTAAACACTTTGAGTTTGAATAAAAGGTCGCTAAAAATATTCTAAAAAAGATTATACTATATGCTGCATTGAAATGAAAAAATATTGTGTATGAGGTACAGATAATGATATGAGGTTAAAAAACTTGGAACAGATAAAAGTATAAATAATACTGTTTTTTTTGTCATCGTATTTTCATTTTTATAATAAAGACTTTATGATATTTTTTATTATTGATATTTAAAAATAGGGGTGCATCTTATAATCAATGAAATACAGTAATTATAATTATAAATCAGAATAGTTGTAATTTAAAACAGACAGTTAAGTAAAGAGAAGGAATGTTATGTTTTGTGCAAATTCTAAAGAGTAACGATGTATGCAAAACTTTTTATTGTGTAAAGATATCCAAGATGGTGGATTAGGATAATAATATTTTCCTCAGATTCCTAGAGTACAACTAACCAAAATTTTGAATGGATGGTATTCAATAAAACACACATTTATACTGAAGAAAAGGAGTAGAATAGCCAAAGTAGAGCAGTAGGGTTCTAAAAGAGTAACAATGCAAAATTGATTAAGGTCGGTCAATGGTATATGATTGGACAGAGAACAGACAGACAGACATTTCATTTTACATATTTAGATAAAAAGATCTTTGCATAGCCTTTGTGGCCATTTTATGATCACAAATAATATATAAATATCAACATACATTATAACTTTCCATGATCCCTTTAGTTTCCTATGAAGAATTTTGTAATTGTCATTCAATTTAAACATTTCATTTTTGGAAGCATTAAATATAATTATATTTTTTACATTAGGACCTTTCATTTTTGTGAAATTTATCACTATAGTTAAAGTAAATTTTTCCACATAAAATCAAATCTGCTTTGTATATTATATTTATGTTCTGTTGCTTGGCAACCACTTTTCGTCATCCATAATTTTGTGGCGATTATTTTGACACGTTTTTCAAGGGGTACTTTAGAAACACATAATATTTATTTATTTTTAAATAGATGTTGCACGTGTGGCAACATTAAACAATTTACAAAGTGTTGCTAGAAATACAATTTCGCTATCTTGGTCTTAATTTGGTTGACAAAGAATAATGTACAACTTAATTTTCTAAGACCACGGAGTTTTTAATGACATTTCGGAATAGAGGAATGTAATTTTTTTTCGATGAGGATTTTAAATAAAAAAGATTATATTAGAAAAAGTATAATTTATCAATCAACAAGAGCTCACCTAAATTATTGTTGATGACCCTGCAATGGAATCTAAAAGTTAGGGAGGTCGGATTCATATGGCATAAAAACCTAGAAAACTACATAGATTTTGAGCAATACATTCCTGAGAACATTTGGAATATATGTATGTGTAAAGAAATAAATGATCTTCTGTCATTTTATTAAACTGGCATGACCTAAATTAACTTAAAAGTTTCGGTTTTCGTATCTAAATATTTTTATACATTAGTTAACCCATAGTATAGAGATATTCTTCATTTCTGCCCAAAATAATGTAGGTATATTCGCTACATCAGCAAATATAAATTTAACCACTTGTTTTCACGGCGTATGGCAACTCTATATACTAACGAAAACGTCCGTCGGTGATTGTTCAAATACCTGCATTTTAATTAGAAAGGACACAACATACGTCGTTAAAATTTAGAAGACAAATACGTGCGATAGAAGAAGACAAAAATATAAAATGATTCATTTGTCAAGCAATTCCTCCACTGTTGAGGCAGGTGCACACATGTGACGTCACACACTTATTTCTGACTGTTGTATGATGGAGTTCCGTCGTTGGTTTTAGTGTTTTTTTTTTTTATTAGTCGTCTGTTATTTTATAAGTTCTTATAATTAATAAATTATGTTTTAGTGATTCAATTTGTGAAGTGTAGTGATAGTGGTAGTGTTGTGTATTAAATGTGTTCGAAATGTCGAAGAACAAAATTGCTGCAAGGATTGACAGCCAGTGCGTCGAGGTGAAAAGCAAGGTACGGCCTGTTATTCCTTACTTGAGCTCATTTACAAGTTTGTTAACATTTCAATCATGTAATAAAATAGTAAAATGCGTCTCATAATTCTGGAATGCACTTCAAACGTGTAATAAATGGACTTCCTCTTCCTTGTTTTTGTATTTCGTCGATCGGGATATGTAAATTTCTCATGCCTACTCCGACATATCAACAGTTGGGAGAATTCAAACGTTTTTTAAACTTCCATTGTGTATTAAATTAGCAGCGAAGATTGAAGTGTCTTCATCGAGATGTGAAAGCTGCCTCGAGATAATTTCAACCAACTAATTTGGGCACAGAAATTTCTCTTTTTCCGATCTCTTATCTGTCAAGCAATAATTGGACACAGCACAGATACACCTATTTCAAATTGCGACCAATTCGAATTTATTTTGTTTTAAATGTTCTAACGGAGAATATTTACGAATTTAAATTAATGTTTTCTCACAAAAACGATGCGTGTCAATTCAAAACTTCACGCATCGTAGTAATGAGGTGCGTGATTCATACAGATTCGTCTTAGAATAAAATATACTACGATATTATCTCGAGACGTTAAAAACGTATTCGTTTTCAATTACTGTCAGTCACAAAATATGTTCGTTATTTAGTTAATTTCTAAAAACATTTTTAAATACGTCATTAAAGTAAATAACATTCCAAACAAAATGTCAGTAGTTCAGATCCAAAATGTAGGCGTATGTAAATATTAGTATTTATATTTTAATTGGGTGTCTCACCCACCTTTGTAGAATAGCTTTATAAGTTCCATTAAAAATAATAAAACTAAATAGGTAAGGTCATATTGCCTGTCAGATATTTAAAAAAAAAAGTATTTCAATCCATAATTTGTCATAAATTCGATTTTCAGCATTACATTTCTGATACTTCACAAAAATATGATGCATTTCAGCTACTTTCTTGGGCAAATTATTATTATTAAATATTAGAATTAAAATAGTTATATTATTTCATTTTTGTTATTCTTAGTTTTCAAGTGTTCTCTAATTAGGTTATGCTTGTAATAAAATGATAAATTTTCTAATATTTCTAATCATAATCATTTTTAGTGTATTTTAACTTAGTGGAAGGATATTACAAACTTTTCAATTGCATAGAGAATATAGATTTATTAAAATATAACTGATTGATATTATTAATTAGTACAAAGTAAACAAAGATATAAATTCAAACTTGGTAATTATACAGTTGAACACCTGTAAGAATGAACAATAATAAGTAAACAATAATTTTGACGAATGAAAGATCATTTTTAATATTTTACATATACACATTTTAAATGGCAATTTTGTATTTATTTATAATGTTAAATATAAAGCAATATATAAAGAAAGATTAGTGCCACTTCAAATATATATCTAAATGTGAACTAATTGACCTATTTGTTACAATAGTTGATATTTTAGAACAAAATATTTTTATCTTCTTTTTCTTACACATCGGCCGTTTTGCGCCCATCGTTGAGTGTAGGCCTTCATCAGACTACTAGCCATTATCATGTGCAGTTCTCATCCTTGCAAGGTAACCATTTCTCTTCAGATTATCAGCCCACTGCATTTGTGGCCGACCTCTCCATTTTCTGCCCAACTATGGATATCATTGCCGGGCTCTCCAGGTGTATCATTCTTCCGTAGCCTCGTTACATGACCAGCGTCATCCTACTACTGCTTGGCGGTCTTCTGGATAATGTTGACAATCTATGTATCTTGTCTCATTCATTGGTCCTTCTGTCTCTCAGTGAAATACCTAACATGGCTTGTTCCCTCGTTTTTTTGTATAGCGGCCAGTTTTGATGCAGTGTAAGGGTCCACATCTGCGGTTCATACATCAGAACAGAAAGAATGCACAGATCCAATTCTTTAATAATAATAATAAATAGTAGCTTAATTAATAAACACAATTAATAGCTTACCTGAAAACATTAGAAAAATTATTGATACTCAAGAAGTATCAAATACTATTAAAATATACTTCAAAGACTTTCAATAATAATTTAAATTTTCGTAGTTTTTACAAAAATGTGGGTTTTTTATTATTTATATATATCAGAAGTTATATACTAGATTTGACTTTTTTAAAAACTATTACTTAGATAGGACCTTTACAAGCATTAACTTGTATTTCCTTAATTATCAATCAATTATTCTTGTAATCAAGACCATGACCATTAGTTACATTTTCCGCGTGCCACAAAATTGTCTCAATATGGAAAGTTCTTGCATAAACGAAATATATTTTCTTATAATTTTGAAGTCAAGATTATGGAGTCAAATCTCGATTGAGACAAATTAACAGAATTATATTGGTATAAATCTGTTAAAAATTAATAGAGTTATAGCCATTCAATTTGCATGACATATTATTAATTTTCAAGGTTTTTAAAATGTTTTGTTTTAGTGAAAACATATGTTTTTAAATAATATTTTTTCAGTCTTATTAAAGATGATGATTTTAATAATCCATCGAAGTTTAATATGCCAGTCTAGCCGACCATGACGGACATCGAATCCGCCCTGTCATTATTTACATTAGAAAATGCCGAAAATATATGTATTCATGTATATTTTATTCACAATATGAATTAATATTGAAATTATTCATAGCATAAATTTTAGCAAATTTCATAAATTAGATGGTTTTTTTTACTGATTTTAATGGAAAACAATGCTTGCTTGAACAAAGTAAACATTTTATGTAAGTCGGAATCAAATATTTTGTTTATGTACATAAAACACTGTTGTTTTTTAAACACTAGCCGTTTATTTCACAAACGATATGTAATTATGAAACAGACATATCACCAAAAGGGCAATGTAACGTTTTAAATCAATAAAAATAATTTTATATTTAGACTATTGATTTAAGCGACTATCTAAATATATGTAGGTACTTTGTCTGATTTCAAAACATATTCATCGTATACATGTATATAATATGAATTAGGTACTCCAATAAATTATTTAATTTTCGATGGATTAATTCAAGTAACAACACACATTATTATTTCATTCCAAATATTTATATGAAAAAGACTCCAGATGCGAGTTATTTTTGACATTTATATTGAACGCGAGAAAATTAACAATTTTATTGTCGTCTCTTTCTATTCAAACCTTCCCCTCTCGGATAACAAATAACGTCATTAATTATTTCATACTGAAAAAATTAAAACACACCCTTAAAAAAAAACATGTTTTAATTATATAACACTGTAAACAATAATTTTTATCGATATACACCCCACTTTACCTTTCAAGAGAAGCGTACAACGAAAAAAAAAACTGTTGGTATCTCATATTTTGTGAAATAAGCAAAATTAAATTCTTATCTGGTAGAATATTATGGTCTGAATAATTTTAATATGAATGTTATGAGATTCATATTTTATTTCGTTAAGTGCAGCTTATTTCATAGTACCATTGCACAGATCATACACGCGTGTCCAGACCGGTGTTGAGTTACGTTCTTGTCCCTGAGTATATGATTTAGTTTTCCAAAAGCTGTCAATCTCAATCTTCTCTTTTGTTCAATTTTGCTGGTCTTGTTATACTACACCAACTTCATGTCGCCCCAATAAATATTCTTTAATATTCTCCAGTATCGCCGTTCCTCTAACAATTGTTTTTGGATCTTAGCTACTCTTTGGTTTTGTAAAGGTTCATATTTCACCAGAGAAATGTTCCAGTTTTGTTAGCATTAATCTTCTTTTTTATTGTTGCTATACATTTTATAAGCGCACAAAATGCAAGCACGACGAGGCTATTTATATATAACCTCAATATGTTATTTATTTATTGAATTTTTTAAATAATGTCTGTTTAAACAGTATCTTGGAGATATGTCGTGACTAAACATGCGTAGGTACTAGGTCTTCTTGTGGCTCAACATTAATATACCAGTTTTGTGATCCCGCATTACGAAGCTGACCTGTGTCTCGGCGTAAACATTCTCTAGTTTGCTAATGTTGCAACGAGTCGTAAATACAATGAATTGTAATTGAGGATACTAGTTGCAAAGTCGCAGCAGCCGCCATTATTATTTTTTATTACTTTTGATCGTTTCGCACAGTTTTACAATCTTTTAAATGGTCATGAAAACATGTAAATTTGTCACTCAAAATTATTGTAAGATGCAAAATCAACTGTTTTTGCCAGCCATTATAATATAATAGCAGCCTGCATTGCCCTGAAATTTAAATGGCAGCCGATGCGAAAACTAGCTTGTTTTTGGAAAAAGGTATTACATTTATTATAAGAAGCGCATTAATGAGAACACATTCTTATTGTTAAGTTGTTATTATTCATAACATAGGTCTGTGATATTTTAAATACTAATTAAATGTATTAATTAGAAATCAAATTTTATCGAAAAATATTTTTGCTACCGGGATTCGAAGCTGGATCTCTTTCTATCTGAAGAAAATGAATTATTAATTCGGGCGTCTCTTATCGGATTGTTCAAAGGTATTTGAGAGTCTGCAAAAATAAAAATGATGGCTTTCAAATAATGGAACGGTAGATATATCAATTTGAAAACAACATTATTTTTGATTGTTTGATTGATTTGTATGTATATTTTTCTAATTAATACATTTATTTTGTATTTGAAATATATTGTTTTTATTTTCAATGAAAACACATTTTTATTGTCAAGTTCCAATTTAGTGTGTATTATACTCAAAGGTTTTTGAGATTCAACGCAATATAAAGTTGATTGCTTTTAAAAATGGAATAATAAATGTATCAATTATAAAAATATACAAAATAATTCATTTTAATCTAAATTTATCATAAACGTAATAGATTGCTATAGTGGAATCGTAATACGTATCGCCAGATAGGATGAAATCCAAGTTCGAATCCCGGTAGCAACCAAATATTTTCGATAAATAGATTTTTTCTGTATGTTTCTAGTTGATTCATTTAATTTGTATTAAAAATAGAACAGAACTATATTCTGAAAAACTGCAACTCCGCAATAAAAATGTGTTATTAAATTTATTGATATATTAATATTGATTTTATAATAATATTTTTTAATGTTCCCTAACTCTATTTTCTCATTTGGAAACTAGGTGTGGAATGTAATTTTCTCCTCCTGGTTGGCTTATTGCATGCCATGTGATGATTTTAGAAATTTTATAATAAAAAATGCTTGAATGCCAATGGATGATTGAATGTGTTATTTTAGAAATCTGCACTCAAATCACTAACACCGTCAAGTTTGAGAGTCGCCCGATTTGATTTGGCCCAAATTTTAAAGAAACATGAATAAACCTTCCGCAGTTTGACGCCGAGTTTCGCCGCTTCTCCGTGAGCCGTTCCTCCTCCTCCAAGTATGAGGAGTTCCGCTCGCTGGTGGAACGCCTGCACCGGCTCAAGGACACAGCCTTCCTCGTGTCGTATACGGACCCGCGCGACGGCGACCTGCTGCCTATCAACAATGATGACAATCTCGGAAGGGCCTTGCAAACCGCACGCCCGTTGCTCCGAGTCATCATACAGAGAAAAGGTAAGCGAAAAAATCTTTTTTTTTATACACTGATATGATAGTGATATATCATCATTTTGAGATGCGAAAGGAGTGTGGTTAAATATTTACTATAGTTTTTTCATATTGAACAACCATTGCACAAGTATTTTTAAAACTGACTATATTTATAGTGTTATGTTTCAAATATATATCAATTATATTATGTATATATTTATCCTTAATATAGTGCATACATAAATATTTTTATATATGCTCTAATATAAACAAAATCAAAATCGTTCCTTTTTACTATTATAACTTATCTTTCACATGTTTCATTTTAAATCTATGTAGTTTCTTCACCTTTCTAATGTTTTCTGGCATTTCATTAAAAATCTTCATCGCACTGTATGTCATTGATTCCTGAGTGGTAGTCTCAATCTATCTTTTCCTCTTGTATGATGCTCGTGCTCATGTTGATTTGCATCAATTTTTCTTATAAATTCTGCCGATATTTTCTTATTGAGGATTTTATAAATAAATACCATTACATGGAAATATATTTTCTGTTTAAAGGTCATCATATTCAAATCTTTCAGTATATTTATTTTTTCTGAGTATTATTCTCAAAACTTTATTTTGCAATACTGACAATTGTCGCATTTCTTCTTCATTAGCATCCCTATTACTCCTCTAGATGCTTGAAATATAATATCCTTATTAATGTAAATATTTTATATTTCACTACCGGTCCGTTTCCAGCGATGCCCGGCATTCTAGACAGATTATCAGGTTATTAATGGCATTAATAAATAGTTGTACGGAAATATATTCAAGAATAATGAAAAGATAGAGATATTACAGTTAAAAATTTTTGTGATTAAAAAGATTTAAAAAAATTGCAAATTAAAATTTATTTAGCGCAGGCCTTAAAGATTAAAGATGTATACAAAATTTAATATCTGATGGGGTGACTGTATTTTCCTCAGAGTCCTACAGTGCAACTGAAAAAATTTTTGATGACATTCAATATAATTTATAACTATTTATAACAAAATTTAGATCATTTAAAGGGTGTAGCATAGACAGATTGACATGCGGTTAATTTTATATATTTGTATATACAGTCGATTCCGCTTAATTGGGACACATTGGGCCCAAACATTTTGTCCCAAATAAGCGGCTGACTCTAATAAACGAAGTTTAAGGTAAAATTAAAAAATAATATGTACATATTTTTTAACTTTATTAAATTATTGAAAAAAATATTGAATTACAGAAAAATAATATATAATTATTAGGTGTACATATAAATATGAAAAAATAAAATAATTATGCTAAAAAAAAATTAACAAACAATTATAACAGTAACTTAAAAAAATAAAATAGTACAGTGCGGACGTTGGGCATTTATTTTAATTTTTAATTCACTGTCCCAATTAAACGGAATGGTGTCCCAGATAACCGAAGTAAATTACTATTAGTTACAAAGTAAACCTCCAACAGTTAAATCTTAATTACCAATAACAGTCACAGGTTTACCATCACCAGTTGAAAAGTTATCTATTTTATTTCTGAAGGTTTTCGCTAAGACTTTTCTGTAATGGATTTATTTTTAATAATTTTTAAAATAGTTTTGAGATGATATAACTTAACCCTTTCTATCTCGAATTATTAAATTTAAGTGCCTAGTAACTATATTTTTTGTAGTATTCTTCAAATATAAAATAATCAAATTGTGATGAAAAATTAAAAAAAATCTAGGTATATAATTATTATTAATTATAATTGATGGTACTTCTAAGTACAGTTAGATCTTACATGACGCACACAAAACATAAAATTACAAATTAAAAGAATGGTTGAAAATTTAAGAGAAAAAAATTAGGTCAAAATAACTATTAATAATCACAAGGAATACAAGCGCGTTAAATCTAACATTTCAACAATGCGCAACTGAAATTTCATCTGTCGCTATGTCGACAAAACAAAAAAGTAACCGATGTCAGTAGTCGAAATAAATGAAGTAAAATTGACTTAGTAGAATCATCAGAGAATTGACACCGTAGTAAGATTCATGACCAAGTAAGAAGCATATAAAACTTCAATGTCACAATTAGAAATCACTCAAAAAATGATAATAAAAATTATTCTAAAAAAAATAAAAGACTATCCAAGTATACAACTTTTCACAGATTACAAAGTACCAAAAATAATAGACATATAATTAAACTTTAGAACCGAATTCCGATCTACAATATTTAGAGACCAAATTGATATTCCAAAACTAAAATAGACCGCAACCCAAAATTACTATATTCATCAAGGTATCAAATTGTTTAACAATCTTAGAACAATTATAGACTGCTATAAATTTATATCTGAAGTGAAAAAAATATATACACAGACTAACTGAAACATAAATTATCTCGTATATACTCCTTCTTTATACACGAGTCCTACTCATAGAGAAGAAATAAATGTTAAATGAAATATATATATATCTTGCTGATAATTCTAAAATGTATATTATATTTTCTAATATTAAAATAACTTGATGGTACTTTAAAGTACCCTCAGGGTAGAAAAGGTTAAACAATATTATATATGTATTTATTTGTGCGCATCACCGTAAAGTTTCTTGGATGACTGCTAACTATCTACATATATTAGAGGTTTTGCAATTAGCGGAGAAGATTTTTTTTTTAATTCCGTGTTACTCTGGAGCATAAACTTTTTTGCTGTTTATCAATTCATCAAGTCTTACAGTACACATGGGCCTTGAACTGAAACTGAAATTGCATGAATATTGAAGAAGTGAAAGAGGGGAAAGTAAATTTAGTGTTCTCCAATACAAATTTATGTTAATACTCGCAACAGTTATTTGTGATCAATTCTTTCGTGTTTATAATATTTTTTTATATTTAGGTTGAAATACATAGTTTGTTTTCTATGATGGACACCTATAATAGTAATTAAACTTAGTAAATTACTGAAACCGTAAAAAAATGTCATCACTTATGAATGAGTTTGTTCGCGTACAAATATTTATTTTTATACATTCTCCATTAGGCACTATCGGCTCACCCGAACTGATAAATATAGTTATTATCAAATATAATATTATTTGATGGACAAACGCTGCAATAATTACACAGCACTTGATATTATTTGTTTTTAACCTATTTTTTTTTTTTTTGGCTGACATGTACATGGCTAATGCACAATGCGTGACAATTTAATTCACGGAATTAACTTTTAATTCAATATACGTGTGTGCACTAGTGCAGTGATGGCGAACTTTTTGGGCACGGCGTGTCATTTTTAATTTAAATTTAACTGGAAAAAATATGGAAACCATAGTATTTGATTTGACGTCAATTAATTCATTGTTTTTTTCACAAAGTGAGACCCAAAAAAGATACCTTTGATAACTCTAATTAGTGAACGCTGGCGTGTCATAGGTTCGCCATCACTGCACTAGTGGCTACTGTCCCCTTCAAAGTACTCCCCGTGTGCATTTACACACTGACTTCCCATTCCCGGAAGCAGGCCTGCAAGTATTGAGCACCTGCCTCGTATTCTGCTGCGTAGCTTTTAATTTTGGAAATATAAATGTCAGATAATCCAGATCTAATTGGATAATTACTTTTTTTTGTCCAGAAAGTCTCCCACAGTGAACGCGCACTGGGATTGGTCTATATTTCGATCGTCCATTTTTATGCCAAGTGCACACTCAAATATCTGTCAGCTTAAAATATACACACACATTAGTTCAAACACGATTTTGATAAAATTACGTCACAGACGATTATGCTACCATTCCGGGAATTAACTTTGTATCTCGTACATGGGTAACAATTTCAACATTTGATGGATAAAGCAAAATGTTTATACTATCGTCATCATCATCATCATCATTTTCATCCTCTTAAACTTGAAGAGTCGGGGGGCCTAAAGTCTCGACATTGCGTTTCCATCTTACCCTGTCTTGCACCGCTTCGGCATTCGTTGACCAATCTGTCGTCATACAATTTTTGTTTCTGTTTTACAAGAAGACACATTTTGGTAGTCATTTCTCCGGCATTCGAAAGGCGTGTCCAAGTCACCTTAATTAAGATCTTTCTATACACTGAAGTAAAGTCTGTCTTATCTCAGAATTTTTCACTCGGTCCAATAATGTTAATCCTTCTACTCCCCTAATAAGACAACTCGTTTCCGAAGCCTAAAGATCTTGATTTTACTCTCTCCATATTTAGTGACCATATATTAAATCGGGCCTATATACAGGGTGTAACAGACCTAGTCCACAATATTTTACTAAATTATGAGCCGAAAATGTTCAAGGAATATGTGCAAATTCTGCACCATTACGGAAAGTATTATTATTTGAATTTTTTACAAAATCGTGTTAAGCTTCAAGTCCACTTCGTACTTCGAAATAAATATTTACGAAATGTATCCATTATTAATCTATATTTTTGCTTCAGGCCCTAAATTATCTCACAAAATATAATCTGGCCGCTTAAAATTCGATTACTTTTAATTTCTTGTATTCACAATATATAATTTGGAATCAATCAAATATCTCCGACACGATTGAGATTAGGCACATATTCTTTGAACATTTTCAACTTATAATTTAGTCAGGTAAGCACCCGTAAAATATTGTGGACTAAGTTTGTTACACTCTATAAAAAATAGTCTGTTAAGTCTTGACACTTAGCTTTATCTTCGCATTATAATAAAGGAACGTAATTCTTTTGTCTATTTCACCATCCAATATTTTTTATTTATTTTTTAAATGTTAATAGTGATGAATATTTAAACTATTAACGAAACTGGTATCTGTAAATATCACACTATATTAATATTATAAATTGTTTATGCCGGCGATGTGATATCGCCATCCAACTATTTAGTAGGCGAGTTTCCAATGTACGTGCGCATTCTGCATACATAATTATTATAATATCGTGTGCCCAGCCCTCGGCACACCGCACACCGGACGCGTGTAAGGTAGTGATGAGCGCAAAATCACGAACCGTGACTCGATCACTGGTGTCTTTAAGTCACATTCACTATCAGTGATTGAATATCTGGAAATGTCGTGATTCATTATTTTTTTTTAATATTTGGTTGTGAACCGTGATTTGGCGCATGTTCATATGAAATGAAAATATTCGCGAAGGAATGACGTCATAATTCGTGATGAGCGCCATCTAGTAGAATCTGTCATTTGACCCGAAAAATAAAGTCACATTTTTTAAAGAATTTTCATTCTATTTGTGATGATATTAAATTATGTACAGCGGAACCCCGATATTAAGTTTTTGAAGGGACCAACAAAAAAATAAATGAATTGGGGGTATTAAAAAAAATAGATTATTTACTCTTTTATTTAAAAAAATCAAAACAATGCTTTTTTTATGCATTCTCTTTTGTTGTTTTTAAATAGTTTAAATATTATTAATTAAATTAAAGGTTTCTGGTGGTACATTCAATATGCCCCATGGCTTCGTCCTTTGCGGGATCTTGGTTTATGGGATGAGCACGATGACACTTCTTCTTTGTTCTTCTGTCAAGTTTTCGTTTATGCGACTATTCATCAATTTCCATGTTATTACGTTGGAGTCAACGTCTCAGTAAATCTGCAAGGGTTATTCATAAATTCGTTCCCATCAGTCAAATGTTGTCTATACTGTATTTTAAGAAATTTTCTTGTCGATTTCAGCTTCTAAAAAACAACCAAACAATTAGGTAGATATGAGAATGAAAAATGCATATATACGACAAACAAATGACCAATAAACTCTTGGCTCTATGGCGAATAACGAAGTGGCAGAACGAATTTCAATAAATTTTAGACGTAAATTGCGGGAAAGATAAACGTAAAATAGGGTTTATAATGCACTGAAATAGGGTTTTTAATGCACTAAGATACGGGACTGCAGAAAATGTGAATTCCAGGCATATAAAATCAGGGTTCCACTGTATGTATATTAATTATGGTTTTTTCTAATTTATTTCGTGTATTGTGATATCGTGCGGCGCACGCGTATTAGTAATGAAACTGTGATCACAGTCACAGTTTCATTACTAATAAAATAACAAATTTAAACGATATACTGTCCATCTCGATAGGGACTCTGATCTAGTTAGGTAGACAGAGAACACATTAAATATTGAATGTATTAAAGTTTTAAATAAATGTCCTTATTCGTCCTGTGTTGAAATCTGAAAAACACCCTTATTTCTCAATATGGAAATATGGCAACTATTATATTATACTAAACATATATAGATAGTATCTCGTATCTATGAAGATCGGTTACCGCTTGAACGAAAAATTCTATAAAATAATATTTGAAATATTCCGTTATTAAATTTTAAAAATCAACTTGGCTAAACGTCTAACCATCACTGATATTATCGAATACCAATCACAATCACACCGGTGAGTCGAGAATAGCATTTTTTCTCATCACTAGTGTAAGATACAGTCTGCTCTTCATTTCATTGTACTCTACTTTGTAGTCAACCCTCGAGTGCGCATCGCACGTGTTGTGTCGCGGTCACAAATCCCCTCCTGTATTTTGTTGTTTTTTTTTTACGTAATGTTCTTTAGGTCGTAATTCTAGGCAGGCCCGGCAACAGAAATGTTGGGGCCCCGGTACTTGGATGGTTTTTGGAGTCCTTCCCCGAATATTATAATTTTTAATAACAACGTATCCACGCGTGAATGCGTTTATCATCCGAGACAGATTAAAAATATTCGGAGACATCTTCCTCTTGAGCCGGCCCGTCTACTCATTGCGGTGTCACGTGTGGACTATTGTAACAGCATCTATGCTGGCCTGCCAATGTTTCAGCTGGATAGATTACAATCCATTCTAAACTCTATAGTTTGCAAATTTTTTCATTAACATACATTTTATACGAGCTGCATCGGCTCCGGTTCCCCGAAAGAGTTGAATTTAAATTGTGCTGGCTGATGTACGAGGCTACACATAATATGGCGCCTCTGTATCTTCAATAGCTTTGTATCCCAGACGTCACACTCACAGGTCAGCCTCAGGAAGGGTTGCAGAACCGACCGACCGTTGCCAGAAATCTAAATTTAGTGAACGGGAACTCTTTGCCCTCCGTCATAAGAAACAGTGCATCAGAGACTAAAAACGCACTAAAATAACCTAATTTAATTTTAAAAACAAACATAATGTAAGGACTATAAACAATTGATGTGTAAAGCGCCCTTGAGGCGAAAGTTTTTACGAAAATGGCGCTTTACAAATTATCCAATAATATTATTATTATCCAAACTAGACGATTAACCCGTGCCAAATGCGGTTGTTTCAGAGAGTTAAGTATATGTATAATGCAAGAAATGTTCACTGACCATTAGACCGAAGTCTGTGCTGTCTAGTGAAAAACACATGTTCACGCGTCATAATGGCCCAGATAACTCTACACAGAGTTTTCTGAGCTAAACTGCGTAACATGTCCTGTCCTCTGCGATCTAATATGCCTATAGAATGATAAACGATAATATTAATATAATGAAACTCCCAGCTCTGTCGATTGTATAATTTATTTTTATTAACTATCTTGTAGTGTCGATATTGTTGTATTTAATGCGCTTTTTTTTATTATTGGGAATAAATATAAAATAGGTTTAAACTTTGAAACCTACATTTCTATACATATACTACTTAGGAAGACTCAGTAAAACATGTCACATTCGACCTCGATTCCGTTATATGGATTCATCGATTATCACGTGCTGCGGTCCGTCGTCATCTCCTCCCCCCCCCCCACTCCGCCCCCCTCGGTGCAGTCCAACCAATCCCACCTTACTCCCGCCCAGCCTCCCTTTTGGGGCGCTACCCCCCGAACACACAATGAGGTCATGTCATTTTGAAAGACAACACCAACTATGTATGCTAAATATGAATTAAATATATTAATACTGTAAAATCAATTTTATCGAAAAATATTGTTGTTGCGCCACCGGGATTCGAACCTGGATCTCTTTCTAAACCGGGAATGGTGCATTATCCAACTATACTACAGCGGCGATATTTTTAGCGACAAATTTTCGAACCTATATGTTACCTTTTTGATATTAATACATTTAATCGTTCCATTCCGGAAAAGAATGTAAAGCTGATGTTAGTATAGTGAGTAAGATTAAGAAAGGATCACTTAGGTGGTTTGGTCATATGGAAAGGATGAATGAGGAGAGAATGGTAAGAAAGATATATGACGCAAGTGTTGATGGAACCAGAAATAGAGGACGTCCGCAGAAGACTTGGCACGACCAGGTAAACCAGATAATGGAGGATGGTTCTGTTAGAAGCCTCAACAATCGGCGAGCTTGTATGACAAGATGTATGAATGTGGATGAGGCGAGAATTGTATGTCAGGACAGAAGAGTGTGGCGCTCTATCCTCTCTGCCTACCCCCACGGGGAAACGGCGTGATGGTAAGTAAGTAAGTAATCGTTCCATTATTTGAAAGAGCCATCTACCTTATTTTTAAGGAATCTCAAATATCTTTAAGTAATCTGATAGCAGATGCCAGAATTATCAATTCATTTTTATTTAATTTTGGACACATTGATACAACTTTATTATTGGGAGAACACATTCTTATTGTGAAGTTGTAATTATTAAATTCATATTTAAAATATCACAGACCGTCTGTACTGAATAATTACAACTTCACAATAAAAATGTGTTCTCCCAATTATATATTTTCACTTAGTATATGCTTACATTTTATTTATACATATTGTATTGCACATTAGCATTTTTATAAAAAATAAAATAAAACAGGTACGTGGCGTTTCATATTTTGATATTTAAAAAAATCTTTTCCGGCACTGGCCAAAAGAATCAAGTAGATTATATCAGTGGCGTAAACAGAAAGGCATTTATAAAAACAGGGTGAATATTATGTTACAGGCCGGTGTTGTTTTTCAATAACTAGAAAATGGAACATAATATTTTAATTTAGTTTTTATTTATCGATTATTCGATTTATTACAATTATGTGCGGAATATGACATCTTTATGGCACAAACGCGTGCTCTTTCAACTTTATTTTTCATAACATTCTTTCGTGTTGTCTCGGCATTTTCATTTCGAATATTGTCCTGTAGCATCGCAATTGTTGTTAGCTTATTGGCGTAGACCTTTCCTTTCAAGTATACCACCACAGAAAATAGTCGGGAGTCGTCAAATCGGGTGATCGAGGAGGCCAGTCGATATCACCACTTTTTGACAGGAAAATTTTTCAAGCGTAGACTGTCTGTGAGGTGGCACCGTACTGTTGAAACCGCACGTGTTGCAGGCCCAAGAAATTTTCCAACATGTGACTATAGCTGAAGTGTTAGATGCTTCATAATAAATTGTAATCGACTACTCTCTACGACCACCAAATGCGAACTGACAAAAGTCTGCCAAATCAAAATGGCGGGCATACAAAATCGGCCTGGAACATAATATTCACATTGTATATAAACTTTTTTACGATGTGTGTTTAAAAATATTCCGGACGTTGTGTCACGAGACCTAGTATTTCTATCGAAATTGACCTAAAATAGAATATTTTAATATAACAATGATGCAAGTTCATGATTCGATTTTGTACGTCAAACATTAAATTGACATTTCTAAAAAAAAGTATTTTTTTAAAATTGACAATCCGTCGACATGTCGTACAGTGTGCTTTTATTAGAATAAATAATAAAGCAATAGTTAAAATATTGCCGTGCTTGTAACTCGAGTGTACAACGAATTAATTCAAATTAAGTTTCGTATAATTTCGAGGACATTTCCTCGCAACGGGCTTCGTGTTATCGCACGTGGAAATTGGAAGCGCGCTTCGAGACTATTACCGTCGAAGTTTTGGTGTAATATGTATATAGGTCGGTGGTTTTCAAACAGTGTGCCACCAAATTTTAATTATGAAGAGCTTAATGATATAACATCAAACATTCTGACAACGTACGGCAGATATACTATTAGAAAGGCGCAATCGAGCGATCATCGTTTTGATTTGTTTTTTTTTTTGTATCAACAAAGTCTACAAGTCGATAGTGATTATATTCGAGAAGGAGGAAAGCAAGACACCGTGCTAAATACTTGTAGGTAATGAATGTTTGGAACAAGTAGATGAGTTCGTATATTTGGGAAGTATGTTCGATATGGAAAGGCTGAGAAAGATATCGACAAGAGGGTGACTGCAGGGAACAAAGTGAACGGCGCTTCGAATGAAATAATATCTAATGGGAACTTGTCAACCGAGGCGAGACTAGCGGTACACGTGAAGTCCTGGTACCGATACTTACGTACGGAAGTGAGGTCCGGAGTTGGCCAAAGAGAAACGAAAGTAGGCTGAATGCAGTGGAAATGAGATCACTCAGGTGCATATGTGGCAGGAAGAAATAAGAAAAGAATGTAAAATGCACCAGAAATAGGGGACGTCCGCGGAAGACTTGGCACGACCGAGTTAACCGGATGTTAGAAGCCTCAATAAACGGCGAGCTTGCATGAACACGGATGAGGCGAGAATTGTGTGTCAGGACAGAAGAGTGTGGCGCTCTATTCTCTCCGCCTAGACGGCGTGATGGTAAGTAAAACTGTGTTGCAAACATGTCAAATTTACCGGTAATTTGTGAGATAATAAAAAATATATATATATATTTTTTAAATATTTTTTACAATGACATGAATGCAATACGCGTTGTCTATCTTCTCGGGCATCTAATGGTATATTGAATAACCATATAAAATAAATAAAAATACTATTACAAACAATTTCTAAGTGATGTTACCTGCAACGACATTCAATAATTATTAGGTATTTGCGTAGTCCAGTACGTTTCAGTTGTACACCTGGTAGTTGGATTTATGGTGGTCCAATATGTGACAATTAAGTATTTATTACAAGAATAATACAATTATGGTATATAACTCGTATCGAAGTCAACGTTAACGCAGAAAAAAGACCGCGCCTTGCGCGCGTCCCCTATTTATCCCCCGCACACGCACATACAGGTACACATTCCGCCCCGGCGGTGCGGCGCTCACACACACATACATCTATACAAACTCAAGTACATCACAATAATCTCATCGGAGATGACGGACGCTCCGTCAATCTATCTACATTTAAAAAAAAAAAACGATATACAGTGTTGCAGCACTGGGGTTTATTGATTTTAATTCAAATGAGATGTACGAGTTGCTGACGTGTCCGAAATCAGTTTCAAATTGAATCAAAAACTCACGAGGAATAATCGAAGTTCAATAATCTCATTTTGATGTAAATTTCAGATGATTTTTTGTTGTGATAAGTCATTCCTGCGGGACCGCTTTAATTCGATTCTCAAATAACCATTGTTTTCCATTTTCTCTTTGTCAATCGCACGGGATTTTGTCTAGTCTTAGTTTGTAGTTATTATTACATATGGCCGATTTTGCCGCTTTTATAAAAATATTGAAAAACATTGATATAGGCCAGTGATGGCGAGCCTGTGACGTTTCGGGTGACACGCCAGCCTTCGCTAATATCGAGAGTTATCATATAACACCGTGTCCCGCCAGCGGACGTCTACCCGAGCCCGAAAGGTTCGCCATCACCGATATAGGTCAATGAAGGATGATACCAAATTATTGATTCCGGTAATCGGTGCGGTTTACCGCGCTCACCAGACGTATGCATAATTTTGTGACGTAATATGTTGTTGTTAAGTCTAAAATAGTAGGTTGTAGATACATTTAAAGTTCCGTTAAATTTTCAGTGCAGAACGGAATATTCAACATTAATGTATATTATCCAAGGAATTGGCAGCACTGGTGGAAACAGCTGATTGGGCTGATTTCACAAGCTCGGATAGTCACGGACACCGAGAAGGCTGTATAGAAAGAATTACGGGGATGGGAATTTGAAAGGTTTGGTGCGTATATGCTATGTATGTACCTTGACTCCGAAGACACATCTTTATCATTTAGTTTATCAACCCTTAACCTTTCGTGATCTGTCTAAGCGTGAATTATTATGTGTTAATCTTTTTAAGGGTGCCAAATTATTATTATTTATGTATTATTTATATATTATTGATATTAATGATGATTAGTAACTTATATAGTAACCTCCAACAATTAAATCTCATTTATCAGTCCTTGTTATAATTAAATATCAAAAACACGATCACAGTCAATCGGAGCGTGGACTAGGCGAGGCGAGAGAAATCGAGGGCTGGTTGTACACTCGCGACGAGGGCAGATAGCACGAGACGACACGAGCATGGGACAAAGCAAGCAGTTTTCGTGCTCGGCTTCTCTCAGAGTGAATTGTTAGCATCTAGCAAACTTTGTATTGCATATATTTTCTTCTGTAACTTCTATCAACTGTGAGTGGTTTCTCTTGTTCGTCCTGCTCTGACCGGCAAGCATCCTCCGCGATTATACTCAAAAGAACACATAAACGCCGGGTGTAATATGTGGGGACACCAGACGCTCACACACATAACCTTCTGATTCTTACAACACACGTACCGATCCATAACATATTATATCTTTTAAATATATTAATTAGAAAGATATACATATAAAATCAATTTTATCGAAAAATATTGTTGTTGCGCCACCGGGATTCGAACCTAGATTTCTTTCCAAACCGGGGAAGGTGCATTATCCAACTATACTACAGCGACAATATTTTTAGTGACAAATTTTCGAATCTTGTCGTTGGAAATTTATCTTGTCCCTAAATTGAACCGTGGTCTTGAAACGTTGAGAAAAATAGTTTGACGTTTTAACTTTTAAAAACAATCCTTATCTTAATTGAAACCCCCCTTGCGACAACACTGTATATCGGTTTTAACGAGCGTCGGTCATCTTGTACGACATACAGTGTTGTTGCGGGGAAACTTACTTAGAGATTGTTTTTTTAATAGTATTTTTTATTTATTTAATATACCATTCGATGACCAAGAAGATATATAATGTTGTGGCAATTCATAGCACAGATCCGCCTAAAACTGATATACGGTGTTGCTGCAGGGGTTGTCTCAATTGTCGATTTTGCATCATAAACTTACCCCTTAGTTACTTACAGATTCCCCTGTAGAAAAAAAAATACATTCGCTCGTTAATGTTAAATTTATAGAGAACAAGAGTTTATTTGCGATATTTGTATTAAAGTGAGTAACAAATCATTGTACAAATAGACCCCTTAGAATAACAAGGTTCCAACTAACATTTTGGGCTTTTTTGAGTTATTACGTGAAATGGGTTCCAAATGTATTATTCTTAATTTCATCCATACACTCCAACTCTATTTAACGGATATTAAAGAAAATAGCAAGAGATGAAGGTTCCAACTGCATCAATTATTTATTTTTATATTCCGTCATCTCACAGTGGTCATTGATAATACTGTAAATAAGTTAAGACCTTAAAACTGTTCATATTTGCCTACTTCAAACAAAATATACATTATTAAGGAGAATATATTCTTATTGTGAAGTTGTAATTATTCAGAACAGAAGGTCTGTAATGTTTTAAATACTAATTTAATGAATTAATTATAAATATATAAATATTTATAAAATCAATTTTGTTGAAAAATATTTTTTTTGCGCTACCGGGATTCGAACCTGGATCTCTATTTCCAATCCGGGGAAGTACACTACCGATTGTGTTATAGCGTCAGTATTGTCATGACAAATTTTCGAACCCGTGTGTTACACTTTTTCAAATGAATGCATCTGTCGTTCCATTATTTGAAAGCCATCTACATTGTTTTTACGGAATCTCGAATACCTTTGAGTAAACCGACTGCAGACGCCAGAATTATCAATACATTTTTATTAAATTTTGGACACATTGATACTTCGTATATTATTAAGGGGACACATTTTTATTGTGAAGTTGTAATTATTCAGAACAGAAGGTCTGTAATGTTTTAAATACTAATTTAATGTATTAATTATAAATATATACATATAATACTAGGTTCGAGTCCCGGTAGCGCAAAAACAATATTTTTCGACAAAATTGATTTTGTATGTATATATTTATAATTAATACATTAAATTAGTATTCAAAATGTTAATCCCCAACGTTTCGGGATTATAATGGATACTGTGGGTGGCGTCCCAGGATTGGATTCTCTCATCACTACGGTAGCGGGATTAAAACATTTCCAATGAACTCGCTTCAAACTGTAATGGACGCTCGATCGATTGTGCAATTCTTATCGTGCGTGTCCCCACATTCTTCTAGGACACCCTGTAGTAGTTTGTGCAAAATGTTATCAGACACCAGGCAGTGCCAGGCGGCAGTGTTCCGTTCCGGAGCGCGTGCGTGGCAAAACCCCAACTCGACGCTCTCGATCCAAAGAGCCTAAGGGCCGTTGTCAGACTTATGTTAAAAATGTTGCGAAAATGGGTCGTTTTGAACGTTGGTAAAAAAATATTTACTTCTCGAAAGTGCATCCAGTGATAAATTAATTTTTCTCTCCGATATCCGATAGTAAAAACGAGATTCGATTATCAAACATGGCGGACTTTTCACAGCTGTTCCAAATGTCATCTGACACATTGATACTTAGAAAGGTGCAGGTATACGACAATGAATCATTCAATATTCCGCTATTTTAGTGAAGACAGTTCGTCCGATCATGATCTCGTCGTTATTATATATGTTAGAGTAGATGTGTATCACCAGTGAGAATATATTTTCACTGACGTTTCAGTGAGATCATATCCGAATACGTTTCCACCAGTGGAAATATAACTTCACCAGCGGGTTTTATCAAATGTATATTCTACCCTAACCTAATCTAACCTGTGTGTTGAAAAGGAAATAAAAATGGCTAAGATTATAAACACGGTAGTTTATGCAGTAAATAATTGTATTTAATATAAATGAAAATACTATAAGCGAATAAAAGTGACAGTTGTAAAGGCCACCAAACTATCTGTTGCCATGGCTCACTTAAGGCCAAATATTCCCGCGCGGCGTATTCTCGCTTGTCAAGGAATACAGACTCACTAAATGTAACCAGTGAATTTGTATCTTCATCGTTAGATATACATCCACTGACCGGCTTAGCGAAAATATACTTTCACTAGTGAAAATATATTCTCACTGGTAATGCAGATTCACTGTAACATATACATTATCACAAAAAAAATTTACCACCAATGTGACAGATATCGAAAAATTCCATAGAAAATGCATAAAATAAATTTCAGGATTATTTGTCACGTCTATAGACATTTTATCTATGCTTTGACAATAGTAAATTTGACCTTTAAGCAACCCGCAAACGATTTTAACCACGGGCGTTAGAAAAAAGTAACTACTGATTACACAACCGGCCCTAAATGCAAGAGGTACGATGGTTGTTCAATTCTCCCCCGTGAAGAAAAGTTTCACAGCTTTTCATCAACCTTTTCCAAAGCGAACTGTAAATTTTTGATGATCTTTCAGATTTTGAAGAGTCTCTCGTTTTGATGGCACTGATGGAAGGACCGCTCGACCCTCTTTGCCTGGTTTCTTTGGCGTTTTGAGTGCGTTGTGCGGTTCACTCTGTTTTTTTATTAAAATGTAAACTTTTGCCTCGTGAATTCGCCCCAGATTGCTTTGGAGTTCATTTTAGATATTTTTTTTTTTTTGTTTGAAAGGAGAATTAGAAATGATTAGAGGTTCAATATTTTATTTACCATCATGTCATGTAGTAATATAATGTACATAGCGAATCATTGATATTTTTTTTTAGCTAAACATACAGTAGAAATTGCTTAACATGAAACCTTTTCAGGCAACAGTTAAGGGGCTACTTTCAACAATAATTAAATTTTTCGCGTTTTTTTACGAAAATGTGGATTTTTATTAATCATATATATCAGAAATTATACAATAGATTTGACTTTTTTTAAAACTATTACTTAGATTGGACCTTTAAAGTAATATTAAACTAATAAATTGAATTATCTTTGCCGTAATTAAGACGATACAAGCATTATAAGAAAGACCGCGACCATTATATGCATTTTTCGCGTATTACGAAATTGTGTTAATAAATATGTTAAATTATTGCATAAACGAAATATTTTTTCTTATAATGTATCCGATGCGAGAAAATCAACAATTTTATTGTCGTCCCTTTCTATTCAAACATTCCTCTCTCGCATGATTTACGTAACAAATAACGTCATTAATTATTTCTCTGGAACATACACGAAGTTAACTATTAACCTCGTCTTGAAATCATATCAAATTCATGTTGAATATCTCGAAATTCAAACTGGATAAATTGGAGTACTCCTTTAACGAAGTGACGATGGCCAACGTTTGAATGCATTAGACAAAAGACGAAATTTAATTACGCATTATTTTGTAATGCGATGTACAAGTTATTTAGACGCACTTTCGACGAATTACCATGCCGGAAGCGCTGCGCGGCCATATCGTATAGATAATTTCGAAAATGGTATCGCTGTATCCCTAAACGGCCCGGGCGGCCATTGTTTCAGTCACGTGACATATTATTTTATACGAAGCGGCTCCGCCGCGCAATTTGCATACCTCACGTAAATGTAACGTTATCGTCCAAATTACAAAATCGCACCGGCAACTTTGCCACGTGACGATCGCCCTGTTTGGCACCCGTTGCGAGCTTGTAATTTGCCCAAAAATATTACACTTTATAAAGTTTTTATAATCTGATACAAAACCCTCGGCTTAACAAAATTCTTCGCGACGGAATATAATATTTTAATTAAAACACGTTTTTGTTGTGAAGGTGCGACTTCAGAACGCACTCGATGTACAGAAAAAATCTATTTATCGAAAAAATACCACAGAACCGTGTTCCGAATAATGAAAACGAACTTTCATTAAAGTCGTATTAAATACAAGTTTATTTAAATTTAGCGTGTATTACTCAAAGGTATTTGGGATTTAAAAAATGGAATAATAAAAGTATAATAAAGAACTATGTACACAATATATGATCAAAATTTGTCTAAAACATAATTAGCAATATTTGATTATGTCCAAGAACACACAATTACCGGATTTTTACCTACAAAGGCACTGTTATTAAACAAATAACAGATATCTCACAGAGACAAAGCTATTTTTTTAATTATATTTTCCATTAAATATAATTTTAAAAAATAGCTTCGTCTCTGTGAGATATCTGTTATTTGTTTAATATAGCGAAATTGATTAACTCATTTTCCCGGAGATCCCGGTAGCGACTAAATATCTTTTCGATAAATAGATTTTTTCTAAATACTAAATTAATGTATTAATTATAAATATATACATATAAAATCAATTTTGTCGAAAAATATTGTTTTAGCGTCACCGGGATTCGAACCTGGATCTTCATTTCCTGTATTTTTTCTGTTTATCTTTCTGGTTGATTAAATTAATCTGTATTAGGAATATAATCTACCCCTTAAGATATTATTCTGATGAGAGAAAACCATCAAAATTTCCAGTAAGGTGATTCGGGGTAAGTGCGACATATAAATCATCGACATAAACTTTGAACTCTGTTCTCAAACTTCATAAGATAATGCCATGACTTTGAAATTTTAATAGAAGGATCGTTAACCATTTCCTAATTTAAGTCTTCAAAAATTGAACGAGTAGATGCACTTGCCCCAAATCTGGGGTAAGAGCATCTAGTTGTATTATTTCTGACATTAGTAATTTTTCAAAAAGCGTTTTGTTCATACGGTATTAGTTTCTACAGTCACTTCAGCCAACGTCTGTGAAATGTCACGCAACAAGTTCAAATGTGTGTATTTTGTACGTTTTTGAAGTGGATAGAGCTAATATAATTGCCGAACACACATTTTTCTCTCTACTAACCAACCTTCATAATTTTGGCTAACCAGGCTTACTACTTAGCACGATAGTCGGGTGAATTGATCTAAAGAATATCATATTTTCGTAGAAAACAATCACTTTGTATGAAACCACGAAATTTATTATACGTCAACCCGTTAAACTTATTTCAAGCTTCGTCAGGACGTATTCAAAACTGAACGTAAGTACATAAAGAGTACACTTATATATACGTGAAGAGTGAGATAGAATATTAAATGAGAAAAAGGGATGTATTTTCCTATTCCTCAATGTCCCGTTCATCTGTATATGTATTCTGTCTCTCTCTTTCACATGTAATTTGATATTCTGTCTCCTTTGATGTTCTATTTAACTATTCTGTCTCTCTTTCACGTGTAATTTTACATTTCCCTCTTTATGTATATATAAGTGCACTCTTTTTGTATTTATGATAAGTTTTAAATACGTCCTGATGAAGCTTGAGATAAGCGAAACCGGTTGACGTGTTATAAATTTCGTGGTTTCATACAAAGTTATTGTTATATTATTTAATATAAAAAAAATATCATTCGGAATGTCCTCAATGATCGTGCACGGTCCGTTTAAGATAATGATTCGGAAAGTTTACATTTCGAAACTTTACGTTACAAAAATACTTAATACATTATTCCATGATTAATTTTAACACAATTATCACAATGGCTTTGGAATGCAGGTATTTGTTCACGCATAATTAGTTGCAATCGCGTAATAGTTCGCGCCCGACCTGCTCTGTACTTGTACACGAATAAGGACAGCTCTAGCCATTGAACAATGGCCAGAATTCCCTCGCTGTGGAACTAGACTATGCACAAAGCAAATTCTCGAGCCGTTACTGTCTCGTGACATCATTTAGATTTGCAATGTTGCGCTCTCGAGAACTGCAAGTCTAGACGTGCAGCTGTCTGCAGCCGAGATGACTGTTCGTTATGTGCGACAACGCGGGGCGGTGGACGTAAAAATCAAACGCAATATAGGATTTATGAGAGGGCGTTTTTAATAGGAAACATTTTGTTTCGTACGGATAAAGTGAACCGCGCTTCAAATGAAATTATAGCTAATCGGAACTTGTCAACCGAGGCAAGAATAGCGGTTCACAATGGAGTCCTGGTACCGAGTCTGGCAGAAGACAAACGAAAGTAGACTGAATGCGGTCGACGTATGAGGCGTATATGTGGCAAATTCATGTATGATAGAGTAAAAAATGAAAAAATAAGGAAATAATGTAATCCTAGATTAATAAGTTAGCGTAATCGGTTAACGCATTGTTCCCTGGATAAGAAGAGATCCAGGTTCGAATCCCGGTAGTAACAACAATATTTTTCGATAAAATTTATTTTATGTGTATATCTTTCTAATTAATACATATAAAATATCGCAGACCGTCTGTTCTGAATAATTACAAGTCCATAAGAATGTGTTCTCCTTAATATTAATAAATTCCATTTAAGGGGTTCGGGCACAAAGACTTGTTTATCTCAATTTCGTCGATTGGATCGGTTTCTAAACGACCGTAAGATGAAGGAGTCGAAGGTTCCAGTAATGTAAGAGAGGGCTTATAATCTGTCAAATCAAACCTTACGACCGTACTCGACAGAAATGCCATTTAAATTTACTATCATAGACAAAGTTCAAAGTCGTAAAACTAACTTGACTAACTTTCTAGCGTTCGCACGACGTATTTATGGATAGCGGCGATGTCTTTGCCGAACTTTCTACGCGTTCTCAAATGTCGGCAATGTTTCTTCGTGGACCTTGACAGTAACGAACGCCGCGCCGCGCCCTCGTGAGAACGGCCAACTCGTTTGCGAGTACTTAAAAAGGATGCGTTTTGATTCGGCGCGACTTTTCAATGTCAATCTTACGAGAATCTATCTTTTCTCGCATTTTTTTTTTTTTACGAAAATATGTAGGTTTTTATTATTCATTTTTTTTTTTTTTTAAAACTATTGTTTAAATAGGATTTTTAATTTAATGTGAAATTAATAAGCCGAATGTTATTTGCCATAATTAAAACAATACAGGCATTGTAAGAAAGAAACCGCGACTATTATGTTAATTTTCCGCGTGCCACAAAATTGCTTAAATGTGGAAAATTCTCGTATATACTAAATATATTTTCTTATAAACTTGAGCCAAGATTGCGGAGGCAAACCTGGACGTACAAATCATAATAATATTAATAATAAAATTTGCAAGACATTATTTAATTTTTTTATGGTTTTAAAGTGCTTTGTAAATTTGTATAAATAGGGATTCTTAATTAATATGTTGTACTTACTCGCATGCTTTTAATGCAAAAATATTGTATTCAGACATTTGAATATATTCATACAATTATTTTTTTTTAAATAGAGATTCGTACTCGGAAACGCTTGTGCTATGAAAATAGGACTAACTTAATGATCTTTTGAAATGAGGTTCATAACCCCGACCACCGGATCACTAGGCGAGTGTCTTAATCACTGGTCCAACAAGCGCAAGGAAAGATACATTATTTAATAGTTTATATATAATCATTTGGGACCCGATTTTCATAAAATTTTATCAGTTTTATCCAAATTTTTTTGCTATATATATATAGACTTGTTTTGTTTTAGTCTGAGTTTCTTATTCAATCAATGGTTATTTTCTCACTGAAATGTCACTAGACAGTGAGTACATGGTACCGTATCAGCAGTGGCGTGCATTAGGTATAGATTTAGGTTATTCTGTTACTAATGATATTGTACAATCGTATATAATATATGTTGTACATAGGATTATGAACTTTCGTTTAACCAACGTCTTTAGACAAAATGAATCCGTCGTTTATACGACCCTACCATGTATTTATTTGTAATTTTAGAGTACTATTAATAGTGTTTTTAATGTTTAAGTTTTAACGTAAAATAATACCTTCTTGCCCATATAAAAAATGTATGGACATTTTTAAGAACACTTTTTATGACTGAACATGATTCTTTTATTGTTTGAAAATCCTTCACGTGATAACTGAAGGAAATAATTATTCTTATTAAAGGTTAACGTAGGAAATAGTTCTGCCAATTGCTTTTTGTTTTTCCCAAATCAAAAACAAATTCCATGCATGAACGCAAAGAACAGCCATGAAATCAATTCTTTAAAAATAGTAAGATAGTAAAATTCGCGAATTAGTAAAAGGAAGCAGACACTTCAATGATTTGCACGCAGTTGTGAGCCTTTCTAATGTTATTCTCTTAAAAAACAGCATAGGTAACGACTCCATACAAAACGAATCATCCGAAAGAAATTTTCAATTCAGTAATATAACCAATTATATGACTCGAGTAATTCACTAGCTTAAAGATAGAACAGAGTGATATGAATAACTCAAGACGGCGAATGCATAAGAGTGCCGTGGTTACAGCGGTGAGTTGTCATGGTAGTTTACTGGAACACAGATGGCGCTAATTGTAAAATAATGTTTCCGTTTATGTTAATCGAATTATTCAATTTATATTTGTTTTCCAGAATTTTTAGTAATGCACACTTTTTTAATCAATTCTAGTCCTCAATCCGACTGTCAGCTGGATACTACTATACTACTACCTCGGTATTGTTTCTAAAAGTTTTGTAGGTCACCACGGACCTTGGCCCTAACCTAACACAAGCCCCGAAATGCCGCTTTGGCAGCAAGTGCATACTTTGGACCTTTGATTTATTTTCTTTGGTGCGTATCCGTGTTACGGGGAGCAGAATCACCGAGCTGATGCGATTGTGAGAATCTCATGTTGTGTTCTGTCGAGTGTGATAATCGGGTCGAAGGTTCGCATCGGGCTGGACTCTCGTGCACAATGGTAGGCATTGTGCCTCTCCGAGCTGGCGTCCCGTGAGTAATCCGATAATCCTGTCCTGCCCGGTGAAGCGAGACCCTCGAGCAGCTCCCTCCTCGCTCACTCCTCGCGACCCACCGCTGGAAGCTTTCAAGTGTGAAGATGCCATCTCCAGCTCTCGTGTGCATTTCCACGAGCATGTGTTTAGGTACACGCGCACAATTGTTAAAATGTCCCGAATGTAATCACTAGTGATGAGAAAAAAATGCTACTCTTGACTCACCGGTGTGATTGTGATTGGTATTCGAATTAAATAAATAATCATAATACAATTACACGAATTAAATAAAAAATCATAATTTTAAGTGTATTTATATTATTCAAATTTATTTTGCGAAAAAAATATATTCTAGCATATATTATTTAATATCATCACAAAGAAAATGAAAATCCTTTAAAAATGTGAAATTATTTTTCGGGTCAAATTCTCAGCATTTCGGGTCAAATGCGTAAAACGTTTTGACAGAATCTGCTAGATGGCGCTTATCGCGAATTATAGCGTCATTCATTCGTGAATATTTTCGTTTCATATTCACGTGTGACGAAAAACGGTTCATAACCGAATATAAATAAAATTTTAAAAATTAATCACGAATCACGATATTCCCAGATATTCAATCACTGTTAGTGAGTGTGACTCAAAGATATCAGTGATTGACTCACGGTTCGTGATTTTGAGCTCATCACTAGAATCCCACCGAACCACTTAAACCTAAGAAGTGCGTTGTATTTTTGATATTCGATGTTTCTAATATTTTATTCTGAATTACTGAACAGTAGGAAAGTATGCATTTTTTAAAAAAAAATTTTTACATGCAATTATTTGAACTAGCAGAAAAGCAATCGGCATATTGCCCGCCACGCGGCCAGTGGTGGTCGCTGCACGGCCAGGGTTACCCTAGAATGTGCATTTCAATGTGAAAATCCCTTTGTTGCGTATAAGCATAGATGCTGGAAGAAGTCAGATACGGAAGGAGTTTTTGGCACTCTCCACAGTCCGTTTCTGCTGGCGCCTCCAAATGTGGACTGTATTTTTAAATCACTATTTCGTTACTATACAGACGCGAAGTCTCAATTGTATAATATTTTAATCTTTCGATTCACGTATACCGCACTCGCTCAAGGTCACCAATCGACTGATTCGGCGGCGAGACCGGGAAAGGAATGGAAGGAGGGGAATGCGTAGTGCATTATTTTCGTTCAAGAATAAATATGTATTTCCAAATAAATGTATGTCCCAAACACCCTTATTATATTGCTTCAGATGAAATATAGATCCTACAGAAGTTCTGGCCGCGCAGCGTTCACCATGGGCCGCATAGCGGCCACAATAGCCGCCCGCAAGTCTTAGCAACAAAAAGTAATCGGCTTTTTAGTGCTTTTCTTTCTGTCGGTGCATTCTGTATTGTTCTCCTTCGAATTGTAAAAACCTGAAAAATACAAATAAAAAAAACATTCGTGTCACATTTGACAGTGACAAAGGTAAAGAAATAACCCATAAGAGTGCGACGCGATATGAGATGACAGGATGCTTTTTTTATCTACAACAAGAGTATCATAGACCAAACCGTTTAAGCAAGTACTTTACTGCCTACCGAAGCAAATGACGCCAACAAAATCGCCACGGCCGCCACATCGAGAAAGCCATAGATAAAGACGGGGAAGCGTAATATTATTATGAATATAGATAGCTGCCATTAATTACCGTAAGAATTGTCTTTTGTACTCTTTTAATCGACTAATATTGTTTTTGCTGCTGCTCCCCTAACTAGAATCGCATAATTAATTAGGAGTAGCAGAGTGCAAAGTACGCCGATCTTAAGAATTTATTGTATTTATATAATTACACATCGTATTTCTTTAAAAAAGCAAATTAGTTTTCTTATGCGTTTAGCTACATTATATATATATTCTTTCCAGTTAAGATGATCATCGATCAGTGCTCCCAGATGTCGAATAATTTTAACTCGTGTCAATTTTTCACATTGGCATGAGGAAGTCGTGTTCTTGTTTGTTTTGCAGTCAGTTGCAGGATTATATGCACATTACAACTAAAACGGGCATAATATGATATATTGCTATGTACCTCGCGTTAAGAGTCCACGCGGGTTACATATATTTACTATGTGCACGCTCTACCGCGCAGGTTTCTGCACAAGCAACGTGGACTACTTCATTCAATTTGCTATGTGTATAACGTTCTATTACTACTCGCTACTGAATGGGCTGAGTAATTAATATTCTAAATACGCGGACTGCACATTTGTCTAGAAAAAGGCACTCTAATTCTACACAATCGCGTCGTGGTGAGATAAGATCCCGTGGACTGTGTCGATTACAATAATGATTAGTTGACGCGATCCGAATTGGATTCAAGACAGGAATATTGGCAAATGGATCTGGACTATATTGATATCGATCCTGGATTGGACGTCAAGTTTTCACATCCGGTTGACTCGCACCGTTTTAGTGAAGAACCTAGATATCTTAAATATGAATTAAATATATTAATTAAATTTTAAAATATCACAGAACGTCCGTTCTGAATAATTACAACTTCTAACAAATTAAGAATGTGTTCTCCTAATAATCTAGATATCACTGCACTTCCGGAGCTGTTTAGAACATAGCTTCTTCATGCTCCAAGCGCTACTTTCGGACGTTAATAAAACACAGATCTTGACAGTTCAGTGTCGGAAGGTAATCTGTCTGGAAGGTAATTAGTTGGCCACAGCGGGACAGGTATATATTAAGGTTTATATTGAAAGGACAAAATGAACATGGAGTAGGTACTCGACTTGCGTCAAGCCGTCGTATAAATCGTATGAAGATTGACAAAACTAGCACCTGAAAGTGTAAAAAGAAAATATATTCTTTATTTTGTATATAACCACTTGGGTGCAAAAAAAATGTGATTTCATTGAAATGCACCGTTTCGTGTTTTTCTTCCGTTTTTTACTTTTCATTGTAAATCAGTGTGGTGACGTGTCTGCGTGTGTATGGGAGTCATTCACGCTCGAAATGTCACCGTCAATAGACTCCATCGGGTCCCGTCCGGAGAGGCATGGGAATCTGCTATCGACCTCCGCGCGATAGTCTGTACCTGAACCGATCCGCTGCGCAGAATACGCTCGGAGATCGTATCGACGGCGACAGCAACAGCAACGATTGATCAGCTGACTGAACGCGTTGAAACCGTTCTCGTTTTCAGGTGGCGTCTCGAATTGTTCTCGAATTAAGATTTATCTAGCGATTCTGGCGCGTAGAAGGTGAGCATGTGCAGTGTGACCAAAAATGCTTTTGCTAATAAATTTATTTCTAATGTAAAAAAAAAAAAAATTTGTTTACGGTGTAACACAAGCAAATATTTGGAATTTAAAGAAATAATACACATAGATCGAACGAGGGCTACATATTTTTTATTGAATAAAATTACACGTTAGTTGCTACATTTGATGTTAAGAATGTGTGTGTGTGTGTGAGTATTGTCGCCCTTTTTTCGAAAGGCTAAGAAGACGGTAACCGACAGGCGTCATTCTTATTCCAGCGGTCGAAATAAACCACCAGTGCGCACATCGGTCGGTCGAAATATAAAGACGACAATCCAGCTAAAGGAACAACAACATCGGTCAAGAAAGACAGCAAAAATAAAAAGATTAGTGCGGTTCATATATCATGGCTATCCAACATTCTAACATCATTTATACAATACCTACACTAATAATTCACTAGTCCTACAACACCCCCACTACATATTTTTTATTTTTTTTATACATCCTTTTTTTATTTCTCTTTTTATTCCTGTCGATGATTTGAATAACACCACAACAGCAAAAAAAAAAAACTGGCTACTTTAACACAGACTTCAGTCTACTCCATCCCACACAATAAACTACGAGTATTAATTGGGTCTTATGTTTGTTATGTTATAATATCTTCACCTCTGTTAGAACAAAAATATGTATGTCATCTAATAAATAAATAAATATGTGTGCTTATTGTTAATCGGAAACCTGGGAACCAGCTATCGAAGGCATTTACATAAACAGTGTGCATCCAAAATACAAATAATTGCATTATACATATAACAATTTAGCACAATAGTCTACTAGAGGAATAGCTTAGATGATATAGCATCGGATTAACATATGAGAGGTACTGGAGTTACCAACTAACCGACTTACCATCACGCCGTTTTCCCGTCCGCGGGGGTAGAGGCAGAGATGATAGAACGCCACACTCTTCTGTCATGACACACAGTTCTCGCATCATTCACATTCATAAATCTTCGCATACAAGCTTGCCCGATTATTGAGGCTTCTGACAGGACCATCCGGTTTACCATGGAGTCTACCGCAGACGTACGTCCGCTGTTTCATGCGGCATCAACACTTGCGTCATATATCTTCCTTACCATTGTCTCCTCGTTCATCTGGAGCGGGAGTAGACTTTTCAAAATTGTTGTCACCTACCGGCAAAGATGTATATAAAAGTTTTTTTTCAATATTTTCTAACGCGGTTTTCGAGATAATTTTTACCGAGGAAAATATATTCTACGTTAAAACATAAATTATTCAAAAGTTAATTATATCCCCGCTACCTCGAGACGTTTTTCAAGTGTGAAGTCGTGCCGAGCTCGCGAAATTTTCTCCCCTTTTTCAATAATCTCTCATTGTTAACACTTTTTTTTTAAAGCCACAGCGCTCTCGACTCGACGACTACCGCTCGCTCCTTCGGCGATGCTCGATTGTATTGCGCCTCTAGCTGGCTGGCGCGGTGCAAAGTCGGCGGACGTCAAGCGATAGGCCCAGCCCGGGAGTTAAATCGTGTTTATTTTCAACTTGAGCTATGTATGTATATTAAAAACCCTAGTCCTGTCGGTATGCGACACGATATTTATGAGAGAAACGTTTTAATATAAATCTAACCTTACCTAACGCTAGATAGCCAACGGCACGCGAAATTTAAAAATATTCTAGAAAATAAATACAATCTTAGGGGTCAGAGTTTCGATAGAATCTATAATTACAATGATAGAGCTTCCTCTGAAACAAACCACGCGTAAATTAAATGTCGATGTAGTTAAAATTATTCCATCTTTGTAAGTTAGCTATCAAAATGAACAAATATGACATATAAGAATCGTGAATAGATAATTTTTATGGACAGACCCTTTCCATAGACAGAAGTAAAGATGAAAGATGTCAATATACGATTTCGCTAAATTTTTAATTGAATATATAAAAGAGAAAACATTTAAATAATCTTAACCTAGAGATGTTAAAAACACGTTCGTTTTTACAGACCTGGCCGTTTAATCAAGCGATATACAACCATGATGACACTACCGAAGCCGGCATCCAGAAAGTCACAGATGTAGATGGGAGAAGACCCTATAAAATTCTTGCCGTTAGTACACGGAATAGCGTAACCCACGGCTAGAGTTTTTAATTCCGACTGTCCCTTCGCGTACAACGTTATATCAATGTTTGGAAACAATTGGCTTGTTTGCGCACATCCATATGTTAGGGACATCTTTACGTCTACCGATTTTCTGCAGTCTTGAAGCTATTTTTTTTTTGGTGTAATCTGTATTTTCGAAAGAGATTATCTTGATCTGAAGCTATGTACAATGGCACCTTTTACATATTCTACTGACTAAACTTTTTTTCATGGTGTATTCCAACGCCATTCGCATTTCGTATAGTGTTTCAATAATTATCAGTCAAGCGAGCAAAGAAACACTGGTCGTGGCCGCCCAGCACCCGCTGATGGCCACGATGCGGCCATTGGCATTCGTTTAATATTTTTAAATGAAATTTTCCTGCATAAGAGCTAGCGCAGCGCGCGCGCACCTACGAATGCCAGTCGTGATGGCGAGGGCTGTGGAAGATATCTGTTCGTCAGTGTGCGTGTTATACGCCACCTACGTTCTTGATACTTAACTTATCTAATTAAATTAATTTTATACAAATCCTTAACATGTTCATTTGCTTAAATTAACCAATCAAGTCAAGGAACGCGTTGTTTAAATGTAGTGCCTCTTGGGTACGGTTTTGAAGCGCTAGGGCTTCCTTGTCGGTCCCAAATTCAATGTGGTTATTAGCAATTAAGATATAATATTTAGACCCTCCAACGTTCCTTAAGTGTATAAAAAATCATATAACATAGTTTTACCTACAGATGGAAAATTAAGGTGCAGCAGTTCAAGGCAGACACTCAGGGATCCATTCATCAAAAAAGCACTCCCAAAAGAGGGACAGTGGATGATACACTTTTTAGTCGCACTTACACGGACAGACTGACGGAGTTGCAAAACACGAGGTGTGGAGAGTGAGAGGTAGGCGCGTAGATGGAGTCCCATCCGCGCAGGCCGGCCTAACTACCCACCTAAGGAGCTCCAACGAGTCACCCATACCCGAATAAATTCCTTATATAAAACAAGATTCGTCCAGGTCTAAGTCCAGTCAAACCGCCAATCATACCAAGTATCTCACAAGTCCACAGAATACGGTCAGGCGTCTGTTCCACTCTCCCGCATGTGCACCGCGGGGCGTCCGCAAGTCGAAACTCAAACTGTTATCAGGTGTGCGCTAGCACTGATGCGGTGCCGGGTGTCACCGCCCTGTACAATTATTGCTATTCAATGAACCGTTTGTGCACCGGGCGGGGAATTGTCGAAGTCATGTCTGGGACTCTCGCGTCGGCCGACAATGGATCGTTCGGGCCGCTCCGGCTCGCAATCGGCCCGCGAAGGTCCGCTGCTTTGGTTCGGAGGATTGCTGGCTGTTGTGTTGAAATGCGTTCTCGGATATAATATATATTTACATACATTATTACAAAGGAAACGAATTTTTCCATTCGGCCCGCGGTCGGGTGATCCAAATTCAACCGTTATTTTAAATATCGCTCTATTTATTTTTTTATCTTTCGATAGTGGAAATGTCGATTGTGAATACGGCGAAAATAATTCGTAACGTCCGGAGTGCTTTTGGTCGATATACAGGGTGTAACTAACCTAGTCCGCAATATATTTGACTTAATTACGTGTCGAAAATGTTCAAGGAATATGTGCAAATTCTGATTCGTCACGGAAAATATTATTGTTTGTAATTTTTGCAAAATCATGTTTACCTCTAAAATATTTCAATTAATCGAAATAATTGCGTAACTACAACTTGAGTGTGATTATACACGTGTAACTTGAACATTTATGACTCATATTTTTAATATGTGTCTATCCCTAAAATATTGTGCACTAAGTTACATTCTGTATATGTATATTATACTCGTAATATTTTTGTTTGAATTATTATATTATCCTGTCACCATTTTTCATTTCAACATTGTCAATGTCAATTTGGGCCCGAAATTCATTTTAAAAACTTATAAAGTTCTAAAAGAGAAAGTAATATAAAATTTGATTAATATGGATGTAAATGGGGATCAGAATTGTAATTATAACTAAAACTAGCCAGCTTTTAATTCGCTAAGACAGTAATGCCCTTTGCCGAGGCCATGAAAATTATGTTTACATAAAAAATTGCGACACTCTTCCACGGATGAATGGATGGCGTCTAACCTTAACCTAATATCGTACAATTAACCCACGAGTTACTAGTATAATAATATTTTTGTTTCGATATAAATGAAATTCAAAAAATACAAAATTATTTTGAAATAGATATGACAAAAACTAAATAACACCATTTTTGCAGAAGCAAAAAAGAACATTTTCTCTTTTTAAACATCTGTATATACAACTTCCTCAGTAGTCATATTACGAATGGGGGCACCCTAGGGAAAAAATAAAAATTTCAATTTTTGGAATGAATTGGGAAAATTGGACCTACTATCATCAAAACATATTAAAAGCAAGTCATTGTCAATTCACTGCTGGATGAAGGCCTTGTCTTGCCAATTTTCACCATGTCACTACCACTTATACAATACAATTGAGCTCTGAATCATTTTTTGTCCCGTGAATATCTGTGCGTCTTGAAATATGGCGTGCTCATTACCATTTACACTTTGAATAATGACAATAATGTCGCACTGTAATCGCACGTTTCTTTTTCTGTCTCTTCGTGATTAATCATTATTCTTTCTCGGGAGAGTGGAATAATCAAATTGTACTTAAATTTTATTGAAAGGTTATAATGTTCCTAAAATGACTCTCATTTAAGGCTTCCGGAACTACTCGGAAGAATGATTTTTGATTTGCGCGTAGATACCTAAATACACCGATCGTCATGTGTTATTATTAATTTAGCATCATTCTTTTGTTACAGGAGACAGTCTGGAGGAGCTCAATGGCTACGGAACCATGCGACCGAGGAATATCATTTCCTCGATACTCGGTGGCACACCGGGCAAAACCAAATCTTTAGCCATTTCCAATCCGCACGACTTCAGACAGGTCTGTACTCATTCCTAGTATGCTGTCAATTGTATCACGCACTGCGTACAAAATGCGCACTTGAGAAATTAAACTATTTATGATTGACAAAAAACTCAATATGAAATATTTTTACTCTGAATTGGCGGTTCCATTAGTTGTGCATTTTGACACAATTGTTTTCGAAATGCATAACAAAAGAACTTGTTTTGATTTTTATCATTATTTTTGCTAAAGACTCTTTAGAAATAACTGCACTAATATATGTCAAAGTCAATAGGTAAACCGGAAAGTAAATCCTCTAAACAAATATTGGTAAAATGTACAAGAAAAATTGGGGTAAATCAGAATGGAAGAGATAGAATGAGACTACCATTGACAAATGTCAGATATCAATGATGTATAATGCGACAAAGCTTTTTAATGAAATGACAGATAGATAAGAAAAGGGGAGAATTTATAAATTCAAAATTAAACTAAGTAAATATGTGCAATAAGTTGTATAAAAGGGATATATTGATAACGTTTATATTTGGTGTATACATAGATACATTACTATGTATGTATTAGATTAAATAAATAAGTCCACCAGTAAGACTTTTCGGAGGCAGGTGGGGCAATTTTGAAGAGTTTACCCATTTTCAAATCCTACCAAATAATAACCAGATTACACCATATGTGTGCTGCCAAGAATTAAGGCAAAACTCAGCTAAAATCGCCCGGAACCGGTCTTTAATTTAGAGGACTAACTGCCCTACCTTTGTTTTGTGAAAGATTCTATAATAATGGCAAACTGTGCTAGATTTAGATAGAGTTATTGTTATATCCTTAACCCGACTATGCGGGAATTCAGGAAGTCAAGAACTCCATGTACAACAATACAGTTTATTAAGATACACATCATATAAGAGATGTGTTCTGATCTATGATTCCGGAGAGAGAGAACGCGCACCTGAGCGCATCGCTCTTTTTTCCCTTCCACGCTGTCATACTTGCCAACATGCGCGCGTCGTACGATCGCTACATCGTGATACATTAGTTATTTTATTGTGCAAAGTTGTTGGTTTTAAGTACTGCCAATAGTATAATCATAAAATACTTTTACAATTACATTATACATTTTTGAACGATTTCACAAAATAACAACTAAGAATTAATCCTATAGCTTACATATCTATTTGCTTATTTAATTACACAGGTGGATTGTACAAATAATTTTGATATTGTGATATATACATAGATCTGATGTTTGAACATACTTAAATATTGAAATAAATTCCCATTTAATAATATTATTGTTTAAAACAGGCAACCGTGACAATTGGCAAATTATAATTTATAAGAAGGTGAAAAAATTTACCAAATATGAAAACAATTTACGTAAATGTATTTTTAAAGGTAACAGTGAGCCTAATTTAAGAAAATTCTTGGAGATTGAAATAAAAGAGGTATCTGTAGCAATTTTTTAGTATACTGTCATATGTGACTATATTGTCATCGTTTAAATTTTCATTCCAATCGAGTCATATTTTTAAGAAAAGTTGCAGAGCTATTTGATTGCGTAAGTGGTACCAAAGTGATCACGTGGGTGACACATGTCTATATATTTGGTGGTCTGTGAGCAGAAAGCATTGCTTCAGCTAGGCAGTGGCCACTGCGCAGTGTTTCCTGAATTGATAAAACAAAACAAAAAACATAATATTAGATTTACTGCCATTTAAGCATGGCTAAAATATACAGTCAAATTAAAAGTTTATAAAAGCTGGCAGCCAAGAATTCAAACGTGCGCTTCTAGAGGGCAAGCCAAAAACTTCAGCCTACTCAGCAATGGTCTGCGGTAGTGATGGTAAACCGTTACGTGACTGTGATTGTATCGATGATTGGTAACTGAGATTTAACAATTATTGGTAACTAAGATTTAACTTTCGGAGACTTGCTTTCTAGTGTACCAGTCATCGCTCGAAGAATTACGTTAATCAGTTATCAATCATCATTACAATCGAACACAATCACAGTCAGAATAACAGTTTAAATAATGATTTTACCATCACTAGTCGACGGCGCGAGATATGTCGTTATTACTATATCTATAATAAAAGTGTATGTACAACATATGCGGTGTTTTCAGTGTAATATAATATACAATATCTAATATGCTGTGATTTCATAATTAATTCATTTCTTGGAACCAGATCATTATGATACATGATACATTGAATTTAATATTATATTTTGCAGGTTTCAGCAATCATAGATGTAGACATTGTACCAGAAACCTGCCGGAGAGTGAGACTGCTGAAGCACGGATCGGACAAACCCTTAGGATTTTATATTAGGTACGCCATAAGTTCAAATAACCATTTTTAATTTTAAACAAAAGAATCCAGCTGTTGACGCAACACAACGTTCTGCGTCATATGTTTCAATGTGAAACCATGTGGTTTATAACTACGAATTAGATTTTAAATGTCTCGTAAATTATAATATTTCATTTTATTAACAATTTTAATGTATCTTTTAGACGTTTTATATCAACTTGGCTCTTTTATGCGAGTAGCTTCTATCGTCACATTGTACTTTAATTTAATATCTATTAGGTTGACCAGGTGATAATCTATTTCATTTAAATAAATAAGAAAAAAGATAGATGAGGTGTGAAACAAGTGGCAGATTGTTTGAAACAAGTAGAAGAGTTTGTGCAGTCACACGTTTTGATAATACTTCTATTTTATTTACTTTTATAGGTTTCCTTAAAGTATTGCCAACATTTATTCAATAATCATCAAAAGAAATGTTAATTTGACAGAGATGGGACGAGCGTACGGGTGTCGGCAGCGGGAGTAGAGAGACAACCCGGAGTGTTTGTGTCCCGCCTCGTCCCCGGCGGTCTAGCCGAGGGCACGGGGTTACTCGCCGTCGGAGATGAAGTTCTCGAAGTCAACGGGATCGAAGTAGCCGGGAAGACTCTAGATCAGGTAATTAAACGCTCATTATTAAAGGAGATGTTTTAAGAAATCATCAGATTTGTTATATATGGAGGGCGTGTCAAAAATTATCTACACTTTCGCCATAACACACCTTCAAGATTGTCATACTGCCTTCACGTGTGCGAAATTAGATCCCGATCACGTCAAATACCTTCCGGCTATTACAGTGTAAACATGTTCGCTCTGCTAGCAGTTTACACCAAGGAGGAACAACAAGCAGTGATCCAATTTCTTTGGTCGAAGGGTGAGAAAGGGGCTGAAATTCATCGTCGACTTTTATCACAATATGGGGACAGTGCTTTATCATGTGTTCGAGCGAGTGTGACGCATGAAGATGGAGCAGGACGCTCATCAACCTCCGCCTCAGACAATAAGATTCAGCAAACTTGAGAGATGGTTCTAGAGAATAGATGAGGTAGTGTCTTCTTTGAACATAACTAATGGTTCTGTCCATCAAATCATACACGACGAGCTTGGCTTCCATAAAGTCAAGTATAAATAAATCGTAGAATGAAAAATGTAGATAATTTTTGGCTTGCCCTTGTTTATATTATTTTATTAATATTATGGAATATTTTGGAGACCAAAATATCCATTAATACTTATAACTTACAACACTTTTGCATTTTATATTTTATCATAATTTTGGGCAAACATATTTTTTTAATCTTGGTTAAAGATCAAAAAATGAATCCCATCTGTGTATATTGATATTTGCAATAACTAATTTTATTAGTTTGTGACCAATTAGATTTTTATCAAATCAATCATGTCAAATTATAAATTAGAACATTATTTTCTATTTGTGGTGTTGTATTATTCTTAATTACATCATTGCCTGCAGGTAACGGACATGATGGTAGCCAACAGCTCCAACCTGATCATCACCGTAAAGCCGGCTAACCAGCGCGCCGTGCTGGGCACCTCCACCCTTCCGCAACCTGTCCCGCGAAGGGCCTCGCTATCACAAGCCTCCAGCAATAGTCACCACAGCGGGGAGGACCCCGACGACAGGTAATAGTCAAAATTTTTTTTTTTTTTGTACATGGAAATTTTTACAAGACGATTTTATAACAATTTCTAGATTTTTTTACAATTTAGAAAACATAGTATAAATTTTTTTTTCCATAAAATAATACCTTTGAAATAAATGTAGAAGGTTACTAGACGCGGTCTGTTCTAAAGTAATTACCTGTATAGTTTTTATAAGTTGTATATTGTTACGGTACAATCGGAAGTTATAAAAATAATGGAACGATAGATGTATTAATTTGAAAAAGTGTAACATATAGGTTCGAAAATTTGTCATCAAAAATAATGTCGCTTTAGCGTAGTCGGATAATGTACCTTCCCCGGTTTGGAAAGAGATCCAGGTTCGAATCCCGGTAGCGTAACAACAATATTTTTCTATAAAATTGATTTTATATCTTTCTAAATAATACATTTAATTAATATTTAAAACATCACAGACCTAAGTTCTGAGTAATTACAACTTCACAATAAGAATGTGTTCTAATAATGTAAAAAAATGTTTGTTTATAATGTAGTTTGGTAGTTAGGTTAGCACAAATGACAAATTAGTTTCATTTTGCTTTCTACCTACATCAAGCAACCACTTTGTTATTTTTGGTTTGAAGTCGTTAATCATTTTAGACCCTTTAAGGTCTAGTGGCAATTTATTAAATATATACTGTGCAAAAAAAAGAAAGTTCATTGACAAAATTTGGTGTCCATTTTTGGCACTAAAAAGTATCCTAAGGTTTTGCTCTTAGTTTCCTTTGAATCGGATTGTGTATGTGAAGTTAAGATTTATTTAAAGAATAGTTTTAGGATTGATCTGGTAAACTTGAAAGGATTTTAAATGTTCTTCAAAGTTATATCTTATCATATATAAAACAAATCTGATTGATAGATAACAGCCTTAACTGTAATCCCAGTCTATTTGATTCCAGATTTGACCAGGACGAGATAGTGGACTTGACAGGAGTGACATTAGAGGACACAGGAGCGGATCCCTCCAGCGAGACCTCCCTGTACCACCAACATTCCTCCCGCCGCAGTCTCCACGCTGCCGACGATGGTCAGGTGCTCCACCTCTAGGGGGGGCCCTTGTGTTGCGACGCAGCAGCGTGTTTGTTACGACACATATTACTTGGATAATTTTTATATATTTTTGGAGTATTATGCCGAATTTAATGATGAAATAATTGGAAAAAACTATGTTTTTTTTAAGCTGACTAAGAAATATGATAAATTAAAAAAACGTTTTTTAATTAGTTCTGTTACAATATATTTAATACAATTCGAAATTAAATTTTAGAATTTTTTTATGAAACCGATGATGCTATCAATTAAAGTGAAATTTGTAATGATATTAAAAGCGGCATAATAATCTGAAATTGTACAAGTACCGAGAAAATTGTGTGAAATTGCGGTGGTAATTTTCACAAGATTTAGTGTGAAATAATATTATTCCGAGATGTAACGGACAATTTTACACTAAATATAATTCTTTTCGAAGCAAAGATTTGTCTAACTAGTGTTTAAACTTTACACGATTGGCCGTTATTTTTAAAATCTGTTTTTTTTTTTTTTTTTGTAATTTCCTAGTGCGGTGTGACGGCTTGTCGCTTCGCAAGCGAAATCGTTAGATTCTAAGGAACTGAGAAAGATATGATGAAATTGTTATTAAGAAGTTGATACTGTCTTCCACAGGGTAAAGATAGACATTAATATGAAGTGAGCGACGGTGCGCAGGACTGTAAACCGACGATATTGAACGTAGTTGGAGTACGCAATAAAATAACGCCGCCTTCGTACGTTGTGTATATGAAAATATGGATAATAATATTAAATGATTGGTATTAATTCTTTAGCATTCCATTTTATTGTTGTGTGTAAGTATTAGTAAATTGAAAAAAATTCATTATCGCTTGTGTGTAGAATTTCCATTTACCGTTCAGTATCTACAAAATTTTGTGATGAATCTATTTACGATTTAAATTGATATTTATCTTTTGTATTGAAAATAAAATTGATTTAGAGTATTTTTCTCTTACATTGCTGGCAGATAATGTGATCTCGAAAAACCGATAACACTGGTCAACAAAAAAAAAATTGCTCTTCATACTTACTTACCATCACGCCGTTTCACCGCAGGGATAGGCAGAGAGGATAGAGTGTCACACAATTCTTACCTCATCCACTTTCTTTCCAGTGTCTGGTTTACCTGGTTTTGTCAAATCTTTTGCGGACATCCTCTATTTCTGGTGCTATAAACAATTGCGTCATATTTCTATCTTACCATTCTCTCCTCATTTATCTGTTCCGTACGGCCAAACAACCTAAGTGATTCTTTCTTAATCTTACTCACTATACTAAAATCAGCTTCACATTCTTCATTTTTTTCTATGTCATAAATGGATCTGCCACATGTACGTCTAAGTGACCTCATTTCCACTGCCTTCAGTCTACTTTCGTTCCTCTTCTGTCAACTCCAGGCCTCACTTCCATACATCAGTATCTGCACCATGACTACATTAGCTATAATTTCATTCAATGCACCGTTCACTTTATTCCCTGCAGTCACCCTTCTTTCGATATCTTTCTCAGTCATTCCATGTCTATCAAACATACTTCCCAAATACACAAACTCATCCACTTGTTCCAAACATTCATTACCTGCAAGTATTTTGTATGTTGTCTTGCTCTCCTCCTTCTCGAATACCATCACTTTTGATTTGCTGCTCTTTATCTGAACTATAAAATTGGCAAATTTTCCCAATCGCTTACCATTTTAGAGAGAAATGAGATTTTATACAAAATATCAATTTTTGCTGCTCTTTGCTCGGTTCTCGCATTCACGTAGGCAGTAACATTGTTTAGTACACCCTTCTCAATTTTTCAATTCAATTCAAGCAATTTTCAAGCCAGCACATTTGTGCTCATTGTATGTCATTTTATCTAGCTTGATGTGTTTCTGTCTTCCTCAAATGTTTCTTTCATATGACTACATCAGCAATAAAACTCCACTGTGCTGGCAATATCTTGCACCGGCTAGTTACCATGATAATCATCCCTGGCCACCTTCTATAATACAATAATGCATTTACTCATTTTTAAGAAAGTTCCACTGTTGAGTTAATCTAGATCAGCCGCTCTTCTGCACTGACAAGATTGAGGAGTGATTATATTGACTTATTAATTTTCGCAACAATACTTTGTACTACACACATGTTGGGTTATTTTCATTACTAGTTTCGAGAGGCGCAGTCCCTCTCATCATCAGGTGATGCAGTATTGTAGTCTATTCAGGCAATGAGGTTTCGGTCGTTAACGGGAATATGGACAGTAAAGCAAAGTGTTGGAGAATATTGTTTTCTCCAAATTTTAATTATTTTGTATTTCAACGGTTTCCAAAATGTTCATTATTAATCCTTTAAGGTACCGAGCGTAGAAGTTTTAGTCTGACTATCGAAATAATGGTTTGTTTCAATTATGTAATTAGAAAATTCTGAGAAGTTGTTATTTTTTAGGCAGCAGCAATGTTCCTTTATTCTCCTTGGTTTGACATATATATTTTTATCGCAGTCTCCGCAAGTTATTTCATACATTCCGCTTTTTTCCTAATATATTAATTTTTGTTTTTGAATTGAGTAGAATTTTACCGATGTTGTTGTTGGTGTAAAACGCGTGTTTAATATGCAAAGGGAAATTATTAGTAGTGTTGTACAAAGTTTTGTTGTGAAAATTAACCATATTAAACCATGAAGTAGCCACCATATCAATCATAAGCTAATGAAATACAACACAATAATGAAAAAGGTTTTTTTTTTCCAAATCAACTGGTATTTCTCAATAATTGCGTGCGCTAGAGGATTTTGATCCCTAGATTCGCATTCAGACCTTCAAAATACATAAAATATTTTCAGTGAAAGAATTTTATCGTTGACCAGTGTAATTGTTTCTTTATTTCCAACATATTGTCAGTGAATGTCGGATTAGAATGATTGTTAAAAATACATCAATTAATGTGACTGTGACTTGACGCGTTGGGAGCACATTAATAGCTTGAACACCGAGAAGAGCAATCACATGTTGCCTGTAAACGTTAACATTACAAACCCGCTTGGTGAATCTTTACACGTACCGATCCCTATTTATTATAAATGGCGATGAACGAAAGTGATTCTATTTGTAATTGCGAGTATACTTATCGGATAATAGGTTATATAGCTAATCTGCTATTAGAAGTTTATCTAAAACGTTGCCTTGGAAGGGCACTGCCATTTTGAATTTCCAGCAATAAAAGGTTGCAAGATCTTAATTGTTACAATTAAATTATCTATTTAATACATAATATATATATATATATCCATACATTCCTTTGCTGTGTTAACATATCACAAATAATTTAATGTATTATAATATCAATAAGTTATTGAAAGTCAATTATATTTTCTTTGTTGGCGCTGCTAACATTATATTGGAACACCATTTTATTTTCCATGTCGCATTACTTACTTAATTATAATTATATAGGACTGTATTCATAATTATGTACTGCTAGTTTAATACGAAAATAATTATAGTTTTGTATGCAAGGTATCTCTTTTTTAAATTTTACTATTTCTCGATGCAGTAGAAATTGTTATATCGCGAGTATTTGAAGAAAAACTGACAATTTATAATAATCATTTTCGTATTTTTTATGAGGAGGCTGTTTGAGATTACGCTAATGTCATTTTCTTGATCTTTAAACATCACTTTGTATAACAGGCGTACCTCGCTTATCCGGCGGGCTACAATCCAAATCATTGTTGTAAACTTAATATCACTGTAATGCGAATCACAACTTTTTTAAAGTTAGAGGATCCATATTCTGCACTTAGAAGCCGCTGTAAATAATAATTACAATAGTAATATATTTGAAAATTACTTTGAACCAATGTCGACACGCACTTTGGCTGATTCCAATCTAGCCAGGTGATGTGCGCGTCAAAAATCTGCTACAGCGGTGCATGCACGCGGATGAGACTCGCTTTTAAAATCGTAGAAGTACAGTATAAAATAGAACAGGGCGAGCTTTCACTCAATGTCAATTGTATTTTGTGCACAGAGTAAATTATTAACTAATTCATACCGACCTTTATTCTCCGAGACAAGAGATTAAAGTCTCATCTGTGTAACATGCACTGTAAGAGCAAAGCAAAAGCGGAAAATAATAAATATGATTAATTTAAGTCAATTTTCCCAGCGATGTAAAGTGAGGTACACCCGTACTTAAAAATTATTTTAAAAGACTTGTAAAATATGAAATTACAAAACTCCCATCTGCAATTGAGATTTCACAACCGCTTATTACACGGTGTTGTGAAATTTACATTATGATATTCAGAGGAAGATTCAACATTTCTTTGGAGAACGCATTTCTATAAGGTCACGAATTATTCTATTTAAGATTTTAAAGCAATTTCAATGCCTTCTTTTATAGAGAAGATAATATTTAGGATCCGTCCATCATTTTTGATATTGTTAATACATTTTTAGCAGCTTTCATACTCACTATGCGAGCGCACAACTTTCAAATTATAAACGTAATCATTGATCTAGACAATACTTGAGGTACCTCATAAGTAACATTTCCCGCTTTGTGATTTAGCCTCAACCCCTCAATCCTTCGTCTGTTATATATTTTTCTTAATATTATGCTTAGATCTTATCGTGTAGAATTGATAACATTAGCACATATATTTTTTTGATTTATAATGTATAATATATATTTATTGATGAAGGTCCATAATGTTATTCAAATTTGACCGCAAGTGGTGTCTGACGTGTGTGTCGAATACAAAATTCCTTTTGTATGTCGTTACTAGTTATGAGATAAACCGTGATCAATTAGAAATTGAAATTCATTCAATCACATGTACCAATCATGGTTACAATCGAGCACTAATAACAATCACAAGTTATCTCATCATTAGTTGCTACCATCTCAATTCATGTATCAAATAACTTCTCTCGTGGGTTTTAAATATTTTTCAAGGTAAGATCGATGAAAAAACTTTCATTCGCTTACAATAGATGGCAATAGTAGCTTATGTAAGTATTTTTTTCTAGCCATACTTCTAGATACAATGTTGATTAGTTTAAGAATTGCTGTCGCATCGTCAGCCAATCTGCTGTACTTAAAAGAGTTTTGGGAACAATTATAAAATGTAAATGAAAGTTAATAATGCAATAAATATGGATTTAGTCAAACAGGAAGCAATTTTTATTCAAAACTGTCATTAAATAATGCTTTGATAATAATTAAAATTCTTAAGAAATCAAACCTTTTAATACAAATATTCTCAAGTTTTCACGGCTGTTCAGAATCTTCTGTGTGGAGTTTTATACGCTATTCTGCCGCCTGTTTCTGACCTCTTGGGCCAACGTTTTAGATCCCAATGCGGAGTCCATAATCTGGGATAGTGGCCTATTTTAAATAGCTTGAAATACTCCAGACAGAACATTCCTTTAATATTATATTTATTGTAATGGGTGTGAATTTTGTACATTTTTAAAGTGCCCTAGTTCAGTTTTCTGTAAATGAAAAACCTGGACTACATTAAAAAGTACAATTTATTGTTTTACAGGGGTGTAATCATTTAATTGTATTTGCGCTGAGCTGATTTATATTGTGTAAGCGAATACTAAATTAAGAACGACTGTAATTTCTTCTCAAAATAATAAAATGAGCACTTTAAAGTGAACAATTTGTACTCTTCTGCATTATTGTACTGTATATGATGTTACTGTACTGAGTGTCGTTATGTACTTTGTCAAATATGGATGGTCATGCGTCACATAGTCTTTAAACATTCGTGTATATACATTTTTTGATCGTCTTTACAGTTTGCATGCTAGTTTGTCGAGGGAGATATTATTTTCGTAGTCACAAAAAATAAAGCATTGAAACAAATAAAGTAAAAATTCTAATAGTATAGTTTCTTCTGTGTTATTCGGCCATGATCTGATTTTTGTTGTAACTAGCATTTCGGACCACAAGTCGGTGATGTGATGATAAACTAACAAAGTAAACATAACATAACCCTGAAATATGTTGACACTGGTTTACATTGGCTTCATCCTGGTTCACATTGCGTTAAAGTTTATGAATGTTCAGCGCTTCTTTTATAAGATGCGCATTTGTGAGTTTTGACTTATCCAGCACTGTTTGCTCAAAGGAAGCGAGTGTAGATGTCTCCAGAAGACCTTAAATTAATTGATTTTGACTTTAATGATATAAATAATGTTCCCAGTTCTTCGGACCCTCGTTACGAGGAAGACGTCTACCATTGTTAACGATTATAAGTCAGGGTAAGGCTGAGGAGTTTAATATTCAAACCGCACACACATGCATCCGCTGGGCAGGGGGTTCTGAGTGACGGATCAGTATTCCTAATTATTGCAACATTAAAAATTCTCCCTGTAGTGTGGTGTCCACCTCTGCTCACATCCAACTAATAAACACTGAAATACGATGGAATAATCCAGAAAAATGAAAATTATCTGATGGCCGTGAAAATCTATGGTTTTATTGCAAAGATTACTCTTGACTGTGCGTTGATCTTGTGTACCACCAGATGCAAATCTGATTAAGAGCTTGATTCGGCGAAGTGACGCATGAAACTGTCCATATAATAAACTTGACCCAAATTAATGAGCTTATTTTTCTAAAGAGGATAACAATGTATATTAATTATTATTCTTACTTTACTCGCTTGGCCAAATAGCGTTGATGTTAAATTTTGTAATATTGCCAAGTAAATTTTTTATGACACGGTTTGAATGTATTTTCGGCTGATGGGCATAAATAGTATGTAAACATATAATGGTCTGTTTACATAATCCCAGTTTTCAGACATTCCATTACGTTTTAATTGAATTTTATATAAGCTGTACATTCTTTTTAATATTTCCATGGTGAATGATCGCACCGGTAGTATGTTTTGAATATGTTTTATTTGATGTATATTTTTTACTTATTCAACTTATCTGATAAATTTACTTTTTTTTTTTTTAATGTACTGCACATTCCTATAATTTATTTACCTGTACTTAAATTAGAATATATTTTTTTTTTAGAAAATTATTGTAATTTTCAAGCATTTTTGAAAAACTTTTCATATTTATTTTGATTTTCTAGTATTGAAGTGTTTGAGCGTAAGTAGCAATTCTCCGGTCAGTTTTCTTTTTATTGAGAATCGTGTCCTGCCGATGTTCTTGCACGATTCTCTTCTGCCTGCGGTTCAAGTGTCATAAATCTGGTCGATCCATCGAGTTGTATGTCACCCTCTTTCTCTCTGGCTTCTCACCTTTCCAGTCTCAACCAGTTTTTTCAGATGGGTGGTGTGTCCAAGAAATTATAGGGTGCGTCTCAAGATAGATTGTGGAAAGATCTTGAACTTTAAATATTCCAAAATTGAGGTATTAGCTCACGTATTGACATACAGTCAGGTCTCTTTTTATACGGTAGATACGTTCCACAGGAAAACGCATAAAAAAAAAGATCATATAAAAATAAAGAATGCGTTTCATAATTTTCTAAAATCGCATAAAACTAATTCAATAAGTTAAAATATACTGAAAAACACAAAAAAAAAGTTTATTAAATTTCAGAAAAATATAATCTTAACATATTCCTTCCAAATTTATGTATAAAAATTTTATAATTTTTTTTAATCTTTTTTGCATATTTTTTTCTTAAGAATTATTATAGCGCTATATGACAATGTTGGGCATAATTTGCGAACTGGTTCTCAATCACTTTCATCACTAGAAGAGATAATCAGATCTATGTCCTGAAGATAATGATTCTTCACAAATAAAATTTAATCAGTGATTAAACTTTACGATAATTTTGCTAATTTTTTGTACAATTCTTGATAATCATAAATACAATTTTGAAGCTCGCCTTGAAACTTGAATGCTCGTTCAAAATTATCACATTTTTCTTAAAATAAATAACGTACCTGCAAAACACGTCTGAATGTCGAATGCTCACTAATAATTTCTGAAAACAATGGAGAGGAGAGAAACGCGTCCAGACATGCCCAATTTCACTTGGTTTCGTCTGAATTGTACTGGCGCAGACTGTGTTTGCATATACAGACAAAATTCTCCAAATTTTAGACCCTTTCAACATGTCAAATTGCTCTAAAAAAAATGCTTCTTGAAATATAAACTGCATAAAAAGAGACCCGAGTGTATTTCAAAAGCGTCAAGTTTCTTCTGTTTTTTATTTATGTTTAATTTACGCGATAGACCTACCCCGCACTTCGGGTACCATACAAATCTGAATCTTAAAAATATCAGAATTGATAGAATAGTAAGATCGTTAGCGGATTGCACATATTTACAATAGAAAAATAAATTGTTATTTGATGTTAACTGCGCACATATGTTGGGCCCGAGTTCATCAAATATTAACATTTATATTTTTCGACAAATTTTGTATAATTTATATAATTTTTGTAAAAATTCCAATTCGTCCCTATGTTTTAAATAATTATTTAAATGTAATAATGTAGTAATCCCCTAAACGTATCTTATTAAAATATGATAAAATTAAATACAATACTTGCGAAAATTTAATTTAACTTGCAGTTTAATGTTTCTCAAAATAATTTCTACCTATCGGGGGCGCATCGATTAATTTAAAATTGGGTAAATCTCAATTATTAAAACACCGCCACTAGCGCCAATATATAATAATAATAATTTGAATGCCTGTTGAAATAAATCGCCGATAAAAGAATTGCGAAGTACAAAAAAAGTGCTAAAAGTAATGTTTATGTTAATTAACAAATGTGTCTAAAATTGAAATGTTACATTTTGAAGATATTAAAAAATTGTGAATATCGTTTGTTCTCAAACACTTCAGTGGTCCCCTACTCTATGACTGATTTATGTATATAATTTTAAATACAGTAACCTAATCTGTAGTTTATAATTGAGTCTGCGTTGCTACTTTTGTTTTTGCAGTCTGATCCAAATGAATTCAGATACTTTATAATTCTGATCTTAAAACTTTTGCAATAACTTGACAAATAAAATGAAACATTATACGGGCGTCATAAAATAATTTAAAAGCTCTACAATCTGAGAAAATATTCAAAATACGTTGCTGTGAAAGAACATTTTTCATTAAAAATTAATAGATTTGTCTAACTTTGAAGTTTTGACAATTAGCTTTGTGATTTCTCTTATATATAAATAATCTTAAAATTATGATTTTTCAATCTAAATTTTCTGATCTTTTTGTATATTTCGTATTGCCTCTGTCGTATTTATACTGATTTTTTTCTATTTCTTTGCAACTCATTTCGATAGCCATTTTATAAATAATTTTGTTAGCTATCAATATTTTGTCACAGGCATTTTACACGTTTTTGAATTTGAAGTGTAATTTTCAATTTGCATTTTTTTTACTCTGTATTTAACTATCCGCGGTGACCGCATCACCACCGTAAGTTGTGTAAGGTGTAGAATGGAAACCATATTATACTTTTTATACAAAATATTGTCTGTTATAAATCAATTTTTAATCATCACTTGGATCAGTCAGTGTGTATAGAATCTATGTAAATATATTTTTAATATATATATGGTGTACTTAAATCATTTTACAATAATATATTATTTTTAGAAATTCGTTTTAAGAGATAACATTTTTTTTTAAACATATTTTGCAATCGATTTAGAAAATATATAATATCGGCCCCTCCTATATAATCCTATAGTATCCTAAGTAACAAACAAGATCATTTTTAGATCATCTATTATTTTGCATATATTTGATACTTCTGTATACAGTTTTCCGGGATAACCTACTTTCTGGCCGACATTTTGGACCCCATTGCAGGGTCCATCATCAGGGTTGATGGGATCCAAAATATTAGATATACACGGCAGATTAGCCCAGAAAACTGTACACAGAAGGTAAAAAACTTGCCGTGAAAACCAAAGGACATTTTTAAGTGGCAGTATTTTTTTTATATATATTAAAATTTAACATACTAGAAAATGATATATATAAAAATTACTACCCCTCTTAATATATGTTCCTTCAAATATATCTTTGATTAAGAGCGAAAAGCGTCTGAACTCTTCTGATATATATCAAAAATAAGCTTTTTCTGCTCACTTTGAGTTTGTGTATGTATATTTTGGATTAAATATATTGACATTTTTGGCCATTTATAAATTTTCATAAGAAATCATTATTTACTTTATAATTACGCAACTATTCTAATAGCTCAACTCTTTTATATTGTTGTTGGCCAAAACTTTAAAAGTAATCTTATAAAATCAAATATATTAAAATTTTAATTTATTCATTTTTCCAATGAGACGGGACAAAAAGATCAGTCAGCTAATTTTCGCTCTTCACCGATAATTCGCAAAATACTAGAAAAATTAAAAATTGCCTATTTTTTTAAGTTTCAATCCTTTGCATAGATAGAAGGGGTCAACAATACAATCAGTGATGAATTCTTGAAACCAATTTATAAATCGATATTAAATTTAAACATTATTCACAATTTCTTTTTTAAATTACATTAGTTTTATATTTTCAAATTTGCTGTTGCATTTTTAATTTTTGTTTATTTTGAAAATATTACAATTTTTTTTTTTAAATAGCTTTTTTTTATGTATATATTTTTTATATCGCATCCGTGTTTGAAAATAGTACAGTATTAGACTTTTAATTTGTTATCGCCGTTTCTAAATGTAGCGATGGAGGAAAATATGTATTTTGTTACAATTAAAATTATTATTATTACTTCTTCGAGTTCTTTGATTTTTTTTGATGGCCCTAGAGATGTAAGATGTTATATACTTAAATAATGAATACATAATATGATAAAGAGAGAATATTTTAACATTTAAGGTATAAGAATAAATAAAATTACAAATTACAATGCAGTTTTATTAAATTGAATCTATCAAAAATACAAGAGCGATAAAATCCATTATAATTGACCTCCACTTTAGACGTGTTATACGAATCCACTGGAAGCTGATGAAACATTTAGCTGTGAATATTGTATTTTTAATGTTGACACGTGAGCTAAAAATACTGCAAAGTTTGGCGAGGTGTTTACGTTGGAAAAGACCTGAAGAAGCCGGAGAATATAAACAGAGCATTAGAATCGCAGGAAAATTACTGGATTATGTATAATTTATGAGCCATTTCGAAACTGCAGATGCTGCCAACTTTGTACTATGATGGCTATTAAACTCAAATTTTCCTCTAATATTTAGATTCTTCGAGAAGGAAATTCTTATTTAAATATAGAAATAGACGTAAAAAATATTCGGGACAAATTAGCCTTCCGCGTTAGTTCACAACGAACACGTTCTTGAGTCAAGTTTATTATTGATGTCTTTGAGTTATATAAATTACAGTAAACTGTGTAAATGTGACAATCAGTCATTTATGTAAAATTTCAACTACAGTGTCGTTAAAATATAAAAATGTCTACTATTCAATTTGTTAATGTATGTTTAAAAAATGAAAATGAAAACTTAACAACACTATTTAACTTGTCTTTTGCTTCAAATATTACATTGTTTTTTTACTTACTTATGTGGTTCATGTGCACATCTAGCAAAAGCATTAATTTAAATTGATGCATTTTTTTTGTTTCCTAAATCAGGTGTGAAAACGTTTGCTTCTCTACTAGTAAATGTTTAAATTTCATTTATCAAATTAGTTTGTTTATTGACTGTAGCATATAAGGTAAAGAAGCAACACACATAATGAAGAGGGACCTTTTTCTTTATATCTTATTTGCAACATTTTAAAATAATTTTTAATTCTGAAGAAAACAAATTTCATTCCCCTCAACAGGAGAGATAGAATAAATACATAATTCAGATATTCATAAAGATTTTAAATAATAAAATAGCACAGATGATAGAGTTGATGTTTCCTGGGTCAGACTATTAATAACCACTGGCAGACCACCGAAATGTCAATCTGTATTTCAAAATAAACAGCAAATAAAGATCAACTGTTCGATAGATCAGTCCGATCAGAGCGCAATATGCAATAGTGCAATCAAAAAGTTATCGGCCAAGTCATCAGGATTTCCTAATCCACATTTTGTGCCAAATTACACATCCCGAGTGTTATAATCTGTTGTTGATTCAATGTGATAAAGAAAGTTGTTCCTGAAAGATATTACAGATCTATTTTAATAGAAAAAATCGTAATTTGAAACTAAATCGTGACAAAACTCTTTAATTGTGATTTATATAAGCAAATACAGTGATAAATCTAAGCAAGTTGACATCAAATCATTCAGATTTCTGCATTTTGCATTGATCATATAACATTTATTCATCATATTCACATCTTCTACTAATTTAAACATCTACAAATTGTTTGATCACAAACTTTCGTAGAACACGTAGTTTATCATTTGAGGATAGTAGCGGAGAATCAGCGATGTCAGATATAACTGAAAATGAAGAAGTGGACGCATATCCACCTTGGAATTTCTCATGGGTAGTACCAAATGAATTAGCTGCGATGGCGTATCCTAGGAATAAGGAAAATTTGCAGTTTTTGGTGAACGAGGGAATAAAACATCTGGTGACTCTGTCTCCGGAGAAGCAGCCACCGATTGCGGATTGCAAGGAGCTTAAGTGGACAGAAATACCAGTAGATGAATTTGAAGCTCCGTCTATGAAAAACATAAAAGACTTTCTTGATTTATGTACAAAATGTCGCGCCAAAGGAGAGGTAAGAAAATTTACAAGCTTTTGTTATTTTAAGAATTTTTATTATTTGCAAAATTCGTTTTAAAATTAAATGATGTTTATTTGTAATTTTTTAATCTTAAACCGTGTAAACTGTTCAACTTCCATTTGTGGTTCTGTGAAAAGCGGGACTCCTCGCAATTGCGGCTCGTGCAACACTTTAAATCTGCTACTTAACATTCTTATTCCATAATGCGTTTATGGAGTAAAAAAAATTTGTCTTTTGATGAATGGATCGCTGAAGAAACGAGATATATATTTTAATTAATATGCCAATAGTATTGCTATGTTCAATAGTCATTATTTTTCAATAAATTAAAATTAAATTCTGTAGTCAAAATCTATTCCTTGCTCCTAACCTACTTTCGGAGTGGAAAATTCCACTCCGATTCGCTTAAAAACGTGCAATTCATTCAAACCATTTTAAAACACGTGTTTTCACAGAGTGTCATCTGCCAGGTTGTGTTTATTAAAATCACAGATTCAATTCACAAATCTAGTATACTCGATGTAACGGGTTTCAGTGATATATTGCCATGTTAAATCTCTTAATTGTTCAAAAATTATAAGACACTAAAACATTTTGGAACAAAGCCAACACGTGATCGTAAAAAATTTTAACGTACGCGAGATTCTGTTTGTCAAGCGTGTCAACAAATGTGTGATAATTTTGTTCAGCAGTATCACATAATACTCAAAATAATGGTATCCAAGTGAATCAAGAAGCTGATAGGTTATCCTAAAACATGCTGGAATGACAAAATTTCTAGAGAAATACGTAACAGTGAATAAAAATGAAATGAAAAAATAGTTTACAACTTAGATGGAAAATTGATGATGATGATCCAAATTAATAAATGAAGATATATGTTTTTTAATACAGTATCGTAATTACATGTGTTTTAAAAGATATTTATTGTAACTGCAAGTACCCTGCCGTCAAAACATATAATTATTGAAAAGCGTTATTTCACATTTCTTTATAGCGCTCATTCGACTTTGACAAGGAAGAAGTTGTTTTAATTGATATAACTTCTTCTGGGCGCCATATTTCCGGTCCTTTGCCATCGAGAAAAACTACATACCTTTGACGTATATCCATTGATAAATATTTCTTAGCCAAGAAATCTTTCTTCGACTTGCAGCCTTATCCTTTTAAGATCAATATGGGGATGTAGCATTTGATGTGTCCAAATTAAGCAAGTTTTCCTCTGTTTAACTCTGTCCTATCTTTTCAGCCTGTCGGAGTTCACTGCAGACAAGGCAGAGGTCGCACAGGTGTCATGCTCGCCTGTTACCTGGTGGCCTTCCAAGATCTCGCTCCGCAGAGGGCTGTCATCAATATCCGCCTACTACGAAAAGGCTCCTGTGAAACTCATGAACAGGAACGGGCTGTCATACATTACCATGACATACTTCGAGGAACAAAAACAAACTATGAATTGGTTGACAACAAGGTCATATATGACAAAACATTTAAAAGCGCAGGAAACGGAGAGGGGGAAACCAATGGAGAAGTTGCGGTAGCTTCTTAATGAGAATGTATTTCAAAATCAAACTGTTTTTGATATTTTTATTTTTAACATGTTTTTCATACTTTTTATTAACCAGGTTGCTTTAAAATGTCATATTGTATTGAGTTTTTGTTTGAAAATAAAAATGCAATGAGAGATTGAAACTGTATGTGAATCTGACATAAACCATATTTTTTATCTACAAATATTATTAGCCTAAATATAAAGTGAAACTGTTCTACCCAAAGTAAGTTTTAATGAAATTAGCTGCAGTTTTAAGTTATCTCGTCTGATTCATCCGTTTACTGCTTTTGTCACATGTTCTTGAATGAGATTTAGCACAGTACAGAGTTGAGCATATAGCGAGTTATCATTTATAAATATATACTCGAATAATACATTGAGTTGTATAGTAAATCGACCTTTACCGACTTATCAGTCTTATCCGTGTAACATACTAAAAATATTATTTTAACTTTTTTATTATCATTACATTTTTGGAAACACCGTGGTGTATGATGTTTACACAATTTTATATTTGGGCTAATACGCTAATTTTGAAAGGCTCGATTACGATTTTTAGATATTTCCATTGTGTATTTACATTGTCAGAAAATAAATCAGGCCCAGAAAAAAATCTAAGGATTTTTAACACTGTCAAACAATTTTATTTTGTTAAATTAACCAAAACATTACTGGTTCATTTTAACATTTTTTGAATGCTCAGATTTACTTTGTGTTTTTATACCCGTCAATATATTTCTTGTTCAAAGCACTTCATGGGCCATATGGTCCAGCCTAACCTTCACTGAACATAATGAAAACTGTAGACCTATATTAATCTATACTGAAATACATATCAATTTATAAGAGAAGTCAAGTGGGTTTGTAATTTCCCCCAATGAAATTAACACTGATTAGATTCGCAAAAATAATTTTTGGGACCGTATTTCATAGGAATTATTAGTATTTAGTATTACATATATCTTTTTCAGTACACATTAATTTAAGATGTAAAGAAACATCAAAATTTTCACATACATTAAAAACATCAAATTTGTATTAAATTGTTTTTTTTATCGACCATCTAATTATGTTAAATACAGTAGTCCCGATAACCCGTACTAATTGGGACCAGTAGCAATCTGTTCAATTGAAAGTTCAAATAATAGATCTTTAAATAAGATGTGTTACATACGCAAACAAAAATATTTTATTGAACATGTTGTCATGCAGCATATAACGCGCAGTGGTGAACATATTTTAAAATATCAAACAAGCAGTCAGATTCATCCTGCCTCTCAAGCCATTTGAATGCGGTTTCTTGGGCTTGAAAGATTTTTGCATGGGAAGGTTGCAGTATTTTCATATTTATCTTTGATTTCTTCCTTGTTACCATCGGCATGTTGTTACCATCGGCATTTAAAATGTAGAATATTAGACAATGACAATTTAAACACTGATATTCTCATCATTCACAGATGTTGATATTGTCTGTTCACTCACCGTGTATACGTTGATAAATTTTAGTCGTAAACATCATTTGAAACACTGAGTCGATTTATTCATGGGTCAGTGCTAGTTTCATTAATTGCGGGGCAATGTCGAGTTACTGTTAGTGCTAGTATATTTACCGGTAGCTGTACGTTGACCCAGATACTGGGCGCACACACACACAAACAAGAGTAGCTGTTGATACTTGATTGAAATTTGATACCAAGCCGCATGCGTCATCGCTGACTGCTGAGTCCGTCAGCATCTATCATCGGGAGGAGAGAGGACCATAGTATACAGTGCAGCGATTGTTGCTAGGTAAAATTTGTTCATAATTGTTGCCAAAAAACTGCCCTTGACTTATAGGGGAGTATGTACGGTACACAGCAAAATATTACATCGAAACTTAGAGGATTCGCCGCTCTATAAAGAGTCTGGATAACCAGTTGTTCAGATAACCGCTGTTCAGATAATTGGGATTCTACTGTATGTCATTAATCCTTTCCGAGAGCCTTGGAATAATTTTAAAACACTTACACATGTTTTAATTTAAACATGGTTTATAAGATTTTGAAGAATGGAATTGAACTTATGTATGACTATTTTTTCAACGGTTGGTTTTCATTTTTAATTTTCAACTCAAAAAGGGTTTGGCCTCAGGTTGCCAGATTTAACAACCAGCCCGTGTGAACTAGTGCAAATACATAGAGGACAGCACTGGTTATAACAGGTAATAAATATGTTCTGTGTGTCCATGGAATGGTTCAAGAAACTCCTGGAAACTGTAACAAAAGGAATACCATATTTGGCATATATACTCTTTTATTAAAAACCTGAATGTTTTATGAGTTCATTTTCACTTGTCCCCTAAGCTGCTCTTTATACACCACTCTTTGGAAAATGTACTGAAAATTTTCTTAAAAAGGCACTCCTTTAACTTATACTATTTATAAGTCAATGTTTTGTTTGACAATAATTCATTTAAATGTCATTTTGACTATTTGACCAGGGACACAACTATTTATTTATAAGAACTACAATATAAAAAAATCATTGCACTTATTAAATGATCCGATATTCTGTCACTTACTATATGATCCCTGGGTTAACACATTCTGTGCTGACAATGCATTTGACATATTTTATTATCCTGTTTGTTGTTTGTCGCGTGAATTTTTGTCAGCGTGAAGGTGTTAATCAATCTGTTGCATATTTGAAAACCTTGCTTGTATTTTTTGATCATTTTCAAGCATTTTGTAATTGATTTTAAACAGAATCACTTGATTCTAAAATGGAAACTCTTTAGGTATGTTCACATGCATGTATAGTTCGAGTTTATTGATGATATTATCTATCTACAGTGGAATCCGCTTATTGTAATCACTATGGGACCTCTAACTTTTGATAACAATAGCCGGCTGAAAACATTAAGCAGAAGATAAAAAATATTTAACACAATTTATTAGAAAATAATACAACTAAATTATCAACCATTGCAACTATTTATCTAAAACTACATTTCATAAGGGGCAACTTTCATTTTTCCAGTTTGAATTTCGAAATATTTTTGCATTTTGCAAAACCTTTCAAGATGAGACTAAAAGTTAATTTTTTAACAATATCAAGGAAACATAAAAGTGAATTATTTTTTACGTAAATATTGCTAGAGTGAAAGGTATCAATAGAAAAGGACAAGTGTACAATTGTTGGTATAAACTATCAGAAAATAGCCATTTCTTCAGTATTCGTAATACATATATGTTGCCATTTGAAGTTATCAAGCGAAAATTAAATGATTTGTTAAAGTTCTCACCTAAGAATTGTTATGTTTATACTATGAAGAATTATTATGTTTATGATAAAAACCATTGTTTGTGTCGATAAACATATGATTATAAAATATTACAATTTTGCCCCGATTTATAAGGAAAAAATTTGATATAAATTCATACTGATAACTTTTGAAACAGCTGTTTTTGTGAAGAGAAAACTATTTATGCTAATATTATATTATATAATGATCATACTCTGGTTATAATAAAAAAAACATTTTTTTTTAATATTTATTTATTGTTTTAATAAATTACATATATATTTAATATTAAAATATAAATGAAAATATGACAAAAGTATTATTATTCACTGTTAAATAATTAGTTGTTCATCGAGCACATTATCGTTCTTCAGAATTTTGTTGTTAATTTATTAACACCTGAATGTAATCCTCATATTCATAGTGTTTTTCAAAGGTTGTTGCTCTGTATTGAACACCACGTCGAAGAAATTGTAGCGCATCTTGCATCTGGGCATTAGTTGAAGGAGCTTCTGAAATTTCTTCTTCTGTATGCGTATTATATTAACTCTCTTTTGATAATTTAGAGTCATCATCAATAAGGATCATTTTGTAGGAATTTCTTACATCTTTTGTATCCAAGTGTTGATAACAATAGCCGGAGTTTGATTGTAATAGGCGGATTATTTTAAAGAACAGAACGGGGTTTTGGGACCGACTGATAATATTATGTGATTATAATATCCAGATTCCACTGTATTTAGAAAAATATCAAAACTATATACATACATCATATTATATGTACATCTTTCATATAGTGTGTCCAGAAGAAAAATTTTAAGATTAAATTATAATTGCTCGTAAACCATCAGGGTGAGGTAAGCGGGAGGGGTATTGTTCGATGTGTGAGATTTTCTGATTTGCCAGTCGCAATAAGTCACTGGTCGGGATCACGCTGCATGTTCGCAGTTGAGCAATATTAAAAGTGCAGTGATTCATTGGTTCGTGCGCGTCGTGCTTTTTGTACTCACTTTAATATTCGACGAGTAAGTGATGGGCTGAGCACGCAACTTATCTGGTTAACCAAATTCCTCCGGGACCATCAACGCTAGCAGCGATGCCAGAACATGTGGCTCAAGTTCGACGTAAAATTATGCGCAATCCGTGTAAATCGATAAGGAAGATTACAGGCTTTACTGGAATAAAAAAATTAACAGTGCCCGTTATTTTGAAAAAGCCAAGGGAATACCATCAAAAACGTTTGCGTTGTCCAAAAATGACAGTGTGGTGTGTAATTTCTAACCGGGGGATAATTGGCCCTTATTTTTTTAACCAGTGGGAGACAGTCACTGCTGACGTGTATTGCCGAATGATCGACAAGTTTTTGGTACTGCAACTGCAGCTGTTTCTCGGGTTCAACAGCAGAACATAATTTCAACAAGACAGAACCACACACAACTAGAGTTTCAATGAAGAAGCTGAGAGGAATTTTTCCCAATAAATTTGGGCACCTCGGTCACCGGACCTTACACCGTGCGTTTTTTTTGTGGGGATACCTTAAATCGAGAGTTTACAGCAACAATCCTCGAACAAGTCAGGCCCTACAAGAAAATATCCGCCGTGAAGTTGCTGCCATTGAACCCAACGCTTTGCTCTCGCATGTTCGCAAAATTTAAGAGTCCGATTGCAAGAGTGCTTAAGAGAAATGGACGGCATTTAGACAATATCGTTTATAAAACGTAAAATCCGCATTGTTAAACTCCATTTTGTATTAATAAAATATTAGAATAACATTGTAGTTTTTTTTTTAAATTTAATATTAAACTTGAAAATTTTCCGCTGGACAACCTTTATTATATAATAAATTTAAAAAATACTATAATTATTAATATTTTCAATTTGTTTATACAACACACTATACATTAAAATTCTTTCTTATTGAGTGATCAGTGGTTAAGACTCCTTTCTACCTTCGGTAACAAAGGTTGTGTACCCTTCCTTAATTTAAAATTTACAAATTAACTACGTAGAATATTTTCATATTAAATTTTTTTTTAAAACACAAAAAACATAAACATAAAAGTTAAAAACAAATTTTTATATTGGACATAATAATTAATAAAAATTGTCTGTCTGCGTAATTTTATAGAACCATTGCGGTTCATCATTAGAAGAGTGTAATGTAACGGATACATCTGATAATCCCGAGGATTCTGTAGATGCTTACGCACCCTGGAATTTCTCATGGGTCATCCCGTCGAAACTAGCCGCAATGGCCTTTCCCAGAAACAAGGAAAATTTGCGATTCCTGATTAACGAGGGGGTCAAGTATCTCGTTACACTATCTCCCGAGAAAACACCACCAATCGAGGATTGTCCAGAACTTGAATGGGCAGAAATACCAATGGACGAATTTGAGGCACCTTCTATGCAGAGTATCAAAAACTTTCTTGATATCGCTACAAAATGCTGGTTAAAAGGAGAGGTGAGTAAATCTACAGGAATTGTTAAAAATTATATAATTACTTACATGACTTTTAGTTATTTATTTAAACTTGATTCAGCAGACAAGTGTGCTAGTAAGTTGACTAAAGCCATACAATATAAATACACAATAATGACCTGATAAACTTACACAGGCATTGCACCTGCATGTCACCACAGCGACATTATGCTGTGGTGACATTACGCATTATTCAATCTGTACATGGATGAAAGAACTGAAGGGATTGGAAGAAAAATGGGCATTTGGATTATATGCAGACGAAGCTGTATTATCTATACCAATTCCTAATGTCCGATGTAAGATTTAATATTTGATCAGTGGCACAACTACGACAATGCGGTGCATTGGAGCCCACGTCAGATGGGGGCCCAAAAAGTCTGACTCTACAATTGTAGTAAATAATTTATTTTTAAAATCCACCACAGGAAGAAATGGAATAATAAAATTTAAAAAAATCATTTCTTACGTGTATTATGAAAATATATAATAAGCAGCATATAAATATCTAAAACTTTTTTACACTTTTTTCCATGAAAGTGTAAATACAATAATACATAAGTATTAAAGGAGTGATGATAGTATTTTTTTATATTATGAATAAAACCGCATAGTATATAATATACAGGGTGGCCCAAAAAAAGTGAGAACATCTCGCAACACATAAGTTATTTCAATACATAATATAATTAATTATAATTCTTAATGCAATTTTTTTTGCACAATATTTAGCTAATCAGAAATCATTAAAATACCCCATATTGCATAATCTACCGGGTTTAAATCTAGTCTTTTCGGTGGACACATGCCTGACTCGATGAAATTAACATTCTCACGATGAAGAAAGTTGATTGTATTTCTGGCTGTGTGAGATGGAGCTCCGTCCTGCTGTAATGTCTAGTTATACTCCAGGCTTTGTTTTGAAACTCTTTGATCATTTTCCTAGCACCTCAACGTTTTTCAATTCACAAAATTTTTGATCAGAATACGGTCTTCTGCAGTGATTTTTGTCATTCTGGGCAACAATTTGAAAAAACCAAAAATAAACAATGGAAAAATTAATAATCAAAGATGGCGACCGAAAATTGTCAAAATAAAATGTAATATAGGTAAATAGGTAAGTAAGTAAATTAGTAAACTATTTAAGCTATTGTTGATATAGTTAAACTAATTTTGATGTAATTATATCACATTTTACGAAATGTTCTCACTTTTTTTGGGCTGTGTAAATAATATACTATATATAATATAACTGGATTTGAGAGTGAACTTCTGATGAAGGCTAGCAAATCCAAAGTAATGGTGTTTGAGAGAGATGAAAGTGTGACTAAATATGATATAATGGCAAATAATCCTTATAACAAGGGAATGAGTTAATGAATTTGGAGAAAGACATCGAAAGGAGAATGAATGCGGGAAATAAAACAAATGGTTCTCTGACTGTAGTTAGACGGCCTTTGAGATGTGGTTCTGGAGACACATGTTGCGCATACTAAGGGAACTAAATATCAAAGACAGACTCTCAATCATTTGCCTGAGACGAATCCTTCAATTTTTTGGGCATCTTGCGAGAAGGGAAGTTAGCTTGGAGAAGCTTGTTGTGGTGGGCCACGTCAAAGGATGAAGAGGAAGAGGAAGATCCCCCACCTGTTGGACTGACCAAGTCGTGGTGGCAACAGGCACTCTGGTGACAGCCCTAAGATCTGCAGGATACCGGGAAAAGTGGAGGAACATAGTTACAAGGGCGGGAGTTCATGGAAATCGGGTTTCTCAGTCATGAGGGACTAATGTATTGAATTTCCGTAATTGGCAAAAGAACAAGTAAAGTTGGTCAGATGTGGTAGAAATGGAGTCATCAGTAGAAAATCTGTTCACAATAAGAATGATAAATGAACAAATTAAAAACCAATATAGATCTATTTGTAGCATAGTCGATAGAATTAAGAAACAATCACTGAGATGGTTTGATTGGTCTGCCACCCATCAATTAATATGCCATTTTCAGTGAATTATCAGCTCTTAGTTCAAAAGAGAATGGTGCAACTTATGTTATGTCATGCTTATTTAATTTCACTAATTTACATTAGCTGTGAGAATTTCTATTATTCGTCATATTTCAATTTGCAATGTAGCAGGTCTAGGCTATCTGCAATAGAGAAAACTCTATTTGAACTGCTGAGGCAAGTCTCACCATAAATCTATACATTGATTATCATACCTGTTGAAAATATGTCACTTTTGGAACAAATATAACATAATTATAATAACTTATTTCTTTGGCAATGGTAATGTGCAAATAGATTTAGATTCTGAAATGTAATTTAACTTGTGCAGGTTGTTTTTGTTGGGCATGAATACATTAAATGACATTTATTCATTTAATTCTTATAATTTCTCAGGCACTCGGTGTTCACAGCAGGCATGGCAGAGGTCGCACCGGAATCGTGTTAGCCTGTTACCTGATGACTTTCCAAGACTTGACTCCGGAGAAAGCCATCAGCGATATTCGTCTACTCAGGCCAGGGTCCTGCGAAACGAAAGAGCAAGAGGAGGCCGTCAAACTGTATCATAAATTTCTCCGAGGGACAATGGAAGTGGACTATGATGACGTTGACAATAAAGCCAAGTTGATAGAAAATAAAGATGTCGAAATGAATGGAGAGGTTGCGGTAACCTCTTAAAAACGGTTTAATAAATTACATGTCGCAGATTAAGAATTTTATATGCAATAGGAACCAGAGACATGAATCCAAGCTCGGCATTTTTTTTACATATATGTATTAACACAAGGAATAATGGTCTAATTTTTAACTGTGTATACATAATGGGCTTAAATTTTTACTCGTATATTTATGTCTATAATTGTGCTGTCGGTCTAGCGATTTAGTGGTCAGGGATTCGAGCCTCATCTCAGGAGACCAGCGTTTAGCTTACTAATATTGATGTATTATGAACAATGTTTTCTCTAAGGTGTGTGGGTGTGTACGCATACACAATTTGGAACACACAAAAAATATAGCGCACATTTTTTTTAACAAAACTTCTTCATGTTCATGTTCTTCAACAATTATCGAAGGTTGACGACCATGTTGCAGTATGTTGATTTATCTATACGCACAGCCAAAATAATCTTGTTATATCTACGCCTCTGCTGCTTTCTATCTTCCCCTACATAATGAGTTGTAAAATATCATATTTTTGCAATATTTAAATATGTCCAAGAACACTTTACCGGGTTTTACCTACAAATACATATGCTGTTTCAAGGAATAATGAATTATCAAATGTGGTCCATAGATGGCGATGGTGTAGTGGTACTCGAAGCGAGTCCACGTACTAACATATATACAACTTTCAAAAATTGGATAAATATGGAGATTGAGGGGTAGCTAAAAATTTAATTAAACAATTTTTTTATTTGATCTCATTATTTTTCCAAAATACTCTGCTAGGTGATCAGCACAAAATTATTTCAGAATTATTTATAAATAAGTACCTACCTACTTATTTTAAAATCTCACCTCTGATGTTAAGATCTTCCTATTTCACGAGAGTAGACAATATTATCATAAATTAGAAGCAATTTTTTTTGGAATCATTCAAATTTAACATTGTTTATGGAAGACTAAATAAAATTTTGATATAATTTGAATTACTGTAGACTTTATATATTGTAATCGAATTATTTTTAATTTTAGTAGTATTATTAACTTATCCTGATATTGTTAACACATTTAATGTTTTGTTTTATATATTATTAAGTATGTTCTTGTTTTATTTAGAACTTCCCGAACCATAGCCTAATATTCTTCAGACTATATATAAAATATCATAACTAACAAATAGGTCATTATGTATGTTACATTTTTGAATGGCAGTAATTTATTAATACATATATTATAATAAGTAGACTTGAACATAAAAAAAATTACCATCACTTAAAAATGTATCAAATACCTACACGCGAAACATTTAACACAATTAAAAATGACATATTTGTTAGTCACAATACTTTACATAGAAGGGATCAATATGTACAACGGGTTTAATATAAAAATTAAATAACTAAAATCAACTTTTATTAAATTTTTAAAAAGCTTCACATCCATGCATACAAAAATATTGATAATCATAATTATAACCATCCTTAATCCTGAAGAAATTAAAATTAATTACCAACTAGTCACCGATATTAGAAAGGAAATGAGAAAAATCTTACTTGAGATTTGACAACAGCTAAACAAGAGATCATTAAATGGACCGATAGTATCACACCGAGGCTGTGTAAATGTACAAAACAAGCTTGTTCTACCAAACGCATGTACACTTTAATCTAACACTGCACCGACGCGCAGCAACATTTTCAAAGATCATCTCTCATATCTGAAATCTTGTGGGATTATACTATTTTTTTTTTTTTTGCTAACAATACCTTTAGTTTATTTTGATACGCCTAATCAGAAGTAGGAAAAATATACAAAGTATAACGCGGAACGGTTGCCTAAATTCTGAGTCAAACATGTTCTAAGTGAGGTGAAAATTCTTCACCATGATGGAGATATTAATTAAAGTAAAATGGTAAAATTTTTATTCAGAATCTGTTATGGATGCAATTCAACCGAAACATAATTAAATTGCATTTAATTTTTTATATAAATCAATTAAACCCGTTAAGCCAATAGTGCTATATTGATTTGAAACCTGGAGCCTTACAGAGAACCAATAAGTATAAAAAAAAAACTAAATTATCTGAAGAATACAATGGTGCATTCGCACAAATGCTAAGTTTGTCAAGCCCTTGAATACTGAAGTCGAGAAGGCTAAGATAGATAGGACGAAGTTGTCAGATATGATGACTCCAGGACTCCGTATGGTGTATGAGGGAACAGTAATGGGAACCTGGCCCCTGGGACGTTCGAGATCTAGATGCGCAGACAATGTTCGAAAGGATGCTACGAAGCCACAAATTTCCTTTTCTGTGACCACAGCTCGAGACAGCGAAGTTTGATGGATGGTTGTGCGAATGGTCATGGACCTGAAATGACCTTAGAGCCGACTCTAATAATAAATAATTAAATCCATTTGACAAATTCCTTATACAGTAAAACCTCATTATTGCAAAATCCAAGGGACCAAAAAATAAATTTGTAATAACAAATTCTCACATATAACGAAATAAATAAAAAAAATTCCTAATATTCCATATGCGCCGTAGAAAGCGCCGTAAAGTGTGATGTGCCAATCGCAATTTCGGGGCTTTTTATTTTCTTCAGCTGGTACAGATAAGACCTGTTTTTAGAGGCGTGAACATGTGTATACTTCAGAGCGTGGGAAGGGTGCCATTCTAACCTGACAATGGGCAATAAATCCAACCTTGGACAATGAGGAAATTATGTCTAATGGCTTTATAAGGGCCTATTATGATCCTAAGGAGAAGTTTTACAAGGGCGCAGCGGACCGCCCGCGCCGACCGGCCCGCTGCGCCACGGCAGTAAAACAATTGACAAACATGACTGTAAACGGCTGAAATATATTTTGAAATATTTTAGTTGTAAAAATTTTTTTTCATCAATATATTAACGAAATTTCATTATATAAATTAATTTTTATGAAAAATTGATTGTAAGGAATTAATTTTGAAAAAAAAATCGATGTATGTCATTTTTCGGTATAGTGAGGTTCATTTTAATGAGGTTTTACTGTACGTATTTAGTTTGAGTATTCCGAATATGAATACTCAAACATGAATTTCCAAATTATGAAAAGTCTGTAATATTGAAGATTAAGCCACTTAAACATTAAACACTTGCATATATATGAATAAATAGGAAATTAAATATGCTAATCTGTACAATTAATGAGAGATTTAACAAACTTTATCTTACTATAATTAAGACATATTTAAAGTCATGAACATTGTGCAAATAAAAAAGCTTTACATTTTCTATACACACATAGTAATATTAATAATTATGTAGTAATTGAAAAAATTCGATGCTGAATCCATCGATGGCAGGAATTATACATCGGGATGATCGATGGGGATGATGTTGCAGCCCAGCAGGCCCCTGCCGGCCCAGATGTGCGGCACCAGCGAGATGTTGAGAGTCTGGTGGTCCGGCCCTCGGAGAACCTTCAGGTTGATCCTCGTGTTCATAGAGTGCTGGACTATCTCGGCAATCTGCGATAGGGCTTTGTAGTTGGACGCGTTCAAGGATCCAAACTCCAAGATTTCATCATCAACTTTAATACCCTGAAATTTTATAGAAGGAAAATGTATTATTAAGTTTAACTTGAAAGCCAAATGTAATAGGAGGAAGTTAAAAAAATCCACAGTTGGTAGCTTTCATTATTGTTTCATTCGTCACTATAAAGAATTCAGCCTATTGGCTGAACTAACACTATAATAAAATTTCATTTGTATTTCAATATTGCTTAGCATTGTACTTTATGCAGGAAGTCCTAGAGACATCTATTAATTTTTAATTCAAACATTTATGTAGGTACCGTATAGGTACTGAATTCACAAATAAGTTCTTAACCAACCTTAAAGGACATATTTTCATTTTTGAGTAATGGCAAGTGTCGTGGCTTTTTGAACATGTGAATTTCTAAAAAGCGTCAAAATGAAAATTTCACTTATACGGGCACTGAATTGTCAAAAATTGTGTTTTTCTGGCACAATTCGCTCTTTGAGTTAAAATCAGAAGTTATTGTGATATTCAATTAATATTATAAAATACATACATTAGACATTTTAAATTATAAATTAACATTTGCCATTGGACCGACTAGTTTAGTCTATTTACTCAGTCTATCTATTTTATTCTATTTATTACGCCCATAAGGGCTTTTACAAAATTGATTATAATAAAAACATGAGCAGCTAGCTACACAAGTAGCAATGAAAATATATACATATATAAATAAATAGAAATTGATAGAATGTACATATACAGCCTTAAAAAAATAATTGAAAAATAAGCAAAACAAACAATAAAAATTAAGATTCAAGATTCAAAAAAAATTTTGGAGGAATTCGGCTGTCGCGAAGAGAGCTAAGGCTCAGATTCTGGGAGTACATACTCAGCGGGTTCAGAACAGGCTGCGAATTTTATATTTATTTTGTATAATTTAGCCACAACACAAACCGTATTATTTAGCGAGTCCCCAATAATCTGTCAGGAGTTAGCAGTGTGTCGCGTTATGTTGTACTGTGCTAGATCATTTCTCTATTTTTTGATCAATTATAATTTCAGGATTAAAAAATAGATTTAATGAAAACATTCACTACTGTCACTACCGTAGTGAGATTAATCAGATCACATTAGACCCTCAATAAGTCCAGTAAACAATTAATCAAGATAACATCTGAAATCACTAACGGAATCTTCAGCGGGCGATCCAGCACTGACGAAATTAACTCTGGCTATGACTTCCGGGTCAGACACTCGCAGGGTCGTGATGGACGAGGCGACCGCATTGTCTGTTCCCTGGCCGTTCACCGCGGCGGATCGTAAATTACTGGAGCCAGCTACATCACTCGGGCTAGATGTCTGCGTTCCCCCTTCACTGGAGTGCAGCCTGTGGAGATCCTTTTCTATTTGCTTCATCAGGGCTTTGTGATCATTCTGGAGACCTGAAACCGTTTTCATTATTTATCATTTGCGACAACTACTTCTTTGGATTTGTGATAAAAAATAAATTTGTGAATAATAGGTATATTTAATTATGTTGAGTTGTAATAAAAAAAGTTAGTATGTAAAAAAAAATCCAATTTTAGAAAGTTATTTTTCATTATCGTAAGTCATTATTCAAACTTTTTTCACGATTTTTGGTTTCCTTAACTTCAAATAAACAGGATTTTACTTTATATTTAATAATAGACATTTTATACAGAATAATTGGCATAATTGTATCTAAAAATAACACCATACTTTAGCAACTTTTCCAAAAATAAACATTCATTCAAATCTTTTCCCATAAAGTGTGTACGGAATTTTGTTTAACTTTTAATGTATAATGTAACGTATAGCTAAATGACCAGATTTTTTAAAGGCAAAATTAAAAACCGGTGACAATCTAGTGTAAAAAATCCACTGTTATTTTTTTTTTTTTACTTTAAATAATAAAAGTGGCATTGTAAAATTGTACCTGACACAATATTTCATTTTTACCAAGCACAATGGTTTTAAAACAAAAATTGAAGGAGAGAATGACTTTTTCTCACAACTTCACTTATGCAAGTGCTTATATTGCATATATCATATTATTCTATGGAAAGGTACTATATTAAAATTTATTCATTAAGTTTCATATATTTGGAATACGCACACTGTTTTAGAACTGAACAAAATTGCTCTACTTTGAGGGCTTTATTTAGCTGTATGACATGATTATTTTTTTCAATAATACGAGGACTGTTTTGATAAGTACCCATTAAACATAATGACTGATGATGCCAATGATACTAAATTTGTATACCATTGTTTAACGCCGTAGTTTGAACGACCCCTGTTTCAAAACTTCACACATTTATCGAGCAGTTTAAACAAAACATGATAGCTGTTGAAAGTTTGTGTTTGTTTCCAACGATGGAAAAAGAACAATATCGGTCCGTGATTCGATTCCTTTTTTTTTGGATGGGAAGTCGTTGTAAGGAAATCAAAGTGAAATTGGCGTTTATAAGTATGGTGATTTATTGGCTGGTGGCTATCCATCGTGGCAAATATAGTATTACCAATTAATTTAAGAAGTGACAGAAGCTTGTGTAATCATCACAGATGTTTAGTAAGTACGTAAGTATACCTTGTGTTTTTTTGGAAGTAAACTATAATACAACAGAGTCTTTAAGTAGAAAGACAAACAATAATTAATTAGATATAATTCAAAATTGATACTTAAGAACACCATTTGTACAATTGCAGGAAGTACAATACAGAATGCACAATTTGACCTAAAGTAATATAATAAGAGATTTTCACATTGAATTATAGTCTCTATGGAACCCCTGGCCGCGCAGTGCTAACCACGGACTTCTACGCGGCCATATAATAGCCACCCACAGGGCCTAGAAGCAAGCAATCGGCTGTCGCTATATATAATCCTTGGAAGATTATTTTGATGAACATTCTAAAAAGTTCTGTAGTAGAGAATTGTCAATGCATTGGTTGAAAAAATATTATTGGATATTTGTGCTATTGAAAGCCCAAGCATCTCTTAGTCGAAAATATTTGTTTTTCACAACTATTATTATTTACCACTATTATTTAAGCCCAAAAATTAAGAATAATTCTAAGATACAGGAAAATGGCGACACTGACGTTAAAACGTCTATTTGATTCTAAGGAAGCAGTTTTGTACATTTTTTATCAGGTACATCCAGAACACATTGTCAAACTATGAGCCAAAAAGGAACCCGATAAATAGTCGGGATCTTTTCTCTGCTCAATTACCAGGACCACATCCATCAAGACCAACATCCTTGACCATCATGGTGGTTGCTGTTTGCTGATTGTTGGTTGCTCAATGACCAATCCACAAGACCATCATCCATTATCAAGACCATCATCCATAATCAAGATCATCATCCATTACCAAGACCATCATCCATTACCAAGACCATCATCCATTACCAAGACCATCATCCATAATCAAGACCATCATCCATTACCAAGACCATCATCCATAATCAAGACCATCATCCATTACCAAGACCATCATCCACTATCAAGACCATCATCCACTATCAAGACCATCATCCATTACCAAGACCATCATCCATAATCAAGACCATCATCCATAATCAAGACCATCATCCATTACCAAGACCATCATCCGAGAATACTTCTTAAACATAATAAATTAATCAATCATTCCAGGAGAATTTCTTCAGTCATGGAAAATATTCAGGGTAATTGGAACAAAAATTAACAGTATCAATAAATGTGAAGATTTTGATCTACCTAAATATGAACAAATTCCTGAATATATCATAAAAGAACTAGAAGCCTTTTTAGAAAAATTTAAAATACTATGTGAAGAACAATGTGGTTTTAGAATTAGAATAGATTAGAATGATGATTCTGATAAGGGTACATATATCATTGCAGTTTCCCTGGATTTTAAAAGAGCTTTTGAAACCATTGACAAAGATATAATAATAAATAAAAAATTGGAAACTCGGAATAAGAATAGACACCAAAGAATAGACCCAAGAATAGACACCAAACCACTTAAGTGGGTGACAGATATTAATCTGACCACCTCCTTACTTAGGGTCAGTTCTTGGACCTATTCTTTTAATTATCTGTAAAAATGGTGAAACATTTCAAAATAAGATAATTTGCAGACCATGCACTTGTATATACCGAGGAAGATAATTATATAACTATACTGAATGAATTATTCTATGACTTTATAACTATATAGCAGTATGGCTGAAGAAAAATAAACTAAATTACATTGGAAATAAAAGAATAAAAATTACTCCACAAATTATCATAGATAGTGAAAGTCTGAAGGAACTAACTGAAATAAAATATTTAAGAGTCATAATAGATTCAAAATTGAATTTTTTGCAAAATACAAGACACGTGACTAAAAAGATTGCTAAAAAAATCTCAATAGTACTGAGTCTTGTAAAATAGTATAGAACTCTTGTCCTCACATCATCTACTGAAGAAGCTGATGTAACAAGAAATGTAACAATTATCAGTGCTGCAAAATAAATCTTTGAGAATAATACTCAGAAAAAATAGATATTCTCAGATCCGTGCAATGCTAAAAGATCTTAATATGATGTATTTTAAGTAGAAAATATATTTCAATGTTGTGGTATTTGTTTTTAAAATCCTCCTGCGATGAAACGAGGACATGTTAGAAGTTTTATTGTTAATTAATTATCAAGAGTTTTCAACAATAGATAACAATTTACCACGTTACGATGAAAATAAAGAATGAGGACGCAATTGGTAAAACATTAAATCGATACGTCAAAAATTAGATGAAGAAAACGTTGATAATTAATATCCAACTATGCCTGTAAATAATCAGGAGAAAAAAAAAATTACAACCCGGTTACAGCATTATTTTATGCAGGAAGGCAACGAAGGGAGCCCTACGTATTTAAAAAAAAAAATTCATCACTTAATTTTAAGCTCGCTTCGGTTAATTGGGGAAGCTGCTTAATTGGGCCAAATTTCTGATCCCTATGTATCCCAATAAAGCGGAATCAGCTGTATTTAAATATGTATGCACTATATTAAGAATAAATACTAAATTAATGTATTAATTATAAATATATACATATAAAATCAATTTTGTCGAAAAATATTGTTTTAGCGTCACCGGGATTCGAACCTGGATCTTCATTTCCAATCCGGGGAAGTGCACTACCTTTGCGCTATAACGCCAGTATTTTTCTTGACAAATTTTCGAAACTATATGTTACATTTTTCAAATTAATACACCTGTCGTTCCATTATTTGAAAGCCATCTACATTATTTTTACAGAATCTCAAATACCTTTGAGTAAACCGATTTGCAGACGCCAGAATTATCAATTCATTTTTATTAAATTTTGGACACGTTGATACAACATATATTATTAAGGAAAACACATTCTTATTGTGAAGTTGTAATTATTCAGAACATAGGTCTGACATAACATAGGTGACGCTAAAACAATATTTTTCGACAAAATTGATTTTATATGTATATATTTATAATTAATACATTAATTTAGTATTTAAAATATCACAGAGCTATGTTCTGAATAATTACAACTTCACAATAAGAATGTGTTTTCCTTAATAATATTAAGAATAAATAAATAACCAATCAAAGCAAAGATATGTTTAATGCTTATTGTCCGAAATATTATTTTATGAATGCTAGCTCAAATAAGGTGCACATTTTTGTAAGATTGCTGAAAATGTGTTATAGGTGCCTACTTATTTATATACCATATTTTTTTTAACTTTGTGGGGGATCATATTTCAAATTCACCGACGTCTCACTTTCATTTAACCACCGACCTAACCCCCAAAAGTTCATTTATGTACAAATTTTATCTGCCTCTGCTTGTCAGCTATATCAAAACACAATAAAATATGTTAGAAGCAACTGCTGCACAATTTCGCTACTGTCGTCATTGGTAGGTGGTAGGCAAATAAGCTATTCAAGTGTAGATGAGTAAGAATTACATGAATACGAGGAAATGGCAATTTTTTTATACTTTTATATTTGTTTTTCTTAAAATTGTCAGTACATCTAGTCACTTTACTCAAAATGCGCAGCAATCATCAGCAGAAATCAGCACTACTAAAACAATACTGTGAATGTACAGTAGACAGACACCATTATCATAGGAAACCAAGATTTTGAATCGGTTCAACAGTTTAAACATGGAGGACGAGTGTGACAAGGAACAATGATATTCAACAATAAATTGCGGGATAAAGTCATGAAGCTCTTGTTACTTTGCTTTAAAATCATCGTCGTTGAGGTTGTTTTCACAAAATCTAAACTGCGTACATCGCTGATGCAACCGATTACGGGAGCGAGTAGGGTTGTCAACTTTTTCTGGGACAATTCCGGGGGACAAATAGCTCAAAACTCGATCGAGTGAGGCTTAATCTCTCGCCTTGGCGCAGATCTTCGAAAACAAACGTCCGCGCAAGATTTGCGACGGTTAAAAAACTTGAAACTTCCGAAACGGTATGATAAACGTCACGTGACTTACATATTATTCTGTGCCTGGCGTGGCGAACTTGGTAGACGTCTATGTCGTTTCGAGGAAATCCCGCGGCATCCACCAAACTCTCCTCCATTCCAACATGATTCTGAAAATGTGCGCGGCTCCGCGTTAGACAATGACAACACGTAATTCAAAACATCAGTCGTTAAAATACAAATATAAATATAAAAACGCACTCTTTGCAATACCGCACCGAGATCACTTATTTCATTTTCAATCTTTGACTTCTCATCGATCAATTTTAAAACTTGATCTCTTGTCGGACCGTCCATATTCGCTACGACCATATTATAAAATTTATCAATATTTATTAACATTTACAATTCATTGCAAAATTTTGACAGTCATTTTGTGATTGCCTGTACAAAATATTTAATCCCTTTTATTTACATTTCAAGCAGTACCTGCAATAGAACAAAGATTCAGACTTCCTAGACCGATAAGAGTAGATTCGGGATTAAATTGCCAACGGCATACGTACGGGACAATATTTTTTAAGAAAAAAATAATGAGAAATATAGAAATGAAATAAAATATATACTGAAAATTAAGCAAAATGACGCACTCGACAAAGGTATCAACTTTTCAAATTCTTCTCCCACGGCGCTACATTTACATGCCACTGTGGAATTTAATTTCCTGCACAACTCATCTCCAGCGACTCTTATTTCTAATGCCGGCAGTCCACTCTCGCCGAGGCATGGCGAGAGAAGCCGAGTACGAGAATGTACTGCAGCTCTCGGCTTCTATCGCTTATTCTCGTATCGACACGGGTCGTCTCGTGCTATCTCGCACGCTTCGCTTCGCCCCGTCCACGGTCCGTTCCTGTCGGAGCGTAGACGAGGCGAGGCGAGATGAGCAGCCTCAGCGAGAATGGACTGCTGGCATAAACATTCTTCTCCAGTTCTTTTTCACAGTCAGCCTATTTCTTCCTTGGTTCGCCTTTAAGGCATTTTCGCTCAATTGTAGCGCCTAATTCTAAAACTTCCTAAAACGGATTTCGGATAATTTGAGTTAAGTATGCAGTTTTGTAGATTTTTTGTTAGATACATGCAGAACACATTATTTCTCGCAAAAGCCACTTAATTTCATTGATCAAATCAAATCAGTATTAGTTCCAAAATAAGTTGCTATTCCCCCTAAAATGAAATCAACCAATTACAACGCTTGTTAATGATTAAGTGATCTAAAATCTAATATGACTGCCATAACGATATATATACAGAAAAAGAAATACATTACAAAATTGACTTTTTAAAAAATGTTGATGCAAAACAAACATTTTGTAAATTTGCTTTCAAAATATACTTTTTCATCCATAACTCAAAAACACATTAAGTCGTTTTAAGGGGTGTAGCGATCGGAATTTAAATCCACCGCCATCTCAGTCGGCATCGACGCTAGCGACAGCGCTGCCGGCTGCTGCTACAAGCCTGCCTCTAGAATTCACCGCTAAGCAGTCTCTCCAGTTTCATTGTTCTACGACGGCGGTCTTGCCGGCCCGGGAGCGCCGAGCGAGACCGCCAAATCGCTTCATTTCATTTCATAATACACACGCACCTTCTACATCTTAATTCATTCTTTAATTCTATCTGTCTTCATTGTTTTTATCATACCGTCATAGTAAACCTCAACACACAACAACGTTTATTTCATTTAATCACCGTCCTAACCCCCAAAGGGGTTTTGGAATCAGGCGCTACAATTATCCACATGGTTGTAATTTTCGGTATCCGATTTTTCGGAATCGATTTATCATTTTTTCAACATGGCCAGACCATCGCATAGAACCTTACAATCGTTTCTTTTTCAATTAAATTTTCGAGTTCATGGTTCGTGAATTTACTTTTCTGATAATTATATTATAGCGAGAAGTATCAAACTTTTGTACAGTGAGAATATATATTTCATACATTTTTTATATATTCTAATGAAATGCTGCTGTTATAAAATAACGTTCAATATTTTTCCACAACAGTTAGGCGTCAGTATCGAGTTGAGTTTTTAGTTCAATAAATCAGCAACAGTTGATCCCCAAGTAAAATTCATCATCAAAAGCGCATTACGAAATTTCTAAACCAAAACCTTTTTGAATACAAAAATATTTAGGAGACGCCGCACGATCACATGCTAAACCAGTACTCTACCATCTTAACTACTCCTATAATAGATAGCGGCGTCAAATTGTCATGTTTACAATGTTTATTTTTTTATGTTAGGATTTGATACTTAGATTGGTTTATATATTTGAGAGTTAGGTCGGTGGTTAAATGAAAGAGTGGTGATTGGCATGTCGATGTTTATTATGACGTATGATAAAAACGAGGAAGTCAGATGAGAATAAAAGAAATTAATGAAGATGCAGAAGGTGAGCGTGTATTATGAACCGAGTCAGCGGTCTCGCAACAGGAGAGACCATAGATAGGAGATATACGGAGAGACTGCTGATGCGAAGCGATGAAACAGGAGAGAACTTCGCTGAAGGATCAGGCCAGACCTATAACGGCAGCCGGCAGCGCTGTCGCTAGCATCGATGCTGGCTGAGATTTGAAATCTGATCCCTACATACATATTGTACATATTTATTCTTAAATGAAAAATTGAATACTGATACTCCATATTATTTAAAAATTATAATTACCCCTGCTAAACTTTATAAGAAGCTATCCTAGTATTAATATAGAAATTAAGGTATCTGCTAATTTCACGACTTCCTTGATTCCTCGACAATGTTTCCCCGCTTGTCACCCGAGAGACAGGGGTACAATTTTCTCTACTAGGGAAATTTTATTTAATTAACTGAATTTATGAAGATTTCTTCAAAGAAAAACATTATTTTGTATGCTGGTGTGGTATGATATATATTGTCTGAGACAGGTAACGCATTTTTTCCTACATATTTCTTCCTCGTTAGTGTTTACAAATGTACAAATACCCGTAACAACGTTTATGTATGTATATTATACTTACAAATGCGGATCTCTTATAAAATATACGAAATTTTCTAACACGCTATTTTTAACATTCTAATCTCTATGTTCTATTTTTCACACGGACACATTTCACTCGAAAGGCCTCTGATAAAACTAATTACAAGTTAAAACCAACACATTCACAGATCAGAATGAGATACGGGATATAAGGGCTCCAAATCCAGAGGTATTTATATATATGTTAGGCACCACTGTATAGCTAGGCCCGTTGCTCAAAATCTTGACGCCACTGCTTACTAAGAATGACATTCAAATTTGACACCGCTTAAAGACATTACTGGATGACGATTATGGTTGAACATTCCGTGATAATTTCAAAACTTATAGCACTCTGCTAATTAACAGACTTAGCTCTGACACTGCTTCATATTCACTTGTTGACAATTGATATATTCAGTTTTCAGTTGGAGCTTGGAGCACATTGATCGTTGAACGAGAAGCAATTCTCGTGAAGAAATTTTACACAGAAAGTGTTCTTACAGTACACTTTTTTTGAGCTATTTTGATCAATTAAAATTATCGTCAACTTATACTATTGGGCGCTGGATTGTATATTTTTTTATCTTAAGAATATATTGAATTGTTAGAAATATGGATCATCCAATGTGCATGTCTTATGGGAAGGATTTCTGTGATAGCTTATTGTTTTTTTTAATCGGGCTGACAATTTCAGTATTAATCATGACGATTTTCAAACTTTTTTTATTTTTTAAAAAGTGTTTTTCTTAATTCGATTCTTCAAAGTTTGATATACACGCGATCTATTACATATGCGTGTAAGAGAAGAGGAGATGGAAGCAAGTAATGTACAACACTTTCTTCGATTACAAAAATAGTGACAAATAAAATATAATATTACAAATCGGAAGGTAATTATTTATATCATTCCTTAAATAATTAAATGATACTCCTTACAAAATAATAATTCACTATTTTAGTGTTCTAGGCAGTTTCTACAAATACAATTATTTGTAAACTTCTCACTTTTGATGATCGCCCAGAGCGACTGTCAATCTTTGCACAGAAGACTTGGCAAGACCAACATTTCACAGGTACAGTTTTTTTTCTCTTATAATCGAATCAACTTATTTTTTAATCACTGTTAAAATGTCTGTTGACTTAGTCACAAAATATTACTTCATTTATAATGAAATTTAAAAAATCAAAATATAATAAATAATATTATTGAGTTCTGCTAGTTTAGTCGGCGGTTAAGGCCATTTTCAAACAGTGGACAAACGACATACAATAGACTCATTTAAATGATTTTAGTTACTCCTTCCTCTATCATGAGTGATTTATATTAATACTCCTAATTCTCAGAGGCACTACCTTATCATTAAAAATTTCCCATTAATATGTATAACGTCTATGTTTGTTAATGGTTTTATTGTTGTAAAATTTTCGGAACTCGATAATTTTTAACTTTAATTAAAATTAAACATGGAGTTCTACAAACTAAACACAATAACAATGAATGAACAAAATATTAGATCTTGAATTTAATCATCTAACAAAATACAAATCAGATAGCTTCTAAATTAGCATTATTTTGAAAAAAAAAAAACGTAATTTGTTTTAATGTTTTTTTTTGCGACTCGGAAGCCCATGACCACAGTAACTGTAGATACTTTCCTTACACCAGCCTTTCCTTGACATCGTCATTATGGTCCAGTCTACTGGATATTCATTTACACACTATAAGTCCATTTTTATTAGACAATTGAATGCTCCAGGTTTATATTGACTTTTGTGATTCCGCGTAGTGTATTTCAAGTATTTATATCTTTAAATTGGTCGTTATCCATCGTCTAATCGGCTATTAGAGATGTTTAAATATTTATATTTACTATTTCCGAGGTGGGTTTATAGAACTCCATAATCACATATGTGAAAATAATACTTGTTTTTTATTCAATTCGTTTATCATTATCAATCTCGATCAAAATTAAAGATTGATAATGCCCCTACAAGACGAAACGCGTCTCAAGTAAATTGAACGAGTAGAATAAAAAAACAAGTGTTTTATTTTCACGTTAGCGATTTAAATATTTACGTGGATGGAGTATCAGCCCTTCACTTTTTAATAAATAAATAATGTTGGGGCGTTGCACCTATTTTTCCCTTGACTATTGTTTATTATTTCTTCCTGTGGTACGGGAACTCGGCTGAACGGCAGTTGTTGTAAGGATGAAGAAGAAGAAGAACTCTCGAAAGCTGGTAGCGACCTGGACTGGTCAAGTTTTATTTTGTTTTACAGGTACATCTATAGGTAATTGAAGCCCAGGAACTCAGCACTTATTTATCTTGGTAGAAGAATAGAAGAAGAAGAAGACGGCGAAGGTAGAGGCGTATTTTGAAGAATCTTGCTATTTCCAAAAATCTGCCCGCTAAGCTAAACGCGCCTCTATATATACGCCACGATAATTTGCGGGGGGCGTGGCCCTCCAGACGCCTCATTTTTATATTTATTTTATTAATCAAATTTGTAGTTATAATAGATAAATATTTGTGGTAACTGAAAAGATCTCCTGCAAGTGCTGGTTTCCTGTGATCTTCTGATAGCTTTACATAAATCGTGCGATTAAAAATAAACATAAAAGATCCTTATAAATCTATTTTACTCTAGACATGGTTTTTATGGCAAAATATCTCAAATTATTACATAACTGGACATGATTCCATGCATAACTTATTTTATTTTACACCAGTAAGTCATTTCCTAGATATTTCGACAGGCCATTTTATTACACCTAACTTAGCTTATTTTTAATTAATTATTTAATCCTTTATTTGTAAAAGAAACTATCTCATCGGCGAGTGCCTTTATTCATGTGGTGTTAAACGTCGCTTCCTATTGGTCCATTCACTGAGCGGGGCGCGCACGCGCGGGTTTGTCATTTGAATGCGGCCCGTGAAAATATTATTACGTCCAAAACTGATAAAAAATAGTCATTGTATCTTAAACTGCTCTAATTTGAAAGTTATGCGATGTATTTTGTTCCGGTCTTCTTACATATCAATTATTTTATCATATCTACGTGATTAGCAAATAAAAAGGATGGGTAATATTTATGCGTATATTTGCTAAAATTACGTTCGCGCGTGAATTTGGGACTGGCGCGAGCGCGCGACGTAAAAAATACAATTATTTTGAATACTTTGTAACTTGGTCGATATTGGCAGGATTTTCGTCCGATTTTCACTAAAATGCGTGATTTATTAATCCGCACATGTCAAAACTATAAAATATTTAAAATTATTTTTTCACCTGCGGCTAGGTGTGCTCCTCAGGTGATTTTGACTTGAACAACAATAATTGTTTTAATACAAATTAAATTTACCAACTAGAAAGATATACAGAAAAAATTTATCTATCGAAAAAATATATATATTACGATTGTAATAAAAAAAACAATATTAGTTTATCACAACATTGCTTTTAGTTCTCATGAGAAAAACTGAGATTTTACTGTGAAAACTTTTTTTGGTGCAAATTGGTAAAATAAAGTAATGAAGCGTTTACCAATGTGTTAATATTATTTGAAATGACATTTGTATTATTTACATATTAAAATATTCAATATTCTAGCCGTACATTTTTATTCGTACCCTCAAATCCATTTAAAATATAAATAGATTTTGTTTTAATGTGGAGTTCTCATTATTTATAAGGTTTAATCTATGACTGTTAATAGATTTACATTACACTAGATATAGTGAGAAAATCATTACAGTACATATTATTACATCTAATTTAGGCATTTTGAAGTATGAATTTCTTTACCAACATTTATTTTTGTTGATAGAAATTCAATAATAATAAATTACATTGACTTAGATTAAACTGCGACTTGTGTAGTATTAAGAATATCGAATGATAAACTAAGAATAAATACATACCACCAGACAAACAAAAACAACTACCTTACGAATTGTATGGATATCGTAATCAGATATATGTTTTTTTAAATATTCATCTTATTGAAAGATTTTTAAACAAACCTTGATGCATATTTTTCATTAAAAATTTCAATTAAACCTAATTGTGTACAAAATGTTTTTTTTTTAATATCACGTGACACTCGTTTTAAACACTTGGAAAAGGTTCATTATCGCTGTTCTAAATATAACAATAATAATACCTATCGCATATAAATAAAAGCCTTGTATATAATATAAACCTTATGAATTAAAACCAATTTAAATCGTAGCTACCTACATAAATGATGGCGTGCATAATGGCAGCACTGAGAACGGTCGCTGCGAAAAATTAAATTCAAATTATTTCAGTTTGTGATTCGGTTGTCATCCGTCGGGTATTTTGATGGAAACTAAGCACGCGTCGCGTTTTATTTTTGTTTGTTTCCTAACATTTTGCTATATATAATACGTAAAGTTACGAAGTAGTTTTTGTCGTTTATATACATTTTTCTTATAATGGATAAAATAGATCCTTTCACGCAGGTAGGAAGAATTCTTAGCATTCCAAGTTTAAATAACCGACGTGTTGACATTTACCTTTCAACGGCTTTGACACTTTACTTATTTCAAATAAATATGTTGTGAATGTGTTATATTTTATTAAATATTAATCTTAACATTTGTTTTATTTTTAAGCGAATGCTGGAGCGGGCAAGACTGCGAAAAGAGAAATTGGAATCAAAACTTCCGCCTTCGGAAAAACCAGTCCAAAGGAAGCCGCTTTCGGAGAATAATCGTTGCGAAGTGTCACCGGTTATTTTGTCGCCATCCAAGAAGCTCGTCGGCGACCATGACACTGCCAAGTCGACAGTTTTGGAGCGAAAACTGACTATAAATAGCCCGTTGAAGACGAACTCTACAACTGTTCACGAAGAGTACGAAGATTCAAGTGTCGCTGTCGAAATAAACATTGTCCACCAGAACAATGTGCAAGTCGATGTCCAGGTGGAAGAAAGGGAAGTGACATTGTCCCAATACCTTACAGAGAAAGAGGAGAGGGCCAAAATGACAGATAGAACATCAAACAAAGGAAGTAGTAACAGCGGTAAGCGTCAAACCTTAGCTTTATTCATTTTGTTCCAGATACATACAATTTAATGATGAACTATCGTTCCCTCTCCAATACCATTTTACAAGTATTCATATGTTATGTTTTTATTGACAAATTGCCACTGGTTTATTAAAAAGGTCAACAAAAAATACCACACTGTGTTTGTTTTACAGATTTCTTCCTCTTCTAAGTACTTACAAAGATACTAAACCACCTGTGAACCTCCTAAAAAATTTTCTAATACAGTAATACTTCGCGTAGGCTGAGTACTCGGTTTCGTGAATATCCCGAATTGTCTTGATATCAGTGTCATGTACCATCGAGGAAGATTTTGAATATGAAGACTTGGCAGTTTGAAGTAATTATGTTTATTGAGTTTAAGTGTATAACCAATTCACGGAGATGTATCAAAACAAGTAGACTTTCAGTTATCCCTTGTAACGTCGTTATTTTTCTTCTTTGGCATTTTGTCTTTATACATTTCTTTGTAGCAACGAATTGCATTGTTTATTGTTCGGCGTATTGTAATGTTGTGTTCAATATTGGGATCAACTTCTGTAATATGCTCTGACAAGTTTTCAACCATTCCAATAATAGCTGTTAAATTCTACATATCATATCATGTACTGTATATAGGGAAAAACTGATCATTTAGGTATTAAAAAATAATTTTATGTTCCTACTAATTTTTTAATCTGTTTTGAAATTTCCTTACTGGACTATAGTGAATCCAGACTGATCAAAGCCGGATTATACGAGGTATTACTGTATTTGATTTTATGTGTTACCGTTAACAATATATTTTTTATGCAGATTTGTGACTCATTTTACACAGGGATCCTCAGTTGGAACAAATTCTATGTTGAGATAAACTAATGGTGTCTTAAGACACATGGCCCATATAACTCCTGCAGACAAAAAATATTTAAACATAAATGTAATAAATATGTAACACTTAATATTTACTATTACTATTGTTTTCCTATGTGTATGAGCCTTCTAAGAATATGCAACATGTGGTGCAGTAAAATGATACGGTCAATAATTCTGGAGTCGAAAGCTTGCGGAAAAGGACTGAATATGAAGGATTTTTTGTATTTACTTCACACGAAATTTCTGTGAGAATTTCAACAAGCTAGTGTCAAATTGTTAGTTAAAATATTAACTCTTTGAACTCTCTGGGCCAGTAAACCTGCCTGAAGAAGCTACGCATATACCCAAAGCAATATCATGTTGAATAAATATCTGGCCTAAGTGAACCAAGACTCCTAAATGTACTGAACAGTCCTGTACACACGCCTGAAAGACTAAAGGGAGCTATATCAAATAATATATGTGTTGTCTGTGTGGAAAAATATAAGCGGGGAAAAAAGAGGGAATCCTGGTGCTAACCAGAAGGATTCACCTAAACACACCAAGACTATTGACTGGTGCAAATTATGCAAGGTGTATCTCTGCATTGGATTTGGTACTGAAAACTATCATTCAAAGGTTGAGTTCTGTCGATAAATTAATTTTCACTTATTGTATTTATCATATTGTTCTTATCTATTATTTTAATTTTATGCAATATAAAAATTAGAAAAAGGGTACCTGCCACTTACTTGTAGGATGAGGATCTCAGGTTCTAAGAGTTATGGTCCGACAAGGTATACCCAAAAAATAGATTATTATCATCATCACTATTGTCTACAACACCTTGATGGAAGTAGCCCTTCTCGAGAGTCTTCCCCCATTGGGTTCTGTTTTGCACTATTACTCTCCTGATTTGGATCTCTAAAGCAGACATGTGTAAGATAAAATATATTATTTATCGATCTTCTGATCCATGTTTATTTAACTGTTGCAGGTTCAGTGACCAGCTTCTATTCCCTGTCAAGCAACGGCTCAGGGGAGACCCGATCCAACGTCCGAGCCGATCTGACCGACGAGGGCAAGAACAAACTGAAAAGGCTCGGGAAACTGTATTCTGGTAAGCATTATTTCGCAATTGTCAGAAAAAAAAGTTTAAATTACTAACTACCGCATGGCTTCACAACCCGTTGAGAGTCTTCACCTGACGTACAATTTGGCGCCAGGCATTTGTCCAGGGCCAACACATTCCGCTCGGGAACAGGAAGACAGCATTTTCTATATTCATGCACTCTATGTGTCCTGCCTATCTTATTAATCTTTGCAGTTTTTCCACACCACTCCCCCATGTAGTCGATAGTCTATCTTTTAGTTTATTACTAAAGATGTCGCGGTTAGCGTTGAAAACCTTTTAATTTTTAATTATAGTGTAGTGTGAAGTAAACAACGTCGTGTTTAATTTTAATAATTAATTAATTTTTTCAAAAATTGAGAATTTTTCAAAAGTGTTTTTAAAATTAATTTATCTTACAAATAGCTCAGAAAATAAATTTAATGTTTACGAATGGAAAATTCTTGGAAAAATTATTTTTGGAGATAATCGGGTCACAACAATTTAGAACTTTAAAAAATATCTAAAAAATTCATCATATGTACTGTCACAGACCTACTACCGAGATGCCACTGGATATGACATAAGAAACCAAATACAGATATAGAATTTATAATACAGTAATACCCTGACTTACGCAAACTTAGATTTACGCAGTTCGTTTGGCGACACTGCCGCTAGACATTGACCGTTGACAACCCTGCCGCTAGACTGATGCCCGCTATATTCAGTGTTTTTCTACTGTGATTGCTAGAAACTGATATCGCTCATGTGGTAGAAGAAGTTGTAAATGTTGGCAGGCAATTAGATTTGGAAGTCAATGCTAATAATGTCAACGAGCTGCAGGATTCACTTAGTCAGGAGGTAACAATCGATGAGCTCATAGAGATGCGTAAACAAAACGTCAATGAAGACACTTCCACCAGAAAAGCACATGACAATTGCAAGCTTGACAGAAGGCTTAAAAAATAGCTTAAAAATTTTAGAAAACATAGATTCCAACAAAGAACGCGTTATAACTACAAAGCAAGAAATAAAAAATTATTAGCTCGCTACGAATAAATACTGGGTAAAAAAAAGAAGGCATTGTGTCCTCAGACGAATTTGTTAGATTTTATGAAGCCATCGACATCGAAATGACTTTTTTTTACATAAATCGTTTATTTTTTAAATATTTTGTATTAATATGTATATAGAACTACAATTTAATATTTTTCTTCTAAACTAGTGTTTTTGTTAGTCCTTGGTCCCAATTAAACAAAATTGTATGTATTTATATGCAAAGTTGTGCCATGACTTACGCAAATTCGAATTAAGCGATTTTCGTCAGTCCCGCCTATCGCGTAACTTCGGGATATTACTGTACACTATGAATATTACAAGTCTTAGTATATTCCCATATCACTGTAGCTCTCTCATTGATCCCTATTATGTGTAATGTGACCATTTTTTTTTCTCGAAACGGGACATCTACTCCGTGGGTTACTCTAAATTCTGTATGACACTTTTCACATCTAGTAGTACTTCTTTGCTTTATAAACAGGCACCTACTTAGTTTGTAAGTTAACATTAAAAGTGCATTTGCATTTAGGCACTGTTCAAATGAAGGGTTCACGTACAAGAAATTTAAATTGACTACAATAACACACCTCCATAAAAAAACTATAATCAATAGTCAAAGTATTCGCAACCGTGGAGTGAGCGAGCTAGCAGGTTTCTGGCTGACTTACATATGTGTGAGACATATTGCGCATGCCATTATCGCCGCGCTACTAGGCGCTACCGTCAGATTTTTTAATTTTTCGTGATAAATTGTTAACGTGGGGTTACTCTCTTTATGAAAACGGGATATTTCGGCGTCCTGAAGCTGTGCTTGAGGACACATTTTTTACTTTGTATTTGATTTCCATTTTCATTACGTATTAATTAAAATGAAAGTTGAAAACAAAAGAAAGATTTTGATAAAAAGAAAAATTTATACAGTTATAATCAGTGTTTGAAGAGGAACATGAAGAATCATGTGATACATTGCTATCATTATCCTCAATCATGGAATGTTACAGAAGAACCTGGTTTAAAATGTTCGAATGGCCCTTAATGGAATTTCTGCTCCATAGTTTTAATATGACATAAAGATAAGCCCCACTCACTTGGTACTCATACATTTATTTTGGAATTCATTCTAATATTATATCATAATACATATGTGTATATTAAATTTAATCTTTTGAAATTCTTCATCAACAATGGACACACTAATCAAATATCACCTCAGTTGTGTAATGAAGGATGCCAACTTTATCTTTATGGCCACTCCTCACCATATCAGCTCCATTCATACCTCAATTACTGCAGCTGTTAGTTTGAATGTCATGATTCAGGAATATCCTGTTGCTGAAACATTTGCCTTATACATGCAGGCTATTTCTACCAAGGTTAAGGCTTGTAGAACACTTCCAGGAGAGAGTTATTTTATCTTATTTATTATTGGTCATAAATCAGAAAAACGATAATATTTTTTGTTTTACTATTTATTAAAGATTGCAAATAAGGTAAAATATACAGAAATTTATGTAAAAATTCGCAATGGCGGTCCTTTTTAATTGCCAAATATTTCACCGGTAGCATCATCTTTATCGTGGTGTTTGAAATGCAACACTTTATCAATTTTAGATTACCCACTTGCATAGAAGAGTGACAGTAGGCTTCTTGAATTTTCCGCTTGGAGTAAGTGCATAATCGTTTGCAAGCAACCAATTTGAATAATTGCTTTTTAAATATGTTTTAATACGTATATTGACCACAACATCTGAAAATCACAAAATGCCCGACAATCGAAAGGTCCAAATATAAGATGACTATTAATAATGATATTTCGGGTAGAAATCTTATATTCGGGTCAATACAACAATACTCTCTATTTTGAAATTATGCCATGCCTTTATTGCCAGTTAGATTCTCATACAATTTTATTAACTATTTTTCTGTAATTCTGGTATTTAATGTAATGTAGCAATTGTATGACGCGCGCATCTCGGCAAGAATGACAGCGTGAAAGGGATAAAAGAGCGTTGCGCTCAGGCGCTATTTAATGTATCAATTTATTTGGCTCTTTACGCGGTTTCACCTTCTTTCAACACAATTAAGAAAAATATGTTTTAAAAGAATTCTATGTACACTCTGTCCGCTTTTTATGTGCATCTTTTTTATGCAATTTTGAAGTTATGCGGTGTTGCGTAAAAGCATAGATGCCGGAAGAAACAGGATATTCGGAAGGAGGTTTGCACTTATCACAATCCAGTTCTTCTGGCACCTCCAAGGTGGACTGTAAATTTATATTTATCACTATCTTCGTTCAGGGGTCCCAGTCCTTCAGATTGCACCAGATTAGACACGACATCTCAATTTAATATTATACTCCGATTCATTAATTACCATACCGGTTCAAGGTCGCCGTTCGACTCATGTGGCGGCGTGACGGGTGAGGAAAGGGAGGGGAGGTGGAGGGCACAATACACTACCTTCATTCAAGAATAAATATATGTCCCAAACATGCGATTTATATTTAATGTTCAATTCAAACAAACAAACTTTAAATTGATATTGCATGGCCTGGATGAGTTACAGTCAGTGAAATATCAGCTGAAATCATTACTTTGCCTCACGGAATTGATAGAGAAGGTTTTGATATTCCTAACCAAAATGATATTGACAAATTACTTATGGATAATAATAATAGTGGCAATGATATTATTGATATAATTGTTAATATCGTCAAAGAACCAGACAATGATGGTGAAGCGGAAGAAAATCCAATCTACTTCATTGCAAATATAATTTGAGAAGATCTTAAACTTTGCAATAAATTGGATAATCATTGTCTTCTTAATCAACTTGTGCTTAAGAATTGTGTGTTTGGATATCATGAACTGCATAAAAAATTTGTCATGGAATCAAGAAAGTCATCATAAAGTTTAATCACTGATTACATTGTTAAAAGAAAAAAATCAACATAGGAACGATAAAGTCCACAGTAAAAATTTACTTCTGATTACACAACCGACCCTTAGACTATTTTCGAGATGACTTATCCAAGTCTTATCCGTGTACCCGTCCCATAAAAGTAATCTAATTTAAACATAATATGCGAGTTTTTAAAAAAAATTTTAACTTGAAATTCGTTATATGTGAAAAAATATTTCAGTTCCTGTCGCTTCATTTCCACTGTATATGCAATGTAGGACAGTATTATTACAGCGTATTTTGACCCCCTTTATAATCTCTCATCTATTTTCAAAATAGATCACACGCCAACATGGCGGATTGCAATGTTATTCATTTAATAAAATTTTTTTTTGCAGAAGATGGTGCACTATCATCACCGGTTAACAGCCGAACAGAACTCAACTTTGTCTCGGAGCCATCCCTACCGACTCCGTCACGAGATGCCACGCACAGTGACGCGGAAGCCGTGAAGGAAACCAGCCGCAGCGATGCCGACGAACCGAGGAGGAATTTAAAAAATAGGCACGCCACCAGTCGGTTTGCTGCGTTAGCCAATCATATCAATAACTTTGAGGATGACATGAGACATTTTGATTTTGTAAGAACAACCTTATTGAATTTTTATCATAAGATATGATTATTCTGCAGGTACTCCAGTCAAATTTGGCACCAAAACTGTATTACAAATAGCACATTATTTTAATATACTTTTACCTTGTGTTTTATTTTAACCCAAAACATTTTTGAAATCAAAAGGAGGCGCCTAGTATCGATCACTGTACATCTCGCATGTTAAATCAGCGCTCTGCCAACTTAATCAATTTTCTAATGGACTGTGGTATCAAATTGTTACATAATACAGATTTTTTTGTGTTAATATGATATATGTGTCTGTGGTATGTAAAGCATTTTTATTTTATTTTTCGTCACTTGTTATCCTTACTGGTAGTTATAAAATTACTCAGTTCCAATATCTGGTTTACCTAGTCGTGCCAAGTGTTTCGCGGACGTCCTCTATTTCTGGTGCCATCAACACTTGCATTATATATCTTTCTTACCATTCTCTCATCATTCATCCGTTCCGTATGACCAACCCATGTCTTAAATTATCCTTTCTTAATCTTTCTCACTATACTAAGATTAGCTTTCCATTTTTTCCTTATTTCATAATTCTTTACTCTGTCATAAATGGATCTGCCACATATACGCCTAAGTGCTCTCATTTCCTCTGCATTCAGTCTATTTTTGTTTCTCTTCTGCCAGCTCCGGACCTCACTTCCATACTTCAGTGTCAGTAACAGGACTCCATTATGTTCCACTAGTCTAGCCTCGGTTAACAAGTTCCAATTAGATATAATTCCATTCAAAGCGTCACCTTCCTTTCGATATCATTCTCAGCCTTTCCGTTTCTATCAAACACACTTTCCAAGTCTCAAACTCATCTACTTGTTCCAAACATTCAACCTTACCTCCAAGTATTTAGCACAGTGTCTCGCTTTCCTCCTCGAATACCACCACTTTCGACTTGTTGACTAATTAGGTTGTTGAATATGGTGACCAGAGAATAATATTTGATAATAAATAATTTGTTGGATTTTTTAATATTATGTGAGTGAATCTGATGTTTATTCAATTGGAAGTGTAAAATATAAGTTTTATGAACGATATTACCAAGAAATAGATATCCATTATTCTAAATATTCAGATATCCTTTATAGGAATTGTCCATTTATACTTTTCTTTAAAATCCTGTCGTTCACTTGCATACAATTCTTCAGCGCTTACATAACCGGTTAAGACGTCCAATTCAGTCTTTTTCCATTTTTCCTTTGCTTGATAATAATTCATGGTGGTCTGGTGACGAGTACTACACGTATTCTGTGAATTTATTTACTAAACTTGATCAGATTTTTGACATAAAGCCGCTAAGATCATCGTAGCCCTTTATTGTTTCGGTGCTGGTGATTCCGGTCAGAGCCACTTGGCTGTATAGGGTAAGCGCTGCCAACTACATTTAATGCTTCTCTCTCCTGTTGGCATTTGATTTTGCTTAATAGTTTTCCTAATTGGCGTTACATATTCAGTGGTATCTCGATATACGTCCTTAATTCGTTCCAGATCCTTAAACTTATACCAAACGAATTTTTCCCATAAGAAATAAAGAGAAAATGATTAATTCCTTCCCAAGAAAAAAAATCCTATTGCTATTAACATATTATACATTGATGAGGTTGTATAAAATAATTTAAATACTGCTTAATACTAAAATACAAAAACAATTAGATTAAATAAATAAAAATTTAAAACGATAGCAGATTTAATAACGTCTTTCTTTTTTACAATCGTAGATACCGTCGTTATTGGCATACGATATAGCCAAGTCCCGAATACGTATGTCGACAATCTTTTTTTTCACCTCAATGGTGATACTAAATATTTTCTTCATTGCGTGGCTTTTCTCATTAACTTAAAATTCATGGTTAATGAATTTACAAAAAATTTACGTGAAAAAACACAAAATCACATGAAAATTCACAGAGAGTTATAGTGCGGGTTGTTCACTGAATGATAGAAGTAGAAACGGTCGTACTGACGCTCGTGGGCAGCCGTGTCAGAGATGCCCCCTCCAAAAACCAAATTCAGCATAACGATAACGAGGACGTAAGCGCGTACCATTTGTTGCATGCGAGTCATATTCCAAACAAAAATTTTTGCATCCAAATGGGACTACTGTATTTCAAATAAATGTTTATAAATTAAGTTATTTACTTGATTAAAGTAAATTAATACTTTTTTACACTAAGCAGCATTTTTATACCAACTTTTAGTATTTTAAGATGGCCCTAGGGTTAGTTCTACGTTCAGCTATGTACTCAATTGGACAATCCTTATTAAAAAATATAATGATATATATTATGATTAATGATTAATTCCTTTCTCTTTTGTCCGCAGCATTCCAAAGACAAAAAGGCCTCCTCCTCCTCATCTGACTCGATAATAACCACACCATCGACCGCTTCTGTTAAAAGCCTGAGTCCTAAAAGCACACCGGTTATCAAACGTGTTGAATCTAAGAAACGAGAAAGTCTCAGACCGCGAACTTCCACAGGCGGCGGTTCCCCCAAAACCGCCGCAGTCAGATCGTCCCCGAGGCAGGCCTCTCCAAAATCGCCATCCGTTCTAAGCTCTTCGAGACAAGCTTCCTCTAAAGTGTCAACACTTGTGGATTCTTCGAAGCAAGCCCCTCCAAAAGTGTCCACACTCTCAAATTCGTCAAAGGTGTCCTCTATTTTGGATTCACCGAGGCAGGGTTCTCCGAGACAGGCGTCTCCCAAAGTGCCAGTTGTCAATTCGAATACTTACGATAAGAAGAAGGATGTCAATGAATTGAAGAAGACGTTCCAAGCTCAAGTGATCGGGTCGAGCCCAAAGAAACATCCACACGATTCGAGCATTCAGACGCCAAAGTGGGACAAGAGCATCCTGGCAGACTTGGTAAGTGAATTTTTACTTTAGTCCAGATGAGGAAGTCAATTGTTAAAAGAAATCCTGATTTTGTTGAGTTTTTTTTTTTTTTAAATCATCAGTGTATGTATTTTCTGTTAGTTCAAAGAACTGGTTTTTATAATTTTTGTGAATTTTTTTAGCTAGGTCCACATGTTAATTCATATTTCTCTTCTGGCCGGTATATTGCATGCAAATGTTGTCTATATGTACATGTTTTGAAATATTCTTGTTTTTTTATTTTGCACAATATATTTTATTTTACAACAATGTTTATTTTAATATCGGTAATTTACAGTGCGTTTTTATTTGTATTTTTTTTTTATTAACCTTGTATATTCTTTATTTCCTAGCCGTATGTATCCTATTTAGAAGTGCTATTATTTTTGTGCACTTTTGGGTGAAAATAAAAAAAACAAAAAATTGTTTTTGCTATGATTTTTATGGATTAAGTGAGGTCAAAAAAATATTTCCTAGTTAATAAAATAATATGATATTATACCGTTACTAACCACAGGTTACTAGCGTAACTTTCACCTTTAATTTTTACCCCTGACCTATCCTATCTTATCTACAACTACAATAACGCTTTGAGTATTTTATTTGTAATTAATTTGATTAATTTTCATGTAGATTTTTATAAAAATATTTTTTGAAGCCAACCCCCTTTGTTTTTTTTACAAAATATTTCATAATGTACGAAAGATTTTATGGACATCAAATTAAAACAGATTTAACATAAATTTCAGTAGAAAATGAATGTATAGTTAAATTATTTAGATGTAAGGTCTGGTCATCAATTCGGGGGTCCGAGCTTTGTCCCACCAAGATAGATAAACGTATTTTCATAGTACAAGCACTAGTTTTATTCGATAAAAAAATAGTGAAAATTTACATTTTCTTTGGTTTTGATTTTCCCTTTTTTTTTTAAATGAACGCGACGTGGTCAGCTATTATTAGTTCGCGGCGTTCGGGCTGGGGTTCGTTTTATTATCACTTTTTATGTATCTGAAAGTAATGTATACAGGTATATCAAACATATAACAGATGTAATGGTACTGGTTTGATTTTAAAGTATGTATTTAAAGTTAACAATGGACTCGCGGGATGTCCTTCCGATCCCCATCCGGACACCCCTGTACATCTCTAATCTGTCCCGTTTCAAATTCATTACAATTTAGTATTAATAAAATAGCAAATTTGTGAATATGCTAGTGGATTTAAATCTGAGCTGTTCAGTGGCAACATGCCTGGCTCGATGAAATTAACATTCTCACAATGAAGAAAGTTGATTGTATTTCTGGTTGTGTGAGATGGAGCGCCGTTCTGCTGCAATGTCCAGTTATGCTGTAATGTCTAGCTATACTCCAGATTTGTTTTGAAACTGACTATTTTCCTAGCACCCCAACATTTTTCAATTCGCAAATTATTGATCAGAATACGGTGATTTTTGTCATTCTGGGCGACAATTAGAAAAAAACAAATATAAACAATGGGAAAATTAATAATCAAATACGGCGACCGAAAATTGTCGAAATAAAACATAATATAGATAAATAGACAAGTAAGTAAATTAATAAATTAATTTTTTTGATGTAAATGTTCTCACTTTTTTTGGGCCACCTGTATATCATTTCTTTTAACATTTATTTCTTCTCTATGAGAGTAAGACTCGAATATAGAGAATATAGAAAAGGAGTATACATGAGAATTTATGTTTCAGTTAGTATGTGTACATATTTTTTTACTTCAGATATACAAATTTATAGTAGTCTGTAATTTTTTCTAATTGTGATGTTAAAAATTGACTGTTAAAAAAATTTGATGCCTTTATAAATATAATGATTTTGGGTTACGGTATATTTTAGTTTTGAAATATCAATATGGTTTCTAAATCTTGTAGATCGGAATTCGCTTCTTCTAATATTTAATTGATTTTTAATTTAGAAAATTTTGATTATTGAATTTTTTTTTTTTTGTACGTCTATTATTTTTGGTGCTTTGAAAATAATAAAACCGAGTGGTTTTTTTTTAAAACTTACATAACTGAAATAATAAATAATTACGATCGGTATAATGTTTAAACATCGCGATTCAAATTCTTCAAATATAAGTCGGCTGGAATGAAAATTGAAACACTGACAATATAATATGCATTATTGTAAAAAAATACGGCTTATTTTCACAAAAAAATAATTTTCGAAGAGTAAATACTTTTACTGTTGTATAGATGTGTCATAATCTATTGGATTTATGTTTCGTTGGATAAGTGTGTGTAGAATGGCCCTCATCGCGTAAATAATGTTCCAACCCCCTCTCCTATATATACATTTCATTTCATGTATATTATTCATTTACCAGTATGTGGTCCGTAACGTCTATATATTTTTATAAACCATCACAATGACGTCATCATTACTTTTAGCGAAGTAGTAGGTTTCAGAATATTACGGTAGGTGTTTTTTCTTTTTAATTTTTTAACATTTCTTATCGTTATAGAAAAATTGGGAAAATTAAATTAATATACATATTTTTAAATATAGAGTAAGCTTATTCAGCGAGAATTCAAGAAAAATTAATCAATAAAATTGTGTTAGAAAAATTTCGTATACTTTTACTTTGTAGCTGGTCACTGAGGTGTTATTATGTTGACTTAGGTTTATCAGAAACATAAGGAATTACTCGATTCCAAATTGTACCAGTGATTTTAGGTGAAACTAACATCAGGGATGTGTGACGCTAAATAATGTTGTTTATTTGGTCGCTTCTAGTTGTACAAACATATTCGGGTAAGTTGTAAATTAAGTACATTACAGTAAGGTGATGCTAGCACGTTTTGTTCTTATTCATTTATTTTAACATTTTGATTCGATGTGTAAACCGTGTGAAATTCGGATTCGTCGAGTCGGAAGATCCGCCGTTGCTGATCGGCAAGATCGACGCCAATTTTCCTTCGACTATTCAACCGCGAAACTATCTTCGTTCTGTTCTTAGCGGCCGTCATCCGGAACAGTCTAGTCATTCGGTCACTGGCCGTTGCTGTGTGTGGTCGCGCGCTGTCGTCGGCGGTAATTCGAATCGTTTTTCTTTTCTTTCCGGCTAATGAATTTTTGATGTTCGTAATTTAAAATTAATTTTATTCGAATGTCGTGAATTTTTGAATGCAGAATTCCGCCCGCGTTTGTTTTCATTTAGTGTTTTGACGTTTGGTTAGAAGGCGACGCGCTTCCCGTTTCAAAAACGGTTGTACTTTTTTGTGTGATGAAATAACGAACGGTTATTGAATTGAATTGGACATTGTGTTTTTTTTTTTGCTTATTGTTTGGGACATTTCGTTTAGAGAAGAAGCAGCAGTGTCTGTTGTTTGATATCGTCGACGATGCGTCAAACGACCGAGGGAGATCTCATCATTTTGGATATCAGTGCCGCGTCATGCGAAGAAAGTGTACGTTTAAAGAGTTTTATTATTTTCAGGAAAGTTTCACAACACACGCTTGGAGCCCTCGTTTTTCTACGAATTTATTTAAATGTTGCGCATGCACTCCCGTGTGCAATGTGTTGCGTTTACACCGTCGCGTGATGTGAACGAAAGGGCAAGCCGACCAGATGAGGCTCCCAAAATATATTGGTCGAATTCTTAATGTTTCCGCAATTGGGTTTTTATAAATTGTAGCGAGTAGGCTCAGTGGTCTAGTGGTCGGCGGTTCGCGCCTCGTTCCAGTCAATCCTATTTTCATAGTACCGAGCGTTTAGCCCAGTTTGAAAATATTAATGCGACGTGCATGTGTACGCATCTCTATTACATCAATTTAAAAATCTGCAAGTACTTACTTATTTAGTGTGATGCCGATCAAAAATCTTAAACGTTCAAAATAAAAGATTCTTTGTGTGGTTTTGTTTTATTTTTTAAAAGAACGACGCCAAGTGGACAGGTTTTCGTTTGTTTGTCGACGCGGAATGACTGGTAAAGAAATTACAAAAGCCGCGTCGAGCGCCGACCAGTTGAGTTTATACATATTTAATTAAGAGACTGAAAAAAATGTACTTCTTCATTTTTAAATCTCGGGTAATGTTCTCGCTTCCTAGAATCTCCAAACCGGATACACATTTTTGGCAACGTCACATTAATTTGTTGCACTTTTGCATCATCACTCGTCACCCGGCGTAGCTCGGGATTTTAATATTTCGTATAATATATATATATGTTGGGCGTTTCAAACTCTGCAAAAAATTTCAAGACGTTTTAGAGCCACGATTTTCACTTTTGACCTCTATTGTTTTAAAAAAAAAAAAATCCGCGTGACGTCATGTAAAACGCGTGTAGTACCTTTTCAAATACGCATTTAAAATTATTTTCTTCTTATGTGCTACAACATCCTCTATTACATATGTGCGGCAGAGAACGCGGTGCATAGCTTTTTTGTTTACCTTGCGAGTATAATGCAGTCTGGGAATATTCTTTTTTTTTTAATCATAATTTATATTTTTTGCCTTTTTATACTTTATTTATGAAAATATGGGTTATTTAATACAGACCTAGTTCACAATATTTTATGGGTGGATACCTGACTATATTACGAGTCGACAATGTGCAAATTCTACACTGTTACAGAAAATATTATTGTTTGAAATTTTTACAAAATTGTGTTAAGCTTAAGTCTATGTACTTGTTCAATTAATAATATCTTTGCTTCAGACCCTAAATCATCTAACAAAAAATAGTGTAACCGCTCGAAATTCTATGACCTTTAATTTTTTTGTTTTAATATATAACCTGGAATCGAATGGAATTATGATTTTTTTGAAATGCTTATATCTCTGATGTGGTTGAGATTAGGCACATGTCCCTTGAACATTTTTGACTGCTAAATTATTCACATATACAGTCATAAAGTATTGTGGACTAGGTCTGTTACACCCCCTGTATATTAAAAGTATGACGTATTCTATAATGACAGGAAAAAATTGTATTTTCAAATTTACACAGAGTTATTGGTACTCGGGCATGAGCAAAGCTCAGTTGAATAATTTGTAAAATATAAAATAGAACGTCAAAATGAGCGATATTTTTTCATACGCAGTCAAGTGCCAGACGAATTTAGAATTATTTTATATTATTTACGAAATTAATATTTTTCGACAGTCAGCCAGCAATGCCCCTCTAACAACCAACACCTTTCGCATTCTAATATGATATATTTAGTCGATAGATCAACTGTTATGCCGCTTTGAATAAATATGATGGGAGTACGTATCGAATAACTAAAAGTGTAAAGGAATGAAGTTGACAAACATGGTACCCTTCGATATTTATCGGCCTCCCCACAAAGAGGTCATTAGTTCAGGTCAGAAATGACAAGGCCAAAATACAATGACCGAATTTGATAAGTTTGCTATGGACGATGGCAATAAACAATCATATCGTACTAGAGATATTTACAATGAAATTGGGTTCACCATTTTGAATAATCCTTTAGATGTAGGGTGTAACAGATCTAGTCCACAATATATTACGGGTGTTATACATGACTAAATTACGAATCGAAAATGTTCAAGGAATATGTGCCTAATCTCAGATATAAGCATTTAAAAAAAATGTTAAATTCATTATTGAATACAAAAAATTAAAGGTCATCGACTTTCCAGCGGTAAGACTATTTTTTGTTAGATAATACATAATAATTGATACATTTCGCAAATATTTCCTTTCGATCTTAAAATAGCTCAACATGATTTTGTAAAAAATTCAAATATTCCATGAACATTTTCGACGCGTAATTTAGTCGAGTGTTTACCTGTATAGATACACCGTTCGAATCCCGATTAACCGACACGCTCGCGGCTATCCGGCCCTGTCGATATGTACATATTTTACGATTCTCACAGTTCTCGGAAGCAAGTACCTACCTACCTACCTGCCCGCCCGTGTAATTATTATTTCAATGTGGATTTTACCAAGTTCTGGCCTCAGGGCCTCTGGGTACTCATCATGCTGTAGTTCCAAGAAGTTTCGACCGACTGATTAGTTTACGTATAATCCAACAGTTTAAATGTGTCTTTTCCTGTAACACAACCAAATTTTAAAAATAAACATTAAAGCTGTTCTTGGAACTTTTATGTTCCTTCCTCGGGAGGTCTTAAAATCACGACTCGGTACTTGTAAATAATTCGTTTATTGAAATATTATAAATGCACAAATGTATAAGGTAGCTTGTTTACGGAGATGTATTGAAACGAATAGACTTTGAGTTCTTTCTCGTTCGGATGTCAGATACGATCTGATCTCTGAAGGGCTGTGTTATGGTTTAAAAAGATATTTCTCGAATATAGTTTAAATCCGGGTAAACAAAGTCATAAATTATAATTCAATGCACATCCATTTACAGAAAGCATAAATAATAAAATAAGACTTAGACTCTTAAAATAATAGTAAATCGAGAAAGGTTGAGGTTGACAATAAAATAAGGATGTGGCCTCGAAGGGTAGGTACATACATAACAGAACATATCACACATATTCTTCTTCTCTGTGCCGACAGTGAAGCAGGGAGCTGGCAGAAGAGGAAAGACAGTAGACTGAATCCATTTATGATAAAGTAAAGAATGTAAATTAGGAAGAGATGTAAAATAGATACTAGCACAATGAATATGATTAAAAAAGAGTCGCTTGTATATAAAAAAAAAATTATGTTCATATTAATCACGTTCGTGCTGGACGGGGCGGCTCAATAGAATCTGTATGTATGTGATGCAGCTTTCCCAAAACAAACGATAACTGCAATTATTCCACCTTTGTAAGTTAGCTTAGACTGAAGAAAAGATGACAGATGTCAATATACGATTTCGCTAAAATATGTTTTTTTTTTTACAATGTACACTTCATTTCAAATTGAATACATATTTACGTGCTGTTATTGAATATATAAAAGAGAAAACATTTAAGTAATCTGAACCTAGAGATGTTTGTTTAATCGAGCACTATATAGCATAGCCGCCAGTCCTAAATCTAGAAAGTCATAAATATAGACGGGGAAGCGTAATCTTTCATTTCAACCAATCTTTTTACCCAGATAATATACAAAATTTATTGAAGATAATTTCACGACGGATGCCCCATTCGACTGTATGCATTGCTGTAAAAGAGATTTTTATAGTACTCAGGTTTAATTTCCAAGTGTTACTGAAAACAATATATATATATATATATATACCTATGTGTAAGAGGTATAGATACATTAACAAAAGCATATTTTTACAATACCGAGTTTGACAAAAAATGCCTAAAAATGTAATTACAAATGGTTTCGAAACATTTTTTACCTATCGCATTATATAATTGAAGATAAAAATACAATTTACATTACTATTTCTCGATATTTTAGATTTATAATTGCCAATTAATTATTTATAATCGGTTCGGCTTGCAATTTTAAAACTTTTTAATAATCACAAATCACAAAACTGGTCAAATGTCATATCGGCGGCCATTTTATCACGTGGCTTTTTTTCGTTTGGGAAAATGGTTTTAAATTAAGATTGCTGTCTTTTTTTTTCTTTTTCTTCTATTTTACAATGGCGGGTTTGCGATTCAAATGTATCTTTTACAAGCTGACTGTTGAATGATTTGGTCAAAATTTATGCACGTTGTTATACTCGTTCTCAAGGTATACCTCTCGGGACTTGCAATTTGGTAGGTGTATATATATATATATATATATTTTTTTTATATTGACCTAGTGTGATTTTTTTTTCTTCGAGTAAAAGTTGATTCGGTCCGAGACCTGACCGGCCGTCTGAGAGTCTGGACCGTCTCTGTAATGTCTGCCTCGGCGGCTCGGCGCGCTGAATAATCGGTAAATCGTTATTTGTACTATTATAATTCGGCGGGACATTCTCTCGTCTTCAAAATTATCGGCGAACATCAGGGGCGTAACCGAAAAATGTTGCGATACGCTAATAATTGCTCATCGAATAATCACAGTCACAATCGCGGTTTATAACTAACTCGTAACTAACAAAGAGGCCTGCCTAAAGTAATCTCACATTACACGTACATTCGTGAATTAACAATGTTTTGGTTATTGTTTTGACGGAAGAGCCTTATCTACATAACAAAATCTGGTTTTTAATAAATAAAATTCATTAGGTACATTCTTATTTATATCCGTAACACGCGAGTCTTCATAATCGCAGGCGTATTCAATCTGTTAAGTTAAAAGATACAACAAAAAATATTATAACAAGTGGAATTATCAATTTTATGTGTTGTTTGATTAATGGAACATCTAAAATGAATCGGTAAAGTGTAGAGAAATGTTAGAGCCTCGTCCCGGAAAACCAACAAGTTGGTCATATTTCGAAACACGAGCGCTCGGTTTGAAAATGATAATAATCACATTTATATAATTGGATTTGAATTTTCGCGGGGAATCATTCTACATCACTAGTTTCGCGATGGCGTCCGCTAGGGGCGTGCAAATCAAAGAAATGTAATCACCACACGTCATCTGTAACCTCCCTGTCAAGTGCGCACAAGTCAAGGGAATCGTAGTTTAGAAAGAATCTGCCCATCTTTAAAACTAGTTCTGTCTCTCTCTCTCCTGTGAAGTGCACAATTTTTATATGATATGTGGTGTTGCTGCTGACGGTGACGTAATATTGCATACACTTCAAAAATGTGCTTTTATTAATTAATTAATTTATAAGAAGCGTACTTCATTGGCTAACTCGTGATACTCTATGGCTACAATCGCTAGAGAGCGCCATCTGTGGTCTCGACACTGACGGCTTGTGTTGAGGTTTCGTGCGTGTTGCGGGACTCGTCTGCTCTCGCCCTCTGCAGCCTCCTTGCTTTTCACCTTTCTCGGGATATCTGATACAAGTTTTTTAAACTATCTATAAGTTGTGAATCTTGCGCAAAACTTTATTATCGAAGACCTGCTTTCCTGCGCCTAGGCGATGTACTTTACGGTTTTAATAATCGTGTCAGTTTTGTATGTAGTTTGATTTTTTAAGGCATTTGCGGTGGGAGGCCAAAAAGCATAAGGAACTTTATTTAAAAATATACTAAAAACCCACCTTTTTAATCCATTCCTCCTATCCCTGGCCATTCGTCTCCAATTTCCGTACTCTCCCATACTGCTCCACAGTCAGTCCACCTCTTCCTTGACCTGCCTCCAGGTCGCTTCTACTCGATCGCGGTCTTGGTGTCTTGTCATCTGGCATTCTTTCAACACGGCCACAACATGGGACCTACAGAATTTTATTATATCCCCATCAATTAAATAATCAATTTTTAAAAATTTATTTTAAATATAAAAATACCGTAAGACTAAACAGTTTATGTGTAAAGCAGCATCCTTAAGGTGAAATTTTTTACGAAAATTGAACTAAATATATAATATATGTTAGCAATATTTGAATATCTCCAAGAACACACAATTACTGGATTTTTACCTACAAAGGCATTGTTGTTAAACAAATATGAGATATCTCATAGAGACAAATCTATTTTTTTATTATATTTAATGGATATCATATATTAATATACTGGTCAAAATAAAAAATATATACAATATAGATTTTTCAGGCGTATTCTAGTATAATATGTTTAAAAATATTTTACGGATAAAGACTATTGATAATTATACAAAATACTTTGTTTAAACCACTATTTATTAATTATTGTACATGTCTCGATACCTGATGTGGTATCATCTTGTATTCATACATTGTTTCCTGAAAATGATACCATAGCTATCGAGACATGTACAATAATTAATAAATAATGGTTTAAACAAAGTATTTTGTATAATTATTAACATAAAATGAGGCCACAATGTAATTTTGCTAATATTGAAGAAAGAATATTGCTTTAAAATAATTTAAAAAAATATAAGATTCTCATAGTGATGACATATATAACTAACTAATTTACCATCACGCCGTTTCCCCGTGGGGGTAGGCAGAGAGGATAGAGCGCCACACTCTTCTGTCCTGACACACAATTCTCGCCTCATCCACATTCATACATCTTGTCATACAAGCTCGCCGATTATTGAGGCTTCTAACAGAACCATCCTCCATTATCTGGTTTACCTGGTCGTGCCAAGTCTTCCGCGGACGTCCTCTATTTCTGGTTCCATCAACACTTGCGTCATATATGTTTTTTATCATTCTCTCCTCATTCATCCTTTCCATATGACCAAACCACCTAAGTGATCCTTTCTTAATCTTACTCACTATACTAACGTCAGCTTTACATTATTTTCTTATTTCTTCATTCTTTACTCTGTCATAAATAGATTTGCCACAAATACGTCTAAGTGATCTCATTTCCACTGCATTCAGTCTACTTTCGTTCCTTTTCTGCCAGCTCCAGGCCTCACTTCCATACATCAGTGTCGGTACCAGGATTCCATTGTGCACCGCTAGTCTTGCCTCAGTTGATAAATTCCCGTTAGATGTATATATATTGTTTAAAAAAGGGGGAAATGAATTATCAAATTTGATTCATAGATGGCGATGGTGTAGTGGTACTCGAAGTGAGTCCACATACTAACATATATACGACTTTCAAAAATTTGATAGATGTGAAGATTGAGGGGTGACTTACTTAGCCAACCGAAAACAAGTCGTAAGCCCTGTATTTCCATATATTTTCCCCCATATATCCATATATTTTCCATTAAATATAATTTAAAAAATAGCTTTGTCTCTATGAGATATCTGATATATAGTTTAAATGGCCCGCGATGATAAATGCATCTACATAATATTAAATTATCGCACGTTAAATGGTACAATTTACGTAATGCGGTGCGCACGCGCGCCCGCCGCTATCGAGAACATTCCACAATATCCGAGACCTTGATTCCTCACTGTTATGGATGAAATAATAATTATTGTGATTTATCTATTGTTCATCACATTACCGTGAACCAACTGGAGCTAGCCACGTGGGCAACGGCTCTCGGCAGTGCTGCACTTCTGCACGCACGTGCGGCTTTCAATCCGAACAATTCGTATTTAGGACTACATATCACTTGATAGAATTACTCTGATTTATTTATTTTTGTCACTTGAGTAGCTTAGGCTACTAAACTAAGCCAGGATAGGTATTACGACAATTTAGACTCTTTCGTCTGACTTTTAAAAACTGATTTTTTAAGTCATTTATGAAAAGTTTTAAGGGCAAAATGAAGGGTTTAGTAGGGGCACGTTTTTATGGCGGATGACATTTGCCTATCATGGAGGAATTCACGGGGGGGAAGGAGGTGTTATTGAAAATAATAAAGTAGAAAGGTTCATGGAATTTTTAGGTCATACCACTGTAGAACTATATTTAGCAATTATTTGGAATGGGCAGGATTGTTTTAAGAAGCTAAAATTTATATTTTTAATTAAAGACTTGGAAATGACCTAATTTAAAATGTGTATTAAGTTGCGGAAACCAAAACAAGTGTAGTTATGCAGATTTGAATATGATGATGGGGTGTCGATAAAGGGGCGATGCCATGCGCGCCAGCTTTCTTGCATTTTATTGGTTGAATATATTACTTTTTTTTTATTTTTTAAAGGGAACACATTATTATCGTGTAGTTGCTGTTTTTCATAACATAGTCTTGGAACTTTTCTCCTATCGGGGGAAACGCGCTGACCGTTCACGATCGTGATCATGTCAACCTAGTGAGTTAACGGACAAATTTTCCAAACCGAATGCTGCAGCTCTCCCGGGCGGCAACCAAAATATTTTTTCGTCAAATTGATTTTATCTGTATATGTTTTTAATTGATATATTTAATTTGTATTAAGAATATATCATAATTAAACCCCGATCCACGATTGCTCCATTGCCTTCGCGCTACCCGTTTGCTCACGGCGGAGCTCACGTCCCAGCCATAATTTATTTCTCAGTATTGGATGCACTTTTTGGATTTTATTATTAATTTAATAACCGGTTCCTTCCTATTCCAGTTGCAGTTTTTTTTTTTTAATCGATAAGACCGCTTCGGACGCGTCTGGTCATATCTAAAAACAGATGTTAACATTAAGTTAGAAATAATGTAACTGTAACTAATTAACTTACCATCACGCCGTTGGCCCTCGGGAGTATGCAAAGAGAATAGAGCGCCACACTCTTCTGTCCTGACACAATTCTCGCATCATCCACATTCATACACCTTCTCGCCGATTGTTGAGGCTTCTAATAGAACCATCCTCCAGTATTCGGTTTACCTGGTCGTGCCGACACTCGCGTCATACATCTTTCTTACTATTCTCTCCTCATTCATCCGTTCCATATGGCCAATAAGAAAGGATATTTAATTATAACCATAGTAAAAACTCTTATGCCATTAATTTAAATAGTGTACATTAGATACATACTTGTGATGACATAAATTGTGATTGATTTTTGATTATAACTGTGATTTAAAGGTTATATATAGGTTTAGCTCCAATGTTTACTAGTGATTAAATAAGGTAAATATTTAAATCGATCTACTTATATTATTGTATGTCAATTTTTCGATATTTTACACATTTTTTCATACGTCAATGATTATTAGTGAAGAGATAAACTGTGATTGGTGTTCGATCGGAACAGTGATTTGAATCACAATAAACTACACCATTTAATTAATAGAAATATGACATTCAATGACAATGGATATAAAAATTTAGAATTTTTCTAAAGTTCTGTTAGGTTTGATTTACATTCAAATCAAAATTGTAAATTTTAACATTGTATAAAATCTACGATAGTATAATATGTTGTAACCTCGCTCCAAAGCAAAAAATATCTAAAATAAAAATAATAATTTATATATATTTTTTTAATAATCGATTACCTATAATATGAATTTAAAAAAAAAAACAATTATACGATACATAGGTAGCAAACAAAGGAATATCTACGTACTTTAATCAGTTAAACATGAAATACAGAGTCATTTCTTCCTCGAGGCAATAATAATTGATATTATTATTATAAGACTCACATGTCTCAAAAAAAAAAATCTGTTCTTCGATTGTAATGGAAATTTTACTTGTCGCTGCGTTATTATTATACATTCACGTTTATTCCATTCCGAAGCGACGACAGAGGTCAACTACAAAACAAAAAACTGGTCATTTTTCTAATACGTAGTTTAGGGCGAGATAACAAGAAAATATGCTATATTTTAATAGTATTTTTGATTCTAAAAATATAATGTCTTATAACTACTGTACAACGTGCCCGAAATCAGGAAACAAATATTATTCTAAATTATATTACAGTCGACATTTTTGTAAAAAAAAAAATTTCGCCTCAACCAATCTCTTTTTAAGAAATCGAAATATTAATATTCAACATTTTGGAACTCGCTGGAATACGTTATCAATGAATACGATATGTCTTTATATGATGTTTCTTAGGGTCGCTTGTGTGATCAGTAGTAACTTTTTACTTTAGTAAAAAATGTTACTAATGTTACGGATTGTTTGATCGTTGGCAAAAAAAATATTTACTTCTCGAAAATACATTCTGTAGGTAAACTCATTTTACTCTCCGATATCCGATAGTGAAAACGAGAATTGGTAAGTTAAATATGGCGGACTCTTCACAGCTGTCACAAAAGTCATCTGTCAAATTGATACTTTGTAAATTGCAGTATACGATAATTAATTATTTAATATCTCGCTATTTTTAGTGATGGGAGTTAGTCCGATGATGATCTCGTCGTTTAATATACATTAGCACATAATCCGAAAAAAATCATATTTCAAGATATTTGTCGCGCCTATAAACATCTCACGTATACTTTGACAGTTGTAAATTTGCACGTTCAAACGAACCCGGAAACGATTTTAACCACGGGCGTTAGTAAAAAGTTACCACAGTAAAAATTTACTACTGATCACACAACCGGCCCTTAGTAATATTTATTTTTCTACAGTGCATATTAATTTATTTTATCATGTCGTAAATGATACCAATACGAAACATCTATTGTGACATATGCTTGTAAATCGTCTATATGTGACGCGTCCCATAAAAGAACTCGGATTTTTGATGAAAATGAGTAGTACTTTAACCGGTTTAATATACCTTGCGGGGGGACCACCGATGTTGACAAATAGATCAGTCCTCGTTCATTCCTCATCTCCATCACGTGGGCGAGGATCGTTGTGCCTCGAGCCGTGAAAATCTTTTGTGCTAGGCGGTGATGTACGGCCAGATTTGTGTAGATCGGTGTTATAAATGTTAAACTTCTTCAATATTGAATGGCATTATTTTCTCGTAGTAACGGAATATTTTACGATTTTTTTTTGACTATTTGTATATATTAAAAAATATATATTTATCCAATGAATGTATATTTAGTAGTGTTTGGAGATAAAACAAATAATTTATTTCAACCGTTTTGGAGATTTGTACGAAAACTGTCGAAATATGTTTAAATTATTCGTTGATCGAGAATAGTAAGTAAAAAATTAGTTCTTTTAAATAGGCAACCCACCCTTCAAATAGTGATTTGTGCCATTAATCAAGTTAAAACTTTTATTTTATAGAAAAAAATACAATAATATTATATTAAGGAAAACACGTTCTTATTGTGAAGTTGTTCAAAGGTATTTGAGATTCTGTAAAAATAATGTAGATGGCTTTCAAATAATGGAACGACAGGTGTATTCATTTGAAAAATGTAACATATGGGTTCGAAAATTTGTCAAGAAAAATACTGGCGTTATAGCACAAAGGTAGTGCACTTCCCCGGATTGGAAATAGAGATCCAGGTTCGAATCCCGGTGACGCAACAACAATATTTTTCGACAAAATTGATATTATATGTATATATTTATAATTAATACATTAATTTAGTATTTAATAATATTATAGAATAGGAAATTGTCGTTTGAAAAAATTTGCTATTATATAGATTAAATGTGGCGAGTTATGGGAAAGATGATGACACAAGTTAACCGGGAGTTGAAAATTACCGTTGATAAGATTACTGTAAAAAAAAACCTGTGATCCGCAATGGACAGGCAAAAAATATATGATCAAGGGTTTCCTCTTCAGCACCACACTACACCACATAGCATTGGGGAATCTATTAAGTTCAATCTGAATAAATGTGAGGCTACCTGGCAATGCTCAATTCTCATTCTACAGTTATTTGATATGGTTCCTTTGGAGACTTTCCTTTTGGAGAACCAGGAGGGGGTGCGGGGAATAGATCTTTGAATTATTTTAAACCGATTACCCGTATGATTATTTGGATCCATCCATTCTGCAGTCCAGATAAAATTCGTACATTTTTTTACCATATTAAGTTTGTCATACATCGGGATATGGAATTGATGGGGAAAAACTCCGGAATGAGTAGCCTTCTCGGTCAGTTTATCAGCACATTCATTTCCATGAATTCCCTTATGTGCAGGAATCCAAAAGAATGACGCTTGTTTATTGTTACTGTTAAAATTAAATAGACATCTTCTGATGGAACAGATTATCTCATTGTCTAGCCAAATTTTCATATTAGCAGAGAGGGATTCGAGAGCTGTTTGCGAGTCGGAAAATATAACAGCCTTATCGATGTTCCGCAGTACACAGATGTCCAAGGCCTCTTTAATGTACTATAGTTACAACTCATGAATATTATGAGGAAATTAACTGTTTTTATAACCTTAATTTAATTTAATGTTAAAATATCAACGAAAACACAATAGCAAAATAATTTATAATATTTAACTGTTCAAAGGTTTTGGGTGAAACTTTGTGGAATTCCATGATTATTTTGTAAATTCATTTGAAATACTTTATATTTTACTATATTTAACGTTTTCGGGAACATCTTCCCATTATCAATAATACAATTCAACTAAAATCATTTTCAGACAGAAATTAAGGAGTCTGGTGGTGAGGAAGGTGGGGGCGGAGTTAAATTATATTATTGATAATGGGAAGATATTCCCGAAAACGTTTAATATAATAAATCAAAGTATATACTAATATTTAGGTTGATATATAACACATTTTACTGTCTATGAATATATTCTGAGATTTGTTAAAAAATATGCAAGCACCTACTTATCTAGTGTGACGTCGATGGACGATGGTGCCATATTCAAATTGTTCGATTGATAATGCCCTTACAAGAAGAAACGCGATTCGTGTCAATTAAACGGGTAGAATAAAACGACAAGTTTGATTATAGAGTTCTACAAACTTACCCCGGAAACATTAAACTAAAAATCTTGAAAATAACTTATTTTTAATTATTAAATCTCCTAAAAACTTGACAATTTGTGTAGTTTTTTTGTTTTGTGTTATTAAGCTATTGATACATTATATTATATCACATTGATTTTTTTTTTGTTCATACCTGTTGTTCCGTACAGGAAACAAGGGTGGTTTGCCGATCTCAGCTTCCCTCAACCGGCGACGATGATGATGATTATGAGGTCGAAAGAAACGAAACGCAAAAGATGTTCAATGTAGACGACAAAATCGAGAATGCCTGGCCCGCCTGCAGAATACCTCGTTTTTATTCAGATACATAACAATACATACAGTCATATTTACAAGTACCTACTCAGCGACAGGCCACCGCTGTGACGTTTTACTAAGAATAATAATCTTTGTTTTCCCGAAATCTATCCCACGTGTTTTTCGGCGCCACGCCGATGATTACACCTTTAAATTACTGACACGTGTCTTATCTCAATTATATGGCGCCTCTGCTGTGACCTCGCAATTCTGTGCGATACACCTGTTAAATGATGGATCGTACATTAAACCCACTACTAAATTTACATTAATATCAATATTACAACTGTACTGAAAGTCTCATCGGGAACAATGGCGGTATACTGTAATGCATTTGAGAAATGCGTGTAGTGCGAAAGAAGCTTCTTTTTTTTTGCTTCTCCGCTCTGAATACCCTGTAGAGTGTGCGTGACATCCGATACCTTGTATCTTCGTATTGTTTGTTATATTCACGCTTTGTGCATGGGGGGGGGGGACCTTATCATGGTCGATTAAAATATTAATAATAAATCTTTTTAAATTAAAAAAAATATTCTGTGTTTCTTTCTAATTGATTAATTTAATTTGTATTAAAACTACGTTCTGAAATTATAACTTCACAATAGAACTTCTAACTTTTACTATGTTTTTATAATATTGTTTGATAGAACTCGTCGGCCAGTTCTGCGGCCGGCCGATTATTATTGAAACTTTGCCACGATAACGGTTATCGTGTAATACTCGGATCTACTTTCACTGTATTTATGTAAATTTTGTGTTCGTAACTAACTCTTCTTGATAATTTGCCCGCATGTGTCTAGACGCGCTCGAGCGGGTCGCTCTTCCCTCGGGCTGAGAAAACTTACAATTAGCTCAGAATCACGAACCGCGAGTCAATCACTGATATATTTAAATCATCTGGGAACATCGTGATTTGTGACTATTTTTTTTTTTTTAAATTTATTTATATTTGGTTGTGAACCGTGATTCGGAATATGCATATAAAATGAAAATATTCATGAAGAAACGACGTTATAATTCGTGATTAGCGCCATCTAGTGGATTCTACCAAAACGTTTTACGCATTTGATTCGAAAAATATTTTTTTTTTTTCTTAAGGGTTTTCATTCTCTTTGTGATGATATTAAATTAGATACGTATATTAATTATATATGTTAGAATATACTTTTTACGTATAAATTATGTTTGATTACTACAAGTAAATACACTCAAAATTACGTCTTTAAATTAATTTTTTTGTGTTGTGATATCGTGCAGCGCACGTGTATTAGTAATGAAACTGTGATCACAGTCACAGTTTTCAATCACAATCACACCAGTGAGTCATTTTTTCTCATCACTACAATATTTCCCCTGGAAAATTACACTTATGTCACACTATGATTCTTTTATCAACAAAAAAAAAAATGTTGCGAGGGTCGAACATTTTTACTTTTAGGGTCTCTTAGAATCATCTATTTTCAGTAATCCCTTCTCCCTTACGGACCCCGCACCACACGGGATACGGGTGTGTATTTTAAGTGGGACCAACGTTCAGACGAAGGTTACAAAATATGTTGTCATACGCGTTTTATACTCTAGCAAGGTTTTATTTGTTTAGATTAGACCTGCAGCTTAGTTATCCACCGTGAAAAAATACCCCTTACTGTGCCCTCAGAACTTTTCATCTCTCCGGACATTTTACGATATTAAGGATCACAAATATTTGTTTTGTATACACTGGCGCATTGGTATTTTTTTAATTTTTATATTATGAATGACGTAGCGTTTAGGAAATATTAATTCTGAAAAAACACGATTTTATTTAATTTCACCGGTTTTTATTAGCGGTTGAAAAAACCCCTCTTGTTTTCCATTTCCCCGAATAGTCGGCACCGAGCGGTATACGCGTATCGGAACTAGATAGAACCTGTACAGAAACTCCTGTACACTCAGCGCCGACGTTACGCACAGGCGGAACAGGCGCTTGCCTGTTGCGGCTAAATCAAGGGGGCGGCCGAAAAATATATAAAAATTGAAAAACAAAATCTCAAGTTGCAACATTAATAAACCAGCAATTTGTAGTCGACACTGGTGTCCAGAACGTCTTTTGGTAATACGCCGCCCATGGGCAAGTTTCAAAATGCCGGCCTCACAAAATGCCGCCCCTAACGTGTGTGTGTGTGGCCGATTTATGGGAATGGTTTTATCATCATCTTCACTCAAGTTACTAGGGCGGAAAAAAACAATCGGCCACCCCTCTGTGGTGTGACCTTTGATCTGGAAGCCAACGCGTCATTCCTAAATGCAGTCACGTACGTATTGTGTCGAAAATAAATAAATGACGAGTCGCACGTGCGTGCAAATATCATAAACAAATATTCGCGGCATTTGGGCTTTAGTTATACGTATTTGCAACATCTTGGTTTTTTTTTTTGTAGCCCATACCATCACGTCGTGTAGGTGTCAAAATATTTAAGTATGCAATACGTCAGGTATTATATATAGCATCCCCGTTAATGACGGACGTTGTTTTATTAGGTGCTAACAGAAAGCTATCGAGTTTATCGCCGCGCCTGTCATCTTGGAGCGCGCGTGTTAACTAGGGCTCGCATTTACCGGTTTACCGGTAAACCGGTATATCGACCAAAACGTACCGGAAATTATTTTACCGCTAATCAACGATAGATACTGATATATTATAACGAAAGATTATTATAAATATATTTTTTTAAGTTTTATTCCGTTATATATACATACATATACACAATATAAAAATAAAATTAAATAAATAAATATGCATTGTACAATAAAATATATAGATATCCATGTGGGATATATGTTTTGCATATAAACAAATAAGTTAACAATGTTAACTACTCACAGACAGGTAAACCAAATATTATATAGTCGTAATTCAAATTGAACCAAGCTCGATGTGGCATATACGTAAGTGATTATCTGATCTTCCATTACCATATCTCAGTAAAAACAAAAAAGACGTCATCATACATATATGTATGTATTTATGACATTTTTCACTTGAATTGTATTTGAAATTATTTTGGTTTTAATCTGATACCGTTTTTTTAGTAAAGGTAGCAACATACAGTTACACTTTAATCATTGTAATCTACGTCTATTTTTTTTTTTTTTTCATTTACCGATAATTGCAGTTTGACGGCAAATTTCATGGCCTAGTGTGTTAACCCTTTTTCATCCATCGTCCATTTGATTGGACATGAAGTGAAATTTGTTTTAAAGCAATTAGTGAACTATGGCCCGACAGTGCTGTATTTTTCGTTCCTTCTGCGTCATCGCATTCGACAATGAAATGTCACTTTGTTTCGCCCCGTGGCCGTTATTGATTTTTCTCTATTGCGTACATACTATTTAGTATTTGTCTACAGAGTGTACGTTTATTTTTTTAAATATTATTCATGATTTATAAGCTAGAGAAACATGTAAACTGTCAGTTGCTTTAAAAAACGTATTTTTTTGATGTCATTTGAACGATCGTTGGGGATGTAACCGAGGGCCAGCTGTGTGCGATCAGTAGTAATTTTTTACACTGGTAAAAATATGTTAATAAAATGAAAATTTTTGCCAAAACGGGTTGTTTGACCGTTGGTAAAAAAATATTTACTTCTCGAAAGTACATCCCGTAGTGAACTCGTTTTACTCTCCGATATCCGATTATAAAAACGAGAATCGATAGTTAAATATGGCGGACTTTTCACAGCTGTTTCAGAAGTCACCCGACACATGGATACTTTGAATGTTGCAGTATGCGATAATTAATCATTCAATCTACCGCGCTGTTTTGAGTGATGAGAGTTAGTCCAATGATGATCTCGTTGTTTAATATATATTAGCACATAATCCGAAAAAATTTCATCACCAATGTGACAGATTTGGAACATGGATGATGCATAAAATAAAGCGTATTATTTGTCGCGTCTATAGACATCTCATAGACATAAAAGTTACCATAGTAAAAATTATATCATATCTAGCGGTCGGTGTCCTGTCCGGGATTCAGATTTAGTTATTATTAGAGGGAAATCTTTATTTTTGTTAATACATAACATTTTCTAAATACATCACGATACATACTGAAGAAATAATTTTTTTTTTTTATATCCAAGGTAATCAATTTAGATCTGAAAGGGTTAACATATAACATGTCTATCTTGTTAATGATTGGCTGTGCGTCGCACACTTGCGATGGCACCAATCAAAATTTTCAATTGTGATGGAATGTTTTAATTTGAATTTTTCATTAAAACAATACCATCATTTCACGACTTATAGATTTTTCTGCACCAATATTATTGCAATCTAATTGAAGAAGAGAGGATATACAGGCATTAAATTTTTAATTTCTTATATATTTCATGGCTATTCTCAAATAGGAAGCATTATTAGTATTGTAGCAGATTAGTATTGTAAATCTCGGCGTGAAATATAGTCGGAGATCTCAATTGTGTAACGGGAGTTTTTAGGTTTATTTGTGACAATATCGAGGGGTGCCAATTTTGTCAAGTTACGTCATGTCCGCGATATCTAGTGTACGAAATTACGTTCCGACTTGTGACACAACATGAGTAATGTTTTGCAGTAACGTGTGTATCATGTGTCAGTTGTTTATTCAACTGTGTATAGAAAATCACAACCGACCGGATTGACGCAGCGACGTGAAAAACTTGGATGTGGTTAACCAGCGACGCTCGCCTGTCCTCTCCAGTCGTCTGTCCATAAACGTAAATTCACTCTATTTGGCATTTATTACGCCTTGCGTGTATGTTGCGTGTCACGTTTCAAAAATGCACGCCGGCTATTTCGCAAAATACTTAGGTGTTCGGCACATTAAACTACCTATTTTATGTACCAGCGAATGCTATTTCCTTGACATATAGTTGAAAGGAGCCATCCTTAACCGGAACTGTTATAGGAGTGATCACTCTCTCGCTAGTTCCTCTCGACAAAGCAAAGCAACGCGGGACTAATGTAACCGTAATTTGAATGCGGTATTTATTAATTATTTAACAAATGTTTAATATTCCCTTATGACTAGCTTTCAGCAGTATTTAGGTGCTATTTATTAAGAAACAAAGAGTATATAGCAAAAGTTATAACAAAATCAATAGCAAATTTGTTACGTATTTATAAAAAAGTTGTCCTTAATTCTACTTCTTCTTCTGTTCCCCCATCACATTTGTTTTTTAAGCTTTTCTCAGTCACTTTATGTTCAATATTTTAATTTAAAAATTCTGGTGATAGACAAACGTGTAACGTATTGATATTTTAACTTTTTCATTTCTTCTTCTTATTTTCCTATCAAAACACTTTTTATGATTTTATCAAAGTGTATTCGCGAATTTTTTAATTTTTTAATCTGGAGATTGACAACAGAGTACTGCGTCTCTGCAGGGTTAGTTTAGCGGATAATCTAGCATTATGTTAAAGTAGAAATCATATTGAAACATTGCGACCCCTCCTATGCAATGTATCGTAAGTAAAAAATGAAATTTTTAATCATTGTAGTATTTGATACATTTTAAAAATATTATGTTCATCATAGTATATAAAATATATTTTTTTAAATCTGCCACGTACAAGCAGATATATTCTGTAGTATCACGGAGACCCTCCATGAAGGGAGATTTTGACAGAACATAAAGATTTCGAGTCTCTTAATAGGTTTGCCGTCTCGCTCTTCCCGTCTACCTTCCTAGCATTACCCAACGGATCACCCATATCCGGATAAATTCCTTAAGTTTCTGTCGTTGCGTAGTAAGTCTATATTGACATACATTGGCCTCAATCTGATGATAATCGGCTCGTGATGCACCTCCACAAAAGTCCCGGTCCTGGGTCGCCCTTCAGGGTCTCTCCAGCATCTATCCGCTGCTGTGACACTCTTCCAGGTCTTCTTCGGTCCGAGGTTGTTTGACTCCCTTTGACGCATAATAGCAAGATTTTCTGACGTGCGAAATCTTTTCATTTTAAACGTTTTTAGTTTCTTGTAAAATGATAATAATGTATGAAATAATACGATTTTTTTTTATGTTACCCGATTTTCTTACATTTTTCACTGTAATTGTTCATTTTCGTCAATCTTTGAAATGACCGGGCATTTCATAAAGTAATTTACAATTTAACGGTAACATAATAAGTGTAGTATATGTGTTTATGTGTTAAGCACATTCATACATCATGATGTGCTTCCATTTAAGGTCGCCAGATGCCAATTAACGGGCCGGGCCGCGGGTAACTTTTTTTTTTTTTTTTACAATCGTCTGTCAGAAATCAAGCCATTAAAATAAGACGAGAGTATACACTGCCATGATAATAATATATTTTTTATATTTCCTTTCACACACTCCTTCCTCGGCTTTAATTGGGTATACCATAAATTTAGGAACCCAATTACGGACACTGTAGATTTTACACAAAATATCCTTAACTGTATTGCGCTACAAACGCAACTTGTTTATTATAAATACGATAATATCGACACGTCTCGTAGATATTCCCCAGCGTGGCCGAATGTGTCAAGACGCCGACAAAATATGAAAATATTTTCAATTAACTATAAAATACAATATTCAGGCTCGGTGATTCAGAAATCACAATTATGGAAGCGAGTTGTGAGCAGTTTTTGCTAAAAAATGTAATTTTGCCAATACGCAAAAAATGTAATTTTGATTGAATTTAATTTATAGGTTTTTTCTCGTTAAGTACTGAATCATCTAAGAATTTATTATGGGAATACATGGAACAACAAAATGAGGGGGGAGAGTTTAAAATCAAAAACCATTCTGGTACTTTTTTTATTTAGCACTGCACACACCACTGCCTAGCACCACAAACTTTATGACATTATTAGATTACAACACAAAGTCAATTCTATCACGAGGAAGAGTTGCTCCAATGCCTATACACTAATGATGATGAGCTTAAAATCACGAACCGTGAGTCAATCACTGATATATTGAGTAACACTCACTATCAGTGATTGAATATCGTGATCCATTTTTAAAATTTTATTTATATTTTGGTTGTGAATCGTGATTCGATGCATGCGCATATGAAATGAATATATTCATCAAGGAATAACGTTAAATTCGTTATTAGCGCCATCTGGTAGATTCTTCCAAAGAGTTCTACACATTTATTAAATTATATATATGCTAGAATATGTTTTTTACACAAATGAAGTTTGAATAATATAAGTAAATACGTTCAAAATTGTTTTTTTTTTTTTTAATTAATTTCATTTATTGCGATATCATGCGGCGCACGCGTAATTAGTAATGAAACTGTGATCGCAGTCACAGTTTTCAATCACTGATATTATCGAACATCAATCACAATCACACCAGTGAGTCGCATTTTTTCTTGGCCGCTTTCTCAGAACTTCGGTACACAGTAGCCTACAGTAGCCACTGGCAGACTGAACGCGGTCGATTAGAATGTCCGGTTGTATAATGTAATCATTATTTTAACTACTATCGGTTGTCACGTTTCGACGAAGACACCGTGCATACGATTAGCTGCGGTGACCCTGACCACTCCAAGCTGGTTTTCGGCTGTCGGCACCGTCGTTTCGTGAGAGAGGACACATCACTGAACACATACCTTTGTTGAAAGGTGTGATTTATCTGTGTATATATTTATTTTGTTGTCGTTGATATAACAATAGACGAGATAATTTCAGAAAGTGGACACCTTTTTTGGATACTAAATTAATGTATTAATTATAAATATATACATATAAAATCGTAACAAATTTTGAATTGATAATTTTGGCGTCTGCAGTCGGTTTACTCAAGGGTATTTGAAATTCTGTAAAAATAATGTAGATGGCTTTCAAATAATGGAACGACAGGTGTATTCATTTGAAAAAATGTAACATATAGGTACGAAAATTTGTCACGAAAAATACTGGCGTTGTAACACAATTGGTAGTGTACTTCCCCGGATTGGAAATAGAGATACAGGTTCGAATCCCGGTGACGCAAAAACAATATTTTTCGACAAAATTGTTTTTATATGTATATATTTATAATTAATACATTAATTTAGTATTTAAAATATCACAGACCGTCTGTTCTGAATAATTACAACTTCGCAATAAGAATGTGTTCTCCTTAACCTTTTTTGGCTTTAAAAAATGAAATAATATTTTATTACACTACAATACCACTTGCAAAATATTTTACGAGTCGAAAATGTTAATCTCAACCGTGTCAGAGATATAAGCGTTTAAAAAATGTCATAAGTAGTTATGCAATTATTGCGATTAATTAAAATATTTTATTTATTACAAATATATATTAAATACAAAAAATAAAAGGTCACCGAACTTTGAGACTGGGTTTTTTTTTTTTTTGTCAGATGATTTAGATTTAGACTTGCAGCTCAACATGATTTTGTATAAATCTCATTGATGCACGGTACTTGTATTGTAGTACGTACTCGACAATGACATTTGAGAGGATGAAATAATTTGAAAAACTTTATTAGAGGACTTCAGTTGTCACCGGCCAAATATGTACGTTATTGTTTTCTGGTAATTTTTTTTATAGATTTATGCGTTTTTGTATTCAATATACAGGATGTAACAGACCTAGTCCACAATATTTATGGGCGGATACCGGACTAAATTACGAGTCGAAAATATTCGAGACATGTGCGCCTAATCTCAACCATGTCAGAGGTATGAGCATTTAAAAAAAAAAATTGATGTAATTATTAAGATTAACCGAAATATTTTATACATTGAATACAAAAGATTAAAGTCATCGAATTTCATGCTGACAGACTATTTTTTTTGATAGATGGTTTAGGGCCTGAAGAAAAGATATTGATTAATAATGGATAAATATTGCAAATGTTTATTTTAAAGCTTAACACGATTTAGTAAAAATTTCCAATATTTTTTTCCGGAACGGTGCAATTTTTTTTTTTTTTTTTTACATATTCCTTAAATATTTTCGACTCTCAATTTAGTTCAGGTATTCACCCAAAAAATATTGTGAACTAAGTCTAGTACACCCTGTATATCGTTTTAAATACATAGTATTTCTTTACATATTTAAACATGGTATTACATATTTAAACAATGGTATATTTAAACATTTATCATATGTGTTCATGAGGTTTTAAGTCCCGCTGCTGCAGTCGTCCACCACCGCCTCATTTAACCATAAACTCATAACTGCCCATCAAAGAAAGCCTTTGACAGATTTGGATTAGAGGTTTTCTATCATCTACCGTATAGTCCGGACCTTGCTACGAGTGATTTTCATATTTATCCTAAGCTGAGTCAAATTGCAACTTAAACAACAATTGGTGAACATATAAAATTCTGTAATAAAATAATTTGTTTTAGTTTTTAAAGCAAATAGTCTTTACTTTCCGGATCACTTCGTATTTCCATCTCTTTCGTTTTGTATTATCTTATGTAGCTCTCTTTCTCTATCCTGAGAAAAGGTGCCATAAGGTCAAGTGCGAAATGAATTGTTTATTTTAACTAAGTAAACTGAATATATTTTCCATTGCTGGCACGTAATAATTCAAAGTATAATATTTGATCAGTAATTAATGGTTTCCTCCTAACGTCTTTATAATCCTAATTCATGATTTATGAAGGTGTTATTTTTTTTTGTAGATTTGTTAATTAAAAATAGGTATAAAAAAAACACTAAAACATACGTACTTTTACATTAAAAACATGTTTTGTACAGTATAATTATTGTGATTTATTATGAACGCCATTATCGTTTGTTGACTCGCTTGACCAATCGCGTCTCGCTCTACGTGTTACTTGTTACAAAATGTTGTGACTTCATTGTCCATCTCTACGATGAGATAAATATCAGTACCGTATATACGTGTTGATATTTTTATCTTGAGATAAATTTGAGACTGACAGAAAGAGACAAAAATCAGCGTACCACGACGTTCGATTCGATAGCGAGACTCGACACGTGCGCGCAAACGTCGTCATGAACCATCGACACCTCTTACTGTTTATTCTGAAAATTTAGACAAACAAAGGCGTTAAATTGTAAACATTCAATGGAGCTTCACGGCGAGCCTCTTCCCGAGATGGAATCAACCTCGACAATTTCGATATTCATTGTTATGAATCGTGGTGTTCCACGACACGTGACAATTAATTATTTTATACACACGCCCCTAACCTTTGGTGAGGCTCGCGATTTTGGATTGTTTATAATTTATTAGGTGACTGCGCGATCGGATTCTATATTTGGCCCGACTTGTGTGCATAGCGGATCGATGTCATGTCACAACATTGCGCACGGCTATCAGATTTGAATAAATTAAGTGAATATTGATTGACGTATCCTGCTCTTCGGGGAAGGAGTACGCAGTGAAATATTGATTTAATTAAAGTCAACAAAACTGTCATTCTCATCTAGGAACTACTTTGGAGTTTAATGTGATTTGTTGTTAAATAAGATAAAAACACGAAAAACTGATGGAGGCTTTAAGAACAATATAATAATCCCTATAATCTGATTTAAAATAGAAGATAAACGCGACACCTTCGCAGACCGGTAAATGAATATACACGAAATAAAGTGTACATAGCAGGGCATTCTACACACATTCTCGGTAAAAACATAAATCCGTTAGATTGTGACACATTTATGCAACATTATAAGTATTTACTCTCTGTGTAAATGGACGTATTATTTACATTAATGCGTATTATATTGTCAGCGTTTAAATTTTCGTTTCAATCTAGTCATATTTAAAAAAAAAGTCGCTGCGCTATTTGATTTCGTAAATGTTACCGAAGTTCAGTGTGTTAATATAGCACATGTGTGCTGTTTTCCTTTAACTTAATAATTTCTTAGAACCACGACGTGTTTCATCAATACCAGATACAATATTAATTGCAAATATGCATGTTAATTCTTTGCGAAATAACTTGGTAATACGGACACGAGGCCGACGTGTATGAGGTTGTTGAAATTTGATTGACGTTTTATATTGTTGCATTAAGTCGATGCGACAAAATAATCATAAATTATTTCTATGATGCCGAGGAATATACGTTTGATTTTACATTCTCTATTTAATACTTGCTTGTTACAGAGATCAGCAGGGGTAACTATTTTTTTAATAAGTATCAGTATTTAAATCTATGTTAAGAATGTATTATTAATAATAATATAAAATTGTATATATATTTAACTTTGTTTAGACCATTGTGAATTATTTATACTTCAACCGATTTCGATACGAACGTATTTTCGTCAGGACTGGCGTACAACTGAAGTATCTATTCTTGGTAAAACGGCACGAAATTTTAATACTAGAATAAAATAACACTCAGAATTAGCCAACCACCATCTTTTAGAGACAGGCCACAATTTTATAAAAGAAAACGGAAATTGAAATATTACACATTAATAATAAAGGACTTAGATCGGATAACTTAAAATTTTAAAAAATTATAAAAACACTCGATAGTGCGTCCAATTTAATTAATTACCAATCAACCCGTTATTTAATATATTCCCTATTTCGATGTCTCCCTGTCAGTAACTTCCCCACTTTTACTAAGACTCGGCCTTCATCCCATAATGGATGTCATTTAATTTTTTTTTGCTATTGCCAATCCTGACGAAGATACGTTAGTATCGAAACCGGTTGACGTATAAATAATTCACAGTGGTCTAAACAAAGTTAAAATATAGATACAATGTAAAATTATAAAATTAACGTTACAAGCATCAACAATAATAATAATATACTTAAATAAAAAAAATATATATAATAAGTGCATATCAATAATATAAATAAATCATCATTATATTCGTACACGGCAATTTACCGCGGCAGTGAACTGGGGAAGTGGGGTGCCTCTAAAATATTTTTAAAATAAGGGTGAAAATAAAACTACTGAACGATGGTTCTAAAACATTTTTTTTTTGTTAAGAAATAACTCGTGAAACCTATATGCAAACTTAATTCGAATTGTTCAAGTGTGTGTATGCAAAGTTAATTAATTTTTTTTAATTTTCACTTGACAGACCTGTCGGGTCGACTGCCAAACGTTGTTGTTGTATGTGAGCGTATCTGACGAATGACCTGATGGCCGTATTGTGCAGGTCACATTTGAACCTTGTTCGTATTGCCCAAATGCATAAATCCCTTCACTCGCCGTAACCGGGTCGCTTCTCCTCGGAGGCTGCGTTATCGCATTCTCTTCGGGCGGCCAATCAGGGCGCTGCACCGGGGCATGGACTTATAAAACGAGTTGTCAAGATTATTTGGTCAAGTACAGGGTGAATATTATATTCCGGGCCGATGTTGTTTTTGAACAACTAGGAAATGAAACAAAAAAAAATTATTTTGATTTTTATTTATCGATTATTTTGTTTATTACAATTATGTGTGGAATACGACATCGGCACAAATGCGTGCTCTTTTAACCATATTTTTCGTGATATTCTCGCACACTTCGCGTATTATTTCCTGTAGCATCGAAATTGTCGTTGCCTTATTGGAGTAGACCTTTTCTTTCGAGTACCCTCACAGAAAATAGTCTGGTGCCGCCAAATCGGGTGATCGAGGAGGCCAGTCGATATCACCACTTATGATGTTATGCGGCCGGGAATATGTGTGAGGTGGCACCGTCCTATTGAAACCACACGTGTTGCAGGCCGAATCGAACCAATTCGGCCACTAGGAAGTTTTCCAAAATGTGACAGCGATCACCATTAATGGTTACAGTAGCATTGCCATTATTATTTAGATTAAATGTTTTAATGACTTCAACACGTTGTTGGGGCGTTAAATGCTCCGTAATAAATTGTAATCGACAACTATCAAATGCGAACTGACAAATGTATGCCAAACCAAAATAGCGGGCAGACAAAATTGGCCTGGTTCATAATAATCACCCTGTATTGTGAATTAAAAATTTGTTAAAGAGTCCGCACAGATAGTGAACCGACAGAAGATGGAATTTACACATAACACAACTCGTTCCATGCAACACCCGTTTTCGACAAGGTATTGCAATCCAGTACTTAAAAGCGACACACCGTGCTTTCGACACGGTACTGCAAACTAGTACTTAATCACAACGCCAACAGTCGCACATCACATTAGCCCCGACGATGGATCCTGCAATAAGATACTAAACGTCGGCCAGGATGATAAGATTCTGAACGGCCTAAGAACATTTTTCAGTGTATACCTTCTGAAAATCATTTAAATTTATTAAACAATTTTTTTTCATAGAGATATTGTGAGAACTGTCACTTTTATATGTGTGTGTCAGATGAGTGGTGGGGGTCATGGGATATAAGAGGCCATCCCTGGGGAAACGGTTATTTTCCCATCGTTCCTTCGCATTAGCTATAAGGAATATCTGAATTATATTATTGTACGTTACCGACATATATATATATATATAGTTTCACCACAAGCAACTTGAGTGTACAGAGATAAGGAAATAACACAAAGGGAATCTGTGATAGCACTTCCAAGGACACCGCACTAGTGCAGTTAAATTGGAAAGTCACTACCAGATGTGTAACTATCGGGTATCAAATATGTACCGACACATCGGGTAAATGTCAAGAACTAACAAAAATGTCTTTAAAAACGAGTTCAAATTTCAATGTGTTGAAAAGAGACGGAAATATTTTTTTAAATTCTATGAATCGTAATCAGAAGTGATTGAATTATCGATTTAAATTCGTGTGGCGTCGGTGTTGTTATACCATTTGAAATCACTACTCCGTGGCTTAAGAATTGAAACATCCGGCGATGAATCCGCTTTATAAAATCCCGCCTCGGATCCGGCGGCGGCGGCGGGTGCAGGATCAGAACCGGATTCTTCGCGAGGTTCCCGAAAAGGAAATATATATCTCGAGGTTTATGTCCGTGCGCGCTTGCGGTCGACTTTGCCCAGGCAGCTCGCGCCCCGGCTCGACGCTCCCGATGAAGTATTAACGCGGGTGCACGCGCTCCCTGTGCATTGAAACGGTTTTGTATTTCGGCTGCACATATCGTGAGATCTCGCGAGTGCTCAACGTTTTCACTCTCTCACGGGGTGCCCATTAATCGGTGGCCTCATTATAAATGGGTTTTTTTAACATTAAAACAGGCGAATGCCTAGTCAGCTATGAAAGCGTGTAACTGTTTTTTTTAATTTTTTTTTTATTCAGTAGGTATTGTGTTAAATACAATTTCAATAATAATATTGCAATTTGATTATTTGGTGTCGCACTAACCGGGGCTGTATTTTTTCAAAATGTAAAAATATATTTTTATTCAATTAAATAATAGCGATATACATATCATGAAATTGAAATTGAGAACACGTCATTTCTTACCGATAACTAATGACCCCTCCAACCCACTCCACCCCCAAACAACCCGTCACCCGCCAACCCCCCCGCCCCTCTTTTATTCGATATGTGAAAATAAACTGCCCTAAGATATGCAGGTCGCCTAGAAAAGTGGAAGAGCATAGTCAAGAGGGCGGGGAGTTGATGAAAATCACGTTCCTCAGTCACGAGGGACCGACATAGTTCAGGTGAGGCGCGCGCGGTTTGAACATTTGCAATACAAATTAAATTAATCAATTTAAAAGATATTCAATAAAACTTTTTTTATCTAAAAAATATTTGATTACTGCTGGGATTCGAATCTGGACATTTTTCTATCCGGGGAAACGTGTTACCATTCCACTACATCAGCCGATTACGTTTACCACATTTGAAACTTATATTTTGTATATTGTTATAATTGATAGATCTATTATTCCACTTTATTTGCAATGAATTCCAAATACCTTTGAATAATATCTATCCCGAAAATATTGTGCAATGGGGTGTTTGTTACTAAAGTTTTATTTTTTACTCTCCGATATCCGAGAATCCGATAGTTACATATGGTGGACTCTTCACAGCTATTACAAAAGTCATCCAAACACATTGATGCGTTGAAAGTTGCAGTACAGGACAATTGATCGATCATTCACTGGAAATCGTACAATTCCAATAAGATTACACAAATATGGACCCAATATATGATTCAATCAGGTAGAGATGAATCAGAAGCATGGATATCCAACATTCTAATATAATTTATACAATTCTTTCACTAATAATTCACTAGTCCTACAACACTCCCACTACATATATTTTCATTTTATCTTTACTTTTTTATTCATATTTGTAATTCTCTTTTTATTACAAATAACACCACAACAGCACGAAAAAAAACTGGCTACTTTAATACAGACTTCAGTCTAGCAAAGTAGCCGGGACAACGCTGTATATATCAGAGGTGAAGTCTACTCCATCCCACACAATAAACTATGTATTATGTATCCACCTCTGTTAGTACAAAAATATGGATGTCAAAATATGTATAAATAAATAAATATCCCGCTATTTTAGTGATGACAGTTAGTCCGATGATGATCTTGTTGTTTAATATACATTAGCACGTGATGCGAAAAAATTTCATCACCCAAGTGAAGTGACAGAAAAAAATCCATAGATAAAGCGTAAAATAAATCATATTTGTCGAAGCATAGATGGAGATGCCTATAGGCATCTCCATCTATGCTTCGACAATAGTAAATTTGACGTTCAAACAATTTTAACTAGGGGCGTTAGTAAAATGTGACCACCGATCACGCGACCGGCCCTAGTTGTGTCGCATCAGGTTAATATTTGGAACCCTGTCCGAGTTGCGTCCTTGCAACTCTCAACCAGGGTCCTGTAAGGAAGTGCAGTGGTATTAATATGCCCTGGCGCGTCTGTCCTATTCCGATATTACTGACGTGGTGCCCACATGTCGGAAGGTTCCGTGCCGTGAATATTCCCCCTATACGGACTACGGATACCTCGCATTCTTGACTCCACGTGGACTGGATATTTTGCATATTGCGTCACGCTTACATCATGCTGTGTGCTATTTGCATTCGAAAATATGGGACACGATAATTTATGTAGTACTAGTATTTTACCCATCATAAGTGACGATGGTCAGGTAACGTCGGATAGGCTGTTGGGTGGCACTTCACTTTAACCGTTTCATTTTTTAATCTTCTTCTTCTTCTTCTGCTGATCTGCGTCCAGTGTCTAATATATATTTTTTAAATATAAGCAAAATCAACTTTGTGGATAAAATTCATTTATAGATTAACTTTTCATTAACTTTTTTTAGGAAAAATAAACCTTTTCACTTTTTAATCTTACTTTATTGACCTACGTCCAGTATCGAATATAGATACCTTAGATCATGTATTCACATTTTCGTCTAATTATTGGTAATAATTAATAATAAAACAACCATAAAATTATATAAATAAGCTTGAAATAACGAAGTAGGAACTACTGATCCGATCTTTAAGGAGAGGATGAATAATCCAGGTTGCCAAAATGAGTTCTCTAAGTGGAGTAGTAGGAGTATCATTATTGGACCGTATGTGTAGGGAGACACTCAGAACGCAGCCCTCACTTGTACACACTTATGACGGCTTGGACGCGTCTTAAGAATGTCAGAGAAACCACTGTCAAATGTACTTGTAAGATACTGTCGGTTTGATTGGTCAACTGTCACTGTCATGTGTATTTTTATCTTTATACACATCAAACCAAGGTGAATACCTCGAATTACACGAATACGAATGATAAGCCGACTTGGTGGCGGGTTGTCATTCGCTTCCTTAATTCTTTTGATCTCGCTCAAATCGCACACTTTGAAATATCGACACTAAATGTTATTGCAGGGTGCGGACTTTTCGGGCCCCAATGGACCGTATCGCACTGTGTTGGTGCAGTTACGCCACTGAATCGAACTGACACCGTTAAACGTGGTGTCTGGAAAGTGTTGATGGCGGTGTTTTTGGCTCGGAACTCGGCCGACCGAGAAATGCCTCTCTCTCTCTCTCGAGTGACAAAAGCGTTTCGTCGCGTTGCGTGAGACTGGAGAGCATGTCGGCCAGTCTGAATTTCGATTGCGTCATGGTTTTTTCCCGCCACTTTTTGGGCCGTCTCGAAAGTGTTTCATGGAAAAGTGTCGGCCAAAAAGTGGTCGATTTTACAGGTTTTTACGACCACAAATTCGAGTGTTGTATGAATAATACAATTAGTATCGTATAGTACAATAGTGTCAGTGTATTATTAAATGTTTAATCCTTTGGTGAACTTAGTAAAAAATTGTGATCAAACAAATACGTCACGCTCGTTACTGCGGTGACTACATATTTTATTCGGTACCCACAAACGTACTAATGACGTTCCTTACACGGTTCAACTTTTTTTTGTTGTGTGTATACCTACGCGAAGCAACAGTTTTTTAATAAGTAAAATATCAAAAAAAAAGTAATAAAATTTCATTACTTCCTTCCTTCCTTTCCTGGAAACTGTGCACATAATCATACGAGTACTAATTGTGTTCGTTGAATTTTTATTTTACAAGCTTAGATATGTATCTACATATTTTTGTATTAACGCGTCGTTAAGATGAAAATTTTTTTTTTAAATACATTACAAAGATCATAAACAGAGACGTTGCACGAATGCATTAATGAAGCCGGAATTGCTCACGTTGGTGCATCTTTGCTCATTGGGGCCTTTGGACATCGCATTGGCAAACTAGTGACGATTAAACTCTCGTCCTCACGATGATTGGTAACTAATTATTGGTAAATTTTTTAATTTATTTCTTCATACATTCGACAATAAAAAAAAAACAATAGTAGAGTTATGCACCCCCAAATAAGAAAGATCTCGAATTATGGGGGTGGGCTATCAACATTTATATAATACAACAATTAAAAAATTAAAAATATATATACATACACCTATAATAATACAAAATATGAAAATTAACAGGTATTATTTTTTTCTAATCATTGTAGTTGAAAAAATTTTTTTATGTGTTCGTGGGTCGTCAATAAACCTACAGGGAAATGATCAGTAATATTTGTATCCGATATATATGGTTTCAGGTGTAGATTATTGTCTAGTTTACATCATATATGGTGTAAACATGTTTTAAATTTTTGTTTCCGTACTATACTATATATTCTTCTACTTGAGTTCCATTCTTCGATCAATCACCGATACAATGTAAACTGAACAACCCAACCACTCTCCATACATTTCTACAAGTCGCACCGATTCTAGATTACGCTCTCTTATAGTGAGAGTGTGCCGAGCTTACAATGGTCTGTTTACCGATATTGATATACGAGTATTTTACCGTTCTTTAAACACATAATTAACAATGTCGTTTTCTTGTCCATGTGAAATAAATTGTCTCCATTTTTTTTTTTCTACGTTTAATGCCTTTAATTAAATGTGTGTTATTTCCAATAAATAAATAAATAAACCTCTAGTTAAATCTCATTTAATCATAATCGTATCAATCGAACACTATCACAATAACGATTTACTATCAACGAGTAAATCGGCGATAGTCGTGACAATCTAAGGTTAACTTTGAACCAATCGTTTAAGCTGTTTTGGATATAAATACAATAAATGCTAATTAAATGTATTAATTGGAAAGATATATATATATATATATAAAATCAATTTTGTCGAAAAATATTGTCGTTGCGCTACCGGAATTCGAACCTGGATCTCTTTCCAATCCGGGGAAGGTGCATTATCCAACTATGCTACAGCGACAGTACTTTTGACGGCAAATTTTCGAACCTATATGTTACACTTTTTCAAATTAATTCATCTATCGTTCCATTATTAACGAAATCTCAAATAAATACCTTTGAATAAACCGATAGCAGACGCCAGAATTAACAATTCATTTTTATTAAATTTTGGACACGTTGATACAACTTATATATTATTAAGGAGAACACATTCTTATTGTGTTTGGAAAGATGTTCGGATCCCGGTAGCGCAACAACAATATATTTTTCGATAAAATTTATTTTATATGTATATCTTTCTAATTAATACATTTAATTCATATTTAAAATATCACGAAGCTATGTTCTCAATAATTACAACTTCACTAAGAATGTGTTCTTCTTAATAACAATAAAAGCATTTCGATAAACAGCTGACTATATATATAATTGTTATTTTCTTCTTCTTGTGTGTCGGCGTCCTGTACAGTCGAGGGTGATGGTAAACAACAGGTTCCCGGGTAATTATTGCAGGACTCCGTATCCCTTCTATTGATATTTTCAAACAAACGTCGCATTCTAGAAGCGTCGAGCCAGTTTAAACCCAGCCGGTTCCTTTATCTGTAACAGGCCGCGTCCTGTGTCAAGTGCCTGGGTAAGTACTGGCAGCTTCTTTCTTTACTTACACAACCTCCCGCGTCTCGGCGCCGAACTCGTCTTCCCAACACATATAAAACTTAATTTAAAAAAAATATATGCAGAGATTAACAGATTTCTGAGATTTATTAGCCTTCATCCTGAATGGTTAATAAATTTTTGACATGAGTGAAGGTTATGTATTACCGTTTCAGGATTATATTCCATTAACAAAAACTCAAGTTGTTTCACGTTGGATTTATTCGAGTGAACTGATTAATAAAATATTTATCGGCGTCTTATATAGGCAGATTTTCTGCCTGCATGCTATTTCTTATTAACGTGTTTTTACATACGAATAACGTGGGAATTAGTTGCGCTTGAATGTGTCCTTTTTAGCTGTTAAATGCGGCTCACAGGAAATGTTGTACATGGAGCATCATATATTCAATTGTTTGTAGGTAAATGCGCTATGCACGAATTCTCGGATAATAAGGTTATTGACGTTCGTAACAGTTAAGTTTTTAAAAATGTACACCACAACACTGAAAAATATTTTCTGTTTAAAGGTCGTTATATTAAGGTCTTTCAGCATTGTATTGATTAAATTGCGAGTCGAAAATGTTAAAGGAGTAGCGGTAGTTGATTTTTAACCGGTTTCACAGAAGTGATCAAGTATTGTAGGATACAAGAAATATCGGTGTTACTGGTTAAAATTCAAAAGAACTTGTTGATTGATTAGTTTTAATGCTACTAGGCAACTGTTTGATAGCACCCCGCCTATTTACAGGGCGATACCGCACAGCTGCCAAAACAAAATTTGCCCTCATTGTCCACGGTGTTGACTCACTTTATTAGTAAATAATATAATATAATGATAATATAAAATAATACAATCAACAAGGTCAGTGAGCAGAGGGGAAGTGAAGAGAGGAAAAAAACATATAGGAGACTCACCCTCCACGCACCCCTGCCGACAGATTTAACCCACATGAACAGTACATATCAGATCATATTTGGGCAGAAGGTAGAAAATAAGAATAACAAAGTGAACCAGAGATGATGATGAATTAGAACGCTTCAACCATTGCCGTGTCAGGACAGAGAGAGGTTCATAAGTCTGTCTGTGCTAAAGTTGAAGGGGTTTTGTAATAAATATCCTGGCCGCTTGTTTCTAGTGTTTGATGAAAAGCAAGAACATGTGCAAATGAACCGACAAGCAGCCACATGTGTCGCCAGACCGTCAGGCTGTTGTCGTACCAGACAAAGGTCACAACGACTGGCAGTAATTATTATCAGTAGATGATTCTATCCGGTGGCCGCTGTGAGCAGCATCAGCATTCTTTGTTGCCGATTCGGCGATTAGAATTAACACCGTTTTTTTTTTTGTGTGTATAAAAACCGCACTGTCATTTGTAAAAAATATAATGTACCTAATCGTGGTTAGTGATATTACATTATGCGATCGGTGGCGCGGAGATTAGAGACTCCGGGTTATTTTGAAAATAACTATATTATTACGGATGCGATTGTTATCCGGACGTTAACGTCGTGTGTAATGTTTCTATTTAAATGTTTGGAAACAAACCATCCATATTACGCTTCTCCATCTATATCTATGTTTGGACGGTAGTGGGTTTTCAGAATTTTCTAATTCTAATATATATATATATATATATATATATATATATATATATCCAGTTAATATATATATATATATATATATATCCAGTTAATATATATATATATATATATATATATCCAGTTAAAGATATTCTTGAAAAATATGAACAAAACATTCATGTCACATTTGATAAGAAAATAAATCATAGAGTGCGCGACGCGATATATATATTTATTTATACTTACCCTATTCAGGTATTAACATAATTTGTAAAATAACAAAAAATTTCAACAGAAGTGCAATACACAAAGAAAAAATATATATAATAGCGTGTTTTTTCATAATCAAAATTAAAAATAAATATAAAATGAGAAGTAAAGCAATTTATCCGTCACCATTGAGTCGAGTCAGGAGTCACCTATGTATATATGTATTTCAAAGTTAATACGTAAGAACACCGTTTGTACAATTCCAGGAAGATCAATACAGATTGCACTTAGGGATTTCCGCATTGAAATATAGATTCTACTAAGACCCTGACCGAGCATCGGTCACCATTGGCAGCGAGCAATCTATCTGCCAGTCATCTAGTAGTAGTTTAGTTCCGATGCTATTAAATGGTGTTCGGTTTTAAATAATACTATTAAATATTAAAACACAACTTGAACTACTTGCAAAAGATTTATTCAGGTGTAACCGATCTAGTCCACAATATTTTATGGGTAGGATACCTGATTTTACAAAATCATGGCAACCTTTAAGAACTTCGAAATATTATATTTGCAAAGTTGACCCATTACTATTCAAATATACCTTTGCTATGCATAGAGAATGTCCGCGGTAGACTTGTCCTGTTAGAAGCCTCAATAATCGACTAGCTTGTACGAGAAAATGTATGAATATGGATGAGGCGAGAATTGTGTGTGGCGCTCTACCCCCGCGGGGAAACGGCATGTTGGTAAGTTAGTTAATTAGTTACATCTTTGATTAGGGCCCTAAATTATCTAACAAAATATTGTCTCGATAAAATATTTAAATTAATCGAAATAATTGCATTTCTACAAGTTTTTTTTTTTTTTTAAATCCGTAAAATATTGTTGCACTGTGGGCCGGTTGTATGATCAGTCGTATTTTTTTTTTACTGACGGCCGTGGTTAAAATCGTTTGCGAGTTGTTTGAACGCCAAATCTACTATTGTCAAAGCATAGATGAGATGTCTGTAGGCGCGGCAAATAATCATGAAATGTGATTTATTTTATGCATTATCCGTGTGTTTTTTTTTTTTATCTCTGCGTACGTAATCTGTCACTTTGGGGATGAAAGTTTTTCGGCTTATGTGCTGATGTATATTAAACAACGAAATCATTATCGCACGAACTGTCATCACTAAAATAGCGGGATATTGAATGATTCATTGTCCTATACTGCCACTTTCAAAGTATCAATGTGTCACGATGACTTTTGGAACAGCTGTAAAGAGTCCGCCATATTTAACTATCGATTTCGCTATCTGATATCGGCGTGTAAAATAGTTCGAGTAGTAAATATTTTTTTACCAACGATCAAACAACCTGTTTTCGCAAAAAAAATAAAATATTTTTTCGGCCGTGTTAGCTCATTTATATGCGTATTTAGTTTAGCACCTATGTGCACAATTGATCATTTTTTCTAATTTATAAACCCGTCCTGTTCGCACGTTCTACCGTCGAATTGCCGCGATTACCGAACTTGCGCGCGTCACCGAATGAAGTGAAAACTTTGGCCAATCGCGTACGATTGATAAAATTTCATGAATATTACATTGTACAGAATAATATTATACAGAAGCGTATATATATATATATATATATATATATATATATATAATATATTATACAGAAGCCTCATTGTTATTTCGATGCTGGGTGCGGCAAAGGATCAGGTGGGTCGCTTTAATAAAATGATTCTATTCTCTCTTGGGCGGTGCCTGTACTTGCCCAATGTGCAGTGTGCTGTTAACGATAGTGCGCACCCGATGTATTGTCATCGAAATAAAGAAAATAAATATAAAATAGTGAAATGAATGCCTCTTTACAACAAATGATACCGATGAATGGTGAGTTGTAAAACATGTGAACGCACGACGGGATAAATTTGTCGGAATAATATTGCAGGCACAGATGTAAGTACAATCTTTACGAATTTGTTGTGAGAGCTTGAAAGCTGTTATGGGTTGTCTTGGAAAATTAATTATCTCTGAAATGAAACTACAGTGGGGCCCCGATTTTAAGATTTTGAAGGGACCAACAAAAAAAAAAATGTAAACGCAGGGAAATTACAAATGTAATTAAAACAGAAAAATAATTGATTTTTTTATTGAAAAATTCGTAGAATTTTTTTTGCTGCACGTTTTTGAATAGTTCTGTAGGAGTTGACAGTGTAAGATGTTGTTTAAATATGATTGACTCGTGATTGTGTCGGAATGTTTTGTTGCTGTGAGACGGAAGCTCCTAACATCTTCTAGTCTCACGCGTGTTGTTTGTATGTCGCAGTATAGTAGGGTGTCTGTATTTAATTGAAAAAGCACGAGATGCTGCCGAATGGAAGTGTCTGCGGAAGAGGGGTCGCCAGCTGCTCGTACAGTGTCCGTCTCGAATGTATGTGACTTGTTGAGTCTTCTTCGTCTTGAGTCGCCATGTCTAGGGGTCGCGTGCAGGGTCACCGCAGTTCTTTCAATATTATAAACTAATTTAAAAGTTTTTGGCGGCACATTACTGATACTAGTAAAGTATGCTTTGAGGTCTTCAATATGCCTCATGGCATTGTCCTTTGTAGGAATTGGGTTGATTGGATGAGCAGATACTGGTTCTTCATATGTCAAGTTTCTTCTTATATGTTATATGAAGAGAGTGCCTCATCACTTTCCCTCTGCTACCCGGCCTTGTTAATTGTATTATTTTATAATGTATTATTTACTAATAAAGTGAGTCAACCGGGGACAGTGAGGGCAAATCTTGTTTTAGAAGTCGTGCGGTATCGCCCTGTCAATAATGCGGAGCGCTATCGAACAGCTGCTTAGTAGCATTTAATAAATGCCCACCAATTTATTTCATTAATTTGTCGAAGTTTTAATAAATTTTCGACGTTAATTGCGGGAAAGACAAAGGTAAAACGGGGTTTTAAATATATTCAAATAACACGGGACTGTAGAAATAACATGCAAGTGGAAGAAATACGTGAGTTCGGGGCATGTAAAATCGGCGTTCCACTGTATCTATAATTATTATTTTGAATGAAATAAGTCAACGTCAAATCTTTGTGTCGAAAAAAGCACAGAGGAGTAATCCACCCTTTCCCCAAACCGTTTTGTTTTGATTATTGAAATTCTATAGTTAAACCTTTCAGCACAATTTTAGTTTATTATCATTCAAATTTATTTACGTTGTTACATGTACAAATAAGTGTGAAATATTACAAACACTTAGAGTCGGTTGTGTCATCAGTAGTAACTTTTTACAATTAGAAAAAAAAGTAAAAAAAATTGCAACAGGTTTGATCGTTGGTAAAAAAATATTTACTTCGTTACACGAGTCCGTTCGATGATGATCTCGTTGTTTAATATACATTAGAATTATTTATTAAATTTCACCTCCAAAATGACAGATTTCGAACGCACAGGCGAAAAAATCCATAGATAAATCATATTTCATGATTATTTGTCGCTTCTACGCTATCTCATCTATATTTTGACAATAGTAAATTTGACGTTCAAACAACCAGCAAACGATTTTAATCACAGGCGTTAGTAAAAAGTTACTACTGACCACACGACCGGCCCTTAGATCGCCCGCTTAGAGGTAACTTTGCTAATATCGTTTACTTCTTGTTGTTAAGTCAAGCCAACAGTGAATTGGTCCAAACAGATTAAAAATGTCCCAGAAAGAACGACGGAACACGTTTAAAACACTGGCATTTGACTCAGTTGTGTGTTAAAACAAATGTATCCCATTTTATATTTGGGTTGAAGTGAACTAATTAATCGCCGGTGTCGACCGCACTGAGGAAATCCTGCAATTAAAAATACGCCGGTGTAATTACAGCCGTCGGTCGTCGGCGAGCTGATCACCAAAGTCTGGGAGAGTCGGATGCTGGAGCGCGGAGTCTGCGGTGCTTAAGCTGTCGGATGGATCGCGGGACGATCACACCGGTGTATGAAAAGACTTCCCCCATGATTTTGTACACAGCTTCAGGCGACAGATAGTCGAATATTACCAGCAACTTAGCAACACCATTGTTGTATAACTGATAAATAAATACATATTGCGCACGAGCACAATTTTACAAGCGAACGAGGATATTTTGTTATTTAAATTATTATATATTTTTGGTCTTCTATTTCGATAAAAATTATTGATGTCGGGATATAACCGATAGGCCTGTCTCGTTTGGTCGGACCTTGGTCTAGATCTGTATTTAACATCTACTTGGATATGCTTTAAATAAATCATATTAAAATATTACAAAGCTTCTGGAAACTTGTTCTAAAATTTTATATTTTCAGAGAAATATCAGATATATCTCATAGAGACGAAGCTGTTTTTTATTATATTTAATGGAAAATGTACGGAAGTATGGGGTTACGGGGCTTACGAACCGTCTTAACATATATGTAACTTTAAAAAATTTGATAAATATGGAGATTGAGGGTTGAGAATTGGTGAACGATATATATATAACGTTCACGTTTCTATGAGATATCTGATATTTGTTTAATAACAGCGCCTTTGTAGGTAAAAATCCAATAATTGTGTGTTCTTGAACATATTCAAATATTGCTCTTATATTTTCAATCACGTATCGCGAGATTTCTCCCTTTCGATATGCCCTTTACTGCGTCCATAGAACCTTTCATTTCGCCAGGCGTCGCGTTGGAAATACCTAGACAGTCATGTATGGACCTTTAACTACAACTACCTTTGAGGCGAAATTTTTCCAAAAATTAAGCTATAATAATTATCTAATATTAAGATAATCTTAGCACACTTATTATGATACAATTAATAATTTAATCATATCAATATTGTAAGATAGTTTTGATTTATCACATGTAATATTATAGCCATGCACAACTCACATAATGTATATTATTCAATTTTTAATTTTATAGCCAAAATTAAATAAGTATTGTAATAACACTTTGGTATTAAATATTTTCGGAAATCGGCGAAGGTGTCTCTTGTTTTCAAATTAAACTTTATATTGTACTTTGCACTATTGTGGCAGAGGTCACACAACAGAAGGAATGTTATCAATACAAAAAAAATATAAAACTATAATGCCAGGGGCACTGCAAGGAACCAGTTGATATTTCCAAATGTCAAACAGATACCTATCTGTTTTTTTCTTGCCCGGTGTTGCGGACAATTCGGTCGAAAAAATAATTAAATATTCGATTGTTAAATAGATGATTAATTTTTTTTTAACAAGTAATATATTTTTTCAGAAATTCCCTCGCTCAAATTTGTCACGTAGACTGAGTTGGAAATAGCGCGATAGAAAATTTTGTAAAAATCTTAATTTCTTACAAAAATATTTTTGAGGCACTGTATATCGATTCGGGTAGCTCTCATAAGCAAAGCGAGAGTTTTACCATTTTTATGTACGCCCCTCTCCACGATTGGTTCCCTTGCCAAATTGTCGAATAAGAATATAATTATTGGTAATAATTAAGGGTGATGTTTACACCAATATTTTTTTTCCTTTATTTAAATCGTATTGATATCACGATTCTAACATGGTAACACATATTCCACTCACAGACCAGTAAATGAATAGATATGAAATAAAGTGTACATATAGGAGAGAGGCATAACAATATTTACTCTTCGAAAATTAAATCTTGGTGAACAATGCGTATTTTTTTACATTAATGCATATTATATTCTCAGCGTTTAAATTTTCGTTCCAATCTAGTCATATTTAAAAAAAAAAGTCGCGGAGCTATTTGATTGTGTAAGTGGTGCTAAAGTGATCACGTGGGCGATACCGAAAATAAAATATTGGGACGAGGAATTTGCGTTAGTTCATGTCTATATATTTGGTGGTCTGTGATTCCGCTGTATTTACGATGTAATTAATTAATTATTATTAACAATTAATGTTTTATCGGAAGTTGTCTCAGAATGTTAAAAATAGTACTATAGAAATAGTGTGTATGAAATACAATTTTTAAAAATTCGCAAAAAAAAAAGTTCTCAGGTGGACTGCAATAATAAGAACGGTGTTACGGGTACGTAGTATCTTTATACATTAGAAATACATATGTAGGAAAAAAATCATATTCTATACGGGGGGGAGGGGGGTGATATGATACATGTGTAGTAATAAATATCACAACCTACTCTTGCACGATGCAGATTCGAAAGTCTCGCTGAGATTGTGTCAACACGGACAGAGATACGCTCATTGATTTTGGCCAACAACTTGCGACATTGATCGCAGTGGCGTGACAAAAAAAATTTGCGCCCCAATGCAAAACGCAAAATGGGCCCCCGTGTTTTTTTATTGTACACGAGATATCATAATATTAACCACTACGCGGTTTATACATTATAAATAATAATAAAATTAGTCACTCCGCTTCTTATAATTCGCCTAAAAAGTTATGTATTTGTTTGCCACTGACCAATCTGTTGCTAGTATATAATTCATTATTTTATTGATAGGGAATTAAATAATATTAATCACTTTTTAATAATACTGACTCTGTCGATGACCTTCATCACCTGAAACTAGTAGGTGAAGAAAATAAATCAACAACACACTGCGCGCGGTGTACACAAACGATACCATGCGCCAACTGACGTCAAGTGCATTGTTGAATTATCGTCTAGCGTGAAGCGGTCATATAACTTAGTCTCTTTCTCGCTTAGATAGCGCTCACGCACACATTGACACGTTGACGTGTATCGGTACACAATACATTCTTCAAGTGCCATTACCAAAAAATCGTACTTATGAAGAAATTTCAGGTGTTATCCTATATAAATAAATATCAGATATCTCACAGAGACCAAGCTATTTTTTATTATATTTTAATGAAAAATATATAGGAGTATGGGATGATTACAGAGCTTACGACCTGTCTTCGGCTGGCTTAAGTGATCACTTTGTATGTATATACATATGGAGATTGAGGGGTGAGAATTGGTGACGTTTTATATATATATATATATATATATATATATATATATATAAATAAAACGTCACTAATTCTCACCCCTCAATCTCCATATTTATCAAAGGTTTTTTTTTTTAAAGTTGTATATATGTTAGTTTGTAGACTCGCTTCGAGTACCACTACACCATCGCCGTCTATGGACCAAATTTTATAATTCATAAATATAATTATTTAATGCAATATTTTTTATCTGTAAAATGTTTTTAACACATTATACTAAAATACGCATGAAAATGAATATTTTTCAATTTTTATTTATTTTTCTTATTTTAACCAGTATATTATATATTTGTCACGTTCTAATATTACTCATTTCCTTCCTGCCTTCTTTATTTTTGTTCTGCTTTTTTCTTTTCATTATTTTCAATTTATATTTGCTTACTTGCTGAACCGAATATTGAGGCAGATATTAAAATACTATATGTATTTACATTCAACATATTAAATAAATAAATACTCCACCGCCGATTTGTCACCATTAGGCATCGCCTTCCTTGTCTACGGTCATAAGACGTCCCTGTTTGTAGGGGCGAATTTTTCAGGGCCCCGATACAATGGTGTAATTACCTACGTCACTGAGTGGTTGCGAGTCTCTTTGTGGCAAATTTGCGATTTGATTCCGTTCGGCTTCTGAGTCTTCACGCCTACACCGAGAAGTCGTTCAACTTCTCCCAAATTATATAGCGACGGCCATGGTCGGACGTGGAGGGCGATTCCGTTCACAGTGCGATGCCTCTGTTACGTCATAACGGAAGGCGGACAGTAATTGACCTTCCACACCGTTGATTCAATTCTGTCTGCAATCTAAACCACATTACTGGGCCCGAATGTAATTTAGATTGAACTTACAGATTGTGAATTCCGAACGCAGTGGCGTAGTTAAAAAAAATGGGCCCCAGTCCAAAATGGAAGGGGCCCATTTTATATTCTCATTGTACTAGATTATTAAGTGGTTTTTATCCATCAAATACTTAGATAATAAGTGTGTTTTTAGGCATTGACGACGGTCATTTTTTAAAAAGAATCGTGATGATTTATTGTAACTCAAAAACTTTCTAAACAAATTATAAATATCTCATAGAGACAAAACAATTTTTTTTATTAATGGAAAAATATGAAAGTGTGGGTAGTTACAGGGCTTACGACCTGTCTTCAGCTGGCTTAAGTGATCACTCTACACAATGTAACGTTTACCATTCCACCCAATCGTCCTCCATATCTATCAAATTTTTGTATTTTATCAAGTTGTATATATGTTGATATGTGGAATCGCATGGACATATTCAAATATTGCTAATAATATAATGGTCAAAATAAGAAAATATATAAATATTTATTATAATATATAATAAATAATATAAAATATAAATATAAAAAACATTTTACATATAAAGAATATTGATTTAAATAATTAAAAAAAAAAAAATTTGAGTTATTGTAACATATATGTTGTTTCAGGGAAAATGGATGGCGATAGTGTAATGGTATTCGAGGTGATTCCACATATTTACATGTATACAACTTTCAACAAATTTTAAAGAACAATTGTGAAATCAACACGTTAAAACAGTAAGATGGTAAAATTCGCGAATTAGTAAAAGAGGAAGTAGACACTTCAATGATTTGCGCTCAGTTGTAAGCCTTTCTAATGTTATTCTGTTAATAAACAGTATAGGTAAACGTCTCCATACAAAACGGATCAATTGAAAGGAGTAATTAGCCAATAAATTAGCCAATGAGCTTAAAGACAGAACATAGTAATGTGAATAGCTCGATGCGGCGAATAAATGAGAGCGCCATGGGCACAGCGGTCAGTCGTCGTGGTAGTTTTTAGAACTAAGCAATTAAAGTCTCTACTGGTACATAAATAGCGCTAATTGTAATATAATGTCTCCGTTTATGTTAATCCAATTATTTAATTTATATTTGTTTCCCAGAATTTTTATTAATGCACAGTTTTTTTTTTGCTTGTATGCTTGTATAAAGCGCGAAACCCAATCTTAAGGTTTTGGCGTGGTCACGCCACTGGCCGGACGCATTTGAACTGTCACTGCAGCTCATGAATAAGTTTGGTTATGATCTTAGTTTCTTCTGCGTGTGTGTCTTCTATAGTACGTTGGCGCCACGTTTTAGTAGCCATATACAAATACTATCTCAAAACATATTCATAAAAGGAAGAAAAAAGGTATAATTTATCGAGAAATTGATATTAAAATTATTTGTATTTTCGTTGATTTTTTTAAAATACAGTATGTGTACAAAAACATTTAATTTCCCGTTATTATTGACGTGTTATTTAAAAAAATATTTAGTCTTACTCCGTGACGAAATAATTACGGGATCGTATTAATGCTAACTTGTTACAAGGTTTATCAGGGGTATCAATTTTTTTTTTTTTTTTTCATAAAAAGCAATCACTTAGTGGTTTGACATATTATATTAAATAAAACACAATCACTTTGTATTATTTTTTACACGCCGACCGGTTTCGCTTAGCTCAATCTTCGTCGAGGCGTATTTAAAACATCCTAGTTTCTTTCACGTCGGTTGGCGTGTAATAAAATTCGTGGTTTTATATATTCGTGATTGAGTTTTTTTTAATCTTAACGATTTTTTAAATAAAATTAAATTAGTAAATTAGACAAGAATGTGTTAGTAAAAATATATACTTAAATCAATGCATTTAAATGCTGACAATATAATATGCATTAATGTAAAAAAATGCGTCATTTTCGAAGAGTAAATACATTTACGGTTGCATAATTGTGTCTTAAACTATCGGATTTATGTTTCCACATATAATGTTTGTAGAATGCCTTTAATGTTCCAAACGCCTCTCCTATATGTACACTTTATTTCGTGTCTATTCATTTACTGGTCTGTACACAGAACTATGTTCTGAACAAAACTACAACTTCACAATAATAATAATGTGTTTTCTTTAAAATACAGTATGTATATTATACATTAAACGCGCTATTTGTTACGAAGCGTTTGTTGCAAGTTTTACTGGGGAACCAACTATGATATGTTAAAAAAAAATTGTATCAATTTTGAATGAGAATGTTTTAGAAAAAATGCAACCCTCAATGTTAGTACGACAGGATTTGTGGATTTGTGTCGGGCTGACCCCAGCAACTTCTTGGCGATCCCCCAGCACAATCGACCGATTGTCGGCCTCTTCGTCTCTGAGATCCGGGCCGTCTTTGAGCATTTTGAAGTGTGCGCCGCGCGCGCTGGTGCGGGTAGGGTTGCCAACTCTTGGATACATTATCATTATCAAGGCTGGTATCTCCAAGTAGATATTATATATAGTACATCATTGGTCACTTTATTTCACCTTTGCTGTCACCATTATCAGTTATACATAATAGTGATGGTAAAATCGTTATTTAAACCGTTACTGTGATTGATTGTGTTCGATTGTATCGATGATTAACGTAATTCTTCGAGCAATGACTGGTACACTAGAAAGTAGGCCTCCGACTGTTAAATCTTAGTTACCAATAATCGTTAAATCTCAGTTACCAATCATCGATACGATCACAGTCGCGTAACGGTTTACCATAACGTTACCATTTATTTTTTCCCTCTTAAAACGGGACATTTACTCTATGGGTTACGCTAAATTTTGTACGACACTTTTCACATTTGACGTCCGATGGAGCACTCGTTTGCTTTATAAACGGATATTCGGTTTGCAAGTTTACATTCAAAGTGCACTTGTTCAAATGAAGGGTTCACGTATAATAATTTTAAATTGACTACAATAACACATGTCGATAAAAAAAAACAATTTTCAATTGTCGAGAAAGATACGCGAGCGAGTTAGCAGGCCTCTGACCGACTTCAGTACACATGTGCGAGACGTATCGCGCTACTAGTAGTGATTCCAATCAGAATATTCGAATATATTCGACTTTTTTCTACTATTTGATACTCGAATATTTATGCAACTATTCAAATAGTATTCCTAATCATTTCTAACGATGGAATATTAAACGATTCTCAAAATTCTGATTCGGACGTGGGAGAGATACCTGCCGCTTGTTCGAAGAGTTCATCGACGTCCGAATTGCAGACTGAATTAAGAACTACCATTTTATCCCACGTAGAGACTACAAATGTTTGTTCAAATAATATAAAAAAAGATTTTAGATATTTGGACAATTTCAAAAAATCAACTATTTAAAACACTTTTATTAACAGTTAAGCCGACGTCAACCGCTACCGAGCGGGTGTTTTCAACTGCAGCGACGATAAAATAAAATTTTAAATACGATACGTTCAAGACGTTGTTATTTTTAAAACTACAATAAATAAACAGATTATAGTTAATTGGCTCATTGGATTTATTTGAAATATGCAAAATTAATTTCATACTGTTGTCATACTTTAGAAACTATTGGAATATTTTCAGTTTTACTATTCGATATTTGAATAGTTGGAATTGATGATGAGAAAATATGCTATTCTTGATTCATTGGTGTGATTGTGATTAGTATTCGATAATATCAGTGATTGAAAACTGTGACTGTGATTACAGATTCATTGCTGATGCGAACGCGCCGCACGATATCATAATACACAAAATAAATAAGAAAACATAATTTTATGCATATTTATTTATGTTAGTAAAACTTCATTTGCGTAAAAAACATATTATGGCATAAATAATTAATATATATTTAATTTAATGTCGTCACAAAGATAATGAAAACACTTAAAAAATGTGAGTTTATTTTCCGGGTCAAATTCTCAGCGTTTCTAATAAATTGCGTAAATGTTTTAGCAGAATCTAGATGGCGCTGATCACGAATTATAATGTCATTCCTTTGTGAATATTTTCATTTCAAATATGCGGGTGCCGAATCACGGTACACAACCAAATATAGATAAAATTATAAAATTAATCACGATATTCTCAGATATTCCATCACTGATAGTGAGTGTGACCCGAAGTATCAGTGATTGACTCGCGGTTCGTGATTTTGAACTCATCACTATTGGCAACCCTAGCCGGTGGAGGTGTCCGTTGACCCTCGCGGTTACGAAATTTGCTCTCGTGTTTCGAAAGAATTAAGATTATTGTGCAAGATGGGAGTCGTACGGGAATTTTATTTTGCAGACGGTCGGAACCTTCGCAATCGGTTGACATATTGCGTTATATGGGCCGCTCGGTCTTGTAGCTCGAGTCGAGGACACGTCTTGCAGGATAATTAATACAAAAATACGAACAGTCTATTTGTAGCATTAATTTTAATCTATGCTAATGAAAAACACAGAATTTTTTGGAATTTTTTTTTTTTAGAAATAATTGAATTATACAAGGAATATTATATGTTACGAATGCAAGAATCCATTATGCTTTACAGTCTTTATTGCCAGTAAGATAATATACCAAATCTAATGAAATCGATTGTATATCTATAAATATTAATACAAATTAAATCTATCATCTAGAAAGATATGCAAGAAAATTCAATTTATCGAAAAAATATTACAGATGTATCAATTTGAAAGAACTACAGCATATACGTTCGAAAATTTGTCGTCAACTTACTCTGTTGGTGTGGTGCAATCGGTTAACGCATTTCCCCGAATAGGAAAGGCTCTAGGTTCGAATCCCGGTAGCGACAATTTTTTTTTCTTCGATATATTGAATTTTCTTGTATATCTTTTTAATTGATACATTCAATTTCTATTAAAATACCACAGGACTATGTTCTAAAAAACATGCTTTTAAAAATATTTAAAATAAAAAATATATTCTCCTTAATAATTATTTAATTTAATACTTTTTTTTCCACTATTTATTATTCTATAGGGTCTTTTAATAGGGACGCTCAAAATTTGTTAGGTTATAGCAGCCATGTTGTTAAAGTGACATCTGTCAAATATATTGTCAATCGTTAAGTAGTATACGGCAAATCACCACGGAAGGTTGAACAACGTGTGCAAATCATCAAATTTTGAGGGCAATTTGACAATCGATTTGAGGGCACGGTTATCTGGCGCGACGGTGACGTGAACTTGCGATTTAACGCCTTTAGACTTCTTCCTTTGAGGCTATCTTAAATCGCAAGTCTTTACGAATAAGCCGCAAACAATTGACCCCCTCAAAGTCAACATAACAAACGCCATCCAGCAAATTTATCCAGATTTATGCGATAAAGTCATAGAAAATTGGACCTCCCAAATATGCCACCGAGCAAAGCCGCAGTGGATATTCGAACAACGTTATATTCCACACTTAATGCCATAAAATATACTTTCAAATGAAAGAAAAATTGAGTGAATATCTCACATACAACCTGTTTAACTTACATTTTAAAATCGAGCGTCCTCGTTGAAAGACCCTTTATAACCATTATCGGTTTCAGCCTGCCACGGCCATCTTCAAACTGCCACATTTTTCTTTTAAGCTAGGATATTGATACATTTCAATACAGGGATGTTTTACAGTGATAATATTATATGAAAAGTTGGTCACAATTTGAGTCCAATGTTGGGATTTTCTCTTAGATTTAATAATTAAAATCAATAATTATTATTATCCATAATGATATTACGTTTCCCTGTCTATATCTATGACTCTGGATATGATCATTATGGATAGTGTCATTATGGCTGTATAATACTTGATTAAACTGCCAGGTCTGTGAGACGCGAGCGCAGCATAAACGAACGTATTTTTAATATCTCTAGATAAATAAATGTTTTCTCTTTTATACATATATTAAATAACAGTATGTAAATATATATAATTAGTATTTGAAAGTAATATTCTTTAAATACGGAGTGTGTGTGCGTCCTGACAAAGAAACGGTGGTATCGAAACCGGTCGGCGTTAAATTGATAAAGGTGGTTTACGTTAATATAGATAGATGATAACCTCAGTCGCCTGCGGGGTCAGGTTAGGATCGGGCCTTGCCCGGCGGCCGCCGCCAACCGCCACCAGCCCGACTCCTCACAATGGCCCTTTGTTCCCGGTATTGTTTTGACTGCCTTATTTTTCTCGAACGTTCCCGGAATTCCCGATGCGGGCGGGTGGGTGGGTGGGTGAGTGTCCCGTGCCCTGTCGTAAAACATGGCTAAAATGTCGGGATTTGCGCCGCAGCTTCGACCGTAAAATTTCTCATTGTTACTCTTGAGAATTTTGAAACCCCGACATGAAAGTTGGCTGCAAACCGTGCACAGCTGACGTCGGCCGTCGCGTCCTGAGCCATAACGAAACACTTCCCGGTATCGTTAGTGTCGAAACATTTTACGACTCGGGTGTTTTGTTTCCTCGTCTGACACGGGGCGGTGTTCGAAACTCGTAAGATAATCGTGATCGTATTACTTTTGGCTCATTTTCCAATCTCGTGCAATAGTGGTGAATACTCAGTAATAGCTCCCATATCGGTCCTACTCATTCGCCGCCGTGTTGGCTTTTTTTCCTCTACATGTAACACAAGAATTGGCTGTCTTGAATGTCGTGTAAAAGACAGTACAGGACTTTGGCCTGATTCGATTGTTAAAGGGGGGAGGGGTAAGGGCCGAGCCCTCTTGTCTCCGACATATGAGGTAACAACAATGGCGTAAGATTTTTTGGGGGATCCTATTCGGGGAATATGGGTAATTGTTTTTTTTTTTTTTTTTGTATAAAGTAGTAACAAAAATGGGTAAAGTTTTTTTTTTTTTTTTACAAATTTTTATATTTTTAGTGAAAGTTTTTATAGAATATTCTTATAATTTTTGTTTAATAGGATCAAGAACAGGGTATAGAAGTGAAATGGGACGAAGGTGATGGGGATCGGATGAGGGATCATACAAGCCGAGGGAGTTTATGGAAGGGTTTGGGATGGAAATGAATTTAGAATAAAATTTAAACGATAAATCGTGTATGTGTCGTTTGAGTGAGGGTATATTTGAGTCTCTGTGAATGATTGTATTTCTGGTGAGGGAGAGTTTGTGATTCTCCTGAGGATGTAGTTTTATTTGGATTCTAAAATGTTAGTGTTACTTGAACCTTGGATGGGGCTCGCGTATGTGAATATAGGACGGATAGATTGCTTTGTACAAGAGTAATTTGTTTTGTAGTGATAGTGAACTGTAGGAATTTAGGAGGGGGTATAGTCGCTTGTAGGACTCTGGCCATCGGCTATGGAATTTCAACAGTAATAAGCTGCTACATCGCATGGCATCGCAAGAGTCATGTTAATTCTTTTCACACGGAAGACCGTAAATAACAGAAATAGTCAATAATATTTTATAGGTGGATGCCTGACTAGATTACGAGTAGAAAATGTTCAATGAATATGTACAAATTCTGCACCGTTAGGCAAAATATTATTGTTTGAAATTTTCACGAAATCATGTTAAGCTGGTTAAGTCTACGTACTTTGAAATAAATATTTGCGAAATTTAGGCTTCAGGCGCTAAATTAACAAAAAATAATTTGGCATCTCGAAATTCGATGACCTTTAATATATTATTTGGAATCAATAAAATATTTCATTTAATCGAAATAATCGCATTATTACGATTTTTTGAAATGCTTATCTCTGACATGGTTGAGATTAGGGACATATCCCTTGAACATTTTCTACTCGTAATTTATTATAATATGAAGTATTGTGAACTAGGACCGTTACACTCAGTATATTTTACATACTACACAAGAGCAAACTACCTATAGTAATAAGAGGAATATTTGCGAATTATTTAGGTCTCGAATATAACGCGAACGTCATTTTTTTTTAATTGTTAAAAGCGTCGCGTTGTATTTGGACTAATATTTAAAAAAATATATTTACATATATAAATCTTTATTAAAAAAATATCGTCCAGGGAAAGTCGAGTGTAAGGCACACATGTCTGCGAAGGTCACCGTTTCGGAGTCGGGCCCTTTGTCATTTAAATCCCGAAACGTGGCCGGGTTGGAGCGATGCGTCTTGTATTATATTTTTACGATTTTTCGCGTTCCGCATGCAAATACACAGCGGCCATTGTGTTCCAAGAGTGTTTGCGCTTCTCGTGAATATTTCTCTTCTTGGTGGCGACTGGCCCCGTGTTCGTCAGCTAAACTCTGATGGAATTGTTGATTATATATACCCCTTGTCGCTGAAGCTCTCTCTCTGGCGTCTGCTCCAGGTATACTTCTCGGAAACTTCTGCATCTTTTCTATGAATATTTAACTTCAGCCGTCTTCTTTTTCCTTCTTTTATCACCGTGCTCACAAATCGTCACTGTCAGCAGCTAAACACCACATATATAAGAATTGTGTACTTACTAGTTTTAAAATGATTTCTAGAGTCGTAAAGAGGAGCGGATTCTTTCTAAATTGTAACTGAAATAAACTTAGATACGATTTCCTCGACTTGTGCGCAGTTGACAGGGAGGTTACAGATGATATGTGGTGATTACATTTCTTTGATTTGTACGTCCCTAACGGACGCTATCGTGAAACTAGTGATGTAGAATAATTCCCCGCGAAAATTCAAATCCAATAATATGAATATCTTCATTTGACAAAGTATTGAGATGAAATGTGTTGTGCCGAACGGTGGTGTAACTGTACAAATTGCCCCCCAATGCAAAATAAAAAATATTAATATTAAATACTCCTTAATAATAATAGTGGAATAAAATAGGACTCTTGTATTCTTTGATATTCGCTCTTTTTTGAAGTGTATTTTAAGTATTTATATGCATTTGCAACTAAAAAAAATTCCGCTTTGCGGGGTGATGATCTGACACGACATATTAGCGTACTACGGCATACATCGATATTATTTTCACGCACTTTCCCAATTTTTTGGTTATATTTCTTGGTGTGGTGTATTTTAAGAATTATCAGTCCATATTAGCGTTGGTAAAAGTGTCGATACAAGAAGTATTATTAAAGGGCGCGGATAGACTTTTGGTCCCCTATATGACATGGTCACCAATGCGCCGCATTGGCTGCATTTGGCATAGTCGCGTCACTGGTGCCGGAGAATACAATCTAAACATTTTTCAGTCATTTTGTATTCACTGCTAGATGAGGACCTCCCTGCGTGTCCTCCTTTCGCAAATTTCAGAGTTTGCCGATTTTGTAAGTCTAGCGGGTTTTAGGGCGGCCTGTTCATTCCCCCGCGTTTGTCCGTCCTCCGAGCGATACGGCCTTTTGACGCGAGTCTACTCCATCCATCTCGGACTTCAGCTGCCACCGGTGCTGCTTGCCCTCAGTGTATATTCTCTTTTTTTTCGCAAAGATTCGAATTTGCTAGGTTCAGGTACGGCGTGATGTGGTTTGGCAGACCAGGTGACATTTCGTCTCGATACGTGTTTTTCTATTCATAATGGAGTCAGTCTTGTGCAATTATGGAGATGTATTCTATAAACTAAAATAAATATAAGTGTTCGTGTTCTCAACCATGCCTCTGATGGTTGCTCGTCTTTTGTCAAAACATTTTAAGACACCCTTTCGTCAAAAAATCCTGCGTAACATTTTTGAATCCATCTCTCGTATAATAAATATGTAATAAAATAATGGTGACGTCTACTCGTATATCGACATTCTATCTAAACAAAAGTGTAAACGGGATCCTCCATTACGTTTTAGTCACTTGTATTTTTGAAGCCCCCGATGCGCATTTACCTTCAATAATAATCCGGACCCTGATGACAGCTGTCGATTGACCTAACCCGCTTTTCGTCGGAGAATATTTTTCTACCCAATATTTGGTACTCAATAACGTTAATATCAATCAGCTTACAAATATTGTGCGCGGCGATGCGGGCCGAGTTCGACGCCTGTCGTCCATTATTTATTTTCATAATATTTAATTGACAGTAATAATAATGTTATTTTTATTTTAAATCTTCTTTTTGTGCCCCAAAAACGCAGATAGCGAAGTTAAAAAATATTAATGTAAATGTGTAGAGTTTATCTTGTTTTTACTTTTACGTATTTGATTTGTTTAAGAGTGGTTATTTTTTAAAAAGGGGTTGGCTATTCATGATTTTTGTTGGTATCGTTGTTCTTTTGTTATTATTAACATAATCCTCTATTAATTAATATCTTTATATATTTCATAACAAATGGTCAAGGTGTTCGCTTTCCAGTCGATTTGAATTATTCCTTACAATATAACATTATTTCTCGCTTTCAAATCCTTCTCGCAAATGTGGTGGTTTGTATTATTTGTTTCTAACAGTTTATTTTGAATCTAAACGGGCTTAACATCGTTTTCACCACCGGAATGTATAATATAGGAATCCAAGGGCTTCAAGCGTGTGTCTGTCAGCCAATCACGGCTCGTTTACGATTTCTCACCGTCCAATCACCTACAGGGCGACAAACCTACCCCAGCGTCCAACATGGCGGCGGTGGCGGCTGTCACCTCACCCTCTCGCTCGCCTAGAAACAACATAACAAAGAAGCCTTCGATCAAAAAGCACAAAGCGCCCGCCCCTCCGGGTCGGAACGTGGAGAATGGTGACGACGAAAAAGAAAACGGTGTCAGTGATAATAATTGTGGATCGAGCGTCGAAGATATTTCGGCCGACGACAAATGCGAAAACGAGATCGCGAACGAAGCGGTCGCGAAACAGGAATCTGCTTGCTCGTCTCCGCGATCGCAGCGCTCGGTAAATAGCACCTCGTCGTCCAACCGCAGCTCGCCGATTGCGAGAGACAGAAGAATGGCGGAGAATTCAAATGTGAACGGCTCGCCGGGAGGGAATGTCATGTCCAAAGCGGCCATATTTGAGACGACAGCCAGCCCGAGAAATACAGATCCCGCATTAATGTCAATGAGAGAAAGGAAAGCTCTGTTTGAAAAGAACAAGGGCGCAGCAATTATACCTAAAGCGGCGTTCGGAATGGCGCCACCTATCAAGGCGCTTCAGAACAATTCTACAAATGACAAAGGTATGTATTCAATTGTTTGTTTACATTTTTAAAATATTTTAAACATTTGATATTTTAATTTTTCAATTGCTTTTGCAATTATTATTATGCATTGCATAATTATTATTATCTATCATCCATTGCTCACCTAATATAGCCTCAAATTCATTGTGTAATAAAGATATTTTATTTCACAATGTATATTTAAAACAGTATTAATTTTTAGGAGAACACATTCTTATTATGAAGTTGTAATTATTCAGAACATAGGTCTATGATATTTTAAATATGAATTAAATATATTAATTAGAAAGATATACATATAAAATCAATTTTATCGAAAAATATTGTTGCTGCGGCGCCGGGATTTGTCGCTAAAAATATCGTCGCTGTAGCATTGTTGGATAATGCACCTTCCCCGGTTTGGAAAGAGATCCAGGTTCGAATCCTGGTGGCGCAACAACAATATTTTTCGATAAAATTTATTTTATATGTATATCTTTCTAATTAATATATTTAATTCATAATTCATAATTAAAATATTAATTTTTAATGAAAACCCATTTTGTTGTGAAGTTGCATTTTCAAAAGATAGTTTTGTATTAGTTCTAGAACATAGTACTAAATTAAATTAATCGATTAGAAAAATATACAGAAAAAATCTATTTATCATAAAAATAATTAAAATATTTGGTTCCGAATAGGAAGAGGTCCAGGTCTGAATCCCGGTAGCAACCTAATATTTTTTCAATTATTTTTAATAGGTATCTTTATAATTGATGAATTTAATTTGTATTAATATTGATTTTTATGACCAAATTTTTAATTTTGATTTGGCAATAGTGAAGTAATGCACAATATTTTTTATTATTTTCAATTTAAAGTTATTTTTCTTATTTTCACACAATCACTGACTGCTTCACTTTCAGCCAATCTTGCTCCCAAAAAACCGGTGTTAACCTCGTTGAAGCCGAAAATAGAACCCAAGCCTTCGGACATAGCCCCGACTCACTTACCTAGCCCGAGAGGTCTGGGTAGCAGGGTTATGGGACTCTTACAGCCGACTCTCGGTGAGAAAGAGATAGTGGATAAAGTGAGGAAACAGAGGGAGGAAGAAATGCTCATGTTGAGGAACAGGTTTCTCAGGACTAAGGTAATTTCATTATTCTTATCAAGCTATTTCTTACCTTTATCCTCAACAAGCACTTTTAGAATTTCGATGGGTTCATAATTTTTGTTAATTTTTTAAACATTGTAACCAATATACCATTGCATTTGAGATTGTAAACTCTCAATTATCCGGGATCGTATATTCTGAAATTATTTAATAATATTTAGATATTTTATTTAAAGGTGAAAATAATTTTTCATTTAACTGCAAAATATGTAACAGAAAAGAATATTGCCAAATTTGTGAATATGTTATCATTGACATGTTCACAATTGGACAGGAAATCCCTAATGCCAAATTATTATTTAAGTGCTCTTAGATTCATTATTTACTTTTGTGATACAAGCGGGCGGGCGCATAACATAATTATTGTAAAGTTAAATTCCGCCTAAATTATATCCTTAATTTTGTATTTTCGTATGTCGTGTGTTGTGTGCTAGTTAAGGCATTTAGTTGAAGATTATGTTATAAATACAAAATTTATAGTAAATTATAGATTCAAGTTATTCTTCTTTTATATTATTTTATGAAACACTTTTATTCACAAAAGAACTGACTTCAGGTCTATTATATAGACTCTTCATCCACTCATATTTTCTTATTATGAATACAAATTAAAATAAACTAATATATTTCCCCATAAACTTATTTCGGAAAAGACAAATGATGAAAAATGAAAATTAAGATACCATTTTGAGAAACGATTTGAAAATTGTTTAAGAAAAGAAATTACGACCAAATGAATAAATTAAATATTATAATTATCAAGGTATAGTGATTATATAATATTATTAATTTAATCTTTTAGATGGAAGAGTCTGAGATGGACCGAATTGAAACTGAAATAGATCACGACGATGAACCCACATCAGAGGACAGTCCTCTGATGGGAGCGGGTGACCACCGCAAGGTTGGGGCACCAATGTCTGCCAACAGGAGAGCCCCTTCTTCACCCAAGGTGATCCTCGCACCGCGGGGCGAGGAGGATAGCGAGTCAGATGGGGTTGTGGGCCAACAGCCCAACAAGAGGAGAAGTGAGTTGATTCATTTAAACATTCATATATATCACCATTAAAAGTGATAATTTTTTGTATGGTTCAATATTTTAAAGACAGTTCTAAGCAAATTTTGGCTGTGTCGATTTTAGATACCCAAATCGTTTTCTCCACGATCGGTCCCTTACTGAGAATCGTGATTCTTCTGCCATTGCGAACTGTCTACTGTCTGTTTCCATTTATCATTTTTCTGGGCAGTATTACTAAATATATCACGTGTCAAAGACATTGCTAGGTTGATGATCCCAATTAAAAATGCATTTTCTCATTAATATAAAAAATGGATATGAAATATTTTTAACTTAATATAATTTGGAGTAGTTTTAACAAATACCTAAATTTCAGGTTCAACAGACTCCCCCCAGGTGGTGTCCGTGCTGGAAGAGGTGAAGCGGATAAGAGTGACAGCCCCGAAGGAAGGCCGGATATACCCCAGCTTGTCGGATATAGATAATCCCACCACGGAGGATGAGGCCTCCAAGATGTCCTGCATCGCGAGGTGTGCAGACTTCACACTAGAATGCTGTTTTTTCTTCCTCTGTATATGAACGCACAATTTCATATATTGTCGGAAGAAAGTCAAAATTGCTATGACAAGTAGACGTTTGTGTGTATAGCAGATTTGATTATGAAAACTCTCGATAGGAGTACGTGACATGCTACGCTTGCCCAACAACGATTCGTATTAGTCATAAGATGGAAGCCACGTTCTTCCGGCTCAGTTTTTTAACGCGGTTTTGAAAAGCCTTATCAGCTGGATTCCAGCATAACACTCGCCACCGTGAGCGTACATACAAATCTTTTGTATTCTGTAATGAGTTTGAGGCGATCTATCACGAGTGTCTATTCTGTGCCGTGATAATTAAAAACATTCTCAGTGTTTTGGACCACCGTTCTTCATGATTTAGTGAGGTGGTCATTTCTACGCATTTCATTTGCGGCTGCTTTCTACATTTCAAGTTTGACTTATGAACATTAAAGAGCGAGGCTTTTATATCCTAATAATAACTAGCCTCTTTACATTTTTGAAAAAAAAAAGGATATTTTCTATTCTATCTAAATTCAAAATTGTGAAATGTGTTAAATAAAACTATATCTAAACAAGTTATATCCATGCGGCGGAACGGGCCACTTGCAATCTTCAAGCTTTTGTCTGCCCGAGATATACATGATATACACCTAAAATTAAAAGAAATCTAATACTTGAAAAAATAAAATAATAATCACATAAATACATAGCAGACTCAGGAGATAGATTTTTTAGGATGCATATTTACATCCTTAATAATTAAACGGTTAAGCGTAAGCATTTGAAAACAAAAGAGATACGATCCAAAAAATAAAATTGGGGATGCTGGTGTATTCATTCATTTGACCTTTTGATAAAAAACTTCACCCTCGTAGAGAAAGAGCGAGATAACTAGAGGAGTATGATCTCGTACCAATTTTTCTAAATGTGCGAGAACAGTGAGAGATTTTTCTTGAATTATTAAAAAGCAGAATCTATTTGTCGTTACGATATTTTATTTCTATAGTAATGAAAAACTGCCTCCCTCTATGATTTATCTTTTTAATCCATTTAAGGACCTATGTACCTTTATGTATATACTTACTGGGGTCTGGAATACACCATTATTAAAGTTTGAAAGAAGACATGACATTATATATGCATATATATAATGGTTTTATGGGAAATTTAATTGAAATAGTATTCAACAATGTCATATTGTTATTTTGATGTCTTACAGTAATTCACGTCGTAAATTGCCTTTTAATCTTAGGTGTGTTTCCTTTATTACGCAACACATTATAAATCAAGACTGATGGTGGCACATTTGAAAAATAATATCCCACGGATCACTTAATAAACATAAATCAATTTGCAAAGCTTGACTCCTACTATCGTAAATACTACAAAAATGAATAAATATAAGACTTCCAAATAAGCCAATAATCATCAATATTTTGAAATCTAGATTTTAGAACTTTTCTATTGCAAATTTATTAATATCAAAAGACATCAAGACTGGTATAGATTAGAGTTTTTGAAATATTTATTGATGTTGTCGTGTGCGAAATACGTTTACTTATACACAAACACGTTAAATGGTACATTTCTTGCTTAAGGCTGAATCGCGTTCCGCATCGGGTACGTTAATCTCGTGTTCTCCCATAGTGCCGTAATTCAACGAGAAATATTATTAGTCTTTTTTGATAAATTTAATGGAATTTAATTCAAATATTCCATTATTACATATGCCAATGGAATTACTGTCTACTTCCATTGAATGAGAAAATATGACTGCACCACTGAAGAAAAAAAAATTTTTTTTTATTAATTTTGTAGCCTTTGAATATTGGTGAACTTTTATAAAATAAAATTGTCTCGTTAGGTTGGTGTCAGAAATTCAAACAGCGTCAATTCATTGTGTTTTGTGCAGACACAATTTTAAAATTGAATATCTCGAGTTGCGTAGTTTGTATTTCAAAATATACATTCCTTATTTTTAATAACGTTTTTATATAAAATATAATGTTTAGTCTTGCCCGTTGGTGCGATACGTTTCTTACGATAATTAATTATTTATTTTTAGCGTAGGGATTAATCGGTGGACGAGTTTTAAAATATATTGCACTTCGAGTTTGTCTCGAAAAATTCTCGCTTTTATTCCGAATACATATTTGTGTATTATTTTAAATGTTAATTTTTTTTTATCTGTTTTCCCTTGATTTAATTTTTTTAATATAATTGTTATTTTTTTCAGTTTCATCATAGTATTATTGAATCTCCCTCGAATTAAAAAAAATATCAAATACAAAATTACTGTGAATCAACGCATGCTAGTTTATTTTTTAAATAAGAAATTTTATTTTACAGCAAATATTTCGACCCCTCAAGTATTGTAGCCAACATATAGGTCAGCTTTATTCTGGTATTATACATTTTTAAGAGGCAGTAAAAAAAATACATATTGCTTTCTATTCTAGACACAATATATACAAATATTGCTATATAATGTGTTAAATACACGCTACTATACTAGACAACTAAAAATGACCTATTTCATCATATACTTTACGTGGGAGGGATCGATATGTGTGATTGCATTGACTGTTGGATATATAAATTTGTAATATAAATATATATCGCTTGTCTACTTTTTTTGTTTCTTGGATGTGATAGGCTTGGCTTATTGATCTGTTGTATTTTTTCCCTTAACATATTTATGCAGTGTTTAGTAAAATACAGCGCACAAATCTGATGAATATTATGTTGTTCATGCTGATAATGACGTGCATTTTTCAATATTTTGTATTTACATTAATGTTAGACTTTATTGATCATTCATTCCTTGTTTTATACGCAAGGCATCATCTCATATTGGTATATTAACAAATTGCTTGAATATTAACAAGTATTCATCTTTCAAACAATTTGATAAAATTCCAAAATAAGAGATTCTGATTCAGTTAAAATTTATTTTTTAGTTGATAATATTTTTATTAGCTAAATCTGAAGTTTTAATACTAAATGCCATTTTTTAAATACCCAGTTTGGATAATATACAGATTTTCAACAACTTTATATAAAATATCCATTGTAAAGATGTAATTTTGATTAATCATATTTAAGTAAGACGATGATGTGCTCACAGTGAAAATCGGTTAACATGAAATCACGGGAACTGAAATATTTTTTCATATTAAAAGAAATTTTTAAAAGAAAACTCACTATTCTTTTCAATGTCGTAATAATAATGCAACGAGTTACAATTATTTTTTACTACAAAAATAATTTATTTTAAACCCTTAATATTTGCATTTACTATAACTGATATAATAAAAATACATACAATATGTCAAAATCTTTTTCTGCACCGTGTTATTTTTGTATTTTAGGACAGTTTGTGTGATCATTAGTAACTTTTTACTAATGCCCCTGGTTAAAATCGTTTGCGGGTTGTTCAAATACATGCTGATACTTGATGAATTCTCATCAAGTATCAGTGTGTCAGATGACTTTTAGAACAACTGTGAAAAGTCCGCCATATTTAACAATGGATTCTCATTTTTACTATTGGATATTGCAGAGTAAAATGAATTTTCTACGATATGTCCTTTCGAGAAATGAATATTTTTTACTAACGATCAAACAACTTGTTTTTGCAATTTTTTTTTATGTTAGTAACTTTTTTAGTAGTACTGATAATTAGTACTGATCACACAACCGGCCCTTATTGTGTATTAACAGATGCCGGCTTAGTCAATAGAAAGTTAATCATAAGCGGTAAATGGTTTGATGATTAATCCCATTGTTTAAAATGGTAAGGTGGTGTGCAGCAAGCGGCATCTACTGTTCATTATCAGATGTGGGCCTAGTTGATAGAAAGTTGAATTATAAAGTCAAACACGGCGGCTGGTATATTTTTTGCATTCTCTTCATATTAAGCATTTTTTGTTTTATGTTAAAAGAAAGTAAAAATAAAGAATGTTTTTTGTGTTAACTGATTTTTCGCATAAAGGGTTTTCACCATGATTACGAAATTAAGTACATTGGGTGGCCATTATTAGTACAGATGATCAGAGGCACCTGCCTACCCGATTCTAGCATATTTTGTTGATATTATATATATACGTATGTAGAATCCTTATTTTTCAAACTCACAAAAGTGGTCAAAAGTATATTTTCTCTAACGTGTGCAAATTCCGAGTTTAAATTATGTTAGAAAATAATCTAACATAATTTATTTAAACTTCTTGTATGCGTGGTGAAAAGTATTGGTTTGTATTACATGGATTTTAATTTAACAGTTGTGTTGTACTTAAGTAGTTTTTGTATCTGTGATATTCCTTTGTAAACATATTAAATAAAGTTGCCCTTTCATTTTTGTATGAATATCTTTTATTTCCTTTTTATTAATTTCTGCCAAAAATACCAAAAAAATCACAATAAATTTATTTCAGTCGTTCAATATGTTAATCATTGCATTCTTCGCTCATCACAATTTTTTAATATGGATAATATTTTCTACAATTATTACAAGATTGTCAAATTTGAATACCGATTGTTTATTAATTAATAAATAATGAGAAAAGGGGTTGCGTGGATAGATAACCTCTTTGCTTCCTCTGTAGCATAGAATATGTACCTCTCACACGCTAAGCCAGTGCTCGTTCATCTTAGCTACTATCCTAATAAACCGTGGCGTCAAATTATTTTAGATGTGTATAATGCAGATTATTTTATATTAGAACTTATTGCGTTGATTAATATTTTTTATACATTCTTAATATGATATTTTAATCTTGTTAAAAAAAATATTACCCCTGTTGAACTTTGTATTAAGCCAGTAATAATAAGTAACTTAAGACTAAAATTCCTAAACTGTTTTATATCTCACATTCGGCTGCGCAATAGTTAGTATCCTTGTCTGTCATATGGGAAACCGGGGTTTGGTTTTATTGTATTTATTTATTTAACTGAATTTATAAATATTTTTTCAAACCAGATAAACATATTCTATGCAGAGGTGGTATGATACAAGTATCTGAGACATGTGACACATTTTTTTATTTTGATGACACATTAGATTATTTATTAAAATGTTTTTTTTTTTGTGTTTATTTAGCCTTAAAAATAGGTGCAATAACAGTTTATCGTCACTAATTTGAATGTGTCTTAACATTGCCTCAGTTTACATAAATACGTATACTATAATATTATTTCTTCAATAATTGCAAAGCTACTTTGTGGCAATATATTATATTAATAATAAGAAAAACATTTTGTTTATACCACTGTTTATTGATAAATCAACATGGTATTTAAACATGTTGATTTATTAATAAACAAAGTGGTATTAACAAAGTATTTTTCTTATTAATGTAATATTATTGCTGCTGAAAGGTGTTATTAAAAAATTAATGTTATAACATTATATGGATATTAAGGCAAATGACTGAAGAAAAATTAAAATTAGTAAAAAACAGTATATTAAAAAAAAAATGTAGTCACCGTAGAACAAGATTTGCTATTGCAATTGAAATCTTTTATTTTATGAGTAAGGTGTCAACATAGATATTTATTGATATTTTATGTAGTTAACTTAATAACGGCATTAAAAACTCTTTTGTGGTACCGTTTTTATTGATCTTTGGTGATTGTATTATACCAAATAGATACACAAGCTTCTATTAATTAATTACAAACTTAAGGCAGTTAAGCGAAGGCGGGTTAGAATTATTAGTTAGTATTATTTTTACCGTCACGATGCACACAAATTTTAACCAGATTTTAATTAATGTCTTATTGATACTATGTATATACATAAACAAACTCACCGGTATGGTAATATATTTTTATTTACCATACCAGATTACAATGGTACAAAATATTTTCTTTTTGCACACATTAAAAAATTAGAGAGAACATTGGTTAGTCACAGAAATTAAAGGTATTATTCAGTATACACACTTTATTTGAATTACAGTAATTAAATTATCAGAAGTTCAATTAAGTAAGGGTTACTCGTAAAATTAGTGTCTAGGTCGGCCGGATGAGTCTGTGACTCCTGTTCACCGTACTGTCGGGTGGCGTATCTTATCTATAAAGATATTGACCTCTGGCAGATGCCTTTAGAACTGTCACAGGATCCATATTCTTAACCACTTATTCCAGGTAGCAGTGGAATCACTATCGTTGTTGACCTAGACAGCTTGGTCCACTAAAGCCTACTCAAATTTGTCCCTATCTTTCATCATGTGTACATCGTTCAGCAATTCCTTGGGTTGTTTAGTTTGCTATGAATGCCATCTTTGGTTTCATTTCTTTAGGCCTTTTCAAGACTACAATAGTTGAGACTTCCTTAATATTTCGTACTTGTATTTGAAACGTCGTATTGCTTGTAAGATAACGTATTGATTGACGTATTATCTACATGGGCTTTTGAAAAAAAACACATCAGTTGTGCTTTTCTAAATCATAAGATTTATTGAGTTTTAATTAAAATGAGTATTTATCTATTTGTTGATTTTTTTGGCATTTTTGGCTTCACTTCAGTGTATACGTATTGATGAGTAAGTATAAAATAGAAAATCAGACAACAGAGTTTCTAGTTTCGTAAATGTCGACAATTCTATTGATCTTTTTCAGATATAAACTTCATTAGTCATGGTCGGATACGTGTCCAAAATAATCTTATATTACGCAATGTGGGAGAATCTTTTAGGTTACAAGCATCATTCGGTAATTGAATTTGGAGCATATAATGATAAGATAATCAAGAAAATTACATTTAAATACAAAAACTAATATGTACATGTCTGTGTCTGCTTAAATTGACCACGCACACAGAGGGTGCATTTTAAAAATAAAATTATTTAAAAATGTTTTGTGTTTTTTTACTTCATTAAACAAACTAATTGATACACATACAATACATGGACAGGCAGAGTCCACTCTTCATGGTTCGACACTACCAAAGTATCAAAATACGGTGGCGTAACGCACTATGGTTTTATAACTTATACATAATTGTACAAAACTAATAAAAGTATGGATGTGGAAATAGGAGTCAAAATGTTGTGATTGTTTGAAGATGATGCAGTATTAATGGTAAATAATGAGTGTGATTTACAGTCTTATGATGTTTGATGTACACAAGGGAAATGATCTTATGATGAATGCTAGCAAGGCAAAAATGATGGTATAAATCCTGGGTTTTCTATTGGCAATGTAAAGTATGCAATTCCAAGTATTATGCAGGTAAAGCCTTCTAAAGCAATCTAATCTGCTCTGTATCTTCTTCTGTAGGGTTCGCTCTGCTGATAATGCCGTTCTTGAACTTATAAAACGAGATCTGGATTATGTACGCCCGCCATTAATATTCCATCTCCGAGATAGTTTTTATTAGTTCTGACACTGATGGCGGCCTGATTAATTTTGTGGTATACCCACACGACAGGAAGGTACACACTTCATATTTTGAAAACCTAGGATTGCCAACTGAAAGATGTATAACGCACAAACTGATGGTATTGGAGAAAAATTAAAGTAAAAATTCGGAACAAAAAAAAAATGTATATATCTGCGAGTGTGTTTGATGGAAATAGAAATGCTGAAATAGAGAATATAATAAATTTAGCTTTGAGCACAGTATTTGATAATGGAAATTTGTCATCATTGCAAAATATATTTCTGGTATCTTGGAACAAGTTTGTGTATTTGGGTGGTATGTTGAGAAAAATATCAACGGGAGAGTGGCCGCAGGAATCAAAGTGAATGGTGCTCTGAATACAATGGACATGAAGACTGGAGTTGGCAAAAGAAGAACGAAAGATGACTAAATGCGGTGGACACAAAGTCACACAAATGTGCATTCAACCAATCCATTTATGACAGAATGTAGAAATTAAGCGTGAACACGAAGCTGATAGTAGTACAGTAAACAGGATTAAGAACCGTCACTTTGGTGGAATGGATGGTAAGGATGGTGAGGATGGTAAGAAAGGTATACAATGTCTGCCAGATGTTTGCACCAGATCCTGGGAGATGGTATTGTTAAGGCCAGTTGTGTGATCAGTGGTAAATTTTTACTATAGTAAAAAAGTTACATAAAAATTTTTACTCATCGGAATTATAATACATTAAAAAGTAAATTAATTATACCATCCAATATCAGTTTGTAAAAACAGTAACTTGTTAGTTAAAATTGGCGGACTCTTCACAGCTGTTTCAAAATTATCCGTCACATTCATACTTTAAAAATTGCACTATACAACAATGAATCGTTCAATATCTATTTTAGTGATGAGAGTTTGTCCGATTATTGAATTTATATTAGCACATAGATTGAAGATTTTTACCAGCAAAGTGACAGATTTTGAATGCAGTGGTGAATAAAGCGTATAGCATAAAATTGTATATACCTATTGTCAATTGTGAATATATATTTAAAATAAATTAAATTTGACTTCATTCTCAGATTTTTGTTGATTATTCGCCTTGCTACACTATTAAACAGGATTAACTTTGACAGTAGTAAACTTGACATTCAAACAACCTATAAACGTTTTTTACCACAGGCGATGGTAAAAAGTTACTATAGTAAAAATTGACTATTAATTAAATTAATACAAATTCACTTTGTTTTAAGCCACTTTATTTTTGCTATCACCAGCCGGTTTCGGAACCGCCGTTCCTTCGTACATTACAAAATATGGGCAATTAATTATTATTTATAATATGGGCAATAATTAGTGTCAGATGTTAAAAGTGTTGGTGAGAGAGAGGTAATAAATGATGGGGGGAAGGAAAGAGATGGATGATAAGGTAAATGGGAACATATTTAAGATAGAACTGTTTTTGGTTGTTAATTATGGACTTACTAAACGTCTACCTTTATTATTAACGAGGAAAATATTGACTACTGTATTTTTATTGAAACTGGTTATTTTCAATAATGTGATTAGAAAATTTGGAAAAACTATTAATTATTATTTAAACATCTCATATGTTTAATGTGTCCTTAATCCCAGTATCAAAAATTACAAGTCATTTTTCTTATATAAAATGAGGTGCAGTCATTACATTTCAATTTATAAATACCACAGTGAGTCAGTTTATGGTTCTTATCTTTAACACTTTTTTAGGTAATTTCCAATATTATTTACTATGGTAAAATTTTACTACTGATCAAACAACCGGACCTTAGAGGCGTCAATAATTGGCAAACATGTATGGGAATATGTATGTACATTGCAGACAAGACGACAGTTGTGTATCAAGACAGAAGAGTATTCTAACTATCTATCTATCGTCTCTGCCTATTTCTGTACCGGTGTCATTAGTTATTAAGGTTCTTAATTTTTGACAAGATTCTCATTAGTAAATTCTTTACAGAGAGTATATACAAATACATGTCGCTTTGTTCTATATCAAAAGTAGAACTTTTCATTGTTCACTTTTTATCCGACCATAACTAAATGATAATATTATTAAACCGAAAAGTTATACAAGTAGTGTACGGTGGGGTTAATTATTAAAAATTTATTTTAATGTATCAAAGTGCATTTTGTGTCTATCTTTATAGTTTATTTTGAATTAAGCGGTTGCTACAGACAGCATCTAAAATTAAACTGAATACTGATACTAGTACTGCTATCTTAATTGTGTGACATTATATTATATATTACAGTAGAATCTCGATTGTCTAGGGTGGTGGGGTAAAAATTGATCCAGATTATAACGTCCTGGATAATAAACAATTACAAAATTCAATAATAAGTTAGCCCTTATTAAATCTATAATAGTAAGCGTGCACAAATACAAATTTGTCCAATTCAACATTTTTTGCTCCCTGCTATCTGCAATCTAGTTAATGCAACCACGGATAATCGAGAGTATATTATATATGTTACACATTTGTTTTTGAATGAGACTATATATCCAATTATATTGCTTATAATTTTTCTGTAGGCATAGTTTTAAATGATACAGTTATTACTATTTGAAATCGTAATTATTGAAATGAATATCTTGTCACATCCACACTACAAAAAAATGTAGATTTTTTCAATAAATTATTATAATTAACCTCACTCCAGTGTAATTTGTATAAATAAGTGTAAAAGTATTTTCAAATATATGTAATATTTTAACTGAAGGGTTCGTTTGGTCTATCAGTAAGACAATTTAGTAACCGAGTTGTCTGGGATTCAAGCATCTTCCGAGACCTCATAGATAAGTTAGTTTTGTTTGCATTGTAAGAATATTATGTGATATGTATTCCATGCATAAACAATATAGATGAAAAAATGCTATCAATATAAACCAACATTTAAAATAATATAATTATTATTTTAACCTTTTAAATGCCATGAGCGCGTTAACACCCCAAACTTTGTATGCCACGCTAAGCAATAAGCGTGTTAACACACACTTTTGGATCTAGGGATTAAAGTCATATTTTTAAATTATTTTGCCATCTACGGCACAACTGGTCCCAGCTTTTGATAGATAAGTCAAGGCTCTTAAAGCCTAGTCTTACACTATGCGGTGTCTTCTACTTCAAATAGAGTCGGCAGTTAAAAGGTTAAAGAGATATATCTTAATCCTTTTCATATTAGCGAGAGTGCACACCGAAAATGCATTATACATTACAGTCCACAGCGACAGTACATTGTTTTTAACACATGGAGTGAAAATGTAAAATACGAATAAGCTTGAAAATGTGCAGTGTTTTTGTCATTTCTCTTATATATTATCATTGCTGTGGTATTTGGTGAAAATTTTCACATTAGAGATTGTCCAAGAAACAAAAAAAGTATTTGTGTTATAATTATTATACATAATAAAAATATCTATTATATAATATAACATTTCAAAAGAATTACGGAAACTTTTTGTATAGTTATGAATATTATGTTTTGATTGTATTCCACAGTTTGTGCACACACATATTTGTAACCCAATGTCATATCCCACTTGTTACTGTAACTTAAAAATTTATTTGAAAACCAACAAATTAAAAATAGGTATATTTAAAAAAATTTTTTTTTTGTAAAATTAATATATTTCTTATTTAACAGCAGCTTAAATACAAGTTCCGACTCTGCAGTCAACGAGCATGTGGAGAATGACTGGGGGAACACTTCCTTCACCAGGGACATATTGAAAGCAGTCGGAGTCAAGAAAACAAATGAGTCCGCCCTCTCGAAGGCTCGCAAGGCCGTGAGACGGTCTCGCGAGAATGCGGTAAGCAAGAAAAAAGATGACTCGTACGAATCTTCGAGTGACGGGGAGAATAACCAGGATCTGGATGATCTGCTGGATGAGGTATTGGATGCGGATGATGACACAGAAGGACCTACGCCGCCAAAACAGAATAAGGTAATTTTTTTTATAATTAGTTAAACCAAAAATAACCTAATCTAACCGTGAAGTTTGGACAACTTGCTAGTGGCAGTCGGTGTATGTATCATCTTTATTTATTTGTAATCCTTTATGCCTTTAAGCCTTTATGTCATTGATTCAGCAGGCCTTTCAAACAGGGCTACATTTCATCTTCCTGTTTGAGATCTCCATTGAATCACCTTTTTAGAGTCGACACAAGGGAAATTGAATACGTCAACGTATACGTCCACCTCGATCAAGTCACCACATTCAAACAGTATAGCCGTTGAGAAGAATTTTAAGGAACCCATTCAGTTCTGTGTTCTGACATGAGAGTATGAAATATAGACCTTGACAGATGCCGTGATGAAAATGTTCAAGAGATAAACAAAAGACAAATAAGTTGATACGTGGCCGTGTGACTTGAAGATGTACGACAGCGGGTGTCAGAGTTGAAATGGCAGTGGGGCATCTGATAGGTCAAGAGGATAGCAGATATATATGTATATACAATATCATGTCGGTTATTGTGATCACTTTGGACCCCAGAGATTTTGGTTCTATTATCTGACAATTCAGTTATCCCAAAATCACATGTATAAATGATTTTAAAACATTTATATAGGTAAACTATTTATTGTACAATACCAAACACATTTTATAATCCTTTTATTTAAAATAGTCAAAAATGTTAGTTTGAACAAGTCCGATAGCTTGATTTTAAATACAGTACAACATTTTGAGGTAGCATCTTTAAGAAGAACAAGCTAAATTGTAAAAACATCTGGTGACAGCTGGCACGACAATGTTGTGCTTTCAACCAAGGCCAGGGAAATATTAAATATAACATTGTATAGAAAAGAAAGCCGTGGCCAGACATTTGTAATCTGAGATTTATGAGGGTAATTAATGGCCACATACCCAGGAATTAGATTACAAGAAATTAGGTGGTACCCAAAAAGGTCAGATGGCTTGTTATTTCATTGTTCCTGGATATCCTGATTCTAATAACCATTAATCTGAGTACCTTTAACTGTCCGCTGAAAATTGAGCACACTATACAGTCCACTGTATGTAAATAAAAATAATATTTTGACCATAAAACACTGTGTTACAGTAATACCGAGCGTTATCCTTCATAATGGATTTTTAACAAAATCCAGAAATCACGAAAGACATTTAATTTTCATCTAAATAAATGCTTCATTAGATGTTTTGAAAATACAGTGTATGCATCAATACTACAGGAAATGCAAAAAAAAATTACAAATATGTTGTCGATTTTGAGAAATTACGAAATTTATAATTTTTTATAGAGGAATTTGCCATTCAATACCAATTTATAGAGGTGTTTGAAACTCAACATGTGTATTTTAGAAGTTTTTGTCAGTCACAATATTTGATCTTCTTTGGTACAAGCCAGTGATATAATATCACTAAAAACTAATGGGCAGTTTCATTATTGAGCCTTTTGGAAGTTTAATACTCGATTATAGAGAGTTATGACACGAAACTTAAACTTGGGTTTTGTTTTTTCTATTCTACATTTATTATTATTTGTCAAGTATTTGAACCAATCACAAGTATCATTTTTTCCTAGTAAAACTGCATTCAAATATACATTTTTATCATTTTTGATTTTTATTGTTTGGAAGTAAACGACTCTCAGTTCAGTGAGAGCATGAAAACAATTTTCTTTCTTTTTATATTTTCAAATGGGCCAATAGACAGCCACCAGGGAAAGGTGACCGACTGACCTCAATTACCAGAGGCGGATGTACTCGACTACATGTCAGTCACATAATAATTAAGGAAAATAGTTCTATAACAAATTAAAGGTTATTGTGGTTTTTTTTACAGAACATTAATCCAGCTCTGCCCTCGACCAGCTTTCACTATAAAAAAGGTACTGAACCGGCATTAAATCACGAAGGAAATAGATTCAAATCCCCGCTGAAGACCCCGCCCAAGACCGTTTCCCACCGGGGCATATACCATGAGGAAGTGGAGGGTGGCAAGCCATTGGTGCACACGGTCAGCTTTTACAGAAGACAGCAGAGCCAGGTGTGTGTCGGTTCATTACTTATTCAAGTCTAATCGTTATTCTCCTTCAATTAGTTATGTCACTCTTAGGTAGCAGTTACAAATAAAGGATCCTTCGGATTGTAAGTAAGAAATGTTCAGTTAACACTTAATTGTAATTTATTTATTTGATTTTTACTCATTTTTACATGTGCATTTCATTTGAACCCTGCCCATTGGCAGTGTGTTACTCTTGTAACGTTCACAATAAGTTAGTACAATGATAATTCAATAATATGTGCCCGTTATTATGAAAATGGTCTAAGTCATGTTTCTTTCGTTTCGAGATATTTTTATATTACACAACACAAAGTTTCAAAATTTATTTAGTCTACTAGATTTATAACTTATTTCAACATATAAATGTTGCACGTGGCTTATAAGAAAATAAACAATTTAAGGTTGAAATGACTTATTCTATTATCAAAATAAACACTAGCGGAATATCGTAGAACGTCGTAACAATACACTAAATATAACGCTTCAAATTTAAAACAATGTGACGCAAAATTATTGATAAACAATTTTTTTTCAAATTTCATAATAATGGGCGCGTGTAATATAAACACAAGATGTCTTGAACTGCAATGCAAATTATGATAATAGTGAAAAAGTAAAAGTAATATATTCTTTTTTAAGTCAAAGGTTTCCATGTTCTATTCACTAAATTATTATTTATTTAAACATCTCCTCCATAATATGAGTCAAAAACAATTCTGACATCTCTCCACCCATCTCTACTGGCCCCACCTGGTTATTGCTCCTTTCCGAGCATTTGGAGATGCTTTCCCCCCGCTTATTCTTGTTCACGTTACAGAGCCTAGGAGCCAGGAACATATGAGAGCATTGTCCAAACGTAGTCCTCATTTTCGGAACTTTTACTTTTCAGTATTGATTGCTCATTAATAGCAATTTAACTAAATTGAACTAAATTGCTATTAATTAGCAATCATTAGTAATAATGCCATAAACTTATTGTTTGTATGCCCACTAGAGATATCATTTTCAAAGATAGCTATACACTTCTTACCGCTATATCTTACAGCTTAGCTATCCCTGCGTCTTTAAGCAGTTGTAGAAGATATTTCTGAATCATCGTGTCACTCCATCATTCAGTATCAAAAGAATGGAATAGCATATCAAAAAAAAAACGTGATAAAATATTTCATCGTCTCTTATTGAATTTTCACATTGGGATTGTAGGGATCCCAGCCATCCACGCCTATTCGGATCGTCAGGCACGAGGACCAGCAGCAAGTGAGCAAGCAGACCGTGGAGGATGTGGAACAGAAGCGACGGGCTGACAAGCTAGCCGCCGTGGACGCACGGCAAAGAGTGAAAGAACTGCTGGAGGAGGTGGCCAAACAGAACACTGTTATATCTCAGGTGAGAATATTGAATTTGATCAGAAAAATGAACACTATCGCGATGGTTTAAATTTTGATTGCTGTCTAATTAATAAACTAGAAATATAGGTATGTAAAAATGTGAAATATCTTCTTCTTAGTTGTAACCTCAATGCTGACAATTGTGGTGCGTCATACTGTCTAAATATCTATTTCTTTAATAAAGGGTACATTTGAATCATGTACATTAAGGGACAAGCTCAATGATTTATTAGTCGTATGATTGCATTTACAATCTTGCGTAAACTTGACGTTATTAATTCCGTTAAGTGGCTTCAAAAGTCCTTGGTATATGCAAATACGTCAATATTATCTATTCACATATTTTTTCCTTTGATACTTGGTGTCCCATTCAGGAAACAAGAAAACAAGGGTGGTTCACCAATTTCCGCTTCTCTCAACTGGTGATGATTATGATGAGGTCAGGAGAAATGAAACGCACAAGTATACTCTTTCTTAGGACACTGTGGTTAGAGAATAATTTCTCAATCGCAGTGAACCTGCTTTTAAATCACTTTGGATAATGACAGTATTATTTCATTCTTTAAACAATTAAGCATTCATGATCATATTTTAACACGTGATGTGCTGATTAGGCGAGTCTCAATAATTTTTACAGTTCCTTTTATTCCCAAGAGGTACTAAACAGGCACCAGAAAGACACCGTTGTAAACAGTGTCACTCATTGCTTGGAGCAGGCTTTTCACTCGCCTGGATTGCGACCTTGGTTGGTTTGTTATCAAACATTTCAGGCGAGGATGGCGTGAGAATTCAATACGCTTGGCTTAGTCTGCATGTTGTGTCATTTTTGCCTTACAAACGTGATATAACTGAACTTCCCAATAGTTTATCTAGGTTTGCAAATGGCCATGTTCAGATTATATGTTGCAAGATTGCTTATTATTCACAAATTCTGCACTATCGCAGACCGGGATCGGTATATCTTCGAGCTTCACGATCTCAGACTGAACAAAATCACTTTGGTCCGACTTCCTTCCCCCGTTCTCCCTACACATCACCCACACGTTTTGAAAGATACCAATTGACCCTTATTAATGACTGTAATGAAAATGATTTTGAATTAATTCCAGGCTAGCCAGGCACTGAACCTGTGCGCTTCCACAATAGAGTTCAGCGGATCAACCGAGCAGGCAGAGGGAGAAAGATTATTACTGCTCGCAAGTAAGATTCAATACTTTTATACAGAAATTATTTGATGTAATCTAATTTAAAATTTATTCATTTAAAAAAAAAAAAATTCAAAGATATGCCGCCACACTGACTAATATTATATATTTGTGAAAATATATAAATAAATTAACATCTGTGCATTCTTTGAGCTGTGCAACATGATGTTAGTTTTTTTTTTCATTAGGTGTATACTGCAAAGCATTTAATTTAGATTTTTTGTTGAAAAATCATAATACTCGTGTTGTATTTGGGGAATGGATTGACTAGGTATAGTCTAGATTCATATCATTAATTGACATGGCAGTGGTGTAACAGGATTATTTTAATTTTCATTAAAGTCAGCCTCATCATTAGATGATAACTAAACTAAATGCAGTTTGGTAACCTATTCAGGTAGAAGGGCGGGGAGGTTTTGGTCGTTAGTAATGCTCGGTTATTTGACCAGTGGCAACTTTTATCATCACCCATGCTAAAAATTGTTAAAGTTTATCCCGCCTAATAGTGTGGCAAATATCAGAGTATTAGATTTATTTTAAATATTCACATTTGGCAAAACAAACAGTTATATATATGCTTTATTGTGGCTTTATTCACTTGATCTGTCACTTTGCCGGCAAAAAGTCTTCAGTAATATAAAATTAATTAAACAGCGAGACCGTCATCGGACAAATTCTCATCACTGAAGTGATTCATTGTCGTATACTGCAACTTTCAAAGTATTAATGTTACAGATGACTTTTGAAACAGCTGTCAAGTGTTCGCCATTTTTAACTAATGATTTACAGTTTTTACCATCCGATGTTGGATGGTAAAAATCAGTTCACTATGTATTAAATGTACTTTCCACCAGTAAATACTTTATGCCGATGATCAAACAAATTACTCAAGTAAAGTACAGTAAAAATTTAGCACTCGTCACACAACCGGCCCTTAGTTTTATGGTATGTGTTGTTAATTAGTGTTTTCTCCGAGAGGGACCGAATGTCTCAAAACTATAGTAGCGATAGTATAACCCGACACGTGTGTAGTACAAAGTTTAGTTTAGTGAAAATTAAAATGACTAGATTCATCATTATATCATTTTCATCAGAAGGTCTAAAATCGCCTCCAAATAAGGCGCCTCTATCCTCCCCTGAACTGTTTCAGAACTCATAACTGTCTGTTGCGACCCGACAGCTGTCTTTCCTCCGGAGTTGCCAAGAATATACGTCTCGGTAATTGTGACTTTTGCAAGAAGTCTCAAATCAACCTTAATTTAAATCTTTCTAAATGTATTATGAACTTTACGCGGATAATCTTTATAGTTCATACTAATTTATTATTTTTATTACAAATGATCTATCATTGGTGGTTTAGATCAGAGATGGCGATCGTGGACCATTTATGGGGACATGTATTGATGTTAGTAGATTTTTCTTAAGTATAAATTTAACGCAAATAAGATATCTCACGGGTCGAGCGCCACGGAGCTCTGTCTGCGTGCTAGTGATACCAATATGATACGGAACATTTATGTACGGTGAATTTTGGCTAGCGATGAGGTAGTTAAATTCTCAATTCTTCTCAGCACACCGCCGCCAAGCGTGTCTCCACGAAGTACAGAGGATACAGGTGGAAGGAATCCCAGCCAGCACGTCCCAGGTTGTCACGCTCAGCATGCAGGAGCTCAGCCTGCCACTGAGGAGGGAATACGTCAGACAGCTCAATGCAGGTAGGTTTATTTTAACAATAATTGTGTTTATCTGGTAGGTCCCCCGTGTTTATTTTTAATTTTTATGTAGTCTCACTTTTATATTGTGTTTTATTTTTACCATTTTTGGAGACGCCAAGTATTGATTCCATTACCTTTCACATGCTAAGCCAGTGTCTCATATTAGTTACGCCCCTACTAGAAGGTAGTTTCAATTATCATGTATGTATACGATGCCGATTTATTAATGTTAGAATTTAATGTATTGATATAATAGATTGTTCACTAAATTTGTGCGTTTTTTTTTTGTCTACGCTTTTTTTGTCACAAATTGTATTATCTGTCATTAATATCTTATACCATTTTGTAGATCTTGCTTTTTATTTCAATAATCGCTGTTTGCTTTTTTATTGTTTATAATTAATTAGGTGTCACCCTAAAATCAATGGAAGTGCAGGTTGATAAAAAAGTAAATCTCTGACATATCCTTCTTTACAAATTTAATCGTGACTAGTGCTGCACAAACCGCCCGTTACATCAATGCAACGGATATGGCTTTGTTGTGGAAAAAAACAGCTCAGAAATGATTTGATTTAATCGCAAAAAAAGATGATTTCAACCTGAAGAATTTAGAAGTTCTTCTTCAAGAAGACAACCGTCATACAACACAGGAATTAGCAAACTATCTCATGTGTCACCACAGACAGTTCTCAATCCAATGCCAGCCAAGTTAACCAGAACTAATCTTACATTTAACCTTCCATATTGCAACATCAATGGCAAACAGAACTATTTATCTACCAAACCCCCTTTATTTCAACTGACACTTAAATGAACTAGACATTTTCAATACTCCAGTTGCCTCAATTAAATCTAAGTTCAATACATAAACCTTATATCCTTCGTTTTATTTTTATCACACAGATTTTTTTCCCTGTCCTATTTTTCTTTTCCTTTCCCCTCATCCTCCTGTTCTGGAATATTTTATTCTTTATAACTTTTATCTCTCCTCTGTTTATATTTTTATATTCTTATTTTCAACTTTTTTTCTGCATTATAGGAGAAAGTATTTTATAGTCCCAACAAGCTATCTATATGTTTAAAGTATAGTGTAATTTTAGTGAAAACATAATCGGTTAAATTATTGTTTCACTTTCATTATGATTTTTGTTTTTATAGATAAACTGTATGTTTTCCTACTAATATAAAATAAATTATTTGAATTGAATTGGAAATATCCAGAAATTTGGCATATAGTTGTTGGATCCTCCTCAAAGCTTGCAAGGAATGGATAAACTGGCAGAACATTGGCAAAATTTTTTTGAAGATGATTGTAGATTTGTTTATTTAGTTTTTATTTCAATAAAATTTTTAAATTTAAAAAACTGCATGAACTTATTGGACAATTTGACACTTTGTTACTTGTTGAGTTTGAAGTGCTTGATTTTCATGTCTCGCTCGTAAGTTTAACGGTAACCCGTCACACGGATGACCGAGATTGGGTTCTCTGCCGGGGAAATTTTTATTTTATTTATTTAACTGAATAGTTGGTGAATATTTTTTTGGACCAGAAATACTGAGTGATATAATACATGTGTTTTTTATCTGTAAACTTCATTATTTTCAAGTTTATAAGAATTACAACAGCGAACTGAAATGTCGTGGAATATGGTATAGATTATAGAATGTCTATTAAGCCAGATGATTAAATTCACATTGTAATCATACACTTGTTTGGAATATTTAAAGATCGATAGTTCCACTAGACACCTTGAAATATCATTACTGATGCATTATGTATTGAAAATAAATTTAATCTGTGCAAAAATTACGTTGGGCACTTTCTCATGCATGTTCCGCTTTTACATGCCTCTGTCAGGCCATAAATCTTTTCTGTATGCAATCTTCTATAAGAGAAACAGCTTCAGTTATCCACTATTTTGTTTTTATTATTTATTTTGTAAATTTAGTTCAAACACTGTTTGATTCCACTATATTTTTTATTGTGTTAAATGATATGTTTTCGGGAACATCTTCCCATTATCAATATTATAATTCAACTAAAATTAAAAACACTTTCAGACAGTAATATAAGTTATTATTTATTAAATGCCATTATTAAATAATATTTTTTACGCCTAGATGGCGCCCTAGGGCATTACCTGGTGTGCCTCATCAAGTGCCAGGAGCGGGTAATCGCCACTTCTATGATGAAGACTGCTCCGGAATCTTTCTCCGTGACCTTCCCGGATAAGGTGCGTCTGGAAGGACTCAATTCTGATTTCAAGGTATTTATACATTTTTTTTTTTATTTAAAAAAATATATATTTTATATTTATTTTATTATACAGGGTGTAACAGACCTAGTCCACAATATTTTATGAGTGGAATTGTTCAAGAAATATGTGCAAAGTTTGCACTGTTGTGGAAAATATTATTGTTTGAAATTTTTACAAAATCGTGTTACGCATACTTCGAAATAAATATTTGTGAAATTATTCCATTATTAATCTACGTCTTTGCTTCAGCACCTAAATCTTCTAACAAAAGATAGTCGTCGCTCGAAATTCGATGAACTTTAATTTTTGGTATTCATTGTATAATTTGGAATTCATAAAATATTTAAATTAATCGAAATAATCACATAATTACAATTTTTTTGAAATGCTTATATCTCTGACATGGTTGAGATTAGGCACATATCCTTTGAACTTTTTCGACTAGTAATTTATTCAGGTTCACAGAACCCATAAAATATTGTGGATTAGGTCTGTCACATTCTGTATATATATATTGTGGATTAGGTCTGTCACATTCTGTATATGTATATACAAAACTTTAAATAAATATACATTTGTTTTTACAAAATTACCCATCTCAATAGAGAGATTAATTCTTATGTTTGAATTGCGGAGTATGGTCATTTTAGTTTTAAATAATGTAAAGGTAGGTATAAAATTAAGGTATAAATTATAAAATCAAATTATTAAATACATATCGACCCCTCCTACGTAAAGTATTGTAAGGAAAAAATTTCATTTTTAATCATTCTAGTGTTTTGCGTGTTTGATAGTTGGTAGATTTAAAAAAAAATGTATATTGTATTCTATGATATATGTACTAATAAACATAATATTAAAAATATTACGGGCATTTAAAAATGTATCAAATACATGCAAAATACTAGAACGATTAAAAATGCTATTTTTTACTTACAATTCTTTACGTAGGAGGGGTCGATACACATGAACATAATCAAGAGTTATAACAAATTCATTGAAAGAAATTAGAACTTGTAATTGCTGTCAGAGTTTTCTAATAATTGTTTGATTTGTGATTTGAAGGTTTTATAAATTTATTTCTGTTTTGATTTTATATGGGAGGGTATTAAATTTTTTTATACCTTGATAAGCGTAATGGTGTTGAGAAGCACTAGTTTTAAATTTGGGGAGTTTCAAAATTTTTTTAATAAAGCATTTTTTGTTAAACATTTTCTACTATTTCAAAATGAATGTTTGTCTGTCTGTCTGTTCTTTGTACAATCCTTACTCCCTTTGATTGATCTAAATCAAATTTTGCGTAGTTGCTCTTTAGGTTCCTGCGCAAAACACTGAAAGCCTCCCTCTGTCCGCCCCACCACTCCGTGAGAAAACAAACAGAGTCAGTTTACACGCAAGTTCTGATGAATGAATGGCTTGAAATACATAGTATTGAAAATTGGCACGTTTCAGGTGACGGTGGAAGTGTATGCCCTCCAGGCTTCCAAGGAGATCCTACCGCACGATGTTAAATATCACATTGCTACTAAAAAGGTAATTATGTTTTTGTGATAAAATATCATTTTGAAATATTTTGTGTTATTGGCGTACTCAATAGAGCTATGAAAGGGTCCCTGAGAAGGCTGGACCACTTAGAAGTCTCAAATTCGACGATCGTACATAAGAAAATACATGAAAGTTTAAGAGGCAAGAGTAAGATGTCAAGACACAATTGTGGCATTCTGTCCTCTCTGTCGCCTACCCCTGTGGAGAAACGGTATGCTGGTAAGCAAGAAGAAAAGTTAATAAGGTATTTTTAATCTAGTTTTGACAGTATTACTGCTACAATAGTTAATTAAAATTATATTGAGAGTTCAAGAAAAGTCATACATTTATCATTTTAATGTTATTACTATTCCAATAAATATTGATATTTTTTAAAATGGCAACATATTTCTTTATTTCCAGAGCGGAAAACTGGCCACCCCGCGCAAAGGTTGTCGCGGCGCCGACCTGAGGGCCCCTCTGGCGGTCTCCCCCGGAGGTCCTTCCGCGGTCAGGGCTCCCGCCCTTCAGCCACACGGCTACTGCATCTTCGGGCACAGTCAGGTCACCCGGACCAGCTTCTCGCTGAACAAGGTGTGACTTTAGAATGTATTATAAAAGATTCTTATATGTAATAGGGTTGTTTTTAGCAATGTTATTACCGAAAGCGAAGATATCCACACTTTTAGGTTTGCCATAGAAAATTCCCCTCGGACATCTGACAAATAAATCTACTGCGGTTAAAGTGAGTTCGGCGCGTCTACCTTTTAAGTTATAAGATGAGTTTAACCATTAATACCATTATTGTGACTGTGTGATTGGTATTTCAGGATTTAATTACTGTGGTGAATATTTGATACTGGCATTAATTGTTGGAGTTTTAATATCTATAATATTATAATAATGATTGCTCGCCAAATTATGAATAATCACTTCATTTCAAGTTATCAATTACTACATGAATAATTAACATGTTACAGATTTTAAGTATTACCAAAATTGTATAAATTGTGCCTTTATTTCGTGTTGCGTACACCATGAAGGCAAAGAGCCGTACACATATTTACAGTAAAACTCTATTAATTCGTAACTCGCGGGACCGAAATTTAAAAAAAAATTTGAATTACAAATAATGAGAAGAAAGTTTTGTAAGAAATAAATTTTTATAATAAGTTTACTTTACGTTAGTTTACTGCGTCTGCAATTTAGTGCGCGTCGCCGCTGATGACATTGTGATTTTCATACTGAAACATGATGACTCCATTCAAAATGTTTATCAAATAATGTATCTCTCTTGAATAAGAAAGGTTTGCGGTGAGTGGTGATGCGGCATTCTCTCAAGACAACAAAATCACGCACATTAATTCGATTGGTGGTTGAACTCACCTTTTCCATCCGAATTGGAATATTTAAATTTCAAGAAGATTCCGACCTCATTGTAAATATATTTTTTCTTTATTTTATATTAAATTAGTGGGAAACTACAAATAAATTATCTCCAGAAAAGTAAAATAAATCTGATTTTATTCAACTATTGTATAATAGAATTTTTGATACTGTATTAGTTTTTAGTTGAGCGAAACGAGAATTAATTTTTTATTTATTTATTTGACATTTTTACAATTTTTTTATAACATGAATTTAAGTATTTTAAATTATTAAAATTACATGTTTTTTTTTTCGCTTACCTCTCCAAAAAAGAGATTAGCTCTCGTGCTTGGAAACGGAGTTACACTATAATATTTTTATATAATATTTTTTTTATTGTCCATTCTTGTGGTTCTGAAGTGTTCTATAATATTGTTTATTTTCTAATTATGTGTTTCTGAAGTGTTCATTTAATTTTTTTCTAAACTCTTTTATATATTTTATTTCTTTAATTTGTGTAGGGGGGCTATTGAAATTTTTTATCCCTAAATATATAAAATTTTGCTGATAGTGTTTGGTGTTATATTTAGGGATTTTAAAGTTATTTTTAAACCTTAATGATGTTCTTGTTTCAAATTTTACAGTGTTAGAGATTTTTTTATAAATGGTTTCTATTTTGGGAACTGGGAACTTTGCAAAAAGTGTTTGTGTTGAAAAAGATTTTTTTTTTTAAATAAAAATTGATTCTTATATGTATGTCTTATGCCTAATTTAATGATTTTCTAATGAGGAGCATACTGATAATGGATACTGCTTTATTTTTCAAATCTTTAAATACCTAATTGCCAGTATTTGAAAAATTGATATGGGAAAAATATTGGTTTTGAAAAAAAAATCAGCATTACGACTCTGCAGATACTGAAGCGTCATATTTTGTTTTACTTTACATTACTGTGTGCATATTACTCATATTTTTGTTGTACAGGCCTGTTATGGTGGTCCGTTGGAAGGCTCTTTGCGTGTTATCGTGGCGTCAGACTGCTTGCCCACATCGACACCCCAGCGGACCCCCCTCAAAGGGTTCCTCACCATGTTCGAAGAGGCGGGGGGTTTCGGGGCCTGGCATCGTAGGTGGTGCGTGTTGCACGGCCAGGACCTCAGCTACTGGAGGTATCCAGATCACGAGGGCACCAAGGTAAACATTAATAATAATAATTGTTTGATAATGACCATGAAACAATATTTGTATTTTATTTAGATGCATATAAAGCATTGTACAGCTACAAAAAAAATACAGTTTGTTACATATATTTTACACAGATTTTAAAATGCATTGCCCAACAAAATGCATTGCCCCACAAAATGCAGTTATAAGAATTATTTCATTATATAAAACAGTTTACTCTCTGCTCTTCTTAATTTCAATAACCAATTATATTATGCTATCATGCTACCTATATTTAATGACTCCTCTGACGTAATATCTGTATGCCATTGTTTAACGCCATCTTTCCAATGACACCTGTCAAAATTTCAGACAGATTTACCAAGTAGTTTTGTTTTGATAGCTGTTGAAAGTGGGCAAGTTTGTGTTTGTTTGCAACCATGGAAAAAAGCAATATCTGTTGGTGATTTGTTTCCTTTCTTTGGATGAGAAGACGTGCGAGGAAATCAAAGTGAGGTTACATGCCATTTATAAGGACCATGCACATTCGATGACTACCATCAGATATTGGTTTAATGAATTCAAGTGTGGCCGAACATCCGTTTTTGATGAAGAAAGTCCAGGCCGTCCAATTGGATATGGTCAACAAAATCTCATGATATTGTGTTAGTAGACTGCGCTGACATTGTAAATGTTTCAATTGAATGGGTACAAAATATTCTACATGAAAAATTGGGCATGAGAAAGCTATCGAGATCCATTATATATGCCAGAAATGAAAGAACAATCAAAACAGTGGACATCTGGCGAACCTGCTCCAAAGAAGGTGAAAACAGAATGGTCATGGTTCGTGAGGCATCATCTTCACTGACTATTCGGAAAAGGGAAGGACAATCATGGAGCAGTACTAAGTTGATTTATTGGGCTGATTCGAAGCTGAATTGATGAGAATGAGGCTCTATTTGCGAAGACTCATAGCAATCGCCACTACAAAACTGGTTGAATTACACTAAGATTTGGCCTCATGCGATTTCTTTTTGTTTCCAAACATGAAAAAACGGCTTAGCGGAAAGTGGTTAACGTCAAACGAGGAAGTCATCGCCGAAACAGAGGCCGTTGTTGAGTTTGACAAATCATATTTTTTGTAAGGCTTAAAAATATTGGAATATCGCTGAATTAAGTGTATCGAGCTGAAAGGTGACTACTTTCCTAATATGGGTACTTATCATACAGGGTTGTTGTAGGGGTAGTTTAATATAATTTGAAATCTATAAATAAATTTGGAATTAATAAAATAATAGCAAAACTATGATATTTTTTAAAATATCTATATCTTTGACATGGTTGACACACACAGCTTGAACATAAAATATTTTAATATGTATCTTCCCATAAAATAGTGCACTAGGGGTGTTGTGTTATACACAGTATGTACATTAAAAAAATTGATGAGAAATAGGAGGAAATAAATTAACATGGTTTATATAATTTTTACAGATTTTGAGAAGTACATTCTGTGTTTAGCATCTGGTATATTTGTCCATATTAAAAAATGAACAAATTAGGTATTAAACCTCTTATGAAAATAAGAAGAGGGTTGGTTAATAGAGATAAAATATAAGACATGTAATAAAAATGTTAAATTATCTGATGATTAAAAAAAATGCCAAACCTTTAATGTGACCTCCCAAAGAAGGTGATACCTTCAGATCTCTCTCATTTCTCGTTCATCTTACTAATCAAATTAATCATTTATACAGCCGCCAATGGGAACAATTGAACTCTCCACCGCCGTGTCGGATCGTGTGGCTCCCGCCCCGCGCGATGTGTGCGCCCGCCCCCACACTCTGCTGCTGCAGACGTCCACCGAGAGCCCTCAGACGGCCGCGGGCCCCCGCCGGCGCTCCGCCCTCTGCCTCCGGGAAGACGGCACCAGCACGCACCTGCTGGCCAGCGACACGCGGCCCGAGAGGGATCAATGGATGGAGGCCATTAACACGGCGCTCGGGGATATCAAGGCTGCCGAAGATTGATAATTGACTGCGATCGATCGCAAAAGGCGTCCAATTTATTAAAACTATATTTTTCAACAGTAGTTGGTCAACCGTATGAGAAGATAATAAATGTACATACAAATGGTTTTTTTTGATACCCATGTTTTCAAATATAAATATAATTCATCATATTGCTACAATTATGTAATATATATTTCATGAAGCCGAGCATCTCATTTATGGAGTCAATGAATGTTTTTGTTTGCTGTGAAAATCTTCAAAATTATTCCAATACTAGTTGCTTTCGGTGATTTATAGATAAAATTGTGGTGGATTCAATGTATTTCAACATTTTATTTCCAAGGAAATTCAAAGATTTCACCTAATATGTATCGTAATAATTGGCTGATGTAAGTTGATATTTTTTTTATAAGTTTATGAAGTTACACAGTAGATTCTATAAGGAGCTCAAATTGTGCAGTATCAATTCTTTCCGGAACTTGACCGTATTAATCGCAAACCACCAAATATATAGACATGAACTAATGCAAATTCCTTGTCCCAATATTTTCTTTTTGGTTTCATCCACATGATCATTTTGGCAACACTTACGCAATCAATTATCTCTGTGACTTTTTTTAAAAAATATGACTCGATTGGAACGAAAATTGAAACGCTGACAATATAATATGCATTAATGTAAAAAATACGTCTTGTTTACACAAAGATTTAATTTTTGAAGATTAAATACTTTTACTTTTGCATAAATGTGTCAAACTATTGGATTTATGTTTTCTATATGTACACTTTGTTTTATGTCTATTCATTTAATGATCTGTGGTATGAACTGTTTTGTTCTGTAAATTCTGCATAAATATATCTGGAATTTGGGCCTCACGGCCATTTAAAAAATTGTCTAGATTGGCAAAGTTTTGGTAAAATTTTATTGAGGCGCGCTCACATGAGCTATAATACAACCAGTTTCTCATCATACAACACAGGGTGCGACTTGCTTAAGTCTGTGGGGTCTCCCCTCCAGTTCATCATCTCTAGAGCACAGCAGTCTACTGTACACCTATCATCGCAGATCACCGGACGAAACTTCATTTGCGGGTTATCCATCTTCCATGCAATACAAGTGCCTTAGGCAGCTTAATCTTACAATTTTAATTGATCTAACCACTCTGCAATCTACGTACGGTAGTATAACCTAAAATTGTTTATTTGACATTTACCTATTATCAATTTGATAGGCAGATTAATCACGCAAGTTTCAAAACCGAAGAAATTATAACAGTCATGCAAATTTTTTACGAAAATTCACAATCTGTCGTAAATATGGCTCGCAAACTCGTCATTTTTTATCGTAATCATGTTGTCGAGGGACACTGCAATATGATTATGCAACATAATTTGCAACCCGATCAGTAAATTATTCATAGGTCCTTGAAGCAAAGATACTAGTGCTTAGTCATAGTGTTAGTTCAAATGATAATATTTCTAGAATAAGTGAAAATATCACCGAAAATCCAAGAACTTCAATTTAGCAACAGCTCATTTTTTGTTTGGGAATTGAAAATACTCAGGTGTAGAACAACCATTACATCCGTTTCGAGTTATAGTATGGTGTGGTTATGGATTGAATGTAGCTGTTCTTTTTTGAAAATCCCAAGTTCAAAATTTGTCACTCTTTACACGGCATTGTATCTTTGTTTCCATACACTATTGTCATTTATGATGCCGTAAATTGTATGTTTTGTGCGTATTTTGATGCGATCAATGAAATAAGAATATTGTAGTTCATTTTTTTGTGGAAATCAATGTAAAAGTTTCCTGTTAAAAATACGCATTCTCTCGAATCACCGTCGTGTCAGTCAATTGTGTAACTTAGATGAGATTTTATGGCTAGAGTTGTGTGAACTAATAAATTGTTGGTTGGCAATACTTAAAACACTGATACTTTCTATCATTTTTATATGTAAGTAAATTATACGGCACATAAAAATTATTAATAGATATTTAAATATTTAGAACTTCTTTTAAAGATGTATTAATTAGCAATGTTTGTTTTTATTGAGACAGTTGGTGAGCGGCAGAGTCGAAAAATGTAAATATCAATTCTTGACATTTTAGTTTTAAGTTTTAAATTTACTTTTATTTTTATAAAATATGAACAATACGATATCTGTGTGTGAAAGTAATATTTTGCATTTCAATTATCCAATGTAACGTGTTTGCTGTCTGTTATTCTGGTGTGATACGTTTTTCTCAGAAATTTGTCTCGATGCCGTCGTCATCACCCAGGGGCGTAACTACCCCGATGCAACCGATGCGGTGCATTTGAGCCCACATTGGATAATGGCTCAAAAGGTTCAAAAGTTTAGAATATATTTGGAAGCAATAATTTTTCTAGCGCTAACATTTTTTTAAATCCACCACTGACATGGAATTACGTCGAATTAGAAAACATTATCAATACATTATACAGCAATACTCTACTAGTATGTCCATATAGGGACCACTCACAAAAGTGTGAATATTATAAAAATCAATTTTGTTCTTACTAATTAATGAATAAAACTACGCAGTACTCAATATTCTTAAACTTACATACATAGAATACTTACACGAGGGACTTTAACATTTTGGATTGGGGACCAATTTTTGTAGTTACGCTGCTGTCATCGCCGCACGTATTTTGTACACATAGTAGAATAACACATCTGGTGTACACCGACAAATCTCCGAGATGAGAGACCAAAGTCTTATTTTCATAATTCAAGTTGCGTATTCATTATCAATGATTTATTTTATTTAAAAAGATATTGTCCATGAAAAAGTATGTACTTATTTGTAAATTTATTAATCTAATATGCATATTTTTTAATATTATTCAATATAAAGGCAGTGTCAAAAGAATATATAAAAAATAAATTCTATTTAGTGTATTGTGTGACGTCCATAAAGTTTATAAACGTAGAAGTGTTTTAATTTCATTAGTTATAATTTTATAAGAGGGTACACGGTGTTTAGGAAGCCTACAGCATATTAATAATGCCTTAGGTATTTTTTTCTCAATGACAACCATTTTAAATATTACAGTTAATTTTTTTGAGAATTTAAAAAAAAACAATTATGTTAAAACATATTTACATTGTTCACCTTTGTGTATTTAATATTTGAAACTATATGTATATATATATATATACAGTAAAACTCCGGTAATTCATAACCCTATATTTCTTATTTTCACGGAATTTGTACTTTTTTCAAAAAAATTTGCCCCGAAAATAACATTAACAAAATATTCATTATGTTTCAGTATGAAAACTGCAATGTCAACAGTGGTGGCGCGCACTAAATTGCGGACGCAGTAAACTAACGCGCTTTTATAAAAATTTATTTCCAATGTTGCCTTTAAAAAACTTTGTTCTCATTAACTCAGATTTTATTTTAAAATTTCGGTTCCTTGAGTTTCAAATTAACGGAGTTTTACTGTATATTCACCAATTCCTCGCTTTCTACAGGGTCACCTACCATAGTGCGCAATATGTGCAATTATAAGAAAAACTAGTTTCTTTTACATATACATTACATTATGTAGAATACATGAAAATACGTGAAGTGGATTTAGGGTTTGAAGGGTCATGAATTTAGGATTTTTGTTAGATATTTAGTTCTGTTAAGAATTCCGTAAACCGCAATACTAATTGTTCTTAATTTTGATTAATGGTTCTTTTATTTAGGATTTCCCTTGATTTGATATTTATTGCTGGTTTAATGGCACATGATCGTTTTACCCTGTTAAAAATTCATCCAAATCTTCTATTGTCAATTCATCTGCGTGCCTTTCAATAATTTCATATTAATATCAGTAGCATCTCATCATCATCATCATAATCAGCCCGTGTCCATCCACTACTATCCTAATGTTCATCACTCGCCTGTTTAAAAATTTTGCCACCATGAATACGTTAAACTGCAGATAACGAGGAATTAATGTGTATATATATTTTGTATTAAACATAGCATTTTGTATTGCACTCGACTCGAAAGAAAGTCACAAATGTATACTTAATTCAATATATTTAGTTTTAAATTAAATAATCTATTTTTATAATTAATAGAAAGAGATATGTTTGTGCCTTGTGTATTGCAAAGTATTATAAGTAATATCACGCCGGTTGCTTTGTGGTGTAAACGTGATTATGTTAATATTTTATTGAACCAATCTTTGCACTCCGCACTGAGTATTATTTTTAGTACAACTATAGTTTCAAGAGATGTAGTATCTCTCACCACCAGGTGAGAATAAAAATTAATAAAGTCACTAAAAGTAATATTCAAACGTGTGTGTGACGCTTGAAACAATAAAAAAGTAAAATATCACAAGTAATTTTCAACGGTAATGGTATTCATAAGCTGTTGTATGAAAATCTTTTGATTATAACCATGCCTAGTAAATAATATGAATTATAATTTTATATAGATTTATTTATATATATAAATAAACAAATAACACGATCAAATGTAGTAATGTAATTATATGAACATAATAAACATAATTGTAGTTTCATTTTAAGGTAATTTCAAGCATACCCCCAAGAAAATAATTAACTCTAATGCAGTGAGTCAAAATATACACAGAATCGTATAAAAAAGGTTTTTGAAAAATCAGGAGAAAATATTTATTTACTTAAAATAAAATTAAATAATCAGAATTATCATTGCTATACGAGATTACTCGGAACGATTTGTATTATTTTTATCAGATCTACTACATGTTAAAGACAATGGTTCTTCACAATTAGAATTAGCATCAACCATCGTTCTGTGTTTAGTGATAAAACTCTGTGATGACTTTCGTGACTCCATGACTAATTTTTTACGCAGTTTGCGATATCCAGACATACAATTCTTAAGCTTGTGTTGAAATTTGAAGGCTCATTCAGAATTAGAAAATTATTTTACAATTTACTTCTTGAATTATATTTGCAGTGAAGGGGACTGGATTTTCTTCCGCTTTGCCATCGTTTTCGTGTTCTTTGATGATATTTACAGTTATATCAATAATACCATTGTCACTGTAAGCGTTATCCATAAGTAATTCATCAATATCATTTTATTTAAAGGTATCAAAAACCTTCTCCATCAATTTCATGAGGCAAAGTAATGATTTCAGCTGACATTGCCGATGTTTCAATGGTTTTACTAACTGTAACACATCCAAGCAATGCTGCTTCCAGTTTGTGGATTTATTTCAGCGATAGCAGAAGTAACAATTATGCTTCGATTTAATAGTTGAATAATACTTGACTGCCACACGCACAACACCATTTAGTTGATTTGCACTTCAAAACGCCCGGAGATGTCGATAAATACATTTTTACCAAGATGGAATTCTCCAGCTGCCCAATCGATGGCAAAAGTGTACAGATACTGATGAAGATTATTTCACAGATTAAAATATGATTTTATTTTTAAGGCCAATTATCCAATACTTATATATATTAAATACTAATTTAATGTATTAATTATAAATATATACATTAAATTAGTATTTAAAACATCACAGACAATTACAACTTCACAATAAGAATGTGTTCTCCTTAATACTTCTATATATCTTTTTTTCCCTTTTGTTATCAGTGCCATTGATTGACAAGTGAACATTCTCATCATGGACAGTATTTTACTGATTAATTACTACTATTTTTAAATTACTTAAGAATAGCGTGTTCTATTTCTTTTAATATTCCACACCTTACAATACATTTCTTACTAACTGAGGTAACTAAATAATTGTTTGATATCTTTCCTGATTTTATATCATTTTGGAGTTCACACAATTGCTTTGGTACTCTTGTTGGGGACAAGGGGATGAATATGTATTTTGAGTCCAAGTTGCGTAAAAATAAAAATTTGGTATTCAGATTAGAGATGGCAATCCGTTATTGTGTTTGATTGTAACAATGATTGGTAACTGAGATTTAGTTTCTAGCGTACCAGTGATTACTCAAAGAGTTACAAATAATCAGTTACTCATTATTATTACAATTGAATAGTCACAATAACGGTTTAATCATCACTAATGTATAGAATTATATTGTACATTATTATTGCTAAGTCATAATCTCACATTTAATTAGAGTAGAATAATTATAATTTGAAAAAGACCAAACAATCCACTTTGTAACCACAGTTTCAGATGGATTTGTAAATAAACGCATAAGATTACAACTATGAAATGAAAATGAACTTAGGAAGGATTGTTAAGTGATGACACTTTCTCAAATTGTTCACACCCAAATTGAAATCAGTTAAATGACAGATTATATATTTGTTTTTAGAGCATTTGTGAGGGAAACAATTCGCCATCTCCCGGCCAGTGGGACCATTATGCAAATCATCAAATGCTTGAAAGGTTCAATGGAGTTGGAATTGTTCAGAGAGCGTCCTTTTCGCAGAATTGTGTCAATGAAGTATACCTATGTGGTTTCAACAAGATGGGATCACGTGTAACCAACACAACTAGGAAGTAGTAGTTTAAAATTTTAATAAATTCTAGATGAAACAGAAAGAAATTGAAAAAAAAAAATCATATTTCTTATTGTAGTGACGTAATGCGGGTAAACACTTATTGCTCTAATATCTTAATTTGATATCTTATCTATACGATGCAATATGATATCCAAAAGAAATTATCAAGTTTAATTACATTTTTCAATTAAAAAAAACTTTTACGTAAACAGTATTAATTCCCTTCCCACCATTAGTGCGTTATTTATGTATTTTTTCTCCCGAAATGTCTGATGTTATCTGCCCACCGGAAAGCGCAATATTCACCATGAAAACCTGGATATACATATATTTTAAGAAATAAATAAAATGTTTCGAGTAAGGTATAAAAAATATTTATTTATAAAATTATTAAAAATAAATTTTTCATCAACAGTATAAAAAATATACACAAAATGGTGCGCGATTTGCATAGCATCAAAAACAAAAGAAAAACCGGGCACCTTACACGTACAGTCGGATCATTTGGATCTATGTGACAAACAAATTTTTTGTGTTTGGCAACATTGCTGTTCTATATACACTGTGTTGAATCATTAAATGACACATAGGATTGTAATGCTGGGAGCATACATAATAAGTCAGAGGAGAAACAATAAAAAGTTAGCAGAAGCATTTTTGTTGATAGGCAAACCTTAGTAACTTTGATAGTCAAAACAAAACTGGTGAGATGCTGTCGCTGAAGATGTCCGGTATTATAGAGATCTTTATATGATACTTAAACTCAATGCAAGACATCAAACTATAAACAATGTGTCTGATAACTTTTTATTTTTAGAACTAATAATTTTAATATTAATATTTTGATTTTAGATGGAATATTTTAATTAGAATAATTCACAACACGGAATGGTTTTGTTTGGCTATGAATTTTTTTAGCATTTTATAAAGTGTGCGGAATGATTATGAAAAATATAATTTGATTTGCTTTATTTCAATGTGCGTTCAACTTTCCCGAGACGTAATCGGAAAATCATCCAGGTACTTTAATCTTATTCTGATTCTAAGCACAATGAAAATTATATTTGGATATTTGGATTTGCTATTAATTTATTTTATTATAAGCCAGTAAACAATAATTATTTATATGTAATCCCCTTCTCTCCACAAGTAAACGCATTTTAGAAAATTGTGAAACTAAAAAAATAAAAATTAATAAAAAAAAAGAAGATATTTTATAGTATACATTTTTTATCTTTAAAATAAAGATATGGCTTACTATCATTGTGCAAAGTTGATTTTCTTTTCTTTTAAAATGCCACCGAGAGAGATGGCCATAATTTTACGTTTGTTAACAATAGCCACTTGTAATGGTGTTCGCAGATGTTCGTCTCTTGCATTTAAAACAGCTTCCAAATCATCTGTCTCCATCTCCCGCAGGTTTTTGATGATACTCGCATCGCCTTTCTTCACACGCACAAATAGTTCCGTGATTAACTGCAGCAGGTAGGTGACATCTGGACTCTCGGAATATTGCAGTGGTGTAACGCTGCACGCCCTATCTGCTATGTTGAAACATGCGCCGTGCTTGAGCAGACATTTTACCATTTGTATGGACCCTTTTTTACAGGCAATGTGCAGAGCTGTAGCTCCTCCGACCACGGTTTTAGCATTGATGAAATCATTAAACCTAATTTGTTTAGTTTCTCTCACATTCTGCAACAAGAGTTGGGAAATCTCAACACAATCCTGAGACGCGGCCGTGTGTAATGGGGTGTTACCTTTAGTGGTGACTGCGGTAGCGTCGGTTCCTCTCTTCAACAGCACTTTCACCACATCCGTATGTCCCTTACTTGTTGCAAAATGCAACGGTGTTCTACCTTTAGCATCTGCTGTGTTCACATCAGATCCATTTTGTATTAAATTCTCCAGCACTGCTATATCACCCTCGCTGGCTGCAGTGATAACAGCTGGCTGACAGCTCTGAATTCTATCCATATCTAACTCTATAATCTTTGATACCTTATCAAATCCTTGAATTACTGAATCCATCATTACATTTCTTGGATGATCGGTCCCCAATATGGTTTTCCACTGATCAGCTCCTGCCTTGAATGCCTGTACTGCATCAACCATTTTGTTCTGAGACAAGCTCAGCATTCCTATATTAGTTTGCGTGTTTAAGGTATCCCTATGTTTCGGTCCTAATACATTCTTCTGAATAGCCAGCACTTCTTGGAAAACTTTCAAAGCCTCGTCATGTTTTTGTTGGGCCATCAGCACTCCTGCTATATTGTGCATAGCCCTCAAGGTGTCGGAGTGATTCGGTCCTAATATTATTTTTCTGGTTTTATAAACCTTTTGGTAGATAACTAACGCTTCCTTATGTCTCTTCAGATTGCTTAACACCATTGCTATGTTGTTGTGTGCACTCAAAGTAAAAGGATCCTCGGCACCAAATATTTCAAGACCTTTTTCATAATTTTCATTATTCAAGTTTAGTGCCTCTTCATGCTTCCCCGAGGCGTCGAGGGACATAGCCATGTGCATTCTTGTTTTCAGAACATCTAAATGATTCTCACCTAAAATTTCCTTTTGTTTTCCATAAATATCTTGAAATATGTCCACAGCTTCCTGATCCTTCCCCTGCCGGTGGAGTATTAAGGCGATGGCACTTGTATTTCTGAGAGATTCTTTGTTATTTGGCCCTAATGTTTCCAGATGTTTCTTACAAATTTCCTCATGCAACTCCAAGGCTTCCGAATATTTAGATTGTTTATACAATATACAGGCTATTCTCTCCAGAACATCCAGGGTGCCCGGATTATCTTCTCCTAATATTTCCTGCCTTTCATCCAGAACCTTTTTAAGCATGCACAAAGCATTGGTGAAATTTTCTTTTATAAGCATCTCTTCCACCATTACTAAAGTAAGGGTAATGTTCTTCTGCAGAATCTGCTTCAACATGTCTACTTTAGGAAAGTTATTATTAATGGCGACCACCACAAGGCTTTTTCCATCTACATTCTGAGCCTTAATGACCGCCTTAACATTATCAATATCTTTTACTTCTTTTAGATCGTTAATAATTCCAACATCAGCACTTTTAACTTTTCTAAACGACCCGTCCACTAGTTTTAACAAATAAATAATACTTTCTTCTGTGGCAAAGTCTAGCGGAGTTTTCCCACTGTCAGTCATAATATTATATTTTGCACTATTCTTCAACAAGGATTGAACAATTTTGAAATGTGAGAATTTTGCAGCGTAATGCAGCGGCATGTTACCACCTTTACCGGAGACATTGGGATTGGCTTTATTCTTTAGTAACATATCACAAGCCTGTTCATAGCCCTTCCAGCAGACCAAATGTAGTAGTGTCGATTTATCTGCATTCCTCGCATTTACAGGGACACCGTCGTTAATTAAACCTTCAATATCTGAAACGTCATTCCTTTTTACAGCCTTAAAAAGATTTTCAGTTAACAACAGAATCTTGGAAATATCCTTGTTGTCAGTTAAGTGGGCAGGTTTGTTACCGCACTTGTCCTTGCTGTCATAAATTGCACTATTTTGTAATAAAATATTAACAAGTTCAGGCTGTCCCTCCTTAGCAGCTAAATGAATAGGCAACATGCCATTTTGATCCACAGCATTAATATCTGCACCTTTTCCAATCAAACACTGGGCGACTTCTGCTTGCCCGGCCATGGCAGCATAGTGCAACAATGTGTTACCGGCAGCTCCTCCATCATCAATACTCATCCCGCCCTCGAGGAAGAACTCTACGATTTGTATAAATCCTTGTCGAGCGGCAATGTGGATTGGTTTTGATCCCAATGTATTTTTAATGTTAACATCGGCACCTCTTTTTATTAAGAATTTGACATTTTCGAGATTGCCCGACTGAGCTGCGATGTGCAGCAGTGTCCAGTTATCATCGGTTCTATCATTTATATCAATATCACGATGTTTGAAAAGTACTTTAACAATCTCTAATTGGGAATTGGCAACTGATAATTCTAACGCAGTTCTATTTTTAACATCTCTAATATTGTGTTTAGCCCCTGAAGTAAGTAAAGTCTCTACAATACCAGTGTGGCCTTCAGATGCAGCAATATACAGCAAAGAATTATTTTCTGGCAGTACAACATTGACATTAGCTCCATTTGCCAACAACATATCAACAAACTCTTTGTGACCTCTTTGTATTGCTATTGCCAGCGGTGTGATCTTATCAGAATTTTCTGAATCAATCTCAACTCCCTTCTTTATCAGTGTTTTTCCTATATTCCAATTCCCATTCATAGCCGCCAAGTGCAATAAAGTATATCCATCACGACCTTTAACATCAATGATAATTTTTTTATTTTTTAATAAAACTTCGGCTATACCTCTATGCCCTGCAGAAATTGCTGTTTTTAGGGGTTTCCCACCATCGATGTTGACATCGGCCCCTTTCGCTATCAGAGTGTTGGCTAGGTCTTCATAATTATTCCTTACCGCACGACATAAAGCTGTAGAGATGTTTTTTGATATAAAAGTATCGTATTTTACCAAAATTTCGACCACTGTCTTGTGGTTTCCTTCTGCAGCCAGATGTAATGGAGTGTCACCCATAGCTGTTTTAGCATCAACAATGGCGTTGTTTCTTATTAAAAGATCAACCGCTTCACTGTGCCCCATAAAGGAGGCTACATGCAATGGTGTGGTATTATACAGACCCCTTCTATTAACATCAGCTCCATGTTTTATTAAAAGTTCAATAATTTTCTCATTACCAGGCACTTGCACGGCTACATGCAATGGTGTGAAGTCTTTCATGGACACATCATTTAAAGGTGCTCCTTTTTTTATTAAAGTTTCTGAAACTGCTGCATTTCCTTTACGAGCACTGAGGTGCAACGGTGTAGAACCATTATTATTTGCAGATGTCACATCAGCCCCTTCTGCTAGCAACATGTCCACAGCTAGCTGATTATCATATTCCACAGCCAGATGTAATGGTGTCTGATGACATTTGTCTCTAAGGTGAATGTTGGATCCTCTTTCAATTAAAGATCTCGCAATACCATTGTGGCCGTGTATTATACTTAAGTGAAGCGCTGTCCGACCATCAATATCCATACTGTCCTTCAGAGCTCCATTTTGGATTAGAAGTTCAACAACCTCCAGGTGACCCTCTGCAGCTGCACAAAGAAGTGGAGTTGTGCCGTCATTTTTGGCAGCGTTAACATTAGCTTTGTATTTTATCAGAAGTTCGACAATTCTTTTGTGGCCATTGCTGGCACCCCAGTGCAGGGGCGTGTGATTATACTGGCAGTCACCAATATTAACAAAAGCACCGCGTTCTAAGAGGACTTTTACAATGTCCTCGTGACTGTTCTCCGCCCCGAAAAGCAATGGGATGCAACCATCAGATGATACAGGGTTCACCTGAGCACCCTTATTAATAAGAGCGTTCACTACTTCTAAATGACCATTTAATGCCGCTAAATGTAATGGTCTCGCACCCCTTAATGTTTTTGCATTCACATCGGCATTATTAAGCAGCAAGTACTGAACCAGCTCCACGTAACCAATGTCAGCGGCTACGTGTAGACACGTGAAACCATTAATAATTTGATTAGCATCTACATTGACATCTTTTCGTAATAGAACTTTGACCACATCAACATGATTAATCCCACAATGCACGGGAGAGTTACCATCCCTATCTTTGACTGTGTGACTAGCTCCGAGAGATAGCAATATTTCAACAGTTTCCGTGTGCCCATGCTGAGCTGCTAAATGTAAAGGTGTTTTTCCATGTTTATCAATTACATTAATCGGCGAGTTCATTTCATTCACGAGGAACTGCACAATGTTTGCCCTTCCGTAAGCTGCAGCCACATGCAGTGGAACCTGACCGACAATATTCTGCTCCTCGATTTTGACATTTCTTTTCAACAGAAATTTGATAACTTCGAGGTTCGGCCCTTGTGCAGCCATATGAAACGAAGTAGACAAATTAGTACTTTTAGATGTCATATCGGCACCTTCTTTAAGACATCTCTTCAAATCTTCCAAGTTTCCTTCATTCAACGCAGCAACCATTTCTTCCTGCCGTCTGATAGTTTGTAAACCTGTGTCGTATTTATGTTGCAGCTTCTCTATGTCACGGGTTACAGTGTTGCCAATACTTCTTTTAATACATATTGTTGTATTTTCTGCAAGAATCTTTGCATTTGAAAGGAATGTGACGAGAATGTCAGGAAATACTAAATCAAACAGAGCATTTCCGTGCGCCAAGTGGTTCCGCAAGCATTTCCCGCTCAAGAGAGGCGCACTGTCATCCAGGAAAAGTGGGTCACCTGCCAAACAATTAGAACTATCTAAAATTGCCAAAATATCTAGAAGTATCATTTCGATCACACATTTGGTTTTGTGATCGTCGTCAGGTGCAGATAATTTCTTACATAATTTATCACCAAAACTGAAACCGCTTATAATATCTCCCAAATCAACCAATTTTTTCTTTAATTGACATCCGAGTTGATCCTCTGAGAAATCATGTTTTGTTATATTATTACTATTGTCCTTCACGTTACTTTTATTTGGTTTGTATTGACTCAACCGTTCTCTGAATTCATCGATCCACATGAGATTATTATTTTCATAAGAGTGAATATAATTCTCTAGAAATATTAAATAATATATTTTGTCAGCAATTTCGGGGGAAACTCTCGGCGTCACACTTTGGTGAAAGTTGAACAGAAGGGTTGTCAGCAGTTTTTTAGTTTTGGATTCTAAAGGATTCGCGCTTGAAAATTTTAGCAGCGTTTGTTTAGCAGAATATTTTTTTCCTTTAAGAATAATATCCTTTGTCCATTTACTGTACTTTTTATTGTGGAGTGAGCTATAACTAACACGTTTTAGCTTAGTGAACCCCACGATGTAATCATCCAGCAGGACTTCTGTGTTGTTGTCTGATTTATGAATTATTTCATTAATTTGTTTAAAAAGATCCTTTTCGTAATTAGTTTTATCGACTATTTTATAATCAATTTCGTTAACAAGTTCCACACTCCGCTGGTTTTCTCTCTGTATTTGATTTCCATTACTAGACTTTGGAATATTTAAACTCACATCCTGAAAAGTTTCTAAAATCTCATTCACCTCATCCAAACTATTACTCTCAATAATTCTAGTCAAAAATGATTTTATTTTCTCAATTTTCTTGGAGAATAGTACATCTCTTATGACCACTCCAATTTTGTTGATATCTTTCTGAACATTAGTGTACAATTTACATTCTTCATCTGCCTCATCATCCTGGAGGAAATGTGTCTTTGATAAAGAGTTACGCAAATTTGTTAGGATTCTTCTGGTCTCCCTGGGGGCCGAAAGTAGCAGTAATTCACTCATGGCTTCCGACAGTTTGGGGGACTCTAACGAGTTCTTCAAATGTTCCCCCACCACCTGCAGAGCTCTCTTGACGGTCAGTTGCCCTTCTCTGGTGCCGCACTCCGCCAGTAGGGCCGCATCGATATACCTCTTCATTATCTGCAGTGAGTAAACATCTCTTATCTCCTGATAAGTGTTGTACAAACTTCGGAAGCGAGGGTTTCGGTTTAAGATATCCACAATCACCACATTACGGTTTAAGTGAACGGGTTTTCCAAGTGAAGTCATATTGGTACTTTTGATGCTTTCGGTCAAATTTTCCAGGAGAATTGAAAAGTGATGCAAATACTCCAGAATGTTTTCTTTACTCAAAACAGACCGAAAAAATATGTTTAGTTCTTGGTGCTCGGTGTGGGCAGATATGAAGCTCACCAAGCAAAACTCAATTTCCTCCCACGGCAACACGTCGTAGGTTGATTTAAGTTGTTGCTTCAACATGTGGATATTTTGCGCCACAAATTTAGCTATATAAAGAAACTTGTCGTCAACCTCTGCCAGCGTGTACTCGGCTTCCAGTGTTCTGATCTTCTCAAGAACAAGTCGAATCCGCTCGACAATATTACTAGGAGACATATTAGCTATCTCCACTTTACAGAAGAAGCGCAGGTTTAACAGTTTGGTTTGGATGAATAGCTTCATTTTATCCGACAGGAGCACATTCTTTAATTTCAGTTCATCGTAAGCTGAGGAGAGAGCTTGGTCCGTTTCCTCCGGGTGTTCAGCAAAATATCCACCAGGCCACTCGTTAATCACCGTCTCGAGTAACTCCACATTGCCAGAGCGGATAGCATAATAAATCACATTGTGGCCTTCGTCATCCAGCGCCCCCGGTGTGGTGTCCTGACTGGTCTGATCACTGTTGCCAAGTAAGTACCTAAGTGTATCTACACTATTGTGTTTGCAGGCCAGGATGACAAAGCTGGTGTTCCTCAAGGGGTTGTCAGGGTGGCTGCGGTACCCTGTTAAGGTCTCCGCAGGCGTGCTGCCGTGTATCCACTGGATAGCTTTCCTCATGCCCTTAAAGCTGCTCACGTCTCCGCCAGCCACCGCCTTCTCCATCTCAGACAGTATTTTGAAATAGACTCGCATGCCGCCCGACTGGCCAAGCTGTCTGAAGGCTTTGAGAAAGACATTCTTGGATTTAGAAGCGAGTTTCAAAAGTCTTTGTACTTTGGTGCACCTCGTTTTGTTCTCCGCGTACATTATTATATCGCGTGACGCCTCCAACGAGTTGAATTTACACTTTATTTGTTCATGTTTACCTACTTTAAACGTTGTAACAATAAACACGTTACGAAATATATTCAAATACTTATCACATCAGTTATCATAGACAAAATGATCATCTATCTGTTTACAAACAACTTATTCTATGGCCGAGTGTCAGTCACAGACTCGAGAATGAATTACTATACAGAACCGGCGAAGATTTCAGTTCACACCAGTTGACACTGTTCACAGAGAACGATCAGAGACATCGACACAAATGAAGTCGAAAATTGCTTAGGTTAGTATACCTTGACTCATAGGGTTTTTGTCATTGGAGTCAGATTGCCGCGAGTTAATAAGATCAGATATTGAAGGGAATCTTCTTTAATACTTTTAAAATTAGCAATATTAACTTGGTGGTTAAGATTCATATTTTTTATTTATTATCTTAGTTTAATAACCACAATTGAGTTTAAAAAACATCTACCGGTTTCGGAAAACGCCTTTTCCTTCTTCAGGATATGTCAAAACTAACTAAAAATATAGCATTGTTTTTCTATTTATCCAGAATCTATTTTTAAATTTTTAAAAACAACTATTATTTAAAAAGTAAATTTAGTACCTAACTCAATTTGAGTTACCGAAACCGGTAGATGTTTTTTAAACTCAATTGTGGTTATTAAACTAAGATAATAAATAAAAAATATGAATCTTCTTTAGCTACGATTTAGTAATTTTAATCGGTCTTGCAAGTTCATCGTCACACAGATTTGAAACATTATGATATTATTTTAGATAATCAAAAATACTGCTTTCGTTTAAAAAAACTCACGTCGCTTACGCCATCGTAAAGTTCAAATTCATTTCTTTAATCCTTAAATCGTGAAACTAAAATAAAGTGTTATTTGTATGGGAATAGCGAACATTTTTACTCGAATATCCGATGGCGCTTGTTATGTTTTGTCTTCAGACTTCTCCATACAATTCGTTGTTTTTGGTAAAAAAAAGAGACGAACATAATATAGGTGGTTTCCGTGTATTGAAAGTATTTCTGTCTCAATTTGATGCATTGAAATATTTATAAGTTTGTCTTGTTTTATAAATCTTTAATTTTTTTTTAACTCTCTTTACAGAATTATGGTCGGATAAAATTGTTATATAAACACGAAAGTATTAATATGATTTTATTTTATTATATGTAATAATAATATTGATTATAATAAGTGTAATAAATAAATCATATTCGAAAACAAAAAATTTCCAACTTTGTACTTGACATTTTCATTGTAGGCAAATTTAACCTTTACCATACCATGATATAAAATACCCGAACACAGCCATGCTGTCAACTCGTGTAACCTTAAATAACTGTTTAAAAATGTGTTTATTAGGTTAAATGGCTTTAATGGCACGAATTTACTCTAAATATTGAGCATTCAATTTTGAAAAAATGATTAATTACATAATTTAGAGCATTCATACAAAATACTGTTCGGATTGGCGCGTTATTGTAGCGCATCTACAATGTTTACCGAAGGCCGTATACACGGATTCGTTCCGCTTCTAAAACATCGAGTTGCTGGCATAAAGCGGCGGCTGGAGCTCAGCACCAACTCTCTGGTGCAAGCGGCGCTCTCATGGAAAGCTGGTTCCCTGACCAGAGAATGGCAGCGCCTACAAAATAGCTACATATACAATGGCTGTGACTGAAGTAGTTATATATGTTATAATTAAATTTTGTGTGTGAACTTTTTACTTTTTATTAACTTTTAAATTTCTTTTTGTATTTATTAATATTTTCCTTGGTTTTCTTTTTCAAAGCATATTTATTTCATAACCCTTAATGTATAACTTAATATGTATTATCTTTATGGCGAATCAGGTTTAAAAAAAAAAACCTGATCACGCTGGAATAAACACATTATTATTATTATTAAGTCGTATACAATGTGTCCTTCCTTCTTATCTCTCTTCATTTAATTAGTGAGAAAGAGACAATTATATTTGTATGTTTGTTGTTCTTTTCACTGTGTAAATAGTGTGTGATCTCTGTCTTTCATATCACAAATGGTATTTTTACCAACGTATTAATTTCACAACGGATTGAATGGAAAAAATAATTGTTTTTGTACGATTCCGTTTTCATAATTGGTTTTTCACTAGTCATTCCTAAGCGCTAACATTTTCTTCAAGATTATTAATTTTATGTTGCATGTATGTACCGAAATATTAAGAGGGTTAATTATGACGGTAGACCTGTGTTACTGCATGGTTTGGGAAGGGTTAAAAGTAAACTGCTATATTACGTCGGGGTGAATCGTTTATATCTTTGTTAAAGTCATATTCTAAGGAAAAGATCCACATCGTTAAGCGTAGTTCATCTACTAGAATCAACCGAATATATTTCATCAGTATTAAAAAGATATATGCGGCACCACTCGTTATTTTGATGTTGACATTTACAAACAATCGCAATCCGCTATTTACATCGATTAGCAAATGAGTTCAATTCCAAAATAGATATATTCTAAACGAATCTACTAGGTTTCAAAAGGCGCTTGAATGATGCAATCAAATAGGTTTCAAAAGGTGTTCGGGTGGGGTATTCTCACGAAAACCAAAATACCTCACTTCTAAATAATATTACCTTTTGTTGTATACGAAGTGCACTATTGCACAGGGTGAATATTATGTACCAGGCTGATTTTGTTGGGCAGATATTTGTCAGTTCGCATTTGTTAGTCGTAGTGAGTACTTGATTAGTTGTCTCAACGACGTGTTGAAGTCATAAAAACATTAAAAAAAAACAGAAACCCGACTTTTGGAAAAAAATCATCACGAGCGACGAAGCTCATTTCGACTTGGCGGGTTTTGTTAATAAACAAAACAGCTGTTATTGGGGCACTGAAAATCCTTAATTGATACACCGAAGACCTTTACACCCACGCAAAGTTACCGTATGGTACGCCCTATTTCTTTCAAGATGCAAGAGGCAGTGCTGTAAAGACTTATTGGTGGCTGAATTGGGTCGATTGGGCCTGTGGTTTCAACAGGACGGTGCCACTTCACACACAGCCCGAGCTACGCTTGAAATTTTGCGAGGGATTTTTCCCGACCGTATAATGTAAAAAAGTGATGATATCGACTGGCGTCCTCGGTCACCTCATCTGACGGCTTCCGGCTGTTTTCTGTGGAAGTACTTGGAAGGAAAGATTTATGCTAATAAGCCAAAAACAATTCCGATGCTGCAGGACAATATTCGAAATGATATTGCTGGAATAACACGCCAAGTGTGCGAGAATGTTATGAAAAATATGGTTAAAGGAGCACGCATTTGCGCCGCTGCCAGAGGCGGCCACTTGGCCGATGTCATATTCTATACATAATTGTAATAAACCAAATAATCGATAAATAAAAACCAAATTATAAAAATTGTGTTTCATTTTCTAATTATTCAAAAATAACATAATATTCACCCTGTGGTGTGTCTATTAAAATTAATAAATAAAAACGGCAACTCCTCACTTACCTACCACCCGTCGTTTATCTGCAGAGAGAGATAGTGTGTATATAATGCCGCACTCTTCTGTCCTAACAAAAAACTCCTGTCAGATTATTATTTTATTCCAATTATTCATTTATTTTGGGGTGATCTGTAATGCCTAAAGTGAGTGTCAAATTTTACTTTGAAAAATTCGCCCAAAATTAATTTCTACCTAATTACGACAAATTAGATTTTAGAGTTGAAATAGTTCTTATCTTTACCGCAAGGGGCAATCTTTTACAATTAGACTTTCCTAATTATAATATTATTTAAGTCTCCCTAATGATCCATTATTTTGACCACTTTCTCGAAGCAAACAGATGAATGAGATAAGAGAACCGAGAACGGAACGACGTTTTTTAAAATGATTGAACGGAAGCGGTCACATCCCTAACGCGCATGCGCACGGCTTGCGGTATTATCGGTTGGTCATTATTTGATAATGAGGAATAAAAACAAAACAAGAAACCCAATCCAGGAAGCAGAGATGGTTTATTAGGGTGAATGTATAATAGGTAATTCGCATTATTTACCAATAGTAAAAGGTCAGCTCATTCTCCACACAAAAGACAATCTAAAGAGTGTTTTTTTTTTTAGAGGTATAGAACTTTAAAATGAAATAAAACATAAAAATTGTGGCAATGGCCATGGTATTGGGTTTATTAGAAAGATAATTTTATACCATTAGTGTTTAAAATGTAATGTATGGGCGCCCCGGCTGGCTAGAATAAAGCGCAATCTGGAAGTCCAATTTTCGACCACTTTTTTATGGGGGGCATATATAGCGACGAGTGTTGGCTTCCAACTCGTCTATCGTCTCTGGTAAACTAGCGACTTCACATGTCACGTATCCCCATAGAAAATAATCCAAAGCTGTTAAATCACACGATCTTGGAGGGAAATTCACAGGTCCATTATGGGCTCATCATATGTTTTCTACAATAAATTGATTGTGGCGCGCGCTGTGTGGCACGATGCGCCATCTTGTTGAAACCACAGCTCTTCTAAATTAATGTCATTCAATTGGGGAACGAAAAAGTTAATAAGTATGGATCTATAGAGCTCTCGATGGCGATTCGACCCATTCGGGTCCTCCTCAATACTACGCTCCACTGCAGCAACAGAGTATTGTCAATTATAGTATGCGTGGTGTGAAAACGATCCATGATTATTAGAATTACTTGCTCGGTTGGACGATTACGTCAGCCGTAAAATGGACGTAGCGCACCGTAAGTTTCGCAAACTGAATCACGATTTTTGAAATAAATTTTCACAATTTGCAAGCGTTGTTCTGGCGCAAGCCTATTCATAGTGACATTAAAAACTGAGCACAAATCAGCTGTCGCCTTATTATTAGGCTTACCCGTAGGATAAAGATACTTTTAACCGGGATAAGAAGTTCTATGCCGGGACAAAATTCTTGTTTGAGCCGGCTGTAAACATTATTTTGCCCTTTTTTATGTACGCTTTCAATATTCACGTTAGAATTATCGTCAGCATAAAATGCGGCTATCTTTTTATCAATCTCATGACGATGCAAGGTTGAAATTATCTTTTCAATCAATATTTCCGATGTCTCGCCGTGAACAGACTCCACCAGCTTTACGCGCACACCTTCCAATGTTAGAATGTATCTAACAACAACAGGCGCTAGTTTACCTACTTTTCTGTTTGAAGTGTCGTTAATAACACTTACAAAATGCATCTTATGTAAGTCAGTACGTAACTCACCGACAAAGGTGTAGGAACATTAAAAATTATCGCTTCACATCTGGTTCTCACAGCACCGAATTTTAGTTCAAACAATTTTAAGATCAATTTGGATGTACAGTCAGAAGTTTTGAAGCTCATATCAAGTCTCTTTGGTGTCTCCTTACAATTTTAATAAATTAAAAAAATTGTAATTATTTGTAAACCCGAGCACTGTTATTTACATTCAAGCAAGTTCTGATCAAACTTGTATATAATATAAACATATTCGACCATCTTTAGTTACGTAAACATCTCATACTTACTAATCTTAAATCTTATTTCTTGATAATGATACCCCTAATCTACTACAATAACTAGAATCTCTATTTTTGTCTATTGTCTATTTTCTGATACAACTTAAAGTCAGACTTTGTATGACATAAGCCCTCAGTTTAAAAGAAAAAATAAAAAGAATATTACTTTCAATTTTACCAAAGACAACACGTTATAGAATTAATTCTGTATAGGACTCAAATAGTATATACTGTTATTATATGAAAATATGCTATATATATATATATATATATTTCTATGTTATTTTTAACAGTATTTAACAATCCATAAATGTCTATACTATGTTGTCCATGTTTCTTATGATACTTGTTTTAAAATATATGTCATTTCCGTACTAACTACATAAATCTTTTATTTCGATATCCTACACTACTAAAGCATATATTGAGTCGAAACACGAATAAACCTGAGACCTGTTGAAAACCTACCTGAGATCTGAGTTTACCTGAGATCTGAGTTTACCTGAGAAAAGTTCGAACCAACTGAGCTGGCTGACTACAAAAAAGGAAGGTGCTGGAGAACCTGATCAAAAGTCTGTCTATAAAATATCATCAATTGATATTCAAAAATAGTTTCAATATTTTCTTTACAACTTGTCTACGACACCTTTGATCCAACATAAAAATTATTGATTAAAAATATCTATTATATTATTTGTTAAATATATTTTTTGATCTGTTGAGTAAAACTGAACTTATTTATGAATAGACACAATAACTTCTCAGGACATGTCTGACAAGAAAGTCAGCTTGTAAGATGAAGAACGATCTGGACGTCCTTCAGACTCTGGAACAAAATGTGAATTCTTTTCCATCAATTTCACACATTGATCAGCGAATGTACTGAATAACCCACAACCAACCATACATCGGCATCTAGAGAAGCTCGGGAAGTTCAGTAAGTTGGGAATTTGGGTGCCACGTCAACACAGTGATACAGAATTACTGATGATAAACTGATATCTGACTGCGATTGCGATGATGATTGGTAACTGAGATTTAACTGTTGGAGGTTGACTTTCTAGTGTGCCAGTCATTGCTTCAAAAATTACGAATAATTAGATATCAATAATCGTTACGATTGAACATGTCTCAGCCAATAACGGTGTAACTGTCACTAGTGTACTCCGGCAAGAAAATTGCGGGGCTTTCTTAGTCAGTTCTACCGCATCCTCCTTCTGGACCTGGCTCCAGCAGACGTTTACCTGTTTAGGAGCTCACAAAAGGTATTGGACGGTAAAACATTTCATATTGATGATGAAGTGATTAAATTTTATATAAAACATGTGATTTTTATTTATTTTTCTCTTCCAACATCTGCCTGCGATGGTGCCCACCCACCAGATAATGCGATATTGACCGTACAAAATATCTATATATGTTCTATACATATATATTTTAATGACAAAATAAAATACTTTGAGAGTGGTATGAAACTTTTTATTCATAAAAATATTAAAAACAAAAGTTTAACCAAGTAAAAGATGCACATCGCCACCTAACCAGCTACACATTTAATTATTTTATTTACATTTTTTATAATACGAGTTAATTGAGTATTGTACATTACTAAAATAACATATTTTTTAATCGCTTACCTCTCCAAAAAAGAGACTAGCTCTTGTACTTGGAGAGAGAGTTACACTGCAATAATTTATACATTTGTAATTTTTGTAACTTTGAACTTTATTTTGATTTTAACAGAAATATATCATATTTACATATTTACACACATTTAAATACATTGCCCAACTAGGCTAGCCTGTTTTTGGGCAAATTATATATATATATATAATATTTTATAAAACCAAAACTCATCGAAGGCAAAACACAGTAATATCGAATACATACATAGCATATAATGTGAAAATATTTAAGGAGAGAGAAAAAATAATAATAATAGTAAAAAATGTATATATATAAAATATAAAAAAGAGAGAAGAGAAAAAAAAGAATATATAAAAATATTATATTATCTAATTGTGTGCTTCTGAAGTGTTTATTTAATTCATTTTTTAGTTCTTTCATATCATTTATCTCTTTAATTTGTGAAGGGAGGCTGTTCAAGTTTGTTATCCCTAAGTATATAAAATTTTACTGATAGTGTTTGGCGTTACATTTAGGGATTTTAAAATTATTTTTAAACTTTAACAATGTGCTTATTTCAAATTTGACAGTGTTAGAGATTTTTTTGTAAATAGTTTCTATTTTGGGAATTGGGAACTTTATACAGGAGAGAGAAACTGAACTAAACTTAGGTATGATTCTCTTGACTTGTGCGCAGTTGGCAGTGAGGTTACATATAATATGTGGTGATTACATTTCTTTGATTTGCACACCCCTAGATGATATAAAAATCTTAATTTTACAAAAAATTAAGATATGCAGTGTTGCTACTTAGGCGACGACATATAATGTAATAAAATACTAAATGAATACATATAAAATCAATTTTGTCGAAAAATATTGTTTTTGCGTCACCGGGATATGTATAATTATAATTATAATTAATACATTAATTTAGTATTTAAAATATCACAGACCGTCTGTTCTGAATAATTACAACTTCGCAATAAGAATGTGTTTTCCTTAATAATATAATGTAATAGTTTGGAAAGGTGCCACCCCTCCTATCATCAGTTGGAAATAACAACTTATAAACTTTGATAAAAAAAATATAACTAATTTTAAATTTCAATTGTCTCTGGCTATTGTATAAAAATATTTTGATTATAATCACACCTAGTAAACAATGTGAATTTTTTTAAAACTTTTATTGTAAATCTTCAATTTCATAGTTCTGTGGTATTTTTAATATAAATTAATCAGATAAAAGAAAAGATATATGGTGGCTATCGGGATAATAGATTGACTTCTTTCTAATTGATTAATTTAATTTGTATTATAGTTTTATGTAGATTTATTTATATGTACATGTAAATTGACATTAACTAATATAGTATTGTTTGAATATTAAAATTAATGGAAATGCGAAAGATCATTCAAGTACTTAAAACTTAGTCTGATACTAAGCACAAATAAAATTAAGATGCAAATCCGTATTTGATCATAATGGTGATATTTTAAATTTTATATTTTGTAGCTCTAAAAGAAAGACGTGAAAAACTTCTAGTGTGGAAATTTTATATTTATGTCTTTTAAAATGTCACCAAGAGAGCTCGCCATAATTTGGTGTTTGTTAACTAAAGTCACCTGTAAAGGTGTTTGCAGATGCTCATCTCTCGCATTTAAAGCGGCTACCAAGTCATCTGCCTCCATCGTCCGCAGCTTCTCGATTATACGCACATCGCCTTTCTCCGCACACACAAACAGTTCTTGGATTAACTGCAGCAGGTAGGTGACATCTGGACTCCGTGAATGTTGCAATGGTGTAGCGCTGCACGCCCTGTCTGCCATATTGTAACACGCGCCGTACTTAAGCAGACATTTTACCATTTGTAAGGATCCTTTCTTGCAGGCAACGTGTATAGCCGAAGCTCCGTCGACCACAGTCTTAGCATTGATGAAATCATTAAACCTCAGTTGTTTAGTTTCTCTCACGTTCTGCAGCAGTAGTTCAGATATCTCAACACAATCCTGAGATGCGGCGGTATGTAACGGGGTGTTACCTTTGGTAGTGACTGCGGTGGCGTCGCCTCCTCTCTTTAATAGCACTCTCACGACATCCGTATGTCCCACACTCGCTGCAAAATGCAACGGTGTTCTACCTTTGTCATCTGCCGTGTTCACATCAGATCCATTTTGGATTAAATTCTCCAGAACTGCAATATCTCCCTCACTAGCTGCAGTGATAACAGCTAGCTGACAGCTCTGTATCATATGAATATCGAACTCTGTGTATTTTGATAATTCATCAAAGTCTTGAATTACTGAATCCATGAATACATTTCTTGAATGATCAGTCCCCAATATTGTTTTCCATTGATCAGCTCCTGCCTTAAAAGCCCGTACTGCATCTATCACTTTGTACTGAGATAAACTCAGGTCTCCTATATTAGTTTGTGTGATTAAGGTATCCACATGTTTCGGTCCTAATACATTCTTCTGAAGAGCCAACACTTCTTGGAAATCTTTCAATGCCTCGTCAGATTTTTGTTGAGTCATCCGCACTGCCGCCATATTGTGCATGGCCCTCAAGGTCTCTGAGTGATTAATTCCTAATATTATTTTTCTGGTTTCATAAACCTTTTGGAAGATGACATACGCTTCATCAAATCTCCCGAGATTCTTTAAAACCATTGCTATGTTATTGTGTGCGCTCAAAGTAAAATGATTCTCAGCCCCAAATATTTTAAGACACTTTTCATAATTTTCGTAATTCAAGTTTAACGCCTCTTCATGCTTCCCCAAGGCGTCGAGGGACAGACCCATGTGCATTCTTGTTTGTAAAACATCCAAATCATTCTCACCTAAAATTTCTTTTTGTTTTCCATAAACATCTTGAAATATATTCACAGCTTCCTGATCCTTACCCTGCCGGTGAAGTATTAAAGCGATGCCACTTCTCACTCTAAGAGAATCTTCACTATATGGCCCTAATGCTTTCAATAGTTTTTGATAAATTTCCTCATGCAGCTCCAAGGCCTCCGAATACTTAGATTGTTTATACAATATAGAGGCTATTCTCTGCAAAACATCCAGGGTGCCCGGATTATCTTCTCCCAATATTTCCTGTCTTTCATTCAGAACCTTTTTAAGCACGCACAAAGCACTGGTGAAATTTTCTTTTATGAGCATCTCTTCCACTATCATTAATGTAAGGGTAATGTTCTTCTGGAAAATCTGCTTTAACATGTCTACTTTAGGAAAGTTATTATCAATGGCAACCACCACGAGGCTTTTCCCATCTTCGTTACGAGCCTTCATGACCGCTTTTATGTTGTCAATATCTTTTATTTTTTTTAGATCATTAATAATCCCAACATCACCACTTTTAACTTTTCTAAACGACCTGTCCACTAGTTTTAACAAATAAATAATACTTTCTTCTGTGGCAAAGTCTAGTGGGGTTTTCCCATTGTCAGTCATAATATTATATTTTGCACTATTCTTCAACAAGGATTGAACAATTTTGAAATGTGAGAATTTTGCAGCGTAATGCAGCGGCATGTTGCCACCTTTTCCGGAGACGTTGGGAATGGCTTTATTCTTTAGTAACATATCACAAGCCTGTCCGTAGCCCTTCCAGCAGACCAAATGTAGAAGTGTCGATTTATCTGCACTCCTCGCATTTACAGCGACTCTGTCGTTAATTAAACCTTCAATATCTGAAACGTCATTCCTTTTCACAGCCTTAAAAAGATTTTCAGTTGACATCAGAATCTTGGAAATGTCCTTGTTGTTAGTTAAGTGGGCAGGTTTGTTACCGCACTTGTCCTTGCTGTCATAAATTGCACTATTTTGTAATAAAATATTAACAAGTTCAGGCTGTCCCTCCTTCGCAGCTAAGTGAATAGGCAACATGCCATTTTGATCCACAGCATTAATATCTGCACCCTTTCCTATCAAGCACAGGGCGACCTCTGCTCGCCCGGCCATGGCAGCGTAGTGTAACAATGTGTTCCCGGCAGCTCCTCCATCATCAATACTCATCCCGCCCTCGAGGAAGAACTCTACGATTTGTATAAATCCTTGTCGAGCCGCAATGTGGATTGGTTTTGATCCCAATGTATTTTTAGCATTAACATCGGCACCTCTTTTTGTTAAGAATTTGACGCTTTCAAGATTGCCTGACTGGGCTGCGATGTGCAGCAGTGTCCAGTTGTCATTGCCCCTTTCATTTACATTAGTATCACAAAGTCGGAAAAATAATTTAACAATCTGCAATTGGGATTTAGCAACTGATAATTCTAATGCAGTTCTATTTTTAACATCTCTGATATTATGTTTAGCCCCCCGGCTAAGCAAGGTTTCTACAATTTCAGGATGACCTCTTGATATTGCAAAATGCAAAATTGAAGTGTTTCCTGGAAGTACAGCATTGACATTAGCTCCATTTGATAACAAAATATCAACAAACTCTTTGTGACCTTCACGTATTGCAAGTGACAATGGTGTGATGTTATCAAAAGTTTCTGGATCAATCTTGGCTCCTTTCTTTATCAGCGCTTTTCCTATATTCCAATTCCCATTTATAGCCGCCAAGTGCAGTAAAGTATATCCATTCTGATTTTTAACATCAATGTTAATATTTTTATTTTTTAATAATACTTCAGCTATACCTCTGTACCCTGCAGAAATTGCTAATTTTAAGGGTTTCCCACCATCGATGTTGACATCAGCCCCTTTCGCTATCAGAGTGTTGACTAGGTCTCCATGATTATTCCTTATTGCACAGCATAGAGCTGCAGAAATGTTTTCTGACGTACAAGCGTCGTGTTTAATCAAAATTTCAACAACTGTTTTGTTGTTTTCTTTTGCAGCCAAATGTAATGGAGTGTCACCAGAACTTGTTTTAGCATCAATAATAGTATTGTTATTTAGCAAAACATTGGCGGCTTCACTGTGGCCCAAATAAGAAGCTATGTGCAATGGTGTGGAATTATTTATATTCCTCACGTTAACATCGGCTCCATGTTTTATTAAAAGTTTGGTAATCTTCTCATTGTGAGTCTTTAAAACAGCGTAATGTAATGGTGTGAAGTTATACAAATTCACAGCATTTAAAGGTGCTCCCATTTTTATTAAAGCTTCTGAAACTGCTACATTTCCATTAAGAACACTGAGATGCAACGGTGTTGAACTATCAACAGACGCAGATTTCACATCAGCACCTTCTGCTAGTAAAATATCTACAGCTCCTTCGTTGCTAAATTCTGCAGCCAGATGCAACGGAGTCAAATGACGTTTATCTCCAATGTGAATGTTGAATCCACTTTCAATTAAAGTTCTCACAATTCCATTGTGGCCGTGCATTATACTCAAGTGAAGCGCTGTCCGACCATCAGTATCCGTACTGTCCTTCAGAGAATCATTTTGGATTAAAGCTTCGACAGCTTCTAGATGACCATTTGTAGCTGCGTATAGAAGTGGAGTTGTGCCGTCGTATCTGACAGCATTGATATTAGCTTTATATTTTATTAGAAGCTCAACAATTCTTCTGTGGCCATTTCTGGCAGCCCAGTGCAGGGCCGTGTGATTATACTGATAGTCACCAATATTAACAAAAGCACCGTGTTCTAAGAGGATTTTTACAATATCTTCGTGGCTATTCTCCACAGCGAAATGCAACGGGGTGCAACCGTCAGATGATACAGGGTTCACCTGAGCACCCTTATTAATCAGAGCGTTCACTACTTCTAAATGACCGTTGAATGCTGCTAAGTGTATTGGTCTCGCACCCCTTAATGTTTTTGCATTCACATCAGCATTATTACGCAGCAAGTACTGGACCAGGTCCTTATGACCATATTCTGCAGCTACGTGTAGACACGTGAAACCATTAATAATTTCATTAGCGTCTACGTTGACATCTTTTTGTAATAGAACTTTGACCACATCCACATGATTCATTTGAACAGCACAATGCACAGGGGAGTTACCTCCCCTATTTTTGACTGTGTGACTAGCTCCGAGAGATAACAATACCTCAACAGTTTCCTTGTGACCATTCTGAGCCGCGTAGTGCAATGGCGTTTTTCCATATTCATCAATCACATTGATCGATGAGCCAATTTCATTTATAAGGAACTCTACAATGGTTGCCCTTCCAAAGATTGCAGCTACATGGAGTGGAACCTGACTGACAATATTCTGCTCCTCGATTTCAACATTTCTATTCAATAGAAACTTGATAACTTTGAGGTTCGGCCCTCGCGCAGCAGTATGAAATGAAGTCCATAAATTAATACTTTTAGATGTCGTATCGGCGCCTTTCTTAAGGCATCTCTTCAAATCCTCCAAGTTCCCTTCACTCAAGGCAGCAACCATTTCTTCCTGCCGATTGATAATTTGTAAACCTCTGTCGTATTTCTCTTTTAATTTGTCAATGTCATGTGTTACAATGTTGCCAATTTTTCTTTTACCATTTATTATTATATTTTCTGTAAGACTCTCGGCATTTGAGAGCAATGTGATGAGAACGTCGGGAAACAACAAATCAAACAAAGGATTTCCGTGCGCCAAGTGATTCCGCAGGCATTTCCCGCTCAAGAGGGGCGCACTGTCATCCAGGAAAAGCGCGTTGTTTGCTAAACAATTAGAACTATTTAAAATTGATAAAATATCCAGAATTATTATTTCGATTATATATTTGGTTTTGTGATTATTGTCGTTTGCAGACAACTCTTTACTTGATCTGTCACCTAAACAGAAGGCACTCATAATATCTCCCAGGTCAGACAATTTCTGTTTCAATTGATGTCCAAGTTGATCCTGAGGGACGTCGTGTTGTATTGTATTATTACTATTGCTCTCCACGTTAATCTTGTTTGGTTTATATTTAGTCAACCGTTCTCGGAATTCATCAATCCACATGAGATTATCATTTTCACAAGCATACATATAAGTGACAAGATATATTAAATTTTTTATATTGTCAGCTATTTCGGAGGAAACTTTTGGTACTACAATATCGTGAAAGTTGAACAAAAGGGTTGTTAGCAGTTTTTTATTATTGGAATCTAAAAGTTTCGCGTTTGATGAAAATTTTAGCAGAATTTGTTTAGAAAAAAATTTATATCCTCTGAGAATATTAGCCGTAGTGCTTTTACTGTGATTATTACTGCGTAAAAAATCGTTACCAATACTTCTTAGCATTTTAAAGCCCCCAATGTAATCATTCAAGACTTCTGTGTTGTTGTCTGATTTATGAATTATTTCATTAATTTGTTTAAAAAGATCCTTTTCGTAATTAGTTTTATCAACTATTTTATTATCAATTTCATTAACGAGTTCTACAATCCGCTGGTTTTCTTTCGGTATTTCATTTCCATGTTTGGATGTTGGAAGTTCTAAACTCACATCTTGGAAAATTCGCAAGATTTCATTCGCCTCATCCAAACTATTACTCTCAATAATTTTGTTCAAAAATGATATAATTTTCTTTATTTTCTTGGAGAACAGTATATCTGTTATGACCACTCCAACTTTGTTAATGTCATTTTGAACATTAGCGTACAATTTATATACATCTTTCGCCTCCTTCTTCTGGAAGAAGTGCGTCTTCGACAACAAGTCACGCAAATTTGTTAGGATTTTCCTGGTCTCCCTGGGGGCCGAAAGTAATAGTAGTTTGCTCACGCCATCTGACAGTTTGGGAGATTCTATCGAGTTTTTTAAATGTTCCCCCATCACCTGCAGAGCTCTCTTGATGGTCAGTTGCCCTTCCTTCGTGCCGCACTCCGCCAGCAGGGCCGCATCGATATACCTTTTCATTATTTGCAGCGAGTAAACATCTCTTATCTCCTGATAACAGTTGTACAAACTGCTGAAATGAGGGTCTTGCTCAAGAATATCCTCGATCAACATTTCACGTTTTTGGTTTTTAATGGGTTTTCCAAGTAAGTAGACACTTTTACTTTTGATACTTTCAATTAAACCTTCAAGACGATATGAAAAATGCTCTAAATTCTCTAGTACACTTCCTTTACGCAACACAGACCGAAAGAATATGTTTAGTTCTTGGCGCTTCGTGTGGGCAGATATGAAGCTCACCAAGCAGAACTCCATTTCCTCCCACGGTAACACGTCGTAGGTCGACTTTAGCTGTTGCTTTAATATGTGGATATTTTGCGCCACAAACGTAGCGATATAAATAAACTTGTTGTCCACCCCCGCCCGCGAGGACTCGACCCTCAGTGTTCTGATCTTCTCGAGAACAAGTTGAATCCGCTCGACAATATTACTAGGAGACATATTAGCTTTCTCCACTTTACAGAAGAAGCGCAGGTTTAACAATTTGTTTTGTACAAATAACTCCATCTCATTCGATAGAAGCACATTCTTCAACTTTAACTCATTGTAAGCTGTAGAGAGAGCTCGTTCCGTTTCCTCTGGGTGATCAGCGAAATATCCACCGGGCCACTCGTTGATGACTGTCTCGAGTAGCTTCACATTGCCAGAGCGGATGGCATAATATGTCACATTGTGGCTTTCGTCATCCAGCTTCCCCGGTGTGGTGTCCTGACTGATCTGGTCACTGTTAAGTAAGTACCTAAGTGTATCTACACTATTGTGCTTACAGGCCAGGATAACAAAGCTGGTGTCCCTCAAGGGGTTGTCAGCGTGGCTGTAGTACCCTGCTAAGGTTTCCGCAGGCGTGTCGCTGTGTATCCACTCCACCGCTTCACTCATGGCCTTGAAGCTGCTCACGTCCCCGCCAGCCACCGCCTTCTCCATCTCGGACAATATTTGAATGTAGACTGGCGTGCCGCTCGACTGGCCGAACTCTCTAAAGGCTTTGAGAAAGTCATTTTTGGATTCAGATGAGAGTTTCAAAAGTCTCTGTACTTCTGAACAACTTACTTTCTTCTTCGCGCACATCGCTATGACGGCTATTGCTTTCTGGGAACCGAATTTACAGATTATTATTTGGTCACATTTAGCTACTTTGAATATTACAATCGATAGATATATGTACTTAATGAAACTATGCAGTTATATCAGGATTTATTAAAAATCTGTTACAATTGTAATATTATTATATTCTCGTACTTCAATCAGCTGTTTAACTGTCAACAGAAGTTGCGACCAAACTCGCTATTCGCCGGGCGGGGTCACGTGTGCGCTGCGCATGCGCACTTGTCGGCGTCGGCTGACACTGACAGATATAGACAAAGCAAAGATTCTCAATCGCCGAAGCCCGGTGCGGACGCTACAGAAATTTGTGACGATCTACCGGTAATAATACTTCCGTTAACATTTTAAGATTGTAGAAATTACCTAATGGATCTTTGCCAATTTCAGAGCTTTTAATTAGATGTAGACAGTGGTAACATGGAACACATTTTTCTCAATATTGCGGTAGAGTCAAATGGCAATTCAAACGCTACGCACAGGCCTGGATTTATAGAGAAAAATAGGAACCTCTTAATATTATAGTGAAGTAAAATTATTTGTTTTTAATCTAGTGTATATACAGGGTGTAACAGACCTAGTCCACAATATTTTGTAGGTGGATATCTTACGTGTCAAAAATTTTCAAGGAATATGTGCAAATTCTGCACTGTCACAGAAAATATTATAGTTGGAAATTTTTACGAAATCCTGTTAACCTATTTCGTAATAAATATTTACGAAATTGTTTAATTATTAATATATATCTTAGCTTTAGGTACTAAATCATCTAACAAAAAATGGTCTGACCACTCGAAATCCGATGATAATTATTTTTTTATATACAATATATTATTTGGAGCAATAAAATATTTCAATCAACCGAAATAATTGTATAATTATCTTTTTTTAAATGCTTATATCTCTGACATGGTTGAGATTGGGCACATATTTTGGACTTGTAATTTGGTCAGCTATCCACCCATAAAGTATTGTGGACTAGGTCTGTTACATTATGTATATATAAATACAATCTTATATTAGAGAATATATATATTGCATATTCATATTAGTGCATATATTGCTCTAATACAAACATTTAAATGTCAATATTTCCTTTTTTAAAACCTTACTATAACTTATTTTGAATGTATATAATCTCTTCTCTATTCATATGCCATCTTGCACTTCATTGAAAATCTTCATCGCACTGTACCGAAATTACTAATTTCTGAGATTTCCTGAATGGCAATCTCAGTCCATCTCTTATTTTTGTGTGATGCTCATGCTCGAGCTAATTTGCTTTAATTTTTCTAATAAATTCGGTTGATATTTGTTTAGTGAAGATTGTGAAACATCGAGGACGTGGAATAATATATTCTATCACCATATTAAGGTCTTTCAGTTATATTTGTACTGATCCGAGTATATTTCTTCAGAATTTTATATCCAAAGCTTTATTTTGCAGCGTTCCTATAATCGTTCGCTTCACGCTTTACTGCATTGTATTGTTCTTAAGACTTCCGATGTTTTATTTATTTGTTCCATCGGTCTTCCGCAGCGGCTCCCGATATCCTGTACCGTCCACACCACTATAAAATATTACAATTTTAATCACAGTTTGAGCAGCGGTGCCTGTTTGTGCGGAAATCCCCTCATGACGGGAACACGAAAAATTTTCCGTTAGGCGAATTCTCATTGGATGAACCGTAATGTCATCCGTGTTGCTCTGTACTAAAGGTGTCCACACACTTTAGCCACACATTTAGTTAATATTAAAAAACTCCCCACACACGCATAATTCAGTATAAATACAAATTAGAACACATATTGTAATATTTAATTGCGCTAAAAAAATTTTGATGGAAATTCAGAAATGTTTTTTTAAACCAAACATATTTTGGTCGGTAATAAGTATTTATGTCGTATTAATTAAACATAAATGGGGAACGTGCATTATCCGATTATGCTATACAAACACATAAATTATGGATTAGAAGAGCTCCAGGTTTGAATCCTGGTAGCAATAAAAATATTTTCGGATAAAATTGATTTTATATGTATATCTTCCTAATTAATACATTTAAATTGTATTAAATATAAATTATCTGAGGGGGCTGGTTCTGTCAGCGCCATAACATTATTCATTCTTATGGTCTGTGCTCACAATTATCTCTCAATGCGACCTTGATTGATTTCTGAGTCGCTAAAGGTACGCGTATACTCGATACTAGGCTTCAAAAAAAAAAATTTTTTTTTATCAGGGTACATGCTTTCATTATCATCATAACAACCAAGTTAAAACATTTGTACATTCTACGAAGCGAAGTATAGCGGAGAGACGAGTGGCACTCATGAAAGAGTACAATCGTCTTCACACCACCGATGAAGAGCAAAAACAATAATTACTCTTGGCAATTAAAGATTATCGACAAAATTTTCCTGACTCAAAGAAGTCCATGTTGATGTCATCTAGAATAATTATTATTCCTTTTAATTATATTTCATGTACTTATTTCATTTATTTTAATACTGTATACAACTACATGTTTGTAAAAATTGGCAATTTAAATACCAACTTCTTATATTTTTTGGTTAAACCCTACATTTTCACAGCTGGTAGCGACCCCTAAAACCCCTTTAAAAAATCTGAAAAAAAGTTTTTAGATGCATGGAAATATATGTAAGGGCGTCCCATAAAAAAAAAATTGTACATTTTTGAAGCACCGGCTGCTGGATACGTCATTCTAATCCGCGCACAAAACAGCGATATATAAATTATCACTCCGTATATGTTGCACGCATATTAGGATGATGCATTTCATATTTAGCGACACAGAGATCAAGTCTCATTGAGAGGTCATCAGGGGCATGGCCCATTAGATTTAATAATGTATGTACATGTCATTATTTGTTATCACTGATATGTTAAAAGCTGTCAGAAGACAGGCACCAGGCACACTCGCCTAGGACTTCACTTCACTCAACATGTTTGTTTTCATTATGAGCATTGGTTAAAAAGTACGAGTCGATATCCTTTAATGTCGCAGTGGAGAAGCCATTAAACGATAGGTATCGTAATGACAGGGGTTCCATCGGAGTCTGGACGGAGACAGCCTCCAATCAACCGGGCAATGATTGTTCTCAGATATGATAATAGTACTCAGCTGTTGAATTAGGACAGCTCTAGTAACGACTAATAATTAAAATTTGAAAAGAAATGTTATTGCATACCTACAGAGAACAACGTTCGTCGTGGAAAACTATGATTTATACATTATAAGAAAAACAGAAAACACTTTCAGTATTACATTTTTATATTTATAAAAATATTAAAAATAAATGTTCACAGTACAAAAGATGGACATAGAATATAACAGTTTCAAAAGGCGCCGCTCCTATCATCAGGCAGAAATAAAGGAGTCATAAACTCAATAAAATAACATTCAATCATGTAAAACAAAGTTGGATTCAATAATTTTTTGAAATACAAGTAAGTTTAATTTTAATCATACGTATAAGCTATTGTATAATAAAACTTTGGATTGTAACCATTCCTAGTAAATAACATAAAGTAAAATAGATTTAGACATACAAATAATTAACATGATCAATTGTAAACACAATTGGAGGCTCATTTTTTTTGTAATTTTGTAATTAATGTTGTCAATATCTTTTATTTTTTTTAGATCATTAATAATCCCAACATCAGCACTTTTAACTTTTCTAAACGACCCGTCCACTAGTTTGAACAAATAAATAATACTTTCTTCTGTGGCCAAGTCTAGTGGGGTTTTCCCATTGTCAGCCATAATATTATATTTTGCACTATTCTTCAACAAGGATTGAATAATTTTGAAATGAGAGAATTTTGCAGCGTAATGCAGCGGCATGTTGCCACCTTTTCCGGAGACATTGGGATTGGCTTTATTCTTTAGTAACACATCACAAGCCTGTCCATAGCCCATCCAACAGACCAAATGTAGAAGTGTTGATTTATCTGCACTCCTCGCATTTACAGGGACTTTGTCGTTAATTAAACCTTCAATATCCGAAACGTCATTCCTTCTCACAGCTTTAAAAAGATTTTCAGTTGATACCAGAATCTTGGAAATATCCTTGTTGTCAGTTAAGTGGGCAGGTTTGTTACCGCACTTGTCCTTGCTGTCATAAATTGCACTATTTTGTAATAAAATATTAACAAGTTCAGGCTGTCCCCCCTTCGCAGCTAAGTGAATAGGCAACATGCCATTTTGATCAACAGCATTAATATCTGCACCCTTTCCTATCAAGCACCGGGCAACCTCTGCTCGCCCGGCCATGGCAGCGTAGTGCAACAATGTGTTTCCGGCAGCTCCTCCATCATCAATACTCATCCCACACTCGAGGAAGAACTCTACGATCTGCATAAATCCTTGTCGTGCCGCAATGTGGATAGGTTTTGATCCTAATGTATTTTTAGCGTCAACATCGGCACCTCTTTTTATTAAGAATTTGACTTTTTCGAGACTGCCCGACTGAGCTGCGATATGCAGCAGTGTCCAGTTGTCATTGCCCTTTTCGTTTATATCGAAATCACAATGTTGGAAAAACGATTCAACAATACCTAATTGGGAATTGGCAACGGCCAATTCTAATGCGGTTCTATTTTCAACATCTCTGATATTATGTTTGGCTTCTGAACTCAGCAAAGTTTCTACAATACCAGGATGGCCTCCAGATACAGCAATATGCAGCAGGGAATTATTTTCTGGCAGTACAGCATTGACATTAGCTCCATTTGATAGCAAAATATCAACAAACTCTTTGTTACCTCTTTGTATTGCTAATACCAGTGGTGTGATCTTATCAGAATTTTTTGAATCAATCTCAACTCCTTTCTTTATCAGCGCTTCTCCGATATTCCAATTCCCATTTATAGCCGCCAAGTGCAGTAAAGTATATCCATTCTGATTTTTAACATCAATGTTAATATTTTTATTTTTTAATAATACTTCAGCTATACCTCTGTACCCTGCAGAAATTGCTAATTTTAAGGGTTTCCCACCATCGATGTTGACATCAGCCCCTTTCGCTATCAGAGTGTTGACTAGGTCTCCATAATTATTCCTTACCACACGACATAGAGCTGTAGAGATGTTGTTTGATATAAATCCATCATGCTTAGCTAAAATTTCAACAACCGCCTTGTGGTTTCCTTCTGCAGCCAGATGGAATGGAGTGTCACCCGTCAATGTTTTAGCATCAACCATGGCATTGTTCTTTATTAACACATTTACAGCCTCACTGTAGCCCAAATGGGAGGCTAAGTGCAATGGTGTCATATTATATGCACTCTTCACATTTACATCGGCTCCATGCTTGATCACAAGTTCAATAATGTCACTGTGAGAGTTTTGCGCAGCTTCATGCAAAGGTGTGTGGTTTATAAAGTTTACAGCATTTAAAGGTGCTCCCATTTTAATTAAAGCTTCTGAAAGTACTCGATTTCCTTTACGAGCACTGAGGTGCAACGGTGTTGAACCATCATCAGATGCAGATGTCACATCAGCCCCCTCTGCTAGCAAGATATCCACAGCTCCCTGATTGCCATATTCCACCGCCAGGTGCAACGGGGTCTGAAGGCGTTTGTCTCCAATGTGAATATTGAAGCCCCTCTCGATTAAAGATCTGACAATATCATTGTGGCCACATATTACACTCAAATGAAGCGCTGTCAAACCATTTATATCCGCACTGTCCTTAATAGAACCATTTTGGATTAGACATTCAATGACCTCCAGGTGACCCTTTACAGCTGCACACATAAGAGGAGTTGTTTCGTCATATTTTAGGGCATTAACATCAGCATTGTATTTAATTAGAAGGTCTACAATTCTTTTGTGGCCATTACCGGCAGCCCAGTGCAGGGGCGTAGTATTATGTCGGTCACCAATGTTAGTACAAGCACCGTTTTTTAAAAGTGTACTTACAATATTTTCATGGCCGTACTTCGCAGCGTAATTTAATGGGGGACAACCACTATTTAACGTTCTAAGGTTAACTTGTGCACCGTTATTTAGCAGGGCTTTCACTATTTCTACGTTACCACTTAACGCCGCTGTGTGTAGGGGTCTCTCGCCTACGGAAGTCTTCGCATTCACGTCTGCATTATTATAAAGCAAATGCTGTACCAGCTTCATATGACCGTAGTTTGAAGCCACGTGAAGACAAGTGAAACCACCAGTAACTTCATTAACATCTACACTGACCTCCTTCCCCAACAAAAATTTAGCCACATCTATGTGGTTATTTTCCACAGCACAATGCACGGGAGAGAAACCTTTCATATCTTTGACTGTGTGACTAGCTCCGAGAGATAACAATTTTTCAACAGTTTCCAGATGACCATTCTGAGCCGCATAGTGCAATGGTGTTTTGCCATATTCATCAATCATATTGACCGATGTGCCAATTTCATTTATGAGGAACTCTACAATGGTTGCCCTTCCAAAGATTGCAGCCGCATGGAGCGGAACCTGACCGGCGATATTCCGCTCTTCGGTTTTAACATTTTTTAAAAATAAAAATTTGATAATTTCGAGGTTCGGCCCTCGCGCAGCCATATGAAACGATGTCTGCAAATTAATGGTTCTAGAATTTGTGTCAGCGCCTTCCTTGAGACATCTTTTTAAATCATCCAGGTTCCCTTCACTCAAGGCGGCAGTCATTCCTTCCTGCCGACTGATAATCTGTAAACTTCTATGATATTTGTCTTTTAGTTTATCAATGTCATGCGTCACAATGTTGCCAATAATTCTGTGAATATTTATTATTGTATTCTCAGTAAGACTCTTGGCATTTGAGAGGTATGTGATGAGAAGATCGGGATACAATAAATCAAACAAAGCATTGCCGTGCGCCAAGTGGTTCCGCAAGCATTTCCCACTCAAGAGAGGCACACTGTCATCTAGGATAAGTAAATTGTTTGCTAAACAATTAGAACTGTCTAAAATTGACAAAATATCTAGAAGCATCATTTCAATCATAAATTTGGTTTTGTGATTGTTGTCAGGTGCAGACAATTTCTTACATAATTTATCACCTAAATTGAATGCACCTATAATGTCTCTCAGGTCAGACAGTTTATTTTCCAATTGGTTTCCGAGTTGATCCTTCTGGACATCCTGTTTCACTGTATTATTACTGTTGCTCTTCACGTTCCTCTTGCTCGGTTTGTATTGACTCAACCGTTCTTTGAATTCATCGATCCAATTGAGATTATCATGTTCACAAACATTCGTGTAGTTGATTAGTGATATTGAAAAACATATCTTGTCAGTAATTTCGGGGCACACTCTCAGTTCCACGCTGTCGCGAAGGTTAAACAGAAGTGTTGTCAGCAGTTTCCAATTGAACATTTTTGCTGGATTTGACACAGTCATATAATTTACCAGGATTTGTTTGGCTGAAGATTTTAGTCCCCAAAGCACATAAGCCTTATTATCGGTAGTCCATGCTGTAGTCCCTTTATTACTCATGGAAGAGAGCCTAGCGGCTGTCAGCATTTTAAAACCAAAGAAATAATCCTCCGACTGATCTTTTGATATATTTTCCGTTTCATCAAGTATTTTATTAATTCGTTTAAAAATATCTTTTTCATAATTAGTTTTATCAACTATTTTATTATCAATTTCGTTAACAAGTTCCACAATCCGCTGCTTTTCTCTCGGTATTTGATTTCCTTGATTGGATTCTGGAAGATTTAAACTCACATCTTGGAAAGCTTCCAAAATTTCATTCACCTCTTCTAAACTATTACTCTCGATAATTTTGTTAAAAAATGATATAATTTTCTTCATTTTCTTGGAGAACAGTATATCTGTTATGACCACTCCAACTTTGTTAATGTCATTTTGAACATTTGCGTACAATTTATATACATCTTTCGCCTCCTTCTCCTGGAAGAAGTGTGTCTTCGACAACGAGTTACGCAAATTTGTTAGGATTTTCCTGGTCTCCCTGGGGGCCGAAAGTAATACTAGTTCGCTTACTTCTTCAGACAGTTTGGGAGATTCTAATGAGTTCTTCAAATTTTCTCCCATTACCTGCAGAGCTCTCTTGATGGTCAGTTGCCCTTCTCTAGTGTCGCACTCTGCCAGCAGGGCCGCATCGATATATCTCTTCATTATTTGCAGAGAGTAAACATCTCTTATCTCCTGATAAGCGCCGTACAAACCTCGGAAGTGAGGGTTTCGGTTTAAGATATCCACAATCACCTCATCACGGTTTAAATTAACAGGTTTTCCAAGTGAGTAGAGACTGGCACCACTGATGCATTCAGTCAAAGTATCCAAGAGATTTGAAAAATGCTCTAAATTCTCCAATATGCTTCCTTTACTCAAAACAGACCGAAAGAATATGTTTAGTTCTTGGCGCTTCGTGTGGCCAGATATGAAGGCCACCAAACAGAACTCCATTTCTTCCCACGGCAACACGTCGTAGGTCGACTTCAGTTGTTGCTTTAATATGTGGAAATTTTGCACCACAAACGTAGCGATATAAATAAACTTGTCGTCCACCCCCGTCAGCGAGGATTCGACCCTCAGTGTTCTGATCTTCTCAAAAACTAGTCGGATCCGCTCGACAATATTACTAGGAGATATATTACCTTTCTCCGCTTTACAGAAGTGCAGGTTTAACAGTTTGTTTTGGACAAATAACTCCATCTCATCCGATAGAAGCACATTCTTCAACTTTAACTCATCGTAAGCTGCAGAGAGAGCCCGTTCCGTTTCCTCCGGGTGATCAGCGAAATATCCACCGGGCCACTCATTGATGACCATCTCGAGTAGCTCCACATTGCCAGAGCGGATTGCATAATAAGTCACATTGTGGGCTTCGTCATCCAGCTTCCCCGGTGTGGTATCCTGATTGGTCTCGTCACTGTTGCCAAGTAAGTACCTAAGTATATCTACACTATTGTGCTTGCAGGCCAAGATGACAAAGCTGGTGTCCCTCAAGGGGTTGTCAGCGTGGCTGCAGTACCTCGCTAAGGTCTCCGCAGGCGTGTCGCTGTGTATCCACTCCACCGCTTCACTCGCGGACCTGAAGCTGCTCACGTCCCCGCCAGCCACCGCCTTCTCCATCTCAGACAATATTTGAATGTAGACTCGCATGCCGCCCGACTGACCGAATTCTCTGAAGGCTTTGAGGAAGCCATCCTTGGATTTAGAGGCGCGTTTCAAAAGTCCTTGTATATTAGCACAACTCATCTTCTTCGCGTTCGTTGTTATATATCGCCAAATCTCGCTAACTGAATTAACACTTCACGGTTACTTTGAGCATCTTCAGTATTGGCGAAAAAGATTTTTGATCAGATTTTATAATGAAAAACGAACTTTAAATACTTATCATATCTCAACTGTAAATCTCTAGTCGCTGTTTCCGGGGGCAGAGTGATGTCCCTCGATCCGAACGAACCGGCGTTTATTCGAAAGTTGAACCTCTTATCTATGGCTGGACCGCGGATCATTACTAAATCTTACAAACGACCAGTGGAGTGACTACAAACATAGGGCCCTAATGCAAAAAATGCACTGAGCCCCAATGTAAAACAAAATTGTACGTAAAATACAATAAAATTTGAAATCGATCTGTGGTCTCCCATAATCGTCGAGACACAATTCATTGTTCGATTACAGTGGTAATGTCAGAACTCGTGCATTAGCCAACTCCGCAGTCCCCAGTATGCATTCTTTCGGGAATGAATATGCGGAGGTAGTTGACATTTTTTCTGTTACTTTAGCTCTTTATATAGATAGGACTACATTATTACAATTTTGTATATCTCAAATCAATGGTGACGGATAAATTGCTATACTTCGCATTTTTTATTTATTTTCAATTTTGATTAAGAAAAAAAATGCTGCCATTATATAATTTTTTTCTTTGTGTATTGCACTTCTGACGAAATTTTCTGTTATTTTACTAATTATGTTAATGCCTGAATCTACAACATAACCTTCAAAATCTTTCTGATTTATATCTGCACACACACATATATATATATGTATATATCAAATCATCGATTTATTAAACCAGTTAGCCAAAGCTTTTACCACTAGTCAACAGGGCACTAGATTAATCATTTTTAGATCCCCAATCTCAGTTCTTACTCGATGAATGGGAATACTTAGTGTGAACTAGCGAGCGGAACGAAGCCACCGGAAAGGTCACATCCCTACTGCGCGAGGACGCAGTCCGGGGATTCGTGGAATTTGAATCTGAAACAGAATCATTCAAAGATTCTCAACCGTTGAAGTTCGGCGCGAGTCACGCGTCATTTGCGGCAGCCGAGGAGATTGGCTATATGAGCAGGAAGGTATCGTAGTAGAAACTCGTAAAATGAGATTAATCTAATGGTCGGCATTGCGTGCCTTGCAATAACAAGGTATCATCTGACATTTACAAGTTTTGCATGTTTATTTTTTCGGCTCAGTTTAAACTACTACGAAATTTGACATGTATCTATTTACGTTCGTAACATAGTTTCATGACTCATGTCTACGGGTGATATTTTCAATCTGAGACAATCTCTGAGATACGGAATTCGCTCCCATGAAATTCTATGGAGGAAATTTTCAACTTCCTCGAAAGTACACACGATACCTCAGAGATTCAGCGTTTCGCGTCTAACTTCACGTTTGTTGTGCGTAAAAAGTTTACGCTACTCCGTTAATATTCCGTTCGTCAGTGGGGTTAATTTGAATCTTGCCAACAATGTATAAAATGGAATAAATAATGTTCGTGATTTAATGCCGTTTAAGTTTTCAGAAATACTTGCGGGTATCAATGGTTCTAAGTGACGTTTGTGTCACGTATCGTGACACAAATCAAATACAAACAAGTTATTTTTACTTTAACTTATCTTTCATATATTCGCTTAGTTTCATTTTGAATCTATATAGTTACTCCTCCTTTCTTATTTCTTCTGGAAATTCATTAAAAATTTTCATCACACGATCTCTGTACATCGTCGGTATCTTTTATTTATCCTTCTTCCTGAATGGCAGTCTCAGTCTATCTCTTCCTCTTGCACGATGCTCGTCCTCGTGTTGATCTGCATCCATTTTTCTTATAAATTCTACCGATATTTTCTTAGTAATGATTTTATAAATAAATAATACAACATTGAAATATATTTTCAGCTTAAAGGTCACCATTCATGAGACTTATATTAATATCAGTGTGCCTCATTCCGTGCTCATGGGCCATTAAATATATATATATGTATTTTGACTAAAAAAAGTCAATTTTGACCAAAATTTTAGATGACTTCTTGTTGTTCCAAGGTCATGATTCGTAGTCGCAACAAAAACTCGACTCAACTACCGATAACGCGTTACATTCATCGGAGTTTGTTTTCTTTAACCATTTGCTTTTAATAATTGACTTTACCTAAGATATACACCGTGTCTTGAAACAACATGGCGTTCCTGGATGAAACGCCTTTAAAAGTACATGTTCTTTGAAAATAACTAAACCGTGCGAGAAAAGCTATCTTTATTCTTTCTGTGAGATGTTTTCCTTATTATACTTTCGATTCTACTCGATCCCTTCGCAGTCTTTTCGAATCGCTCTTCCTCAGCACGAAGTGTCGCGACTAGTTACAATAACACGTTTCTAATTAGTCTCGGTGGAATAATCTATTCCCTGGATACCATTCGGCATCGACTTGCTATTAAAAAAATATATATAATCGAAATATACAAAAAAAATATTAAAATTTATAATACAGTTTGAGTAGCGGTGCCGCGCGGGAATCCCCGCAAGAAGGGAACTCGAAAAATATTCCGCACGGCGAGTTCTTATTTTGTGATAAAGGTTTCCATACACGCTCAGATGTTTGATTCGTTTTATATTATGAAAGTCAATTCACGATCGGTGTAAAAATCTGACGTACCCGAATTTCTCTCAATCATGTTGTCAACTTTTCATGCCAGCAGTTCACTCTCGCCGAGGCTACTCGTCTCACCTCGCCCCGACCGGAACGGAGCGTGGACGGGGCGAGGCGAGGCGTGCGTGGCCAAGCGAGATGGCACGAGACGACCAGTGTCGACACGAGACAGGCGATGTGAGCCGAGAGCTGTAGTACATTCTCGTGCTCGGCTACTCTCGCCATGCCTCGCCGAGAGTGGACTGCTAGCATCAGAGTTAACTGTGTTTTATTTTTTGTTTAAAAATATTGTGGGAAAATATTTCTTACTAAATAAACTGATCATTTACTTTACGAAAGAATGTTATGACTATTATTGTTTTTATACTTAATATGCATTTTAGTGACATCTTATATATATTTTTCCTATTTACATAAATAATTGTAGTGGAAATATGAGGAAGATAGGAAGGCACTTACTTTTCGTCTGCCGGATTTATTTGTTTATTCCTTCTCCACCACAAGAACAAGCGTCGCGGAGTGTTAACACTCGCGATAAGGATTATTACATGTAAGCGAGATTAAGGTAAGATTATTAACTAAAAAGCGGAGTGAAGCGATGATAGTATTTCCGCAGAACTTGATAGATTATTAAATACGGCAACACGGACGAATGTACACAGATTAAAATTTGCTTAAATAGCGAACTGATTGTATGCATGAGTGGGGTAACAAGTCAAACACCAAAAAAGTTAATAGAAATTTAATTAATTTAAACGGTGCCAACAATTTGTTTAATGTTAAGAATATATTAATACTGTTCCTTTAAAATACTTCTCTATATTTATTTCTCTTCCAATCAGCGTGCTCACGTCTTCAACATTGCAAGCTGCTCGCCTGCATTATTGGCGATCCTGGACCTCGTTTAGTGTTTAGTCTCGGACTCGACTTCATTGCACATTCGCGATACAAAGATAATCAAGATTTATCAGCGTTGGAGACAGACGATTCGGAAGCTGTTTTAAATGCAAGAGATGAACATCTGCGAACAGCTTTACATGTGACTTTAGTCAACAAATATGAAGATATGGCGAGCTCTTTTGGTGAAAACTTTTAAAAGAAAAAAAAAAACAGTTTTCCGCACTGAAAATATCTTGCACCATATGAAATAAAGTATCACCATTTGGATCCAATTAAAATTTGTAACAATATTTTCTTTTCAAGTTCTAGAATGATCTTATACTTGAGGTTCGGTTTATCCAATAGAGCTGAGACGTGGAAGTAAGTGTCTTCTCAATGTGATCCTAGCTGGTTTTATATAAAACCACGAACTTCGTAATCTGTTCGCGTTCTACTAGATCATTGTAAAGAGACATGACACTTTCTATAGCTACACAAAATCTGAAAAACTCGTTCTACTTTTCGTGTCCGTAATATTCTATTATAATTTTGGATCCGTAAGATTTAGATATTGTTTCAATTCGTTTAAAGTGTTCATTTTTATTGTGGAGGTTGATTGGGCTCTGAAAATTAATTCCGATAATATAAAGAAAACATAAATCCTGCGCCGGCAGGTTCTACCTAACGAACTTCGCGATCTTCGATTGGATTACGACAATTCCGGCCATAAATCGGAATCGCTGAAGGGGGACGGAGAGGTAAGCAGGGATTAGCAGGTAAATTTAATTCACAATCGAGTAATCAGGGGACTTAAAAAGCGCACTTTGTTCTAATAATGACAGCCAAGCGTCACCAGCGAAAGACAGAAGATGACTAATCGACGAATTTCGAGAAATCACCACTGAAGCTTCAAATCACCGCATTTGTTTCGACTCTTTGTAATATAACCGCATCGACTATGACTAATAACTACCACACTAAATTAAGTATAATAAGAACAGATTTAAACATTTTTAATTGTCAAGCATGTTTCGGGTTGAAAAAATCATCTTTCTTCATTGACTCATTTTTTGAAATTTCTGCAATACAAATTTTACCACCAAATGCGCACACGTGTCTGGAAAAATTACACGTGAAATAATAAGGTAAGTTAACAATAATGTCGTTCAAGGGAAATGAAGATTATTAACACAACGAACACAGCCATTAGAAATACAATCGTTCATAAATATGTGAAATAATACGAAAAGTCAAATCTTTCACCAACATTTTAACAATACAAACAGTTATTAGTAAAAAGAATCAAAAGGGGAATGTAAAGGAGGCGAAAAACAACTTTAAGGACGTTCCCAAAAAATCACTTTTCTTACAATCCTTTTGAAACTTTGAATACACATACTTTTGAGTGTCTTTTATACGTAGAAATATTTTTCAATAGTCCTTGCGGTAGTCAATTAGTAAATATTGACTATTAAAATGAGCATATTTAACACACGAACCATACCCCGATCCATGCTGTAGCGCACGTTTCATTGAATAGCAATAGCATTTTCTTACCATTGTTTTGGGAAACTGAGAATCATTCATTGAAAATTTAACAAATATCTTTCTGTAAAAATAACTAAAACGAGCGGTGTTCGTTTTGTTATAAAACATGTTAAAAGTGAGCAACTTTTGAATGGTTTTGACGTTTCCTTTTATAATTTGAATAGTGAGAGATTTTAGAACTTGTGCGCATGTGAGCGGAAACGAAAAAGTACACTGGACCTCAACTGTGTTTTATTCTATACGTAGTAGTTTACATACGGGGGAATCTTCTGGAAGATTGAGTACCACTGCTCTTTGGGAACGTCCTTAAACATGTCCAAGTAAAAGCAATTAGCACAAACCAAGGGGTGGGAGCTCCATACAAAAAACGACCTTGAAAATACTTCGGGGCCAGCCACTGCTACACCACTGTTCCGCACGAATTTCAAGGAAGTCGCTTATTGGCGAATCTGTTGTTGTCTTCATTACTGTTATACATAACGTAAAAGAATATGTATCTATAGCACTATTCCATATGAATTTCTGAAGTCGCACAAACAGAGATCTACAAATCTGTAGTTATCTTCATTACTACTATATATGTACATAAAAGAGTATACATGTATAGTACTGTTTTGCTGAAGTCCCTCAAACAGAGATCTACGAATCTGTCGTTATCTTCATTACTATTATACATATAAAAGAGTATACATGAACGGTGTATTGTATACCTCGGTTGAACGAGAATTGAGAAAATACACTCAAGGTTAAATAATAAGATTTTCGTAGCGGTTTTAAAAAATTAAAGGCGTTGCTTATTTTTGGTCCAAATTGTTCCATACTTGTCATTTTTAATTGAATTGATGTCAAACACAGGAATAAATTGTAAAGGTGTTTAGAATCCAGGGAAGGGAGGTCATATAGAATGAATATCGAAATTTATATTTTGAGATGCTGGGATAATTAAGTTTCTTCCTTTTAAGACAATTCATATAGCGTATTATTCGGAATGAGATATAATAGAACTGGAACGAATTGTTTTAAGTTTAATATAGCAATGATTAGACGTATAAAATAATTGCATAAAAAAGAGTCTGAATTTGGGCATGTTATATTTTGGCATAAATAAATGTTATGTAAATTTTTTTAATGTTTATAATGAAATAATAATATATAATTGTAAAATACAATTAACGCATCATAAAACATAATACGATTAATAATACAACTCAATGAATGCCTTTGAAATGTGGTGTTACTGCACACATGTTCTAAATAAAGTAACTCCTAAAGTTTTTTATCTTTGCTAAGTTTTTTGGTTGGTTTAAAAATTCGTTTAAATCTTTGCCACGAAAAAATCTATGATAGTTAAATGTTCCAAGTATGTATTATAAAAAACATTTATTTTAAGGGTAAATTTTTTAAAGATTCTACACGATATGACTACTGCAAGCAGTTTTTTCGTTGTGATTTATTTATATTTAACAGAATACATAATAGCATCAAGTATTTTGATTAATTTTAACATAGAATGTTTATTCAGAGGGTACCCAAGTAAAATTTGATAGGAAAACTAAGAAATAGCGCATTAAAAAATTTCGTAATAATTGCATATACTGTCACTTTAACCTTGTGTTTTATTTTTACCTTTACGGGTATTGGGATCGGAATCGATACCAGGTGTCACACACTAAGTCAATTCTCTGCCATCTTAGCTATTCCCCTAATAGACTGTGGTATAAAATCGTTACATAAATATATGAATGATATTATACTTCATTATTTATTAAAATATCAATTTTAATATTAAAATTTAATTGTATTTATTTTCATTTCTAAAATATTTTTTAGGTGCCAGGTATCGGTCCTGATAGGTATCTCTCGCTTGCAAATGAGCACTCTACCATCTTCACTACGTCCTCCCAGATGACTTTCGTATCAAATTTTCATATATGAATAAATGCTGATGACACCTACGAATTATAAAATGAAGGAATTAATAATAAGAGTTTAATGCTCACTTATGAATTAAAAATGAATGATAATAATAAAATGTGTTTATCATTATGGAATAGGTTTTATCGAATAGCGCATGTGAAATAGAGTTTAGAGAAAAGCAACCAACCTTCTGCAGCTCAATCAGCTTACTGAAAGAACGTGATTAAATAATAAGCATTCATTGTTTGTGTATTTACTTTAAGGAATATATTTGATAAATATAATTAATACTTATAAAATATAAAACTTGAATATCTCTTTTTTTTAAATGACTTGGATAATTAAATTTTATTTTATTACTTCAGGTAATGGTAGATATTTAAAAACCTCATCCTAATCAATTATACCATTAAGTAAAATAGACTGGGCAAAGGCCAAAAGGCAAATGCGTGCTTAATCCGGCTTCGATCAGTTCGGATTCACTGTATATAGTCCGGTTAGAAAATTACAAAACACACTAAATATTAATTGAGAAATAGAAAAGTTAATTTTAAAAAAAAATACACAAAATTATTTTTGAATGCATAAATGATCGGTTTTTTTCCCTCTATACATTTAAGTCTCTTTTTAGCGGTTTTAAAGTTATGCTATACGATACATAGAATTAACATCTGAACAATTATACAAAAATATTGGAACGGTTGAAGCCTTGTCAGAGCGTGTTATGAAAGTTGATTCCGCTATTAAAGATAGCTTTACAATTCGTCGAACGTTAAACAATGCAATTCGTTACAACAAAGAAATATACGAAGAGAAAAAAAGGCTAAAGAAGAAAAATGTGCAAACATAATATTACAATTTTCAGAGAATAAGTTTGAATTTATTTTATTGCATTGTATATATTAAAAAACGAGGAGAAATATTTTAGAACCATTTATCATTTCATATTCGTATTTAGTTCCTCGATTAGTCCGGTTTCAAATAATTTGGGATATTGGCGATAGTGTCGAAGCCGATTGTTTGTCTTTTGCCATAACCTTCGGCCATAAAGCCAATAACAATGCAAATTCTACACTATTACTTAATTTTCTGCGTTGTGGTGTTGATAACAATTGTAAATATATCCATTAAATAAATAAATTGCAGTTTTCCAGAAATGATAAAATGAATTTTATTTCATTCGTAATAGTTCATGCGTTTTCGGTGGCCAAGTACAAAGCTTCGGTTTCGGCCAAACCTTCGGAAGATTTTAGCCTAAGCGGAATGTGTAGCTGAAGGTGTATTTTTTGGCCGAAGTTGGCCGAAGGTGGCCGAAGCCGAAACCGAAGCTTCGGTCGGACTTTAATTGGCGGAACCGATTACCAGGACTATGCGAGGTATTAATATGCATACGATTTAACAAATTTATTGATAAATTAAATATTGGCTGATGACATGCTGCACAAGAAAAGTTGCGTTTTTAAAATAATTTTTGCTTGGACAATATTTACACCTATATTTATAATATGTATTTAATAATTTGAGTTTTTTTTAAGTATTTTTATCAGAAATTAAACATGCGATAAAAGTCATGAAAAATAGGAAAAGCAGAGTTCGATATTTTCAAGGACGCCGGGAAGTCTGCGTATGATGTAATTATACGGCTCTTGACAGCCTACTTACGCGAAGAGAACATCTCGTATGGAAGAATACATATATCGCACACCTAGATCAAAACTAAGACTACTAAAAAAAAACAAGAATTTTGAGTTATTGTTTTTGGATACTCTATCATATACGCAACTAACTGTAGCCCCAGTTCTTGAATAGTGTCATTTTAAAGTACATTTATGACCTATTAGTAACAAAAAATTGGGAGTAATGTTTTTTTTGTCTACTGAAAAATTACTTTTTTTTGAGTTATCTTAGTTTTGATCTATGTATGCGATATCATAATTTATCATAAAAAAAACCTTTGCAAGCTATTCACTAAAATTCTCAAGAACCGTCAGCAAATTAAAAAGTACTTAAACATAATCAGGCGACACAGGTTGAGATCCCGCGGTCGATTCTACTGAGGAGGTGGCGGCCGTACTGTTTAACTTCTGCATGTATGATTGTTGAACCGTTACGGGTATTCGAAATTGTTTGACAGTAGATAGGGAGTATGTTTTTACATTGATGCAAATTACATTTTTTGGAATTGGTAAGCTGTATTTTATTATAATCGCTACTACTTATTACCACTAATATTATTTGACTTGTGTATGCTTTTATTTAACATACGCTTTTTTAATTATCAGTTTTTTCTACATGTTTTTTTCTTATTACTTTTAGAAATTTTATCATGCCACATAAATGCTGTGTTCCTAATTGCATTAATAACTCTGGGCCTTAGCACACTTTTCCTATATATGAAGAAGACGTATTTAAAGAATGGCTGCGTCGTATTGCAAGTACCAAATTGACCGAATTGAAGAATGACGGAAATTTATAAACGTCGCATACGTGACAAACATTTTTCATCATTTAACAGGGACTCAACTTACTCACTCAGATTACCGATATTTTCTGTACCAATAATAGATGTACCGGATAACTTATTATTTTTTATTGGCCTTTTGAACTCCACCTGTATCTTGGGCGTTGTGGTCCAGTCTACTGGGTAATCGCCTATCTCTTGTCTTCATTATTATTTATCACTTATCATGAATCTTTTTTAAAATTAAATTCAACCAATTCCTACAAACATGAATAGTTATATATTTTTCTACACAATTGTTAGTTGTCTGTTCTGTGATACTGATTTAAGTAGTAACAAAAAAGTTATTTTTTATAACCACAATGGTTTATTAGAATTTCAATTTTAAAATCATTAATTTTTCATTCTTAATCAATAAAATCATAAAACATAACAGTATATTGTTTGCATTATTAATGTATTGTAATAATTACTGTGAGACAAAATCTTTTTCATAGTATGTATTATAAATATTATTCATTTTGCATTCGGCTCAGAAAGTTCCTGAAATATCAACCGAGTAATGAAAGAATAATATTTTTTATTACAGGGTTTAATGGGGAAATAACAAAAGAAAATAGTTTTTGCTATGGTCTCCCACATGCCATGACGAAATGCTGAGTTGGGTGGCACTACAAGATTCAGTTATGGTCTTAAAGGTTTGTATATTTTTCAACCTAAATTCTTAACAACAGTACAATTTTAGTTGTTTGTCTGTCACAAAACAGCATGCATTGCATCTGAACCGCTTATTTGAGAAACAACACTTGTCCATACATTTGGCATAATGGAGTTATGAATAACACATTTTTCCATCAGAATAGAGCTGCAAATTATATGTGAAATAACTCTTGTCCCATACCCAGTATAGATTTTCTTTGCCCTTCAAAATTACGTTTGTTTGTCCTGGACAAATGTTGTTTCTCAAGTTAACTATTATAAGTCAAGGCGATCATTTTGTTAAAAAAGTTATCAAAATGCAGAATGTTGCTTGCTTTGATAGTAGTCTAATTAAACACATTTCAAGTCTGAGAGAATTAAACAAATGCAAAACAATGCCCTAGGCCTGCAAGCCTAGCTTTTGACTTTATGCGGAATTGACAGCTTGTTATAGATCCCAGTGTAAGAAATTTTTTACCTCTGTCAATTAACAGTGAGTGTTTTCAACATTTATGACATCAAGTCTGCATCCAGCTAATTGTATGTGTACCGTGAAGGTGAAGTTATGAAGGGCCCAAATGAAGTACATAATATGTTAATTTATTTTGGATTATATTAATAATAGCATCTTAAATAATGTAAAACATTGCATTTGTTCTCTGATGGGTGTCATTTCACAGAGGTAGTTATCATCGTAACTATATACATATATGTTGATTTACAGAAATTATATTTGAAAAATAGTTTCCTTTTGTTCTTAAATCTAGAGAATAGTTTTGTGAGCGTGTTATATACTCTATTAAAATATTTGTTTTGTGTAGTAATAATTTTTATACTCTTATCATTCTAAAAGTATATAATCTCTTATTTTTTGAAGAAAATAATTGTGCAAATAATTTTAACCAATTAAAAATGTAATATTTTTTAATTGCAAGAATATAATGTAAAATATCAAGATGAGACTTTTTGGCAATCATATAATTTGTTTACACATTACAATGAACTTCTGTACATACAATTTACATTTTTCACGATATAGTTCTGTGTTATTTCAGTACAAATTATATTAATCAATTGGAAAAGTATACAGAAAAAATATTTAGTTGCTACCGGGATTCGAACCTGTACCTCTTTCTATCCAGGGGAGATTGATTTTTTCTGTATGTCTTTGTACTTGATTAATTTAATTTGTATATAACTTTAAAATATTGTTCATTTGATTTTTGAATCTACTAATTTATTATCACCGTAATCAAATTTTACTTTAAGTTGCTGCTAACTTTGATCAGATATTATTAGGGATTTGAGCTGTGAGAAAATACACTATTTCCTTATCCTTTAAATTATTTCCTTTCTAATTTTATTAATTCATAAATGATGTTATCAATTTGTTTTGAACTAATAATATGCCATATCTAATCTCTTATTATGCCATGAACATATTAATTTATAATATATTCTTATTTTCAAAGAGAACACATTAGTATTATGAAGTTGCAATTTTTCTGAACGTAGTTCTGTGATATTTGAATACAAATTAAAATGTATCAATTAGAATGATATACAGATAAAATATATTTTTGTTGCTACTGAGATTCGAAACTGGATCCTTTCCTATCTGGGGAAATGCGTTAACTGATTACACTTCACCAACGTAGTGAGTTGACGACAAATTTTCGAACTTATATGTTCCACTTTCAAATTATACGTCTGTTCCATTATTTGAAAGCAATGTACTTTATATTTACGGAATCTCAAATACCTTTGAGTAAAATCCGATGGGAGATGTCAGAATTAATTAAAGGATAGGAAATGATCCAGGTTTGAATCCCGGTAGCAACAAATATATCTTTTCGATAAATTGATTTTATGTGTATTTCTTTCTAATTGATATACCTATTTTAATTTGTATTATAATGTATTTGTTTTTTTGCAAAAACTTTTCAAGGCATTCTTCTTACCAGTTAAATAATATTTTCTAATTGCACAATGATAATGTGCATTGTAAAATGGATGTTAAGTCAAAGAGTTATTGTCAAATTCATACTTGTACCAATTTTACAATCAATTCACGTTTTATGATGTAATGTATGTTTCTTTATTTTGAATCTGTTTATATACCAAATAATTATCTTGATATATTTTTACATGCAGAGTAATTTTATTATTTTATATTAATAATAATATGCAGAATAATTATATTATTATCTTAATATAATATTAGTTTTGTGGTATTTGAATACAAATTAAATTAATCAATTAGAAAATATACAGAAAATTATTGATATATCGAAAAAATATTTAATTGCTACAGAGTTTCGAACCTAGACATCTTCTATCCAGGGAAGAATCAAATTATTTGATTGATTGATTTTTTCTGTATGTCTTTCTAGTCAAGTTGATTAATTTAATTTGTGTATAATTTTCATTCGATTTTTGAATCTACTAATTTATTATAACCGTAAGCAAATATCTCTTTAAGTTTGTTTTTAGTTACTGCTAATTTTTATCAGATATTGTTAGGCATTTGAGTAGTGAGAAGATTCACTATATTATCATTAAGAATTTTAAGCAAACGTTTTATTTTTTTAAGTCATAAACAATGTTAGCAATTTGTGTTGAAATAATAATATGCCATATCTAATTTCCTATTGTACTACAAGCGGACTATATTTGTTGTTTTTTTTTGCAATAAACTTTCATGGTACTACTATTATACTATTGTACTACTATATATAATATTTGCTAATTGCACAAAGATAATTTGCATTTTAAAATGGTTATTAAGTCAAAGAGTTACTGTTAAATTCATATACGTACCAATATTACAATCAATTCATGCATTACAGTGTAACTTATGTTCTTTTAAAATATTTTTTATTAGATATTTAATCTGTTTATATACCAATTAATTATCTTGATGTATTTTTACATGCAGAATAATTATTATAAAATAAGGCATATATTTTTAAATTCCAGAATAAAACAATAGCAAATATTATAATATTGTAATAAATATTGATATCTATATAATATATTTTATTATAAATTTTCTGTAATCAGTTTTCTTTCCGTCAAGTGTTATAAAGTTGTTGGATTTCATTAAATAAATTGTTTTTATAACAGCTAACCATTTTTTTATTCTGAACCACATTTTTATTTACAGGGTGCAAAATATTAAAATATATATTTAAAATTGGCGCCAATTCCACCTACCCCCTCCACTTTACTTAGTTCCAGGGCCAGCCATGGCTGCGCGGTTTTCAATCTCTCAAAGCCATAGAAGCTCCCCATCTATCTTATCTATGACTGGACCTCAACTGTGTTTTATTCTATACGTAGTAGTTTACAAACGGGGGAACCTTCTCGAAGATTGAGTACGACTGCTCTTTGGGAACGTCCTTAAACATGTCCAAGTAAAAGCAATTAGCACAAACAATAAGTTTCTGTTCTATGGCGCAAACTGCCAATGTAGCCAGACCAAAGAATCGTGTACGGAATTCTGCAATTTTATCGCGACATAATATATATATATAATGTTCCACGAAATTTTCGAATTGTGACGTAAAAATGTATTGATTTATGATGTGAGGGTCCGAAAATTAATTTGTATTTACACTGGGGTTTTCGTATTAAAGGGGTTGATTAAATATGAAACTGACAGTTTGGGTCTTGAAGTGTTTGAAAATAACGAATTTGGAATAAAAAGGGGTTGGAATTAGCGAGGTATCACTGTATACAAGACAAACAACAAACATCTACACACCAGTTCTGAGAGCAACAACGACATTTTATCAAAGATTCTACATGTTCCTAGCTCCTAAACTATACAATACACTCAGTACCAACTGGAAATTGTACAATACCAATAAGATTACACAAGTATGGACCCAATATATGATTCAATCAGGTAGAGATGAATCAGAAGCATGGATATCCAACAATTTAATATAATTTATACAATTCTAATAATTCACAAGTCCTACAACACTCCCACTACATATATTTTTATTTTATTTTTACTTTTTTATTCATATTTGTAATTCTCTTTTTATTCCAAATAACACCGCAACAGCACGAAAAAAACTGGCTACTTTAACACAGACTTCAGTCTAGCAAAGTAGCCAGGACAACGCTGTATATGTCAGAGGTGGAGTCTACTCCATCCCACACAATAAACTACGTATTATATATGTTTATTATGTATCCACCTCTGTTAGTACAAAAATAAGGATGTCAAAATATATATAAATAAATAAATATATACGCGGGTTGACTCTCAGAACACGGGACTACTATTATTTTGTTTCTATACGTGTAATTATACCGATAAATTAAATTGCTATACAAGCCTTCATTGATAATTGTGTGTTCTTGTCAACCATGAAAACCCCACCGTTATCATCCTGATTGGCCAAGTCTTGAGCTGTTTCAATTGGTATTATCCTGGTAGCCAACTCTTGGAGGCATTTGACACTATTCATTTAATTTAACCCTTAAACTTTCAAAAATACTAGAAATTAAATGTTTAGACATTTCACAAAACAGTAAAACATTACGATAACGTAAAACAATATATTTGCACTTACACTATTAGAACCCGGTAAAGATCAACACTCGCTAGCTGAGTCGGTCACACCCCGAGGCCTTAAAAAGATTTAAATACCATGAGCGTGTTACCACCCCAAACTTTATATATCACGCCAAGCTATAAGATTGTTAACACTTAGTTTTGGACCTTGCAAACATGCAGGCATTAAAGTCATATTTTTAAATCATTTTGCCATCTGTGGACGACAGGTCCCAGCTTTTGATAGATAGGTCTAAACCCTTAAAGTCTAGTCTTACCCTGTGTGGTGTCTTCCATTTCAAATAGAGTTGGCAGTCAAAAGGTTAAGCACGCACAAAACTAGGAAAGTTATTGTTAATGGCGACCACCACGAGACTTTTCCCATCTACGTTACGAGCCTTCGTGACCTCATTAATATTATCAATATCTTTTATGTTTTTAGATCATTAATAAACCCAATTTCACCATTTTTAACTTTCATAAACAGTTTATTTGTTAGTTTTAATAAACTAATATGTAGTACTATCAGACTCGGAGTAAAATTAATGAATATGCTATTTTAAAATGTTCAATCAATGTTTAGAAATTTTCTTTTCTGACCACGTCAACCACCTTCGCTAAAGTAAAAGTAATATTCTTCTGCAGAATCTGCTTCAACATGTCTACTTTAGGAAAGTTAATATCAATGGCGACTACCACGAGGCTTTTTCCATCTTCGTTACGACCCTTCATGGCCGCTTTAATGTTGTCAATATCTTTTATATTATTTAGATCATTAATAATCCCAACATTAGCACTTTTAACTTTTCTAAACGACTTGTCTACTAGTTTTAATAAACCAATCATAATACTAACTTGCTTAGCAAAATCAAGTGGAGTTTTTCCATTGTCAGTTGTAATATTATATTTGACATTTTATTCAACAAGTATTGAACAATTTTGAAATGTGAGAATTTTTCAGCGTAATGTAGCGGAGTATTCCCACCGTTTCCGGTTGCATTAGGATTGTCTTTGTACTTTAGCAAAATATCACAAGTCTTTACAGGTGCTCCGTCGTTAGTTAAACCTTCAATTTTTGAAACGTCATCTATTTTCACAGCTTTAAAAAGGTTATCAACCGCTCCTAAAATCCTTATAATATCTTCATTCTTGATTAAGTGGACAGGTTCCCTACCAAGTTTGTCTGTGGCATCATAAATTGCACCACTTTGTAATAAAATATTCAAAACTCCTCAGCAGCTAGGTGAAGAGGAAGCATGCCATTTTGATCCATAGCATTAATACCTGCACCCTTCCCTATCAAGCCCTGAGCGACCTCTGCTAGTCCGCCCACGGAAGCGTAGTGCAGCAACGTGTGACCGTCTGCTCCTTCGTCACCAATGCTCATCCCACACTCGAGGAAGAACCTCACGATTTTTATAAATCCTCGTTGAGCAGCAATATGGATAGGTTTTGATCCTAATGTATTTGTAGTGTTAACATCGGCACCTTTTTTTACTAAGAATTTGATGGTTTCAAGATTGCCCGACTGAGCTGCGATGCGCAGCAGTGTCCGGTTATCATTGCCCCTTTCATTTATATTAATATCACAATGTTGAAAAAATATTTTAAAAATGTGCAATCGAGCAATGTCAACTGCTAGATCTAAAGCGGTTTTATCTTTGTCATCTCTGAGAGTGCGTTTAGCACCCAAACTAAGTAAGGTTTCTACAATACCAGAATGGTCTCCAAGTACTGCAATACGCAGCAGTGAAGTATATTTTACATGCACAGTGTTGACATCAGCTCCCTTTGCTAACAACATATCGACAAACTGTTTATGACCACACGGTACTGCAATTAACAACGGTGTGAATCTATAAGTTTCTAGATCAATCTTAGCTCCTTTCTTTATCAGTGCTTTTCCTTTATTCCAATACCCATTTTCATTTTTTAACACCAATGTTGATATTCTTATATTTCAATAAAACTTCAACTATACCTCTGTATCCTGCAGTAATTGCCAATTTTAAAGGTTGCCCATGTTCAGTGTTGACATCGGCCCCTTTGCTATCAGAATATTGACTATATTTCTATTATTTTCTTGATCGCATAGCATAAAGCTGTAGATATGTGATCTGATGTAAAAGCATCATGTTGAACCAAGATTTCAACAACTGTCTTGTGATTTCCTTCTATAGCCAAAAGTAATGGATTAATACCAGAACGTAATTTTGCATCAATAGAAGTATCGTTTTTAATTAGAACATCTACGGCTTCACAGTGGCCCAATAAGGAGGCTAAGACTAAAGGTGTGTTATTATCCTTCATCATCATCATCATTTGTATCCATTACATTGACATTGGCTTCATGCGCCATCAAAAATATAGCCATTTTCCCGCTATCAGGCGAAAACATGGCTAGGTGTAACGGTGTCAAGTTATAAAAGTTTAGAGGAGCGCCATTTTTTATTAAAGAGTCTGAAGCAGCTTCAGACTCTTGTGGCTCGTTGCAGCCCCTTCTGCTAGCAAGATGCCTACAGCTACCTGGTTGCCACATTCTGCAGCCAGATGTAATGGGGTCTAAAGACGTTTATTTTTTTCAATTAAAAATCTTACAATATCATTGTGGCTACAATTTTACTCCAGTGAAGCGCTGTTCGATCATTATTATCTGTACTGTTTTTCCGAGAACCATGTTGGATTACAAGTTCGACTACCTCGAGGTGACCCCCTGCAGATGCACACAGAAGTGAAGTTGTGCCATCATATTTGGAAGCATTAACGTTGGCTTTATATTCTATTAGAAGATTGACAATTCTTTTGCAACCGTTTTGGGCAGCTGAGTGCAGGGCCGTGTGACTACATTTCTGGTTGCCAATATTAACAAAAGCGCCGTGTTTTAAAAGGATTTTAATAATATCCTCATTACTGTTTTTCACAGCGAAATGCAACGGGGTACAACCGTTCTCAGATGTTACAGGGTTCACTTGAGCGCCCTTAGTAATCAGAGCATTCACTACTTCTAAATGACCGTTACTTGCCGCTATTGTCTTTGCATTCACGTCAGCATCATAGTGAAGTAAATACTGGATCAGTTCTACATGTCCATAATCTGCAGCCGCGTGCAGACAAGTAAGACCATTATTATGTTCATTAATATCTACATTTATATCTTTCCTCAATAGTATTTTGACCACGTCTGTGTGGTTATTTTCCACAGCACAATGCACAGGAGAATTACCTTCCATATCTCTGACTATGTGACTAGCTTCGAGGGACAACAATTTTTCAACAGTTTCCTAGTGACTATTTTGAGCTGCATAGTGCAAAGGTGTCTTACCAACATTATCTATTACATTAATCGGCGAGCCAACCACATTCACGAGAAACTGTACAATGTTTGCCCTTCCAAAAGTTCAAGCCATATGGAGTGGAACCTGACCAACAATGTTCTGCTTTTCTGTTATAACATTCCTATTAAATAGAAAATTGATCATTTCCAGGTTTGACCCTCGCGCAGCCGTATGAAATGATGTACACAAATTGAGACATCTAGAATTCGTATCAGCCCCTTCCTTGAGACATCTCTTCCAGTCCTTAAAATTTCCTTCACTTAAAGCGGCAGTCATTTCTTCTTGTCGGCTGACATTTTCAACTCATCGTAAGCTATGGAGAGAGCTCATTCTGTTTCCTCTGGGTGATTGGCGAAGTATCCACCGGGCCACTCGTTAATGACCGTCTCTAGCAGCTCCACAATGCCAGAGCGGATGGCATAATAAGTCACATTGTGGCCTCCGTCATCCAGCTTTCCCGGTGTAGTTTCCTAACTGACCTAGTCACTTTTACCAAGTAAGTACCTAAGTGTATCTACACTATTGTGTTTGCAGTCCAGGATGACAAAGCTGGTGTCCCTCAAGGGGTTGTCAGTGTGGCTGCAGTACCCGTACCGCTGTGTATCCACTCGACCGCTTCACTCGTGGCCTTGAAGCTGCTCACGTCCCGGCCGGCCACCGCCTTCCCATCTTAGACAATATTTGAATGTAGACTCACATGCCGCCCGACTGGCCGAACTGTCTGAAGGCTTTGAGGAAGTCATCATTGGATTTAGAGGTGAGTTTCAAAAGTCTTTGTATATCAGTGTCTCATTTTCTCCGTATCCGTCACTATCTCATATTGCCTCCTACGAGCCGAATTTAAACTCAATTATTTCTTTCATTTAGCCACTTTGAATATTGCAATCGATGGAGATGTGTAATATATTGTAAATGAGTAATTATTCTTTTAAATACTAAATTAACGTATTAATTATAAATATATACATATAAAATATTGTTTTTGCGTCACCGGGATTCGAACCTGGATCTCTATTTCCAATCCGGGGAAGTACACTACCAATTGTGTTATAACGCCAGTATTTTTCATGACAAATTTTCGAACCTATATGTTACATTTTTTCAAATTAATACATCTGTCGTTCCATTATTTGAAAGCCATCTACATTGTTTTTACAGAATCTCAAATACCTTTGAGTAAACCGACTGCAGACGCCAGAATTATCAATTCATTTTTATTAAATTTTGAACACATTGATACAACTTATATTATCAAGGAGGACACATTCTTATTGTGAAGTTGTAATTATTCAGAACAGTAGGTCTGTGATGTTTTAAATACTAATTTAATGTATTAATTATAAATATATACATATAAAATCAATTTTGTCGAAAAATATTGTTTTTGCATCACCGGGATTCGAACCTGATTCGAAAAAATTGATTTTATATGTATATAAATATTTATAATTAAAACATTTAATTAGTATTTAAAATATCACAGACCTATGTTCTGAATAATAACTTCACAATAAGAATGTGTTCTTAATAATTATTCTTTGATCAGATATAACAAAAGCAAACAATTAACTAAATAATATTTTTGTTACAAACAATTAACTAAATAATAATTTAAATAATATATAAATAATATATATTGACAGCACAGTGCAGTGAATAATTATCACAATACTTTCCTATCTATGATGGGTGACCACTATATTGTTTATAAATACATATTATCTTACCATATCACATTTTATACTAGTTATCGGTACCTGATGTTGCTCGGAATTCAGATTTAGTGATGCTTTTAGATATGGATTTAAAGAGAGAGAGTGATACATTTATACAAGGTTTATTCCAGGCAAAAAGAGAGTGAGATAGGAGGGTGACTATTTGGGGCTTAGGTCAGTGATTAAATGAAAGAAATGTTGTTGACAGATTGATAAAAACAAGGAAGATATAGAATGAAAGGAACGAATGAAGATGTAGAAGGTGCGTGTGTATTACAAACTGAAATGAAGCGAGTTGGCGGTCTCGCTCGGCGCTCGCGGGCCGGCAAGACCGCCGTTGTGAAACGATGAAACTGGAGAAACTCCCTGGCGGTGAATTATTGAGCCAGGCTTGTAGCAGCAGCTGGCAGCGCTGTCGCTAGCGTCGATGCTGGCTGAGATGGCGGTGGATTTGAATTCTGATCGCTACAATTATATTTGCCTCATGATCCTAGAAGAGCAACATATCAAAATTTCAAAATTTTTTTTTCTTCTTTTTTTATTAATATTAAAAATACAATACAATTTCAATAATCAGTGGATATATATATATATATATATATATATGAAAATGAAAAAAATGTTGAATATATATATATATATATATATATATATAATTTTAACATTTGTTTCTTCTCTATGAGAGTAAGACTCGTGTATAGAGAAGGAGTATATTCGAGTTAATTAATGTTTCAGTTAGTCTGTGTACATATTTTTTTACTTCAGTTACAAATTTATGATAGTCTGTAATTTTTCTAATTGTGATGGGGAGATTATTAAAAAAATTGATATTCACATTCTTACTTACTTACATATTTACACTTACATATTACATACTTACATATTTACATTCAATATATTACAAAATTTTAACAGAGGAAGATTGCGGGGCGGAAAGGAGAGGGGTGGGGGTTGACTGTTTTGTTTTGATCTAAAAAGTAACTGTGAAAAATTTGGAACGAATGGCATTACAATGTAGTAAAAGTTAACTGCGTGTCTGTCCCGTGACACTGTACTAGGGTAACATCTCAAGGGTGTTGTGAAGGGGGGATGCAATGTGCACTGTGCGGTTCCAAAGAGTAACTAAGCAAAATTAGGCTTAGATCGAAAGGGCTCGTACACAGAACAGATAGACCGGCAGACATTCAGTTTTGTATGTACAGATTTGTATTGTGTTTTCATGATTATTTTTGTATGCTTATCTCAATAACAGTACCTGGATAATTAAAAATGATTATAGTAATTAATGATACAATAGTATAGTTTATGAAGAAAATAATTATAATGATATATTTCAATATTGACGTGCAAAAATTACACATTAATTATTTCATATTCCATACATACCCAAGTAACTCACAAAACATGTTCTAGTGAACATTAAATATTATATTTAAGAAAAATATTTCAGATGAATTGAAAGATTGAGAATAGACAGGTATATTCGATAAAATGTAATGTTTGACATGCACAAAAGAAAATTATAAGATATATACCAGATATGTAAATATGAAACCGGAATTTGCCCATAGCTGTCAATGTAGTTGCTGTCAAACCGCGTCATTGGCGCCATTTTCTTGTTTTTACATCTGAGAAAGATTTTCATACCAATACTCACAACAATACTAGTTTTATACAACAGGATAGTATTTAATAGCGCTAAACATGTCGAATATTCTGCCTGGAAACTCGATTTGCGGACAGCATTGATATTCTGTTACCATTTGAAGAACACTGTTGCACAACCGCATACAATGCTTGTAGAAGCTTACGGTCCTCCTTCCGGTTTTGTTCATAAGCTGATGAAATATTTCGCTCGTAGATCCTCAAATAATTTTAGAATTTCAAAGTATAGCCAGTAATTTTTTTTCCTCCTTCCTGAGATGACCGCATTTAACTCCTATATTTACATTAACACTTTTAATTTTTTTAGTTACCTAACTGCTGTTAGGTGGGCGGAATGTTGACACAAATCGAATACTCATTCCCTGTCCTCTTTCGTCCATCCAATCATTTCTATACCTGTCCCGCTCTGGCCGAGCACCATACATTTTTGCCGTCCGGGACGGGGGGGCAATTATATTTCGACCGCGAAACACGACAGTTTTGTTGGGCTCCTCGGAAGCAGATCCGCCGTCCTACCCTCGCGCCGTGCGTATCGCTCGGACCGGAAGAAGCTGTCGCAGAAGTGCGGCTCTAGAGATCTCGGTTCGGCATAATTTACGTGCTCGTCAACCGGAGATGCGATCGACGCCCAATCCAGGACTTCAAAGGGAGGTAGGCCTTAATTTCCTTCAGACTTCCATTACGGATTGCGTCAAAGATCTAAAACCATTCTAGATACAGTCCACGGGATATTATCCCGCCATTTCTGGTCCGGCGAACCGGAGAATTGTATAATCTATACGAACCTGCGTTCTTAATTTTGGTACAATTTTAAATCCTCGCTTTGCATATATTATATTAAATCAGTTACAGACACAGTGTTGTGTTATATCATTAAGGAGAACACATTCTTATTGTGAAGCTATACATTATATGTTGCATGTAAATTGTAATACGATAATTTAATTGTGACATTGTGTCAAGTGAGACGGTAGGTCGGAATAATTTACGTATCTACAATATTCGCGATTGACGCCAGGAGGTGTATACATTGCGTATATCTAGGATTATAATTATTGGTTTTAAATAATTCTTTGTGTATAATGGCCGAAAAAAATATCGTATTATTACAGTCGTGTCGGAAGCGAGCATATCATCGTACAGAGGTAACCCGTGAGTTGATATCGCGGGTACACATTAGAGTAAACGGGAGACATTTTTGAGTCGATGTGAGAAATTACAAGATCGGATAGGTGAGATCGAAGCGTTGAACAACGAGATCGAAGTCCTTTCGATGGATTCTGCCAAACCCGGAGTCGGCGTAGATATGAAAACTTTAACGGAAGACTTAGACTTATTTTGATATTAAATTATTGGCTAAAAGATTGCACGACAATTCGACTATACGACAGTCAACCATGACACCGGATAATAATTTGAGTAATTTAAAATTACCTCAAATACAGCTGACGTCATTCGATTGGCATATTAGAAATTGGCCGACCTCTCGTGCGTTATACACCAGCTCGGTTCACAATAATCCAGCCCTAAGTGACATAGAACAGTTTCACTATCTGATCTCGTCGGTTCGAGATTCCGCGCTCGACATGATTATGTATGTACCGTTAATATCGCGTGGAACGTCTTGCTTGAGAATAGTAGAGTCTTATTTGTGTGAATATTAAGTGTCCAGTCCCTCTCCCAGGAGTCAGCGGCCGGTTTGACGCTTGTACTAAATACCTTCAAGGAAAACCAAGCCGCGTTAGATCTTATGAATTTGCAATCTTTATTCCAGAATTTTATAGCTCGTTTAATGTTAAAACATCTCGACTCGAATACCAGACGGCATTTTGAGGAGTCGCTTTCGCGAACGAAAATACCCGACATTTCTAAACTCTTCGACTTCATACAAAATCAGATTATAATGCTCGAGTCTACAACGGTAGCGTCTAATTTACCTAAACCGAAAGTCACGCGGCCACGAAGAATATTATTGTCCAGGGACCAGTTTGACAATACGCGTGCCGTATGCGACAATAATCATTCGATCTATAAGTGTCCAACCTTTCTTGAATGTTCTCCTAGGGACAGAAAAAGTAGAATCAAACAACTCAATCTTTGCTACAATTGCCTCGAGTCTCATCGATTTGGCGACTGTCAATCTAAATCAACATGTAAAACTATTAAACTTCGGGAACGATCAGGCTACTACGTCACTAACGACAATCACTACTTCAGGCTTCGAGGGAAATGTGCTGCGGTGTTCTCGGGTACCGTGATCGTTCACGTGCAAAACAGATACGGTGAATGCGAATCCGCACGCCTTGTTATCGATAATGGCAGCCTGGCTTCCATCATTACACGCGACTGTGCCGGGCGGTTAGGACTTTCAATCGAAGAGTATAAGATTCCACTAAACGATCGGGACGTACCGATGTGAGTTCATGCACCGGTGTAACCTCGTGTAATATTAAACCCGCTAACCGGCGTGCACCCATATTGTCCTTGACTCCCATAGTCATTGAGGACACTACGTCGTGGTTGCCCTCAGTAAATCTGGACCCGCAATTCTAGGGAATGATAATGAATGGAGTGATAAGGTGTTCCAAATCTTGTCTCCGATATCTCGAGGGCCATAAACTGTGGTGAATTTTTTTTTTAATTTCAGATGCAATTAAGTGTGATACACGAGTGATACAAAATATTTCGGGAATTCGTTTTCAAATAACTTCAGAATTTCAAAGATTAGCCAAAGCCAGTTTTTTTCCTCCTCCCTGAGATGACCGCATTTAACTCCTATGTTTACAATAAAACCTGAAATAGTTTTGTTAATTCAGGTGCAGTTAAGTGTGATACACGAGTGTTATAAATATTTCGGGAATTCGTTTTCAAATAACTTCAGAATTTCAAAGATTAGCCAAAGCCAGTTTTTTTCCTCCTCCCTGAGATGGCCGCATTTAACTCATATGTTTACAATAAAATAGTAAATTTTTTTGTGAATTCAGATGCAGTTAAGTGTGATACACGAGTGTTATAAATATTTCTTGAATTCGTTTTCAAATAACTTCAGAATTTCAAAGATTAGCCAAAGCCAGTTTTTTTCCTCCTTCCTGAGATGGCCGCATTTAACTCCTATGTTTACAATAAAACCTGAAATATTTTTGTAAATTCAGATGCAGTTAAGTGTGATACACGAGTGTTATAAATATTTCGTGAATTCGTTTTCAAATAACTTCAGAATTTCAAAGATTAGCCAAAGCCAGTTTTTTTCCTCCTCCCTGAGATGACCGCATTTAACTCCTATGTTTACAATAAAACCTGAAATAGTTTTGTTAATTCAGGTGCAGTTAAGTGTGATACACGAGTGTTATAAATATTTCGGGAATTCGTTTTCAAATAACTTCAGAATTTCAAAGATTAGCCAAAGCCAGTTTTTTTCCTCCTCCCTGAGATGGCCGCATTTAACTCATATGTTTACAATAAAATGGTAATTTTTTTTGTGAATTCAGATGCAGTTAAGTGTTATACACGAGTGTTATAAATATTTCGGGAATTCGTTTTCAAATAACTTCAGAATTTCAAAGATTAGCCAAAGCCAGTTTTTTTCCTCCTCCCTGAGATGGCCGCATTTAACTCATATGTTTACAATAAAATAGTAAATTTTTTTGTGAATTCAGATGCAGTTAAGTGTGATACACGAGTGTTATAAATATTTCTTGAATTCGTTTTCAAATAACTTCAGAATTTCAAAGATTAGCCAAAGCCAGTTTTTTTCCTCCTTCCTGAGATGGCCGCATTTAACTCCTATGTTTACAATAAAATGGTAAATTTTTTTGTGAATTCAGATGCAGTTAAGTGTGATACACGAGTGTTATAAATATTTCGGGAATTCGTTTTCAAATAACTTCAGAATTTCAAAGATTAGCCAAAGCCAGTTTTTTTCCTCCTCCCTGAGATGGCCGCATTTAACTCCTATGTTTACAATAAAACCTGAAATATTTTTGTAAATTCAGATGCAGTTAAGTGTGATACACGAGTGTTATAAATATTTCGTGAATTCGTTTTCAAATAACTTCAGAATTTCAAAGATTAGCCAAAGCCAGTTTTTTTCCTCCTCCCTGAGATGGCCGCATTTAACTCCTATGTTTACAATAAAACCTGAAATATTTTTGTAAATTCAGATGCAGTTAAGTGTTATACACGAGTGTTATAAATATTTCGTGAATTCGTTTTCAAATAACTTCAGAATTTCAAAGATTAGCCAAAGCCAGTTTTTTTCCTCCTCCCTGAGATGGCCGCATTTAACTCCTATGTTTACAATAAAATGGTAAATTTTTTTGTGAATTCAGATGCAGTTAAGTGTGATACACGAGTGTTATAAATATTTCTTGAATTCGTTTTCAAATAACTTCAGAATTTCAAAGATTAGCCAAAGCCAGTTTTTTTCCTCCTCCCTGAGATGGCCGCATTTAACTCCTATGTTTACAATAAAACCTGAAATATTTTTGTAAATTCAGATGCAGTTAAGTGTGATACACGAGTGTTATAAAATATTTCGTGAATTCGTTTTCAAATAACTTCAGAATTTCAAAGATTAGCCAAAGCCAGTTTTTTTCCTCCTCCCTGAGATGACCGCATTTAACTCCTATGTTTACAATAAAACCTGAAATAGTTTTGTTAATTCAGGTGCAGTTAAGTGTGATACACGAGTGTTATAAATATTTCGGGAATTCGTTTTCAAATAACTTCAGAATTTCAAAGATTAGCCAAAGCCAGTTTTTTTCCTCCTCCCTGAGATGGCCGCATTTAACTCCTATGTTTGCAATAAAATGGTAAATTTTTTTGTGAATTCAGATGCAGTTAAGTGTGATACACGAGTGTTATAAATATTTCGGGAATTCGTTTACAAATAACTTCAGAATTTCAAAGATTAGCCAAAGCCAGTTTTTTTCCTCCTCCCTGAGATGGCCGCATTTAACTCCTATGTTTACAATAAAACCTGAAATATTTTTGTAAATTCAGATGCAGTTAAGTGTGATACACGAGTGTTATAAATATTTCGGGAATTCGTTTTCAAATAACTGCAGAATTTCAAAGATTAGCCAAAGCCAGTTTTTTTCCTCCTCCCTGAGATGGCCGCATTTAACTTCGATGTTTACAATAAAACCTGAAATATTTTTGTAAATTCAGATGCAGTTAAGTGTGATACACGAGTGTTATAAATATTTCGGGAATTCGTTTACAAATAACTTCAGAATTTCAAAGATTAGCCAAAGCCAGTTTTTTTCCTCCTCCCTGAGATGGCCGCATTTAACTCCTATGTTTACAATAAAATGGTAAATTTTTTTGTGAATTCAGATGCAGTTAAGTGTGATACACGAGTGTTATAAATATTTCTTGAATTCGTTTTCAAATAACTTCAGAATTTCAAAGATTAGCCAAAGCCAGTTTTTTTCCTCCTCCCTGAGATGGCCGCATTTAACTCCTATGTTTACAATAAAATGGTAAATTTTTTTGTGAATTCAGATGCAGTTAAGTGTGATACACGAGTTTTATAAATATTTCGGGAATTCGTTTACAAATAACTTCAGAATTTCAAAGATTAGCCAAAGCCAGTTTTTTTCCTCCTCCCTGAGATGGCCGCATTTAACTCCTATGTTTACAATAAAATGGTAAATTTTTTAGTGAATTCAGATGCAGTTAAGTGTGATACACGAGTGTTATAAATATTTCTTGAATTCGTTTTCAAATAACTTCAGAATTTCAAAGATTAGCCAAAGCCAGTTTTTTTCCTCCTCCCTGAGATGGCCGCATTTAACTCCTATGTTTACAATAAAATGGTAAATTTTTTTGTGAATTCAGATGCAGTTAAGTGTGATACACGAGTGTTATAAATATTTCGGGAATTCGTTTTCAAATAACTGCAGAATTTCAAAGATTAGCCAAAGCCAGTTTTTTTCCTCCTCCCTGAGATGGCCGCATTTAACTTCGATGTTTACAATAAAACCTGAAATATTTTTGTAAATTCAGATGCAGTTAAGTGTGATACACGAGTGTTATAAATATTTCGGGAATTCGTTTACAAATAACTTCAGAATTTCAAAGATTAGCCAAAGCCAGTTTTTTTCCTCCTCCCTGAGATGGCCGCATTTAACTCCTATGTTTACAATAAAATGGTAAATTTTTTTGTGAATTCAGATGCAGTTAAGTGTGATACACGAGTGTTATAAATATTTCTTGAATTCGTTTTCAATTAACTTCAGAATTTCAAAGATTAGCCAAAGCCAGTTTTTTTCCTCCTCCCTGAGATGGCCGCATTTAACTCCTATGTTTGCAATAAAATGGTAAATTTTTTTGTGAATTCAGATGCAGTTAAGTGTGATACACGAGTGTTATAAATATTTCGGGAATTCGTTTACAAATAACTTCAGAATTTCAAAGATTAGCCAAAGCCAGTTTTTTTCCTCCTCCCTGAGATGGCCGCATTTAACTCCTATGTTTACAATAAAACCTGAAATATTTTTGTAAAATCAGATGCAGTTAAGTGTGATACACGAGTGTTATAAATATTTCGGGAATTCGTTTACAAATAACTTCAGAATTTCAAAGATTAGCCAAAGCCAGTTTTTTTCCTCCTCCCTGAGATGGCCGCATTTAACTCCTATGTTTACAATAAAACCTGAAATATTTTTGTAAATTCAGATGCAGTTAAGTGTGATACACGAGTGTTATAAATATTTCGGGAATTCGTTTTCAAATAACTGCAGAATTTCAAAGATTAGCCAAAGCCAGTTTTTTTCCTCCTCCCTGAGATGGCCGCATTTAACTCCTATGTTTACAATAAAACCTGAAATATTTTTGTAAATTCAGATGCAGTTAAGTGTGATACACGAGTGTTATAAATATTTCGGGAATTCGTTTACAAATAACTTCAGAATTTCAAAGATTAGCCAAAGCCAGTTTTTTTCCTCCTCCCTGAGATGGCCGCATTTAACTCCTATGTTTACAATAAAATGGTAAATTTTTTTGTGAATTCAGATGCAGTTAAGTGTGATACACGAGTGTGATAAATATTTCGGGAATTCGTTTACAAATAACTTCAGAATTTCAAAGATTAGCCAAAGCCAGTTTTTTTCCTCCTCCCTGAGATGGCCGCATTTAACTCCTATGTTTACAATAAAATGGTAAATTTTTTTGTGAATTCAGATGCAGTTAAGTGTGATACACGAGTGTTATAAATATTTCTTGAATTCGTTTTCAAATAACTTCAGAATTTCAAAGATTAGCCAAAGCCAGTTTTTTTCCTCCTCCCTGAGATGGCCGCATTTAACTCCTATGTTTACAATAAAATGGTAAATTTTTTTGTGAATTCAGATGCAGTTAAGTGTGATACACGAGTGTTATAAATATTTCGGGAATTCGTTTTCAAATAACTGCAGAATTTCAAAGATTAGCCAAAGCCAGTTTTTTTCCTCCTCCCTGAGATGGCCGCATTTAACTCCTATGTGTACAATAAAACCTGAAATATTTTTGTAAATTCAGATGCAGTTAAGTGTGATACACGAGTGTTATAAATATTTCGGGAATTCGTTTACAAATAACTTCAGAATTTCAAAGATTAGCCAAAGCCAGTTTTTTTCCTCCTCCCTGAGATGGCCGCATTTAACTCCTATGTTTACAATAAAATGGTAAATTTTTTTGTGAATTCAGATGCAGTTAAGTGTGATACACGAGTGTTATAAATATTTCTTGAATTCGTTTTCAAATAACTTCAGAATTTCAAAGATTAGCCAAAGCCAGTTTTTTTCCTCCTCCCTGAGATGGCCGCATTTAACTCCTATGTTTACAATAAAATGGTAAATTTTTTTGTGAATTCAGATGCAGTTAAGTGTGATACACGAGTTTTATAAATATTTCGGGAATTCGTTTACAAATAACTTCAGAATTTCAAAGATTAGCCAAAGCCAGTTTTTTTCCTCCTCCCTGAGATGGCCGCATTTAACTCCTATGTTTACAATAAAATGGTAAATTTTTTAGTGAATTCAGATGCAGTTAAGTGTGATACACGAGTGTTATAAATATTTCTTGAATTCGTTTTCAAATAACTTCAGAATTTCAAAGATTAGCCAAAGCCAGTTTTTTTCCTCCTCCCTGAGATGGCCGCATTTAACTCCTATGTTTGCAATAAAATGGTAAATTTTCTTGTGAATTCAGATGCAGTTAAGTGTGATACACGAGTGTTATAAATATTTCGGGAATTCGTTTACAAATAACTTCAGAATTTCAAAGATTAGCCAAAGCCAGTTTTTTTCCTCCTCCCTGAGATGGCCGCATTTAACTCCTATGTTTACAATAAAACCTGAAATATTTTTGTAAATTCAGATGCAGTTAAGTGTGATACACGAGTGTTATAAATATTTCGGGAATTCGTTTTCAAATAACTGCAGAATTTCAAAGATTAGCCAAAGCCAGTTTTTTTCCTCCTCCCTGAGATGGCCGCATTTAACTTCGATGTTTACAATAAAACCTGAAATATTTTTGTAAATTCAGATGCAGTTAAGTGTGATACACGAGTGTTATAAATATTTCGGGAATTCGTTTACAAATAACTTCAGAATTTCAAAGATTAGCCAAAGCCAGTTTTTTTCCTCCTCCCTGAGATGGCCGCATTTAACTCCTATGTTTACAATAAAATGGTAAATTTTTTTGTGAATTCAGATGCAGTTAAGTGTGATACACGAGTGTTATAAATATTTCGGGAATTCGTTTTCAAATAACTGCAGAATTTCAAAGATTAGCCAAAGCCAGTTTTTTTCCTCCTCCCTGAGATGGCCGCATTTAACTTCGATGTTTACAATAAAACCTGAAATATTTTTGTAAATTCAGATGCAGTTAAGTGTGATACACGAGTGTTATAAATATTTCGGGAATTCGTTTACAAATAACTTCAGAATTTCAAAGATTAGCCAAAGCCAGTTTTTTTCCTCCTCCCTGAGATGGCCGCATTTAACTCCTATGTTTACAATAAAATGGTAAATTTTTTTGTGAATTCAGATGCAGTTAAGTGTGATACACGAGTGTTATAAATATTTCTTGAATTCGTTTTCAAATAACTTCAGAATTTCAAAGATTAGCCAAAGCCAGTTTTTTTCCTCCTCCCTGAGATGGCCGCATTTAACTCCTATGTTTACAATAAAATGGTAAATTTTTTTGTGAATTCAGATGCAGTTAAGTGTGATACACGAGTTTTATAAATATTTCGGGAATTCGTTTACAAATAACTTCAGAATTTCAAAGATTAGCCAAAGCCAGTTTTTTTCCTCCTCCCTGAGATGGCCGCATTTAACTCCTATGTTTACAATAAAATGGTAAATGTTTTAGTGAATTCAGATGCAGTTAAGTGTGATACACGAGTGTTATAAATATTTCTTGAATTCGTTTTCAAATAACTTCAGAATTTCAAAGATTAGCCAAAGCCAGTTTTTTTCCTCCTCCCTGAGATGGCCGCATTTAACTCCTATGTTTGCAATAAAATGGTAAATTTTTTTGTGAATTCAGATGCAGTTAAGTGTGATACACGAGTGTTATAAATATTTCGGGAATTCGTTTACAAATAACTGCAGAATTTCAAAGATTAGCCAAAGCCAGTTTTTTTCCTCCTCCCTGAGATGGCCGCATTTAACTCCTATGTTTACAATAAAACCTGAAATATTTTTGTAAATTCAGATGCAGTTAAGTGTGATACACGAGTGTTATAAATATTTCGGGAATTCGTTTTCAAATAACTGCAGAATTTCAAAGATTAGCCAAAGCCAGTTTTTTTCCTCCTCCCTGAGATGGCCGCATTTAACTTCGATGTTTACAATAAAACCTGAAATATTTTTGTAAATTCAGATGCAGTTAAGTGTGATACACGAGTGTGATAAATATTTCGGGAATTCGTTTACAAATAACTTCAGAATTTCAAAGATTAGCCAAAGCCAGTTTTTTTCCTCCTCCCTGAGATGGCCGCATTTAACTCCTATGTTTACAATAAAATGGTAAATTTTTTTGTGAATTCAGATGCAGTTAAGTGTGATACACGAGTGTTATAAATATTTCTTGAATTCGTTTTCAAATAACTTCAGAATTTCAAAGATTAGCCAAAGCCAGTTTTTTTCCTCCTCCCTGAGATGGCCGCATTTAACTCCTATGTTTACAATAAAATGGTAAATTTTTTTGTGAATTCAGATGCAGTTAAGTGTGATACACGAGTGTTATAAATATTTCGGGAATTCGTTTACAAATAACTTCAGAATTTCAAAGATTAGCCAAAGCCAGTTTTTTTCCTCCTCCCTGAGATGGCCGCATTTAACTCCTATGTTTACAATAAAATGGTAAATTTTTTTGTGAATTCAGATGCAGTTAAGTGTGATACACGAGTGTTATAAATATTTCTTGAATTCGTTTTCAAATAACTTCAGAATTTCAAAGATTAGCCAAAGCCAGTTTTTTTCCTCCTCCCTGAGGTGGCCGCATTTAACTCCTATGTTTACAATAAAATGGTAAATTTTTTTGTGAATTCAGATGCAGTTAAGTGTGATACACGAGTGTTATAAATATTTCGGGAATTCGTTTTCAAATAACTGCAGAATTTCAAAGATTAGCCAAAGCCAGTTTTTTTCCTCCTCCCTGAGATGGCCGCATTTAACTTCGATGTTTACAATAAAACCTGAAATATTTTTGTAAATTCAGATGCAGTTAAGTGTGATACACGAGTGTTATAAATATTTCGGGAATTCGTTTACAAATAACTTCAGAATTTCAAAGATTAGCCAAAGCCAGTTTTTTTCCTCCTCCCTGAGATGGCCGCATTTAACTCCTATGTTTACAATAAAATGGTAAATTTTTTTGTGAATTCAGATGCAGTTAAGTGTGATACACGAGTGTTATAAATATTTCTTGAATTCGTTTTCAAATAACTTCAGAATTTCAAAGATTAGCCAAAGCCAGTTTTTTTCCTCCTCCCTGAGATGGCCGCATTTAACTCCTATGTTTACAATAAAATGGTAAATTTTTTTGTGAATTCAGATGCAGTTAAGTGTGATACACGAGTTTTATAAATATTTCGGGAATTCGTTTACAAATAACTTCAGAATTTCAAAGATTAGCCAAAGCCAGTTTTTTTCCTCCTCCCTGAGATGGCCGCATTTAACTCCTATGTTTACAATAAAATGGTAAATTTTTTAGTGAATTCAGATGCAGTTAAGTGTGATACACGAGTGTTATAAATATTTCTTGAATTCGTTTTCAAATAACTTCAGAATTTCAAAGATTAGCCAAAGCCAGTTTTTTTCCTCCTCCCTGAGATGGCCGCATTTAACTCCTATGTTTGCAATAAAATGGTAAATTTTTTTGTGAATTCAGATGCAGTTAAGTGTGATACACGAGTGTTATAAATATTTCGGGAATTCGTTTACAAATAACTTCAGAATTTCAAAGATTAGCCAAAGCCAGTTTTTTTCCTCCTCCCTGAGATGGCCGCATTTAACTCCTATGTTTACAATAAAACCTGAAATATTTTTGTAAATTCAGATGCAGTTAAGTGTGATACACGAGTGTTATAAATATTTCGGGAATTCGTTTTCAAATAACTGCAGAATTTCAAAGATTAGCCAAAGCCAGTTTTTTTCCTCCTCCCTGAGATGGCCGCATTTAACTTCGATGTTTACAATAAAACCTGAAATATTTTTGTAAATTCAGATGCAGTTAAGTGTGATACACGAGTGTGATAAATATTTCGGGAATTCGTTTACAAATAACTTCAGAATTTCAAAGATTAGCCAAAGCCAGTTTTTTTCCTCCTCCCTGAGATGGCCGCATTTAACTCCTATGTTTACAATAAAATGGTAAATTTTTTTGTGAATTCAGATGCAGTTAAGTGTGATACACGAGTGTTATAAATATTTCTTGAATTCGTTTTCAAATAACTTCAGAATTTCAAAGATTAGCCAAAGCCAGTTTTTTTCCTCCTCCCTGAGATGGCCGCATTTAACTCCTATGTTTACAATAAAATGGTAAATTTTTTTGTGAATTCAGATGCAGTTAAGTGTGATACACGAGTGTTATAAATATTTCGGGAATTCGTTTACAAATAACTTCAGAATTTCAAAGATTAGCCAAAGCCAGTTTTTTTCCTCCTCCCTGAGATGGCCGCATTTAACTCCTATGTTTACAATAAAATGGTAAATTTTTTTGTGAATTCAGATGCAGTTAAGTGTGATACACGAGTGTTATAAATATTTCTTGAATTCGTTTTCAAATAACTTCAGAATTTCAAAGATTAGCCAAAGCCAGTTTTTTTCCTCCTCCCTGAGGTGGCCGCATTTAACTCCTATGTTTACAATAAAATGGTAAATTTTTTTGTGAATTCAGATGCAGTTAAGTGTGATACACGAGTGTTATAAATATTTCGGGAATTCGTTTTCAAATAACTGCAGAATTTCAAAGATTAGCCAAAGCCAGTTTTTTTCCTCCTCCCTGAGATGGCCGCATTTAACTTCGATGTTTACAATAAAACCTGAAATATTTTTGTAAATTCAGATGCAGTTAAGTGTGATACACGAGTGTTATAAATATTTCGGGAATTCGTTTACAAATAACTTCAGAATTTCAAAGATTAGCCAAAGCCAGTTTTTTTCCTCCTCCCTGAGATGGCCGCATTTAACTCCTATGTTTACAATAAAATGGTAAATTTTTTTGTGAATTCAGATGCAGTTAAGTGTGATACACGAGTGTTATAAATATTTCTTGAATTCGTTTTCAAATAACTTCAGAATTTCAAAGATTAGCCAAAGCCAGTTTTTTTCCTCCTCCCTGAGATGGCCGCATTTAACTCCTATGTTTACAATAAAATGGTAAATTTTTTTGTGAATTCAGATGCAGTTAAGTGTGATACACGAGTTTTATAAATATTTCGGGAATTCGTTTACAAATAACTTCAGAATTTCAAAGATTAGCCAAAGCCAGTTTTTTTCCTCCTCCCTGAGATGGCCGCATTTAACTCCTATGTTTACAATAAAATGGTAAATTTTTTAGTGAATTCAGATGCAGTTAAGTGTGATACACGAGTGTTATAAATATTTCTTGAATTCGTTTTCAAATAACTTCAGAATTTCAAAGATTAGCCAAAGCCAGTTTTTTTCCTCCTCCCTGAGATGGCCGCATTTAACTCCTATGTTTGCAATAAAATGGTAAATTTTTTTGTGAATTCAGATGCAGTTAAGTGTGATACACGAGTGTTATAAATATTTCGGGAATTCGTTTACAAATAACTTCAGAATTTCAAAGATTAGCCAAAGCCAGTTTTTTTCCTCCTCCCTGAGATGGCCGCATTTAACTCCTATGTTTACAATAAAATGGTAAATTTTTTTGTGAATTCAGATGCAGTTAAGTGTGATACACGAGTGTTATAAATATTTCGGGAATTCGTTTTCAAATAACTGCAGAATTTCAAAGATTAGCCAAAGCCAGTTTTTTTCCTCCTCCCTGAGATGGCCGCATTTAACTTCGATGTTTACAATAAAACCTGAAATATTTTTGTAAATTCAGATGCAGTTAAGTGTGATACACGAGTGTGATAAATATTTCGGGAATTCGTTTACAAATAACTTCAGAATTTCAAAGATTAGCCAAAGCCAGTTTTTTTCCTCCTCCCTGAGATGGCCGCATTTAACTCCTGTGTTTACAATAAAATGGTAAATTTTTTTGTGAATTCAGATGCAGTTAAGTGTGATACACGAGTGTTATAAATATTTCTTGAATTCGTTTTCAAATAACTTCAGAATTTCAAAGATTAGCCAAAGCCAGTTTTTTTCCTCCTCCCTGAGATGGCCGCATTTAACTCCTATGTTTACAATAAAATGGTAAATTTTTTAGTGAATTCAGATGCAGTTAAGTGTGATACACTAGTGTTATAAATATTTCTTGAATTCGTTTTCAAATAACTTCAGAATTTCAAAGATTAGCCAAAGCCAGTTTTTTTCCTCCTCCCTGAGATGGCCGCATTTAACTCCTATGTTTACAATAAAATGGTAAATTTTTTTGTGAATTCAGATGCAGTTAAGTGTGATACACGAGTGTTATAAATATTTCTTGAATTCGTTTTCAAATAACTTCAGAATTTCAAAGATTAGCCAAAGCCAGTTTTTTTCCTCCTCCCTGAGATGGCCGCATTTAACTCCTATGTTTACAATAAAATGGTAAATTTTTTAGTGAATTCAGATGCAGTTAAGTGTGATACACGAGTGTTATAAATATTTCTTGAATTCGTTTTCAAATAACTTCAGAATTTCAAAGATTAGCCAAAGCCAGTTTTTTTCCTCCTCCCTGAGATGGCCGCATTTAACTCCTATGTTTGCAATAAAATGGTAAATTTTTTTGTGAATTCAGATGCAGTTAAGTGTGATACACGAGTGTTATAAATATTTCGGGAATTCGTTTACAAATAACTTCAGAATTTCAAAGATTAGCCAAAGCCAGTTTTTTTCCTCCTCCCTGAGATGGCCGCATTTAACTCCTATGTTTACAATAAAATGGTAAATTTTTTTGTGAATTCAGATGCAGTTAAGTGTGATACACGAGTGTTATAAATATTTCGGGAATTCGTTTTCAAATAACTGCAGAATTTCAAAGATTAGCCAAAGCCAGTTTTTTTCCTCCTCCCTGAGATGGCCGCATTTAACTTCGATGTTTACAATAAAACCTGAAATATTTTTGTAAATTCAGATGCAGTTAAGTGTGATACACGAGTGTGATAAATATTTCGGGAATTCGTTTACAAATAACTTCAGAATTTCAAAGATTAGCCAAAGCCAGTTTTTTTCCTCCTCCCTGAGATGGCCGCATTTAACTCCTGTGTTTACAATAAAATGGTAAATTTTTTTGTGAATTCAGATGCAGTTAAGTGTGATACACGAGTGTTATAAATATTTCTTGAATTCGTTTTCAAATAACTTCAGAATTTCAAAGATTAGCCAAAGCCAGTTTTTTTCCTCCTCCCTGAGATGGCCGCATTTAACTCCTATGTTTACAATAAAATGGTAAATTTTTTAGTGAATTCAGATGCAGTTAAGTGTGATACACGAGTGTTATAAATATTTCTTGAATTCGTTTTCAAATAACTTCAGAATTTCAAAGATTAGCCAAAGCCAGTTTTTTTCCTCCTCCCTGAGATGGCCGCATTTAACTCCTATGTTTACAATAAAATGGTAAATTTTTTTGTGAATTCAGATGCAGTTAAGTGTGATACACGAGTTTTATAAATATTTCGGGAATTCGTTTACAAATAACTTCAGAATTTCAAAGATTAGCCAAAGCCAGTTTTTTTCCTCCTCCCTGAGATGGCCGCATTTAACTTCGATGTTTACAATAAAACCTGAAATATTTTTGTAAATTCAGATGCAGTTAAGTGTGATACACGAGTGTTATAAATATTTCGGGAATTCGTTTACAAATAACTTCAGAATTTCAAAGATTAGCCAAAGCCAGTTTTTTTCCTCCTCCCTGAGATGGCCGCATTTAACTCCTATGTTTACAATAAAATGGTAAATTTTTTAGTGAATTCAGATGCAGTTAAGTGTGATACACGAGTGTTATAAATATTTCTTGAATTCGTTTTCAAATAACTTCAGAATTTCAAAGATTAGCCAAAGCCAGTTTTTTTCCTCCTCCCTGAGATGGCCGCTTTAAACTCCTATGTTTGCAATAAAATGGTAAATTTTTTTGTGAATTCAGATGCAGTTAAGTGTGATACACGAGTGTTATAAATATTTCGGGAATTCGTTTACAAATAACTTCAGAATTTCAAAGATTAGCCAAAGCCAGTTTTTTTCCTCCTCCCTGAGATGGCCGCATTTAACTCCTATGTTTACAATAAAATGGTAAATTTTTTAGTGAATTCAGATGCAGTTAAGTGTGATACACGAGTGTTATAAATATTTCTTGAATTCGTTTTCAAATAACTTCAGAATTTCAAAGATTAGCCAAAGCCAGTTTTTTTCCTCCTCCCTGAGATGGCCGCATTTAACTCCTATGTTTACAATAAAATGGTAAATTTTTTTGTGAATTCAGATGCAGTTAAGTGTGATACACGAGTTTTATAAATATTTCGGGAATTCGTTTACAAATAACTTCAGAATTTCAAAGATTAGCCAAAGCCAGTTTTTTTCCTCCTCCCTGAGATGGCCGCATTTAACTCCTATGTTTACAATAAAATGGTAAATTTTTTAGTGAATTCAGATGCAGTTAAGTGTGATACACGAGTGTTATAAATATTTCTTGAATTCGTTTTCAAATAACTTCAGAATTTCAAAGATTAGCCAAAGCCAGTTTTTTTCCTCCTCCCTGAGATGGCCGCTTTAAACTCCTATGTTTGCAATAAAATGGTAAATTTTTTTGTGAATTCAGATGCAGTTAAGTGTGATACACGAGTGTTATAAATATTTCGGGAATTCGTTTACAAATAACTTCAGAATTTCAAAGATTAGCCAAAGCCAGTTTTTTTCCTCCTCCCTGAGATGGCCGCATTTAACTCCTATGTTTACAATAAAACCTGAAATATTTTTGTAAATTCAGATGCAGTTAAGTGTGATACACGAGTGTTATAAATATTTCGGGAATTCGTTTTCAAATAACTGCAGAATTTCAAAGATTAGCCAAAGCCAGTTTTTTTCCTCCTCCCTGAGATGGCCGCATTTAACTCCTATGTTTACAATAAAACCTGAAATATTTTTGTAAATTCAGATGCAGTTAAGTGTGATACACGAGTGTTATAAATATTTCGGGAATTCGTTTACAAATAACTTCAGAATTTCAAAGATTAGCCAAAGCCAGTTTTTTTCCTCCTCCCTGAGATGGCCGCATTTAACTCCTATGTTTACAATAAAATGGTAAATTTTTTTGTGAATTCAGATGCAGTTAAGTGTGATACACGAGTGTGATAAATATTTCGGGAATTCGTTTACAAATAACTTCAGAATTTCAAAGATTAGCCAAAGCCAGTTTTTTTCCTCCTCCCTGAGATGGCCGCATTTAACTCCTATGTTTACAATAAAACCTGAAATATTTTTGTAAATTCAGATGCAGTTAAGTGTGATACACGAGTGTTATAAATATTCCGGGAATTCGTTTACAAATAACTTCAGAATTTAAAAGATTAGCCAAAGCCAGTTTTTTTCCTCCTCCCTGAGATGGCCGCATTTAACTCCTATGTTTACAATAAAACCTGAAATATTTTTATAAATTCAGATGCAGTTAAGTGTGATACACGAGTGTTATAAATATTTCTTGAATTCGTTTTCAAATAACTTCAGAATTTCAAAGATTAGCCAAAGCCAGTTTTTTTCCTCCTCCCTGAGATGGCCGCATTTAACTCCTATATTTACAATAAAATGGTAAATTTTTTTGTGAATTCAGATGCAGTTAAGTGTGATACACGAGTGTTATAAATATTTCGGGAATTCGTTTACAAATAACTTCAGAATTTAAAAGATTAGCCAAAGCCAGTTTTTTTCCTCCTCCCTGAGATGGCCGCATTTAACTCCTATGTTTACAATAAAACCTGAAATATTTTTATAAATTCAGATGCAGTTAAGTGTGATACACGAGTGTTATAAATATTTCGGGAATTCGTTTACAAATAACTGCAGAATTTCAAAGATTAGCCAAAGCCAGTTTTTTTCCTCCTCCCTGAGATGGCCGCATTTAACTCCTATGTTTACAATAAAATGTTAAATTTTTTTGTGAATTCAGATGCAGTTAAGTGTGATACACGAGTGTTATAAATATTTCGGGAATTCGTTTACAAATAACTTCAGAATTTCAAACATTAGCCAAAGCCAGTTTTTTTCCTCCTCCCTGAGATGGCCGCATTTAACTCCTATGTTTACAATAAAATGGTAAATTTTTTTGTGAATTCAGATGCAGTTAAGTGTGTTACACGAGTGTTATAAATATTTCGGGAATTCGTTTACAAATAACTTCAGAATTTCAAAGATTAGCCAAAGCCAGTTTTTTTCCTCCTCCCTGAGATGGCCGCATTTAACTCCTATGTTTACAATAAAATGGTAAATTTTTTTGTGAATTCAGATGCAGTTAAGTGTGATACACGAGTGTTATAAATATTTCGGGAATTCGTTTACAAATAACTGCAGAATTTCAAAGATTAGCCAAAGCCAGTTTTTTTCCTCCTCCCTGAGATGGCCGCATTTAACTCCTATGTTTACAATAAAATGTTAATTTTTTTTGTGAATTCAGATGCAGTTAAGTGTGATACACGAGTGTTATAAATATTTCGGGAATTCGTTTACAAATAACTTCAGAATTTAAAAGATTAGCCAAAGCCAGTTTTTTTCCTCCTCCCTGAGATGGCCGCATTTAACTCCTATGTTTACAATAAAACCTGAAATATTTTTGTAAATTCAGATGCAGTTAAGTGTGATACACGAGTGTTATAAATATTCCGGGAATTCGTTTACAAATAACTTCAGAATTTAAAAGATTAGCCAAAGCCAGTTTTTTTCCTCCTCCCTGAGATGGCCGCATTTAACTCCTATGTTTACAATAAAACCTGAAATATTTTTATAAATTCAGATGCAGTTAAGTGTGATACACGAGTGTTATAAATATTTCTTGAATTCGTTTTCAAATAACTTCAGAATTTCAAAGATTAGCCAAAGCCAGTTTTTTTCCTCCTCCCTGAGATGGCCGCATTTAACTCCTATGTTTACAATAAAATGGTAAATTTTTTTGTGAATTCAGATGCAGTTAAGTGTGATACACGAGTGTTATAAATATTTCGGGAATTCGTTTACAAATAACTTCAGAATTTAAAAGATTAGCCAAAGCCAGTTTTTTTCCTCCTCCCTGAGATGGCCGCATTTAACTCCTATGTTTACAATAAAACCTGAAATATTTTTATAAATTCAGATGCAGTTAAGTGTGATACACGAGTGTTATAAATATTTCGGGAATTCGTTTACAAATAACTTCAGAATTTCAAACATTAGCCAAAGCCAGTTTTTTTCCTCCTCCCTGAGATGGCCGCATTTAACTCCTATGTTTACAATAAAATGGTAAATTTTTTTGTGAATTCAGATGCAGTTAAGTGTGATACACGAGTGTTATAAATATTTCGGGAATTCGTTTACAAATAACTGCAGAATTTCAAAGATTAGCCAAAGCCAGTTTTTTTCCTCCTCCCTGAGATGGCCGCATTTAACTCCTATGTTTACAATAAAATGTTAATTTTTTTTGTGAATTCAGATGCAGTTAAGTGTGATACACGAGTGTTATAAATATTTCGGGAATTCGTTTACAAATAACTTCAGAATTTAAAAGATTAGCCAAAGCCAGTTTTTTTCCTCCTCCCTGAGATGGCCGCATTTAACTCCTATGTTTACAATAAAACCTGAAATATTTTTGTAAATTCAGATGCAGTTAAGTGTGATACACGAGTGTTATAAATATTCCGGGAATTCGTTTACAAATAACTTCAGAATTTAAAAGATTAGCCAAAGCCAGTTTTTTTCCTCCTCCCTGAGATGGCCGCATTTAACTCCTATGTTTACAATAAAACCTGAAATATTTTTATAAATTCAGATGCAGTTAAGTGTGATACACGAGTGTTATAAATATTTCTTGAATTCGTTTTCAAATAACTTCAGAATTTCAAAGATTAGCCAAAGCCAGTTTTTTTCCTCCTCCCTGAGATGGCCGCATTTAACTCCTATGTTTACAATAAAATGGTAAATTTTTTTGTGAATTCAGATGCAGTTAAGTGTGATACACGAGTGTTATAAATATTTCGGGAATTCGTTTACAAATAACTTCAGAATTTAAAAGATTAGCCAAAGCCAGTTTTTTTCCTCCTCCCTGAGATGGCCGCATTTAACTCCTATGTTTACAATAAAACCTGAAATATTTTTATAAATTCAGATGCAGTTAAGTGTGATACACGAGTGTTATAAATATTTCGGGAATTCGTTTACAAATAACTTCAGAATTTCAAACATTAGCCAAAGCCAGTTTTTTTCCTCCTCCCTGAGATGGCCGCATTTAACTCCTATGTTTACAATAAAATGGTAAATTTTTTTGTGAATTCAGATGCAGTTAAGTGTGTTACACGAGTGTTATAAATATTTCGGGAATTCGTTTACAAATAACTTCAGAATTTCAAAGATTAGCCAAAGCCAGTTTTTTTCCTCCTCCCTGAGATGGCCGCATTTAACTCCTATGTTTACAATAAAATGGTAAATTTTTTTGTGAATTCAGATGCAGTTAAGTGTGATACACGAATGTTATAAATATTTCGGGAATTCGTTTACAAATAACTTCAGAATTTAAAAGATTAGCCAAAGCCAGTTTTTTTCCTCCTCCCTGAGATGGCCGCATTTAACTCCTATGTTTACAATAAAACCTGAAATATTTTTATAAATTCAGATGCAGTTAAGTGTGATACACGAGTGTTATAAATATTTCGGGAATTCGTTTACAAATAACTTCAGAATTTCAAAGATTAGCCAAAGCCAGTTTTTTTCCTCCTCCCTGAGATGGCCGCATTTAACTCCTATGTTTACAATAAAACCTGAAATATTTTTGTAAATTCAGATGCAGTTAAGTGTGATACACGAGTGTTATAAATATTTCGGGAATTCGTTTTCAAATAACTGCAGAATTTCAAAGATTAGCCAAAGCCAGTTTTTTTCCTCCTCCCTGAGATGGCCGCATTTAACTCCTATGTTTACAATAAAACCTGAAATATTTTTGTAAATTCAGATGCAGTTAAGTGTGATACACGAGTGTTATAAATATTTCGGGAATTCGTTTACAAATAACTTCAGAATTTCAAAGATTAGCCAAAGCCAGTTTTTTTCCTCCTCCCTGAGATGGCCGCATTTAACTCCTATGTTTACAATAAAATGGTAAATTTTTTTGTGAATTCAGATGCAGTTAAGTGTGATACACGAGTGTGATAAATATTTCGGGAATTCGTTTACAAATAACTTCAGAATTTCAAAGATTAGCCAAAGCCAGTTTTTTTCCTCCTCCCTGAGATGGCCGCATTTAACTCCTATGTTTACAATAAAACCTGAAATATTTTTGTAAATTCAGATGCAGTTAAGTGTGATACACGAGTGTTATAAATATTCCGGGAATTCGTTTACAAATAACTTCAGAATTTAAAAGATTAGCCAAAGCCAGTTTTTTTCCTCCTCCCTGAGATGGCCGCATTTAACTCCTATGTTTACAATAAAACCTGAAATATTTTTATAAATTCAGATGCAGTTTAGTGTGATACACGAGTGTTATAAATATTTCTTGAATTCGTTTTCAAATAACTTCAGAATTTCAAAGATTAGCCAAAGCCAGTTTTTTTCCTCCTCCCTGAGATGGCCGCATTTAACTCCTATATTTACAATAAAATGGTAAATTTTTTTGTGAATTCAGATGCAGTTAAGTGTGATACACGAGTGTTATAAATATTTCGGGAATTCGTTTACAAATAACTTCAGAATTTAAAAGATTAGCCAAAGCCAGTTTTTTTCCTCCTCCCTGAGATGGCCGCATTTAACTCCTATGTTTACAATAAAATGTTAAATTTTTTTGTGAATTCAGATGCAGTTAAGTGTGATACACGAGTGTTATAAATATTTCGGGAATTCGTTTACAAATAACTTCAGAATTTCAAACATTAGCCAAAGCCAGTTTTTTTCCTCCTCCCTGAGATGGCCGCATTTAACTCCTATGTTTACAATAAAATGGTAAATTTTTTTGTGAATTCAGATGCAGTTAAGTGTGTTACACGAGTGTTATAAATATTTCGGGAATTCGTTTACAAATAACTTCAGAATTTCAAAGATTAGCCAAAGCCAGTTTTTTTCCTCCTCCCTGAGATGGCCGCATTTAACTCCTATGTTTACAATAAAATGGTAAATTTTTTTGTGAATTCAGATGCAGTTAAGTGTGATACACGAGTGTTATAAATATTTCGGGAATTCGTTTACAAATAACTTCAGAATTTAAAAGATTAGCCAAAGCCAGTTTTTTTCCTCCTCCCTGAGATGGCCGCATTTAACTCCTATGTTTACAATAAAACCTGAAATATTTTTGTAAATTCAGATGCAGTTAAGTGTGATACACGAGTGTTATAAATATTCCGGGAATTCGTTTACAAATAACTTCAGAATTTAAAAGATTAGCCAAAGCCAGTTTTTTTCCTCCTCCCTGAGATGGCCGCATTTAACTCCTATGTTTACAATAAAACCTGAAATATTTTTATAAATTCAGATGCAGTTAAGTGTGATACACGAGTGTTATAAATATTTCTTGAATTCGTTTTCAAATAACTTCAGAATTTCAAAGATTAGCCAAAGCCAGTTTTTTTCCTCCTCCCTGAGATGGCCGCATTTAACTCCTATGTTTACAATAAAATGGTAAATTTTTTTGTGAATTCAGATGCAGTTAAGTGTGATACACGAGTGTTATAAATATTTCGGGAATTCGTTTACAAATAACTTCAGAATTTAAAAGATTAGCCAAAGCCAGTTTTTTTCCTCCTCCCTGAGATGGCCGCATTTAACTCCTATGTTTACAATAAAACCTGAAATATTTTTATAAATTCAGATGCAGTTAAGTGTGATACACGAGTGTTATAAATATTTCGGGAATTCGTTTACAAATAACTTCAGAATTTCAAACATTAGCCAAAGCCAGTTTTTTTCCTCCTCCCTGAGATGGCCGCATTTAACTCCTATGTTTACAATAAAATGGTAAATTTTTTTGTGAATTCAGATGCAGTTAAGTGTGTTACACGAGTGTTATAAATATTTCGGGAATTCGTTTACAAATAACTTCAGAATTTCAAAGATTAGCCAAAGCCAGTTTTTTTCCTCCTCCCTGAGATGGCCGCATTTAACTCCTATGTTTACAATAAAATGGTAAATTTTTTTGTGAATTCAGATGCAGTTAAGTGTGATACACGAATGTTATAAATATTTCGGGAATTCGTTTACAAATAACTTCAGAATTTAAAAGATTAGCCAAAGCCAGTTTTTTTCCTCCTCCCTGAGATGGCCGCATTTAACTCCTATGTTTACAATAAAACCTGAAATATTTTTATAAATTCAGATGCAGTTAAGTGTGATACACGAGTGTTATAAATATTTCGGGAATTCGTTTACAAATAACTTCAGAATTTAAAAGATTAGCCAAAGCCAGTTTTTTTCCTCCTCCCTGAGATGGCCGCATTTAACTCCTATGTTTACAATAAAACCTGAAATATTTTTGTAAATTCAGATGCAGTTAAGTGTGATACACGAGTGTTATAAATATTCCGGGAATTCGTTTACAAATAACTTCAGAATTTAAAAGATTAGCCAAAGCCAGTTTTTTTCCTCCTCCCTGAGATGGCCGCATTTAACTCCTATGTTTACAATAAAATGGTAAATTTTTTTGTGAATTCAGATGCAGTTAAGTGTGTTACACGAGTGTTATAAATATTTCGGGAATTCGTTTACAAATAACTTCAGAATTTCAAACATTAGCCAAAGCCAGTTTTTTTCCTCCTCCCTGAGATGGCCGCATTTAACTCCTATGTTTACAATAAAATGGTAAATTTTTTTGTGAATTCAGATGCAGTTAAGTGTGTTACACGAGTGTTATAAATATTTCGGGAATTCGTTTACAAATAACTTCAGAATTTAAAAGATTAGCCAAAGCCAGTTTTTTTCCTCCTCCCTGAGATGGCCGCATTTAACTCCTATGTTTACAATAAAACCTGAAATATTTTTATAAATTCAGATGCAGTTAAGTGTGATACACGAGTGTTATAAATATTTCGGGAATTCGTTTACAAATAACTTCAGAATTTCAAACATTAGCCAAAGCCAGTTTTTTTCCTCCTCCCTGAGATGGCCGCATTTAACTCCTATGTTTACAATAAAATGGTAAATTTTTTTGTGAATTCAGATGCAGTTAAGTGTGTTACACGAGTGTTATAAATATTTCGGGAATTCGTTTACAAATAACTTCAGAATTTCAAAGATTAGCCAAAGCCAGTTTTTTTCCTCCTCCCTGAGATGGCCGCATTTAACTCCTATGTTTACAATAAAATGGTAAATTTTTTTGTGAATTCAGATGCAGTTAAGTGTGATACACGAATGTTATAAATATTTCGGGAATTCGTTTACAAATAACTTCAGAATTTAAAAGATTAGCCAAAGCCAGTTTTTTTCCTCCTCCCTGAGATGGCCGCATTTAACTCCTATGTTTACAATAAAACCTGAAATATTTTTATAAATTCAGATGCAGTTAAGTGTGATACACGAGTGTTATAAATATTTCGGGAATTCGTTTACAAATAACTTCAGAATTTCAAAGATTAGCCAAAGCCAGTTTTTTTCCTCCTCCCTGAGATGGCCGCATTTAACTCCTATGTTTACAATAAAACCTGAAATATTTTTGTAAATTCAGATGCAGTTAAGTGTGATACACGAGTGTTATAAATATTTCGGGAATTCGTTTTCAAATAACTGCAGAATTTCAAAGATTAGCCAAAGCCAGTTTTTTTCCTCCTCCCTGAGATGGCCGCATTTAACTCCTATGTTTACAATAAAACCTGAAATATTTTTGTAAATTCAGATGCAGTTAAGTGTGATACACGAGTGTTATAAATATTTCGGGAATTCGTTTACAAATAACTTCAGAATTTCAAAGATTAGCCAAAGCCAGTTTTTTTCCTCCTCCCTGAGATGGCCGCATTTAACTCCTATGTTTACAATAAAATGGTAAATTTTTTTGTGAATTCAGATGCAGTTAAGTGTGATACACGAGTGTGATAAATATTTCGGGAATTCGTTTACAAATAACTTCAGAATTTCAAAGATTAGCCAAAGCCAGTTTTTTTCCTCCTCCCTGAGATGGCCGCATTTAACTCCTATGTTTACAATAAAACCTGAAATATTTTTGTAAATTCAGATGCAGTTAAGTGTGATACACGAGTGTTATAAATATTCCGGGAATTCGTTTACAAATAACTTCAGAATTTAAAAGATTAGCCAAAGCCAGTTTTTTTCCTCCTCCCTGAGATGGCCGCATTTAACTCCTATGTTTACAATAAAACCTGAAATATTTTTATAAATTCAGATGCAGTTAAGTGTGATACACGAGTGTTATAAATATTTCTTGAATTCGTTTTCAAATAACTTCAGAATTTCAAAGATTAGCCAAAGCCAGTTTTTTTCCTCCTCCCTGAGATGGCCGCATTTAACTCCTATATTTACAATAAAATGGTAAATTTTTTTGTGAATTCAGATGCAGTTAAGTGTGATACACGAGTGTTATAAATATTTCGGGAATTCGTTTACAAATAACTTCAGAATTTAAAAGATTAGCCAAAGCCAGTTTTTTTCCTCCTCCCTGAGATGGCCGCATTTAACTCCTATGTTTACAATAAAACCTGAAATATTTTTATAAATTCAGATGCAGTTAAGTGTGATACACGAGTGTTATAAATATTTCGGGAATTCGTTTACAAATAACTTCAGAATTTCAAACATTAGCCAAAGCCAGTTTTTTTCCTCCTCCCTGAGATGGCCGCATTTAACTCCTATGTTTACAATAAAATGGTAAATTTTTTTGTGAATTCAGATGCAGTTAAGTGTGTTACACGAGTGTTATAAATATTTCGGGAATTCGTTTACAAATAACTTCAGAATTTCAAAGATTAGCCAAAGCCAGTTTTTTTCCTCCTCCCTGAGATGGCCGCATTTAACTCCTATGTTTACAATAAAATGGTAAATTTTTTTGTGAATTCAGATGCAGTTAAGTGTGATACACGAATGTTATAAATATTTCGGGAATTCGTTTACAAATAACTTCAGAATTTAAAAGATTAGCCAAAGCCAGTTTTTTTCCTCCTCCCTGAGATGGCCGCATTTAACTCCTATGTTTACAATAAAACCTGAAATATTTTTATAAATTCAGATGCAGTTAAGTGTGATACACGAGTGTTATAAATATTTCGGGAATTCGTTTACAAATAACTTCAGAATTTAAAAGATTAGCCAAAGCCAGTTTTTTTCCTCCTCCCTGAGATGGCCGCATTTAACTCCTATGTTTACAATAAAACCTGAAATATTTTTGTAAATTCAGATGCAGTTAAGTGTGATACACGAGTGTTATAAATATTCCGGGAATTCGTTTACAAATAACTTCAGAATTTAAAAGATTAGCCAAAGCCAGTTTTTTTCCTCCTCCCTGAGATGGCCGCATTTAACTCCTATGTTTACAATAAAATGGTAAATTTTTTTGTGAATTCAGATGCAGTTAAGTGTGTTACACGAGTGTTATAAATATTTCGGGAATTCGTTTACAAATAACTTCAGAATTTCAAACATTAGCCAAAGCCAGTTTTTTTCCTCCTCCCTGAGATGGCCGCATTTAACTCCTATGTTTACAATAAAATGGTAAATTTTTTTGTGAATTCAGATGCAGTTAAGTGTGTTACACGAGTGTTATAAATATTTCGGGAATTCGTTTACAAATAACTTCAGAATTTAAAAGATTAGCCAAAGCCAGTTTTTTTCCTCCTCCCTGAGATGGCCGCATTTAACTCCTATGTTTACAATAAAACCTGAAATATTTTTATAAATTCAGATGCAGTTAAGTGTGATACACGAGTGTTATAAATATTTCGGGAATTCGTTTACAAATAACTTCAGAATTTCAAACATTAGCCAAAGCCAGTTTTTTTCCTCCTCCCTGAGATGGCCGCATTTAACTCCTATGTTTACAATAAAATGGTAAATTTTTTTGTGAATTCAGATGCAGTTAAGTGTGTTACACGAGTGTTATAAATATTTCGGGAATTCGTTTACAAATAACTTCAGAATTTCAAAGATTAGCCAAAGCCAGTTTTTTTCCTCCTCCCTGAGATGGCCGCATTTAACTCCTATGTTTACAATAAAATGGTAAATTTTTTTGTGAATTCAGATGCAGTTAAGTGTGATACACGAATGTTATAAATATTTCGGGAATTCGTTTACAAATAACTTCAGAATTTAAAAGATTAGCCAAAGCCAGTTTTTTTCCTCCTCCCTGAGATGGCCGCATTTAACTCCTATGTTTACAATAAAACCTGAAATATTTTTATAAATTCAGATGCAGTTAAGTGTGATACACGAGTGTTATAAATATTTCGGGAATTCGTTTACAAATAACTTCAGAATTTCAAAGATTAGCCAAAGCCAGTTTTTTTCCTCCTCCCTGAGATGGCCGCATTTAACTCCTATGTTTACAATAAAACCTGAAATATTTTTGTAAATTCAGATGCAGTTAAGTGTGATACACGAGTGTTATAAATATTTCGGGAATTCGTTTTCAAATAACTGCAGAATTTCAAAGATTAGCCAAAGCCAGTTTTTTTCCTCCTCCCTGAGATGGCCGCATTTAACTCCTATGTTTACAATAAAACCTGAAATATTTTTGTAAATTCAGATGCAGTTAAGTGTGATACACGAGTGTTATAAATATTTCGGGAATTCGTTTACAAATAACTTCAGAATTTCAAAGATTAGCCAAAGCCAGTTTTTTTCCTCCTCCCTGAGATGGCCGCATTTAACTCCTATGTTTACAATAAAATGGTAAATTTTTTTGTGAATTCAGATGCAGTTAAGTGTGATACACGAGTGTGATAAATATTTCGGGAATTCGTTTACAAATAACTTCAGAATTTCAAAGATTAGCCAAAGCCAGTTTTTTTCCTCCTCCCTGAGATGGCCGCATTTAACTCCTATGTTTACAATAAAACCTGAAATATTTTTGTAAATTCAGATGCAGTTAAGTGTGATACACGAGTGTTATAAATATTCCGGGAATTCGTTTACAAATAACTTCAGAATTTAAAAGATTAGCCAAAGCCAGTTTTTTTCCTCCTCCCTGAGATGGCCGCATTTAACTCCTATGTTTACAATAAAACCTGAAATATTTTTATAAATTCAGATGCAGTTAAGTGTGATACACGAGTGTTATAAATATTTCTTGAATTCGTTTTCAAATAACTTCAGAATTTCAAAGATTAGCCAAAGCCAGTTTTTTTCCTCCTCCCTGAGATGGCCGCATTTAACTCCTATATTTACAATAAAATGGTAAATTTTTTTGTGAATTCAGATGCAGTTAAGTGTGATACACGAGTGTTATAAATATTTCGGGAATTCGTTTACAAATAACTTCAGAATTTAAAAGATTAGCCAAAGCCAGTTTTTTTCCTCCTCCCTGAGATGGCCGCATTTAACTCCTATGTTTACAATAAAACCTGAAATATTTTTATAAATTCAGATGCAGTTAAGTGTGATACACGAGTGTTATAAATATTTCGGGAATTCGTTTACAAATAACTGCAGAATTTCAAAGATTAGCCAAAGCCAGTTTTTTTCCTCCTCCCTGAGATGGCCGCATTTAACTCCTATGTTTACAATAAAATGTTAAATTTTTTTGTGAATTCAGATGCAGTTAAGTGTGATACACGAGTGTTATAAATATTTCGGGAATTCGTTTACAAATAACTTCAGAATTTCAAACATTAGCCAAAGCCAGTTTTTTTCCTCCTCCCTGAGATGGCCGCATTTAACTCCTATGTTTACAATAAAATGGTAAATTTTTTTGTGAATTCAGATGCAGTTAAGTGTGTTACACGAGTGTTATAAATATTTCGGGAATTCGTTTACAAATAACTTCAGAATTTCAAAGATTAGCCAAAGCCAGTTTTTTTCCTCCTCCCTGAGATGGCCGCATTTAACTCCTATGTTTACAATAAAATGGTAAATTTTTTTGTGAATTCAGATGCAGTTAAGTGTGATACACGAGTGTTATAAATATTTCGGGAATTCGTTTACAAATAACTTCAGAATTTAAAAGATTAGCCAAAGCCAGTTTTTTTCCTCCTCCCTGAGATGGCCGCATTTAACTCCTATGTTTACAATAAAACCTGAAATATTTTTGTAAATTCAGATGCAGTTAAGTGTGATACACGAGTGTTATAAATATTCCGGGAATTCGTTTACAAATAACTTCAGAATTTAAAAGATTAGCCAAAGCCAGTTTTTTTCCTCCTCCCTGAGATGGCCGCATTTAACTCCTATGTTTACAATAAAACCTGAAATATTTTTATAAATTCAGATGCAGTTAAGTGTGATACACGAGTGTTATAAATATTTCTTGAATTCGTTTTCAAATAACTTCAGAATTTCAAAGATTAGCCAAAGCCAGTTTTTTTCCTCCTCCCTGAGATGGCCGCATTTAACTCCTATGTTTACAATAAAATGGTAAATTTTTTTGTGAATTCAGATGCAGTTAAGTGTGATACACGAGTGTTATAAATATTTCGGGAATTCGTTTACAAATAACTTCAGAATTTAAAAGATTAGCCAAAGCCAGTTTTTTTCCTCCTCCCTGAGATGGCCGCATTTAACTCCTATGTTTACAATAAAACCTGAAATATTTTTATAAATTCAGATGCAGTTAAGTGTGATACACGAGTGTTATAAATATTTCGGGAATTCGTTTACAAATAACTTCAGAATTTCAAACATTAGCCAAAGCCAGTTTTTTTCCTCCTCCCTGAGATGGCCGCATTTAACTCCTATGTTTACAATAAAATGGTAAATTTTTTTGTGAATTCAGATGCAGTTAAGTGTGTTACACGAGTGTTATAAATATTTCGGGAATTCGTTTACAAATAACTTCAGAATTTCAAAGATTAGCCAAAGCCAGTTTTTTTCCTCCTCCCTGAGATGGCCGCATTTAACTCCTATGTTTACAATAAAATGGTAAATTTTTTTGTGAATTCAGATGCAGTTAAGTGTGATACACGAATGTTATAAATATTTCGGGAATTCGTTTACAAATAACTTCAGAATTTAAAAGATTAGCCAAAGCCAGTTTTTTTCCTCCTCCCTGAGATGGCCGCATTTAACTCCTATGTTTACAATAAAACCTGAAATATTTTTATAAATTCAGATGCAGTTAAGTGTGATACACGAGTGTTATAAATATTTCGGGAATTCGTTTACAAATAACTTCAGAATTTAAAAGATTAGCCGAAGCCAGTTTTTTTCCTCCTCCCTGAGATGGCCGCATTTAACTCCTATGTTTACAATAAAACCTGAAATATTTTTGTAAATTCAGATGCAGTTAAGTGTGATACACGAGTGTTATAAATATTCCGGGAATTCGTTTACAAATAACTTCAGAATTTAAAAGATTAGCCAAAGCCAGTTTTTTTCCTCCTCCCTGAGATGGCCGCATTTAACTCCTATGTTTACAATAAAACCTGAAATATTTTTGTAAATTCAGATGCAGTTAAGTGTGATACACGAGTGTTATAAATATTCCGGGAATTCGTTTACAAATAACTTCAGAATTTAAAAGATTAGCCAAAGCCAGTTTTTTTCCTCCTCCCTGAGATGGCCGCATTTAACTCCTATGTTTACAATAAAACCTGAAATATTTTTATAAATTCAGATGCAGTTAAGTGTGATACACGAGTGTTATAAATATTTCTTGAATTCGTTTTCAAATAACTTCAGAATTTCAAAGATTAGCCAAAGCCAGTTTTTTTCCTCCTCCCTGAGATGGCCGCATTTAACTCCTATGTTTACAATAAAATGGTAAATTTTTTTGTGAATTCAGATGCAGTTAAGTGTGATACACGAGTGTTATAAATATTTCGGGAATTCGTTTACAAATAACTTCAGAATTTAAAAGATTAGCCAAAGCCAGTTTTTTTCCTCCTCCCTGAGATGGCCGCATTTAACTCCTATGTTTACAATAAAACCTGAAATATTTTTATAAATTCAGATGCAGTTAAGTGTGATACACGAGTGTTATAAATATTTCGGGAATTCGTTTACAAATAACTTCAGAATTTCAAACATTAGCCAAAGCCAGTTTTTTTCCTCCTCCCTGAGATGGCCGCATTTAACTCCTATGTTTACAATAAAATGGTAAATTTTTTTGTGAATTCAGATGCAGTTAAGTGTGTTACACGAGTGTTATAAATATTTCGGGAATTCGTTTACAAATAACTTCAGAATTTCAAAGATTAGCCAAAGCCAGTTTTTTTCCTCCTCCCTGAGATGGCCGCATTTAACTCCTATGTTTACAATAAAATGGTAAATTTTTTTGTGAATTCAGATGCAGTTAAGTGTGATACACGAATGTTATAAATATTTCGGGAATTCGTTTACAAATAACTTCAGAATTTAAAAGATTAGCCAAAGCCAGTTTTTTTCCTCCTCCCTGAGATGGCCGCATTTAACTCCTATGTTTACAATAAAACCTGAAATATTTTTATAAATTCAGATGCAGTTAAGTGTGATACACGAGTGTTATAAATATTTCGGGAATTCGTTTACAAATAACTTCAGAATTTAAAAGATTAGCCAAAGCCAGTTTTTTTCCTCCTCCCTGAGATGGCCGCATTTAACTCCTATGTTTACAATAAAACCTGAAATATTTTTGTAAATTCAGATGCAGTTAAGTGTGATACACGAGTGTTATAAATATTCCGGGAATTCGTTTACAAATAACTTCAGAATTTAAAAGATTAGCCAAAGCCAGTTTTTTTCCTCCTCCCTGAGATGGCCGCATTTAACTCCTATGTTTACAATAAAATGGTAAATTTTTTTGTGAATTCAGATGCAGTTAAGTGTGTTACACGAGTGTTATAAATATTTCGGGAATTCGTTTACAAATAACTTCAGAATTTCAAACATTAGCCAAAGCCAGTTTTTTTCCTCCTCCCTGAGATGGCCGCATTTAACTCCTATGTTTACAATAAAATGGTAAATTTTTTTGTGAATTCAGATGCAGTTAAGTGTGTTACACGAGTGTTATAAATATTTCGGGAATTCGTTTACAAATAACTTCAGAATTTCAAAGATTAGCCAAAGCCAGTTTTTTTCCTCCTCCCTGAGATGGCCGCATTTAACTCCTATGTTTACAATAAAATGGTAAATTTTTTTGTGAATTCAGATGCAGTTAAGTGTGATACACGAGTGTTATAAATATTTCGGGAATTCGTTTACAAATAACTGCAGAATTTCAAAGATTAGCCAAAGCCAGTTTTTTTCCTCCTCCCTGAGATGGCCGCATTTAACTCCTATGTTTACAATAAAATGTTAATTTTTTTTGTGAATTCAGATGCAGTTAAGTGTGATACACGAGTGTTATAAATATTTCGGGAATTCGTTTACAAATAACTTCAGAATTTAAAAGATTAGCCAAAGCCAGTTTTTTTCCTCCTCCCTGAGATGGCCGCATTTAACTCCTATGTTTACAATAAAACCTGAAATATTTTTGTAAATTCAGATGCAGTTAAGTGTGATACACGAGTGTTATAAATATTCCGGGAATTCGTTTACAAATAACTTCAGAATTTAAAAGATTAGCCAAAGCCAGTTTTTTTCCTCCTCCCTGAGATGGCCGCATTTAACTCCTATGTTTACAATAAAACCTGAAATATTTTTATAAATTCAGATGCAGTTAAGTGTGATACACGAGTGTTATAAATATTTCTTGAATTCGTTTTCAAATAACTTCAGAATTTCAAAGATTAGCCAAAGCCAGTTTTTTTCCTCCTCCCTGAGATGGCCGCATTTAACTCCTATGTTTACAATAAAATGGTAAATTTTTTTGTGAATTCAGATGCAGTTAAGTGTGATACACGAGTGTTATAAATATTTCGGGAATTCGTTTACAAATAACTTCAGAATTTAAAAGATTAGCCAAAGCCAGTTTTTTTCCTCCTCCCTGAGATGGCCGCATTTAACTCCTATGTTTACAATAAAACCTGAAATATTTTTATAAATTCAGATGCAGTTAAGTGTGATACACGAGTGTTATAAATATTTCGGGAATTCGTTTACAAATAACTTCAGAATTTCAAACATTAGCCAAAGCCAGTTTTTTTCCTCCTCCCTGAGATGGCCGCATTTAACTCCTATGTTTACAATAAAATGGTAAATTTTTTTGTGAATTCAGATGCAGTTAAGTGTGTTACACGAGTGTTATAAATATTTCGGGAATTCGTTTACAAATAACTTCAGAATTTCAAAGATTAGCCAAAGCCAGTTTTTTTCCTCCTCCCTGAGATGGCCGCATTTAACTCCTATGTTTACAATAAAATGGTAAATTTTTTTGTGAATTCAGATGCAGTTAAGTGTGATACACGAATGTTATAAATATTTCGGGAATTCGTTTACAAATAACTTCAGAATTTAAAAGATTAGCCAAAGCCAGTTTTTTTCCTCCTCCCTGAGATGGCCGCATTTAACTCCTATGTTTACAATAAAACCTGAAATATTTTTATAAATTCAGATGCAGTTAAGTGTGATACACGAGTGTTATAAATATTTCGGGAATTCGTTTACAAATAACTTCAGAATTTCAAAGATTAGCCAAAGCCAGTTTTTTTCCTCCTCCCTGAGATGGCCGCATTTAACTCCTATGTTTACAATAAAACCTGAAATATTTTTGTAAATTCAGATGCAGTTAAGTGTGATACACGAGTGTTATAAATATTTCGGGAATTCGTTTTCAAATAACTGCAGAATTTCAAAGATTAGCCAAAGCCAGTTTTTTTCCTCCTCCCTGAGATGGCCGCATTTAACTCCTATGTTTACAATAAAACCTGAAATATTTTTGTAAATTCAGATGCAGTTAAGTGTGATACACGAGTGTTATAAATATTTCGGGAATTCGTTTACAAATAACTTCAGAATTTCAAAGATTAGCCAAAGCCAGTTTTTTTCCTCCTCCCTGAGATGGCCGCATTTAACTCCTATGTTTACAATAAAATGGTAAATTTTTTTGTGAATTCAGATGCAGTTAAGTGTGATACACGAGTGTGATAAATATTTCGGGAATTCGTTTACAAATAACTTCAGAATTTCAAAGATTAGCCAAAGCCAGTTTTTTTCCTCCTCCCTGAGATGGCCGCATTTAACTCCTATGTTTACAATAAAACCTGAAATATTTTTGTAAATTCAGATGCAGTTAAGTGTGATACACGAGTGTTATAAATATTCCGGGAATTCGTTTACAAATAACTTCAGAATTTAAAAGATTAGCCAAAGCCAGTTTTTTTCCTCCTCCCTGAGATGGCCGCATTTAACTCCTATGTTTACAATAAAACCTGAAATATTTTTATAAATTCAGATGCAGTTAAGTGTGATACACGAGTGTTATAAATATTTCTTGAATTCGTTTTCAAATAACTTCAGAATTTCAAAGATTAGCCAAAGCCAGTTTTTTTCCTCCTCCCTGAGATGGCCGCATTTAACTCCTATATTTACAATAAAATGGTAAATTTTTTTGTGAATTCAGATGCAGTTAAGTGTGATACACGAGTGTTATAAATATTTCGGGAATTCGTTTACAAATAACTTCAGAATTTAAAAGATTAGCCAAAGCCAGTTTTTTTCCTCCTCCCTGAGATGGCCGCATTTAACTCCTATGTTTACAATAAAACCTGAAATATTTTTGTAAATTCAGATGCAGTTAAGTGTGATACACGAGTGTTATAAATATTTCGGGAATTCGTTTTCAAATAACTGCAGAATTTCAAAGATTAGCCAAAGCCAGTTTTTTTCCTCCTCCCTGAGATGGCCGCATTTAACTCCTATGTTTACAATAAAACCTGAAATATTTTTGTAAATTCAGATGCAGTTAAGTGTGATACACGAGTGTTATAAATATTTCGGGAATTCGTTTACAAATAACTTCAGAATTTCAAAGATTAGCCAAAGCCAGTTTTTTTCCTCCTCCCTGAGATGGCCGCATTTAACTCCTATGTTTACAATAAAATGGTAAATTTTTTTGTGAATTCAGATGCAGTTAAGTGTGATACACGAGTGTGATAAATATTTCGGGAATTCGTTTACAAATAACTTCAGAATTTCAAAGATTAGCCAAAGCCAGTTTTTTTCCTCCTCCCTGAGATGGCCGCATTTAACTCCTATGTTTACAATAAAACCTGAAATATTTTTGTAAATTCAGATGCAGTTAAGTGTGATACACGAGTGTTATAAATATTCCGGGAATTCGTTTACAAATAACTTCAGAATTTAAAAGATTAGCCAAAGCCAGTTTTTTTCCTCCTCCCTGAGATGGCCGCATTTAACTCCTATGTTTACAATAAAACCTGAAATATTTTTATAAATTCAGATGCAGTTAAGTGTGATACACGAGTGTTATAAATATTTCTTGAATTCGTTTTCAAATAACTTCAGAATTTCAAAGATTAGCCAAAGCCAGTTTTTTTCCTCCTCCCTGAGATGGCCGCATTTAACTCCTATATTTACAATAAAATGGTAAATTTTTTTGTGAATTCAGATGCAGTTAAGTGTGATACACGAGTGTTATAAATATTTCGGGAATTCGTTTACAAATAACTTCAGAATTTAAAAGATTAGCCAAAGCCAGTTTTTTTCCTCCTCCCTGAGATGGCCGCATTTAACTCCTATGTTTACAATAAAACCTGAAATATTTTTATAAATTCAGATGCAGTTAAGTGTGATACACGAGTGTTATAAATATTTCGGGAATTCGTTTACAAATAACTGCAGAATTTCAAAGATTAGCCAAAGCCAGTTTTTTTCCTCCTCCCTGAGATGGCCGCATTTAACTCCTATGTTTACAATAAAATGTTAAATTTTTTTGTGAATTCAGATGCAGTTAAGTGTGATACACGAGTGTTATAAATATTTCGGGAATTCGTTTACAAATAACTTCAGAATTTCAAACATTAGCCAAAGCCAGTTTTTTTCCTCCTCCCTGAGATGGCCGCATTTAACTCCTATGTTTACAATAAAATGGTAAATTTTTTTGTGAATTCAGATGCAGTTAAGTGTGTTACACGAGTGTTATAAATATTTCGGGAATTCGTTTACAAATAACTTCAGAATTTCAAAGATTAGCCAAAGCCAGTTTTTTTCCTCCTCCCTGAGATGGCCGCATTTAACTCCTATGTTTACAATAAAATGGTAAATTTTTTTGTGAATTCAGATGCAGTTAAGTGTGATACACGAGTGTTATAAATATTTCGGGAATTCGTTTACAAATAACTGCAGAATTTCAAAGATTAGCCAAAGCCAGTTTTTTTCCTCCTCCCTGAGATGGCCGCATTTAACTCCTATGTTTACAATAAAATGTTAATTTTTTTTGTGAATTCAGATGCAGTTAAGTGTGATACACGAGTGTTATAAATATTTCGGGAATTCGTTTACAAATAACTTCAGAATTTCAAAGATTAGCCAAAGCCAGTTTTTTTCCTCCTCCCTGAGATGGCCGCATTTAACTCCTATGTTTACAATAAAACCTGAAATATTTTTGTAAATTCAGATGCAGTTAAGTGTGATACACGAGTGTTATAAATATTCCGGGAATTCGTTTACAAATAACTTCAGAATTTAAAAGATTAGCCAAAGCCAGTTTTTTTCCTCCTCCCTGAGATGGCCGCATTTAACTCCTATGTTTACAATAAAATGGTAAATTTTTTTGTGAATTCAGATGCAGTTAAGTGTGATACACGAGTGTTATAAATATTTCGGGAATTCGTTTACAAATAACTTCAGAATTTAAAAGATTAGCCAAAGCCAGTTTTTTTCCTCCTCCCTGAGATGGCCGCATTTAACTCCTATGTTTACAATAAAACCTGAAATATTTTTATAAATTCAGATGCAGTTAAGTGTGATACACGAGTGTTATAAATATTTCGGGAATTCGTTTACAAATAACTTCAGAATTTCAAAGATTAGCCAAAGCCAGTTTTTTTCCTCCTCCCTGAGATGGCCGCATTTAACTCCTATGTTTACAATAAAACCTGAAATATTTTTGTAAATTCAGATGCAGTTAAGTGTGATACACGAGTGTTATAAATATTTCGGGAATTCGTTTTCAAATAACTGCAGAATTTCAAAGATTAGCCAAAGCCAGTTTTTTTCCTCCTCCCTGAGATGGCCGCATTTAACTCCTATGTTTACAATAAAACCTGAAATATTTTTGTAAATTCAGATGCAGTTAAGTGTGATACACGAGTGTTATAAATATTTCGGGAATTCGTTTACAAATAACTTCAGAATTTCAAAGATTAGCCAAAGCCAGTTTTTTTCCTCCTCCCTGAGATGGCCGCATTTAACTCCTATGTTTACAATAAAATGGTAAATTTTTTTGTGAATTCAGATGCAGTTAAGTGTGATACACGAGTGTGATAAATATTTCGGGAATTCGTTTACAAATAACTTCAGAATTTCAAAGATTAGCCAAAGCCAGTTTTTTTCCTCCTCCCTGAGATGGCCGCATTTAACTCCTATGTTTACAATAAAACCTGAAATATTTTTGTAAATTCAGATGCAGTTAAGTGTGATACACGAGTGTTATAAATATTCCGGGAATTCGTTTACAAATAACTTCAGAATTTAAAAGATTAGCCAAAGCCAGTTTTTTTCCTCCTCCCTGAGATGGCCGCATTTAACTCCTATGTTTACAATAAAACCTGAAATATTTTTATAAATTCAGATGCAGTTAAGTGTGATACACGAGTGTTATAAATATTTCTTGAATTCGTTTTCAAATAACTTCAGAATTTCAAAGATTAGCCAAAGCCAGTTTTTTTCCTCCTCCCTGAGATGGCCGCATTTAACTCCTATGTTTACAATAAAACCTGAAATATTTTTATAAATTCAGATGCAGTTAAGTGTGATACACGAGTGTTATAAATATTTCGGGAATTCGTTTACAAATAACTGCAGAATTTCAAAGATTAGCCAAAGCCAGTTTTTTTCCTCCTCCCTGAGATGGCCGCATTTAACTCCTATGTTTACAATAAAATGTTAAATTTTTTTGTGAATTCAGATGCAGTTAAGTGTGATACACGAGTGTTATAAATATTTCGGGAATTCGTTTACAAATAACTTCAGAATTTCAAACATTAGCCAAAGCCAGTTTTTTTCCTCCTCCCTGAGATGGCCGCATTTAACTCCTATGTTTACAATAAAATGGTAAATTTTTTTGTGAATTCAGATGCAGTTAAGTGTGTTACACGAGTGTTATAAATATTTCGGGAATTCGTTTACAAATAACTTCAGAATTTCAAAGATTAGCCAAAGCCAGTTTTTTTCCTCCTCCCTGAGATGGCCGCATTTAACTCCTATGTTTACAATAAAATGGTAAATTTTTTTGTGAATTCAGATGCAGTTAAGTGTGATACACGAGTGTTATAAATATTTCGGGAATTCGTTTACAAATAACTGCAGAATTTCAAAGATTAGCCAAAGCCAGTTTTTTTCCTCCTCCCTGAGATGGCCGCATTTAACTCCTATGTTTACAATAAAATGTTAATTTTTTTTGTGAATTCAGATGCAGTTAAGTGTGATACACGAGTGTTATAAATATTTCGGGAATTCGTTTACAAATAACTTCAGAATTTAAAAGATTAGCCAAAGCCAGTTTTTTTCCTCCTCCCTGAGATGGCCGCATTTAACTCCTATGTTTACAATAAAACCTGAAATATTTTTGTAAATTCAGATGCAGTTAAGTGTGATACACGAGTGTTATAAATATTCCGGGAATTCGTTTACAAATAACTTCAGAATTTAAAAGATTAGCCAAAGCCAGTTTTTTTCCTCCTCCCTGAGATGGCCGCATTTAACTCCTATGTTTACAATAAAACCTGAAATATTTTTATAAATTCAGATGCAGTTAAGTGTGATACACGAGTGTTATAAATATTTCTTGAATTCGTTTTCAAATAACTTCAGAATTTCAAAGATTAGCCAAAGCCAGTTTTTTTCCTCCTCCCTGAGATGGCCGCATTTAACTCCTATGTTTACAATAAAATGGTAAATTTTTTTGTGAATTCAGATGCAGTTAAGTGTGATACACGAGTGTTATAAATATTTCGGGAATTCGTTTACAAATAACTTCAGAATTTCAAACATTAGCCAAAGCCAGTTTTTTTCCTCCTCCCTGAGATGGCCGCATTTAACTCCTATGTTTACAATAAAATGGTAAATTTTTTTGTGAATTCAGATGCAGTTAAGTGTGTTACACGAGTGTTATAAATATTTCGGGAATTCGTTTACAAATAACTTCAGAATTTCAAAGATTAGCCAAAGCCAGTTTTTTTCCTCCTCCCTGAGATGGCCGCATTTAACTCCTATGTTTACAATAAAATGGTAAATTTTTTTGTGAATTCAGATGCAGTTAAGTGTGATACACGAATGTTATAAATATTTCGGGAATTCGTTTACAAATAACTTCAGAATTTAAAAGATTAGCCAAAGCCAGTTTTTTTCCTCCTCCCTGAGATGGCCGCATTTAACTCCTATGTTTACAATAAAACCTGAAATATTTTTATAAATTCAGATGCAGTTAAGTGTGATACACGAGTGTTATAAATATTTCGGGAATTCGTTTACAAATAACTTCAGAATTTAAAAGATTAGCCAAAGCCAGTTTTTTTCCTCCTCCCTGAGATGGCCGCATTTAACTCCTATGTTTACAATAAAACCTGAAATATTTTTGTAAATTCAGATGCAGTTAAGTGTGATACACGAGTGTTATAAATATTCCGGGAATTCGTTTACAAATAACTTCAGAATTTAAAAGATTAGCCAAAGCCAGTTTTTTTCCTCCTCCCTGAGATGGCCGCATTTAACTCCTATGTTTACAATAAAATGGTAAATTTTTTTGTGAATTCAGATGCAGTTAAGTGTGATACACGAGTGTTATAAATATTTCGGGAATTCGTTTACAAATAACTTCAGAATTTAAAAGATTAGCCAAAGCCAGTTTTTTTCCTCCTCCCTGAGATGGCCGCATTTAACTCCTATGTTTACAATAAAACCTGAAATATTTTTATAAATTCAGATGCAGTTAAGTGTGATACACGAGTGTTATAAATATTTCGGGAATTCGTTTACAAATAACTTCAGAATTTCAAAGATTAGCCAAAGCCAGTTTTTTTCCTCCTCCCTGAGATGGCCGCATTTAACTCCTATGTTTACAATAAAACCTGAAATATTTTTGTAAATTCAGATGCAGTTAAGTGTGATACACGAGTGTTATAAATATTTCGGGAATTCGTTTTCAAATAACTGCAGAATTTCAAAGATTAGCCAAAGCCAGTTTTTTTCCTCCTCCCTGAGATGGCCGCATTTAACTCCTATGTTTACAATAAAACCTGAAATATTTTTGTAAATTCAGATGCAGTTAAGTGTGATACACGAGTGTTATAAATATTTCGGGAATTCGTTTACAAATAACTTCAGAATTTCAAAGATTAGCCAAAGCCAGTTTTTTTCCTCCTCCCTGAGATGGCCGCATTTAACTCCTATGTTTACAATAAAATGGTAAATTTTTTTGTGAATTCAGATGCAGTTAAGTGTGATACACGAGTGTGATAAATATTTCGGGAATTCGTTTACAAATAACTTCAGAATTTCAAAGATTAGCCAAAGCCAGTTTTTTTCCTCCTCCCTGAGATGGCCGCATTTAACTCCTATGTTTACAATAAAACCTGAAATATTTTTGTAAATTCAGATGCAGTTAAGTGTGATACACGAGTGTTATAAATATTCCGGGAATTCGTTTACAAATAACTTCAGAATTTAAAAGATTAGCCAAAGCCAGTTTTTTTCCTCCTCCCTGAGATGGCCGCATTTAACTCCTATGTTTACAATAAAACCTGAAATATTTTTATAAATTCAGATGCAGTTAAGTGTGATACACGAGTGTTATAAATATTTCTTGAATTCGTTTTCAAATAACTTCAGAATTTCAAAGATTAGCCAAAGCCAGTTTTTTTCCTCCTCCCTGAGATGGCCGCATTTAACTCCTATATTTACAATAAAATGGTAAATTTTTTTGTGAATTCAGATGCAGTTAAGTGTGATACACGAGTGTTATAAATATTTCGGGAATTCGTTTACAAATAACTTCAGAATTTAAAAGATTAGCCAAAGCCAGTTTTTTTCCTCCTCCCTGAGATGGCCGCATTTAACTCCTATGTTTACAATAAAACCTGAAATATTTTTATAAATTCAGATGCAGTTAAGTGTGATACACGAGTGTTATAAATATTTCGGGAATTCGTTTACAAATAACTGCAGAATTTCAAAGATTAGCCAAAGCCAGTTTTTTTCCTCCTCCCTGAGATGGCCGCATTTAACTCCTATGTTTACAATAAAATGTTAAATTTTTTTGTGAATTCAGATGCAGTTAAGTGTGATACACGAGTGTTATAAATATTTCGGGAATTCGTTTACAAATAACTTCAGAATTTCAAACATTAGCCAAAGCCAGTTTTTTTCCTCCTCCCTGAGATGGCCGCATTTAACTCCTATGTTTACAATAAAATGGTAAATTTTTTTGTGAATTCAGATGCAGTTAAGTGTGTTACACGAGTGTTATAAATATTTCGGGAATTCGTTTACAAATAACTTCAGAATTTCAAAGATTAGCCAAAGCCAGTTTTTTTCCTCCTCCCTGAGATGGCCGCATTTAACTCCTATGTTTACAATAAAATGGTAAATTTTTTTGTGAATTCAGATGCAGTTAAGTGTGATACACGAGTGTTATAAATATTTCGGGAATTCGTTTACAAATAACTTCAGAATTTAAAAGATTAGCCAAAGCCAGTTTTTTTCCTCCTCCCTGAGATGGCCGCATTTAACTCCTATGTTTACAATAAAACCTGAAATATTTTTGTAAATTCAGATGCAGTTAAGTGTGATACACGAGTGTTATAAATATTCCGGGAATTCGTTTACAAATAACTTCAGAATTTAAAAGATTAGCCAAAGCCAGTTTTTTTCCTCCTCCCTGAGATGGCCGCATTTAACTCCTATGTTTACAATAAAACCTGAAATATTTTTATAAATTCAGATGCAGTTAAGTGTGATACACGAGTGTTATAAATATTTCTTGAATTCGTTTTCAAATAACTTCAGAATTTCAAAGATTAGCCAAAGCCAGTTTTTTTCCTCCTCCCTGAGATGGCCGCATTTAACTCCTATGTTTACAATAAAATGGTAAATTTTTTTGTGAATTCAGATGCAGTTAAGTGTGATACACGAGTGTTATAAATATTTCGGGAATTCGTTTACAAATAACTTCAGAATTTAAAAGATTAGCCAAAGCCAGTTTTTTTCCTCCTCCCTGAGATGGCCGCATTTAACTCCTATGTTTACAATAAAACCTGAAATATTTTTATAAATTCAGATGCAGTTAAGTGTGATACACGAGTGTTATAAATATTTCGGGAATTCGTTTACAAATAACTTCAGAATTTCAAACATTAGCCAAAGCCAGTTTTTTTCCTCCTCCCTGAGATGGCCGCATTTAACTCCTATGTTTACAATAAAATGGTAAATTTTTTTGTGAATTCAGATGCAGTTAAGTGTGTTACACGAGTGTTATAAATATTTCGGGAATTCGTTTACAAATAACTTCAGAATTTCAAAGATTAGCCAAAGCCAGTTTTTTTCCTCCTCCCTGAGATGGCCGCATTTAACTCCTATGTTTACAATAAAATGGTAAATTTTTTTGTGAATTCAGATGCAGTTAAGTGTGATACACGAATGTTATAAATATTTCGGGAATTCGTTTACAAATAACTTCAGAATTTAAAAGATTAGCCAAAGCCAGTTTTTTTCCTCCTCCCTGAGATGGCCGCATTTAACTCCTATGTTTACAATAAAACCTGAAATATTTTTATAAATTCAGATGCAGTTAAGTGTGATACACGAGTGTTATAAATATTTCGGGAATTCGTTTACAAATAACTTCAGAATTTAAAAGATTAGCCAAAGCCAGTTTTTTTCCTCCTCCCTGAGATGGCCGCATTTAACTCCTATGTTTACAATAAAACCTGAAGTATTTTTGTAAATTCAGATGCAGTTAAGTGTGATACACGAGTGTTATAAATATTCCGGGAATTCGTTTACAAATAACTTCAGAATTTAAAAGATTAGCCAAAGCCAGTTTTTTTCCTCCTCCCTGAGATGGCCGCATTTAACTCCTATGTTTACAATAAAATGGTAAATTTTTTTGTGAATTCAGATGCAGTTAAGTGTGATACACGAGTGTTATAAATATTTCGGGAATTCGTTTACAAATAACTTCAGAATTTAAAAGATTAGCCAAAGCCAGTTTTTTTCCTCCTCCCTGAGATGGCCGCATTTAACTCCTATGTTTACAATAAAACCTGAAATATTTTTGTAAATTCAGATGCAGTTAAGTGTGATACACGAGTGTTATAAATATTTCTTGAATTCGTTTTCAAATAACTTCAGAATTTCAAAGATTAGCCAAAGCCAGTTTTTTTCCTCCTCCCTGAGATGGCCGCATTTAACTCCTATGTTTACAATAAAATGGTAAATTTTTTTGTGAATTCAGATGCAGTTAAGTGTGATACACGAGTGTTATAAATATTTCGGGAATTCGTTTACAAATAACTTCAGAATTTAAAAGATTAGCCAAAGCCAGTTTTTTTCCTCCTCCCTGAGATGGCCGCATTTAACTCCTATGTTTACAATAAAACCTGAAATATTTTTATAAATTCAGATGCAGTTAAGTGTGATACACGAGTGTTATAAATATTTCGGGAATTCGTTTACAAATAACTTCAGAATTTCAAACATTAGCCAAAGCCAGTTTTTTTCCTCCTCCCTGAGATGGCCGCATTTAACTCCTATGTTTACAATAAAATGGTAAATTTTTTTGTGAATTCAGATGCAGTTAAGTGTGTTACACGAGTGTTATAAATATTTCGGGAATTCGTTTACAAATAACTTCAGAATTTCAAAGATTAGCCAAAGCCAGTTTTTTTCCTCCTCCCTGAGATGGCCGCATTTAACTCCTATGTTTACAATAAAATGGTAAATTTTTTTGTGAATTCAGATGCAGTTAAGTGTGATACACGAATGTTATAAATATTTCGGGAATTCGTTTACAAATAACTTCAGAATTTAAAAGATTAGCCAAAGCCAGTTTTTTTCCTCCTCCCTGAGATGGCCGCATTTAACTCCTATGTTTACAATAAAACCTGAAATATTTTTATAAATTCAGATGCAGTTAAGTGTGATACACGAGTGTTATAAATATTTCGGGAATTCGTTTACAAATAACTTCAGAATTTAAAAGATTAGCCAAAGCCAGTTTTTTTCCTCCTCCCTGAGATGGCCGCATTTAACTCCTATGTTTACAATAAAACCTGAAGTATTTTTGTAAATTCAGATGCAGTTAAGTGTGATACACGAGTGTTATAAATATTCCGGGAATTCGTTTACAAATAACTTCAGAATTTAAAAGATTAGCCAAAGCCAGTTTTTTTCCTCCTCCCTGAGATGGCCGCATTTAACTCCTATGTTTACAATAAAATGGTAAATTTTTTTGTGAATTCAGATGCAGTTAAGTGTGATACACGAGTGTTATAAATATTTCGGGAATTCGTTTACAAATAACTTCAGAATTTAAAAGATTAGCCAAAGCCAGTTTTTTTCCTCCTCCCTGAGATGGCCGCATTTAACTCCTATGTTTACAATAAAACCTGAAATATTTTTATAAATTCAGATGCAGTTAAGTGTGATACACGAGTGTTATAAATATTTCTTGAATTCGTTTTCAAATAACTTCAGAATTTCAAAGATTAGCCAAAGCCAGTTTTTTTCCTCCTCCCTGAGATGGCCGCATTTAACTCCTATGTTTACAATAAAATGGTAAATTTTTTTGTGAATTCAGATGCAGTTAAGTGTGATACACGAGTGTTATAAATATTTCGGGAATTCGTTTACAAATAACTTCAGAATTTAAAAGATTAGCCAAAGCCAGTTTTTTTCCTCCTCCCTGAAATGGCCGCATTTAACTCCTATGTTTACAATAAAATGTTAAATTTTTTTGTGAATTCAGATGCAGTTAAGTGTGATACACGAGTGTTATAAATATTTCGGGAATTCGTTTACAAATAACTTCAGAATTTCAAACATTAGCCAAAGCCAGTTTTTTTCCTCCTCCCTGAGATGGCCGCATTTAACTCCTATGTTTACAATAAAATGGTAAATTTTTTTGTGAATTCAGATGCAGTTAAGTGTGTTACACGAGTGTTATAAATATTTCGGGAATTCGTTTACAAATAACTTCAGAATTTCAAAGATTAGCCAAAGCCAGTTTTTTTCCTCCTCCCTGAGATGGCCGCATTTAACTTCTATGTTTACAATAAAATGGTAAATTTTTTTGTGAATTCAGATGCAGTTAAGTGTGATACACGAGTGTTATAAATATTTCGGGAATTCGTTTACAAATAACTTCAGAATTTAAAAGATTAGCCAAAGCCAGTTTTTTTCCTCCTCCCTGAGATGGCCGCATTTAACTCCTATGTTTACAATAAAATGGTAAATTTTTTTGTGAATTCAGATGCAGTTAAGTGTGATACACGAGTGTTATAAATATTTCGGGAATTCGTTTACAAAACCCTTCAGAATTTTAAAGATTAGCCAAAGCCAGTTTTTTTCCTCCTCCCTGAGATGGCCGCATTTAACTCCTATGTTTACAATAAAATGGTAAATTTTTTTGTGAATTCAGATGCAGTTAAGTGTGATACACGAGTGTTATAAATATTTCGGGAATTCGTTTACAAATAACTTCAGAATTTCAAACATTAGCCAAAGCCAGTTTTTTTCCTCCTCCCTGAGATGGCCGCATTTAACTCCTATGTTTGCAATAAAATGGTAAATTTTTTTGTGAATTCAGATGCAGTTAAGTGTGATACACGAGTGTTATAAATATTTCGGGAATTCGTTTACAAATAACTTCAGAATTTCAAAGATTAGCCAAAGCCAGTTTTTTTCCTCCTCCCTGAGATGGCCGCATTTAACTCCTATGTTTACAATAAAATGGTAAATTTTTTTGTGAATTCAGATGCAGTTAAGTGTGATACACGAGTGTTATAAATATTTCGGGAATTCGTTTACAAATAACTTCAGAATTTCAAAGATTAGCCAAAGCCAGTTTTTTTCCTCCTCCCTGAGATGGCCGCATTTAACTCCTATGTTTACAATAAAATGGTAAATTTTTTTGTGAATTCAGATGCAGTTAAGTGTGATACACGAGTGTTATAAATATTTCGGGAATTCGTTTACAAATAACTTCAGAATTTAAAAGATTAGCCAAAGCCAGTTTTTTTCCTCCTCCCTGAGATGGCCGCATTTAACTCCTATGTTTACAATAAAACCTGAAATATTTTTATAAATTCAGATGCAGTTAAGTGTGATACACGAGTGTTATAAATATTTCGGGAATTCGTTTACAAATAACTTCAGAATTTAAAAGATTAGCCAAAGCCAGTTTTTTTCCTCCTCCCTGAGATGGCCGCATTTAACTCCTATGTTTACAATAAAACCTGAAATATTTTTGTAAATTCAGATGCAGTTAAGTGTGATACACGAGTGTTATAAATATTCCGGGAATTCGTTTACAAATAACTTCAGAATTTAAAAGATTAGCCAAAGCCAGTTTTTTTCCTCCTCCCTGAGATGGCCGCATTTAACTCCTATGTTTACAATAAAATGGTAAATTTTTTTGTGAATTCAGATGCAGTTAAGTGTGTTACACGAGTGTTATAAATATTTCGGGAATTCGTTTACAAATAACTTCAGAATTTCAAAGATTAGCCAAAGCCAGTTTTTTTCCTCCTCCCTGAGATGGCCGCATTTAACTCCTATGTTTACAATAAAATGGTAAATTTTTTTGTGAATTCAGATGCAGTTAAGTGTGATACACGAGTGTTATAAATATTTCGGGAATTCGTTTACAAATAACTTCAGAATTTAAAAGATTAGCCAAAGCCAGTTTTTTTCCTCCTCCCTGAGATGGCCGCATTTAACTCCTATGTTTACAATAAAACCTGAAATATTTTTGTAAATTCAGATGCAGTTAAGTGTGATACACGAGTGTTATAAATATTTCGGGAATTCGTTTACAAATAACTGCAGAATTTCAAAGATTAGCCAAAGCCAGTTTTTTTCCTCCTCCCTGAGATGGCCGCATTTAACTCCTAGCTTTACAATAAAACCTGAAATATTTTTGTAAATTCAGATGCAGTTAAGTGTGATACACGAGTGTTATAAATATTTCGGGAATTCGTTTACAAATAACTGCAGAATTTCAAAGATTAGCCAAAGCCAGTTTTTTTCCTCCTCCCTGAGATGGCCGCATTTAACTCCTATGTTTACAATAAAATGGTAAATTTTTTTGTGAATTCAGATGCAGTTAAGTGTGATACACGAGTGTTATAAATATTTCGGGAATTCGTTTACAAAACCCTTCAGAATTTTAAAGATTAGCCAAAGCCAGTTTTTTTCCTCCTCCCTGAGATGGCCGCATTTAACTCCTATGTTTACAATAAAATGGTAAATTTTTTTGTGAATTCAGATGCAGTTAAGTGTGATACACGAGTGTTATAAATATTTCGGGAATTCGTTTACAAATAACTTCAGAATTTCAAACATTAGCCAAAGCCAGTTTTTTTCCTCCTCCCTGAGATGGCCGCATTTAACTCCTATGTTTGCAATAAAATGGTAAATTTTTTTGTGAATTCAGATGCAGTTAAGTGTGATACACGAGTGTTATAAATATTTCGGGAATTCGTTTACAAATAACTTCAGAATTTCAAAGATTAGCCAAAGCCAGTTTTTTTCCTCCTCCCTGAGATGGCCGCATTTAACTCCTATGTTTACAATAAAATGGTAAATTTTTTTGTGAATTCAGATGCAGTTAAGTGTGATACACGAGTGTTATAAATATTTCGGGAATTCGTTTACAAATAACTTCAGAATTTCAAAGATTAGCCAAAGCCAGTTTTTTTCCTCCTCCCTGAGATGGCCGCATTTAACTCCTATGTTTACAATAAAATGGTAAATTTTTTTGTGAATTCAGATGCAGTTAAGTGTGATACACGAGTGTTATAAATATTTCGGGAATTCGTTTACAAATAACTTCAGAATTTAAAAGATTAGCCAAAGCCAGTTTTTTTCCTCCTCCCTGAGATGGCCGCATTTAACTCCTATGTTTACAATAAAACCTGAAATATTTTTATAAATTCAGATGCAGTTAAGTGTGATACACGAGTGTTATAAATATTTCGGGAATTCGTTTACAAATAACTTCAGAATTTAAAAGATTAGCCAAAGCCAGTTTTTTTCCTCCTCCCTGAGATGGCCGCATTTAACTCCTATGTTTACAATAAAACCTGAAATATTTTTGTAAATTCAGATGCAGTTAAGTGTGATACACGAGTGTTATAAATATTCCGGGAATTCGTTTACAAATAACTTCAGAATTTAAAAGATTAGCCAAAGCCAGTTTTTTTCCTCCTCCCTGAGATGGCCGCATTTAACTCCTATGTTTACAATAAAATGGTAAATTTTTTTGTGAATTCAGATGCAGTTAAGTGTGTTACACGAGTGTTATAAATATTTCGGGAATTCGTTTACAAATAACTTCAGAATTTCAAAGATTAGCCAAAGCCAGTTTTTTTCCTCCTCCCTGAGATGGCCGCATTTAACTCCTATGTTTACAATAAAATGGTAAATTTTTTTGTGAATTCAGATGCAGTTAAGTGTGATACACGAGTGTTATAAATATTTCGGGAATTCGTTTACAAATAACTTCAGAATTTAAAAGATTAGCCAAAGCCAGTTTTTTTCCTCCTCCCTGAGATGGCCGCATTTAACTCCTATGTTTACAATAAAACCTGAAATATTTTTGTAAATTCAGATGCAGTTAAGTGTGATACACGAGTGTTATAAATATTTCGGGAATTCGTTTACAAATAACTGCAGAATTTCAAAGATTAGCCAAAGCCAGTTTTTTTCCTCCTCCCTGAGATGGCCGCATTTAACTCCTAGCTTTACAATAAAACCTGAAATATTTTTGTAAATTCAGATGCAGTTAAGTGTGATACACGAGTGTTATAAATATTTCGGGAATTCGTTTACAAATAACTGCAGAATTTCAAAGATTAGCCAAAGCCAGTTTTTTTCCTCCTCCCTGAGATGGCCGCATTTAACTCCTATGTTTACAATAAAATGTTAATTTTTTTTGTGAATTCAGATGCAGTTAAGTGTGATACACGAGTGTTATAAATATTTCGGGAATTCGTTTACAAATAACTTCAGAATTTTAAAGATTAGCCAAAGCCAGTTTTTTACCTCCTCCCTGAGATGGCCGCATTTAACTTCGATGTTTACAATAAAACCTGAAATATTTTTGTAAATTCAGATGCAGTTAAGTGTGATACACGAGTGTTATAAATATTTCGGGAATTCGTTTACAAAACCCTTCAGAATTTTAAAGATTAGCCAAAGCCAGTTTTTTTCCTCCTCCCTGAGATGGCCGCATTTAACTCCTATGTTTACAATAAAATGGTAAATTTTTTTGTGAATTCAGATGCAGTTAAGTGTGATACACGAGTGTTATAAATATTTCGGGAATTCGTTTACAAATAACTTCAGAATTTAAAAGATTAGCCAAAGCCAGTTTTTTTCCTCCTCCCTGAGATGGCCGCATTTAACTCCTATGTTTACAATAAAACCTGAAATATTTTTGTAAATTCAGATGCAGTTAAGTGTGATACACGAGTGTTATAAATATTCCGGGAATTCGTTTACAAATAACTTCAGAATTTAAAAGATTAGCCAAAGCCAGTTTTTTTCCTCCTCCCTGAGATGGCCGCATTTAACTCCTATGTTTACAATAAAATGGTAAATTTTTTTGTGAATTCAGATGCAGTTAAGTGTGTTACACGAGTGTTATAAATATTTCGGGAATTCGTTTACAAATAACTTCAGAATTTCAAAGATTAGCCAAAGCCAGTTTTTTTCCTCCTCCCTGAGATGGCCGCATTTAACTCCTATGTTTACAATAAAATGGTAAATTTTTTTGTGAATTCAGATGCAGTTAAGTGTGATACACGAGTGTTATAAATATTTCGGGAATTCGTTTACAAATAACTTCAGAATTTAAAAGATTAGCCAAAGCCAGTTTTTTTCCTCCTCCCTGAGATGGCCGCATTTAACTCCTATGTTTACAATAAAACCTGAAATATTTTTGTAAATTCAGATGCAGTTAAGTGTGATACACGAGTGTTATAAATATTCCGGGAATTCGTTTACAAATAACTTCAGAATTTAAAAGATTAGCCAAAGCCAGTTTTTTTCCTCCTCCCTGAGATGGCCGCATTTAACTCCTATGTTTACAATAAAATGGTAAATTTTTTTGTGAATTCAGATGCAGTTAAGTGTGTTACACGAGTGTTATAAATATTTCGGGAATTCGTTTACAAATAACTTCAGAATTTCAAAGATTAGCCAAAGCCAGTTTTTTTCCTCCTCCCTGAGATGGCCGCATTTAACTCCTATGTTTACAATAAAATGGTAAATTTTTTTGTGAATTCAGATGCAGTTAAGTGTGATACACGAGTGTTATAAATATTTCGGGAATTCGTTTACAAATAACTTCAGAATTTAAAAGATTAGCCAAAGCCAGTTTTTTTCCTCCTCCCTGAGATGGCCGCATTTAACTCCTATGTTTACAATAAAACCTGAAATATTTTTGTAAATTCAGATGCAGTTAAGTGTGATACACGAGTGTTATAAATATTTCGGGAATTCGTTTACAAATAACTGCAGAATTTCAAAGATTAGCCAAAGCCAGTTTTTTTCCTCCTCCCTGAGATGGCCGCATTTAACTCCTAGCTTTACAATAAAACCTGAAATATTTTTGTAAATTCAGATGCAGTTAAGTGTGATACACGAGTGTTATAAATATTTCGGGAATTCGTTTACAAATAACTGCAGAATTTCAAAGATTAGCCAAAGCCAGTTTTTTTCCTCCTCCCTGAGATGGCCGCATTTAACTCCTATGTTTACAATAAAATGTTAATTTTTTTTGTGAATTCAGATGCAGTTAAGTGTGATACACGAGTGTTATAAATATTTCGGGAATTCGTTTACAAATAACTTCAGAATTTTAAAGATTAGCCAAAGCCAGTTTTTTACCTCCTCCCTGAGATGGCCGCATTTAACTTCGATGTTTACAATAAAACCTGAAATATTTTTGTAAATTCAGATGCAGTTAAGTGTGATACACGAGTGTTATAAATATTTCGGGAATTCGTTTACAAAACCCTTCAGAATTTTAAAGATTAGCCAAAGCCAGTTTTTTTCCTCCTCCCTGAGATGGCCGCATTTAACTCCTATGTTTACAATAAAATGGTAAATTTTTTTGTGAATTCAGATGCAGTTAAGTGTGATACACGAGTGTTATAAATATTTCGGGAATTCGTTTACAAATAACTTCAGAATTTCAAACATTAGCCAAAGCCAGTTTTTTTCCTCCTCCCTGAGATGGCCGCATTTAACTCCTATGTTTACAATAAAATGGTAAATTTTTTTGTGAATTCAGATGCAGTTAAGTGTGTTACACGAGTGTTATAAATATTTCGGGAATTCGTTTACAAATAACTTCAGAATTTCAAAGATTAGCCAAAGCCAGTTTTTTTCCTCCTCCCTGAGATGGCCGCATTTAACTCCTATGTTTACAATAAAACCTGAAATATTTTTGTAAATTCAGATGCAGTTAAGTGTGATACACGAGTGTTATAAATATTTCGGGAATTCGTTTTCAAATAACTTCAGAATTTCAAAGATTAGCCAAAGCCAGTTTTTTTCCTCCTCCCTGAGATGGCCGCATTTAACTCCTATGTTTACAATAAAATGGTAAATTTTTTTGTGAATTCAGATGCAGTTAAGTGTGATACACGAGTGTTATAAATATTTCGGGAATTCGTTTTCAAATAACTGCACAATTTGGAAGATTAGCCAAAGCCAGTTTTTTTCCTCCTCCCTGAGATGGCCGCATTTAACTTCGATGTTTACAATAAAACCTGAAATATTTTTGTAAATTCAGATGCAGTTAAGTGTGATACACGAGTGTTATAAATATTTCTTGAATTCGTTTTCAAATAACTTCAGAATTTCAAAGATTAGCCAAAGCCAGTTTTTTTCCTCCTCCCTGAGATGGCCGCATTTAACTCCTATGTTTACAATAAAACCTGAAATATTTTTGTAAATTCAGATGCAGTTAAGTGTGATACACGAGTGTTATAAATATTTCTTGAATTCGTTTTCAAATAACTTCAGAATTTCAAAGATTAGCCAAAGCCAGTTTTTTTTTTTCCTCCCTGAGATGGCCGCATTTAACTCCTATGTTTACAATAAAACCTGAAATATTTTTGTAAATTCAGATGCAGTTAAGTGTGATACACGAGTGTTATAAATATTTCGGGAATTCGTTTACAAATAACTTCAGAATTTAAAAGATTAGCCAAAGCCAGTTTTTTTCCTCCTCCCTGAGATGGCCGCATTTAACTCCTATGTTTACAATAAAACCTGAAATATTTTTATAAATTCAGATGCAGTTAAGTGTGATACACGAGTGTTATAAATATTTCTTGAATTCGTTTTCAAATAACTTCAGAATTTCAAAGATTAGCCAAAGCCAGTTTTTTTCCTCCTCCCTGAGATGGCCGCATTTAACTCCTATGTTTACAATAAAATGGTAAATTTTTTTGTGAATTCAGATGCAGTTAAGTGTGATACACGAGTGTTATAAATATTTCGGGAATTCGTTTACAAATAACTTCAGAATTTCAAAGATTAGCCAAAGCCAGTTTTTTTCCTCCTCCCTGAGATGGCCGCATTTAACTCCTATGTTTACAATAAAATGGTAAATTTTTTTGTGAATTCAGATGCAGTTAAGTGTGATACACGAGTGTTATAAATATTTCGGGAATTCGTTTACAAATAACTTCAGAATTTCAAAGATTAGCCAAAGCCAGTTTTTTTCCTCCTCCCTGAGATGGCCGCATTTAACTCCTATGTTTACAATAAAATGGTAAATTTTTTTGTGAATTCAGATGCAGTTAAGTGTGATACACGAGTGTTATAAATATTTCTTGAATTCGTTTTCAAATAACTTTAGAATTTCAAAGATTAGCCAAAGCCAGTTTTTTTTCTCCTCCCTGAGATGGCCGCATTTAACTCCTATGTTTACAATAAAACCTGAAATATTTTTGTAAATTCAGATGCAGTTAAGTGTGATACACGAGTGTTATAAATATTTCGGGAATTCGTTTACAAATAACTTCAGAATTTCAAAGATTAGCCAAAGCCAGTTTTTTTCCTCCTCCCTGAGATGGCCGCATTTAACTCCTATGTTTACAATAAAATGGTAAATTTTTTTGTGAATTCAGATGCAGTTAAGTGTGATACACGAGTGTTATAAATATTTCTTGAATTCGTTTTCAAATAACTTTAGAATTTCAAAGATTAGCCAAAGCCAGTTTTTTTTCTCCTCCCTGAGATGGCCGCATTTAACTCCTATGTTTACAATAAAACCTGAAATATTTTTGTAAATTCAGATGCAGTTAAGTGTGATACACGAGTGTTATAAATATTTCGGGAATTCGTTTACAAATAACTTTAGAATTTAAAAGTTTAGCCAAAGCCAGTTTTTTTCCTCCTCCCTGAGATGGCCGCATTTAACTCCTATGTTTACAATAAAACCTGAAATATTTTTGTAAATTCAGATGCAGTTAAGTATGATACACGAGTGTTATAAATATTTCTTGAATTCGTTTTCAAATAACTTCAGAATTTCAAAGATTAGCCAAAGCCAGTTTTTTTCCTCCTCCCTGAGATGGCCGCATTTAACTCCTATGTTTACAATAAAATGGTAAATTTTTTTGTGAATTCAGATGCAGTTAAGTGTGATACACGAGTGTTATAAATATTTCGGGAATTCGTTTACAAATAACTTCAGAATTTCAAAGATTAGCCAAAGCCAGTTTTTTTCCTCCTCCCTGAGATGGCCGCATTTAACTCCTATGTTTACAATAAAATGGTAAATTTTTTTGTGAATTCAGATGCAGTTAAGTGTGATACACGAGTGTTATAAATATTTCGGGAATTCGTTTTCAAATAACTGCACAATTTGGAAGATTAGCCAAAGCCAGTTTTTTTCCTCCTCCCTGAGATGGCCGCATTTAACTCCTATGTTTACAATAAAACCTGAAATATTTTTGTAAATTCAGATGCAGTTAAGTGTGATACACGAGTGTTATAAATATTCCGGGAATTCGTTTACAAATAACTTCAGAATTTAAAAGATTAGCCAAAGCCAGTTTTTTTCCTCCTCCCTGAGATGGCCGCATTTAACTCCTATGTTTACAATAAAACCTGAAATATTTTTATAAATTCAGATGCAGTTAAGTGTGATACACGAGTGTTATAAATATTTCTTGAATTCGTTTTCAAATAACTTCAGAATTTCAAAGATTAGCCAAAGCCAGTTTTTTTCCTCCTCCCTGAGATGGCCGCATTTAACTCCTATGTTTACAATAAAATGGTAAATTTTTTTGTGAATTCAGATGCAGTTAAGTGTGATACACGAGTGTTATAAATATTTCGGGAATTCGTTTACAAATAACTTCAGAATTTCAAAGATTAGCCAAAGCCAGTTTTTTTCCTCCTCCCTGAGATGGCCGCATTTAACTCCTATGTTTACAATAAAATGGTAAATTTTTTTGTGAATTCAGATGCAGTTAAGTGTGATACACGAGTGTTATAAATATTTCGGGAATTCGTTTACAAATAACTTCAGAATTTCAAAGATTAGCCAAAGCCAGTTTTTTTCCTCCTCCCTGAGATGGCCGCATTTAACTCCTATGTTTACAATAAAATGGTAAATTTTTTTGTGAATTCAGATGCAGTTAAGTGTGATACACGAGTGTTATAAATATTTCTTGAATTCGTTTTCAAATAACTTTAGAATTTCAAAGATTAGCCAAAGCCAGTTTTTTTTCTCCTCCCTGAGATGGCCGCATTTAACTCCTATGTTTACAATAAAACCTGAAATATTTTTGTAAATTCAGATGCAGTTAAGTGTGATACACGAGTGTTATAAATATTTCGGGAATTCGTTTACAAATAACTTCAGAATTTCAAAGATTAGCCAAAGCCAGTTTTTTTCCTCCTCCCTGAGATGGCCGCATTTAACTCCTATGTTTACAATAAAATGGTAAATTTTTTTGTGAATTCAGATGCAGTTAAGTGTGATACACGAGTGTTATAAATATTTCTTGAATTCGTTTTCAAATAACTTTAGAATTTCAAAGATTAGCCAAAGCCAGTTTTTTTTCTCCTCCCTGAGATGGCCGCATTTAACTCCTATGTTTACAATAAAACCTGAAATATTTTTGTAAATTCAGATGCAGTTAAGTGTGATACACGAGTGTTATAAATATTTCGGGAATTCGTTTACAAATAACTTTAGAATTTAAAAGTTTAGCCAAAGCCAGTTTTTTTCCTCCTCCCTGAGATGGCCGCATTTAACTCCTATGTTTACAATAAAACCTGAAATATTTTTGTAAATTCAGATGCAGTTAAGTATGATACACGAGTGTTATAAATATTTCTTGAATTCGTTTTCAAATAACTTCAGAATTTCAAAGATTAGCCAAAGCCAGTTTTTTTCCTCCTCCCTGAGATGGCCGCATTTAACTCCTATGTTTACAATAAAATGGTAAATTTTTTTGTGAATTCAGATGCAGTTAAGTGTGATACACGAGTGTTATAAATATTTCGGGAATTCGTTTACAAATAACTTCAGAATTTCAAAGATTAGCCAAAGCCAGTTTTTTTCCTCCTCCCTGAGATGGCCGCATTTAACTCCTATGTTTACAATAAAATGGTAAATTTTTTTGTGAATTCAGATGCAGTTAAGTGTGATACACGAGTGTTATAAATATTTCGGGAATTCGTTTTCAAATAACTGCACAATTTGGAAGATTAGCCAAAGCCAGTTTTTTTCCTCCTCCCTGAGATGGCCGCATTTAACTTCGATGTTTACAATAAAACCTGAAATATTTTTGTAAATTCAGATGCAGTTAAGTGTGATACACGAGTGTTATAAATATTTCTTGAATTCGTTTTCAAATAACTTCAGAATTTCAAAGATTAGCCAAAGCCAGTTTTTTTCCTCCTCCCTGAGATGGCCGCATTTAACTCCTATGTTTACAATAAAACCTGAAATATTTTTGTAAATTCAGATGCAGTTAAGTGTGATACACGAGTGTTATAAATATTTCTTGAATTCGTGTTCAAATAACTTCAGAATTTCAAAGATTAGCCAAAGCCAGTTTTTTTTCTCCTCCCTGAGATGGCCGCATTTAACTCCTATGTTTACAATAAAACCTGAAATATTTTTGTAAATTCAGATGCAGTTAAGTGTGATACACGAGTGTTATAAATATTTCGGGAATTCGTTTACAAATAACTTCAGAATTTCAAAGATTAGCCAAAGCCAGTTTTTTTCCTCCTCCCTGAGATGGCCGCATTTAACTCCTATGTTTACAATAAAACCTGAAATATTTTTGTAAATTCAGATGCAGTTAAGTGTGATACACGAGTGTTATAAATATTTCTTGAATTCGTTTTCAAATAACTTCAGAATTTCAAAGATTAGCCAAAGCCAGTTTTTTTCCTCCTCCCTGAGATGGCCGCATTTAACTCCTATGTTTACAATAAAATGGTAAATTTTTTTGTGAATTCAGATGCAGTTAAGTGTGATACACGAGTGTTATAAATATTTCGGGAATTCGTTTACAAATAACTTCAGAATTTCAAAGATTTGCCAAAGCCAGTTTTTTTCCTCCTCCCTGAGATGGCCGCATTTAACTTCGATGTTTACAATAAAACCTGAAATATTTTTGTATATTCAGATGCAGTTAAGTGTGATACACGAGTGTTATAAATATTTCGTGAATTCGTTTTCAAATAACTTCAGAATTTCAAAGATTAGCCAAAGCCAGTTTTTTTCCTCCTCCCTGAGATGTCCGCATTTTACTCCTATGTTTACAATAAAAAGGTAAATATTTTTGTAAATTCAGATGCAGTTAAGTGTGATACACGAGTGTTATAAATATTTCGGGAATTCGTTTACAAATAACTTCAGAATTTAAAAGATTAGCCAAAGCCAGTTTTTTTCCTCCTCCCTGAGATGGCCGCATTTAACTCCTATGTTTACAATAAAACCTGAAATATTTTTATAAATTCAGATGCAGTTAAGTGTGATACACGAGTGTTATAAATATTTCTTGAATTCGTTTTCAAATAACTTCAGAATTTCAAAGATTAGCCAAAGCCAGTTTTTTTCCTCCTCCCTGAGATGGCCGCATTTAACTCCTATGTTTACAATAAAATGGTAAATTTTTTTGTGAATTCAGATGCAGTTAAGTGTGATACACGAGTGTTATAAATATTTCGGGAATTCGTTTACAAATAACTTCAGAATTTTAAAGATTTGCCAAAGCCAGTTTTTTTCCTCCTCCCTGAGATGGCCGCATTTAACTCCTATGTTTACAATAAAATGGTAAATTTTTTTGTGAATTCAGATGCAGTTAAGTGTGATACACGAGTGTTATAAATATTTCGGGAATTCGTTTACAAATAACTTCAGAATTTCAAAGATTAGCCAAAGCCAGTTTTTTTCCTCCTCCCTGAGATGGCCGCATTTAACTCCTATGTTTACAATAAAATGGTAAATTTTTTTGTGTATTCAGATGCAGTTAAGTGTGATACACGAGTGTTATAAATATTTCTTGAATTCGTTTTCAAATAACTTCAGAATTTCAAAGATTAGCCAAAGCCAGTTTTTTTTTTTCCTCCCTGAGATGGCCGCATTTAACTCCTATGTTTACAATAAAACCTGAAATATTTTTGTAAATTCAGATGCAGTTAAGTGTGATACACGAGTGTTATAAATATTTCGGGAATTCGTTTACAAATAACTTCAGAATTTAAAAGATTAGCCAAAGCCAGTTTTTTTCCTCCTCCCTGAGATGGCCGCATTTAACTCCTATGTTTACAATAAAACCTGAAATATTTTTGTAAATTCTGATGCAGTTAAGTGTGATACACGAGTGTTATAAATATTTCTTGAATTCGTTTTCAAATAACTTCAGAATTTCAAAGATTTGCCAAAGCCAGTTTTTTTCCTCCTCCCTGAGATGGCCGCATTTAACTCCTATGTTTACAATAAAATGGTAAATTTTTTTGTGAATTCAGATGCAGTTAAGTGTGATACACGAGTGTTATAAATATTTCGGGAATTCGTTTACAAATAACTTCAGAATTTCAAAGATTTGCCAAAGCCAGTTTTTTTCCTCCTCCCTGAGATGGCCGCATTTAACTCCTATGTTTACAATAAAATGGTAAATTTTTTTGTGATTTCAGATGCAGTTAAGTGTGATACACGAGTGTTATAAATATTTCGGGAATTCGTTTACAAATAACTTCAGAATTTCAAAGATTTGCCAAAGCCAGTTTTTTTCCTCCTCCCTGAGATGGCCGCATTTAACTTCGATGTTTACAATAAAACCTGAAATATTTTTGTAAATTCAGATGCAGTTAAGTGTGATACACGAGTGTTATAAATATTTCGGGAATTCGTTATCAAATAACTTCAGAATTTCAAAGATTAGCCAAAGCCAGTTTTTTTCCTCCTCCCTGAGATGGCCGCATTTAACTCCTATGTTTACAATAAAATGGTAAATTTTTTTGTGAATTCAGATGCTGTTAAGTGTGATACACGAGTGTTATAAATATTTCGGGAATTCGTTTACAAATAACTTCAGAATTTCAAAGATTAGCCAAAGCCAGTTTTTTTCCTCCTCCCTGAGATGGCCGCATTTAACTCCTATGTTTACAATAAAATGGTAAATTTTTTTGTGAATTCAGATGCAGTTAAGTGTGATACACGAGTGTTATAAATATTTCGGGAATTCGTTTACAAATAACTTCAGAATTTAAAAGATTAGCCAAAGCCAGTTTTTTTCCTCCTCCCTGAGATGGCCGCATTTAACTCCTATGTTTACAATAAAACCTGAAATATTTTTGTAAATTCTGATGCAGTTAAGTGTGATACACGAGTGTTATAAATATTTCGGGAATTCGTTTACAAATAACTTCAGAATTTCAAAGATTTGCCAAAGCCAGTTTTTTTCCTCCTCCCTGAGATGGCCGCATTTAACTCCTATGTTTACAATAAAATGGTAAATTTTTTTGTGTATTCAGATGCAGTTAAGTGTGATACACGAGTGTTATAAATATTTCGGGAATTCGTTTACAAATAACTTCAGAATTTCAAAGATTAGCCAAAGCCAGTTTTTTTCCTCCTCCCTGAGATGGCCGCATTTAACTCCTATGTTTACAATAAAATGGTAAATTTTTTTGTGAATTCAGATGCAGTTAAGTGTGATACACGAGTGTTATAAATATTTCGGGAATTCGTTTACAAATAACTTCAGAATTTAAAAGATTAGCCAAAGCCAGTTTTTTTCCTCCTCCCTGAGATGGCCGCATTTAACTCCTATGTTTACAATAAAACCTGAAATATTTTTGTAAATTCTGATGCAGTTAAGTGTGATACACGAGTGTTATAAATATTTCTTGAATTCGTTTTCAAATAACTTCAGAATTTCAAAGATTTGCCAAAGCCAGTTTTTTTCCTCCTCCCTGAGATGGCCGCATTTAACTCCTATGTTTACAATAAAATGGTAAATTTTTTTGTGAATTCAGATGCAGTTAAGTGTGATACACGAGTGTTATAAATATTTCGGGAATTCGTTTACAAATAACTTCAGAATTTCAAAGATTAGCCAAAGCCAGTTTTTTTCCTCCTCCCTGAGATGGCCGCATTTAACTCCTATGTTTACAATAAAATGGTAAATTTTTTTGTGAATTCAGATGCAGTTAAGTGTGATACACGAGTGTTATAAATATTTCTTGAATTCGTTTTCAAATAACTTCAGAATTTCAAAGATTAGCCAAAGCCAGTTTTTTTCCTCCTCCCTGAGATGGCCGCATTTAACTCCTATGTTTACAATAAAATGGTAAATTTTTTTGTGAATTCAGATGCAGTTAAGTGTGATACACGAGTGTTATAAATATTTCGGGAATTCGTTTACAAATAACTTCAGAATTTTAAAGATTTGCCAAAGCCAGTTTTTTTCCTCCTCCCTGAGATGGCCGCATTTAACTCCTATGTTTACAATAAAATGGTAAATTTTTTTGTGAATTCAGATGCAGTTAAGTGTGATACACGAGTGTTATAAATATTTCGGGAATTCGTTTACAAATAACTTCAGAATTTCAAAGATTAGCCAAAGCCAGTTTTTTTCCTCCACCCTGAGATGGCCGCATTTAACTCCTATGTTTACAATAAAATGGTAAATTTTTTTGTGTATTCAGATGCAGTTAAGTGTGATACACGAGTGTTATAAATATTTCTTGAATTCGTTTTCAAATAACTTCAGAATTTCAAAGATTAGCCAAAGCCAGTTTTTTTTTTTCCTCCCTGAGATGGCCGCATTTAACTCCTATGTTTACAATAAAACCTGAAATATTTTTGTAAATTCAGATGCAGTTAAGTGTGATACACGAGTGTTATAAATATTTCGGGAATTCGTTTACAAATAACTTCAGAATTTAAAAGATTAGCCAAAGCCAGTTTTTTTCCTCCTCCCTGAGATGGCCGCATTTAACTCCTATGTTTACAATAAAACCTGAAATATTTTTGTAAATTCTGATGCAGTTAAGTGTGATACACGAGTGTTATAAATATTTCTTGAATTCGTTTTCAAATAACTTCAGAATTTCAAAGATTTGCCAAAGCCAGTTTTTTTCCTCCTCCCTGAGATGGCCGCATTTAACTCCTATGTTTACAATAAAATGGTAAATTTTTTTGTGAATTCAGATGCAGTTAAGTGTGATACACGAGTGTTATAAATATTTCGGGAATTCGTTTACAAATAACTTCAGAATTTCAAAGATTTGCCAAAGCCAGTTTTTTTCCTCCTCCCTGAGATGGCCGCATTTAACTCCTATGTTTACAATAAAATGGTAAATTTTTTTGTGATTTCAGATGCAGTTAAGTGTGATACACGAGTGTTATAAATATTTCGGGAATTCGTTTACAAATAACTTCAGAATTTCAAAGATTTGCCAAAGCCAGTTTTTTTCCTCCTCCCTGAGATGGCCGCATTTAACTTCGATGTTTACAATAAAACCTGAAATATTTTTGTAAATTCAGATGCAGTTAAGTGTGATACACGAGTGTTATAAATATTTCGGGAATTCGTTATCAAATAACTTCAGAATTTCAAAGATTAGCCAAAGCCAGTTTTTTTCCTCCTCCCTGAGATGGCCGCATTTAACTCCTATGTTTACAATAAAATGGTAAATTTTTTTGTGAATTCAGATGCAGTTAAGTGTGATACACGAGTGTTATAAATATTTCGGGAATTCGTTTACAAATAACTTCAGAATTTCAAAGATTAGCCAAAGCCAGTTTTTTTCCTCCTCCCTGAGATGGCCGCATTTAACTCCTATGTTTACAATAAAATGGTAAATTTTTTTGTGAATTCAGATGCAGTTAAGTGTGATACACGAGTGTTATAAATATTTCGGGAATTCGTTTACAAATAACTTCAGAATTTCAAAGATTAGCCAAAGCCAGTTTTTTTCCTCCTCCCTGAGATGGCCGCATTTAACTCCTATGTTTACAATAAAATGGTAAATTTTTTTGTGAATTCAGATGCAGTTAAGTGTGATACACGAGTGTTATAAATATTTCTTGAATTCGTTTTCAAATAACTTCAGAATTTCAAAGATTAGCCAAAGCCAGTTTTTTTTTTTCCTCCCTGAGATGGCCGCATTTAACTCCTATGTTTACAATAAAACCTGAAATATTTTTGTAAATTCAGATGCAGTTAAGTGTGATACACGAGTGTTATAAATATTTCGGGAATTCGTTTACAAATAACTTCAGAATTTAAAAGATTAGCCAAAGCCAGTTTTTTTCCTCCTCCCTGAGATGGCCGCATTTAACTCCTATGTTTACAATAAAACCTGAAATATTTTTGTAAATTCTGATGCAGTTAAGTGTGATACACGAGTGTTATAAATATTTCTTGAATTCGTTTTCAAATAACTTCAGAATTTCAAAGATTTGCCAAAGCCAGTTTTTTTCCTCCTCCCTGAGATGGCCGCATTTAACTCCTATGTTTACAATAAAATGGTAAATTTTTTTGTGAATTCAGATGCAGTTAAGTGTGATACACGAGTGTTATAAATATTTCGGGAATTCGTTTACAAATAACTTCAGAATTTCAAAGATTTGCCAAAGCCAGTTTTTTTCCTCCTCCCTGAGATGGCCGCATTTAACTCCTATGTTTACAATAAAATGGTAAATTTTTTTGTGATTTCAGATGCAGTTAAGTGTGATACACGAGTGTTATAAATATTTCGGGAATTCGTTTACAAATAACTTCAGAATTTCAAAGATTTGCCAAAGCCAGTTTTTTTCCTCCTCCCTGAGATGGCCGCATTTAACTTCGATGTTTACAATAAAACCTGAAATATTTTTGTAAATTCAGATGCAGTTAAGTGTGATACACGAGTGTTATAAATATTTCGGGAATTCGTTATCAAATAACTTCAGAATTTCAAAGATTAGCCAAAGCCAGTTTTTTTCCTCCTCCCTGAGATGGCCGCATTTAACTCCTATGTTTACAATAAAATGGTAAATTTTTTTGTGAATTCAGATGCTGTTAAGTGTGATACACGAGTGTTATAAATATTTCGGGAATTCGTTTACAAATAACTTCAGAATTTCAAAGATTAGCCAAAGCCAGTTTTTTTCCTCCTCCCTGAGATGGCCGCATTTAACTCCTATGTTTACAATAAAATGGTAAATTTTTTTGTGAATTCAGATGCAGTTAAGTGTGATACACGAGTGTTATAAATATTTCGGGAATTCGTTTACAAATAACTTCAGAATTTAAAAGATTAGCCAAAGCCAGTTTTTTTCCTCCTCCCTGAGATGGCCGCATTTAACTCCTATGTTTACAATAAAACCTGAAATATTTTTGTAAATTCTGATGCAGTTAAGTGTGATACACGAGTGTTATAAATATTTCTTGAATTCGTTTTCAAATAACTTCAGAATTTCAAAGATTTGCCAAAGCCAGTTTTTTTCCTCCTCCCTGAGATGGCCGCATTTAACTCCTATGTTTACAATAAAATGGTAAATTTTTTTGTGAATTCAGATGCAGTTAAGTGTGATACACGAGTGTTATAAATATTTCGGGAATTCGTTTACAAATAACTTCAGAATTTCAAAGATTAGCCAAAGCCAGTTTTTTTCCTCCTCCCTGAGATGGCCGCATTTAACTCCTATGTTTACAATAAAATGGTAAATTTTTTTGTGAATTCAGATGCAGTTAAGTGTGATACACGAGTGTTATAAATATTTCTTGAATTCGTTTTCAAATAACTTCAGAATTTCAAAGATTAGCCAAAGCCAGTTTTTTTCCTCCTCCCTGAGATGGCCGCATTTAACTCCTATGTTTACAATAAAATGGTAAATTTTTTTGTGAATTCAGATGCAGTTAAGTGTGATACACGAGTGTTATAAATATTTCGGGAATTCGTTTACAAATAACTTCAGAATTTTAAAGATTTGCCAAAGCCAGTTTTTTTCCTCCTCCCTGAGATGGCCGCATTTAACTCCTATGTTTACAATAAAATGGTAAATTTTTTTGTGAATTCAGATGCAGTTAAGTGTGATACACGAGTGTTATAAATATTTCGGGAATTCGTTTACAAATAACTTCAGAATTTCAAAGATTAGCCAAAGCCAGTTTTTTTCCTCCTCCCTGAGATGGCCGCATTTAACTCCTATGTTTACAATAAAATGGTAAATTTTTTTGTGTATTCAGATGCAGTTAAGTGTGATACACGAGTGTTATAAATATTTCTTGAATTCGTTTTCAAATAACTTCAGAATTTCAAAGATTAGCCAAAGCCAGTTTTTTTTTTTCCTCCCTGAGATGGCCGCATTTAACTCCTATGTTTACAATAAAACCTGAAATATTTTTGTAAATTCAGATGCAGTTAAGTGTGATACACGAGTGTTATAAATATTTCGGGAATTCGTTTACAAATAACTTCAGAATTTAAAAGATTAGCCAAAGCCAGTTTTTTTCCTCCTCCCTGAGATGGCCGCATTTAACTCCTATGTTTACAATAAAACCTGAAATATTTTTGTAAATTCTGATGCAGTTAAGTGTGATACACGAGTGTTATAAATATTTCTTGAATTCGTTTTCAAATAACTTCAGAATTTCAAAGATTTGCCAAAGCCAGTTTTTTTCCTCCTCCCTGAGATGGCCGCATTTAACTCCTATGTTTACAATAAAATGGTAAATTTTTTTGTGAATTCAGATGCAGTTAAGTGTGATACACGAGTGTTATAAATATTTCGGGAATTCGTTTACAAATAACTTCAGAATTTCAAAGATTTGCCAAAGCCAGTTTTTTTCCTCCTCCCTGAGATGGCCGCATTTAACTCCTATGTTTACAATAAAATGGTAAATTTTTTTGTGATTTCAGATGCAGTTAAGTGTGATACACGAGTGTTATAAATATTTCGGGAATTCGTTTACAAATAACTTCAGAATTTCAAAGATTTGCCAAAGCCAGTTTTTTTCCTCCTCCCTGAGATGGCCGCATTTAACTTCGATGTTTACAATAAAACCTGAAATATTTTTGTAAATTCAGATGCAGTTAAGTGTGATACACGAGTGTTATAAATATTTCGGGAATTCGTTATCAAATAACTTCAGAATTTCAAAGATTAGCCAAAGCCAGTTTTTTTCCTCCTCCCTGAGATGGCCGCATTTAACTCCTATGTTTACAATAAAATGGTAAATTTTTTTGTGAATTCAGATGCTGTTAAGTGTGATACACGAGTGTTATAAATATTTCGGGAATTCGTTTACAAATAACTTCAGAATTTCAAAGATTAGCCAAAGCCAGTTTTTTTCCTCCTCCCTGAGATGGCCGCATTTAACTCCTATGTTTACAATAAAATGGTAAATTTTTTTGTGAATTCAGATGCAGTTAAGTGTGATACACGAGTGTTATAAATATTTCGGGAATTCGTTTACAAATAACTTCAGAATTTAAAAGATTAGCCAAAGCCAGTTTTTTTCCTCCTCCCTGAGATGGCCGCATTTAACTCCTATGTTTACAATAAAACCTGAAATATTTTTGTAAATTCTGATGCAGTTAAGTGTGATACACGAGTGTTATAAATATTTCTTGAATTCGTTTTCAAATAACTTCAGAATTTCAAAGATTTGCCAAAGCCAGTTTTTTTCCTCCTCCCTGAGATGGCCGCATTTAACTCCTATGTTTACAATAAAATGGTAAATTTTTTTGTGAATTCAGATGCAGTTAAGTGTGATACACGAGTGTTATAAATATTTCGGGAATTCGTTTACAAATAACTTCAGAATTTCAAAGATTAGCCAAAGCCAGTTTTTTTCCTCCTCCCTGAGATGGCCGCATTTAACTCCTATGTTTACAATAAAATGGTAAATTTTTTTGTGAATTCAGATGCAGTTAAGTGTGATACACGAGTGTTATAAATATTTCTTGAATTCGTTTTCAAATAACTTCAGAATTTCAAAGATTAGCCAAAGCCAGTTTTTTTCCTCCTCCCTGAGATGGCCGCATTTAACTCCTATGTTTACAATAAAATGGTAAATTTTTTTGTGAATTCAGATGCAGTTAAGTGTGATACACGAGTGTTATAAATATTTCGGGAATTCGTTTACAAATAACTTCAGAATTTTAAAGATTTGCCAAAGCCAGTTTTTTTCCTCCTCCCTGAGATGGCCGCATTTAACTCCTATGTTTACAATAAAATGGTAAATTTTTTTGTAAATTCTGATGCAGTTAAGTGTGATACACGAGTGTTATAAATATTTCTTGAATTCGTTTTCAAATAACTTCAGAATTTCAAAGATTTGCCAAAGCCAGTTTTTTTCCTCCTCCCTGAGATGGCCGCATTTAACTCCTATGTTTACAATAAAATGGTAAATTTTTTTGTGAATTCAGATGCAGTTAAGTGTGATACACGAGTGTTATAAATATTTCGGGAATTCGTTTACAAATAACTTCAGAATTTCAAAGATTTGCCAAAGCCAGTTTTTTTCCTCCTCCCTGAGATGGCCGCATTTAACTTCGATGTTTACAATAAAACCTGAAATATTTTTGTAAATTCAGATGCAGTTAAGTGTGATACACGAGTGTTATAAATATTTCGGGAATTCGTTATCAAATAACTTCAGAATTTCAAAGATTAGCCAAAGCCAGTTTTTTTCCTCCTCCCTGAGATGGCCGCATTTAACTCCTATGTTTACAATAAAATGGTAAATTTTTTTGTGAATTCAGATGCTGTTAAGTGTGATACACGAGTGTTATAAATATTTCGGGAATTCGTTTACAAATAACTTCAGAATTTCAAAGATTAGCCAAAGCCAGTTTTTTTCCTCCTCCCTGAGATGGCCGCATTTAACTCCTATGTTTACAATAAAATGGTAAATTTTTTTGTGAATTCAGATGCAGTTAAGTGTGATACACGAGTGTTATAAATATTTCGGGAATTCGTTTACAAATAACTTCAGAATTTAAAAGATTAGCCAAAGCCAGTTTTTTTCCTCCTCCCTGAGATGGCCGCATTTAACTCCTATGTTTACAATAAAACCTGAAATATTTTTGTAAATTCTGATGCAGTTAAGTGTGATACACGAGTGTTATAAATATTTCTTGAATTCGTTTTCAAATAACTTCAGAATTTCAAAGATTTGCCAAAGCCAGTTTTTTTCCTCCTCCCTGAGATGGCCGCATTTAACTCCTATGTTTACAATAAAATGGTAAATTTTTTTGTGAATTCAGATGCAGTTAAGTGTGATACACGAGTGTTATAAATATTTCGGGAATTCGTTTACAAATAACTTCAGAATTTCAAAGATTAGCCAAAGCCAGTTTTTTTCCTCCTCCCTGAGATGGCCGCATTTAACTCCTATGTTTACAATAAAATGGTAAATTTTTTTGTGAATTCAGATGCAGTTAAGTGTGATACACGAGTGTTATAAATATTTCTTGAATTCGTTTTCAAATAACTTCAGAATTTCAAAGATTAGCCAAAGCCAGTTTTTTTCCTCCTCCCTGAGATGGCCGCATTTAACTCCTATGTTTACAATAAAATGGTAAATTTTTTTGTGAATTCAGATGCAGTTAAGTGTGATACACGAGTGTTATAAATATTTCGGGAATTCGTTTACAAATAACTTCAGAATTTTAAAGATTTGCCAAAGCCAGTTTTTTTCCTCCTCCCTGAGATGGCCGCATTTAACTCCTATGTTTACAATAAAATGGTAAATTTTTTTGTGAATTCAGATGCAGTTAAGTGTGATACACGAGTGTTATAAATATTTCGGGAATTCGTTTACAAATAACTTCAGAATTTCAAAGATTAGCCAAAGCCAGTTTTTTTCCTCCTCCCTGAGATGGCCGCATTTAACTCCTATGTTTACAATAAAATGGTAAATTTTTTTGTGTATTCAGATGCAGTTAAGTGTGATACACGAGTGTTATAAATATTTCTTGAATTCGTTTTCAAATAACTTCAGAATTTCAAAGATTAGCCAAAGCCAGTTTTTTTTTTTCCTCCCTGAGATGGCCGCATTTAACTCCTATGTTTACAATAAAACCTGAAATATTTTTGTAAATTCAGATGCAGTTAAGTGTGATACACGAGTGTTATAAATATTTCGGGAATTCGTTTACAAATAACTTCAGAATTTAAAAGATTAGCCAAAGCCAGTTTTTTTCCTCCTCCCTGAGATGGCCGCATTTAACTCCTATGTTTACAATAAAACCTGAAATATTTTTGTAAATTCTGATGCAGTTAAGTGTGATACACGAGTGTTATAAATATTTCTTGAATTCGTTTTCAAATAACTTCAGAATTTCAAAGATTTGCCAAAGCCAGTTTTTTTCCTCCTCCCTGAGATGGCCGCATTTAACTCCTATGTTTACAATAAAATGGTAAATTTTTTTGTGAATTCAGATGCAGTTAAGTGTGATACACGAGTGTTATAAATATTTCGGGAATTCGTTTACAAATAACTTCAGAATTTCAAAGATTTGCCAAAGCCAGTTTTTTTCCTCCTCCCTGAGATGGCCGCATTTAACTCCTATGTTTACAATAAAATGGTAAATTTTTTTGTGATTTCAGATGCAGTTAAGTGTGATACACGAGTGTTATAAATATTTCGGGAATTCGTTTACAAATAACTTCAGAATTTCAAAGATTTGCCAAAGCCAGTTTTTTTCCTCCTCCCTGAGATGGCCGCATTTAACTTCGATGTTTACAATAAAACCTGAAATATTTTTGTAAATTCAGATGCAGTTAAGTGTGATACACGAGTGTTATAAATATTTCGGGAATTCGTTATCAAATAACTTCAGAATTTCAAAGATTAGCCAAAGCCAGTTTTTTTCCTCCTCCCTGAGATGGCCGCATTTAACTCCTATGTTTACAATAAAATGGTAAATTTTTTTGTGAATTCAGATGCTGTTAAGTGTGATACACGAGTGTTATAAATATTTCGGGAATTCGTTTACAAATAACTTCAGAATTTCAAAGATTAGCCAAAGCCAGTTTTTTTCCTCCTCCCTGAGATGGCCGCATTTAACTCCTATGTTTACAATAAAATGGTAAATTTTTTTGTGAATTCAGATGCAGTTAAGTGTGATACACGAGTGTTATAAATATTTCGGGAATTCGTTTACAAATAACTTCAGAATTTAAAAGATTAGCCAAAGCCAGTTTTTTTCCTCCTCCCTGAGATGGCCGCATTTAACTCCTATGTTTACAATAAAACCTGAAATATTTTTGTAAATTCTGATGCAGTTAAGTGTGATACACGAGTGTTATAAATATTTCTTGAATTCGTTTTCAAATAACTTCAGAATTTCAAAGATTTGCCAAAGCCAGTTTTTTTCCTCCTCCCTGAGATGGCCGCATTTAACTCCTATGTTTACAATAAAATGGTAAATTTTTTTGTGAATTCAGATGCAGTTAAGTGTGATACACGAGTGTTATAAATATTTCGGGAATTCGTTTACAAATAACTTCAGAATTTCAAAGATTTGCCAAAGCCAGTTTTTTTCCTCCTCCCTGAGATGGCCGCATTTAACTCCTATGTTTACAATAAAATGGTAAATTTTTTTGTGATTTCAGATGCAGTTAAGTGTGATACACGAGTGTTATAAATATTTCGGGAATTCGTTTACAAATAACTTCAGAATTTCAAAGATTTGCCAAAGCCAGTTTTTTTCCTCCTCCCTGAGATGGCCGCATTTAACTTCGATGTTTACAATAAAACCTGAAATATTTTTGTAAATTCAGATGCAGTTAAGTGTGATACACGAGTGTTATAAATATTTCGGGAATTCGTTATCAAATAACTTCAGAATTTCAAAGATTAGCCAAAGCCAGTTTTTTTCCTCCTCCCTGAGATGGCCGCATTTAACTCCTATGTTTACAATAAAATGGTAAATTTTTTTGTGAATTCAGATGCAGTTAAGTGTGATACACGAGTGTTATAAATATTTCGGGAATTCGTTTACAAATAACTTCAGAATTTCAAAGATTAGCCAAAGCCAGTTTTTTTCCTCCTCCCTGAGATGGCCGCATTTAACTCCTATGTTTACAATAAAATGGTAAATTTTTTTGTGAATTCAGATGCAGTTAAGTGTGATACACGAGTGTTATAAATATTTCGGGAATTCGTTTACAAATAACTTCAGAATTTCAAAGATTAGCCAAAGCCAGTTTTTTTCCTCCTCCCTGAGATGGCCGCATTTAACTCCTATGTTTACAATAAAATGGTAAATTTTTTTGTGAATTCAGATGCAGTTAAGTGTGATACACGAGTGTTATAAATATTTCTTGAATTCGTTTTCAAATAACTTTAGAATTTCAAAGATTAGCCAAAGCCAGTTTTTTTTCTCCTCCCTGAGATGGCCGCATTTAACTCCTATGTTTACAATAAAACCTGAAATATTTTTGTAAATTCAGATGCAGTTAAGTGTGATACACGAGTGTTATAAATATTTCGGGAATTCGTTTTCAAATAACTTCAGAATTTCAAAGATTAGCCAAAGCCAGTTTTTTTCCTCCTCCCTGAGATGGCCGCATTTAACTCCTATGTTTACAATAAAATGGTAAATTTTTTTGTGAATTCAGATGCAGTTAAGTGTGATACACGAGTGTTATAAATATTTCGGGAATTCGTTTTCAAATAACTGCACAATTTGGAAGATTAGCCAAAGCCAGTTTTTTTCCTCCTCCCTGAGATGGCCGCATTTAACTTCGATGTTTACAATAAAATGGTAAATTTTTTTGTAAATTCAGATGCAGTTAAGTGTGATACACGAGTGTTATAAATATTTCTTGAATTCGTTTTCAAATAACTTCAGAATTTCAAAGATTAGCCAAAGCCAGTTTTTTTCCTCCTCCCTGAGATGGCCGCATTTAACTCCTATGTTTACAATAAAACCTGAAATATTTTTGTAAATTCAGATGCAGTTAAGTGTGATACACGAGTGTTATAAATATTTCTTGAATTCGTTTTCAAATAACTTCAGAATTTCAAAGATTAGCCAAAGCCAGTTTTTTTCCTCCTCCCTGAGATGGCCGCATTTAACTCCTATGTTTACAATAAAATGGTAAATTTTTTTGTGAATTCAGATGCAGTTAAGTGTGATACACGAGTGTTATAAATATTTCGGGAATTCGTTTACAAATAACTTCAGAATTTCAAAGATTAGCCAAAGCCAGTTTTTTTCCTCCTCCCTGAGATGGCCGCATTTAACTCCTATGTTTACAATAAAATGGTAAATTTTTTTGTGAATTCAGATGCAGTTAAGTGTGATACACGAGTGTTATAAATATTTCGGGAATTCGTTTACAAATAACTTCAGAATTTCAAAGATTAGCCAAAGCCAGTTTTTTTCCTCCTCCCTGAGATGGCCGCATTTAACTCCTATGTTTACAATAAAATGGTAAATTTTTTTGTGAATTCAGATGCAGTTAAGTGTGATACACGAGTGTTATAAATATTTCTTGAATTCGTTTTCAAATAACTTTAGAATTTCAAAGATTAGCCAAAGCCAGTTTTTTTTCTCCTCCCTGAGATGGCCGCATTTAACTCCTATGTTTACAATAAAACCTGAAATATTTTTGTAAATTCAGATGCAGTTAAGTGTGATACACGAGTGTTATAAATATTTCGGGAATTCGTTTTCAAATAACTTCAGAATTTCAAAGATTAGCCAAAGCCAGTTTTTTTCCTCCTCCCTGAGATGGCCGCATTTAACTCCTATGTTTACAATAAAATGGTAAATTTTTTTGTGAATTCAGATGCAGTTAAGTGTGATACACGAGTGTTATAAATATTTCGGGAATTCGTTTTCAAATAACTGCACAATTTGGAAGATTAGCCAAAGCCAGTTTTTTTCCTCCTCCCTGAGATGGCCGCATTTAACTTCGATGTTTACAATAAAACCTGAAATATTTTTGTAAATTCAGATGCAGTTAAGTGTGATACACGAGTGTTATAAATATTTCTTGAATTCGTTTTCAAATAACTTCAGAATTTCAAAGATTAGCCAAAGCCAGTTTTTTTCCTCCTCCCTGAGATGGCCGCATTTAACTCCTATGTTTACAATAAAATGGTAAATTTTTTTGTGAATTCAGATGCAGTTAAGTGTGATACACGAGTGTTATAAATATTTCGGGAATTCGTTTACAAATAACTTCAGAATTTCAAAGATTAGCCAAAGCCAGTTTTTTTCCTCCTCCCTGAGATGGCCGCATTTAACTCCTATGTTTACAATAAAATGGTAAATTTTTTTGTGAATTCAGATGCAGTTAAGTGTGATACACGAGTGTTATAAATATTTCTTGAATTCGTTTTCAAATAACTTTAGAATTTCAAAGATTAGCCAAAGCCAGTTTTTTTTCTCCTCCCTGAGATGGCCGCATTTAACTCCTATGTTTACAATAAAACCTGAAATATTTTTGTAAATTCAGATGCAGTTAAGTGTGATACACGAGTGTTATAAATATTTCGGGAATTCGTTTTCAAATAACTTCAGAATTTCAAAGATTAGCCAAAGCCAGTTTTTTTCCTCCTCCCTGAGATGGCCGCATTTAACTCCTATGTTTACAATAAAATGGTAAATTTTTTTGTGAATTCAGATGCAGTTAAGTGTGATACACGAGTGTTATAAATATTTCGGGAATTCGTTTTCAAATAACTGCACAATTTGGAAGATTAGCCAAAGCCAGTTTTTTTCCTCCTCCCTGAGATGGCCGCATTTAACTTCGATGTTTACAATAAAACCTGAAATATTTTTGTAAATTCAGATGCAGTTAAGTGTGATACACGAGTGTTATAAATATTTCTTGAATTCGTTTTCAAATAACTTCAGAATTTCAAAGATTAGCCAAAGCCAGTTTTTTTCCTCCTCCCTGAGATGGCCGCATTTAACTCCTATGTTTACAATAAAATGGTAAATTTTTTTGTGAATTCAGATGCAGTTAAGTGTGATACACGAGTGTTATAAATATTTCGGGAATTCGTTTACAAATAACTTCAGAATTTCAAAGATTAGCCAAAGCCAGTTTTTTTCCTCCTCCCTGAGATGGCCGCATTTAACTCCTATGTTTACAATAAAATGGTAAATTTTTTTGTGAATTCAGATGCAGTTAAGTGTGATACACGAGTGTTATAAATATTTCTTGAATTCGTTTTCAAATAACTTTAGAATTTCAAAGATTAGCCAAAGCCAGTTTTTTTTCTCCTCCCTGAGATGGCCGCATTTAACTCCTATGTTTACAATAAAACCTGAAATATTTTTGTAAATTCAGATGCAGTTAAGTGTGATACACGAGTGTTATAAATATTTCGGGAATTCGTTTTCAAATAACTTCAGAATTTCAAAGATTAGCCAAAGCCAGTTTTTTTCCTCCTCCCTGAGATGGCCGCATTTAACTCCTATGTTTACAATAAAATGGTAAATTTTTTTGTGAATTCAGATGCAGTTAAGTGTGATACACGAGTGTTATAAATATTTCGGGAATTCGTTTTCAAATAACTGCACAATTTGGAAGATTAGCCAAAGCCAGTTTTTTTCCTCCTCCCTGAGATGGCCGCATTTAACTTCGATGTTTACAATAAAACCTGAAATATTTTTGTAAATTCAGATGCAGTTAAGTGTGATACACGAGTGTTATAAATATTTCTTGAATTCGTTTTCAAATAACTTCAGAATTTCAAAGATTAGCCAAAGCCAGTTTTTTTCCTCCTCCCTGAGATGGCCGCATTTAACTCCTATGTTTACAATAAAACCTGAAATATTTTTGTAAATTCAGATGCAGTTAAGTGTGATACACGAGTGTTATAAATATTTCTTGAATTCGTTTTCAAATAACTTCAGAATTTCAAAGATTAGCCAAAGCCAGTTTTTTTCCTCCTCCCTGAGATGGCCGCATTTAACTCCTATGTTTACAATAAAACCTGAAATATTTTTGTAAATTCAGATGCAGTTAAGTGTGATACACGAGTGTTATAAATATTCCGGGAATTCGTTTACAAATAACTTCAGAATTTAAAAGATTAGCCAAAGCCAGTTTTTTTCCTCCTCCCTGAGATGGCCGCATTTAACTCCTATGTTTACAATAAAACCTGAAATATTTTTGTAAATTCAGATGCAGTTAAGTGTGATACACGAGTGTTATAAATATTTCGGGAATTCGTTTTCAAATAACTTCAGAATTTCAAAGATTAGCCAAAGCCAGTTTTTTTCCTCCTCCCTGAGATGGCCGCATTTAACTCCTATGTTTACAATAAAATGGTAAATTTTTTTGTGATTTCAGATGCAGTTAAGTGTGATACACGAGTGTTATAAATATTTCGGGAATTCGTTTACAAATAACTTCAGAATTTCAAAGATTTGCCAAAGCCAGTTTTTTTCCTCCTCCCTGAGATGGCCGCATTTAACTCCTATGTTTACAATAAAATGGTAAATTTTTTTGTGAATTCAGATGCAGTTAAGTGTGATACACGAGTGTTATAAATATTTCTTGAATTCGTTTTCAAATAACTTTAGAATTTCAAAGATTAGCCAAAGCCAGTTTTTTTTCTCCTCCCTGAGATGGCCGCATTTAACTCCTATGTTTACAATAAAACCTGAAATATTTTTGTAAATTCAGATGCAGTTAAGTGTGATACACGAGTGTTATAAATATTTCGGGAATTCGTTTTCAAATAACTTCAGAATTTCAAAGATTAGCCAAAGCCAGTTTTTTTCCTCCTCCCTGAGATGGCCGCATTTAACTCCTATGTTTACAATAAAATGGTAAATTTTTTTGTGATTTCAGATGCAGTTAAGTGTGATACACGAGTGTTATAAATATTTCGGGAATTCGTTTACAAATAACTTCAGAATTTCAAAGATTTGCCAAAGCCAGTTTTTTTCCTCCTCCCTGAGATGGCCGCATTTAACTTCGATGTTTACAATAAAACCTGAAATATTTTTGTAAATTCAGATGCAGTTAAGTGTGATACACGAGTGTTATAAATATTTCGGGAATTCGTTATCAAATAACTTCAGAATTTCAAAGATTAGCCAAAGCCAGTTTTTTTCCTCCTCCCTGAGATGGCCGCATTTAACTCCTATGTTTACAATAAAATGGTAAATTTTTTTGTGAATTCAGATGCTGTTAAGTGTGATACACGAGTGTTATAAATATTTCGGGAATTCGTTTACAAATAACTTCAGAATTTCAAAGATTAGCCAAAGCCAGTTTTTTTCCTCCTCCCTGAGATGGCCGCATTTAACTCCTATGTTTACAATAAAATGGTAAATTTTTTTGTGAATTCAGATGCAGTTAAGTGTGATACACGAGTGTTATAAATATTTCGGGAATTCGTTTACAAATAACTTCAGAATTTAAAAGATTAGCCAAAGCCAGTTTTTTTCCTCCTCCCTGAGATGGCCGCATTTAACTCCTATGTTTACAATAAAACCTGAAATATTTTTGTAAATTCTGATGCAGTTAAGTGTGATACACGAGTGTTATAAATATTTCTTGAATTCGTTTTCAAATAACTTCAGAATTTCAAAGATTTGCCAAAGCCAGTTTTTTTCCTCCTCCCTGAGATGGCCGCATTTAACTCCTATGTTTACAATAAAATGGTAAATTTTTTTGTGAATTCAGATGCAGTTAAGTGTGATACACGAGTGTTATAAATATTTCGGGAATTCGTTTACAAATAACTTCAGAATTTCAAAGATTAGCCAAAGCCAGTTTTTTTCCTCCTCCCTGAGATGGCCGCATTTAACTCCTATGTTTACAATAAAATGGTAAATTTTTTTGTGAATTCAGATGCAGTTAAGTGTGATACACGAGTGTTATAAATATTTCTTGAATTCGTTTTCAAATAACTTCAGAATTTCAAAGATTAGCCAAAGCCAGTTTTTTTCCTCCTCCCTGAGATGGCCGCATTTAACTCCTATGTTTACAATAAAATGGTAAATTTTTTTGTGAATTCAGATGCAGTTAAGTGTGATACACGAGTGTTATAAATATTTCGGGAATTCGTTTACAAATAACTTCAGAATTTTAAAGATTTGCCAAAGCCAGTTTTTTTCCTCCTCCCTGAGATGGCCGCATTTAACTTCGATGTTTACAATAAAACCTGAAATATTTTTGTAAATTCAGATGCAGTTAAGTGTGATACACGAGTGTTATAAATATTTCTTGAATTCGTTTTCAAATAACTTCAGAATTTCAAAGATTAGCCAAAGCCAGTTTTTTTCCTCCTCCCTGAGATGGCCGCATTTAACTCCTATGTTTACAATAAAACCTGAAATATTTTTGTAAATTCAGATGCAGTTAAGTGTGATACACGAGTGTTATAAATATTTCTTGAATTCGTTTTCAAATAACTTCAGAATTTCAAAGATTAGCCAAAGCCAGTTTTTTTCCTCCTCCCTGAGATGGCCGCATTTAACTCCTATGTTTACAATAAAACCTGAAATATTTTTGTAAATTCAGATGCAGTTAAGTGTGATACACGAGTGTTATAAATATTCCGGGAATTCGTTTACAAATAACTTCAGAATTTAAAAGATTAGCCAAAGCCAGTTTTTTTCCTCCTCCCTGAGATGGCCGCATTTAACTCCTATGTTTACAATAAAATGGTAAATTTTTTTGTGAATTCAGATGCAGTTAAGTGTGATACACGAGTGTTATAAATATTTCGGGAATTCGTTTACAAATAACTTCAGAATTTCAAAGATTTGCCAAAGCCAGTTTTTTTCCTCCTCCCTGAGATGGCCGCATTTAACTCCTATGTTTACAATAAAATGGTAAATTTTTTTGTGAATTCAGATGCAGTTAAGTGTGATACACGAGTGTTATAAATATTTCGGGAATTCGTTTTCAAATAACTGCAGAATTTCAAAGATTAGCCAAAGCCAGTTTTTTTCCTCCTCCCTGAGATGGCCGCATTTAACTCCTATGTTTACAATAAAATGGTAAATTTTTTTGTGAATTCAGATGCAGTTAAGTGTGATACACGAGTGTTATAAATATTTCGTGAATTCGTTTTCAAATAACTTCAGAATTTCAAAGATTAGCCAAAGCCAGTTTTTTTCCTCCTCCCTGAGATGTCCGCATTTTACTCCTATGTTTACAATAAAAAGGTAAATATTTTTGTAAATTCAGATGCAGTTAAGTGTGATACACGAGTGTTATAAATATTTCGGGAATTCGTTTACAAATAACTTCAGAATTTAAAAGATTAGCCAAAGCCAGTTTTTTTCCTCCTCCCTGAGATGGCCGCATTTAACTCCTATGTTTACAATAAAACCTGAAATATTTTTATAAATTCAGATGCAGTTAAGTGTGATACACGAGTGTTATAAATATTTCTTGAATTCGTTTTCAAATAACTTCAGAATTTCAAAGATTAGCCAAAGCCAGTTTTTTTCCTCCTCCCTGAGATGGCCGCATTTAACTCCTATGTTTACAATAAAATGGTAAATTTTTTTGTGAATTCAGATGCAGTTAAGTGTGATACACGAGTGTTATAAATATTTCGGGAATTCGTTTACAAATAACTTCAGAATTTTAAAGATTTGCCAAAGCCAGTTTTTTTCCTCCTCCCTGAGATGGCCGCATTTAACTCCTATGTTTACAATAAAATGGTAAATTTTTTTGTGAATTCAGATGCAGTTAAGTGTGATACACGAGTGTTATAAATATTTCGGGAATTCGTTCACAAATAACTTCAGAATTTCAAAGATTAGCCAAAGCCAGTTTTTTTCCTCCTCCCTGAGATGGCCGCATTTAACTCCTATGTTTACAATAAAATGGTAAATTTTTTTGTGTATTCAGATGCAGTTAAGTGTGATACACGAGTGTTATAAATATTTCTTGAATTCGTTTTCAAATAACTTCAGAATTTCAAAGATTAGCCAAAGCCAGTTTTTTTTCTCCTCCCTGAGATGGCCGCATTTAACTCCTATGTTTACAATAAAACCTGAAATATTTTTGTAAATTCAGATGCAGTTAAGTGTGATACACGAGTGTTATAAATATTTCGGGAATTCGTTTACAAATAACTTCAGAATTTCAAAGATTAGCCAAAGCCAGTTTTTTTCCTCCTCCCTGAGATGGCCGCATTTAACTCCTATGTTTACAATAAAACCTGAAATATTTTTGTAAATTCAGATGCAGTTAAGTGTGATACACGAGTGTTATAAATATTTCTTGAATTCGTTTTCAAATAACTTCAGAATTTCAAAGATTAGCCAAAGCCAGTTTTTTTCCTCCTCCCTGAGATGGCCGCATTTAACTCCTATGTTTACAATAAAATGGTAAATTTTTTTGTGAATTCAGATGCAGTTAAGTGTGATACACGAGTGTTATAAATATTTCGGGAATTCGTTTACAAATAACTTCAGAATTTTAAAGATTTGCCAAAGCCAGTTTTTTTCCTCCTCCCTGAGATGGCCGCATTTAACTCCTATGTTTACAATAAAATGGTAAATTTTTTTGTGAATTCAGATGCAGTTAAGTGTGATACACGAGTGTTATAAATATTTCGGGAATTCGTTTACAAATAACTTCAGAATTTCAAAGATTAGCCAAAGCCAGTTTTTTTCCTCCTCCCTGAGATGGCCGCATTTAACTCCTATGTTTACAATAAAATGGTAAATTTTTTTGTGTATTCAGATGCAGTTAAGTGTGATACACGAGTGTTATAAATATTTCTTGAATTCGTTTTCAAATAACTTCAGAATTTCAAAGATTAGCCAAAGCCAGTTTTTTTTTTTCCTCCCTGAGATGGCCGCATTTAACTCCTATGTTTACAATAAAACCTGAAATATTTTTGTAAATTCAGATGCAGTTAAGTGTGATACACGAGTGTTATAAATATTTCGGGAATTCGTTTACAAATAACTTCAGAATTTAAAAGATTAGCCAAAGCCAGTTTTTTTCCTCCTCCCTGAGATGGCCGCATTTAACTCCTATGTTTACAATAAAACCTGAAATATTTTTGTAAATTCTGATGCAGTTAAGTGTGATACACGAGTGTTATAAATATTTCTTGAATTCGTTTTCAAATAACTTCAGAATTTCAAAGATTTGCCAAAGCCAGTTTTTTTCCTCCTCCCTGAGATGGCCGCATTTAACTCCTATGTTTACAATAAAATGGTAAATTTTTTTGTGAATTCAGATGCAGTTAAGTGTGATACACGAGTGTTATAAATATTTCGGGAATTCGTTTACAAATAACTTCAGAATTTCAAAGATTTGCCAAAGCCAGTTTTTTTCCTCCTCCCTGAGATGGCCGCATTTAACTCCTATGTTTACAATAAAATGGTAAATTTTTTTGTGATTTCAGATGCAGTTAAGTGTGATACACGAGTGTTATAAATATTTCGGGAATTCGTTTACAAATAACTTCAGAATTTCAAAGATTTGCCAAAGCCAGTTTTTTTCCTCCTCCCTGAGATGGCCGCATTTAACTTCGATGTTTACAATAAAACCTGAAATATTTTTGTAAATTCAGATGCAGTTAAGTGTGATACACGAGTGTTATAAATATTTCGGGAATTCGTTATCAAATAACTTCAGAATTTCAAAGATTAGCCAAAGCCAGTTTTTTTCCTCCTCCCTGAGATGGCCGCATTTAACTCCTATGTTTACAATAAAATGGTAAATTTTTTTGTGAATTCAGATGCTGTTAAGTGTGATACACGAGTGTTATAAATATTTCGGGAATTCGTTTACAAATAACTTCAGAATTTCAAAGATTAGCCAAAGCCAGTTTTTTTCCTCCTCCCTGAGATGGCCGCATTTAACTCCTATGTTTACAATAAAATGGTAAATTTTTTTGTGAATTCAGATGCAGTTAAGTGTGATACACGAGTGTTATAAATATTTCGGGAATTCGTTTACAAATAACTTCAGAATTTAAAAGATTAGCCAAAGCCAGTTTTTTTCCTCCTCCCTGAGATGGCCGCATTTAACTCCTATGTTTACAATAAAACCTGAAATATTTTTGTAAATTCTGATGCAGTTAAGTGTGATACACGAGTGTTATAAATATTTCTTGAATTCGTTTTCAAATAACTTCAGAATTTCAAAGATTTGCCAAAGCCAGTTTTTTTCCTCCTCCCTGAGATGGCCGCATTTAACTCCTATGTTTACAATAAAATGGTAAATTTTTTTGTGAATTCAGATGCAGTTAAGTGTGATACACGAGTGTTATAAATATTTCGGGAATTCGTTTACAAATAACTTCAGAATTTCAAAGATTAGCCAAAGCCAGTTTTTTTCCTCCTCCCTGAGATGGCCGCATTTAACTCCTATGTTTACAATAAAATGGTAAATTTTTTTGTGAATTCAGATGCAGTTAAGTGTGATACACGAGTGTTATAAATATTTCTTGAATTCGTTTTCAAATAACTTCAGAATTTCAAAGATTAGCCAAAGCCAGTTTTTTTCCTCCTCCCTGAGATGGCCGCATTTAACTCCTATGTTTACAATAAAATGGTAAATTTTTTTGTGAATTCAGATGCAGTTAAGTGTGATACACGAGTGTTATAAATATTTCGGGAATTCGTTTACAAATAACTTCAGAATTTCAAAGATTTGCCAAAGCCAGTTTTTTTCCTCCTCCCTGAGATGGCCGCATTTAACTCCTATGTTTACAATAAAATGGTAAATTTTTTTGTGATTTCAGATGCAGTTAAGTGTGATACACGAGTGTTATAAATATTTCGGGAATTCGTTTACAAATAACTTCAGAATTTCAAAGATTTGCCAAAGCCAGTTTTTTTCCTCCTCCCTGAGATGGCCGCATTTAACTTCGATGTTTACAATAAAACCTGAAATATTTTTGTAAATTCAGATGCAGTTAAGTGTGATACACGAGTGTTATAAATATTTCGGGAATTCGTTATCAAATAACTTCAGAATTTCAAAGATTAGCCAAAGCCAGTTTTTTTCCTCCTCCCTGAGATGGCCGCATTTAACTCCTATGTTTACAATAAAATGGTAAATTTTTTTGTGAATTCAGATGCAGTTAAGTGTGATACACGAGTGTTATAAATATTTCGGGAATTCGTTTACAAATAACTTCAGAATTTAAAAGATTAGCCAAAGCCAGTTTTTTTCCTCCTCCCTGAGATGGCCGCATTTAACTCCTATGTTTACAATAAAACCTGAAATATTTTTGTAAATTCTGATGCAGTTAAGTGTGATACACGAGTGTTATAAATATTTCTTGAATTCGTTTTCAAATAACTTCAGAATTTCAAAGATTTGCCAAAGCCAGTTTTTTTCCTCCTCCCTGAGATGGCCGCATTTAACTCCTATGTTTACAATAAAATGGTAAATTTTTTTGTGAATTCAGATGCAGTTAAGTGTGATACACGAGTGTTATAAATATTTCGGGAATTCGTTTACAAATAACTTCAGAATTTCAAAGATTAGCCAAAGCCAGTTTTTTTCCTCCTCCCTGAGATGGCCGCATTTAACTCCTATGTTTACAATAAAATGGTAAATTTTTTTGTGTATTCAGATGCAGTTAAGTGTGATACACGAGTGTTATAAATATTTCTTGAATTCGTTTTCAAATAACTTCAGAATTTCAAAGATTAGCCAAAGCCAGTTTTTTTTTTTCCTCCCTGAGATGGCCGCATTTAACTCCTATGTTTACAATAAAACCTGAAATATTTTTGTAAATTCTGATGCAGTTAAGTGTGATACACGAGTGTTATAAATATTTCTTGAATTCGTTTTCAAATAACTTCAGAATTTCAAAGATTTGCCAAAGCCAGTTTTTTTCCTCCTCCCTGAGATGGCCGCATTTAACTCCTATGTTTACAATAAAATGGTAAATTTTTTTGTGAATTCAGATGCAGTTAAGTGTGATACACGAGTGTTATAAATATTTCGGGAATTCGTTTACAAATAACTTCAGAATTTCAAAGATTTGCCAAAGCCAGTTTTTTTCCTCCTCCCTGAGATGGCCGCATTTAACTCCTATGTTTACAATAAAATGGTAAATTTTTTTGTGAATTCAGATGCAGTTAAGTGTGATACACGAGTGTTATAAATATTTCGGGAATTCGTTTACAAATAACTTCAGAATTTCAAAGATTTGCCAAAGCCAGTTTTTTTCCTCCTCCCTGAGATGGCCGCATTTAACTCCTATGTTTACAATAAAATGGTAAATTTTTTTGTGAATTCAGATGCAGTTAAGTGTGATACACGAGTGTTATAAATATTTCGGGAATTCGTTTACAAATAACTTCAGAATTTAAAAGATTAGCCAAAGCCAGTTTTTTTCCTCCTCCCTGAGATGGCCGCATTTAACTCCTATGTTTACAATAAAACCTGAAATATTTTTGTAAATTCTGATGCAGTTAAGTGTGATACACGAGTGTTATAAATATTTCTTGAATTCGTTTTCAAATAACTTCAGAATTTCAAAGATTTGCCAAAGCCAGTTTTTTTCCTCCTCCCTGAGATGGCCGCATTTAACTCCTATGTTTACAATAAAATGGTAAATTTTTTTGTGAATTCAGATGCAGTTAAGTGTGATACACGAGTGTTATAAATATTTCGGGAATTCGTTTACAAATAACTTCAGAATTTCAAAGATTTGCCAAAGCCAGTTTTTTTCCTCCTCCCTGAGATGGCCGCATTTAACTTCGATGTTTACAATAAAACCTGAAATATTTTTGTAAATTCAGATGCAGTTAAGTGTGATACACGAGTGTTATAAATATTTCGGGAATTCGTTATCAAATAACTTCAGAATTTCAAAGATTAGCCAAAGCCAGTTTTTTTCCTCCTCCCTGAGATGGCCGCATTTAACTCCTATGTTTACAATAAAATGGTAAATTTTTTTGTGAATTCAGATGCTGTTAAGTGTGATACACGAGTGTTATAAATATTTCGGGAATTCGTTTACAAATAACTTCAGAATTTCAAAGATTAGCCAAAGCCAGTTTTTTTCCTCCTCCCTGAGATGGCCGCATTTAACTCCTATGTTTACAATAAAATGGTAAATTTTTTTGTGAATTCAGATGCAGTTAAGTGTGATACACGAGTGTTATAAATATTTCGGGAATTCGTTTACAAATAACTTCAGAATTTCAAAGATTAGCCAAAGCCAGTTTTTTTCCTCCTCCCTGAGATGGCCGCATTTAACTCCTATGTTTACAATAAAATGGTAAATTTTTTTGTGAATTCAGATGCAATTAAGTGTGATACACGAGTGTTATAAATATTTCGGGAATTCGTTTACAAATAACTTCAGAATTTCAAAGATTAGCCAAAGCCAGTTTTTTTCCTCCTCCCTGAGATGGCCGCATTTAACTCCTACGTTTACAATAAAACCTGAAATATTTTTGTAAATTCAGATGCAGTTAAGTGTGATACACGAGTGTTATAAGTATTTCGGGAATTCGTTTTCAAATAACTGCAGAATTTCAAAGATTAGCCAAAGCCAGTTTTTTTCCTCCTCCCTGAGATAGCCGCATTTAACACCTGTATTTTCAATAAAAAGTGATTTTTTAAATATTTTCAGATGCAATTTAGTGCAATTTAATCCAATTAATTTTTTTGTTAACTCGTTGCTATTTGGTGTAGTTCATGAGTATTAGAAATATTTCGCTCGTACATCGCCAAATAATTTCCGAATTTCAAAGTATATCCAAAACAATTTTTATTCCTCCTTCCTGAGTTGACCGCTTAAATTTACAATTACATATTTAATTTATTTTGCTACCTAGTTGTTATTAGGTGTATTTTTGACTATGTCAAATATATAGCGCGTACGTCTCCAAATAATTTCAGATTTTTCATGTATTGCTTAAACCATTTTTTTCCTTCCATCCTGATAAGACCGCTTAAACGTTTTATTTTATTTTAGTTGCTATTCGGTTCAGTATATGAGCGTTTAAAATATTTCGCCCGTACGTCTTCAAATGATTCCTGCATTTTAAAGTATAGCTAAAGTTTTTTTTCTTATATCTTGAGATGACGTATTTTCTCTTCAGTTTGCTTGTATACAATTGACAGTAGTACAATTTTTTTTATAATTCTAAAGTATGTCTAGAACAAAATAATTTTTGTTTTCTCCAAGATGGCCGTCGTTTGCTCCTTTGTTTATCATAAATGCTAGGATTTTCTTTTTAGGCATTTCTCTGTGTGGGTGTAATATATGAAAACGTTATAATGGTCATTCAGTATCTTTGTAGATACAAATGAGGAAGAAATCTAAAAACGTATTGTATGCGTGGATTTTTTGTCGTGGCCAGATTTGGGAGAGAACAGTTGAGGAAACTTTGATAATGTTTACGGGGTCATTTTGAATATCACTGGACAGCGATTGGAAAGTCGGCCAAGTCACGTTTGACTGAACGCACCCTCGAGAATGAAGTTCATAGAAAAATTGAACGTTTCTCTATGAAAGTATGAAATGTTTCTGCCAATAGTATTGGTATATCTCATATCTATTATCTATGGCCAATGCGGACGGTCGTAGAACACATTTGTTTTTCTCTTTAGATTAAATACCTGTATTGGCTTAAAACAACACTTGTAGTGCTATTTTTTTTAGCATTTTTTGATAAAATGAGTTCGGGATTTATCACGGAGACTGAGATCGCCGAAGCCAAGAAGCGCAGGCAGGAGGAATGGGACAAAGTCAGGACGGCTGACCAGCCAGAAGGTGATTTGACATAGCTTATTATAATTTAAATATGAACAATTTCCTTCCCTTTAAGTGTTGATAGTCGTGAAATAATGATTAACCTATATTTTTACTTTCTATTACCCTGATTATTGTGTTTTGTTTGTTCGGTTTGTCACGTTAAAAAAAACAAGTTCTTGTCTTTCAATGCTTTTATCCGCAGTCTATGTTATTCTGAATCAGAGAATTTTTGTCATTAGTAACTAAGAGAAACGCTTTGAAAAGTTTAAAAATTATTAGTCGCTTTTAGACCGAACTCGCAACAAGCCATGTCAGTCTCAGATAATAATAACCAGGATGGAGTCAGAAGACGTACTGTTGTTATGTGGTAGTATTTAACATATTGTAGGTGAAAATTGGGTGCACTTTGCGTTTTCGAAATTGTCATTACACGGCAGTAGTCTTGTAGAAACTGAACTTTAAAGTCCGTTTTCCACGGATACGATACCTAGCGTAAAATATAAACAAACGTATTTATAATGGACAAATTTATTCAGGAAAAAGCATTTTTACTCAATGGTATGTTATATTAGATTCATTAAAAAATTTATCATCCAAAAACATGGCAGTGCGCGTTTTAAACCATTCATTAGAAGAATTTAAATCGGGAGAATTTCAAAGTATGAGGCGTGTTTTATAAGTAAGTATCGTTGTCGGATATTACCGCTGTGTGCTGCGATTGCGCAATGGTTTCCTTCATCTATTGGCTCACCGCATGCAACTATATAGACATTCACATAGTGTGGCCATCTTGTAGTGAATGGTTGAAATGTTCAAGACAATAGATCAGTCCGCCGACTGTGAGATACGGTCCGTGATTCGTTTCTTGAATGCACAAAACATGAAACCAGCTAACATTCATCACCGAGTGTGTTCTGTTTTGGCACCGAGTGATTTCCATATTTTCCTTCGTCTGAAGCAATTCCTCGGTGGCAAGTGTTTTGATGTCGATGATGAACTCAAAGACGGAGTACAGACATGGTTTTCATTACAGGTGGCGTCGTTTCATGACAGAGGTATATAAAAATTGGTGCCCGGTTATGACAAGTGTCTTAATAATTGTGCCGACTATGTTGAGAAGTAGTTTAAAGTATTTTATTATTTAATTAACATAGTGCATACATAAGCACTCCTATATAAGCTCTAATATAAACAAGATTAAAGTATTTTCTTTTACTAAAACTTATCTTTTACATATCTGGTCAGTTTCACTTTAAATCTATTCAATTTCTCCTTTAAAACCTTCATCGCACTATACATCATCGATATCTGAGATTTGTCCTTCTTCCTGAATGGCAGTCTCAGTCTATCCCTTCCTCTTGCACGATGCTCGTGCTCGTGTTGATTTGCATTATGTATGTAGGCATCCGAAGAAAGTAGTTTTGTAAAAATGATATTGTATTTTTTTTTTTAAAAATCCAGTACCTATAGAAAATATCTATTTGATATTTAACTAATTAAACAATGAGTACGAATACGCAATGCTTTTGTTGCACGGTACTGAATTACATAGAAAATTCCAATAATTCCAATAAATTCCAATAATAATGTCCAATAATTATCGATCTAACATCAACCAATTTATTGGAAAATTTTAAACTGATACGTATAATTTTGCCTCACATTCCTCTGTATTTCAATAAATAATTTTGAACGTGGAACATCGTAGATCAATATTACACTAAATATGTAGGTACTTGAATTCTTTTTAACTAACAAAATTCACAGTCGTTGATTGATATATATTAATACAAACAAATCCTTTTTAAATATTTATTTTGGTTAGCAAATATGGATTCTCAAGGAGAAAGTCGTATCAAGAATCTGAACTGGAGTACTAAGTGCAAAATTGTCGAACCAAGTAGACGTTACCATAGGGTAGAATCTCGCTGTAGAGCTCCTGTTTCCACATATAGAATAATATCAATTGAGGACATGTCTCGCAAACCTAGTCCAAGTCCTATCTTGGCTACTCCGGAGGGAAAGCGGCCGGTAGATCGCCCCAGACTAAGGTAGAATAAACGGTAACAAAGACTCGATGAAGAGATGAAGCACCTTGTTGAGATTTTGGGCTGGTGAGACACTCGTAGGATGTGGTGAAAATGATCAAATCGTTTTGGTATAGCTTTTTGTTAATTTTTTAATAAAATTAATACAAAATTTATATAAAGACAATTAATTTTCTGCCAATATTGATGAGTTACATCTGGTTCACCTTGTAACTTCTAATCCGAGTATCAAAAACAATTATATCGCTGTTGGATTTTAATTATCAGACCTGGCCTCATTTTTTTTAGTTGTTAATAATAATAACATTGGATAATTTTTATAGCGTTATTTTCGTAAAATTAAAAATTGTTATTTAAACTTATGGGAATGATTTTTTGAAAAGGTGCATTTTAATCTGTTCAAAGAGTTCCACACTTTTTGTCATGCCACCGCAGATGTCTGTTCACTAAACTTAGACTTCTGTCGACGAATGTTCAGTTCTACAACCCTTCCTGCTGCTGAAGTAGAGGCCGACCTGACAGTTTTGACGTCTACTATTCAAATTGTCCGAGGTTCAATGTTATGTCGGCTTGTACATCAACCAGCACGATTTAAATTTGTCACATGCAAAATGTAATAATAGCTTTGGATTTTTATTTAATATTATTTTGGCATTATTAGAGGCACCGGAGGAAACCTACGACCCTCGGCCCTTGTACCAGCGGCTGGAGGAGCAGAGGAATAAAAAAGATGCAGACTATGAAGAGGCACATAAACTCAGTCAGTTGGACATCATTTTTATTTATTTCTATTATTTATTAGAAACTATATGAAAGGTGTGTATAAAATCACTAAAAAATTCTGTGTTGAGACGGGCATAGTTTTCAAGTATCATACCCAAATTAACATTTACCTATTATATATCATATAATAGGTGTATGTATAAAAAGCAATTACAAAATTAACTTTTAATATATATATAATATAATTCAAATTTTCGCATTTTTTTTACGAAAATTTGGGTTTTTATTATTCATTTATATCAGAAGTTATACACTAGATTTAACTTTTTTTAAACCATTACTTCAATAGGATTTTTATACTCATTTAAAACTAATAAACTGAAGGTAATTTGTAATAATTAAGACAATACAAGCATTATAAGAAAGACGCATTAGATGAATTTTCCGCGTGCTACAAAATTGTGTTAGTATACTAAATTATTGGATAAATTACTAATTAAATGTATTAATTATAAAGATACGTACAATATCAATTTTAGCGAAAAATATTTTTATTGCGCTGCCAGGATTCGAACCTGGATCTCCTTTTCTAATCTGGGGAAGGTGCATTACCAACTATGCTGCAGCGCTAGTAATTTTGATGACAAATTTTCGAATCTATATGTTACATTTTTTTCAAATTAATACATTTAATTAGTATTTAAAACATCACAGACCGTCTGTTCTGAATAATTACAACTTCACAATAAGAATGTGTTCTCCTTAATAAGAAATATATTTCTTATAATCTTGAAGCCCAAGATAATTGAGACAAATCTGTCTTGAACCAAATTAGCAAAATGTTAAAAATTAATAGAGTTATAAACCATTCAATTTACCGTACATCAATTTTCAACATTTTTAAAATGCTTAGTTTTATTGAAAACATACATTTTAAAATAATATATTGTATTTAGTCACATGCTTTTGGACTTCAGCTACTATTTAAAATCAAGTTTTATGTCAACAATTTTATTGTCGTCCCTTTCTATTCATTACTACGACTAAATTACGAGTCGAAAATGTTGCAAATTCTGCACCGTTACGGAAAATATTATTATTTAAAAATTTAACAAAATCGTGTTAGGCTTAAAGTCTACGTACTTAGAAATATATATTTACAAAATTGTTCCATTATTAATGTATATCTTTGCTTGAGACCCTAAATCATCTAACAGAAAGTGGTCTAACCATTCGAAATTAGATGACCTTTATTTTTTTGTATTCAATATATAATTTAGAATCATTAAAATATTTCAATTAATCAAGACAATTGCATAATTAGGTTTTTTTTTTAAATGCTTATATCTTTGACATGGTTGAGATTAGGCACATATCCCTTGAACATTTTCGACTCATAACTTAGTCAGGTATCCACCCATAAAGTATTGTGGACTAGGCCTGTTGCATTCTGTATGGAAACAAAATATAAATATGTATTACTTTTCAGTCACGACTATTATTGTATCTGTAGCTTTAAGCCAGCAACTCAATGTCTCAGAAGGGGAACAAATCCATGTACACGGCCTTCGGCAAACATTGTAGATGCGCTACAATAACACACCAACCTAAACAGTATTCTGTATGAGTTGTTGTTTACGCGACTTATTACTTCGGTTGGTTTGGTTATTTGACAGCTTATCGAGCCGGTGAAACGGTGCAATAAAATAAATCTTAATCTGATTGAAAACATTTTACAGAGAATATGATACGAGGCCTCGACGACGATGAAGTCGGCTTTCTGGAACTGGTTGAGCAGAACAAGGCCTCGGTCGCGAGGCAGATCTCTTTGGAGGAACAGCGGGAGATGCGGGAGTTTCGGTAAGAATTGGTTTTTTTTTTTTGCACACTAACACATTTGAATAATGAAATGTATCTTTTATTATTTGAAAATGATTTCAGAAAATTTAATAAATGAGTGATTGATTTATAATATATATATTTCGGTATGTGAAAATATGTTTTAACTTTTCTCTCTACGTTCAATATTAACAGAGGTACGGATTATTCACTAACGGCGCGGTCATGGTACAGATGGATCTGAGAGATTCTGCAGTGACATCTACGGCTGGGATGAGACAAACATAAATGCTGACGACATAAAAGACCCCTTTCTCAATGATGGGTGTGGTGTGGCCAACGAAGAAGATGCGGAAGAATAATGTATAAGGATTAACTAAACAATGATGTTCACTGCAAGGCCTAACTTATAGAACAAGAATCATGGCCCTACAGCCATGGTGGACCTCAACCTTGTATCCCAGCTGATTTTGATGACTGAACCGCTAAAGCAGATGATGGCATACTTTATAAGATAATAGTTTTCAAGATTTAGCGGCGTTCAATCTACATTGTGGATATTATGTTCCAGGCCGATGTTGTTTTTGGACAATTAGGAAATGAAACACAATTTTTTAATTTGGTTTTTATTTATCGATTATTTGGTTTATTACAATTATGTGTGGAATACGACGTCGACCGAGTGGCCAATATTTTTCATGACAATTCTCGCACACTACGCGTGTTATTTCAGCAATTTCATTTTGAATATTGTCCTTTCCTTTCAAGTGCCCCCACAGAAAAAAGTCGGAAAAATCAGGTGATCGAGAAGGCCAGTCGATAACATAACTTTTTGAAATTATGTAGTTGGGAAAAGTTTCTTCCAAAATTTCAAGCGTACCTCGGGCTGTGTGTGAGATGGCCACTAAGTGGCCATGTGACTATAGCGATCCCTATTAATGGTTACAGCATTGCCATTATTATTTAGATTAAATGTTTTAATAATTTCAACACATTATTGAGGCGTCAGCTGCTCCATAATAAATTGTAATCACTCTGTATATACACATGGGTTCCATCCATTTAATAATTGACATAGACAAGGTCAAATGATCAATATAAACAAATATGTGATTCCAGTGAAAGAGTGAGCACGGTGCAGGATTCGGCCGAACGAGAGAGACTTCACCAGATCAGCGGAGTCCCGCAGGCCACAGCCAAGAAGCCAGTAGTCAATAATACTAGGAACAAATTGCAAGGGGTACGTATAATTTACTAATAAATGTCAAACCTCACTTGGCTCCTGTATTTGCGACTTTAAGGTTCACTATTATAAATTAGGTTACTGATTTAGCTAAACAAACAGTAAGTAAATAGAATATATGTGAGGCGTAGAATCAAAAGCAGACAAGTCCACTTTACTTCTTTTCAAGTAAAATACAAAACACCATTGTATCACAATTGTCACACTTGGAATCACATTGAAAATGACCAGTAAACCACAGGTCACACGACCAAATACAGTTGTCTTATTGGGTTAAAACATATTTGTCTGGGTTTGAATTAATCATCTACCGGACATGTCTGCGATTGAAGTAACAAGTGAATTTTATTTGAATTTTTGTACAATATTGGGTAATATTTGACTAATTTTGATAGGCATTAATTTGCTTTATATTTGTACATACCTAACTCAAAAACCATAAAAAACAGATATGTCTGATTTTGATTCTTTACCTTACATATACAATATGACATAATAACCTGCGAGGTTACAAAGTATATGGTCAAGAGGTGGGAAAGAGATGGACACTATGATGAAAATTACTGTTATTTAAACCATATCAGCCAGTCAGCTCGGGCTGACGATGTCTGTACAGCATTGCGCAGGGTCCAATCCAATCCGAAATCATAGTCCAGAGTAAAAGTAGGGTCAAGGCGAGATAGAGAGAAATGAAACTTCAGCGTGTGTACTTACAGAGCGCGGCGATGAGAATGAGCTCTCTCGGCCGCCGACGCATTATTTATTACCTGTGAGATGGGCCCGTCTCACGCCGGGCCAATGCGAACGGGCTTACAGCCCTAGCCCCGCCCCGTGTGATCCAGCTCGTCGGCCGCCTGGTGGCAAAAGGTAGAAACTGCTGCCTAGTCGGGCATCATAGCGCTCGAGCCGGCAGATTCTAGTTTGCTCTTACATTTTATTAAATAACAAAATTATTCCTATATCTAGAAACATGGCGGCGTTTTATTATTTTATTACCGCGTGTGCCCGCTTTATATGTTACAAGGTCGAGCAGAGTTCATTTATTTTGGTTACAAAAATAAATTTACAAATTATATTTCCATATGAAAACGCACAGTTTATATTGTACATTCCTGCACGGGCGATCCCCTCAACATTCTCTATTGTAGCATCCTTGGCACGGACGCCTCATGGTCCCAGGATTTGACCATTTGCAGTCGCGGTTTCGCCAAAAGGCTCTTTTCAGGGCGCATGCCAGCATAGCTCCCGCGAGTGTGATCCTGTGCGGCACACCAAATGTCCATTATTCGCATCCATCTCTCTCACACCCTAACAGACTACACATAAATCAAAGAGTATTGTCTATTTCGGTAATATTGTGCATGAATGCTTACAAAGGTGTACCAAATGACTGAGTACAGTAATGATGTGAGGCTGGGCTGACCTGGCTGGGGATCTGCCCATTCTGGTTTTTCAGATTGCAATAACAAAATGATGTTTTAGAATTTACAACCGTCTTTACATTTTCAGGTTATTGTGAAGAAACGCAAGGCCAGCGATTCAGATTCCTCGAAGAGTGAAGAGCCCCCGATTAAGAATGGATCCGTGTCCAACGGGACCGCTGATTACGCCAAGAAAAATGGTCACGACCTAGAAAAGTCAGTATTTGTGTTTAATTAGATTTATTCCACAAAAAATCCTAAGTCAAACATTTAATTGAATTCTTAAAATATAAGCTTGCTTTTATGTGTATGTGTCTTAATATTTTACTTACCACCACGCCGTTTCACGCGGGGGTAGGCAGAGAGGATAGAGCGCCTTACTCCTCTATCCTGACATACAATTCTCGCCTCATCCACATTCATACATCTTCTCATACAAGCTTGAAGATTATTTAAACTTTTAACAGGACCATTAGGTCATGCCAAGTCTTTTGCGGACGTCCTCTACTTCTGGTGCCATCAACGCCTGCGTCATGTATCTTTCCTGCCATTCTCTCCTTATTCACCCGTTCCGTATGACCAAACCACCTAAGTGATCCTTTCTTAATCTTACTCACCGTACTAAGATCAGTTTTACATTCTTTCCTTTTTTCTTCATACTTTACTCTGTCGTAAATGGATCTGCCACATATATGTCTAAGTGATCCTTTCCGTTTCTATCGAACATACTTCCCAAATACACAAACTCATCTACTTGTTCCAAACATTCATTACCTACAAGTATTTAGCACGGTGTCTCGCTTTCCTCCTTCTCGAATACCATCATTTTCGACTAGTTGACATTCATAATAAGGTCGCTTTCCTTGCATACATCACCAGATGCTGTAAGATGGTTTTATTAGAAGTTTCAACAATCGTGCATGAAGATATGTATGAATGTGGAAGGGGCGAGAGTCGTATGTAGAGACAGAAGAGTGTGGTGCTCTACCCTCTCTGTCTATCCCTGCAGAAATGATACACACACAGTAGGTTATTATAAATTTCTCAAGATCAAATATTGCATCTATTACTCGTATTCTGCAAATATTACTTATTCTAAATTTATAGTTGATAAACTAATTATGTAAAACATGATTGTTGATTAAAAATGTAAAATGTTTGCCTCAGCACGGGCGAAACCCAGTGAGGCAGATATTAAAATACGAAATATACTTACAACATATGATATGAAATAAATAATAATGTATAGCAGACGAAAACCGCCGGAATGTGATAAAAAACGCTATATCTTCCAAACCGTTAATTATTTTTTAATGAAATCTCTAGAATGGGCAGATAAATTATCCACAAATATTTCCTCATAACATTGGAAATATTCAGAAGTCATTTTTTCATATTAAATATATTCCGCTAAACAACAATTTTGCCGTTTTGTGAATTTCAGAAAATAATCCACGTATGATATATTACAGCGGAAGACCCATAATGGGTTACACACCTCACTTCCACATCTGTCGCATTCTCACTCATTTGTGAATCAATAATCAAGTATAAGACAGAGACAGATATAATTTTACCATACCATACCTACATTAGTCGTAAAAAAAACACACCTCTCAATCAGTAATTAGGGGGTGGTTTCTCTAAAATTTTTTTATCAATTTCTTATTCTGTAAAACTTAAAGCATGTATTGACATATCCCTTTTTATAAAATCATTAAATTTTGTGTATTTTTGTTTAAATATTCATGTACAGACAAACTCTCATAAGAGCGGTGTGTGAATATTTACTACGTAATAGACACAAAGACAAAAGGGTACATTGGATGTATATTGAGATTTTTTTATTGATTTAGATGTAGTTAGGATCTTTACCAAAAGATTGGTATACAACATTCATATGAACAAATCGGGTAATTCTAGTCAGCTGAAAAGGTATAACTATCCGTCCCGCATAAAGCGTGTTAATATTCATTAAACCGTTGTTGCATTCCGTTTACAGGAGCGACGGCACGCCTAGGCAAGATGACCCCGCCCCGTGCGACACGGTGGCCTCCCCGCCGCCCATGGTGGTGAGCGGGGGCATGCGTTGCATCGGAGTCCTGCCGGGTATCGGCCCCTACGGAGACTCGAGCGACTCGGACTGCTCCAGCAACAGTGACGATGTAAAGTGAACCGTTTGTTAGTCCTCCAAATTTATATACATATTTACTATATATATGTGATACATTTTTCAGTCAGCTTTTTCTGTGCTTGTTAACATATGATGTTCATGTTTTGTTCTTTGAATTTTTATTCTAACCCACTGCCGCTGTTAGTAAAAAGCACATTAAAAATTAATATAATTTGTTTTAACGCTTTTTGAACAGGTGCCCGTTCTCTCTCTCTCTCTCTCTCTCTCTCTCTCTTAATCTTCCAAACTATTGGTCATTTTTTTTTAATGAAATTTGGGTTTCTCACTTATATTGTGATGAATATACAAACATTTCATTGCACTGTATTTCAAGGTTAAAATCTGACAAATTGGGATCCCTACCAGTCACGTGCGCGAATAGAACTACCCTTTCCGCTCAAGATGTATATTAGGCGAAATCAAAAAATTGAGAGGTCAAAATAATTTTATTTCGATGATCACCGCTCTTGCAGTCGGGTTGCATGACAGTATCTCAGATACTTGTCTCATACCACCCCTATTCGGAATATATTTTTCTGCTTCTAAAAATACAAATAAATATAAAAATGCCATATTATTAAAACCATGATGTGGGTAGGGCCGATTGTATGATCAATAGTAACTTTACTCCCGCAGTAAACTCATTTTACTTTGCATTATCCGATAGTAAAAAAGAGAATCGATTGTTAAATGTGGCGGACTTTTCACAGCTGTTCCAAAAGTCATCCGACACATTGATACTTTGAATGTTGCAGTGTGCGACAATTAATCATTCAATATCTCGCTATTTTAGTGATGAGATATTTGCTTAATATACGTTAGCACGTAATATGAAAAAATTTCACCACCAAAGTGACGCCTAGGTGAAAAAATCCACAGATAATGCATAAAATAAAGCATATTTCATGATTATTTGTCACGCCTATAGACATCTCCATCTATGCGTTGAGAGTAGTAACACAACCGGCCCTTAAATATCAAATTCAAATAGTATATCTTAGTATTGAACATCGTCTTAATACATTTTCTCACTAGATGTCATAATGCACTGCATCATAGAGGCTTTTCAGTCAATTTAAAAGTCATTTTTAACATATTTTACTTCCAAGCTGTTCCTTTGTTTATTGTATTTCTGGTAAGCCGTTTTTCTTTTATCATTAAATAGTGTCATCTTAATTCTGTAGGTTTGCTATTTTTAAATTTCTATATCGACCACAACCCTCAAGTTGTGTATATATACGGATGAGATTTGTTTCACGCAAAGGACAATGCAGAGTTGAGTATGTTTTGTACGCAGAGTACAATGAACCGATTGATGCATACAAATCTCTGAGACGAGAGATCATAATCTCATCTGTGTATATACACCATTAGAATGATTCACAATGTTGACTATGATACATGTAATATGGCAGTCGCGTGTACAAATAATGCTTTCAATGATAAGGCTTTCAAATAATGGAAAGTGGAGTATATAGGTTTGTAAATTTGTCATCAATGTACGGAGTGCTGTAGCATAATTGGTTCATGCAAGTTCCCCGGTTCTCTCGGAGAGATCTAGGTTGGAATCCTGGTAGCGCAACAACAATATATTTTGATAAAATTGATTTTATACATATATCTTTCTAATTAACACTTTAAGTTTATATTTACATTATTATTTGTGAAGTTAAAATTATTAAAATATCACATAACTATGTTTTGAAAAAAATTACAACTTAGTGAATATTTCTCAAAGGTATATGCAATAAAAAGTTGATTGCTTTTAATTAAATGGAATGTAAGATGTATCAATTTCAAATAGCTACAACATGTAAGTTTGAAAATTTGTCGACTGTTTACGAAGCTGACGTATATTCTCGCGGCTAAAATATTTCCATAGTACGGTATTTTGATGGCGCCTGTGTACGTGTGTACTCTCTAGGTGATATTTAAACGAAGTGATGCTTCTATTCCAGGGTCAACACACCCACCCGCACTATGACCTGCTGGGGAGGAAGCAGGAGTGTAAAGAGCAGAAGACCGAAGAGAAGAGTTAGATCTACGAAGGAGGATTTAACATAATTATGTTTATTTGTTTCACATCTTTCTTGCGCCTGTTGTATAGATATAATCCCCATTTTCCAGGTGTTCTCATCAGGGGAGCATTGCGACAAGTGTGCATGTGAATTTGAGGAATAAATACCTTTTTGAGTTGTTTAAATATTTTTCCAATGCGTGATTGTACATTAAGCGTTAGTTAGCAACACTGAATAATTCATTGCGCCTGGAATCGGCGATTTAAAAAATATATATTATGTGTAAAAAATATGTAGCAGTAGTGCGCGTGTGAGGCGGAACAATTGTAACAGAAGTGAGATAAATCAATAGACACGATTCCAGCTTTATCGGTAAGACCAGAAATAAGAAATTGAATATTTGGATTGTATATATTTTGTCTACTTTTTTAGACCGATAAATGGAAGAATAAGCACGATTATACGCGAGCGCCTGTCGGCTTGAAATTAGAAAAAAAAAACAATGTCTACACCACGACTAGAGTTCATTTTAAATTTGCGTTGGAGACTCGCGCAGTGTAAATTATTTTATTTCAGACAATGGTATACTGGTTCCTTAAACGTATTGTAGCAGTGAAGAAAATAATTTAGATAGTGGACACAGCGTGACATATGTAATCGTTATATAACCTGATGATGAATTAAAAAATATTTTTATGGTTAACGTGAGGAGTTAAGGTCGTTTTCATGTTTGCCGCACGCGTAATGGCCGCGCGGCTATCGCATATTTTTTAATTGACGTGTTTAACGAGAGATGTGAAACGTTGTGCCGTGTGATAAAATTAATATTGGATGTCTACGCCGTAAGTGTTGTATAAAATATTATTATAATAGTGTGCCGTCTATTTGGGACTGTTTGTAGAGCGTCCCCACCCTATTGGACATGTATAGCTACCGTTTAAATATCTGTATTATTTATTATTTCACAGGTGTCGTGCATAATATTATAAAGATAATCTATTTTGATTATTAATTAGTTTTAATGAGATTTAAATCGTACTGAAATAGATTATTTTAGTTGTCAATTTAAACAGATAACAAACCGGGCTAAGTGTTAAGTTATTTGTTTAAATTTATAATTAACATTAATATGATTTTAATTGTTGATAATATATCTCTTTTGGAAGGATTGGGTGTCAATAGTTTGAGGGTTCATCAAATATTACAGTTCTATCGCCGCATACGAAGATAGGTAGGAGAACTCTCTGTACATCCCACTCGCACACAGAATCATTGTAATAATGTATATATATATATATATTATTTAAAAATGTTATCTAATATGACATGCAATATGCTGACAGACAATTTTGGGGGAAATCATTTGGCAATTCTTTTTAAAAGTCAATACTAATTTAATTGCTTAAATATAAGAGGGATCTTTTTAATGCTGTTCCGAGTCGAGGGTGTAAATTGACTTTAGTTTTTAAACCTAAACATTATTTTTTTCCGTGTTAAAAAAATCAAAATTTGTATTTTTTTTTCTTTTAAATCAATTTGTATCACTCCCTTAGCTATTTTGGAAATTAAAAAATTAAATACACGTGTCATTAAGTCATTACGCTTAAATTCTCAAACCTAATCAGTCGGCGACAACGCTCTGCACCGGGTGCGCGAGCGAGATGTTAGAAAAAGATACTTCTTTACAAGGCGATGGAATTACATTTGAGGATCTGAGAGGTGACTAGAAAAATGTCCCACTTTTTTATCTTTGAGAAAATTAACAAACAAATTAAATCATATGTTGAATTTCATTTTTGATTGGCATACGCAGTCAACGTGCTCCAAACCTCAATAGTATGGTTATCGAGGGCAAGGTGTAGTGAAAATTGGCTACAAGTTGGTTAAAGAATAGGTGGCCACCATTTTTGATTCAGGAATTATGCCAATGTTGCCAATGTACAAGCGTAGTAAAATATATTTAAATGAAAAAGTGCGTTTGTTGCGTATGTTTGTATGTATTTCTATTTAAGTCGCTGGACATATGTTATAGAAGGGACTAGTAATAACTCACATTCATAATAAATGGATTTGAATTAAATGATGTGATTATTTTTTTGTATTAAACATACGGCAGCTCACTGTTTAGTTAACTATCCATAATATATTATACAAATCTTTAAGCCCGTCGCTCAGTTGTGTCGATCTTAACCTCATCATCAGCCTGTCTCTCTGCTGCTGGACCTCCCCCGAGGAGCGCAATACCTTCCTATTCTTTTATCCTTTTCGCGCTGTTATTCTTGTCAACATGTGTGTGTCATCTAATCGCTACATACATTACACTAATATTTTAATATCAATCAATGACTGTCTGTTCCAATATTAGAACAGTGTTAAGCTAAATCTTTAATTCTAATGCATGTTTGCGGTTTGGTTGTGTCATCAGTTCTCTAGCCACGGCAGTGTTGCCATGTCAAGAAGCAATTTCACGTCGCTTTCTGGCTATTTTCGTCAGCTCCATTGTTGTTCTGTCAGGAAATCAAGTACAGATAGGTCGCTTAAAGGTTTTTCTACGCAACAGAGCGATGGGCTATCGTCTCATCGCTATTGCCGGTCTGGCAACAGTCTACGATCTATTCATTTATATATCTCTAAATTTGCACAACAGTAAACAGTGTCAATTGCCGATTAATAACCTCAATACTAGTGAAAGAGTTTCTCGCTCTCAAAAGGTGACTTAACTATATTATTATTATTATCCTAGAGTTAAGAAGACTCAAAGAGACTTGTAAAGTTTTATTCTTGAAATTTGTGATTCTTTTGTAAAATATGAAATAATAAATTAGTACTGGATTGAAATTTTTTTATTCTTTTTATTTCTTTCACCCTGATCAAGATGTTTCTGGACGTTGGACCTAAATAGCAAATATATCATTTTTAGTATTTCGCATTCATTTTTAAATGACAATATAATACGTATATATTCCAATAAATATGTATCAAATGCATGCGAAATACTAAAAAATTTACTTATTTAGTGACAATACTGTATTTGATCACATTACCAAATGAAGAGGTACTATGACGCATGAATAAGTCGAGAGAACTAATAACAACTATTAAATGAAGGAAAGCTGCATACTTTTGATGCATTCTCCGCAATGAAAAATGTGATCTCTTCCAACTCATGCAGGGAAAGATGAGTCGGAAGCAAGAGAGGCGTAGGTAGAAAAAGTGGCTCAATGTTCAAAATACAGATCTTATACCCGTAGATCCCATAAGAGGGTCCGGTCTGCCTTGTATTCAGATCGTTGTGTTTTGTTTTAGTTCAAACATTGTCCCAATTTTATTTCATCTTCGGATGGTGTTCTTTTGTTTTGTGGAAAATTAAAACAATATACATTTTATTGGTTCATTTTATTTTATTAATTGTATATTATTCTATGAGTTTAATAAGAAAATATGCAGTTTCGTCACATCTTTATACCTGGAGTGCTAAGCTAGGGCTCCCTTGTCGGTCCCGCTCATCAAAGCTAATAATAATACTATCTGACTTTAATGCAATATATTGATAATTGTAGGAAAAAATAAAATTAATTTAATGGGATTATTAGTAATTTTGCAATTTTAATTAATGACAATAAAATAAAAAACCTTAAAATATCACGGTAAATAAAACCAAGGAGAAGGGGAAAAAATATACATAGTAATATATATGTCATTACATTAAGATCCAGCATAAGACAGAGAGGTACAAATATATGGGTCAACCAAACACTCCCAGAAAAGGGGCAGCGGACGAGACAAAATGTTGAGTCACACTTACACGTTATAGTTGCAAAACACGAGGTATGAATATAGAGAGAGGTGAGACTGACTACCTACCTAATGACCTCCATTGTGTCACCCATACCTGAATAAATTCTTCATATGAAACAAGATTCGTCCCATTACTGACTATGTCTGCATTCCTGGGCGGACAGTGTCTAAATTCAGTTAAACCGAGTGCATCCCGCAACTCGTCTATTGTTTCTTATATTATTTATTTTAATGGGGAAAAAAATATTTTAGGTATTTATTTATACATTCGCAACATTAAAAAATTCTCATTTCGATTTATGGTGATATTCGCTTTGCGTTGTGGTCCGGACCATCTAATATTTCAAATTAAGATCCGGTCCCTGATCCGACTTATTAGAGGGATGCTACTAATGTTTTCTCATATTTTCGTGATATACGTAAGAAATTATTTAAAAAAATATATGTTTTGCTGTCACAAGAAAAGGAAACAAAATATTATTGCATGTTAGCTTTGAAAAGTGAAAATACTAAATGTATTCAAGGGTCCGGACTGTTTAAGCCCCAGTTGGCAGCATTGGTGTAGTTAAGTTATGCCGTTGTATATAACATGAAGAAGGCTTATGGACGGTCTTAGGTTGATTATTATTTAAATGGAGAACTCGGAAGAAATAATTACTTGACTCCGATATTCAGAACGAATTTATGGTGACGATAACATCAGTAATGTGATAATATAGAAAAGCATATCCTGGGTCTTGTCGTCAAGTTTGTTGTCTTAAGTCTCCTGGTTGTACAAAAATACGGTTGGTAATTTGAGTTAGGTACTAAATTTAAATTTATTTTTTAAATAATTGTAGTTTTTTTTTAAAATTTAAAAATAGATTCTGGTGAAGAAACAATGCTATATTTTTAGTTAGTTATGACATCCTGAAGAAGAAAATGGCATTTTTCGAAACCGGTAGATGTATTTAAACTCAATTCAGTGGTTAATAAAACAAAGATAATAAATAAAAAATATGAATTTTAACCACAAAGCTAATATTGCTAATTTTAAAAGTTTAAAATGTCCTTAATTTTGTAGCGTCAAGTACTGGTGAATCGTTTAAAGAAGCTTATTTTTAATATACATATTTTATAAATACATAAAAAGCTGAAATAAGAGTAGCACTAGACAGCGGCGGCGCGTGCAAAAATCCGGACGCGTAAACTTCCAACGCGTTTTTTAAAATATCTTTCTGTTTCCTTCAAAAAATTTGTTCTCATTATTCGTAATTCGGATTATTTTTTTAAATTTCGGTCCCGTGAGTTACGAATTAACGGAGTTTGACTATATATGCATTATAAGTAATGGTAAACCGTTACGTAACTGCAATCATGATTGGTTACTGAGATTTAACAATAGTTGATAACTAAGATTTAACTACTAAATTAATGTATTAATTATAAATATATACATATAAAATTAATTTTGTCGAAAAATATTGTTTTTTAATCACCGGGATTCGAACCTGGATCTCTATTTCCAATCCGGGGAAGTACACTACCATTGTGTTATAACGCCAGTACTTTTCATGACAAATTTTCGAACCTAAACATCTGTCGTTCTATTATTTGAAAACCATAAAAATAATATAGATGGCTTTCAAATAATGGAACAATGTATTCATTTGAAAAAGTGGTTCGAAGAAATATGGGTTCGAAAATTTGTCATGAAACATACTGCCGCTATAACACAATCGGTAGATATCCAGGTTCGAATCCCGGTAGGGCAAAAACAATATTTTTCGACAAAATTGATTTTATACGTATATATTTGTAATTAATACATTAATTTAGTATTTAAAACATCACAGAGCTATGTTCTGAATAATTACAACTTCACAATAAGAATGTGTTCTGCTTAATAATATTTAACTGATTTAAGAGTGCAATTTACATTAATTCGCAATTGGAAAATAATCCTCGCTCCCTAACCAGCAATGCAGTCACCGTTTCTGTAATACACCTGAGAAATAATTATTTTAATTTTATAATTCCATTTGTCACTCGGATCAGTTCATATTAATTTATAGATTATGCGGTCGATAACTGGGAAAAGTATTTTTTAAATATTGTGCATGTTGCCACTGCGCAGGATGCCAAGTGCGCAGTAAATAATGCGCATGTTGCCATTGCGTAAGATGCCAAGTGCGCAGTAGCCAGTGCGCATGTTGCCATTGCGCAGGGTGCTATGTGCGCAGTAGCCAGAGCGCATATTGCCACTGCGCAGGATGCCAAGTGCGCAGTAGCCAGTGCGCATGTTGCCATTGCGCAGGGTGCTATGTGCGCAGTAGCCAGAGCGCATATTGCCACTGCGCAGGATGCCAAGTGCGCAGTAGCCAGTGCGCATGTTGCCATAGCGCAGGATGCACATTGCGCAGTAGCCAGTGCGCATGTTGCCACTGCGCATGTTGCCAAGTGCGCAGTAACTAATGCGCATGTTGCCATTGCGCAGGATGCCAAGTGCGCAGTAGCCAGTTCGCATGTTGCCACTGCGCATGTTGCCAAGTGCGCAGTAACTAATGCGCATGTTGGCATTGCGCATGTTGCTAAGTGCGCAGTAGCCAGTGCGCATGTTGCCATTGCGCAGGATGCCAAATGCGCAGTAGCCAGTGCGCATGTTGCCATTGCGCATGTTGCTAAGTGCGCAGTAGCCAGTGCGCATGTTGCCATTGCGCAGGATGCACATTGCGCAGTAGCCAGTGCGCATGTTGCCACTGCGCAGGATGCCAAGTGCGCAGTAGTCAGTGCGCATGTTGTCATTGCGCAGAATGCCAAGTGCGCAGTAGCCAGAGCGCATGTTGACATGCGCAGGATGCCAAGTGCGCAATAGCCAGTGCGCATGTTGCCACTGCGCAGGATGCCAAGTGCGCAGTAAATAATGCGCATGTTGCCATTGCGTAAGATGCCAAGTGCGCAGTAGCCAGTGCGCATGTTGCCATTGCGCAGGGTGCTATGTGCGCAGTAGCCAGAGCGCATATTGCCACTGCGCAGGATGCCAAGTGCGCAGTAGCCAGTGCGCATGTTGCCATTACGCAGGATCCCAAGTCGCAGTAGCCAGTGCGCATGTTGCCACTGCGCAGGATGCCATGTGCGCAGTAGTCAGTGCGCATGTTGTCATTGCGCAGGATGCAAAGTGCGCAGTAGCCAGTGCGCATGTTGCCACTGCGCAGGATGCCAAGTGCGCAGTAAATAATGCGCATGTTGCCATTGCGTAAGATGCCAAGTGCGCAGTAGCCAGTGCGCATGTTGCCATTGCGCAGGGTGCTATGTGCGCAGTAGCCAGAGCGCATATTGCCACTGCGCAGGATGCCAAGTGCGCAGTAGCCAGTGCGCATGTTGCCATTGCGCAGGGTGCTATGTGCGCAGTAGCCAGAGCGCATATTGCCACTGCGCAGGATGCCAAGTGCGCAGTAGCCAGTGCGCATGTTGCCATTACGCAGGATCCCAAGTGCGCAGTAGCCAGTGCGCATGTTGCCATTGCGCAGGGTGCTAAATGCGCAGTAGGCAGTGCGCATGTTGCCATTGCGCAGGATGCCAAGTGCGCAGTAGTCAGTGCGCATGTTGTCATTGCGCAGGATGCCAAGTGCGCAGTAGCCAGAGCGCATGTTGACATGCGCAGGATGCCAAGTGCGCAATAGCCAGTGCGCATGTTGCCACTGCGCAGGATGCCAAGTGCGCGGTAAATAATGCGCATGTTGCCATTGCGTAAGATGCCAAGTGCGCAGTAGCCAGTGCGCATGTTGCCATTGCGCAGGGTGCTATGTGCGCAGTAGCCAGAGCGCATATTGCCACTGCGCAGGATGCCAAGTGCGCAGTAGCCAGTGCGCATGTTGCCATTACGCAGGATCCCAAGTGCGCAGTAGCCAGTGCGCATGTTGCCATTGCGCAGGATGCTAAGTGCGCAGTAGCCAGTGCGCATGTTGCCACTGCGCAGGATGCCAAGTGCGCAGTAGCCAGTGCGCATGTTGCCACTGCGCAGGATGCCAAGTGCGCAGTAGCCAGTGCGCATGTTGCCATTGCGCATGTTGCTAAGTGCGCAGTAGCCAGTGCGCATGTTGTCATAGCGCAGGATGCACATTGCGCAGTAGCCAGTGCGCATGTTGCCATTGCGCATGTTGTTAAGTGCGCAGTAGCCAGTGCGCATGTTGCCACTGCGCAGGACGCCAAGTGCGCAGGAGCCAGTGCGCATGTTGCCATTGCGCATGTTGCCAAGTGCGCAGTAGCCAGTGCGCATATTGCCATTGCGCAGGATGCCAAGTGCGCAGTAGCCAGTGCGCATGTTGCCATTGCGCATGTTGTTAAGTGCGCAGTAGCCAGTGCGCATGTTGCCACTGCGCAGGACGCCAAGTGCGCAGTAGCCAGTGCGCATGTTGCCACTGCACAGTAGCCAGTGCGCATGTTGCCACTGCGCATGTTGCCAAGTGCGCAGTAACTAATGCGCATGTTGGCATTGCGCATGTTGCCAATTGCGCAGTAGCCAGTGCGCATGTTGCCACTGCGCAGGATGCCTCATCATCATCAGCCTGTCTCTCTGCTGCTGGACCTCCCCCGAGGAGCGCAATACCTTCCTATTCTTTTATCCTTTTCGCGCTGTTATTCTTGTCAACATGTGTGTGTCATCTAATCGCTACATACATTACACTAATATTTTAATATCAATCAATGACTGTCTGTTCCAATATTAGAACAGTGTTAAGCTAAATCTTTAATTCTAATGCATGTTTGCGGTTTGGTTGTGTCATCAGTTCTCTAGCCACGGCAGTGTTGCCATGTCAAGAAGCAATTTCACGTCGCTTTCTGGCTATTTTCGTCAGCTCCATTGTTGTTCTGTCAGGAAATCAAGTACAGATAGGTCGCTTAAAGGTTTTTCTACGCAACAGAGCGATGGGCTATCGTCTCATCGCGGTTGCCAAGTGCGCAGTAACTAATGCGCATGTTGGCATTGCGCATGTTGCTAAGTGCGCAGTAGCCAGTGCGCATGTTGCCATTGCGCAGGATGCCAAGTGCGCAGTAGCCAGTGCGCATGTTGCCATTACGCAGGATCCCAAGTGCGCAGTAGCAAGTGCGCATGTTGCCATTGCGCAGGATGCCAAGTGCGCAGTAGCCAGTGCGCATGTTGCCACTGCGCAGGATGCCAAGTGCGCAGTAGCCAGTGCGCATGTTGCCATAGCGCAGGATGCACATTGCGCAGTAGCCAGTGCGCATGTTGCCACTGCGCAGGATGCCAAGTGCGCAGTAGCCAGTGCGCATGTTGCCACTGCGCAGGATGCCAAGTGCGCAGTAGCCAGTGCGCATGTTGCCATTGCGCATGTTGCTAAGTGCGCAGTAGCCAGTGCGCATGTTGCCATAGCGCAGGATGCACATTGCGCAGTAGCCAGTGCGCATGTTGCCACTGCGCAGGATGCCATGTGCGCAGTAGTCAGTGCGCATGTTGTCATTGCGCAGGATGCCAAGTGCGCAGTAGCCAGTGCGCATGTTGCCAGTGCGCATGTTGCCACTGCGCAGGATGCCAAGTGCGCAGTAGCCAGTGCGCATGTTGCCACTGCGCAGGATGCCAAATGCGCAGTAGCCAGTGCGCATGTTGCCATTGCGCATGTTGCTAAGTGCGCAATAGCCAGTGCGCATGTTGCCATTGCGCAGGATACACATTGCGCAGTAGCCAGTGCGCATGTTGCCACTGCGCAGGATGCCAAGTGCGCAGTAGCCAGTGCGCATGTTGCCATTGCGCATGTTGCTAAGTGCGCAGGATGCCAAATGCAAAGGAGCCAGTGCGCATGTTGCCATTGCGCATGTTGCCAAGTGCGCAGTAGCCAGTGCGCATGTTGCCATTGCGCATGTTGCTAAGTGCGCAGTAGCCAGTGCGCATGTTGCCATAGCGCAGGATGCACATTGCGCAGTAGCCAGTGCGCATGTTGCCACTGCGCAGGATGCCATGTGCGCAGTAGTCAGTGCGCATGTTGTCATTGCGCAGGATGCCAAGTGCGCAGTAGCCAGTGCGCATGTTGCCATTGCGCATGTTGCTAAGTGCGCAGTAGCCAGTGCGCATGTTGCCATTGCGCAGGATGCACATTGCGCAGTAGCCAGTGCGCATGTTACCACTGCGCAGGATGCCAAGTGCGCAGTAGCCAGTGCGCATGTTGCCATTGCGCAGGATGCACATTGCGCAGTAGCCAGTGCGCATGTTGCCACTGCGCAGGATGCCAAGTGCGCAGTAGCCAGTGCGCATGTTGCCACTGCGCAGGATGCCAAATGCGCAGTAGCCAGTGCGCATGTTGCCATTGCGCATGTTGCTAAGTGCGCAGTAGCCAGTGCGCATGTTGCCATTGCGCAGGATGCACATTGCGCAGTAGCCAGTGCGCATGTTGCCATTGCGCATGTTGCTAAGTGCGCAGGATGCCAAGTGCGCAGGAGCCAGTGCGCATGTTGCCATTGCGCAGGATGCCACGTGCGCAGTAGTCAGTGCGCATGTTGTCATTGCGCAGGATGCCAAGTGCGCAGTAGCCAGTGCGCATGTTGCCATTGCGCATGTTGCTAAGTGCGCAGTAGCCAGTGCGCATGTTGCCATTGCGCATGTTGCCAAGTGCGCAGTAGCCAGTGCGCATGTTGCCATTGCGCAGGATGCACATTGCGCAGTAGCCAGTGCGCATGTTGCCACTGCGCAGGATGCCAAGTGCGCAGTAGTCAGTGCGCATGTTGTCATTGCGCAGGATGCCAAGTGCGCAGTAGCCAGTGCGTATGTTGCCATTGCGCATGTTGCTAAGTGCGCAGTAGCCAGTGCGCATGTTCCCATTGCGCAGGATGCACATTGCGCAGTAGCCAGTGCGCATGTTACCACTGCGCAGGATGCCAAGTGCGCAGTAGCCAGTGCGCATGTTGCCATTGCGCATGTTGCTAAGTGCGCAGGATGCCAAGTGCGCAGTAGCCAGTGCGCATGTTGCCATTGCGCATGTTGCTAAGTGCGCAGTAGCCAGTGCGCATGTTGCCATTGCGCAGGATGCACATTGCGCAGTAGCCAGTGCGCATGTTGCCACTGCGCAGGATGCCAAGTGCGCAGTAGCCAGTGCGCATGTTGCCACTGCGCAGGATGCACATTGCGCAGTAGCCAGTGCGCATGTTGCACATTGCGCAGTAGCCAGTGCGCATGTTGCCACTGCGCAGGATGCCATGTGCGCAGTAGTCAGTGCGCATGTTGTCATTGCGCAGGATGCAAGTGCGCAGTAGCCAGTGCGCATGTTGCCATTGCGCGTGTTGCTAAGTGCGCAGTAGCCAGTGCGCATGTTGCCATTGCGCAGGATGCACATTGCGCAGTAGCCAGTGCGCATGTTACCACTGCGCAGGATGCCAAGTGCGCAGTAGCCAGTGCGCATGTTGCCATTGCGCAGGATGCACATTGCGCAGTAGCCAGTGCGCATGTTGCCACTGCGCAGGATGCCAAGTGCGCAGTAGCCAGTGCGCATGTTGCCACTGCGCAGGATGCCAAATGCGCAGTAGCCAGTGCGCATGTTGCCATTGCGCATGTTGCTAAGTGCGCAGTAGCCAGTGCGCATGTTGCCATTGCGCAGGATGCACATTGCGCAGTAGCCAGTGCGCATGTTGCCATTGCGCATGTTGCTAAGTGCGCAGGATGCCAAGTGCGCAGGAGCCAGTGCGCATGTTGCCATTGCGCAGGATGCCACGTGCGCAGTAGTCAGTGCGCATGTTGTCATTGCGCAGGATGCCAAGTGCGCAGTAGCCAGTGCGCATGTTGCCATTGCGCATGTTGCTAAGTGCGCAGTAGCCAGTGCGCATGTTGCCATTGCGCATGTTGCCAAGTGCGCAGTAGCCAGTGCGCATGTTGCCATTGCGCAGGATGCACATTGCGCAGTAGCCAGTGCGCATGTTGCCACTGCGCAGGATGCCAAGTGCGCAGTAGTCAGTGCGCATGTTGTCATTGCGCAGGATGCCAAGTGCGCAGTAGCCAGTGCGTATGTTGCCATTGCGCATGTTGCTAAGTGCGCAGTAGCCAGTGCGCATGTTGCCATTGCGCAGGATGCACATTGCGCAGTAGCCAGTGCGCATGTTACCACTGCGCAGGATGCCAAGTGCGCAGTAGCCAGTGCGCATGTTGCCATTGCGCATGTTGCTAAGTGCGCAGGATGCCAAGTGCGCAGTAGCCAGTGCGCATGTTGCCATTGCGCAGGATGCACATTGCGCAGTAGCCAGTGCGCATGTTGCCACTGCGCAGGATGCCAAGTGCGCAGTAGCCAGTGCGCATGTTGCCACTGCGCAGGATGCACATTGCGCAGTAGCCAGTGCGCATGTTGCCACTGCGCAGTAGCCAGTGCGCATGTTGCCACTGCGCAGGATGCCAAGTGCGCAGTAGCCAGTGCGCATGTTGCCACTGCGCAGGATGCCAAATGCGCAGTAGCTAGTGCGCATGTTGCCATTGCGCAGGATGCCAAGTGCGCAGTAGCCAGTGCGCATGTTGCCACTGCGCATGTTGCCAAGTGCGCAGTAACTAATGCGCATGTTGCCATTGCGCATGTTGCTAAGTGCGCAGTAGCCAGTGCGCATGTTGCCATTGCGCAGGATGCCAAATGCGCAGTAGCCAGTGCGCATGTTGCCATTGCGCAGGATGCCAAGTGCGCAGTAGCCAGTGCGCGCGTTGGCACTGCGCAGGATGCCAAGTGCGCAGTAGCCAGTGCGCATGTTGCCATTGCGCATGTTGCTAAGTGCGCAGGATGCCAAGTGCGCAGGAGCCAGTGCGCATGTTGCCACTGCGCAGGATGCCATGTGCGCAGTAGTCAGTGCGCATGTTGTCATTGCGCAGGATGCCAAGTGCGCAGTAGCCAGTGCGCATGTTGCCATTGCGCAGAATGCACATTGCGCAGTAGCCAGTGCGCATGTTGCCACTGCGCAGGATGCCAAGTGCGCAGTAGCCAGTGCGCATGTTGCCATTGCGCATGTTGCTAAGTGCGCAGGATGCCAAGTGCGCAGGAGCCAGTGCGCATGTTGCCACTGCGCAGGATGCCATGTGCGCAGTAGTCAGTGCGCATGTTGTCATTGCGCAGGATGCCAAGTGCGCAGTAGCCAGTGCGTATGTTGCCATTGCGCATGTTGCTAAGTGCGCAGTAGCCAGTGCGCATGTTGCCATTGCGCAGGATGCACATTGCGCAGTAGCCAGTGCGCATGTTGCCACTGCGCAGGATGCCAAGTGCGCAGTAGCCAGTGCGCATGTTGCCACTGCGCAGGATGCCAAATGCGCAGTAGCCAGTGCGCATGTTGCCATTGCGCATGTTGCTAAGTGCGCAGTAGCCAGTGCGCATGTTGCCATAGCGCAGGATGCACATTGCGCAGTAGCCAGTGCGCATGTTGCCACTGCGCAGGATGCCACGTGCGCAGTAGTCAGTGCGCATGTTGTCATTGCGCAGGATGCCAAGTGCGCAGTAGCCAGTGCGCATGTTGCCATTGCGCATGTTGCTAAGTGCGCAGTAGCCAGTGCGCATGTTGCCATAGCGCAGGATGCACATTGCGCAGTAGCCAGTGCGCATGTTGCCATTGCGCAGGATGCACATTGCGCAGTAGCCAGGGCGCATGTTACCACTGCGCAGGATGCCAAGTGCGCAGTAGCCAGTGCGCATGTTGCCATTGCGCAGGATGCCAAGTGCGCAGTAGCCAGTGCGCATTTTGCCATTGCGCATGTTGTTAAGTGCGCAGTAGCCAGTGCGCATGTTACCACTGCGCAGGACGCCAAGTGCGCAGTAGCCAGTGCGCATGTTGCCACTGCGCATGTTGCCAAGTGCGCAGTAACTAATGCGCATGTTGGCATTGCGCATGTTGCCAATTGCGCAGTAGCCAGTGCGCATGTTGCCACTGCGCAGGACGCCAAGTGCGCAGTAGCCAGTGCGCATGTTGCCACTGCGCATGTTTCCAAGTGCGCAGTAACTAATGCGCATGTTGCCATTGCGCATGTTGCTAAGTGCGCAGTAGCCAGTGCGCATGTTGCCATTGCGCAGGATGCCAAATGCGCAGTAGCCAGTGCGCATGTTGCCATTGCGCATGTTGCTAAGTGCGCAGTAGCCAGTGCGCATGTTGCCATTGCGCAGGATGCACATTGCGCAGTAGCCAGTGCGCATGTTGCCACTTTGCAGGATGCCAAGTGCGCAATAGCCAGTGCGCATGTTGCCATTGCGCATGTTGCTAAGTGCGCAGTAGCCAGTGCGCATGTTGCCATAGCGCAGGATGCACATTGCGCAGTAGCCAGTGCGCATGTTGCCACTGCGCAGGATGCACATTGCGCAGTAGCCAGTGCGCATGTTACCATTGCGCAGGATGCACATTGCGCAGTAGCCAGTGCGCATGTTGCCACTGCGCAGGTTGCCATTACGCAGGATGCCAAGTGCGCAGTAGCTAGTGCGGATGTTGCCATTGCGCAGGATGCCAAGTGCGCAGTAGCCAGTGCGCATGTTGCCACTGCGCATGTTGCCAAGTGCGCAGTAACTAATGCGCATGTTGCCATTGCGCATGTTGCTAAGTGCGCAGTAGCCAGTGCGCATGTTGCCATTGCGCAGGATGTCAAATGCGCAGTAGCCAGTGCGCATGTTGCCATTGCGCAGGATGCCAAGTGCGCAGTAGCCAGTGCGCACGTTGGCACTGCGCAGGTTTCCATTACGCAGGATGCCACGTGCGCAGTAACTAATGCGCATGTTGCTAAGTGCGCAGTAGCCAGTGCGCATGTTGCCATTGCGCAGGATGCCAAACGCGCAATAGCCAGTGCGCATGTTGCCATTGCGCATGTTGCTAAGTGCGCAGTAGCCAGTTCGCATGTTGCCATTGCGCACGATGCCAAGTGCGCAATAGCCAGTGCGCATGTTGCCATTGCGCAGGATGCCAAGTGCGCAGTAGCCAGTGTGCATGTTGCCATTGCGCATGTTGCTAAGTGCGCAGTAACCTGTGCGCATGTTGCCATTGCGCAGGATGCCAATTGCGCAGTAGCCAGTGCGCATGTTGCCACTGCGCATGATGCCAAGTGCGCAGTAACTAATGCGCATGTTGCCATTGCGCATGTTGCTAAGTGCGCAGGATGCCAAGTGCGCAGGAGCCAGTGCGCATGTTGCCATTGCGCATGTTGCCAAGTGCGCAGTAGCCAGTGCGCATGTTGCCATTGCGCAGGATGCCAAGTGCGCAGTAGCCATTGCGCATGTTGCCATTGCGCATGTTGCTAAGTGCGCACTAGCCAGTGCGCATGTTGCCATTGCGCAGGATGCCAATTGCGCAGTAGCCAGTGCGCGTGTTGCCATTGCGCAGGATGCTAAGTGCGCAGTAGCCAGTGCGCATGTTGCCATTGCGCAGGATGCACATTGCGCAGTAGCCAGTGCGCATGTTGCCACTGCGCAGGATGCCAAGTGCGCAGTAGCCAGTGCGCGTGTTGCCATTGCGCAGGATGCACATTGCGCAGTAGCCAGTGCGCATGTTACCACTGCGCAGGATGCCAAGTTCGCAGTAGCCAGTGCGCATGTTGCCATTGCGCATGTTGCTAAGTGCGCAGGATGCCAAGTGCGCAGGAGCCAGTGCGCATGTTGCCATTGCGCATGTTGCCAAGTGCGCAGTAGCCAGTGCGCATGTTGCCATTGCGCAGGATGCCAAGTGCGCAGTAGCCAGTGCGCATGTTGCCACTGCGCAGGATGCCAAGTGCGCAGTAGCCAGTGCGCATGTTGCCATTGCGCATGTTGCTAAGTGCGCAGTAGCCAGTGCGCATGTTGCCATTGCGCAGGATGCACATTGCGCAGTAGCCAGTGCGCATGTTGCCACTGCGCAGGATGCCAAGTGCGCAGTAGCCAGTGCGCATGTTGCCATTGCGCATGTTGCTAAGTGCGCAGTAGCCAGTGCGCATGTTGCTATTGCGCATGTTGCTAAGTGCGCAGTAGCCAGTGCGCATGTTGCCATTGCGCAGGCTGCCAATTGCGCAGTAACTAATGCGCATGTTGCCATTACGCAGGATGCGAAGTGCGCAGTAGCCAGTGCGCATGTTGCCATTGCGCATGTTACTAAGTGCGCAGTAGCCAGTGCGCATGTTGCCACTGCGCAGGTTCTAAATGCGCAGGTTCTAAGTGCGCAGTAGCCAGTGCGAATGTGGCCATATATAATTGATATATATATATATATTTATTTGTTTGTCACATGTTTAGTGGTGAGAATCTGCAAAGTGCACGTACTTTACACTTCACTTTATTGCATCGCCTGAATCTTCCATTTATTAGCATTTCTGCAGGTCCTCGGTTTAAATTTTTTAGACGTGTTCTTTTTTACACTGGCCAATAAAATGTTTTTTTTTTTTTGCAGGAAAGTAAGAACTGATTTTGGATATTTTTGATGTGCCGATTCCAAAAAAACGATTTATCGTATCAGCTCTAGTTTTTGAGATACAGGCTAATTGATTTTTGTTTTGATAAATGTCAAAAATAATGAAAAAATTATATTTTTGTAGGCCAAAATTGAAATTTCGTACGTAAAATTATAACCTAATTAGTCAGTTTTAATTACCTATGACCGTAAAACCCGACTTTCCTATATTAAGTAATTTTCGCTTATATTAAGTTTGCTTTACCCGGTTCAGGTTATTATTGAGTTTACGTAGGTGATGTTGTGCTATAGTAATAAAAAATTGAATTAAAATTGTGGCATCCCCAAGTAGACGTAGCTGTGTGAATCATCCAGACGTTTTTTGTTACGTGTGTGGCGAATATACTTTGACAGAAAGTCGCAAACCTATTTCTGGCTTTGTGTGCTTATCTGGCCTTCGTATGTAAAATATGCATTGAACATTTGCGTTCGTAGACAATAGAAAAGCGGAAGTGAAAGAGGAATAAGAAACAATATCACTAGTACCGAAAAAATTATCTAAGTATGAAGAACATCAGATCTAAAAATGGTAATCTTCTTCCTTGGACATCAAAATGGATATTCAAAATATCCTTATTTTTTATGTCTTTGGGACAGCAGAGCTAAGGATCAGCACTGGATTGACAGAAGTTGTTTGCGAGAGATAAAATCATTATTTCACCTTTACATATCAAATTGGGGCTTATGAAGCAATTTGTGAAGGCTTTAAATCGAGATGCTATTTGTTTTGGCTACCTGACACAAAAACTTCGTGGGATTAGCACAGAAAAACTGAAAACCAAAATATTTGATGGTCTTCAGATAAGAGATTATTAAAGATTCATAATTTACTACATCAATGAACGAGACTGAATCTAACGCTCGGTGTTTATTTGTTCAAGTATTAAAAAAAAATGTTGGAAATTACAAATTAAATAGAATTAGTGGAAAATATGTTTTCCAACTTTAATATTCTCGATTTGATTAATATTGTGACATGAACATAAAAGTTCACAATCACTTAGATCGGTTTCCAGAAAACCTAGGTAATTTTAGTGAAGAATAGGGAGATAGATTCCATCGGGGCAAGACGATGATGATATAGAACGGTAGAGGAGACAGTTGAGCGTTCGTGCGAATATGCTGTCACGGCGTTTCTACCGATGCAGTAAGGAGGTGGAGAGCATCCTGTTTAAATCATTCTTCACCAGCATGCATACCTGCGAACTCTGGTCGAAATACAAGCAAGTGACGTACAACCGTTTCCGAATTCAGTACAACAACTCACACAGAATACTGTTTGGATTGGCGCGTTATTATAGCGCATCTACAATGTTTACCGAAGGTCGTATACATGGATTCATTCCGCTTCTGAGACATCGAGTTGCTGGCGTAAAGCTGCGGCTGGAGCTCAGCACCAACTCTCTGGTGCAAGCGGCGCTCTCATGGAAAGCTGGTTCCCTGACCAGAGAATGGCAGCGCCTACAGAATAGCTACATGTACAACAATGGCCGTGTTTGAAGTAGTTATATATGTAATATTTACATTTTGTGTCTATATATGTGTGAATTTTTTACTTTTTATTTATTTATTAATATTTTCCTTGGTTTTTATTTCATAACTTTAATGTAAAACATAATATGTATTATCTCTGTGGCGAATCGGGTTAAAAAAAACCCTGATCACGCTGGCATTATTATTATTATTATTAAAACTATGAAAGATGGGATATCTGCGTGATGGCCGACTTCTCTTGGAGTCTTTGTCACATGTCATATAAAAGAAAAAAATTAAGTGAAATGTGACGACAGTATATTTATTAACCGTGTGAAATAAATACCTCACGCTGAATTTTTGTTTTTTTTTTTAACTAGTAGTTGGAGCAAATAGTAATAGTGTAAACGAGTTAAATAATAATATTTCTAAAAGAGGCCAATACAACGTATCTCAAAAATTAGATCTGGTGGCCATTTTGGATTCTGCACCCAAAAATTAAATATACACCAAAACGTGTGTTGCCCAGTGTTATTAAAGAAATGTACCGGTATTATACGAAAAAAATATTAAAATAAATAACTGTAACGTGTTAAATGATATATAACGTTTTCGGGAACATTTTCCCATTATCAATATTACAATTCAACTAAAATTAAAAACACTTTCAGACAGTAATATACGGTGTGTTTGGAGTTAACAGAGGTGAGAGTGGGGGTGGAGTTAAAATGGATAAGATAGGGGATGTAACGGGCGGTATTTGAATATTTATTATATTTTTATTGTTATTATTATTATTATTACATTTTTCTAAATTTTCATATATCATTTAACACAATGAATAAAACAGAGTTTGACTCATTTTACAAAATTAAAATAAATTTTATATGCTTTGCTTTCAGCAAATAAATTCGTTTTTCAGCTAGAACATAAGTTATCATTTTCTCCCGTAGCTCACCCGCCCCTGTGGCCTAATGGATAAGGCATCGGCCTCCTAAGCCGGGGATTGTGGGTTCGAATCCCATCAGGGGTACAGCATATTTTTTCGCCTATGCTAATTCGTGGTACAAACCGCGGATAAAATATTTTTAAATTTTGATAAAATCTGGTTGGGTACCGAACCCCGGTATTTCTTGTGACAGGCGGCGATACTCACTACTGTAAGAGAAATATAATCAGACGTTGAAGAAATTTACAAATATCTTAAATTCTTTATTAGTACATTCTGACTTATTCTAGGTTATGTATATTTTTCAAATAAAATTTGACATTGAGAATGTATAATACGAAATTTAATTTATTTCAAACGCGTTTCGCCTTGCAATGGCATTATAAATACCATTAATGTTGAAATTAAACGGTTACATAGAATAATTAGAAGCATTCAAAATGTACGGAAAATCTCAGAATTCCAAATGAATAATGTCGTCCCTTTTCATCTCATGTAGCTGTCCCCTATTATAGTTATAAATACAAGTTGTTGAGTTAAATTGTTAGATTGATAATTCCCTTATAAGGCGAAAAAGTAAATTAAACGAGTAGAATAAAAAAAAACAGGTGTTTTATTTTCACATATGTGATTATGGAATTCTGCAAACTTACATCGGAAACGGTAAAAAATAAATAAATATATTAAATTTCAACAAGAAAATCTTCATTATATACCTGTATGATATGACAATTTGACAAAACAAATAGCAAGTGGTCACCGGGATCGTTCCTCGGCGCGTCTGTGATATTTTTGTTTTCAAAATAGTTTTGGATGCGTCCGGTGCCGATCCCGGCATACGTACAGGTGAAACTAATGCATTAGTCGAATGTGAGAGTATATAAAAAAAAATCTAATTCAGTTTTGGTGACAAATTTTACGAGCAGATCTTTAAATGGACATTTTCTATTTTAAAATACGTTTGATCGGTTAAGTTTATCATATAACTAAAATAAACAATTCGACTTTAACATCCTAAGTTCGATTTTAACAATCATATCGGGCTGTATCTAGAATTTCTTAACTGACAGTTTGACTTTTAACAACAGTGTTACGCGTTTTGCGGTGAAGTAATTTTCAGGCGTTTTCATACAACACAGGGGGGTATCTATTATAGATAGTAATGGCTAGCAGCACATTAAAATACTAGTATGTAACATAAAAATATGTACAAAAGACATGTGTAAACATCATTGGCGAGGACGAGGTTATAGAAATGAAATACTTTTTAAATTATTGCAAGGACCAAGAAAATGAGAACATCTCGTAACACACGAGTTATTTCAAAACATAATATAATTAATTATAATTTTTTTTGCACAGTATTTAGCTAATCATAAATCATCAAAACACCCCCTATCGCATCATCTACCGGGTTTAAATCTGGGCTGTTCGGTGGCCACATGCCTGGTGAGATGAAATTAACATTCTGACGACGAAGAAAGTTGATTGTATCTCCGGCTGTGTGAGATGGAGCTCCGTCCTGCTGCAATGTCTATCTACACTCCAGGCTTTGTTTTAAAATTCTTTGATCATTTTCTTAGAACCCCGACATTTTTCAATGCGCATATTTTTTATCGCAATACGGTCTTCTGCAGTGATTTTTGTCATTCTGGGCAGCAATTTGAAAAAAAAAACAAATATAAGGAATGGGAAAATTAAGAATCAAAGATGGCGACCGGAAATTGTCGAAATAAAACGTAATATAGGTAAATAAATGAGTAAACTATTTAAGCTATTGTTGATATAGTTAAACTAATTTTGATGTAATTATATCGCATTTTACGAAATGTTTTCACTTTTTTTGGTCCACCCTGTATATGTTATTTTCAAATTGATACATCTATCGTTCCATTATTTGAAAGAGATCCAGGTTCGAATCCCGGTGGCAACAATAATATTCATTTTATATGTATATCTTTGTAATGAATACATTTAATTAGTATTTAAAATATCACAGACCATCTGTTCTGAATAATTACAATTTCACAGTGAGAATGTGTTCTCCTTAATAATCTAATGTAGTGAACTGGTTTTTGATATTTTTATTTTATTTTTTTATTAATATTAAAAATATAATACAATTTGAATAATCAGTGGATAATATATATATATATATTTTAACATTTTTTTCTTCTCTATGAGAGTAAGACTCGTGTATAGAGAAGGAGTATATTCGAGTTAATTAATGTTTCAGTTAGTCTGTGTACATATTTTTTTACTTCAGTTACAAATTTATGATATTCTGGAATTTTTCTAATTGTGATGGGGAGATTGTTAAAAAATTTGATGCCTTGATAAATACATTGATTTTGAGTTGCTGTATATTTTAGTTTTACAGCACATTATATTATATAATGCACATTATATTATATAACTGATACAATTGTATTCAAATCAACAGCTGTTAATTTTTGTTAATGCTTACCTACACAGAATACGTGTCACATCAACATTACTATTACTATTATTAGCGCTATGAAAACAGGACCAACTTGCTGGTCTCCCGGAATGAGGTTCGAATCCTCGACCACTGTATCACTAGACGAGTGTCACGACAGCAGGAAGAACAACAAGCGCGTCATGTTCTACAATTAAACTACACTGTTTTCTAAATACTTACTTTACTAGGAAATTTGACATGTTTGTAAGATAGTTTTATAAATAAAGTTACAGACATAATTTTGATATGAAAAATCAGGGGATCACTTAGAAATACACATACAAAAAATAACATCAGCGTAACATGCTAACAATAATCATGGACACAAAACAACACAAGACAAACAACGAACATCTGCACGCCAGTTCCGAGAGCAACAACGACATTTTATCAAAGATTCAACATGTTCTTAGCTCCGAAACTGTACAACATACGAGTACTTAACACTAACTGGAAATCGTTCAATTCCAATAAGATTACACAAATATGGATCCAATTGGGTAGAGAGCATTCAGAAGCGTGGCTATCTAACATTACAGTGCCTACACTAATAATTCACCAGTTCTACAATCTACATTTTTTTAAATTCCTGTCGAATCTTTATCGTTCTTGAATTAAATAACACCACAACAGTACTAAACAAACTGTCTACTTTAACACAGACTGCAGTCAAGCAAAGTAGCCAGGACAATAGAGTCTACTCCATCCCACACAATAAACTACGTGTATATACTTAATTGCAATATAATATATGTATCATGTTATATTATAATATATTCACCTCTGTTACAATAAAAACATGTGCGTCAATGAAGTCTAATAAATAAATAAATAAATAAATAAAACTATGACATACGAAAGGTAGAAACACCCGACCTTGTCTGAGGTCATTAAGTGACTAACCGACGCGTAACGAGCCGTTATTAATTAACTGATTAATTATTAAATCAAGTACAAAATGCGAAGCACGTGATGGGTGCCTACGACAATAATAGCCGACATATTACATAATTGGAGTTAATAGGGCCAAATCATTTTTGGAATTAGACTGTTATTAAATTGAATTCGACCGGTGGGTACTCTTACATCTTAACTTCGAGGAGTGTGCACTCAAATCTTGCGTAATGGCCCGTATCTACAGGTGAGATTTGACTCGAGCGCGCATAAAGGACAGTACGGTATAGAATCAAAATCAGACATATCCAATTTTTATAGTTTTTGAGTTAGGTATGTACAATTATAAAGCAAATTAATATCAACAAGACTAGAATACCCTATCGAAATTAAACAAATATTGCTGATACTTTTAAAATTAGCAATATTAACTTTGTGGTTATAATTCATATTTTTTATTTATTATCTTAGTTTTATTAACCACTGAATTAAGTTTAAATACATCTACCGGTTTCGAAAAATACCATTTTCTTCTTCAGGATGTCATAACTGTTACTATGTTAGAAAATGGTATTTTTCGAAACCGGTAGATGTATTTAAACTCAATTCAGTGGTTAATAAAACAAAGATAATTAATAAAAAATAGAAATATTGCTGAATTTCAAATTTGCCTATTACTTTAATCACAAATATGTCTAATAGATAATTAATTTACTTACTTACTTACCATCACGCCGTTTCCCCGCGGGAGTAGGCAGAGAGGATAGAGCGCCACAACCTTATGTCCTGACACACAATTCTCGCCTCATCCACATTAATACATCTTCTAATACAAGCTCGCACGAATGTTGAGTCTTCTAACAGAACCATCCGCCATTATCTGGTTTACCTGGTCGTGCCAAGTCTTCCGCGGACGTCCTCTATTTTTGGTGCCATCAACACTTGCGTCGTATATCTTTCTTACCATTCTCTTCTCATTCATTCGTTCCATATGACCACACCACCTAAGTGATCCATTCTTAATCTTACTCACTATGCTAACATCAATTTTACATTCTTTCTTTATTTCTTTATTCTTTACTCTGTCATAAATAGATTTGCCACATATACGCCTAAGTTATCTCATTTCCACTGCATTCAGTCTACTTTCGTTCCTTTTCCGCCAGCTCCAGGCCTCACTTCCATACATCAGTGTCGATACCAGGATTCCATCGTGCACCGCTAGTCTTGCCTCGGTTGACGAATTCCCGTTAGATATGATTCCATTCAAAGCGCCGTTCACTTTATTCCCTGCAGTCACCTTCCTTTCTATATCATTCTCAGCCTTTCCGTTTCTATCAAACATACTTCCCAAATATACAAACTCATCTACTTGTTCCAAACATTCATCACCTCCAAGTATTTAGCGCGGTGTCTTGCTTTCCTCCTTCTCGAACACCATCACTTTCGACTTGTTAACATTCATCATGAGGTCGCTTTCCTTACATACACCGTACATTCTACTCACCAGATTCTGTAGTTCTTGTTCATTATTCGCCATTAGTACTGCATCATCGGCGTACAATAAACAGACAGATAATTAATTTGAACCTAGACAAATATGTTTTCAGCCAATAAGATGAGAGTATTTGGTCATGTGATCTGTGGTAACTGGTCGTGTTCAATGTGATCCAAAATGTGACAGCTGTGGTACAATGGTTTTTCTGTATTAATTACTTTGAACGAAATAATGCTCCAAACCCCCCCCCCCATCTCGTTCTCTCGCGGTACACATTGTTCGCGATCGATACTCTCATGGATCGATCCGACGATCTGGTAGAATAGTTATGGTGAGGGTCAGAATTCATATTTGCATTATTTATCATCTTTTCTATAATTATATGTTACTTTTTTGTAAACTATTATAAATATTTTTTAATAATCATCTTCATTCTGTTATCTACTATACATTTTAAGAATCTCAATTGTAACTGTTTAATTTTATCCGTACATATTTTATAAATAAGTCCATGGCTACTCGCTCCATAACTGACAACCGAATCGACCATCGCAAAGTACAATAAGTACAGTGTGGCCCGAGAGATTAATATGGTTCTCAGTTTCTTACATACATATATCATCAATTTTTCATAATTTACATTAAAGATTTATATTGCTCCAATTTTTTCACATTTGTAATTTATTTGATTAATATGTAATAGAGTCAACTAAAGTCTATAAAATAATAATAAGGAGAGGCCTATAAAAAGTTTTGATAGCATATAAATGGAGTACGTCTGCGAAAGACCTGGTGTAACCGAATAAACCCAGCGTGTATGAACGTGAACGAGGCGACAGTCGTGTCCGGGACTGTCCTATCTGCCTATCCCCGCGGGCGAATGGCGTGATGGTTAGATGGTGAGTTATAATCACGTAACACCAATTGAATATCAAACAATCAATATTCTATTATATTGCTTGTTACACGGTCAGTATAAATAATAATTGCCGGTCATAAAACTTCCTTTCAAGTATGTAAGCGCAATTCTATTAAGGACGTTCCCAAAATAATCACTTTTCTTACAATCCTTTTGAAACTTTGAATACACATACTTATGAGTGTCTTTTATACGTAGAAATGTTTTTTAATAGTTCTTGCGGTAGTAAATTAGTAAATATTGCCTATTAAAATGAGCATATTTAACACACGAACCATCCCCCGATCCATGTTGTAGCGCACGTTTCATTGAATAGCAATAGTCATTTTCTTACCATTGTTTTGGGAAACTGAGAATCATTCATTGAAAATTGAACAAATATCTTTCTGTAAAAATAAGTAAAACAAGCGGTATTCGTTTTTTTATAAAAAATGTTAAAAGTGAGCTACTTTTGAATGGTTTTGACGTTTCCTTTTATAATTTGAATAGTGAGAGATTTTAGAACATGTGCGCATGTGGGCGGAAGCGAAAAAGTACACTGTACCTCAACTATTTTTTATTCTATTCATAGTAGTTGACATACGGGAGAATCTTCTTGAAGATTGAGTACGACTGCTCTTTGGGAACGTCCTTAAAGAATCGGAAATAGCTCGTGAAATAATTCAATAACTATTATTACAATTTTTTTTCAAATGCATCGCACGTCTCAGACACATGTATAGTACTACCTCTACTAAGAATATGGGTATTTTTCTGAAAATAATAAAATTAAAATCTCTTACTGATACTGCCGAAGAACACAAGCAAGAAATGAAAATAGGAATTTATATGGCTATGATATGACTAACTTGGTGGTCCCCTAAAATGAGGCCGGTCTGGTGGTTAAAATACTAGGCGAGTATCTTAACCACTAGACTAACAAGCGCGTAATTTCTCACCGTTGATTTATACTACAATATTATACACAAATTCCTTACATGTAATAATATATTTTCATCGAACCTGGATCGTTGGTTAACACACCTTCCCCGGATTGGAAAGAGGTTCGAATCCCGGTAGCGCAACAGCAATATTTTTAAATATTTGTAAATGTATAGTGAATCGCAAAATTTTACGGTCTCAATGCACTACGCCACTGGACACAGGCCATGCTATAATATTCAAAGAGTTGATAAATAATGTAAATATAAATACTGATCCTCACCATAGTTATTCAACCAGACAGTCGGGTCGAACCGTGAGAGTACCGTGAGAGAACAATGTGTACGGTGAGAGAAAGAGAGAGTGTGTCGTGCCAAGAATATTTAATAAAATCAATAAAGATTTAAACATATTTTTAAATTATGAGACCACCCTAAAATGTAAAGTAAACTTCAAGAATATGTATGTATAATAAAAAGCAATTTTTACGGTTAAGAGACAAACAACAAACATCTACACACCAGTTCCGAGAGCAACAACGACATTTTATCAAAGATTCTACATGTTCCTAGCTCCGAAACTATACAATACACTCAGCACCAACTGGAAATCGTACAATTCCTATAAGATTACACAAATATGGACCCAATATATGATTCAATCAGGTAGAGATGAATCAGAAGTATGGCTATCCAACATTCTAATATAATTTGTACAATACCTTCACTAATAATTCACTAGTCCTACAACACTCCCACTACATATATTTTTACTTTTTTATACATATTTGTAATTCTCTTTTTATTCCTGTCAATAAATAACACTACAACAGCACGAAAAAAAAAAAACTGTCTACTTTAACACAGACTTCAGTCTGGCAAAGTAGCCAGGACAACACTGTATACATCAGAGGTGAAATCTACTCCATCCCGCACAATAAACTATGTATTATGTATTCACCTCTATTAAAACAAAAACATGTATGTCAATATATGTATAAATAAATAAATCTCTTGATTAACTGTTTATATATATATTTTATACATTGATAATTGCACTTTGCTTACTGTTATAGTAAATTACTAGTGTAGCAGGTGGGGTACCCAAACATATGTCTCACATACTTACTGATATGTTGTATTTACTTTGCCAAATTTTATATGCATACCCTCGGTACATTTATCTGATATTAGAAATATGACGCAACACTCATAGTAATGAACTAGGTGGAAATGTATATTTAATGAATATTAATTTGGAAGAGTAATACGTCAGACCGTTAGACATTATTTATCAATGTATGTACATGATGCATGTAAAAAGTGAACCTAATCAATGTATTATTATTATTATTATATATATATATATAATAAAATTGAAATAAAACTAATTAAATAATAAGATCCTTACCACGAAGATACGAACATCAGAGATCCCACAGGTTGTTGTTGAAAGGATATTCGGGACGTGAAGTTAATGAAATTGAGCATATTTCTTTATAAAATGTGCCTGTTGCCTTTTCCATTTTGTCAATTCAACAGGTGAGGGATCTTCCTCTTCTTCTCCGTCTTCGTACTTCGACGTGGTTCACCACAACAAGCTTCTCCGAGCTATCTTCTCTTCTCGCAAGATGTCTAAAAGATTAAAGACAATTGCTCGAGAGTCTGTTCTCGATACTCAGCTCATGCAGAATGGAGACATTCCCGCGTCTCAACATTCATCACGCGTCCACATCTCAAAGGAATCAATCCTTGTAATGCTCTCCCTTGCCTTCCGAGTCAATGGTACAATAATATATAATGCACCAGAGGATGTCTTGTCATATTTTTTACAACACAGTTATTCGTATTATAATAAATATAATCTTGATTGATACTACTGCATCATTACGAACAGTTCAAATTTAATTTATATCATTATATATACATATAATGTTGCATTATACCCGCGGTAAACAAACGTATTATTCGCGAAGGAATTTCACAAAATGTTGCAATACTATTTTTTTACGAATCCAATAATTGGCGAACAAGTTTAATATTTTATCTAATGATAGCTTACGTGTACAAGCACAATGAATTGTTCCGATTGTCGATTTAAGCGGCATGTTTTTTTGTTGTTAATAATAATAATATTATAAACTTTTTCAGTTTTGAGATAGTGCGCCTGTAGGTATATAACAATTACCTTATTTCGCGTACTGCGGAAACGTGCAAGGAGGCGGTGCGCGTGCGCGCCCCTCTGAAATTGAATTTCGGTTCAGCTTTGACAGTTGAATATATTTAACGCAAATTAATCAATTAAACAGATATACATATAAAGCTATCTATCGAAATGAGTTATCATATTCACTATATCAACACGTTGTTGATGATAAAAAATGCTACTCTCGACTCACTGGTGTGATTGTGATTGATATTCGATAATAACAGTGATTTAAAACTGTGACTGAGATCACAGATTCATTACTAATACGCGCGCTTCGCACGATATCACAATACACATAAATTAATATATAAAAAAAAAACAATTTTGATCGTTTTTCTATCTAATTTAATATTATCACAAAACATTTTTCGTGTCAAATTCGTAAAACGTTTTGGCTGACTCTACTAGATGGCGCTTATCACAAATTATAACGTCATTCCTTCATAAATATTTTCGTTTCACATGCACATGCGCCGAATCACGGTTCACAACCAAATATAAAAACAATAAAAAAATGAATCACGAATCACGATATTTCCAGATATTCAATCACCGATAGTGAGTGTTGCTCAAAGATGTCAGCGATTGACTCACGGTTCGTGATTTTGAGTTCATCAGTACAACACGTCTTTCTAATTGATTTTTTTTAAATATGTGTTAAAAATATCACAAAAATTGGAATGTTACAACAAAAATTTATTTTTATTGAAAGCATACAACATATATATTTAAAGGTCCGCGTCCACGGTAGGAAACAATCTCAGAGATTTAGCAGAGATACATCTCAATACCGTGTACACATGACGAGATTCTATTCTGGAGATAAACAGCTTGAAATTATTAGAAGTAGACAAAAACTCAAATCAAAGATAGCGAGATTTGAAATGACACTCAAATCTACAATAGATTCATACAACAGTCTATTCTGAAAGTTAGATACAAGTCATTAAACATTAACACTAACATAAGTAATTAAGTTATAAACATTTATTGCATTTTAACTGCTACTGGTGAGATTCAAAATCAACCAAATGACAAACACGTCGGCAATGACATTTGACGTTTAATATACGAGCGTGAAGTGAGGCGCGAGTCGAAGTAAAATCCGCATCTCGGAGATTATCTCGAGTCGAAAACCTCAGAGCGCTACACTCTCCTGTTCTGACACTCAATTCTCGCCTCGTACATCTTCTCACACAAGCTCGCCGGTTATTGTAGCTTCTGATGACATCAACACTTGTGTCATATATCACGTGTTCGATCCATCTTAGTCTCGCCTCCACGATCATGTCCTCGATAGGCCGACACTTAGAGCGATGTAGAACTGCGACATTGGATACGCGCTCGCTCCAGTGGACCTGCAGAATGCGGTGAAGAAAACGTTAGTGGAATACACCATATTTAATGTACATCGCACCTGAAACTTGAAAGATCTTCAATATCAAAGACAAACAACAGAGTAATCTACCTACATATAATACATAAAATTGAATGTCTGCTCATACTTAAGATACTGTATGCAATCATACAAATAATAATAATAATAATGTGTTAATTCCAGCGTGATCAGGTTTTTTTTAACCCGATTCGCCATAGAGATAATATATATTATGTTATGCATTAAAGTTATGAAATAAATATAATGCTATGAAAAAGAAAACCAAAGAAAATATTAATAAATAAAAAAAAGTTAAAAGTTCACACATATATACACACAAAATATAAATACTACATATATAACTACTTCAGTCACGACCATTGTTGTGTATGTAGCTATTCTGTAGGCGCTGCCATTCTCTGGTCAGGGAACCAGCTTTCCATGAGAGCGCCGCTTGTACCAGAGAGTTGGTGCTGAGCTCCAGCCGCAGCTTTACACCAGCAACTCGACGTCTCAGAAGCGGAATGAATCTATGCATACGGCCTTCGGTAAACATTGTAGATGCGCTGCAATAACGCGCCAATCCGTACTGTATTCTGTATGAGTTGTTGTACTGAATTCGGAGACGGTTATACGTCACTTGCTTGTATTTCGACCAGAGCTCGCAGGTATGCATGCTGGTGAAGAACGATTTAAACAGGATGCTCTCCACCTCCTTACTGCATCGGTAGAAACGCCGTGACAGCATATTTGCACGAACGGTCAACTGTCTCCTCTGCCGTTCTATGTCATCATCGTCTTGTCCATCTCCACTGAATATATGGCCAAGGTATTTGACCTTATTTTGAACGCTCAATTTAATCCCGTCCAGCCACACGGGAGGGATATTATCTGGCCCTTTTCCATATTTGAACGCCACTATGATCGATTTGCTGGCATTATATGAAATATTCAATGACCGATCTTAACCAATTTTGTGTATTTTCTCTTTAGGACCCTGTGCAAAACATAGACACACCCTCTTTCTGGCCATCCTACCTCCTACCACTGATATAAATGTGTGTTACATTAATTGACATCTATTCCAAATTTTGTCTAGTTAATCTTTAAAACCCTGCACAAAACCCTGGCACCCCCCCTCCTCTCAAAACAAACGTGTATTACATTGCATGCCATCAACATCTTGTTCTGTTGCACTCTAGGATCCTGAGATTACATACATTGTTATTAGCTTTCCTTTTAATACATATGTTAAAATGTAACTAAATTTAAATCCCCGAAAATCTGAATAAGAGTTAGTCCACCGTAAAACGTTGTTTCTATCTTTTAGAATCTAATTATTTATTAATCTTTTCACTAACCGAATAGAAAAAATAAATTCAAAACAAATTAAATATATTCATTGAAAAGATATACATGTAAAATCAATTTTATCTAAAAATATTGTCGTTGCGCTACAGGAATTCGAACCTGGATCTCTTTCCAAACCGGGGAAGGTGCATTATCTAACTATGCTACAGCGACAGGACTTATATATATATATATATATATATATATATATAATATATATATTGAAACTATAAACTGGCTTGAAGTCTTGCTCAAGTTTAGATATAAAAATTGTTTCACCAGTTCATATACATTTAGAACATTACTTTTTTTTAAACTTTTTTAATTAACATGGCATGAGATTTATCTCAGAGATTTGGCTCGAGTGTGTCTAAAGAACGATACAAATTATCACTCCGTATGTTTGCTCGCGGATACACATACTTCAGAGATCATAGTGGACAGGCGTCATTATAATAATTTAATTTGGTTCTAGCAATATTTGAATATGTCCAAGAACACACAAATACTGGATTTTTACCTACAAAGGCACTGTTATTAAACAAATAATAGATATCACATATTTTTTTCACTAAATATAATAAAAACTAGCTATGAGCTGTCTATTGCTATAGCTCTATGAGATATCTATTATTTGTTTAATAAAAGCGCCTTTGTAGGTGAAAATTCAGTAATTGTGTATTCTTGGACATATTCTAATATTGCTAATAATATACGAGTCAAAATAATAAAATATATAAAATTGAAAAATAGTGATTTTTCAAGCGTGATAATAACATTCTACAAATAAAGAATATTGTTTTAAATAATTTAAAAAAATAATTAGATTCTCATTGTGACGTATTTGCTGTTTCAGGGAAATTAATATCAAATTTAGTCCATAGATGGCGATAGTGTTGTCGTACTTGAAGTGTATCCACATATTATATTAACATATACAGGGTGGCCCGAAAAAAGTGAGAACATTTCGTAAAATGTGATATAATTACATCAAAATTAGTTTAACAATATCTTAAATAGTTTTTTAATTTACTTACTTACCTATATTACGTTTTATTTCGACAATTTCCGGTCGCCATCTTTGATTATTAATTTTCCCATTGTTAATATTTGTTTTTTTTTTCAAATTGTTGCCCAGAATGACAAGATCACTGCAGAAGACCGTATTCTGATCAAAAATTTGCGAATTGAAAACGTCGGGGTGCTAGGGAAATGATCAAAGTGTTTCAAAACAATGCATGGAGTATAGCTAGACATTAGGTACAGCATAACTGGACATTACAGCAGGACGGAGCTCCATCTCACACAGCCAGAAATACAATCAACTTTAAATACTAAATTAATGCATTAATTATAAATATATACATATAAAATCAATTTTGTCGAAAAATATTGTTTTTGCATCACCGGGATACGAATCTGGATCTCTATTTCCAATCCGGGGAAGTACACTACCGATTGTGTTATATCGCCAGTATTTTTCATGACAAATTTTCGAACCTATATGTTACATTTTTTCAAACTAATACATCTGTCGTTCCATTATTTGAAAGCCATCTACATTATTTTTACAGAATCTCAAATACATCTGAGTAAACCGACTGCAGACGCCAGAATTATCAATTCATTTTTATTAAATTTTGGACACATTGATACAACATATATTATTAAGAAAAACACATTCTTATTGTGAAGTTGTAATTATTCAGAACATAGCTCTGTGATATTTTAAATACTAAATTAATGTATTAATTATAAATATATATATTTATCATATCACAGAGCGTCTGTTCTGAATAATTACAACTTCATAATAAGAATGTGTTCTCCTTAACAATCAACTTTCTTCGTCGTGTAAATGTTAATTTCATCGAGCCAGGCATGTGGCCACCGAACAGCCCAGATTTAATCCCAGTAGATGATGCAATACGGGGGTGTTTTACAAGAAAAAGTCTACATTCGGCGAAAATTTACCACAGTTGATCAGCTCAAGTTGGCAATAATTGAGGAATGGAGAAAACTGGAGCAGCGCTTTATTGACAGAAGCACAGACGAGTGGCGTAGGCGCTTAGAAAAAGTCGCTGAGAAACAAGATGGTTACATTGAACATGATACCTGATTAGCTAAATTTTGTGCAAAAAAAATTTCATTGAGAATTATAATTAATTATATTATGTTTTGAAATAACTCGTGTGTTACGAGATGTTCTCACTCTTTTTGGGGCATCTGTATATAACTTTGGAAAAATTGATAGATATGGAGATTGATTAATGGGTGAGAATGGTGAACGTTATATTTGTATCAAGTGATCACTTAAGCCAGCCGAAGACAGGTTGTGAGCCCTGTAATTACCCCATACTTCCATATATTTTCCATTAAATATTTGTTTATTAACAGTACCAGTTTGTAGGTAAAAATCCGGTAATTGTGTGTCCTTGGACGTATTCAAATATTGCTAATTAAATTTTACGCCGAATGGAAGACAATAAAAAGAGTAAAAACTTTATCATCTATTGAAGGAGTACAAAAAATCAACAAAATTAACAAGAAAAAAGTAGAAAATAAATAAAATGAGGAGAGATAAAAGAAAGAAGAGAGAGAAGTGAAAGAATAGAAGGAATAGGAATCTGTGCAATAAAAATAAAAAGGTATTGTAAGTACAAACAAGTAAGACAAAAAATCCGGTCAAATGAAAAAAAAGTTAAAAACGTCTCGTTAATATTTTGCAGGCTTAAATTCAAGTGTTGCCGCGTATAAACAGTTTTTAGCGGCTATGCCATACGTCTAGCACTAGGATTTGAGACGTAATGCCGTCCTGCTCGTGGACTGCACCTAGCCGGAGCGATAGTATGTTAGGGGATTCCCTGATATACACACAATAACGTAATAACACTTATTGACAACTCGTCAGATAACGAAGTTCAACTGTATTATACGCATTTTCGTAATTTTAGAGAGTTGATTTTAAAAAAAAATAGCAAACTTCAAAAGTACAAACAAAACCTGATTGCAGGATTACAGAAAGCAAGCGCGTCGATATCAAACAGCAACGTCACTTCACGACGAGTGTCCGAAGACAATAAATAGAATTTTGTTTGTGTTTTGTATTCTTTATTTATATCTAAATACAGTGTACATATTTTCAAAAAAAAGTTTTTTTGATTTATTTTAAACCTTTTTTTATATAACGGACTTTCGGTTTTAACGGACACCCCCTCCCCCCAGTCCGTTATATCGAGATTTTACTGTACTGAAGAAATCTAATTCATCGAAGTGTGAGTTAAAATACAAAGAGGTTCGGTAGAAAAATGAGTTCCGTTTGGCATTCTTGATGCAGTGTGGAAGACCGAACGTGAGATAGATTCTAGTCGACCTAACTACCACACCAATATTGCCTTTTTTAATCCAATTTCACGATTGTATAGATTGTTTGACATTAACATAGTAAACGAGTTGAACATATTCTTTGATTAATTACATAGTAACTTTTTACCATCGCCCGTGGTAAAAAAAACGATTGCGGGTTGTTGGTGCGTCAAATTTACTACTGTCAAAGCACATAAGCAAAGCTCATGCAGAATATTGTTCAGTCATATGGCCGGCACACTTCATTGTACACTCGGCGGTTGAAAGAATTCAGAAAAAGTTTCTAAGATTTATTAATTTTAAATTAAATATACGCTCTGAGGATATCAATTACGATTATCTCCTTAGCAATCTGAAATTATTAAACTTATCAGTGAGACGTACGATGACCGGCCTTATATTTCTATACAGGATCATCAATGGTATGATAGACTGCCCCCAGATTGTTGGTCTGCTTGCATTGAGGTCATCGAGACACAATTCATTGTTCTATTACAGTGGTAATGTCAGTACTCATGCACTAGCTAACTCCGCAGCCCTCAGAATGCATTCTCTGGGGAATGAATATGCGGAGGTAGTAGAAATTTTTGCTGTTAATTTAACTCTTCATTATTACAATTTTTTGTGTCCAACTCAATGGTGACGAATAAATCGCTTTACTTCATATTTATTTTTGATTTTGATTATATAAAAACATGCTGACACTACGTCATTTTTTTCTTTGTGTATTACACTTCTGATGTTATTTCACAAATTATGTTAATGCCTGAAAAGAAATAAATATGCAAAGCAAAGCGTAAGAAACATTTTAAGCATAAATAACTTTACAAATGTATATTTTGCTATCGTTCACTCACTACTCCAGTATGGAATAATTGGGTGGGGAGGCGCATACAATAACATAATGAATTCGGTAAAAACAATACAGAGAACAATTATTAAAGTAATATTTAATACAAGATCAACTTTTTGCAACATTCCCAGTTCCCAAAACAGAAAATATTTACAAAAAAAATTCTCAATTAATCATTGAATTAAACAAAGAAAATAATATGGTAAATCTTGAAACAAGCACATCATTAAGAATTAAAAATAATTTTAAAATCCCTAAATGTAACATCAAACACTATCAGCATAATTTCATATACTTAGAGATATAAAAGCTTCAATAGCCACCCTAAGAGATAAAGGATATAAAATAAATTAAATGAACACTTTTGAAACACACAATTAGATAATAAATAATATTATAGATTACAAATGTATAACTTATAACTCTATATAAATTATTACAGTGTAAGTACCTCTCCGAGCACAAGAGCTAGTCTATTTTTTGGAGAGGTAAGCGATTCAAAAAAAAAAATGTAATTGTAGTTTTGTTAAATACTTAGCAACTAAAATTTAAAAAAATATATATATATACATATATGTATATATGTGAGGTGCAGAATCAAAAGCAAACATGTCCACTTTACCTGCTTTCGAGTAAAATGCAAGAAATCATTATACTACAACTGTCACATTTGGAATCATATTTAAAGTGACACAGGTCACACGACATGGAAACATATTTGTCTGCGTTTGAATCAATTATCTCTCGATGATGAGCTTATAATCACGAACCGCGAGTCAATCGCTGATATCTTTGAGTCACACTCACTATCAGTGATTGAATATATGGGAATAACGTGATACGTGATTCATTATTTAAATTTATTTGTATTTAGTTGTGAACCGTGATTCGGCGCACGTGAATATAAATATTCTTGAAGGAATGACGTTATAATTTGTGATAAGTGTCATCTAGTAGATTCTGATTCTAAAATGGTGATAATCTGATACATTTTTTAAAGGGTTTTTATAATTTGTGTGGTGATATTATTATAAAAGAAATATATGTGTTTTTACCCAAATAAAGTTAGAATAATATAGATAAATACGCTAAAATTTGTTTTTTTTATTTATTTCGTGTATTGTGATATCGCGCGGCGCATGCGTATTAATAATGAAACTGTAATCACAGTCACAGTTTTCAATCGCTGGTATTATCGAATACCAATCACAATCACAGTGAGTCAAGATTAGTATTTTTTCTCATCACTATTAAATATGTCTGCGATTCATGTAACAAGCATGTCTATACGAAATTCGGTGATATTTGTCTAATTTCGATAAACTAGTCTAGTCTTGTTGATATTAATTTGCTTTATAATTGTACATACCTAACTCAAAAACTATAAAAATTGGACAAGTCTGAATTTGATTCTATACCTCACGTATAAGATATCTCGCCTCACAGTGTGGCAAGACAAATAACCTTTATTCGCTTGCGCGTTCGAAATCTGTCACTTTGCTGGCGATTCTTTTTTTCATCGATATCACAGCGGGATAATGAATGATTAATTATTTTCGTACACTGCAACATTCAAAGTATCAATGTGACGAATGACTTTTGAAACGAATGTAGAGTCCGCCATGTTTAACCAACGATTTTCGGTTTCTACCATTCGATATTTGAGAGTAAAATTTTCAAATTTTTTACTTCAGTATCATTTTTTACCATATTAAAAAGTTATCGCAGATCATACAACCGGCCCTTATACACAAAAAAAATGTTTGTATATATTTTCATCTATTTCTATATATGTTCAGTTATCAGATCTTATATTTAAAGAATACAATGTCAAATCTTTATGTTGAGACTCGTTCAATATTTCCATGCTAACGACAACTCTCCTCAAGCAATAAATCATGGACACAACACAAGACAAACAACAAACATCTACACACCAGTTCCGAGAGCAACAACGACATTTTATCAAAGATTCTACATGTTCCTAGCTCCGAAACTATACAATACACTCAGCACCAACTGGAAATCGTACAATTCCTATAAGATTACACAAATATGGACCCAATATATGATTCAATCAGGTAGAGATGAATCAGAAGCATGGATATCCAACATTCTAATATAATTTGTACAATACCTTCATTAATAATTCACTAGTCCTACAACACTCCCACTACATATAGTTTTATTTTATTTTTCTTTTTTATACATATTTGTAATTCTCTTTTTATTCCAAATAACACCACAACAGCACGAAAAAAAAACTGGCTACTTTAACATATATATATCAGAGGTGAAGTCTACTCCATCCCACACAATAAACTATGTATTATGTATGTTATCCACCTCTGTTAGTATGGATGTCAAAATATATATATATAAATAAATAAATACTGTAACAACTCATATTTATATATATTATATTTCATTGTTAATACACAATTCATACCCACCGTAATATCTATATGCTGCATTTGAATTTCTGGGCATTTTAAGAGGTTTAAAGACCATATTTTTAATATACCTCATTTATTTCTGTCGTGTGTGTTGTCACTGAACTTTTATACTCTGTATAACATAAAATAAAATATACTCATGGCAATTTGACACCGCGAACGGGCCGTAAGGTAAGTTCTACTTTGCTGTCATTAAATAATTTCGGGTCCCCCTCGCCGAACGGATCGCGATCTACCCTTTCCAGTTTCGCGGGCGCGCGCGCGCGTCAGCCGCCACGCGGCGGCGCCCGAAGCTTATTTCGGAACGTAGCGCGATGCAAAATGGCCGCCTACAGAATGCGCGCGACGCTTCGGATTCGCCGTCCGCCGAGCGCCTCAGTTGCGAATATATCCTGCCATCGGTGACTGCTACCGTCGAACCCGGCATCGCGACATCATCACGAACTCACGTTAAAGAAATCACAATGAAAATGAACACAAATGACCCACAAACGTCGAGTTATCCGCAAATAAAGCAGACCAATTCGAATCTTTGATCAATTGAGTTATTTCCCCGCCTATTTTCATTCTCGCCGTTGTATCGCAATTGGACAGATTTATGGTGCAATTTCACGATAATTTTATTTGGAAATATGATTTGTGTTTTATGGTGATGTGCTTGGTTGTTTCATTGATTGAACCTTGCTGTAATATCAAGATTTGAGTGCGCACGTGACTGCTCAGATACGTCTCCCGGTGAGTTTCATTACTGAATTTTCTTTATGGTCTACATTTCCACATTTATACTTGTAATTGTGTATTTGTCGTGTTTTACTGTGTTGCATTGTGTTTACGTAATTTGAACTACGTCATCGCTTATTCAGATCCCTCCCCGTTTCAACCCCTATTGTGTTTGCAACGGAAAATTACCACGAATATCGATCGTTCGCAGCCTTCTATGGAAGTCATAGACGTGTACGAATTTTAAAGAACGGTTGATTTGCATATATTTTTTGAAATTCAGATCTGTTCCGTTTTAACGATGTGTTATGTATTGCGCTGCGCAAAATAGATTAAGTACCTACGCAGCATAGCGCCCTAGATTTGTTCGCGTTAAGGTTTTGTGGTTTCGCGTATTGATTAGTGCATACGTTAGAATCGAGTCGAGAGATTTGTATGTGGTTTGAAACGCAGGCGTGGGTAGTGTGTATATATAATTATATTTACGATGGCTACCAAAGGAGTAATGCGGAAAATATGCTCGGTAATATATTAATAGCCTAGTGGGAAGGTACTTACCGAGCTTCCGGTGCATTCATAATATTTTAATTGCTGCGCTGTTACCTTGCAAAGAACGCGTATTTTTCCAGTGATTTGAACTTTGAATGGAATGCGATATTGTTCCGACGCGCGATGGCACGTCGACTGTACAATATAAAAAAAACTGCAATGACATAATTTAAAATATACACTATTCAGAGCTATGTACCTGCAAATTACGATTATATACATAATGTTTTGTTGGCGATAGCTGCTACGAAATTGCGTCATCACTGAAAGGAGTTTTACGGTTTTGAATCAATAATATTGACAATAGTTTCTATTCAAATTGAGAATTTCATAGTTTAAATTTATTATAATTCAAAATTGACACAATGATCAAGTAAGAAATTGACATTTATGAAAGATTACTCCTGTAATTATATATATATATTTTTTTATTAGTTATTGTTTTATATAATTGTAATAATTTTAAAGCCAGCAAATCTAGATTTTACCCACATACCAAGTAAATGAATAGAGAGGGATTTGGAAAATAAGTTGCGGGACAAGGGGCATTCTACACACATTCTTTGTGGAAATATAAAAACACATTTATGCAATAGTAAAAGTATGTGTAAACACGACATTAATTAATACATATTATGTTGTCAGCGTTTAAGTTTTCGTTTCAATCCAGTCATATATTTAAAAAAAAGTCGCGGAGCTGTTTGATTGCGTAAGCGGTACCAAAGTGAAACTAAATTGAAAAAATATCAAAACAAGGAAATGTGCGTTAGATCATGTTTATAAATTTGGGAATTTTAATTTTAAATTAATTTACGTAAGAAATGGAAAAATATAACAATTTCAGATAACAAAAATATTAATGCACTTTCTTAACTCTGACCATAATGTCATATATTTCGATCAACATTACTAAAAAAAAAAAAGGATTTATAAATATCTCTGTTAAGTTCGTTACCCAGCCTGATTCGCTGTCGTGTTTCGAAAATTGAAGATTTACCTTGGAGAAAAAAAAGTCATTTGAGAAAAATGGTAGTGTACCTACCGTGAAACGTGGAATATCATTTTCCTTCACACACAGAGTTCTGAATGGATTTTTTAGGGTTCAGGGATGTCAGCAGAGTGCAGATTATATATATTTAAAATTATTATATGTAAATTTTCCTTGTATTATGGTTACAAGTCAAGGTGATTGTATGTATGTATGATTTATTACGTAACACGGAACTAGTAGCGATAACGAACCTGATGGCGCGTCATCCTTCGTTGCCGGAAGGGTAAGGATACGCGATGGAGCGACTTCCGTGATAGGACCGCCAGCGAGCGTTGAAATATCGCTACACGTTGTGATGTACTCGTCTCTGTACTACGTCACAAACTATATTACTACCCCATCCCCCGAGGTGATCATCCTTGAAGAGTAATAATTAAAATTAATATTATTTTTTATTATTATTTCGTATGTAAAATTAATTAATTTTCATTGTATTGCGGTCGTCGTTAACACAATAATAATTCAATAATAATTCAAATTTTCCCCTTTTTTACAAAAATGTGAGATTTTATTATTCATTTATATCAGAAGTTATAAACTAGATTAGACTTTTTTTTAAACTATTACTTAGATAGGACCTTTATACTCATTTTAAATTAATAAACTGAATGTTATTTGCCATAATTAAGACAATACAATCATTATAAGAAAAACGCATTAGATGTATTTTCCGCGTGCTTCAAAATTGTGTTAGTATGCTAAATTATTGCATAAGAGAAATATATTTTCTTATAATCTTGAAGCCAAGATTACGGAGATAAATCTCGATTGAGACACATTAACAAAAAGTTTAAAAAATAATAGTGTTATAAATCATTCAATTTGCAGGACATATTACCAGTTTTTGACGCTTTTAAATAATATAATATATTATATTTACTCACATGCTTTGAGGCTTCAGCTACTATTTAAAACTAAGTTTTATGTCAAAAACACAATAATCAGTTTTCAAATAATATTTTTTCAGTCTTAAAAAATACGATAATTTTAATTGTCCATCGAACTTCAATACGCCGCTCGATCCGGCCATGATGGTTGTAAAATCCGCGGTGTCATTATTTTCGTTTAAAAATGCCTTAAATATATGCATTTACGTATATTTTACCCACGGTTTGAATTAATATTAAAATTATTCACAACATTAGTAGCAAATTTTACATATGAGATATTTTAAGGGAAAACAACGTTTTATTGTAACATTGTAATAAAGTAAACGTTTTGTGTTGTAACATTATTGTAACTGCAGATATAATATATTGTGTTAAATAGAACATAATGTAATAAAATACGCAGTATTACAGTTACACATTTTACTATTAATTAAATCCCATGAAGCGGAGTGAGACGCGGGAGCTGCTAACGAAGTCAGGGCCGGAAAGAATGTGAGGACCTATGTATGTATGGAACCGGTGTCAACACGTGCCATTACTAAAAATTACCAAATGCTTAGTACCTTACTTTACGAAGAAAATGACTAGCTAAGAAAATATTCGTGTCGCATTTTTATGGAATTAATGTACGACGGACACGTTTTAATTCATAGAATTTTGAATTGTTCTATGTGTAAGCGATATTAATAAGTAACAGGAAATGGAAAGAAATTTTTGAATTTTACACCGCATCTAATTAAAATATTGGCAGCTGTTAACTTTGGCAGCGTACAGCGGCGAGTTTAGGATAAAAAATATCTTTAAAATTTCCATCGGAAAAAAGTGGGACCAATTTAGAATCAAATTGCTATTGAAGTCGTCTCTTGAACTTATGAAGAAAACTTCAACAGAAATATTTCACTTCAGTCTCGCCGATGAAGTGAATCTTTTTTAACCAATATGTAACGTGGGGTATGGTACAGTCACACACATTTGAAATGAAAATTATATTTTGGATAATCAAAAATAATATACAAACAGTTAAGCAATCGACGACGAGTAAATAAAATCTCGATGTAATTTAAAGTATTCCATATTTGTTCGCGGATAGACAATAATAAATATAAAAATACTATTTGGAATCGGATGAAAAACATAACCAAAAATAGTTGTTCTGACATTTCGCAAAGTGTTTTATTCCATGGTATACCATAGACAGTATAGATAAGAAAAGATGACAGACGTCATGTATATTTTTTTGTTACTCGCAATGAAGACAATGTACTTACACTTTATTTCAAATTGAACATATATTTATGTACTGTTATTGAATATATAAGATATATTAAAAACACGTTCGTTTTTACATACCTGCTGTTTAATCAAGCACTATACAACCATAATGACACTACACTACAATACATTCAGAAAGTCGTAAAAATACATGGGGAAACACAGTATATAATAAAGATAAGACAATCCCTGCAACAACACTGTATATCGGTTTTGGTCAGATGTTACGAATGTCACAACGTTGTATAATCTATTTACTTGGGCATGGAATGGTGAATACTGCATATGCCATTCAAGATGGCCGACGCTCCATCCATGATATGCGGCGCTGCTACAGTGGGTGATTCAAATTTTAAAATGTTTTGCAGAAGTCCAACAGACATGATATTTTTTTATTCCTTAAGTGAAACCAAAATAAACTCTTATATATGAGAATAGTGAACGTTTATACATTAGTATCTGAACGCGTTTTTTACATTTCGCCTACAGACTTCTCCATACAATTCGTAGAATCTATTGTTTGGGAGTAAAATATAGGTGGTCGGACTCCAAGTGTTGAGAAGTAATTTTTTTTTTTAAGTTTGGCAAAAACAAATTTTCGGTTAAAATTCATTATTTTAAATTGTTAACTTTGTTTTATTAACCACTCCATGAATTAAGATATTATTAAGGAGAACACATTCTTATTGTGAAGTTGTAATTATTCAGAACAGACGCTCTGTGATATTTTAAATATTAATTTAATGTATTAATTAGAAAGATAAACATATAAAATCAATTTTATCGAAAAATATTGTTGTTGCGCCACCGGAATTCGAACCTGGATCTCTTCCCAAAACCGTGGAAGGTGCATTATCCAACTATGCTACAGCGGTATTATTTTTGATGACAAATTTTCGAATCTATTATATACATTTATTGTTCCATTATTTGAAAGAGCCATCTATGTTTTTAGAATTAGATTATGTAATAGAAACAATAACATATGTTTATGATTATTTACTGACATCCTGAAGATGAAAATGATATTTTTCAAAACCGGTAGTTAAGTGGTTAATAAAACAAAGTTAACAATTTAAAATACAAGTATTTCTATCTCACTTCGACACATTGATATTTTCATTAGTTTATATCGTCAATCGCTATTTATTTATTAGTGTCTTACTTACTTGACTGGACTAGGCAAGTGCCTGTATACAAATATATATTTATATGTTTAAATAAACCAAACAATAATATGTTATTTTGCATTGTTTGCGATTGACTTCCAACGTTCTGCAAGATTTTGGATTCCACGGTTGAAGTAATTCAGCAGTTTTGAAATAAAGAAGTTGTCAAGCCAATTAAAAAAGATTCCTCGGAGATTGTCAGATAGAAAACAGAATCTGATCTGGAACCAGATCAGAGGAATATGGCGGATGCGGAATAACCACCCGACCGAGCTCTTGAACACCCGCTTTTATAATGCTGAAAAATCACTTGATGCCGTCTTCCGGGGTTTTTTTTTAAATTGCATCATGTTCTTGGAAATAATCCTCAAAAGTTACGCTTACATTTCTCGAAAGCAATTGTAATAATGCCTTAACTTCTCGGTTAAACTCAAACAAGAGGATTTGTTAGAAATGTTCGTTTTTTGTGGTTGACACTTCATTCGCTTCAGTCGAATGACTTTGACACATGCAAAAAAATAATGTATAAAATATCGCATATTAACGACAATTCCGGTTCAGTAATCTTCATTTCAACCCCCGCTTCTAAACTAGTTCATTTGTCTTCTTAAATCTTCAGCCAGTTAGGCGAGGAAACATTTCTACCTGTCAGTGACACCCCTGCTTTTAATTTATCGTCGGAACATAACCCGGTACGCGGTGGCTTTTTTCATTAGCTCGTAATTAGTCTGCCTTAGAGGTTTCCAGCCATCGGGCCGCCGGGAGGGAGACGTAAATCTATTTTACAGCAGCCGCCACTGCGTATTCAATATGATTACATTTATTTGTTATACCTGTAATGGCCCGTGTTCACTGGACGAGACACGACACGAGAGATTTAGTTGAGATTAATTTCACTTTATGATTAACGCAGAGATCACCGCCCGAGATTGATACAAGACCATTCAGTGTAGAACTTTTTCCAATTCATCGCATCAGTATTACTATGTACATATATGAGATAGATATAAAGTTAAATATTATATATATATATACAAATTGAGAAAAAATGGTTTATTGCAATATATAAGCTATTATTGTATTAGAAGGTAGCTTAATAGGAAAAACCAACGATTGTATTTGTCGTAGATACATGTTGGTAATAATAATATTAAAAATACATGAAAGTAACTAATACATTAAAAAAATATATAAACATATACGTATATAAAACAACAATTTTAATAAACTCAAAACAACAAAGATACCAAATGAAGCCACTCGGGTATATATGAATTAACTTGCAACAATTGTCCCTTTGTTCTATATATAGGCAAAACTGCTTTAAAAAGTAATGGTTTCTCAGAATTTTCCAACCATATTATCGAAAAAGACCATTCTTTTAATAATACCACAGAGGTCAATATCCTCCATAAGAATGGGTTTTGGGCTCCGGTTGGATAATTTAGAAACCCTTGAAATAAAAAAGGCAATAAATAGTGGTACCGCCAATTCTTAATAATCAAATTAATTTATCCATTAGCCCCATATTAGGTATGTTTCCTTTAAAAACGGTTTAATATCCACCAACACTGTATTTTCCCATCCCTTAATGTTACGTTTATCTGTATATGTTTTCTGTCTCTTTCTTTCGCAAATAATTTTGTATTCTGTCTATATATATATATATATAAGTGCACTATTTTCGTATTTATGATCAATTTTAAATACGTCCTGATGAATCTTGAGATAAGCGAAACCGGTTGACGTTTAATAAATTTCGTGGTTTCATACAAAGTTATTGTTATTTTATTTTTTTTAAAAAAGTAAATAAAATATTACCTAATTCACAAACTTCTGAAATGACGTACGTATTTTTTGTGGATACCGTGTTTTTTTAACTCATTTTAAACAACTGGCCAAATAAAACGCTGAGCGGCATCAATACAATGTGCATAGTACTCGTACGAACCCAATAGTCCCCCTAAATGATTGCGTTCGATTTAATACATTTGAGTAATGATCTACGGAATTTTCATCTTTCATCTTGGAGATTTGTCGATAAAAGTCGGTATGAACCGCTGCTCGCGTCATTTTACTCTGCGCACAATATATATGCGGCAATAATTCATTTCTTACGCGCTTACGAGACGAATCTTCGAGAGAGGACAATAGGGTTAGCGCTGAGCGAGCTGTGGTTCATAGTGTATTGTGCAATATACAGAGTAGAATGACTAATCCTAAAGGTCCCCCGGTCCATGAAATGAGACACGATGAGATAAATCTGAACGATTTAGTTGAGATAAATATCAGTAGCGTTTACACATGTTGATATTTTTACACTTAGAGAACACAAACAAAAATTTTTACACTTAGAGACAGTGAGACTCGACAAGTGCGCACAAACGTCAACTAGAACCGTAGAAACTGACAACTGTTTATTCCGAAAATGAAATCAAAGATAAACGGAAGGTTTTATATTACGAACATTTAGGCTCAAATTAGCTCAACCGACAAACGAAACATCGACAGTCAATGGAACAACGTTTGACGTTTGATATATTATACAACAATAAGCGCGATAAAAGTGACTGTATCAAAATCTGTGTTAGATTCCGAAAGCTGAGAGTTGTCTCGTGGAATAATCTCTGTTATCTCGACACAACAAATATCTTTAATAACCTCATTTATAGATATGGGCCATAATAGATTGCATTATTGTATATAGCGTATACCAGAAACGTATAAACGGAGCCTACATTACAGAGACAACACTAGGAACGGATTGTGCGTCAAATAGAGTTATCAAGTATAGCTATAGGATGTTCAGCGGAAAAATTTCAAGATTAAATTGTAATTGCTCGTAAACAATCAGAGTGAGGTAAGTGGGAGGGGTATTGTTCGACGCGCGTGATTTGTGGATTTGCCAGTCGCAATGAGTCACTGGTCGGGAGCACACCGCGCGTTCGCGGTTGAGCAATATTTAAAGTGCGGTGATTCATTGGTTCGTGCGCGTCGCGCTTTTTATTCTCACGTTAATATTCGACGAGTAAGTGATGGGCCGAGCATGCGACTTATCTGGTGTTGTATTCAAAAGTTCAGACAAAAAGGGACAATGGTTAATCAAACACCTCTGGGAACATCAACGTCAGCAGCGACGCCAGAACATGTGGCTCAAGTTCGACGTGAAATTATGCGCATTCCGCGTAAATCGATGAGAAAGATTGCAGCCTGTACTGGAATGAAAAAATTAACAGTGCACGTTATTTTGAAAAAAAAACTACAGTTTCACCCGTACAAACTGCAAATCGTGCAGTTTCTCAACGAAAATTACTATTTTTTACGTGAAACCTTAGCGAGAACGATGCTGGAACGTTTTGGAACAGCACGAACGCTTGGAAGAATATTGTTTACTGACGAAGCACATATTCATATCGATGGCTATATTAATAAACAGAACATGAGATACTGGTGCCCCGACAACTCAAGGGAATGCCATCAAAAACGTTTGCATTGTCCAAAAACGACAGTGTAGTGTGCAATTTCTACCCGAGGGATAATTGCCCCTTATTTTTTTAACCAGCCACGTGTATTGCCGAATAATCGACGAGTTTTTGGTACCGCAACCGCAGCTGTTTTCCGGTTTCAACAACAGAACACAATTTCAGCAAGACGGGGCCACTCCACACACAGCTAGAGTTTCAATGGAGAAGCTGAGGGGAATTTTTCTCAATAAATTAATCAGCAAGTGCGGAGACATACCCTGGGCATCTCGGTCACCAGATCTTACACAGTTGACTTTTTTTTTGTGGGGAGTTTACAGTGACAATCCTCGAACAATTCAGGCCCTACAAGAAAATATCCGCCGTGAAGTTGCTGCCATTGAACCGATGCTCGCGTGTTCGCAAATTTAAGAGTCTGATTGCAAGAGTATCTTGAGAGAAATGGACGGTATTTAGTTTATATTGTTTGTAGAACATAAAATCCACATCGTTAAGCTCCATTTTGTATAAATAAAATATGAGAATAACTTTTGAGGTTTTTTTATATTTAATATTAAACTTGAACATTTTCCGCTGGACACCCTTTACATTATCGCAGCATGCGTGTGTCAAATTTCATCACGATATGTTGAATATTTATGGCGATGTGGTCATTTTTGTATAGGCGAATTTCTCCGTAATCACAAAAGTTCGAATAATTGTACCGTTGAATTTAAAACAACTCTCTTTGACGCTCAGTGGGTTGCTAGCAGTGATGGTGAAATCGTTATTGCGACTGTGATTGTGTTCAGTTGCGATTTATTCACAATGCTTCTAGCTGCTACATTTGAAACTATATCTCCAACAGTTAAATCTTAAATACGAAATAAATGTATCAATTATAAAGATATACATATAAAATCAATTTTATCGAAAAATATTGCTGTCGCGCTAGTGGGATTCGAACCTGGATCTCTTTTCCGATCCGGGGATGGTGCATTACCAACTATGCTATAGCGACAATATTTTTGACGACAAATTTTCGAACCCGTTTTTCAAATTGTTAACAATTTACGATTTCTCAAATACGTTTTAGTAAACCAGTCGCCAGAATTAACAATTCATATAGATACATATGGGTTCGAAAATATGTCTTCAAAAATAGTGTCGCTGTAGCATAGTTGATAATGCACCTCCCCCGGATTGGAAAAGAGATCCTGGTTCGAATCCCGGTAGCGCAACAACAATATTTTTCGATAAAATTGATTTTATATGTGTATATCTTTATAATTTTCTTCTGAATAATTACAACTTCACAATAATAATAGTTAAATCTTCAATCAATCACAATCACTATCACATAATGATTTACCGTCACTAGTCACTAGTGATGTTACCCAGGCGTAGGCTCCGTTTTGACTATTGTCTCAAGGTTACCGTGGTACAATAATAACATTTTATGAACCTATCAGGGAATCAGGTAGATAATAACAAAATTTATTATTACCATTTATCATATACAGCCTAATCGAAAATCATAATATATCTGTGTAATCTAGGTATTAGTGCATCCATATCGGAATTGTTCCGTGTGCTTATCGTAATGAAATTTTCCTTTGCAACGGATGTTAGCAGAAGGAATTTTTAATTTTATCCGTATAAAAAATTCAGGGCTGTCATCTTGTTTGTATTTAATTATTAATAATCTTATTAAATAAAATCGCAAGTGTCACAAATGAAAATTGAATCGAAGTGACGACTTACCGTTAGATGTTTGAAAAAAAGTTGGAACATTGCTTTTGTAAGGTGATTTTAAACCTCATGTACAATAGATACCTATTCAAGATTTTTTTTTTTAATTATTATTTAATTACGATCTGTTTTCAAAATTAGAACATCCGAGTTAATTTTCTTGACGTAAATGAATAGACACGAAATAAAGTGCACTTATTGGAGAGAAGTTTGGAACATAAGTTGCGGGACGAGGGGTATTCTACACACATTCTTTGCGGAAACATAAATCCGATAGTGTATGACACATTTATGCAACAGTAAAAGTATTAAAACAAATAAGCAAGACGTATTTTTTACATTAATGCATATTATATTTTCAGCGTTAAGAGTTTTAATATACACTCGAGCCTCGTATAACACGGTTATATGGTTCCACAAAAACCTCGTGTAATACAAATCCGTGTTATAAAAGGTTTGAAGTTCATACAAAATTAGGGTTTGCGTTCCAAAAAAAAATCGAAGATAGTTTATGTTATAAGCCAGAAAAATCTACGGATTACGAAGACACAATTGAATGCCAGAGCGTAACTGAAATGTTTCTAAACAAACGAAATTGACAAGTCTCAACAAGCATATATATATATATATAAAAGGGTCTTTCAACAAGGACGCTCAGTTTTAAAATGTAAGTTAAACAGGTTGTGTGTGAGATATTCATTCAATTTTTCTTTCATTTGAAAGTATATTTTATGGCAATAAGTGTGGAATATAACGTTGTTCGAATATCTGCTGCGGCTTTGCTCGGTGGCACGTTTGGGAGGTCCAATTTTCAATGACTTGATCGCATAAATCTGGCTAAATTTGCTGGATGGCGTTTGTTATGTTGACTTTGAGGAGGTCAATTGTTTGCGGCTTATTTGTAAAGACTTGCGATTTAAGATAGCCTCAAAGAAAGAAGTCTAAAGGCGTTAAATCGCACGATCTCTGTGGCCAGTTCACGTCACCGCCGTGCCCTCAAATCGCTCGTGCAGAATGTCCAGAATTTGATGATTTGCACACGTTGTTCAATCTTCCGTGGTGATTTGCCGTATACTACTTAACAATTGACAATAAATTTTACAGATGTCACTTTAACAACATGGCTTCTATAACCTAACAAATTTTGAGCGTCCCTATTAAAAGACCCTCTATATATATATATATATATATATATATATATATATATATATATATATATATATATATATATATATTTAACAGTTTATGACATCGCTATTCCATTATATCATATAAATGTTCTTTTTTACAGCCATAAATAAAAAATACGTTAGTATATACAGAGCCTACATGTAAATTTAATAGTAGTCGTGAATTTTTTCGATTCAATAAGATCTTCGCACTTTGCTCTTTCCGTTCTCTCCCTGTGACCTCTGCGATGTCTCCCCTAGGCAAACAACCCCTAACATAACCAACGGGTTTGATCAACTCGGCAGAAAACTACATACATAAGTAATTGTACCACTCGGGACTATTTATACAGTACATTATTTTGTTAGCACTTTACGTTGAGTCGCGCTAGTTATTGCGTTGGGTGGATGACCTGTGATTCGTTATTGTTTATCGTCACACGTTTTTTTTTTTAAATTGTGGTCCCTCGCAAAATACTGTCCCCTTTTTTAACGGCCAACCCTTCTGTTAAATTTGTTTATATATTAAATATAATATAGAAGGGCACACGACCCGCGATACTATATGACGAAAAATAGATAATGACGTGTTTTAAAATGATTATCTGTCTTACAATTGATGAAAACAAGCTTGTATGGTTTAGAAGGATTTTTCAAAAGCATATCAATTTTATAATCTCTTCTATTGCTACAAAATTGGTTCAATTAAATTTTATCTCAATTTCGACAATTTTGGTATTGGCGCGTATGAAAAAAACACAATTTTTCTTAAGGAAATATGGTTTGTTTATTCTGCGCACAAAATATTACATTTCCAACGTAGAATTGCAGAGGTTGTGGTTGTTGAAGATTATTGACTGATTTATCAGAATGCTTTGTGGATGTGAGACTGAAGCCCTTAATATCTTCTAGTCTCACGCGTGTTAGTGCATGTCACAGTGTGTATGGTGTGCGTGTGCGAGTATTTATGTTGCGTCTAGAGCAAGGTACATAAATAAGATACTAGGGCAGTGTCCGTCACGATATATGGTGTCTGTTTATTGGTTGGTTGGGTTTCGGCTCTATGTAGTCGTTTAGTGAGTCCCTTACACGTGGGACGCGTGCAGGGTCACAAACATAATTGATTGCCATAAAAATTATGTATATAATAATGGGCTTGGGCGAATTTGATATTCATACACACATGTCTATGATTTGATGAAGATATTGATCGTTAAATGCTAGGCTGGTTTCCAATATTCTGTATCTTGAAGCAATATGAGAATTAGTGATGTAACCGATGTTTACGTTTCCATTAACTGCTTATTTACTTTGCCCCTGTACTCGGTTTGTTTTCCGTCTGTTTAAGTGAGGAAACACACCATTACAGCGCCCCGGAACACGGGCGACATCTAGGGGAGGGGTTGTTATTTACGGAACATTTGGGAAAAATATTATAAGGGAAGTGAATATTTCCCCCGTTTAAACACGTAAGCGTTTCAGGGGTAGGTAGCTCTCAAGGTCGCCCGTCTGAACACTCCTGGCTCGTACAGGGTGGCTGGCATTCTCGTGTATTATATTCTTCTGAGATTTGAGCGTTGTCAGCGAGATGAAATTGGCGCTACCTTCCGTTATGCGCTGAACTCATACAACACGAGCGCACGCGCAAAGAACCACGACGCCTAGTTCATTCTTTTTCTGGCTCCTGCATCTTCGGCGGCACTATTCGCGCGTAGTTCACACAGCTACTATTAAGTCTCTAATATTGTAACTTGACTCTAATAAATTCAGTGTATAATCGTGAGTACATTTTATCCTATATTTGCCAGATGCCTTACTCACACGAATAGATCAGCAAGGAAAGCCACCTTAATGTTAATACAAGTCGAAAGTGATGGTATTCGAGAAGGAGTAAAGCGAGACACCGCGCTAAATACTTGTAGTTAACGAATGTTTGGAACAAGTAGATGAGTTTGTGTATTCGGGAAGTATGTTTGATGTTGATGTAACAGAAAAATCAGAGTCCACCAAATAAATAATGTTAATAAATAATCATTACTAAATATGTATTTTTTATTTATTATCTTTGTTTTATTAACAACTGAATTGAGTTTAAATACATTTACCGGTTTCGAAGAATACCATTTTCTTCTTCAGGATATCATGACTAACTAAAAACATATGTTATTGTTTCTTCACCAGAATCGATTTAAAAAAAAAACAATTATTTAAAAAATAAATTTAGTACCTAACTCAAATTTTTACTTAATACAAATTTAGTCGAATAATTTTTAGGTACAAATTTTAGAATGGGACTCGACGTTAAATTTAGTTGGTTGTTTATAATTTTTTGATTAGTTTCACACGCTTTATTTATCTCCAACGATTCCAAATTATTTAATTTGTGACCAACACCGTTTATATGTAAAATTGACAATCCCAATTTTTTATCAAAACCGTGACCATTTTCTATCAAATGATTAACAAATTCTGAAAACCCACTATTGTTCAAACATCTCAAATGCTCCCTCACTCTTATAAAATTTCTACCCGTTTTACCAATATAAAATGCAGCACAATAAATTTATTTTTTAAATAATTGTTGTTTATTTTTAAAAATAGATTCTGGTGAAGAAACAATGATATATGTTTTTAGTTAGTTATGATATCCTGAAGAAGAAAATGGTATTTTTCTAAACCGGTAGATGTATTTAAACTCTATAAGTGGTTAATAAAACAAAGATAATAAATAAAAAATATGAATTTTAACCACAAAGTTAATATTGCTAATTTTAAAAGTACTAAATATGTTGTAATTTAAGATCTGGCAAAGTAAATGCTATGATATATTTATAAAATAAATGAATAAATAAATGTTGTACATTCTTACAGTAATATTGAGTAAAGCTGTGATTTTTTTCCATAAAAAATTACATAAGGCAGCGTTGAATTATATAAATTGAGTAGCTTGTTGGTGTAGTGGTCAAGACGCTCTAGTCCTATTTTCATAGCATAAGCATTTAGCTTAGTTTGAAAATGTTAAGAATATTGATGTCACATGTATTCCGTAAAAAAATTATATATATATAAAAGTTCCGATCAAATGTAATCAATTCTTTAGACTATTTTTAAACTTATTTCATCTCTGTTGAAAAAAAATGCTTTTGTCCTTCACAGTATTGAAATTTGCAGTGTTTATTCATTCATCAGTCATACGTTCCGTACGCCCGAACCGTCTAGTTAACTTTTCAATCTAGATCACTCACCTCGGTTATACATCACAAAAAGTACATTTTAATAATTTCCCACACGTTCTCCTTTTTTGCACTGCATTCAGCTCGCTTTCATCCTTCCAAGTTTCGATTGCACGATATTTGTTTTATTTATATTTTACGGTTTTAAATTATGAAAAATATTACGGATTATAATAGGTATGACAGTAAGGTACAATGCAAAAATATGTTAATATAATTCGGGAAATAATATGTTACTTTCTTATGGTTAAGAAATTTAAAATAATAAACATTAGTATACAGAATGCATCAGATCTAGTTAATATTTTTATAATTTATTAATATAACAGAAAGACTGAGAAAAATGTCGGAAAGGAGGGTGACTGCAGGGAATAAAGTGAACAGCGCTTTGAATGGAATTATATCTAACGGGAATTCGTCAACCGAGGCAAGACTAGCGGTGGACAATGGAGTCATGGTACCGACACAGCTGACAAAAGAGGAACGAAAATAGACTGAATACAGTAGAAATGAAATCACTCAAGCGTATATGTGGCAAATCTATTTATGACAGAGTAAAGAATGAAAAAATAAAGAAAGAATGTACACCTGATATAAGTGTAGTGAGTAAGATTAAGAAAGGATGACGCGTGTGTCGATGGCACCAGAAATATAGGACGTCCGCGGAAGACTTGGCGCGACCAGGTAAACCAGATAATGGAGGATGGTTCTGTTAGAAGCCTCAACAATCGGCGAGCTTGTATGAGAAGATGTATGAATGTGGGTGTGACGAGAATTGTGCGTCAGGACAGAGGAGTGCGGCGCTCTATCGAAACGGCGTGATGGTAAGTAAGTACGAAAGTATGATAGTATCATGTAATCACATATAATACAACACTAACTGAAACAATCTAAAGCCTTGAAGCATTTGAGATGTGGATCAGTAGACAACTTCCGCAAATAAGGTGCGTTGATTGGATCATTGATAGCAATGTGACGATATTCTGGAAATTGCAACATTTTCGCCATGTGATGAACTAAACCGTTATTTTAATCGTGATTGTGACATTGTGATTTGTAACTTATTATTTGTAATTCACTAGAAACTAAAACTACAATAATTAAATCACATTTATCACAGTCGTTGTTACAATTGAATACCAAATTACACAATCACAATCACAATACCGGTTTAGATCACAGTCGTTGTTACAATTGAATACCAAATTACACAATCACAATCACAATACCGGTTTAGATCACAGTCGTTGTTACAATTGAATACCAAATTACACAATCACAATCACAATACCGGTTTAGATCACAGTCGTTGTTACAATTGAATACCAAATTACACAATCACAATCACAATACCGGTTTAGATCACCGCCGCATGTCACGAGTCGTTCAGAAAAATATCAGATCCACATATCGCAGTAATGGACTTTTATACTACATTTCGTAATAATTTATAGTTGATTAATTTTGTTTTATAAATCACTGTGCGTTTTTTTTTACATTTAACCGGTTTCAGAAAAAAAAAAAACTAACTAAAATAATATGTCAAAATGTTCTTGTGTTTTCAATTTCAATTTTTAAATAATTTATTATAAAATAATTCTAATACCTAATTTAAATTGTTACGAAGATGAAAGATGCAGAAATTGTTTTTATGATTCAATAGTAAAAAAAATATATTATAGGATTACCGGTTAAATTTAGTTAATTATTTGTAATATTTTGGTTAGATTTTTCTAAATTACGATTCTAAATTATTCAATTTAAGACCAACCTTGTTTATATGTAAAACAGACAATCCCAAATTTTTAACACAAGTTTGATGATTTTCTAATAAATTATTGGAAAATTCTGAAAAACTATTCTAATTTAAACATCTTAAATCTCTTATGTTCAAATTTCGAATCGTTTTTCCTATATATAAAACTGTACGATCTTTACAGTTAAACACCGGAATAATTAAATTTATCATCTTTAATGAGATTAATGAGTAATTTTCCTATATTATTATTTATGTAAAATGCAGGTATAATTATTAAAAATGAATATATACCTACTTGAGTATTCAAAGCAATGAATATTTCATTTGGAACTCTCTATATAATTTAGCTGAGATTGAGAGCTTCCTTCCTGCTGTGAGTAATCTGGGGATCGAAGAATGAAGGCTGCAAGTAGAAAGCGCGATTACCCAAATAAAATGGCGGGTGAAAATGATAATTTAAAACAATAAAATCAGTTTATGCATTGGACAGACATATTATAATTTAAAACACAAATTAATTTAATCATTTTGAAAGACATACGGAAAAAATCTATTTATCGAAAAAATATTTGGTTGCTACCGTTCAACTGCATCAACTGATTGCTTCTTCTTCTCTTACTTAGACAATCCACTCTTGTTCAAGAGTGATTTGTGCCATTAATCAAGTTAATTAATTTAATTGTTATTAAAAATACTGCTTGAATAAGTAGTTGGGAAAATACGGGATATAGGAAGGATTGAAGGAATTTGGAAGAGGGACCGGATTAGATAACAGGGGGGGCTAAAGGACCAACCAAAACCAGGAAGAAACACGACCCACTTGTGAAATGCTCCTTTATGAATCAGGATTATATTCTTCACAGGAAATCATAGTTCGTTGATTCGCGCAAAGTGGGATGATATACACTATGCACAATGTCAAGATGTACACATGCATGCATGCACAGCGAGAAACACAAACAGTACACAGAACAGCTGGACGATGTTACACAATCCAACAGTTTGTTCCCACACGGCAGGAAGAACTTGGCGGCATACGATTACTGTCAAACTTCAACGTCAGCCGGCCCTAAACCATAGATAACAAAAACTATAGAAAAGGTCATTATAATTGCACTGAAGCGGCACCGCAACGTGCCATTACCTCGTAATCAATATCAAAGTCAACAGTTTTATATTTACTTTATAAGACAGCTGGAGGGGAGGAGGTTCCCACCCTTTCCCGGAACCAGTTTAGAAGCCAGGGCTTCCTTGTCGGTCCTATTCATCAAAGTTAATAAAAATACGGGACTATAATTCAATAACATTTTCAATTATATGCAGAATATAAAACGAAAAAAGAAAAGAAATTCAATTTACATAGTTATTAGCAATTTCCGCAAAATTTAAAATTTAGACCCTCCAGCGTACCTTAAAGTGCTGTCTTTATTCATAAAAAAAAAACTTATAAATCCATAGAATACATAGTTTTACACACAAATGGAAGTGCAGTAGTTTAAAGCAGACACTCAGAGATCCAGTCATCAAAAATACTCCTAAAAAAGGGACAGTGTACGAGATACAAAATGGATTAAGTCACACTTACCCACCCACGCAGGCCGGCCTAACTACCTGCCTAAGATCATGAAAGATATGGAAATTGACTTGATGATACAAAATTATTAGAAACTATTTGTGAAACTTTTGGTTAAATTCAGTCGGTTATTTATAATATTTTTGTTAATTTTATTATATGCATTTTAAATTTAAATCCTTCTGTTTGTAGGCGTATGTGTCGTGGTGACATTTATTATATAATGCACGTGTCGAGTCTCGCTGTCAAATACACGGGTGGGTCCCACTGTGAGCGTGAAGCTTATCTCTAGTTTAAAATCTCAACACGTGTATACGATACAGCGATTTATCGCAGCTAAATCTCTGAGACTTGTCTCACCGCGTCTCATTCGACCCGAATAGGTTTGGATCCAACAAACTTTACTAGGATCATATTCTTAAGCGATTCTTTGACTCGGTATTGAGCTGGTTCCAAACTGTCTTATGAGATCACTAAAGAAAGATCAAGCAGTCATGACCCTATTCTGAACCTCTAGAAAACACTAAAATAGAATGAGTTACAGATTCCTTTGAATTACAAAACCATTCTGAGATTTGCCTAGTTTTTATTTTTTTGTGAATTTTCTCTAAAAGATTTTTTCAGATACTCTCTTACGTAAAGTATCGTAATTTTAAATTGTTAATTATCTAAGATAGCAATTAAAAGGCCTTCAAGTTCATAGTTAATCTAAATGTAGACCGATTTAATCCAAATTTGGTATTAATATACAGTCGAGCTCGGTTATATCGAGTACGGTTATAGAGAGATCACGGTTATGAGGAAATACTAATTATTATTTTGATTCATGCCTGTTTTCATATAACTCTTCACTGTTATAGTGAGCTCGCTTCACTGATAGAACGTACAAATATATTGTTAACAAGTTAACAAAATACACTACATAATTCTTGAGTCTGCCGATGAGGTCCCTTATTATTTACAATTCCTTTCAGGTTTGTGAATACTTATAGAAAAAACAATAACCATCGAACCCGTTTTTACTATCGGATATCGGAGATTAAAATGAGTTTTCTACGGGTTACGCCTATCAAGGTATAAAAATTTTTAATGCCCTTCCATAAAATCAAAACAGAAAAAAAATTATAAAGCCTTCAAATCGCAAATCAAACAAATATTAGAAAACTCCCACAGCACAATATTTAATTTGATTATTTATATACACATACATATATATTTAATAATTTAATTCTATGTTTATATCTTACTTCTATACCTACCTTTACATTATTTTAAAACTTAAATACTCCTCAATTCAAATACGAGAATTGATTTCTCTATTGAATTGGATAATTTAGTGTAAAATATATACATGTATGTAATTAATCATGTTATGTATATACAACATATGTATAAATATAAAATAAATTTAAATTTAAAAAAATATGCTGTTAACTCGCCAATATCGCGGATGCATCGTCTTGGTAACAAGTTGAATTCCGGTAACGTTTTTCGTTGCAGGAGCATACCTGAACTGAAGAAATATTTGTACGTAAATATACTTAGTTTTTTTTTTTTTATGTTATATTTAAACTGCTATATTAAAATGTTAATTAAAAATGTACTGTTATATTAAACATTTTATTCATATGTAAAATCAATATATTTTTTTACCAACGACCAAACTCGTTTTCGCAAACAATTATTTTAGTAACATTTCTTAGTAAAGTAAAAAGTTATTACTGATCACACAACCTGATCACCCAACCTGATCACACAACCTGATCACCCAACCTGATCACACAACCTGATCACACAACCTGATCACACAACCTGATCACACAACCTGATCACACAACCTGATCACACAACCTGATCACACAACCTGATCACACAACCTGATCACACAACCTGATCACACAACCTGATCACACAACCTGATCACACAACCTGATCACACAACCTGATCACACAACCTGATCACACAACCTGATCACACAACCTGATCACACAACCTGATCACACAACCTGATCACACAACCTGATCACACAACCTGATCACACAACCTGATCACACAACCTGATCACACAACCTGATCACACAACCTGATCACACAACCTGATCACACAACCTGATCACACAACTGATGAGTGCAGAATCGCTTTCTCTGTCCGCGAAAATATGAGTCGTAAAAATAATTGCTCTAATTGTGATACGATTAATAGCGTTGCTTGAAAACTTGATATTTATTTATTAAACGACATACATATTTTTATTCTAATAGACATGAATATATTATACATAATAAACATAAGACATAATTAACACTCAAAGTTTATTGTGTGGGGTGGAGTAGACTTCACCACTGATATGTACAGCATTGTCCTGGCTACTTTCCTAGACTGTGTTAAAGTAGCCAGTTTTTTTTTTCGTGCTTTTGTGTTATTTAAATCATCAACAGGAATAAAAAGAGAAATAAAAAATATGTGTAAAAAAATAAAAATATGTAGTGGAAGTGTTGTAGGACTAGTGAAATATTAGTGTAGGTATTGTATAAATTATATTAGAATGTTATTAGAACTATATAATACACTCAGTACCAACTGGAAATCGTACAATTCTTATAAGATTACACAAATATGGACCCAATATATGATTCAATCAGGTAGAGATGAATCAGAAGCATGGATATCCAACAATTTACTATAATGTATACAATTCTTTTACTAATAACTCACTAGTCCTACAACACTCCCATTCCATATATTTTTATTTTATTTTCACTTTTTTATTCATATTTGATTTATCTTTTTATTCCAAATAACACCACAACAGCACAAAAAAAAAACTGGCTACTTTAACACAGACTTTAGTCTAGCAAAGTAGCCAGGACAACGCTGTATATATCAGAGGTGAAGTCTACTCCATCCCACACAATAAACTATGTATGTTTATTATGTATCCACCTCTGTTAGTACAAAAATATGAATGTCAAAATATATATAAATAAATAAATAAATGTTGGACAGCCATGTTTCCGATTCATCTCTACCTGATTGGATCATATATTGGATCCATATTTGTGTAATCTTATTGGAAGTGAACGATTTCCAGTTGGTACTGAGTGTGTTGTATAGTTTCGGAGCTAAGAACATGCAGAATCTTTGATAAAATGTCGTTGTTGCTCTCGGAACTGGCCGTTAGATGTTTGTTGTTTGTCTTGTGTTGTGACGACAATATTTTACGATAAAATTGATTTTGTATGTATATCTTTATTATTAATATTTAATAACTTGTAATCTTTGTTTCAATGTGAAACGATCCCTGGTAAAATGACAAGACTTTACTGAATGAAAAAAACCAATTACAGCCGTCAAAATTTTAATAAACATTTTATTTTGTTATTTGAAATTCTATCACATTTATTGTGTAGACTTATACTCAATATTTTTAAAACATCTAAAATAAATAGTCACGCTTATTAAGGAGAACACATTCTTATTGTGAAGTTGTAATTATTCAGAACAGACGGTCTGTGATATTTCAAATACTAAATTAATGTATTAATTATAAATATATACGTATAAAATCAATTTTGTTGAAAAATATTGTTTTTGCGTCACCGGGATTCGAACCTGGATCTCTATTTCCAATCCGGGGAAGTACACTACCGATTGTGTTATAACGCCAGTATTTCTCAATCTTGCTTATGTTTACGAAACATTATTTGACAGCGATCGTCTGACAGAACTTGTATTCAAGGTTAAATTAACCTGCCAAGTGGTCCTAAACAATCTGGACGATGAGCTCATAGCTCTTTAATAGCCTATTTCTGTCTGAACTGTTTATTTTCATTCTTGCCTCTTGCAGCGACATTCCACACATTTCTCGAAATTGGTCGGTTCATCATCTTGTGGACTGGCACTTCGCACTTCGTTCTTCCACACTTCCATCACTACGGCTCTAGTTTTTATTCATAACTTTTTAAAAAGTCTGTGTATTATTCATGTTTTTACATTCATTTTGCAGTTATTTATTATGATGACAGGCGAAATGTGATTTTTTATGTTTTTTGAAAATGTTGTTATTAATGATAGTTCCAAAATCATAAACACCCTGTTGGCGCGTCTGTTCGATTCAGCCGCGACCACTATTATTGACACATTCCGCATCAAATTCTCATCCATATATTTCCACATGTTAGTCTTTTCAGTATGAATTGTGACCTTGACGCCAGTAGACGTCAATTTGTCCGATGTTTATTACAGAGATTATATAGGGATTACAGAGGCGTCATGTACAAGGTAAGGCGTGTAGATTATTGGTCCTTCGATTAGAACCCCTATCCCCTCACCAACCTCATCCTCTACCACGTTTCTTTACTTTCCCCCCCACACCTTGCGACCGGAATTGTATTCTATTCTGCGGGACGTGCGACCCGGAGATTGCACAATTCATTTTGATCCTACCGAACTGTATTTACAGTTCGAATTCAATGACTATTCTAAAAATACTATTTTACACAGTAAACTCCTAATCATCCAGAAAGGCAGGAAAAAAAACCAGGTTAATCTCCACAAAAAGAAAATCCAAATAGGCATTGGAAAACATTTCGAATATAAACATTAAAAAACTCAATCGCAAACAATCGGTAGCTTGTTGGTCTAATGGTTAAGACGATGGCGTAGTGATCTAGTGGTTGGCGGTTCGTGCTCGTTCCAGGTGACTATAAAGTTACTTTTCACAATACAAGCGTTTAGCTTAGTTTGATAATAGTGCAGAAGTTGTATGTTGAAGTTATTCAAATATATGTTTGATTCGAGATTGTGTCAGAAGGTTAAGATGCTGTAACTTCTTCTTGTATCAAGCGTGTCGGTTGTGTGTCGCAGTGTAGGGTATCTATTATAACTAGAGCAGGGTATATAAATGAAAGAATTGAGTCACAAGAATTCGTTAATTGAAGAGATGAATTGGTACAATTTAAATTACGCGGTTTGAACTCTGGAGTGGCTCGCCGGAAATGCTGGTGTCGGGACGGCCTGCGAAGAAGTGGTCGGTAGATGCTCGGTGTTTAATGTTAAACTTACACGTGCCGATTGGTTGTTCTGGTTCGTGTTTTATAAGAATATTAATGTGACACATATACGTGTACGCATCTCTCATTATTTTAAATTATACCGCTTGAATCGAAAGTAAAACGCGGAATCTAAGTGCGCGCAAATAATAATTTTCGAATTAGTTCGTGAATTCCGGTCGATGACGTGTTCGAAAATTCGCCAGTAACGTGGTTGCCTGTTATTCAAATAAATATTCACGATTTCCAAAGGGAATCTATGAAAATCTCGATAGGAAAAGACTTATTGGAATACCAACGCAAGGAACGCGGGGATAGATGCCGAAGACCTGCCGCGTATGAATTGGAAATGGACAGCGCGGGAGACCAAATATCGCGAAGGCGAAAAATTAAAAAAATTAATTATAATTAGGGTTTAGTGTTTTCTTGAATTGGTAATATTCAATGTGAAATTTCGATTTTATCACTATACGACGGTGGCCTTGCGAACGTCGCTTTTATAAATGGAGTGACGGACGATTTGCTGTCACCGAGAATTACTTCTGTACGGCTTCCTATATATATATTAATGTATTTATATCCATCACTTGTCAACTCCAGAGACGTTATTTCTACCTTTAGTTTAGCTGCTTATAATCGAACTGACGGCCTGGGTGTCATCACCTCAACGTTCGTCCCGTTTTAATGTAATTTACAACGTTTTGATTTTTTAAAATCAATCAACGGCGTGACTTCATCGCATTCCATTAAATGGGACTTTTCATCATCAGAGCCGGGAACGAGTATGATGGGAAAATCAAACAAATATTAAAAAACTCAATTACAAGTTCTGATTGATTATGTTTATGTTGTTATAATAATAATAATAATTATAATAATAATAATGTGTTTATTCCAGCGTGATCAGTTTTTTTTTTTTTTAACGTGATTCGCCATAAAGATAATACATATTATGTTATATATACATACATAATATACTGTGAAAAAGAAAACCAAGGAAAATATTAATAAATACAAAAAAAAAATTTAAAAGTTAATAAAAAGTTTAAAAGCTCACACGTATATACACACAAAATATAAATATTACATATATAACTACTTCAGTCACGGCCATTGTTGTCAGGTCAGGGAACCAGCTTTCCATGAGAGCGCCGCTTGCACCAGAGAGTTGGTGCTGAGCTCCAGCCGCAGCTTTACGCCAGCAACTCGATGTCTTAGAAGCGAAAGTTATATTTTAATGAAAAAATATATATGGGAATATGGGGTAATTACAGGACTTACGACCTCCTGTCTTTGGCTGGCTTAAGTGATCACTTCATTTCAACAATTCTCACCCCCAATCTCCATATTTATTCTTGGACCTAATTGTAATTATAACAGAGTTGTAAACTATTTTACAAGACTCTTTTACATACACCTGGGGTATTGTCAAGATGTTTATTTGCACGTCTTATTAATGCACAAAGTAAGAATAAGGTAGTTATTAGAGGGCTTGTTATTAATATTAAGTACACAGTATTTTACGGAAACATGCCTTACTTCGCCTTGCCAGGAATGCCACGGTCGTGAGACCCGCCTCTATCGCCCGCTTCACAAAGCTGAGTGAACCGCCTCTCTCGCCGGTTTGACCAAGCTCGTCTGTACGGTGGTCTGTGAGGCGTGGCTACAGCGTCTCTGCTACGGTGCTTGATGTCGTTCTATGCCCGCCACATGGCGCCTATGACGTTAGTTTCGTGAAAACTACGTGGGTATTCGTGTTTGAACTAATACGTGCGTTTACTTCGAGTCGATAATCAGTTAGTTGTTGCCTCAGCCGATAGACTAATAGTAGAAATCAGACAAGTGGACTGTTGGAGAGGATCGGTTTAGCAATGGAAGCAAACAGGCTAAAGAGTGAGAAGAAGATAAAAATGATATATAAATTATATTAAAAACGGTAGAACAGTTGACAGAGTTATAATGCGAAAGTCTACTCGCGATGGTGTTGGAAAGAAGTTGGTAGAAGCGTTAAAAGGTTAGTGGAAGAGATGTTTTGGAAGAAAAATCCCACAGATGGAAAGAAATGACGACAAATCCCGCTGGCAGTCGAAACTCGCTTTGGGGGGTTGTATCGCTTACGACGTCCATGATGACGATGGTGGTGATGCGGCGAATAAAGTGCCTAGCTCTTTTAATTATTATTTTTAACATACTATTTTTAATCAGGCCAAAAATTGAGTGTTTTATTATCGATTTGGAATCTGTAGCCGACACGAGTCGGCCGGTAACAAGGGGGTTGTGGAATCGGATGGAAATGATGATGAGAAATGTGGATTACGGATGGCTAGTCGGCAGTGGCGTGCAGTAGGTGTAGATTTAGGTTATGCTGTTACCGATGATATTATACAATCATATGTAATACAATATATGTACTTTCGTTTAACAAACGTCTTTAGACATGATGAATCCATCGTTTATACGATCCCCTACAATGTATGTATTTATTTGTAAATTTTGACGTAAAATAATTATTACCACTCATATAAAAATCAATGCAAAAAATGTGTTTTTAAGAACACTTTTTATGACAGAACATGATTCTTTTATTGTTTGAAAATCCTTTACGTAATAACTAAACGAAGTAATAATCATGCACCTCGAATGCAAAGAACGGCCATGAAATCAACACTTTAAAAACAGTAAGATAGTAAAATTCGCCAATTAGTAAAAGAGGAAGTAGACACTTTAATGATTTGCACGCAATTGTAAACCTTTATAATGTTATTCTGTTAAAAAAAAAACAACAAAGGTAACGACTCTATATAAAACGGATCAACCGAAAGGAATTTACAATTCAGTAAATAGTCAATTATATTACTTGAGTGAGTGAATGTGAATAGCTCAATGCGGCGAATGCACAAGAGCGCCATGGTAACAGCGTTAAGTTGTCATGGTTGTTTTTAGAACTAAACAATTAAAGTCTCTACTGGTATACAGATAGCGCTAATTGTAAAATAACGTTTCCGTTTATGTTAATCCAATTATTTAATTTATATTTGTTTCCCAGAATTTTTAGTAATGCACAGCTTTTTTGCTTGTATGCACTGATGAGAGAATACTTCGATAATAATTGACCAGGTGTGGTAACTTACGGGATAAGGAGGTCAGCTTGACTCACCTAATGATGACGCTGTCCCTTTCTTCTCCTGAAGTTCGCACATCCATCTTCCGATGTTCAAATACTCGGTTGAGTACTTTCCAATATTTACGAAATGAGGATTACAATTCTACTTCAAATGGATACTTTCTCAAATGATTACAAATCACAAATACGATAGAGACAGCAAGCCGAGATGAAAGGCTATTAGGTACTGAGGGAATTGGGCCAGGCGAAAGGAAAAAGAGTGACAACATTAAACTCTATTTATAAATTTTGTATGTTCGCCGATAGTAAAACGAATAATTTCGAATACTGAACAGAATCTAATAAGATATATTTGTCGCGTTTCATCGGTCAAAACGGTCAGATTCGAGCAATGTCCCGGGAGAGTTAATCTTACGCGTAGCCACTTTCCGTCTCTGATCGGTTCGTAAACACCAGCGATTCCGATCAATCTGTTACTTTACAGACTGTAAACATTCCGGACGTTGATCCAAACAAAGTAATATTCCTGGTAATTAGTCGATCGCATTCGAGCCGCGGGACTCGAGAAAACCTTGGAGTTGGAATTCTTGTTTGGGTCGACAACCGTTGTGTCTATGATTTTATTACCTTTTAATTGGACAATTAATCGGTTTCAGAGTTTAAACACATTTTACGTCAATTTACAAATAAGAAACCCAATTAAATACAACGATACCGTCTGACAGTGAAATGTCAAAATCTTCGCTCGTTATAATTATTTATTCAATTCTACATTATTACGTACTAGTGAATCCAATTATTTTGAACCAGTTGTGTGGTGGGATAAGATTCCGTGGACTGTATCGATTAAAATTATCGTTTATCCCGAATTGAATTCAGAAAGGAAATAGTGGCAGATGAATCTGGCCTGCCTATACTGGGTTGGACGACAATTTTCACCTCCGCTTGACTCGCACTTTTGTAGTGAAGAACGGAGATGTCACTGCACTTCCGGGCGGTGTAGAACACCGCTTCTTCGTGGTCCAGATTTTTATACACGGCGACAAGTCTCTTGACAGGTCCGCGTCGAAATGCAATCTCTTCACACGTCGGCGAAATTCCTATGTAATTAGTTGGCCCGAGCGGGAAAGGAATATTAAACTTCATGGGGAGTACTCGAAGTTGTGTTCCCTGGATTTTTGGATTCGATTTTACAGGAGCGTGTGCTTGTGTTAGATAATGCATCTTCCTCGGTTTGGAAAGAGATCCAGGTTCGAATTCCAGTAGCGCAACAACAATATTTTTTCGATAAAATTGATTTTATTTGTATATCTTTGTAATTAATACATTTAATTAGTATATAAAATATCACAGACCGTCTGTTCTGAATGATTACAACTTCACAATAAGAATGTGTTCTCCTTAATAATAAAAATATAATTTAAAATGCCATCACAAAGAGACTTTTTATAAAATAAAAGTATATTTTTTGTTCAAATTTCCGGCAAATTTTTGGCAGAATTTACTATATGGCACGCTGGTCATGATTATGACGTCATTTTAATAGTGACATCTGTCGGAAAGTTAACAAAATAAATAATAATGATAAAAAATCAAATCACGATGTTTTCAAATACTCAATCACTGATAGTGAGTGTGACTCGAAGATATCAGTGATTGACTCACAGTTCGTGACTTTGTGCCCATCACTAATTCTTACGCAATACTTGAGAGAAGTCGGATAAATCCGGATTGCTCCGCAAATAGATCTCCGACGACGAATTGAAGTGCACGCCACTGATCAGCGGTGCAGCAGCGGAGTGTGAGCATCGGAGGCCAATCATTGAGGCGCCAGGAGTTGCATGTCAGCCGGAGTGAACTGACCGTAATAACCTTTGATTGAGCGCGACATAGATTGGCGGAGGCCCTTCGCAATTGAGGTCAATTAACCATTATCTGATCCGTCGTCACAAAGCAACCTTTGAAAATATGTTATTACGTTTCTATGTATCGGCTCGCATTAGCGACGTACTCTTAAGCTATGCATTATCAAAGATTCTGGGAAATAAAAATAAATTAAATAATCCTTATCTTATGAAAAAACCATTTAAAATTCTAGCCGTTATTAATCAAATTAGAAAATTGTTACTATTTAGAAAAATTGCAACAATTTGTGTACAATATATTCACATCTAATTGATTTGAACTAAATATTTTCTTACTGAAATCTGGAATTTATTGAGGTGTGGGTCTCCCGCTGGGGGTTGCTGGGATGGACAATGCCAGGAAGAGCAGTGGCTAGAGAGACCTAAGGGAGTATTCCACTGGCTCACCCTCGGACCTCTTGCGACCCGGACAGGGTGAATTTCTGCCAGACTGCAACACATTAATGTGACGTCTACCCTCCCCTTTTGATAACGATAACGAGTCTCATTTAAAATTTTACAGGTATGGCTCTGGTACCATCTGAATGTAATAATTTAAAAAAGTTAATATAAAGGGGCGCTATAAGTTTTAGTAACTGTCGGAAAAAACGAAAACATGCTTTAAGATTTTGTAAAATATTGCACGCCTTGTTTTGCTCAGTGGAATTGAAACGAGTGTAAACAACTCTCAAAACGATTGCGGGATAGGGTGGGATCCTTTGGGGCTTCCTTCATAATACTGAAATTGGTATCTGGCAATTTAAAAAAAAAAAGTGCTTTATTCTATTGTCTTCGAAAGGGATTAATCCTCACTGAAAACTTTGTACAATGACACCTTCTACATATGAGTATTTAATTCGCTAACAGATTAAAACGTTTTGTTTTCATGGTGTAATCCAACATCATTCCGTATTCCGTGTACGCGTAGGTATGTTCGTCAATTATCTGTCAAGCGAGCGAGTTTTCATTTTTTGGGTGCACTTCAGAAACACATAATTAGAAAATATTCACACTTCAGAAGCACACAAATAGACAATAAATAAAATATTATATACAATTATTTTAGTGTAACTCCCTAATTTTAGTGTAAAAAAATATGTAATTTTAATAATGTAAAATATATACTTGATTCATGTTATAATGAAATTGTAAAAATATCAAATAAATAAAAAAAAATTATTACCAATATTGAATTGAATGAATTTCAATTATGGTAATTTGTGAAGTTAGTTATTTAAACATATATTTTTGAGTACTATTAATAAATATCCGTTGTCTTAAGGAGAAATCGTAGATAATATTTTAAACGAAATCTAATGCAGAGTACGATACGAAGCAATAAAATAACTTGCTTGCTTTTTATTCACAATTATTTTTTAATTTTAAATCGATAGAATTATAATATTTTTTCTCACTTTTTTGTCGGCAACAGCATAACCTAAGTTTGTACCTACTGCACGCCACTGTGTAGGTAAAATTATTTTATAGATATTAACAAGGGACGAGGAATCGGAGGAAGCCCTTATCTGTGATTAGTTGTACAATAATGTTGCGCGCGTGTCTTGCTTCAACCACATATTCGGTAAAATTTTTGTACGTTAGTTAAGTTAGGTTGTCACACTGTACATTAAAAATGCACGCCACTGGTATTTAGTATCCAACTATTATATGTTTTCGATATTATTTTGATGGAATGGAAGCATGGACACTTACCGTACAAATGATAAGGCGACTTGAAGCATGTGAGATGTGGGTCTTTTTTTATTTCAACGTTATTACATGTATGTATATATATATATATATACATTAAAATTTTATCTTTTGCCAAACTGCATGACAGTTTTACGGTGAGGATTGCCTTTAACATACTTATTATTGAAGTTTTATAGACAACATTTATTTTTATTATTAATAAATTAAATATAACAAGGCAAAAAAAATTTTTGATAAGAAGATGTTAATGAACTAAAAGTGTCTAATTGGCATGTTAATATAATATACAGCCATTTCCATTTAGAGTGGTGGGACACGCTTATAGTATATCGTGTTATAGTCAAGTTCAAAGATATTAGATGAATTTCTCAGAAAGATATGCTGCAGAAGAATGTTCAAAATAAGGTGGATAGACAAGAATTACGAAGATGTTATGGTTCGGATAAATGAAGAAAAAAAGAAGACTTCCGGAGAATATCACTTCATAATGCAAGGAAAGATTGCTGGAAGTCAATATCATGGCTGAAGAACCTAATGGTTTGATCATTCTACTATAGAACCAACGTCCGTTGAACGGATAGGGCACAAGAATAAGAAGAAGAATTTAACGCAAAGTTAAAGGAATGTAAGCTATCGTGAATTGATCTACAGAATATTCTATTTGTGTGCAGTTGTTTTTACAACTAGTTTCAATATGGTACGGTATGGGGCCCGGTTCAGTTGTTCCCTTCGGACTCCTTGACACCGGGCCTGGTTTTTTGCACCAAAATGAAAGACCAAGCATTATTTGACAATAGCGAAGCATCGAGTGTTTCATCATTTAGTGTGATTTATTCTTAGATTACCACCAGATTCCCTTGGGGTTCTATCCTCTGAGTACTTGGATCCCAATTCCTTGTAAGTGAAACTCGGTCTTTCCAGGTAACAATACTATACGTTTATTACAACACGTTATACAGTCAATATAAATTATACATTCAGAGATAGACTAATTATTCAGAAGAAGCTGTGATGGAAGAGAGCCTTTCATAATATTCGTCACCCATCACTCACCTACTCACTTTCATGACACACACACACATTTACAAAGTGACATGTCTCACATTTAGTCTCGATCTAATAGCGATATACTGAAATTATTCGAAAATATTAATCCCGGGATTTATAAAATCTGTAAAATTTGCCGGGATGCCGGGACACCCGGGATTGGATTCACGGTATCAAGATTCTTCTATCCGATTATTAATAAGTGCCAACAAGTTGCAAAAATCCCTCTGCCAAAACCGCGTATGCTCATTGGTCACTTTTCCATACAAGCACGTTGCCGCGCGCCGGCTAATTACGGTCCGATGGAGATGCTGCCAAAATATTTCGGCATCAAAGGCATCTCGAACGTGTCATTTCATGTGTCATACGAGATTTTTCCATTTCATCGGAATTTAGAGCGGGATGGGCGCAAGATATCGACACACTCGGTATCACCACTATTTTTGTTTTCTTCTACCACTTTTCGTGCCTTGTCTGATTAACTATCATTCTGTATGCTATATTCAAGTATCTATATTATATTTCTACAGTAGACTGGCCATACCGTCGCCTCAGGTACTTCTGCCATAATGTTCTTCTTCTTCCAGGGATCCAACTTCCAGAGTAACCAGGTCAGGCAAACTCCGGAGCATATCCTCTGGAGAAATGAAATAATGAAGGATACGAGAGAAGAAATGCTTGACGACTTGGAAGGATTCAGTCACCGTTCATCTCGGAATGATGATCTAAATACGTAGCGGACATAACTTTGAATACTTCCGGAAGTTTGTTAGGGTATGGGTGTCGCGTTGGGATCTACTGATAGGGGAGAAACTTACTGTGGTATACCGGTCTAGACTTTTATTTTATTGTTATTGACCTTATATTTCCGCTTCAAGTCTTAATGTTGTTTAAGTATCTAATTGTTATTGTTGACTGGTTATTTCTAGTCTAATGATAACCAATAATTAAAAATTAAGTCTGATAACGTGTGTTGTTTGCAGGGCCGCACCAGCCTCAGCCTAAGTAAATCAACGCCTGAGGGCGGAAATTTGTAGATTAAAAAATTTCATTTTTATTATAGAGAAGTTCTAGTTATAATGTAATCTCAGAAAACTTCATTATTTTTTTGTCTAACTTTTAATGCAGTCGTCTTCCATAGTGGTTTCAGATTACGTGTGCGTGCAAGTGTCAAATATCGGATCGAACGTCGTGAACACTGTATTGAGTTTTTGTCACTTTCTACCAATCTCAAATTGATATCTGAGTTTATATCTCCAGGTCAAAATCTCGACACATACACACGGTATTGAGATGTATCTCAATTAAATCACTGGAATGTGTACCTTATCGTTCAATAATCGGAGAAGTTAAAGGCTTATATTAAAATATATTTAAATACTAATTTAATGTATTAATTATAAATAAATATATATTTTTGCGCTACCGGGATTCGAACCTGGATCTCTGTTTCCAATCCGGGGAAGTACACTACCGATTGCGTTATGGCGCCAGTATTTTTCATGACAAATTTTGGAACCTACATGTTACACTTTTTCAAATAAATACATCTGTCGTTCCATTATTTGAAAGCCATCTACATTGTTTTTCACGGAATCTCAAATACCTTTGAGTAAACCGACTGCAGGCATCCGAATTATCAAATCATTTTTGTTAAATTTTGGACACATTGATACAAGTTATATTATTAAAGAGGACACATTCTTATTGTGAAGTTGTAATTATTCAGAACAGACGGTCTGTGATGTTTTAAATACTAAATTAATATATTAATTAGAAAGATACGCATACAGAATCAATTTTGTCGAAAAATATTGTTATTCATTATTTTTATTTGTTTATTTTGTTTCATTAACCACTTATAGAGTTTAAATACATCTACCGGTTTAGAAAAATACAATTTTCTTCTTCAGGATATCATAACTAACTAAAAACATATATCACTGTTTCTTCACCAGAATCTATTTTTAATCTGGTTAATGTATTTAAACTCAATAAATGGATAATGAAAGAAAGTTAACAAATAAAAATGTATTTTTTAGGAGAACACATTCTTATTGTGAAGTTGTAATTATTCAGTACAGACGGTCTGTGATATTTTAAATATTAATTAAATATATAAATACATATAAATACATATAAAATCTATTTTATCGAAAAATATTGTTGTTGCGCCACCGGGATTCGAACCTGAATGCACCTTCCCCGGTTTGGAAAGAAATTTTATATTCACATTTAAAAATATATTTAATATTGTCACTCTTATGGCCGATCGTGTGATCATTGGTAAATTTTGACCAGTGTAAATATTTATATATTTAAATTAATTAAAAATATATCGAGTTGTGCTAGTTTGCGTAAGTATTATTTAAATGTTAATCAATAGAAAACAGATAATTATCGTCTCCCCACTTGTGGTGGTAATCTCCGTTTTTAAAATAAATAGAGACACTTGTAGAATATTTCAACTAATCATTTACAGAAACGGAAAAATTGACAATCAAGCTTAATATAATAATTCTATAACAATAAAATTATTATCAAACTTAAGATATTATACACATTAACGGGGAATTTTTAATGATAAGTACCTATGATAATTGGGAATATTAATATCCATCGATTCCACAAAATTCCACTTAATTACCCATGGATAGACGAAGGGGTAACTAAAATCATTTTAAATAAGCCGATTGTGCGTGTTTGAAAATGGCCTTAACCGCCGAAACAGGAGTAACATCTGAATAATGGTTACACAAACTACCAGAACTCAATAATAAAATTTGGTCCACAGTGGACGAAGTACTCCTATGAACTACTTCGTTATATTCACAGTCGCAATTCGCACTTGTGCTAATTCTTCAATACTTCAATACTTCGGTAGTTCACAGGAAGCGTCGCGAGCCGCGAGTGCTGCTCTCGTTATAGTATTGAAGATATTCACACATACACACGCAAACAATCGATACAGTTGGAATACAATAAACTGCGAACTGTGTAGAGAACGAAGACAACTAACAAGTACGAAATAGTTGGTAAAGTACTACATGACTGAGCAGCTATCTTCATGGTGTTCATTGAAGTGTATGCTTCGCCAAGTATCACACTACATACTTCGCTTCGCACTTCAGACACTTTATTGAACTATTTATTTATTTAAATAATTAGACAAAATACATATTTATTCTAAATATTAATTAAATATATTAATTAGAAAGATATACATATAAAATCAACTTTATCGAAAAATATTGTTGCTGCGCTACCGGGATTCGAACGTGGATCTCGTTTCAAACCGGGGAAGGTGCATTATCCGACTGTGCTACAGTTCATTATTTAACATGTTTCGATACCTATGGTATCTTCTTCAGGAAACAATGTATACTGAAATTAAAAATACAAGCGATAAAAATAAAACTATAAATAAGTAGGAACTAATATGAAAACAAATTTTAAAGGTGACTATTTCCAAAGAGGATTTAGTTATTTATAATATTTAGCTTGCTATTAACATTTTTTCTTATTTGTAAAATATCTAATTTATCTAACTGTAAACCCATAGTATTTGTATGTATAATTTCTAAACCCTTGTTAATATCAAAATAATGGTTTGTTTCCAAAAGATGATTAGGAAATTCTGAATAGTTGTTGGTATTTGAGCATCTCAAGTGCTCCTTAATATATCAACATTTCTAAATAATCAATAAATAGTGGTTTAAACAAAGTATTTTGTGTAATTATTTATATAAAATGAGGCCACAAAGTAATTTTGCTAATATTAAAGAAATTTATTTATTTATTTATTGGTAACTATTTAATATAAATGTAAAAATATGTTTGGACTGTGTCCGCCTCGCTAGAAAGATTCGGTGTTGAGACGGGCATAGTTAGCATACATACATATAAATTAATTTTACAAGTAGTAGATAGAAGTAGTAGTGGACTTTCAAATAAATTATTTTGGAGAAATTTGTGGCAATAATTTTTAAAGGTTCAAATCACAATGTTTGGGTGAGTGCACCGATACTGGCCCTACCCATGTTACGAATCCAAATTTTTATTTTCAGTTTCATATTATTGGGGCAATTCAATTTCAGCATCCAAAATATTTGTAGTTCTCAATAATGATTGAAATAACGATTTTAGCACACTTCATTGAACTATAATATGAAGTGCGAAGCGATTTCGACATGCATCGGGAGTGGGCCAACCAGTGGTACCAACATACTTCGAATGAAGCGTTCATTTTCAACGCTTCAAGTTGGTGAACGTGCATTTCGTGAAGCGTTCATCGCGAAATTAAATTTTGCCCTTTGCTTCGTTACCGAATTATCATCAAATATTTGAGAAACAGATTTATTTTAAATATTCAACATTGGCTGTGTATCTAATGTTATGCTTTGTCTGTGGTCATTTTTTATATTTTTTTTATATATCAGTAAATACGAAAATCATAATAAAAGGTAACAATAATTAAAACAGTTACATGTATTCTCAATACATATAATATACTTTATACAGTGAGAACAATTTAAAATTTTAAAATGACTATAGTGCAGAAAAAGTTGAGAATAAAAATATAAACAGAGAGAAAAAAGTTATACAAAATAAATTAAGAAATTATTCGAGCGGAACTGTAAGGTGAGGGGAAAGGGGGAAAAAATGGGATAGGAATAAAATCTGTGTGATAAAAATAAAAATAAAGGCTATTAAAGTTTATGTATTGAATTTAGATTTAATTGAGATAGCTGGAGTATTGAAAATGTCTGGTTCTAGTTGGTTATATGTATACATTAAACAACTAGACCATCGTCGGACGAACTCTCATCACTGTCAAATTTTAATGTGTCGATGCGACGGATGACCTTTGAAACAGCTGTGAAGTGTCCGCCATTTTTAACAGACGGTTTTAGCGTCGAATATCGGAGAGCAAAATTAGTAATAGTTGAATATGTCCAAGAACACACAATTACTGAATTTTCACCTACAAAGGGGCACTGCTATTAAACAAATATTTAATGGAAAATATATGGAATTATGGGGTAATTACAGAGCTTACGACCTGTCTTCAGCTGGCTTAAGTGATCACTTTATATGTATATATATATATATATATATATACTTATAAAGTGATCACTTGAAGTGACGTTATATATATATATATATATATATATATATATATAATATTCACCAATTCTCACCCTTCAATCTCCACATTTATCAAACTTTTGAAAGTTGTATATATGTTAGTATGTGGACTCGTTTCGAGTACCACTACACCATCGCCATCTATGGACCAAATTTGATAATTCATTTTTTCTTTTTTTAAACAGCATATATATCATAACTATGAGAATCTGATTTTTTTAAAAATTATTTTAAAGCGATATTCTTTATCTATGAGATATCTGATATTTGTTTATTAAAGTTAGTTACTACCGAATGAACTTTAGATAAGTAAATATTTTTTACCAACGATCGAACGATCTGTTTACCTACCATAGAAGATTCTGGAACGGCCCTGGTCGTGTTCACGTCTTCGGGCGGGCCATATTGTCCAGCTGTTATGAGAAACGGTCTTGTATAACGATACTGGCGCGTTGCCAAGGAGTCCGCCGAAATATATCGACTGCACGAAATACCTCACAATATTTCTTATGTAAACCGTGTAGGCCGTGAATATTCACAGAATAATATCTTTTAGAAGCGACTTAGATTCCAACACTCGTATACTCGGACATGTGCAGCGCCTAATTCCAAAACGCCCTAAAACGGATTTCGTATAATTTGAGTTAAATATCCAGTTTTGTAGATTTTTTTCGGAATTTTCCCCCATCAATTCCATATGCCGATGTATGACAGACTTAATATGGTAAAACAACGTACGAAACAACGGATGGTTCCAAATAATTCAAAGATCTATTCCCCGCACTCTCTGATTCTCCAAAGGAACAATATCAAATATCTCTAGAATGAGAATTGAGCGTTGCCAGGTAGCCTCACATTTATTCAGATTGAACTTAAAAGATTCCCCAATGTGTTGAGTGTGGCACCGAGGAGGAAACCCTTGACCATATCTTTTTCGCTTGTCGATTGCGGATCACAGTAATCTCGTCAATGGTAATTTTCAACTCCCGGGTTAACTTGTGTCATCTTCTTTCCCTTAACTCGCCACATTTAATCTATTTAATACGAATTTTTTTGAACGACAAGGGCATTGACTTGTAATATAATATTGTAGTACTTTTTTCTATAAAATAATGTTTCAACTCGATTAATGGCACAAATCACTCTTGAACGGTGGATTGCCTATTTAAAAGAAGAAGAAGTAGATTTTTTGTCAGCTACATGCAGAACAAATTGTTTTTTCGAATAATTCACTTAAATCAATTGATTTTGCACGTTCAAAATCAGGGTTAGTTCCAAAATACTCTAAAGAAGATAGAGTATAAGTTACTATTCACAATAAACATTTCTGTTCAGACAATCGCAGCGCTTGTTTATGATCACGTGATCTAAAATTCAGTATGGCTGCAAGAACGATATGTACAGAAAAAAATATATTACATTACAAGATTGCCTCTTAAAAAATGGTGTTGTAAGAACGAACATTTTATACATTTGCTTTCAAAATATACGTTTCCATTCATAACTCAAAGACGCGTCGTAGTTTTAGAGGGTTTTGGAAATAAACGCCACATGTGATTAATCTTATAATAGGAAGAGAAAAAAAAGTTCGAATTAATTCATTCTGTCAGATATTTCAAACGTCCAGATTTAACAACATATGAAAAGACCACGTTATTTCCAAGATAACGAAGGTCAGACTTGAACGGTCTCTGCTGCATTCTGTATTTTTGTATTGTGTGGAATCGCGGACACTGAAAGCAAGCGAGAGAAGACGGATTTGATGCCTTTGAGATGTGGTGCTGGAGTTGCAATTTGGTGCAAGAGATGAATCTTTTTTTTTTATTTTGCTTCATATTAAAATTATATTTGTACCTATCGTGAACTGAAATGTATTTCATATAATGTAATACAATATTCATAGAAATATGGTAGATGTTTTAATAACTTACCGTCGCGCCGTTTTCCCGCGGAGGTAGGCAGAGAGGACAAAGCGCCACGCACAGTTTTCGCCTCATCCACATTCATACATCTTCTCATACAAGCTCGCCGATTATTGACGCTTCTAATAGGACCATCCATCAGTATCTGGTTTACCTGGTCGTGCCAAGTCTTCCGCGGACGTCTTCTACTTCTGATGCCATCAACACTTGCGTCATATATCTTTCTTATCATTCTTTGCTCATTCATCCGTTCCATATGATCAAACCACCTAAGTGATCCTATCATAATCTTACTCACGATACTAAGATCTGCTTTACATTATTTACTTATTTCTTCATTCTTTACTCTGTCATAAATGGATCTACCACATATACGCCTAAATGATCTCATTTCCACTGCATTCAGTCTTCTTTCGTTCCTCTTCTGTCAGCTCCAAGGCTCACTTCCATACATCAATACCAGGACTCCACTGTGATGACCATACATATAACGTTCACCAATTCTCACCTGTCAATCTCCACATTTATCTTCTTTTTTATAAAGTTGTATATATGTTAGTATGTTCACTCCCATTAATTATCCCATATTTATTAAAATATAATTAAAAAAATAGCTTTGTCTCTATGAGATATCTGATATTTGATTAAAATATTTTATACTTTTTATCTGTCATATGACGCTGCAGTCATTGTGATTTTTTTATCGAATTTTCTAGACTATTCTTCTGCGTCTTTTCTGAGCGATGTTTCGGATGCCACTATGAAGACAATCATCGCGATAAAATGTGAAATAATTCACTTTTTTTTATACGCATTAATCTGATTTTTCCGATTTTGTCCCACCCGACGGCTCGCCGCAATCTCAGATTACCGAGTGCAATTCTAATTTCAAATTTCAACACTCGCTTCCGATTTCGACACTCGCTCGGCGATGTCCGTCCGCGCGGTCGCGTCCCTCTCGCACGCGCGCGAACTTCGGCGGCGGCGCGAGACGGAACCACCGTCCACCCGAGACCTGACGGACACTCGGTTGACGAAACAGACTATACTTCGGTTATTGATGTGTCAATCGCGTATCGATCGTTCTTCGTGTCGCGGGATTGTGCGCTTTCGGTCGGGACTCTCGTGCGGTCATATCGGCGTGCGGGTGACGATGGCCGCGGACGGTTTCGCGTGGCGGGATTATTTATTATCGACACGATCGTTACGGTTTGTGTGCTGTAACGGCCTCGTGGTTTTCCATTGTTGGTCTAATGATACACCGATAATGGCAATTCTTATCCCCTCTAGTTCCACACGTGCACTAGTGATGATAAAAAACGCTACTCTCGACTCACTGGTGTGGTTGTGATTGATGTTCGATAATATCGGTAATTGAAAACCGTGACTCGAATCACAATATACGAAATAAATATATAAAAAATCATATTTTTTATTTATTATCTTAGTTTTATTAACCACTGAATTGAGTTTAAATTCATCTACCGGTTTCGAAAAATACTATTTTCTTCAGGATGTCATAACTAACCAAAAATATATAGCATTGTTTCTTCATCAGAATCTATTTTTAAAATTTAAAAAAAAACAATTATTTAAAAAATAAATTTAGTACCTAACTCAAATTGCTGCTCAATACAAATTTAGTCGAATAAATTTTAGGAAAAAATTTTAGAATAGGACTTGTAGTTAAATTTAGTTAGCTGTTTACAATTTCCTGATTAGTTTTACATGCTTTATTTATCTCCAAACAAAACCACAAAGTTAATATTTAAAAGTATATAAAAAATCATTTTTAGCGTATTCACTTACACTATTCAGAATTCATTTACGTTAAAAATATATTCTAGCATATATATATAAATTAATATAAGTAGATGAGTTTGTATATATGGGAAGTGTGTTTGATAGAAACGGAAAGAGAGAATTATATCGAAAGGAGGGTGACTGCAGGGAATAAAGTGAACGAAATTATAGCTAACGGGAATTTGTCAACCGAAGCAAGACTAGCGGTGTACAGTGGAGTTCTGGTACCGACACTGATGTATGACAGTGATACCTGGAGCTGGCAGAAGAAGAACGAAATTAAACTGAATGCAGTGGAAATGTGATCACTTAAACAATAACTGACAGAGTAAAGAATGAAAAAATAAAGAAAAGATATAAATCTGATCTTAATACAACGAGTAAGATTAAGAAAGGATCACTTAGGTGGTTTGGTCGTATGGAACGGATGAATGAGGAGAGAATGGTAAGAAAGATAAATGTGGCAAATGTTGATGGCACCAGAAATAAAGGACGTCCGCGGAAGACTTGGCATGACCAGGTAAACCAGATAATGGTATCTGTTAGAAGCCTCAATAATCGGCGAGCTTGTATGAGAAGATGTATGAATGTGGATGAGGCGAGAATTGTGTGTCAGAACAGAGGAGTGTGGCGCTCTATCCTCTCTCCCTACCCCCGCTGGGAAAAGGTGTGATAGTAAGTTAGTTAGTTAGAATGTATTTTTAGTTTCAAATTCTCAACGTTTCCGATCAAATGCGTAGAACGTTTTGGCCGAATCCACTAGATAGCGCTTATCACGAATTATAATATAACGTTATTCCTTTATAAATGCTTTTGTTTCATATGCACATGTACCGAATCACGGTTCACAACCAAATATAAATCAATTTAAAAAATGAATCACAAATTACTATATTCTCGGATATTCAATCGCTGATAGTGAGTGTGACTGAAAGATGTCAGTGATTTACTCACGGTTCGTGATTTTGAGCTCATCACCAATGTGCATCCGGCACCCGTCACGGCCGTATGACGTCACATATAATAGCTCTATTATACTTAATTCTCTACCCTGAAACACGATTTATATCAAATTTGTGTAAGTTGTATATATGTTAATATTTGGGTCGTGAGCCCTGTAATTACCCCGTACTTTTCTATATATTTTCCATTAAATGTAATAAAAATAGCTTCGTTTCTGTGAGATATCTGTTATATTTGTTTAATAACAGTGCCTTTGTAGGTAAAAATCCAGTAATTGTGTGTTCTTGGGTATATTTAAATATTGCTAGAACATATTCTTGTATAATTTTATATTCAGCCTGTAAAAATGATTTATCTTTTCGAAAGATTGATTTTTTATTCTTCATATATATTTTATATATTTTTTAGTATTTTATCTAGCATCTCTTTATCTAATTTTTTCCCCTTGTTATATTTTATAATTTTAAAAAAAATCTTTAACTGAGTAAAGAGCAATCCTTGCCATAGAACTGCCATGCAGTTTGGCAAATAATTAAAATTAATATTTATGTAATAAAGCAGAAATAAAAAATAAATTATTACCAGGGCGGAAAAAACGAGTTTGTATGTGGCGGCCGTGGTAACAGAAGAGACCGAGTGTACCTGGTGTAATATCATCTAACATATTAAAATTGGTTTGTCAGACTGGTTTGACTCAACTAAGTTGGCTTTTTAATATAATCAGTGTCCTTTAAATTCGAAGCGATCGTCCGACAGTGTCAGAAATGTTGAATGTCTTCCTGGTCGGAAATTCGACTAATTTCCTCCCGCATCATCAGCGCGGTGCGATCGATCCACCAAGAAAGGCGACTTTAATACAAATGTGACTAAACCACATCGTCATTCTTGGCAATTTTAACCTGATAAGGAATTATATCTGAAGCAATCTGTATTCTGTTCAATACTATAAAATAGCTCACGTATTGGGTTAATGCGAAAGTTGTTACCGCTTTAACGGTGCTTATAAAGCTTATAAACCTATTTATTTGTAAATACAATTTAAATGTATTCATTAGAAAGATATACATATAAAATCAATTTTAACGAAAAATATCCCGGTGGCAACATTATCGATATCACCGACCCTCTGTTCTGAATAATTACAACTTCACAATAAGAATGTGTTCTCCTTAATAATACTTAAAAATTTTCAAATATAATATTAAATAAAATAAAAACTATAATGTTATTCGCGTATTTTATTTATACAAAATGGAGTTTAACGATGCGGATTTAAACAATATCGTCTAAATGCCGTACATTTCTCTCAAGACACTCTTGCAATCGGACTCTTAAATTTGCGAACACGCGAGAGCGAAGCGTCAGTTCAACGGCGGATATTTTCTTGTGGGGCCTGAATTGTTCGAGGATCGTGTGGGTGAAATTGTAGTTTCTTTTCCAAAATAACGTGCACTGTTGATATTTTTATTCCAGTACAGGCTGCAATCTTCCTTATCGATATACGCGGATTGCGCATCACTTCACATCCAACTTGAGCCACATGTTCTGGCGTCGCTGCTGACGTTGATGGTCCCGGAGGAGTTTGGTTAACCGCTGTCCCTTCTTGTCTGAACTTTTGAACCCAACACCGGATAAGTTACATGCTCGGCCTATCACTTACTCATCGAATGTTAAAGGGAGTACAAACCGATGAATCATCGCACTTTAAATATTGCTTAACCGCGAACCCGCTGTGCGCTCCCGATCAGTGACTCATTGACTGGCAAATCCTCAAAACACACGCGTCGAACAATAGCCCTCACACTTACCTCACCCTGATGGTATACGAGCAATTACATTTTAATCTTGAAATTTTTCCGCCGGACATCCTTTATAAGTTGTATCAATGTGTCCAAAATTTAACAAATATGGATTATTAATTCTGGCGTCTTCTATCGAATTACTCAAAGGTATTAGAGATTCCGTAACAATAAAGTAGATGGCTTTCAAATAATGGATCGATAGATGTATCAATTTGAAAGGTGTAACATATAAGTTCGAAAATTTTTCGTCAATGCACTGTGTTGGTGTAACATAATCGGTTAATCCACGTTCCCCGGACAGGAAGAGATCCATGTTCAAATCCCGGTAGCAACAACAATATTTTTCGATAAAATTGATTTTATATATCTTTCTAATTAATACATTTAATAAGTATTTAAAATATCACAGACCGTCTGTTCTGAATAATTACAAATTCACAATAAGAATGTGTTCTCCTTAATAATATTTTTTTGTCATTTTTTTTTAAATTCTACCTGATTTAGTCAGTTTTCTTTCCAATTCAATCGTGTAACAATCCAAAAAGCGAGAAGAAAATTAATATGCATCCACAGACCACTAAATGAACAGATATGAACTAACGCAAATTCCGTGTCCCAAAATTTTCATTTTGGTGACTCCCTCGTGATCACTTTTGTGCCACTCGCGCAATCAAAGTGCCCCGCGACTTTTTGACTTTTTTTAAATATGTCACTCGATTGGAATGAAAATAAACGTTGACAATATAATATGCTTGAACGTAGAAAACTGTTGCACTATGAGATTTATATTTCCACAAATAATGTGTGTCGAATGCCCCTCGTCCCGCAAATAATGTTCCAAACCCCTCTCCTATATATACATTTCATACCACTATACTAGATAGTCAGCGTTTGTAATTAAATATAAATTTTAATTTAAAAAACTCCAGCGAGTCGTGCAAGTTACTTTCGGGGATGTTTTCACTGGAAGATGATCCCCGCGCTGGAAGCCCCGACGAAGTTGATGATGAGCAACTCCGGGCCACGGTGGATGCAGACCCTCAACCGAACTCAAGAAAACTTACAATTATAGCTAATAATGTAAATATTGTAATTTATCGTAATTTTTCATTTACAAAAGACGCCATTTATACAGCATTTCATTAAGATAGAGCAATTGTATTAGTGTGAGTAATGTGTAGTGATGGTAAAATCGTTATTTAAACTATTATTTTAACTGTTATTGTGACTGTGATTTTGATGATTGATAACTAATTAACGTTATTCTTCGAGCAATGACTGGTACACTAGAACATTCAGTTACCAATCATCGTTAAATATCAGTTATCAATCATCGACACAATCACAGTCACGTAACAGTTTACCATCACTAGTAATATGCACAATTGTAACAGTGTATTGATGCCGCTTAGCATTTTAATTGGTCAGTGGGCGAGGTTGTCGTTTGAAATTAGTTATTTATAAATTAAGAATGTTTATGTTATATATATATATGTTTATTTTTTAATGTATTAGTTATCTTTTTGTATTTTTATATATTATTATCAACATTTGTTTTAGACGAATACATTTGTTGGTTTACCATTGTTATAAATATAAGATAACTACGTATTTACACTATAAAAGTCATGTATTAAATATACACATTCCTAAAAGCATTATATGTTCCAATAAACTATTTTTTCTCAATACATAAATATACTTAACCTTTTTTCTATCACGTATACACAGCGTCGGAATAAGTAGTTACTTTTTTTACTAAAGTAAAAAATTACTGCTGATCACATAACCGGCTCTGAGTATTGAATTTGAGACAGAAAGGAATGATTGTCATAATATAAAATTAATTTATTAGTTAATGAAATCGGAATAAATTTCCTACCTCCCTGCTTTATTTAAATTAAATCCTTTTTCAGCGCGATCCGGATTTGCGGATATGAATATTAGTGCGATCAGATTCCCCGAGAGATCTGTCCATGAGAGTTTAGTCCTCGCGACCGGCGACACGACCAATATTGTATTACATAATTATCAATACTGAACTGACCACATTATCAGATTGCAAAATCAGTACACTTTTTTTATTATACACGGCTATAGTTCGTAGTATCTATAGATAATTCGACAATTTTCTCTCCATTCTATAAGTAGAATTGTTTACACGATTGATGGGAAAACGGGATGTAAAAAGGGTGGTAGGAATTCGGGAGAGGGACAGGACAATACTCGAGGACCAACTCAACTTTTTCTCTCCAGGAAACGTTGTAACATTTGAAATCACGCGCGCAGACCTAAGGCGACATCTACCTACGCGAGCGAGTGCGGCCGGTAGAGCGAGGTCGGAGGAAGGAGGAGGACTTCGTAACGAGCGCCCGGGGAGAGAGGTGTGTCGAGGCGGACGCCCTGCGGCGCTCCGCCGAGATCTGAGTAATGGTGTAAGGATCGGGAAATGGCGAGAATTAAGACTGAATTTTATAATCAAGGAGGAACAAGAGATATTTGGGCCTTGTTCTGTCCGTGGGCATCCAGGAAGAAAGGACTCTTCGCCTAGTGTTTCATTCACGGCAGGAACAAGAGATATTTAGGCCTTGTTCTGCCGGTGAATGTCAATAAAAGGACTATCCACGGGAATGAGCGGGAGGCTGCGAGCGAATACGGAAGCGGGACGAGCACCGTCCACGCTATGACGACAAGATTGATCCACAGGAAACCTCCAGAAGACGAGACGATGCTTTGGTCCGGCCACGGAAAGATAGGAATCCCTTTGCATGTAACAAAGACAATTTTCCCCTGTTATGTGAATAAAGTGTAAATAATGTGACTATAGTGTTATTATTGTCTGAGACCTCCCCCACACATCTGAGATAGGCATTCTGACACCAACCCTTAGGTACCCACAGACTGAGTTTAGCTGGTGACGTTGTGCACCGGATTCCATCAGCGGATGAAGGTCACGGCGTGACAACGTCTTTGATCCACAAAAACGGTTTCGGCACGCACACGCGAGGAACCAAATACACTATTGACAGTTCAAAAAAGTCATATAGAAAAATTTGTGCTCTGATTGGTAGGGTATGGGGGGGGGGGGTAAAGTAACCATAATGGGACATCCACATCTGATCTGTGGATCTGTCATTAATACTGACCAAGTATAGTTAATCAATTAATACTGGAAAGATTCAAGGTTTATTAACCTTTCCCTTAACGCTCTAAAATAAAAACGCGCGTTCCTGTGCTGTAAAATTAGTGTACTCATATACCTTTGCGATTTTTGAGTCGGATAAATATGAATATTTTATATTTATTACTTATATTAGTCATTCAAATAATATATATGTATCAATTATAGTGTAAATGTGCTTAAAATATGAAAAATATTGATTATCGCGAACGATGGCATAAATACGCATAAAGTACGTCTAATTCGACCAGCGAACACTCTGCCACTAAAGTAACGATCGGCATCTTGGCACCCCGCGCACTGCACCGTACGCACCTCTCTGCACGTACACATACACGTATTGACAAATTCACGTCAGGTTCTTCTAGATTTTTTTTTTACTGTTACGTATGATAAATACTTATATATTGTAATTATTTTATCCAACACATAAATATATTACGGAGGAATACCTAAAATAAGAACTCTGTATTTAGTATATGTATCATTCACATAATTAGAAGCAATGTCAACTCAGTTTATGTCATCGGAGAGGAAAGGTTAATATCAAACTATCTATATTTGCTGAACAAATAAATAGCGATTTTCTAATGAGATTTCTTATTTTAACTAACTTGTCATGTAGAAGATCTTTGAGCGATTTATTATTTTTATTTAAAATAGTAAATGGCATGCTGGACGTCCTTGATCTGACTAAATTAATTTTGTACCATGTTCTGCTCGAAGTGAAGTAACGCACCTGTAGGTACAGAGCTTTACTTCAATGCGAAAATATAGGGTGAGTTTATGCACTCTTTAAATCACTTCTGCGCGGGAATCTCGCGAAGGAGGGGTACGCGGGCAACAGCGTGCTGGAGCTTGGTCTTTGGAAATTTAGTCGTAATGGATCTCTTGACGGGGGTACAACGCACGTTCTACGTAAAACAGTTTTACAAAAAGAAAATCGGGCGGCCACGGAGCAGTAGAAGCGAAGAGTGTCGCGCAATTGAACGAGTCTGTACGAGATCAGTACTCACCTTGTATAAGAGTAATGTTTTTAATGCTAATGGTATATATATATTTTTATTTTTATTTTACCCATTTATTATATTTAATAAACTCAAAAATACAACAATTATTCAGTCACCATTTATACAATACATATTATTCTTACAGGTACGACAGGTTATTTTCTATAAGCCATTTTCTAATAATTTATTCTAAATTGGAAGAAAGCGTGCTCTTTTGTAAAGACCCACGCAGCCCTATTTCCCCCGCCCACCCTATTTAGAGCATCGTTGTTATTATTGTATTTTAGTAAAAGGTACAGTAAGAGCCCGTGTACGGAAGAATATAACAATTTTTGACTATGCCTCAATTTAAATGCTTCCAGGGTTACAATTTTTTTCACTATGGCTATTTTGTATTTGCTTTATATTTAATTTACACGAGTGACCCCCACGATCGGATCCCATGTTTTAATAATGACTCGACCAAAGGAAATAAATTATTTGTAAAACCGGCTTCGGGATTACGTAATGAATTTTGTAGATTGATGAAGGTATTTAGTGTTTAACCTAAATTCGTTGATGTATATTCGTGTCGTAAAAGCCCTTAGGGTGTAAATATAAATAAATGCATTATTTGCTATAAGAACTAATAAGTGTGCAAGGGGATGCATTTAATAACCACTCATAAAAACGAAATTGTATTAATACATAATGAATAAATATTTTTAAGTATTCGTACACAATTCACGATTTAAGTATTCACAAAAAAGGCAACTGTGTTTCATTTTTAGTTATCTTAAAACATTAATGAAAATTAGGTGAGGTGGTAGAAGCAGCTGTTACACGAGTACTGACATAGTAAAATCTCAACTGCAATATTAATTAATTTATTTATATATATCTTGACATCCATATTTTTGTACTAACAGAGGTGGATACATAATAAACATACATAATACATAGTTTATTGTGTGGGATGGAATAGACTTCACCTCTGATATATACAGCGTTGTCCTGGCTACTTTGTTAGACTAAAGTCTGTGTTAAAGTAGCCAGTTTTTTTTTCGTGCGTGTTGTGGTGTTATTTGGAATAAAAAGAGAATTCAAATATGAATAAAAAAGTAAAAATAAAATAAAAATATATGGAGTGGGCGTGTTGTAGGACTAGTGAATTATTAGTGAAAGAATTGTATAAATTATATTAAATTGTTGGATATCCATGCTTTTGATTCATCTCTACCTGATTGAATCATATATTGGGTCCATATTTGTGTAATCTTATAGGAATTGTACGATTTCCAGTTGGTGCTGAGTGTATTGTATAGTTTCGGAGCTAGGAACATGTAGAATCTTTGATAAAATGTCGTTGTTGCTCTCGGAACTGGTGTGTAGATGTTTGTTGTTTGTCTTGTGTTGTGTCCATGATTTATTGCTTGAGGAGAGTTGTTGTTAGCATGGAAATATTGAACGAGTCTCAACATAAAGATTTGTCTTATATCTAGGACATTGTACTCTTTAAATATAAGATCTGATGGATATCTAAAGGGACGACCAATTATTACCTTGAGAATTGTTTTTTGTGCTCTTTTAGCCGACTCCAATATTGTTTTTGCTGCTCCTCCCCAAACTAAAATAACATAATTAATTAAGGAGTAGCACAGCGCACAGTGTAATGGGAAGAGATAATTGTGGGGTCCTGGCTTCCTCTTCCACTCTTTCTATTTATGGTCTTTCTTCAGATTTATTACTGAGCAGCCGTTTCGTGGGTTGTATTTTGTACCTTTCGGCTCATAATACAGATTTGTACCTTTCGGCTCATAATACAGATTTGTACCTTTCGGCTCATAATGAATTTAGTTAAAATAGCAACGATTAATAATAATAATATATATATATATATATATATATATATATATATATATATATATATATATATATATATATATATATATATTTATTTTTTATTTAATGATAGTACAGTGTATAACATTGCAGCAAAGTAAGACAAATATTTCGGTACTCTGCTTGCTACACTAGTATTTTACTGTATTATAGCGGGCAGTGCTTTTCCGGTATAGTAATATATATGTAAAAAGTAAAACAAGATACGATTATATAGCGTATAAATACATTGTAAAACTTAAAATAAATGTAATGCTTAATGTACCAAAAATAAAATAAAGACTTAGTAAAGTAAGAGTAAATATTATTAAGGAGAACACATTCTCATTGTGAAGTTGTAGTTATTCAAAATTTCTAATTAAATGTATTAATTAGAAATATATACGTATAAAATCAATTTTATCGAAAACTATATTTTTGTTGCTACCGGGATTCGAACCTGGATCTCTTTCCAATCCGGAGAAGGTGCATTAGGATTTAATAAAATATTACTCAAAGGTATTTGAGATTCCGTAAAAACAAAGTAGATAGATGGCTTTATAATGAAATGGTAGATGTATTAATTTAAAAAATGTAACATACAGGTTCGAAAATTTGCCGACAAAAGTACTGTCTGCTGTAGAATAGTTGGATAATGCACCTTCTTCGGATTGGAAAGAGATCCAGGTTCGAATCCCGACAGCAACAATAATATATTTTTCTATAAAATCGTTTATATATGTATATCTTTTTTATTAATACATTTAATTAGTATTTAAGAGTAAATAAGCAAAGTGAATTTATGTTATATTGAAAAAGGTTCAGTTAAATAATATACTAACACAACTACAGAGAAAAGTAGAAAATGCAATATTCAATATATTTGTACTGTTGTAGCTCTTTTAATCTCAAGTAGGGATTTTTTTTAAATTCTTGGGCGTAATTTCTCCCCATTTCGTGGAGCCAAAACTGCACTTTTCTCGGAACATACGTAACACTAATTTCGCGATCAAAAGTGTACTGAATAATTCGGTAGGTTTGGTCACTTCAGTCATCACGCCGCAGCGGCGCGGCCTTGGCCGGCCGCACCGCGTGTCGCGCACGAACGCACTCAAACTGCAACAACGCAGCGCGGTGATATTGACATTCAATAAATTTAAATTAAATGCACATTGTGGAATATGAATGTGTACCGATTGCAACGGAAGGCGGAAGTCAGGGCCGATCTGTGAGGTTAAATGACGATGTCGGGGACTCGGACTCCTAACAACAGTGTGGCCAGAAAATCTTAGTCCTAGCGAATGATGTGAAATAATTTAGTTTTTTAACAGCAACATTTTTTTTCCACGATTGTGTCTCTGTTATTGTAAAATTGGAACAAATTTCTAATTATAACTAAACCTGAATCCACGGACAATAATATATCTTAATTATCTATAATTGTAAGTGATATCCCCAACGATCATTGGCTGCTTGAAAGGCCGTTCGATTGACTTTAACATGATTTTATTAATTTTTTTTTATTATCATTTGACAGTTTATACGTTAGACATATAAATTATTAAATAAATATCAGACATCTCACAGAGACGAAACTATTTTTATTAAATTTAATGGAAAATATATACAAGTATGGGGGTAATTACAGGGCTTAGGACCACCAATTCTTACCCCTCATTTCTTACCCCTCCCTTACATTTATCAAAATTTTTGATAGTTGTATGTATGTTAGTATGTGGACATTAAATATACAAAAAATACAGTGTCTTTATTTCATGTATGCAGCAGACTTGGACAGTCCGCTACAACGACATGCGTAAAATTGACGCTTTCGAAATGTATTCCTGTCTTTGGCTGGCTTAAGTGATCACGATCACTTTGCATTTATCAAATTTTTGAAAGTTGTATATATGTTAATATGTGGGTCGTGAGCCCTGTAATTACCCCATACTTCTATATATTTTCCATTAAATATAATAAAAATATCTTCGTCTCTATAGGATATCTGATATTTATTTAATAACAGTGCCTTTGTAGGTAAAAATCCAGTAATTGTGTGTTCTTGGACACATTCAAATATATATTTTTTATTTTTTCCTAAAAATTATTCGACTAAATTTGTATTAAGTAATAATTTGAGTTAGGTACTAAATTTATTTTTAAATAATTGTTGTTTTTTTAAAAATAGATTCTGGTAAAGAAACAATAATATATGTTTTTAGTTAGTTATGACATCCTGAAGAAGAAAATGGTATTTTTCGAAACCGGTTGATGTATTTAAACTCAATTCAGTGGTTAATACAACAAAGATAATAAATTTAAAAAAAAAGAATTTTAACCACAAAGTTAATATTGTTAATTTTAAAAGTATATTCAAATATTGCTAATATAAATTATTGATTACAATAAAAATACATGCCTAGTGATGGTAAACCGTTATGTGACTGTGATTGTGACCATGATTGGGATTTAACTGTTGGATGTTTACTTTCTAGTGTGCCAGTCAATGCTCGAAGAATTACGAATGATTTGCCAATCACAATCATTTACCAATCACAGTCACAATAACGGCTTAATTAACGATGCAGACAATTGTAAGCGCGCAATAGAGAAAGATGCAAAACAAAATGACGTCCCTTTGCCCGACGCGGTGACGCAAACTAATGAAAAACAATACAGTATTACCGGGCGTAGTCCAGTATTCCTTTTAAAAAAAATGTTTATATCCATTCAAATATAATTCAAAATATTAATTTATCCGTTTCAACATTGTGATAATATAATTTTATTTCTTTTCAGGTCACGACGAGAACGCGACAGTCTCCGCCCACGGTTAGGGTAGTGAATTCTCCGATACACCAATCGGCATGTGCACTTAGGAGGAGCCGGCCGTATCGGAACCGCGACGCGATACCATCGCAGTACCTGAACACGATCGATATTTTGACAATATAAGCGCGCACCGCAGACAGTTCGTGTGAATGAATTGCATATGCCGAGACACTTCCAACAATTCGTTCGACAAAAAAGACGCAGTTAGTTACGGCACCGCAGACCCGATTGAAACCATGGATTTGACAGTTAAACGATTACTTTGATATAAAAACAAAATACAACAAAAAAAAAATCGCAATTCAACAAGAGTATTTATTTTTCGTTTTCGTTGTACAAATAACAATTATTATTATTACTATCATAGATATAAAACTGATCTCGATTTATAAAACAAATAATATTTAATATTATTGTTCGCTTGTATTTCTTTTTTTGTGATTTAAACATACAAATATACACACTTACCAATCGACGAGATATAAAATCTAATTTGTAAATAAAAATATTATTTTTAATACGGCAAAATTATATGTGTATTTGACATCGCGCGGTGTGAATTTCTAAGAAGAGGCTAAGAATTTCTTTGTGTTTGATAATATTTGTCAATACATATTTGGAATTACTTCGTATTTGTTATTGATAATAATATATTTTAAAAATATATAATTTTTCGGTGTTAAAAATACCGCTGTAGATCGATAAAAAAGCATTCGAAGAATCTCGCGCGGGCGATATTGATTTCCCGCGCGAAGCGTTAAGATCTGGACAAAATGGCCGCTACCAAAACGGACATAGGTCGCAACGGTCACGAGCTTGCGCCGCTGAACACGCGCGCTAACGGCGACGGCCATCACGGGGTTACGATCGTTCTCCAAGGGTCGCGGGGCTCCCTGCAGCGGCCGGATATGGACGATCCCGGCGAGGACAGGGCCGCCTGGTCCGGGAAGCTGCAGTTCTTCCTGTCCATCATCGGCTACTCCGTCGGGCTGGGGAACATCTGGAGGTTCCCCTACTTGTGCCAGCAAAATGGAGGAGGTGAGTTCGTTTCTTTGTATTATTGGGTAGTGCAATGGGGCTGTTGCTATAGTTTCTGACCATTACAGGGTACAGCATGTAGCGACTTAATGACGAGCGGTGCGCGTGTGTCAATTCTAGTAGCTCCTGACTACTAACAAAGCGAACTATATTATCAGCTATAAAGATTCTGAAGGGAATAGTTTTGTCGCTTTGTTCAAACTTGGGATTATGTTTCCTTGTAATTTTCGACTCGAAACAATCTCAGAGATTCGGATTTTGCTCTTATGAGATTCTATGAGTGCAAACCCTCAACTTTCGTGTACCGTGTCTCGGAGATTCACCGCCTTACTTGTCAAACTTACAGATGTCATTTTCGTTCGTCATCAGATGAGTGATTTTGAATCTCATCAGCTGCAGTTAAAATTCAATAAATGTTTGTACTTCAATGCCGTATATTAATGTTTGTGTTTAATGATGCTAATGCTAATTGCTAATAATAGATAATTGTATTGATCTACGGTGGTTTTTGGTGAAGTTTGTGTACACGTGTCAGATAGAACATCGTTTGTCTCTTTCTACCGATCTCAAGCTGATTTCAGAGTTTATTTCCAGATCAAAATCTCTTGAGTTTATCTCATCGTGTTTCCTTCCGTGGACACGAGCACTAATGTCCACGGGCATGTTCTTATATCTTATATAAGATACATAAACAAGGGTCTCTTCCACTTCGCATTGGGGCTCAATTTTTAAAGTTACGCCACTGTTTTTGATTAAACTTTTTCGTGATTTTTCACCGCACGGTTCGGGACGGAAAAGTTTAAAACAAGATAAGTTTGAATGTTAGAAGTTTAGTTTTCTTTTCTTTTCTCGAAAAATTCTTTTTACGACACCGCGGACGCTTCACGCTAAATGTGTTCACGCTGGTCTCCAGATTCCAGCTCCTGAACTGTCTGGTTGGCTGGAGTATTTTATGAAACTGCTATGGGTTATAACTTCATATACTACGATGCCTCACCGTCTACAAAGGAGAAAACGCGTTTTAGAGTTAAGTTTGCAGATTTATATTTAAAATAAACCATTCTATATGTGACACAACTAAATATTTTACCAAGACCTATGAGAAGTAAAATAATTTTAAACGCAATATCACAACCACACAGTTGTCTTACTTTTCAGTATATTTTAAAAGGAAAATGCCATGTATAAATGTGAACCAAACTCAATTGTTATTTTAAGCATAGCTGTGATTTTTGTATCTTTCAAAGATGGAAATGTCACATGTGACATCTGTCAAATAATATTTTTATTTTTAAGGAGAACACATTCTTATTGTGAAGTTGCCATTTTACAGAACATAGGTCTGTAATATTTTTAATACAAAGTAAATGTATTAATTATAAATCAATTTATCGAAAAAATATTATTTTGTATGTTCTGTAAAATTGCAACATTACAATAAGAATGTGTTCTCCTTAACAATGTACAAGTTGTATTAATTTTTCCAAAATTTAATTAAAATGAATTGTTAATTCTAGCGTCTCTCCTATAGGATTGCTCAAAGGTGTTTAAGATTCCGTAAATATAAAGAAAATGGCTCGAAAATTTGTCATCAACTTACTGTGTTGGTGTAGCATAATCGGTTAATGCATTTCCCAGGATAAGAAGACATTCTGGTTCCAATCCCGGTGGCAACTACAATATTTTTTCGATAAATTGATTGTATATGTATATCTTTCTAATTAATACATTTGATTTTTATTAAAAAAACATATCATTCATGATTAAAGACGCACAGAAATTGTGAAAATTTACTACAATAATTGTGTAAATTTACTACAAAAATTGTGTAAATTTACTACAAAAATTGTGTAAATTTACTACAAAAATTGTGTAAATTTCGCTGAAACGGTCGTAAAGTTTAAGGATCAATAATATGTACAGCTGTTGATATAATTTTTAAAAGATTAACTTTCCGGTAGTGTTGTTAAAAGAAAAAAACATTTCTCCCTCGACCAGATCAATTGAAAATATTTATGATGTAGCTAAAATATTCAGTCCAGATTTGTCAATAAGAAGATGTGCGTAGTAATTTGGCACTTCATATGGTATTTTACAATAAAATCTGCTTATAAAGTTAAATTGGTGTAAGTAACCGGGGACGGTGCATTATCCAACTATGCTACAGTGATATTATTTTTGACGGAAAATTTTTCAATGTATCAATGTTTATAAAAAGGAATTGTTCATTCTGGCGTCTGCTATCGGTTTACTCAAAGGTATTTGAGATTCAGTAAAAACAAAGTAGATGGCTTTCAAATTATGAAACGATAGATGTATTAATTTGAAAAAGTGTAACATGTAGGTAGGTAAGTTCAAAAAATTTGTCGTCAAAAATAATGTCGCTGTAGCATAGTTGGAAAGAGATTCAGCTTCGAATCCGGGTAGCGTAACAACAATATTTTTCGATAAAATTTGTTTTTATATGTATATCTTTCTAATTAATACATTTGATTAGCATTTAAAATATGTTCTGAATAATTACAACTTCACAATGAGAATGTGTTCTACTTAATAAAAGAAATATTTTTTCTTCATAACCCTTATATTTATTTAGTATGATATAATTATAGGCTGTACATATCGTCAAGGGCTAATTGATTTTCTTGAAAAAAGTTTGATTATAAACTAATAATAGGTGCGAAAGTTATCGTGTCCACAAAATCCATTATACTCCACTGCTTAAAAAAATTCGACATTTAGAGACGTAATTTTTGATTCCCTCTTATCGTTTTGTACCGCGAACTAGTAAGCCAAACAATGCTATAATTAAGTTTTCGTATTAATACGTATTGTAAAACTCAGTGGCGCAGCTACCGCCTGAGCGGTCGCCCGGGGAACCGGGCTGAATAAGTTCAATGAATCTTAAAATCCTTCACTGCGACTTAAATTTAAATGGGAAATAATTCTGTCAAGGAAACAGTATTAATCGTTGAACGTTCATCCAGTACTGTTGTACTACAGTAGTAGTAATAACAGTTATTTGTACCTTACATTAGTCATTTAATGTGGATGGTACGAGGCGCGTTGCCGGATATTACGCATGCTCAATGCTTTCCTTGATATGTTGACTCACCACATGTAACGATAGAGACATTCACATTCATAATGTAACCATCTTGTAGTGAGTAGTTGAAATGTTCAATACAATAGATCAGCCAGCCGACTGTGAGATACGGTCCGTGATTCGTTTCTCGAATGCGCGAAATATGAAACCAGCTGACATTCATCGCCGAGTGATTTAAATATTTTCCTCCATCTTAAACGGTTCCTTGGTGGCGAGCGTTTTGTAGACGACGATGAACTCAAAGACGGAGTACAGACATGGTTTTCATCCCAGGCGGCGTCGTTCTATGACGAAGGTATACAAAAATTGGTGTCCCTTTATGACAAGTGCCTTAATAATTGTGGGGACCATGTTGAGAAGTAGTTTAAGGTATGCAGCGAGGGTTATAAGAATTATGTGTTTTTTTTTAAAAAAAAAATCCTGTACTTACTTAAAAAACGCGTCTCGTGTGTAGGTATTTAATAGTAAAAAAAAATAATTTAGAAAATATAAAAATACATATTCATTTTTTAAATATAAAAAATAAGAAAGTAGTAATCAAACCTGAGCACTGCTGAGTCATCCATCTTTTTCAAAATTTCATCACAACAAACCCGAAGAGACATGGCCGATGTCATTTTCCTACACAAAACTAGCCAACTCTAAAGTAGACTGTCCTGATTTTCTCTGACGTATATCCATTCGAGTGCCAGCCAGGTCAACCAGATCTAATCCCACATTTAATCTTCCACATTGCAACACCGATGCCAAAAGAAACTCTTTTTTTTTTTACCGAGCACCCCTTTATTTCAATTCACACCTAAATGAACTAGACACGTTCGATACTTCAGTTGCCTCAATTAAATTTAAATTCAATACCTAAACTTTAAAGGCTTTTATTTTTATCACTCAGATTTTATTCCCTGTCCCATTTTCCTTTTCCTTCAAATATTTTATTACTTTATTTTTTATAATTTTTTTCTCTATGTTAAAATTTTTATTTTCAACTTTTTTCCTCACGTTTTTCTGCTTTATAGTCCTTCTTAAAATTTAAATTGTACTCACTTTATAAAGTATTTTGTATCATCTGAGAAAACGTATAACTGGTTCAGTTATTGTTTAACTTTTATTGTAATTCTCGTATTTACTGATAAACTGTATATTTCCTGAATAAAGTAAAATAAATAATAAAAAAAAAAAGACTTTATTATTAGGAGAACACATTCTTATTGGGAAGTTATAATTATTCAAAACAGACGGTCTGTGATATTTTAAATACTAATTAGAAAGATATACATATAAAATCAATTATGTGGAAAAATATTGTTGTTGCGCGACCAGGATTCGAACCTGGATCTCTTTCTTAACCGGGGAAGGTGCATTATCCAACTACGCTACAGCGACAATATTTTTAGCGACAAATTTTCGAGCCTTTTTGATATTAATACATTTAATCGTTCTATTATTCCGTCGCTTTAGCATAGTTGGATAATGCACCTTCCCCGGTTAGGAAAGAGATCCAGGTTCGAATCCCGGTCGCGCAAAACAATACTTTTCGATAAAATTGGTTTTATATGTATATCTTTCTAATTAATATATTTTATACATATTTAAAAAGACTTTGTTTCAACCACTGATAAATCAACACGTTTCAATACCTATGGTATCTTCGTCAGGTAACAATGTATACTCAAATTAAAAACATAAGCATAGATAAAAACAAAACTATAAACTATAAGTGATGGGTGACTAATTAGGAATTACTGTGTAAACAAATACTTTTTTTTTTAATCAAAAAATACACGAAGGATCGCGAGCGGAGATGGAACAGATTACGACGCGTGCTCTAAATAGTCTCATAAAGAATGACTTTGAATCCTGCTTTCTGCAATTAGCGAATAGCTAATAAGTATGTTCTATGTTCTGCAGTCGTAATTTTTATTTTACAAACTTAACCGTCAGTCCTCGTACGTGTTTGTCTGAGGAGCCGATAATTTGTTGCTACGCCACTGGTAAAACTGCTGACTGAATTCGCACACGTTGTGTGTGGGCACTCGGTTAGAGGCCAATTAAAACGGCAATAAACATAAAACAATGGTTATAAATGTATTTGTATATATTCATATTGTACATATATGTATCTCACGTATCAATATCAACATACACGAGCAAATAAGTTTTAATAGTATTTTGATAAAGGACGTCATACACGTATCCGATTCAGTCAGCCGTCCGACCTGCCGGAACCGTCCGAAGACGCAGATCGCGTTTTTTCTGTCAGTATAATTTGATACTGTTGTATTCCGCTATAACTTTGTATTGTATTCATTATAAATAATTCATTCTGTTTAAACACCACTTTATTTTTGTTATTTATTGTTAAGTACTTGTCTTTTAAGTACGTCTTTAGTGTAAATCTCGTAATGTGAAGGTCCAAAAAATAAACTTTGCAACAATTATACATTTATTACAATACGATACAATTTAGTACACCGTACATCACAAGTATAGATCAAATGATTAATCTGATGAACACGCAGAGGAAGAGACTGCGCCCTGCCACGCGCCGCCTTTTTTTGCCTCGCACGGACGCACGCTGGCGGTGCGGCATTCACACACACTCACACACACAACCATACAATCTCAAGGATATCACATTTATTTATTTAATTCTTAAGATAGTGCATACATAAACACTCCTATATATGCTCTAATATTAACAAGATTAAAGTATTTCCTTTTAATAAAACTAATTTGGTCAGTTTCACTTTAAATCTGTTCAGTTTCTCCTCCTTTCTTATGTTTTCTGGCATTTCATTAAAAATCTTCATCTCACTGTACATCATCGATTTCTGAGATTTGGCCTTCTTCCCGAATGGCAGTCTCAGTCTATCCCTTCCTCTTGTACGATGCTCGTGCTCATGTCGATTTGTATCAATTTTTCGTGCAAATTATGCTGATATTTTCTTATTGAGGAATTTATAAATAAATACCATTGTATTAAAATATTTTTTCCGCTTACCAACCGGTTTCGGAACCACCGTTCCCTCTTCATGGTGTACAAGACACTAACTTAGTGTTAGAATACCATAGAATATTGGCAATCATACATTAGTGTCAGGTGTTAAAGTGGTTGTGGGTGACTGGGGGAGGGGGAGGGAAAGAGACAGATGATTGGTTAGATGATGATAAGGTTAGATTTTTTTAGTTGTTAATTATACATTCACTATTATTTATTTACTTCTTGATTTCAGATTAGATTAAGATAGATAATAAGCTGACTGTGTGCAGTTGTCACAGAATCTAGAATATATACAGTTTCCTACATATTTCTTCCCGGTCCACAGAGATACCTGCAAAGACGTTCTTGTACATCAAGTCCCACTTCCTATAAAATATTCCGAAATTTTCCAAGTCTATTTCTATAGATATATTTTTATTAAGGAAAACACATTCTTATTGTGAAGTTGTAATTATTCAGAACAGACGGTCTGTGATATTTTAAATACTAAATTAATGTATTAATTATAAATATATACATATAAAATCAATTTTGTCGAAAAATATTGTTTTTGCGTCACCGGGATTCGAACCTGGATCTCTATTTCCAATCCGGGGAAGTGCACTATCATTGTGCCATAACGCCAGTATTTTTCTTGACAAATTTTCGAACCTATATGTTACATTTTTCAAATTAATACATCTGTCGTTCCATTATTTGAAAGCCATCTACATTATTTTTACAGAATCTCAAATACTTCTGAGTAAACCGACTGCAGACGCCAGAATTATCAATTCATATTTTTTTAACGTTGTGGTCATTATATTCTTATATAGCTGTAGCTAAAATGACAGAGCGCTCGCTTAGCATGTGAAAAGTATCGGGATCGATAATCTAGGTCTCCAAAATCTTAGAATACAACACGAGGTGGTGAGAATATTACGAAATTTTCTATATAATCATATTCTATATTGAGAAGTGAGACAGCCAGTAGTGGGAATTGTACGTTCAAATCAGGCAGTCGGTTACGTGTCCAGATCGGAGAGTGTGAGACGGGCTTTATGTTGGGTGTGACTGATTTGCTAATGGGGATGTAATGTCGGCTCTAAAACGTGAATTACTTTCAATTTTATAGTTGCTTACTCACTTTTTATCGGTTCAGTTTCATATCCGAGTATTGCAAAAAATGTTTTGTCACTTTTATGACGATACCAATAGTTTTGATTTTTTATAGTGATGTTATTTCTACGGCATTTAAGTAGTTTGTCGGTCCCGGATTGGGTTCAGTACCTATTTAACAGTGGCGTGCACTTGGCATGGTTTTTGGGTTATGCTGCTAATGAATTTAAATTCGAAAATTTGATTAAGAATTGGCAATTGATCACAAACACTGGTGACAGTGTTAACTAAAACTACTACAGATCGATTTCTTACTCATGGCACTGTACAGTCGGCCACTGACGAATCTATTGCTAGTATATATTTTTTTATTATTACATTATAATAGTACGTAGATTTGTTTAATCAATAATATTATTAATTATATCTTAATAATAATAATAACTGTCGATGCCCTTCATCAGCTGAAACTAAAGGGTGTTTTTTTTTTTTTTAGAGTTATAAAACTTTAAAATTAAATAAAAATCGTGCTAATGGCCGTGATATTATCTTTATTGGAAAAATAATTTTATACCATTAGTGTTTAAATATGATTTCGCGCATATGGGCGTCGCGGCTGGCTCGAAACACCACAATCTCAATTTTGACCAATCATTGTACCTGTAAACACATGTTGCTCTCCCTTTACCCCAACAATAGTTGCAACCTCCCCACCCTTTCTCCCTTCTTTTCATTTATTTTTTGCATCTGAACATACTTACGCAACTAAATATTTTTGTAGATTTTCATAAATAGTATCACATGTTAAATAGTTATTATGTTAGTTATAATATGTTTACACTATCAAAATCCCTCAATAAAATAAAAATAACTAGTGAATCTCTGAAGCGTATGACGTGTTCAATTAACTTAATATTGTCACTTGGAAAGATTTAGTTTCACACACAAGAAGTTAGAAATTGGGACCCAAATAATCAGAGGATAGAACACCAAGGGAATATGGTGATAATCTAATATTTATCACAATACACAACGTGACCGATGGCATTCACGACGTCTCTTAACGGCCCAATATGTAACAATTACGATAACAGACGTTTGTTGAACGCGACGTGAAGTTGGCAACTTCGGGGCAATTTCAGGCTGTCCCGTCCGTGTACTTTGGCGATAAGCAAATTGGGTTAACTGCCCGCCGAACCGTGTGGACACTTTTCCATTAATAATAAAAAATGGTCGGCGACCGTGACGGCACACCGCACCCTCGAAAATATGCTATTATTATTTATATATATATATATATATATATATATATATATATATATATATATATATATATATAGAAATTCATTTAATTATTCAGATATCCAGATTTATGTTCACAAGTTTTCAAGTCCCGCTGTTTTGTAGTCGTCCACCGTCAGTTCTTTTAACCAATTGTTAATTTATTTGTTTATCTATTAGACTTTATTTGACGTACATGTTTTTGTTGTAACAGAGGTGAATATATTATAATATAACATCATACATATATTATATTGCAATTAATTATATACACGTAGTTTATTGTGTGGGATGGAGTAGACTCCACCTCTGATATATAGAGCATTGTCCTGGCTACTTTGCTAGACTGAAGTCTGTGTTAAAGTAGACAGTTTGTTTCGTACTGGTGTGGTGTTATTTAATTCAGGAAAGATAAAGATTCGACAGGAATTTAAAAAAAATGTAGATTGTAGAACTAGTGAATTATTAGTGTAGGCACTGTAATGTTAGATAGCCATGCTTCTGAATGCTCTCTACCCAATTGGATCCATATTTGTGTAATCTTATTGGAACTGAACAATTTCCGGTTGGTACCGAGTGTGTTGTACAGTTTCAGACCTAAGAACATGTAGAATCTTGCTCTCGGAACTGGCGTGTAGATGTTCGTTGTTTGTCTTGTGTCGTGTCCATGATTTATTGCTTGGGGTGAGTTGTTGTTAGCATGGAAATATTGGACGAATCTCAACATATAGATTTGTCTTATTTCTAGGTACGTTTGCAAACGGTAATTCGTCAACACCTGTTAAACATTTTCCGACCAGTAACTCTTTAAGCTTAGAGAAAAAGTGAAAATGGCTCGGATCAAACTCCAGACTTTCAAAATTCAAATCTGCCGTAGGCTTTGCTCGGCAGTTTTGGGCGGCACAATTGATTAAATGGACTGACGGTGGACATTTACAACAGCGGAATTTTGAAGAACGTGAACAGATATAAATGTAGAAAGTGATTATGTGAAGAAATACATCACCAGATCATCAGAACGACCCGTGAGATCGCCATGTGCACGATAAGAGAACGAGAGAATTTGTTATGCCAATAATAATTAACCCTTCCCAAACCATGCAGTGACACAGGTCTACCGCTCTAATTAAATCTGTAATATTTCGGTAAATATACGCAACATACACTTAATATTTTAGTTAATTTGAAGAAAAATATTTATAAACAATTATATAAGGCGAATCCTACAAAAATAATTTTTTTTATTATATTCCGTTGAAAATTTTATACGTTAACAAAAATAACATTTGTGGCAAGACAAAAAGAAATCACACATTAATTTCACACTGAAAACAATGACAAACACACGAATATAATGCTGTCTCTTTCTCACTAACCAAATGAAGATAGATAAAAAAGGTTGTATTATATAATTCAACCTCTTATACTTAAAGTAAATTTATGGCATTAACCATTTTTTCACATTTTAATGACTAATATAAGTCTAATTTCTTACGGTAACACGAGTTGACAGCGTGGCAGCGTACGAGTATTTTATATCACGGTATGGTAAAGGTTAATAAAGTCAGTTAAGAATTATTAAACATTATGGAAAATAAAGAAACCTGCTATGCTTGATTTACACGCCGTTTCCCGCGGGGGTAGGCAGAGAGGCTAGAGCGCCGCACTCCTCTGTCCTGACACACAATTATCGCCTCATCTATACATCTTCTTATTACAAGCTCACCGATTGTTGAGACTTCTAATAGAACCATCCTCTATTATCTGGTTTACCTGAATGTGTCCTCTATTTCTGGTGTCATCAATACTTGCGTTATATACCTTTCTTACCATTCTCTCCTCATTCATCCGTTCCATATGACCAAACCGCCTAAGTGATCCTTTCTTTATCTTACTCACTATACTAAGATCAGCTTTATATTTTTTCATTATTTTATAATTCTTTACTTCGTCATAGATAGATTTGCCACATATACGCCTAAGTGATCTCATTTCTACTGTATTCAGTCTATTTTCGTTCCTCTTCTGCCAGCTGTTTCGGTACCAGGACTCCATTGTCCACAGCTGCTAGTCTTGTTTAGCACGGTGTCTTGTTTTCTTCCTTCTCGAATACTATCACTTTTCAGTTTTGCAAAATATAAAAATTGTAATGTGATATGCACGAAATAAAGTTGGAACATTAAGGTACCGTGTGTTTAAAAAAAGATTTAATTATGTTTACCCTCTTAGATATTATTATAATATACAATTATTATTTTGAATGTTTTATTTTATTTCTTTTTATTCGTAATCCCATGTCCGCCCTACTAGGTGAACACACCTGTGTCAGGCTGCACATTCATTTGTAGAAATAATACGGCAAACCGATATTATTTATTGTAAATGTGAAGTAATGATAAATAATAAAACTAGGAATACGAAATGTCTTCCAATTTAGTTTTTAAAAATAATGGGTGCCCCTTGTCTCAATACACGGAGGCCCAAAATGCCCTGTGAGATCGACTCCTGTATCGATAATCCGCCCCCTGCGAACGAAGGTAGATCAATGTGTTAAATGAAAGAAGATAAAATTTTTTTTTATCAAACAACCCGTTCACAGTGGTGTAGTGGGGTTGTAAAGTACTTATTTCTACGACCGGAACGCGTTCCGGTAAGATTTGTCAGAACAAAACATGTGTGTGTGCGTGTGTTTGTATGCTGGTGGAAATATGAGGCAGAAAGGAAGGCACTTACTTTTCTTATGCCAGATGCTGGTTCATTTGTTGATTCCTCTCCACCACAAATACAAGCGTCGCGGGGTGTGCATTAACACTCGCGAAAAGGATAAGTATGTAATTAAGGTAAGATTAATTAATAAGCAACGGCGGAGTGAACTTGCGCAGTTTGAAGGCTTTTAATCACTGCGACATCTTCTTTCTTCCTTGTGCTTAAGGATAGGTCAGGATAAAAAAGGACGGAGATACGCAGGTTAAAATTTTGGTAAACCGCGAATTGAATGTATGCACGAGTGAGGTAACAAGTCAAACGCCAAAAAACTTAATAGAATTTAATTAATTTAAACGGCGCTAACACGTACATTCCAGGAATTCCGGTTCGTTTCACGACGTTTTTCTAGGAAAGTGTAAATTATAAGCTGAACCCGAATACACTTTTAAGGCAATAAATAACAACAGATATATTTTATTCGCAATATACTCACACATTCTATTGTGCCGAACCTGAATGAACTAAAATTGAAAACATTAATATTCAGTTGATTTTCCATCATCTACATAGTTTTTTCAGTCTTGTTTACTACTATTTGTTTGTGTTATATCATTTTATTCTACTAAGAGCCGGTTGTATTATCAGTAGTACCTTTTTACTATACTAAAAAATAATAATAAAGTTAAAAAAATGGCGAAAACGGGTTGTTTGATCGTTAGTAAAAAAATATTTACTTCTCGAATGGAAATTACCCGGTAGTAAATTCATTTTACTCTCCGATATCCGATAGTAAAAACGAGACTCTAAAGTTCAATATAGCGGACTTTTCACAGCTGTTCCAAAAGTTATCCGACACATTGATACTTTGAAAGTTGTATATGATAATATTCAGCTATTTTAGTGATTAGAGTACGTCCGATGAAGATCTTGTCGTTTAATATACATTAGTACATAATTCAAAAAAATTTCACCACCAATGTAACAGATTTCAAACGCCCAAGCGAAAAAACTCATAGATAATGCATAAAATAAAGCATATTTCATGACTATTTGTCTCGCCTATAGACATCTCCATCTGTGCTTTGACAGTAGTAAATATGATGTAATGTAAATAAATATGATGAACCATCCTCCATTAACTAGTGGTCGTGCCAAGTCTTCCGCGAACATCCTCTATTTCTGGTGAAATCAACACTTGTCATATATCTTTCTTACCATTCTCTCTTCTTTCATCCGTTTCATATGACTATTTAATTTCCACTGCATTCAGTTTACTTTCTTTCCTCTTTTGCCAGCTCCAGGCCTCACTTCCATACATTAGTGTCGGTACCAGGACTCCATTGTGCATCGCTAGTCTTGCCTCGGTTGACAAATTCCCGTTAGATATAATTCCATTCAAAGCGCCGTTCACTTTATTCCCTGCAGTCACCCTCCTTTCGTTGTGTTTCTCTGTCTTTCCGTTTCTATCGAACATACTTCCCAAATACACAAACTCATCTACTTGTTCCAAACATTCATGACCTACAAGTATTTAGCACGGTGTCTTGTTTTCCTTCTTCTCGAATACCATCACTTTGGACTTGTTAACATTCATCATGAGGTCGCTTTCCTTGCATACATCGTACATTCTACTAACTAGACTATAGTTCTTCGCCATTAATATTGCATCATCGGCGTACAATAAACAGCATACAATCAAATCGCCCATTTGTGCTCCTACATTCATACATTCCACTTAGCTAACCATGTCCGAGAAAAGAAAACAAACGTTATTTTTATTTACTAGCGGAATTACCGGAACGTTCCGGTACTTATTTTTTTAGCACTACACCACTGCCGCCTATTCAAGTGTGAGGTCAAACAACTTTCTCATTGACTGCCAGTAGATTGAGCAAAGTACGATGTAATAGTTGGTGTATCGCTCCTGCGGGGGGTCCATCGCACAGTTTTCACATTTTCCCACAATCGCCACATTATCGACAGACCATTGCCCATGTCTCTCGATGTGGGGTGCTTCACCAACCCGCTGGGTGATCGAAGATACCGTTTCGGCCCGCGACCATTATTATTATTGCTTCAATTGCTTGGTTTATATGCGAGATGAATATTATGTTCCAGGCCGATGTTGTTTTAAAATAACTAGATAATGAAACGTATATTTTTAATTTTGTTTTTATTTATTAATTATTTGATTTATTACAATTATGTGTAGAATATAATATTGGCCAAATGATTACCTCTGGCAGCGGCACAAATGTGTGCTCCTTTAACCATATTTTTCATAATGTTCTCGTACAATTTGCGTATTATTTCAGCAATTTCATTTCGAGTATTGTCCTGTATCAACGAAATTGTTGTTAGTTTATTAGCGTAGATCTTTTTTTTCGAGTATTCCCACAGAAAATAGTTAGGAGTCGTCAAATCAGGTGATCGAGGAGGCCAGTCGATATTACCACTTTTTAACATTATGCCCGCCGGGAAAAAAATATTTTAAAATTTCAAGCACAGCTCGGGCTATGTGTGAGGTGGCACCGTCCTGTTGAGACTACATGTGTCGCAGGCTACATGCGCTTTCCAACATGTGACGATAGCGATCGCCATTAATGGTTACAGCATTGCCATTATTATTTAGATAAAATGTTTTAATAACTACAACAAGTTTTTGACGTATTAAATGCTCCATAATAAATTGTAATCGACTATTATCTACGACTACTAAATTTTAATTAATTAATATTTGCCAAACCAAAATGGCGGCCAAATGAAATCGGCCTGGAACATAATATCCACCGTGTACTTTGATTTTTTTCTATATTTATTCGTGTATCGTGTTCGTTCAACATCACAACAAACTTCCAAAGATAAAAGATAGTTCAAGAAGCGATTGATTTGAGCGCTGCACACAAACACTGGTGTCAGTGGGCAGGAAATTCTAAAATGAATACAGCTAGCTAAAATTGCTATGAACCAACTCTAGTGAATATGAAAAGACTAGCAAACTAGCAACTAAAATTGTGTCAGTGGGCAGGAAATTCTAAAATGAATACAGCTAGCTAAAATTGCTATGAACCAACTCTAGTGAATATGAAAAGACTAGCAAACTAGCAACTAAAATTATTGCGCTTCACTCTCTTGTCTTTCTAATCTTTACAGAGTAAGCGACGACAAGCTTAAAATAGACGCCTTCGAAATGTATGGCTGGAGGGTCGATTGTTTGATCTGTAGTACAATTTTACTACAATATAATCAATTTTTATAACCATAAATATACGTTTGCGTGTTGTTCGAACGTCAAGTTCATTATCGTTAATTAACATGGTGGTTACTTTGTGGTGTGACATGATTATTTAAATAGCAGAGTTATGCACCCCTAAGTAAGAAAGATTTTGAATTATGGGGGAATTAAATTTGAATTGAATTACTTTCTAATTATTTAATTAGCTTTTTTGCTTGTATGCACTGCACGCCCCTGATACACAATATATAAAAATGTTGAGAAATTGATCAGATTAGAACTACGGAAAGATGTCAAATATATAGTTTATTAATTTTGAAGACCTTTAATCCATTTTATAACTTCTGTTTTGTAAACATTTATATTTGCTGCTAATTTAATTGATATTGCCAGTTTGGTTATATAGTATGTATATGTATGGTGTGTGTCTCTGCCCTATTCCTAATTTGGGCGATTTAAAAATAACATTTGTTTAAATTCAAAATTAACATTTTTTTATTCAACCCATCCATTATTTTATTATAGAATTTTGAGACACCTTGCATGTTGCCACAAAAATATTTTCCAAATATTGAAGAAGTGAATAGTGATTTATTTTATCGAAACAGAAATCACGTTCTATGTAAGGGTAAGGGTTTTTTTTTTATTGGTGTTTTAAATTGAGTCTAAAAGTTCATACACAACGTTGGTCGATGTGACGCGGGTCGCGCCTCGCAGGGTTAAAACGGAGGCACCGCGAAAAGGTTGTGTAATAACAACTAGGGGTGGCGAGAGGGTGAAGGCCGGGGAGGGAAGGTGGAGGATAATCGATTCACGGACCTGGCAGCACTCGCGGTCAGAGATGTTGCCACAGTTGAAAAGTAATTGAATCAAGTGGGGAAAATGGAAGTATTTTCATCGGATGGGATTACGTCTGGGTAAGGGGGTGATGGTGGACCTCAGAGCACTTTCAGATAAAAGTTTTTTGAAGCAATATTGCTTCAAAAAACTTTATATAAAGGTAGACATTTTTATTTGATCATTTTGTGTTTTATTAAGCCGCACGTGTTTTAAGGCACTCGGGGTATTAAACAGGAAGTATTTAATGGCTTCTAGTAAAAAGTTCAAGTTTATAATTGATGCACTAGAAATAGTTAGTAAAGAGTACATTTTTATTTAACTTAAAATATAACGGTACATTTTTAATTGACATTTCAATATAACAGTTTAAATATAATACAAAAAAAATAAAAACTAAGTATAATTTATACATACAAATATTTATTCAGCTCAAGTATGCTTCTGCAACGGAAAAATGTCAACGAAATTCAACTTGTTACCAAGTTGATGCGTCCGCGATATTGGGGAGTTAACAGCATAATTATTTATATGTGTACCTACAAATAATGACAGAATAATATTGGATAATTTGTTTAGCGCTATTTTTGTAAAAAACTTTCACCTCAAATGCGCTTTACACATAAATTGTTTATAGTCCTGCATTATTTTTGTTTTAAAAATAAAAAATTGTTATTTGAACTTATGGAAATGATTTTTTTGAAAAGGTGCGTTTTTAGTCTCTTCTTAAAAAAAGTATCTGATGCATTCATCGTTCCTTATGACGGAGAACGAAGAGTTCCCCGCTTTTGGGCCTGCCACCGCAAATGTCCCTTCACTAAATTTAGACTTCTGGCAACGGTCGGTCGGTTCTACAACCCTTCCTGGGGTTGGCTGGGATACAAAGCTCTTGAAGATGTGTTACGTGTCGTCTTGTACATCAACCGGCACAATTTAAATTCAATTCTTTCAAGGAAACGGAGCCATTGTAGTTCATGTAATAGATATGAGAGAATTCGGAAACTCCATACATTATCCGTGGTGACGCATTTAGAATGGATTGTAATCTATCCGGTTGAAACATTGGCAAACCAGCATAGATGCTATTACAATAATCCACACGTGACACCACAAATGGAAAATCATTATTTAAGGAGAACACATTCATATTGTGAAGTCGTAATGAACATAGGTCTATGCTGTTTCACATATATATTATATTACAATAAGAATGTGTTCCCCTTAATAATATATAAGTTGTATCAATGTGTCCAAAATTTAATAAAATTTAATTGTTAATTCTGGCGTCTGCTGTCGGTTTACTCAAACGTATTTAAGATTCCGTAAAAAATAATATAGATGGCTTTCAAATAATAGAAAGATAGAGATAGATACTGAGTGCTGTAGCATAATCGGTTAATGCGCGTTCCCCGGATAATTTAATTCGTATTTTGAATGTATTATTTAAAATCGTTTATTTTTACTAAAACAAAGAATTTTCAAAACGTCAAAAATTAATATATCCTGTCAAATTTTGTCTTTCCTATTGTATTGACTATTTAGTTTATTAGTTTTAAATTAGTATAAATATCTTATCAAAGTAATAGTTTAAAAAAAATACTGATATAAATGAATAATAAAAACTCGCATTTTCGTAAAAACCGCAAAAAGATGAATTATTGTCGAAAGGGATGCCCTAACGGATAATCGAAGAAGAATAATAAATTTGAAACGTTGACATTTTTGTGTGACTGCTGCGTGGGCTAAATACAACATATATATATATATATATATTAAATGCGACCCTTTCAAAACAAAATGGGTTCAACCCGCCACGGCTTGTGACGTCAGCCGTCAGCCCGCGGGGGTTGCGTCACCCTGCAGGTGGCTACATTTAAGGCGTAGAAATCTTTCCGAATGCCATTTTCCAACCCCGTGCTTCGTCATACACTTATTTTTTTATCTTACTCTCTACGACCGTTAAAAAACGAATATAAATAGACGTCTCTAACATTGCGCACTTGTGGGCATATTTGAAAGATTACTGATACGTCGTAGCAAAGTGTCAATTTTTTTAAAATACCAATTAACTTGTGCTTCTGAAATTATTATAGGGATGTTTTAAATAAAATTTAATGTATCAACTGGAAAGATGTACAGAAAATATCAATTTATCGAAAAATATTTTATGTAAGTTTTATATAATCAATATGAAAATATATGTATAAAAAGACATTTGATATAAATCTCGATTGACCTCTATGTCGATGGAAGGGGGTAGGTTGGCCAGGGGGAAGAGGGATGGTACCTATGTTTTGCGCAAGATCCTAAAGAGTAATTACGCAAAATCTGGTTTCGGTCGGTCAAAGGGTGTACGATTGTACAGAGACCAGACAGAAATACATTCAAACAAATATCGGATATCTCATAGAGACAAAGCTCTTTTTAATTATATTTAATGGAAGTATGGGGTAATTATATGGCCTCAATCTTCATATTTATAAATTTTTTTAAAGTTGTATATATGTTAGTATGTGTATTCGCTTCGAGTACCGTTACACCATCGCCATCCATGGACCAAATTTGATAATTCATTTTTTCCTTTGTTTAAACAACATATATGTCTTCACTAAGAATTGGTGAACATTATATATATCACTTAAGCCAGCCGAAGACAGGTCGTAAGCCCTGTAATCACCCCACACTTCCATATATTTTCCATGAAATATAATTTAAAAAATAGCTTTGTCTCTATGAGATGTCTGATATTTACCTAAAAACAGTGCCTTTGTAGGTAAAAATCCAGTAATTGTGTGTTCTTGGACATATTCAAATATTGCTAATAGAAATACATCCGGTTTGATATAAATCCAAAAATGGCACCAGACAACTATTTTTTTAATTATTACGAGTTGTTTATTAATACAAATTACACGACACCGAAACTGTATTCTGAGCTTCTCCAATCATCAATCAGCAGTGTCCGCGGCGCGCTGTTTACGCACTTGGGTTTTGGCAAATAAAGAGCAATTAAAAATGAAATATTTCTTTCTTCAAGTGCCTCTTTATTGTCCTTCGCTTGTCGCTCCCGCGTAAAAATCTAATTGTGGAATCCTAAAGTATTTTTTAAAAACCGACGACACCTCGCCAAAAAGCACAACACCAATCGTACGATTCGTCTCGACGATGCGGCAAAGTAAATATGTCATTTTTAATAAGTTGCCCCGTTTTGCCTGTCGGTCTGCGACGCGCGGCCGCTCACCCCGATGCTGGGCTCGGCGAGCGCGATCCCCGATTGGCAGGCGGACGGGGGGCTCGCCCGCGCACGCGCGCTCCGGGAAATGAGGAAAAGTATTGCCGTTTGACGTGTGGAGGTGTCTCCGGCGTGCGTGCGGGCGGTGGATGACGTCACCCGGTCACGTGGCGTCTCGCCACCGCGACGACGAGGCGGTGCATTCTTTGCCCGTTACGATTTATTTTTAATTATCGATCGCACTGTGGCCCCGTAATACATGGCGCATTGTATATTTGAAAATGTTTACAAACAGGACTGCAAACATTAATACCAATCATGATACATTCTGTAATGCCAACAATAATCAATAGTAAATTAGTGTTTCCATCGAATTCATCGAAATCGTATGTGATATCATATTTATTGACGTTCATCCATATAGAGAACACATTGTTATTGTGAAGTTGCAGTTGTTCAGAACATTGTTCTGTGATATTTTAAATTCAAATAAATAAATAAAAATGTATCAATTTGAAACATATACAGGTAAAATCAATTTATCGAAAAAATATTTTGATGCCGCCGAGATTCGAACCAGGAACTTTTCCCATCCGGGGAAATGCGTCAACATAGTAAGTTAATGACAAATTTTCGAACCTATATACTGCACTTTCAAATTGATACACAGCAGGTGCATGTATATGTATATAAAAAAAATTATATAGTCAACCATAAGCATTTGCATTACGGAGAAATTAATCCAAAGGTATTTACTACTAAAAAAAAATTTCTGAAGCGAATGGTTTTGTCGGTTTGTTCAAACGGGGGATTATGTTTCATTGTAAAATGTGATCTTTTATCTTTAGGACAAATTCTTGTCATCTTTTGAAACAAAATTTGTTTTTATTTATTTAATTCTTAACATGGTGCATACATAAGCACGCCTATATATGCTCTAATATTAACAAGATTAAAGTATTTCCTTTTAATAAAACTGATTTGGTCAGTTTCTCCTCCTTTCTTATGTTTTCTGGCATTTCATTAAAAATCTTCATCGCACTGTACATCATCGATTTCTGAGATTTGGCCTTCTTCCCGAATGGCAGTCTCAGTCTATGCCTTCCTCTTGTACGATGCTCGTGCTCGTGTTGATTTGTATCCTTAATAGCTGCTTAAAAGATTTGAAGTCCAGAGAGCTAACTTCGGGGTCCACAGACTCCGTTTCTAGAAGGGGACCTTGTTGCCACCTAATTGAATGAAAACAGGAAACAACAAAGACATGAAACAATTAATAATTCACAAATCTGAATGAAGATGGATCCAGTGTACACAAAATGAATATTTATTAAAGTTTTCAATAAATATCAAGCATTATATTTTATAATTCTCAGCATGCACTGTCTTTAAGTCATTTAAGTGCACTGTCTATGATGTTTATAATATTTACAACATTTTCTTCACACTTTACAGTGTATTGCACTATATTTTAAACGATTACATAGATAGGACCTTTACACTAATATAAATTAAATATTATTTGCCATTATTAAGATAATACAGGCATTATAAGAAAGACCGCGACTATTAAATTCATTTTCATTGTGCCACAAAATTGCCTAAATATGGAAAATTCTTGCATATACAAGATATATTTTCGTATAATTTTGAAGCCAAAATTACGGAGATAAATCTAGATGTACAAAATAACAAAACGTTAAAAATTGTTAAATTTACATGACATTTTGACAATTATTGTCATTTAAAAAATGTTTTGAATTTATGTAAACAGCAAATTTTTATATGCAAGACGCAGTTGATTCCGTATATACATGTAACACTTCTGTCTTTTAAACATACCAAAATACTAATTTTCAAATCTCTTGAAAAATCTCACCATTCACGTGAACATTAAAAAAAATTTTTTTTTTAAATTTAATTAAATTCATTGTCTCGATTCTCGGGAATTTTATCTCTCGAGTCTCGAGAATTTATAAAAGTCGAGAATACAGAATCCTTAGTCTGCTTAAAATATGATTAAAATTTTAGCATCCAATACATATGCGATTCGGTAACGTTAATTTTAAACATCTACATTTATTTCTGTACTTTACGAATTACGAAGGAAATGTCGTCAGTGTTGCTGAATGGTCGGCATTTGAAGAGAATTTCTCCCGCATTCTATATTTGCATCACGGCCGGCTCGTTGCTGGTGCAGGATGCTGAATGGACCCGCCTCGCGCGTGGGCGTTTCGAATGTCGCGCGACGGTGGAATCTGCTGTTTCTTGGAGTCTAATACGGATTTTACTTAACCATGCTTACGACGTCATGGTCTTTCGCTTTCGCCATTTTGCTTTACGACTCTGACTTTACGACTTTACTTTGCTGAAACGTGTACTATAAGAACACAACATCATAGCAATATATATATATATATAAATATATATATATATATATATATATATATATATATACAAATATATATATATATATATATATATATATATTTGCAATATCAGAATATTAGATCTTAATGCAAATTAAATTCTTACCGTTATTCGAACCTAAATCTTTTCCTATCCGGGGAAATGCATTAATCGATTGTGCTACACCAACACAGTAAGTTGACGACAAATTTTCGAACTTATATGTCGCACTGTTCAAATTACATTATTTGAAAGCCATCTTCTTTATTGTATATATGTGTGTGTGTGTGTGTGTCATGATAGTGTGAGGATGAGTGGGGGGAGGCGAGCATTATAAGGGGGCGCCCCTGGGGGAAGAGCTCTCTTCCACCACAGTTTCTTCTCAATAGCAAGACTATCTCTGAAGTATGTAATTTATATTGAGTGTAATAACGTGTTGTAATAAACGTAATATTGTTATTAAGGAGAACACTTTCTTATTGTGAAGTTGTAATTATTCAGAACGGACGGTCTGTGATGTTTTAAATACTAATTTAATGTATTAATTATAAATATATACATATAAAAACAATTTTGTCGAAAAATATTGTTTTTGCGCTACCGGGATTCGAACCTGGATCTCTATTTCCAATCCGGGGAAGTACACTACCAATTGCGTCTGCAGTCGGTTCACTCAAAGGTATTTGAAATTCCGTAAAAACAACGTAAATGGCTTTCAAATAATGGAACGATAGATGTATTAATTTGAAAAAGTGTAACATGTAGGTTCAAAAATTTGTCATGAAAAATACTGGCGCTATAACACAATCGGTAGTGTACTTCCCCGGATTGGAAATAGAGATCCAGATTCGAATCCCGGTAGCAACAACAATATATTTCGATAAAATATATTTTATATGTATATCTTTCTAATTAATACATTTAATTAGTATATTTAATAACAAATTATTGTATATCGCGACTGCTGTCCAGAAATATCTAAATCTGAGACAATTATCAGATCAGTACTTAGACATAGTAAACAAATTCTTACATCTAGTTTATATTGTTCTTGTATTATATAAATATTTTTCGACAAAATTGATTTTATATGTATATATTTAAAATTAATACATTCAATTAGTTATTGTTACGTGGAAAGACAAAGTTTCACTTACAAGGAATCGGGACTCAAGGTAACTAGACGGCAATCAGAGGATAGAACCCCAAGGAAACCTGTGGTAATCCAAGAGTTATCACTTTTATATTTACGAAATCTCGTAAAATCCGATCTGAAACGCCAGATTTGATTGATAATTCATTTTTATTAAATTTTGAAAACATTAAAAAAACTTATATATTTTTAAGAAAAACACATTCTTATCAAATCGAGAATTCCACGAACCGAAACTACATTCGTTTGCTCCAATCAAATCTATTCTGATCTTTGCCATTTATTATTCGTTATTTTAGTATTTATTATGATTTATCCGTTGACGCATTATCGTCGAATGAATATATCACGCAGTAGAATAAGCAATTCTGTCGGAATTTTTCTCACCGAGCCGCCTATACCGACGGTGAAAATTCTATTTTCGTCCTGTAAACACCGAGCGACTTCGGTGAAGACAGAAATTCTATAATAATACGGCGAAAGGTCGAAGAGTACCTGACGTATTCTCTACCTTTGGATATTACGCAATGGAAACGTTACTAAAACTAATGGGTGGATATAAATAAAACAATGTTATAACTCTACTTGAGTTTATTAGCACTATTCGAGTTTGGAGAGAAGGAGTAACTCTCGTCGACAGGTGAAGTTGATTTATTTATATATTTGAAATTAAAAAAATACAATAGTAGAGTTATGCACCCTCAAATAAGAAAGATCTTGAATTATGGGGGTGGCTTTCAACATTTATATTATACAAGATCAATATAAACTAGGTGAAAGAATTTGTGTACAACAAATGAAAAATGATAAAATATATATACATACAATACAACATAAAACTTAACAATATATACAAGGCTTAGGTGGTTGTTTTACAAGTAATAAACAGATGGAGGGGGAGGGGGTACTGGTGGAAAGTGGAGGGGTGATTGTAACGGAAATATTGAGACGTTGACGTTATATAGTACATACCGGGAAAAGTACTAGAAATTATTCAGATGGTGTATAAATATTTTTTAATCTGAACAATAATTGACTTGTATTTTTCTTCTTTTTTCTCTCACGATCTCTGAAGACCGCGACCAGTCATTACAGAGCACCATCAAGTCCTTGACATCGCAGCTGTGGTGGAGTCTGCTAGTTATTTTACAAACACACAAATACAGGAGACAAGATGACATCTCCTCTCCTCTATCAGTAACTACACCCCCTCTCTCTTCATCAGTTAATATCTAATCACTTGTATATCTTTATTAGGAGGACACATTCTTATTGTGAAGTTGTAATTATTCAGAACATAGGTCTGTGTTATTTTAAATATTAATTAATAAATATATTAATTAGAAAGATATACATGTAAAATCAATTCTATCGAAAAATATTGTTGTTGCGCAACCGGGATTCGAACTTGGATCTCTTTCCTAACCGGGGAAGGTGCATTATCCAACTATGCTACAGCGACAATATTTTTACCCCATACGTCCACATATTTTCCATTAAATATAATAAAAAATAGCTTTGTCTCTATGAGATATCTGATATTTGTTTAATAACATTAAAAATCCAGTAATTGTGTGTTCTTGAAGATATTCAAACAATGCAAGAATTAATTCAACTTCGATAAATTTATATTTTTTGCAAAAATTGTTGTACTGTAATTTTGTGAGGTAACACTTTGGACAATGATTAATATTAATAAATACATTTTTATAATTGAATATCTAAATATATTTTTTAAATATGCAAATATAAATATTTTAATAAAAATGTTTTTTTTTATTTGTACTGGAAAAAAAGAACAAAAATCCAACGAACATTTTTTTAATTCGATACGTCTAACAAATTCTACACAGCCCGCACTGGTTCTATACATTGTGAATTATTGTATAAATAAATAAGTATTTATAATTTTAACACAGAATCAATCCATGTCGTGAATGCGGAAACTCTCGTGAACACTGAAGGGTAGTTATTAAATCCACACCTGTAACTCCATGAAGATAGTCCGTAGAGCGTTCCATTCACCATCAGCAGCCCACCTTGGTCCCTTTCACAGCAAGGACCTTGGTAATTCATAATAGAAATGCACATCATCTTGTCCGTCACCAACTCTTTGTCAGGAGAAAATTTCCCATATATGGAGTTGCATCCAGAAACAACCTTCGGGTTTAATACTGTTTGCAAAACTGCTTCCTGAAAATATTCATATAAAACAGATTAATTTCTTCATAAAACCATTTTTGAATACAGTGGTATGAATTTGTATTAAGTTCCGTGACCACGATCATAGATTTAGTTGAGACACATCTCAATACCGTGTACGCGTGATGAGATTTTGTTCTGGTGATAATAATTCTAATCATTGTACCCGGCGTATGTTCAGACAGCGAAATTCGACACGTGCACATAGACGTCACCTAAAACAATCATAGTTTTCTACAACTATCCATTTTGAAAGTTAGATACAAATCATTAAACATTAACATTCTTATTGTGGAATTGTAATTATTCAGAACATAGCTCTGTGATATTTTAAAAGTAGATAGCTTTCAAATAATAGAACGATAGATGTATTGGTGGGAAAGATTCCGTAGACTGTATCGTATAATATATAATAAGCACAGATTTAAAATTGTCAGTACCAAAATTAAGATAGCAGGTTCGTAAGATTATACAATCCTCCGGCTCGAAGGACCAATAAATGGTAAGATAAGATCCCGTGAACTGTATCGATTATAGTATTGATTAGTGGACGCAACCCGAATTGGATTCAAGAGAGGAATATTGGCAAAGGTATCTGGCCTACCTTGATCTCGATCTTGGGTTGGACGTCGTTTTTTTTTCACCTCCAGTTGACTAGCACGTTTTTTGTGAAGTACCGAGATATCACTGCACTTCCGAAACTGTTGAAAACACAGGTTCTTCTCGGTCTAAGCGTTACACACGGCGCTGCTGTTGGACGGCAAAAAAAGGCACAAGATATTGACAGTTCGGTGTCAAAAGGCAATCTGTCTCCCCGTCGACAAAATCCCTAAGTCATTGGTTGTCCAGAGCGGGACAGGTATATATGAAGGTTTTTTGGAAGGACAAATACACAGAGAGTGGGTACTCGACTTGCGTTTACATGTATTGATTAGAAAAAGTATAACATATAGGTTCGAAAATTTGTCGTCAAAAGTACTATCGCTGTAGCATAGTTGGATAATGCACCTTTCCCGGTTTGGAAAGAGATTCAGGTTCGAATCCCGGTAGTGTAACAGTAACATTTTATATGTATATATTTTTCTAATTAATACATTTAATTAATATTAACATTAACGTATGGTGTTAATTTACAAATATCTAATGCGTTTTAACTATTACTGGGGAGATTCAAAATAATCCAAATCCGTAGTATCCTCGAATCGTAAATCTCCTAAAAATGTATTCCATTGGCGCGGACCATAACATTTACTCACCGAATTGAAGTCCCAAGAACTTACACTCCACTTCACTCGTCTTGTTTGGGTAGATTCACAACCGCCGTGCGACTATTGACCATTAATCTGTAGGCGAGTTTGAGTAAAGCAATGTCGTCGTAGTCAAGATTTGCAGTGAAGTTTACGTGTCTATAGACATCGTTCACTCGATGTAAGTCCCCACCAGATTGAGGATAGCTGGACCCGACACGAACTCGAAAATTCTCTTGAGAATCCCTGAAAAATGTTGATTTAAAATTTCATATTTACTGAACACCAGAGCGATCGTAGTTATTGTCTTCATATTTGGTTAAGACTAAATCATAGACTTGTCAATATTACAAATATAAACTTTTATATCGCTTTTATGGCCCATGGCCGCGGATGAGATGTCTCTCGGAGATTTGTCTCGAGAGTGGGTAAAGATCAGCACAGAGTTCAGCAAGAAGTGTTCTATGAATCATCATCGCATCACGTGTTACGCTCCTGGATTAGAATGACTCACCCTGTACATAAGTGCCTGTTACGCACATAATAAAACAGAATTGTCGTCTTATTTTTTTGGTGTTTGACTTTGTTAATCTTCATATGATTTATAAGACTTATGTTGCGTATAAGCATAGTCGCCGGAAGAAGTCAGAATACGGAAGGAGTTTGGCATTCACTACAATCCAGATTCTGCTGGCACCTCCAAAATGTGGACTGTATGTTTAAATCACTATTTCACACTATAGACGCGAAGTCTCAAATGTATAATATTGTAATTCCTTCGATTCACGTATACCGCACGCGTTCAAGGTCACGACGAGGCCGGGCGTGACTTAAAAGAGAGGGGAAGGCACAGTACATTATTTTCTTTCAAAATAAATATGCATGTAATATGTGTCCAAATAAATATATATATCCCAAACAACTCGAATGATCAGAAGATTCAGAATGGACTCGTAGTAATATGCTATGTACATCATTCACGTGTTCCTAAATCGACCGTTGGCGCGGCAAACGCAATACATAGTCTGTACATGGTGTGTCCGTTCAGCACCTTTACCGACTCTCATAGTCTTATTGAGAGATCACCATGGATACGAGCCATGTTTCGTTTCGTTGATTTAGTCATCACTATTCTCTGTGGTTTTGGACGATAAATAGCAACAAAAAAAAAATGACGGACTGCAAAATTCATTTTCTGCAAATTACGTGATTTCAGAAAAGATGTTAAATGCAACATGACGTTTTAAAATATTTGAGTAAGACTGCAGACGTTTGAATATGGTTTCGAAAGGAGAATTTTGATCTTCAAGACGAACCACGCCGAGAATGCACTGTTGAGTTCGATAATGACGTGCTAAGGACAGTTGTAGAAGCCAAACCATCTTATTCAAATGACGACACAGGATGCATCATGGTTCAGCGTTCAGCAGCACTTAAATCAAAGTTGGACAGTCAACAAGCTGGGGAAATTGTAGAAATAATGGTTTTAACAATGTATACATAAAAACGATTGTTTTTGGGTACCCTAACACTTCTATCTTATTTGGGACATGTATTTATTGCCATATAACATATATTAATTACTTTGAACGAAACAATGCTCTGTGCCTCCCCCCCTCTACCATTCCCCACCTGGCCACGCTCGTTAGTCGATAGATGGCCCCGCATTTGAATAGGTCAGCAATAGCTGTTATCAATTTTGGAGACTTCAGAGTCTATGTTGGTGTTTTGGAACCTTTGACAAGATATTGTGTGATACTCCTACATATAATCCACTTTCGGAGTGCTGTGAGTCCTTTTTTTTTCTTCCATGCCCTGTATTTCTTTTGGTACCTAAAATTGAGTACCCACCACAGGTAATAAATGAAATAAAAATGTACTTGGTATGGAAAAATGTACTCAATGCACGAAGCTGTGGTAAGGATGAAAGTCTGGCTAACAATGGCTCCGCTGCAGACGAAACGGAACTCCGAGGTGTCCCACTGCCGGCGGAGGACGGCCGCCTGGTACGGGTGGTCCCAGATGCTCGACGCGCTCGCTCCGTATAGGCCTAGAAGATTTAAATAATAAATGAACACTACACAGGTCGTGCCACCCAATCACTGCAGTGAAACATTATAAAAACACCCAGGCTTGAGAAAATCGCGTAGATGATTTTTTTTGTCTTGACCGGAAATCGAACCTGGAACCCCCAGTATGAGAAACCAATTTCATGCTCACTGGACTACAGGAACGTTTGATTAGCTCGCCATGTGCATCAACATTGACTCATTTATAATACAAATGAAATGTATCAATTAGAAAAATTATATTTATGATTTCCTTTTTTAATTTACACAATTTAATTTATTTATCCTGTAGTATTACTGAATCGTACTATATAGTACTACGATTATATATATATATATATATATATATATATATTTTTATTTTTTTTATAAATATTAAATATATAATACAATTTGAATAATCAGTGGATATATATATATTTTTTTTTTTTTTTATTAACATTTGTTTCTTCTCTATGAGAGTAAGACTCGTGTATAGAGAAGGAGTATACTCGAGTTAATTAATGTTTCAGTAAGTCTGTGTACATATTTTTTTACTTCAGTTACAAATTTATGATAGTCCGTAATTTTTCTAATTGTAATATACATAATTAAATATTGTTACTTTACGTATTGAATTGATCTATAATCTAAAAAAAGTATTTTTAATTTAAAGAAATTATTTTTTATTATTTAATGGATCGCATCCCTAGATATAATATAAAGTCAAAATATCTGAATTTTTAGTTAACGATGTTGAAAATCTGAAAAGCTTACTATGTTTCTACTTAAATAGGATTACGATTCAAAATTAACCTAAAAATAAAATTATATTTTTTCCATTTTTTACTGTATTTTTAACCTTTGCCATGCCGTGATAAAAAAAACTCGTACGCAGCCACGCTATCAACTCGTGTTACGGTAAGAAATTAGAGTTCTATTAGCCTTTAAGATGTGAAAAAATGGCTAATGCTTTAAATTTACTTTTAAGTGTTGAGCATTAAATATTTTAAAAATATGTAATATTTTAATTCGGAGCATTCATCAAAGTTCTCTATTTGAAGTTGCATTCTATAATACAACCTTTCTTTTTATCTATCTTCATTTAATTAGTGAAAAAGAGACATCATTATATTCGTGTGTTTGTTTATTGTTTTCAGTGTGAAATTAATGTGTGATTTCTTTCTGTCTTGCCACAAATTGTATTTTTGTCAACGTATTAATTTTACAACGGAACGAATTAAAAATAATTATTTTTGTTGGATTCGCTTTACATAATTTATTTTTCACTAGTCATTTCTAAGCGTAAATATTGTCCTTCTAATTAACTAAAATATGAAGAGGATTTTGCGTATATTTACCGAAATATTACAGATTTAATTAGAGCGGTAGACCTGTATTACTGCATGGTTTGGAAAAGGTTAAATTAACATGCTTAAATCTCTATATATTGATAAAATAAAATAGAAATTTTATGGAAAAAAATTCAAAAAAGGGAAACTGACTGCAGCGTAAGCATTTTTAACTTCTTATAATTTAAAAATATTTATCTCAATATAACATTTTCTTAGTTACTACGGTCTTTAACTAGGGGTGCGATATGTTTGTATTTAGCACTTGTATGAACCAAAAAGAATTATTAAACCGAATAAGTTCAAAGAAACGTAAATCGATTCCACTTTTACGTTCAACTCCACTGTCACGTAAGTATTATAGAAAATAAATAATAATATTCAACTAAATCTGCAAATACTTACCCTGAACACGCGCTAAGGATGCGAGAGCTAGCAACGTCACGAAGAACAATCTTGAAGACTTAAATGTCAACATGTTTCGTTGGCAAAATTCACGAATGCTCCTTATATACTAGTGGTTATCGGTAAGTCTTTTATAAACGGTTAACGTTATTTGATTAAAAAAACAGAGATAGTACGATGTTTGCGCAGCCGCTTGGTTCAGAGTGACCGATATCTTCTTTCTAATACGCTTTTTCATTGGATTAACCAATTAAATATTGCAATTGCAATTAAATACTCGTAGTTTATTGTGTGGGATGGAGTAGACTCCACCTCTGATATATACAGCATTGTCCTGGCTACTTTGCTATGCTGAAGTCTGTGTTAACAGTGTGTTAACTTTCAGTTTTAAACAGTTGTATTAAAATACTAAAAAAAACTACCTTCTTTAATTACGACTCCACAGTAAAAATGTCCATAAAAATAATAATTTAATTATATATTTTCAATATTTAACTGTAAGTTTTTCAATTATGATTTTCTTTTTTTAATATACGAGTATATAATGTAAATTATTTAAACTATAGTATTACCGTACCGTAGTATATTATACATGTATAGTCGGATTTAGATGCTTTTATACCTGTAAGCTATTACAGGGTCGAAAATGCTGAGTCAACAAGCAAACTGCTAATAGTTATAATAATTATAATAGTAAAGATATACATGTAAAATCAGATTTAAAAAATAAAGTAGATAGCTTTCAAATAATGGAACGATAGATATATTAATTTAAAAAGTGTAACATATAAATTTGAAAATTTGTCGTCTGCGTGTAGCATAATCGGTTAATGCACGTTCCCCGGATTGGAAGAGATCCAGAGGCTCGAATCCCGGTATCGCAACAACAATATTTTTCGATAAAATTAATTTTATATACATATTTCTAATTAATACATTTAATTAATATTTAAAATATCACAGACCGTCTGTTCTGAATAATTACAACTTCACAATAATAATGTGTTCTCCATAATAAAATAATTTTATTTAAACTTTGTGTTTTTTTGAAAATATAAAAGATTTATTATTTATCTTTCACGCGGTATGATATCATGCGACAATATCAGTTATATTATCTACATATTATGTACATTTCAGACAGTGGTGTATCTAAAAAAATAATCCACCAAACGGATCTCCTGTATGTATTTTTTTTTTCTTAAATAGTAATTAATTTTTTTTTTAAATAGTCATAATTTTTGATCTGGAATAAAATCAAAGATCAACTTTATATTGGTAGAAAAAGTCAAAATCTCAAACTAGTGAACACGACGATTATAAAAGTAATTTAAAACCACCGTAGATCCCTATTCTAGCAATATTTATTCTGTTTTAACCGCTGCTCTAGGGATTCAAAATCACTCAACCGACAAACGACATTAGAGGTACGATGATCGTGAAGTGAGGCGCGTTATGACGAATATCTGAAATACGGTTGTCTCCGAGGAATCTCATGTGAACAGAATCCGTATCCCGAGTCGAAAATGTCTTGAAGATCTCAATCGTGGATACTTTTGGGCTCGGCGTGTCAAAATTTCATAGTCACCAAACATATTTTTTAAATTTAACAGGAAAAAATACGGAACCCATAGCCTTTGATTTGATATCAATCAAGACATCCGGTGGCGGGTTCTTCAAAACATGTTCTTTAATAACTCTGATATTAGTGAACGCTGGCGTGTCGCCCAAAACGCTGCGGCGTGTTATAGGTTCGCCACCACTGAACTAGGCGGTTGGAGAGGGAGTAACACATTTCACCCCTTCTCGGTGGGTTCGATCACTGAGCGATAGTATTTTTTAACACTACAGTGGATAAGAACTCGATGTGACAGCTTTATCACTAAAATTTCTAAATCCCTGCCTGACTGAACCCACGTCGCGGAATCTGACGTCATAAACCCGAATACGTTTTGACAGCTTCGCCGGAGGGGGGCACTTCAAATTAATTATTAAAAAAAAAAAAAACAAATATGTTGTTTTTGACAAAAGTGTAGGCGAAAAATGTTGAGCGGAAGAATGGGAAGGAGATATTTTACACCGGGTGGAAATCGTTGAATCAAATGTTATATTTCATTATTTCACATGCTAGCTTCTCTTTCTTCATGTAACATATCGAAAGTTGGCGACCAAGTTGCGGGAACCTGATTTATTACAAGCGTGCCGTCACACGTGTCACCGTGTGATCAGTGGTAACTCTTCACTATGGTAACATCTAAAATCTAAAATTATAAAAGTCATCTGTCACATTGATACTTTGTAAGTTGCAATATACGATAATTAATCATTCAATATTCCGCTGTTTCATTCGTCCGATGTTGGTCTCGTTGTTTAATATACATTAGCACATAATACGAAAACATTGTGACAGATTTCGAACGCAGCGGAGAATACCCGCAAACTTTTTTACCGCGGGCGATGTTAACACGGGCAAAATTTAATTTAGTTCAATTTACACATGCAGACGGGAGGGACAAGTCTTTCCGAAACCAGTGGTGATATTTATCTATTTAATTCTTAACACGGTGCATACATAGGCGCTCTTATATATGCTCTATATGTATAAACAAGATTAAAGTCTTTTCTTTTACTAGAACTGGTCAGTTTCACTTTAAATCTATTCAATTTCTCCTCCTTTTCTATGTTTTCTGGCATTTCATTAAAAAATTTCATCGATTTCTGAAATTTGGCCTTCTTCCTGAATGGTAGTCTCAGTCTATCCCTTCCTCTTGCACGATGCTCGTGCTCGTGTTGATTTGCTCCCAGTTCTGCCAATATTTTCCTATATTTTATAAATGAATACTCTTCAATACATTGAAATATATTATCTTCTTAAAGGTCATCCATCATATTCAGATCTTTCAGCATTGCACTGATCCGTGTATTATTCTCAAAGCTTTATTTTGCAACACTGACAATTTTTGCATTTCTTCTTTGTTAGCCAAAAACAAAATACTGTTGCAGCAGTTGATGTGAGGAATAATAACACAGTTGTATACTATTACTATTTATTTATTTTATATTAACTCAAAAAATTGTGTGTTGCGTTATAATACAAAGTCAAAATAAAAATTATATATATTTTTAATTAAAATGTTGCACCACGAAATAACTGCCAAATCAATCAATGATATATGCTTTATTATTATTAATAACATTCTGGTTTAAAATTTATATAAATGATATCTACTTTCAAGAAGAATTTTTTATACTGGTTTTTCAGAATGAAAAAAATATATCGGTCTAATTGTAATGTTAAATGACTAGTGGACAAAAGCAACTGATAGATATCTCATAGCGACAAAGCTATTTTTTATTTCATTTAATGGAAATACATGGAAGTATGGGTAATTACAGTTCTTACGACCCGTCTTCGGCTGGCTTAAGTGATCACTTTATACAAATAAAACGTTCACCATTCTCGCACATTAATCAATCTCCGTATCTATCATATTTTTGGAATTTGAAGATATGGATATTAATTAATGGATGTTTACGCGCTTCGTTGCTACGATTGGCACCACTGGGTTTCCTGATTTATAGTAATGTACATGTGTGCGTACGAGTATTGCCGCCTTTTTTCGGAAGACGGTAACCGACGGACGTTTATTTACATCCCGTGCTTCGACCAGTCCGGAAGTCCAAATAAACCACCTTCGGTTGGTCGAAATCAAAAGAAGACAACCTAGGTATCGAAGGCATTCACATAAACAATGGGTGAGAATGGTGAACGTTACGTTTGTATAAAGTGATCATTTAAGCCAGCCGAAGACAGATCGTAAGCCCTGTACTTACCCATATATTTCCATTAAAAATAGCCTCGTCTCTATGAGATATTTATTATTTGTTTAATAACAGTGCCTTTGTAGGTGAAAATACAGTAATTGTGTTTTTGGACAAATTCAACAATTGCTAAAACAACTGACTGCAGTTATTGCCGATTATGACTGATTCATTTACATTAAAATGAGCCAGCTAGGTTTGATCGCAAATAAATTAGCAACGTGTAATTGCTGTATGAAAAGAAAATTCGTTTAAACATTAGAAAAAAGATAAAAATGGACTCTTAAATGTCAAAGTGTCACAATAACGACGTTCGTGTTACATAATTATTGGTTAGATTCCTGTTTACACTAAGCGAGTCAAAACACAATGTCGATAAGTATCTGTTAAGGGAGTGAAAAAACTTGGAAAAATTCCAAACGCTCCCCGTGCCAGACAGGATCTCCTGACAGTTTTAAATTAGAACACGCAACCTCTGGCAGCCGATCGGACGCTGGGAACTTGGCCCACTCCTGTGACGTCATTGCACTTGTCAATATCACCTAATGTGCCCGCGTGTTACCGTTCAAGTGGGTAAGTTAGATATTTTACCGAATAACAACAGCCATCGAAATTAATGATTATTCTTTCAAATTTGGCGTATTTCAAGATTATTTTAATCGTAGTTTATATATAATTTTTTATTATTTCTATACATTTTCTATAACCCTATTATGTTTTCTTTATATTAGTGAAAATTAGAATCTTTTATCTTTTATGGGAGGAGAATAATTTATTTTTTTCAAAACCTCTGCTAAGCTCCGTTTTTGTCTGTCGCTGCGAAGAAAATTGATCCTAGATCCAAGATGGTAAAAGTAAAAGGTGGCAGATAAAAATAAAATAATTAATAAATAATTAATTAATAAAAAATAAATTTTAGCTACACTACTAATGGTAACCAATGTTAAAAAAAATTAATCTGAAATGGTTAAGCAACCACACCTTGGTGACTTCAAATGGAATGACTCATATACGTTTGTAGAAAAATTCAAATTTTTCAACACTGTCACATTAAAATGGTCGAGTTCTTTACATTATATACTTACATTACTGGGGGTGCGGTGTTTAGTTGGCTAGGTATCAAAAATATGTTAAACATATATGAATACTAAATTAATGTATTAATTATAAATATATACATATAAAATCAATTTTGTCGAAAAATATTGTTTTTACGTCACCGGGATTCGAACCTGGATCTCTATTTCCAATCCGGGGAAGTACACTACCGATTGTGTTATAACGCCAGTATTTTTCATGACAAATTTTCAAACCTATATGTTACATTTTTTTCAAATTAATACACCTGTAGTTCCATTATTTGAAAGCCATCTACATTATTTTTACAGAATCTCAAATTCCTTTGAGTAATCCGACTGCAGACGCCAGAATTATCAATTCATTTTTATTAAATTTTGGACACATTGATACGACTTATATTATTAAGGAAAACACATTCTTATTGTGAAGTTGTAATTATTCAGAACAGACGGTCTGTGATGTTTATTAGGTTTGGAAATAGAGATCCAGGTTCGAATCCCGGTGACGCAAAAACAATATTTTTCGACAAAATCGATTTTATATGTATATATTTATAATGAATACATTAATTTAGTATTTAAAATATCACAACTGAACAATTACAACTTCACAATAAGAATGTGTTCTCCTTAATAAACATATATGTTAGTAAATAGAGCATTGTCGGGTCTAGGGTGACGATAGACAGCCATGCGATGGCGTGCTGCCAACGGGATTATAGGTATAATGAAAATTGTATTACTAAAATTATTAATAATTTGTATTACTATCACCATCACTATTGATTCTATAATCCCTGATAGATCTCTGTTTTGTGCCGTCACCCTCCCATTTCGACAGGTAGAAATGACTTCGATATTACAAACGCATATTTATTTATTTATAAATTCGACAATAAAAAAAATCTATATTAGAGTAATGCACCCCCAAACTAAACTAGATGTAAGAATTTGTTTACTATGTCTGAGTACTGATCTGATAATTGTCTCAGATTTAGATATTTCTGGACAGCAGTCGTGATGTACAATAATTTATTATTAAATACTAAATAAATGTATTAATTAGAAAGATATACATATAAAATGTTGTTGTTACGCTACCGGACTACAGCGATAGTTTTTTCATGACAAATTTTCGAACCTATATGTTACACTTTTTCAAATGAATACATCTATCGTTCCATTATTTGAAAGTCATCTACTTTGTTTTGTAACTTAGTTGAATAATGCACCTTCTTCGGTTTGGAAAGAGATCCAGGTTCGAATCCCGGTAGCGCAACAACAATATTTTACCATAAAATTCATTTTATATGTATATCTTTCTAATTAATACATTTAATTTGTATTTAAAATATCACAGACCCACGTTCTGAATAATTACAACTTCGCGATAAGAATGTGTTCTCCTTAATAATTTATTATTAATTCAAATAAAATAAATCATCTAGAAAGATATATAGATTATTTACTGCCGGGATTCGAACCTGGACCTTTTCCTATCCGGGTAAATGCATTATCCAGTTTCGATATATCAACTAAGTACATTGATGACAATTTTTTTAACTCTAAAAGCAATCATCTTTATACTAGCAGCAAAGCAATCGGCGTCAGGGTAATATGGCCTACTCGCGGCCAATAGTGGCCAATTTCCGTAGAATATATATTTCAATGTGGAAATCCCTTATTATATCGCTTTAACAATGCGCCATGTAGTGTAAACAAAATATTAGTAAAGCGATACGTGCTGTATACATATGTACACCTAGAGCTATCTAAAATTTATATGATTATTATCGGAATGTTATTAAAAGCACGAACATGAAATTAATAGTGAACTTAAAGAAATTAAATAATATTGACAGAAAAAAAAATTTACTTAAAATTTTAAGTGAATACGATATTTTAATCAGTGACATCTATTGCGCAATGCGGAAAAATTGTAAATGAATGTTAACATAATCTGCACTGACATCTAGTGAATTTGTAAAATAATTGACAAACAAAATTGTCTAGACAGTTTTAAAATAAATTACTTAGGTATTTTTAAAAGCTACTTTGGTATTTGACAATGACACTAACATATCCAAATACATCAGCTTTATATTGCGAAGAATCTCAAGTACCTTTGAGTAAATTACACGCTAGATTTGGGATACAACTTATATATTATTAGGGGAAGACATTCGTTATAATTATTCCAAACTGTCTGTGATTTTTTTAATACAAATTAAATGTAAAATCAATTTTATCAAAAATATTGTTGTTGCTATCGGGATTCGAACCTGGATCTGTTCCAATCCGAAATAAATAAAGAAGATTGCTTTCAAATAATGGAACGATAGATGTATTAATTTGAAAAGTGTAACATATAGGTTCGAAAATTTGTCGTCAATGCACTGTGGTGCTATAACACAATCGGTTAATGCACGTTCCCCGAATTGGAAGAGATCCAGGTGCGAATCCCGGTGGCAACAATTTTCGATGAAATTGATTTTATATGTATATCTTTCTAATTATCAATTAATAATCATTTAATTTGTATTAAACCCAATATATAATTCGTACATTATATTTATAGTCTAATCGATACTTAGTGACCAAATCAATTGAAGCAAATGCATAAAACCTTTAGTAATAATTAATTCTAACGGACGTTGCCTATTTGAAAGGGCGTATAAAAAATACACATTTTTTAAAAATCTTCCTGCAGTTTTTAATTTTCTCAAAATATAAATCATAAATAATAATATTCTTAATATTTTCAAACTAAGTTAAACGCTTATACTGACTTGATCACAACTCGTCAATTGTTGACAATACAGCTCGGATACGATATCGTTCTGATTAAAGTAGTCGGTAATAGTCGGTGCGGTGAATCAATACAGACGGTGTGATGCGACGGTTTAAATATAGTCGCGCTGCAGTTTTCTCCGCTCTGACGTCATCGGCCGGGGGTGAGCGCCCCTGCCGTGGGAGAGGGGGGGCAGACGACGCTATCGACCAGCGCCGGCTCGCCCCGGATGGAGCCCATTCATGGAGGCTCTGCTCCTCGCCGGCACTATCTTCCTGCAGCCGAGGTCGCCGGGGCGTGCATGTTGCACCGCCACCGATGCTCGTCACATTTGACCTTATGATGTGATGTCCAACGGTGGCACCCGCAAACGTTTTCAGATCGTAAAAATAAAAATCTAATCTATATATACAAATTAAGAATAATATAATATAATATAATGTTAGAATTAAGGAGCACTTGAGATGCCTAAATAACAACAACTAACTATTCAGAATTTTGTAATCACCTTTTGGAAACACACCATTCTTTTGATATTAACAAGGATTTAGAAAATTATACATACAAATACTAGGGGTTTACACTTAGATAAAGTGTTAATCTTCACTTTGCAAATAGTCACTTTTTAAATTTGTTTTCATATTAGTTCTTACTTATTCACCTCTTTATAGTTTTGTTTTTTATCTATGCTTGTATTTTTTATTTCAATATACATTGTTTCCTGAAGAAGATATGTACCATAGGTATCGAAACATGTAGAATAATCAATATATAGTGGTTTAAATTAAACAATGTATTTTGTGTAATTATTTATAAAAATATGAGATGAAAATGTTCAAGCTGCGCGTGCCTAATCCGAATCACAGTAGTTATGCGATTATTTTGATTAATTTAAATATTTTATTGATTTCAAATTATATATTGAATACAAAAAAATATAGATCATCGAATTACGAAGCAAAAATGTGATTCACATACCGCCATATATATATATATATATATATATATATATATATATATATATGGCGGTATGTGATTATTTCACGTTTTTGTGAATTTTGTGAACTATATATGCATATATATATATATATATATATATATGTGTGTATGTATATATAGTTTCCGACCTAACAAAGATACATTTTTTCTTAAAATTTATTTTTATTTTTCTACATAGTCTCCTTATAAGTCTATACACTTCTTCCAGCGATGCTCCCATCCCTTTAACCCATTAAAATAGTACTTGGAGTCTTTCTCTGCAAAATATTTATTTACGAAGGTGATGACCTCCTAATTTGACGAAAATCTCTGTTCTCCGTGTTTAGGGAACAAAAAAAAGTCGCTCGGGACTAGATCTGGTGTGTAAGGAAGGTGATCAGCAGTTCAAATTAAGTAATTCGTTGATTTTCGCCTGGGCAACCGCTGAGGTGTGAGACGGCGCATTGTTTTGTTGAAACAATTTTTTTCTTCTGCAAATGTGGCCATTTTTCTGCAATTTCTACCTTCAGCCTGTCAAGTAATGATGCATCGTATGCTCCTGTAATGGTTTCTCCTTTTTTAAGATAATCGATTGAGACAACTCCACTGCTATCCCAGAAAACAGTCGCCTTCACTTTTCCAGACGATGGAACAGCCTTTGCCTTTTTTGGAACCAATTCTCCCTTCGCGGTCCACTGTTTTGACTGCGTTTTTCTTTCTGCATTCATCTGCTTACATCTACAGTAATTAATCGGCGCTGAAACTCTGATTTATTGCGCCTTAACTGCGTCATCATAACGTTGGAAATGTTTATTCGAACACGTTTTTGGTCTGGAGTGAGCAAACGCGGCACCCAACGTGCGGTCAGCTTTCTCATGCCTAAATCTTGATTCAATATGTGACAAACACGTTCTTTGGACATGTTCATAGCTTCTACTATCTCTCTAACCTTAATTTGATGATCGTCCATCACCATTTGGTGAACTTAAACGATGTTATCGTCAGTGGTTGCAGTTTTTGTACAGCTGTCCCAACTTTCACCGTGGTAAACAATGGCACAGAGTCCCAGTACACAGCGTCCAACTCGTCTTTAATTTGTATATGCGTATTGCTTTTCAAAAGCAAATACTCAATGACAGCTCGATACTCGATTATTTCAATTTTCACAAAAACGCTCACATCGACTCACTCAAACGATTTTCAAACAACTGCGCGTCTAAAATGGCTGAAATTTTGGTGAGCTCTTATCGAAACGTGTGCAAACATGTTTCCCAACTTTTATTGACGAGTGCTGCCATCTTCGCGTTGAGGTCGGAAATTTTTCTGACAGCCCTCGTACAATAACGCCAATTCCTCGTCCCAAAATTATCGTTTTTGTATCACCCACGTGCTCACTTTGGTACCACTTACGCGATCAAATAGTTTCGCGACTTTTTTTAAAAAATACGACTCGATCGGAACGAAAATTTGTACAATATGCATTTATGTTTACACAAAGATTTAATTTTCAAAGAGTAAATAGTTTTACTGTTGCATACATGTGACATCAACTATCGGATTTATATTTCCACCAAGAATGTGTATACAATGTTCCAAACCCTTCTCCTATATGTATACTTTATTTCGTGTCTATTCATATTCTGTTAAATCGTTGTTCAAATAAGTGTAGCGTTTCAATTCTGATTATTGAATCTGACGCAACATTTCTAGAGACACGATTCAGTACATTATGCCAAGAGTTACACGACGGCGTGTGGACATTTCTTGCGGAGCTCGGTTCGGCCAAGGCTGCAGTCGTGAATAGGTTTTCGGTCTTTAGAAAACTCGTCACCCTTTGTCTATTCTTTCCTCCTTTCAATGGACGCCTTCAGCCGGCTGCGGACCGCTTTGACGAATTCAAAAGAGGGGGACCTGGATTCGCGAAGGTCCGCTATTCTTTCGGCCTTTGTATTTATTATACGTGCTCCTATGTTTTTTGTTAAATTTCGGAGCGTGACGTAAATTCTAGTCACGTGTCCGCGTGTAGCCGCTCGAACGTGTAATACGCGCCAACTGAACCAAACATTTGTTTAAATCGTTATTGTGATTTTATTCGATTGAAATGAGATTTAACTATTTGAGGTTCAGTTTCTAGTGTAGCAGTGATCGCTAGAAGAATTACGAACAATCAACATTCCGAACAGGAAACAAGAAATGTACACGAGGGCGGTTCGCCGATCTCAGCTTCACTCGACAGTCAATGACGTTGATGATTATGAAGTCGAAAGAAATTAAACACACAAAAGATTTTCAATGTAGCTACACTACGGCGACAGAATCGAGAATGGTTTCTCGCCCGCAGAATACCTTGTTTTATTTCAGTTACAAACAGTAAGTTTATTAAGCAAATAATAGATATCTCATAGAGACAAAACTATTTTTTGTATATGTTTGGGACATGTATTCATTTGTTAATTACTTATTTATTCTTGAACGAAAATAATGTACTGTGCCCTCCCGTCTCCGCCCCCTCCTCTCCGGCACTCTGCCGTCAATCGAACGGCGGCCTTGAAGCGGTGCGGTAATTCGTGAATCGAAGAATTTTTATTCAATTGAGTCATTGCGTTTATGCAGTGTTTCCTAAAAGACCCTAGACGAAGATAGTGATAAATTTACAGTCCACTTTTTGGAGGTGTCTGAAGAACTGGATTGTAATGCAAACCTTCTTTCATATATCCTGTTATCTATGCCTTTACGCGACAAAGAATATTGCTTTTAAAAATAATTAGATTCTCGTTGTGACATATATGCTGTTTCAGGGAAACGAATATCAAATTTGGTCCATAGACGGCGATAGTGTAGTTGTACTCGAAGTGTTTCCATATATTAACATATATTCAACTTACAAAAATTTGATAGGTATGGAGATTGATTAATGATCACTTAAGCCAGCCGGTCGTTAACACTGTAATTACCCATACTTCCAAATATTTCCATTAAATATAATAATAAAAAATAGCTTTGTCTTTATGAGATATCTATTATTTCTTTAATAACAGTGCCTTTATATGTGAAAATCCAGTAATAGTGTGTTCTTGGACATATTCAAACATTTCTAGTAAGTCAATTCATTATTTTTTTCACACCATAATTGCAAGTAGATAGCGACAGGCGCCACCGTGACATGTTTTATCAAGAACGATAGATAGTCTTTGTTTCCCGAAATCTATCCCGCGGGTTTCCGGCACCTTCAGTCATATGTGCATGTACCTACATAGCGACAGGCCGCCGTTGTGACGTTTTACTAAGACGTCTTCTGAAATCTATCACATGGGTTTTTCGGCGCCACTCCGATGATTACACATTTAAGTTACTGACACGTGTCATATCATATCAATTGATTGGCGCATCATCGGCGAGTAATTCTGTGCGGTACAATCAGTTACCAATCATAGTTACGTAATCAGTCACTATGACGGTTTAACCTTTACCACTCTGAACCAATGTGCGCGTATGATTTGATATCACAGCATACACAAATATATTTTTTAACATTACAATCTTATTACTCGTGTTCAGCCCTCCTATTGAAGGTTGGTGACCATGTTCATTATCCTGTATAACATCATAAATATTTTAAACATTAAACCACTCTTTGAGGTTACACAGTAAAGATAACTTCTTTCTACCTACCCGACAAAATTAATTATAAAATGACATATTTTTCTTATTTACTGTTTCCTTTGATAAGTTTGTAGAACTCCATGTTCACATATCATATGAAGAAAGTGACTGAAATAAAATATTTGAGAGTCATAAAATTGAATTTATCGCAAAATACAATATACGTGTATAAAAAGATTGCTAAGAAAATCTCACTTCTGAGAAGGATCAGAAGATTTATCAGTGCTGAGTCTTGTCAAATAGTGCACAACTCTGTTATTATTCCTCACATCAACTAGTGCAGCAGCATTTTGATCTGAATCTGAAACATCTGAATATGATGACATTTAGGCAGAAAATATATTACAATGTTATGGTATTAATTTATAAAATCTTCTGCTGACACTGCCATTCAGGAAGAAGGCTAAATATCAGAAATCGATGGTGTACAGTGCGATGAAGATCTTTAATGAAATATCAGAAGATGTAAGAAAGGAGGAGAAACTGCATGGATTCAGCGTGAAATTAAACAGATATGTGAAAGATAAGTTCTAGTAAAAAGAAACGATTTTGATTTTATATAAATAATTAGACATAATGGTTGGTTTAAACCACTATTTATCAATTATTTTCGATACCTATCGTATATATGTTGTAGGTATACGACAATTAATCATTCAATATCACGATGGTGATCTCATTGTTTAATATTCGACAAATTGTGACAAATTTTGAAAAAAAACATGTTTCATGATTATTTATCGCACCTATAGACATCTCCATCTATGCTTTGACAGTAGTCAATTTGATGTATCAACAACCCGCAAGTTTTTTACAACGGGCGTTAACTACTTATCACACAACCGGCCCTCAGGACGAACTGTCTTCACTAAAATAGCGGAATATTGAACGATTCATTGTTGTATACTGCGACTTTCAAAGTATCAATGTCACAAGGTAACTTTTGAAATATCTGTAAAGAGTCGGCCATTTTTAACTAACTATTTACGGTTTTTATCACTTAATTTACCACTGATCAAACAACCGATCAAATGTGAATATTATCGGTGACAAGAGATTAATACTGGATAATGGATAGACCACGCAGTACTAATATTCGTTGAACTCCCTCGGCCTGTATGATCCCTCATCCGATCCCCATCATTTCACTTCTTTACCGTGTTCTTGACTCTATTGAACAAAATTTATAAAATGATTATATAAAACCTTTATTATTAAGGAGAAGAACACATTCTTATTATGAAATTGAACATAGGTCTGTGATATTTCAAATAATGGAACGATAGATGTATTAATTTTAAAAAGTGTAACATACGGGTTTGAAAATTTACGGCTGTAGCATAGTTGGTAATGCACCTTCTCCAGATTGGAATGAGATCCAAGGTTGAATATTTTTTGATAAAATTGCTTTTATATGTATATCTTAATAATTAATACATTTAATTAGTATACAAAAACTTTCACTAAAAATATAAAAAATTCAACAAAATATAAAATGTATTTTATATAAAACTTGACCCATTTTTGCTACTACTATATACAATTATATACAACGTTAAAATTATTAAAGTTAAAAAAAAAAGCAATTTCACCCTATTCCCCGTTCAATAGCTCAGTCCTAATACCTTCCCTTTAACAATCTGATCAAATAATAATTTTCGTATATCTTATACACAACACTTATCTTTTTTCCGTTCTGCATTAGGACCCACAATCTGCCACTTGCACAGACTGTATGCATAATGGCGTTATATTACATGTTGGGTCATCATACAATGTTACATTTCAATGTTTGTATTAGATCGCCCGCTCTGTGCGGTGTGCCATTATATGCCGTAATGACGTTGTTATGATACAATTGCTGAGAGATGGCCAACATGCACACACAAGTGATGTGTTTATTAAGAGCCTGCGGCATTTTCGTTAATTGCGTCAATTGAATCAATTTCGAATCGCAATCGGTGAGATATCTCAAATAATCCCCATTCGATCATCGAGAGTGCTAGTCGCAATGCAATTCTTCTTTTAACCCTTCCCTAGCCGTGCAGTAAACATGGGTCTACCGAGGCAATTAAATCGTATTTCTATAAATATGCACAATGTAATACTTACATTTTACCTAGTCCTAAAAAAAATAATTTGCACTGAGAAATGATTAGTGTAGAACCAATTATGTGAAGCGAATCATAATAAAAAGAATCATTTTTGAATTTAATGCTATATACGAGGGGCAAGTAAAAAATAAAGTTCCTACATTTTTTCAGGTATAAGGTATTTTTTATTGCAATAAATAAGTAAACCATCTGAAAGCTTGTACTTTATTCTATTTTTCTACATAGTCTCCTGATTTTTCTATGCATTTTTCCTGACGAGTTATCCACTTCTGAAAACCCGCTTCGAAGAATTCCGCCGCGGACCCACCGCGCGCACACCTTGCGATAACCAAGTTTATCGGTCAAAATGTTGTCGATGGTTTCTTCACAAACCTCAGGAACCTGGACAGCAAGCTCCCGAAGCGTTACTCTCCGATCTTCGTGGAGAATGCGCTCAATCTTCGCCACGACTTCGTCCGACACCGATGGCCTCCTACTCCTTTGCTCGTCGTGGACGTCTGTGCGTCCTTCGGAGAACTCCCTGCACCATTTGCGGACGTGTTGGACGCTGATGCAAGCTGTGCCATAAACTTCTTCCAACTGTCGATGAATTTCAACAGGTTTAAGCTTCTTCGCGTTTAAAAATCGAATCACCGAACGGATTTCACACCTGGCGGTAACGGCGATGGCGGGTTCCATAGCGGATGGCTGTCAGGCCTTTACTGAGCGTCGCAGCGTTTGATTCCGGTAGTGGGGATGTAGTTAAGGGACCAACAATCAAGGCAGTGTTGCCGGATTTCGCCTAGCATCTCGCGTGGCGAGTGTACAGCGTAGGGAACCTTATTTTTTACTTGGACCTCGTATGATGATGTAGATGTTTTTTAAACTCAATTGTGGTTAATAAAACTAAGATAATAAATAAAAAATATATAAAATTGATGCGTTGCGTGCTATCTACGTTAAAAATACCACTTGTACTACGTGAAAAAGATCACACGTTAGTTTTAATGATGAGAGATATAGATGGAGATCATATTAGATGGGTCTTTTGACGAATGCGTTACAAGAATAATGTTTGAGAATAAAATTATTATATTTATAGTAACTGTGACGTTAACTATTTTAAAGCCAAAAGCATTCTATTCCCATTTAAAGTGTTAAAAAAACTCTAATTTCTTGCAGTAACACGTGTTGACAGCATGGCTGCGTAGGGTATTTTTAGCGTGGTATGGTAAAGGTTAAACGGGCAATCCACCCTTCAAGAGTGATTTGTGTCATTAATCAAGTTAATACTTTTTTTTTTTTTAAATAGAGATGCGTACACGGAATATATGTCACATCAATATTCTTACTATTTTCAAACTAAGCTAAATGCTTGTGCTATGAAAATAGGACTAACTTGCTGGTGTCCTGGAACGAGGCGCGAACCTCCGACCGCTAGATCACTAGGCTAACGTCTTGACCGCTACACCAACAAGCTACTCAAATTATTTTATAAAAAAAAGTACAATATTGTATTACAAGTCAATGCCCTTATCGTTCAAGAAATTTACTATTATATAGATTAAATGTGGCGAGTTAAGGGAAAGAAGATGACACAAGAGTTATTATAAGAGATTACTGTGATCCGCAATCGACAAGCAAAAAAGATATGGTCAAGGGTTTCCTCCTCGGCACATTCAGTAAACAATTAGCGCCCTCTGTGAAAGATGTTGTCAATTTGTAGTACGCTTGCGTTGTACGAATAGTATGCTATACATTTTAGCAGGCGCAGTTAGACAATGTAATTCTTGTCCGATGAATCCACACACTATAAACATAAATATTATCCGTACTGGCAACGGAGTAATAACATAATATTTACCGACTATCTACTTAGCTAATTCGTCATAATGATTCAATAATATATAACGAGGCTTGAAATTTCAATTCAATTCAATTACTTTATATACAGTATGTAACAGACCTAGTTCACAATATTTTATGGGTGGACACCTGACTAAATTGCGAGCAGAAAATGTTCAAGGAATGTGCGCAAATTCTGCACTGTTACGGAAAATATTATCGTGAAATATGACCTTTAATTATTTGCATTCAATATATAGTTTAGAATCAATAAAATATTTCAATTAATCGAAATAATCGCATAAATACTTTTTTTTTTAAATGTTTGTATCTCTGATATGGTTGAGATTAGGCACTTTTCGCTTTATTTTCGACTCATAATTTAGTCAAGTGTATACCCATAAAGTATTACGTATTAGGTCTGTTGTATCCTGTATGTATCTTGTATTTAATGCGAACGTTTAAATTCTTTTAATTTAAAATATCTCCTGTAGACACTGGCGCAACAGCCTTCAAAGACATATCTGATATATACATATATGTCATGTATTGCGGAAGTTCTGACATTTATTTCATTTTTAACCCATCCGTAACCAGAGGGGTTGTGAAGATGGCGACGATACTCATTATGTATTCTTAATTAATTATGCTATTTTAGTTTGGAGAGGAGCAGCAAAAACAAAAACAATATTGGAGTCGGCTAAAAAAGCACAAAAAACAATTCTCAAGGTAATAATTGGTCGTCCCTTTAGATATCCATCAGATCTTATATTTAAAGAGTACAATGTCCTAGATATAAGACAAATCTTTATGTTGAGACTCGTTCAATATTTCCATACTGACAACAACTCTCCTCAAGCAATAAATCATGGACACAACACAAGACAAACAACAAACATCTACACACCAGTTCCGAGAGCAATAACAACATTTTACCAAAGATTCTACATGTTCCTAGCTCCGAAACTGTACAACACACTCAGTACCAACTGGAAATCGTTTAATTTCAATAAGATTACACAAATATGGACCCAATATATGATCCAATCAGGTAGAGATGAATCATGCATGGCTATCCAATATTCTAATATAATTTATACAATACCTTCATTAATAATTCACTAGTCCTACAACACGCCCACTCCATATATTTTTATTTTATTTTTACTTTTTTATTCATATTTGAATTCTCTTTTTATTCCAAATAACACCACAACAGCACGAAAAAAAAACTGGCTACTTTAACACAGATTTCAGTCTAGCAAAGTAGCCAGGACAACGCTGTATATATCAGAGGTGAAGTCTATTCCATCCCACACAATAAACTATGTATTATATATGTTTATTATGTATCCACTTCTGGTAGTATAAAAATATGGATGTCAAAATATATATAAATAAATGAATAAATAATTCTTCTGCAGGAGCCTTCCTCATCCCCTTCGCCGCCATGCTGATCCTGGAGGGGGTGCCGCTGTTCCTGATCGAGATGGCCATCGGTCAGAAGATGCGGCTGGGCGCGCTGGGCGTGTGGAACACCATCCACCCCTGGCTGGGGGGCATCGGAATCAGCAGCTGCGTGGTCACGCTGTTCGTGGCGCTCTACTACAACGTCATCATCACCTGGGTCTTCTTCTACCTCTTCAACAGTCTTCAGGTCACTTTTTTTGCTTCTTTTGCAACAATTTTTTTGATCATTATGATAGACTGCCCCCAGATTGTTGGTCCGCTTGACTTTCACGCACCATTGAGGTCATCGAGACACAATTTATTGTTCTATTACAGTGGTAATGTCAGAACGCATGAAAAATTTCAAGATTATATTGTAATTGCTCGTAAACCATCAGGGTGAGGTAAGTGATAGGGGGTATTTTTCGACGCGCGTCATTTGCGGATTTGCCAGTCGCAATGAGTCACTGGTCGGCAGTGCACCGCGCGGTCGCGGTTGGACAATATTTTAAGTGCGGTGATTCATTTGTTTGTGCGCATCGCGATTTTTGTACTCACTTTAATATTCAACGTGTAAGTGACGGACCGAACATGTAACTTATCTGGTGTTGGATTCAAAAGTTCAGACAAGAAGGGACAACGGTTAACCAAACTCCTCCGGGACCATCAACGTCAGCAGCGACGCCAGAACATGTGGCTCAAGTTCCACGTGAAATGATGCGCAATCCGCGTAAATCGATAAGGAAGATTGCAGCCTGTACTGGAATAAAAATATCAACAGTGCACGTTATTTTGGAAAATAAACTACAGTTTCACCCGTACAAACTGCAAATCGTGCAGTTTCTCAACGAAAATGACTATTCTTTACGTAAAACCTTAGCGAGAACGATGCTGGAACGTTTTGGAACAGCACGAACGCTGGAAACTTATTGTTTACTAACGAAGCACATTTTCATATCGATGGTTATGTTAATAAACAGAACATGAGAGACTGGTACCCGACAACCCAAGGGAACGTTGGATAATGGATCTTCCCCGGCTTGGAGAGAGATCCAGGTTCGAATCCCCATAGCAACAACAATATATTTCGATGAAATAGATTTTATATGTACATCTTTCTAATTAATACATTTAATTAGTATTTAATAATAAATTATTGTACATCACGACTGCTGTCCAGAAATATCTAAATCCGAGACAATTATCAGATCAGTACTCAGACATAGTAAACAAATTCTTCCATCTAGTTTATATTGATCTGTATTATATAAATGTTGAAAGCCACCCCCATAACTCAAGATCCTTCTTATTTGGGGGTGCATAACTCGATTATTGTTTTTTTTTTTATTGTCGAATACATAAATAAATAAATATGCGTTTGAGACAAGGACCCTTACGTTTTGTCATCGAAGTCATATCCACCTCAGAGCTTAGAAACGGGAAAGTGACGGCACAAGTCAGAGATCTATCAGAGATTGTAGAATCAATAGGATGATGACAGTGATACAAATTATTCATAATTTTAGTAATACAATATTCACTATGCCTATGGTCCAGTTGGCAGCGCGCCATCGCGTGGCTGTCTATCCTCATCCTAGACCCGACTGTGCTCTGTTTATTAACATATATGTTTAACATATTTTTGATACCGAGCCAACTAAACTGCACCCCTAGTAATGTAAAGAACTCGACCATTTTAATGTGACAGTCAGTAACACGAGACTGTTGATAAATTTGAATTTTTCGACAAACGTATATATTATGACGTATATGAGTCATTCCATGTGAAGTCACCAAGGTGTGGTTGGTTGACCATTACTGATATTTTTTTAATTTTTCTCCGTAGGTAACCCCATCAGTGTGTAGCTCAAAACCATTTTTATTTTATTTTTATCTGCCACCATCTTGAATCTTGGCTCAATTTTCTTTGCAAAAACAGGCAAATACAGGGGTGCCTCGACATCCCAAAGCAACGCCATCAAAAACGTTTGCATTGTCCAAAAACGACAGTGCGGTGTGCCCGAAGGATAATTGACCCTTATTTTTTTAACCAGCGACGTGTATTGCCGAATGATCGACGAGTTTTTGGTACCGCAACTGCAGCTGTTTCCCGGATTCAACAACAGATTCAGCAAGACGGGGCCACTCTACACACAGCTAGAGTTTCAATGGAGAATTTTTCCCAATAAATTAATCAGCCAGTACGGAGACATACCTTGGGCATCATCTTACACCGTGCGACTTTTTTTTGTGAGGATACCTTAAGTCGAGAGTTTACAGAGCTACACAACGATCAATTTAAGCCCTACAAGAAAATATCCGCCGTGAAGTTGCTGCCATTGAACCGACGCTTTGCTCTCGCGTGTTCGCAAATTTAAGAGTCCGATTGCAAGAGAGTCCTGAGAGATGATAGACGATATTGTTTATAAAACGTAAAGTCCGCATCGTTAAACTCAATTTTGCATAAATAAAATTTGACAATAACATTGTAGTTTTTTTTATATTTAATATTATACTTGATAATTTTTCGCTGGATATACTTCAGACCCAAATTGTTACAATTTTTTTGTGTCTCAACTCAATGGTGACGGATAAATAGCTTTTCTGATTGTCCAAGCTCGAGTGTGGTAGTACCTGGTGTTTACGATGTTATACTTGTCGACTAGTTGTGTGTAATTTTCAAACTATTCCATGTATGTTCCAACTTTCTACGGTAATCCATGTATTTTTGTATAATTTTTTATTCATTTTCTATAATTTCAAATTTGTTTTAGATCACATTTTTTTATAATTTTGATTATGAAATACAAACATATATTATATAATTTTTTCTTTGCATTGCGCTTCTGGTGTGATTCTCTATTATTTCAAAATAATATATATGTTAATGCCTGAATAGGGTGAACACTAAATTTATTTTTAAATCATTGTAGCGGGAAATTAAAATGTATTAAATTCAAATCGTTCTAGAAGATTACACGATTATTTTTTTGTTTTTTTCTTTAAACTCACAAATAATTTGAATCGATTCAACATTATAATTAAATAATAATTTTTAAAACTTGTCAAATCAACTTTTAGAGACAGGTTTCGCTTTTGAATTGAAGACAGGCCTGAGTTTAAATTAATATACATACGGCCTCTATTAAATAATTTAGATATTGTATGAATTAAAAAAAAGCATTTAATTCCAAGACGAATTACATTAATTAATCATATCGATAAAAATAATACAACTAACCCAAGATCTTACCTTATTCTTAACTTGACTTGTGCATATATTATGCTAATCCAAAAAGCTAATAATTAATCTGAATTAATTTATCCCAATCTTAGCTAAGACGCACAATTGTAACTTATAGCATTTTATTGCAGTCTCCTTTGCCGTGGTCCTCGTGTCCCATGCTGAACGGCACCCCCATCGCCGAGTGCGAGAAGTCATCGGAGACGGCTTACTTCTGGTACCGCACCACACTGGACGCCGCCCCCTCCATGGACGAGCCCGGCGGCCTTAAATGGTGGATCGTCCTCTGCCTCCTGCTCAGCTGGACAGTCGTCTTCTTCATCGTGATGAAGGGCATCCAGAGCAGCGGGAAGGTGTGTGCCGATTCTTATTTTTTGTTATTTTGGAACCGGATTATTTTGGACCAATTTTTACATATCTTCGACAGACTGGTGCCGTTTAATAATTATTCAGAGTATATTGTACCGATTAATGATTTGAGTGAATGACACACGAATGACTGTCAAAAAGAGCGTGCAAAATAATTGGTATACTGCCAAACAGGACATGCATCGTCCGTCGGTCCAAGAGTCAGTTAGGCTTTTAGAAATATGGCATTGTGCCATCGGTTGGAGCAAAATTACACTTGACATTGATGCACTTAATAATATATTCATTTTATGTCACGCCTGTCGCCTATTTCTCGACATATATACTTTGAAAGATATCAAATATATGTCAGAGCCGCTATTGCAAATAGCCTATTGTCTTAAGCGTGATTAACCCTTCCCAAGCCATGCAGTAACACAGGTATACCGCTCTAATTAAATCTGTAATATTTCGGTAAATATACGCAACATACACTTAATATTTTAGTTAATTTGAAGGAAAATATTTATAAACAATTATATAAGGCGAATCTTACAAAAATAATTGTTTTTATTATATTCCGTTGAAAAATGTATACGTTGGCAAAAATAGCATTTGTGGCAAGGCAGAAATAAATCACACATTAATTTCAAACTGAAAATAATAACAAACACACGAATATAACGGTGTCTCTTACTAATTAAATGAAGATGGATAAAATGGAAGGTTGTATTATACAATGCAACCTCCTATACAGAACTTCATGAATACTCCGAATTATAATAATACATATTATTGTTATATTTAATGTTCAATACTTAAAGTAAATTTATGGCATTAACCATTTTTTCACATTTTAATGGCTAATAGAACTCTAATTTCTTACGGTAACACGAGTTGACAGCGTGGCAGCGTACGAGTATTTTATATCACGGTATGGTAAAGGTTAAAAATACAGTAAAAATGGAAAAAATATAATTGATTTTTTTAGGTTCATTTTGAATCGTAATCCTATTTAACTAGAAACATAGTAAGCTTTTCAGATTTTCAACATCGTTAACTAAAAATTCAGATATTTTGACTTTATATTATATCTAGGGATGCGATCCATTAAATAATAAAAAATAATTTCTTTAAATTAAAAATACTTTTTTTAGATTATAGATCAATTCAATACGTAAAGTAACAATATTTAATTATGTGTATTATAATTTTAAAAAATACGGAAATAAATAAAAAATAGGAAAACTATATATATATATATTATACTACGATTCAGTAATAAAAGTAAATTTATAGCATTAGCCATTTCTTCACATTTTAAAGGCTAATAGACCTCTAATTTCTTACGGTAACACGAGTTGACAGCATGGCAGCGTACGAGTATTTTATATCACGGTATGATAAAGGTTAATATCGTACGGTTCTGCCTGTAGCCTGTTGTTTTAAACGAGAATAATGTCGTACAAATTTGCTTATAGCTTGTCGTTTTGAATGGGTTTAATGTCGTACAGTTCAGTCTGTTTTAGGTATAATTAATGTCATACAGCTCAGCCAGTAGCTTGTAGATTTAAGCGAGATTAGCGTCGTACAGTTCAGGCTGCAGCCTGTTTTAAGAAATATTAATATAGTACAGTTATGCTAGTAGCCTGTTGATTTAAACAGGATTGATACAACTCTACTTAGAGACTATTAATATTGTCAATATTTGAATATGTCCAAGAATTTTTACCTACAAAGGCAATGTTATTAAACAAAAATCACATATCTCATAGGACAAAGCTATTTTTTTATTATATTTAATGGAAAATATATGAAAGTATGGGATAATTGCAGGGCTTACATCCTGTCTTCGCCTGCCATAAGTGATCACTTTATATAAATATAACGTTCACCAATTCTCACCTCTCCGTCTCCATTTTTATTAAATTTTTAAAAGTTGTATATGTGTTATTAATATGTGAACTCGCTTCGAGTACTACTACACCATCGGCATCTATGGACCAGATATACAACTTTCAAAAATTTGATAAATGTCGAGATGGAGGGGTGAGAATTGGTGAACGTTATGTATATATAAAAATGTATAAACTGATCACTTAAGCCAACCGAAGACAGATTGTAATCTCTGTAATTACCCCATTCTTTAATGTTTTCCATTATTATTAATAATAAAAAACGTAAAAATGAACGTTTTTATATATACCCCGTCGATTTGTTCTGCAAAATTAGAATGACAGAATTGCCTACAAGAATTTGTCGTGACATTCGTGTATCTCTCAGTTTTCAGCTGAGACTTAATCCTGGATAAATATTGAACATTTACCTTGTTCCAGGTCGTATACTTCACATCCCTCTTCCCCTACCTGGTGCTGACCATCTTCTTCATCCGCGGCATCACCCTCAAGGGAGCCGGCGCCGGTCTCATTCACATGTATACTCCGAAGGTCAGTCAAAAATTGTTGACGAGTTTTAAATATATATGTATATATGTGATGTCCTTGGGATTGTACGGTTGTGAGTTTGAATGTCTGTGAATGCCGCACGACCGGCGCGCGCGTGTGCGAGGCTATGAAGGGCGGCGCTCTTTCTCTGCGTGTTCATCGGCGTAATCGTTTATAATATACCTTCTACTAAATTGTATCGTAGTCTAATAAAAACATAATTGTTACAAAATCTATTTCTTGGACCTTCGATTGGCACCACTGGGTTTCTCGGTTCATAGTAATGTACACGTGCGTGTGTGTGTGTGTGAGTATTGCCGCCTTTTTTCGGAAGCTGAGAAGACGGTAACCGACATCCCGTGCTTCGACCAGTCCAGCGGTCCAAATAAACCACCGGTGCGCGTTTCGTTGCGGTCGAAATCTAAAGAACAACAACATCGAACCAGAAAGACAGCAAAACGAAAGAGGTTAGTGCAGTTCACATATCATACGTGTGCTTATTGTTAATCGGAAACCTGGGAACCAGCTATCGAATGTTTTTTTTAACACATTTTTTACGGTTAATTTTTATATATTTATTCATCTTATTTCTGCGACCAGTGAGCTTTGTTTGAACCAATAAGCACAAAAACGACATTTTTGGATTTTTTGCAGCGATTTTTATCTGAGTTTTATTTTTGCCAGAAAAATAAACATATCTATATTAAAATTAATTTCCTTACCCGTACTGTATACAAGTATATGACTTCAAACTGTTTGATTTTCTAATGAGCACTTTTAATATAACTAACTTGTCGTGTAAAAGAATTTTATATGATTAATTATTTTTATTTTAAATAATAAATGGCATACTGGAGGACGCCCCTAATTTGACTGAACTGATTGTACACCACGTTCCCGCGCGGAGTACCAGGTCGATGACTTCACAGGCTTGGGAACGATTTTGGTTTTGTATATATATTCAGATACTCAAAATTTAAATATAAGAGTGACGTTTTTGACGCTGTTCTGAGTCAAAGATACAATTGATTTTGATCGTCGGCCATTCTGTGTCAAACCTAAATTTTTATTGTTTCTATATATATATATATTCTATCAAATTCTATTTTTATTTATATATTCGACGCTACTTGTGTAGCTGCAATGTTTTTGGCTTTTTTTATACCAAACCAACTTTGTGAAACCCCATAAAGGCATTAATAAATAAATACATGAAGAATAAATGGAAGCCATCAGAACTGGTGCCGTTTTTAAGAAATATATTTTTGAAAATAAAATACAGGGTGGGTAAAAATTTTCGTGAGGTACCAGTTTAATAAATGTGTAATGCACAGAATTACTCGCCGAGGAGGCGCCAATCAATTGATATGATAAGACACGTGTCAGTAATTTAAATGTGTAATCATCGGAGTGGCGCCGAAAAACCCCATGTGATAGATTTCAGAAAAACGAAGACGTCTTAGTAAAACGTCACAGCGGCGGCCTGTCGCTGTGTAGGTACATGCAAATATGACTGAGGGCGTCGGGAACCCGTGGGATAGATTGCAGGAAAACGAAGACGTCTTAGTAAAACGTCACAGCGGCGGCCTGTCGCTGTGTAGGTACATGCAAATATGACTGAAGGTGTCGGGAACCCATGGGATAGATTGCAGGAAAACGAAGACGTCTTAGTAAAACGTCACAGCGGCGCCTTATCAGACGAGTAAGTACTTGCAAATATGACTGAATGTATTGTTATGTATCTGAATAAAAACGTGAAGTAGAAATGAGTATTCCGCAGGCGGGAAGCCATTCTCGATTGTGTCGTGTCGCCGTAGTGTACCGATATTGAACATTTTTTGTGTTTTATTTCTTTCGACTTCATAATCATCATCATCATCGCCGATTTAGAGAAGCCGAGATCGGCGAACCGCTCTTGTTTACATTCTTGTTTCCTGTACGGAACAAAATGCATACATAAACATATATCTTAGAAGAACACATGAAGAGACACCGTGTTGTGAATTATTTTGTCTCGTGTTACAGGTGGAGAAGTTACTAGACCCGACGGTCTGGCTGGACGCAGCCACCCAAGTGTTCTACTCCTTCGGCTTGGCGTTCGGTTCCCTCATAGCCTTCGGCTCCTACAACCCGCCCAAAAACAACTGCGTGCGGGACGTGATCCTCGTCAGCTTCTGCAACGCCTTCACCGCCATCTACGCCAGCGTGGTCATCTTCTCGATCCTGGGATTCAAGGCCATGAGCAACGTCGACAAGTGCATTGATATGTGAGTCGTACCTTGTTAAACATCAGCTTATCGAACCGGAATTGTGATTCGAGGATTTCGGAGGAGGGGCACGCGGGCGACAGGCGGAGGGTAAAACAATTTACTCTCACTGCCGATTACACAGCACGAATCAATGTTCATGTGTTAATTTAATTCGATCGTGGCTCAGTAAGTTCGAGAAGACTGGTTCTATGCTAAATAAGAATAAAATTTGGCGGCCACGGAGCAGGAGAAGTGAAGAGAATATGAATATGGTAAAACAGTTTTACAAAAATTCTTATTTTATTATCTTATTTCTTTGGCTTGGATGGGCCGTAAGTTTTTGCACTATAGAAAATTAAATTTTTAAAAAACTACAGATCGCAGGATAATGAATGTTTATTTCACTAGAAACCGTATTTTTCGCTTTAAAAATCGGTGTCATTTTTACCCTTAAGTGAGATAAATAAATCTCATTTGTCTACTTATTACAAACAAGTAATGTTTTTTATATTAACATTATTTTATTTTTAACACACTTTGAATACGGATTATTACGAAAAATTCATTTCGTGTTTATGTAGGCTCACTTATCAAAAGGTTCATTTAATTGCTAATTAAAAAAAAATAATGTATGCAAGTGTAGCACGCGAAAACTAGGTAGTTCAAGATATAAAAAAACATGTATTGTTTGTTCTTGTATTCTTTTAAATTTTAAAGTCGACCATTTCTATTTCATTAATGTTTGTGATGCCGAACCGGGTTTATTTAATTGAAAGTAAATTCTCCATATAATATATATATATATATATACTAAGCGCGATTGGGAACATCATGTCTCAAAAATAATTTTGCTTAATAACATGCTGTGAGAACATGTTGTTGAAATTGGTGAACCGCGGGTTTCAAATCTTGCACCAATTGGACCTTATGTGGACATAGTTTCGTGTGCAATTTTAAAATTCGACCCAAAGTTGATCTTGGTATCGCCATAGCATCAGAACGCTCGCGAGGCGACACGCCCGGATCTTCTCGTACAGTCTCTTGCATTCTCTTCGCTCCTCCTGCTCCGTGGCCGCCCGGTTTTCTTCTTATTTAGCGTTGAACCAGCCTCCTCGAACTTCCTGAGCCACGATTGAATTAAATTAATACTCGGACGTTGATTTACGCTGTGTAATCGGTAGTGAGCGCGAAACGGGCGCCGAATAATCACATATGAATCGCTGTTTTTGTAAAACTGTTTTACGCAGAACGCGCGTTGTTCCCCGTGAAGTGGCAAGTTCTATTGGGACAAAATTTCTAAGCACCAAAGTCGCAAAAACTTATGACTCATCCTGTACATTACAGGTCTCTGACTGTTTGCGCGTGTTTGATACCCAATATGAGTTTATTCGCCATGCATACTCGCCAAGATAACATACAATATGCCAGCGCTCCAGGTTAGTGATGATATATCTCACTAGAGCGACACGGTCTTATTATCAATGGAAAACCTAGGACCAGGAATCTTTACTAAAGGAGGTTTTAACACGCACACTGACCTTAACCCAGCTTAATTGGTACCCAGGGGCGTAACTATGTTAGAGATGCACCCAACAATCCATTAAAATGTTATTTTTCACGAATATCAACGCTTTTCCCAGAAAAAAATGGAATTATAATTTTTAAAAAATCTTTTTCCACGTGTATTGCAAAATCAATTATACAGTAAGGCCTCTCGCTAATACGTCGTATTAGAGACAAATCTATCGCCGTAAAGGGAAGTATTTTTAAAATTGTGAGTATAAAATGCCTTGCAAAGTATAAATATTATATTTTTTCCGCATGCATTGTTGTCCAATTTTTATAGTTACGCCACTGCTGGTACCGCTCCGGCTCGGTTATCTCACGCGCCGCATTAGGGACAAAAGATGACATACCGTGTTGTGTTTCAGCAACATGGGCAAGATGTTCCAGCACCACGTGATCCCGGGCAGGAACGTCACCTCGGAGGTGTACGAGACGGCGCTGATGACCTTGGACAACAGCACCTTCCACTCCATGGGACTCGAGGTCTGCAGTCTCTCCAAGCAGCTCGACGAGGTGATTTTACGTTCATCTGCAACACTTTCTGATATTTTGTTACTCTCCATATTTCCTGGTCTTCCGGTGTATTTGTGTATTTAAAGATCGTATTTTTATATGTGTATTTAAGGATTAATTTAATTTTTTTTAATAACAGTTTTTTTACTGTCCCCAATTAATGGCGTTTTTACTACCCAGGTGTTGCTGCATGACTCCGATGCAGGATAGCCTGGATTAATATATAGAGGGAAAATGCCAACCTGGCGGCGAAAGTGTAGGTCCTTTAGGGAATTTATTTGCTTTAGATTATTGAGCTGTTTAAAGGTATAAGAAGGGTTTGCCTTGTGGTGAGACTGAGGGTCCTAATTTAGTGAGCTTCCAATCCGAATATTCGAATATTCGAACCCCGAATATATTCGTTATTCGAATACTTTAAAAAGTATTCGTTAAGTATTCGCTCATATTTATATTATAAGGTTTTTAATATTTTTCTAAACGAAACAAAGGTTTACGAACCCTGGAAGTCATTTGCAAGCATTCATTCATTTATTCATTCAAGTATATGAATTTTTTCTCCAGAAGTACCGCTATCGGCTGTACGGAAGTCGGACAATAAAGATGTAAACGCCTTTGTCGGACATCTTTTGCATTTGCCTTTTTTTTAAGTCTTCTGCTTAGCTTTACGGTTTTATGACAACGAGCACTTATAATACACTGTTTTGTCAACGATGGAGTCGGCTTTCTATTATTCTTTAGTATTTAGCTTTCATAAATACTCGAGCCGACAAACAAGAAGTTATATACAAAATAATGAAAAAAAAACTTGCACGCGGGGTGTGAGATATGAAGTAATATAAACATATCTAAAATGTAGTCAGCTATCGAGAGAATACTGACTCCTCTTTATCTCCACGAAGAGTTCGAGTTCTGCAAGTTATTAATCACGAATCTTACATTTTTGCAGAAACATTTGAAACATTTCTGTATTTATCATCCCAAGTAAATTATTAATTTCTTAAAAATTTTACGAATATATTATCATTAACTATTCGGTATTCGAATAGTTGGAATCACGAATATTTGGAGGCTCTAGACTCCTAAACTCCTCAGATCTCACTACGTGTATGTAAATGTCGCGGTGTACACGTATGTGCATATGTTTGAGCTGTGACTAGAGAAGGTGTGTTAAATAAAACATTGACTTACAATTAATTACTGTTATTAGAAGTGTTCGAGAAAGCAGCTGCGAGAGAAGCGGTTACTTCAGCCAGCCTTCTCGGAGTATTGCTACTGAATATCGGCCGGTACTAGGCGGCATGGAATGCCTGTAAAGTGCTCGGTTATATGGCCAGGTCTGTGAGGTGTGAGCAGGTCTTCTACAGGCCTATAGAGTCACCAATTATGGGGTAATATGGTGTGTGACTAATGTTTGTAGAAGAGTATTGATGTGTGGAAGATGGGGCCCTATTTCTCCCATTGACTAGAGCAGATCGTACAATAAAGACTAATTAATAGTTTATTTACGTTTACTGTTGATAGCAGTAAATGCCGGAAAAATAAAGACCAGCTTGCTGGGCGGCTGCCCGCGCATATTATTGTTGTCAATATCTAGGCGGTATCGACAAGATTATGTAGTTGGTGAGAGCTTATAGTTTGCATCCAGGTATTTGCCGGGTGCGTTCAGAAACCGTCGGCGGTGTTGTTGGTCGTGAAGGCGATGGACCTCCGCAGACCGATATGGGAGCTGCAGCTCATAAAATTATCCTGGGTCCTGATAAAAGCGGACCGCCCTGATTAATATACACAATATCAAAGTATAGTACCTACAGGATTACTACAAATTTGTCAATCACTAATCACGGATCACGTGTCCCTGAATAATGACAAAACAATTATTTGAACAGGCCGCCGAGGGCACGGGGCTCGCCTTCATAGTCTTCACGCAGGCCATCGTCGAGCTGCCCGGCGCCCCCTTCTGGTCCATCATATTCTTCATGATGCTTCTCTCGCTGGGGCTGGGCTCCCAGATCGGCATCCTGGAAGGGATGCTCTGCACCATCTTCGACATTGACATATTCAAAAGGATCAGGAAACCTTACGTCACCGGTGAGCTTCTTCTATTTCTTTTAATTTCTTCATCAACTATTACCGTAGCGTGGTAAAATTGGTTTATTAGCTTTATTATATAGTCTCTTGTAATTAGGTTTGAATGTGTAGCACATAAGAATACAATAATTACATTTAAGGCTAATATTAACTAAAAGAATACCCGAGGATAAATATCAGCATTCACACACGTGTCCATCATCTGTCAAACTCTGGCGGGCCGCGCTGAGTAATGAATACCACACATAGTAATCTCAGAAAGGTGTAATTTGATTATTATTAACTGTGGAATAGCGCACGGATCAAAACTGTGCCCTTTTAAATCATGTAATCAATTTTTAATCATTATCCTATTAAAGTTTTCTTTTCAACATTAATCTTGGTCAAAGGCTATTTATTAGTTATAAAGTCAGCAATTCCCACAATTTTTTTTTTTTACTTTTAACGCGGTTATCTTCTCGTATAATTTTTACACAGTGTGTTAATTTATTAACAGTCAAACATGGCTCTTATTTATGTAAATTGGACATTCAAAATCAGCGTTGATTTTTTTGCAAAATTTTTCCCGGTTGCCATTAATATTAGAATTTAACCAATGACAATCTTCCCTGCACTCAAATTTAAATGGCCACCAGGATAGAAATTAGCTTGTTTTTAAAAGGCGGTGTTGTAATTTTTATTTTGTGTTTTAAACTAGATTATAGATATATATATATATATATATATATAGTTTTTCACTAAATAAAAAAATACGAAGATTTAAATCTGGTACAGACTCAAATTAATCGAATCAAAGATTTTACAAAGAATGCGACACCTCGTTATCGACACGGTATTGCCACGAAATGCGTATGTGCCAACGCACCCTGCTTACGGCACGGTACTGCTAGTCAACACTAACACGTCGCAACGTGGCGAAAATACACAAAAATGGACTAGAAATTCTGCAGAATAAGGCTGTGTGAATACTTGAAAAATACTTTTTACATAAAATATCAATTAATTAGATATTTCTAAATAATCATTATTGAAAGTATTACGTAGACAAATAATGAAAAAAACAAATAATTTGCTAACTACACGACAAACCGAAACCAAAAAACCCTGTCCTTTGAGGGTTTTCATTTATAAACATAAAACAAATTATATAATTAATAGAATGCCAAAAGACTTAAATCAATTGAATTGTCACAAGAACGTGAAACTATATATTAAAACTTGGATTCGTAATATGGGTAGAGCCAGTATTGGTGCACTCACACAAACATATTTGACTCATACCTATATTAATTATTGCTACAAAGTGATCCAAAAATTAAGTCCACTTTAAAATTGTTCTTCATATACACCTTTTATATGTTAATATATGTTATTCTATCTACTTGTAATTTTAATTAATTAAACAATTGCTTGTAAACTATGCCCGTCTCGACACAGAATTTCTCTAGTGAGACGGGCACAGTCCAAACAAATTTTTATATACTATTATATAGTTACTAATAAATAAATAAATAAATAATAAATACAAGATTTATTAAAATTCATCGCTGCAAACCTATCGCAATAATTTTGAACGCGAAACAGTATTGATCGACGGGGAAAAATTAAAAGTATGCAAGTACCTAATCGTACACTTTTCAACTATCTAACTAAATTCATAGATGAAAGAAAAAGCAATATTAGGAGAAATTCATAAACAATAAAATGAGCTATTTTCTCAATTTAGTAAGGCGAAAGATAGGTATCTATCACTCGAACTGTCTGGCCTCGTGTGATGCTCCGTGCTTCCAACTTTTGTCTCGCCTGCCTTGAAAAAGTTTAACTTTTATTTTCAAAAAAAGGTAAAGGTTCCATTATTAGAAATTTTGCTTGACCTTCACCAATGGAAAGACAAATTTTGAACATTATTTCCTATTGAGTGATAGTATGTCTATGGTACTGTCAGTTTTGTAGTCTCAATATTAATAAACACAGGTGCATGCGATTACTTTTATTGACTACAATAACTCTAAAACTCTCCAAAACCATCAGAATATAATTACATTTATACATATAAAAATTGTTCCACGTACAAGCTATACGGTGAGAACCACGCATTTATATTGTCTTGGAATGTTTCATTTCAACGTTTAAAATAATCTTCTCGATATTGGGTGTACTGTTAGATCACCCTAGATCAGTGATTCCCAAAGTGGTCTATATCGACCCCCCAGGGGTCTATGATAACCTGCAAGGGGTCTACGACAACGAAAAAAAAATTTGGGGGTCCACGATAGTGGATCTCAACATACACCGATAGTACCTATTTACTTACATTATAATCTTATAATATAAAGACATTATTTATAAAAGTACCTATGATGTAAAAAATTTATTATATATATTTATGAAATTGTGTAAGTTGTAGGATGTAGGAAGTAGGGATGTGGTCGCAATACATTTTGAACTTGTAAAAACCTGCACATAATGATATACCAGTATTATCTTAAGATGTGTTTTTACTTTAAGTTTTTAACACTAAACTTCACTACAATTAGAAATTTACAAAAAATCAATATCAGGTAAGTAGTGAGTCTACCAAAAATCGAAAAACATGGCAAGGGGTCTACGACACAAAAAAGTTTGGGAACCTCTGCCCTAGATCATAATTACTCAAATTCCAACTGTTTGTGTGCAGTGATTCCATGTCATAAAAATCCTTCCATCGATAGTCTAACTACTCAACTGCGGCTAGATTCGTATTCCAAGTACAAAAGAATACTCAGTAGTTACTGCAGTTATTTTTTCAATTTTAAAACATCAATTCAACAGTTTCAACTAGATCGATGGCACAATCTGATCAGTGCGCATTATTTCGCGCCTCGCGTGGTCCGACATCGTTGACCTTGGAACCCGTGAGCTTTTTTTTATACGTGTACGGTAATTTTAATATTACTCAAATCGTCAATTTGTATCGCATCTTTTTTTAGCAGTCTTTTTAATTTTGTACTCTTAATACGTTATTTTTTTTTTACATTGTATTTTCACATCATTGTACATAAGTCAGTGACGATCTGTTGATAATATTTATATTTAAAATAAAAACATTGAATAATTCTAACCTTTATGAAAGAACAGAGGATCCACCGACTGTAAGCCATAAGATCCAAGTTCAATCAACCATTTTGTATCCTGCAATAGGATCCAAGACGAGAGGTCGAAGACAAAACGGTAGAATAGTCCAGAAATCTTTTCATAGAAGAGTGATTGTTCCGTTTTTAAATAGGTGAACACGTATACTTCCATATGTATTAGGTGTTATTGTCACCAGTTTTAGTTTTGTTCCTACCCCTTAGTCCATTCCCAATCAGTACATATTGATCTTTCGGCTCGACTAGCATGTTCTTGATTTCGTCAAATTCGACAAGATTTGGGAGAAGAAATGTCATTTCGTGTCAGATCACTAGTTCATATACCACTGTGAATTGTATGCTTTGTGGGCGGTGAAGTACAACAGAGTTTTGCCATGGTAGTTTTGTTTTTGGAGTGATCTTCAGAATAAGCCGATGACAGCGTCATCGTCGGGTGAGTCGAGCTGTCCTCCTTATCCCGTAGCCGTCTTGGTCAGCTATCGAAGGATTCCCTCATCCCTCATCATTCACCCATTTCCTCCTCCTATTCCGTCCCGTCCGATTCCATCATCACCACCATTATGATCGGCGACTTGCGTGATATTGTACAGATGAAATATAAATAATTTTGGCATAACATTTTGACACAATTTATTATTTCGTGACAGGTGCGGTCTGCTTGTTCTGCTTCTTCGTCGGCCTGATTTTCACAACCGGAGCTGGGGAATACTGGCTGAAGATGTTCGACTCCTTCGCTGGCACCATCGGGCTGGTCGTCGTGGCCCTCATGGAGATGATCGCCGTCATCTACGTGTACGGACACGAAAAGTGAGCGTGTTGAACATATTCCTTTATTGCGTTCGCGCTTGTGTCATGTGCACAACACGTGCACGTGTACAGCGTGAATTTTGTAATGCTTAATGTTTTATGTTCCATCAGGATGATTTTTAAATCACGGCTCGGTACTTGCGAAGAGTTCGTTTATTGATACAGGGTGAATATTATGTTCCAAGCCGATTTTCTCTGAGATTTATCTCATTATGTATCATACCATGGACATGGCCCTTTAGAATTTGCGAATTTCAATACATAACTGTGCGGTAGACGAGTAGGTATGCTGCAAAGTGTGGATAGTACAAGAAATCGTTAATCTTTTATTATCCAGAAACCTTTGAAGGTCAGCAACTGTGAACGTCGATATAATATCTTCACCTCAGTTGAATTTCGGGGCATGGTGGTCAAGAGTGAATCTCTTTATGCGTTACCTTATGGTGCATGTCCCCGGCACTTGAACAACGGTTGATTCGATCTTCGTGAGTCAAGCGCTGACTCTGGTCCATCAATTGTTCCCCATAATTCTTCCCAACCCATTACCATCAACATTCTTTGCCGTAAAATATGTTTTATCGGATGCTTTCGGTGTAAAATGTGTCGCGAAACTGCGTTAGAAATAGAGCCTTAAAAAATTTAACCTAATCTACGAACCATTTTTCTTTGTTTTATAAGTATTCAGAACATTTATATGTAAAAAAATCCTAATAAGCGTTGAAAAGAAGTTGATACATTACATTGCATTAAGGTGTCAATTTCCTTTGAAATGCACACATTTTGTCAACTCGCATTCGATTGTCGTAGAGAGTAATTGAATACATTTTATTACAGAGCATCTAACGCCTCAACAACGTATCGAAGTCATTAAAACATTTTATCTAAATAATAATGACAACGGTGTAATGGTGGCCGAATTGGGTCGATTGGGCGCGTTTCAACAGGACGGTGCCACCTCACATGCAGCCCGAGCTACGCTTGAAATTTTCGACTATTTTCTGGTCTACAATTTCGATGCTACAGAACAATATTCGAAATGAAATTGCTGATATAACACGCGAAGTGTGCGAGAATGTTATGAAAAATATGGTTAAAGGAGCACGCGTTTGTGCCAATATCATATTCTATACATAATTGTAATAAACTGAGTAATCGATAGATAAAAATTAAATTAAAAAAATATGTGTTTATTTTCTAGTTATTTAAAAATAACATCGGCCTGGAACATAATATTCACCCGCAAGATGCAAAAACGTATAAGGTAATGTGTAATGCATTTCAACAAAAAGACTTTCAGTCCTTTTCCGTCCGTTTGAATTTCAGATACGATCTAACAACTGAAGGATCGTGCTATTTATAAGTACAATTCTGAAAATACAACTTTTTTGGATATCATTACGTAATATAGAAAATAATTAGAATTACAGATGTTTCTAAAACACGGCTATATATATATATATATATAGCGTTTCCAACGTAGTAAAATTATTTGGGTACATTTTAAAAGATAATCATAGATACAACAATTAACGATTAGACAAAAGACGCAAAGGTTAAAGTTGACAAACCGAAAGATGGGTACGTCGGTTCGGAACTGTAACAGTTGTGCTAAATGTAATAATCGTGCTCCGGTAACATTTTAAACTACACTACAATCAATATATTTGTGCTGACGAATCAGCTGTTCTACTTGAAATTCGGCGGGGTCGATATTTTCACTGAAATATTAGTGAACTGTTGGCGCTTTTGGGCCAAGTCGCGGATCGGATCGCGTGCGCGGCCCGACGTTTGAGGTCAAACAATATTACTTTTCTTTTACACAAAGGGGGTGTTCCAAATTAATTCAATGAATGCCTCGACGTTACGACGATTTTTATAGCAATGCTGTTAGAAATTTTTGATTGGTGAACTTGAGACTTTTTTCTCTCTCTCTTTCTCTCTCCCTCTCTATCTTTCTCTCTTTCTCTATCTCTCTCTCTCTCTCTATCTCTATCTCTATCCTCCCCTCTCTCTCTATCTTTCTCTCTTTGTCTATTTCTCTCTCTCTCTGTCTCTCTATCGCTCTCTCTCTTTCTCTATCCTCCCCTCTCTCTCTATCTTTCTCTCTTTATCTATTTCTCTCTCTCTGTCTCTCCCCTTCTATCATTCTCTCTTTCTCATATTTCTCTCTCTCTCTTTTTCTCTCTATCTCTCTCTTTTTCTCTATTACTCTCTCTCTCTCTCTCTCTCTATTTCTCTCTCTTTCTCATCTTTCTCTTTCTCGATTCAGAAATAGATGCGAGATCCGGAATTATTGTTAATCGCTTAAGTTAGGTTGTTCTGTGTAGACCACCTCCCTTTTCTTAATAATGAATTATATATAATAAATAAACAAAAGTTTTACCGAAAAGTGAAACGGTCCTACCTAACCAGCAAATGTTTCTGCCGATCGCAAAATAAACACCCCCCGCTTCTATTTTGCCACGGAATGGTACCATTGACGTAAATGTAATGTCACGACATTACCGCGCCTGGAAATAAATTTTGCGTGTCAACCTCCGGTGAAATATCCATTTCGGAATGATGCCACGATATAATGTAGGTCTAACATCGTGGATATTACTTCCAAACTTGTATATAAACAAGGGCACGAGAAGAATTTTAAACAGAAATTATGTATCACCAACCATTATTATCTTTCATTTCGTATTAAATGTCTCAGTATGTTATGAAAAATACGAATTAGGCTCAGATGTTATCTTGTTACCTAAAAGATAATTAGTGTTAGAAGTGACGTTGTTTAGACCCGTGTCCAGGGATGGAGACACGATGAGATAATCTCAGAGATTAGCGATTCCAACCCGAATATATTCGACCTTTTTCTACTATTCGATACTCGAATATTTGTGCAGCTATTCGAATAGTATTCCAACTCATTTCTAAGGATGAAATATTTCACAATTCTCGGGATTCTCACTCGGACGCGGTAGAGATGCGTGTTGCATGTTCGAAGAGTTCATCGACGTCAGAAGCTGGAGATTACAAATGTTTGTTCAAATAATCTAAAAAAGAGATTTTGGATAATTTTTAAAAAATACGGAAACCTTAGACCTACTATTTAAAACACTTGTAATACAATACGATACGTTCAATGCGTTGTTATTTTCAAAATAGGTATTTTTAAAGCTAGGTATTTTGAAAATACCTAAGGTAAATTAGCTCGTTTTCTTTTAAATTTTGATGCGCAATACGATCTATTTGAAATATTCAAAATTAATTTCATACTATAATAATAATAATCATTTTATATGAACATAGAACATGGGTCTGTGATATTTTAAATATTAATTAGAAAGATATACATATAAAATCGATTTTATCGAAAAATATTGTTGTTGTTGGGCCAAAAATGTGTTTTACGAATCCGGTATAAAGATGATTGATCGAATGCACGCGGTGGAAGCGGAGTGAGCGACAAAAGCTGCTGACAAGTCCGAAGCCGAATGTTGCTAAGCATTGACTACTCAGTTTATTTTGCTGGGGACGTATTGTTCAACGGACCGCGTTTTATATTTATCAGGTTCACTGAAGACGTGTTCGAGATGACCGGCTACCGCCCCGGCCTCTACTGGCAGATCACGTGGCGTTTCATCGGTCCGGTCATCATGTTCTGCATCCTGGGCTCCTCCATCGTCTTCATGTTCATCAAGAATCCTACCTATCAAGCCTGGAATGCTGAAACCGTAAGTTTTGTATTACTATGATTTATATATAATGTACCTTCATCTTTGTCATTATCTTCCGTTGTCTCACCTTCTATCTCTCAGACGGTTCATTTATCTTCCAATGTATCTATCAGATTGTTCGTGTACCGTTCATTCAAAATCTATATTTCAACAATAGAGCTTTACAAGTAAATAAAATTTCAGCGTAATTAAAATTATTCCATCTTTGTAAGTTAACTGTCAAAGCGAACAAAAATGACTCAATTTGTATGGTAAGTAAGATTTCTACATTACCGTACACAATAAAATATTTGCGAGTCATAATAGATTCAAAATTGAATTTATCGCAAAATACAAGACAGGTGACTAAAAAGATTGCTAAGATAATGTCACTTCTGGGAAGGATCAGAAGATGTATTAGTACTGAGTCTTGTAAAATAGTATACGACTCTGTTATTATTCCTCACATCAACTACTGCAGCTGCATTTTGTTTTTTACTAATGAAGAAGAAATACAACAATTGTTAGTGTTGCAAAATAAGGCTTAGAGAATAACAGATATACACGGATCAGCGCAATGCTGAAAGATCTCAATTTGATGATCTTTAAGCAGAAAATATATTTTAATATAATGGTATTTATTTACAAAATCAACATGAGGGATAGACTGAGACTGCCATTCAGGAAGAAGGCCAAATTTCAGAAATCGATGATGTATGGTGCGATGAAGAATTTTTAATGAAATGCCAGAAAACGTAAGAAAGGAGGAAAAATTGAATAGATTTATAATGAAACTGACCAAATATGTAAAAGATAAGTTCTAATAAAAGAAAATACTTTAATCTTGTTAATATTAGAGCTTATATAGGAGTGCTTATGTATGCACTATGTTAGAATTAAAAAATTAATTTAAAAAAATAGAAGAAAAGATGACAGATATACGATTTCGCTAAAATACGTTTTTTTTTCTTACTCGCAATAATAATAAGAGATATTAAAAACACGTCCAGGAATTCAAAGAAATAGACGGGGAAACGCAATATTATTATGGATTTTAGGTGCGACTAAAACGAAGGCTCTCGAACTGTTTTCTTTTGTTATTGTTTATATCCTTAACTCGACTATTACGGCTGCAAACATTGATACCTTCTTGCGTGCGGGAATTCAGGTAGGCAAGAACTCGATGTACAACAATACTGTTTATAACGGATCTCACAATTATGAATACAATATAAGAGGAGTGATCTGATCTACGCTCTTTTAGCTCTTTCACGATACCATTCTTGCCAACTTGTGCGCGTCATACAATCGCTACATTATATATATATATATATATACACATAGTTGTTAATGTATGTAAAATAATAATTTGCAGGGCGCTCTGGTGAACACCGCGTACCCTGGATGGGTGATGTGCATCGCCGTCAGCATGATCACTGCAGGCGTGCTGCCTATCCCGGCCGTGCTGCTGCTGCGCCGCTTCCAGTGCCTGTCCCTGGACGTGGACATCCACCAGGGTAGCATCCGGCGCATCGAGACCACCGTCTCCACCAAGGAGATGATGGACGACCAGGACGTGAGTTTCTCTGACTAATCTGACACGACACCGACATCTAGTTTTGTTCCTGTTCCCGTCTTACCTCTTTCATACACCTTTTAGGTTTAGGTGCGGCTTCAGATAGTGCCATGTGACCAGCATTCTACCGACTTCTTCAATTTTGTCCATCATCAGAATTGTTAAAAAAACGGAAAAGGTGCTTCATCTCACGGAGGAAAGCGCAAAAACAGAAAAATATTATATACAGGGTGTAACAAACCTAGTCCACAATACTTTGTGGGTGGATACCTGACTAAATTACGAGTCGAAAATGTTCAAGGGATATGTGCCTAATCTCAACTATATCAGAGATATAAGCATTTCAAAAAAAAAACGTAATTATTTCGATTAATTTTAATATTTTTTTGATTCCACATTATACACTGAATACAAAAAATTAAAGGTATCGAAATTTGAGCGGCTAGACTATTTTTTATTAGATGATTTAAGGTCTGATGCAAATATATAAATGAATAATTTAACAATTTCGCAAATATTTATTTCTAAGTACGTAGACTGTAAAAATTTTAAACAATAATATTTTAAATACTAATTAAATGTATTGATTAGAAAGATATACATATAAAATCAATTTTTTCGAAAAATATTATTGTTGCGATACCGGTATTCGAACCTGGATCTTTTTTCCAATCCGGGGAAGGTGCATTAACCAACTATGCTACAGCAACAGTACTTTTGACGACAAATTTTTGAACCTATATGTTACACTTTTCAAATGAATACATCTATCGTCCCATTATTTGAAAGCCATCTACTTTGTTTTTACGGAATCTCAAATATCTTTAGGTAATTAATAATTAATGTGTTCTCCTTAATAATATCTAAGTTGTATCAATTTGTTCAAAATTCATTATTAATTCTGGCGTCTCTTATCGGTTTACTCAAAGATATTTGAGATTCCGTAAAAACAACGTAGATGGCTTTCAAATAATGGAACGATAGATGTATTCATTTGAAAAGTGTAACATATGGATTCGAAAATTTGTCGTCAAAAGTACTGCCGATGTAGCATAGTTGGATAATGCACCTTCCCCGTATTAGAAAAGAGATCCAGGTTCAAATCCTGGTGGCGCAACAATAATATTTTTCTATAAAATTGATTTTATATCTACGTCTTTCTAATTAATACATTTAACAGCTTCACAATAAGAATGTGTTTTCTTTAATAATACTATTTTCCGTAATAATGCAGAATTTGCACATTTGCATATAATTTAGTCAGTTCTCCACCTATAAAATATTGTGAACTAGCTCTGTTACCGTGTATCAGAGTCTTCGGCCACTTGAGGAGCCAAGGACAGTCTTCTCTGGACACGAGGGGCACTCCATAATGATAAATATAATATTAACACAATCTGTTTCCTTCAATCTCATGACCTGACATAGCCTACATACACCTCGACCACACCTGCCCTTCTAAGTTATCCAATGTAATCATAATCTAGCTTGCCGTGTATAATAATGAATTCAATTTTTACAGGAAGTTTAATAGCTAATTTATTACAGGCATCTTTATCATGGCTCCAGTGCTGTTATCAGGTCCACGCCTTGGTGATTAATGTTTAAAATAATAAAATATTCCTCCATCTACTAGGATAGGTTGAATCGCTGAGAACAATGTCGCGCTCTAAGATGTCGCCATGCAGATATATATATATATATTTATATCATCCTTCATCATCGTCATCAGAGACTCTCCTAATCTTCGCCAGTATCTTTTGTCTTCCTTTCTGCGCATCAGTTATTTTAATTACTGTTCATCCAATTGCAGCTCGGATAATTTACATAAACCTTATCTTTCACATAACCTCAAAGAAAAAACTCCAGAAGTGTTAAATCGTACGATCTGGGAGACCAATTAATGTAGAAATTTCATATGTAATAACTTGATTATTTGCCAGCTTGTGTGGCACGTAGCCCCGTTCTGCTGAAAATATACCCAATTTTCAATGCGTTTCGCAATCGTGTATTGACTTATTTTCGTTAATTATATAGTTTTTATTTGATGGATGCCACTCACGTATGACGATTCTAATTACGAAAGATAAAAAAAATATAACTATATTTAAAATAACGGTTGAGTTTGGATCACCCTGTACATGCCGTCGGACCGTTTTCATTTCAGCTTGCATATCTTTTGAGTAACGTCGGCGACTTTCATTCGTCGGTGAATCATTTCATTCCTTAGTTTTTTTCGTTTAGATAAGCCAATTATTGGTGGGATAAGATCCCGTGGACTGTATCGATTACAATAATGATTAGTTGACGCGATCTGAATTGGATCCAAGAGAGGAATATTGCCAAATGGATCTGGACTACCTTGATCTCGTTCCTGAATTGGACGTCGTTTTCACCTCCGGTTGACTCGCATCTTTTTTTGTGAAAAACCGAGATATCACTGCACTTCCGGAGCTGTTTATAACATCGCCTCTTCGCGGTCCTAGCGTTACGCACGGCGCCGCTTTCGGATGGTAAAAAAAAAACTTAACAAGCCCGCAATCATGTTTTATTTTTTCTTTTTGTCGATATGTATCTCAGATAGTCTTGATATTAAGGTGTGGATATCGAGTTTATTAATGTTTTGCAAGCCTATCGGCCACTGCCTACTTGGCTATGGTTCAATTATCGTCGTCAGTCATTGTTCGACCCTCTGCCAATCTTGGCCACGTCACTCCTACAGCTCCGATAATTTTGTCTATCCATCGAGACTTAAGTGTCTTCTAGAACGTTTTTATTTTTTATGCGTCGACCACAATCCTGGAAACCATTCAAGAATATTCTTTTTCCATCAAAAATATGGCCGTGGCATTGGGTAGACCATATTTCAAGAGGATTTTTTAAAATTTACATCAAACTGAGATATTGAGCTTCAAAGTTTTGAATATTAATTTTTAAAGTTGAATGAGCCCACGGGGTGAATTTTTTATAAAAATTCAACAGTTATATTATTAAGGAGAACACATTCTTATTGTAAAGTTGTAATTATTCAGAACATAGCTCTGTGATATTTTTAATATATTAATTAGAAAGATATACATATAAAATCAATTTTATCGAATAATATTGCTATTGCTACCGAGATATAACTCAGACCTTTGATACAAAAAAGTTCAATTTTGACCAAAACTTCAGATGATACCTTTGACGAGAAAGCTTCACAAAATATATTATACATTTAGTTTACATATTACAGAGCGATTTTAATCCATTATAACGGCGTAAGTTCAGTCTATTTTATTTTATAATAATTAATTTGTTTATATTTTATTATTTAATCCTGCTTTAAATATTAACATGTGATATACTGACAATCCAAGAGGCAGTAGTCTGAACGGGGCCTACGGTTAGTGGACATCTCTAGCAACCCGTTGTGAGTCAAATAGTGTTATCCGACATTTTAAAAATGAAGAGAAATTTGCAATCTGTCATTACAAATATGAGCGCTGTGCTATAAATAGTCAACCTGTCGTGACGAAATTTATCGCGCGCACGGTGCGACAATGTAGCTACCATATAAGATTAAAAAAAAATATTTTCGACTAATTAAAAAAAAGTTATTTTAACTTTGATTTTCGTATGACCCTATTTAACGTTCAATGTGTTGCTACGGTCCGACCAACGTAAATAGGCGAACGGCGGAAGGCGCCACTGTACTCGTACTGAACCTTAGGAGGGGAACAGCCGCGCGCGGACGGAGGAAATGTTAATTCGAAAAGTCACACCGCTCGCCAATTTACGTTGGTCAGACTATAGTGATCGGTTTGGACTACTATCTCTGGAATATCCCTGTGTGTTGGAATTCAGTGAACACGCTAGATGGCGCCAGAGATCAATTCAATTTTATTAACAGAAAACATTTAACTAATTATAATGATTTTAATCAAATCACGGTGGACTATATTTATTTATTACATAGGTATATTTTTTCTGTCATCACATTGGTTGCCTAGCTTGAAAGCACACTACTGTATGTTGTTGCTACCAATGTTCTATATTGAAATAACATGTTATGTATTGGCTTGGTGAGGTTTGATACAATATTATATACAGGGTGTAGCAGACCTAGTCCACAATATTTTATGAGTGCCGTTACCAAATTACTACGTCGAAAATGTTCAAATTCTGTACCATCATGGAAAATATTATTATATGAAATTTTTTTTAAATACGGACTTTGAAAAAAATATTTGCCAAATTGACCCATTATTATTCTACACAACGTCCGCGACGGAAGAGGCGTTGTGTGTGGGAGAGCCGATATAAATCGTCGCGCCTTCGGGAAGCGCTCTCTTGTCTATGCGACTTCCAATTGTAAATACTTATCCTGAGTAAATCTTGTATTAATTCGCGTACTTTAACGTATTGAAATAAACTCTTATTCATTTATTAATAATGCCTACCAAGATACAGCAAGACATGAATCAGAGGATAAAACACCGAGAGTTACTACATCAATTAATCGAAATAGTCGCAAGACTGCGAGTTTTTTTAAATAACATGATTGAGATTAGACACACGCAGCTTGAACATTTTCGACTCATATTTTAAATATGTATCTACTTCTAAAATATTGTGAACTAGGTGTGTTATACCCAGTGTGAATTTATATGTGTTTTCGCAGTGTTTTGTAACACACACTCAATCTCAAGATTGATGTATTGCTTTGTGCACAATTTTTAATATGATAACCTGATCACATGTATCCGTTAACTGGTGTGAGCTACCCGACCATAATCCTTGCAACAATTAACTGCTAAACTTATTATATCCCAACCTGTCATGTCTACACCACTTTCCACTCTTTGGTGCATGTCAGTGGATGAAATTTTGCCCTCAAAACAACACGCATTCATTCAGCTTGCTCTCAATATAAAATACAATAGACAACATTAATTTAATGACTGCTGAATATAATTTGTCATCTACTTTGTCATTAATCTATAGCAGGAGGTAATTTTCAAAAGTTGTCAACTCCCAACAGATTTATTTTCAAAGAGCGCCAAATCCATTTCAACCGATCACAATTCATCTCAAAGTCAGGCGCCATCTTGCTAAATCCCACACATTGTTGGATAGACCACATATTTGTTTTTCTCTGCCAAAAAATAATGAATTTATCTTAAAAATCATTAAATTTATCATTTAGTCATAAAGTAGATTTGACCAAATTTGAATATTATCTCCTGATATGTTGTCTGAGGGAAAAATTTAATTCACGCACCTATTAAGTTGTGTATCCTGGCACGCAAGATAAAGTCCAATCAATACCGGTTGGTTCAATCAAATGCAAAAATAATGTTTAAATAAAAGTTAAAACTCTAGCCACCTTGCGCCCGCTGTGGACACGCACCCAACTGACATCCACAAAACCATATCCAACTTTTATAACCTGATTTATATATAATATGATTCATATATAAATGTTACATTAAAAATATTTAACATCATCTCAAAAGTACCCACCCAACCTAGCCTGACTTGATATTATCTCCATTTTACTTATTCCAACCTGACAAATCTTATCTTTTTCTCATTTGAGTTAACCTTACGCTTTAAATCTGTGAGCATTAGGAAAAGGGGTACACACATTCAATTATTGTTTGACGTGAGGAATAAAATCTAATACTTCAAAAACATAAATCTATTTTGAACACCTGTAGCTGTGTATATTTTTGACTAGACGAATATTTAACTTCCTGCACAGAATAGTTTCCATGTAGAGATTTAACTGGCTCAGTGTAAAAAATCTACCATTTCTTTTGATTAAGAAAAATATTGGTATTTACCAAAGACTACCAAATATATAGACACGAACTAACGGAAATTCTTTGTTTCAATATTTTCATGTTGGTGTCACCTGCGTGATCACTTTGATACCACTTACGCAATTAAATAGCTCTGTGACTTTTTTGATTAAACGCTGACAATGTAATATGTATTGACGTAAAAAATACGTCTTGTTTACACAAAAATTTAATTTTCGAAGAGTAAATACTTTTACTGTTGCATAAATGCGTCATAAACCATTGGATTTATGCTTCCACAAAGAATGTGTGTAGAATGCCCTTCGTCCCGCAACAAATGTTCCAAACGCCTCTCCTACGTGTACACTCTATTTCATGTCTGTTCATTTACTGGTCTGTGGGATTTACATAAAAATATAAAAAACTTATACTAGTGTAACTAATGCATTAAAAAATTGCATAAATAAATTGTTTTTAAACAATTTATGAGTTTCAGAGATTGACTCTAACACTAAATCAATTTAATCCTCACGTGAAATCACTCTTCTTGCTTCTTGACGTCATCATACCAAGAAGCTAAAAATAAATGTTCCGCTTTTGGCTGCGCCAGTGTAGAGAAGTGTGACTACCGGCTGCGCCAGTGTAGACTTGCCAGTATTTCTGCACCGGTGCAGTGCCTTTGGAAGTCCTATCACAGATTTCCTTGGGATACCTCTGATTGCACACACGGATTTAATATAGTAAAACTCGGTATGACTTGTAACAACACTATTCTTAGAATATAGTTACAGTAAGGTACAATGTTACATTCAGATGTTACTTATTTCCTTGATAAGAGAGCCTTTCTCCAGTGACGGCCTCTTATGTACTCTGCCCCCCACCACTCGTCTCACACGCACACATACAAAGTGACAGTTATCACAACTTGCAATTTTAAAATTATATTGTTTTAGACCTCTTTTCCTAATTATCACAAAAATACTACTTCAATTTACCAACTTTAACCTGCTCAATACTATTATCAGTCTTATCCAACGCAGGTTAGATGAATGTGACTGTGTTAGCTTGTTTAATACCTTACCAGACTTGTCCTGATTGTGCTGTATCTAACCTTTCGCTACTAATGTTGTATCGCTTGGTGCACCGATTGATCGGCAGGTGATGAGTCCTGACTATTCTCCGGGAGCTCCGTTGGAACCGCCCACCATGACAAGATTTACCATTGGAGATTTTGAGGTGAGAAAATATATTCATTTAACCATTATTTCTTCTATCGTCTGCGCTATCTGCGCCAATAGTGTTTGAATCTGCGACATATGAAATAATAATTTTCATGATATTTAATTAATTAATTGAATTAGTTATGATCTTCACTTTTAATTTGGCATTCATGATAATACTTTGTACTGCACACACATTTGAGTTATATTACCGTCATGGCTATAGTTTCAAAAGGTGCAGTTCGTCTCGTTAACTAGTGAATCCAATCCCGGGCCAAGATTGCAATCCCTGTTTGATTTTGATATTATCGCACTTAGAAAATGCTAATTTGCTGATTCACAAATTCCTATCAACATGCTTGAAATGGATTCATATATTCTTTGGACTTGTTGCCAGGGTGATTAGCAGGATTGCCAGATGAGTGTTTCACAGGGACAGTTAAGGGAAAGCGAGAAAGAGGACGATCTCCTGCAAGATGAATAAATCAAATAAAGGAATTAACAGTTTTCTGTAAACGCCGTGGTCAACACAGCCCAAAACCAGAAAAAACAAATACGATTTATGTAAGAGATATATATTTAAGTAAAGAAGGAATCTTTGAACAAAAATTAACATAAATAATAATTCAAGATTTACAAATAACAGTTTATTATTATGAATAATATGCCCGAAGTAACAGCATCGAGTATGTCATCATTTAACAGGGTACCATCATAGACTACCAAATATATAGACATGAACTAACACAAATTCCTTGTTTTAATATTTTCAATTTGGTGTCACCCGCGTGATCACTTATGCAATTAAATAGCTCCGTGACTTTTTTAAATATATGACTCGATTGGAATGAAAATTTTAATGCTGACAATATAATATGTATTAATGTAAAAAATATGTCTTGTTTACACAAAGATTTAATTTTCGAAGAGAAAATATTTTTACTGTTACACAAATGTGTCATAAACAATAGGATTTATGTTTCTACAAAGAATGTGTGTAGAATGCCCCTTGTTCCGTAACTAAAGTCCCAAACCCCTCTCCTATATATACACATTATTTCATGTCTATTCATTTATTGGTATGTGGGTATCATTAATTTTGTTACACCGAAATCGGTCATCCGATTGTATTTAATTTATTTATCGTTTTCACCTGCTGACGAAAGAGACCTCTCGGAACGATAGTTGTGACAATAATATAACTCAAAATTATGTGCAGTTCAGTATAGTTAAATTAAAATAATCATGTTGCCAGTCAATTAATTGTATTACTTAAGAAAATATCATCTGTCTTGTAAAACAATCGTACCTACAGCAATTAGACGGTGTGCAATGGAAGTGTGATCGTGCATGCGTGAAAATCTATATACGATCCAGTGAAGAATGAACAAATTAGCAGCGAGTGTAGAGTTGTTTGTAGCATAGTTGATAGAATTAACAAAGGGTTGCTTAGATGGTTAAAATATATATATGGCAAGAAGTCAACAGGAACAGAAGACGTCCGCAAAAGACCTGACGTGAAACATCAACAATGAACGAAAAAATGTATGGAAGTGAACGAGACAAGAATGGAGTGTCAGGATAACGTGCGGTGTTTTCTCTCTACATGATGAAAACCGACTGAAATGGTGTGGTGATTGGTTAATTAGTTAATATGATGATGAAAATTGATTACAATGAAGAAGAAAATATGAGTGAGTGTTGGTTGTTTGATCAGTGGTAAATTTTTACAATAGTAACCTTTTACCATCGCCCGTGGTAAAAAAAACCTTTGCAGGTTGTTTGAATATCAAAATTAATCCCGCCAATAGTGTGTCAAGGCGAATAATCATCAAATATCTGAGAATTTTATTTCTTTTAAATATATGCAATGATATGCTTGTGACTTTGTTCATAAATACGTCACTTTGCTACCGAAAAATATTTGGCAATTTGGCAATATAAATTAATAATTCAATCTTCAGTAATATAAATTAAACAGTGAGATCATCATCGGACGAACTCTCATCATTAAATGATTCACTGTCGTATATTGTAATTTTCAATGTATCAATGTGACAGATAATTTTTTTAATGAATTGACATATTTACCATCCGGTATCGAATTGTTTGTGAACATTTTCGTAAAACTTTTTGAACTATAGTGAAAATTTACTACTGATCACACAATCGGCCCTAAATACATAATTGAACGTGAAGTGACGTAGTCGGTAGAATTACAAAAGATGATTTGGTCATGTAGAACATGTGTGCGATAGAAAGACCTAGCACTAACGATCCTACTAAACAGACAGTGTAAAATATCAAATTGCTCCTGTCCTCAGTGTCAATTTTCATTTTTGTCCACCCTTCCATATTCCGTTAAGCCATACGCGATTGTGACACTGTGAGCCACTTTGCAGGGGGGCAGCAGCAAGGGTGGCGAGGGTAAGAAGTACGGGGGGGCAGTGCCACCCCTGCCCGGGCCCACCGAGAGCAAGAGGACTCCGCCGCCCTCGTCCATAGCCCGCACGAGGCCCGCCCACCAGTAAACAGCGGCGAGGGTAACAGTGCTACACCGACAGTAGCTTCTGCTGCATACCTCTTCATTATTATTATTAGATTTGTCTGTATTATTGCATTTATTTTATGTTTACATCCTCTAGTATTATTTGTTTCTTTTTTAGTGATTAAGCCGTTATTGTGTTTGATTGTAACAATGATTGGTAACTGAGATTTAACCGTTGGGGGGTTACTTTCTAGTGTACCGGTGATCGCTGAAAGAATTACGAATTAAAGTCAAACATAAAAAAACTTTAACTAATTATCTTGACGTCAACTTTCAACTGTCAAATTTTTCTAATCCCAAACGACAGTCGTTTTGTTAAAATTTCAAACAAAATTATTTCTTCACGTGCTTATTATTATCTCATTGCAGACGGCTTCATTGCGCAATTTGAAGATAATATTAAAAAACATTTTTCGATCACGATCAGGAGACGTCAAAATAAGACATGATAACTCCCGGAGTTCTCATCAGATTTCAATCAAACTTTTCTGTAAAATTGACTCGACAGATGTCAGCCAAGTTTATTAACCAGCTATATCCGCTGTCTTGTATCAAAATGGCGGCTGTTCAAAAAAAAAAAAATTCTAAACCTAGACCTAAAGAAAAAAAGTCTTATTAATTTGATTCTTGCAGCTAGTGTGTGAAGTATTTATTTTATTACTACCGTGATAATTCTTTGATAGCGAGATTATCATAGTCGCAAAAGTGTCGCAACGATGCATCTTGATCAAGTTTTTAATTTAAACAATATTATTTGTCATCTGATGTTACTTTTACAGATTGAAATTCTCGAGAGAACAACCACGACCGAGGCCAGAATTACACACATAGCTTTTCCTCTAATTTTCTGTCAATTCTGTCATCTAAGAGCTGGCACTCGATCGCTATCTCTGATTCTCTCGAGAAATGATAATTTGTAATCATTTAATTTTATATTTTTTGTATTATTTTTTTTAGGTTTGCTCCAAGGAATGATGACTTTTATCACGAGCGTGCATGTCATTTATAATTTTATATTATTTTTTATATTTAGGTGTATTGCAAATTAGAGTTCTTAATTAATGTATGCTTAGGTACAATTGGAAAAATGTATTCTTTTAAGAGGTGCGAAGGTATTTTTTCTTTTGTTGTATGTTATTTGATGTTAACTTTATTTTCTTTAAATGTTTTATTTTATTAGAAATTATTAGATTTCCTGTGTCAGTGATTTTCTCATTTTCAGAGTGCATATTATGACTGTTGCCGTAAATACACTTCGATAGCTAGTCCTGGGTTTTAGCCGGTAATGTTGAATACCCTCATTCAATCCACGCAAATATAAATACGCCAACCTTTGTGAAACTGGGCTGGTAGGCGCCGATGGTCGCTCTCCTTGCAGTCTTGTAGCTTCTAAACTCCGCGCTGCTCAGTCTCCGAAACTTTATCACAACCAAAAACTGAAAAATAATAAACAATGTTTTTATATCACCGCCGTAAAATACGTCCGTGCGAACCGAAAATCGTATCTTAACAGAAACAGTTTCGCTTTCAATTGCTGCTTTTAAATCCACACAAATAGAATGCACATATTCAAAATTTATACCAGGCCTAACTATCGAAGTATAAAAACGCGTAAACAATGACCACATCGCACAATTAGACACACAAAGCACTTTTTATTTTAATTTATACATTTGTGCCGAAATTTGCATTTGCAGTCGGGTGTGTAATGGAGGACTAGGGTGTTAAATATACACGGAATATTAAACTGTGACAACTTATAAAATTATGCACATAAAACGTTTCATATCATATGTTCAAGAAAATATTGTTTTCCCTTAAGATCAGTTTAAGACCATCTAATTTACTGTGATATCTTTACGCCGGCTGCGCCAATTTGTGATATCTTTTATTCGGGATATCTGTCAATTGCTTAATGCTGTCCTTACCGTGTGCGGGATAACCTGACGTGGTAACAGCAGTCTTTATTATACAAAGCTTTACAGTTATAAATCAAGTGCAAGAGATACGTTTCGAACAATGGCTCAGATGCGAGAGAGCGCACCCGAATAGCAAGCGATCTTTTATCCCTTTCGCTCGCGTGTCATTTTTGCCGACATGAGCGCGTCACGCATTCGCTACATTTTACTACTTATTTTTTTTACATTTTTAACACTACAATAGGCCAAGATGCCCAATTAATGTAGTGAAACGGATCGCATTAACACCCAGGCTTGAGAATATCACACAGATGTATTGTGACCTCACCGGGAGTCAAACTCGGAGGCCCCAGTATGAGAACCCAGCGTCGTGCGCACTGGACTACGAGGGCCGCCATATTTTAATTCATGCTGTAGGCAATGTTACGTGTAAACATACGGACACCTATTTTAGCAACTCAGACCGGCGTAACGAAGCAAAAAGAAAATATATTAATGGGACCAATATAAATATTATTTAGTAAGAAATTATTGTGCATTTGATACAAAACTTAGTTTTAAATAGTAATTGATGTTCTAAAGCATATAAATAAATACAATATTTAAATTAAAATCGCCCGTTTACACGAATGCGAAGCGTTTTAAAAACTTGCAAATTTTTAACATTTCATTACATGACTTGAAGATCATAAGATCATAAATACCATAAACACCCACAAGAATTTGATGGGGGCGTTATTTGTAATAATATCTTAATTGCGGTGAATGATATTCAGTTTACTAGTTTTACGCTAGTGTAAAGATCCTATATAAATAATGAATTTAAAAAATCTAATCTAGTGTATAATTTATGAATAATAAAAACCCACATTTTCATAAAATATGTTAAAAGACCACGCTAAATATTTTAAGGACAGTATATAATTCATCGTATTCACATTCGTGCTATAATGAACATTGAATAACTTCTATATATATGTACATATGTATATACATTTTAATTGTTACTCTTTTTTTCATCACTTCCAAATGTAAAGTATGTAAATATGTAATAATAAACACTATATTAATTAAAAAATACACTCTATTTCTCGATAAATTGTAACATTCTTAAAATAATATTTTTTTATAAATTTAAAAGTGATAAATTATCAAAGAGTGATTTTTCTAAGTCAGAAAGTTGCATTCTGAGATAATCAATTTTAATAATTTTTAAATAGTGGTTAAATTCTCAAAGTTTGTACATCTATGTATTTGTATCCTTACCTATCTAATATGGACTAATAATTTTTTAAATCCCCAGTCTTTAAAAATACTATTGTCATCTTACAATATTATCGAAATATGTTAGGTCAGGGTCCGGATCATCGCAACAAAACCAAAATAGAGTTCAAATAAAAACATTTTGTTCCGACTAATATTCTTATATACATACATACACATATATACAAGGGACCATTTTTCATTTTTAGGAAATATGAATACTATTTACTAGTGATGAGCTAAATCATTATTGTGAATCGTTATTCGACTGCAATGAAGATTGGTAACTGAGATTTTACTATTGTAAATTTAATTCTAGCGTACCAGTGACTCATCGATTACCAATCATTCTTATGGCCCGTGTCCACAGAGAATAGACTCGAGTGTGCTCAATGAACAGCGCAAAGTTCATGGATTATCAGGTCGTATGTTTTGTGCGTGGATTAGAACGGTGCGACACGTATCTTTACTCTCAAAGATCAGTCTCACTGAGAGATTGTCGTGGACACAATCATAGTTAAACTAACAGTTTAGCTCAACACTACTATGTACATAAAAAGAATGATTACATCTGACTTGTGTTTGACCATAATTCAAAGATTGTCGACACCCGATGATATTTAACCCTTTCTACCTTAAAGTACCATCAACTTTGTGTGGTGACAATTCTCTGACGATACTACTAAGTCTACATAAATAATAGTCTACTCAGTTTATTTAGACTACTAACATTAGATATTTTTTTGGTATGTCAACACTGCGGCAGGTGAAATGTCAGTTGCGCATTGTTACAAGGTTAGGTTTGACGCCCTTGTATTCCTTGCGATTACCAATAGTTATTTTGACCTAATTTTTTTCTTCTTAAATTTTCAACTATTCTTTTAATGTTTTAGAATATTCCTTTCCTATTTACGTACGTCATGTAAGGTCTAACTGTACTTAGAAGTATTACAAATTATAATTAATAATCTTTTTATATACCTAGATATATATTTTTTCTTCCATCACAATTTGTTTAAAGAATACTACAAAAAATAAACAGTTACTAGGCACTTAAATTTAATAATTCGGAGTAGAAAGGGTTAATGTACAATATAATGTAGTTTATTATACTCCCGGAGAATCTATTGGGAAGATATGTTGTCAAACACAAAGCACTAAAAATATTAAAAGACAAAAAAACACTTAAATTGTCAAAATTATGATTTTGATTGTTTTTTTTCCAGGGAGATGACGATGACTTTAATGACTCTCCGATTCATCGTCTCGGAGACTTCGTACACAACTCTTCGTCGGATGAAGACTCCGCTCCGCCCACCGCCCTGAACCGACTAAGACCGCCGGCCCATCACCAGATCCGGAGGCCCTTCCAAATGGAAGTCGTGGAGGACTATTAATACACTCATTCATAAGATTGCGATAACGTTACAGTATTATTGTTTTTTAATTCAATTAAAAGATTGACGCTCGCACATCTCGGTATCTCTGTAATCGTAAAATGATTTGATATCGGGTTGCGGTCGTAACGTTATCGTGCCGCATTGTAGAATAAGAGCAAATACCATTGAAAATTTTATCCAAGCCTTAATATACACGAATCATTTTTTAACATATGTATTAAATATTGTTTTATTATTTGTTCACTTATATTATATTAACTTAGTTTGATCTCACAAGGAGGAAAATTTTACTTTTAACACAGTTATCTTCTTGTATACTTTTCACCCAATTTATTAACAATCAAATGTAGCTCTTTCTGATGTTAATCATCTTCTTTTGCTCGTCATTGTTTATATTAGGATTTAACCGATAGCAGTCTTCGCTACTCAGAAATTTAAATGGCTGCCAGTATGGGAACTATGTTTTTGGAAGGTGTTGTATTTATTTTGCATTTTAAACCGGATTATCATTCGTAATAAAAAGTGCATTAATTAATATGTTGTTCTTTAAGCTCCCGACAGTTTTTCGTGTTTTTCTCCAAACAAAAAATACGGAGGTTGCTGAATTTGCAACTAATTTAACCTTTCGTGTGTTTTCTCAAGATCAAGTACGATATAGCATTTTAATCACCAAACGCAAACGACTAAAAATATTGTATTTGTTAATTACGTTACATTATTTAAAAAAAAAATACATGTTATATTAATATTCTTACCATTTTCAAATTAAGCTGTGCTACAAATAAATGAGACTCGAACGAGTACGTCTACCTAGGAAAGTTTCCATATCCAGGCCGCTGCACCAATCCGCCCCTGGCGACAGCGAGGCGATTTGATCAGTTTCCCAATTTCCTTGTGAGATCAGACACTAGGTGAATATTACACTAATATTTAATTGTGATATTACTGTCAGAATATTTTCAGGTTGAATAAGAAAATGTATATTTATTTATCGTCCAATAAAATTGGATTACTGTTATTTATACATACATAGGAACACATCGCGATTTGATCGGGTATTTAGTTTGCGCTGAACACTTGCCAGACTAAATTTTAATTATTATAATAAAATATTATATATGTATTTATTTTAAGTATTGGCTAATGGTTCGACATAAAAGTTTTGTAAATAAGTGTTTGAGATTAGTGTTTATTGATTCGGAATCACGTCTAAAATCCCTTTTGAAGGGAAAATTAATAAATTTACTAGGATAAGTTAGAAAAAAAATTAGCTAGAACCGTTTTGTGCTCGTTTTTAAAAATTATTTTTTGTGCTTTGGAATTTATTTTTTTTATATTCGAGTGAGTACTTATTTTTGTATTGTTTATTTACAGTTTATATATTTTTTTTAGAATAGCCCGCGTCCACGGAACGAGAGACGAGTCTCGGAGATTAGGTAGAGATAAATAATGGAAATAAACCTGCGTGATGTTGCTAGGACCAACCCGTAAACACAGCATTCGATTTGTCAGATATCAGAACTATAGATACCTACAATTGTTTATACAAAAAAAGATAAATAAACAGAAGATATTAAGTTGCACATATTTATTCTGTTTTAACTGCTTCTGGGGAGATTGAAAATCATCCAACAAACGAATGGAACATCAACAATCAATGGACCCGCATTAGACGCACCACCAAGTCACCGGGACACCCAGTTACTTGATATCGTAATAAAAAATCATTATTCGTTCAGAAAATTCAATATAACTAGTTCTTTATAACGTTTTATTTCGCAGCGACAAGGACATATCATTTGAACAGTTACTTTTGTAACCAAAATACTTCAAGTCGTCAAAATTGAATGAAGAATGAACCGAAACATTACTTAATTGATCAACTATAGAACCATTAAAAATTGGAACCATTTCCAATAGCAACCAAACAAATGATCCAATATTCGTCTGGACCTGGAATAGATAGACAATGTCAATCATCGCTAGTGTACACACGGTGGATTGCGAAAGCCGTGAGTTGTCTCCAAAAAATCTCATGGGAACATAATTCTCGTCTTGGAGATTGTCTCGAGACAGAGATCTCGTCCGTGGACACGGGCTTTGGATATACATATATTTTTTTACAAAATACTTAAATGCTAAAACTCTGGGTGCTGTGTAGAAATGAACCAGATGTTTAAGATGTTTATGGGTGAGAACGATATTTTGGAATTAACTTTTAAAAATTCAAGAATTAACATCATACATTCAAAAGACATTTTCTTATGTACTCATCTTGTACAGACTGTCAAAAAAAGGGCTTTTAATTCAGTAGTTTGTGTTTTGAATTTATGCTTTAATTATGATATATCGATACTTTAATCTGCAAAGCATCTAAATTCCACCTATGATCGAAAAACCATTTTTGATCCCATTATTTTCCTCTTTTATTGTTTTATGATACACTAAAAGTCAAAAATTCAAAAAACCTTAGATTGATTCTTACAAAAACCTTAAATGTTTACCTGACACAAGTGTCGATGACACCAGAAATAGAGGACGTCCGCAGAAATCATAATCACTACATTATCTTGGAAAATCAGATAACTCCCAATATTCCCTATAAGTACGAGATAAATCAAAATATCAATAAAATTTCTCAGCCGCCCTATTTCTGCGTAAACAATATACCAAAGTATGTTTTGTAATTTTCGTAATCTGTTTAATTACAAAATTAAACAGTTTTTTGTTTTGTAAATTAAGGTATTGATATAACATACCAAAAGATAAGATAATTCCCCAAAGAAACAGCATTACCGAACAGTCAGAATAAGTTAATTCTTTGTATACTTCTCTTTCGCTTTCCTTCTTCACATCAATGTTGACATATAGTGGTCCCAATCAGTTGAGACTCGGCTCATAATGCACCTCCACGAGTCCCGGTCCTGGGCCGTCCTCACAACTGACAATCCAGTCATATCCAGGATAATCACTTTGACGCATAATGTTGCCAAAGAATTGGAAGAATCTGGTTAGATTTGTCACGCGATTGAGGCATTAGTGTGTCGTGCCGTCCACGGGATACGTAACATCCTTCTCAGACAATACATTTCGAAGGCGTCTATTTTACACTTGTCGTTGTAGCGGACTGTCCAAGTCTACGCCGCTGCATACGTGAAGAATGGAAAGACAAAAGTGTGACTTTTTAAAGGTCGCCAAAGCAGTTCCTCCGGCTTACTTACCTCCACAGATGCAGAATATTAAAAAAAGACACACTACATATTATACAAACCGCTAACATATATATATATATTATATTAGCAATATTTGAATATGTCCAACACACAATTACTGGATTTTTACCTATAAAGGCACTGTTATTAAGCAAATATCAGATATCTCATAGAGACAAAGGCATTTTTTTATTATATTTAATGTCCACATACTAACATATATACAACTTTTAAAAATTTGGTAAATGTGGAGATTGAGAGGTGAGAATTGGTGAACATTATACATATATACATATATATATATATATATATATATATATATATATATATATATAAAGTGATCACCTAAGTCAGCCGAAGACAGGTCGTAAACCCTGTAATTACCCCATATTTCCATATATATTTTCTATTAAATATAATAAAAAGAAGGTTTGTCTCTAAGATATCTGGTATTTGTTTTATATATATATATATTAGTTTATATACCTCGAATTGTTCTGTGCTTAGATTACTACTGTTTTTAATACAAGTGTACCGCACTTAAAGTTTCATTATCATCAATATTGCGACGGTTGCGCAACCACGGTCAGTGTAGCCGCAGAACCTATTTTTTAGCATTGAACATGATTTGATACGCATACGTGATGTAATTGCGACCCATCCAGGCAACAGATTTCGGTCTCACCGCTGGCAATAAATAAGGCGGTCTGTGTCTCGGCTAAAGGTACTTAACGGCCCAGAATTTGAAATTCCAAACCAGACGCAGAAACAGCCAGTAATGTGAGATACACATGTACATCACATTTTTGGAGTAATATATGTAATTTTAACTAGGATTTAAAACCTGTCATATTGTTTCATATATTAAACTAGATTATTTTCCATATTAATTAAACACCACAAACCCTTCTTAAAAACCAATGTCTTGAAACGGTTAGAAAAGTATACTTTAATAGAATGAAAAAATTAAAAATGATCATTACGAAGTGCTAATTGTATACCTACATAACATTAGTCAATTTAAATAATTACCAACCTACAGTGCGGTTGCGTTACAGTATTTAAATTATCTTCATAATAAAAATGTTGCATATCCACATTTAAAAAAAAAATTGACACTTTGCGCCGAAGTAAAGTAACATTTTCCTTCGTCGAACCCGCGACCGCGTACCACATCTAATCGTCCGCTTTGCGCTGAAACGCTTGAGCGAGTTACTCCTGTATTAAATAACACAATAATTATTTTTTTAAACACATTTAATTTCTAATTTTTACAAAATTGGCAAAGTATTATTGAACATTTATATATATATATATATATATATATATATATATATATATATATATATATATATATATATATATATATATATATATATATATATATATATATACATATATATATACATAGGTGTAAGAAAATCATTTGTTGCATACATTTAATGTATATTATATATTATGAAGAAAAGAAACGGCTTTTAGATAAAATTCCATAGATTATACAAACTAAGTAGATATAGAAATAGTGATAGCCTACACGGCTTTTCTCCTGGCTCAATGCATTTGTGTACATTCATTAAGGCAGTTTGATTTATTTTTTTAACGTAGCATTTTATTTATTTTTATTATTTAAAATAACAAAAAAAAAAGTTATTTTATCTTTACATTCTAAACTCTCTACATTTATTGTTTACGAAATTAACCATAGATGAAATTGTTTTTTTTTAAATTTTATTTTGAAATATTTCTTCAATTCACATATAATAAAAAATGTGTTTCTCTTATATACGTCATCTAAACGTTATAAATGATAAATTGTTTATTTAAATATTGTTTGCAGAATGCGTTATTTGTTTTTCATCAGGTGATAGTATGTTGGTGATGGAAGATTGCCAAAGAAAATGTAAAAATAAATAGAGGTAGGTACCTAATTAATAAGTTTAAAATATTATTTATAGCATTTCGTATTTGTACAAAACAATATATCGATTCTATATTAATTAATTACTAACAAATTGACATTTCTGGCATCAGTGTAGTGTAATATATACACAGATGTTCTTAATCACTCCAAACTTGTTGTTATTAAACTTTTTTTAATATTTATTTCACTAATATACTGTCAAAAATAGTTTGCTAAAAATGTATATTAAAAAAAAAAAACAATTTAAAATAGATCTGGTCTGGTTTTAGTTTTGTACGAAACAGCACAGTGTCTCATGTTGTATCGACGATATAATGTAAGCCAAAGTAAGGCAATTTGTGATTCAAAAACACAAAAAAAATGTATAGTATTTTGGGTAGGTAGCGCTTTGTATCGAGTCTGCGTTGAACGCAGCGTTGAATAGCTCTGATAGAGGTGGCCAAATATTTGATATTAGACATAAAATATATTTTAAAAAGTAAAAAAAAAAAATGAGTTACATTTCTAATATTTTTTTCCCAACAAGATATGTTATCGCAGAACGCGTGTGAGACATTTTCAAATCAGTATTATCATTTAGCTTCTTTCGTTAAAATGTAACATTAAATATTATTTACGCTCGCTTTTAAAACTACATTAGTGAGAATTACATGTAATGTATTATAAATGAATATATTTATTCAACAATTATTTAGCAATATTTAAAATATTGTATTGAACGTGCTCCACTTAGTTAATTATTAAATTAATTCTGTACCTAAATATTAATTTTAAGTACATTTTCTATTTATTCGTTGGCAATATATATATATCTTCACCCTGCAAACAGACAGCACTTATGAATATATAAATCTAAAATTTTGAATGCGATTAGAAAACGGCAGAGGCGTTTTCTGTTGTGAATATTTTGCATAAATTGTCAATCAATTTACATTTATTAATTTTTTATTATTGAATTTAGTGTGTTCCATTTTATTTCAATTTAATTTTCATGTAGAAATGTATTATCTAACGATGATTGATATGTGTTATCCGGTGAGTAATAATCGGCTGCCATCAAGTTACGGGACACTCGGTTACTCGACATCGTAACAACCGGTTCCACAGAATCAATCGAATATCCCAAGATGCAACAATTATTCTTTGAAATATCGGTGTTGTTGTTTTATATTTTGTTAATAGTTCTTGCCGACAACGACGGATCATTTGAGCGGTCACTTGGAACCGATTCCATATTCGGAAGTGATCCAATTGATCAACTTCGATCGTGTATTTCGAAATAAGTTGGAATCGGTTCCAAAGGTAACCGAACAAATGATCCGATATTCATCTGGAACTGGTATTCCAGCAAATCGACGATATCAACCATCGCTAATATAATCATTTTCATGTTCAAAATTTTGATCTGATCTGTAGCCACCAACTCTTGTGATTTCCTCGTCATAATTGACCAGTTTTGATCTATGTTTCTGGAGCTCTAATCAGAGCTATTCCTAAACAGTGTGGCGCTCTTAGGCAAACTAGAAAATGCAGCCATTATATATTCTACAGACCAAAGAGGTTAAATAAACTAGAGTGGAAATCTGAGCAGTGATTTAATTAATCATCAGTGACTATATGTTGTATTTGACATGACACTTGGCTTATTTTGTGACTTGTGTGTCGAACATTGTTCATCAAACTCTAACTTGACTTTCTTCTATAGCCAGTTGCTTGCTTCACTGCTGAATTCAGCTCTAGATTATTTAACATCTTTGCTGCAAACGCAAAAATTGATGTACATTTTTGTACGCTGTTAGTAAATACTTCACGAAATTAAGGTTATTATTCCGAGTTCTAAAATGTTTTAGATGTTTTTCAAACTTGTCTACCTAAGGCTCTGCCTAACTTCCCCATTGGTTAGGAACGGCCCTGGTTCTAATATTGAAGGATATTCACACCAAACAATACATTTAATTTGATTGTACTATAAGTACATATTGTGAACGAATTTAGACAAATCAACCCCTATGTAAAATGTGGTAATTAACAAATGTCATCTTTAGTTGTTCTATTATTTTGCATGTGTTTGATACATATTTTAAGTAGCATTCAATGTATTATATAATGTTATTTTGAACACAATGAACTAAAAGGACTAAAAATGACCGATTTATTAGTTACTATACTTTACACAGGGGGATCTCGAAATATGTATATGAAAGAAAATAAATTATATTGTATCATTATATCATTTAAAGATATTACATTATTTGAAGTGCATTATGAATATAATTGAAAATGGGAATCATAATTAAAATTGTCACACTTTTAAAATTACATTAATCACCGATATAAAGTCAGTCGTATCACTTCTGTATGACTTGACGACATAACATATTATCTCATTGTTATATATGTGCGTCCCATGCACAGTTTTACAGTTTTTTGCACTATGTGATATATTGTACTAATTTTATCAAGTTGAGAATATCTTCTGTCTAAGTGTGTCTCATTTATGAAAATGTTCAGTAAAAACAAGAAACTGTCTCGTTAAGCCGATTGCGAGATATCTATTGGTCTGTTCTAAAATTTGAATACGCCAATCAATGCAGCTTTTAATGTGTAACGGAAATCGGAAAAATAAATATTTACAATACATTTCGAGCGGCTCGAAATGGACCAGAGCAGACCGGAACGCCGCTCCGATTTGTGAGATTCTCGTAAATATAGCTCCAACTCGTGATATATTTTTAATTTATTTTTGGTTTCAATAAAATTCTGAAGGTCTAAAGGTTTATTAATCTAAAAAGTCAAAAGATTTATTAATAGAATGAACATTGTATATCGTTACCATTTGAATCAGAAATCAACCCTTTTAAATGGGATGGAAAAGCGTGTTGAAGCCAGTCCACAAAATTTTATGGAAATATTTCAATATACATACAAAGCAAAGCCTTGACAGTGGCACGTACTACCGTTACATAATACTTGCCTAAATGATGAGTCGTACTTTTAATGTAAGGCTTTGACAATGGCACGTGTTACCGTGCCGAAACATCAGTCTAGATTTCCTCGAGAAAATCATCTACAAAAATATCCAATTTAACCTAGAAAAGAAATTAGTTCTACGCCACCTCCGAGAGAACTCTTCCATTTCGAGCAGTGCTCATTTGCGGTATTGAACTTTTGCAGACAATATCCTATTCGCATTACTTCAAAATAAAAAAATAAGCTATATATGATTTTTTTTTTTTTTAATTTTATCGAGTGGTTTATACTTTACACTGCCAGATGGCGAGTAATCTCTAAAACGCAAATACAACCTTAGAAACAAATAATGCATAACACTATTTACTTAGATAATTATAATGTAATAAATATTTATCATCGTTTGGTATACAAGTGAATAACATGAAACCATTTTGTATTCTACGTTATATTTCAAAATGGCGGAACACGTTGAAACACGATTGTAAAAAATCCGACTTGGCCTGGAAAATAAACAATTGCAAAGTTGTGATATCTTTTGTTAATTTTTTTTTCCTATTGCGAAGCAGTTCTTTGTTGCATTCGGGATATTCCACACTAAATTATGATATAATATTATTTATGTTAATAAAACTGTTATCTATGATTGTATATAAAAAAAAAATGTAATCTATCCATGAATATTGGTCATTTTGATATTTTTTTGTTTGTCATAAAAATATACTTATCATAAAAAATGGTCGGCTTATTGGGAAAATTCACTAACTGCATATTAGCAATTTTTAATAGTTTTTTTGAGAACTTTATTGTAAAATATTTTATTGGTGAATATTTGATGAATTAAATTTTTTTTTTTTTTTCTATACATTCAAAAAGTCACAGTAATTGTTGATTTTAATCCATTCTGTTGCTCAAAAATTACTATGCAGTGTTATACAGTGGGTAGACAGTATTTCTGTAAAAATATTTTTTCAACGTTTAAAATATTTAACACAACACAAATGACCGCCGCGCGCGTGACTGCCGCGCTATGAAAAATTTTGAGCGAGTTGACACCGCCTGGTGACAGACTACGCGATACGATACAAAGCGGTTTGTGTACAATGTACACCACCGTATGATGTGTGACGATGGTCACTTGGTTTTGTGACGAATTATATGTGATTAAGGATTTCTTTTAATGTTTTTAATTTTAAATTCTCTAATATTTTTATGTTGTCGGTTATATATGAATCATGGAAAATTAATCACATTATTCATTGTAATCATCAGTTATAAAAAATATCTATTATCCTTTATTTGACTTAGTGATTTTTTGCTGTAAGCTGACAATGTAAAATAATTAATTTGCTCAAAGCGATGTTGTCTGAATGAGATGAGATCTATATTATGTGGGTCAATATGCGTTTGATAATACGGTTGTTAAAATGGTGGAGATTGGAGATGTATAATTAAAAGAAATTAACGTTGAAGGGAGACTTATTAGTAAATTCATATCAAGATATTGTAGAATTATAGTAAGTAATAATAAAATAATTATAAAATGTGATGATTCTCGTGAAATGTAAAAATGTTGATAAATTAAAACAATCTAATCTACCAATTTCAAATGAGTCCTTCAGGATTGTTGACGGTGCACTGTGAATAAGGCCAAGAGATCTGTGTCTAGACTCGGAAAGACAGCGGAATATCTAAAGTTCTCTGGTGTATTCAATATTTCTCTAAAGAAGGCGGTTTGAACCCCTCGAGATGACCCACATATCTCCTTTCTGCAGAAACTCTCAACCACTTTACCTGAGATGTATCCTCCAATTGTTTGGACATCTTGCAAAAAGAGAAGATGGCTTTGTGATGCTTGCTGCGGTGGACTGCGTCAAAGGACAGAGAAGAACTGTTGAACCGACTAATTGGAAAAAGCACTTGTACAGTGACAGTGGATGCCGAGAAAAGTGAAAGAATATAGTTTATAGTTAGGAGGGAGTACATGAAGATGTTAGTCGTGAGGGACCGACAAGACCCAAATAAGTTAGGAAATATTTTTAAATTATAATGTTGCATACAAGCATAGACGTTGGAAGAATCTCAGGACAGGAAGGAATAGGCACTCACCACCAATCCGGATTCTGTTGGCATCTCTAAAATATGGACTGTATATTTTTCACTCACTATTTTGTCAAGGTTCCGACACAAAGTATAGACGCGAAGTCTCGAGATTGTTAAACAGTATTAACTGTTGTAACCGTTCCGGCTCAAGGTCGCCGATCGACTGGTCGGCGGTGCGGGCGGGAGGGGAAGGGAAAGGCACAGTGCACTGTTTTCGCTCAATAATTAATATATTTATACACAAATAAATATATGTCCCAAACATATAACATTGAACAAATGTTGCATGTTTTGACTATTTAAAGTCGTTGTTCTTTAACATTTCAAAAAATATTTCAAATGACAAGTAAAATCTACATCAGCCCTTAAAATCAACAAAATATAACTACACACAACTGCCGATAGCAGAGGAAAATGCTTCCGGACATCTTTTTAATGCGTGTATATATTTTTACCTATTCGCAGAAAGCCTGACTAATTCCCGGTCTGCCAAATGTTGCAATTTAGCAGATGTACGGATCTGGTGTCGCCTTTTAATCTTTGGTCATGAACAAACAGTGCCGATGGCTACGTGGGAGCCTTAAAGTACAGTTGTAAACCTAGTAATAAGCTAGCGTTACATTTCTGCGTAAGGATTAACTCTTACGCTAACCTTTTGACAATAATTTGGATCACATAGGATGCCGTTACATTTAGGAGTTTTCACCCTAGACGGTTAGAGAGTTTGCATAAGTATATTGTATTGTAAGATTTGATGTCATTTTTGTTACTTTTACTAACAGACTGATGGTACGGATGTCAACATTACATCTAGCGGTGACGCGTGTAAGCCGGGTGCATCGAACAGTGATTGTATTAAAATGTAACATTTGTTTTGTACGAGTAAAAGTATAAGAGATTGGTGACATAATTAAAATTCAATGAAATGTTATATTTATTGAAGAAAAGTTATTAATCTATGAAATGTTAAAAGTTTAGGCGGCTGATTTTTAAAAAAAAATTATTCTTCATCTAAAAATATAATAATTAATAATATTATTTGAAAATATAAAAATTCTAAAGATTTTTTTATCAATGAAACGAGAATATAATTGTTTTATCTAAATTAATTTGTAATATTCTGGAAATACAAAGTGCGACAAGTCTCCCTTCGAAACATTATTTTTTAATAATGAATTACGTTTAGCTTACAATACGGAAAAGTATAAAATGAAAAGACCTTAGCATTGGTAAAAAACTATTATAACATGTTATGATATAGAGAGCGCTACACGTGTGAACAAGTGTTATGAACCAGAGAGCAGTGCTGTATACGAGTAATGGTTGTTATAATTATGTACGAAACCAGAGCGGTACTATGACACGTATAATGAAAGCGACAGACATCTCGCACGGGCGAACCCGCATTTCCAAACTGTCCCAGATGTGACATATTGTCCTGCAAATTAATATTTTTATTTCAGCGTATGTATTAATAAAATTGACACATTACGCATTAAGTAATATTATTTTCTCAATGTGTGTTTCAATTATTGTAATTTGTCTCAAATTGACTTCAATCTGGTCACTTTGATCATCTGATAATTTATTTTCTTTCAAATTAATCTATTTGCCTCTCTTGAAGACTCTTGCGATATTCCAATACCGACTGTACATCTACAGCCACATTATCATTAATGTTAAAGCCGCCATTTTTCATTTTCATTCCTTGTTAGTTATTCTGACCGGCCAGGCTGTAATATGAAAAATATAACGATTGTCGATAAGTGATTGTGAAACGAGATTGGAACTGAACGTGAATCCAAACATCGCAGAATACAATTTTAGTTATTGCATTAGACTTGACCAGTAAACGTCTTTAAGTATACTGTATTGTGGTCAATTAAAAATAATTTAGCTCAGGTTACAACTGTATTAGTCTTTGTACTATTTCGAACTCTCCTCCATTAAGTATTGTAACTAACAAATAGGTAATTAATACATTTTTAAGCAGCAGTAATTTTTAAAATAATTCTGTTTAATAAGATCCAATATGTATACATCGGTCATGTAAAATTCTAGATCAAGTAAAAATAACCTCTTTGTTAGTTACGACATCTTACGTAGAAGTGGTGGATTTGGTCATAGAGGATTGATATAGATTTCGAAGCAACCTTTCACTTCTATAGACATGGAAATTAAAAGGTCATTCTTATGAACATTTTATGTGCCGTGTTATTAATTTTTGTTTTGTACTTTGGCAAAGCAAAAAAAAGTATTAGGCAAAATTAGCTTATTAAAAGTGAGAAAAAAAACCTAGTTATTAGTCGTTATTGAGATGGTTTAGAATTTTTTTGTGGGCAGTTACGCAAGACGTCACGTGCTGCGAACTCGCATAACGTAAAACAATAATTATTATAACATTAATGTGTAGCTTTAAGGCTAGTGTTAAGTATAGGAAATGCATTCGAGAGTTGCGAATCAATAAAAACCAAAAAAATATATATATACCAATCGTGCGATGGTCATGATTCGTTTTTGAAAATCTCCAAAGGTTTGGTTTGTTAAGATGTCTATTAAAGATGACACAAATGTTATTATATGTGAAGAAGCTAAACCGATTACGAAATTATTGTAGATATGTTGTACCAGAAATAAAAATTATTAAAATGAATCAAATAAATATGTATTTTTATTTAATAAATCATTTATTCGTAGTTAAAAATAAACTATATGACACTTCCCCCCAATACCTAAATATCCTTGCCCGATCAATGAGATCTCCATTCCTATTTCCCATCAAGTTTAACACCAATCTAGGCTAGTTCTCCCTTCACAGAATGCTATTATTACAAGATCTCATCCATTAATGTAAACGTAAATACACTCTTTATGACAGAAGCAAAATTGTTTTATACATGGTGAATCTATATATATATAATGCGCTTTGTCGCTATCGCTATTGAATCTGTATCAAAGACAAGAGAAGAAATCTTTATTTGGGTATGTGTCATTGCCAGTAAGAAAAAAGTTGACATATATGCCAAAGTAGCAAATTGTATGTCCAACATGTTTTTAATATCTCTAGGATAAGATTACTCAAATATTTTTTTCTTTTATATATTCAATAACAGTACGCAAATATTTATTCAATTTGAAATGTCTACATTATCTTTATTACGAATAAGTAAAAACATACATTAGCAATGTCCTATGAATTTTACAGCTAGCAAGTATATTAACCATCTGTCATTTCGCATAGTCAAATATATGTTCATAATGTTAACGTTTGTTCAGTAATTATTTATTGTAAACATGATCTCAGTTTTTTACAGAATATCTTTAAGCGGAATGATGAAAAATAATCAATTAGATATATATAATTCAAAATTGACATGTAAGAACACAGGGAGGGCAATACAGAATGCATTAGCAGAAAAGCAATTGGCTATCGCCGATTGGTTGCTGCTAGGCCTTACGTCAATAGCCGTCATTTTTATTCGATAAAAGCAATTGTGATCATGGAATGAGTGAAATGAAATCCTTAAATTTTTTTAAGCATCTTGCGAGAAGGGATGAAGCTTATTGTGGTGGGCCACGTCAAAGAACGAAAAGAAAGATCTCCCACCCAATGGACTGACCAAGTAGAAAAGGCAACAGGCACTTCTCTGGTGACAGCCCTAAGATCTGCAGGATGCCAAGAAAAGTGGAGGACCATGATCAAGAGGGCAGAAATTCATGGAGATTGCGATTCTGTCATGAAGAACCATTTAATTGATACAATGCAGGACAGAGAATGGTGAAAGAGTGCTGCCCAAGCGTTAAGCCCCTGACCCGATTAAGATAAATGAGATGAAGAAGAAGAAGCTTCACAAATATTTAAAAAATTATTACGTTTTAATATTTCAACTATTTTGACAAGTGGTTTATTTCTTTGCTATTCGTTATCTTCACAGGAATCAAACTGAACATTATTTAACTTATACATATATTCGTAGCATTGATGAATTTGAGTATATTCATGGGAAAACGATAATTCAATCCAATGTAAGGCGCCAATTTTATTTCAAATTACACACACCGAATGACATCTTTAGTATTTATATTTATAACAGACATATAAATAAATATACTTTTTTAATTTCTCATGGAATATGCGCCACATAATGGACAGCCCTCTAGTAGAATAAATTATCGACGTAAGGTGAGCCTGTTCTTATTTCAAACTGAATATATTTGGAAACCTTAGAAGAAACACTTACCACTAAAATACTGCGAGTTTCCTGGAAAAAAATGTCATCCCAATACACTCACCCAGATAAAATATTTATGTATACTCGCACATCGATGATTCTCCGATTTAAACAATGAGTTTATATCACACTTAAACAAAACAATGTGACGACTGCACTATTTTGTTTATCTGTAATCATAGATAAGAGTCTGTAATGATCAATGATGATGTAATGTCAAATGTGTCAAACTCAAATTCGCGAGACATGTGCATGCTCGCTAGAGATGGACATTTCGTTCAGTCACAAAGAGACTGTCATTTCGTTCACTATGCTTTTGTTCAATATGTTGTTACGGTCACATCTCACGTATGACGTTCGTGTATTACGAACATTATTTTCGGCAGGTATTTTAGATTAATATTTCTAATGAAATATACCTGTTGTTATTTATAATATATTTGGGGGTTAGAACGGTGGTTAAATTAAATAGATGTTTGTTTGCGCGTTGAAGTTTTATTACATTATGATGAAAACAAGAAAGACATAGAATGAAATGAATGAATGAAAATGTAGAAGGGGCGTGTGTATTACAAAATGAAATGATGTGAAGCGAATTGACGGTCTCGCTCGGCTCTCGCGAGCCGGCAAGACCGCCGTTGTGAAACGCTGGAACTGGAGAGGCTGCCTAGCGGTGAATTCTGAACCAGGCTTGTGGCAGCAGCCGGCAGCGCTGTCGCTAGCGTCGATGCCGACTGAGATAGCGGTGGATTTGAATTCCGGTCGCTACATATATAATATGTCGTATAAAGTAAATGTCGTAAGAGATGGCGACACCGCTATTCCTGGAATGTATGCAAATACACACATGTTTTGTTACTAACAATGCTTTTGTGCTAATGTTTGGTTCTAACAAATCGTACCGAAATGCGTTTCGGTTGTGGAAAAAGTACAGGAACCAACTAGCTTACCATAAAGCGCCACACTATTCTGTACTGACACAACTCTCACTTCATTCACATTCGTACATTTTCACATGTAAGCTCATCATCGAGGCTTCTAACAGGGCCGTCTTCCAGTATTTGATTTATCTGGTCGTGCTAAATCTTCTGAGAACTATTTCTGGTACCATCAATACTTGCGTCATTTTATATATTTCTTACTATTCTCTCCTTACTCATTCCTTATGACCAAACCGCCTAAACGCATAGTAAATAGGATTTTTTAATCCTATTTACTATGCTGATATTATCAGGTTTACAATGTCATTATAGCGAACTATTTATTGTTTTTTTAAATACTAAATTTATGTATTAATTATAAATATATACATATAAAATCAATTTTGTCGAAAAATATTGTTTTAGCGTCACCGGGATTAATTTGAAAAATGTAACATATAGTTTCGAAAATTTGTCAAGAAAAATACTGGCGTTATAGCACAAAGGTAGTGCACTTCCCTGGATTGGAAATGAAGATCCAGGTTCGTATCCCGGTGACGCTAAAACAATATTTTTCGACAAAATTGATTTTATATGTATATATTTATAATTAATACATTAATTTAGTATTTAAAAAAATATCACAGACCTATGTTCTGAATAATTACAACTTCACAATAAGAATGTGTTTTCCTTAATAACTATGATACAACCGGGGCCACGACTTGGTGCGCCATTTGGTTCGAGTCGGGGTTCGTCTAGGAGTCATGATCCATACCATGCTCCTGATCGCTCATCAGAACGACACCCCGCACTCTTATGGAATATTCGCTTCGCGAATCATCCATCGGATATCACGCTTTCATTATTATTACCGTGGTTATAGATAAGGATACAGGTGAATATGAACACGCAAAGATGCACATTATACATTTATTAAACACATGTTTACATTAGCGGGCAGGTGGAAATACTTATAACTAACTTAATCTAAAACTTATTCTACCTCGGGTTGCTCGGCGACGTTCCTCCGGAATCCTGTTTCCGGCCGGCGTAGTGATGCCGCTGGCATCCGGCATGGGCGGCTGTCCGCTGTCTGCTCCGTAGGACTGCAAACCGGTCTGGGCGGCTGCTCCTGGGTGGGTTGCGATGAACCGTGGCTGCTTCCTCCGTCGACTTCGGTCCCAACTGTGTTTGCCTTAACGTCTCTTTGACGATTCCCTCCTCCGGACCTCGTTTCGTAGCTGCGTGCTTTCGACTTCCTTATGACTGGCCTTCGACTTCCTTTCTACAACTCCCTTCCGGACCTCATTTCCCTCGTCCTCCCGAACTTCACGTCTGACTCGCTGCTCTGGGTTTACGACTTCCTTCCAAACCTCGTTCCTCTCGTCCTCCTGGACCTTATGCCCGGCTCCGGGTTCACAACTGCCATTTTCCAGTTTAACTGTGCACTCTCAACTCTCCATCTTAACTGTCTACTGTCAACTCTTCAGTTCAACTCTCCACTGTCTACTGTCCTTCACAACTCCCCCCCTCCGACTCTCCACTCCCGGGTTCACAACTTCAACCACTCTCCCCGACTCTTCGATTTCAACTGCCTAGTTCAACTATAACTGTGTACTTTCGACTGCTAACTGTTTTTAAAATGGCGTCCTGGCCCTTTTAAAGAAGCTGTGGTGAGGGCGTATTTCCCGCTCGGGGTCGGTCCGTCCTCACAGGATTGGCGACGCCTCATTGGTCCATCCGTTGACATCTCCGCTACCCTTGCTTGTAGGCCTAATTTCGGCCCCGCCCACTTTCTTCGTAATTAATTATAGTCCTGACTTATCACATAAAAATCCAATAATACACTGTTCATTCGAATTGTCCACAAACCAACTTATATTCTATACATTTTTCACATTAAGCTTATCAGAATTATCACTATCTCTAATTACCTCTAAGTACATCAATCAGTATAGAATACGATCAGTATAAAAACATTTCACATTCAAGATTCTAACCAAGAGCTAATCATTTTATTCCTTTTTTTATTGGCTCTTGAGACTTTTATGATTAGGTACATATGGGATTTCTTTATTCAAGCTTTATTGCATCGTTTCGTGAGTAGTTTTCGCGTTACACACACTTATACTTTTTACATAATTTTCTCACCTGCCCAGTTATAATTACGTTATTATTATATTTATTTAAATTTCTTATTTGTACTTAACAGAACCTTATATCTAGTTACATATACCATTTAAGTACTAGTATCCTACTTCATACTAAGCCCACCGTGATCGATTGTCATACTCGTCAAACAATTTAGATTCGTACCCATCGCCTCAAAACCATATTCACGTTAATTATTATTTATTATACCCTAGTGATTAAACTAAAGTCTGAATTGGCGGGAATGTTATTTCTTTCAATTTTCGAGCCTTGCATTACATTTCGAGCCATGTGGTTCGTCCAACGTTGCATTAAAGGAGCAGATTGCACAAAGAAACTGCGTCTTTTGTTCTAGTCACGTCTCGACCCTGAACGCTCGCTAACGGACACGTAACGGTACATTTCTTATTCTCGCCAGTACAACGGGTCCAGCTTTAATGGCCCTACGACCTTCGGTTATATCCTTCGGCAGGATGCGTCTCCTCGAAACAATGCGCGCCCTTAGAGATCTGCTATTGTTTCTCAGGAAACCTTAATAATCCCGTTATTTTCAGCCCTCGTCATTTTCCGTTCATTGCACAACACGTGGGCTGAAGGTCACTACGGTTGCAACTCGCATTTTGAACGAACCGCTAGGTTCTTTTTTGTTGAGGGACGTCCGGTCCCGTTTATATGGGTCTGCCGTCGGCGACCTGCATGCGTTTGCGAGATGCGATTTCCCGCCTTTATTCTATTTCATTTATTCGGCTAATAAATGTGATAACTTCGCGTCACTTCAGGCTTAGGCATATCAACTATTTATTGCATTACACGGGAAGCCTCCAAAAAACTTATATGTTCACCATATTGTGTTTAATTAGGTTACCGTGTTTTATTTTATACAGAGCTATTTTTGTCTATCGCGAGGGTTTCTATCTGTTTAACTGACACTAGATATGGTATATTAAATTTGACCCTGTTATTGTCCCTTTTCACTTCATGTAAATAAAACTGTATAGCTGTCTCCCATTATAGTTATAAATACAAGTTGTTAAGTTAAATTGTTAAATTGATAATGCCCTTACAAGGCGAAACGCGTCTCAAGTAAATTAAACGAGTAGAATAAAAAAACAAGTGTTTTATTTTCACATAATATGTGATTATAGATGAAGCCAAAAGAATTATTCAGCGAGTCATGTCTGAACAGATCGATTCGTTCGTTCTTAAACTGTTCTTAAAATAAAATAAAGTTATTTTTCAAGTTTTCTGTGACAGCCTTATCTATGGTGACAGCTGATAGTTATCTGGAAAACAATAATATTGTCAGTTGTCAGAGTATATCTCTTATCTGTGGCTGCGTTGAACGCTCAAATAATGCATCTATCATTGAAAATTGTGATTATAAAACTTGTATGTAAATAAATTACATATTCCTTACAACGTTCAAAGTTACAAAGCTAAAAGCGAACAAATAATAAAATGTAAATTTAGTTCCCAGGAGACAATAGATGTCATAGCGATGAATGTGAAGAAGAAAGTAAATTATTCAAAAGTACAGAGACTTGTGAAACTCGCCTCTAAGTCCAATGATGATGACTTCCTCAAAGCTTTCAGACAACTCGGTCAGTCGAGCGGCATGCGAGTCTACTTTCAAATATTGTCCGAGATGGAGAAGGCAGTGGCTAGCGGGGACGTGAGCAGCTTCAAGGCCATGAGGAAAGCTGTCCAGTGGATACACAGCGGCACGCCTGCGGAGACCTTAGCAGAGTACTGCAGCCACGCTGACAACCCCTTGAGGGACACCAGCTTCGTCATCCTGGCCTGCAAGCACAATAGTGTAGATACACTTAGGTACTTACTTGGCAACTGTGACGAGACCAATCAGGACACCACACCGGGGAAGCTAGATGATGAAGGCCACGATGCTACGTATTACGCCATCCGCTCTAGCAATGTGGAGCTGCTCGAGACAGTCATCAACGAGAGGCCCGGTGGATACTTCACCGATCATCCGGAGGAAATGGAACAAGCTCTCTCTGCAGCTTACGATGAACTAAAATTGAGGAATGTGCTCCTGTCGAATGAAATGGAGTTATTTGTCCAAACCAAACTGTTAAACCTGCGTTTCTTCTGTAAAGTGGAGAAAGGTAATACGTCTCATAGTAATATTGTTGAGCGGATCCAACTTATTCTTGAGAAGACCAGAACACTGAGGGCCGAGTCCTCGCTGGCGGGGGTGGACGACAAGTTTATTTACATCGCTACATTTGTGGCGCAAAATATCCACATATTAAAGCAACAACTGAAGTCGACCTATAACATGTTGCCGTGGGAGGAAATTGAGTTTTGCTTGGTGAGCTTCATATCTGCGCACACAAGACGCCAAGAACTAAATATATTCTTTCGGCCTGTTTTGAGTATGGATAACATACTGGAGAATTTAGAGTATTTTTCAAGTGATCTGGAAAATTTGACCGAAAACATAAAAAGTGCCAATGTCTACTCACTTGGAAAACCTATACATTTAAGCCGTGATGAAGCTATTGCTGGTGTACTTACTCGAAACCCCCACTTCCAAGGTTTGTACAACACTTATCAGGAGATAAGAGATGTTTACTCACTGCAGATAATGAAGAGGTATATCGATGCGGCCCTGCTGGCGGAGTGCGGCACGAGAAAAGGGCAACTGATCGTCAAGAGAGCTCTGCAGGTGATGGGGGAACATTTGAAGAACTCGTTAGAATCTCCCAAGCTGTCTGAAGAAGTAAGCGAACTACTGCTACTTTCGGCCCCCAGGGAGACCAGGAAAATCCTAACCAATTTGCGTAACTCTTTGTCAAAAACACACTTCCTCCGCGATGTTGAATCGAAAGATGAACGCAATTTGTACGCTAACATTCAGAATGACATCAACAAAGTTGGAGTGGTCATAACGGATATACTTTTCTCCAAGAAAATGAAGAAAATAAAATCATTTTTAACTAAAATTATTGAGAGTCATAGTTTGGATCGGGTGACTGAAACTTTGGAAGCTTTCCAAGATGTGAGTTGTTTAGATACTCCCGACTCAAATCGCGCAAATCAAATATCACCGAGGAAAAGTCAGCTGATCGTGGAACTCGTTAATGAAATAAATTATACAATAATTGAAAAAACTAATTATGAAAAGGAACTTTTTAAACAAATTAATGAGATAATTCATAAACCGGAAAATAATTCAACACTTGTACTGGATGATTACGTCATCGGGTTTACTAAACTGCAAAGCTTTAGTCGTCGATCTTTTAGTGACCAAAGGCAGAGCATTTTAACTGAGGCTAATATTCTTAAAAAAAGACAATGTTTGGCTAAAAAATTAATGCTGGAATTTTCGTCATCATCAAATCCTTTAGAAACTGAAAATATGAAACGGCTGATATCTCTATTGCTCATGTTTCGCAACAGCGTGGCACCGAGAGTTTCCCCCCATATTGATGACAAAATACACATTTTGATAACGCGCGTCTACTATATGAATGCTTGTGAAAGCGATAATCTCATGTGGATTGATGAATTCAAAGATCGGTTAAGTAAATACAAATCAAACAACAGTAATTTGAAGTATGATGGTAATAATAAAATACAAAACGGTGTCTCAGATGATCAACTCGAAAACCAATTGAAACAGAAATTGTCTGACCTGGAAGACGTTATACGTCCTTTCAGCGTAAGTGACAAATTAAGTAAAAACTTATCTGCGCACACAGATAATTACAATACCATATGTATGCTTGAAATGATCATTCTAGATATTTTGTCAATTTTAGATAGTTCTAATCGTTTAGCGAACAATGCACTTGTTGTGGATGACAGTGCGTCTCTCTTGAGTGGGAAATGCTTGCGAAACCACTTGGCGCACGGAAATGCGTTGTTTGATTTATTGTTTCCTGACACTCTCATCACGTTGCTCTCAAATGCCAAGAGTCTTACAGAAAATAAAATAATATACTTTAGAGGAAAAATTGGCAATGTTGTTACTCACAATGTTGACAAGTTAAAACAGAAATACGATAGAGGATTACAAATTATCAGTCGGCAGAGAGAGATGTCTGCTGCCTTGAGTGACGGGAACTTGGAGGATTTGAAAAGATGTCTCGAGGAAGGTGCAGATATAAATTCTAGAAATATTAATTTGCAGACATCGTTTCATACGGCTATGCGAGGGTCGAACCTCGAAATCATTAAGTTTCTATTCAATAGAAAAGTTAAAGCCAATGAACAGAATATTGCCGGTCAGGTTCCACTCCATGTGGCTGCAACTTTTGGAAGGGCACGCATTGTACAGTTCCTCGTGAATGAAGTTGGATCCCCGATTAATGTAATTAATAAACATGAAAGGACACCTTTGCACTTAGCGGCTCAGAATGGTCACCAGGAAACTGTTGAAATGTTGTTATCTCTCGGAGCTAGTCACACAGTCAAAGATATAGAAGGTTACTCTCCTGTGCATTACGCTGTGGAAAATAACCACATAGATGTGGCTAAAGTACTGTTAAGAAGAGAAGTTAATGTAGATGCTAATGAAAGTGGCGATGATTTTACATGCCTGCACGTGGCTGCGAACTGCGGTCACACGGAATTGGTAGAGTACCTAATTTGTAATAAAGCAGACATGAATGCAAAGACATGCACAGGTGTGAGACCTTTACATTTAGCAGCAATAAATGGTCATTTAGAAAATGTGAACGCTCTGATAAATAACGGTGCTCAAGTGAACCCTGTAACATCCGGGACCCGATGTACCCCGTTGCATTTCGCAGCGGAAAACAGCCATGAAGATATTGTACAGATCCTTTTAGAACACGGCGCTTTTGTTAATATTGGCGACCAAGAACATAATCACACGGCCCTACACTGGGCTACCAGCAATGGCCACAGAAGAATTGTTGAGCTTTTATTGAAATATAAAGCCAACATTAATGCTGTAAAATACGACGGCAGGACTCCGCTTCTGTGTGCAGCTGCAAGTGGTCACCTAGAGGTTGCCAATCTTTTAATTCAAAGCGGTTCTCGGAAGGACAGTTCAGATAATAATGGATGGACAGCTCTTCACTTGAGTATAATACACGGCCACAATGATATTGTAAAATCTTTAATTGAAAGAGGATTCAACATTCACGTTAGAGATAAACGTCACTTGACTCCTTTGCATCTGGCTGCGGAATTTGGCAACCGGTTAGCCGTGGACCTTTTGCTAACAGAAGGGGCTGACGTGAAATCCACATCTTTTGATGGTTCAACAACACCGCTGCACCTCAGTGCTCGTAAAGGAGATGAAGCCATTTCGGTAGCTTTAATTAAAATGGGAGCACCTTTGAATGCAGTGAACATAAATTCCTCCACACCATTGCTTGAAGCCGTGCAATCGCCTGATAATGAAAAGATGATCAAACTTTTGATAAAGCACGGAGCTGATGTTAATGTAAAGAGCCTGTATAACACCACACCATTGCACGCAGCCTCTTTTTTGGGCCACAGTGAGGCTGTTGAAGTTTTAATAAGAAACAATGCTTCTGTTGATGCTAAAACAAGTTCTGGTGATACTCCATTACATCTGGCTGCAGAAGGAAACCACAAGGTTGTGGTCGAAACTTTGGTTAAACACGATGCTTGTACACTGACGAACATCTCTACAGCTCTGTGCTGTGCGGTTCAGAATAATTATGGAGACCTCGTCAATATTTTGATAGCGAAAGGAGCTGACGTCAACACTGAAAGCGGCAAACCTTTAATATTTGCTATTTCTGCAGGATACAGAGGTATAGTTGAAGTTTTATTAAAAAATAAGAATATCAACATTGACGTTAAAGATGACTATGGATATACATTATTGCATTTGGCGGCTAGGAATGGAAATTGGAATATAGGAAATGCACTGATAAAAAAAGGAGTTGAGATTGATTCAGAAACTTCTGATAAGATCACACCGCTGGCGATAGCAATACAAAGAGGTCACAAAGAGTTTGTCGATATTTTGTTAGCGAACAATGCTAATGTCAATGCTGTACTGCCGGAGAATAATTCCCTGCTGCATATTGCTGTATCTGGAGGCCATCCTGATATTGTAGAGACTTTACTTAGTTCAGGGGCCAAACATAATATCAGAAATGTTAACAATATAACTGCATTAGAATTAGCAGTTGCCAGTACCCAATTACAGAGTGTTAAAGTACTTTTCCAACACTGTGATATTAACATAAATGAATGTGGCGTTGACAACTGGACACTGCTGCATATCGCTGCTCAGTCAGGCAATCTCGACAGCATCAAGTTTTTGGTAAAAAGTGGTGCCGATGTTAATGCTAAAAGTGTATTAGGAGAAAAACCTTTCCATATTGCGGTTCGACAAGGATTTTTAAAGATCGTAGAGTTCTTCCTCGAGTGCGGGATGAGTGTCGGTGATGAAGCAGCAGCCGGCTACACATTGTTGCACTACGCCGCCACGGCCGGACATGCAGAGGTCGCTCGAGGCTTGATAAAAAAGGGTGCAGACGTTAATGCCGTTAACGAGAATGGCACTTCACCTATTCACTTAGCTGCTATGAAGGGACAACTTGAAGTTCTTCATATTTTATTACAAAATGGTGCAATTTACGACAGCAAAAACAAATCCGGTCACAAGCCTGTCCACTTAACCAAGAATACACATATTTTAGGGATTTTAGAAGCGGTCGATAACTTATTTAAAGCTGTGAAAAGGAATGATGTTTCAGATATTGAAGGTTTAATTAACGACGGAGTGCCTGTAAATGCGAGGAGTGCAGATAAATCAACACTTCTACATTTGGTCTGCTGGAAGGGCTACGGACAGGCTTGCGATGTGTTACTAAAGAATAAAGCCGACCCCAATGTCACCGGAAAAGGTGGCAACATGCCGCTGCATTATGCTGTAAAATTTTCACATTTCATAATTGTTCAATCCTTGTTGAAAAGTAATGCGAAATATAATATTATGAATGATAATGGAAAAACCCCGCTAGACTTTGCTACGGAAGAAAGTATTATTTATTTGTTAAAACTAGCGGACAGGTCATTTAGAGCAGTTGAAAGTATAGATTTTGGGATTATTAATAATCTGAAAGAAATAAAAGATATTGACAATGTTAAAGCAATTATGAAGACTCGTAACAAAGATGGGAAAACCCTTGTGGCGGTCGCCATTGATAATGATTTCCCTAAAGTAGACATGTTGAAACACATTTTACATGAAAATGTTACCCTTACCCTTACTTTAGCAATGGTGGATGTGATGCTTGTAAAAGAAGATTTCACCGAGGCTTTATGCGTACTTAATAAGGTATTGGATGAAGGACGGGAAAAATTAGAAGATAATCCGGGCAGCCTGGATGTTCTGGAGAAAATAGCCACTGTATTGTGTGCTCAATCAAAATATTTGGAAGCCTCGGAGCTGCATGAAATAATTTATCAAAAACGGGTGGAAACATTGGGACCAAATAATAAAGATTCTCTCGCATCGAGGAGTGCCATCGCTTTCTTGCTCCACCAGCAAGGCAAACATAGGGCGGCGTTGGATATATTTCTAGATGTTTATCGTAAACAGAAGGAAATTTTGGGTGAAAATCATTTAGATGTTTTAAAAACAGGAATGCACACGGCCCTGGCCCTCGACGCCTTGGGGTTGTATGAATTAGCATGGTGCATAAATAACAGAAGTTGGAAACAGTATTTTAAAATGTTTGGCGCTCTACATCCTCTCACTCTGAGCGCGCACAACATCGCGGCAACGGTGCTTAACAATCTGGGTAGACACAATGAGGCTTTCACCATTTTCCAGGAGATTTACAAAGCCAGAACAAAAATATTGGGGCCACACCACTCCGATACTCTGAGCACTCTGCACAATATGGGGCTTGTGTTGAAGGCACAAAATAAAACAGATCAAGCGATGAAAGTTTTCCAGGAAGTTTTGGCTATGCGAATGAACATATTAGGAGCAAATCATAGAGACACCATAAACACGCAATTTAATATAGGAATCCTGAATTTATATCTAAACAAAGGGTTTGAAGCTGTGCGAGCTTTTAAGGCAGCAGGTGCCGATCAAACCATTTTGGGGGCTGATCATCCGCAGAACTTATTTATTAATAGGTTAATTGAAGGATTTAATCGGACGGTAAAGATTGATGCGAATAGGCTATATGACTGTCAGATGGATGTAATCACTGCGGCCAATGAGGATAACACTGCACTGCTAGAGAATTTAATTCAAAATGGATCCGACGTGGACACGGCAGACGCTCATGGTAGGACACCGTTACATTTTGCAATAATTCAGAGTCATACAGATGCTGTGGAAATAGTCTTGAAGAGAGGAGCCGATGCTACCGCAATCACAACTGAAGGTGACACGCCATTGCTCTCTGCCGCATATCAGGATTGTGTTGAGATAGCCCAACTATTGTTGAGGAACGTGATGGAAACTAAACACAACAAGTTTAATGATTTCATCAATGCTAAGACAGTGGTCGAAGGAGCATCGGCTTTGCACATTGCCTCCAAGAATGGATCTATAAAAATGGCAAAATGTCTGCTTAAGTACGGCGCAAGTTATAACATGGCAGACAGGGCATGCCGCGCTACACCACTGCAATATTCACAGAATCCAGATGTTACCTATCTGCTGCAGTTTATCACGGAGCTGTTTGCGTGTGCAGAGAATGGCGATACGAGGATACTTAAGAAGCTACAGGCGATGGAGACAGATGATCTGGAAGCTGTTTTAAATGCAAGAGACGAACATCTGCGAACACCATTGCAGGTGGCTCTAGTTAACAAACACATCATCATTGCGAGCTCTCTTGGTGCCATTTTAAAAGACAAAAACAATTAATTTTTCAAGTGTCTGTTAATTTTTTTTCTAGATAGTAATCACTTTGTGGTTTGTTGGTTTAAAAAAGGCTGTAAATAGTGGTACATCAATTCTTAATAATCAAATTAATTTATCCACTAGCTCCATATTAGGTATGTTTCCTTTGAAATCAATTTAATATCCATCAACACTGTATTCTCCCCTCCCTTAATGTTCCGTCTATCTGTATATATATTATATCTCTCTCTTTCGCATATAATTTTATATTCTGTCTCCCTTGATGTTCAATCTAACTGTATATGTATTCCATATCTCTCTTCCATATTTGCAATTTTATATACTATCTCCCTCTTTATATATATATACATATATATAAGTGCACTCTTTTTGTATTTATGGTTAGTTTTAAATACGACGAAGCTTGAGATAAGCGAAACCTGTTAATGTATAATAAATTTCATAGTTTTATACCAATGATTGTATTTTATTTAATGTAATTTTAGAGTTAATACTGTCATTATAATGAAATCAACTTTATATGTTGATGAATCGAATCAGAATATAATATAGAAGTTAATATCTGAATTATCTTTCATTTAAGTTTCTACCTTCCCAATGGAAATGAGAGACAGGGCTAGCTATTTTATTTTTAACTCTTCCGCATATTGCAATCACCTTTCAACTTTCAATTAACCGCATGTTAAATACTGAAAATTATGTTGAAACTTTTAACAATTCGATTCACTTATCAGATTGGGAGATTTTATTACGAATGCACGAATATCATCGCGAGACCGGCACGCTGTCATGTGTAAATATAAAATCACCGACATGTTGGTCATTGAGCCACTTTCTGATGTCACGCAATCAAGATAATTTATTTCTGCTGCCTTCTACCTTCTCTTGCATAATTAGTTTTCTGAGTCAAGAATTGAGGAGAATTAGGGTATCCTCGTATGACTGTTGCATCCAGTGGTGTGCCCCAAGGCTCGGTCTATTTAATAATATTTTATTTCATTTTCTACATAAAAAATTAATTACATGTTTTATTTTTGCTATATATAGTGTATACACATATTCTTTACTTTTTCTATATTTTTTTATAACTTAACTGTTAATTTTTTTGTTATTTTTTGATTTATATTTTCTATTCATAACTCATCAAAAATATTAATAATATTTGCTTTTAGTGCTTATGTATTCGAAAAGGAGGAAAGCAAGACACCGTGCAAAATACTTGTAGAAAATAATGTAAAGATGATCTTAGTATAATAAGAAAGATTAACAAAGGATCACTTAGGTGGTTTGGTCATATGGAACGGATAAATGAGGATAGAATGGTAAGAAAGATATATGACGTAAGTGTTGATGGCACCAGAGATAGAGGACTGTTAGAAGCCTCAATAATCTGCTAGTTTGCACAAGAAGATTTATGAATATGGATGAGATGAGAATTGTATGTCAGGACAGAAGAGTATGGTGTTCTATCCTCTGTGCCTACCCCCACAGATAAACGGCGTGATGGTAAGTTAGTTCTTGTGTAAAAAAGCAGTTATATAATGGATTATTTACACTGTTTTCTACTTGTTTACATTTTTGATATCTTTATGTATTTTTGTATAAATGATCTTGACGCCTGCTCATAGATAAGAGATATAATAGATAGGGAATTCTGACGATAAAATAGGACCAGAGCAAAATAGGACCGGAAGTTCCGGTTCATTAGTGCACTCTATAGATCGTGGTGAAACTAACAGCCTATTTGCCGCTCTTTTTTTGAATGTTTCATTTTCATTATATATATATATATATATATATATATAGAATTTTTTTCTGCTGAAAATCGTAAAATAATTTCTATTGATTGAAAATCATTACTTTCGATAGAAAAATAGTTTTTCTATCGAAAATAATGATTTTCAATCAATAGAAATTATTTTACGATTTTCAGCAGAAAAAAACAAAATTATATCTATTGTGGAAAATGAGAATTTGGTAAAACAATAAAAGATGTCAAGCTGGTTTTAAAATATTTATTATGTCAAATCTGCTAATTAGAGAATACAAAAAATTGTGGAAAAAACTGACAATGGAATACAAACATATTTACAACATTATTAACAGAACACAAAATATAAAACAGGATAAATATGTGGTAATACTAACACATTGCTTCTGAATTTGGAACAAATTTTTCCCATACCATAGTACGTATATGATTTATTTTAGACAGATATTTGTGTTAGTAAAAAATACCTAACAAATTCAATATAATAACGCCACAAGGCTCATGATAAGAAATAATATTATTTATTAAATAGGAGTACTAAACAAAACAATGTGTCATCGCTAAATCAGAAAATAATATGTATTTGATAAATTCAAGACAAATAGTTTTGTTAGTAAAAAATAATTTAAAAATCTAATATAATAAGGCAACAAAGCTCTTGGTGAGAAAAATCAATAATTTATTTAATAAATACAAAACAATGTGGTATCACAAAATCAGAAAAATGGTATCACCTTTATATTACACATATTACTAATATATGAAAGAAAAAACTTCAAAAAGAAATTGCACTATAGAATATGTGTTAGAATGCTTTTCTTATTTTCATTTCTTACATACACACTATCATTAAGTGAAAATAAAATTAAAGATTTAAAAAGAACGTACATACTTTTATATACACGTGTACCTTCGGAAAGTTTATTTTAAATATGTAAATAATGATTTTCAATCATTAGAAATTATTTTAATATTTTCAATGCAGACTTTTACATAAAAATTTTTTATTAAACTATTACTATTGTTAAAAAATGATGGTAAGCTTGTTTTTAAATATTATTATTTCAAATCCACTAATTTTCGAATAATAGAAATAGTGGAGAAAGAAAACTGAAAACGGAATACAAAATATAAATTATAAAACAGAACATAAATGTGATAAAACAAATACATTGGTTATGAGCTTGAATAAGAGCTCGCTTTGAAAATTGGAATAAAATTTTCCCATATCATAGTATGTACGAAGTAAAAAAATATTAAATATCAACCACAAATCTCGTGGTGAAAAAAATTAATGATTTATATATTAAATAACACACAAAACAATGTGCCGTCACTAAATCATAAAAATGGTATCATCTTTATATTTATACATATTACTAATACATAGAAGAAACATTGAAAAGAAATTGCACGCATGTTTAAATTAAATTGGTAATAAAAAGGTAATACTTAAGTGATTATAAGAAATTAAAGAATTTATATTAGAATGCTCTTATTATTTTCATTGCACGCATACTAACATTATTCAAGTAAAAAAAGAAAATTAAAGCTTTAAAAATAACATACATACTTCTATATTCATAATGTGTACCTTCGGAAAGTTTATTCTAAATATGTCAATAAAAATATTCAATTATTAGAAATTATTTTCAATGCAAAAAGACTTTTATATCAAAGTAATTATGAATCTATCACTATTGTTGAAAATGATGGTAAGCTCGCTTTTAATGATTTAAAATCAGCTAATTTTAGAATAACAGAAAAATGGGAAAAAAACTGACAACGGAATACAAATTATAAAACAGGATAAAAATTAGGTAATACAAACACAATGGTTCTGAACTTGGTTGTGGGCGTGAACGGAACTTGCAATAGTTTGACAAATCATATATGTAATATATGTATTTGATAAATTTAAAACAAATGGTTTTGTTAGTACAAATATTTAACAAATTCTATAGCGACTATCATAACTACTAGACCACAAGCACGTAAATATTTACACACTAACATTATTTAAGTGATAAATTAAAGATTTAAAAATAATGCACTTAAACATAACATGTTTATTTTAAATATGTATTTCCGTAAGGAAAGAATTAAAAATATCACTTCTTCAAATTAGAAAAATTATAATATAATTGAATTTTGCAAAATAATCAAGGTATGACAGTTGCTTCTTTAGTAATAGAATCAAAAAAAATTCACTGAATTCAAAATTATGATGGCTCAGCCAAATCCACTGCCTGTAGTCTCGTATCGATATAGCCTGCATAACAAGACCGGTTTAACATCTAGGTGGCAATGCAGTCTTTCATCTTCTTGATATAATCTATAAAATAAAATATGAATATCTGTTATAGATAATAGGTATAGAAAAGAGATATCTTAAGAAATATCTTTGGATGTAACAATATGCTTCAATGGCATTTTCATATGGCATTTTTGTACAGAAATAATTTTTTCATATGGCATTTTTGAAATAAATTTTTGTACAGAAATAATTTTTTTTTTTAATTGTTAGAATATTGTTTATGCTCTTAAAGCTATGTCGACTGCTTATCTGTAAGACATTTTTCGACATACACACACAATTAGTTGACTGATTGGAATCCGTGGTCAATTCATAATCACCGAGAACTCTGTATGCATGGCGAGCGGATTACAGACTTTAAGAGAACACATTTTTAAAAGTTTTTTGACAGTAAAGCTGATAAAAGATACTATTGTTACGGGATTTATAGAAATTTGTTGCCGTCGGACAGAAGATTAAAGGAAAAACTTGGTATTCAAGATTATAAATTTTTTATAAAACAATCGACCCATAAATAACTATAGATACAGTGAAGAAAAAATTAACAATTTGAGAAGCTCTTTTAGAAAAAATTGATAGAGATAAATAATGTAGTAACTTAAGTTTCTAAGGTGCATTAGACGACGTAGCAATGTATGAATTGAACAGAAATACAGCGACTGTAGAAACTCTCCTCTGACTCCAAGGATGACTTCCTCAAAGCCCTCAGACAGTTCGGCCATATTGCAAGTCTACATTCAAATGTTGTCTTAGATGGAGATGACTGTGGCTGGTGAGGGCGCTAGTAGCTTCAAGGTTATGAGTGAATCGGCAAAGTGGATACACAGCGGAACGCCTGCAGAGACATTAACGAGGTACTGCAGCTATGCTGACAACCCCTTGAGGGACACCAACTTTGTCATCCTGGCCTGCAGGCACAATAGTGTTTATAGAAATTTAATTAATCGATTAGAAAGATATACAGAGAAAATCCATTTTAATAAAAAAATATTTGGTTGCTACCGAGATTCGAACCTGAACCTGAACCTCTTCCTATCCAGAGAAACATGTTACCATTCCACTACAGCGAGCCATTATGATTACAACAAATTTAGAACTAATATCTGTATATTTTTATAATTGATACATTTATTATTCCATTTTTAAAAGCAATTGAAATTGCTACTTCACAATATAAATATGTTGTCATTTAAAAAAAAATGTAACAATAGTGTTGATACAGTTAGGTACTTACATTGACAAGATCAGTCAGGACACCACACCAGGGAAGCTAGATGACGAAGGCCACAATGTGAGTTGTGCCATTCGCTCTGGTAATGTGGAACTGCTCGAGACAGTCATTAACGAGTGGCCTGGTGGATACTGGTGGAACTGCTCCGAGCTCTCTTCGCAGTTTACGACGATCTGAAATTGAAGAATGTGCTTCTGTCAGATGAAATGGAGTTTTTTGTCCAAACCAAACTGTTAAACCTATGTAAAGAACATGAATAAGAAATACAAGAAAAAAGAGAAATAAAGTCTTTATTTTGTACCTAATAAATACGTTTCCTAGTAATATTGTTGAGCAGATCTAACTTGTTCTTGAAAAGATCAGAACACTGAGGGCCGAGTACTCCGGTGGTGGTGAATGGACAAGTTTATTTATATCACTATCTTTGTGGTGCAAAATATCTGCATATTGAAGCAACAACTGAAGTCAACCTACGACGTATTGGCATGGGAGGAAATTGAATTCTACTTAGTGAGCTCATATCTGCCCACACAAAGCACCAAGAACTAAACATATAATTTTGGTCAGTTTTGAGTAAAGATAATAAACTGGAGAATTAATAGCATTTCTCAAATGACCTTGAAAATTTTACATAAAACATAAAAAGTGCCAATGTCTACTCACTTGGAAATTCATGTCTAACCTAATTGGGGCCGCTATATTTCAATATTTACATGAAGGGTTAAAGGATATGATCAATATCCATTTGAAAGCACTATTATAAGTTTTAATTACCTGGACTAGCGTCAGAAGTGCACAAAGTGGAATTTTCAAGTAAATGCACATGGATGTTCTCTTGTGCCAGATTGTGCAAGGCATGTATATTAATCTTCTTTCCTGAAAATCTAATATTAAGGTTATGTGGTCGAACACACACAAGTTTTTTGCAATACATAAATATTCAAGGCGATTATACAATATTTAATTTAATATTTCTAAAGTCATTTACCATTTCTGTTAAAATCAAATAAATTATATACACTAAAAATGAACTAAGCTCTTGTATGCACTAAAACGTTGAAGCCAGGTCTTGTGATATGCGGGAATATCAATCGGGTTATTCGATAATAAACTAAAATTATAAAATAAATATATAGAAATACTTACATATACAAGAAGTGTTTGCCATAGGCACCTGACTTCTAGAGCTGTTATTTATATTCAATGTTTCAGATTCTGAAATAAGACAATACAATCATTAGTTCACCATTTTTCCAGAATTCTCGACTACTCATGATTGTTGTTTAACAACAATTAACACTAAGGGTTCACGGAGGAAACATAATGAAATTGAATTCAATCATACACCCACATAGGAACTATGTATGCACATGTATGTGTAAATTGAGTGTTAACCTTTTTTAAAAATACAGAATACTTTACACAATGGTAAACTAAAATTATATATAGAAATACATACCTATACAAGAGTTTGCCATAGGCACCCGATTACTAGAACTGTTACATATATTCAATGTTTCAGATTCTGAAATAAGACAATACGATCATTAATACACCATCTTTCCAGAATTATCGACTACCCATTGCTTTTTTACAACAATTAACACTAAGGGTTCACGCAGGAAACATAATGAAATTTAATTCAAGTTTACACCCATATAGTATGCTCACGTATGTGCTATCTTCAATAATTTTAGAAACAATACCTCTAACAGTTAAATCTTGCGTACCAATCATTGTTACAATAGAACATTACTCAGTCACAAATAATGGTTTACCATGACTAATTTTGTACTAAACAAAATATAACAACAATTGAACAATAATACTTGATATAATAATACTTGGAATGAAAAGAAAATTAACAAGTATTTTATCTAACCTTTTAGAAGTTTGGTTTCAACTGAGCTTTGCGAATCATGTATTTTATTTGTATAATTATGAATGTTATGGAATGTGACAAGATTTGATGGCTGGATATGAGCAAAGCCATAACAAAAACTATTGTTTTGTTACTACTTCATTAAACCCTGTAAAACAATGCACATTAATTATTTTTATATAAATTTGATATTCTTGATATATCCAGAGGAATGTACACATGGAAATCTCCAGGTGATAACTACCGTAACTAAATACATTATGATCAAAAAGGTGGAGATAAACCATACAAAATGTGAAAATGTATCCAGGCGAAAACGATCTCGCCACCAATTGTTAGTTGCGGGTGCCAAATTAAAATTCAAGAGGATTGATTGTGACAAATATAGGAAGTCGGGACCACTTTTGACAAAATTGCAAACAATTTAGAATTTTAGGAGCAGATTCCAAATCAGCAACCAGAACTTATCAGCAACAGTCTTATAAAATTCTCCCAAAAACTATATTTTATTTATTGAAAATAAAACAAATATAAGAATAATGTTGGTATTTGACATAGAAAAAATAAATCGTGAAAAATAAGTTATATCCTAAAACATTTCTCATGGACAAGAAAACATGGAAATACAAATAAAGGCATAGTACTATCTTAAAAAAAAAAGATATTAACATAAAAACAATAACAAGGAAAAGTTATTTAGATATTGCATCGAAAAATATTGTTAATTTGGTTTTTAAATATATATATATATATATATATAACATATATTTATTTCGGTGAACCCATCATTGAAAGGTTTTCTGGGTACAGTTCTCTGGGCTAATCTATTGTGTATATCTGACCTTTCTTGCTGACGTTTCAGATCCCATTGCAGGGTCCATCGTCATTGTAAGCTTGACGCATTCTCTACTCTGCACATTTTAACTACTGTAAAAGTTAATGATCTACAAACTAGGGATCTATATCAAATAAATTAAATACATGGATCTGAGGATACTTGGCAGCTAATAAAACAGCACCTTTGAGAAATAGTGTTGGCGTTGTTTGCTGCATACACACGAACTGGGGTCAAAACAAAATGTCTCTATTTTTCAGAAACTCAATACTTAAGAAAGGCTTTCCATAATATGGAGGAAAACTATTTATTTTCCAGCCATTCCAATAATTCTTATGAATACTTGAAGAAATTGAAATTCACATTGTTTGTAAGAGAGGCTAGTTCAGATTTTTTGAATGGAGTAATAATAGTGGTATATTAGGGAAACGGCATGACAGAATATCGGTTATTACCTGGTACGTTTATCGTCGGCACGGAGTACATACGCAACCTTTTAGAACCAGGATCTCTGTTAAAATTAGAAAAATGCTTGTCACAGACATTTTTTTCATATATACTCAAATCTCTAGATGCATCTATTGGAGTAGTGAAGATTCTTCGAAACCACTTTTCGGAGACATATCCATCATAACGGGGAAATCTATACACTGTCTCATATCTTGATAAACATCCAGGCACACAGCATTTATGCTGCCCAGCCATAATCCTGAAATTTGAAAAAGAAATTCGAAACACACCGTAAAAAGTAATGACACTTGAAAACACTTTAAAACTATATACGTACTAGAAAAATAAAGATACAATAAGTTAAATAATATTATCAGTGGAAATTAGAAGAAATTTTAGTTGCATTTATGTAAAAGATAATAATAATTAAAAATAGATTAAAAATAATGTGGAAAGAATCAATATTATCAACAATTTTAGAGAATTGCTAATTAAAAAATGGCTTCTTAAACCGGATATCCTGTCCTGGTGGGACTTTTTAATCACATTTATACACTCAGTGCATTTTTTAATGAATGTAAGTGAATCTTTTTTATGCAATTTTCGAATTATGGGGTTCATATTTAATACAATTCAAACAAACAAACAAACTTTTAATGCATACTTGAAAGCAGAATGGCCTGGATGTGTTACAGTCAGTGAAATCATTGAAGCGTCGGCAATATCAGCTGAAATCATTACTTTAGTTCATGAAATTGGTGAAGAAAGTTATGATACCTTTAATCAAAATGATATCAACAAATTATTTATGAATAATCCTTCAAGTCACGATGATATGATTGATATAACTTTAATAAAATATCGCCAGAGAACCAGAAAACGACAGTAAAACGGAAGAAAATCCAGTCTCTTTCCTGCAAATATAATTCGAGGCCTTTAACTTTGCAGTAAATTGTAAAATTATTTTCTTCTTAATAACACTAATTCTGAACGAATCTTCAAATTACAACGTCAGCTTAAGAATTGTATGCCTGGATATCACGAACTTCACAAAAAGTTAGTTATCGAATCAAGAAAGTCACCACTAAGTATTACTAATTACATTATTAAAAGAAAAAAAATCAACACAGAACGATGGTGAAATTGGCTTTATCTTTAATATGTACTAGATCTGATTCGCATACTATTTCTTGTGATGAAAGTGATTTCGAACCAAATCGCGAATCGTGCCGAGCAATGTCACATACCGACAACAATTTTAATTAAAAAATTGACTTTTAAATTAAATTACATTAATAAACATTTCGTATTTTTTATGCGATATTCTGTGGAATGCATCTACTGCATAAAAAGAGGATCAAATGTAATCCAAAAATTATTAAAGCCTTTTAGAAAAATTTGGGTAAAAGAACATTTAGTAGTCAAAATCAATTATTTCACTAAGTAGCGTAACTATACCAATGCGATGCATTAGGGTTCACGTTAGATGAGGGCCAAAATGTCCGTGCCGCACAATATTTCTGCACGTATCAATATTTTTCCCAGCGGTAATATGGACTAATAAATTTTGATCTTTTGTGTATTGTGATAATATTATCGATATATACAATAGGTTGAACACTATTAATATGTCGGGTTAAAGGCCAGACCATTGTCGTAAAACGAAGCAAGGTTTTTTATAATTTACTGCATGTAATTTCCTAAAAACATGTTTTTTCACGAAAATGTGAATATTAAGAGGCCTATTTTGTTATTTCTATTTATTGGATAAGACCGCGTAGTACTTATTTTTTTATGCGTTTATGTATATTTAAATCAGTACCCGACTTGTTAGGAATTTTTACAACAAAAACGCCACCGTTGTGGAATGAAATCGATGTGGTTAACAAGGTATACTGGGGTTAATAAACTGATTATATCCATGATGAAAATTAGTAATTTGTATTATTTCTGCATAAGCTATAGTTGTTTAGCTACTGAATTTCTACATTGTATGCGATATTATGTATTTTCTTTTTTATGACCATAAAGAATGAAAATATTAAATTCTCTTATATATTATTGAAATATATTTAGTGTCTATGGTTTAAAATAGTATACTGACTGTTCAGGGATACCAACATAGTAATGCTTAACATAGTGTGATATTTGTTTGTATGGTAGTTCGCACCCCCTGCGCCTGCTTGTTGGATAATTTGTCTGGGTAGATACTATTTATAATATATTGGTTCATAGCACATTCATACACATAAGTATATAAATGTCTTATTATTTTAGCAATATTTGAATATGTCTAAGAACACACAATTTATTATTGCCGGGAGACCTTTAACATATGCCGATAGCCATATCTCGGCATGCGCCCAGGAGAATAGTTCATAAAACGCTTCACCTCGGCATTATTCAAATGGAATGCGGCCGATACTGTTTTGAAATATTTTGAGACAAAGAGATCTGTATTGTATTTGGCATTGGAGATAATCTTAAACGATGACTCAGATTTTAAGGTTAATAGTTCAAGTCGCGCCTTAATACAAAGTAATGACACTCGCATTTCACCGGCAAAGTATATTCAGGGAGTTTCGTTTTATAAACTATAAAGTAAAATATACATTTATGTAGACTTGCTGTAGAGTTCTGGACCCTATTGATATAAAAATGATTTAGGCAAATTGGATAATATTTGAAGGTTGCGCACTTTGAACAGTTATTTGATGTAGGGTAAAGAAAGAATATTTTCAATGTTAATTATTTTTATTTACTTATCAAACAAAACTAAACTTCAAATAAAAATTAAATATGACAATAAGCCATGAAGATATTGTACAGATCTTTTTAGAACACGGTGCTTTTGTTAATATTGGTGACCAAGAACGTAATCACACTGGGCTACCAGCAATGCGCCTTTTCAAGTAGCCAAATTCCTTTTCTAGTACTTACTCACTTTCACTACCTAGAAAGGACAAAAACACAAAGTAAGTTCACACATTATGATTTTACGAATTGTACACAATTTTAGATACAAGTATATTATAATGTTTTGTTTAATTTGTGTAAATACAGTTTTTATATATTGTATTTATGTACACGGTGCGTCGTTGGAATCCTTTCAAAAAATTGTTTATTTAAGACAGTATACCAAAAAACACTGTTATATCTCATTTAAAGGGTCTTTGTTGGGAACTTTCATTCTATATAGCAACCCTGCGCCTCTATCACCTCATCGATCTTCGCCCTAGAGCGCGAGCACGCTATTTTCAACTGATCGCGCTTCATGGGCGTAAACTCTCCCTTGATAGCGGCACGGGAGTTGACGTTAAGGTGCCTAGACTTGTTGGTTTGTCTCTCGACTACTCCCCACACTAAGTAGTCCAGAGGGTTTAGATCGGGACTGTTAGGACGTCAAAAATCCTTCGATCAAAACATGTCAACGTCGTCAGAGAGCCAATTTTGACCAGGCTTTCTATAATCACCGCTCTTCTATCGTACTCCGTGCGCTTGGGTTGACAGGCTCGGCCATTTTGAGGTTATGAAAGTCATACTGACATATTAAGCTAACTTTAGCGCCTAACCCTGAATTTAAATTTACCGGGAACTTCGAATACAATTTTATCCGAATTCTAACTGCGCACCTGTACATACATTACACGTGTATGGACAGTTTTATAAATTAAAACAAAAATTAAATGACACCAGTCTGTGTGTGGGAATCTTTAGCACAACGCAACACGGATGACACGATGTTTCAGCCAATAAGAATTCGTCAAGCAAAAAGTTTTTCGTGTTCCCATCGTGAGGGGTTTCCCATTCTATTAGACACCGCTACTCAAACTGTGATCTAAATTTTTTATCTATTCGCTCTTTGTGAAGAAGTCGAGTGTGATTAGTATAGAAGTACAAGAAAAGAACGATGCGACATTTGGTCCTCTCTATTTAACCCCACGGAATCGGCACATGACTCACATATATATCGAGCCAGGATCGACGAAACGTCGTAACCGACAGATTTGTAATTTTGCACGTGAATTTTTATCATAGCGCATTTTCTTTGATATTTTGTTCGGTACCTAACCTAACTATCAAAGAGTGTTGTAAAAAATTTTTAATGCTTAACTTTTTCTAGTGTTTGTGGCTGTTACGATATTAAAATAGTTCAGTTTAATAAAATAAATATTTTGGAAAGTCAGACGAGTTGATTGAATTTATAGACTCACACTAAAATATGGAAATATGAGGCCAAACCCACTCTGGGGTGTAATGCCACGAAAGAAAAAGAAGAAGACAAGTTAAATGCACTTTATTTTGTCAAAATCGTACGTGCGTTCGACGAGATTCGAGTACTGCCGTGTAGCGCTGTACCGCGGATGAAGTAGAAACTGTGTAGTGTGATTGGTGAGAGATGTGACGTCACTTTCGTAACAAGATTTCGTTTCGTTTATTAGTGGATGATTTTTTGTACCGATGTGGATATGTGAGATATTGATATATCTCATTAAGAAAATATTTTCAGACTCGAAAATAGTTTATTTTTGTTTTTTATTTCTGCTAACTGTCAACTCGGAATGTCGTGGGAACATCGTGCCCGGGTGGGTGCAGCGAAATATAAATTGGCAAAATTTCTTGGAACTGCAAGAAAAATAATCCAATAACCGAACATTTAATATGATAAATAAAGTACAAAAGGTAATTAATATTAATCGAATAACCATTAAATTAAGTAAACAAAAAAAATAGTAAATAAATTAATAATAAATATTTTAGAAAACATTTTGGTCATTGCTCATAACGTGTGTCTGGTGTCTGAATGAAACTTTATATATCGCATTTTGTGTGGAGAATGAGCAACCTTACTGGTAAATAATGCGTGTTTCCTATATGTAGATACATTCACCTTAATAAATCCTCTCTGCTTCGTGGTTTGAGAATCTTTGTTTCATTTTTATTTGTCAATGTCAAGTAATGACTAATGGATAATTCCGCGGGCCGTGCGCATGCGTGATAGGGATGTGACCGCTCCCGTTCAATCAATTTAAAGAACATCGTTCCGTTCACGGTTCTCATCTCACTCATATGTTTGCTTCGAGAAAGTGGTCGAAATAATAGATCATTAGAGAGACTTAAATAATAGTAAAGAATATAATGCATACATTGCATACATTTCAATCCTCTAAAATTTATTTTGTCGTAGATTAATGTCAAAATGAATTTTGGCCGAATTTTTCAAAGTAATATTTGACATTAATGATTGAAATAAAAGAAATACAATAATAATCAGGCACAGAAGAGTGACAGGGACAGAAGAGTGCGGAAAAATGAAAATAGTTCTTCTGTAAAACTTTTTAAGAAGTATTTTTGATTATCTAAAATAATATAATTTTTGTTTCAAATCTGTGACGATGGACTTGAAAAATAAAATTACTACATCGTGGCTAAAGAAATGACCCTTCAATTTCTGATCTTATATTTCGCGGCAATCCGGCTCCAGTGACAAATATCCAATGAACGGCGGTGGGCTGCCGATACGTTAATATGATAATAATATGGGAAGGGGCGGATTTTTTAATTACTCTTATACGATTATACACAATAATTATTAAAGCAATCAAATGTTACTTAATATACTTACATTATTCAAAATAATTAATATCAATAGCTAAAAAATACACTTACCTATCTTATATTGCAAAAGTGAAGAGTTCCCCTTTCGCTCCAATTCCATGTTTCAAAACAAAACACTGTTCTCAAACAAACAAAGCAAGTTCTCCTTAGTAAATGATGGTACATAATTAGTAATATTATATTAGGAACTGTCTTTCTCAAAACTGCACAATTACGGAAAAATTAAGAAATATGGACGTGTGAAGTATGAAGGATAATTGTTGCAAGCATCATTCACAAAACTGTTGCGTTGAACATCTAATAACATATGGACGCGATATATATATCAAACATCGGCGTTTTTAAACGTTGTTAGACTATGGACAAAATATATCTTTTATTATCTTAAAAATTAATCTTTTATTATGCACCCGAAATAAATGCATTTTACGACAAATTTCAAAAGGCAACAAAGCCTTATGTTTCATAATACATTCAAACCGACTATCAGTTAGACACTGATATTATCTGAAAATAATGTTTTTTTCTTAATTTAACAAGGGGCTCGCCGGCCTAAGTCAAAATTAACAAGAGGTTCGCGCGAGCCCCTCTCAGTACCCTACAAATTACCCCAGTCAAGATATACACACCAACATAAGCAATTTCAGGCTTCTTTTGTGCCTTCGAACGACATTTCTGTTCGTTCTCTGTGAACGGTGTCAGCTGGTGTGAACTGAAATCTTCGCTGGTTCTATACAGTAATTGTTCTAAAAATAATATTCATTCTTGATTCTCGAGGTATATCGAGTGTGCGTGTGTGTGTGACAGTTAGCGAGTTATTTGCGAACGAAGATGTGACTTTTGTCCGTGATAACTATTGTGATAAGTATTTAAGTATATTTCGGAACGTGTTTATTATTACATTTAAAGTAGGTGATCAAGAAATAATGAAGTGTAAATTTAGCTCTTAGGCGGCAATACCCGATGTAACAATGTACGCGGATAAGAAATCGAGGTGCACCAAAGTACAAAGACTTTTGAAACTTACTTCTAAATCCAAGAATGACTTCCTCAAAGCCTTCGGAAAATTCGGCCAGTCGGGTGGCGTGCAAGTCTACATCCAAATATTGTCTGAGATGGAAGAGGCGGTGGCTGGCGGGGACTTGAGCAGCTTCAAGGCCATGAGTGAAGCTGTCGAGTGGATACACAGCGGCACGCCTGCGGAGACCTTAGCAGAGTACTGCAGCCACGCTGACAACCCCTTGAGGGACACCAGCTTTTTCATCCTGGCCTGCAAGCACAATAGAGTTGATACACTTAGGTACTTACTTCACAACAGTGACTTAATCAGTCAGGATACCACACTGGGGAAGCTGGATGGCGAAAGCCACAATGTGACTTATTATGCCATTCGCTCTGGCAATGTGGAGCTGCTCGAGACAGTCATCAACGAGTGGCCCGGTGGATACTTCGCTGAACATCCAGAGGAAATGGACCGAGCTCTCTCTGCAGCTTACGATGAACTAAAATTGAGGAATGTGCTTCTGTCGGATGAAATGGAATTATTTATCCAAACTAAACTGTTAAACCTACGCTTCTTCTGTAAAACGGAGAAAGCTAATATGTCACCCAGTAATATTGTTGACCGGATCCAACTTGTTCTTGAGAAGACCAGAACACTGAGGGCCGAGTCCTCGTTGGCGGGGGTGGATTACAAGTTTATTTATGTCATTACGTTTGTGGTGCAAAATCTCCATATATTGAAGCAACAACTGAAATCGACCTATGACGTTTTGCCGTGGGAGGAAATGGAGTTTTGCTTGGTGAGCTTCATATCTGCCTACACGAAGCGCCAAGAACTAAACATATTCTTTAGGTCGGTTTTGAGTATAGAAAACATACTGGAGAATTTAGAGTATTTTTCAAATGACCTGGAAAATTTGACCAAAAACATAAAAAGTGCCAATGTCTACTCACTTGGAAAACCTATACATTTAAGCCGTGATGAAGCTATTGCTGGTGTACTTACTCGAGACCCCCACTTCCAAGGTTTGTACAACACTTATCAGGAGATAAGAGATATTTACTCACTGCAGATAATGAAGAGGTATATCGATGCGGCCCTGCTGGCGGAGTGCGGCACGAAGGAAGGGCGACTGACCGTCAAGAGAGCTTTGCAGGTGATGGGGGAACATTTGAAGAACTCGTTAGAATCTCCCAAGCTGTCTGAAGAAGTAAGCGAACTACTGCTACTCTCGGCCCCCAGGGAGACCAGGAAAATCCTAACAAATTTGCGTAACTCCTTGTCGAAGACGCACTTCCTCCAGGATGAGGAAACTGATGAAGAATGTAAACTGTACACTAACGTACAGAATGATATCAACAAAGTTGGAGTGGTCATAACCGATATACTTTTCTCCAAGAAAATTGAGAAAATAAAATCATTTTTAACTAGAATTACTGAGAGTAATAATTTGGATGAGGTGAATGAGATTTTGGAAGTTTTCCAAGATGTGAGATTAAATATTCCTACTTCTAGTAATGGAACTCAAATACCGAGAGAAAACCAACGGATTGTGGAATTTGTTAATGAAATTGATAATAAAATAGTTGATAAAACTAACTACGAAAAGGAAATTTTTAAACAAATTAATGAATTACTTCACAAATCAGACAACGATCCGGGAGTCCTACTGGATGATTACACTGTGGGTTTCGTTATGCTAAAAAATGTTAGTCATCGTTCTGTTCTCTATAAAAGGTACAGTAAACGGACAAAGGGTAATATTCTTAGGGGGAAAAAATATTTTGCTAAACAAACGCTGCTAAAATTTTCATCAAACACAAATCCTTTGGAATCCAAAAATAAAAAAATGCTGGCAACCCTTCTGTTCAACTTTCAGCAAAGTGTGGTACCGAGAGTTTCCCCCGAAATCGCTGACAGAATAGATTATTTAATATCTCTGATGAATTACGTTAATACTTGTGAAAATAATCATCTCATGTGGATTGATGAATTCAGAGAACGGTTGAGTAAATACAAACCAAATAAAAGTAACATGAAGGACAATAGTAATAATATAAAGAAACATGATGCTCCAGAGGATCAACTCAGACACCAGTTGAAGAAAAAGTTGTCCGACCTGGGAGACATTATAGGTGCATTCAATTTAGGTGATAAATTATGTAAGAAATTGTCTGCACCTGACGACAATCACAAAACCAAATTTATGATTGAAATGATGCTTCTAGATGTTTTGTCAATTTTAGACAGTTCTAATTGTTTAGCAAACAATTTACTTATCTTAGATGACAGTGCGCCTCTCTTGAGTGGGAAATGCTTGCGGAACCACTTGGCGCACGGAAATGCGTTGTTTGATTTATTGTATCCCGATCTTCTCGTCACATTCCTCTCAAATGCCAGGAATCTTACAAAAAATACGATAATTAATATTAAAAGAACTATTGGCAACGTTGTAACCCATGACATAGAGAAGCTGCAACAGAAATACGACAGAGGTTTACAGGTTATCAGTCAGCAGGAAGAAATGGCCGCTGCGTTGAATGAAGGAAACTTGGAAGGTTTGAAGAGATGTCTTAAAGATGGTGCCGATACGATGTCTAAAAGTATTAATTTGTCGACTTCGTTTCATATAGCTGCACAAGGGCCGAATGTCGAAGTTATCAAGTTTTTATTGAAAATAAATGTCAAAATCGAGGAGCAGAATATTGTCGGTCAGGCTCCACTGCACGTAGCTGCAGCTTTCGGAAGGGCAAACATTGTGCAGTTCCTCGTGAATGAAATGAACTCGCCAATTAATGTAATTGATAAGGTTGGGAAGACACCTTTACACTTAGCGGCTCAGAATGGTCACCAGGAAACTGTTGAAGTATTGCTGTCTCTCGGAGCTAGTCACACAGTCAAAGATAAGGAAGGTAACTCCCCTGTGCATTGTGCTGTGCCAATTAATCATGCAGATGTGGTCAAAGTTCTAATAGGAAAAGATGTCAACGTAGACGCTAATCAAGTTATCAATGGTTTCACATGTCTACACGTAGCTGCAGAATTTGGTCACGTGGACCTGGTCCAGTACTTGCTACGTAATAATGCTGATGTGAATGCAAAAACATTAAGGGGTGCGACACCATTACATTTAGCGGCATTAAATGGTCATTTAGAAGTAGTGAACGCTCTGATCAATAAAGGTGCTCAAGTGAACCCTGTATCATGTGATAACGGTTGCACCCCGTTGCATTACGGAGCGGAGAACAGTCATGAGGAAATTGTTAAGGTCCTCTTAGAACACGGTGCTTTTGTTAATATTGGTGACAGCCAGTATAATCACACGCCCCTGCACTGGGCTGCCAGTAATGGTCACAAAAGAATTGTCGAACTTCTGATAAAATACAAAGTTAATGTGAATATTGCCAAAAATGATGGCATAATTCCACTTCATTGTGCATCTGCAGAAGGTCACCTGGAGGTTGTTGAACTTCTAACCCAAAATGGAGCTCTAAAGGACAGTACTGATACTCATGGTTGGACAGCGCTTCACTTGAGTATAATGCGCGGCCACAATGGTATTGTGAGATTTTTAATTGAAAGAGGGTCCAACATTCACATTAGAGACAAACGTTATCACACACCATTGCATCTGGCTGTGGAATTTGATAACCAGGTAGCTGTGGACATCTTGCTGGCGGAAGGGGCTGATGTGACATCTGCAACTGGTGATGGTTCAACACCGCTGCACCTCAGTGCTTGTAAAGGCAACGTAGCCGTTTCAGAAGCTTTAATAAAGAAGGGAGCACCTTTAAATGCCTTGTCCATGAATGAGTTCACACCATTGCACGTAGCTGTGCGAGCGCCTGGTAATGAGAAGATTATCGAACTTTTAGTGAAACATGGAGCTGATGTTAATACAAGGGGTCTGTATAATACCACACCATTGCATGTAGCCTCCTTTATGGGCCACAGTGAAGCGGTTGATCTTTTAATAAGAAACAATGCCATTATTGATGCTAAAACAACTACGGGTGACACTCCATTACATTTAGCTGCAGGAGGAAATCACAAGGCAGTGGTCGAAATCTTAGTAAAACACGATACTTTTATATCAAAAAACATCTCTACAGCTTTGTGTTGTGCGGTAAGGAATAATTATGGAGACTTAGTCAACACCCTTCTAGCGAAAGGGGCTGATGTCAACATCGAAAATGGGGAACCACTAAAAATAGCCATTTCTGCCGGGCACAGAGGTATAGCTGAAACTTTATTAAAAAATAAAAATATAAACATTGATGTTCCGGGACACAATGGATCTACCTTCTTACACTTGGCAGCTTTGAATGGGAATTGGAATATAGGCAAAGTACTAATAAAGAAAGGAGTCAAGGTTGATTCAGAAACTTCTGATAAGATCACACCGCTGGCGATAGCAATACAAAGAGGTCACAGAGAGTTTGTTGATATTTTGTTGGCAAACGGAGCTAATGTCAATGTCATACTTCCAGAGAATAATTCCCTGCTGCATATTGCTATATCTGGAGGCCATCCTGGTATTGTAGAAACTTTACTGAGTTCAGGAGCTAAACATAATATTCGAGATGTTAAAAATAGAACTGCGTTAGAATTAGCAGTTGCAAATTCACAATTACAGATAGTTAAAGTATTTTTTAAACTTCGTGATATTGATATAAATGAAAGGAACAATGACAACTGGACGCTGCTGCACATCGCAACTCAATCGGGAAATCTTGAAAGCGTCAAATTCTTAGTTGAAAGAGGTGCCAATATTGACGCTAAAAATACATTAGGTTCAAAACCTATCCATATTGCGGCACGGCAAGGATTTATACAGATCGTAGAATTCTTCCTCGAGTGTGGGATGAGTATTGATGATGGAGGAGCTGCCGGTAACACATTGTTGCACTACGCTGCCATGGCCGGGCAAGCAGAGGTAGCCCAGTGCTTGATAGGAAAGGGTGCAGATATTAATGCTGTGGATCAAAATGGTATGTTGCCTATTCACTTAGCTGCTAAGGAGGGACAGCCTGAACTTGTTAATATTTTATTACAAAATAGTTCAATTTATGACAGTGAAGACAAATTCGAAAACAAACCTGCCCACTTAACTAACAACAAGGATATTTCCAAGATGCTAGGTTCCATTGAAAATCTTTTTAAAGCTGTGAAAAGGAATAAAGTTTCAGATATTGAAGGTTTAATTAACGACGGAGTCTCTATAAATGCGAGGAGTGCAGATAAATCGACACTTCTACATTTGGTCTGCTGGAAGGGCTACGGACAGGCTTGTGATGTGTTACTAAAGAATAAAGCCAAACCCAATGTCTCCGGAAAGGGTGGCAACATGCCGCTGCATTACGCTGCAAAATTCTCACATTTCAAAATTGTTCAATCCTTGTTGAAGAATAGTGCAAAATATAATATTATGACTGACAATGGGAAAACCCCACTAGACTTTGCCACAGAAGAAAGTATTATTTATTTGTTAAAACTAGTGGACGGGTCGTTTAGAAAAGTTAAAAGTGCTGATGTTGGGATTATTAATGATCTAAAAAAAATAAAAGATATTGACAACATTAAAGCGGTCATGAAGGCTCGTAACGAAGATGGGAAAAGCCTCGTGGTAGTCGCTATCGATAATAATTTCCCTAAAGTAAACATGTTGAAGCAGATTCTGCAGAAGAACATTACCCTTACTTTAGTGATGGTGGAAAACATGCTCATAAAAGAGAACTTCACCGAGGCTTTGTGCATGCTTAAAAAGGTTCTGAATGAAAGACGGGAAATATTAGGCGAAGATAATCCGGGCACCCTGGATGTTCTGGAGAGAATATCCTCTATATTGTATAAACAATCAAAATATTCAGAAGCCTTGGAGCTGTACGAGGAAATTTATCAAAAATGTCTGGAAACATTAGGGCCAAATAATAAAGATTCTCTCAGAATTAGAAGTGGCATCGCTTTAATACTCCACCGGCAGGGGAAGGATCAGGAAGCTGTGGACATATTTCAAGATGTTTATAGAAAGCAAAAGGAAACTTTAGGTGAGAATCATTTAGATGTATTGAGAACAAGAATGGACATGGCCCTGTCCCTCGACGCCTTGGGGAGGTATGAAGAGGCATTAAACATGAATTATGAAAATTATGAAATGTGCCTTAAAATATTTGGTGCTAAGGATCCATTTACTTTGAGTGCACACAACAACATAGCAATGGTGTTAAACAATCTGAAGAGACATGAGGAAGCATTTGTTATCTACCAAAAAGTATATAAAACTAGAAAAATTATATTAGGACCGAATCACTCCGACACCTTGAGGGCCATGCACAATATGGCGGGAGTGCTGATGGCCCAACAAAAACCTGATGAGGCATCGAAAGTTTTCCAGGAAGTGTTGGCAATTCAGAAGAATGTATTAGGACCGAACCATACTGATACCTTAAACACGCAAACTAATTTAGGAATGCTGAATTTGTCTCAGAACAAAGTGATAGATGCAGTACAGGCATTCAAGGCAGGAGCTGATCAGTGGAAAACTATATTGGGGACCGATCATCCAAGAAATGTGGCGATGGATTTAGTAATTGAAGGATTTGATAAGGTATCGAAGATTTCAGAGTTAGATATGGATAGAATACAGAGCTGTCAGCTAGCTGTTATCACTGCTGCCAGCGAGGGTGATATAGCAGTGCTGGAGAATTTAATACAAAATGGATCTGATGTGAACACAGCAGACGCTGAAGGTAGAACACCATTACACTTTGCAGCGAGTGAGGGACATACGGATATGGTGAAAGTGCTGTTGAAGAGAGGAGCCGACGCTACCGCTGTCACTACCAAAGGTAACACCCCGTTGCACACGGCCGCATCTCAGGATTGTGTTGAGATTTCCCAACACTTGTTGCAGAATGTGAGAGAAACTAAACAAATCAAGTTTAATGATTTTATCAACGCTAAAACCGTGGTCGGAGGAGCTTCAGCTTTACACGTCGCTTGCAAGAAAGGTTCCATACAAATGGTAAAATGTCTGCTCAAGCACGGCGCATGTTTCAACATGGCAGACAGGGCGTGCAGCGCTACGCCACTGCAATATTCCCAGAGTCCAGATGTCACCTACCTGCTGCAGTTAATCACGGAACTATTTGTGTGTGTGAAGAAAGGCGATGCGAGTATCATCAAGAACCTACGGGTGATGGAGACAGATCATTTGGAAGCTGTTTTAAATGCAAGAGATGAACATCTGCGAACACCATTACAAGTGGCTATAGTTAACAAACGTAAAAGTATGGCGGGCTCTCTTGGTGGCATTTTAAAAGAAAAAAAAATGAACTTCGCACTCTGAAAGTATCTCTATATTATGTATACATATATATTTTGTTTAAAGCTGAAAAAGATATAATAGAAAATATCACCATTATAATCAAATGAGTTAGAATCAGAATAAGATTAAAGCAGCGGAATAATTTTCCTCTTAAGTTTATGCTTGTCCAATGGAGCCGAGACACGGATGCAAGTTCTTTTGACATTGTCTCAATTGTTAATTTAATATTCAAACAGATTGACAGCGCCATAAGAACATTTTATAATACGCTAAGGTCTCGATTTGCATCATAATAATCGTCATAATCATAAATAAAATTATTAATAATAAAAAAAAGTAATATTACATTAATAAAGCGTTAACTTTCAAATTATAAAAAATTATCTAACGTATTTTACTTTTTAAAAATTGTGTCTTCCATTCATTTTAACCTTCACCATATCATGATACAAAATACCCAAATGCAGCCATGCTGTCAACTCGTGTTACCGTAAATAACAGTTAGAAAAAATGTTTTTATTAGCTTAAATGGCTTTAATGGCACGAATTTACTCTAAATATTGAATATTTAATTTTTGAAAAATGATTAATAACATAATTTATTGCATTCATTAAGTCCTATACATATGTCCTTTCTTCTTATCTCTTTTCTTTTAATTAGTGAGAAAGAGACAATTATGTTTGTATATTTGTTGTTTTTTTCACTGTGTAAATAGTGTGTGATCTCTGTCTTTCATATCACATATGGTATTTGTACCAACATATTAATTTTACAACGGATTGAATGGAAAAAATAATTGTTTTTGCACGATTCCCTTTTCATAATCGGTTTTTCACTAATCATTCTTAAGCGGTAATATTTTCTTTAGGATTATCTAAAATATGAATTTTATGTTGCATGTATTTACCGCAATATTACAGGTTTAATTATGACGGTAGACCTGTGTTACTGCATGGTTTGGGAAGGGTTAAGCATCACATAAAGATCTTTATAACACCGGACATTTCCAGCCACAGCATCTCGACTCTTTCGTTTCTACTATCATAGTTATTAAAAATCTGCGTAATTTTGTCTTATCAACAAACAAGCTCGCTAATTTGCTCGTTTTTTATTATTTTTCCTCTGACTCCTGCTGTATTATCTATCCCACGTGTCTTTTAATGTTTCAACGCAGTGTATACAGATCGACAGTGTTGCCAAACAATTTATTTGTCACATAGATCTGAATTATCCAACTGCACGTGTAAGACCTGGTTTATTTAATCTCTACAGATGCAGATCAGATTTTCAATATTATGTTTTTGACGCAATGACAATCGCTAATTGAAACGGCGTACATCGATGCAAATGGAAATCTTAGTGTATGTAGTTCCCAAATCAATTCAATTGGCTTGATCTTTTATTGTACATATCATTTAATCACAAATACGAAACGTGCTAGAAATTTGTTAAATAATTACAAAAATTCTGGAGAAATATAACTTTTACACTTTTATACTGCTTTAACATTTATTTTTAATAATTTTATAAATAAATATTTTTTATACCTCACTTAAAGCATTTTGTTTTTTTCTTAAAATATAAATGTACATTTAAGTTTTTCATGGTGAATATTGCGCATCTGGTGGGTGGACACATCGCATATTGGGGAGAAAAAACGCAAATATCACTCTCGCTTTATTAATATAGGGTGAGTCACAAATGTCGCTACAATTAAAAATGTGAATTGTTTTTTAATTTCTTATTTTTTTGGTTTTGTCTAGAAATTTATTGAAAATTAAAACTAACAATTTATTTAAGATGTTCTTCACCTTTTAATGCAAGCTGCATCTGACTAAACCATTGTCATTGTTAAAGTGTTCCGGAGTATTGCTTTAATAACACACCTTATGTGCGCCCTTAGCTCGTCCTCATTGCGTGGATTCATTGTATATACCTCTCTTATTTCTGTTATCCTCATAAATAAAATCAGGAGGTCTGGCGACCTTGTGGGCTGACGATGCAGAGTATTAATACAGGTATTATGTGGCATATGACCGCATCTTGTTGAAACCATATATTTCAGAAAGGCTTATTTCGTTGACGCCATTCTGCGAGAAATAAAGTACCAGCGTGATCAGATGGCAGACTTCAATCACCGTTACAGTAGCTTTGTTTTCTTGTTTGCATACCGCACTGCTGCTACGATGTGTTGGAACTCGACGGTTAAAGAATTCACTATTGGAGATACCTTCATCCCCTTGTCCCCGATAAGAGCACCAAAGGAATCATGTGAACTCCAAAATTATGTTATTATTATTATATTATTATAAACAATGGGAAAATTAATAATCAAAAATGGCGACCGGAAAAAAAACGTAATATAGGTAAGTAAGTAAATTAGTAAACTATTTAAGGTATTGTTGATATAGCTAAACTAATTTTGATGTAATTATATCATATTTTACGAAATGTTCTCACTTTTTTGGCCCACCCTATATGTATTTATATGTTATTAGGTTGGGTAAGATTAATAAGAACGTTATGGGTTTAATTTCAACTTTATTTTCAAGGCACGCTCAGACTACGAACGACACACACGGCAAAGGCGGTGAGAAGAGTGCCATGTCCCTGAAGTTAGTTGCGCATCCTTCCTTCTAATGGCAATCCTGGTAATCTCTTGTAGTGGTTATCCTGGAATACGGCCTTTGAATATTTGGCGCGTAACACTCTCCCAACCTGAAAGTTGTTGGGTCCACCCAACAGGAACTACCTTCTTATTCCTAAAACAAAATATTGGATTATATATGAAATCAGTATCTCATTATTGGAATCACCTCACAATGACAGGACACTTTCCTTCATTGTTTTGTACCCGTACCACTCCTCTTTACTTGATGCTCATTGGAGCTCTCCCACCGCTCGACCTTAAAGGGAGCACTCAAATTCTCAACCTTGAAGGGAGTCACAATTCTCAACCTTACAGGGAGTTCTCAAAATTCTCAACTTTAATGGGAGTACTCAAATTCTCAACCATAAAGAGAGTTCTCACAATTCTCAACCTTGAAGGGAGTAACAATTCTCAACCTTACAGGGAGTTCTCAAAATTCTCAACTTTAATGGGAGTACCCAAATTCTCAACCATAAAGAGAGTGCTCACAATTCTCAACCTTGAAGGGAGTAACAATTCTCAACCTTGAAGGGAGTAACAATTCTCAACCTTACAGGGAGTTCTCAAAATTCTCAACTTTAATGGGAGTACTCAAATTCTCAACCATAAAGAGAGTTCTCACAATTCTCAACCTTGAAGGGAGTAACAATTCTCAACCTTACAGGGAGTTCTCAAAATTCTCAACTTTAATGGGAGTACTCAAATTCTCAACCATAAAGAGAGTTCTCACAATTCTCAACCTTGAAGGGAGTAACAATTCTCAACCTTACAGGGAGTTCTCAAAATTCTCAACTTTAATGGGAGTACCCGAATTCTCAACCATAAAGAGAGTGCTCACAATTCTCAACCTTGAAGAGAGTAACAATTCTCAACCTTACAGGGAGTTCTCAAAATTCTCAACTTTAATGGGAGTACCCAAATTCTCAACCATAAAGAGAGTGCTCACAATTCTCAACCTTGAAGGGAGTCACAATTCTCAACCTTACAGGGAGTCACAAATGCCATTAAGAGGCTACTTTCATTTTTCCAGTTTGAATTTCGAGATATTTTTGCATTTTGCATACCCTTTCAAGACGAGACTAATAGTTAATTCATTTACAATATCAAGTAAACATAAAAGTGCGTTATTTTTTACGTAAATATTGCTAGAGTGAAAGGTATTAATAGAAAAGGACAAGTATACAATTGTTGGTTTTTTTAAATTCCTAGGTAATAAAGCTATCAGTAAATAGGCATTTCTTCAACATTCATAATACATATGTGTTGCCATTTGAAATTATCAGGCGAAAATTAAATAATTTGTTAAAGTTCTCACCTAAGAATTGTTATGTTTATGATAAAAAACATTGTGTCGATAAACATGATTATTACAATCGTGCCCCCGATTTATAAGGAAAAAATTGACGTAAATTCATACTAATAAATAACATTGACAACTTTTGAAGCAGCTGTATTTGTGAAGAGAAAACTATTTATGCTAATATTATATAATAATCATACTATGGTTGTAATAAAAAAAGTTTTTTTTTTTAATATTTATTTATTGTTTTAATAAATTACATATTTATTAATATTAAAATATAAATGAAAATATGACAAAAGTATTATTATTCACTGTTAAATAATTAGTTGTTCATCGAGCGCATTATCGTTATTCAGAATTTCGTTTTTTTTTTCTTCACACGTATTCAAAACAAAATTTGATTCACATTTATTACAATTTAAACTGAATTTAGAAATAAAATTTTATGTTCTTTCACATATTCAATATTCGTTCATGTGCACCCAAACATCGACTTGTGGGAGTAAATTTGATTAATTAGAGAAAAGAATTGGTGTATGTCGTCGACCACTCTTTTGCTATCCAATTTAGGAAGTTCACACGAGTCCGCACATTCAATACTCAGTTCGGGAACATCCTGAAAATAATTAATAATATTATTATTGTTATTTAGTTATCAGTATTTTTATGTCTAAAATATTAAAATACATCTTTATTCATTTATATGACTATAACAAATACATTTGTATCAGACAAGTCTGTCATGTATAATTCTTTTGATAAGATTATTTATGTTTAAGGACATGTATTTCCAATAAAAAATAATTTATCTGCACTACATAATATATGTATATTGAACTATGTAATTTGTTTTGCTAAATCAAATAGATAATTGTTATAGAAATGGTATAAATAATTATAAATCCAAGAAGATAACCATTTAAAATTTTGTTGGAATATTTCGTAGAGCGTGTCAATGGATACTTTTTGACCTTAGGCATCTTGAGTCACAGGAGGCAGTAATTTCAGAACAATAATTTGTATAATAAAATATAATGAGAACCAAACCCAACAAAAAAAAACACAGGTTCACGAATGTCACGTTGAACCATGTGAATAAACGAATTTTATGCCCTTGAGGCGCATGCGTTAGATGCGCAATGCCATAGATAAGAGACGCAATGCGATGCAAGCCGCGCATGCGTTGTCAGATTCTTAGCGCTCAGATCCGTAACGTAGGTTTTGACACATGTATTATGTTCAGAAGTCAAAATTATAATCTGTTTTCGTATAAAAACAGCCCAAAACCATATAATTTACAAAAATAAGCAATTGGTATCAAGAATAAGTATAATATTCATTCATAGTGTAGTCAAAATTTGTAATAAAATGTGTTTTATAGGCAAATTTAATGAAAATCCAACGGAGTACAAAACCCACGTCCGTCATCGCCGAATTGCTCGGGGTTCTGAAGGTCCGATAGACAATTAAAATTATCGTGTTTCATAAGACTGGAAATATATTATTTAAAAAATGATTATTGTGTTTCTGATATTAAACTTAGTTTTAAATAGTAGTTGAAGCCTCAAAGCATGTGAGTAAATATAGTTTATTATTTAAAAACGTATGTTTTTACTAAAACAAAGTATTTTAAAAACGTCAAAAATTCATCAAATGTACTGCAAATTGAATGATTTATAACTCTATTAATTTTTAACATTTTGCTGATTTGGTTTCCTACAAATTTGTCTCCGTAATCTTGGCTTTAAGATTATAAGAAAATATATTTCGTCTACGCATTCGTTTAGCGCATTGACTCAATTTTGTACAATGCCTAAAATGCATCTAATGGTCACGGTCTTTCTTATAATATTTGTATTGTCTTAATTATGACAAATAACATTCAGTTTATTAGTTTTATATTAATGTAAAGATCCAATCCAAGTAATAGTTGAAAAAAAAGTCAAATCTATTGAATAATTTCTGATATAAATGAATAATAAAAACCCACATTTTCGTAAAAAACGCCAAAATATGAATTATTATTGCAAGTGGCGCCTTAACTTACAACCCATCTTAACCTTCTAGTAGGTCAATTAGGTCCTCTCGGTCTCTCGTGTCCCCACTGCTGTCATCAGAGTCAGAAGTGCCTTCATTTAATGGGGCATATAACCTCATTGCATCGGCTGGAACAACAGCAGTGAAATTTTTATACCCACGCATACCTTTTATACTTTTTATCTTATACCTGTCATTTCCTAAAACAACTATTACTTTATAAGGCCCTGAATACTTTCCATCCAGTTTCTTATTCACTCCACTCATTGTACATGTTGGTGAACCCGTCCACAAAACCAAATCACCTACTCTATAACTCCTGGCTGGTTTCCTTTTCTTATCATACTGCTCCTTCATTCGTACTGCCACTTTCTTTAAATTCTCTCGAGCCTTTTGACGTAAGGTTTCTACTGACAATTGACGACTACTCGTTTCCATACCTGGAAGCAACGTGCTTTTGAAGCTAAACATGAGTTCAAAAGGAGATACTTTGGTCGACTCGTTAGTGGTGTTGTTAATGCCTTGGATTATGTTTGGTATTAATTCATCCCATTTACTCTGGTCACTTACACTCGTCCGCATAGCATCCAAAATTGTTCTATTTATGCGTTCCACTTGCCCATTCGCCCGCGGGGTGGCAATCGCATTCATTGTGTGTCTGAATTGTTTCCTGTTCGCCAACTCTTTGAAATATCTACTTGTGAAAGCTTTACCACGGTCCGTTATAACATGAGATGGGGTACTAAAGTATGCAAATACTTCCTCTAACAGTCTAATAGTTTCCATTGAGCTTACAGTTTTTGTCGGTTTTGTAGTTGTTAAATCAATTGTCATCTCAGTTAGGTTTGTGGTTCCCAAATCATACTCATGCTTTGCAAATACTCTCGTGTGATTGTTCAACACTCTCATCAACTCATTTTTACTGTCAGCTGGCACATCTCCCATCTGAATATCTCCCACACTCAACATGAAAATGCTCAATTTCCTTGGGACTGGCATTTTTAAGTGCTCTGAAACTTCCGTTTCTGCCGCAACTGAAGCAGCAACTGATCCATTAGGTTTGACTGAATTTTGCCAAAACTGACTGAAATTTTCGCAACACTTCTCTGCACGGGTGATAGTCTGTCCCGCTTTCCAGTGAACAGGATTATTCCCCATATTGGACACTGATATAAGGCCCGTCTCGCCACACACAATGGTCGCGGGAAGCATGTAGCACGTCTCTCCCATTTCAAAGTATCGGGGCTTGGTGCAGACTGTGGACCCCTCACCTCCGACGATTTCAACTGAGACATATGATGTCTCTCCTGGCTCTACGACCACTTCTTCCCTCGACTTGACTGTGATGCGCGGTTCCTCACATACTTGTATTTTTTCGAGTTGGTCTTCAGCATTATAATCAACTCGAGCCAACCCCTGGCTCACGGTGAAAATGACACCTGGGTGATTGAGAACCGGCTGCCCAATAATAAGTTCAGCCCCCTTCATCTCCGCATCTGATAACAGAGCTCTCGTGTCTAGTTCGACACTATCAACCTGGAGCCTGAAGATAACTTCACCCAGTGATAATGTTATGCCTCCAGCGAACCCAACCAGTGGTTCCTGGTTCTTGCCAACTTTCAGATTGAGAGCGGCTGCCACTTTCATTGACAGGATATTCATTTGACTACCACTGTCTAGGTATGCTGTTATTTTATGCTGATTTATTTTTACTTCCTTGAAAAATGCATTATCTGTTAACCCCACGAGTAAGACGTTGGTTCTTCCTACCTTTGCATCCTCAGGTTTTTTTTTCATCCAGCAGTCCTTTAGGATGTGCCCCCGTTTTCCACACCCCTTACAGTTTCGTTGATCTAATCGGCGACACTCCTTGGAAGAGTGCCCCCGTCGCCCACAGCTGTAGCAGCTGATCGTTCTGCCCAGGGGTTGCCGATCTCGATCTCGTCTCACATCTTTAAAATGACTCCGAACGGGTTGGACTTCAACCCTTGATGGGTGCCCTTTCCCAGTATGCGGTACCCTATAACTGTCCAATGATGACAGAAACCCTGTATAGAGTTCCTGTGGACTCGTGCACTGGAATGCCTTGGCATTTGCCTGAAGTTCCGCTGGCAGTCCCCGAATGATGCACGAAACTGCATCTTCATTATCGATGCGGCACCGGTAAAGTAGGGCCATTTTTGCATGAAAATAATGCGTCATCGACTCGTCCGCCATCTTCTTACGAGCGGCGAGTTCCTCTATCGATTCTGCGAAATCGTGATGCCGCGGGAAAGCTTTAGTTAGGTGGTCCTTCCACTCAGTCCAAGAGAAGTCATAGTCATCAAGCCGGTTGAACCACTCTTTGGCTTCACCCCCCAACTTGGACTGCATGTAAAAGGACTTTGTATACTCGTCCCAGTTGTGGATGGTTCCCAACTGATCAATTTTCTGCAGCCACGTGTTGACATTATATGACTTACTGTCAGGGTCAAACCTCGGTATCAGTTGATCACCCCTCATGCGCGATGCCGCCACCGGTAATTCACTTCGCGCAAGGTAGGATTCTACCATCCCCTTCAGCTTGTCTTTCATCAGACGTTTTAACAGAACACCGGCGGACTCATTGCTCGAGGTCGACTCGCTCTCAGTGTCAATATTCTCCTTCCTCGATCTTCGGGTGTAACGGGATCCTCGCGCGTGGCGTTTCATTATTCCGTCACCTGTTCAAATTACACTACAAACTTGTTATCGGACAGTTAAAATTGCACAATTAAGAAACTGCGATTCACTATTAAGTCACTCCAAAGGTCAGAATTATACCCGGTTCAATTTATTTTGCGCGCCAACAAGGGAATCAAAATGGCGTCATGGCGTCGTACATATGAGCAGCACGTGGGTATATTGTGGTTACCGGAATATTCACGTTTATAACTTATAATCGTCTTTTTTCGAGCTAACACTTGATCCCACTTCTGAATTATTAGGTTGGGTAAGATTAATAAGAACGTTATGGGTTTAATTTCAACTTTATTTTCAAGGCACGCTCAGACTACGAACGACACACACGGCAAAGGCGGTGAGAAGAGTGCCATGTCCCTGAAGTTAGTTGCGCATCCTTCCTTCTAATGGCAATCCTGGTAATCTCTTGTAGTGGTTATCCTGGTTAGCCTTTGAATATTTGGCGCGTAACACTGTATATACTTAGGAGGGTTGTATGGTTAGGGAAGTGTTAGCATTTAAATTATTTTCTCAACATCAACAGGTACATTCGCTGTTATATAAAATAGAAGAACAAGATATATACCACAACTAAGAAAGCGACATTTCTCCTTACCACGGAGGAAAGCTAAAGTAAAAAAATTCAATATACAGATAAGAAGTTCTAAATAAATGTTTTGAAAATACGAGGACTGTATTTAGTCCAGCCATTTTCCAACATATTGTATTTAAGCCATCCAAAAAAATGATTTGTCAGTCTTCGCAAAACAGGCCCTTGTTTGGGCGGGAACTTTCTCGTTTGACGTGAAGCGCTTTCTGCCAAGCCATTTTTTTATGTTTGGAAACGAAAAGAAATCGCTCGGGGCCAAATCTGAGCTGGTTCGATGTCATGGTGAAAGAGTACCTTTTTCTCAATAAATCAGCATATGATTGCCCTCTTCTCTAATTAGTCGGTGAAAATGATGCCTCGCGAGTGTCTAAAAATTGTGGTTATGACCTTTCCGGCCGATGGAACCGTTATCGCCTTCTTTGGAGCAGGTTCGCCAGGTGAAGTACAATGTGTTGACTGTTCTTTAATTTCTGGTGCATAGCGATGGATCCGTGTCCCATCAACAGTCACGAAAGGCCGCAGAAACTCTTTCGGATTGCATTAATCACGCGATTCCGTTTTTGTTCCACTGTAAGCAAACGCGCCACCCGTCTCACCGATAGCTTTCTCATGCCCAATTTTTGTGTAGGATATTTACAATGTCAGCTCGTATATCTAAAATAAAACAGTAATAGTAAAATTATTAACATAAATTAAACAACAATTAACTCTGACATTTAGGTACACGAGGTTTTTACGCCAATCGTGTATTGACTGTTTTATAATATAAAATAAATCCAACACCTCGGCGTGTATGGAGACCTTTATCACAAAATAAGAACTGGCCGGGTGGAATATTTTTATAGTTCTATTCTTGCGGGGATTCCCATACGGCACCGCTACTCAAACTGTATTATAAATTGTAATATTTTTTGTACAATTTCCATGTTCGATGATTCGAGTCAAGAGACTTTATTATTATTTCAATCGATCAATTAAATTAGAAACATGTCATTGTGCAACGTGTTGTATTACTTCATGGGGAGGTAGAGCGATTCGCGAAAATCGAAGATATAATAAGAAAATAATCTCACATAACGAGTAAAGACAGCTTTGTTCGCTTGGTTTAGGTTTTTGGAGCGAATGACTGATGAAGAAAATACACTTTTAAAGGTGACTCGCTCAGGAAAGGCCATCTTGTTTCAAGGCGTGACGTATTTCTTGACTGAGCCGAGCGGGAGACGAGAAAATGGTGAATCCAGAAGTGTGGACAATTATTATATACAAATGATTGAAGAAAACAAACTGCGGTGAACATAACGCGTCATCGGTAGTTCTAGATGTTTTTAATCTTTTTTTGAATGGTCTATGAGCATGGAACGAGACACAATGAGATAAATCTCAGTCCCGTAAAGACATGTTGAAATTTTTATCAAAAGATCTGCTCGAAATTGGTAGCACGAGACAAAAACACAAGTCCACATATTCACGACGCTCGATATGACATCGAGAATCTATACATGCACACGACGTCACCTAGAACCATAGATACCTATAACTATTTCTGAAAATTTAAACGGCATTAAATCACGAACACTTTTTATTCCATTTTATGTACTACTAGGATGATTCATATTTACTCAACTGACGAATGGAATATTAATAGATTAACATTTACGTTTTACGCACAACAAGCGTAAAGTGAGGCGCGAAACACCGAACCTCTGAGGTATGGTGTGTACTCGGGGACTACTTAAGTTGAGAATTGTATCCATAAAACCTCATGGAGCAAATTCCATATTTCAGAGATTGTCTCGAGTCGAAGATATCAACTCACGGACACGAGCCATAAAACGAATGTAAATTGTTAAATGTCAAATTTTCTAGTAATTTAGGAACAAAATTACATTCTAGTAGCACTTGGAATATTTATTAAAACGACAACTGAGTTCGATACTAATAAATTATATGAGTTATTTATATTACACAACGGGTCACAAATTTATACAAAAATACAGCGAATTTTCGTAAAAAATTCGACCATGAACCAAACTCCGCCGAAGAAATCGAAAAATTAATGTACAAAACTTGTAAATGTCAGATGATACCTTGTTATTCCAAGGCACGTAATGCCGATCGTGAGATTAATCTCCCTTGATGCCCTTCTGCTCGCTCGCACATCCAATCTCCTCGGCTGCCGCTAGTGACGCGCGACTCGCGCCGAACTTCAACGATTGAGAATCTTTGAATTGTTCTGTTTCAGCCGAAGGCAAATTCCACGAATCCGCGGGCGGCGTGCGCGCACACTAGGGATGTGACGTCTCCGGTGACTTCGTTCCGCCCGACGGTTCACACAAAGCGTTCGTTCATTTCCATACATCGAGTAAGGTCTAAAATTGGAAAACAAAAAATTATTAAGAATTTCCGAAAGATAAAATATAATACTTTTCTTAATTTAAAAAAAATATTTTGGTACTGACCCCAAGAATCAAGAAAATTTCGTCCATGTAAGTAGATTTTCTTACTTTTTTTCTCCGAGGTCCAATATCATTAACGGAGTTGCGAATTCTTAAAATTTTTGAAATCCAGGCCTATTTTTTAGAAATATATAATTTAAATCTGATTAAATCCGCGGGAGTTGATCGTGTTCATAAAATCCATCATCTAATCTAAGCCTTACAATATTCTGGTGTGTGTGTGTGTGTGTGTGTGTATGTGTGTGTACGTACGTATTCATCTTATCGTGATACGTGCGTCATCTGTATTGGCGCAACTAGGCTAATGCATCTTTCGAGTATGCGTATCGAAACAATGGGTATTTGATTAAATCACCGGTATGGAGAGGAATGTTGGTTGTGCAATTATAAATTGTTTACGCGCTTTTATACTTCGATAGGTAGGCCTGATATAAAATTTTGAATATGTGTGTTCTTTTTGTGTAGATTTAAAAACAAAAAACAAAAGCGAATCTGCTTCTGGGAAGAGAGTTATTGTGATTCGGGCGGACTCTTTACGGCGGCGATAATGAAAACATTTAGTATATATAATTTCGGATTATCGGCTGTATGAAGGTTTCCGGTGGCTGGCCAGCATATTCGAGGATCATCAGACTACAAGGATAGCGACGTCGGCCTCAACCAGCACAGGTTCACAAAGGTTTGTGTAATTTGAATTTACATAGATTGAATTACTGTATTCATCATTACCAATAGAAAATCCAGAACTAGCTATCGAAGTATTTACGGGAACATAAATGGTCGAATGAACGCGTGACAGATGAATGTGTGTCGATATATATGTGTGTAAATACGAATCAGATGAATTTTGAAGGTTATGTTTTATGAGAAAGTGAGTTTATTGTAGTCATATTTTACAAAGGTTAAAGTTAACCCGGACAAATACGTTTACTGCGTGAATTGTTATTAGATGTGGTTTCTGGAGCTGTTGACTGAAAAGTAGCTGTAAGAAGAGGGATGCTCGTGCAGTGACCTTTCGCAGCGTGACTTTACAGCTGATGGGAGTTTCGTTTTGTGCACCGGTACTCGCTGGGTGTGTCCAGCTTCGCTGGGCGGTGATGAAGAGTGAAGGTGACAGGCCTCCACACACCATGGGGGCTCACGGTAGATAGGAGCATAGAAGGTCCATGCCCCACAATAAATTTTGTATCCATACATTTATTTCATCTAATGTGGATCAATATTTGTTTATATTCACGACGGCGAAAAATGAAATAATAACATAATTAAAATAATTTCTCCTGCGTATTCCGAAAACCCTTGTAAATATGATTGATGTATACAGCGGACCATCGCTGTAAAGCGAGACAATGATCTTCTTCGTGCATACAAATTCCCAAAAACAGAACTTTTTTCTCATAAAATATGAATATAACAACAATGGAGACAATAGATCAATTTCTATTCTTATTGTTTTGTTATGGATTAAACCGCGTAGACCTCATTTTTTTGTATTTTATATACAGAAAATATACAGAGGGTCCTTCCAATTTTGTTTTACATGAGGGCCGAATGCATTTTTTGCAATAGGGTAATATGTTTGTAGTTATTCTACTAGTCATCTGTAACGTTTAGTAATTATCTGCGGTTCAGTTCTCGAATGGTCCGCCGCTCACCGCCCGCTTGCTAAAATTGATCCGGTGAGCCGCAACTTGTTTAGATCGTTCTCAGAGATCCGGATTATCTTCCTACCTACCGATCCGGCATACTGAATCGGTTCGTTCGGAGTTCGGAACGACGGACATCACTCTTCCTTCGGAAACCATGAATGACTCGAGGTTTACAGTTGTGATAAGTATTAAAAATTCGTTTATTATTATAAAATCTGATCAAAAATCTCTTTCGACAATACTGAAGATGTTCAAAGTAACTTTGAAGTGTTAATTCAATTCTTGCGAATTGGCGATATATAATAATGAACGCGGAAAAGAAATTGAGTTGTACAAATATACAAAGACTTCTGAAACTCGCCTCTAAATCCAAGAATGACTTCCTCAAAGCTTTCAGACAGTTTGGCCAGTCGGGTGGCATGCGAGTCTACATTCAAATATTGTCTGAGATGGAGAAGGCGGTGGCTGGCGGCGACGTGAGCGGCTTCAAGGCCATGAGTGAAGCGGTGGAGTGGATACACAGCGACACCCCTGCGGAAACCTTAGCAGGATACTGGAGCCACGCTGACAACCCCTTGAGGGACACCAGCTTTGTCATCTTGGCCTGCAAGCACAATAGTGTAGATATACTTAGGTACTTACTTGGCAACAGGGACTCGACCAGTCAGGACACCACACCGGGGAAACTGGATGACGAAGGCCACAATGTGACTTATTATGCCATCCGCTCTGGCAATGTGGAGCTACTCGAGATGGTCGTCAACGAGTGGCTCGGTGGATACTTCGCCGATCACCCAGATGAAATGGAACAAGCTCTCTCCATAGCTTATGAGGAGCTGAAGTTGAAGAATGTGCTTCTGTCGGATGAAATGAAGTTTTTTGTTCAAACTAAACTCTTAAACCTGCGCTTCTTCTCTAAAGTAAAGAAAGTTAATACATCTCCTGGTAATATTGTTGAGCGGATCCACCTTGTTCTTGAGAAGACCAGAACACTGGGGGCCGAGTCCTCACTGGCGGGGGTGGACGACAAATTTATTTATATCACATTGTTTGTGGTGCAAAATATCCACATATTAAAACAACAATTGAAGTCGACCTACGACGTATTGCCGTGGGAAGAAATGGAGTTCTGCTTGGTGTGCTTCATATCTGCCCACACGAAGCGCCAAGAACTAAACATATTCATTCGGTCTGTTTTAAGTAAAGGAAGCATATTGGAGTATTTGGATCATTTTTCAAATCTTCTAGGAAATCTGATCGAAAGTATCAAAATCTCCAGTCTCTACTCACTTGGAAAACCTATTCGCTTAAACCGTGATGAGGTAATTGCAGATATCGTTAACCGAAACCCTAGCTTTCGTGATTTGTATAGCACTTATCAGGAGATAAGAGATGTTTACTCACTGCAGATAATGAAGAGGTATATCGATGCAGCCCTGCTGGCGGAATGCAGCAAGAAGGAAGGGCAACTGATCATTAAGAGAGCTCTGCAGGTGATGGGGGAACATTTGAAGAACTCGTTAGAATCTCCCAAGCTGTCTGAAGAAGTAACCGAACTACTGCTACTCTCGGCCCCCAGGGAGACCAGGAAAATCCTAACGAATTTGCGTAACTCCTTGTCGAAGACACACTTCCTCCAGGATGAGGAAACTGATGAAGAATGTAAACTGTACACTAACGTACAGAATGATATCAACAAAGTTGGAGTGGTCATAACCGATATACTTTTCTCCAAGAAAATTGAGAAAATAAAATCATTTTTAACTAGAATTACTGAGAGTAATAATTTGGATGAGGTGAAAGAAATTCTGGAAGTTTTCCAAGATGTGAGTTTAAATCTTCCAAAATCCAATCAAGGAAATCAAACACGGAGTGATATCCAGCGAATAGTGGAACTTGTTAATGAAATTGATAATAAAATAGTTGATAAAACTAATTATGAAAAGGAAATTTTGAAGCAAGTTAATGAAATTCTTCAAGAATTAGAAAATAAGTCGAAAGATCTGGAGGTTAATGATTATGTCTTTGGTTTTACCATGCTACAGAGTGTTAGTAAAACTTCTACCAGTATTGAGAGTGTTAGTACTTGGCCTATTAATAGTAAGATTGGCGCTTTTAGGGGAATCAAATGTATGGCTAATCAAATGCTGGTAAAATATCAGACTTCGTCTAATTTACCTAAAATGTTCAAGTTAAAACTGCTGACAATACTGCTGCTCAACCTTTGCAATTGCGTGGAGGCGAGAGGGCATTCCGAAATTACTGACAACATATATTGTTCAATATCCCTGGTCAACTATATGAATGCTTGTGAAAATGACAACCTCATGTGGGTTGATGAATTCAGGGAACGGTTGAGTCAATACAAACCGAGCAAGAGGAACGTGAAGAACAACAGTAATAATGCAATGCAACAGGACGTCCCGGAGGATCAACTCAGAAACCAATTGAAACAAAAATTGTCTGACCTTGGAAACATTACAAGTGCCTTCAGCTTAGGTGATATATTATGTAAGAAGTTCTCTGTACATGATGACAATCACAAAACCAAATTTATGATCGAAATAATAATTCTAGATATTTTGTCAATTTTAGACAGTTCTAATTGTTTAGCAAATAATGCGCTTTTCCTGGATGACACTGCGCCTCTCTTGAGCGGGAAATGCTTGCGGAACCACTTGGCACACGGAAATGCTTTCTTTGATTTACTTTTTCCTGACATTATTATAACGTTGCTCTCAAATGCTAAGAGTCTTACAGAAAATATTATAAATTTTAGTGAAAAAATTGGCAACGTTGTAACTCATGACATTGACAAAGTAAAACAGAAATATGATAGAGGTTTACAAATTATCAGTCGGCAGGGAGAAATGACTGCTGCCTTGGGTGAAGGGAACTTTGAGGATTTAAAGAGATGTCTCAAGGAAGGCGCTGATACGAATTCTAGATGTCTCAATTTGGCTGCTCGAGGGCCGAACCTCGAAATTATCAAATATCTATTGAATAGAAAAATTAAAACGAATGAGAAGAATGTTACCGGTCAGACCCCGCTCCACGTGGCTGCGGCTCATGGAAGGGCAGACATTGTACAGTTTTTTGTAAATGAAATTGGCTCACCGATTAATGAAATTGATAATGATGGAAAAACACCTTTGCACTTAGCGGCTCAGAATGGTCACAAGGAAACTGTTGAGATACTGTTATCTCTCGGAGCTAGTCACACAGTCATCGATACACATGAAAAGTTGCCCGTGCATTGTGCTGTGGAAAATAACCATATAGATGTTGTCAGAGTACTGTTAGAGCTAAATAATAATGTAGATGAAAATGAAATTGTCGATGGTTACACTTGTCTACACCGGGCCTCAGAATATGGTCGTGTAGAGCTAGTCCAGTACTTACTCCGTAATAATGCTGACGTGAATGCAAAAACAAAAGCAGGTGTGAGACCGATACACTTAGCAGCGTTAAACGGTAATTCAGAAATAATGAACGCTCTAATCAATAAGGGTGCTCAGGTGAACCTTGTATCATCTATGAACGGTGCTACCCCGTTGCTTTATGCAGTAGAGAACAGTCATGAAGATAGTGTAAGGACTCTTTTAGAACAAGGTGCTTTTGTTAATATTAGTGACTACCAAATTCATTTTACGCCCCTACACAAGGCTGCCATAAATGGTCACAAAAGAATTGTCGAACTTCTTATAAGATATAAAGCTAACGTTAATGCTGTCAAATATGACGGCACAACTCCACTTCTGTGTGCAGCCTCAGAAGGTCACCTAGAGGTTGTCAAACTTCTAATTCAAAATGGAGCTCTGAAGGATAGTGCGTATGCTAATGGTTGGACAGCACTTCACTGGAGTGCATTGCACGGTCACAATGGTATTTTAAGATTTTTAATTGAAAAAGGGTCCAACATTCACATTAGAGATAAACATGATCAGACGCCATTGCATCTGGCTGTGAAATTTGATAACCAGGTAGCTGTGGACATCTTGCTGGCGGAAGGGGCTGATGTGACATCTGCAACTGTTGATGGTTCAACACCGCTGCACCTCAGTGCCCATAATGGAAATGAAGCAATTTTAACAGCTTTAATAAAAAAGGGAGCATCTTTACATGCTGTGAATGTGAAAAACTTCACACCATTGCACGTAGCTGTGCAAGCACCTGGTAATGAAAATATTATCAAGCTTTTGATAAAACTTGGAGCTGATGTTAATGCGATGAATACGAACACACCATTACATGTAGCCTCCTTGATGGGCTACAGTGAAGCGGTTAATATCTTGATAAAAAACAATGCCATCATTAATGCTATAACAACTAGTGGTGATACTCCTTTACATTTTGCTGTAGAAGGAAACCACAAGGCAGTGGTGGAAATTTTAGTTAAACACGAGGCTTGCACACCAGAAAACATATCTACAGCTCTCTGCAGTGCGGTTCAGAATAATTATGGAGAAATTGTCGATATTCTGATAGCGGAAGGGGCTGATGTCAACATTGATGGTGGAAAACCCCTAAAATTAGCAATCTCTAAGGGATACAGAGGTATAGCTGAAGCTTTATTAAGAAATAAGAATATCAACATTGATGTTAATGATGACACTGGACACACTTTATTGAACTTGGCGGCAGCGAATGGAAATTGGAATATAGGAAAAGCACTTATAAAAAAAGGAGCTAAGATTGATCTGGAATCTTATGGTTTCACACCATTATCAATTGCAGTATCGAGTGGTCACAAAGAGTTTGTTGATATGTTGTTATCAAAGGGAGCCGATGTCAACACTGTATCTCCAGAAAATTATTCTCTGTTGCACACTGCAGTATTGAGTGGCCATCCTGGTATTGTAGAAACCTTACTTAGTTGGGGGGCTGACTGCAACATCAGAGATGGTGAAAATAGAACAGCTTTAGAACTAACAGTTGCCAAATCTCAATTGCGGTCTGTTAAAGTATTTTTCCAACATCGTGATATTAACATAAATGAAAGGGGCAATGACGACTGGACACTGCTGCACATCGCAGTTCAGTCAGGCAATCTTGAAACCATTAAATTTTTAGTAAGTAAAGGTGCTAACGTTGATGCTAAAAACATGCTAGGATCAAAACCTATCCATATTGCGGCTCGGGAAGGGTTTGTAAAGATCGTAGAGTTTTTCCTCGAGTGTGGTGTGAGCATTGGTGATGAAGGAGCAGCCGGCCAAACGTTGTTGCACTATGCCGCCTTGGGCGGGCAGGCAGAGGTCGCTCAGTGCTTGATAAGAAAGTGTCTAGATATCAATGCTGTGGATGAAAATGGCCTGATGCCTAGCCATATAGCTGCTAGGGAGGGACACCTTGAAGTTCTAAATATTTTATTTCAAAGTGGTGCAATATATGATGCCACAGACAAACTTGGTAGGAAACCTGTCCATTTAATCAAGAATGAAGATATTTTAAGGATTTTAAGAGCGGTTGATAACCTTTTTAAAGCTGTGAAGATAGATGATGTTTCAAAAATTGAAGGTTTAATTAACAATGGAGTGCCTGTAAATGTGAGAAGTGCAGATAAATCGACACTTCTACATTTGGTCTGCTGGAAGGGCTACGAACAGGCTTGTGATATGTTACTAAAGAACAAAGCCAATCCCAATGTCCACGGCAAAGGTGGTAATGCGCCGCTGCATTACGCTGCAAAATTCTCACATTTAAAAAGTGTTCAATCCTTGTTGAAAAATGGTGCAAAATACAATGTTATGAATGACAATGGAAAAACCCCACTAGACTTTGCTACGGAAGAAAATATTATTTATTTGTTAAAACTAGTGGACAGGTCGTTTAGAAAAGTTAAAAGTGCTGATGTTGGGATTATTGACGATCTAAAAAAAATAAAAGATATTGACAACATTAAAGCGGTCATGAAGGCTCGTAACGAAGATGAGAAAAGCCTCGTGGTAGTCGCCATCGATAATAACTTCCCTAAAGTAGACATGTTGAAGCAGATTCTGCAGAAGAACATTACCCTTACTTTAGTGATGGTGGATAACATGCTCATGAAAGAAAACTTCACCGAGGCTTTGTGCATGCTTAAAAAGGTTCTGAATGAAAGACGGGAAATATTAGGAGAAGATAATCCGGGCACCCTGGATGTTCTGGAAAGAATAGCCTCTACATTGTATCAACAATGTAAATATTCAGAAGCCTTGGAACTGTTTGAAGAAATTTATCAAAAACGTCTGGAAACATTAGGGCCAAATAATGAAGATTCTCTCAGAGTGAGAAGTAGCATCGCTTTAATACTCCACCGGCAGGGGAAGGATCAGGAAGCTGTGGACATATTTCAAGATGTTTATAGAAAGCAAAAGGAAACTTTAGGTGAGAATCATTTAGATGTATTGAGAACAAGAATGGACATGGCCCTGTCCCTCGATGCCACCGGGAAGTATGAGGAAGCTTTGAACATGAATTATGAAAATTACGAAATGTCCCTTAAAATATTTGGTGCCAAAAATCCTTTTACTTTGAATGCATACAACAACATAGCATCAGTATTAAGCAATCTGAAGAGACATAATGAAGCGTTTGTTATTTATCAAAAGGTTTATGAAACCAGAAAAGTAGTATTAGGACCAAATCACTCCGCCACCTTGAGGGCCAGGAGCAATATGGGCGCAATGCTGATGGCGCAACAAAGATTTGATGAGGCATTGAAAATTTTCCAGAAAGTTTTAGCTATTCAGAAGATTGTGCTAGGATCGAATCATAAGGATACCTTATATACGCAAACTAATATAGGAATGCTGAGTTTGTCTCAGAACAAAGTTATTGATGCAGTACAGGCATTCAAGGCATCAGCTGATCAGTGGAAAACCACTTTTGGGACCGATCATCCAATAAATGTGACGATGGATTCAGTAATTCAAGGATTTGATAGGGTATCAAAGATCACGGAGATAGGTATTGGTAGAAAGCAGAGCTGTCAGCCAGCTGTTATCACTGCTGCCAGCGAGGGTGATATAGCAGTGCTGAAGAATTTAATACAAAATGGATCTGATGTGAACACAGCGGACGATGAAGGTAGAACACCGTTGCATTTTGCAGCGAACGCGGGACATTTGGATGTTTTGAAAGTGTTATTGAAAAGTGGGGCAGACGCCACCGCGGTCACTACTAAAGGTAACACCGCGTTGCACACCGCTGCATCTCGGGATAGTGTTGAAATTGCCAAACTGTTGTTGCAGAATGTAAGAGAAATGAAATACAACAACTTTAATGATTTTATTAATGCATCGACAGTGGTTGGGGGATCTTCAGCTATGCACGTTGCCTGCAAGAAAGGGTGCGCACCGATGGTAAAATGTCTGCTGAAGCACGGCGCACGTTACAACCCGGCAGACAGGGCGTGCAGCGCTACGCCACTGCAATATTCCCAGAATCCAGATGTCACTTACCTTCTGCAGTTAACTCGAGAACTATTTGTGTGTGCGGAGAAAGGCGATGTGAGGATAATCAAGAAACTACTGGCAATGGAGACGGATGATTTGGTAGCTCTTTTAAATGCAAGAGATGAACATCTACAAACACCATTACAAGTAGCTATAGTTAATGAACATAAAATGATTGCCAGCTGTCTTGGTAGCATTTTAAAAAACAAAAATTAATCATTTTGCTCACTGAAAGTGTCTCGTGCCTGTTATAGCACTTTTAGAGCTATAACAATATATAACTCAAAATAACACCATCGTCATCATTAAGTTCATATCATTCATTTCTTTATCATAGAACCAGATTTATGATTAAGTACTAGAACGATCTTCCACATAAGCTTTGACTTATCTTTGGCTCTGACGTAGCCAAAACATGGACGTGAGTGTCTCCTTTGCAAATTTTTCTGCATATTGTCAACATTTTTAAATATTTAAACAGATATAAACGGTTACGTTTTACGTAACATAACATGTTATTTCCAATTTAATCCAGTTATCGATTTGGGAGATATTCTACTGTACATATTCAATCACAAAAGCACTGTTTTAAATGAACGACAGAAATTTATTATTAATTACAAAAATTCTGGAGATTTTCTCTGAGCATGTTTTACACTAAAAACATTTGTTTCAATATTTAGCTGTTACTCAAAGCTTTCTAAATGATTATACTTATATATGTTCATTTTACTTACTTCTAGTTCTGTTTTCCTAATTTTATTTATTACCTCATCAGGTTTGTGCTGAAAAACTTGTTTGTTTTAGTTTTTATTCTCTAACTTTGTCTAATCTAACATTATTATTTCTTTTGTTATTGTTTGTTTTCTCGCATGCTCACTAAAATGTACACTAAAAATGAAACCCCAATTGTGTTTATAACCATAATAACATTATTATGTTAATTATTTGTATGTCTAAATAAATAAATCTATTATAATTATGCTATTTACTAGAAATGGTTACAATCCAACGATTATCACACAATTGAAAACTATAATTACTTGTATTTCAAAAAAATATTGAAACCAATTTTGTCCTACACGATTGAATGTTATTTTTATTGAGTTTTCCGTCCGATGATGAAAGGAACGGCGCCTTTCGAGACTATTATGTTCTATATGTATCCTTTATATTGTAAACATTTGTTTTAAATATTTTTATAATCTACAAATCATAGTTTTCCAGGATGAATATTGTTTTCTGTAGGTATGCAATAACCGGGGCCGTTTCTAGGTGTTTTGCCGCCCTAGGCGAGAATTGAAAAATGCCACCCCCTCCCTTTTACTTCTGTCATTCACTTCCAATAAGATTACATAAATATGGATCCAATCGGGTAGAGATAATTCACTAGTTTTACAACACTCCCACTGTGTCTTTTCTTTTTTTTTCCTGTCGAATCTTTATCTTTCTTGAATTAAATAACGCCGCAACAACACGAAAAAACACAGACTGCAGCCTAGCAAAGTAGCCAAGACAGTGGAGTCTACTCCGTCCCACACAATAAACTACGAGTATATACTTAATTGAAATATAATTGTTTATCATTATATATTCACCTCTGTTACAACAAAACTATGTATGTCAATAAAGTCAAATAAATCCAGGCTAGAAGAATTAATTCATTATCAGATATAAAATAACTTACATTCAACTTACAACTATTCATTAAACAACAAAATGCAATAAGCACTGTTCATGATATTTTATTTTGTTTTCAAATTTCTCTCGTCTAACTTCTATAGTAGTTTGGGTTCTTCCTCTTGATCCAATGGTACCTTCCTTGCCTTTATTTTAGCTAAGTCTTTAATGAAATCTCTAATATTAAGCTGGTGATGCGTGTCATTTTCACTGAAATTGTGGATAGTCCCACGAGTCTCCCGATTCATTGAACTGCACAGATAGGTTTTTATTAATTTCAATTTTGGAAAACTCCTCTGCATTTGCCACTGATGTTGGTAAAGTCAAAAGGATACGAAGAGCTACAAACAAATTAGGAAAATTATTTTCTAACTAATTTTGGCACAGATAGTTCAGCACATATTCGGGTTTTGTATTTCTTTGTATTCAATGACTTATTCCTGAAAGTTGGGCTGAATCACTCCTGCTGATGGCTCAACAAAATCTGATGAGGCATTGAAACTTCTCCAGGAAGTATTGGCTCTTCAGATGAATGTATTAGGATCGAAACATACTGATACCTTAATCACGCAAACTAATCTAGGACTCCTGAGTTCATCTTAGAACAAAGAGATTGATGCAATTCGGGCTTTAAAGGCAATAGGAGATCATTTGAAAACCATATTCGAGGCTAATCATACACAAATTGTAATTATTGACGAGTTCGTTCAAGGATTTAATCAAACTGTCAGATAGACGTAATCACTTCAGCCAGTAAGGGTGATATTGTAGAACTGGAGAATTGAATACAAAATGGATCTGATGTAGATACAGCAGATGCGGTAGAACACCATTGCATTTTGCAATAAGTAAGGGACATACAGATGTTGTGAAAGCACTATTGAAGAGAGGAGCCGACGCTGCTGCAATCACTACCGAAGGTAACACACCGTCGCACGTCAGGATTGTGTTGAGATTGCCAAACTGTTGATGAAGAATGTGAGAGAAACAAAATACAATAAGTTTAATGATTTCATCAATGCTAAGACTGTGCTAGGAGGATCTTCAGCTTTACATATTGCCTGCAAGAAAGAATCCACGCAAATGGTAAAATGTCTGCTTAAGTATGGCGCATGATGGCAGACAAGATGTACTGTACACTGTACACCATTGCAATATTCACAGAGTCTAGATTTCATATACCTGCTACAGTTAACACGGGAACTGTTTGAGTATGCAGAGAAAGGCGATATAAAGATAATCAAAAATCTATCAGCGAAGGAGACTGATGATTTGGAAGTGCACAGTGCCCACTAAATACATTGTAGGAAGAAATTTAGAATAGATAAATTTAAAATCTTATACATTTTTTTATTAGATCAGGTCTCTACACGTTGTACGATGTGAGCGCTGATCTGGAGAGGTTTATTTTATTAATATTTATTTATTTATATAAATATATACATTTGACAACATAATACAACAAACAATAGAGTTATGCACCCCCAAATAAGAAAGATCTTGAATTACAGGGGTGGCTATCGACATTTATATAAAATAAGATCAAGATCTATAATAATAATTAAAATTATCATAGACTGCCCCCAGATTGTTGATCTGCTTGACTTTCACGCACCATTGAGGTCATCGAGACACAATTCATTGTTCTATTACAGTGGTAATGTCAGAACTCATGCACTAGCTAACTCCGCAGTCCCCAGATTACATTCTTAGGGGAATGAATATACAGAGGTAGACATTTTTATAGGACTACATTATTACAATTTTTTGTGTCTCAATTCAATGGTGACGAACAAATTGCTTTACTTCACATTTTATATTTATTTTTAATTTTGATTATGAAATAACATATATACACTATATAATTTTCTCTTTGTGTATTGCACTTCTGATGAAATTTTCTGTTATTTTACAAATTATGTTAATGCCTGAATAGGGTGTGTGTAATAATAATAAATAAATAAATAATAAATACAAGGTGAATATTAATAATAACATATAGAAAATGTTAAGAAATTGATCAGATTAGAAGATGGGTATCAGAAAGATGTCGAATACATAATTATTTAATAATTTTGAAGACTTTTAAGCCATTTTAGAACCTCTTTTCTGTACACATTTATATTTGCTGCTCATTTAATTGATTTTGACAGCTGGTTATAAAGTGTTACGCGCCAAATACTCAAAGGCCGCATTCCAGGATAACCACTACAAGAGATTACCAGGATTGCCGTTAGAAGGAAGGACGCGCAACTAACTTCGGGGATATGGCATTTTTCTTACCGCCTTTGCCGTATGTGTCGTTCGTAGTCTGAGCGTGCCTTGAAAATAAAGTTGAAATTAAACCCATAACGTTCTTATTAATCAAACCCAACCTAATAATAGTCTAGAAGCAATGTATGATGCATGACTCTGCCCTATTCCTAATTTTGACATTTTAAAAATAACATGTTCATTAGTTTTGCTCCGAGTAAGATACGATAGTTGTGATGATATGGCTACTCGATGCGTGAAATTCCTCGCCATTCATACACAAAATATATTATACAATTTTACATTAATAAATAGATAATTTTCCAAAAGACAAGAACAATATAAAAAGTATTCAAATATTGGCATACATGAGTAGCTGTGTAAAGATACCATCACTAAGTCCTTTACAACATTTATCTCGGTAGGAATCGCGTTCATTTTTAAATGGACATACAGATATTCGTATAATGTATGTACATATACTGTATTCTGCGTGTAAGGCCAGTTTTATAATGTAACATTTCAACGACAGTCAAGTGTGTGGGGAAACCTTTGGCACGGTGCAACACGAATGACGAGTTTTTCTTGTTCCCACACAATCAGGCGTCGCTCCTCAAACTGTGATTTAAAATGTAATATTTTTTACCAAATTAGATAGAGTAAAATCAAAATAGGCACAAATCTTTGGGAGCCATCACAAAAAACCAAATAGTACATATTCTAATCACGGAAGAAAATATCAGAAGTCTTAATTGCAATGTAATGTAGTAGAGTATGTAAGATGATATGTACTTGACTTGTTCAATGGTTAAATTAGCTTAACCATAATACTGACAAAAATGGGTCTATTTCTCATAAATAGTCGTAAACTAACCAAATATTTTGCATATTTATTTTATTTGGCATGTAAGAGCATTGCCCCCGGTATCTTCTGGCGCGAAATATAAATCGGCGAAATTCCACTTGCACCCGAATTCATATTCACCGCCATCTCAGTCGGCATCGACGGTAGCGACAGCGCTGCCGGCTGCTGCTACAAGCCTGGCTCGATAATTCACCGCTAAGCAGTCTCTCCAGTTTCATCTAACCCCTAAAAATACAATAACTGAATATTGAATGTAAACAATATGATTCAATGGACAAACGAAATGAACAGCTGCAGTTTACATGCATGGACTACGAGCGAAGAGACGTAAGGAAATAATAAATATAGGGCTAAGGTGGGTTTTCAGTTATTTTGTACGTAAAATTGAATATTTGATTTAATGGAAAAATAATATGTCTGTTTCGATAAATATTTACCGAAATTTCCGACTCGTTCGTAGTATGTATCAAATTTACTTTCTGGTAAATAGCGGCTTAATATAATAAAATGATGTCGCTTGTCAACCGATGATTCTTGCCGATGAAGGTCGTTATTTTTATTCAATGAACAAAATACATGCGGCAACTAATAATAGCTCACTTCACGCTCAACTTTTCTATTCTTTATATACTTTTGAGAAGAACCTTCGAGAAAAATATCATCCGTGTACACGCATCATTAGAAACACTATTGTAACACGTTTGTCTCTCGCAATATTACCGTTCTTGAAATATTTATTGTTTGCTACCTTGTGTAATAAGGCTTGGACGTGATGTAAGAAATTAATTTAAAAAAACGTATGTATTCAACAGCATTTCACATTACAGAAAATATACCGCTTCGTTCAGATAACTATTTCATATCTTTAGGTTAATTTGTTGATTTGTGAATGAAAAGGCATTTCGGTTTCGTCAAAAGTATTTTTACTGAAGTAAAGTTTTTGCGACAACACAAAAAGCATCTGCCAAGACAGCCTTTCTCTATTATCTATGAGACATCACAAAAGATCCATTTACAGGGTAAAACTTCGTCATTAGCCAGCTTACATTGTTATAATAGTATCGTTCATTTTATGTATTGGTCGTATATCAATTTATTAGTTTCGGTAAAAAAAAAATACACAAATAAATAATGTTTCAAAAAATAATCCACGAGGATGAAAAGTAAAGCAATATTTTATTGCTAGGCTTACGACACGTTCGTAATTTCTACTAATTTAATTTAAACTTCTTTACCTGCTGTATAGTTATTTCAAAATATCTTCAAGGCCATCACACGGATTTGAAATGGATAAAGAGAGACCACGCTATGCATCGGAAAATGTGCAAAAGGACGCCGGTCATGACGTCACGTGTGAGCAGGGGATGCAAACTTTCATACCAACAAAGAAAGTTGGTTGGCCTGTACAGAAGTGGTGAATATATTCTAACATTTGAAAACACGCGCGAAGATCGAAGGCGACAACTTCCGACGCGAGCAGGCGTGGCCGGTAGAGCGAGGTCGGAGGAAGGAGGGGGGACTTGGTAGCCAGCGCCCGTGCTGTGTGGGTGTGTAGGCGGACGCCAGGCGGCGCTCCGCCGAGATCTGAGTATTGATGTAAATGATCGAGAAATGGCGACAAATAAGACTGAAGATTAGAATCACGGCAGGACAAGAGATATTTGGGCATTGTTCTGTCCGTGGGTATCCAGGAAGGAAGGACTCTTCGCGTAGTATTTCATTCAGGGCAAGAACAAGAGATAATTGGGCCTTGTTCTGCCCGTGAATGTTTATGAAGGAAGGATTCTCCGCGGATACGAGCGGGAGGCTGCGAGCGAGTATGGAAGAGAGGCGTGCACCGTACACGCTTTGACGTCAAGATTAGTCCACTGGAAACCTCCAGAAGACGAGATGATGCTTTGGTCCGGCCATGGAAAGATCGGGATCCCTCTACGTGTAACAAAGACAATTTTCCCCTGTTCAGTGAATAAAGTGTAAATAATGTGACTAAAGTGTTATTATTGTCTGAGACCTCCCCCACACATCTGAGATAGGCATTCTGACACCAACCCTTAAGTACCCACAGACTGAGTTTAGCTGGTGGCGTTGTGCGCCGGATTCCATCCGCGGATGACGGCCACGGCGCTACAATATACACAAAATTTAAATTTAAGTTTGTATTAAGTATCTATTATCTGTGTGCGTGAGTGGCGCGGCGCATTTGCTAGACGGCTTGTAACTAGTTGACCTGTGGATGTGAAAGAAATGGCGGTATTTCCATTATCTTTGCAATTGTTTCTTGTTTTTATATTCTGAGCCTACGAAGATACACACTCATTTTTTTGGAAGGTGGTCCGGTCCGTATTTCGTGGAAAATTTATAATATCCTTATTTTAAGTTAAAACGTATTTGACATAATTTGATTATTGTTATATATCATTGGCAGTCATTGATGACTTTATCAGTAACCTATTTATTGGCAATTCGTAATGACAGAAATTTTAAAATTTCAATTTACAAAAAGTAATATTTCTGATGCGAATATTATTATTGTTCTGATCCATCTTATGATGAGAAAACTTGCTAAAGTAGTAGTTTGAGTAAACGAACAGATGTATCTTGCGATGCGCAGCGCTACAAGCGACCGCAACAGGCTTCCTGTTTACCCGGTCCGAACTGAAATGCAAACATTTTCAGAGTCTTACTTCTAGAATCGAGTTAACCTCGAAAATGTGTTTGCTTTTCGACAATATAGTTTTCCACAGCTGGTTGAACGTGTGGGACTGTTGAACATCGGGTGTCAGTTCCTTATTCTTCACATAAAGTATTATGACGTTGTGAAAAATCAGGTTATCTACATTAGCGTTTTTGTAATGCTCGCAGCCTACTCCGACGATTGGGAGTCTTTGCGATATTTTGTTTATCTTTCAGGGTCAAACGTCGCGAATTCGAGAGGCATGCACAAGCGCGATAGAGATGTGAATTCTCGGAACGTCGTTCAGTTCTCCGTTCATGTCCATTTGTTCACATCATCGAGAAATAGAATTAAAATAATAATTAATTAAATGCACCTATATAAAAATTATGATCGCCCTTTGCAGACAAAATTACAATAAATTTCATTTTTCTAAAATCTCGTAACATCGACTGAATTTTGGGTGAACTTATCAAAATCGACAAACGACGCACATTTTTTATGAATTTTCTCATAGGAATATTACAGTAGGTAATGAAAAGGTCGCGTATCCACCTAATACATGTATTTCAAAAGAAATTAACGCTTCATACGGTCAATGTAATGTGTGAGTTTCCTTTCAAATACTCCAAGGATACTAAGACAATGTAAGTCATTTATATATACAAGAAAATACAATTCTGAGTAAATTTTACTAAAAAACACAAAAGGAGTCCGGATCCTTTCCGCTTTGAAAAACATCGTTGATGACAGGAGAATGTACTTTCTGAACTTATCGATTCGTTCATTTAAAGCAGCCATGGGCGACACGGCTTAGATAATTGAGCCGGTTGACCCACTCAATCGCTCGAATTGATCCGGCTCAATGATCCGGTTCAAATAGAACGTGAACGATGCTACTCGGACGTATACGGAATATTTTCTTATGAGTCATGTTTCATTAATATTACACCCTATCGAATATCAGTATTCGAAGAACGTCAACTATTTTGATTATCGTTTTCATTTATTAAAGGTTGCTTTGCTACGTCCAGTGTAATGAAATCTAAATTGTTCATAGAATTGAAATAAAAAATATCTCGTTTTAATGGTATTTTATAGAAATTATTCAATTAAATAGATGAGCTATTTTTAACCAAAAATAAATGAAGATACATGAAATAACTATTTTTTCAAATGGTATGATTTAAAAGTTTTTTCTTCTCATCAGCGGAGTTTGTTTACATTCCTTTGATTGTATAGTATAATACATTTTTAATTATGTTATTGACTTCAGATATTTTATGCCGTAAGGTTTTCATGACATAAGATCTTTTACCCGCCTGCATAGTGAAACATGATTAATGTTAATAAATAAAAAAGACCAGCTGTTTTTACATATCTTATTTTCATAAAATCATGACGTAATAAGTTTTACCCACCAAGCCAACTACAGAAATATCACTCGAAGCTGCATCTTATATAACAAATAGCACATAATGTTCATAGTTTGTTTTATAACCGAACACCCTGATAACAACAAGGTAACTCTGCGATGCGTTGTTCTAACAATTTTATCTGGGATCGTTTTTAAGTGTCAACCTTCATAATTCACAGAGTGATCGTGCCGGATGTTAGTCCACGGATCGATTTTGGACTGATCCGCCGCTCGCCGCTCAGCTCGCTCGAATTGTTCTGGGAGCGGATTTGAACCGTTGAACCGATGAGCCGGTGATCCGTTGAACCGGCTCAACACAAACATCCGGCTCAGTGAGCCGGTTCGTTCGCGAACGACGCACCTCTAGTTCAAAATAAAGTTTAGTATCGAGTCTTCTCTATGGTCTCAAGTTTCAAGTTTTACGATGGTTGACAGATGGCTGGAAAACAATAATATGTATTGTAGGGAGAAATTAATTGTGTTGAGAATTTCAGCATTTACCTACCATCGAGAATGCTGATCGAAAAAACTTTTAAGGAAATTAATTAATATAAGGAAATACAAAGTAGCTATTCGGAAACAAATGATAAAGTGTAAATTGAGTTTCTAGGAAGCACTAATGAGTTGTACAGAAATACAGAGACTATTGAAACTTGCCTCTAAATCCAAGGATGAATTCCTCAAAGCCTTCAGAAAATTCGGCCAGACGGGTGGCGTGCGAGTCTACATCCAAATATTGTCTGAAATGGAAGAGGCGGTGGCTGGCGGGGACGTGAGCAGCTTTAAGGCCATGAGTGAAGCGGTGGAGTGGATACACAGCGACACGCCTGCGGAAACCTTAGCAGGGTACTGCAGCCACGCTGACAACCCCTTGAGGGACACCAGCTTTGTCATCCTGGCCTGCAAGCACAATAGTGTAGATACACTTAGGTACTTACTTGGCAACAGTGACTCGACCAGTCAGGACACCACACCGGGGAAACTAGATGACGAAGGCCACAATGTGACTTATTATGCCATCCGATCTGGCAATGTGGAGCTACTCGAGATGGTCGTCAACGAGTGGCTCGGTGGATACTTCGCCGATCACCCAGATGAAATGGAACAAGCTCTCTCCGTAGCTTATGAGGAGCTAAAGTTGAAGAATGTGCTTCTGTCGGATGAAATGAAGTTTTTTGTTCAAACTAAACTCTTAAACCTGCGCTTCTTCTCTAAAGTAAAGAAAGCTAATACGTCTCCTGGTAATATTGTTGAGCGGATCCACCTTGTTCTTGAGAAGACCAGAACACTGAGGGCCGAGTCCTCGCTGGCGGGGGTGGACAACAAGTTTATTTATATTACATTGTTTGTGGTGCAAAATATCCACATATTAAAACAACAACTGAAGTCGACCTACGACGTATTGCCGTGGGAAGAAATGGAGTTCTGCTTGGTGAGCTTCATAGCTGCCCACACGAAGCGCCAAGAATTAAACATATTCGTTCGGTCTGTTTTGAGTAAAGGAAGCATACTGGAGTATTTGGATCATTTTTCAAATCTTCTAGAAAATCTGACCGAAAGCATCAAATCTTCCAGTCTCTACTTACTTGGAAAACCCGTTCACTTAGACCGTTATGAGGTGATTGTGGATATCTGTAACCGAAACCCTGGCTTCCGAAATTTATACAGCACTTATCAGGAGATAAGAGATGTTTACTCACTGCAGATAATGAAGAAGTATATCGATGCGGCCCTGCTGGCAGAGTGCGGCACGAGAGAAGGGCAACTGACCATCAAGAGAGCTATACAGGTGGTGGGGGAACATTTGAAGAACTCGTTAGAATCTCCCAAGTTGTCTGAAAATGTGAGTGAACTACTCCTACTCTCGGCCCCCAGGGATACCAGGAAAATTCTAACAAATTTGCGTAACTCTTTGTCGAAAGCACACTTCTTCCAGGATGCAGAGGTAATAGAAGAATGCAAATTGTACGCTAACATTCAAAATGACATCAACAAAGTTGGTGTTGTCATATCAGACATACTTCTCTCAAAGAAAATGAAGAAAGTAATGTCAATTTGGACTAACGTTACCGAATGTAACAGTTTAGATGAGGTGAATGAAATTTTGGAAGTTTTCCAAGATGTAAATTTAGATTTTCTAATATCCAACCATGGAAATCAAATACCGAGTGAGAGTGAGCGTATTGCAAGACTTATTAATGAAATTAATAATAAAATAGTTGAAAAAACTGATTACGAAAAAGTACTTTTTAAACTAATTGATGGGATACTACATAAATCAGAAAATTATTCTAAAGATATGATGGAAGATTATAGCATTAGTATTGCCAGGCTGAAAAGAGTTAGTCATTGTACTTTCATAAACATAAATCAAAGTAATCTAACTAAGGCCAATACGCTTAAAAAAAATAAATGTATTGCAGAACAGATATTAAGAAATTTATCAGCTCCATCGAATCCTGAACTTATAAATAGGAAACTGCTAAGAGATCATCTGCTTAAGTTTTACAACACCTTGGTGCCGAAAGCTATCTCCGAAATTGCTGACCAAATACATTTTTTGTTATCCCTGGCGAATTATGCTTGTGACAGTGATAATCTCCCGTGGATTGATGAATTCAGAGAACGGTTAAGAGAATACAAACCAAACAAGAGCAATATAAAGGGCAATTGTGATGATAAAACGCGACACTGTGTCCTGGAGGATCATTTCGAAAATCAACTGAAAAAGAAATTGTCTGACCTGAGAGACATTATAAGTGCCTTCAGTTTAGGTGATAAATTATGTAAGAACTTCTCTGTACACGGCGATAATCACAAAACAAAATTTATGCTCGAAATGATACTTCTAGATATTTTGTCAATTTTAGATAGTTCTAATTGTTTAGCAAACAATGCACTTTTCCTGGACGACAGTGCGCCTCTCTTGAGTGGGAAATGCTTGCGGAACCACTTGGCGCACGGAAATGCTCTCTTTGATTTAATGTTTCCTGATATTCTCATCACGTTGCTCTCAAACGCCAGGAGTCTTACAGAAAATACAATTATTAGTTTTAGTGAAAAAATTGGCAACGTTGTAGCACATGATGTTGGCAAATTGAAACAGAAATATGATAGAAATTTACAAATTATCAATCGGCAAGAAGAAATTGCTACTGCCTTGACTGAAGGAAATTTGGTGGATTTGAAGAGATGTCTCAAGGAAGGTGCCGATACGAATTTTACAAATATTAATTTGCAGACATCATTTCATTTAGCTGCGCAGGGGCCGAACCTTGAAATCGTTAAGTTTCTTTTCAATGGAAAAGTTAAAACCGCAGAGCAGAATATTGCCGGTCAGACTCCACTCCATGTGGCTGCAACTCATGGAAGAGAAAATATTGTACAGTTCCTCGTAAATACAATTGACTCGCCAATTAATGTAATCGATAATGTTAACAGGACACCCTTGCATTGTGCTGCTCAGAATGGTCACCGGCAAACTGTTGAAAAATTGCTATGTCTTGGAGCTAGTCACATAGTCAAAGATATGGAAGGTAATTCTCCAGTGCATTGTGCTGTGGAGAATAACCACATAGATGTGGTCAAAGTACTATTAAGGAAAGATGTAAATGTAGACGTTAATGAACATAATCATGGTCTCACTTGTCTACACGTGGCCGCAAATTATGGTCACGTAGAACTGATCCAGTATTTACTTCACTATGGTGCTGCCGTGAATGCAAAGACATTAATGGGTGAGACACCATTACATTTAGCGGCATTTAATGGTCATTTAGAAGTAGTGAACGCTCTGATTAATAAAGGTGCTCAAGTGAACCCTGTAACATCTGAGAAGGGTTGCACCCCGTTGCATTTTGCTGTGGAAAACAACCATGAGGATATTGCCAAAATCCTTTTAGAACATGGAGCTTTTGTTAATATTGGCAACCAGATATATAATCAAACGGCCCTGCACTGGGCTGCCAGAAATGGTTGCAAAAGAATAGTCAATCTTCTAATAGAATATAAAGCTAATGTTGATGCTGTCAAATATGATGGTGCAACTCCACTTCTGTATGCAGCTGCAAGGGGTCATCTGGAGGTTGTCGAACTTTTAATCCAAAATGGAGCTTTAAAGGACAGTACACATAATGACGGAAGGACAGCGCTTCACTTGAGTATAATATGTGGCCACAATGATATTGTGAGATCTTTAATTGAAAGGGGATTCAACATTCACATTGAAGATAAACGTCTTCAGACTCCATTGCATCTGGCTGCAGAATGTGGCGACCAGGGAATTGTGGACATGTTGTTAGCAGAAGGGGCTGATGTGAAATCTGCATCTGATGATGGTTCAACACCGTTGCATTTCAGTGCGCGTAATGGAAATGAAGCAGCTTCAGAAGCTTTAATAAAAAAGGGAGCACCTTTAAATGCTGTGAATTTGAATATGTTGACACCATTGCATGAAGCTGTGCAAACGTCTCACATTGGTATTATCAAACTTCTGGTAGGGCACGCAGCTGATGTTAATGTGAAGAATAAGTATAATAGCACACCATTGCACATTGCCTGCTTTTTGGGCCTCAGTGAAGCTGTTGATGTTTTAATAAAAAACAATGCTACAGTTGACGCTGAAACAAGTGCCGGTGATAATCCATTACTTCTGGCTGTCGAAGGAAACCACAAGGCGGTGGTTGAAATTTTAATTAAACACAATGCTTTTACATCAGAAAACATCTCTACAGCTTTATGCCGTGCAGTTAAGAATAATTATGGGGACCTAGTCAACATTCTGATTGAAAAGGGGGCCGATGTCAACATCGAAGGTGGGAAACCTTTAAAATTAGCAATTTTAGCAGGATACAGAGGCATAGTGGAAGCTTTATTAAAAAATAAGAATATCAACATTGATGTTAAAGATCAGAATGGATTTACTTTATTGCACATGGCAGCTAGGAATGGAAATTGGAATATAGGAAAAGTACTGATAAAGAAAGGAGCTAAGATTGATCTAGAAACTTCTGAGAAGGTCACACCGTTGTCAATTGCAGTATCGAGTGGTCACAAAGAGTTTGTTGATATGTTGTTAGCAAAGGGAGCTGATGTCAACACTGTGCATGAAGAAAATATTTCATTGTTACATATTGCAATATTGAGAGATTATCCTGCTATTGTAGAAACCTTACTTTGTTCGGAGATTAACCGTAATCTCAGAGTTGAGAAAGATAAAACCGCATTAGAACTAGTAGTTGGCAATTCCAACCTGCGTATGGTTGAAATATTTTTCCAACATCGTGATATCGATATAAATGAAAGGAGCAATGATAACTGGACACTACTGCACATCGCAACTCAGTCGGGCAATCTCGAAAGCGTCAAATTCTTAGTTGAAAGAGGTGCCAATGTTGACGCTAAAAATACATTAGGATCAAAAGCTATCCATATTGCGGCTGAAAAAGGATTTGTAAAAATCGTAGAGTTCTTTCTCGAGTGTGGGATGAGTATTGATGATGAAGGAGCAGCCGGCTACACATTGTTACACTACGCTGCCGTTGGCGGGCATGCAGAGGTCACTCGGTGCTTGATAGGAAAGAGTGCAGATATTAATGCAGTGAATCAAAATGGCATGCTGCCCGTTCACCTAGCAGCTAAGGAGGGACAGCTTGAAGTTCTGAGTATTTTATTACAAAGTGGTGGAATTTATGACAGCAATGACGATCTTGGTAACAAACCTGTTCACTTAACTGAGGACAAAGATATTTTTAAAATTTTGGTGTCGGTTGATAACCTTTTTCAGGCTGTGAAAAGGAATGATGTTTCGGATATTGACAATTTGATTAACGGCGGAGCTCCTGTAAATGCGAGGAGTGCAGATAAATCAACGCTTCTACATTTGGTCTGCTGGAAGGGCTACGTGCAGGCTTGTGATATTTTACTAAAATACAAAGCCAATTCTAATGCCACTGGAAAAGGTGGCAATACGCCGCTACATTATGCTGTAAAATTCTCACATTTCAAAATTGTTCAATCCTTGTTGAATAGTGATGCCAAATATAATATTACAACTGACAGTGGAAAAACACCACTAGATTTTGCTAAGCACGTTAGTATTATTGGTTTATTGAAACTAGTAGACAGGTCGTTTAGAAAAGTTAAAAATGGTGACACTGGAATTATTAATGATCTAAAAAAAATAAAAGATATGGATAATATTAAAGCTGTCATGAGGGCTCGTAATGTAGAAGGAAAATCCCTCGTGGTGGTCGCCATTGACAATAACTTTTCTAAAGTAATTGCGTTGAAACAGATTTTGCAGAACATTACTTTTACTTTAATGAATTTGAAAAATTTGCATACAAATGAAAATTTCACCGAGGCTTTATCCACACTTAAAAGGATACTGCATAAAAGACAAGAAATATTAGGAGAAGATAATCCGGGCACCCTGGATGTTCAGGAGAGTATAGCCAGTATATTGTTTGAACAATGTAAATATTCAGAGGCCTTGGAGTTGCAGGAAGAAGTTTATCAGAAACGTCTAGAAGCATTCGGTTCAAATAGCAAAGATTCTCTCAGAATGAGAAGTGACATAGCTTTAATGCTCCACAAGCAGGGGAGAAATCAGGAAGCTGTGGATATACTTCAAGAAGTTCATGGAAAACAAAGAAAAATCTTAGGTGATAATCATTTGGATGTATTGAATACAAGAGTGCAGATGGCTCTATCCCTCAATGCCTTGGGAAAGTATGAAGAGGCATTAAAAATGAATTATGAAAATTATGAAAAGAGTCTTAAATTGTTAGGTGCTAAGGATCCTTTTACTTTGAATACACACCATGACTTAGCAATAGTGTTAAGCAATCTGGGGAGACACGATGAAGCGTTTGTCATCTTCCAACAGATGTATAAAACCAAAAATGTTTTATTAGGACCCAATCACTCGGAAACCTTGAAGGCCCTTCACAATATGGCTGGAGTGCTGGGAGTACAACAAAAACCTGAAGCATTGAAACTTTTACAGGAAGTGTTGGCTAATCAGAGAAATGTATTAGGGTCAAAACATCTAGATACTTTAAACACTCAAAATAATCTTGGACTCCTGTATTTATCTCAGAACAAAATATTTGACGCAGTACGGGCTTTCAAGGCAGGAACTGATCAAAGGAAAGCCATATTGGGGACTGATCATCCAAAACGTGTACTGATAGATAAATTAATTCAAGGATTTAATAAAAATGCAAAAATTTCAGATTTTGATATTGATAGGTTAGACAAATGTCAGCTACCTGTCATCACTGCAGCCTGCGAGAATAACATTGCACTGCTGGAGAGTTTAATACAAAACGGATCAGATGTGAACACAGCAGACGCCAAAGGTAGAACACCGTTACATTTTGCAGCGAGTAAAGGACATTTGGATATCGTGAAAGTGCTGTTGAAGAGAGGAGCCGACGCTACCGCAGTTACTATCAAAGGTAATACCCCGTTGCACACTGCGGCATTGCAGGATTGTGTTCAGATTTCTGAGCTATTGTTGCAGAATGTGAGAGAAACTAAACAACTCGGATTTAACAATTTCATCAATGCTAAAACCGTTGTTGACAAAGCTTCAGCTTTGCACGTTGCCCGCAAGAAGGGGTCCATAAAAATGGTAAAATATCTGCTCAAACACGGCGCACAGTACAACCCGGCAGACAGGGCGCATAGCGCTACACCACAGCAATATTTTCAGAGTCCAGATGTCACTTACCTGCTGCAGTTAACCCGAGAACTGTTTGAGTGTGCGGAGAAAGGCAATATGAATATAATCAAGAAGCTATCAGCGATGGAAACAGATGATTTAGAAGCTGTTTTAAATGCAAGAGATGAATATCTACGAACAGCAATACAAGTGGCTGTAGTTAACAAACACAGAATTATGGCGAGCTCTCTTACTAGTATTTTAAAAGAGAAAATCAGTTAATTTTCAGTCATTCTTTTAAAATATGTTATCATTAAGGTCTGTTAACATCACTATTTTTTTTTGCAAATGTAACGAAAATATTCATGAAGGAATGACGTTATATTCGTGACATCTAGTAGATTCTTCCAAAAACGTTTTACGTTCCGCTTTACACTCCGATCCGAAATGCTGAGAATTTGACTCGAAAAATAAACTCATATTTTTTTAAGGGTTTTCATTCTTTTTGTGATGATATTAAATTATATATATGATGTATATTAATTATATATGCTAGAATATATTTTTTACGCAAATGAAGTTTGAATAATATAAGTAAATATGATCAAAATTATGTTTTTTTAAATTTATTTTGTGTATTGTGATATTTATTTTATATATTGTGTGCATGCGTATCAGCAGTGAAACTGTGATCACAGTCACAGTTTTCAATCACTGATATTATCGAATATCAATCACAATCACAACTGCATTTTTTCTCATCATTCATAACTAGCCTATCTCTGAATGTATAATTTATATTTACTGTATATGTGTTGTAATACTTACTTACTTACCATCGCGCCGTTTCCCCGTGGGGGTAGGCAGAGAGGATAGAGCACCACACTCTTCTGTCCTGATACATAATTCTCGCCTCATTCACGTTCATACATCTTCTCATACAAGCTCGCCGATTGTTGAAGCTTCTAACAGAACCATCCTCCATTATCTGGTTTACCTGGTCGTGCCACGTCTTCCGCGGACGTCCTATTTTTCTGGTGTCATCATCACTTGCGTCATATATTTTTTTTACCATTTTCTCCTCATTCATCCGTTCCATATGAACAAACCACTAATCTTACTCACTACACTAACATGAGCTTTACATTTTTTCCTTATTTCTTTATTCTTTACTCTGTCATAAACAGATTTGCCACAAATACGCCCAAATGATCTCATTTCCACTGCATTCAGTCTACTTTCGTTCCTTTTCTGCCAGCTCCAGGCCTCACGTATAATATTATTACCTGGAAAGACTTACAAGGAATTGGGACCCAAGTACGCAGCAATCAAAAGATAGAACCCCAAGGGAATCTGGTGGTAATTTAAGAATTATCACATCAATCATGCGTGATGTGGTGCTCTGTACTCTCTGTCTACACTTGTGAGGAAACAGCATGATAAATGAGCTATAAGTGCATGATAAATGATAAATGAGCTATGATAAATGAGCTATGAGCTATAACAGCATGATAAATGAGCAGTGTACATGCTCGTTTTGATATCAATATATCAAAAAAAAGGTAAGTTTTCAAATAAGAATTCACATAATTAATAATTATTAATCTTTGGCTCCATTTATTGTGTTGCTGTAATTAGTATTTCAACATTCAAGTTCATCGGGACTGCGGGTCAGGGTCAATTTGAGCTAGTTCAGATTGAACATGAACCATCGATTCGATCGAACCGTTTGGATCTTTTGAAAGCATGGCTCACGGCTCAGTCGGGCTGGGAATGTGTCTGTGGTTACTCGAACGTATACGGAATATTTTCTTACGAGTCATATTACTATTGCTCACAGTCGGATATCGGTATTCGAATAACGTCAACTATTTTTAATATCGTTTTCATTTATTAAAGGTTACTTTACTGTGTCCAGTGTAATGAAATCCAAATTATTCATAGAATTAAAATAAAAAATATTTCCTTATAAATGGTATTTTATCAAACTTATTCAATTAAATGGACGAGCTATGTTTAAACAAAAAAAAAAATTAAGATACATGAAAAAATAGTAACCTTTCTGGTCGATGAAACTGTTTTCACTTCTTTGGAGTATGTTCGCTAAGTGAAGTCCACTGTTTTGACTGTTCTTTCATTTCTAACCTGTAGTACTGGATCCATGTTTTATCTACAGTCATGAAACGCCGCAGAAACTCCAAGAAGCTCTGTTGCTCCCAATGAGAGCGGACCCACCGCTTACCCAGGACCGATGCAATAAGTTCAAGGCTCCTATCTCGGTCCTACTCATGTACCACCTGGTTGGCATTTATTAATGCTACTAGGCAGCTGTTCGATAGCGCTCCGTATATTGACAGGGCGATACCGCACAGCTGCCAAAACAAGATTTGCCCTCATTGTCCCCGGTTGACTCTGACTCACTTTATTAGTAAATAACATAAAGATAATAAAAAATAATAATAGGCGTATGCATTAATTCATGCGTTTTTTTTTCGAAAATTAAGGCTTTATTGTGAAAAAATGGTTATACACTCAATGATCAAAGTATTGTCCATCGGAAGCTACAACATCTGCCCATCTTTCTGGCAGTTTGTGGATTCCATCCCAAAAGAACTTCTCCGGCTTGGTGGTGAAGAACGAATCAAGCCAATTTTTGGTACCCTGTTCTGAAGTGAAGCGTATTCCGGTGAGGGCATTCTGCATTGATCTGAACAAGTAGTAATCAGAAGGGGCTATGTCTGGGCTATAAGGCGGGTGAGGTAGAACTTCCCACCCACTGTTCTCAAAATAGTTTTGAACCGGTCTTGAAACATGTGGCCGAGCGTTGTCATGATGGAAAATTATGGATTCGTGTCTGGTTGCATATTCTGGTCGTTTTTCCGCAATCGCTCTCTTCAAACGAATTAATTGTGTTCGGTAGAGGTCCCCTTTGATCGTCTGACCCGATTTCAACAGCTCATAATACAACACACCCTTCTGATCCCACCAAACACAGAGCATGTCTTCTAAGTTGAAATCGCCACTTCTAAACCGTGCAAACCACTTCTGGCACGTTCTTTCAGCTAGAGCATGGTTACCATAAACCTCTACTAAAATACGATGACTTTCGGTAGCACTTTTCTTCATGTTAAAGTAATGAAGAAGAACTCCCCGCAAAAACACTTTTTCTGGCACAAAGTTCGACATGTTCAAATGAATAGAAAAAAATGTTGTTTACACTTCAATCAAATGACATATACTGAAAAAGACGCGCAATGACAGTAGCTTTCAAATGAATATGAACACGGCGCGAAATAATACTAGTAACGCCCTCTCTTAGAAAACCGCATGAATTAATGCATACTCCCAATACAATACAATTAACATGGCCGAGGAGCAGAGTGGAAGTGAAGAGGCACTTCCTTCCGGGAAAAAAATATATATAAGAGAATCACCCTCAACGCACCACTGCCCATAAGAACAGTACATTGTAGATCATGTTTGGGCAGAAGGTAGAGAAAAAAACAAAATATTAATGATGAACCTACTCAGCAGCAGCAGTTCTTCGGAGGATCTCCCATCTGGAGACCCACACGAGAACAAAGGCTCTAAACAACTCCAGATTCCTGCCACACTTGAGCAGATCGGAGTTCCTGGCAGAACCTCGATCTACTCCCCCCAAGCCCTCTAGCATATCCTGCCTTGCATCCGTCAGAATCACGCAATACCAGAGGATATGCTCCGGTGTTTGTCTCAACCGTCTGCAGGTACACCATGGGTCCGGGGCAAGCCCTAAATCGTGTAGCTTGCAGCGAAATTCACCGTGACCCGAGACTAGCTGCACCGAAAAATGGTCAAAAGCCGGAGCTCTTGCTCTCAGGCTGTTCTGCGCTCCTGACCCAAGCGTCTGTTCCCGGGAGGCTGGCGATCGGCAGCTGGTCCCCGGCTCCTGGCCGGCCGCCGTTGTCCCCGAGGAACAAGGAATGACAGCACAATTAGAATAAGTGCCTCCTCGTTTAAGATTAAGTTCCTAGGTAAACATAAGAATTTTTCCGCTTGACAGAATATGTCCCTCATGTAAATAAACGTATTTATATATTTACATAAATCTTAAAATCAATTTTTCTCCCCTCCGTCTCCTCAGTGATCTTCGCCACCCGCAATCCATAATAATTATATTGATTGTGCAATGACAGCCATATCTGTGCGTGTCAAATATTTTCACACAGATTTTTAATAAGAAATAAAACATAATTAACTCTGAAAAATTGACAACACGGTGAAGAGAAATTAAGATACATGAGATTTTTAAACTAATCGTGTATTGGCTATTTTATAATATAAAACGAATCAAACACCTGAGCGTGTATGGGGACATTTATCACAAAATAAGAACTCTCCAAGTGAAACATTTTTCGAGTTCCCTTCTTGCGGGGATTTCCACACGGCACCGCCACTCAAACTGTAATAAATTTTAATATTTTTTTCTACAATTTCGATTGTATCTTTCATGAGAGGCAATTATTTTAACCAAACAAATTAGAAATATATCATTGTGCAACGAGTCGTGCTACTTTGTACAGATTGATCAAGAAAATGCACTTTTAAAGATGACTCATCCAGGAAACGCCATCATCATCAAGACGTGAGTTATTTCTTGGCGCGGGAGACGAGAATATGGAAGATCCAGGAGTGAGGTCAATTATTATATACAGATAATTGAAGAAAAAAAATTGCGGCGAATATAATGCGTCATCAGCAGTTGTTGTTGTGACTACAAATATAATGCGTCATCGGCAGTTGTTGTTGTGACTACAAATCGTGACCTTGGAATCATCTAAAATTTGGAAAAATTTACTTTTTTTAGTCAAAATTTATACAATAATTAGATTTTGAATAGTCCATGAGCACGAAACGAGACACAATGAGATAAATCTCAATGCCATATACATATGTATGTTAAGATTTTGATCTAGAGATCAACTTGAAATTAGTAGAACGTGACAAAAACCCAAGCGAGGCGATACGTGCACACAACGTGATTTAGAACTATAGATAGAACACTATTCCATTTTATGTACTGCTGGGGAGATACAAATTTACCCAACCGACGAACGAAATATTAATGGATTAACATTTACGTTTGACGCACAAGTCTAAAGCGATGCGCGAAACGCCTGATTTCTGAGGTAAAGTGAATACTTGGAGACTATTTAAATCGAGAATTGTATCCATAAAACCTCATGGACCAAATTCCGTATTTCAGAGATTGTCTCGGATCGAAGATATCATCCTAGGACAAGAGCCATAAAACTCGTGTCACGAATGCAAATTGATACATGTCAAATTTTCTAGTACTTTAGGAAATAACAAGAAAACAAAATTATATTTTAGTAGCTCTTGGAGTATTCTTTAAAACAACAGCTGACTTGAATTCTAATAAAATATACGAGTTATGTATATTATACAACGGGCCCGAAATTAGAAATCACAAAATTCATTTAGAAATTTTTGTAAAAAATTCGACCATGAACCAAACTCGAAATCGAAAAATGAATACGCAAAACTTTAAATGTCAGATGGTACTTTATTTCAAGGCACGTAATGCCGACCTTGAGATTAATCTCATTTTACGAATTTCTACTACAATGCCTTTCTGCTCGTATATCCAATCTTCTCGGCTGCCGCTAGTGACGCGTGACTCACGCCGAACTTCAACGATTGAGAATCTTTGAATTGTTTTGTTTCAGCAGAAGGCAAATTCCACGAATCCGCGGGCCGCGTGCACGATGCACGTGCTAGGGATGTGACATCTCCGGTGACTTCGTTCCGCCCGCTGGTTCACGCAAAGCGTTCGTTTATTCTCGTTCATCGAGTAAGGTATAAAATTGTAAATCTAAAAATGATTAAGAATTTTCAATGAAAAATGCTTCAGTTAACTGATCCAAGGAGGGTTTGTATTTCCGAAAGATAAAATATAACAGTTTTCCTAATTTTCAAAATTCTTTTTGGCATTGACCCCAAAGATCAAGAAATTGTAATAAGATTTTTTTGCTTTATTTCTCTAAGGTCCAATATCATTATCGGAGTTTCAAATTCTTAAAGTTTTTGAAATCCTAGGCCAATTTTTTAGAAATCTATCATTTAAATCTGATTGAAGTCGCGGGAGTTAATTGTGTTCATAAAATACATCAATGTGTATCGATGTATATGTGTGTAGATACGAATCAGAATAATTTTGAAGGCTATGTTTTATGAGAAAAACACCACACTGAGTTTATTGCAGTCACATTTTACAAAGCAGAAGTTAACCCGGACAAAGAAGTTTTCAGCACGAATTGTTATTAGAGGTGGTTTCTGGAGCTGTTGACTGGAAAGTGGCGGTAAGAAAAGTGAAGCTCGTGCAGTGACTTTACAGCTGATGGTAGTTTCATTTTGTGCACCGGTACTCGCTGGGTGTGTTCAGTTTCGCTGGGCGGTTATGAGGAGTGAAAGTGATAGACCTCCAAACATTTCCTTCATCTAATACGGATCAATATTCGTTTAAATTCAACACGGAAAAAAATGAAATTACAACACACTTAAAATAATTTCTCGTATGTATTCCAAAACCCTTGAAAATATGATCGATGTATAGAGCGGACCATCGCCGTAAAGCGAAGCATTAATCTTCTTCATGCATAAAAATTCCCAAAAACACAATTTTTTTCTCATAAAACACGAATACAACAGGTCAATTCGTATTCTCATTGTTTTATAATGTATTAAACTGCGTACAATTTCATTTCTTTGTATTTTACATACAGCAAATATACAAAGGGTCCTTTTAATTTTGTTTTACATTAAAGCCGAATGCAATTTTTGCAATAGGGCCTATGTTTGTAGTTATTCTATTGGTCATCTGTAAGGTTAAGTCATTTATTTATTTTATTTTTGGAGAAATAAACAGTTCAATAATAATAACTGATAAAATAACATGATATAACATTTATAAACATAGTACCAGTTAAGTTTCTTCGAAATTAAACAAATAGTACATAGTGAACTAAAGAAGAGTACACTTAAACAAAGTAATAAACGAAAAGATTTTTACAGTAATGATCTGCGGTTCGGTTTTCGAATGATCTGCCGTTCGCCGCCCGCTCGCTAAGATTGATCCGGTGAGTTGCGACCTGTTTAGATCGTTCTCAGAGATCCGGATTCTCTGTCCAACGTACCCATCCGGCATGCTGAATCGGTTCGTTCGGAGTTCGAATCGACGGACATCACTCTTCTTCCGGAAACGACGAACTCAAGGCTTGCAGTTGTGATAAGTATTAAAAATGCGTTTATTATTATAAAATCTGATCAAAGACATCTTTCGCCAATACTGACGATGTTCAGAGTAACTTTGAAGTGTTAATTCAATTCTCGGGAGTTGGCAATATATAACAATGAACGCGGAGAAGAAATTGAGTTGTACAGATATACAAAGACTTCTGAAACTCGCCTCTAAATCCAAGAATGACTTCCTCAAAGTCTTCAGACAGTTTGGCCAGTCGGGCGGCATGCTAGTCTACATTAAAATTTTGTCTGAGATGGAAAAGGCGGTGGCTGGCGGCGACGTGAGCAGCTTCAAGGCCATGAGTGAAGCGGTGGAGTGGATACACAGCGACACGCCTGCGGAAACCTTAGCAGGATACTGGAGCCACGCTGATAACCCCTTGAGGGACACCAGCTTTGTCATCCTGGCCTGCAAGCACAATAGTGTAGATACACTTAGGTACTTACTTGTCAACAGTGACAAGACCAGTCAGGACACTATACCGGGGAAGCTGGATGACGAAGGCCACAATGTGACTTATTATGCCATTCGCTCTGGCAATGTGGAGCTGCTCGAGATGGTCATCAACGAGTGGCCCGGTGGATACTTCGCCGATCACCCAAAGGAAACGGAACAAGCTCTCTCCGCAGCTTACGATGAGTTGAAGTTGAAGAATGTGCTCCTGACGGACGAAATGGAGTTATTTGTCCAAAACAAACTGTTAAACCTGCGCTTCTTCTGTAAAGTGGAGAAAGCTAATATGTCTCCTAGTAATATTATTGAGCGGATCCAACTTATTCTTGAGAAGACCATAACGCTAAGGGCTGAGTCCTCGCTAGCGGAGGTGGGTGACAAATTTATTTATATCGCTACTTTTATCACACAGAATATCCACATATTGAAGCAACAGCTGAAGTCGACCTACGATGTATTGCCGTGGGAGGAAATGGAGTTCTGCTTGGTGAGCTTCATATCTTCCCACACGAAGCGCCAAGAACTAAATATGTTCATTCGGTCTGTATTGAGTAAAGGAAGCATACTGGAGTATTTGGATCATTTTTCAAATCTCCTAGGAAGTTTGAGCGAGAGCATCAAATCTTCCAGTCTCTACTTACTTGGAAAACCCATTCACTTAGACCGTGATGAGGTGATTGTGGATATCTGTAACCGAAACCCTGGCCTCCGAAATTTGTACAGCACTTATCGGGAGATAAGAGATGTTTACTCACTGCAGATAATGAAGAGGTATATCGATGCGGCCCTGCTGGCAGAGTGCGGCACGAGAGAAGGGCAACTGACCATCAAGAGAGCTATACAGGTGGTGGGGGAACATTTGAAGAACTCGTTAGAATCTCCTAAGCTGTCTGAAGATGTGAGTGAACTACTGCTACTCTCGGCCCCCAGGGAGACCAGGAAAATTCTAATTAATTTGCGTAACTCTTTGTCAAAAACACACTTCTTCCAGGATGCAGAGGCAAAAGAAGAATGCAAATTGTACGCTAACGTTCAGAATGACATCTACAAAGTTGGAGTGGTCATAACAGATATACTTTTCTCCAAGAAAACAAATAAAGTAAAATCATTTTTGACTAAAATTATTGCGAGTAATAGTTTGGATGAGGTGAATGAAATTTTGGAGGCTTTTCAAGATGTGAGTTTAGATCTTCAAAAATCCAATTATGAATATCAAATACCGAGAGAAATCCAGCGGATTGTGGAAGTTATTAATGAAATTGATGGTATAATATTTGAAAAAACTGTTTATGAAAAGGAAATTTTTAAACAAATTAATGAAATTTTTCATAAATCAAAAAATAATTATAAAGATCTCCAGGATGACTATATATTTAGTTTTGCCATACTGAAAAGTGCCGGTCTATCCTCTGCCCACAATAAAGGGGAGAAAACTTGGTCTGATAATAATAAGGCCAAGGTTCTTAGGGGGCGAAAATACATGGCTAATCAAATGCTGGCACACTATCAGTCTGCGTCAAATCTTTCTAAAGAATTTAATTTGAATCTGCTGACAACATTGCTGTTTAATCTTTGTAAATCCGTGGAGCCCAAAGGGCAGCCCGAAATTACTGACAAGATATATCTTTCATTATCCCTGGTTAACTATATAAATGCCTGTGAAAATGATAATCTCATGTGGATTGATGAATTCGGAGAACGGTTGAGTCAATACAAACCAAAGAGAAAAAAAAATAATGCAAAAGACAATTGTAATAAAAAAAATGAAAATAATATCCCAGAGGACCAACTCGTAAACCAACTGAAAAAAAAATTGTCTGACCTGGGAGACATTATAAGTGCCTTCAGTACACGTGATCAATTGTGTAAGAAATTATCTGTACATGACGACAATCGTAAAGACAAATTTATGCTCGAAATGATACTTCTGGATATTTTGTCAATTTTAGATAGTTCTAATTGTTTAGCAAACAATGCACTTTTCCTGGATGACAGTGCGCCTCTCTTGAGTGGGAAATGCTTGCGGAACCACTTGGCGCACGGAAATGCTCTCTTCGATTTAATGTTTCCTGACATTCTCATCACTTTGTTCTCAAATGCCAAGAGTCTCACAGAAAATATAATTATAAATTTTAGTGAAAAAATTGGCCACGTTGTGACTCATGACATTGACAAACTAAAACAGAAATATGATAGAGGCTTACAAATTATCAGTCGGCAGGAAGAAATGACTTCTGCCTTGGGTGAAGGGAACTTTGAGGATTTAAAGAGATGTCTCAAGGAAGGCGCTGATACGAATTCTAGATGTCTCAATTTGTGGACATCGTTTCATATGGCTGCGCAAGGGTCGAACCTAGAAATTATCAAATTTCTATTCAATAAAAAAATTAAAATGAATGAGAAGAATATTGCCGGTCAGACCCCGCTCCATGCGGCTGCAGCTCACGGAAGGGCAGATGTTGTACAGCTCTTCGTGAAAGAAATTGGCTCGCCGATTAATGAAATTGATGAATTTGGCAAGACACCTTTGCACTTAGCGGCTCAGAATGGTCACCGGGAAACTGTTGAAGTATTGTTATTTCTCGGAGCTAGTCACACAGTCAAAGATATGGAAGGTTACTCTCCCGTGCATTGTGCTGTGGAGAATAATCACATGGATGTAGCCAAAGTACTGTTGGGGAAAGAAGTCAATGTAGATGTTAATAAAGTTGTTGTAGGTTTCACTTGTCTTCACGTTGCTGCAGATTACGGTCATGTGAAGCTGGTCCAGTACTTGTTACATAATAATGCTGATGTGAATGCGAAGACTTCTGTAGGCGAGAGACCCTTACATGCAGCGGTGTTAAGTGATAACGTAGAAATAGTGAAAATGCTGATTGATAACGGTGCACAAGTGAATCTTAGAACATTAAATAGTGGTTGCACTCCGTTAAATTATGCTGTGAAGTACGGTCACGAAGGCATTGTAAAGACTCTTTTAGAACACGGTGCTTATGTTAATATTGGTGACTACCGATATAATACTACGCCCTTACACTGGGCAGCCGTCAATGGCCGCAAAGGAATTGTCGAGTTTCTAATAAAATACAAAGCCAACGTTAATGCTGTCAAATATGACGGCACAACTCCACTTCTGTGTGCAGCTGCAAGGGGTCACCTCGAAGTAGTCGAACTTCTAATCCAAAATGGTTCTAGGAAGAACAGTGCAGATACAAATGGTTTGACAGCACTTCACTTGAGTATAATTTGTGGCCACAATGATATTGTAAGATCTTTAATTGAAATGGGATTCAACATTCACGTAGCAAATAAATGTCTTCAGACGCCATTACATCTGGCTGCGAAATTTAGCAATGAAACAGCTGTAAACATTTTGTTAGCAGAAGGGGCTGATGTGAAATCTGCATCTGATGATGGTTCAACACCGTTGCATTTCAGTGCGCGTAATGGAAATGAAGCAGTTTCAGAAGCTTTAATAAAAAAGGGAGCACCTTTAAATGCTGTGAATTTGAATATGTTGACACCATTGCATGAAGCTGTGCAAACGTCTCACATTGGTATTATCAAACTTCTGGTAGGGCACGCAGCTGATGTTAATGTGAAGAATAAGTATAATAGCACACCATTGCACATTGCCTGCTTTTTGGGCCTCAGTGAAGCTGTTGATGTTTTAATAAAAAACAATGCTACAGTTGACGCTGAAACAAGTGCCGGTGATAATCCATTACTTCTGGCTGTCGAAGGAAACCACAAGGCGGTGGTTGAAATTTTAATTAAACACAATGCTTTTACATCAGAAAACATCTCTACAGCTTTATGCCGTGCAGTTAAGAATAATTATGGGGACCTAGTCAACATTCTGATTGAAAAGGGGGCCGATGTCAACATCGAAGGTGGGAAACCTTTAAAATTAGCAATTTTAGCAGGATACAGAGGTATAGTGGAAGCTTTATTAAAAAATAAGAATATCAACATTGATGTTAAAGATCAGAATGGATTTACTTTATTGCACATGGCAGCTGTGAATGGGAATTGGAATATAGGAAAAGCACTGATGAAGAAAGGAGTTAAGATTGATTCAGAAACTTCTGAGAAGGTCACGCCATTGTCAATTGCAATAGAAAAAGGTCACAAAGAGTTTGTTGATATTTTGTTGGCAAACGGAGCTAACGTCAATGCTATACTTCCAGAAAATACTTCACTATTACATATTGCAATATCGAGTGGCCATCCTGGTATTATAAAAACCTTACTTAGTTCAGGGGCTAACCACAATCTCAGAGATGACAAAAATAGAACTGCTTTAGAACTAGCAGTTTGCAATGCCCAACTCCACAATGTTGAAATATTTTTCCAACATTGTGATATTAATATAAATGAAAGGAGCAATGGCAACTGGACAATGCTGCACATCGCAGCTCAGTCCGGCAATCTCGAAAGCGTCAAATTCTTAGTAAAAAGCAATGCCGATATCGATGCTAAAAATATGTTAGGATCAAAACCTATCCATATTGCGGCTCGGGAAGGGTTTGTAAAGATCGTAGAGTTCTTCCTCGAGTGTGCGATGAGTATTGATGATGAAGGAGCAGCCGGCAATACCTTGTTGCACTACGCTGCCTTGGGCGGGCACACAGAGGTCGCCCAGTGCTTGATAGGAAGGGGTGCAGATATTAATGCTGTGGATAAAAATGGCATGCTGCCCATTCATCTAGCTGCTAAAGAGGGACGGCTTGAAGTTCTAAACATTTTATTACAAAATAGTACAATTTATGATAGTCAGGATAAATTTGGTAACAAACCTGTCCACTTAACTAAGAACAGGGATATTGCCAAGATTCTGGTGTCAACTGAAAATATTTTTAAGGCTGTGAAAAGAAATGACGTTTCGGGTATTGAAGGTTTAATTAAAGACGGAGCGCCTGTAAATGCGAGGAGTGCAGATAAATCAACACTTCTACATTTGGTCTGCTGGAAGGGCTATAAACAGGCTTGTGATATATTACTAAAGAACAAAGCCAATCCCAATGTCACCGGAAAAGGTGGCAATATGCCACTACATTATGCTGCAAAATTCTCACATTTAAAAATTGTTCAGTCTTTGTTGAAAAATAATGCAAAATATAATATTAAGACTGACAACGGGAAAACCCCGCTAGACTTTGCTACGGAAGAAAGTATTATTTATTTGTTCAAACTAGTGGACAGGTCGTTTATAAAAATTGTAAATGGTGACATTCGGATTATCGATGATCTAAAAAAAATAAAAGATTTTGATAATATTAAAGCGGTGATGAAGGCTCGCAATGTAGAAGGGAAAAGTCTCGTGGTGGTCGCCATTGACAATGATTTCCCTAAAGTAGATGTGTTGAAGCAGATTCTGCAGGAGAACATTACCCTTACTTTAGCGATGGCGGAAGAGTCGATTGGAAATGAAAATTTCACTGAAGCTTTACGCTTACTTAAATTGGTATTGGATGAAAGACGGGCAATATTAGGAGAAGATAATCCAGGCACCCTGGATGTCCAGGAGCGAATAGCCATTGTATTGGGTGCACAATCAAAATATTCAGAAGCATTGGAGCTGCACGAAGAAGTTTATCGAAAACGAATAGAAACGTTAGGGTCAAATAACGAGGATTCACTTCGTTCGAGAAGCGTCATCGCTTTTTTACTACATCGGCAAGGAAAAAACCAAGAAGCATTGGAAATATATCGAGATGTTTATCAAAAACAAAAGGAAGTGTTGGGAGACAATCATTTAGAAGTTTGTAAAACAAGAATGCACTTAGGTCTGACGCTCGACGCCTTGGGGAAGTATGAAGAAGCATTGAACATGAATTATGAAAATTATGAAAAGAGTCTTATAATATTTGGTGCCGAGGATAATTTTACTTTGAGTGCGCACAACAACATAGCAATGGTGTTAGATCATCTGGAGAGGCTCGATGAGGCATTTAAAATTTATCAAATGGTTTACGAAACCAGAAAAAAATTATTAGGACCGAATCATTCCAACACCTTGAGGGCTATGCACAATATGGCCGGAGTGCTGGTGAAAAAAAAACAACCAGATCAAGCTATGAAGATTTACCGGGAAGTGTTGGCTGTGCAAAAAAATACATTAGGAGTGAATAATTGTGACACCTTTTACACACAAATCAACATAGGATATCTGAGTTTTTCTCAGAATAAACTGAATGATGCTGTACAAGCTTTCAAGGCAGCCGGGGCAGATCAACGGAAAACATTCCTGGGGGCTCAACAAAACTTATTTATCGATACGATTATTCAACAATTTGATAAATCAGCAAAAATTGGAGAGCTAGACGTCGACAGTCGATACAACTGTCAGATCGATGTAATCACTGCTGCCAGCAAGGGCGATACTGCTGCTTTGGAGAATTTAATTCAAAATGGATCCGATGTAGATACAGTAGACGCTGAGGGTAGAACAGCGTTGCATTTTGCAGCGAATGAGAGACACGCAGATGTCGTGAAAGTGCTATTGAAGAGAGGAGCCGACGCTACCGCAGTCACTACCAAAGGTAACACCCCGTTACACACTGCCACATCTTGGGATTGTGTCGAGATTGCCGAGATGTTGTTGCAGAACGTTAGGCATACGAAACACAACAAGTTTAATGATTTCATCAATGCTAAGACTGTGGTCGGTGGATCTTCAGCATTGCATGTTGCCTGCAAAAAAGGGTCCATAAAAATGGTAAAATGTCTGCTCAAACACGGAGCATGTTATAATCCGGCAGACAAGGCGTGCAGTGCTACGCCACTGCAACATTCCCAGAGTCCAGATGTCGCCTACCTGCTACAGTTAACCCGAGAACTGTTTGCGTGTGCGGAGAAAGGTGATGCAAATATAATCAAAACTCTACGGGCGATGGAGACAGATGACTTGGAAGCCGCTTTAAATGCAAAAGATGAACATTTACGGACACCGTTACAGGTGGCCGTAGTTAACAAACATACAATTATGGCGAGTTCGCTCGGTTGCATTTTAAAAGACAAAAAAGTTATTTGTCCACACTAAAAGTAACTTTGTGAGCTAAAATGCTATTGTAAAATTGCATTATAAACGCAATTGATACTAGGATTGTCACTGAGGCTAGTGACTGCGAGGAAATTCTAGATCATAGTTCATTGAAAATTATACACCTTAATATACGCAGTGTTTAAAAAAATTTTAATTGTCTTTTAATAGATTTGGAAAATTTTAATAATCAATTTGATATCTTAATACTGTCCGAATGTTGGTTGAATGATTTGTATGTTCCAAAAGTATTGGAGGGTTATACCGAATTTCACACCAATGTAAATTTAAATCAAAATGATGGTCTGGTAGTTTATGTTAGGCATGAAATAAATGTCAGTTGTATGGAACCTTCATTAATGGAGACAAATTGTCTTCAAATAAGCATATCATCCTCTTTATGTTAGCTATGTATCGTGCTCTCCACCTTATTATACTCTTATCGGTTTATATATATCTCTCAAGTTTCGCTTCATACTGGCAAAATATTCCAATATCCGAATGTTCATTGATTTCTTAGCTCATTTCCTAGTTATTATTAAGATTACAGCCCAATTGAGTTTTTCGGTCAGTCTTTTTTAACGACACCCCATGAGCTATAATTATTGTGATACTGGAGAATTAGCTGTCATTCTCCAGGGCAACACTTCAGTGGAGACATTTGTGATGATATTTGAAGAAGCAGAAGATGGTTCTTCTAGTTCTATATGATGTTCGTCTTGCTTTTCTTGTATTATGTATTTTGTAATGCCCATAAACTTTTTATTTTGTTCAAACTGTACTTTTTATTTTGTTTAAACTGTACTTCTCCGCTTTTGTTTTTTTATTTCGGCTTATTCGGGGCCCGAGCTCGCCACCCCCTCAGGTCAGCTCTGGATAATGTTTGAGGCAACCCGATTGTCACCTCCATATGCTGTTCTTGTACTATTCTTAGCGGATTCTTGTTAGTTGTGAACAGTCTGGTGTCTGCACTAAGCTGTTATTTGTATCGTCCCGATCCCTCTAGGCTAGGAGGGAATTGCTGTCTGACGGTGCCAAACTTCTTATAAGTCTATTTTGTGTTTCTCGTATCATCCCTGTATTTTTGTGTCTTTATTGACTGACACTGACTAAATACTGACATTAATTCATATAAATAAAGGCAGAATCTGCACTGAATGTCTTTTTGCTGGCAGCCATGCCGTGTTGCAGCACCGTCCCGCTGCTCTGCAGCATGGCACGGTCACCTTGTAAAGTAAAAATGCCAATTTGACAATAAATGAGTAGGACCGATTTGGGAGCTGCAGCTTATAAAACGGTTATGGGTAGACGGAGGTTCACCATTCACTGACTTTGTTTTGTTAACATTCTATAATATATTGATCTGAATTCTATTCAGTTGTTATTTTAGAATTTTTTACTTTTGTAATAACAAGTGTACTTTGTTTTACTCATAAAAATGCAGAAGAAATACAACTGTATCGTTTAAATTGTTATAAAACATGTTTTAAAATATTTTATAAATAAATAATTTTTTATACGCACACTACGCATTTTTTTTTAGGCCAGCCTAGTATCGACTGCTGTTTATAGCTTATTACAGGCCGCTGCTGGTATGTGAAGGACACTATCGTAGATGACGCAAGTTATTTGAAAACTAGTGTTTAAACCCCTGGCGTGGTGGAGAATGTCAGCTGCACGTTTATTTCCGTTTTTCTTGTGCGTTACGATTTACCATTTTATTGTAATATTTTCTACGCAGTCTATTTAATATCATACCTTTATCGAGTTTTTTTACCATCTTTTTGAACTGGATCTTCTCCCATATTGAAACACCACAAATACTTTTCAATACCCAACATCACATTCCCAATGCAAGAAGAATTATTTTAATTTTGAAAATTGATCATAATTAGGATCCAGAATCGCCGTGGCATGGCATAAATTGGTATAATATTCGAGAGATATTAATATTTTTTAATATGTCGTACGACATTGTGGAACATTGTAAAAATAACATTACGTGCAATTAGTATACCTATTTATATATATTATATTTACTGATAAAAAGTCACGGCACATATATTAGTTTTATAAGATTTTAGTAGATTCAACCAGATATACATGGTATAATTTTGTTTTTAATATGATGAAACATGAAAAGCGTTGCTAAATCAGATTATAAGTCGGTCATCTTTTCAAATGTGATAGAAAAAATAATTTTCGTAAAAAAATGCATTTGATGCAAAAATGATATTGACATTAAGTGTTGACTTGGAGAGTATGAAATATGCGCCTACCATGAAAAAGATTTGAGAATAAAAATGTATAATATATTTACCGTAACGAGTTTCATCAGGAGAATGCGGGACCATAGTCATAATTTAATAATTGCAATTATGACCAATTTAAATCACCTTATGGCAGCATTGTATTAAAAATAAATGAATATCTGAAAATAGATTTCTTTGTTTACTAATTTGAAATAAAATTGTGGCGGCTCGCACGCATCGTCCAGACGCCCCTCGTTTTGTCATTCCTTGGTGTTGCACCATTCCACGCGTACAAAGCGGAAACGTTTGATGAAGGCCGGACTGCGCCGCCCAGCGGGTATGACACATATGTACACTTCAAAAGAACTTGTCACTTTTCCTCGATAAAATGTATGAATTTCACATTCAATTATCATTTGTGGTACGGATGATGACTCTAGGATTTTATTTATAAGGATCCGTAGCGAGATCACTCCTTCCAATGTACCTAAGCTTGCATCAGTTTTATTCATCAGTATGCTGTATCTCATAGTTTCGACGACCATTCTGACTGCGCTGCACTCCTACAACAAGCATTTGACGAATATTTCTCATCTGCAAATTCCTTTTTAAATCTATTATTCAACTTAAATAATAGAATGTTTAGTTTTAAACCACTTTATTATGTACGTACACTAAAGTCAACTAGTTTCAGCTGGACCCAACCTACTTCAGGATAGTATAGTTCTAATACAGACTAAACTAACTTCAGATATTTAAATAAAAGGTTAAGCAGTAGAAGATTAGATTAATTTTTCTTTAATTCGTGACTTGAGAACTAATCATTAGTCTGTTTTGCTCTTATATTAAAATAGTTTAAAATCGCATTACTATAGCATTGCAGCGTGAAACCGATAAACGGAATTTCAAACTCCAACAACGGTTCCGGGAAAGAGTAGGTCCTTCCGAGGCCCACAAAGGCACTTGAAAAAATGTATAAAACATGTTAAATTAATTTAAAGGTAAATAAATAAAACAACGTTTCGAGTTGAAAATTTATTTTACTAACAATTTTAACTTAACGAAATAGAAAAAAATATTAAAAATCACATCTTTTGTTTAATATTTCAGCGGCGCTGAACACACAGTCGACTATAAAGTTACTTGATACGAATGGCACAAACTTTATTCAGCATTTCGGGATTCGGCAACGTGTCATCGCTCCGAGTAACCCGAGCGTGTTCGGGAACAGAGAGCTCAGAATTGCAAAAAGCTTCCTAGCAATTTCTATATCATTCGAATTACATGTAATAACGTACATATGCGATGAATACCCTGAATTTATTGAAAATTATCAATTATGTTTTCTTCGCAAGATTCACAAGATCTTGCAAAGTATTTGTGAAAAAAATGATACACTTTACTACCGTCATCCAAATCTCACTAAACCAGCGATGGCGAACCTTTATCAACAAATGGGTTTCAAACTACATATATAATTTCAAAATGACATTGAATGTCCGTGTCGCAACACTTCAATTACAAATGTAAGCATTCTTTTTTGAATAACACCGTCCATATTAACGATTTACTGATACAATCAAATACTTACTTTTGGTTTAACCCATTGATTGCGTTCATAAATACGCATGACATTTTTCATACGCGGCATTATAATTTACAATTTTACACTACGATAATGCAACAAATTTATGATTTGTTTTTAAGAAATCGATAGCAAAGGTTCTCAAATATCCTCACGAACATAAACAAATACATAACGTAAACAAAATTATCCATGAGAGAACACAACAGTGTCCACCTATTGGTAGTACACTAGCGCTATTTATGGTGATATTCATACGTACTAGAGTGAAGTAGTGATCTGCTCTGATTTCTGAGACTAATGTACACTATTTACAAGCTTTTAAATACTGACATTAAATTGAACTCTATAGTTTGAAACACATTACATTTTGCACGCATAAACTGAGTTTGAATAACTGAGCGACACTGGATGATACGAGGACTTTTATTATTTTGTGATTGTTTATAAGATGGCTAATAATCCTTGACAAAAGTCGGTAGGATAAAGATTCCAAATAATTTTGGTACTATTTCACCGCTCCTAAGCGCATATGTACGCACTGGCGGTGGGTTAAACACGGCGATTCATATTTAAGTCACCCGCGCTGTGGATGTGGGTTTAATACAAATATTGTGTCTATTCATTCATTTTGAAAAGTGTATATCAAAATATTATTCAAATTACGTCGCGTAATATGTTGGAATGCCGAGAATTCAATAAGGCGCTGACATAGGAAATTGACTGACCTCACTACTAGCCAAGATTCATTGTATTTGCGTACTCTCTAGTACGTAATATATTTCCATACCATATTCACGCAGTAAAGGTCCACAAACGTCGGCCCATGAACAAAAAGGAAGATCTTAATAATATTCGTTTGTGCCATGCGATGGGATCCAAAATGTCGGCCAGAGAAGTTGGAGAAGATCCGAATATCTGTGAAAACCTGAGAAATGTTTTCAGCTTCTATATGTTTTGCAAATAAAATTCAAACTTTGCTTGCTTGTCACCATGCTAAAGGTTCGCCATCTCTGCCCTATACTTTCCGACATAGCCTACTTCTTCGAGTACCGAGTGATCCCGGGTGCCGACGAGGTTATGCAAGCCTCAAATAATAATATCAAATGAATCGGTGAGAGCTTGGCACGTAAAGAAATGATCCTTTTTAACAATACATATATATATTTTGACATTAATTTTTGCTAATACAGTTTTGTATTTTACATTATATGGCATTTTATATCTATCTTAATATTTACACATATATTTATTCTAAATATTATTCTTCACCTCAATGAGTCATTTATTTTTACTAATAAATTTTAAATTATAAAAACTGAAAAAAAAATCTAGTATGTTGACAAATATCAATCAATGCAAAAGTTTTAAAAATACATAAAAAAAGCTTACAAATTAACATTTAGATTAATAAAAAAAATGTATAATTATCCAAAACAACATAAAAAATAATGTCAGTGTGGAAAAATTAGCAATAAGCAATTCCCAGCACAACCAAAATAAATGCTACCAGCGAGCAAAGAAATTATTAAAATAAATACATAAATTGTTCAAAAAAACAGCTGCTTTCGGAAACAATCAACTGTATACATATTAATAAAATAAATATGTGTAGTAAAATAACTAATTTTGTATTCTACAAACCCCAATACAACATAATTATATTAACATGTGTAAAAAAAAAATAATGTCTGAAATAATTTTGGCACAAATTTGAGCCGATGCCGATGAAGAACAAAGATTACATATTACGTATTTAAAAAAGGTGTACATATAAATTAATATTCAAAATTGAGTAACTTTTCAAATGATAACGCCGAGTTCACGACATCCAAGAATGTATAAAAAAATTAATTAAAATTTATCTAAGAGTCATAATTATTGTGATCAGTGTTGCCATTTATTTCGACATTCAAGTTAAATATTAATAAAAAATAAATAAATGCGATACGTGTGTCAAATGCTTGAATCGTACCAACTCTACATAGAATGTGTTGTTCTAGTTTTCCCCGCTCCACATTGTTACAGTTCATTGTATATCTTAAAAAAATGCCTGAATTTTATTTCATGGTGCTTTTTGATAAGTGGAAAATAAAAACTATTGTATATGAGCACATTTTTTTTTACATATTGCATATTTTTTATTCTATGAAATATTATTTAATGCCGTTTCTTAACACATTTTACAGGGTAAAACTCCGAGAAAACATATCCCAAGTTAGAATAATTTTTTTGATTAAAAATTTTACTTCAATATAAAGTCCTTTCTCGTCAATGCGAGGTTCAGAAAAGATAATTTTTTTTTAAATAGAAAAATGTAAATTTGATCATTAACACAATTAATTTAATTTGTATTTAATATTAGTTTGGGAAGAGCGGACATTGTCTAAAGTACTCTCCTACGATAACATAATTTCACAATAATAATAATAACACCTTCTTCAACCGGAACTAAACAGAATCTCGCACGTCCAATACAATTTTAAATTAAAACACCGGCAACGTATATTAAAACAAACCTAAGTCTTTGGCATACAAAAGTACAGCCCATTATGTATATATAACCTTCAATTTTTAATAGAAACATCACACCATCTCATACCATCCAATTTACAAAATTTATTTATCGAGAATCGAGAACAATTTGTTTCACGACATCCACCGCTGGCGATATCAACATCACTGCATCAGAAGTTCCTCGCTTCAAGGCGCATTGAAAATTTACATTTAAAATGATTATTTTCGGAGTTGTATCACTCTTATAGTTTGTCAATCCCACACAATTGTTTGACATCTCTATAATATCAGCCGCTCTCAGTTTGTTAATATTAGCATTTATTAATTATTTTTACTTTATATACCTCCATGTATTTGTATATATATATATATATATATATATATATATATATATATATATATATATATATATCCACATCTAGTCTTTTATATGCCTTGACAGGTGAAAATTGCATGATTGCGGGAGTGAGGTACGCCTATAAAATAAAATGTATATCTGTCTTTCAGTTCTTTATACAATGCTACCCCTTTGAACGATCTAAACCACATTTTGCATAGTAACTTTTTAGAACTCTGCGCAAAACATAGCCAACTTTTCTTCTCCCCCCTTCCCAGGCCAGCCTCCGTTTCCGCCATGTAAATAAATGTGTACCACGTTGAATGCCATCCATTTCAAATTTTAGTCAGTTGCAGTCTAGGACTCTGAGGAAAATGTAGCCACCCGACTTTACAAAAAGATTTGATGTAATATATATGTAAATACCTCAGCAATTAATTTACAAGATATACATTTTGCGGTCTGGATGCTTAGGGGCATTTAAAAAAAACTTATAAATAGTAGTTTTAATAATTTGTGAGTATTTTTAAGAATTATAGATGTCCCCATTATCAAAACAAATTCACCTCGATTGCACGTTACGATGTAAACTAAAATATTTATTTATAGAACGTAATATTTATTTTATCACATATAATAATAATAATTATAATTACTTATGTTAGTTTTTTCATTTACAAAAATATTTAGTAGGTCTGTAACTACACGTCTGGAGCCAGGGTGGACACAACGAGACCCACGCATAACGTCAATAGATCTCTTTGTATAAAGATTTCATTAATGATTTCCTTTTAGGTCGTCAATTGGCTTCCATGTTGTTCCGTTCTAACATTTAATATTAACAGTAATGCCATAATACAAAAAATAATTATTACACTCGTTAATGGTGGTACCTTTCGCGTTCGCGGTTACGCTTCCACGTCACATCATTCAAATACAAAAGTGAACAATACAAACAAAAATCCCCAATACAATTTCTTTCAGCGTATTTACAACTGTGGGTTTCTGCGTAGATCGTAGATCTAGTAAATCGTGCGTCAGCTCTCCGGTACGCATGCGATGATTATGACAGAGGGTCCGTCTCTTGCGCGTTTTGTAGCAGCCCCGCCCTTTCTTCGGAGGCTGCGCCCCTGGACGCGGGGACTCCGCCCACGAGGGGCACTCCGCCCGACGAGTTGGGGGCGGTGTACATGTCGTAGACGGGGTTGGCGAAGTGACCGTTGTTCTGGAAATAGCGGAACAGATTGTTAGATGATGATAATACCGGAGCCTCTAGCTCAGACGAGGTATTTAGGCAGATTCATCGAGGTGTTGATGAGATTTTAAAGTTCAACGAGTGATTTTTCTCAGTTCCATAATCTGATATTTTTATTTTTTTATTCAAGTTTATGACTCAAACAAAGTATGTATAACAGACGTCCGTAATATTTTGTCAATGGATTCCTAACTAAATTGCATGAGTCAAAAATGTTCAAGGAGTATGTGTACAAATTCTGTACCGTTGCAGAAAATCTTATTGTATGTATGTCATATATGTCAACTCAATGAAAATCAGATTTTTTTGAAAATTATTTAAAGCAATATTCTTCACATGTAAAATGTTTTTAACACATTATACTAGAATACGGCTGAAAAATGAATATTTAAAAATTTTAATATATTTTTCTTATTTATATTTATATATATTTTCTATTAAATATAATAAAAATAGCTTCGTTCGTATGAGATGTCTGATATTAGTTTAACAACAGTGCCTTTGTAGGTAAAATTCCAGTAATTATGTGTTCTTGGACATATTCAAATATTGCTATAATATATTTTTACCTTATCTGAATCCAGAACAAAGTTTCGTTCCAGTGGCTCAATGTCATCTTCGGGTCCGCCTTGCAGATACATGGGATTGTTAATCTCCACATTGTCTTGCAGGCGAGAATGATTGAACGAGTTACCCCTGCAAAACCAAATAATTTAGAATGCGGTCAAATCATTGCGATAAGACAACAATTACAATGATTTATTATGACATGTAATATAGGAAATACAAGATGGGAAGCTAAGTATCTTGATTACAGTAAGAATGTAAGACAATAATTACTGAGATAAATAGAACACACCCTTCGCTTCTGTCCACGTGTCCAATCAAATAAACGAGAGCATGAAAATGAAAAGTGCACACATGAAGACAAGTCACTACAGTAGTCAGTAAAGAATTGAAGACACGGGTGTGAGAAGAGCGCATGTGCGAAAAATGAATTTTGAGAAAATAGCCTTCAATGATTATTTTTATTTGTACATTTATTGAAGCTTGCCTGGTATAGTGTGTTACAAAACTGCACGGTGTCAAATAAATTTAATTATATAACTAAGGGTACTTAAATATCTTTATCTTTTGAACGGGATTTAAAGTTTCGATTTAAAAAAAATGTAAAGATCGATTGGCCGATGCGAAACTCAATGCATGTAGCGGCTCTCCAATTAAACACAGTTAAAATTTAATATTGTTTTATATTTGCATGACGTTTTGAAATTTCCAAAAATATCGCCAAATTTTAGATTATCGTAAAATGTTTTTAATTTAATTTCTTAATTATTATCAATTTGTTTATCTGTTGAAACAAAACTAAATAGATTATTCGGTGTTTTCTATAAACAGAAAATCCTCCTTTGTTTGCAGAATGGCTTATTATGATATATTTCATATTAAACTGACAATGGGTGTCTTGTTTGCGGAACTCACCTTTTTTTTTTTAAAAAAACCACGCTACATTTATTTCTACGCCGCGCTCGGAATATTCATATATTAGGAAAAAAAATAGTTTTTTTCGCTATACGTGGAAATTCGTTATTATGAAATTTTTTTTTGGTCCTTTGGATTTCGCAATAATGCGATTTTACTGTACAACTTTATCACAAAAACTATATACTCCGTATAGTGCCATCTATCATCATTTAAAAATAAAAAAAATGAACTCGATGATAAACAAAGAACTGCAGAAGAAATCAAAATACTCAAAACAGTTATTGCACCCGTGTCATTGATATACATAATTTAAACAGATCAAATAAAAGTAATTAAAATTGTCAAGTGTTAATTATAATAGATGAGTAATGTACCCTCTCCTCCTGTAGATGATGATCAGGGCAGCCACGGCCCCGGCCACCACCATGAGCAGCACCAGGGATACGCCGACACCGGTCCACATGCGCCGGGACCGTTCCATGGTGAGCTGTTGAGGGCTCACTTCGCATCGAGACCCGCCCCACCCGCCCAGGCAACTAGAAAGACAAGTATAGTTTTGTGACTTCAGAACCACAGAGTCAACTGTTACTAACGGTGTATATACTACCACTCTGTGTGTGCGCGGGAGGGAATACATTGCCGTGAACGTATTTCTAAGTTTGATGAATCAGTTTACTTGATTACCGATTTAAACAACAAAAAATTCAATTTTGACAACTGTTATTAAATGTCAGTGAATTTTTATATAACTCACAAATAAAACATAATAATGATTATTGGTGTATGTATATATATTTTAAATAAATATATTTTCGAATCAAATATCTAAACATCTACCACCAAACATTACATTTTATACAAATAATAATACAAGATAGGAAAATCAATTAAAAAATACAAAGATGATAAATTGAACAATTCCGGAGACTCATATTGGAAAAACGGATCAAAATTTTAACATTTAATGAACCAAAGAGCCTTTAAGATGTTTAAATAGTATTGGTGTTTCAGAATTTTCCAATTATTTATTAGAAAATGATGATACTTTAGATAAAAATTTGGGATTGTCTGTTTTACATATAAACAATGTCTAATAATTTCTAATCATTAATTCAATTTCCACATCTTTCATTATCGTAACAATTTAAGTTAGGTACTATTTAGATTTATTTTTAAATAATTATTATTTTTTAAAATAGATTATTAAAAACATTAGAACAACTTGACATATATTATTAAGGAGAACACATTCTTATTGTGAAGTTGTAATTATTCAGAACATAGATGTCTGTGAAATTTTTAAATACTAATTAAATGTAATAATTAGAAAAATATACATATAAAATCAATTTTATCAAAAAATATTGTTGTTGTGCGGGTGTATCAATCTGTAGCAAAGTTGGATAATACACCTTCCCCAGATTGGAAAGAGTCCAGGTTCGAATCTCGGTAACGCAACAATAATATTCTTCGATAAAATTGATTTCAAATGTATATCTTTCTAATTAATACATTTAATTAGTATTTATAACATATAAATGGTTTTAGTTAGATAATTCGACATCCCGATGAAGAAATTGTATTTTTCTTAACCGGTTGGTGTATTAAAATAACTCATTAAGTGGTTAAAAACAAAGTTAAATAATATATATTAAATTATATTTCTATGTATGTATATGTAACGGTGTTTACACATCGAAGAATGAAATGTGAATAATTCGATTGTAATGTGAATTGCACATTTTCTCTACCCGGGACACTGCTCAATCTACCGTCAGTTATATATTTAATTTTCTACTTTAACAGTTAATCAAATCGTTAACTTCTTAAATACATATTAAAATATAGAAGAATTTACAAAGAAACAGGGGAAAACATCCGACACACACCCTGCACAGAATTCGTTATTATTATTCAACGAAAAACATTCATTCGCTTGTCAAATTGATCAAATATCTCCAAAACAATAAAGACTTCAATTCCATACGAGTAAGAAAAATTAAATCACAATATTATTGTGACCAGTGAGAAATGACAAATTACCAAAGAATCTGTAACTACACTCATACTGATCTTCAATATATGTTTTGATACGATGTAAGGATCATAATTTTGGATACAAAAAAAACCCAAATCCATTTTTTTTTATATACTGGAGTATCAATGACGAAACATGAAAAAAATATTCTTGTACGTAGACTAGTGTACCAAGGACGGGCGCCTAAAATGTACGTAAGATGAACATGACTAGTTTGCATTTGTTACCATATTTCTTACGCGTGACAATTTATCATTCTATCAAGATTTGCCCTCTCGGTCTGTGTAATGTTGTTACGTCATTGAGCTCACTTATTTTACTGTTAATTTTTCTGAACTGGAATGTCTTCAAATATCACAAACTAAACACCGCAAACACATTTTTTTTTTAATATCCAACGTCAAACGATACAAACGAAAAATAACATGTTTTAATTTTGTAAACTAATCATAATGAAATAATTTTAATTATTACTTGGGTACCCACATCAAATTTAAATCACACCATCTGTTAGCCTCCTTTAAAATGTTCAATTACGAATAATTTGTTATTTCAAATGTGCTATTTCTACAGTTAACAATCTGGAGGAATTTCTGATAAAACACATTTTATATTTTTTTTTAATATGTATTGTATTTAATAGATATTTATACTAAGTCAGATCTCAATAGTATAACACAATAATACACATAATAAAAATCTATTAGGTCATTTAATTTAATTTATATTAAAAATACCACAAAACTATGATTTAAAACTACAACTACACAACAAACATGTATTTTCATTAAAAAACAATAATATATGACCTCTTTAATAAACATAAGATAAACAAAGATTCGGCGAGAGATTAGGGTACTCACAGGCATTCTGCGCTACCGTCTGCGGCCTGCCGGCAGACCCCGTTCTTCCGGTGACAGAGCCCCCAGCAGGGATCCTTGGTGCCGCACAGCTCTCCTCCCCAACCCTCCAGGCAGTGGCAGCGCGGGCCGGCAGCCTCGCTCGGCATCTGGCAGACGGCGTCGTTTTTGCAATGGCCCGTGCAGGGGTTGTCGTGTCCGATGTAGGACTGAAACATATTTTAATCACGTCTAACACATCACACCTTCAAAATAAAGTAAGAAATTTCCTGGATTCTCTAGCGTGTGTGATTATTTGGATGATTGAATGAGGATATGATGTCACGCTGTGTATTTTTATAATATTAACTAACTGTTTGATTACTTGAATATGTATGTTTGTATTATTTACTTACCATCACGTCGTTTCGCCGCAGGGGTAGGCAGAGAGGATAGAGCGCCACACTCCTATATCTTGACACACAATTCTCGCCTCATCCACATTCTTACATCTTCTCATGCAAGCTCGCCGATTGTTGAGGCTTCTAACAGAACCATCCTCCATTATCTGATTTACCTGGTTGTGCCAAGTCTTCTACGAATATTCTCTATTTCTGGTGCCATCAACACTTACGGCATATATCTTTCTTAATATTCTCTCATTCATCCGTTCCATATGACCAAGCCACCTAAGTGATCCTTTTTTAATCTTACTCATTATACTAAAATCAGTTTTACATTATTTTCTTATTTCTTCATTCTGTACTCTGTCATAAATAGGTTAGTCTACTTTCGTTCCTCTTCTGCCAGCTTCAGGCCTCACTTCCATACATCAGCGTCGGAACCGGGACTCTATTGTGTAATTTAAGACACAAAGTGAAAATAAGAATAGCAAGACAGATATAGAGTTGATGTTTTTGTTTAAACCTCAATAATAACAGGCCTTAATTAATTCCTTTCACTTCTGGTTTTACTTCCTTTTTCTAAGTGATTCGAGGGCCCTCCGCAAGTGCAACTTGTGCTATTCTACACATGTGTACAAAAATACATCAATCGGACACGCACCTCGCAGTAGGGGCCTCCCCACTGTGGCGGACAACGGCACACCATGTACAGAGCCGTGTGAGTGCAGTTCCCTCCATTACGGCAACTGTGCGTCGGGTCGTTGGACAACGAATCGCATACACCTTCGCGGGGACTCATGTCTTCTTCTGTAACAAGAGAGGGAGGGTTATAACAATATATAAAATAAGTACTGATGCTAGTGCCTCGAATAACGGCAACTCGCAGTAACAGTTCTCGGTGATTACGTCAAGTTAATATTTATTTATTTTACATTTTTTGTGGTATTTAAAATGTAAAATAATTGAAATAAATAAATAATAAATATATTTTTATTGTATTTTACAAGTGAGATATTTCGTAAACTTGAACCTGTATATGATCACAGCAGTGCAATATTCGCGTGAATAAGTACATTTTCAGTTAACGCCCTTTGTCTGGAAGCTGGGGCACCGTTATTACGAGGTACGCCTGTATTTTATTTTTGGTCAGACTTACTAGAGGTTTATTTGTGGGGGGTTACGAACAGATATCGAGGCACGGCTGTTTGCTCATTTGAAATCATATATGGCTCAAGATCAACGCTGTAATAAATTATTTATGACTTGCCCTTTTTGTCGGCACCCCTCACTTCTATGGACCATAAAAGACACATTTCAAAGGTTGACATATGATTTCATCATCTTTTTGAAATGTCAAACGTTCACCCTACTGATGAAATAAATCGCGATTATAACTGTTATTATTAAGAACAACACATTTTTATTGTGAAGCTGTAATTATTCAGAACAGACGGTCTGTGATATTTTAAATACTAATTAAATGTATTAATTACAAAGATATACATATAAATATATACCTTCCCCAGTTTGGAAAGAAATCCAGGTTCGATTCCCGATAGCGCAACAACAATATTTTTCCATAAAATTGATTGATTGTATATGTACATCTTTCTAATTAATACATTTAATTAATATTTAAAATATCACAGACTAATAATTACAACTTCACAATAAGAATGTTTTTTCCTTAATAATATATAAGTTGTAACAATGTGTCAAAAATTTAATAAAAATGACTTGTTAATTCTGGCATCTGCTATCGGTTTACTCAAAGGTATTTGAGATTTCGTAAAAAACAAAGTAGATGGCTTTCAAATAATGGAACGATAGATGTGTTCATTTGAAAAGTGTAACTTATGGGTTCAAAAATTTGTCATCAAAAGTAGTGACACCTTTCCTGGTTTGAAAAAGGATCCAGATTTGAATCCCGGTAGCGCAACAATAATATTTTTGATAACCTTCGCAAGCAATTTAACAAACAATCACTGCTACACTAGAAATAAAACCTGTAATTGTTAAATCACACTTACCAATCATTGTCATAAACGAACACTAATCACAATCACAGTTTGTCTCATCACAATTGTACGCAATCAATTTAATTAGTAATAGACTGCCATATTAAATTATATAAAATAGTGGATAATTCAATTAATGTAAAAAATATTAAGTTTTTTTTGATAATTTTATAAATTATAATTCATCAAATCGATCTCTCTATGGGTTATTTTTAGTTATTCTAATATTTCGCATGTATATAGTATTTTACATTTTTAAATGGTAGAATTTTTTTAAATGAATTGTATATAATTATGTTATATTTAATACAATATATAAAAATAAATTACTGCCTCTTAAAAATCAATCAAATCACCTAATTCTCAATTTACACGGGAGATTGATACCAAAAAAAAAAAAAACATGTAAGAAATATTACAGTACATATGAAAAAATAGATTCTGACGCACAGACGCATTTAATAAAGCTCTAGATCAATTTTTGAATAAAAATAAAAATATTCGTAATCAAATTATTTTACGTGACATTAATATCAATATTGCCGAAGAATATAAAACAAACTTAGCTATGCACGGTATCTTGTCGTCCATTAATACGTATACAAGAATCGAAAAGAATTCTAAAATATGTTTAGACCATATATGATGTAAACCAGACAATAATCTACATCTGCTACTGGATGCAAATATTACTGATCATTTCCCTGTAGGTCTATTAAATAGATGTTAAAACTATAAAAAACCTAATACAAATCAAAAATATGTTTACTAAAATAAATTCTGAATAATTAATTCATGCTATAAACTAACTAAAACGGAATAATCTTAAATTGATCGGTAATGCTAATAATGCTGCAAATTATTTTATAGAGACGATGATTAGAATAAAATAATACCTGTTAATTTTCATATTTTGTATTATTATAGATGTATGTAGGTAAATATATATTTTATATTTTAATTGTTGTAAACAAATTCTTAGATCTAGTATATATTGATCTTGTATTATATAAATGTTGATAACCACCCCCATAACTCAAGATCTTTCTTATTTGGGGGTGCATAACTCTACTATTGTTTTTTTTATTATCGAATGTATAAATAAATAAATAAATGTGAAAACATAACAAATGGTATGAAAATAATTGATTACAGCCCCACTGGAATGTTCCATCTTCACTATCATGATGACTTGTGGGTACGAAGATGACTCGACACCTAATTATGTTCCAGCAAGAACAAATCTTTAAATAGCTTCTCCATTTTTCTTAGCGTTCTCACACTAGCTTCGTTCAAGCCGAAAATATTCAATAATCTAAAATTTGAATCTTCGTATCTACAGAGAAAGCTGCTTGAATTCTCGGACATGGCGATTAAGTGTGTTATTAGATATATGAAATTGTAAATTACTTTCAAAAACTTGTTTTTACGCAACATTTTAAAATTTCTTGTATAAACTATTTCAACTTTAAATAATTAAATTATCTAAATGTACGATAGCGTGTATAATTTTAAATCGCAGTTATTCTAATCATCGAGGATGTTTCCCAGAATTCCAAGTTTTTAAATGTCGTTGCATTGTGGGTTTTTCCAGTTTTACCAGAAATTTATACGTAATTACGGAAAATACATATTTTAACAGAATTGAATTCTAACGTAGATTTTATAAGCCCCATTTGAACCGTGTTATTTCAAATTAAGCCATGTAAAAAGAAAATCATGTAATTTTTTTTATGTAAAATGAGAATTAGGTGTACATGAAAAATTTAAGTATTGTTAAAAAAATTCTAACAGTTCAGCTAAAATCTCTTCTGGGAGATTATTAAAATTACTATAATCATATTAGTTTAAACAAATAACAAAATTTGTATTAATGAAGAGACGCACGTGGGATTACAGCGGGATTGAAATCAGTCGACGTCAAAGTAATCAATGTAGTTATTACAAAGTAAGTTATATAATTAAATTAAGAATAATATCTAACCGTAAAGTTAATGCCATAAAAATTGCGATGTCTTTGTGTAAGATAGAACTATATGAAGCATTCATGACTAAAGATCGATCAGGCTAACCGATCAATCAGTCAACTGTGGAGGTAACGGAGGCAGAAACAAGCTTACCTTGAGCGTGAGAAGAGCAGTCAGAACCGGGCACGCACAGGGCCTCCTCGCAACGGCGTCCCGTGTAGCGGGCAGGGCACGCGCAGCTTGCGTGCGCTCCGGACACGTGGCACGCTCCTGTAACGAGCAATACAGAACTTAGTAAATATTTTGGAGGTAAAAATAAAATCATGAAAGAGAATTTTACACATAGGAAAATTAACCGCACATCTTCTAAATATATGTAAAGGAAAAAGTTTTAAACCAGCTCTATATACAAACGATAACATCAGAAAAAATATTTTTTATAAATAATAAAACCAAAACAAACCTATTAGACAATGGTCTATAAAATTATCAAAAGATTGTCAAGCTGCATATATAGTACAGGCTGGAAGAACACCTGACAGGAATAAAAAGGTTCAGCATCAATTCGGAAATGGCGGACTACACAAGAACAAAAGTTCATAGCTTCGACAGTGATAGCGTAGAATACATATTTGTAAAAAAAAAAAGAAATAAACCAGATATTTTAAAACTTAATGATTCATTGTAACAAAAATGTTACCAGGAGAAGGCATTCTTATTGTGAAGTTGTAATTATTAGTCTGTGATATTTTAAATATTAATTAAATATATTAATTAGAAAGATATACACTTGTTAAAATCTTTGAATTGTATTTAAAATAAAAACACTGTTACTAATACTAAACGTAAAACTAAGACTAAAGGAGGGGGGTGGAGTTAGAGTTGGATGGGTTAGGGGCGTGAACAACAAGCGTAGGAGAGTTGACATAATAGATGGTGTTTGAACATTGATATCATTTTTAAATATGAATTAAATATATTAATTTGAAAGATATACACATTTTATCGAAAAATATTATTATTGCGCCACCGGGATTCGAACCTGAATCTCCTTCCAAACTGGGAAGGTGCATTATTCAACTATGCTACAGCGACAAATTTTCGAACCTACATGTTACCATTTTTGATATTACTACATTTAATCGTTCCATTATTTGAAAGAGCCATCTACCTTATTTTTACGAAATCTCAAATACCTTTGAGTAATCTGATAGCAGACACCAGAATTATCAATTCATTTTTATTAAATTTTTATTATTAATTTTAAATAATGGAACGATTAAATGTATTAATATTAAAAAAGGTAACATATAGGTTCGAAAATTTATCACTAAAAATGTCGTCGCCCTTTTTAGATAAAAAAAATAACATTTTCAACATTGAAAATGTTTTACGGAAACACCGGCCGAGACTGTGCAGATGCCGACATTGGCCGTGAGCACTGCAAGTTTAAATGATTGTAAAATATATATATATATATACAAGCTTGAGTTATGAAAAATGTTAATGGCATTTGTTTAATTTCATTTTGGTTCAGTGTCGCGTGTGCTGGCGGCGCTCTATTCGCCGGACTCGTCTCAGGCACGTGTATCATACCGCCCCTGCGTGGAATATATTTTTCCGATTCGAAAAAAAATATAAATATAAATTCAGTTAAATAAATAAAATAAAAATTTCCCTGGCTGAGGACACTAACTGAGATGTGAATTTTCACAATGGTGGCGTTCACATCTCATCTCGTGTGACGACCCTGGCGGCCCAGTGCATTGTTGAAAATGACAGGTTTCAAAATTGCCCACCGGACCAAACCAAACCGGTCGATGTTGAACCGGCCGACCCAGTGGCGCACCCTCCCCTCTCCAGCCGCAAAATTAAGTATGCACATAAAAGGTAAGATATTTAATTATTTCCATATACAGGGTGTGACAGACCTGCATAGTACCGTTAAGGATGCGTGTATAAGATGTTTACAAAATCGTTTTAAGTTTACGCACTTTGCAATTTTTATTCAATATCTTTGCTTCAGGTCCGAAATCATCTTAAAAAAAAAATAGTCTGGCCGCTCGAAGTTCGATGACTTTCTATTTTTTGTATTCAATATATAATTTGGAATCAAATAAATATTTCAATTAATCGAAATAATCGCATAACTACGACCATTTAAAATTGTAAATGCTTCTAAGTACTCGTAACTCTGACATAATCGAGATTAGGCACATGCAGCTTGAAGATTTTCGACTCGTATTTTAAATTCAGTAAATAGCCAATTATATGACTTGAGTAATTCACTAGCTTAAAGACAGAACAGAGTAATGTGAGAATACAAAAGAGCGCCATGAGTACAGCGGTGAGTTGTCGTGCTAGTTTTTAGAACTAAGCAATTAAAGTCATATGTCTAGTACATATATGACGCTAATAGTAAAATAATGTTTTCGTTTATGTTAATCCAATTATTTAATTTATATTTGTTTTCCAGTAATGCACAGCTTTTTTGCTTGTATTCACTGCACGCCCCTGGATAATAGTATGTTGATGTGTGTAATGTTTAAATATATTTATTATAAATCAATTTTACGCTCCTATATTTCGGAGCGTAATTTGCGTGGAAAACCGACCCGACCGTAATGTAAAAAATTGAGCTGAATGGAGAGAAGAATCACTAGAACGGATAAAATAAATAAAATAAAATAATGAATACTATCGAAATCACAATCGAGATATAACAGATTAACTTCCCCGGGCATCTTTCTCAGACGCGGATTTTACTAATTAGATAAAAGTGCACCTACCCAATTTCTCGCAATGAATAAAAAAGCAACAAAATTTCCGAAGTACTAAGCACGACAAGACCTCAGCCCAAACATCAGTTAGTGAACAGCCTGTACTGTGTGTATGTGTGTGTGTGTTTCAACAACCTTGAACATCTGTCATTAAATAAATATTCTAATTTCAACTTGTATTATTAAAACTTGTTTAAAAATAACGTGTATTATCTTTACAAATTTAATGCCAATCCTGATTTGATACTAACCATAAATTATAAAATCCTGTTGTCATATATATTTTCCTTTTCTCTTTCTGTTATTTACAATTTTTGTTTCACTTTTTTCTTCTTTCTTTAATTATTTTCTGTTAATATTTGCCGAACCAACTATGTAAGATATAATTCGATGCCGTAATTACCTTCGATAGCTAGTCCTGGGTTTTCTAATTGGTTTATTGAATATATTCATTCAACATGCGCAAATGAAAAGACACCAACCTTTGCGAAACCGGGCTGTTACTCATCTTCTGAAAACTCCGAAACGGTAGCACAACCGATAATCCGAAAAAATACAATACAAGATGTTTTCACATCACCGCCGTAAAATATAAGACCGACTCCGAAAACGTCTCTGAACAGAAGCAGTTTCGCTTTTGTTTTCCGTTTTTAAATCCACACAAATAGAATGCACATATTCAAACCATAATACCAGGCCTACCAATCGAAGTATAAAACGTGTAAACACCATGTAAAATGTTTCACCATAATAAATAATTATGGTGAAACATTTTAACGTTTTACTAGATACTTGGCACTAATTCTGTCCTTTACCGTCAATTCGACGGAAGGAAATTATTCGTCGGAATACGAATAATTTCGGAAGTTTAGTTGCTAACCCTACCGTTAAACATTATGGTCCCCAAAAACCTGAAGCGCCCAGGGGCCTCGCCAGTACGCAGAGTTGCGCCGCTGGTCCGAGCTGATGGATGGATTACGCTCGATGCCACCACAACCGGTTCCAGAAAACAGGAATGACGTCAGTGCATATTTACATTTTGTTTATACACAGTATGAAATATCTACATATAAGGTGTTCAGAGGAAAAATTTCAAGATTAAACTGTAATTGCTCGTGAGGTAAGCGGGGCGGGGTATTGTTCGACGCGCGTGATTTGCGGGATTGCCAGTCGCAATGAGTCACCGGCCGGGAGCGCACCGCGCGTTCGCGGTTGAGCAATATTTAAAGTGCGGCGATTCATCGGTTCGCGTTTTTTGTACTCACTTTAATATTTGACGAGTGAGTGACGGGCCGAGCACGCAACTTATCCGGTGTTGGGTTCAAAAGTTCAGACAAGGGACCACGGTTAACCACACTCCTCGAGGACCGTCAACGTCAGCGGCGACGCCAGAACATGTGGCTCAAGTTCGACGTGAAATTATGCGCATTCCGCGTAAATCGATAAGAATCAACAGTGCACGTTATTTTGCATACAAACTGCAAATCGTGCAGTTTCTCAACGAAGATGACTATTCTTTACTTGAAACCTTAGCGAGAACGATGCTGGAGCGTTTTGAGACAGCACGAACGCTTGGAAACATATTGTTTACTGACGGAGCACATTTTGTTTGGCAGACATTTGTCAGTTCGCATTTGGTAGTCGTAGAGAATAGTTGATTACAATTTATAATTGAGGACCTAACGCCTCGACAACGTGTTGAAGTCATTAAATCATTACCATCAATGGTGATCGCTATCGTGGCATGCTGGAAAACTGTGAACGGTGGCCGAATTGGGTCGATTGGGCCTGCAACATGTGCGGTTTCAACAGGACGGTGCCACCTCGCACACGGCCCGAGCTAAGCTTGAAATTTTTCCCGGCTGCATAATGTAAAAAAGTGGTGATTGGGCTCGAAATTGCTGAAATAACACGCGAGAATGTTATGAAAAATATGGTTAAAGGAGCACGCACTCGTGCTGCTGCCAAAGGTGGCCACTGGGCCGATGTCACATTCCATACATAATTGTAATAAACCAAATGATCGATAAATAAAAACCAAATTAAAAAATTGTGTTTAGTTTCTTAGTTATTCAAAAACAACATCGGCCTGAACATAATATTCACGCTGCATCTTGGCTGAACCAAAAATGACATATCATATCTGCGATACTGGGCGGTATATCCTCGAATAAGGTCGAGTATATCGCACGGAAACATCGACATGTTTTCATCGCGCGTCACCGAGCGCGAAAAGATATAAAATATCAATAAAATGCCGCTGGCAACTCGGGCCTCACAACACTACGTAACGGAAGCAATTTTAATTTGGGTCCACGTCGGATAGGGGTCCCCCGCAGACCATTTGGCATTGTCCTTTCCTTCATTTGTTGACTCGCCGCACGCAACGTTAGAGACATTCACGCAGTGTGGCCATCTTGTAGCGAATGGTTGAAATGTTCAAGGCAATAGATCAGCCCGCCGACTGTGTGATTCGTTTCTTGAATGCGCGAAACACGAAACCAACCGTGATTGATGTTCATCGCCAAGCGTGTCCTGTTTTCACCCTGGGCGGCGTCGTTCTATGGCGAAGGTATACAAAAATTGGCGCTCGGTTATGACGAGTGCCTCAATAATGGTGGCGACTGTGTTGAGAAGTAGTTTAAGGCTTAATACTTTAATGTCAGTTTAGGGTCCTGACCATTGCCGTAAAAAGAAAAGCGCCCTAAAGCGTAGCAAAAATTTTTCTTTAAAAATATTTATAAATGTCTTAAAAAACTTATGTTTTTTACATAACAATGTGAATATTATACGAGACAAGAAACTAATTTTGTTCTTACTATTTATTGTATAAACGATGCAGTATGCAATATTCGTATATCTTGTACATAATAATTATTTAGGGGGTCCTTTTTCCACTATGCATTGGGGGAATTGGGCCCCAATTTTTGTAGTTGCACCACTGATTGTGATCAAAGAACAGAGACTGTATTTTATTTTGTTTTCTTTCGTCAATTTTTATATGATTTTGTAGAATTTTCTTGAAGCTTTCGAGAGGCTATCTTTCTTTAAATTTTTTGTATGGAGCGCGCAATCCACGATCTAAATAATAATATATGATTTTTTTTTATATTCATAGTACAGTGCGTTATATCGTTATAATCGGATAACAAAGACATATATTTGGGTGCCCTGCCTGCTACACTAGTATATTACTGTATTTTATCAGACAGTGCTTTTCGTTCATTACAGTAATGTTCAATGTATCAAAAATAAATATAAAGAGTAAGTAAAGTAAGAGTAAATAATGTACAAATAAGATTGTGTAAAATTGTAATGTTCAACATAAAAAGATTGAAAAAAGTTCAGTTAAATAATATAAATAATGTATTGATGTCTAGTTCTGATGAAATAACCACTTTTGATCTTCGTAGAATATCAGAACGACTTATTTTTAAAAGACAATACGCGCGACGGCGTCACAACGCCTTTGCGTTGACATTGGTCGACCCGCAGAAATATCAAATAAGGAAAAACGAAAAATAACCGAAGAGTTTCCTCTCGCCGAACAATTACCAGTTGCCAGGTAAAGCGAACCCGATCGTCGCGGACGACCTCGCTTCATTTCTCGGAACGTCGTGTCTACATAAATAATAACCGTAGAAGATAAATTATATCGTGAATACGTTCGATCGTATTTCGGTCGTTTCGTTTCCGAGAAGACGTCGATTGAGGAAAATCCAAAAGAACCGAGCGGCCGGTGCGATACAAAGTCACGGCAGCAGAGTGACGAGTCGACTGTGTGCAATTGTCTCGTGTACGCCTGCCTCGGTGTGAAATCGGTACGGCTACGTATGTGTACCACAAGAGTGACAAATAGTCCACAGTAAAACCACAAAATCTAACTGATGTGCTTGTTAAAAATGGCTTTTTTTAAAAATAAAAAAATAGAGATGCGTACACGGAATACGTGTCACATCAATATTCTTACTATTTTCAAACTAAGCTAAATGCTTGTGCTATGAAAATAGGACTAACTTGTTGGTGTCCTGGAACGAGGCGCGAACCCCCGACCACTAGATCACTGGGCCAACGTCTTGACCACTACACCAACAAGCTACTTTATTTATTATTATTATTATTACTTTATGTATTTCGGAGCTCTGAATACAAATGTAGTCTACCAAATTCATGTTGTTAAAATTACATTCTTGCATCAATATAATCACTCCTCCGGTTTCGCCAGCGCGCCTGGCTCGTTCGAGTTCAAGTCCAATTGAAGAGCCACGCGGCTGATAGCGATCTGATTCGAGCTGAACACCCCCGGCAAGGCGGCACCTGCGACACAACTCTCACCAGCTATAAAGACGTAGGGTACCGATTGCTTGCGACAATACACACGCTGCTGCTAAGTTGAGTTCGTGACGAATCGATTATTTAACCTTTGCATGTTTGATATTTTTTATTTAGTTATTATTAACGCAAGAAACGATCAGTTTATTAAACTTGGACACTACATATTCTGACCTTAACCTTGGAAAAGTAGCAAGACTAGCGCAGTTCATTGAACAATTTGCAACCTTTAGAGTCGTGCCGGATTCGTTTTTGAAAGTCTAAAATCCCACCGACTTCTCGTAGGGTAAGTGTGGACCTCAACATTATATTTTTATTCGATTTTTAATTTCATATATCAGTATTAGAACATTTTGTATAATTTTTTGCTTGGCCGTCTATAATTTGAGTTGTTTTAGCAAATAACTTATTCTTGCACATCTATTAAATGTTAAAATAGTATTGTTGAACAATAATTTAAATAAGGAGTGACAATATAATTATAAACTAAAGTCCATCTTCTTATGATCTGTCACATATTTATTTCCAAGTACATTTCTTCATATATTGCAACACGAACGCGAACAACGTTCGAAGGAGAAATCGTAGAATTATTAACGATTAATTAGAATCTAGAATTATCTACGATTTAAAAAATATATATTAATTTAAAGCGAAATCGAAACCTGAAAACGGGTACGGAGCAATAAAAAAAGGACTTGCCTTATTTGAAATAATGAATTATTTTCGAAAATCAAAATTAAATTTTTTTTGATGCCAGTACATCTAGTTAATGATTACACAGAACAAACATACTCTATATTAAAAATAATGAATACCTTACCTAACTGAACAATCTGAAATCATTGGGTAAGTTGTATAAAATCTGCATAATCGTTTATTATATTACACTAGAAACTTCGGTGGTACCAGATCTGTCAGTCGCCTTTCGCCTACGAACCAATTGACTGAAATTCCAATATCATTACATTTGCCACAATACAATTGCTCCACTCATTCGGTGTCGATAACATTATAGATCGAATCGCGTGACGGCCACGCACTCAGTTTTTTCCCACTATAATGATGACACGAGGTAGCGGGTCGGAGGTCAGCGAATGAATGACTGTCGGCAGTGTCCAAATTCGCCTGGCATATCTGGCGGCGCGCTGGATTAGCTGAAGAATCGAAGGTGAGACGCCCTATTGGCTGGCCGGCGTCCTCCGGAGAGCGGGCACTCGGAGCGGTATATATCTGGCGGCGAGCTCGCGCGCGGGAGACTTCTTGTCCAAGAACCAGAGCAGAGACAAGTCTGCGGCACGGAGTGTGACGCGAAGTCTCTTGTTTTAGTACTGGGACAGTAATGGGAGAGTATTCGCAGCGGAGATATATAACCATTTGAATAGTCGCCTTTCGGAAGAAGCAATTATACGACATAGGTACAGAAGAAAAATACGACAGTACAAGAATAATTATGGTTGACTTGGTTGCGACGACACTAGTGGTGAGACCACATCATTGATGTGAAATCTAACTAGTGGTGTAGAAGGAGCGGGGCGGCAGTAAGATCGGCTCTTTTTTGAGTAATCGCATCGAGTAATATTTGAATGGTCACATGGAACGGATGAATGAGGAGAGAATGGTAAGAAAGATATATATGACGCACGTGTTGGAACAACCAGGTAAACCAAATACTGGAGGATGGTTCTGTTAGAAGCCTCAACAATCGGCGAGCTTGTATGAGAAGATGTATGAATGTGGATGAGACGATAATTGTGTGTCAGGACAGAAGAGTGTGGCACTCTATCCCCTCTGCCTACCCCCGCGGGGAAACGGCGCGATGGTAAGTAAGTAAGTAAGTAGTAAAGTTTTAACTGTTAAACAATAATTTATATACGGAGTGAGATTGTAATTATAAACTAAACTTTATACAATTAACCTCAATAAATTCAGTAGTTTGTCTTCTTATAACCTAGCACGTGTACATTTCCTCATATATTGCAAGACGTATCCAAACAACGTACAACACTCCGCGATACAAAAGAACACGAGGGTATTTGGGTGAATATTGAGTCATGGTACCCTCACACATAATCTTCACACCTTCTGATCTAGAGTCAACAAACACTCACAGTTTGGTTCACGGTGTGAGCGTAAAAAACGTTTTGTGCTATTTTAAGGACCAATTTGTGCATTGGGAGAGAAAATAAAACTACTGGTGGGACCCGTGTTGACCACATTACTGATGAAGATGTATCGATAAGTCAAGAGAATTAATAATAACTATCAAGGATAGCAGGATCTGAAGTCCGAAGAACACAAAAAAAAAAAAAAACAGTGAAAAATACACTTTAATAGGACCGATAAAAATATATTTCAGTTAGAAGTTATTGTGTTTTTGATACAAAACTTAGTTTTAAATATTAATTGAATCCCTAGAAGGTGTGAGTAAATATAATATACTTTTAAATCGCTTTTTTTATATGAATAGAAAGCATTTCAAAACCACCAAACAATTAAAATATCAAATTTAAAAATTTATAACTCTATTAATAAAATTTCAGAAAAATTAAATAATAAATCAAATAAAAGTCAACGTTGTTTACTTCACACTATAACACTTTAATTAAAAATTAAAACATTTTCGATGATAACTGCACCATCTTCAGTAATAAACTAAATCGACTACACGGTAGGGAGACGGTATGGGAGTGCGATTGGGGAGAGGGGAGTTTCGGTGAATAATGAAGGTGGTTGTGGGCGAGGCTAATATGGACAGAAGGGGAGATGTAATAGGGGGTGTTTATATGTAAAGTACTGTATTATTGTCAAGATTAATTTCTATATTTTCTAGAATGTTTAAATTTGTCTGTATTAATGTTAACATTTTGATAATTTAATAAGCACACATTTATCTCTACAACCTTGGCTTTGGACCAGTAAGAAAACATATTCTGTATATGTATTATTTTTCCGTAATTAGAATATTTTCTGACACACTGAAAACAAATTTAATGGTCGCTGTCTTTCAATTAATGCCTATATTGTCTTAATTATGGCTATTAGTTTTACATTAGTGTACAGGTCCTATCTGTGTAATAGTTGAAAAAAGTATAATCTAGTGTATATGGTAGATTTCTGATATAAATGACTAATACAAACGCACATACATATTCGCAAAAAACGCGAATATTCGAATTATGAGTAGTTTTGAAAGGGGAGCTTTAAAGTTAGAGATTATCTTGGCTGTGTTACCTCAGAAAGCGGTTCAATGTTCAAACTGTTGGTGATCTTATACAGGATGCTGCAACATGGTCACCAACCTTCGAAAGAAGGTGGCACATGAAGAAGAAGTCTTATTAAAAATTGTCTGCCCGCACTCTATTTAGAGGGAACATTGCTTCGAGTGCAGAAGAAATCGGAGTAAAGTATCAATTTCCTTTTTTGTACTGAAGGGACATTTATCAAATAGAAAACAATTGTGGTGGTTATGCTCGCGCTCCACAGACACGTCCGCGTAACAAATCACCAGGACGAGTCCTAGGAGCAAGCCGACCACTTCTCCGCAGACCGTTATTTCGTAACTAATTTTACACTCCTAGTACCCGCCATTGTAAATCGTCCCCCAATAAACGCCATCTGTTTCATTTAAATATCTTGCTCTAGAAACAGCATAAATAAATCATATACACAGCGACATGCACCGACACGCGTGAGACTAGAAGAGAGTTAGGACCTACAGTCTCACCATGTATAAAACCTTCTGATGAATCCGCATCTGCACCTACAAACCGAGTGACTCGACAACTCAGATCCTCGCGAGTCAATAATAGTATGCAACGACAGCCCCTACACAATCAAGTACATTATTACCATAGTAAAAAATGTAAAAACTATAATGCCGCCGTACTGTAGGTAAGTATGTAAAGTATATACAATAAATTACTGGTAAACAAATAAATAGGTCAGTTATTATTACACTTTGAGATATTTCAAAATTTAAAAACTCATTAATTATTGCATTAAGTTCAGTAAGCGAATGTCGAAATCGCGAAGCCGCCGGCCGCGTACGTGAGACGAGATGATTGAGCCGTCGCCCGTGGCGGTATCTCATGACCTTAGAACAGCAAGGCATCATCTGACAGTTTGGTCAAAATTCACTTTTATGTTTATAAATTGTATCGATAATATAATAGGCGTATGCATTAATTCATGCGTTTTTTTTTCGAAAATTAAGGCTTTATTGTGAAAAAATGGTTATACACTCAATGATCAAAGTATTGTCCATCGGAAGCTACAACATTTGCCCATCTTTCTGGCAGTTTGTGGATTCCATCCCAAAAGAACTTCTCCGGCTTGGTGGTGAAGAACGAATCAAGCCAATTTTTGATACCCTGTTCTGAAGTGAAGCGTATTCCGGTGAGGGCATTCTGCATTGATCTGAACAAGTAGTAATCAGAAGGGGCTATGTCTGGGCTATAAGGCGGGTGAGGTAGAACTTCCCACCCACTGTTCTCCAAATAGTTTTGAACCGGTCTTGAAACATGTGGCCGAGCGTTGTCATGATGGAAAATTATGGATTCGTGTCTGGTTGCATATTCTGGTCGTTTTTCCGCAATCGCTCTCTTCAAACGAATTAATTGTGTTCGGTAGAGGTCCCCTTTGATCGTCTGACCCGATTTCAACAGCTCATAATACAACACACCCTTCTGATCCCACCAAACACAGAGCATGTCTTCTAAGTTGAAATCGCCACTTCTAAACCGTGCAAACCACTTCTGGCACGTTCTTTCAGCTAGAGCATGGTTACCATAAACCTCTACTAAAATACGATGACTTTCGGTAGCACTTTTCTTCATGTTAAAGTAATGAAGAAGAACTCCCCGCAAAAACACTTTTTCTGGCACAAAGTTCGACATGTTCAAATGAATAGAAAAAAATGTTGTTTACAATCAAATGACATATACTGAAAAAGACGCGCAATGACAGTAGCTTTCAAATGAATATGAACACGGCGCGAAATAATACTAGTAACGCCCTCTCTTAGAAAACCGCATGAATTAATGCATACTCCCAATAATTTCTCTGCTTTAAAACTATGTTACAAGCGAGTCCATTTTCCAGTAGTTTAGGAGATATGAACAAAAAAACCATTATATATTAATAATAGCACTTGCAATATTTTTTAGAACAACGACTGTCTATTTGAATACAAATTATAGATCACGCGTTGAAATTGTTCAAGCCGCGTGTGTCAGAGATACAGCGCTTTCATTTTGGTTCATTCTCTGCACCGACGCAACGAGCGGGAGAGAGGCGAGGGGGTATGCCGATCGCTAACCGCGTCCTTGGGAATTCAGTCGCTATGGAGCGTGTCCTTTGTGAAAATTGATATCCCGACGATGGTGATATAAACTGACATTCGCGCAGCCCCAACTTGACACGAATGGATTTTTTCCTACGAGACTACCTTAAATCAAAAGAATACAGTAACAATCCTCCCTCTCTGGACCAATTAAAAGAAAATATTCGAGAAAAATGAAATATGTTCTCGAAAATTTTGCCTCTCATTTAGAAGAGTGCCAGCGAAATAACGGATCACATTTCGAAAACATAATTTTTAAGAAATAAATTCCCAGGGACTGTACATAAATGAAAAATAAACATTTTTTTATTAAATCCATGTATTATTTTATTACAGAATTCTTATTGTGAAAAAGACTTTTGGGACACTTGTACTGTACAGACATTTGGAAAATAAACTATACAAATTCGTCGAATTTCGAGATTTTTTGTTAGGTGATTTAAAACTAGAAGCAAGGATATTGAAGTGTGTCATAATCTGTCACTATACCTAATATTTTCCGTACCTACACAGCATTTGAACATTTTTGAGTCGTGATTAAATCAGATACCCATAAAATATTGTGGACTAAATCCGTCCCACCCTGTATAGCGAACCCGAAATCAGGAATCAGTTTGCTTTATTAATCTAAATTACACGAATTGACAATTCTGGCGTCTGCAGTCGGTTTACTCAAAGATATTTGAGATTCCGTAAAAACAACGTAGATCGCTTTCAAACAATGGAACGACAGATGTATTCATTTCAAAAAGTGTAACATGTAGGTTCGAAAATTTGTCACGAAAAATACTGGCGCCATAACACAATCGGTAGTGTACTTCCCCGGATTGGAAATAGAGATCCAGGTTCGAATTCTTACTTACTTACTTACTTACCATCACGCCGTTTCCCCGTGGGGGTAGGCAGAGAGGATAGAGCGCCACACTCTTCTATCCTGACATACAATTCTCGCCTCATCCACATTCATACATCTTGTCATACAAGCTCGCCGATTGTTGAGGCTTCTAACAGAACCATCCTCCATTATCTGGTTTACCTGGTCGTGCCAAGTCTTCCGCGGACGTCCTCTATTTCTGGTTCCATCAACACTTGCGTCATATATCTTTCTTACCATTCTCTCCTCATTCGAATTCCGATAGCGCAAAAACAATATTTTTCGATAAAAATTGATTTTATATGTATATATTTATAATTAATACATTAAATTAGTATTTAAAATGAAATGAATAATTAATATTCAAAATTCAATACATCAAATATATGACGATACATTGTTGTTCCAAAGGCATGATTTAGCAATAGATTGGTAATGTTCTTCAGACGACAAGAGGTTCACCTTAAGTCCTGACGCAACCGGCACTTTCGGAAACCTGTCGAATGTTTTGCTATAAGTCGTTTGCGATCTATCTGCGAAGCGACATTTATATTAATTGTTTTTCTTTTTAAATAAGCAGTGGCGTCCGATAAATATTACGAGTTTAATGATTAAGATATTTTTAAGATTAGCAAAATCAATTTTGCAGTTAAAATCCATTATTTTAGATTGTTAACTTTGTTTTATTAACCATTTAATGAATTAAATACATCTACCGGTTTCGAAAAATATCATTCTCTTCTTCAGGATGTCATTAACTAATCAAAAAAACATATGTTATATTGTTTCTTAAACAGAATCCATTTTATTTAAAAAAAAAAAAATTAGTACCTAACTTAATCCAGGTCAAAATTTTAATATAAGAGTAAAGGAGCCTTTGAGATGTTTGAATAATAGTGGTTTTTCGGAATTTTCTAATCATTTAATAGAAAATTATCATACTTTTGATAAATATTTGGGATTGTCTATTTTACATGTAAACGGTGTTGGTCTTAAATTAAACAATTTGGAATCATCCGAAATAAATAAAGTGGTTAAAACTAACTAAAATATTATGAACTAACTAAATTTAACCACAAGTCCCACTCTAATTATTTTTTCAATAATTTTGTATCAAGTAATAATTTTTTTTTTTAAAGAGATGCGTACACGGAATACGTGTCACATCAATATTCTTACTATTTTCAAACTAAGCTAAACGCTTGTGCTATGAAAATAGGACTAACTTGCTAGTGTCCTGGAACGAGGCGCGAACCCCCGACCACTAGATCACTAGGCCAACGTCTAGATAAAATTTTTTTTAAATAATTGTTTTTTAAGAATAAATTCTGTTAAAGAAACAATATAACATATGTTTTTGATTAGTTGTATTTGTATTGTATTAGATGTATTTAATTTATTAAGTGGTTAATAAAACAAAGTTAACAATCTAAAATAATGGTTAAGACGCTGGCCTAGTGATCTAGTGGTCGGGGGTTCGCGTGTCGTTCCGAGACACCAGAAAGTTAGTCCTATTAGTCTTATTTTCATAGCACAAACGTTTAGCTAAGTTTGAAAATAATAAGAATATTGATGTGACATGTATTCCGTGCACGCATCTCTATTTAAAAAAAAATGAACAATCCTTCCTTATCTTCTGAGAAGACATTAACATTCTAGCCGCTATTACACATATTAGCGAAACCAACGGTGAGATTTTAAATTCCGACAGTCCTTTGCGGCAACTTCATACCGATGCTGCGAGGTAATTTGCTTGTTTGTATGCAAACAATTCGTATATTCAATCTTAATGACCTAATATTTCCTTACTGAAGTTGTGTGAAACATTCACGCCATGTACTGGCAAGTCGTCTTTCGCCTATGAACCAATTGACTGAAATTTTAATATTACTTTACCATAATACAATTGTTCCAATCTTTTGGTGTCGATAACATTTTAGCTCGAATCAATTTTTACTACCAACGCGCGTGACGACCTTCATCCAATTTTTCCCATTATAATGATGACATGACACGAGGTAGCGGGTCGAACGTCAGCGAAGGAATGACTGTCGGCAGTGTCCAAATTCGCCTGGCATACCTAGAGGCGGACTGGATTGGCTGAGGAATCGAAGGTAAGACGCCCCATTGGCCGGCCGGGTGTCCCCGAGAGAAGGGGCGGTTGGAGAGCTATATATCTGACTGCGAGCTCGCGCGCGGGAGACTTCTTGTCCAGGAACCAGAGCAGAGACAAGTCTGCGGCAAGAGTATGACGCGAAGTCTCTTTTTAACAGTTATAAGAAAGCGGTATACGACGAAGGTGTAACTGTAGGGGTGCGCCATGTAAACAGTGGCCTTTTGGAAAAAGAAGCAATTGCATATAGATACAGAAGAAGACAGTACAAAAGTAATTATGGTTGACGTGGAGAAATTTCACTATTTGCGACGACACTGGTGGTGAGACCACATCAATTGATGTGGAACGCAACTAGTAATGGCAATAAGATCGGCTCTCTCTTGACTAAAACGGGCATCGCATAATGTTTTGGAAAATATTGAAAAGCTGACGATTTGTTATCATATATATTCCTTCACTCAAATCCTTCATAATCACACACGGAGGTCAGAACTGACCACTCCATAATAGAACCCCAAAAAAACACGAATTGTACACAGATTGTAACTCCGCGGGATTGGATTCAGATCAAGCCGTTTAAAGTTATAAATGACGTAAAAAATATTCGCTCTTTATTCGAGACATCTGCAGCTCCTTTTATAGCTCGAAAAATAAATATTGTGGTTCAACCTTTTCTCTGTTGTTTGGTTGCAATTTCGAGCAAGTGTCTTTCGCCTATTTGTCACCGCCGGATCGGCACATTACATATTGAATTTCATATTTTAATCATTTAATTTCACCTCATGGTCGCTTTACACAAATTGTTCAGTTTCTTACAGTATTTAAAATAAATAATTGTTATTTGATCACTTTTTTCTTTTTTCGAATATTTATGGGTTTTTTTGGGTTGTGTAATGTCTCCATGGCTGTTCAACTCGTATATGGATAAATGTGTGAAAGAACTGAAATGTAGAAGCAAAAATGGACGATTTGATTATGCTGTTTATTGTACGCCGATGATGCAGTACTAATGGCGAATAATGAACAAGAACTACAGAGTCTGGTGAGTAGAATGTACGATGTATGCAAGGAAAGCGACCTCATGATGAATGTGAACAAGTCGAAAGTGATGGTATACGAGAAGGAGGAAAGCAAGACACCGTCCTAATTACTTGGAGGTAATGAATGTTTGGAACATATTTGGGAAGTATGTTCGATAGATACGGAAAAGCTGAGAACGATATTGAAAGGAGGGTGACTGCAGGAAATAAAGTGAACGGCGCTTTGAATAGAATTATATCTAAGGGGAATTTGTCAACCGAGGCAAGACTAGCGGTGCACAATGGAATCCTGGTACCGACACTGATGTATGGAAAGTAGACTGAATGCAGTGGAAATTAGATCACGGCGTATTTGTGACAAATCTATTTATGACAGAGTAAAGAATGAAGAAATAAAGAAATAATGTAAAGCTGATCTTAGTATAGTGAGTAAGATTAAGAAAGAATCACTTAGATGATTTGGTCATATGGAACGGATGAATGAGGAGAGTATGCTAAGAAAGATATATGACGCAAATGTTGATGGCACCAGAGATAGAAGGCTTGGCACGACCAGGTAAACCAGATAATGGAGGATGGTTCTGTTAGAAGCCTCAACAATCGGCGAGCTTGTATGACAAGATGTATGAATGTGGATGAGGCGAGAATTGTGTGTCAGGACAGAAGAGTGTGGCGCTCTATCCTCTCTGCCTACCCCCGCGGAGAAACGGCGTGATGGTAAGTAAGTAAAAAAAAATTATTACAATTAAAAATTTCAAATTATGCTAAAACAATATTAATATACAATTTTTTTCTTTCATGCTACACTTCTCTTGAAAGTAAGTAAAGTCTTGTGTAGAGAAGTGGACTGTATATCAATAAAAATTATTGTAAAATAAAATAATAACATTAGCGATATAAAAATATTATAAATTGTTCCTTTTTAAAGTGTAATAATTCTAGTCTATTAGTTCTTTATTATCGTTAATTTTCTTAATGTTTACTGGTAAGCAGTTAAAGAATTTTTTCCCTAGGTGCCTATAGTGGTGATGAGTGGTGAATTGAACATGAAAATACAAATTTAAACTTAGTACGATTTTTAAAAATAAAATTTTCTTTTAATATTTGAGAATAGAATTTCTTTTAAATAGATCACAAAATGTTGATACTTGGCATTCTCGAAAAAGTAATTATGTCGAATAATATTTTGTTTTTTTTAAAATATTAGTTTTTTAATATGGTTTTGTACGTTTTTTACTAGAATCTAGGCTAGTAAAGGTGAGCCAAATTGGGATGTTTTTAAAAATTTATAATTTTGGTGGGGTTTATTTTTAATAATATATTTTTTGCAGATAATAAAGAATTTATCAAAGTTAATAATGGCTACATACCCGGCGCAAGAGCGCGTTAAAATTATTGAATTTTATTATGTTTCGCGACGATCTATCTTCGGTGACCGGCTAATTTTAAAAAAATTGCAGTTTGCTTGGCCTCCCCGTTCCCCAGATTTGACGACGCCTGATTTATTTTAGCGAGTTTACACGAACAAACTAGCAACAATCCGGGAGCTTAAACAAAATATTCGTGCAGAAATAACAAATTTGGAGACAGAAACGTTGCATAATGTAATACAAAATACTTTAGAAAGAGCAATTATTTGTCAACAACAAAATGGAGGTCAAAATGGTGTTATTTTCCACACAGATTAATAAAAAGTTAACAAAGTACACTTTCATGTAACAATATATTTTTTTTAATAAATATTAAAATTACAAAAGTTATATTCATTTTACATCAGTCAGTTCAAGTTGGCCCACCCTGTATTATATGCTGATCCCAACAAATGATTGCGTATTGTAATATGGATTTAATAAATGCACAGCATACCAAGTACAATTTCTTATTATTTATAACTATGGTTAATTTAGTCTCTTCTTAAATAAAGTCTCTGGTGCACGGATGGCATCATCCACACTTCTGGCACAAAGTGGCAATGGCCGGTCCCCTTCAATAATACTAATAATTCGAGTTATCTGGGATGCAGAGTTCTTGAAGATACAGAGGCGCCATGTCATGTGTCGCCTTATACATCAACCGGCAACAATTTAAATTCAACTCTTTCAGGTAAATGGAGCCAGCGTATGTAGTTCACGCAAGAGGTATGCTATGTGAGAGAATTTAGAAACTCCATATATTATCCGTGCTGCCGCATTTAGAATAGATTGTAATCTATTCAGTTGAAATGTTGGCATGTCATATCATGTTATTATGTTAGTAAAAGTTTATTATTACCTGAAAATATGTGAGATTAATTGTGAGAACTGTCAACTTGTATGTATGTGTGTGTGTGTCAGTAGAGTGAGTATATGAGTGGTGGGGGCAAACCATTATAAGAGGTCATCTTTGGGGGAACGGGTCTCTTCCGTCACGGATCCTCCTGAGTAATATCACTGAAGTGTTTATATTAAATTTATACTGTAAATACGTTATTGTAATAAATTGAATATTTGTCACCCGAACATACGGAATTTCATTTACAAGAAATCGGGACTAATAAATTAGTCCTTAATCAGAGAATAGAACACACCTGAGGTACATGGTATACTTCCCAAAGTTATCACATTAATAAAATAAATGTTGCTGAGGGTTTTGGCACCAAAGTACACAGACATAACCTATATGAATGGGAATCTTACACGTTGGAGTGAAAAGATTGTTTGTTGCTAAATAAATCTATATCAGCGATGTGTCCACACTGTGCGAACTACTTCAATGAAGTATTACGTTATGTCCACACTTTGCATATAATAAATCGTGCCAACAGTTCAATACTTCAGACCGCTTCATACTCTCGGTGAAGTATTAAGTTCAAAGAGATTCGCACACACTAGCAAACCACGCAATCGCCTGTAATGAAACAGATTAGATATAGATAACGAAATATAGTATAGATATCACAGACCGTCTGTTCTGAATAATTACAACTTCCCAATAAGAATGTATTCTCCTTAATGATATATAAGTTGTATCAATGTGTCCAAAAATTGAATACAAATTAATTATTAATTCTGGCGTCTCTCCAATCGGATTACTCAAATGTATTTGAGATTCCGTAAAAATAAAGAAGATGGCTTTCAAATAATGGAACGATAGATGTGTCAATTTGAAAGGTGTAACATACATAAGTTCGAAAATTTGTCGTCAATACACTGTGTTGGTATAGCGTAATCGGTTAATGCACGTTTCCCGGATTGGAAGAGATCCAGGTTCGAATCCCGGTAGCGCAACAACAATATTTTTCGATAAAATTGATTTTATATGTATATCTATTTAGTTAGTATTTAACTCATTCGTTGGTTTTGTGTGGAATTTCGCATATTTGGGTAAAAAAATATAAATATATATAAAACTGAATGGCGTCTGTCTGTTATCTGTACACATTCCTATCGCCCTTTGATCGATTTAAATCTAATTTTGCAAAATCACTCTTTAGATTCCTACGCAAAATATAGGCACCTTCCTCCCACTCACTCGATATTTTAGGGTGGCGTTCAACATTACCGTTCAGATAGTTCATAATATTCTAGACCAGCCGCCGGGTGACAGCGCGTTCCTCATTCCATCATTTATAAAAATACAATAGATAATAATATATGTCAAATATTAATAAATCATAGAAATTTATTGTCTATTACATATTATCATTATAGGTTGAAATGTTCAAACAGTACACCTTAATTTATTAAAAATATCAACGAAACCACAACAAGTAAAATAATACACTCGTTCGACGCGATAACTGCACACAATCACGTAACAGAATCGACGGCAGATCTTGTTTGTTCTATGTTGGCGTGCGACACGGACAGCTGACGAATAGATGTTTATTTTGTGTTGCTATGCTATATAGACAGATATAAAGAAATTATAACTCTGTAAAGGTGAATAGACAAAGAAAACGGGAGGAAAAGGAGTACAATACGAGAGCAATACGAAAAGTCAAAAAATTTCATTCAAACCGATATATTTAGATTGAAATGGGCCAATTATTGTAATCGCACCATTCCTCGTTAATGTTGATTCTAATATACGACAAATACGAACTATGTACACAAATAATAATACACGTATTAATATTTTTAACGACTACATACGTATATTTATTGTACATACACAAACCAATACAATATCAAAAAAAATATTCAACACGTCTGGCGACAGCTAGCGTGACCGATGACTTCTGAATAATCAAATCTCAGGATGACATTCTAAAAATAAAATTGCAAAGGAAAGAAAGCGGCGGTCGACGTCTGTAATCCGAGATTTATGCGGGTAATTGTAGGTTACGTCACGTCGAGAATTAGGTACCCAAAAATATACATTATTGACAACTATTATTGCTTGTTGTTGCACTACAAAACATAACCTAGAAGCAGTGATGGTAAACCGTTACGTGACTGTGATTGTGAAAATAACGGTTTACCTATAAGTAATAGTTATATATGTAAAAATAGAAAATCTAAAAAATTCGCGCATTTTTGAAGTTTTAAATTGTTTTTAATATTTTCATTGAAAAATGAACACAACATACGTCTGATTCTAATATTTAAATAATGTAAAAAAACAACAAAACATCTTCAGTGGACCTTGAAAATCAAATACCGTATTCTTTAAAAAGTTGTTCTAAAATAAATATATCTCGATCTTTTACCCTTTGCACTTTTCGGGATGCTGCCCGTCGAAAGGAGACGGAGACATGCTAATTTTCAATTGTAAAGTTCACCGGCTGGTGCCGGATGGCAGATAAATGTCCAACACGCTTAAAGATCAATAGCAATGTGAACTTACACTAAAACAGAAGCAGATCGCCGAGCTGAAGAACTGGAATTCCCGAAGAGCCTTCGGCGAACCGCCTCGTTGACCGGTTTAAATTTCAATAAGTGTTATTATTGCGATACTCGTCCGTATGGAGCGCGGGCCGAGCGGTGAGGTGCGATCGCGCGGGAGGTCGATCGATAACTGAACCTATCGAGTATCGACTATCAAGATAAACGTAGATTACGGTAATGTACGGCAACGGACGTGGTCCATATTATGTACGGCTGGAAAAACCTGCCAGATCCAGTGTCGAAAACGTTGAACGCGAAAATTCCGTACAGTTACGGAGTTTAGATAACTTAACAAAAAAAAAAACAATTTAAGAGATTAAAGGAGTCACAGGGAATAATTCGAGATATTAGAGTGAAACCAAACAATCGGAGAGTTACAAGGAACAGTTTAAGATATTGAAGTTACAATAAACAATTGGGACATTAAAGTTACAATAAACAATTGGGACATTAAAGTTACAATAAACAATTGGGGACATTAAAGATACATGAAACAATTGGGACATTAAAGTTACAATAAACAATTGGGACATTAAAGTTACAATAAACAATTGGGACATTAAAGTTACAATAAACAATTGGGGACATTAAAGTTACATGTAACAATTAAGACATTAAAGTTACAATAAACAATTGGGACATTAAAGTTACAATAAACAATTAGGACATTAAAGTTACATGAAACAATTGGGACATTAAAGTTACAATAAACAATTGGGACATTAAAGTTACATGAAACAATTGGGATATTAAAGTTACAAAAAACAATTGGGACATTAAAGTTACATGAAACAATTTGAGATATTATAGTGACACGAAACAATCGGAGAGTTACAAGGAATAATTCGAAATATTAGAGTGACACGAAACAATTGGAGAGAGGGTTAATGAATTTATAAAAAGGAAGATGTGAAGTAGAAATCCGTAGACAAATTTGAATCGCAAAATCAGCAATGACCAATCTGACGAGAATACGTCGAGAACGAGCGAATGTGAATTCAAGGACAAATTTGCGACGAAAATACGTAAATTCTCAATTATCCGGGGTCGCATTAATCGAGTTGCGGATTAATAATATTTCTTAGTATTATTAAGGAGAACACATTCTTATTGCGAAGTTGTTATTGTTGGAACGATAGATGTATTCATTTGAAAAAGTGTAACATACACATTCGAAAATTTGTCGTTAAAAATACAGTCGCTGTAGCATAGTTGGTAGGTTCGAATCCCGGTAGCGCAACAATATTTTTCGATAAAATTGAGTTTACACGTATATATTTATAATTAATACGTAGAATAAAAAGTAATAATAATTTTTCAGTCTGCAAAATACGTAATTAGAAAGGTATTTAATATACTTATTTTTAATATTTTCTGGTACATATTTACTTACATATATGCCAAAATCGATGACACGTACCTATTACAACTTTCTTCTGAGAATTGAAAATGTAAAAATAAAAAAAGATTTTATTTGCTGACATTTTCATACGATCGTTGCAAATTGGCTGAAACACGTTTTTAGACAATTTTTGTTGAATATGTGTACTTATATCGATCGCGTGGGATTTCCAAAAACGTGACATTTTATACATTCTCGGGGGAATAGCACAAAACGAGGCAACACAAATACAGATGTATTTCAAAGAATTGTCAGGGCTGAATTTATTATAAAGTAGAACTAAACTGGCTCGGCTAAATCGGGCCCCGAAAAATAAATTCAAATAATCCACTATGTAATCATACATCTCAGTGTGCCTGCGACCAATTGTCAAGGCGAAGGTCACGAATTGAAAAAATTATTTACTCTTTTCATTTAATTACAATTACATTTTATTAAGGTGGCCCCAAAAAAAAAAAAAAAAGTCCCACAAATGTTAAATTGCACGTATGTAGCCGAAACGATAAATTACACGTTCAGTAATTTTCTGATGTAATGAGTGTATTGTTTCCCGGCACGGGTGGCGCGTAGCCCCGTCCTGCTGAAAAAATACACCGTTTTGTTTTGTTTACAATTTCATTACGCTGCTCAATCGTGTAACGACTAATTTTCGTTAATAGATTTAGTTAGTTTTTATTTGAAAGATGTCACATAATTAAAAAAAAATATATATATATATATGAAGAGTGTCTGTTGTGGGTTTGTTTTTTTATACAATTCTACAGTTTTATTCCGAGTTTGATGAAATTTTACACTCTTGACACTGTCTACATGAGATTTCGAAAAACCACTCCCTTAAAGCAGAATTTTAATATTTCTCGATGAAATTTTGCACACTTCAGAGAGAAAAATAGTTTAAATCTGATTTCGAAAAAAAATTATCCCCATCCCCTTAAATGAAGCCGCGGGTACTTCAGCTAGCGAAAGATAAAAAGTTTATTTAAAATAACTGTTGAGTTTGAATAACCCGCGAACCTTCTATAAAATTTAACGAAATTAAATTTAAAAAAACATCTATAGATCTATTTAATATCACTGTGTTAAAAGAAAAACGCATTTTTATAAATATTATTTCTTTTAACAATTCGCGTGCGTCATCATCAGCATTATATTCTTATACGACAATTTGGCGCGGCAGACAACTGGGGGAGTATCAACGACGGCAGATAGGTACCGGAATACTTTTTCATACAAACACTATAAACAAAATAAATATTAAACTAAAACACAAGGTAAAAAGAATAAGAGAAGTGCTACCGAATTTTCTAACGCAGTTTTCGTGACAATATTTTCCGAGATACTCGCCGGGTGAACATACGAGTATAATAAATATGTATATATATTTTTTTGGGGTCAGGGCCCCTTCGAGCGTAAATTCGGCCCTGATCTGCAGACAAACAATTTCTACGCCAGACTGACAGTAAGCAGACAGGTTATACTGTTAGGAGGCGCATTCGCGCAAGCAGGACTAAATGACAAGTTCCTTTTTAGAAGGTGTTATCATTTTGTCAGCCGCGCGAAATTAATGTTATTTTAATTGCGGACGCGATCATCAAGATTTAAAAAAAAAACCTCATGATGGCGTATAATGTATAAGGTATAATGTTGCCGACGATGCTAAGTATCAAAAAAAAAAAATATGAGAAAAAATCGTGCACGTGTTAGTTCAAACATCAGTGCTCATGTGATTTCGATACAATCGCATTCTGGGAATTAAATTGTCATATCTCTTATAAAGGTGTCCATCAAAAAATTTGCAAGTTTAATATTAAATTTAAAAAAAAAACTACAATGTTATTCTCATATTTTATTTATACAAAATAGAGTTTAATGATGCAGATTTTACGTTTTATAAACAATATCGTCTAAATGGCGTCCGTTTCTCTCAAGACACTCTTGCAATCGGTCTCTTTCAATTTGGTCTCTAATCTTGTAGATCGGAATTCACTTCTAATATTTAATTTATTATTAATTTGAAAAATTGGAATTTTTTTTTTTTGTATATGTCTATTATTTTCGGTACTTAGAAATCTGTGTAGAGTTGGATTCTTGGATAGTCATTTTTTTTAGAATTATTTTTATCATTTTATGACTGATTTCTAATTGTGATATTGAAGTTTTACATGCTCCTCCCCATCCAATAATACCGTATTGCAAATGTGACATTTATGTGTATTCATTTTAAACAAGTTGAACATCTGACCATTGTCATACAGCAGGTAGTGACCCAGCGACGAGCGGTGCGTGCGTAAGTTTATAAAAAAAATGGAAATTTTCCATGATCTATATGATCAGCTATAAAGATTTGCAAGAAGGAGAAATTACTCCTCAGATATTTACTAGCAACAAAAAATCTGAAGTAAATTGTTTTGTCAGTTTGTTCAAACAGGGGATTATGTTTCCATGTAAAATGTGATGTTTTATCTTTAAGATAAATTCATGTCATTTTTTTAAATAAAATTTGGATCAGATGAAATTATTTGAAAAACTTTATATGGGGATTTTAGTTGAATTTGTCCAAACACAGACATTATTGTCTTCCAATATGTTTCTTTATTAACCTTCAAGCGGGCGCGCTGAGTAATTTCCCTCGAACGGGCGCTCATCGTAAATGTTACGTCATCAAGTTTTCTCCATGTAATTGGTGTTTTCTTTATATAAATGTTAAGGAATTACTGTGAGGTTATGAAAAATGATAAATGACAATACTTTAAAAAATATATATTTGACTTTCTCAAACAAAAAACGAAACAACACTCTAATTATTTCGAAATATTTTATCGACCTATTAGAATCAATATTCTCATAATTACAATTGTCGCAAACCACCTTAACTGCCGAATGGTTCTTGCGTGTAAAGGACTGGCAACGGCAACACTTCATCGATGCTGAGGATCTTTTCTAACTAGGATAATCATTTCTTACATTCCGTATTGAATTATCATCTGAATCATTTTACACGTCTAAATCAAAAAGAAATAAATAGAAAAAGTAGTTTATTTAATATACTCACACTTTAAGGCGCGCGTCGGAAAATTTACGCTCAACGGAAATTTCCAAATATCAATGAATAACAAAAACTTCTAAGCACACCCGGTACGTCTGCAGTTTAGAGAGACACTGACCCTCGAATAGGTCGGAGCTCGATGCTTGCGACTAAGTGGTAAAACTGGGGGAGGTGACAAGGCGCATTTGTCGTAAATTTTGTGACAGCGCGCCCGCTGGAAGGTTTACTATTTTTTTTTTGTACGTGTTTTTATTAAGTTTTTTGAATTTTTAAAATTGTTTATGTTTTATAAATTTTATAGATGTACGTGTTATTGTATTCAATACATATATAAGCTTGATTTTATTTTAAAAATCTACTACCACATTATACATCAATAAACATTTCATCAAACAGTTTTATTTGTTTTAATAAATTAATATAAACATTTTTTTTTTACACATATAATATTCTTAATAGTTACTATACATCGTACATATTATGAATATATACTCAAATATATATATATTTAAATTTAATAAAATTCACGGTCTTAATTCCCGGGATTTTTCCCGGGAATTGTTTAAAGTCGAGAACACAGAATTCCTAGTGAAGAGCAATTGTGGAGGAAGCTTAATATTTCCTTAGAATGTAGTGCCGTAGAAGAAGAAGTATAATTCAAGTACACTGTAAAACCAAATATAAATATGTAAAAATAGCATTGGGTTTGCACTTACCGCCATTCTTGCAGAAGTCCCTGCAAATGTCCTTTTGACACCGAATTCCCGATCTGTCTGGTGGACAGTGGCATTGGGGATTGCCCCTTTCGTCAATGTTGCAAAATTCCTGAAAAGTGGTGAATTGTGAGAAACTTCATCGATGTAATTCGTGGTGCAACATTTTAATTTTAAAAAATATATAATTTTTATGTTGACTTTGTACTACACACACACAATTTTTGAGTTAATCCTAAGTGTAAAGTGAACTAAATTAAATACAGTTGGCTACGGGGGCCGTAAGGGTGGAAGTGGCTTCATTGTTTCTTGGAAACATCGATAATAGCAGTGAAGTATTTGAAAATGTGATATTGTCCTTAAATGTTTTTTTCGAATTCGGAATAAAGAATTTTTTTTTTTTTTAATTATGTGGAACCCCGATTTTACATGCCCGGAATTCACATTTTCCCTTCATATGCGTGTTATTTTTGCAATCCCGTGTTAAAATCCTATTTTACATTTGTCTTTCCCGTGATTTGTGTCTAAAATTAATTGAAATTCGTTCAACCAGTTCGCTATTCGCATTGGAGCCAAGAGTATGTTGGTCGTCTGCTTGTCGTTTATACACATTTTTTATTTTCATACCTACGTAATTTTTACATTTCGTGTTTTTATAAGTAATCCTTGCAGACTTACTTGGACGTTGACTCCAACGTAATAACATTGGGACGTAGTGGAAATTGATGAAATAGTGGACAGTCGTATAAACGAAAATTTGACAGAAAAAGAACCTTCCTGTTCATCCCATAAATCAAGTTCCTACAAGAGACGATGCCATGGGGCATATTGAAGGCTTCATAGCATATTTTATTAGTATTAGCAATGTACCACCAGAAACCTTTAATTTAATTTATAATATTAAAAAACAATTTAAAAACAACCAAATATGTACATATGTATTAAAAAAAGATTGTTTGATGTTTTCAATAAAAAAAATAAATTCAATGTTACCCCCAATTACCCCCCCAATTCACAATTTCCCTCTGTTTATATTTTTTAGATTGGTCCCTTCAAAAACTTACAATCGGGGTTTCACTGTAACTTAATTAATATCAAAATTTTTAATAAAAAAGGATATTTGTTGTGAACTTGCAATTTCAAAACATAGTTCTGTGATATTTTTGAACCACCGGTTGAGTGTCTTACTGCTAAACCAAGCAAGCACACAAGTGATAGGAAATTTATCAGAATATGCTGGCGAAAATATGTGAATTATGTTGCTTTGACATGCCCAGTGGGTATTTGTCAAAAGTGTATACTGTTGTTATGACAGTAATTAGAGGGAAATTAAAATTCCACTACATATCTTGTGTTCACACTAGGCTTACATCATTGTACACGGTTCCAATAAATATATTATCTTTTTTAAGGAGAACACATTATTATGTATTGAGAAGTTGTAATCTTTCAGAACAAGACATACAAAAATAATCAATTTAAAGAAAAAATATTTTACTTGCTACCGGGATCTGAACCTGGACCTTTTCCTTTCTAGGGAAATGCGTTATCCAGTTTAGCACACAATCTGCGTGATTTGAACCTGAACCTTTACCTTTCCAGGGAAATGCATTATCCAGTTTAGCACACCATCTGAGTAGGTTAATTTGAAAGAGCTACAGTAATATAAATTCAAAAATATTTCATCAACCTACTCAGTTGATGTACGAAATTGAATAACACATTTTCCGATTTTTTCTTTGTATCTTCTTTCTAGTTGATTCATTTTAATTTGTATTAATATATTATCCGTCCTCACATCTTTGTCGCAGAATCCAGCGCACACGGAAGTGTCGCAGTGCTGTCCGGTCCAGCCGGGGGTGCACAGGCAGTGGGGCCCCATGACCTCCATCTCGAGGCAGGAGCCCCCGTTGAGGCACTCTATGTTGCCGCACTTCTCGCAGCGTTCACCTGTAAGTAAATGGATTAATTGATGAAGTATCTAAATCAAGTATCAATAGTCTACTCTTTGTTTAAAAGATGTTTCAACATTTTTGGTTATGAAAATATGTATTTTAGGATGGAAATACTGCTAAAAGAAAAATAAATTACCTGCGAAGGGGTGAGGACAGTGGCAGCCTTCCTTGGTGCACGTTCCGCCGTTGGCGCATCCTCCCCCGCAAGAGAGCAGCGAAGTTTCGCACCTTTCTCCTGTCCATTGCGGTGGACAATCGCACTGCCATTATAATAAAAATGTTAGGAAATAGTGGAAATGTATTTTACTGAAAATAATTTATTTTTGTAGAGATATTTAAAATGAAATATTTGAACCTGTCACAAGTGTTTAGGTTTTATTAGAATAGTATTGGGTTATGTTAAATGTATTCAGGGATGTCTCATTCAAATAATAGCGTGTGTCTAAAATAAAAATCTAAATACGTATATTAATTTACTATTCAGTTAAAAAGTTCGAAAACGTAATCAGTTTATATAGCAAAAATGGTTAATACATTACCACGGTTAGGAATACCAAATATTTTTTAGATAAATAGATTATTTTCTGCATATCTTTCTAATTGATTAATTTAATATGTAATTCTGAAATCGCAATTTTACAATGATAAAATGTTTTTGTTAAAGATATGTAATAATTAACCAAGTTACCATACCGTTCAGAAGACATCTATCTTCCGAGGTAGGCATATTATAGGAAACTTGTAAATTTGACTCTGATTTTATAAATAAATGAAAAAAAAAAAACAATAATAGATAATAGAGATGAAATTCATTTTTAATAAAACCGAAATCAATGTTAGCCCGATATTACAATCCAAAAATTAAAAAACAACTTTTAATAATACTTAGTATTTTAATAAGTTTTCCACAATTTACTATTATACAACTAAAAAACATTTTGACTTTACTGATATGAAATGTCGCAGAAAACTTACCTAAAATAAAAAATATGCAAATCTAATAAATTAATGTTATTATTAATTATAATCCCAAAAGCAGTTGTGTTATTAAACAATGTTATACATGCACGTTAACACATTTACAAGACATCTTGAAACGATAATGATTATCACAATTTCATTTTAGGTGTAAACACAAAATAAGCAATACAAAAAAATTAAAATACATATAAATATAAATAAATATATTTTTCTGGTTCAAAATCTTGGTCCACCAAAGACAGCCGGTCCTTCGATGTAGAATTCTTCCAATAACCTATTTCCTTCACCCATCTCCCAAATTCCTTCCCTACCTAGTGATATTTCCGATATTCAACCGGAATTATTATTTCTTGTTCACGGGACTTGCAACCCGAAAATTGTACAATACATATATTGTATTATATTAATATATTAAAATAATAGGCCATGTTCCGCGATGTTTATATGTTTATATGTAACCAATCGAGTCACACATTAGATCGGTTATATCTCCGTAATCTCTCGCTCGATTTGTGTTTTTAAAATTTTCCCCGGCAGAAAAAGGTTTACTGCAACTTTTTCCCTTTCAAACTTTTTTCTACTTCTATTAATAACGCGGGGACACCCGGTTGATTATTGGTTTTTTTTTGTGATTTTTGAAAATGGTCAGTTACTTATGGACCGCTCTTGCGATGCATTCGAATTCTTTATTTTAAACAGACATTCGAGATAATTATAGCGAATTGTCGGCAAAACAGGGAGCCGAATTGAAAATACAACATGGCCGCTTACTTTTTGACAGCTTACAGCTGTTTGACTTTGACTTTTGCTACGCGTTGATTGGTTTAATTTTGCGGCCTTTTTTGACGTTCGAAATTAATGATTTTAGTTTGCACTTTGGATTGTGAAATCAGCTGTAGATGATCAGCCATTGTTGTTTACTTTTAAACCACGAAATTAATTCAACAGAGGGCAGTAAGATGTCGAAATGATTGATAATATTGTTTGATGTGCAGTATGGCAGTATATTCTTTAGAAACATTTTGTGAAATCGTAGTAATAATCTGTTTCCTCCGCAATGGGTTTTTTGATTATATTAGTTAGTTTATGGGCGATTTTCTTTTTTTTTAATTCTATTGATAGCTACATTTTTAACTCATTGAGATTTAATACTTTTTATGGTTTTACAAAGTGTATTGATGATTTTAATTATTTTTTTAGAGTATTACGATAAAATAATTAATTTTATTTAGGGAAAAATTTAGCGGAAAAGAATTATACCGAGAAAAATGGTATTTTTTCTCTTGGGTTGCTGGCTATGTACGTCGACTATGTTTTTTCTAATTCTGGGAGACCGAGAAAAGTATTATTTTTTGTTGGGTGAGATTGAAAACAGAGTACTGCGTCTCTGCAGGATACGTCTGCTACCGTGCGGTAGCTGTGCGGGCATGCTAGTATCTAGTGATAATTATTTATATACATATTTGAACCATAAAAATGTTTTCTATTATTTGAAGTACAAGTAAACGTGTACATTATAAAAGTATTGTAATATTTTTATAAAATAGAAGAAATCTAAAATTACATGATAGGTGAATGAATGGGTTAAATATATCTCTAAAATTACTGCACATTACAGGATTGCGCTGATGCAGAGGAACAAAGGGATAATAAAAGGATCGACAAACTATCCCGTCACCCCTCTACTCCGCACCTTGAGAGCCCCGTTGGGAGCGAAGCCGCACGTGCCCCCGTGTGCGCATCGCCTGGTGCAGCGGTACCGCTGGCAGCGCGGGCCCGAATAGCCCGGAGCGCAGGCGCAGCGCTCCACGCCGTCTACGGCTTCGCACAGCCCCCCGCCGGCGCACTGCAGAGAGCAGCCCACGAGCACCGTGGCTCTCACCACGCACTGTCGGCCCTGTTGTGACTGTCAATGTTTCTATAAGACAGGGACTGCGCAGCCACAGGGATCACCTTTCACGGGTTCCGAGTGTAAACTGACAGTTCACGTGGACTTGGTGGACAAATTTGATCATTGATAATCATTTGAGTAATTTAATAACTAAAATTTTATATAAGATTGCTCAGTGGAATTTGATGGTTTTGAATGCGCAGGTATAGCTAATTGTGTAATTAATTATTGTAACCATGTGTTCTCAAAGGTGTGCAGTAGGTGCACAACCTGAACAGATGTTTGCAACTCCTTTACAATGTTGTGGCGTATCAGTCTTTGAAAAAGGTAACTGCACTGTCAACATTCAACAAGTGTTGGAACCGAGGAACGCCCGGTGACGATGGTAACATCAATAGTGAGCTTTGGTTCCAGGAAGGTATCGCCACGGCTCACATCTCGCGTGCATATACAGATTTGGAGATTTAAACTAGTCACATAGTACTCCTGACCTAACAGTCCTTAATTACTTTTCAGGGATACTTAAAGGCAAAAATGTATACATTGATAAACCTCACTCCATCATGAAATTGAATTCGTGCCTAAGGTATTTTGATAATAATTTATCATTCTTTTCTAAAATAACTAGTCCAAAACTGTCTTATTCCACTGAATAATCCAGTATATGTATAATAACACATTTAAGATGTAATACAACAAATGTATTTCAAATCCCACGTAGTAAATACTAGTGTGTTAATTAATTAACAAAGAATAAATTAAAAGAATTAAGTATGTCGGTTCAAAAACAAGTGTCAAATACGTAAGTAATAAATGACATTCTAAAATTTTAAAATTCATCAAATCTAAAAATTAGTACTTTGTATATTTATCTTTTTATAAAATAATTTGCGCACCCACCGACTCTAGAACTGATTACAATACTCATTCAGTCCAAACATGGACTGAAAACACCCAAAACCGAAGTCCTCGAGGCTGTAATTTCTCAATTCCATTGAGGACTTCAGAAATTACATTCGTAGCATAGAAAATAGGACTCTATACATCCTAAGTATTGAGGCTCGATGAATATTAGATTTCAAACATCCTAGACAGATACAAACACGCTGTACAAATGTAAGTCGTTGGCTCCAGAGGTGGACTCACAATGTTCTATATAATGTTAAATCTATGACTATACAAAAATATGATATCGTGTCACTTCAGAAAACAAATAATATAGCTGTTTACGCGTTTTATACTTTGATATGTAGACCTAGTTTGAATATATGTGATCCATTTATGTAAATTAAAACAGAAATAACAGCGAAACCGCTTCTGTTCAGAGACAGTTTCGGAGTTGGTCTGATGTATTTTAAATTATTTGCTGTGTAAAGTTTCGGTGGCTGGCCAGCCGAGTTTTAAGAAGATTCAAGATTGCAGGGAGAGCGACCATCGGTGGAAGGATCGGCGAGTGACAGCACAGTTTTGCAGAGGTTGGTGTCTTTTCATTTACATATAGAGTGGCCCAAACAAAGTGACAACATTTCATAAAATGAAAATTACATCAAAATTAGTTTAACTATATCAACAATAGCTTAAATAGTTTACTAATCAATATTCTTACTATTTTCAAACTGAGCTAAAAGCTTGTGCTATGAAAATAGGACTAACTTGCTGGAGTCCTGGAACGAGGCGCAAACCACCGACCACTGGATCACTAGGCCAGCATCTTGACCACTACACCAACAACTACTTACCTATTTACCTATATTATGTTTTATTTCGACAATTTCCAGTCACCATCTTTGATTATTAATTTTCTCATTGTTTATATTTGGTTTTTTCAAATTGTCATTCAGAATGACAAAAATCACTACAGAAGACCATATTCTGATCAAAAATTTGTAAATTGAAAAAAGTCGGGGTGCTACGAAAATGATCAAAGAGTTTCAATACAAAGCCTGGAGTATAACTAGACATTACAGCAGGACGGAGCTCCATCTCATACAGCCAGAAATATAAATATTTGTCGTGAGAATGTTAATTTCATCGAGCCAGGCACGTTGTGGCCACCGAACAGCCCAGATTTAAATCCAGTAGATTATGCAATATGGGGTGTTTTACAAGAAAAAATTGCAGTTGATCAGCTCAAGTTAGCAATAATTGAGGAATGGAGAAATCTGGGGAACTTTATTGACAGAAGCATAAATGAATGGCGTAGGCGTGAGTCGCTGAGAAACGAGGAGAATAGATTGAACATGATATCTGATTAGCTAAATATTGTGTAAAAAAAAATTACATTAAGAATTATAATTAATTATATATTATATTTTTAAATAACTTGTGTGTTATGAGATGTTCTCACTGTTTTTGGACCATTCTGTAGATTGAATTAATATATTCAACAATATCAATAGAAAAGCCAGGACTACCTATCAAAGGTAATTACGGCAACAATAGCAATCAGAGCAAAATATATACATATAATTATATATTAATGAAAACAGATAACAAGTTATCAATCATAATAAAAAATTTTAAATTTCATCAAATAAAAATGATTAAATTTAACTTTTCCAAAAAATTTGCTTATTTTAAAGTATTTAACATAAATTATTAGACAATTTCATACATCGACTGAATGAGGTTGGAAGCAGTTGGACCGTACATAAAATATTTTAAATAAATACAGTAGAATCTCATTAATTTGAATGTCTTTAAATACAAAATTTTGCATAACTCGAAATTGTTCAAATATTTCACAGACAAAATTTCAGTTTTCAGTTTCCTATTAAAGTATCTTTAATAATTCAGAATAATTTGCATTATTATATTACATAATTTGAGAATTTTGAAAAGCGACCGAAACATTAAATTAGAAAAATTTGAATTTAGTAATCAGTCACTGAGAAATGGTGAAATTTCAACCCTAGAAAAAATGTTATAATGCTAAATAATCTAAATATTGATCGATAATTTGCATTTTGGGTTGTTTACATTAAACCGTTATTAGTGTTCTTAACACAACATATCCTTAGGGGCGATTATTTGATTAGTACTAAATTTTTATCATCCCCCATGGTAAAAAATGTTGCGGGTTGTTCGGATGCCAAGTTTACTATTGTCAAATTTAATCCCGCCTAATAATGTGGCAACGTAGATAATCATCAAATATCTGAGAATGTAAAATTTCAAATTTGATTTATTTAAAATATTCACCATTGGCAATACATACAATTGTATGCTTTATCTATGACTTTATTAACCACTGCGTTTGAAATCTTGTCACTTTGCTGGCGAAAAACGTTCGGTCCATGCGTTAATATAAATTCAACAGCGAGATCATCATCAGATGAACTCTCATTCCTAAAATAGCAGGATATTTCATTATTCAGAATCAATGTGATAGACTTTTGAAACAGTTGTGAAGAGTTTGCCATTTTTAAATAACGATTTACTGTTTCACCATCCAATATTGGAGACTAAAATTGGTTTACTATTGAATATACTTTTGATGAGAAAATATTTTTTGCCAACGATCGAACAAAAAGTGTTTTTCACTAAAGTAACTTTTTTTACTACAGTAAAAATTTACAGCTGATAAAACAACCGGGCCTTACTCGCACATATTAACGATAAAGAACCTGGAATAAGTCTGAACATTCTCCCAGACCTTCAGCACTCACGAGATGATGTATGAAAGTGAACAAGGCAACAGTGGTGACAGGACAAAAGTGTGACTTTCTATCTCCTCTACATACCCCTGTGGCTAATAAAGAAAAAGTAAAAAACAGCATGATGGTAAGATAGTTTAATTTCTGTCAATTATGCTTTTTTACATTCTGCCATCTTCGCTTGTGTTTCGTGAGTGTATTGTCTCTTTTCAAAGCTTTGTGTACTTCAAAATATTTTGATACTACAGCATAGAGATATAATTATTATTTCACAATTTCTCAGTGAAGTTTTACATAATTCAAGATGATTTTTTTTTAGTACGTTTCGGCGGATTTCAAACTAATGAGATTCTGTGTAAAAAATAATCCCCGATGCAATTAATACACATCTAGTTAATTATTTTGTAATGCAACATTCACAAAGGTAAAACAAATTAAAAATATGTTATGAACTGTGTTAATAATATTGCGTTCATCCTCAAACATACATATTACATGCTATTATTAGACCAATGATTGAAATCAAAATAGTACAGAAATCCAATTTCAATTCTTGTGAATTTAATTTGATCTAATTGTATCAATGTGGAGGTTTCTCAACCTTTCTTATTAATTGCAACAAAGTTATCTATTAATCCAAGAGAGCGCGTGGGTGGTACATTGCAGTATAAGGTGTACCTTAACCCTTTATTTACTGAATTTTGAAAATTTTTTAGTAGCTACTGTATTATTTTTATTGAAATAAGTGCACATACATATTTTGAAAAGGGATATAAAGAAAAATATGATTTGGGTAGGTTGCTATCTGTTGATAAAATAAAATACCTGTGCTATATTGTACTGTAAAGTGTCGTCAGAATTAATTAATGGTTTTCGTTTCTATAACTTCAGAATTCTGTCAGTAAATAAAGGGTTAAACAATACGACAACACCCTCTTGGTGGCCAACCTAATGGACTCATAACCGATAAACCATGGCAGATGTCATCCTCGCAACGAGTGATAAAGAAGATGAAATAATACACTTTTGGACAAAATATTTGTAAATACTATTTGCGTTAACTGAGCGAGTTCTTCGGTAAAGTCCTAAAATTGTGCCTTTACATTGTAGGCCATTTAAATGAATGAATCGAAAACAGGATTTGTGTACGATGCGTACTTTGAGGTATGGCGTGATCCGTGTTAAATCAGCGATGAATAAACTTACATTGGTGGTGGTATTATCTCCTGGAACTAGTCCATCAGGACAGATGCAGCTCCGGCCAGGAGTGTCCGAAGACAGGACGCAGAGGGCGCTCTGGTGGCAGGGATTCTTGTTGCACTCGTTCACAACTGGAAATATATTAAGACGTACATTTGTGGAAATGAGTACTATACTATATACTGTAAGATGGCTATTGTGAAAATCATATGAACTAGCAGAGGGTACAATTACGGAATGAATGCATCACAAAGTAAACGTTCACCAACTTGAAGCATTCAAAATGAAGGCTGAATGAAGTGTCTGAAGTGCAAAGTGAAGAGCAAACTTCTCACTTCATGCATTTCAATGAACCAAACTTGAATAATATTTATAAAAGGACAAAAGTTACGATAAGTGTTCTATTAAAAGACTTCTAAAATTGTGAGTAACTGTGAATGTGTTAAATTCACAATGCATCTGATACACCTTACATTCCCATTAGCGATGGTAAAATTGTTATTTTAACCGTTATCGTGACTGTGATTGTGTTTGATTGTAACGATGATTGATCATTGATTAACGTAATTCTTCAAGCAACAACTGGTACACTAAAAAGTAAGCCTTCGACAGTTAAATCTTAGTTACCAATCATCATTAAATCTCATTTACCAATCAGTGACACAATCACAGTCACGTAACGGTTTACCATCACTAGTTCCCATTAATAATTACTGATAAAAATCACTATTATTTGTTTTAAACAGCCAACATTACGGAACAATATACTTACAGTATTGTTCTTGTACATTCTCTTGGAGTATAGCCATGCCAGATACCCGGTTGAGCCCCCTCACCAGATACGTTACGGGACCTCGATTGGACTTGTCCAACCTCATCAGTGTCTGCCCGAAGTACGAGGACATGTAGGCGGCGTCTTCAAACACCACCACTTTGTAGGGAATCTCGCTCGCTAAAAAGTGAGACAAAAATATATGACTACATAAAATTAAATGCATGCGGTCTCTTTTATACAATCCTACATCTTTGCCCGATCTTAAAAAAGAATTGCACATTGACATATAGACCCCTCAGAATAACAAGGTAACATCTGACAATGACACTGTTTTGAGATAATGAGCTCAAAAATGTTGATTGAATTTCAACATATATTCATGTATATTTTGTTTGAGTATTTGTGTAATATTTTAGTATTATCAATGACCACTGTGAGATGACGAAAATCAAAAATAAATTGAAATAAATAACTGATGCTGTTGGAACTTTCAGCTCTTACTATTTCCTTTAATATCCGTTAAATAGAGTTGGTGTGTATTGAAGAAATAAAGAATAATGTATTTGGAACCCATTTCACACAATAACTCAAATTAGCCCAAAATGTTAGTTGGAACCTTGTTATTCTAAGGGGTCGATATAGTGACCTCAATCAGATGAGACTCTGCTCGTAATGTATCTCCACAAATCCTGGTCTTGTGTCGCTCTCACAGTTGATTACAGGGTCTCTCCAGGTAGATTGAAGGCATCTATTCATTGCTGTGGCATTCTTCCAGGTCTTCTTTAGCCCGGGATAATCTCTTTTTCTAGGATGTCACTTTGACGCATAATATTGCTAAAGAATTGGACGAATCTTTTGTTCGCTGTTGTGATGAGGCTTGCTGTAATCAGATCTGTTGCAGGATTGAGGATACGTAACATCTTTCTCCAGCAAAACATTTCGATATTCAGCAACATGTACAACACTACTGTAGAGACAATTTATGTTAACTTCCCATCACCACAAACTTCCCAAATAAAATGATATGACCAATTTATTTGGGTATGCTGATCATTAACACCGGTGACTGTGGGCAGGAAATTGAAGATGAATTCAATCAGCTAAAATTGATATGAACTAACTTATGAGCATACTAAAGGACACAGACATCAAATAAGCAACCACTCATGTTGATCACACTCTTGTCTTTCCAATCTTCATGTGTGTAGTAGAAACTTGGAAAATTCGCAATAGTGACAAGCATAATATAGATGCCTTGAAAATGTATCGCTAGAGAAGGACGTCATGTATCTCGTGGACAATACGACACACGAATGCCTCAATCCTGCACCAAATTCGACCACAACAAGCCACATTTCAAAGATACGGCAGATTTTTCAAATTCTTTGGCATGATGTTATTTTTCCAAAATTTTATTTTTTACACCATATCCTGAATCGTTTTGAGAGTTGTTTACTTTCGTTTCGATTCATCAATATTACATTTATTATTACATTCAGTTATTAACATCTTAATGCCATCACAGGTTGGCTCCGGTATCATCGTACCAGAGCCATACCTGTACAACTTGATGTGAGACTCGTTATCACATTCAATTCAGAAGGCAACCAGAAAGAAGCTATAGAAATCATACACCCCCAAAAGGGGAGGGTAGATGTCACATTTATGTGTTGCAGTTGCAGAACTCGGTCACAGTCCGGCAGAAATTCACCCTGTCCAGGTCGCAAGTGGTGCAAGGAAGAGCCAGTAGAATGCTCTGTTAGGTCTCTCTAGTCACTGTTCTTCCCGGCATCCTCCATCCCAGCAACTCCCAGCGGGAGACCCACACCCTAATAAATTCCAGAAATGTCCAAGATTTCTTTAATTTCTTAATAAGTCATCATTTCGAGGGATCCGATATATTCCTTCTAATCCCGCAATCATGATTATCTCACATGCATCATTCATAATCACACAGTCCCAAAGGATGTGCTCCGGCGTCTGACTCATCTGAGTGCAAACACACCACGGTCTGCTATGACAAGTCCTAAGTCGAAGAGTTTACTCATGTAATGTCCATGCTCTGAAATCTTCTGCATCTCGTAGTAGTCCAGCGCCGGAGGTGATGTTAAATTTGACTGGAGAGACTATGGAATCAGGTGTACCCAGGACCGAGATTCGCGAGTCTCACAAGACCACTATATGAAGACTGGCAAGAAGGAAGTAAGAAGAAGAGACTTCATAATGAGATATACTTACTCGAACTGAACCTCCTGACAATCTTCCTGTCGGTCCCATCCAGCAAGATCGATTCCACTGTGAAAGTACGTGCGTCTGCCCAGTAGAGCCGTGAGGCTGGCCAGTCCAGGGCGAGTCCGGTGGGCCACCGCACAGCGCGCACCACCAGCTCACGCCGGCTCGAACCAGACAGCGAAGCCAGTTCGATGCGGGGGAAGGCACCCACGCACGAGAATGCCATCTGGCTGTAAGTAAAGAAAGCACACACGTAGTAGCAGACAAAAATATCTGAATTTAAGTAATTGGCGAATGAAAAAAACACCCAGTAAAACATTCTCATCCAGTCGGTCCCTTCATTTCTGTAAGTCATGACTCCTTCATGTCCTCGAGTCTCCTCTACATTGCTCTGCAACTACAGATCGGTTCATTACAATAGGATAATAATATAAAAATGACATCTATCAAATATTATTTCAAGAATTAATATGCACTAATGGGCAATGTTAATTGAGTGATTTGTCAGACGACTGTGAAAGCGTACCGCGAGCCCGGTATGACGAGAATGTCCATGGGGTCCCCTAGGTCTCGCAGCAAGGTGCTGCGCATGCGCCCCTGCAGCGTGCTGGCCCCCACGGAGCCGCGCTGTGCTAACTCCGTCCAGTACAGGCGCTGGGATACCCAATCCACGGCGATCCCGCGCGGCTCTGTCATGCCGGTAATCTGGAAAATTAAAACACTGGTATAGTAAAAAAAAATTTAGCACAGCGTGGAGCCCTACCGCCAGCCATAAATATGTAATGCACTGGCTACATGTACCAACACATGGCCAGAGGTCCTCACTCTCTTCCCGGCCCTGACTTTGCTGGCAGCTTTTGTGTCTCACTCCACTTCATCAAATTTTGTTATTAGTATAATTGAACAATTGTAACTTTTTAATTGTAACCTAAATTCCTAATCACGACGCCACGTGCTGGCATGACAGGTGCCAAACTGAGTTTTGCCATATGACATTTGGCAAAACTCATGAACGTATTATGATATGAACATCAAATTCCATAGTGCATTTTATAAGGTTTGTTGTTGTTAAAATAATGTTTTCATTGAATCACAAGATCTAGTTTCTATGTTTATAAAACGTTGCGATTTGTATATGTAGATACTAAAAAAAAACTACATAAATCTTTTGTATTTAAATACATTGACATATTTTATTCTTTTTTTTTCACGTTCTCTAAAATGGCACCAACATCTTGTAATTCGTATAAATCGGAGATAAATGGAGTTTATTTTGAAAACCGACAAAACATTGATATCAAAGATAAAATTGATGGAAAAAATCAAATCCTGAATACCTCTCTGGGTTCGAACTTGAAAAATCGCGAAAAAATTATAAGCCTCTTTTTTCACCCTCATTTTAAATATTCCAATTCGGATAGAAAATTAATGTGTGATTTTGTTGCCTTGAGAGACTGCCGCGTCACCACTCGCCGCACACCTTTGTTATTCGGGAGAGATATGTTATTTGATAAACATTTCGAGACATAAAAAGCTGAAATAATGGAGTCATCATGTTTCAGTATGAAAATCGCGATGTCAACAGCGGTGGCACGCATTAAATTGCAGACGCAGTAAACTAACGCGTTTTTATAAAAATTTATTTCTAATGTTGCCTTTAAAAAATTTTGTTCTCATTATTCGTAATTCAGATTTTTTTTTAAATTTCGGTCCCGTGAGTTACGAATTAACTGAGTTTTACTATATTCATATCTCACAACATACACCGAGCACAGAATAGTAGCTCAGGCAGGTCACTCTTCACATTTTAACCTTCTGACACAGCTCCACTTACACATTGTCATCATCATCTCTTGTTACCATCCAAATTGGTGCACAGACTGGTGCACATACCCGCTTACTGTGCTCCATCCGAGTCTCACACACACACATAATTCTCTAAAATAATGTGGGTCTACTTTCATTCCTCTTTTGCCAGCTGCAGGCTTCGTCAGAGTTGGTATCAGGACTTCCTTATGTGCTGCTAGTGTCGCCTTGGCTAATGAGTTTCCATTAGAAATTACTAAAGCTTTTCATATCAAATGAAAACCGTACCACAATGGTGTAAGGGGCCCGCGATGATATCACGGGGCTGTGCAGCGAGAGGTTGTGCGAATCGAGGGTGATCTTGGCGATCATCTGCAGGCGATGCTCTAGCCAAAAGACGTCCGTCTGGTTAGGTCCCCACAAAATGTCTAGTTCTCCAATTTTGAATCTGTGAAAAATAACATTACTTGCAACATTAAAATATAAAACATTTTGGTCAAAAAACTTTTCTGATATAATATTCATTTTAAAAGTGTGTAATGCGCATGTCAAATTTCGAATCTGAATCCTTATATATGCCGATAAATTGGAATTAATTTAGAAGAAGTTCATTCGAAGTCTAAACTATAGATTACAATTACCCCGACAGCACTATGAATAAATAAGATATTTTATGTTTAAAATACAGACGCATAACACTTGATACTTTAAACATACAAAATCTCTCAAAACCAGTTTAATAAACTGGGGTGGACAGTAAGTCCACCCTAGTTTATTAAACTGGTTTTGTCATTAATACATTTTCATGTGACACCGTTCGGGGTTATTTCTCGGAGAGGCGAGCCCAGTGGGCGTGCTCTGATCAGCATTCTGCCGACCGCGACAGAATCTATTATACTCTCGATTGGAAGTTCAGGAAATAACAATTTCTTTTTTCAGAGCCTGGCCTAAGGCACCCAATTCTAATCTGGAGTTGGCGTCACGGGTAGCTGGGATGTGCGATTGGAAGGCAGTCTGCATTTGGATGGAGGAATCTTCAGCACATCCAATGTGACGGCCACAATCCCATACGATGGAGGATCAAGTGTGCGCAGTAGTTACGGCGCACGGATTTCGAGGTTATATGAAATATCAAGAGAGAATGACAGTTTACCACCGTGTAGGTGGGATCATTCTCATGGTGATGATTTGACTTGCTACGTATCCGAGAGGCTTGCCACAGGAATCGTGTTTACAATGTTGGGTTTATTATTGTTCTACTCCCCTGTCACGATTCATGAACAGATGCCAGAATGGAGAAATCTTTTTTCTTTTTTTTTAAATAGAGATGCGTACACGGAATACATGTCACATCAATATTCTTACTATTTTCAAACTAAACTAAACGCTTGTGCTATGAAAATAGGACTAACTTGCTGGTGTCCTGGAACGAGGCGCGAACCCCCGACCACTAGATCACTAGGCCAACGTCTTGACCACTACGCCAACAAGCTACACAAATCGATTACTTGATATTAATTTGTATTAAACAATGTTGTAAATTAACCTCTTTCATTAATTAGCTTTGATTCCTAGTCCGAATTACACAACACTGAAATAAATTTACCACAGTAAGTGCGCAGGACCCAATTCCAGTCGAACACACATTTTCATGTCAACCACTATCTAGCCAGTGGCGTTGCCCTGGCGTTCTATCCGCAGGAGCCAGAACGCATCATAACAATATATATGTTATTTCCAATAAATAAATAAATTACCTTGTAATTTGTTTGACCATGTAATTGACCTCCATGTAGATTTATGTATGTAAGAAAAAAAGGTACAAACCCTGCAGTGCTCTGGTTTTTCTGCAGCAAGTGAGTGTGGTACTCTTCTCCGGGTTTGTAAGGATTGAAGATGCGGATGTCCACATCGCTCGACACTATCAATCTGGCCGGAGCTCCTGAAACACACCATCAACGTTTCAATTTAACAAATTCGTTCTCGTCCGGTGCGGAAATTTTGTACAGTTTATATTTGTTGACACATTGGTAGAAAACGTGCGAGGATATATTGTGATAAAGTAACACGGTACCTATAGCTTCGCAGGCGTGCATGGTGGCGTAGGTCTGCGACTGGAAACCTGGAGCGCACCTGTAAAATATTCATATTTAGAATAGACCATATAGACAAAATTAAGTATTTTTATGTTGGTACAAAAATTTTAATGCAATGTTTTGAAAAGAATGGCAATATTTATTTATTTGTTTTTGTTTTGACAGTTGGGAATCTGCTATATTTTTTTATCAATTTCGGCCATTTAATTTGCGTCCTTCAGAAATGAGATTGATAAAATAAGAATAATAATTAAAATTTTGTATGTGAAGTTAATCTAGGGTATTGCGCATCTCAAGCAGCGTCCAATGTTAACCGAGCACGGGGTGGAAACAACCAGCATTGATCAATGAGTGAACTCCATGACAACTTTCATCATTTCTAGTACCTCGATGACTCACAAATAATTCAATAACAGAGAAGCAGCAAAAAATGCCTTAAAAGAATTCTTGAATTTTAATCTGTCTGAGTTTGTAATTCATTGGCAAAAAGCACAGAATCATTGTGATTAATAAAATTATGTAAAGTTAGACAAAGTTGGACACTTTTTGCCTCACTTATATAAATGTTTTACATTCATACTACTCTTGTTTTTGCAAACCTTTGAGTTTCCTCTTTAAAAACTCTATTTAATGTAATCACTTAGGGCCGGTTGTGTGATCAGTAGTAACTTTTTAATTTAGTAAAAAAACTTACTAAAGTAACATTTTTTTGCAAAACGGGTTATATTTATTACTCAAAAGTACATCCCGTAGTCAACTCATTTTATGTTCCGATATCCGATAGCAAAAAATGAGAATAGATAGTTAAATATGGCGGACTTTTCTGTTCTGTAAGTCATCTTTTTTTACTATAGTAAAAAGTTACTACAGATCACACAACCGGCCGATAGTTAATTATTGACATATAGTTTTAGTTAGTTTTTTTTTATCACCCTGATGAAGGAAAATGTATTTTCTGAAACCGGTTGGTGAATATAATTAACCCTGTGGTTAAATAAAGTTAATGAGTTGATTTGTCTTAATTCATTTATCGCCCATGATGTGAAATTTTTTCACAAATGTCTCTGAACAATTTAAAATGATAAATAAGTAAACTGAAATCGTTGACACAGTTTTAAAGAGAAATTATTTTCATAATTTTGATTAAAAAAAGCCAATTTTGTCATATAATATCTTGTTGTTACGGGGTCACGATATCCCGTGAAGAGTTCTAATCTCCGATAAAGGAGAACACGATGCAATTAAAATCACATCCATAAATACTTTCTGAATAAATACACAAAACGAGAAATAATTTGTTATTCGTGCCATACATACTTGCACGACACCAATCCCTGTTTCTTTTCTACGCATATTTGCGAGCAAGCCCCGAGCGAGCAAGGCGATTTAGTGCAGTCCACTTCGTCAGACATATCGCCGCAGTTGTCCTCGTCTGAAAAAATAACACAAACATTAATATTTTAATTTTGTTCTGTATTATGTCGAGTACGATCACTGAGATTTATAAATATTTCAAGGACACATTGTACAGTATACAAGTATGCATTTTATCATATTGGTACATCAGTCGTCAATCAATTCTGAACATATTAATCGTAATGCCTGCGTCGAGACATGTACCTATACATCGAGATTCAAGTTTGGTATACTTGAATAGAACAAATTTGGAAAAAGAGAAATGTCAAGTCTTAATGCATAGTTGTCTATCATGTTGTGACTATGGTAGTAGCTTGTAGCAGGGTACCGGCCGAGTCGAGACATAGATGCACACCACCAAAGGGCCAGGCACCGGTATAACATGGTGCCAGGTGAATCACGGCCCTTAGATAGTTTCCACCCACCGAAGAGACCAGTAGCAGCTAAATCACAGTGTAATATCGGGAGTGCGACATTTAACTTTTGTTTAGCTCATGCAAAATATTCCAGTCTTCTTGTGCCTTATCATTCAATGTTGGCTATCATCATGTTTAAAGCGGCCTGGAAAAGCTCTACAGTAGACTGACCAAACCATTGCCTCAAGTTCTTCAGCCATATTTTCCTTCTTCCAGGGCCCCGACTTCCAACAATCTTTCCCTGGAAGATTTCATTGAATTTCTATTGTTTTAAATAATTATTTTTCTTTATTCATCGGGTCCATGACATTTTCATTTGTAATTTTATCTATCCAGCTTATTTTAAGCATTCTTCTGTAGATCCACATCTCAAATGTATCCATTTCTTCGGTAAGTGTTCATGCTTTCATTCCATAAAATAAAATCGAGAACACATAGGATCTAAGTTTGTAAGCATTGTAAGCACATAGCATCTAAGCATTGTAAGTTTTGCTTATATTTTACTTACACACCAGTACAATACACCAGCATCCAATTATAAGTGACCTGTCGCTTTAACTATCTTTTGGCCTTTATAAATAACCTAACTGGAGCATCCGACGGAGCTGAACAAAAGTGATTAACATAGCAATATGTGAACATACCATAATCCTCTCCCATGGTCTACGTCGTGATGGTACAGTATTTAAGAAATATCACTTTTTTGACATTTGTTTGGGAATTATACCCCCATTAATATATTCCACCGTCAGTCGATCGGCTACCCTGAATCAGAACAGTTTAAAACGCTGTTATCAATCTCGGAGACTTTGTGAGTCTATTGTGTTCGACCTTTGGCAAAATAGTGTGATAATGCTATACAGTCCATTGTGTCCGAAGGTGATTGAGAGACACAGGAGAGGCAGGCAGAGTTCGGTGATTCCTTTTATCTATTCATGTGTTTTCTGGCACCTGAGGTGTGATTGCGTCATCATTTTCTTTGATCGTGGTGCTGGAGACAAACCGCACAAACCATAGGCAGCGTGATGCACAAAGGTCTCCATTCTGTAGGAGCTACACATCAACGATACATTCTCAACCATTGTCTAAGGGGAATCTTTCAATATTTTGGACTTCTTGCAAAAAGAGAAATTGTCAACACAGAAGTTGTGTCAATCGTTTTATCTAAATAAATTGAATTGGTAAAGATTATTCGTTTTATTTTCCCCAATCAACCATCGGATAACCGAATAACCGAGAGTCTACTGTAATACAAAGTAATTACCATTGCACGTGAGGTTTTTAGATATGCAGTAGCCGTTGGTGCACCTGAACTGGTCCTTTCCGCAAAGTCCCCCCTGCTTGCCTGAAAGAGAGAGAAAATTAATTACAAAACAGTCGGAAAGTTGCGACAAGTTTTATATATGTTTATAAATTTTTATTAATAATGAGCAAGTTTAACGGTAAAATTACGCATCTCAGACACATATATCATACCACCACTGCGTAGAATGTTTTTCCAATTTAATAAAATCAGAGTGTGGCGCGTGACAGGCGGGAGATACTAAACATTACACTAGTGAGAAATAAGCAATAAAATGTGAAAAGAGCAATTTACTTTATGAATACTAGCTTCATACAAGTACAACAGGGGTAAAGATTTTTTTAAATAAATTTAAATGATATCTTTAAAATTATGACAAGAATGCATAAATAATAAAATCCATTATATAAGTAAAACTTGCAGAAATTTTGATATTAGAATTAAGGATCACTTGCGATGCCTAAATAGCAATAACTATTCTGAATTCGCCAATTATCTTTTGGAAACAAACCATTTTTTTGACAATAACAAGGGTTTAGAAATTAAACATAAAATTACAGTTAGATAAATTTGATATACTCACAGGATGTTGGATCTTCATCGGAGCCATCTCCGCAATCATCGTTTCCGTCGCACCAGCCCAAGATGGGAATGCATTTATGATTGCGACACCTAGAGTGTAATAAAATACATTGTAGAGAATATGGTTCAGTGAGAACTGTTCAAAAAACAATTGCTGTGCTATGAACACGTTATAATATTATTTATAAATCATGTAGTATCCACCATTATGAATAATGTGGCTGGAAGCATATTGCAAACACCAGGAAACTGAGAGTATCATAAGAAGATGGAACAAATTGGTACTAAATGAAGCTATTGATGGGAAAATAAATATTTTTATATGATCCTGTTATATGGTAAGCTGGAATTGTACAGTGTCAATGTGGGTATTTTGTTATTCCCAGTTTATAAAAATGCAATTACTATTCCACCAACCAAAGTGGTATTTAATTTAGTAGCCTGATGGGATAGATTTTAGTTAGTTGCAAATATATCATCGCCAGTCTCATATACCTGTAGGTTTCCGGTGGACACACGAGCAAGGAACAAGTGGTCTCGTCCTCATCGAATCCGTCCCCGCAATCATCCGTGGCATCGCAGCGCCAACGTTCGGGCATGCAGCGGCCAGACGGGCAAGCCAGCTGGGCTGGACCACAGTGGCCACCGCCCACGGCTGGGCAGCCCGCCTCGTCCGAGCCGTCAGCACAGTCCGTATCGCCATCGCAGCGCCATGATCTGTCGGGTAACATGTAAATAAAAATATTAGGTTATGGTGAGATAGACATAGGGTGACACCTGTGGGAACCCAAGCCAAATCACTATGACGGACAGTATATCCGCTAGGTGTCAAGCAGACAGCTATATATTTCCCCTTTGCAGTGCTTGCAGCAGCAACAACGCTTTGCAGAAATCTAGTACATACCTTCATTGTATTTCTAATCATGTACCATAATGTAACTTTATTGAATAAACCTTGTGAACCTGCCGTAAGTACTATTTTACTCACACAATACCTTATCTTAATTCCTCCACATACATTCTGAATGCAATAGTGATATCACGCTTGAGAAAGCAATGATCCTCAATGGATTGTAGCCACGTGATGATGATTTATATAATCGTAATGTATCTTCGGAGTGAATAAGAACTGTGCATTCCTACTTCTTCTCTGTTCTTAATGGATTATAGAAGCTTTGACTTAGAATCGCTCATCAACAAAAAGATCAACATCGATGCAATGTTGCATGTATATCCACACTTCCAATGCTGAAAATGACTATGTTCAAAGACTCTTGAACTGACTGAGAGATAAATGAAAAAATTGTTATGATAAAGATAAGAAAACTGGAATGGGACCGGGATAGAATTGTGGCATTGCTCTATTTAACTAGACTTACGCTAAGATGCAGTAAGAAGGATTCTTGCACTGGAATTCATCAGCATCACACGTCGCGTTGCAGCGTAGCTCATCGGAACGATCTTCGCAATTGAATTCTCCATCACATTTGTGCGAGCCCCGGATACATTTCCCATCCAAACACCTAAAAGCGCAAAAGTAATAAGGCATATCATCAATGCATTAATAGAGAGGGAAAATCTGTTACATGTTTCAGACACATGTAATGTACCACCCTTGCGTAATATGATTGTAAGGGCATTATCAATCTAACAATTTAACTCGACAACTTGTATTTATAACTATATCTAATGGGGGACAGCTATACAATTTTATTAGCATGAAATGGACAACATTATTCATTGGAATTCTGAGGATTTAATTGTTAGCAGAATCCTTAGTTCCTCTGTCAGTCAGTTCTTTGGTTTTAACGATGATCTTGCACCTGTCTATACATTACATGGTCCAAAGAATCATAAGAAAGAGAAGTGGCTTCCTTGACCCGGTCAGTCTAATAAATGAGAGATCTTCCGCTTCCTTTCCGGATTCCACATTTCCGGTTATCCCCAACATCACTGGCATAAAACCGTTCTGCAGATTGGCAAATATTGAAAATCCTAATATGTTTATAATAAAGTTTGAATAAAAAATCTTCAGAATGTCATATTCTCTGTGCGCAATGTAGCCAAAAAATTGGAGGACGCATCTCAAACAGATTATGAAGTGCCTGTCCTGGATGTCTCAACTCTTCTAGATGTAAACACAAACTAGCATATTTTTGGGAAAAAGAAAAACGTTGACATTTTGTGCTATGTATACTCATTTTCGTATTATCATAAGTTGAATATTCACGACCTCCTATAAAATGTGCATCATTTTTAATGCGCTTTTTGAAATGGAATTTCGTGACATATTTTACATAAATATTTTGTCAAGAATTTTTAGTATTTCAATAAAATTGTGGACTCTAAAACCAAATTTAATGCAGACACAAAGGTAGATTGAAACAATGTTTAAATCAATAGGTGAAGTAAACAAAGATTGCTAAGACGATGAAACGAAATATACAGTTGAATTTCCTCAATATAATGAAATACACTCTATCCAGGATTAGAATTATAGAGAAGGCCGGTGAATTCGCAATGATGGAGGGGTCAAAATTGTCAGTTATGAGCGGCTCCTCAGTGAGAAGAAAATTTTTAAGTACATATATTCCTTTCAATCATTAATTTCATAATAAAATATCCTCTTTAAGCCATCACATACCTAAATTCACTCTCGGAACAGTTTCTAGGAACACAATTTTCTTCATCACTATTATCACCACAGTCGTCATCGTAATCACAGTGCCATCGGCCCGGTACACATCTGTAATAGAGAAAGAAACATTGAGTCGATCATCTAAGGGAGTCTAAAATTTGTCTGATACACAAAAATGCGTGCCGGTACTCACTTCCCATTCCTACACTTGAAGTAGGTGGGTTCGCAGGAGTGCTGACGGGGATCCGTGCAAGACTGGGCCTCGTCTTCGCTGCCCGGACAATCAGGGTCTCCGTCACAGCGCCACGATAAAGGAATACAGCGGCCCGATGGACATCTGAGCACAGAAAAGAGATTTATTAAAAGAAATAAAAAATACTTTATATTAATTAGTAATCACTGATAAAAATGTTATGTGTGTGGCGATGCATACAACTGGCAACACAATACTACCAAAACATTGCAGTGTACACGACTATGATGATTTAAAACAGTGTGCAAAGAGCATGTGACCATAGAGATAACCTGCACCGGCCTAGTCGCAATTACAGAAGTTCGCTCACTCATGTTTACTATTTATACTCTGTCTTCCTTTACCATTGTGCTACCGCAGTGCAATAAGTATCTTATCGCTATATCCACTCGCAATTCTCATATGACGTATTGAATTAACATTCAATATTTAGAATCAAACAGGTTCGTGTGACGAATGAATGTTGGATGGCCTGCATATTAGCAATCTCACCCTTATAATGATTCACACAAAAGACATTATGAAAGCGCTTATAATCAAAATGTATTGGCATACCTGAAAAATTCGGCTGAACATTGTCTGTCATTGCACTGCTCCGTCTCGTCGGAATTGTCGCCGCAGTCATTATCCCTGTCACACACCCACACTTTGGGTATGCACTTACCGTTATTGCAGAGGAACTGTCAATTAGAAATTCTCACATTATTTATCATGGCCATAGAAAATACACCATTACCAGAAAACATGTGAAATTCAATAGTCGCACAGAAATTTGTCACTTTTGCAAGTCTCCAAAATTAATGAGTTTTACAACTGAACTGAAGATAGTCAAACCTGCAGAATTAATAGTTGAAACACTTTACAACTGTTAAGAGAGCCACTTTCCGAAACACCCACTGGAGGTCGCTGCTCAAACCAAAACCAGATGAATAAGAGCGCCGCGAACCGCACTTCTATTACTGAATGCATCAGCTTAATTCACCGGATGCCTACCCACACACAGAATAATTGTGCATTGTAACTGAGTCAGTACCACTTTGATTTTGTATTGTCTCTTCCTTCCTTGTGTCTGACCAAGTTGAACAGATATAATATAAATGCAGCTTTCGAGGCTTATAACGAGCACCTGTCCGACTACATGATAGGTAGTCGCTCCCAGCCCTATGCACTCATGAAATTCAGACCAGCAAGAAAACCAAAGAAGACGTAAATAATACAGTTATTTATAAATATACCTTGGTTGATGGGCAGGTACTTGCCGGACAATCGATCTCGTCCTCGCCTCCAACGCAGTCCGGTTTACCATCGCACTTGAGTGTTGCGGATATGCAGCGGTCATTTATTGTGCCGTTGCCCTTGCACTTGATTTGAGACGACAGGCACGTGAACTGAAAAGACATTAATATAATCAAATATTTTAAAAACATATTACTCATCTCAGACATGTGTATTACACCACCTATACACATAAAATGTTGGTTCGCCCAGCCCTACCTCGTATATAGATTTTTTTTCTGTTTTTATCTCTCAAAATATCGTCTGAATTTTATTTCATCTTCGGATGGTGTTGCGTACAAGCATAGATGCCGGAAGAATTTGGTATACGGAAGGAATAAGCACTCACCATAATCCAGATTCTGCATACATCTCTAAAATGTGGACTGTATTTTAATTTACTATTTTGCTTAGGTTCCTTTAGACGAGAACGAGTTCCGACACACTGTAGACGCGAAGTCTCAAATGTATATAATATTGTGATTCTTTCGATTCACCTATAACCGCACCGGTTTAAGGTCGCCAATCGACTGATCAGCGGCGTGCCGGGAGGGGAATGTAAAGTGGATTATTTTCGTTCAAAATAAATATATATTTACACTAATAAATATATGCTCCAAAAAGATGGTATTCTATTATATGAGTAGATTATTAAAGCTTCTAACAGGACTATCTTCCAGTAGCTGATTTACTTGGTGGTGCCAAGTCTTTCGTGGACATCCTCTATTTCTGGTGCCATCAACACATACGTCATATATCCATCATACTATTCTCTCCTCCCTTATCACCGATCTATTCACTACGCTAAACTCAGCTGTACATTCTCACCTAATTTCTTCATTCTTTACTCTGTCATAAATGTAATTGTGATGTACTTTGTAATGTAATTCAGAAATATATGATTTGTAATTAATATGTAGTAGGAGCGGTGCCTCCGCGGTAGCGGCCTCTTTTTATATTTCCTTCGGCACCACTCTTATCGCTCCAATTTAGTCTTGATTATTATATATATAGTACCTCGACAATTTAACTTACAAAGTCAAGTAGAAAGACTCCACAGTAATGCATATAAATAATATACAATTAATACATTATTGGAACTTCTCCCTCGTTGGTTGTGTTACGCATTTTTTAACGCAGTTTGTGGCACCTTTTATCAGGGAAGCCTTCAATAAACATATTATACGTATAATCTACCTACTAAACCATATCATATGGTTTAGTTCAGGGAACAAGGTGTAGAGATAAAAGTACCGAGAATCAGTTTACTGATTTGACACTTGACAAATCATGCATCTTTTCTGGGATACAATGCCTGGTTATGAAGAGAAAGCGAAAAGCAAAAAAATCTATACTCATTTTCGGTAATGGCCTGAGTGTTTTTAAAGCGAATGTGTTGCAATGATATAACAATAATCCTAAAAAAGAATTGAATGTTGCAATGCTGCACTATATTGGATTCACACTGTAATATTCCAACATAAGATTTGATTAAAGTAGGAGAATTTAAGATTTTGTTGCAGAAAACGTAAAGCAGTAAATAATTACCTTATCGCAGTCCACTTCGTCAGAGCTGTCTCCGCAATCATCGTCACCGTTGCACAGATGCGAAGGGTGAATGCATCGTTCGTTACTGCACTGGAACTGCCCCGGCCAGCACTTGAACGTGGGGCAGGTGAGCGGCTCGTCAGAACCGTCTCCGCAGTCGTCCTGTAATCAAATCATTGTATGTATTTTAATTTGCAAATAAAATTCAAATCACAACATGACAAGTCTGGATAAGTATTTTTTAATTATTACATAGTGCCCATGAAACGACAAGTTTCATCTGGCGTTTACATCAAACTGACGGGCTTCAAAGTTATGAATATTAATTTCTCAATTTCTTCAGTGGAGTTGTTTAATATGCGGATACCAAAGAGAGTGACATCAAAAACCATGCTGCCGAAATGAGATATCTTAGAGGAGTAACAAGAGATTAATGGACTGAGAGAAGTATCACCATAGGGGAGACTCTCGGCAAGGAACCCTTCTGCATAGAGAGAGAGGCGGCTTGAACACATCTTGTGAAAGCCAGAGGAACGATTGTGTACCGATTGTGTGGAGAGAAGGTGATCAGCGGGTCACTCCACACTAAGATGGGATAAACAGCAATACAGACTTTACACTCTAAACTAGAGACATTAACCTGGCCACAGAAAGCGGTAGTAAAAGTAATGTACAAAAAAACCATACAAGTACTGTTTGGAACAACTTTTCAGAGAAAGTATAGTACCGAGAAAATATTATTAATATATTATTTATATTACGCTACACAATGTTTCAAAATTTATTTAGTCTACTAGATGTATAATTTATTTTGCATGTAACTTATAAGGAAATAAAAAATGTTTACTCCTTGGGTGACTTTATTCGTTAGTGGAGACTGCCCACTTTTTAGACATTCCCGACATGCTCGTTACTACTGCACAGTCTGATGTCGTCCTTCCATAAAATAAATAATAATGTTTAAGTATTATGGCCTGACAACACGATAGTGTAAAAAGTTGATATTTTTTCCCTTTTTTCAATTTTTTTTCATCTCAAAACCGTACGAAATCGCGGTCGATGGACGCTTATGGTGAAATAGTATCCACGTATTTTTTTTTAGTTATACAAACGCTATCATGTTTTTTTCGTAAAAATAAAATTCGAAAAAGATAGCCTGTGAATTTTGAATTTTAAGAATTTTGGCACCAATATGGTGGCATGATGCTGTTTCACTTACGATTTTTCTGGGCAGTTAACAGGTTAAGGTTAAAATGACTCTATTATCAAAATAAGCATTAGCGGAATACCATTGAACATTGTAACAATACTCTGAATAAAACGCATTAAATTTTTCACAATTGTTACAATTTTCATCATATTATATTAATTTAAAACAATGTGATGCGAAATAATTGATACTCATTTTTTTCAATTTCTTGACTTAGTCCACTTTCATAATAATGGGCACATATATCATATTCAATACTAAGTATGTAGTTACAACTTAATGATATTGTTCTGTACAAGAAAAAAAAACTGTAGAAAAAGGGGTGATTCGTCGGTTCACTCTGGTGTCTTCGGGCGGCGATATCTGTAGTGGCGTGCAGTGGTCCAGGGTGGTCCAAAATCGTCGTCCAGTGTAGCAGCCAAAGTCAAGGAAATTCCAGATGCAGTCCAATGTCGTAGCCAAGAGGTCAAATCCAAGAAAGTCCAGTAAAATAGCAGGGTCAAGCGAAGTGGAGATAAATAAAAACATGGTTTTAACTTGAAGAGTACAGCGGCAAGAGAAGGGAATGATCTCTGCAGCCGCTGAACCAGTATTTATTTTAGATGAGCATACTTTGGGCATGTGAGGCCCCCCGTTTTGCCGGGAACCAATCGGAGGGAGCGGACAGACCCCGCGCCACCCCGATTCGGTCCAGCGCCGCCACCCCCTGACGGCCAGACTCCAAACGTAGTACTCATTTCATCTGCCGTCCCATTTTGCGTTTTTCTCCGCTTTTCCTTTCGTCACATTTCTATTTTTTATTATGCAGGCACCGCAAGTATTTCATTTTACAGATTTTAAACTCCCTCACGATGCCTGATAAATTTCAACTGGGGTGATGGCCGGGAATTTTATTATTGCACCTCAAACTTAAAAAGTCCCTTTTCTATCTTAAAATGATTTTTAAGGTGCATAATATTATCTCCGAGCGGTAGCCCCTTCCATGCTCTCTTTATTAATTTTAACAATAGATTCACATCTATTTTAACATCAGTTATAATAAGAAAACTAAATCTAATTCTGCCGCTGTTGAGTGTGCGGAGCCTCACGTCGGTACCCCCTCCACCTGGCGTACCGGAGGGATACCCCTTCCACCTGGCGGTCCGCCGAACACAATGGCGTCGAGTTTCCAGCGGCGCGGAAAGTATCCCTGGTGCGGAAAAGATGGGACCCGCATAAAACCTTTTCCCGGGCCGCGATTGTCGCGGCCCTACGGGCCCGTAGCTGTGCAGAACAGATATAATTATTGTATGTATTTACTCGCCATTACCTATTTTTTTTTTACCATGTTCAATGGTGTATATATCTATGCTTGAATAACAACAGATTGGTCTTGATTGGTCACCAAATTCTGAAGTGGCGCGAGACAGAAAAAGATGGAAACGCCATATTGAGACTAGGAGAAAGGGATGAAATAAAGTAACTGAGATAGATTTTAACTCACTTGGGTGTCGCATCGCCACCAGAACGGGATGCATTTGAGCGAGTTGGCACACACAAAGTGCGCCATGGTGCAGTTGGGCGAGCATGTGCGTCCGTCCTCAGCCAGGATGAAGTGCTCAGGGCAGGCGCACTTAGCCCCACCTCCTTCGGTGCCTGGCGTCAGCAAGCATAGGCCAGTACAGTTGAGAGCGGCGCAACGAAGACTCTTATCTGATTGGGTAATACAAAATAGGAGTAGTTAATATTATTTTTAAGATTTGCAAAATCAACTTTTGGTTAAAATCCATTTTTTAGATTGTTAACTTTGTTTTATTAACCACTTAATGAATTAAATATATCTACCGCTTTCGAAAAATATCATTTTCTTCTTCAAGATTGCAATCTTTGGGACCTACAGAATCTTATGATTGTTTCTTGTTCAATTAAATTTTCGAGTTCATGATTCATTTTTATTCTGCAATTTCAATTTTCTAATGTAGGTCCATAAATTTTAATAGGGTAAAGATATTAAAATTGAAATGGCAATGACTTATAATGAAAGACTTTGTAACTCACCAGGTACCGGTCGCTGCCTGTAGGGATGGTATATCCGAATATCCATGGGCTTGTGCACCAGCTTCGCCATGGTCCTGCAGTGGGCAGACTGGTTAGTGGCCGGCGGAAGGGTGGTGTTGGCCATGCGCGGATGTCGCCACTGAGGATGCCTCTCACATCTGCGCAATTAAAAAATGTATAATTAAAAATGTATTGAACTATTTAGCCATAAATATAATGAAACTCGGTTATGGCAACATTGAAGGAATTCGAGATATTATTGACATCAATGTTTTCTACAATTGACACAGTAAAAACAAAAGCTAACCCCGACAAGCTTTGTAATAATTGTAAAATAAGATTATTCGGAGATGATGCCCGGCAGGACATTAAGAAACTATAATGAATCATTTAAACTATCACTTAAACAATATAGCAATATGAGTAAAGAATAATAAACTAAAATTATACATAAACAAAACTAAAATCGTGAACATTGGAAATAAAATAATACCAATTACACCAGCAATTATTATATATGGTGAAAGTCTGAAAGAAGTGACTGAAATTAAACATTTGGGAGTCATAATAGATTCTAAACTGAATTTTTCGCTAAACAAAAAAAAAGTGATTACAAAATCTTACTTCTAGAAGGATTAGAAGATTCATTAGTACTGAGTCTTGTAAAATAGTATACAACTCTGTTATTATTCCTCACATCAACCACTACAGAATCATTTTATTTTTAGCTAATGAAGAAGAAACGCAACAACTATTGGTACTGCAAAATAAAGCTTAAAGAATAATATAGAGGAAAAAATAGATACATATATGTATTTGGATCATTACAATGCTGAAAAAACTTAATATGATGACCTTTAAACAGAAAATATATTAAATAATAATTAAATGTATTAATTATAAAGATACACATATAAAATCTATTTTATCAAAAAATATTGTTGCACTACCGGGATTCGAACCTGAATCTCTTTCCGAAATGGTGAAGGTGTATTATTCAACTATGCTACAGCGACATTATTTTTGATGACAAATTTAAAAACCTATATGTTACATTATTTGAAAGCCAAATAATTACAACTTCACAATACGAATGTGTTCTAATAAGAAAATATATTTCAATGTCACGGTGTTTATTTTTTAAATTCTCAAAAATATATACATATATCAGCAGAATTTATAATAAAAATTGATGCAAATCAACACGAGTACAAACATTGTACAAGATTAAGAGATAGACTGAGACTGCCATTTAGAAAGAAGGGAAAATCTCAGAAATGCTCAGTGATGCACGGTGCGATGAAGATTTTTAATGAAATGATGACATAAGAAAGAGATTCAAAAACTGTTCATTATGCATTGCCATCTAGTGATCATTTTTAAAATCAGGATTGGTCAGCTATTGTTATCAAAATATTTGAAATTGTTATTAAATTTATGAACTAGTCCACTTTAGCACTCATTGAGCTAGCACAAACACTTTTATTAATTTTCATGAATAAAAATAAAGGCACCTCTCAATGGTTTTGGTCTCCCAATCACTCCAGTAGATGTGGCCTTCCCAAACAGCGATGGCGAAGATATGGTGGAGGTTCAGTAGTGGATTTTTGGCTGCAGGAAAAGAATTACAATTATGTTACGAATGAGTGTTGAATAATGAGATACGCCTGTACGTACATGAATAAATTGAACAAATATTAGAAATTCAATTGTCAGTCAGTCAAAACCATTAAGAATACCTTGAAGCACATTTACAAAGCTGCTGTTGAATTTCAAAATGGCAGAGTGTAAGCTGATGTGATTCGCATCGAAATTTGTACCTGCGCCTGAGGCGATGTTGAAATTGCCGGAGAACCTTATCACTCCCGTGTAGTTTATCACCTTCCAGGTAAACAATTAAATAAAAGAAAAACACAACTTGGTTACAACTTAATGCGACTGATGAAGCTACCCGATATCTTGACTAGTCGGAGTTACGTATAACTATTACGAAGTTGAGTGAAACAACTTTTTTTTACGGTTACTCTTCACACTCTAGATATTTTATTGTTGATGGGCTTTCAATTAATAGAAATGTTAAACATAACACTTGTTTACGCGCCTTGTTATTTCGATTGGCGCCACTGGGTTTCTTGGTTTATAATAATGTACATGTATGTGTTTGAGTATTGCTGCCCTTTTTTCGGAAAGCTAAGAAGACGGTAACCGATAGGCGTCATTCTTTTTACATCCCGTGCTTCGACCAGTCCACCGGTTCAAATAACTAGTCCACCGGATCAGAAAGATAGCAAAAATAAAAAAGTTAGTGCAGTTCATATGTCATATGTGTGCTTATTGTTAATCGCTGGGATTAATTGCTGGGAACCAGCTATCGAAGGCATTTACATAAACAACACTATGAAAATAATAATAAATGATACGTATAAACAATACCTCTGCTAAATAGGAATCGGATATTCTTCCCGTCAAGATCAGCCACAGCGATGTAGTCCTCTTTGGCATCGGCGAAGTAGAGCTCCCGACTCTCGTGCGAGATGGATAGAGCATTGGGCCAGCCCAGCGAGGAGTTGATGATCACCTGCGGTCCGGTGCCGTCCATTCCCGCGCGACCGATGTGCGCTCGCTCGCCCCAATCTGACCAGTACATCATCCTGTGAAGAAGTAAATTTAACACAATAACTAATCGGACAGGGTGTAGTCGGCCGCAGAAAACTCACACTGAGACGAAAACACTTTTGTGTGTGGGAATTGTCAAATCTACACAACTTGAATATTTGCTACCTTTAAAATGATTCATTATATATAGGTACCAAATTTTGTACAACTTTTAAGAATAGGTTTTAGATATTTTGATGTATATGTATAGATATTATGAAGTTTTTTTTAGATTATAAAATGGGATTTTTGCGATTAATAAAATTTTCAGAAGGCGATAATGTATTATGAATTTGTATATGAAAGCGGCCTGGCTGTTTTTGACAGAATATACAGGGTGTAACAGACTTAGTCCATAATACTTTATGGGCGGATACCTGACTATGGTACGAGTCGAAAATGTTTAAGGGATATATGCCTAATCTCAACTATGTCAGAGATATAAGCATAACAAAAAAAATGTAATTTTGCGATTATTTTGATTAATTTAAATATTTTATCAGTTCCAAATTATATATTGAAAACAAAAAATTAAAGATCATGTAATTTCGAGTGTCTAGACTATTTTTTCTTAGATGATTTACGGCCTGAAGCAAATATATAGATTAATAATGGAACAATTTTGCAAATATTAATATTTTCCGTAACAGTGCAAAATTTGCACATATTCCTTGAACATTTTCGACTCGTAATTTAGTCAGGTATCCACCGATAAAATGTTGTTGACTAGATCTGTCTTACTGCCAGATCAAACCAATATCTCACTTTTACAAAATTGCGGACTAATCGCTTTCTGCATAGCTACTTTCAATTATTTTTCTTGAGTAAATTCAATATTTTTCTGTTCACAAATCACTCATTATTATGACTTGTACAAAAAGATCTAGAGATGAACCACACCACTAGTTTTAACTAACCAGTGTGTGTGATTGGTGATGGACTGACCAATTAAGGTTCAATCGTTTAGTCTTATTGATATTTATATGGCGACATGAAAATGTGTCCAACCCACCTCAATTAAAATCTTCTGTATAAAGAAGTAAACGTAGGTGTGAAAGGTACAAAATAAATATGACTAGCATTTATCAGAAAAAAAAAAAACTTTTTATTATAAGACAAGTACTAACCCATGTTTGGGGTCCAGTGCGATGGCCCTCGGCTCCTGCAGTCCCTTATTGAGCAAGACCTTGCGGTGCCGCCCGTCCAGACGCGAGGCCTCAATAGTGTCGTGTCCTTTGTCGCACCAGTAAAGATTGCGGCCCACCCAGTCGATGGCCAATCCATCTGGATTCTGAAGTGTAGCGGAGTGCAAAATCTGAAAATAGAAAATAGTTATCACATTTTCACGGCTATTGGGAATCTTCTGGAAGATTATAGGATTCCAGATTTTACCCAGGTAGAGATTTATGACTAATTATTCTATGTATATCAACTAATGATAAGATATTAACAATATTTGAGCATGTCAAAATTTTTGTAACAATTACTGGATTTTTACCTCCAAAGGTATTGTTATTAAATAAATTATAGATATATGGAAACTATGGAAGTATGGGTATTACAGAGCTTACAACCTGTCTTCGGCTGGCTTAAGTAGTCACTTTATACAATGTAACGTTCACCATTCCACCCACAATAAACCTCCATATCTATCAAATTTTTGGAAGTTATATATATATGTTACCATGTAGAAACACTTTTCTTACAATTTTGCTGTCATCATCTATGGTCTGAAATTTGATATTCATTTCTCTGAAAGAGCATAGATGTCACTAGATGTACTTTCATATTTTACATACAATATAAATAGCATTGTCTCTATGAGATATCTATAATTTGTTTAATGATGAGATACACTGTGATTTGTAAGTTGGCTAGTAAAATCATCGGCAAACTAAACTTCTAACCTTTAAATTATTTTAGTTACCAATCATCACACAATCATAGTTCATCCCATCACTAATACATCATCAAATAAGTATCGACATCTCTTTTTTTTGTATTTTCATGCTAACAAATTTCAGCGCTTGCATTAGTTCCAAGTATAAAAAATGTTAATGTAATGTAAATAAAATAAGAACAGAGTAATACTGAAAGTAATATAAAGTTTTTTAGTTTAGTCCGACCATTCCACATATTTGCAGCATCGCTGTAGACGGCGACAGTTTCAAAACTCAAGCAAACTAACAATTAATTTACCTGATAGGAAGTATTGGTAGCTGCACCGGCTGCATTAGTAGTGTTCATGTCACACAGTCTCCTAATGCTAGAGCCGTGCCTGTTGACGTCTGACCAGTAGATGCACTGGCCCGACCAATCAAAGTCCAGCGCCACCGCATTAGTCAGGTTGTGAGCCAGCAGGGCCGCGTCTCCCGAGCCTAAGCTCATCATTCGCACGTAGTAGCGGTTAGAGAATATCAGGGATGCTGGTGTCCCTAGAATTTATATATGTATTAATAAATTTTCACCATTTGTTTTGTCTCCTGTCAACGAAAAAGAATTGAGGGAAATTTTATTTGTTTGAATTGAATGTGTCGATGTATCTTCAGCTAGACATGATAAAATTATTAAAATCCTAAGAGCCTCTGTCATTGGCGATAAAGGTAATCTTATTGTGAAGTTGTAATTATTCAGAACATAGGTCTGTGAAATTTTAAATACTAATTAAATATATTAATTAGAAAGATATACACATAAAATAAATCTTATTGAAAAATATTGTTGTTGCTACAGAGATTCGAACCCGGATCTGATGTCGAAAACATTGTTGGACAGACAGTCTCATAGCCTTATAACCCAATTGAGAGAAAAATTGAAGGACAACGTGATTTGATCGTGCTACATCAGAATAAGGTAGCAATATTTTAAAGACCTTAAACAAATCCTTCCACAAAACTGAAACAACATCTTTGGGTTTCTATCCACACTCTAGTAAGTTTTTTTGGAGGCTGCAAATTTTTCAATCTACTCTTGTATGGCCACAGTAATCACATTCATATTAGGGATGATGAGTGATTACAGCATGAAAGGGAACTCACTGCTATTGGCCCGGCAGGTGATCTTGTCCGGAACCAGGCTGAATCCGTCTTGACACGAGCACACAAAGCTGCCCTGTGTATTTCTGTAAAATTAAACATTAAATTATTATTAATAACAAAATTCTATTACATATAATATTTGATATCACATGTTATTATAGGATTAACTTCAACAATTTGAAACACATAGCACATTTCCTAACCCTTCACCTTTACTGTCCATATTCCCATTAATGACTGAAACCTCCCCCCACCTCCAAAGCTGTGTCTCTCTACCTGAATAAGGCTACCAAACTGTATTTAGTTTGTTGCATTTTAGACTGCACCTCTCGAAACTACAGTAGCCACAGTGTGTAACCCAACGTGCAAAGTTTAGTTTAGTTTAGTAAATTAAAATTTATAATTTCTGTTTGTTTTCTATTAGTTCATTAAGAATCAAATATACAAACCAAATTTATAATTCAAAAATTTATAATTCATGTAATGATAAATAAAATAGTATAAACGCTTGGCTCAAGCAATTATCTGCACATATTCTGTGATTAAAAATTGGAAACAAAAACTGTACTTGAATATCACATAACTGAAATTTTGAGCAACGAAAACAGAAGAGGAAATTGTATTGGACCAACAGCAAGAAAGGCAACACAGAGGTAAGGCACAGAAACAGATATATACAAAGCAATAAACTCGCCTGCAAACTTGTCCGCAAGGATTGTCGAGGCACTCGTCGATGTCCACGCACAGATGCTTGTTTTGCTCCGACACCCGGTACCCTCGCTTACAGGAGCATGTGTAGCCGATCTTCTGGTCAGTGCAGTAGTGGGCGCACACCTCGGGGACCACACACTCGTTTATGTCTGCGAGAGAGGGGTTGATTAAATAAATGAAAAACTAAAATAAGTCAAGATTAAAAAAAATATACTATAATATATAATATAAGTGGTGTAGTATTATACATAGAAGGACAGACTAGCTATCTCTGTTCATTTCAATTTGCAAGAGTTTAAAATTTACATTTATGTTATAAAGATCACATATATAATGAAAATACAAATTAAATCAATCAATTATAAAAATATACAGAAAAAATCTATTTACCTAAAAATATTTAGTTCTCCTGATATCTAAATATGTTCCTTATGATCAATTGAAATTACTTAACCATGGCTAAAAGCATTTCACCTCATATTTGTCACATTCATAATTGAGTCGCAATTTATCAAACAATTGTTTGATAAAATGTATTTACCGTCCAGTCAAATAAAATAGGAAAGAAGAGTGTACATACTGCACTTGGACTCATCGCTAAAATCCCCGCAGTCATTCTTTCCATTACAGAGCAGCGTGGTGTTGACGCAGACTCCGTTGGAGCACTCATGCTCCGATCTACCGCAAGGGCTGAGTTCCTTATTATGGCGGTTGTCTGAAATCAGAGTTTACGATCAATTTTATTATCCGTCACTATTATGGAAAACAATGGCCGTTAGTTACAGTAATATAATCTTGTGATAAAAGATGAGTCTTTGAAATAATTAATAGAATTAGTGCAATCGTTTCATGTAAGCTTTAAATCTTCAATTATTTTAGAAATCGGACAAGACTTACTACTTGACATACACACTAAACGATAAAAACATTTCCTCTGACGTAACTCAAGAGTAGCACATGTCAAACCAACACGCTCATGTAATGCAGATTGAGTTCATTACTTCGAAATTAACGTGTCGGTTTATTAAATCGTCAAAGTTGAATAAGCGGGATATGACGTAATATGAGAGCATCGATTGATTGAATCATCGATTAACACAGCATCAAATAATGAGGTATGACTATAAAGGATGATTCCGTTTTTTCATGCAAAACACATTTTGATAGAGAAAATTATTTAGTTTAACTATGCATTTATTGATTTTTCTAAAAGGAGTATTTCACAAATTATCACAATGATTGTTAATTATCCGCCCATCCCAAAAAAAGATCCCATATTTTCATTACCTTCCGGTTTCTGAAAATGAATTATGAATTTGTCGATGAATTATTTCTAAATTATAAGACCTTCAGTACCTCGGAGCTTGAATATTCTTTGTATCTAAATCTATGTCAATAATATTAAATCTTTCCACACATTATAGATACCGTTGTACCACGCAAACATGTTGTTTCCTGTTCAGTTTAATTGGAAGAGTTACCAAGATCGGACGTACGCTATTATTTTCAAATCATTGTCAACGATTTTAGTACAAAATTTTCATTTTCGTCCAGTAGTGTGAGCATTACCATCCGGAGTCATACATTGTAAGTACATTATTAAAAAAAACATTTATAATTATTTATTTCCATGTGAATACAGTAAAACTGCGATATAACGAAATCCAAGGGACCAAAAGATAAAAATTCGTAATAACGAATTCCCACATATAACGAAAAAAAACCTACTATATGTTACGCGCCATCGCAAAAAAATGTTGTGCGGCTGCAAAAAAGATCGCAAATTCTGCAAACAAAGGCCATAGGGAACTGAATACCTACATATTTTTAGTAGTTTTGTTAATAAAACAGATAAGCAAATGGATAATCAAAGGAATTAAATTAAGAACAGAATTGGAAGATATTTTTGTAAATTCCAGAATATTGCAAACACAAAACAATATTTTAATTGTGTTTAAATGTAGAGCCGCTTCAAACATAGTTTTGGGCATGAAACATACAAAATAATTCAAAAATAAACATTTTACAGTTGAATCGCGGCATTTTTATAAAATGAGTCGTATATAAATTACGAAGGTACTTACCGGTAACGGCGGCAACCACTTCAAAATATATTTATAATCGTTAAAATTGTTCACTTAAAAATTATTGTTAACATTGTTCACTTAAAATACACGAAAACAATAGTTAATAGAAATACAAAATGCCGTACAAAAATAGTCCATAAAATATTTTAACGAATTATTTATATTATTGACGAGTTCACACGAAAACAATTGTCAAACGAAAATGAATTTATGTAAATATTCAGTTCGGTCATGCAATAATCGCGTTAAAAGCTGAACAAACTTAACTCTACAAACGTTACATTGAGACTGACATTTCCAATAAGTACATAATGCAACTTTCGGGGGGTTCCTGTTAATTTTTGTATTTTACAGCTGTTTGGGTCTGGGATTGCAATACATATTAGAGGCGTATGCGTACGTAAAACGTGTCTAAGTAAACGCCGCAAGAATTATGTCAAATGGTTTTATGGGCCTACTATGAACCCATGAAGAAGTTTGAATTGTTTTACTACCTTGTCGGCCGACCGCCGCGCACCGCCGAAAAGGCCATAAAACTGTTCGCATACGGCAGATGCATCGGCGCGGCTTTGTAAGTGCGAAATAATATTTTCATCTTTTAACATTTTTTTATTTTGTTATAAATTTACGTAAATGTATTGGCATTTTTTCGTACGGGACAAAAATGATTTTGTTATAAATATTAACGGGATTTCGTTATATAAATGCATTTTTGTATGAAAAATTGGTTTTAGGGACTAAATTTCGATTTCTTTTTCGATATACGTCATTTTTCGCTATATCTACTATTTCACTATCTGAAATTCTTTGCACTACACTATTTTGAACTATAAGTCTGCTTGCATTTCATTACCTTCCATTAAAATATTTTCAAATTCATTTTTCTCTAAAACTACTACAGTTAAATGAGTGCCTTTTACTTTGAATTTATCTGTTAACAGCCTAGTTCAATTTTGCATAATAATTTCAGCCAAAATGTTTAACTGTACTTTTACAATAATTATGTTCACAATTGTAAACGATCTACATCTATAGAGATATAGGCATAGGCACGAGATTTATCTCCTATAATAATATTGATTAATAAATATACATATTTGTACACAATACGTCAAATAAAAGACTAACCGCACAATGCGGGATCCTCGTCCGACCCGTCACCGCAGTCGTCGTATCCGTCGCACGCCCAATGGCCCAGGACGCAGCCTCCGTGAGCGCACGGCACACGACCCGGCCCGCAGGCCTCGCCGGGGCCTCCCACGCCCACGCAGCCCTTGGGCTCATCCGAGCGATCCGCACAGTCGTAGTCGCCATCACAATAGAAGTGCTGAAAAATTTGTGTAGTGATCATAACAAAAACAATAAGAAAAATCAATTTACTGTTTCCGAGGTAAGTTTGTAGAATTTAGCTTGATAATGCCGTTACGAGGCGAAATATAAATATGTACATGTTGTTGAGTTAAATTGGTAGATTGATAATGTCCTTACAAGGTAAAATGTGTTTCGAGTAAATTAAATAAGTACAATCAAAAAACCTAGTATTTTATTTTCACATATATATAAGAAAAATCAACCTGAATTAATTTATTCCAAATAAGTATTCTTTGTACTTTTTTCTCTACGATATTAACAGAGTTATGAATTTTTCTGAAGACGGCGGATACAGTGTACAGTGGGGTTTTCTTTCTCCTTCATACTGACCTTGGATACGCATGCCCCGTCGGCGCACTGCAGGCTGTCCGGGGAGCACGGTGCCGGCTGGCAGTCGGCCGCAGTGCCTTCGTCCTCTCCTCCCGCGCAGTCCTCCTGCACGTCGCACACCCACAGCCAGGGTATGCAGCGTGAGGTGTTGCCACATCTGAATTCTTCCGCCGAGCAAGTCCTTTCCACTGAGAAATATAATAAAATTTCGTAAATCATCCAAATGTCAAATTGCAACATCAGGTTAAATGTACAGCGAGCTGGTCACAAGAGTGAGATCTGCTGCGGGCGGCAGAGTACAGAGCAGCGGAATGGGGGATCACTCCGTTCAGCATGTCACTTCTCTATTGTACCACGTCTACAAGATAACAAGGAGAACAAATATGGAAAATTGAAAATGTAACACACCACTATGTGTAGCTAACTCAAGACGACAGAGTATAGTGAAACTCCGATAATTCAAACCCCATTTATTCGAAATCCAACTACATATAAGGCCCAAAATATTACTTTTAAGGTTAATTAACTCCAATAATTCATAGTTGGAGATAATTTTGAAATCCTTGAATTGAATTTTGAAATTAATCAATATCTTTTTTAAATACTAATTAAATGTATTAATTAGAAAGATACATAATACATATAAAATAAATTTTATTGAAAAATATTGTTGTTGTGCCACCGGAATTTGAACCTGGATCTCTTTCTAAACTGGGGAATGTGCATTATTCAACTATGCTACAGCGACATTATTTTTGACAACAAATTTTTAAACCTATATGTTACACTTTTTCAAATTAATACATCTATCATTCCATTATTTCGAAAACCGGTGGCGCAATACAACTTCACAATAAGAATGTGTTCTCCTAACAATATTTTTTTTCACTTTTTTGTCTTTGTCTTCTGGATTTCGAGTTAATGGTGTTTCGCATAATTGGAATTTTAATTTTTTGGTCACATCGAGGTTTTTCTGTAATATGGAAAGAAGAATGCTGGGAAAGACAGAAAAAGCAACAAGTAGAATAGAGCGTGGACCGAGGTGAAGAGGATTTCATTGTCAGATGTTGTCATAAAAGTGAACACAAATATACTGACTGCAGTGAAGAGATTCATCGGAGCCATCGGCACAGTCCGGGCTGCCATCACATTGCCAAGATGCGGGGATGCACTCATTGTTGCTGCACGTGAACTGCTCCTTGTGGCACTGGTGTTCTGAAATTATGGACTAATGTAATATGGACCAAATATAGAGATCTAATTCTCAATCCGCTACCAAGTTTGTGCACATTAATTAGAGAGAGAAATAATGGAAACTAATTCATTAGATGATTCGTTCCACAACCCAAAAAAATATTTATATAAAGATGGTTAATACAAAACACAAACCTTTTCATATTTTTATTATTTAAATATAATATAGGCAAAACGGATTAGATAGGACGGGGTAACTTACTGCAGCCCGCCTCATCAGAGCTGATGCCGTCAGGAGCCTGGTCCCCGTCGAAGCAGTCGTCCTCCCCATCACACCTCCACTGCTCGGAGATGCATAACATGTTGCCGGCGCAGGGGAACCAGTGTATCACTTTTGAATAGCTAGTCATCGGATTGCACTTGAAGGGCTCTGCTGTTGTTGTTGCTAGAAGCGGAAGATGCAATCAAATATTTTTACCATCCAAAGTTATTCACTACGTTCCAATTTTAACTGACATTTTTTCTAATTGAAGTTGAGCAAAATATATTAGTGACGTCACTAACCTGTACAATTCTGCTCGTCGCTATTATCCAGACAGTCGTTTTGTCCGTCACAGATCCACGCAGGGTGGATGCAAGGGGAGGTGTGCGCGCATCTCTGGGGCATCCTCCCGTCCCCGGGAGGAGGGCTTCGGCCGCCGAGGGCATCGGGGCCCGAGCAAGGCCCCAGCGCGCAGCCGCGCTCGTCCGACACATCGGGGCAGTCGACCTTCAAGTCACAGACCATAGTGGAACTGATACACTGGCCGGAACCACATCTATTAGAGAAAAATAAAAGTAATTTTCATATTTAAATGCCTCTAACAAATAATATATATGTATTATTTTCAACTGTAACATTAAGAATTGGAATATACAGAAATTATCATCAGATATAAAAATGATGATCAACTAGCAGAAAACAATCACTTTAATCAACCATTCAGGCTCAACGGCCACAGCTAGTGTTCCCGTAAAACCTCTTTTTCTATGTTGAAAACATTCAAAGACATAAAAAACAGTTCATGATACACCAAAAGAACATATACCTGAAGAAATCTCCCTCACAAGGGCAGTTCTCCTCATCGGTGCCATCTCCGCAGTCGTTCTCCTTGTCGCAGACCTGAGTTTGGTGGATGCAGCGGCTGTTGGTGCATTGAAAGTAGTTTTCGGGGCACTTGCGAGTCGCTGCAAATGCGAAACAACAGTTTGATTATGAAAGAAATGGCCAAGCTATTTGATAGTGTATCATTTTGTAATTAGACTTACAGCAGTAGTTTTCATTCTCGTCACTGCCATCCGAGCAGTGCTTGATACCGTCACACGTGGACTCCATGGAGATACATCCTCCGGATGTGCACCTGAAATATTCAAAAGAAAATTGATATTGATAGAATCTTATTGTGAATAGAACATTTATATTGAAAGAACATTAACTTGAACAGAATATTTATATTGAAATAAATTGTACGAATAAAGAAACAATGAAATTATTATTATGAGAATGACAGGATGAAAACTACAGCGGCGATCTCGATCAAATGCTAGATGATGTAATACTTTTTTTTTTAAACATGGAACAATAAATGCTTAAGGCGAGCTTTCATTTTTCCAGTTTGAAATTCGAGAAATTCTACATGAATTTGATATGATTTCAAGACGAGGTTAATAGTTAAATTTGTAAATGTTTCAGAGAAATAATTAATGACGTTATTTGTTATATAAGGCATTTTTAAATTATCATGTACATTTGATTTGCTGTGTCTCGTCCATTTTTTAATATATGTATATTAAAATAATTTATATAATAAGTTCAATACTGAATTATACTATAACATCATGCTTTGTTTTGAATTAAAATATGCTTTTAAGTTGTGAAAAAAAATGATCAAACTTTGTCCATGACAAGTGCGCGTAACCCCTTAAATGACACTATTTTATGGTGATGTTACAACATTAACAAAACTATTTTAAAGCGATGTTACATGTTACAACATTAACAACACTATTTTAAGATGATATTACATGTTCCAACATTGAACGACACTATTGTAAGGTGATGTTACACGTTCCAATATTAACAACATTATTTTATAGCGGTGATTTACTAACGGGAATGCCAAGTCCTTGTAAGGACATAGCATGCTCCCTTCGATGCATCGCTGACCGTCTGACATCAGAACTTTCCCCTTGGAGCAACCACACACAGGACTGCCGCGGGGGTCCACTGTGCACAGGTCAGAGCACCCGCCATTCAGAACGTAGCACGGATTCAGCATACCTGTAGCAAGATAAAATTATTGACGGATGACGAAAACAGATTGTAAAATAATACATTTGTCACCTTCATATTGAATTATGTGTTTGTTACGCCTGCACACGGCTTAGTATGTTTGTCATTTCTATCTTTAGGTTTTTATAATTTTAAAGTTATTTGAGACATGGGTTAAATTATGTAGGTTTCTTGGAAAATGTGATAAATTAGAACTCAGTAGGCAAAGGGGTAGAATTGTGTAATGAATTATGTTGGCACACACTCAGATCAGCAAATAATACAATGTACAGTATTTTCCTGTACTTCAGCACAATTCATTATTCAAACATTTAATCTTAATGATATCAAAAATCAATCTGTTAATCTGAAAACTGAAACACGAGAACAGATCAACAGTGATGAATTTTTATATAAGATATGCTGTTACACGGCTTATTCATTCTAATATTAGTATTAGGCTTACTTAGAAAATCTCCTCGATGGAATCTCCATTTCGTTGAGGAGCATTTTGAGAGCTATGCTGTTGGCAATGTAACTATTAGAAAGGCCTCCCAATCAGACTAAGAGGGATCCACTGTTGAGGGCAGCGGGACCCAGCACTCTTGGCAGTATTGAACCAAGGCGGGTAACTAAACACTTATCATACTAATGAAGCGCTTGTGGTCTAGTGGTTACGATACTCGCCTAGAAATCCTAAATCCTAGAAGTCCTATTTTCATAGCACATGCGTTTAGCTTAGTTGGAAAATAGTAAGAATATTGATGTGACACATATTTCGTGTACGCATCTCTATTAAAAGAAATATATATATATCAGGTTGCAATATTGCGGTGAGAAAGGCAAAGAGGAAACCGCCTCATAACCTCATCACGAGAAGAAGAAAACAGTTAAAGTATTTACAATTGTCCGTGTCGTTGGCTATGGCCACGATGCCCATAGGCCTCGGTATATCCTTCCTCAGACGCGTGACAGTGACCCCGCTCATCTTGTCTGTGCGCAGGACAGCATGGAGCACCCAGTCCGTCCAGAAGATGAAGTCCCCGTACACGGCCAAGTCGAACGGGTGAGCTGGTACGCCCATTGTGATCACCTGAAGAGAATTAATTGATAATAAGATAGTTGTACTAATAATAAACAAAAAGGGAAGCAACGCCAGTAAGCAAGTTACCTAGCCTTTATGACATTTTCGGTACGAGGAGACAACAAGTGTATATGACGGAGTGACTCGGAACATCAAAAACCGAATTTGAATTGTGGATTGCTCCTGAAGAGCAAAGGTTCTTTATGTCTAACTGCTGTGCAGTAATTGTAAAATTTAGAAGAGGTCAAAATTTTATAATGTTTATTCTCACATCTGATTTTATACCTTGTTGCAATTTTTCAGTTGCAGTTGTCCAAGGTTTCAAATGTACATTACAATGTAGGTTTCAAATGTACATTATGTAGATTACAAGAATATATATGTATGCAACGTGGGGCGGTCGGCTAACATCGTTCAGGTATCAGTAAGTATAATCTGATGGTGAAGAGATGTTACATGTGTGAAATCAATTTTGTAGATAATATATCATATTACGGTAAACCCCCTGTAATACGTTTTCCGAGGGACCAGCAAATTCAAACCTATTAAGCGTGAAAACTTATTAGCAGGCGTTTGGGACATATATTTATTTGCATACATATTCCTTTCCACTCCCGGCATGCCGCCGATCAGTCAATTGGCAACCTTGAACCGGTGTATACGTTTATTTAAACGATTACAATATTATACTAATTGATACTTTGCGTCTATAGTGTCGGAACTCATCGTTGTCTAAAGGAACCTAAGACGAAATAGTGAATTCAGTCCACATTTTAGAAATGTCTGCAGAATCTGGATTATGGTGAGTGCCTATTCCTTCCGTATCCCAAATTTTTCCGGCATCTATGCTTGTACGCAACAGCAGGGATTTCACATTATTTATATTTGACGTCTAATTTTACATTTTAACTAAAGTTACATTAATGTTACGATTATTTAAGAATGTTTTATTTTTAAATAGACACGTACATGGAATACATGTCACATCAATATTTCTTACTATTTTCAAAAAGCTACATAAATTGCAAAAATAATGTAAGAAAATATCAAATAAATATCAAAAGAAAAATAAATCGGAAGAAAAATCACAATGAATCGGACAAGACGCGAAATTGATTTTAGAATTCAAATCGGCACTTTTTCTATCGTAAATGAGAAACGACATAATAGGAGATCAAATATGATAAAAGATGTCACATGTAAGTCGGACATTATTTTATTATCTTGCGATAAGTTTATTTTGTTTTACAAAGTGTAATTTTTTTACTTGTCTTAGAAAACGGACTGTGTTTCCTGCTGATCAACTTGAAGAATGTATATTTTTTTAAAAGTACCGTTTGTAAATAGTTACCTGTTTTAATCTCGTACCTAAAACTGATCCCTTTTGGTGATTTTTACACAATTTACATGTATTCTCAACGCTTGTATGATCAATATATCAATATAAATCGTTAAAAAAATACGTAATTTGTATGGGACTTTTTCAGGACCGAAGAATGTGATCCTATTAGGTGGGAAAACTTATTGAGAGGGATTCAATGTATATAGGCAGCCATAGATATTGTTTGTACAGAATATATAGATGTAGTGACATCACAAAATATTTTTCAGAAGCGTTTTAGCGGATATAACACCTAAGAAATAAAAACTTAGTTTTAATTAACTGATGGTGAACAGTGTAACATGTAAGAGTAATTATGATCATTGTTCATATTGTAAAATACGTATGTATTTTCATTTATTTAACAACCTTCAGTGGGATTGCTTCTAAGAATTGTCAACGGCAGTAGATTTTTGACAGCCATTGTAAGATAATATAGAATATAGACACCAAAATAGGAAAAAAAAAACATTAATCTTATCATCAATATAATATGGTAATAAGAATGGTCTACGGGATCTTGCAAGGCTAGAATTAAAATTAATTGTTATGTGTTTTAAATTAATTGAACATTTTTTAAACGAGATTGAAATGTGCATAATTCAAATCATTATAAGGTTCATTATTAAGACGATGATAAAAAGGGGAATAAAATAGAATCGTAGAAAAACATTTCTTTTAAAATCCCCCTCACCTCTCGATGTGTCCCGTCGTACTCGGCCCTCTCGATCTTGTCTAATCGCGCGTCCGCCCAGTACAGCTTCTGAGCCCGGTGGTCGAGCGTGAGCGCGTTAGGCATCCGTATGTCGGTAGTGATGATGGACTCGACGTGGAAGCCGTTAGTGTGCGCACGCTGGATGCTCGGCGACAGGAAGTTCCAGTTGGTCCAATAAATGTGCCTGAAAATTAAAATATACACTTATCTAACTTATCCTGTGAAAATTGGTTTTGGAATACTTGAATAGTCTTTAATTGGTTCTCCACGAGGCTTCAAGTTTCGCACCTTTGGGAAAAGTGTTTATGCCTGTTGCATGTATAAGTGTTGATGTTTATGCATGTTTAGCAGATGAATCAGAAGGATCTGTTTGAATGTGAGGCTGGGGACCCAATTCTCTCCAACGCTCATTGTGTTCATTGTATATGTGTCGCGGAGTGTGTATAGACGTGTGCGCGGATATGTGTTTGTGTATGTGGCTAAGATAATAACTTACAGCTGATGGCCTTGCATGATGATAATGCCTTTGCATGGCGAAACGCGTCTCGAATAAATTAAACAAGTAGAATCAAAAACAAGTGTTTTATTTTCACATATGTGATTATGGAATTCTACAAACTTACCTCGGAAACAGTAAATATGTCTTCAAGTACTCAATTTTCTTGGTGTGTGTATAGAGGTTGAACCTTTTAGCAGTTTCTTCTAAAGGGAAAAACACATATTGCAGACAACCATTTAGCTTAGTTTAAAAATAGTAAATGTATTAATGTTGACAACTGTCTCTAGTTCAGAATAACGAGAAATATAGTGAGACAACTCACTGCAGGCAGCTGTCCACGGCGATGCCCCTCGGCTTGTCATGCGTCTCCAGCCGGATGACCCTCTGCACCATGGAGTGGTTCCTGGGAGCCGGGGAGCTGAATACGGCGGTCAGGTTGACCTTGTTGATGGTAGCGTCATTGTTACAGGTCCAATACAGATGCTTGGTTATCTGGTCGTAGGACAAGCCCTCCACGGAGCCTTGTTCTAAAATTTGTACAATATTATGGAAGGAATCAAGGGAAAATATACAAGAATATTGCAAAAAATATTCAATAAAATGATAATTTAGTCAAACTGTCAATATCCTTAGTATGAAATTAAATATTTTCAATATTACAGTTTAGGAATTAATTAAAAAATTCATGTTATCCACGTCAATTTTTCAACCAAGTGTGGTGACCTAGATCAATATGAATATTATTTTTCATTAATGACATTTTTAATTTGCTTTCCGTGATTAGCGATTTGCAAAATTAAAATTGTACACTAAATTGATGCAGTTTGATTATTTCATTCACAACACAATTGAATAGCTTCTTTGAACCTAGTTGCAGATGATTTATCTCCATTAGCATACTCCAGAATAAAAAGTTAAGGAGATTAAAATGTTGAGAGCGAAGGGCTTATTCCATACGACTAAATTAACAAATTTTCTATGAAAAGAGGAGGTACATTTAGTGAAAATCGACGATAAATCATCAGAAGCAATAGCTCAATGTGCTAGAATCAACAGAGATAATTCATTACTGCACACCAATCGCTAATAATGATGGAAATGAAATTGAAAGGGTTGTATGTATATTTTTTATTAATGACATTTTCACTTTGTACACATCCTGTACTATACAATCTAATGAAGAAGGAGCTTACGGTCCACAATGACGGTGTGGCCGGTCCCGTTGAAGAACACAGAATTGATGGATCCCCGTTGTATATCTGAGTAAAAGAGGCGGGAGCTCTTGTAGTCAAATGACAGGCCGATAGCATTTCGCATCAGTTCCCTATAAATTTAAAAAACATTATTAGAATAAGGCGAAAAATTGGTACGACATCTAAATGTGGTTGACTGTAATGAATGTCAATATTTCGCAAACTTTTTGAACTGTTGAACTATTGTTTAATCAGTAGTAAAATTTTACTATTAATCTAACAATCAGTCCTTAGTATTAAGAATTGTCTAAAGTTTGCTGTCGCGCATTCAGTTTACGTATCGTCTATAGATAACACCAATGACAGCATCTCAATACTTCTGTTTCGACTTTCATCAATATCACGGTTAGCGAAAATTTCCATCGCTAAAATTAAAAAATTCTTGCAATGTCTTCAAAATTTTCTCTAAATTCTTCGAACCTTTGAAATTTTGTTACTCATTTTTATTTTATTTTATTACTTCACATTTTGTCATTTTCACAGGTAAACAAAAACATAATCTAATGTTTGTAATATTAAGTTCTTAGTCACAGTAGCACTGTAGACTCAACCACATGTGAAGTCGAAGGAACACCCGATTTATTTAATCTGTAATGATGAAAATCGACTTGTGCTGATGAAGATGAGATTTTCAGTCTTATGCTTTTAAAGAAACACAAGTTGAAACAACGCATATTGAGTCGATGCTAATCGAGACCCCATCGGACAAAGTAAACATTTTAGAAAGCAATATTCATTTCACTAGTTTTCTACTGTGTTATAACAGACAACACTAATGAATGTCTCACCTGTTTTGAATGGCCGGATAAGGAGCGTTGAGATCGGTAGCGTCCAGCATGTGGATGGAGTCTATGCGCACCACTCGTGAGTACATCAGGAAGGCGTCGTAAGCTGAGGAAATGCATTACATAAACAATAATTATAATATTTTAAATGATATTGTGTTTTTTTTTTATACACCGTGTAGATGGGTACAAGTACAATACTGAAATAGATTAGTCATATTCGAATTAGAGGCAAATAGTTATCTTTTTGTACTGCAAAAGTATATAAAGTAGTGATGAAAAAAAATGCTACTCTTAACTCACAGGTGCGATTGTGATTGGTGTTCGATAATATTAGTGATTGAAAACTGTGACTGTGATCACTATTTCGTTACTCATGTTCATGCGCCGCACGATATCACAATACATGAAATAAATAAAGAAACAAAAAAAAAGACAGAGCGTAATATTAAAACTTCAATTGTGTTAAAACATATTCTAGCATAATTAATAAATAAAAAATCTAATATAACATCATCACTAAGAGAATGAAATATTTTTATAAAATAAAAGTGTATTTTTCGAATCAAATTCTTAGCATTTGCTGTTTTACAAATATTTATGTGTAAAACTTTTTAGCATAATTTACTAGATGTTGTTATTTTATGTTCAAGGGATATGTGCCCAATCTCAACGATGTCAGAGATATAAGCATTTCAAAAATGTTGTAATTATGTGATTATTTCAATTAATTGAAATATTTTATTAATTCCTAATTATATATTGAATACAAATAATTAAGTGTCATCGAATTTTGAGTAACTAGACTATTTTTTGTTACGTGATTTAGGGCTTGAAGCAAAAATTTATAAGTATTTATTTCGAAGTACGTAGACATCAAGCTTTACACGATTTAGTAAAAATTTCAACTTGACTCGTAATTTAGTCAAGTATCCACCCATAAAATATTGTGGACAAGGTCCGTTACACCCTGTATATATTAATATAAAAATACTTTTATGTTAAGGTTAAAAATTTATTGTAAGTAAAATAAGTTAAAGGCACTTTGATATGTCATTGTAGAAAATATTTCTAGGGATAGTATAGTAAGGGGTCATGGAACATCTACTCGGGTCATATTTTAAAATCTGATATGAAGAGCAGTTGAGATGCTAGTCTGCAGAAACAAAGATCAGAGGATTGATCTAGCCCGGTTGAATGTTATCTAAAATGATTTTTTTAGTCCACTTACGTTCACATCCTTTCCCGTCAGCGGCCACGTTCCCGTGAGGACACGCACACTTGGATGTCATCCCGTCATACAGACACAGTTCTGCGCATCCACCGTTGTGGGGACCGGTGCAGGGATTTGTTCCACGCTGCCTGCTCACAATTAATGTTACAAAGTTAATAAATAAATAATTATATGGTAGGATAGTAAAATAAGTTAACTGCCAAGAATGGTCCGGTCCATATTACATTTATTTTGATGCAAAATTTTTTAATTAAGAATTAGTAAATTTTAATTTTCCTTTCGCCTAAATATGAAGGGGTCATGAAAAATAAAATAAATTTATACACCCCATCAGAAATTAAACATAATTCAAAAATTTTCTAATAATTCCTGTTAATAATTGAGGTTCGAAAATTTGACAACAATGTACTGTGTGCTGTAGCATAATCGGTTAATACAAGTTCCCCGAATTGGAATAGATCCAGGTTCGAATCCCGTTAGCAACAACAATATTTTTCGATAAAATTGATTTTATATGTATATCTTTGTAATGAATACATTTAATTAGTATTTAAAATATCACAGACCTATGTTCTGAATAATTACAACTTGTGTTCTCCTTAATAATGAATATTTTTTGATTAAAAAATGTAATAAATTGCCAAATGGGATATTATGGGAAATTATAAATAAATAAGAAGAGTTAAGATGATTGTAACAAAACATTTTACAATAATACTTTAGGTCTTTTCATATAAACAAATAATTCAATGTGTATTAAAGGATTGAGAATATAAAATATCACCTTTGCTTTGAAAATATTTGAATATCCTTCAAGGAATCGCCGATAGACTTTGCGAGGGTCTGGAAGTCGGTCATGTTGTCCACATGCGCCTTCTTGATTGAGCCGCGGTCGTGGACCCTACAACAAAAAATCACACTGTTGATATAATCACTTCAATCACGGCGCACCGCGGCTGCTGCAGCAAAGTAAAGATGATCATTATAGCAAATTGGTGTTAAATAAAATGTCATTATTCGAAGCACACCCGAGCATGCATTCATACCTTGATTTTGATAAAAGCGAATCTTACTGCTTAAGCGAAATCAAAAGCAGTGTACGATCCAGATGAATAAAAGAACCTGTCTTTTTTTAAATTATAAATTCATAATTATATTCTAATTTTAATTGCAATAATTATTCAACATTTTTTTTCGATTCCTAGTATACCTATTGTATACTTAGTTAGCATCGTCGGTAACAGCATAACCTAAGTTTGTGCCTACTGCACACGCCATTGATGTCCATTGTTGTTTTAAAGGAGTTTCACAAGTAAGGATCCGAATCTAATTAAAATTACAATTCTGATGAATAGGTCCCAACACGGTATTCAGCTTTGTCTGCTTTGATATGAAATCCGTTTGAATACCGGGTTGGAAGAATGTCAAATACCTTATTAGTTGGTTTGGATCAAATGTACATTTACAAAGGTTTAAACTTCCAATTTATCTTTTACGTAAAACCCTAATGTTCTTCTGTTTTTCACAAATGAAAATTTAATGAGTAATAATTAATTCATTTCATTTCATTAAAGATAAATATACAAATCCCTTTGAAAGTGAATGTATGACATTTCGGTTCTGAAGGTACATTTAAGATCGCCGGAATTTGTAAAATAATTGATTATTTATTAAGAATCTTTAAGATGGAAAAAAGATTGTAAATAAAATTTTGAAAACTATATAATTTGTTTTAATCTTCTGTTAATTGTATTATATAGCTTCCCTCCAAATGGATGAGGATTAGTCACGATTCTGACCTACTACACAACCAAACGATTACCAGTGTAACCCCACTGCGGAGCAAATCAAAAAAGAGTAAATTTCAATGTTTTTATATGGAGTGGCCCAAAAAAAGTGAAAACATCTCGTAACACATGAGTTATTTCAAAACATTATAATTCTTAATGTAATTTTTTTTACACAATATTTAGCTAATCAGATATCATGTTTAATGTATCCTCCTCGTTTCTCAGCGACTTTTTCTAAGCGCCTACGCCATTCATTTATGCTTCTGTCAGTAAAACGGTTCCCCAGATTTCCCCATTCCTCAATTATTGCCAATTTGTTTGATAACCCGAATGACACTATCTATACTCCAGACTTTGTTTTGAAACTCTGATCATTTTCCTAGCACCCCGACGTTTTTCAATTTACAAATTTTTGATCAGAATACGGTCTTCTGCAGTGATTTTTGTCATTCTGGGCGACAATTTGAAAAAATCAAATATAAACAATGGGAAAACTAATAATCAAAGATGGCGACCGGAAATTATCAAAATAAAACGCAATACAGGTAAGTAAATAAATTAGTAAACTATTTAAGCTATTGTAGATATAGTTAAACTAATTGTGATTATGTATTATATCACATTTTACGAAATGTTCTCACTGTTTTTGGGCCATCCTGTAGTCAAAATACTGTATTGAAATCACACATACGTGTCAAGCCAGAATATCTCCCTGCCGTGCACGGTCAGAGAGAACGGATTCTCCAGGCTCTCGTTGAGGTGGAGAATTTTCGAGGTGCCATCATAATCTATGGACATAATCACCTGCTGGGCCGAGTCGGTCCAGTACAACCTTTTTTCCTGAAAAAAGGGGAAGACATTAGTTTTAACACCACAGATTGAAGAGAAATGAGAGGATCAGAGAGTATTTGTGTGTAGACATTTATGTCATTTTCTTTCTCCCTTTCTATCCTGTGGGTACTTTAAAGTACCATTAACTTTATCTAGTCATATATCTTACTGCGGTGACAATTCTCTGATGGTACAACTAAATCTACGTAAATAATAGTCTACTCAATTTATTTAAACTACTACTAACATTAGTTATTTTTTTGTTATGTCAACACTACGGCAGGTGAAATGTCAGTTGCGCATTGTTACAAGGTTAGGTTTGACGCGCTTGTATTCCTTGTGATTGATTATTTGACCATCAATTTATTTTTTTATATTTTTTAACTATTCTCATGTTTTAAAATACTTCTTTCCTATGTTTTGTACTATGCCATATATTTTTATTTTTTGCGTACGTCATGTAAGGTCTAACTGTACATTGAAGTACAATAAATTATAATTAATAATATTTATATACCTAGAATTTTTTATTTTTAATTTTTCGATTTGTTTATTTTATATTTGAAGAATACTACAAAAAATATGTAATTGCTAGGCATTTAAATTTAATAATTCGGGGTAGAAAGGATTAAAAGTGGATGAGTGCTTTATTTTTTATATAAAAATATATATGTATAAACAAAATAGTGGAAATTTTTTATTACAATACATATGATAGATTTATTTCTTTCAACGGTGTATACTGAAAAATATCTCTTTACCGAGAGTGTATGGAAAAAAAGTTCTGCCAAATCAAAATTTAAAATATGTATTGAAATTTACATCAATTTATCAATGTGTCGCAACATTGCAGCAATTTATCCTCATTCATAAAACTTACCTCATAGTCCAGTGTGATATCCGTGATGACAGCTCTAGAATCATTGTACAGCACCGACACATGCGAGCCGTCGAGTCCTGATTTCTGGATCCATCCGGCTCCAGCGAAAAACAGATGACCTTGGACCGGATCCACGGCCAGGGCTGTTGAAATACAAAATAATAAAAATTGATTAAGAAGATCGAAAAAAGAATTTTGTTGAACTGGATTCATCTTCATTGAGTGCCGAATAAATAGAAAAACACGATATTATCATCAATTTCATAGTTGATTAACCCCGATAACTCATATTTCAAAATCATTTTCAATCCCTCGCACCATAAATCAATACATTTTTAAGTTACATAATTCCAAAAATTTTAATAGTAAGTTGTAAGAAGTTGTGCACACTTTGCATAATTATGTATTTTTGAGATAATTTTTTGTAATTTAAACTCACCTGCAGGTGTTTCAATCTCAGCCAGAACCACGTATCTCGAGCTGCCATTTAATCTGGAAACCTCAATCACGCTTCTCTTGGGATCCGTCCAATACATGTTGCCCGCGATCCAATCCACCGCGAGGCCTAAACAATCAGCTCAATATTAATTCATTTCGCGTGGGTGCCATATTATTGGCCAACTTTTGCGGCAAATCTACATACTGTAAACGGAAGTACATTGTTTTAAGAATAATATTTCAAAAAAACAAATTGGTCAAACCTGCATGCTTTTCAATTCTTCCACAAAAAATAATATTGCAAACCAAAGGATTATTGAAACAATAAAAATATTCAATTTAGTTCAATATGGGTGAATGTGATAATATGTGAGTATTCTAATTTTTAAGATTGTATAATTCTGTAATGTTATATTCAGTAATGGCAACATACACAGATTTGGCACGACTAGGTAAACCAGATACTGGAAGATGGTTCTGTCAGAAACCTCAATAATCGACGAGCTTGTACGAGAAAATGTATGAATATGGATGAGGCAAGAATTGTCTGAACTGAATTGGCGCTCTATCCTCTCAGCCTCTATATAATTATTCTAATTACATAATAAACTAACAATTTTTTCTCCATTCGGTACCTTATAAAGGATTATTAGTGAACGACTGTCGAAATACAAAAAAAAATTTGGAGAAAACACTAATTAATAACATCACATTCCCTAATACTTCATCCCCATTGTTCATATTCCCATTAGCGACTTTAAAAAAAACCTCTCCTCTTCTCTACCTGAACAGGTTGGCACTACACTGTATTTAGATTAGTTATCAATTGTGCACTTATCAAAGAGTGCACCTCTCTCAATTATAGTGGATACGAAATAACTTATCATGAATGTAGTACGATGTTTAGTTTAAAGAAAAATTAAAATAACCAATAGAATCATTCAACGAGTGTCTGTATGAAGAGAAGTAGATTCAAGATGGATTGCCTCTGAATTAAAATTCTGAAATGCATAATACAGGGAGAATATTATGTTCCGGGTCGATTTTGTTTGGCCGCCATTTTGGTTTGGCAGACATTTGTTAATTTGCATTTGGTAGTCGTAGAGAATAGTTGATTATAATTTATTACGGAGAATCTAACGCCTCAACAACATGCTGGAGTCATTAAAATATTTTATCTAAATAATAATGGTGACGCTGTGACCATTAATGGTGGAATTGGAAAACTTCTTGGTAGGTAAATTGGGTCTATTGGGCCTGCAACACATGCGGTTTCAACAGAACGGTGCTACCTCACACAGAGCCCGAGCTATGCTTGAAATTTTGCGAGAAATTTTGACCTCCTCGATCACACGATTTGACAGCTTCTGACTTTTTTCTGTGGGGGTACTTGAAAGGAAAGATCTACACCATTAAGCCAAGATCAATTCCACACTGAATTCCACAATGAAATAATACGCGAGAATCTTATGAAAAATATGGTTATAAAAGCATGCATTTGTGCCGCTGCCAGAGGCGGCCACTTGGTCGATGTCATATTCCATACACGATTATAATAAATCAAATTAAAAAATTGTTAAGAGAACACATTCTTATTGTGAAGTTGTAATTATTCAGAACAGACGGTTTGTGATAATTACAACTTCACAATAAGAATGTGTTCTCCTAATAATAAAGTTGTATCAATGTGTCCAAAATTTAATAAAAATGAATAGATAATTCTGGTGTCTGCTAACAGATTACTCAAAGGTATTTGAGATTCTGTAAAAATAACGTAGATGGCTCTTTCAAATAATGGAACGATTAAATGTATTAATATCAAAAGGGTAACATATAAGTTCGAAAATTTGTCACTAAAAATGTTGTCACTGTAGCATAGTTGAATAATGCACCTTTCCCGGTTTGGAAAGAGATCCAGGTTCGAATCACGGTGGGGCAACAACAATATTTTTCGATAAAATTGATTTTATATGTATATCTTTCTAATTAATATGTTTAATTCATATTTAAAAAATTGTGTTTCATTTCCTAGATATTCAAAAACAACATTCACCCTGTTCACGTGTAAATACAATTTACAAACACAACAGAGATAAGTTTTACCTGTGAGCCAATCAATAGGCACATTTTCAACCGATTCAGTTTGTTCAACCAACAGTTGTCTTCCGGTACCGTCCCTTCGTATTCTGCTGATGGTGCCGTGGTCCGAGTCTGCCCAGTATATAAAGTCTTCAGCTAGAAACACATCAATCCAAAAATATATTTACAAATTATGTAATTACAATAAACAACATTTGAAACACGCATCTTAAAACAATATTTTACCTGCATGAAAATCAATGCTCGTGGCCATGGAGACTTGCGAAATAGGACCCAATACTGCAGAGTCATTGTTGCCGTCTAAGCCCAGGCCGCGGATTTCCCAATTGATGGAATAAAACATGAACTCTTCAATACCTAAAAACATATTCATATACATATTATATAAAAAGTAAATATAACAATAACAGAAAGCAGTCAACCAGCTCAGATGAGGGTGCAAAACTGGAGCTTGGTTAAATGTGCAAAAAATAAAAATTATCAATTCTCTTACATCAAGAATGATTTTAAAAGCGATCAAATCCATGACTCACCTATACAGCGGTTGGGCTTGGCCAGATCGATTCTGTGCCCCGTTGCGCAAGCGCATGATCTCGTATAGGGTCCTGTGGGGAGACACAGCTGCTGGCACCCGCCGCGTCCTCCACTGCAGGAATTATTGCCCTTCTGTAAAGCCGCATCGTATATCTTGATCGAGAGCACGTTCGCTGAAACAAAACATGATACAATGTTGTAGTCACACTTAAATTATAATGCGAGTTTGAAAACTGAAATGGGTTTAAATTGAATGACCGCTAATGAAATTGAAACGTTTGTTGTGAAAGGCAGATGTCATGACCACTGAATTGCACAAGCGAGGTACATAAATTGGTTCATATCAATGCTGAAAATTGAAATTACTATGAGGGACAAAATATATGATGCGGTCTTATTTATATTTTTTGTCATGTGATGAATCATCATCATGAACAACATGTGTCAATACAATGCGCTCGCAGCCGTCTACATTTCTAACAAACGCTCTTCGGTGTAGACTTCGTATTGCATATTTTTCTATCTGTAGCTGTGCTCGAGCAACAATAAACTTCTGTCAACTGTAAATAGTTTCTCTTGCTCAACCTGTTCTGGCCACACACACGCACACACATGCACACACACTCTGTAATCATATTCAAAAGAACTTGTGAGCGCTGGGTGTAATATATAGGGGCAACAGGCGCTCACACACATAACCTTTAATTCTAACCGCATCCTTTCACAACCTAACCTAACCTCATAAGTCTTTTCCTTCCAGATTTTTCATTGGATATCCTTTAGCGATTTGTGTTTCACGTACCGAAGATGTGTCGAGGCTCTGGGCTACTTGTACAGAATATAAATTTCATAATTGTAAGAGATTTTTCATACTTCTATCTTTCATGGGTTCATAGATATGCTCAGAGCTTTTTTTTAAAAAAAGGTGCCGGAACTCAAACTACGAGAGCGCCAATTTCGAATTCTTTCATATTTCATGTGGTTCATAAAAACATAATATTTTATCATTTATGCGAATTATATAAATATGGAATGTAATTATGTGCGCACGAACATTGTTTTGTCCGAAATATACCGTAACAAAAAGTGCCGGAATGCCGTTCCACCGCGTTACATGATAAAAAAGCACTGGATATGATGAAAAATTTTCAATATTCTTCACCAGATTTTACATTTATGAGGATAATTTATTTTATACATAATTATCCTAGTTTATCTGTGTACATTTCCAGACTAACAAAATGGTTATAATAGTCAGATAAAACAATTAAAACCTTGTCAAAACCGCGTTGTGGTTCGCCGATCTCAGCTTCTCTCAACCGGCGATGATGTTGATGATTATGAGGTCGAAAGAAATGAAACACAAAAGATGCTCAGTATCGGTACACCATGGCGACATGACACAATTGAGAATGGCTTCCCGCTTGCAAAATACTCTATTTTTATTCAGATACATAACAATACATAGTCATATTTGCAAGTACCTACTCAGCGACACTGTGACGTTTTACTAAGACGTCTTTGTTTTCCTGAAATGTATCCCACCGGTTTTTTGGCGCCACGCCGATGATTACACCTTTAAATTATTGACATGTGTCTTATATCAATTATATGGTACCTCTGCTGCGACCTCATAATTCTGTGCGATACAAGTAATAAACCCTCCTTGTAGAAAGGGATCACCGATTTGCATTTTTCAATACATAATACGCTATCTCTTTTGACACTTGCATTTAAATTGTTTGATGTCATTTGACAACTTAATATGGAACACCCGCACGATTTGTTCAAGATAACATTCACGGCCAATGTGGTAAGTTAACCTACCCCGAGAAAATACAGTGTGGCCAAAATTAAAATAATTAAAAACAATGTAATAATAAAATGCCAAGTACACATTTGATTAAAATTAATAGATCTGTCTAACCTTGAGTTTGGACAGCTAGGTAAGTGACACCCGGTATTAATAAATTAAACATAATTGTATGATATTTCTCAATCCTGCATAAATTAAAATTCATAATAATGTATTTCCTTGCCTTTACAGTATTTCACATAATGGATGGACATAAATGAAACAATGTTATTACTCTACTCGAGTTTTGAGAGAAACAGTAATTCTCATTGGCAGGTGAAGTATTAAACTAGTAGTAGAGTAGTGCTAATAAACTCAAATAGAGTAATAACATTGCTTCATTTATCCATTATGATGAAACTCTACAAAGTTAACGCCGATTCTATTAATAATAAGATTTCACGTGTTTTTTTTTTCATTTTACATATCAATAACAAAAATCTTTTAAGAAATATAAAACGGTAATATATTTCACAAGAGTACATAAAAAATTATCAAAATCTCACGTGTGTTGTTCCTCAGAACCTGATCGTCGTTGCAGAACGTCTTGTCACATATGTGTATCGCCTGATCGTGGCCCGACGCGTAGTACAGTTTCGCAAAATACGGTACCACCGCGGTCGGCTCACTTTCCTTGGGAATCGAGACCTGCAAATCATTCAATATGAAATTTTTTTTTTTATAGATTATTTAATTTTGTTTATAATAACCACTTAATGAGTAATTTAAAACACCAACCGGTTTCGTAAAATGTCATTTCCTTCTTCAGGATGTCAGATTAACTAATCAAAAATTCATATACACATATGTCAATAATCAATAACGCGCGGAGTGCGTGATTTTTGTAGATTGTTGAATATTTTTAAAACTTTTTTGGATTATCTGGGAATTCAATTAACCGAGATTTTTATTTATCATCCATCCCGGATAATCGAGAGTCCACTGTACATATATACAATGCTGAAAAACCTTAATATGATAATCTTTAAACAGAAAATATATTTCAAGGCTACAGTGTTCACTAAAAAAATATCAGCAGAATTTATAAGAAAAATTGTGGCAAATCATCATACAAGAGGAAGAGTAGAATGAGACTGTCATACAGGAAGAAGGCTCAATCTCAGAAATCAGTGATGTTTAATGCAATCAAGACTTTCAATGAAATACAGAGGACAAATTACATAGATTCAAAATGAAACCAAGCAAATATGTGCAAGATAAGCTATAGTAAAATGGAAAATATTGATATTGTATATTTTAGAGTATATAACACTTAATTCTGTTTTAACACGATTTTGATATAACACAGTCAACAAAGCATATTGGCAATATCCATTCTTAGAATTCCCCCATCCCCGGGCATAGATTACTCAGTGCGTGCGGAGAGGTATGAGGGATGGGAACTCAATACTAGGAACTCACCAAAACAAAATCACAGCAATTAATAACAGAATTTATGTTTAAAAATAGTGAAACTGCAAATTTAGTATGAAATATAATACAAAACATGCGTAATTGGGTGCGTTCATTGCTTGACAGTGAATGAATTTAAGAACTTTTTTTAAAACTTATGTTCTTTTTTAATAAAATGTTGATATAATAAACAATAATGTGACATATTTTTTATTTATTATCTTTGTTTTATTAACCACTTAATTGAGTTTAAGTACATCTACCGGTTTTGAAAAATACCATTTTCTTCTTTAGGATGTCAAACATATACTATTGTTTCTTTACCAGAATCTATTTTAAAAAAAAAAAACAACAAATATTTAAAAAATAAATTTAGTACCTAACTCAAATTGTTTTTTTTTTAAAAAATAGATTCTGGTAAAGAAACAATAGTATATGTTTTTAGTTAGTTATGACATCCTGAAGAAGAAAATGGTATTTTTCGAAACCGGTAGATATATTTAAACTCAATTAAGTGGTTAATAAAACAAAGATAATAAATAAAAAATATGAATTTTAATCACAAAGTTAATATTGCTAATTTTAAAAGTATAATAATGTGACATCCTGGAGTGATTTTTATATAATGGAACCTAGTGTAGCGGACTCGTAGTGCCACCCAGCGGTAGTTTGCCCAAACACAATGACATGCCGCATTCCGGTTCACAGCGAGCTTGCAATAGACACCGACAGAGGGACGCGGCGCCAGTGGGCGATGCGGCCGGCAGACCCTGGCTTGGAGACGAGAGTACCAAGCCAGCTTAGAATACCTCTGCTTTATAGTGTGTTCCGACTGCGGATCGTGAATAAACCAAGGTATAATTCTCTTTATTTAACACGCCCGAGATGCCATTCTTCCTTACAAATTCTTTAATTGGCTAGTACAACCTGAGTTAGTACCTTTTAACTAATACTTCAACACTAGCCAAACTATGTCCCATTTTCCTATACATAATGTACTGTATTTTTTCACACAGTATTCTGTGGAACATATCCACTGTGTAAAAACAAAACTAAGAGTACTTATGTAAGCACTACATATAAAGAATAAATAAATATATATATACATATGTATAATAATTTTACCGTAAAAACTCTCTTATCAGCAAAATCATAATACTGTATGGTGGAGCTGTGCTTGTTCACCCAGTACAGGCGAACCGATTCAAAATCCATAGCCAGACCTGAAAATCAAAAATTTAATACAATTTAACAATTGAATACAGAAAGGAATGAATATCAGATCTTGAGAAACATGTTCATACATAAACCGTAGTGCGCCAGTGTTGCGAAATAAAGCTTTGAGAATAATACTCAGAAAAAATAGTTATACTCTGATCAGTGCAATGCTAATGACCAGCAGAAAATATATTTTAATATAATGGTATTTATTTTCAAAAAATATCAGCAGAAATTACAAGAAAAATTGATGCAAATCAACATGAACAAGAGCATCGTACAAGAGGAAGGGATAGACTGAGACTGCCATTCAGGAAGAAGGCCAAATCTCAGAAATCGATAAAGTACAGTGCGATGAAGAATTTTAATGAAATGCCAGAAAACATAAGAAAGGAGGAGAAATTGAATAGATTTAAAGTTAAACTGGACAGATATGTAAAAGATAAGTTTTAGTAAAAGAAAATACTTTAATCTTGTTTATATCAGAGCGCCTATGTTGCACTATGTTAAGAATTAAATAAATAAATAAGCCACAATGGTAGATTATTACTGAATAACAGACACAATTCACTCACTCTGCGGTAATTTGAGATCTTTAGAGGTGTTCTGTGAAACAAGAACGTCTCTGTCGGAGCCATCCATGTTGCTCCTCTCTATGGCATACAAGCTGTTCTTCATGTGGGCCCAGTACAGCTTACCTCTGGAACAATTTTGTTTCAATAAAAAAAAATTTATAAATCTGACTTTTCGGTTGAAATTGACTTTTATGTATTTTTGAATTTTGCAAATTTTAATAATAATGCTCTCTTTAAAACTGTGTTACGAGCATGCCTAATTTCCTAGTAGTTTAGGAAATAATAAGAAAACAATGCTATATTGAAATGTACTAAACAATATTAAACATTATTAAGGAGAACACATTCTTATTGCGAAGTTGTAATTATTCAGAACAGACGGTGTGTGATATTTTAAATACTAATTAAACGTATTAATTAGAAAGATATACATATAAAATCAATTTTATCGAAAAATATTGTTGTTGCTTAGAATTGTTGTTAATTAGAAAGATATACATATAAAATCAATTTTATCGAAAAATATTGTTGTTGCGCTACCAGGATTCGAACCTGGATATCTTTCCAAATAGGGGAAGGTGCATTATCCAATTTTCGACAAATTTTCGAATCCAAATAATGGAACGATAGATGTATTCATTTGAAAAAGTGTAACATATGGGTACGAAAATTTGTCATCAAAAGTACTATCACTGTAGCATAGTTGGATAATGCAACTTCCCCGGTTTGGAAAGAGATCCAGGTTCGAATCCCGGTAGCGCAACAACAATATTTTTCAATAAAATTGATTTTATATGTATATATCTCTTTCTAATTAATACCTCTGTGGAATGAATTGTGCACCGACCTGGAAGGATCCACAGCGAGTCCGGTGACCTTTTTCAAGTCTTTGCCGGACACGATGACCGCTGTGTACTCGCCCCGGAGATTGCACACGGAGATGTGCTCCCTGCTACCCGAGGACGAAAAGAACATGAGGCCAGATATCCAATCCACAGCAAACCCAGACGGATTTTCTATACCGGTATCGATAATGCTCTGCGTTGGACCGGCAGTGAGACCCGTTTTCTTAATTTCGTTGATCTGAAAGCAAAGAGTAAAATTGCCAAAATGAACCTCCATGATCTTCTAATTGAATTTCTTTGTAAATGAAAACATGACAATGATCAAAGCTGTTTGACAATGGGTCGCTATTTCCAAATCATCCGTTGCAAAGTTCCGTGTCTAACTGAGTAACTTCATCGTGAATCAAAGCATTTTGAATCAATTTTCAACAATCGTTGACCAGGGATTAACTTGACTTCAAAACGTGCTCTGATGGAAGTGATAATGATGCCACTACCCATACTCAATTTTAAAACACCTCACGCACAAATGAAAGTCAGTTGGATAAATGTGGTGACTTTTGAAATATCACCAGATTCCCTTAGGATTCTATCCTCTGCTTACTGTCAAAGTACTTGGGTTCCGATTTCTTGTAATATAAAACTCTGTATGTCCGGGTAACAATTAAGTTTATTACAAGAAGTATTACAGTAGTTAATATTTATACACTTCAGAAATAGACTAGTTATTCAGGTGAAGCTGTGACGGAAGAGAGCCATTCCCTCAGAGACTCTTATAATGTTTGTCCCCCACCACTCATATACTCACTCTCATATCACACACGTGCACACAAACATGTACAAGGTGACAGTTCTCACAATAAAGAATGTTACCTGTGTGTCAGCCCAGTAGATGGTGTTGGTACTGGCGACAAAGTCCAGTTGTTGCGGAGCCAACACTTGCGGCTGACTAATGGTCGGGATCGTGTGGTAGTAGGGCAAGGTCAGGTCAACTCCGCGAAGCTCATTGGGTCGCGATATCAGCAGCACCTTCTCGTTCACTGAAACAGACAAGTATTTAAGAATTAAATATCATCATTGGTTTAACTAACTGAGACAGAGGATAAAATGCTACACTCTTCTGTCTTGGCAATCCATTTTTGCCTCGTTCCTTTTCAAACGACTTCTTAAGCACGCCTGTCCATTACTGAAGATTCGAAATTGGAGATGATACAAAGTATTTTATATCTGGATTGCAATATAAATGAAAGATGGGATCCTTCTGTTGAAATCAAATAATATACCGCATTGAGCAAGTTCGTGTAACCTTTAACCGTAAGAAAAAGATGTTGTGCAGTCATGATCTTAACCTTAGATTACGAATGGTCAGTGTTCACGATTTTATGAAATGGAAGCATGGTCACTTATTAAGCTGACTTGAAGCATTTCAGATGTGGATCTACAGAAGAATGCTCAAAATAAGCTGGATGCATAGAGTTACAAAAGGTTTGGATTAACAAAGAAATAGAGATATTGAAAACAATAAAAATTTGAAAACTTCAATAACTCTGACATGTGATGTGTCATCCGGAGAAGTTTTTTTATTTTATTTCAAAATTATTACATATATATTATAACATTAGAAGGAAGAACCCATGGCGTATTTGTACACGGGCAACATTTATTTTGAATAATGGCAAGGCTGGTTAATCAGGATAGCGAATGAGGTGGTGGCATTTTTAAAGATGGCTGCTGTATCGTTTCCGCGAGGATAAACTGTCACATATTTTTGCTATAGATTTAAAAAGGCGGAACGGTGCAGTATTATGTTAGAAGTCAGTGTTTAGCTGTAATACTACAAGGGTAAGTTCACATCTGTGAGAACTGTCACTTTGTAAATGTACCCGTACGTGTGTTATGAAAGTGAGTAGATGAGTGGTGGGAGGCGAGCCTTATAAGGCTCTGCCGCCTCTGTGGGAAGAGCTCTCTTCCATCACAGCTTCTTCTAAATAACAAGTCTCTCTGAAGTGTATAATTTATATTGACTGTAATAATGTGTTGTAATAAATTTAATACTGTTACCTGTAAAAGACTAACTTCCACATACAAGGATTTGGGACCCAAGAAAGACAGTAAAGAGAGGATAGAACCCCAAGGGAATCTGTGGTAATTCAAAATGCAATCATCTTTTCTGTTGCAGGAATTGTAATTGTTGACGCAAGTCAAATACTCACTCCCTGTCCCCTTTCATCCATCCAATAATCTATACTTGTCCCACTCTGGCCGATTCATTACTTGCAATTTTGTCGACGGGACCACACATTACAATTGCGCTCCGAAAGCGAAACATCAAGTGCTACGGTTCTTGCTTCTGCCGCCCTACACCCACGCTGTGCGTAATGCTGGAACCACACAGAGGAAGTGGATTCCAGATTTCGGAAGTGCAGTGATTGATATCTCAGTTCGGCATAATAAACGTGCTCGTCAACCGGAGGTGAAGACGACGCCCAACCCAGGACTTTAAAGCAAGGTAGGCCAGATTCATCTGCCCTTATATTCCTTCAAACTTCCATTTCGGGTTGCTTCAACTACTTAAAATTATTCTAGATACAGTCCACGGGATCTTATCCCACCAGTAATTCCCTTATTACTAAGATTATCGATGTAACTATAATTTTGGACGATGTGCCGAGGAGAATGGAGTCAGTTGGTTCATTTTACATACAATGAATTAATCCATAGCAGTGATGCTAGGCACCAAGGAGTTTTATCATCGGCGCAAATCATTTTGGACTGGATCTCTTGATGGGGAATGCAAGCCGTCAGGCCCTGTATTCACGATCAGATGAAAATTAACGCTGTCTGCAGAATACTGGGAAAGTACCTCGTAATGCGCTGAACTCTTTCGATAAAATATAGTAAATTACTTGATCAGCCTTCACTATGTGACGGATCTCTATGATGATGTGCGTCGCATATAATGTGTTCTCTGCGCCCAGACTGAAGCTATAACACTTGTCCTTGGGTATTCATTTTCCAGTATAAATCATTTAAAAGGCATTGTGATTAGTGCCTCAGTATATTGTTTGTTTTAGGAACAATTTTCTATTTGTTTTAAATCAACCTCCAAATCACCCGGTAAATGGTATGATGATTTCTTATGACTAGAATTATTATGTAAGATGTTTTCGTTAAACAACAACCTTGAAAGTCGACATCTTTTGAAACTCATGATATGGAGTCATGTTTGTTTGAAGCCCTATTGGAAATAAAAGTGTGATTAGTTTTCTTCTCTAGCTGCAATATTAAATTGTACCGCTATATTTTATTGAATAGAAAATCTTTATTACTAAAACTTCTTCCATTGCTCCCGTAAATATCGACCAACTATAAATTTTCCGTGAGAAAGGTAGACAATGGAGCTGAGGGAAATGAATGGGCAACAGGACTCACTTCATATGCTCTGCCGGGCTGATGCGGTCAGTGGATGGCTGGTCTTCAGACCAATGCCACAATATACATTATAATTTTTAGCACAACAGTTTTACGACTAGTAAGATCTTGCACCTCTGAAAAACGTAAGGCGATGATTTGGCCAGTTTACGGTAAGGCATGAAAAAAGAAAAAAGAATCGTCAGAAGATGTAAATCTAGGCATGAAATACGATTGGAGATCATCTCAATGATAGGTTTATAGCATTGTAATGTATTGATGGGGTGTCCAAATAGTAAATATGAACCGGTATTGTTCAGATTTGATATATATTGTTAGAAAAACCAATATGGATTAGGTAGTGAATTTCTATTAGTAACATATATAGGGTGTCCAGTGAGAATTACTATAGATTTATTTTAGCCAGAGACAAAGTGTCACTTTTGAGGTTTATTGCTGTAAGATTGATGAGTTTTTGGTGTCGCAACTGTAAATGGTTCTCAGATACGACAGAACGCAGTTTAAACAAGACGGGGCAACTCCACATACTGCTAGTGTCTCGATGAAGAAGCTGAGTGGAGAGGAGATTGGTCGCTAGATTTTAAGGCTTGTGATTTTTGTGGGCATACCTAAAATCTAATGTGTACAATAATAATCCTCAAACAATACAAGAAAACATCCGGCATGAAATCGCCACCGTTAACCCAGCATTTTTTTCTCGCATATTTCCCAATAAGAGGGTTCGGTTAAAAAAGTGCATTGGACATCACTCAGATGTCATAATCTTTAAAAATCGAAATCCGCGTATCTCCATTACCTATTAAAACTAAAATAAACTTATTTGTTTGTTTTTATTTCACTTTCAAAATGGAAAAATTTCTATACATACGCACTCATTCGGAATATGTATTCTTCCAAAACTCACCGACGCAGTTTCTCTGGTCCTGAGCCAGCCTCATGACGTGGGGACAGGCGCACTGATACGTCTTGGGACCGTCCAGCAGACAAAGATGGGAACAACCTCCATTTTTATCTCCGCACGGATTAACACCGTCTATGAAAAAAAATCAAAATACCTAAATAAATAATTTGAATCAATTTATTTACACATTTATTGAACAAAAAAACCTTACCACTTTTTTCAGAACTTTACCACAAAAAAATTGATTCGTAATAGGGAAGTGTATATTTTCAGTATCAGCATTGTACTTGGGTTACGCACAATATTCCCTATAAAGTGTGTGGCATTATAACGCGCACGTAATTCTTAACAAGACTTCATGTGCCACCTTTTATTATAACATTTTGAATATTGATGCACTTTCTGAGGTTACACAGCCAAGATAATCTCTTTGCTACCGTGCATCTTCCCCTGCATAATAGTTGTAAAATATGATATTTTTCATTGCGGAGAACATGTCCGAGGTATGCAGCTTTCTTTGATAGTTGTTGTTAATTATCTTGATTTATTTATGCATTTTAATACATCTTTATTAATAATGTGGTCAAGCCAGGTCCTCCCAGTAGGCTTATACTGATATGGTAATATTTTTTGTATTTTAAAATCTACCAGCACACAAATAAAAGCATTGCTTCTTAAAAATTTTATCATTAGAAAGAAATGTATTTTTTCAGAAACACATACAGAGAAACCATGACTTTAAAGAAATTGATAAAGCATCTAAAAATGTTTTACCTCTGGGCTGTCTACTGGGATGCATGATGGTGATGTCAAACGGTTGCGTGTACGTCCGCTGCAGAATAAAGACATCGGAGCCGTTCCATTTATTGGCCCGGATGAGAGAGTTGGAGCGCCAGTCTGTCCAGTACACGTGGTTCTCAAACAGAGCCACGGCGAAGGGGTGCGACAGGGTGGTGTGGCCGCGAAGCACCTCGTGGTAGTCTGCGCCGTCGTACGTCGTGGTCTGAATGGAGTCTGATCTGGATTTGATTCATAAATAAATATTGTAATTAGTATGGTAACTTTCATCATTATAAAACAGTTTAAAGATCAGTAAAAAAAAAAGAACTCACCTGGCATCAACCCAGTATATCCTCCTGGCGGTGTAATCAAGTGTTATACCGTTGGGCCACGCACCTTCCGACACGCGGTCCACACGTACCAAGACACGTCGAGAATTACCAGCTAGAGTGCAACGCTCAATACGCGGCGATGACACCTCCCAGTCTGTCCAGAAGACCAATCTAAAAATATTATAATTTTGAAAAGATTTCTTATAGTGGACACGCTGAGAAAATTAAAAATTTAACATAATTTATTTATTTAATTCTTACCCGTCTCTGGGGTCAACGGCGATGGCTCTCGGACTGTCCATGTCACCGGCTACCAGAGTCCTGCGGAAGCTGCCATTCAACCTAGACACTTCGATCTGATCCAGGTTACTCTCTACCCAGTACAGGTTCTGAGCGATCCAATCCACAGCCAATCCTTCTGCAGTAGCCAAGCCGGTCTGGACAACAACTTCGATGTTGCTGAGGGCTAAAATATGTACCATAATAAATTAAGTATTAAAGGAAAGGGAAAAAAATACGATAGATGGCGCCAGTATCAGTGGAGTTAAAAGAGAAAATAATAATTAGTTTAATAAATCAACCCATATACGGAGGAAAAGTCACTTGCAACTAACAAACTTGACTTCAAATTAAAATTAACTCGACTGGGAGATTTATATCTCCTGTGAAAAAGTATGGCCGTATCATAATTTTTTGAAGGAACGCCTTGACAATGGTACATGTTACCGTGCCAATAGGATTCCCCATGGAAACCGTCTACTAAGTAGACTGCCCTGATTTACTCAGATGCATACCCATTTTGAGTGCCATCCAGGTCAACTAGAACTTATCTCACATTCAGTCTTCCACATTGTAACACCAATGCTAAATAAAACTCGTTTTTCTACAGAGCTTCTCTTTATTTCAACACACACTTCAATGAATTAGACATTTTGAATACTTCAGTTATATAAACATATACAAATACAATATATATACTTTAATGGCCTTCAAATTATTTTTATTACACAGATAATACCGTTCCCCATGGAAAAAAATTATTTGTTTACTTTTACCTCTCCTCTTTTTATAATTTTTTTTATTTTCTATTTTTTCTCTCTTTTCTCTTATTTTTACTATTTTTTTCTATTCCTGCAATAGAAGAGAAAGTTCTCACTATTTTACAGTTTTCTACGCAGTGTAAAAATTATTTCTTTTTACTGAAGTCTTAATAAGCTATTTTATCAATTTAATAAGTCTTATTTAAATCATAATCTTATATTGCATCTAGAATACTGTTAATTCAGAGAATACATGCACATTAATTGGTTTATTTTTTGTTACACTTTTATTATTTTTTTACACTCGATTATTATTATTTGATTTCCCAAATAAAATTAAATAAAACACCGTATGTCATTCAAGATGGCTGACACTGTAAAAACCAATGAAGCGTTGTTGCATTATTGTATATTTCTTAATCACCTGTTTGTTACGATATCTTTAATATATTCTGGTTTAAAAAACAAAATGAGCCAACTTACATCCTCCGATCATGGTGCCTCGGTATATCTTGTCATCAATCACATCGGTCCAAAACACCATGTTGGCCTCCGGTGTGTAATAAAAGTCCAGCGCTATTGTGTTCTTCAGCGAAGATATGAGAGCCTTGGCTTGCATGCTCTGGAGATCTATACCGCGCAGCTCGTGGCGATTGCTGAATATCACGTACGGGATCGCGCGGTCTGAAAGATAAGACGGTTATTAGAATGATATACAGAAAAAATCTAATTGATTTAATTTTGTTTTCATTGAAAATGAATAATGTTAAACTAAGTGTGACAGTGTTGCAAGTATAATATAAAAATATGTTTGTGTATATGAAGTGTTACTTAAATATTAGTACATCTCCAAAAAGAAGTGTTTTGAAATTGAAAATATTATCAGAAGCGTAATACACAAAGAAAAAAATTACATAATGTTAGCATGTCCTTTCACAATCAAAATTAAAAATAAATACAAAATATGGAGTAAAGCAATCTATCCGTCACCACAGAGTTGAGACACAAAAAAATTGTAATAATGCATTCCTATAAAGAGTTAAATTTACAGCAAAAATGTCGACTACCTCTGCATGTTCATTCTCCAAAGAATAGAATCTAGGAACTGCGGAGTTAGCTAATGCATGAGTTCTGTCATTGCCACTGTAATAGAACAATGTATTGTGTCTCAATGATCTCAATAGTGAGTGAAAATCAATATTAAAAAATAGTTTAAAAATAATTCTATTTATGATTTATATGTCTCTGTGAGTAACTAAAATTTAATATCAACAATGTTGAATAAATAAGCAATCGATGAAATGAGACTCTGCACGAAGTAACACGAAATCAGCTCACCCATGCTCTTGCAGGTGAAACCGTCGTCGGAGAGGCGGTATCCCTCGAGGCAGACGCACTTGTGCCGCGTCTTGAGCTCCTGACACACCTGTGAGCAGGCACCCCAGCGACGGCAAGGGTGCGAAGACACGCACGCGCGGCCGTCCTCGCCCAGCAGCAGGCCAGCGGGACACGAGCACACGCGGCCCTCGGGTGCATTGTGGCACGTGTGCGAGCAGTCCAGGAAGCGCTCGCACAGTTTCTCCTCTGTAAACATCACCACGTGCATTATTAGCATAGGTTCTTGACTTAACTCAAATAATTTATAATGCAATCATTGCATCTTGATATCTTTTGATGCTTGTGTGTTGGGTACCAACCATCGCTTGCTTTTAACATAAAATATACAGAGGTTTTGAAAAACTGCCAAATATAGCGCATTAGAAAATATCTATTTTTTTTATTTACACCCTATCCCGAATCGTTCCGATTCGTCATAATTACATATTTTAAAATTTTATTACATTCAATCATTATTAACATTATCATCATAATACCATCATAGGTTGGCTACGGTATCACCGTACCGGACCCATACCAGTACAATTTGACAAGAGAATCGTTATCACAATCAATTCAGAAGGCAGCCAGAAAGAAGCTACAGAAATCATACACCCCAATAAGGGGAGAGTAGACGTCACATTTATGTGTCGCTGTCGCAGAACTCGGTCACAGTCCGGCAGAAATTCATCCATCCCAGCAACCTCCAGCGAGAGACTCACATCCTAATAATTCATAATCACTCGGTCCCAGAGGATGTGCTTCGGCGTCTGCCTCACCTGTGCGCAAACACACATGATTCACGGACAAGTCGAAGAGTTTACTCATGAAATGCCCATGCCCCGAGATTATCTGCATCTTGTAGTACCACCCCCACCTTTCATTTTCACCTCCACAAACGGGAGAAGGAGAGACGCTGCCACGCAAGGCAGATGGACTTACACCTTTCTCCCCTTTGTGGAGGTGAAAACTAGAAAATATTATACATTTTTTACTTTCACATATATCTAGTGTTTTCTTTTCAATAAGATATTTCCCATCGCCTTGAATCAGGCCACCACTTCTACTGAATATAAGTACGTACAAATTCTGAACCGTTACGAAAAATATTATTGTATGAGATTTTTATAAAATCATGTTAAAACTTTAAATTTACGTTCTTCAAAATAAATATTTTCAAAATTGACCCACTATTATTCTGTATCTTTACTTAACACTCTAAATCATAAAATAATAAATATTCTTGATGTTTGTAACGTTAACTTTGCGGTTAGACATAATTAAAATTTATATCTATATTTAAACATTGTATAAAACACTGTGTGTTATTTTTACATAAACTGGTTTCGATACTAACATGTCTTCGTCAGGACCGGCGTACAACTGAACTATTCCATAAAAATAAAATATTAAAAATTAAAACGACATTAATTGCTCGGTAGGATTGACAGGGAGACATTGAATTAGGGAATATGTTAAATATCAGGATGTTGTTTGTTAAGTTAAATTGGTTATTCATTATGTTAGACTTAGTGCTGAGGGATTTTTTAATTTCTAAATTATTTAATACAAGGTTTTTATTATTAATGTGTAAAATATCAATGCCGTTTTCTTTTCACAGTCGAGTTGACTGTGGGAGATTGACAAGGAAACCATCCACAAAAAACGACGCCATTTCCATATATATATATATATATATATATATATATATATATATATATATATATATATATAAATATATATGGTATGTGAGAATAAAATTAACTTACAGTTTTAAAATTATTTATTTCCTATAGCTATAGAAATTATAGAAAATATAATTAATTCATAATTGATAGCTGGGACCAAACCTTTGATCTTCGGATCAATAGGTAAGTTTATTCACTTGACCAATTCAATTATTGAGTATAATTTTACTATGGATTCAATAACACAGTGATAATGAATATTTCTATCATTTAATGAAACACAAAATATACAGATTCCGTACCGCATCTCATTCCTTCATCGCTCCCATCCTCACAGTCATCTCTTCCATCGCACAGTCTTTCCGGAGTGATGCACCGCGTAGCGTTGTCGCAGCGCCGCATCGGCTTCTCGCACGTAGCGAGTGCGTTCTCGGTCGTGACAGAAGTGACTCGGTCGGGGGCTGCTGTAGGTGACGATGCAGAAGGACAGTTTTCTTCATCGGAACCGTCCAGACAGTCCACTCGAAAATCGCAGCGAAACTCCTGAAATTAAAAATAACATTTATTATTTATATAATTTTACTATCACAAAAGAGTTAAAATCCAAATTACGACTACCTTGGTATTTATTTTCATCAATCCTGCAAAATTTTCATCCACTTCCATCAACCATTTGATTAAATACTGCAGCGCTAGTGACTTGCGTGTTACACAATTGTGAATTAGTTTTAAAATGTTTGTTATTTAAAGTTGGTGGACGTTAAACACTGCAAATGAGTTAAATTGTGGCTCGAAGTCCAAAATGAGTTGCAGATCCTAATGCTATCCATATCCATTGATATCCATTCTAAAAAAACTACATTAATTACATAGTTATGAATATTGAATCAAAAGATGGTTATGGTGTGTCACTATAACAAGATGCCCAAGCGCCATCTCATGATAGATAACACAACGCCCACTGTGATGTCCAGTGCGCCACACCACCTGTTGCACTCCAGCAGCAATGTTTTACAGAGTGCCGCTGCATAACTTTGTACTTAACTTCGCTGTATTTCTAATCGCGTTTCATAATGTAACTTAACTGAATAAACCTTGTGAATAACTGTGTGTACCCTTTTACTCGTGCAATACATTATTCCTCTTTGTAAAATCCGATACAACGATGAAGCGTATTTAAGCCATCATTACTTCTTGGATAAGTTATCCGTCACACATCACTCATCATATGATTTCTCCATAATACAATGTAATTTTTTTCTTTATAACATACCTTTCTAATGCAATCTTTGTTGAGGCATTGAAACTCGTGGCCAGGTTCACACATCTTCCTATCTTCTGAAGACTGATGATGCCTGAAATCAGTAATAATTATATTACCAAAAACCTCAATTATTATTGTTATTAATTAAAATAACAATCCAGAAAAAAAAAATTATAATCTGTACATGATGTCACGTTTGAATGCATGCATCCCCGTGTGTGAATCACCAATACAACAAGAGAGAGAAATGTCAAGACGTGTGTCAAGACTATACTCCCATTGGCCAATGAAGTGCCCGTTGTACGGAAAATATCTATGGGAAGTCAAGATGGTGACAGCTGTCACTTTTGGAAAACTGGCGCGGTGTACGGCTTCAGCCGCGAGGTGGAGAATTTTTAGCAACCATGTTCCATTCAGTGACAAAAACTGGAGACTTGGATATCCCTTGATGGATGGGCAGAGATGGATCTCCGCCGTAGACCATCGGAGGATAGGTAGAGAAGAAATTGACGCTTGGCTTGGCTCTGCATGGGGACGCGAAATTATAGCATTTGCAACCTGGTTTGTGGCGACCAAGCCAAACATAATATCTTATTATTATTATTTTTTTAAATAGAGATACTCTTAATATTTTAAAACTAAGCTCACGCTTGTACTATGAAAATAGAATTAACTTGGTGGTCTCCTGGGTAGTCTCATACCCTCAACCACTTGATCACCGGGCAAGTATCTTACAGCTAAATCAAACAAGAGCATGTTGACTTCTGAAATGTGTTACCTGTTATTATGATTTGTCGTCGGTGTCTTGCCCGCGACCACGGTGCAATTGGCCTCGTCGGACCCATTGGGGCAGTCTACCACCCCGTCGCACTTGTTCTTCAGCGGGTAGCATGCCTCTTGAGGTGCGCATAATATCTGATGAAGACAATCATCAGATTTTCATTGTAACATTTAAAATATTACAAGTTATTAAATGAGAAACAAAAGAGTTACGTGTTTCAAACACGTGTATCATACCACCCCTGCTTAGAATATGTTTTTTTTGTTACCCCCGCTCCACCCTGTACACAGATTGTATTTTGTTTTGGGATTGTCGTACAATATCTGAATTTTATTTGAAGATCTTTTGTTTTGTGGAAATATTTATTTCTCTTTGGTATCCACAAAGATACTTAACACTAACGAAGGACAAAACTTCATTTCGTAATAAACGCTTCACGAAATGCATGTTCACCAACTTGAAGTGTTCAAAATGTACCACTGGTTGGCCCACTTCCTATGCAGGTCGAAATCACTTTGCACTTTATATATTATAGAATGAAGTGTGGTTAAATCGTTATTGAACTATGAAGTGTCTGAAGTGCGAGGTGTGTAGCGTGATACATCGTGAAGTACACACTTCAATGAACTACATGAAGTGAGCGGCAAACTCCTTCGTCTCTGTACATACACAGTTCGCAGTTAATTGTATGAGTTGCTGAGTGAGAGCTTCGTTGCAGACAACTAAGTTATTTGTATTGAACTATTGAAGCGACAGCACAATTTAAAACGTGCGAACTATGAAACGTGAGTATAAAGAACTAGTTCATTGAAGTACTTCATAGTGTGAACCCATCGCTACTAAAAACACATACAAATGTTCATATATATTACACCCCATCCCCCCCCCCCCCCCCCCCCCCCCCCACAAACCTCCTGTAAAATACTACAGAATTTTTTTAACACTGTTTAGTGATGCATTTTACAACGAGCACGATCAGAGACTTGGTACATTTGACATTTTTTTTAAATCTATATTTAAAAAATTTTATGTAGCAGTTTGCTGCTAGCTCAAAAGCTAAATCTATTTTTTATAATTTCCCTGGAAAAATCAACAATCAGATTTTTTAAATTTATTTACACTCTATCCTGAATTGTTTTGAGAGTTATATACTCTCATTTCGATTTGTCAAAATTACTTTTTTTTTTTATTACATTCAGTTATTAACATTTTAATACCATCATAGGTTGGCTCCGGTATCATAGTACCAGAGCCATACCTGTACAATTTAACGTGAGACTCATACCACATTAAATTCAGAGGGCAGCCAGAGAGAAGCTATAGAAATCATGCACCCCCAAAAGGGGAGGGAAGATGTCGCATTTATGTGTTGCAGTCACAGAACTCGGTCACAGTCCAGCAGAAATTCACTCTGCCCGGGTCACAAGAGGTGCGAGGGAGAGTCATTAAAATGCTCCATTAGGCCTCTCTAGTCACTGCTCTTCCCGGCATCGTTCCATACCAGCAACCCCCAGCGGGAGACTCATACCCTTATAAATTCCCAGAAATGTTCGAGATACATTTTATTTCTTAATAGGTCATTGTTTCGGGGGATCTGATGTGAAAATAAAGAACCTTGCTTCCAGATAAACAAGAAATACCAAAAATTAAATTCTAATGATTTTCAACTTTGAGCCAGAACAGAACTCTTTTAACTATTAACCTGGGAACCATTCGTGACTAAAGAATAAATATTCTCCTCCATGTGCATCAAGCAGATGCAATCGGAATAGACCAGATCCAATCGGTGATCAAACGCAGGCTCTCAACTTAATGTCATTGGAACAAGCATTGGATCTGAGAAATGTAATATTTCTACAAACACAGCCACTATGACCCTTATCCACGATGATTTCTTAATGCGCCATTCTAATCCACGTACAAAACATATGGGGTGATGATTCATAAACCCCTATTTTAGTCGTGGATTAGAAAGACAGATCCAGTACATACATTTACACGCCTTATTACTCCGATTGGCGATAGGTCTCCTGGTTGTTAATATTGTGAATGTGTATGTGAGTATTGCCGCCATTTTGTCGGAGAATGCAAGAGACGGTAAACGACAAGCTTCGACCGGTCCAGAGGTCCAAATAAACTGATCATCGGGAGTGCGCACTTTGGTCCGTCGAAATCTACCCAGCCAAAAGAACAACAACATCGGACCAGCAAATTAGCGCGTACAATAAAAAGGTCAGTGCAGTGTTCATGTATCATACGTGCTGTCGAAGGCATACACGTAAACAATACACCTTTTACAGAGATCAAAGTTTCATTGAGAGATCGTCATGGACACGGATGTTTACAGCTGTGAGATTTATAGGCACATTATTTGGTAAGTTTCTGTATATCAAACTAACAAATAGGTCATTTTTAGTATTTCGAGTGTATTTGATATATTTTCAAGTGATATATTTATATGAATTTAATTCCTGAACCGCGACTGTTCACTCTGTGGAAATACCTTACCATTGTTTTTGGATCGCACATGTTCGTGCACCCCTTCTCATCCGAGTTGTCTCTGCAGTCATCGTGGCCATCGCAGTAGTAATCGTTAGGGACGCAATTGTTATTGTCACAAGTGAATTCTGTAACTGCGCACTGGGGGTACACTGAAAAAAGTTACGACACACATTTACGTTAAAGTCAAGTTTTTTTTTAATATTTGACAATGATCTAAGAGTTAGTATTGAAATTTCAATGAATAATAATAATAACATTTGAAATACTCACAGCAGTCACCGTTTTCATCTGAATTATCTCCCTCTCCGCAATCAGCATCAGAGTCACATTTCCACGCGAGAGGAATGCATCTGAAAAACATATATATACATACTCTAAATTCCTTTCCAAACCCAAATCTTTATTTCACATAATTTAAAAAAATAATAATAAGAAACTATATTATATATGCAATGTGGTGGATCAGCACAGAAAAAGAGTCGTATGATGCCACCATACCGGGAAATGATGCAACACCACAGTTTCTGGTGTGTTAGGAGAGCTGACTCCGAATAGAAGTGTGCTTACAAAACTTCAAAGAATAGAAATAGATCTACATCGATAATATTATCTTGATAAAATGTTATAAAAATAAACAGTTCACCTTCCGGAAACTTTGCAAGTAAACTGGCTGGTGGAACAAGTGCTGTTTCTGCAGTGCTGCGGGTCTTCGTCCGTACCGTCTCCACAATCTGCAAAAATACAAATTCATTAAAGTCTAACAGATGACATTCCCACGAGCTTCGCTGTAAAAAGTTTTGCCAATTCGAAAAACAAACCTCTAAAAAAAACACTTAACTTGCATAAATTTGAAGCGTGTGGATTTCAACCAGTGGTTAATTTTATAAAATATGAACATGACCAAGCCACAACTTGACTATGGGAATACAATGATTTACCTTTATCTCCATCGCAGACCCAATAATTGGTGACGCAGCGATTGGTGTCGCACTGGAACTGATCATTACGACAAACGATGTGCTCTGAAAATTGTTTTAATTAATTATACATTAACAATTTTTGTACAGAAAAATTGCTTTTTTTATTATTATCAGGGGTACCAAAAAAAAATGTCATTTTTTATATAAAAGATTTGAATGCATATAATTTTCTTTAATTTCAGTCGCTAAACGGGCCAGTTGTTCACAATTGTATTGTGCATTTATCATTTGTCCAGGTTTCAGAGCTTTAAAGTGAATAATGCCCTTGCAGTCCCACCAAACAGACAAAAGGATTTTTTCACTGTGAGGCCGGGCTTAGCGGTAGGTTTCGCTACCTAACCTTTTGAAAGCCATTGCTTTTGCGTCCTTGGTTCGAGTATAGCACCCAATTCTCGTCTGTTGTAAAATATGCGTTTCTGATTCCATTTCCAAAAGTTGATCACATGCGTCTATTCATGTGTTCTTCGCTTAGTTCGTATGTGCATTTCCTTGTCTCTACACCATACCGATTTTTTTAAGATGCAGTTGAACACTTGAACATGAGTATCCGAGTTTGTCCACGATTTTGTCAATAGATAAAGTTGAATTGTTTCCGATTTCGGCAGCCAGTATGAATTACAATTCTCTTTTGGTATGCATAGTCACCAGAATAACATAAAACACATGTAAGGGCGGTTAGTCAAAACGCAACTAACCGTTGAAAACAGTAAAAAAAAAAACGATATTATTTTTTGGTACGTATTATATTGTATAATATATATATAGTCAGATGCAAATATAGACTTATAACTGAAAAAATATATATAATTAATATGTAATAATAATATTCACCGCAAATTCCGCCTTGCTTGATATCCTCATCGCTCCCGTCACCACAGTCATCGTCTCCGTCACAAACATATTTCCGATTGATGCAATTTCTGGAAATAAAAAGTATATTTTTTTCATTTAACTAAAACACTTTAAAAGCCATGCAAATATTGAATATGTGGTGACATTTTTCAATGTAGATAAATTGTTTTAAAGTCAGATGCCACGAGTTAAAATTAACTTCCACAAAATGTTACAAAATCTTCTTCATTTCCTTTTTATATTATTATTTTGTTGAATCCTACTCGTGCCTCACAGACATGGCCGTGTAACTAACCACTTGACAGCCATTCAAGTCCGTCCGGTACGGTAAGAAATGCAGACAACAATACGTTGTGCCACAACCAGTCCAAGAAAACACCTAATCCGGCACTCTTCTCAGCACCGCCTCCAGTGAATTTCATTAATCCTGAACTTTAACGTATATTTTGACTCGATTGTGCTTCATTTGACAATAACTACAACATTCTGTAAGTACCGTTTCCTTCATAATCCACCCGCTTTAGCCAAACACTTACACAAATACAAATCTTATATTGGTAACTCCAATGCAACATTACTATACACTGTGACATTTCAGATACATGCATGAGAATTCGAGGAAGAATTGGGCCCTCGATTCTCACCACAAACAATCCTACATCAATTCACTAATCTGTATACATATATCGCGGGAGACAATCATGTAACTATACTAAAGGAATTAAATTATGACTTAAATAATATAGCAAAATGGCTGAAAAAATTATCAAAGATGGTGAAAGTCTGAAGGAAGTGACTGAAATAAAATATTTGGGAGTCATAATAGATTCAAAATTAAATCTATCGCAAAATAAAAGATAAGTGACTAAAAAGATTGCTAAAAAAAATCTTACTTATGGGAAGGATCAGAAGATTCATTAGTACTGAGTTTTGTAAAATAGTATATAACTCTATTATTATTCCTCACGTCGACTGCTGCAGCAGTGTTTAATTTTTGGCAAATGAAGAAGAAATGCAACAACTGTCGGTGCTGCAAAATAAAACTTTGAAAATAATACTCAGAAAAAATAGATATACTCGGATCAGTGTAATGCTGAAATATATTTTAATATAATGGTATTTATTTATAAAATCCTCTATAAGAAAATATAGGCAGAAGACCAGATATGTAAAAGATAAGTCTTAGTAAAAGAAAGACTTTAATCTTGTTTATATTAGAGTATATATAGGGTGCTTGTGTATGCTCTTTTATCTAAATCCACTAATTTTTCATTTATCCGAGAGACTAACACAATAAATGTAATCCCTATTGGTGACCCTTTCAAACCAACATTAACTAATAGAGCCCCTATAATTTTCTCTTTACATTTGCTGGTTTTTGATTAATTTTGTAAAATATTTGTATTATCGTGGACGAAGCCCAGTGACGCAAGCATTTAAATACAGTAGAACCTCGCTTTGGAATAAATCTAACTTGATATAAGCCAAAAATTTTGTTTGGTATAAGATTGTTTGGAATATGACATACGTCCTCGTTCTCATTTGGCTGAATTCAGTTTTTGGAGAGGGGGCATCTCTACCACGACTGCAACGAGCGTCAGTATGACTGTTCCTACCATTTAGTGAACAACCCGCGCTATAACTCTCTGTGAATTTTGACATGATTATGTGTTTTTCGAGTTATTATTTTGTAAATTCATTAATCATGAGTTCTAAGAAAGATAATGAGAAGAGCCAGACAACAAAAAAAAAGGTTAGAATCACAATAGAGGTGAAAAAAGAGATTGTCGAAAAGTATGAAGGTGGCATGCGTATCCGGAACTTGGCTGCAGCATACCGTATACCGAGAATGACGGTATCTACAATTGTGAAATTCGTTTAGTATACATCCTGTTTGGTACAAGTCTGAGGATCTGGAATGGATTAAGGATGTATACCGAAGTACTACATGTACATGTACATTTTAAATAAATAAAGATGGTGGGCATGCTATACTATGGTATGCATATTTATCCTATGCAAAATGTACAACATTACCAGCATTTCAGACAAGATAACCTCTTTTTACTTACATCTCTACTGTCTTTTATCTTCAAACAGTGTGTAGGTGTTCATGTATTCCAATTTTGAATTTTCTGAATTATCAGCTTAACAGGTGCCAAATGGTGATACAATCACTTGACGCACGCAATCTTCTTTCAATACTCACAATAGATCCGTTACTTTCATAAAACGTTTTCACAATACGTAATCATTGTTGGACCACGTAGTGTTCCATTTTGTAATGGTATACTGTCTACATGATAGCTATCAAGTATCAACTTCCAAAAAGCACTGCTAGAGAAATGGCGGCAATTTCAAATTGGCCATCTGTTGGAACACTCACACATGGTACAAATCTGTTGTAAAATGTTTCCTAACCAACCTGTGTTTGCACTGGAACATGCCTTCTCCGCATCGCGAGGGGGCCGTGTAGTTCATGAGAGAAACGCAAGACTTCCTCGAGGAATCCAGGGTGTTTCCGTCTGAACAAGCGCACACGGAACCCTCCGGAGTGGGCAGACACAGTTCCGGGCAGGGGGTGTCCCGCTGGGAGCATGCATTCGTGCCTGGGGAAGAATTAGATTTAATTAAGGAGAACATAATGTGAAGTTGCATTTTCAGAACATAGTTCTGCAGTATTTTAATACAAATTAAATAGATGGATAGATTTTTTCTGTGTATCTTTCTAGTTGATTCATTGATTTCTTCAGTTGATTTATCGATTTCATCAATTGAAGAAAAATACTGTATCAAGTACTTAGGAATCATAATAGATAACAATCTCAAATGGAAAGAACATATTACTAATCTTACAAACAAAATAAGGAAAACTGCCTACATATTTTTAAATCTTAACTGTCAAATTTTACTGTTATTTTTAGATATAGATATGTATTTTCTATTTACAACACATCAAAAATAATAATAATAATATTTACTTTTAGTTCCTATATAACAAAGCAGTTTTGTAATGAATTGTTTACACTATATTGTCTTTAAATACAAATTAAATGTATTAATTAGAAAAATATACATATAAAATCAATGTTGTTGCTACTAAGATTCAAACCTGAATCTATCTGGAAAAATTGCATTATCTGCTACGGCAACATTGGTGCATTGACAACAAATTTTCGAAATTATATGGTACACTTTTTAAATTGATACATCTATCGTTCTATAATTTGAAAGCCATCTTCTCTATTTTTACGGAATCTCAAATAATAATAATTATACAATTAATATAAATAATTAATTTTTATTAAAAATTTTTCGATAAAATTGATTTTAAATGTACATATATCATTCAAATAATTACTTCACAATAAAAATACGTAATATTATATTTTCTACTTGTTTATGTTTTTAATATCGTTATACAATTTTCCATAAATAATCTTTGCCATGCATGTCTGTAAGGATATTATTTTTGTTTTTATAACACCTTTGTTAATGGTATAAATAAATAAATAATTACTATTATTATAATGGAGGTGTACACTCTACATATTTAGTAATTTATTTTAAATGCCCGGGGACCATTGTAATGAGGATCTCTATGCAACCACTCACACCCTTAACGTTGGGTTTGCTTCGATGACAGCACTAATATTCTCCTTGAGGTCTACCAACCCTCAGTAAAACTTCAACACATACTGAATGAAATTTTTTAACCACTTTTGTATCTTCGTTTTTTGCACCCCTATCTGTTGCAGTACAAATGTTCTCAATAGCTAAAATCGCATTCTGCCAGAGTTGAGACTCACAAAACAAGATGTAGGATAGATAGATGGACAAAATAAAATGTAGGATTTTTTCATCTCCCGTGCTATTGTCAATTTAAGATTGAAAATATCAAAATATAAAAATATCTTTACTTTTCCAAGAGTATAAAAAAAATGCAAAAACTTATGGAATAACCTGATACTTGTATGACACCACAGTATATTAGACCAATAGCAAGATGACATTGCACTAGTTTAGCACGCACAAGATACCGGGATCGATACTCGGTGTTTCCATTTGATTTCAAAAAGAAAGAGCCTGGTACAATAAAATACAAGATAAACTGTGAGTATGTATGTAAAATCAAAATATGTATGTTTTTGTATTAACAAAAGAACATCGCCACATCATACATCGTACATGACTGCAAAACAACAAGAACACGGCTTCCTCATGCCAATGTAAAAAATTGACACGAGTTAAAATTATTTGACATCTGGGAGTACTGACCGATGATCATCTTAACTGGAAAGAACATATATCAAACCTAGCAAAGCGCTTAAGAAAACTAATTTACTTTTTTAAAGGAATACAGTGTATAATTGACTACAAACTCTTAAGATCGGTGTACTTTGTACTCTGCTACTCAGACTTAGCACCAACTGGAAATCGTTAAACTCCAATAAGATTACACAAATATGGACCCAATATATGATCCAATCCCGGGAACATACTTCGCTGATAAGCACGAAATCAGCAACACGCACCATACACAAAATATGAAACATGGAAAACAGGTTAATACTAGGACGGGGACCATAATGGTGTGTTCAGTCTGTTTCAAACTAGTGATGAGCTCAAAATCACGAACAGTGAGTCAATCACTAATATATTTGAGTCACACTCACTATCAGTGATTGAATATCTGGGAATATCATGATTTGTGATAATTTTATTTAAACCGTGAACCGTGATTCAAGTGCATATAAAAAGAAAATATTCATGAAGGAATGACGTTATTATTCGTGATAAGCGCCATCTAGTAGATTCTACCAAAATGTTTTATGCATTTAACCTGAAAAATAAACTCACATTTTTTTAAAGGTTTTCATTCTCATTATGATAACATTAAATTAGATATATATTAATCACAATATGTTAACATATGTTTTTTACGCAAATAAAGTTAATAAGCTCAAAATTACATTTATTTATTTATTCCGTGTATTGAGATACCATGCAGTCACAGTGAATACCAAATATAAATAAAATTATCACAAATCACTGATATTATCGAATATCGATCACAATCACACAACAGAGCAGCATTTTTTCTCATCACTAGTTTAAACGCGCACACGACGACCGCCAATCCATGGATCTGTCGTAAAGATCGAACAGTCACTTACTCCATATTATGATAACTAGTTAACTATTCCATCCATCATCACTTACAGGTACAAAGGAGAATTAATAATGTGTATACTGACCGGTCTGTGCCAACTCGTCGTAAACCTTGAGGTCAAACAGCGGTGGGCTCTCCTGCGCGAGCGTGTGCACGATTTCAGTACGCAGGTCCATGCGGAACAGGGCTCCGTTCTGGTACCCGCTCCAGAACAGGTAGTTAGAATGGAAGGCCAACCCGTACGGGTGCGTTACCAGAGGGCCCTCGAGCACGGTTGTGCGGGCGGTGCCGTCCAGATTGGCACTCTCGATCTTATCCAGCATCACGTCACACCTGAAAAGAGGCAACAGTGAGAGTTAAGATTATTTTTGGACTTGCACATCTACCATTAGGGAAGTGATCCAAGTGATTCATAACATGATCAGAGCTCTTCTCCATTTTGTTGTTTTAATATGTATAGTTTTATAGAAGTGATCCGCGTGACATATTCATAACTAAATTAAAATCTCATGTGAATACAATATTTTATGTAAAACCGTTTTGAACTGCAATGCTAAAATGATTTATTATTTATTTATTTATTTATATATATATATATATTGACATACATATTTTTGTTTAGACAGAGGTGGATACATAATAAACATAAGACATTCTCATAGTTTATTGTGTGGGATGGAGTAGACTTCACCTCTGATATATACAGCGTTGTCCTGGCTACTTTGCTAGACTGAAGTCTGTGTTAAAGTAGTCAGTTTTTTTTTCCGTGCTATTATGGTGTTATTTATCCACAGGAATAAAAAGAGAATTATAAAAGTGTATAAAAAAGTAGAAATAAAATAAAAATATATGTAGTGGGAGTGTTGTAGGACTAGTGAATTATTAGTGAAGGTATTGTATAAATTATATTAGAATGTTGGATATCCATGCTTCTGATTCATCTCTACCTGATTGAATCATATATTGGGTCCATATTTGTGTAATTTTAATGGAATTATACGATTTCCAATTGGTACTGAGTGTATTGTATAGTTTCGGAGCTAAGAACATGTAGAATCTTTGATAAAATGTCGTTATTGCTCTCGGAACTGGTGTGTAGATGTTTGTTGTTTGTCTTGTGTTGTGTCCATGATTTATTGCTTGAATATCAACTCCTCTACGACCAAGCGTTGAATATATCCATCGCAAAAAACTTTCCATCACAGCCAGCGACGTATTAATCCATCACCACGTCATTTATTTATCTGACACGTCTTGTATTTTTGCATCGAATAGCGACACCTACCAGAGACCTTTTTTGAACCTCGAATTCAATGACAGACGATTCTACTTGTCAATAGAAATTTTTTTTTTGCTACTTTGTGCTTTTTCTTACTCATAATAAAGACAACGTACACTTCATTCCATGTGACGTTGCAAAACTAAATCATCCCATCATTATTTTTGATGCCAAATGTGCGTGATTTTAACAGTTATAAAATCGGTCATAGTTTATGGTTTAGGTTGATTTTCGCTTGGAGCTGTCACAATACGCAACTTAGCTAGCTACCGCCAGTGAAGCCATTTATTAAGGATCCAAGAAATAACTGAAGGGAAACAGGATGTTTCCCTTCTTACTTTTTTCCTACATTTCTTTCTACCCTTCTTATTTCGTCGGCTTGGGAACTAGAGAAGGTGACTACATAACCATGGAATAACCTTTATTTTGGATGGATGCCTAGAGAGACCTGATTTGATGTGATGACAACATCTGGCGCATATGGATGATGCAGGCCTCACGGTGTGGAATACGGTGGAATGTCACACGGATGAGGATTTTGAGGTTACTTTGTCTTTTTATTAAATTTTAATTTTGTCACCAGCCTGCACTGAAGCTCATCAAATTCACGCTCAACCCGACAGAATTTTTATTATTTTATTTCAATTGTATTTGTTCTAACTTAACTTGTTTATTTGATTAGATTCCATATTATAACGTAAAACATATTTTCATTTATGTCTCCCAGGTATTAAAAATAAATTATCCCAGGTGTAGGGCGAAGGCAGAATTTGACAGATCAAGGTTGATATGCGAAGAACTCGCCGTTTTTATTTTCTCCACTGACCAGCCGGTGATGAGGATGGAACGCCATTCATTATCCTCACAATATATAAAAGAGAAAACATTTAAGTAATCTCAACCTAGAAATATTAAAAACATGTTCAATATACTTTGGTATTATTTCTTACTGGCAATGACACTAACATAGGATATGTGTAGGAAGCAATGGATTACATGTATACAATGGATGCAAACGTTAGCGCAATATTATAATAGATTATGGTAAATTTAAATTAATTAACTTGGTTGAGGAGTACTTAGAAAAGATAATATGTAATAGTAAAATAAAAATATATACCAATAAATCTTCTCCACGAGATAGTCAATAGTGAGACCGTTGGGCCAGTGAACATTTTCCGAGACAAAAGTGGTGCGGTGGGTCCCATCCATCCAGGCGTAGTTTATGCTGCTCCTCTGCTGAACCTTGCCCGGCCACTCCGTCCAGTACATCAGGCTGGAAGGAAGATTGTTCAATAGTAGAATAGATCAAATAAATTTACAGTTGATATTTTATGTGCCCGACAAATGCACACAAATTGGATATATTTAATATGATTTGTGTATTCATTGTGTTGTTATGGAAAGCATGTGAGCCCCACGACTCCTCTACGACCAGGATGGATAGATAGCTGACATACTTGTAATGAGTCCAAAGGTATAATGGGAGCTGATGAACATCTTAACGAGGCTATCGAGAAGACGAGCATTTCTCACATTCAATCTCTTTTGACTCTAGTCCTTCAGATTTCCAAATACCTACTGCTATCAAATCCGTCCTCCTAAACCCTTTCCACTTCCTTTTAATATCTTTCAACATGACTCCTTTTGTAAAATAAATAAAAAATAAATGACTCCAGTCCGTCCGATCTACTCACCCTTTGACCGGATGCAGCGCAATGGCCCTGGGGCTGGACATGAGTTCATCCTGCACGATGGTGCGTCTCTTGTCGAGAGCAGCTAATGGAGCAGCGCTGATGGTGCCGAGGGCCTCGTCGGTCCAGTATAGCGCGCGGCCAATCCATTCCACAGCCAACCCCTCACAGCTGCCGAGGGCGCGTGGCCCGTTCTTCTCCGCCGAGAGGACTGTCTCCCGGCCCGTGCCATCGATGTGCTGCCGTTGAATTGTGTCCCTAAAAAGATAACAAATGGCTAATTCAAGCAATTTTTATAACATTTTGTATTTTTTTTTTGAACCGTATGAAGGTAACATTATATAACTGTTTGATTATATAAGGTGTAACAGATCTAGTCCACAATATTTTACAGGTGGATATCTGACTAATTTACTAGTCAAAAATGTTCAAGGGATATGTGCAAATTCTGCACCGTTACGGAAAATATTGTTTGAAATTTTTACAAAATCGTGTTACTTTGAAATAAATATTTGCAAAATTATTAATTAATCTATATTTTTGCTTCAAGTTCTAAACCATTTAACAAAAAATAGTCTAGCTGCTCGAAATTAGATGACCTTTAATTTTTTGTATTCAATATATAATTTGGAATCAATAAAATATTTCAATTAATCAAAATAATCACATAATTACTTTTTTTTACATCTCTGACATGGTTAAGATTAGGCACATATCCTTTGAACATTTTCGACTCGAAATTTAGTTAGATATCCATCCATAAAGTATTGTGGACTAGGTCTGTTAAACCCTGTAACTTCTATGTTCTAACTATGAATATTAGTGACATCTAGTGACGATGGCGATATACCACGCTGTAAAAACAGCACCAGTATGACATCACAGCGTCACGTCATTCACTCCAATATTCCACCGCTTTAGTCATTTAAAATCATACAATCTGACATACCTGGGTGCAAAACTGGGCGCACATACACACACAGCCACCGCTCTTCCCGTACATCATTCATAGTCACACGGTCCCAGAGGATATGCTCTGGTGTCTGCCACACCCAAGCCCAAACACACCAAGATTCACGGACAAGTCCTCAATCGAAGAGTTTACTCATGAAATGTCCATGCCCCGTGATCATCTGCATCTCGTAGTGATCCAGCACCGGGGGACCACCAAATTAAAGAATTGTGATGTTAATTACTAAATAAATAAACTTACTTTTGTACGTCAGAAAAATAAATGTAGCTCTCCTTGAGATCAAAATCCAGGGCTGAAGGTTGGCTCAAGTCGGTGATGGGGATGATGACTTGATGACCCTGCTTGGGCGAGATGGGTATGGCCTTTATCATGGCAGGCCGGCCCTTTCCGTAGATCAGGAATGTCGGCTGTTTTACCACTGGAAGAAGAATAGTATTTTGGTGTTTATTATTGTCTATCCGCGATTCCTATACATCATCTAGATGTCATTTTTATTCGTTTTGACAGCTAACTTACAAAGGTGGAATAATTTTAATTACATCAAGATTTTATTTTGGGAAAAGCTTTAACATTGAAATATAGATTTTATTGAGACCCTGACCGTAGAGCAGTCACAAATGGCCATAAAACAGCCGCACGCAGGACCTAGCAACAAGCAATCGGCGACTTGCGATCTCCGATTGCTTATCTGCTAGTATTCTATAATTATATGAATTTTTGGTACGTAGAAATTTTTCTAGAACACTGAAAATAAATTTTATGATTCCGATTAACGCCTATATTGTCTTAATTATTAAAAATAATATTCAGTTTGTTAGTTTTATCCGAGCTGAAAAATCTAATCTAGTATGACATAAATTAATAATAAAAACCCACATTTTTACATAAAAAAGAGCCCCTTTCAAAACTGATTCATCTTTTTGCATTTTTTGTTTCATGTTTAAAAAAAAAATACATGTATAAAATCACATAGAATTTTGTAGAGACTAAAATATTTTATTTGAGCTTAGTCGTCACATATACGCGACTGTATCTTTGGTAGGAATAAAAAAAATAATAGACTTACCGTGACACTCTCCGTGACCGTGAAGCCTAAAGCCCGGCTTGCACATGCAGTTGGCGTATGGCGCCATGGAAAATATCCTGTAACCAGGGATGCAGATGTGAGCGCACCCTCCGTTGTGCACCTTGCACGGGTGGTGAACTAAAAAAAAAATATATTTTAGCAGAGAGAAATGTTCCACATGGATTGTGATCAAATAAGGGTGTTTAATTAGAGCTATACAAAATTTTGTATATCCACAAAAAACTTATGAAAGGTACTGTCTGGCGTGCAGCCAGCACATTTAAATAAGCTGTACTTAACTAGAATTTCTGAATTAAAATATTATAATGCAAATTAAATATATCAATAAGAAAGATATATAGAAAAAATCAATTTATTGAAAAAAATTTTTGTAGCCACCCGGATTCGAACCAGGAACCCTTCCTATACGGCGAAGTGTGCTGACCTATTATACCATGTCAACATTGTACGTTAACAACAAATTTTCGAACTTATATGCTGTAGTTCTTTTAAATTGATACATTCCATTTTTAAAAAGCTATCACCTTTATATTGAGACAAATCTCAAATACGCTAGAAGATGCTAGAAATTAAATCAAATATTTTTTTATTAAATTTTGATAAACTTTTTTGTAAGTACATATATTAATTTGTATTAAAATACCACAGAATTATGTTCTGAAAAAACTGCAACATCACAATATGTTCTACATGTTTATGTTTATTTTGATAGAGTGTAAGTCATAAATAATTATTTTATTTCATTGTAAGCTACATGCATCATTTATATGTCTAAATAAATTATAAATCTAGTAAACTAAATAAATTTTGAAATATTGTGTTGTGTAATATAAAAATATTTTTTAATCAATTCAAACGCAAACCTTTAAATATATTGAAATGAAAGAAACATGGCTTCATAATAATGGGTACTATTATTTACCATTTGGTTGTCTCTGTCTGTGGAACACGTGCACGGTGTAGGGCCTGGAGATGTTCTTGTTGATGAAGTCGTGGTCCACTGCATCACGTTTGTTCAATCTTATGATGGACTGGTTGTGCCACGATGTCACAAAGAGGCTGGACTCGAAAAGAGTCACGGAATAGAGATTTTGTACCTGAAAAGGATAATAATTAGAATCGCAACATGAAGATGAAATGCTGGGCCAGAGGTGTGACAAAACTAGATCACGTAAGAAATTAAGTGTGTCAGAGGCAGTTTCAAGGAAGTGTCTATCATAGACAAGCTTAACATACTCGCGGGCACTGGAGCATATAGCCATACGAGTTATCGCAAGAAACAGGGGTGGTTCATCGATCTCTGCTTCTCTCGATGAGGTTGAAGAAGAAATGAAATGCAAAAAGATGTTCACTGTAGGCATACTGTGGAGAGAGAATCAAGAATAAGTTCCCGGGCACAGTGAACCTTATTTTATTTTAGTTACAGACAATACATTTATATTTGTCATGGACAATAAGGCACTATTATATATTTATTAGTCATTTTAATGTTGAAATTATTCCTAACAATATCATTCCTACGGGGTGCTTAAACAGACACCAGGAAGGCATTCCTCATAGACAATGTCAATCTTTTTTTGAGCAATCGCCAGCTTTCACTATCTCGCATTCGAGTGCCTGTCCCATAGTTTAATTATTGAGTATACTAATTAGAGGGCGTTGTCGATGCCTTATGGCTCTCTGAGTTCGTCATTCATTGATAACATGGTCCTCCGTAAAAGGTTGTTTCAAGGGCCACCCGTGAAGTCTACCGCATACTGCTGCCTGCAAATCTTGAGCGACACAGGCACTTGGAATTTTGAAGACTTCCCACATGAAGTTTATCATTACTTTCATCCATTTTTTAATAAGAAACATATACAGGGCAGTTGAGATGAAGTCACATTTTTGTGTGGGCACTAAATCTCAACATTTATTTATTTATTTATTTGTAACTATATAAGACATATAAAAATTTGTTTAGACTGTGCCCGTCTCACTAGAGAAATTCTGTGTCGAGACGGGCATTCATATACAATTCACAATGGCTACAGCTGTCATTTCACCACAAAACTTTAGTTGATTGACAAACATAACAATCATTTTTCATACGAAAAAACAAATATTGACATAGTCATAATGTCCACATACATGTTAAAGAATCCAGAGTCTGTTGGTAGAGATACATAAATCATAGAAGCGATGATATAACAGTGCGCTTAGCTAAAATAATGAGCATCGAAGCCATTATCATTCAGCAAGAACTTTGGTGGTCGGCCACATAGTCAGAATATCTGAAACAAGACTACCAAAAGAGATTATATACTCTCAGCTATCCCAGGGCAAGCGCTCTTACAGGTGCCAAAAAAATGCTTGATAATAAACCTTCAAAAGCTCAACATTAAGGCCGATAATTGAGAACTAGCTGAAGGATAATAATCCTTGGACACGAGGAACAGCGATAGGTGAAAGGCGATAATCACATTATCAAAAGGATTTGACGTTCCTACAGTGACAAGAGGAGTACAGCCTCAGGAAACTTGGTGGACTAGCATAGAAAAATAGTTGCAGGGTAGCCATTTTAACCAGGAAATGATGCAACATTTTGATTAGGTTAGGTTAGGTAGATCTAACCCCCAAATAGATGGAATGAAGCAAAGAAGACACTGTTATGTAAAATTTCAAAAGAAGTCAATACACATTGATTATATTTAAGAAGTTGCATAGTAAAATAGATTTTCAATTATCTGAGATTGAATTAACCGGAGCAGTAAAAATTATTAATTAACATATTGAAATATTATTTGAACTGTAAAAATTATTCTTTCCACTGCACTAAAATTAAACTGACGATATAAAATATTATTTGGACACGCTTAGATTCAACATATTTACTTTGGCTGCAAGCAATTTTTCAGTTTATTTTTTTTTTTCCCTGGATAATTTTGATTCTATTTCTTTTAAGTTCTTCCGTTCCTTAATTAGTTTAAGTTAAAAATGTTCTTAGTGAATTAGCGTTGTGATTAAGCACTGGCTTGTAATACCGCATCGAAAGCAACGTGTGTACACAGTAGTTTAAGTTAGTCATGGGATTCACTTATTCATCTTTATACATGTAGGGCAATAAGTACTCACCGGATGTCCCTTTTTAATGGTCTTTCTATTTTTTCCGTCATAGTCTACCCGCTCCACAAAGTCCAGATAAGTGTCCACCCAGTAGACGTGCATCAGCGGAATGTCCACGGCGACGCCGTAAGGATACACAATCTTCTGCTTCACGATGGGATTGCGCTCGGTGCCGTTCAGCCCGCAGCGCTCGAGCGTGGGAGCCGAGTGGCCCCACTTGGTGAAGAACATGAAACTGGAATGATTTATAAAGGGTGACTGAGTTAGAGCGAATAAAAGACGGTTGGAATATTTTTCATTACTTCAATGAAAAATCCTAACTCAATTTTTAAAAAGGTAGTAACTTTTTGTTTAACGGGGTAATTAAAATTTAGGACAATAAAAAAAATAGTAATAATAAACTATTGTGTGATTTATTGGCTCCGTTTCTCTGAAAGAGTTGAATTTAAATTGTGCTGGTTGATGTACAAGGCGACACAATATGTCGCCTCTGTATCTTCAAGAGCTCTGCATCCCAGACAACTTGAATAGTAGACGTCAAACTCCCCCAGGTCAGCCTCTACTTCAGCCGCAGGAAGGATTGTAGAATCGACCAGCTGTTGTCAGAAGTCTAAGTTTCGGGTGAACGGCCATTTGCGGTGGCAGGCCCAAAAGCGTGGAACTCTTTGCCCTCTTTCATAAGGAACAGTGCATCAGAGACTTTATTTAAAAAGAAACTAAAAATGCACATTTTCAAAAAATCATTTCCATAAGCTCAAATAACAATTTTTAATTTTAAATACAAAGACAGTGTAGGAAACTAAATAGTTTATATGTAAAGCTCGCTTAAGGTGAAATTTTTTACGAAAATGGCGCTATTTAAATTATCCAATGTTATTTTATTATTGATATTTATGTTGAAATATGTGACATTAGAATAAGTTGATATTTTTAAAAAGTGATCTATGATCACGATTGATGATGTTTTGTTTAAATTTACCCAAAATTTATTTTTTGTTTTACTGAGGACTTTATTGATTTGTATGATGCCAAATCATTGAACTAAGTACTTAGAAATCAAAGACGAAAATATTCTTAATTAAAAGATTACACATAATTAAGAATACACATAGAAATGCTCTTAATTCACAAATTCAAAAAAGGATTGAAGGAAATCGGAAAAAGGAAGAGTTATTGGTAGACTAAGAGGCTGCTGGAGAGACAATATGAAGAAGGATATTAAGGACCTGTTGCTGGTGATGTATTGGAAGTAGGTAGGAAGAGACCCACCCTTTCCCGGAACTGTTATAAGAATTTACAGTCCCTTTTCTGTTCCACTCAGCAATGCTAATTAACAAAATAACTAATAATAGATAAATAGCAAAACTTTAAGAATTAAAAAGTAATACAATTCAATATTATGTACGTGTTACAATAATGAAAATATAGCGACAGGTACAATGTGCGTATGTATACATAAGATATATATATATATATATATATATATATATATATATTGGAAATGGACAGAGAAGATCATATCAAAGAGATGGAAGATTGAAGAGTCTAAGATCATTTGCATATTAATGTTATTTGAAATGAAAAATGGTTGTGTCATGCTAATAAATTTTTTCAATTATTTTGCCAATTCAAAGACTCACCCTCTTGTAGGATCGAGGGCGATACCCCTCGGTTTGCTGAGTTCCACCTCCAGCAGGACATCGCAGGCATCCAGGGTGCTGTTGCAGAGAATTATCACCTCTCGAAAGTCATCCAGAAGGTACCAGTTACCGGACACCCAGTCCAGAGCAATTTGATGTATGGCTAGAATTATAATAAGAAATGTTTTTTTTTTTATGGCTACAAGAGATTGTCAGTTATATGGATATGTTATGAATCAAGTTGACTTTAAAACACACAAATTGTACGGAGAGAATTGATCATTATCTGGTGTTCTACAAGTTTTTGATTTAAGGCTAACACTATAAAAAGAATTACGTTATGTAATTAGTATTGGCTAAATTTTCTAAAAAAAATGTGCCAAAGCAATGAAATTACAGAAAAATCTGATAAATCATTAACTTTCAAAATAGCACAATTACGTAGTAGTAATTCAATACCGATTAAGAATTGTGTAACATGACAATAGCTTACACTCGAGTTCAGGGAACATGGTGGGCGAAGGCATCACCCATCTGTCATTGAAATCATCCACGCTGGAACAGCTCAGCCACGATTTGGTCACCTTATTGTGGATATAGCATACAGACCTAGAATTAGAAAGAGTTACCATTAATCGGTAAATTATCTAAATACAAAAACCTTGAATAATTTTGTTAGTATACACTAACTAAATTCATTTTAGTATGATCAAATTTGGTTAACTTCTTAAGCGAAAGAAAAATATGAAAAATTAAGTAAATTACCGATTAGAAAAATTAAAATCTAAAGCGTGCGAATTGAGCAACTTGAGGGTGGAGTTTCCAGGCCACGGGGTTCCATCGAGTTTGACTCTCCTGATGTCTCTCTGGGTAGAAAACACCAGAGAAGGTTCTTCATCGACGGGTTCTGAAAACATAATTTCAACATTTGTTTTAAAATAAACATATAAACGAGAAATATAGATACAAATAGTAAATAAATCATTAATAAAATATCATACAGTCAATTAAAACACTAAAAGTTTTTGAGCTTCCAACACGTTTTTATTAATATTCTAGAATTTTCCATAAATCTATATGTTTCTTTCTTAATTAAATTATGCATACGAAGTTGGAACCGGACATTAAACAACACTAACACGCTATGCAGATGGCAGATGTTAGATACTTAACATCAAATGGCAGTTGCTTAACCATGTTTCCCCACAGAAGTCATCTGTTCATAAATCTTAACTATGTATTGATACTCAATTACTAATAATTCTAATTAAATACAAGAGGTGTAGTTAATCTGAATTTAATTCCCAAAATCACCAATAAGTATGGATCGAGAACATTAGAATTTGTTGTTCCTACAAATAAAAAATAAACTATCTGGGTTTTTATAAAAGAGTACACTTTCTCCCAATTTGGAAGAAATGATAAAAAAAAAAGGCTTATCTATAATAACCTATATTACCTGTAAGCATGAAATGAACTGTGTCTGATTAGATGTTATATATTGATTATATTATGTGATAAAAATGAATATAAATGTGCCTGCAGACAAACGTCTGGCAAAACGTTTTGTGGATCTAGTTTTAATTAAACAATAAAAATTTAAAAATCTATTCATGGACAAAATATCTATTACAAATCTAAAGTTCTCCTTAGAAATAGGTAATTTAAAATAATACAATATTTAATATGGATTTTCTCACAGACTACCAAATATATAGACATGAACTAATGCGAATTTCTTGTTTCAATATTTTGAATTTGATGTCACCCACGTGATCACTTTGGTACCACTTACGCAATCAAATAGTTCCATGACTTTTTTTAAATATATGACTCGATCGGAATTAAAATTTAAACGCTGACAATATAATATGCATTAATGTAAAAAATACGTCTTGTTTACATAAAAATTTAATTTTCAAAAAGTAAATACTTTTACTGTTGCATAAATGTGTCATAATCTATCGGATTTATGTTTTCACAAAAAATGTGTGTAGAATGCCCCTCGTCCCACAACTAACATTCCAAACCCCTCTCCTATATGTACACTTTATTTCATGTCTATTTATTTACTGGTTGATTTTCCTATAAAAATAAATGCAGTGATTATTGAATTAGTTCATCAATAATTTTCCAGGATTTATAATCAATCAATTTATTACAATCAAAAAATGTTCACACTGCAGTGAGGCTGATACTGAAAACTGTAATGCGATGAGATCTCACCATTGATAGCTTTGCAGTGCGTAGATTCAGTGAGCCGGTATCCTTCAACGCACGAGCAGGTGAAGGAGCCCACAGTATTGTGGCATATTTGATCGCAGCTGCCGTCCAGATCGCACTCGTTCAGGTCTGGAAATAGATAATGTACCGTGAAAACTAAGTAAATACCATTTAAAAAAAAATTCCAGTAAATTTAGTAGAAGATCAAAGTTCCTCCCCATACTATTGTGCCATTGAAAGCACTGAAAAAAAATCAATCAATACAAGGTGTCTTGTATTAGATTTATTTGAAATGGTAGGGAAAAAAATTTACCTGTATAAAAAACCCTAGACAAAAAAAAATTAGACATAGATGATACAAAAATATATAATTGAGGATATAATCAAGTGCTACGCATCGTAATTTTAATTTGACGTGATGAACTCACCCACTTGCATCGAAAGTAAATATTTAATCTAAGTGCGCACAAATAATAATTTGCAAACATAGCCAATAATGTGTTCGCAATTTTGGCAGTTTCATTTAATAAACTGTAGTCGAATGAAAAATAATTTTTATATTTGAAATAATATTTTTAAATCTTCATTGACAATTTCATGAGACTCGAAAGTCCATGACCGCAGTCACAATGAAGCGCTATACATCCCTTGACATCGCCTAGCCCACCGAGCTCTCGCTATTATATCTTAGTCGTCCCCTCAGTTTTGACCATGTTGGCTTATGTACGAGGGCTTTGTGCGTGTTACAGGGCTCATCTGCTGTCGCTACATGTCCCGCCCACTATATAGCATGCTTACCTTCACCTACCTCAGCATATCTGGGGCGGTACTCTGTTTCCAAAATTCCAGGCTCTTTAATCTCTTCCATTCTCCGGTTAGGTTATCATTATTGATCCGTAAATCTTGCACAAGTCTTTATTTTTGAAGACTTGCAACTTACGGGGCACGTTTTTTTTTATAAAGAAATATAACATCATTTTTAAACTTGACTTTCTTCGGATGCTACACACATTAAACTACTTCTCAACATAGTCGCCACCATTATTAAGGCACTTGTCGTAACTGGGCACCAATTTTTGTATACCTTCATCACAGAAAGACGTCGCCTTTAAACACGTCTGTACTTTGTCTTTAAGTTAATCACCGTCATAAAAATGTTTGCCACCAAGGAACCGCTTCAGACGTAGGAAAATACAGAAATCACTTGGCGCCAAATCAGGACAAAACAGGACACACTTGGCGATGAATGTTAGCTAGTTTCATGTTTCGTGCTTTCAAGAAACGAATCACGAACCATATCTCACAGTTGGCGGGCTGATCTATTGTCTTGAACATTTCAACTGCTCACTACAAGATGGCCTCAGGGCTACACCGAGAATATCCGGCAACGGTACTCACTTAAAAAATACTCCTCGTTATCAGTTTTGTATACTGTTTAATCTTAAAATTTTGTGACAACACGCTCGATGATAGTAATTTCTGTAAAGCAAAGTAACAAGCGTTTCCTGATTTTATCCTGCTATTTATTTCTTGTTGGGTATCATTAATCCTTCTTGCATTTGTTCTTATATTTAAACAGTTTCAAAGGCTTTTGAAATGTTATTTAAAAAATCCTGCTTACCCAGTTAATGTGATTCTAGATTATTTTTTCCATTTGCATCCATTTTTCTTATAAATTCTGCCGATATTTTCTTAGTGAGAATTTTATAAATAAATATGATTACATTGAAATATACTTTCTGCTTAAAGGTCATCAGCATTGCACTGATCTGAGTTTATCTATTTTTTTCTGAGTATTATTCTCAAAGCTTTATTTTGTAACACTGACAATTGTTGCATTTCTTCTTCATTAGCCAAAAACAAAATGCTGCTGCAGCAGTTGATGTGAGGAATAATAACACAGTTGTATACTATTTGATAAGACTCGGTACTAATGAATCTTCTGATCCTTCACATGTGACATTTTTTTACTAGTACTAAAACCTTACATCGGTAGTGAAGCCTGGACTCTGGAATATCGAAAAGAGGCAGAGTGCAGACCGAGGTGCAACATGTTATTGTTACTATTAGGTCTGGTTATTTGATCAGTGGTAAATTTTTACTATAGTAACATTTTACCATCACCCCTGAGAAAAAAATATTTTCGGGTTGTTCGAAAGTCGAGTTTATTACTAAAGTTAATATAATCTAAGAGTGTGGGAAGGCAAGGCGAATAATCATCAAATACCTGCGAAGTTTACCAAAATTGATTTATTTTAAATATTCACTGTTATCTATGGCTTTATTCGCCCCTGTATTTGAAATCCATCACTTCGCTAGCCAAAAATAATTGATAATATAAATTAAACAGCGAGATTATCATTGGACAAACTCTCATCACAAAAATAGCGGTATATTGAATGATTTATTGTCGTATACTACAATTTTCAAAGTATCAATGTGACAGATGACTATTGAAACAGCTGTGAAGAGTCTGCAATTTTTAACTAATGATTTACGGTTTTCACCATTCGATATCGGATGGTAGAATTAATTTACTATTGCAGGTACTTATGATGAGTAAATTTTTTTTACCAATGATCGAACAACCCGTTGTTGCAATTTTTTTACTAAAGAAACTTTTTTACTATGATGAAAATTTACTACTGATGACACAACCGGCCCCTAGTCTAAGTTTCCGTTTAGATTTGGGTGAGACATATTTCATGTTGCAGAGATAATAAGATTAAAATAACCATAGACAAAATTGTCAGGGCGGTGGAAGTAACGTGGCAAAGATCACACATTATATCAAAGATAGAGATAAGTTGTCCGAAATCGTCTACCTCTTTGTCTGATTGTTTCGGTTTCCAATGCACGGTTCATCATCAGGCTTTCACGATGATATAACAATACCTTAGAGAAGGAAAAGCAGGTATGTTTACGGTATTTGGTGTACCTACCGACACAATTAGTTCCCTCCGGCCTCTCTCCCTGTGGGCAGTAGCAAGCGGGGCCAACTAACGTGGGCTTGCAGCCGTGATTACACTTTAGACTGTCGCAATGGATGCTCGTGTTTCCTAGAAAAAATACATTGCCCGATTCAGTAATGAAAATAATCGAGTTTCCTATTTAAATATTGTGACATATTATACCTGCCATTTAACACACATATTACACCATCCCTGCGAAGATTATGTTAAATGGCCGGCTCTCTGGACTTTTTGCATTTTTGCAAAAATAAAATTATATATATTCCAAATACTAATAAAATGTATTAATTAGAAAAATATATAAATAAAATCAATTTTATCAAATGATATTGTTGTTGCTACCGGGATTCGAACCTAGATCTCTTCCAATCCGGAGAACGTGCATTAACCGATTATGCTACAGCACACAGTACTTAGATGACAAATTTTCGAAATCAACACATCTATCGTTCCATTATTTGAAAGCCATTTACTTTATTTTTACGGTATCTCAAATATCGGATTGGAAGAGATCCCGGCAGAAACAACAGCATTTTTCGATGAAATTGATTTTATATATATATATATCTTTCCAATTAATATATTTAATTAGTATTTAAAACATCACAGAGCTATGTTTTGAAAAATTAAAACTTCACAATAAGAATGTGTTCTCCTTAATAATATACATTTCATTCATTTGTAGGAAAAGAAACTATATAAAGAAAAAAATTAAGAATTAATTTAATTGAGATAAAGAAAATGTATTTTTTAATGTTGAAATATTAATTACATAGTATCGGGTTATTTATTATCATATGTGTCTGTCAAATGACGTCATACCTGAGTAAAATCTTTTCACAGTAACATTTTTCTGTCACACATGTTTTTTATGCTTTTTTCTGTGAGATTAAAAGTTATTTCAATTTTTTTAAATTCTGATAATAGTTAAAATTCTGCCACATCTTCACCATCTTCTTGTTTTCTATTGGCGTATTTAACTATCCTTTCTATTCCCTTATCCAATTGCTTATATATGGCTATTAAAATGTTATTATATTGATAAACGCCGATAAATCATCACTGGTTATATTAGACAACATTTCAATCTTCCTCTTGATAGCTAAATTGGCAGCGTGGTAGCGTAACCATGTATTACTTACGGCATATGTCCCATTCATCGCTCGTGTCCGGGCAGTTGCCCACCCCGTTGCAGAAAAGCTCTATGGCGATGCACATTGACAGGTCGTCGCAGGGCGCCTCGTTTGGGGGACACGTCACACCCTTCAAACCTGCAATTGTAAAGATTATGATAATTTAAAAAAACTATGTCTTGATGATAATGTTCACATAATAAGCAAAAAAGGATTATTTTTTTAATTAACTAACTAACTTACCATCACGCCGTTTCTCCGCAGAGGTAGGCAGAGAGGATAGAGCACCACCGTCCTGACACACAATTCTCACCTCATCCACATTCATACATCTTCTCATACAAGCTTGTCGATTATTTATTTATTTTTAATATAGTGCATAAGTATATTTATAGATGCTCTAATATAAATACAATCAAAATTTTTATTTTTTACTATAACTTATTACTTTTACATATTTGCTTAGTTTAATTTAGAATCTCCTTCGTTCTTATGTCTTTTGGCATTTCATTAAAAATCTTCATCGCACTGTACATCATCGATTTCTTAGATTTAGCTTTCTTCCTAAATGGCAGTCTCAGTCTATCTTTTCCTCTTGTGTGATGTTCAAGCTCATGTTAATTTACATAAAATTTTTTTTTAAATTCTGCCAACTCTTTCTTAGTGGGGATTTTATAAATAAATACCATAACATTGAAATATATTTTCTACTTAAAGGTCACCATATTACTTAGACTTCTACTTCCAGTATCTGGTTTAACTGGTCGTGCCAATACTTCCTCTGACGTCCTCTATTTCTTTTTCATCAACATTTGCATCTCATATGTCTTTTTACTGTTCTCTTTTCATTAATCTGTTCCATATGATCATACCACTTAAGCGATTTTTTAAAAACTTTTTTGCTTTCTTAATCATCGTATCGCAAATAAAAAAAATTGACTGAAACAAGACAATGTGAAAAATATCACCTTTTGTTGAATATTAAAAGGTTCACAATAGAAGAAAGGTTTTGTAGCTGTTAGAGAACAATGTATGTAGTTGATTAAATTACACTTATGAAACTGGGAATCCAGTACATGCCCGGAAGTAATCGGCCATCATTAGCTCATCTGTTCACATTAAACAACACTAACACTTAGCTACAGTAGATGCAACATAGGTGGCAGATGTCCGACATCATAGTAAAATCAAAATAAATTAGTTGTTAATGTTTTCGTGTTTAGAAATCGGCGAGCACTCAATTGATTGATACTCACATTTGCTGGGTGACTCGTCAGACTTGTCAACTCCGAGAGTGGGGTGCACGCCGCAGTCAGGGTCCCCGTCGCACACCCAGCCCAAGGGGATGCACTTACTGGTCAGAGAGCACTCAAACTGATTATGCTTGCACGACGAACTGTTAGCTAAAAGAGAGAATAATATTTAATTTAATATAGGATAGGAAATATATTCATTTTTCTTTTCTTTTGTTCACATAGATTGTTCATTTAAAAAATAATAAACTTTTTGTTGATTAATTTAACATATATTAACTGATCCATGTGAATCATATAACTGATGATGTTTTAGAATATTTAAGATGTCTTATTAACAATAATAATGTTACATACTCGTCTCTTAAGTTCGTCTTCAGTGTACACTTCGTAATGTGATGGTCCAAGAAATACTCTTTGTGATAATTATACATTTATTACAGTATGATACAATTTGGATATAAGGTATATCACTAGTGCAAAATAAACGATAAAGCCGATGGATACGCAGAGAGACGCGCCGCCCTTTACAATCCCGCACATACGGCCCGGCGGTGCGGCATTCACACACACAACTACAATCCCAAGGACATCACAAATAATTTTTTTGTATTTCCAGTAGAGTACATAATTGAAATGATTAAAAAATTATTTAGTAATTAAACATACATAATAAATAATCCATTAAGTCTAACAATGGCAGAAGTAAAGAATGTCAGGGTTAATAAATTATAATGTGGATTGTTTTAACACAGAATATGTTTATTTGGAAATTTTCCGGATAAAATATATTACAAAACTGTGTATTGTTTTGTAGGAGAATCGCAAGTTAGGGTGTGATATATAAGAACATTGTTATGGGTATTTTGTATCTTTAAAGACACCAACAGAGAGGAAATATTTCCACAAAACAAAAGAACACCATCTGAACTTGAAATAAAAATCTGACGATATTTAAAGAGACCAGAGAACAAAATATAATGATATGCTGGGCAGGGCAAAAAAACCTAGTATTGGCAGGGTTGGTTTAATACATTTGTCTGAGACATTTAAACTTAATGCTAGTGTGTGCATTAAGAGTATTAAAACACCTCTTCAGAATATAAGGAATCTCTCCTCTAGATCTATATAACATTCTAATTATTTTTATTTATTATTTTGATCTGGAAAGTAAAAAATAAAAATCTTATTTGAATAATTTTTTTTAACAAAATTTAAAATACGTCAGGAAGGTCACTGTGAAACGGAAAACACGTCTAGATCACTTTATGTAACTCACCGCAGAAGTCGGCACACTGCGTGGTCGACGAACACTGCCACGTGCCCAGGCATCTCCCATCATCGCACCGGTACTCATCAGGACCGCATGTTGTACTGCTTTCTTCTGAAATAAGTACACAAATAACATGAGTGTCATGACATCTTGCAAGTTTGCATGAAGATTATAAAATGTATATATATATATATGTTCTCAGTGTCATGTATTAAAAAATTAGTACATATAACAATAACACCTGATTCGTGAGTTCAGAGCTGATTAATTTTGTATAGCCAGCTAGTTGACAGCTTGACTACACCCAGTTCTTAAGTAAGATGAGTCAAGACAGTTACATACAATTATTAATATTGCAATAAGTAGTCATGTTCAGTGTACAGCCACTGTACCATGAAGATGGTAAAAATTACCATATTTCATTGATACACTTTTTTCCGGTATTTAAAAATCGGAATTGTTTTGGCCGCACGCGTCAAACAATCAAAAATTTTTTTCAAATTTTCCCCTCCCTTTGCACATGGCACCACAAGAAAATCCTATCTCTGGAAAATAAAGTGATATGACGACGACTCATGTACAATCTTAAACCCTAAAAAAGAAATCAAATATCTCGGTGTAATTATCGATCAACATTTAAAATGGCACAACACACAGAATAAGAAAATAATTGTTGCATTTCTTCTTCACTAGCAAAAAAACAAAATGCTGCTGCGGTAGTCGACGTGAGGAATAATAACAGAGTTGTATAGTATTTTACAAGACTCAGTACTGATAAATCTTCAGATCCTTCCAGAATATGAGTCCAATAACTCTTCAGTTCAAAGGATCCAGTATGTAATACGGATTATTTGTCACATAAATCTGGCACTATATAAAGCCAACAATATCATGTTAAATCATCAATGAATATGAAAAACGGAATATATAATGCGACAACACAAATATATTACAAAAAATTATTGGACACAAATGCAAATAAACTTTTATCCTACGGTCCACTCTCTATATACTGTACATACAATTTAATTCCAATAACACGGCTAGAAGAATATATACAAAATGTTTCTGGAGATCTACATCAGATTTTAACACAAGGGTACGAATATATTATATGCACTTGACCTAGGTGACCGTTTAAGCAATCATTTAAACTTCAACAGGCGGCAGATCAATATACCTAATAACTGAATTGGGCCATTATTCAATCAGAGTTTGTATTTGCAGAGAACGCTGATTGTACGACAGTCAATTGACTGGCATGAACTGATAAACTACCGCTGCACTTCAACGCTGTTGATGTGACAAATGTTTTCGATGAACAGTTTAACTCAGTCAATTACATCCAGGAATATCCCTATTATTGTAATTTCCACTGATGCCGTGAGCATTTGAGTCATTGCAGTATTTTTCAGGTATTGCGTTGCCCGACTGTAAAACAAATTGGGCAACTTGGATTAAAGCTAAGATTAACAATTGAGACGAGAATTGTGTCACGATAGAAGAGTGTGGCGCTCTAAAAGTGTGTGGCTCTGTCTGCCAACCCACTAGGAAAAACAGCATTATTGAGTTAGAACTCATGAGGTCTTCCGTGATGCTAATCTACATCTACATGATATCTACATGAACAAAGACTTTGAGAATGATTTTTGGTACCGCGACACCTAAAGATGAAAAGGCTGAAAAAATAATTAAAAATACAGTCCGAGTGCAGAGTACAAATATAAAGCGGGGAATAATTACTGACTCGATGCAACGCTAGCCTCATTAAAAGTATTTTAAAAGGGTCAGATTTAAAAATGACGTGACCGTGCAGAAGTGGGAGTAAAGTAGAGGTAAAAGAAGAAAATATAAATGGATGGCCGAAAATGAGAGTAAATTCACAAATGATTGACCAAATCAAAAATGTTGGAAAACCCGACCTTAAAAGCCTTAACAATTAATTAGTCCAACGTTGAGAACATGCCTTGCGTGAGCATACAAGAGTAAGCACCATACGCCAGGTGTCTTCTGTCGATGTGTGTTTATAACATTAGGAAAATATTCCAACATCGCTCTGTTTGTTAGTATTTTGTCTCTTCACATCACATCATTTAGCTAGATTTTAACTAATATTTTATATATAATATAATATTAGATTAAATAAAATACAATTACTTTGTATGAAACCATAAATTTTATTACACGCCAACCGGTTTCGCTTAGCTCAAGCTTCGTCAGGATGCATTTAAAACTAACAATAAATACAAAAAGTGTGCACTTATATATATAAAAGATAGAAGAGATAGAATATAAAATTACATGTGAAAGAGAGAGATAGAATACATAGGCAGTTAGTAGAACATCAAGGGAGACAGAATATAAAATTATACGCGAAAGAGACAGAATACATATACAATTAGACGGAAGATTGAGGGAGGGGAAAATACAGTGTTGATGGATATTAAATTGATTTTAAAGGGAACATACCTAATACGGAGCTAATTTATTTATATGTCCTGCAATGCAATTTCCCCTGCCTAGCGTGGATTTTTGCTTAGGTAGGTCCGGGAAAACATTCCAAAAATGGATCACCTGTATTTTAATTTATTTTTTTTAATTCATAAATGTATAAGATTATTGTGCACAACACATTATTGTCAGCAGTGAACCTGTTCAGTTTATGATAAAAGTTCTCTATCAAAACACAAAGTACTTGATATTGTTATCCGTGGTGAAATGATAAATAAATAGTAAAGCCTATCTTTTATTTTAATCTTTAAAAAGTATTCGCAGCCCTCCCCGACAGAGTTAATAAATAAAGCCAATTCTACAGCTCGATAACAGGCAATACGGGAACCGAGCTAAAATGTCACTCGGTCACAAAAAGGTTTATCATTTATTTAAAACTCATCAAATATTCATTTCCGGAACCTGCCTCCGTTTTGCATGGGGGATGTTGTTGCATTTTATATATCAAAATGGAAATAGATTTATCAATTATACAGGTGAATGAATAAATATTTTAAAAAGGAATCCACCCTATCAAAAAGCAGAATAGTTTGTAGTTAAATGTTCATAATTTATAATTTTTTAAATAATTATTTTATTTAATACATTCATGGGCAGTGAAGTGTGCAGTATTTTTCTATTGTATTATTTAATAGCTCAATCAATACTGACTAGAAGATAAGCAATTGGTTATAGAATCTATATTTCAATGATAGAGCTTTCCCCAAAACAAACCACACGTAAATAAAATCTCGCTGTAATTAAAATTATTCCACCTTTGTAAGTCAAATGTCAAAATGAACAAAAATGACATCAAGATGATAATATAAGAATCGCGGACAGACAATAATAAACACAAAAATGCTATTTTATCAGTATAATGTGCATTTAAGTAAAGATGGAATCGGATGAATGATTTTCTTAGCAGATTTTGACAAATTTTAGGTCGCAACACAATGAAAAATTGTCATTTTGACATTGAGACTGAGACAGAGCTTGATTCTATGGTAAATATAGTTACTATAGATAAGAAAAGATGACAAATGTCAATATATTTTTTGCTAGTTGTCTCGTTTTTTTTTTCTTACTCGTAATAAAGACAACGCACACTTCATTTCAAATTGAATATGTATTTACATACTGTTGAATATATAAAAGAGTAAACATTTATGAAATATAACCTAGAGATATTAAAAACACATTCAACAAATTCAAAAAAGTAGCGAAAACGCTACTTTTTTTACTGGCAAATGAAATTACATACATCCAATAAGTCATATATAATAGATGGGGAAGCGCAATATATAATCAATAATAATATAAATACATAGTTTTGTTTTTTTTTAATACAGGTTGTGAAGCCACTTTCTTAACACTATTTTATTTAGATTTAATTTGACATGCTAGTGGTAAGACACTTGCCTAGTGATCAAGTGATTGGGGGATACGAGACTCGTGCCGGCAGACCACGAAATTAGTTCTATTTTCTACATAATTCCTAAATACAAGCGTTCAGCTTAGTTTGAAAATGAAAGGAATATTGATGACACGTATTCCGTATATAATAATAATAGATTTATTAGGTTCACTTTTTACATGTATTATGTACTTACATTGATAGATAATGTCTAGTGGTCTGATATATTACTTTTCCAAATTAATATTCATTAATAATACATTTTCACCTAATTAATTACTATGAGTGTTGCGTAATATTTCTAATATCGGACAAATGTATTGAGGGTATGCATATAAAATTTAGCAAAGTAAATACAACATATCAGTAAGAAAGACATATGTTAGGTACCCTGCCTGCTACACTAGTAATTTACTGTATTATAGCAAATAGTGTTCCTCCGGTATAACAATAAGCAAAGTGCATTTATCAATGTACAAAAAATATATATATATATATAAACAGTTAATCAAGAGATGCAATTAGGTATTTCAATATACTGTTGTAGCAGTTTTATTCTCAGGTTTAGATCTTTAAAAATTCTTGGGCGTAATTTCTCCCCATTTCGTGGAGCCAGAACTGTACTTTTCATGAAAAATATGCAAGACTATGGTTGCAATCTTTCACTTTTGCATTTAGACCGTTGTATATTTTTGGTGCTAGAAATAAATAGAATCTTTGTGCAAAAGTTTAGTTTAGTTTTGGCACAATATAGTGACAGTTAGCCTGTGTCCTTGTTAAGTACATCTATTATATACATTATCAAGTCATATACATCTCTTTTTTATAAATAGACATTTAGAGGGTGGGGGGAGCATTTGCAATACACGTATATGCAAAAGTTGGAGGATGCGACATCCGGGGTGATTATATTTTCCTAAAGTGCAATTGAGCAAAATCTGGAAGAAATAGCATTCAATATAATGCACATTTATTTCGCACGGTGGTGTGCCCAGGGAAGAAGGAATAACCCAATGGTTTGTGCAGGATCCTAAAGAGTGGCTGTGCAAAATTCAATTTAGAACAGTCAAAGAGTGTTCGACTGTACGGAGAATAGACAGACATACACAAAAAAATTCATATTCAGGGTGAATATTATGTGCCAGGCTGCCATTTTGGTTTAGCAGACATTTGTCAGTTCGCATTTGGTAGTCGTAGAGAGTAGTTGATTATGGAGTATCTAACGCCTCAACAATGTGTTGAAGACATTCATTGACAAAATCCACTTTGTTATTTCATCACTGACTTTGGTATTGGTTAAACTCCTCAGTAACATCATCATTAAAATCAATGTGCTAATTCAAAATGGTAACTCCTAGATCACCTGAAGAGGAACTGAAATTGTGGCCTCCGTAGGAAAAATACAACAATTTAAACGCTATTAATAAAGATTACTAACCCTTACAGCGAGGTACTTGACGTTGAGTACGGCAGTTGTAAAACCGACTGCAGCGTTAAATTTTATAAGGGTGTGGTTGCATCGTTCTGAGACTTATTTTTTTTCATAATTTAATAAAAATGTATTTGTGAAATTCTCCATAAATTATTTCCTTACGTCCGTCTGCCCGTCGATTCATGTCGCATAGCAACATAATATAATAAACATCTTTCAATTCGGCATCGTTGTCTTTAAAAAAGAGCAGAATATTATGTAATTATGAAACAAACATATATGAACAGTAACGTGGTATATTTTAATTAATTTTAATGATTTCAATTATGGAATATCATTGATCGACATCACACTAAATAAGTAGGTATATACTTTAACACATAATAACAAAAATTTACAATTTACTAAGAAATTGATATACAGTATGAGCGTATTTATTTTAATTATTTTGCTATTGTACTTTTGTTGATTTTTTAAAATAAATTAACTTGTTTACCTATTAACAATGATTTGTATATTCAAGGTTTAAGAGGTTTATCGCACGGGATGTTGTTCCTACGAAATAAATCAATATTTTTTGATTTTTTAAAATTTATTTCTAGCGCGCAAAACACCCGGTTGCACAAAAACAATAATAAAGAATAATCTACGCGGACATGTCACTTTAAAAGTGAAAATTCACATACACACCGAAAAGACTCGCAAAAATAGAATTGTGAAATATATTTCTCTTATAACTGGGGGGGTTCAAAACATTTTGCATATTAACATATTAAAAATCTCAATCACAAAATTTCTGAAAATGATGAAGACACCTTGTCCCCCATCCCTCCACTTTCATACCGTAATGGGGATGAAAATTAATGTATCTTTGTGAAAAAATGATCAAGAGATCTTGATCATTTTTTTTTATCTTTTTTTTATCTTAAGAGGCTTTTTATCCTGAAATCCTATGGGAGTTTATGTCAGAAGCTGGGATCATTCTGACACTTTGATGCTATGAGATTTACAATCTCTCTCTGATATCTTTAAGCGGACTAGAATGGTGGTATCAGGATAATTTTTTCAAATCATAAGCAAAAAATAAAATAAAAATTTGTAATAAAGATATTTTTAAATGCACAAAATCATATATAAAACTGACATTTTTTTAAAACAATTTTTCAAACCATTTTCAAAAATATATCAGTAACATGGTATTGCTTTGGGACAACCGACAAGTACATGAGAGGATATTAGTTTTCGCACTTTGCAACTATTACATGAAACTCAAATAAATACAATATATTCATAACAATCGAAATAATGTATGTTTTCATATAAGAGCGGTCAGTCTCGGATGTTTACGGTCACTGCAAACATTTTGTATGGAACTTGGCCAACTGCCAAACTGACTCTTGTTTTAAAGTGGATGGATGTTGAGCACCGTTTGTTTACAGAATGCACGCGTGCCAAAGTTGGCACAGCATCAGATCTCGTCGGTGTGCAATTATTTTTTAATATTTTATATCCACAATGTGTAAATATTTCCTTTTACATGGAGTATGTGTCACATCAACATTCTTAGTATTTTCAAACCAAGCTAAACACTTGCGCTTGCCGATAGATATTAGCAGATACGTGCACTGCACGCAAGCAAAGAAGCTGTGCATTACTAAAAATCCTGGGAAATAAAAATAAATTAAATAATCTTTATATTATGTAATAATTATATTTTGTGTGTGTGTGAACTTTTTACTTTTTATTAACTTTTTAAATTTTTTTTTTTTGTATTTATTAATATTTTCCTTGGTTTTCTTTTTCACAGCATATTTATTTCATAACCTTTAATGTATAACTTAATATGTATTATCTTTATGGCGAATTAGGTTTTAAAAAAAAAAACCTGATCACGCTGGAATAAACACATTATTATTATTATTTATATTATGAACAAACCCTATAAAATTCTAGCTGTAATTACCCAGATTAGCATAACCCAAGACTTTCGTCTAGCCGTGGAGTATTTGCGAACCATTTGTAACAACTTCATGTGCATTCTTGATGGCAAATTGCTAGCACTTACCATAAGTCTTGAATGAACCTAACTTGTTTTTTCAATCCTTATAAGAATTGTACTGAACTAAATATTTTTTTACTGAATCTACATCGGCATCTTGACATCTGAGGATTTTTTACATTTTTCAAACAAAGTCTGCTGTTTTCGAAAGGGACTAATCCTTACTAAAAACTCCATAAAATAACATTTCTACATATTTGTTTTACTTGACAGACTAAACGTTTTGTGTTCTTGGTGTATTTCAACCTATGATTCCATATTCCGATGTTTGCATTGATAAAATTTATAGGTTTATATTTTTCGGAATATTAAGTTAGATTATTACCAATATTAAATTAAATTTCAAAATACAATTATTTCTGTGATGAGTTTCAGCTATGCTAATTTGTAAAGCTAGTTATTTAAATAAATGTTTTTGAACACTGTTAATGAAACATTTCAAATCTGTTGTTCGAAGGAGAAATTGTAGAAAATATTTTAAGTGAAATCGATATCAGAGTACGGTACCGAGTAATAAAAGAACTTGCCTGTTTTAAAGTAATAAATTTACAATTATATTTTAATTTTAAATTGATAGGATTGTTCTCAAAATTTAAAAAAAAATTAATTTATAACTTTTTTTTATACCTAGTGCACTTAGTGTATTTGTAATTAGTTAGCATCGTTGGTAACAGCATAACCTAAGTTTGTGCCCACTGGATATTAGTTTGCAATGTACTGTCTCGGGGGCTATTCTTTGAGACTCAAAAATAAATCTGCGAATTATAATATGTAAGTTTGATTCTTCTTTTTCATGCTATCAAAATACTGGTAATTAGTGGTGATGAGCTCAAAATCACGAGTCACATTCACTATTTGTGATTGAATATCTGGAAATATTGTGATTCATGATTCATGATTTATGATTCAGCGCATGTGTAAGTGAAATGAAAATATTCATGAAAGAATGACGTTATAATTCTTGATAAGCTCCATCTAATAGATTCTGCCAAAACATTTTATGCATTTGAGCCGAAATGCTGAGAACTTGACCCGATAAATAAACTCACATTTTTTATAGGTTTTCATTCTCTTTATGACGATATTAAATAAGCTATATATTAATCAGACAAGCTAGATTTTTTTTTACGTAAATGAAGTTTAAATAATATAAGTAAAATACACTCGAAATTATGTTTTTTTAAAATTTATTTTGTATATTGTGATCACAGTCACAGTTTCCGATCACTGATATTATCGATATCGATCACAATCACACCAGTGAGTCAAGAGTAGCATTTTTTTTCATCACTAGTAAGTATAGGTACTTCAGAAGACATATCAAAGGTACCTTAACGAATATATATGTATATATATATATATATATATATATATATATATATATATATATATATATATATATATATAGAGAGAGAGTTTAACAAACCTAGCCCACAATATTTTATGGGTAGATACCAGACTAAATTACGAGTCGAAAATGTTCAAATTCGTACCGTTACAGAAAATATTGAATATATTTTTGCAAAATCATGTTAAGCTTCAAAGTACTTCAAAATAAATATTTTTGCTCCAGTCCCTAAATTGTCTAACAAAAAAATAGTATTTTATTTTTTGTGTTCAATATATAATTTGGAATCAAAAAAAAAATTTTAATTAATCGAAATAATCGCATGACAACAACCTTTTTTAAACGCTTATATATATGACACGGTTGAGATTAGGCACATGTAGCGTGAACATTTTCGACTCGTATATTTAAAATATTGTGCACCAGATCACGGCCATCTTGTCCATTAGGCCCAGTGGGCACTGTGCCTAAGGTCTACGAACCTACCAAGGGCCTACAAATGTTTGAAAATGAAATTTTAAATAGAAATTATTTACCTGAATATAACAAAAATAAAAATGAAAATATTAATTCAAATTCAATAACCTTTCTAATAAAAAAAAAACAGTTAAGAATCTAACTTTGCAACTCTTTCTTTCAATTTGCAAAATCAAGTATAAAGTTTTCAAATGTCATCTTCCGCATTATATTTTAGGTATTCAGGTTGAACAATTTCGAAATCAAACTATTATTATTCGTGTTCGCGAAGTTTGTATTACAAATGCAATATTATGCAAGTGCCTGGGGCCTACGACAATCCTAAAACGGTCCTGCACTAGATATGTTATACCCATCATATTAAATATATTATTATTATACAGAATGAATATTATGTCCCAGGCCGATTTTGTTTATCTAACGTCTGCCTCGACAACGCGTTGAAGTCATTAAAACATTTTATCTAAATAATAATGGCAACGGCGTAATCGTTAATAGTGATCTCTGCCGTCACATATCGGAACACATCTTGGTAGTCGAATTGGGTCGATTGGGCCTCACTACCACCTCACACACAGCCCGAGCTACGCTTGAAATTTTGCGAGAAATTTTTCCCGGCCGCATAATATCAAAAAGTGGCGATGCCGACTGGCCTCCTCGATCACGGCCTCTTGATTTGACGGCTCCCGACTATTTTCTGTGAGGCTACTTGAAAAGAAAGGTGTACATCGATAATCCAACAACAATTCCGATACTACAGGACAATATTCAAAATGAAATAGCTGAAATAACACGCGTAATGCGCGAAAATGTTTTGAAAAATATGGTTAAAAGTAGTGATAGTAAACCGATACGTGACTGTGATTGTGTCAATGATATTTAATGATGATTGGTAACTAAGGTTTACTTTTGAGTGCACCAGTCATCGCTAGAAGAATTACGTTGATCAATCGTTATAATCGAATACAATCACAGTCACAATAACGATTTTACCATCACTAGTTAAAAGAGCACGCATTTGTGCCGTTGCCAGAGGCGACTGCTTTCCGATGTCATATTACATACCGTGGTGGCAGCACTTTGCCGCCGACTAGATATTGAATGCAGATGTCGCCGGTGTCGGTGTCGGCCGGGACGGTGGTGAATTTGAACCGTATTCCCCTACATACCTACATACACAATTACAATCGTTTAAAAATTTGTGTTACATTTCCTAATTATTCAAAAACAAGATCGGCCTGAAACATAATATTCACCCTGTATATTTCAAGTTTCCGGACTGCAATTAATTGATCCCACTACATCGTGTAAGCTCGTAATAACATAATTATCGTCAACTTGATAATATTATATAATTAATTGAAGTCGGATGAGTAAAGTTGTTTATGAATAATTAATATATATTCAAAGGTCGTTCTTGGAACTACACAATAATGCCGATCTTGTTAATGACGTATTAATTATTTATATTTCACAGTGGCTGCGACAAGTTTGACGGCTGTAATTATTGCTCTAATAATAACAGTGTGCAGAGGGTACGTTCAGAAAACATGTGCGTAAATAGAATTTCAGGTATATTAATCTAAGACCACTGGCGAACGGCCGGACCGGACCGGGTCAGTACATAATAAGTTGCGCGAGGTCCGAGCCAGCGCCGAGCGAGGCAGAGACCGCCGCAAGATGGCAAAATACATAGTTCTTGGCGTCAAGATTTCCCAGGCAAGACAGCAAGCAGAAACCACAAATGATAAGTAAGAGCCTACAATGTGTTAATTTCTGAGTTTGTGTCCAAATTTGTGACAAAATAAATACATTTTATTTCATTCTTAACATAGTGCATACATAAGCACTCTTATATAAGCTCTAATATAAACAAGATTAAAGTCTCTTCTTTTACTAAAACTTATCTTTTACATATTTGGTCAGTTTCATTATAAATCTATTCAATTTTTTCTCCTTTCTTACGTTTTCTGGCATTTCATTAAAAATTCTTCATCGCACCATACATCATCGATTTCTGAGATTTGGCCTTCTTCCCGAATGACAGTCTCAGTCTATCCCTTCCTCTTGTACGATGCTCGTGCTCATGTTGATTTGCATCAATTTTTCTTGTAAATTCCGCTGATATTTTTTGAAAATAAATATCATTATTTTAAAATATATTTTCTGCTTAAAGATCATCAAATTGAGATCTTTCAGCATGGCGCTGATCCGTGTATATCTGTTATTCTCTAAGCCTTATTTTGCAACACTAACAATTGTTGTATTTCTTCTTCATTAGTAAAAATCAAAATGCAGCTGCAGTAGTTGATGTGAGGAATAATAACAGAGTTGTATACTATTTTACAAGTACTGATAAATTTTCTGATATTTCTGCGCCACGTTACGGACTAACGCAAATGTTCCAATATTTTTATTTTCGTATCACCCACGCGATCACTTTGGTACCACATACGCGATCAAATAGCTCCGCGACATTTTTTTTAAAATGTGACTCGATTGAAAGGAAAATTTAAACGCTGACAATATAATGTGCATTTTGTCCACAAAAAAGGTTTAATTTTTGAACAGTAAACACTTTTACCACAAACCACTCTCTTGTATGTACAGTTTATATCATGTCTATTAATTTACTGGTCTTTGCGCACAGTGCTCACGATTGAAATCATTATCCATTTCACGAGGTTTTCCTTACGTAATCAATGCAGTTATCAGGTTCCTAAATGAACCCGACCGTCTTGTGATATTGCGAGCAATCAGAGCGGAAATCTGATACAACCTCGAGCCCTGCAGCAGGAGTAGTGTTACATTAGATATTACGTTCCAACTTTGTTTACTGTCTTGTCAGCTGTCTCGACTGCTGCGTATTTGCGCGTGCATAACACGATACCGTGTTGTCTGCAGACTGCTCTACCGGATTCATATTACACTCGCATCATACGTTAACCGTGAAAATATTTAATTAATGTATATCGTACAATACCGTGGAATGCTGTTATAAGAAATTTATTCGGGTATGGGTGACTCGTTAGAGCTCCTTAGGTGGGTGGTTAGGCCGGCTTGCACCTACGCGCCTACCTCTCACTCTCTATACCTCGTGTTTTGCAACTCCGTTAGTCTGTCCGTGTAAGTGTGACTCAATCCATTTTGTGTCTCGTCCACTGTCCCTCTTTTGGAAGTGTTTTTGATAAATAGATCCCTGAGTGTATGCCGTGAACTGCTGCACCTTAATTTTCCATATGTATGTAAAACTACGTTCTATAGATTTATGTTATATGATTTTTTATGAATAAATACTTAAGGGACGCTGGAGGGTCTAAATTTTAAATCTTAATTGCTAATAACCACATTGAATTTCTTCTCCTTATTCGTTTTGCTTGTACTTAAATATGTAATTGAATTAAAGTAGCATATTTTTATTAGCTTTCACGAGTGGGACCGACAAGGAAACCCTAACTTCTAAGCCGGTGCCGGGAAAGGGTGGGGTCCCCCCCCACTAGCTATCCTTTTCAAAAAAAAAAAATACCTATAATTGAATAAAGTTTGTCATATAAAACTGTATTTTCAATTCAATAAATGAAAAAAAATATTGATTTTGCAAAAAAAAATCTTTACAGGCATATTTTTTCAATTAAGTAATTTAACTTTTTGAAATTAAAACTTCTTTAGCCGCCGTATTCAAACGGTCAAAGGTCAAAGGTCAAAGTATAATCAAAAATAGGTGCAGTCTCCTTGCACATAACATGTGTCCTTACATGTGTCCTTACATGCAGTCCCCTTGCACATAACATGTGTCCCCTTACATGTGTCTTTACATGTGTCCTTACATGCAGTCCCCTTGTACATAACATGTGTCCCCTTACATGTGTCCTTACATGCAGTCCCCTTGAACATAACATGTGTCCTTACACGTGTCCCCTTGCACATAACATGTGTCCCCTTACATGTGTCCCTACATGTGTCCCCTTGCACATAACTTAGCGATTCCGTATCTTCAAGAGCTTTGTATCCCAGACAATTTGAAGCGTCGCCAATTCCTCAATTGGGCTGCACAACAATTTGAAAATGATGCTGAATTCCATCGAAAAATCATCTTTAGCGACGAAGCTCATTTTTGGATCAATGGATATGTAAACAAGCAAAATATGCGTTATCGGGCAGGCACCAATCCACACGTGCTTCACGAAACACAATTGCATCCCGGAAAAATCACTGTTTGGTGTGGATTACATGCCGGAGGTGTCATTGGACCATATTTTTTTGTTGATGATGCTAATCGTCATGTTACTGTGAATGGTAATCGTTATCGCTCCATGATAACTGATTATTTTTGGCCTCAATTGCAAGGTATGGACTTGGCCAATATGTGGTTTCAACAAGACGGCGCTGCCAGTCACACGGCACACGCAACAATTGACTTATTGAAAACCAAATTTGGTGAGCGTGTTATTTCGCGAAATGGACCAGTTCAATGGCCGCCTAGATCATGCGATTTAACACCATTGGACTATTTTCTTTGGGGCTATGTTAAATCTTTGGTCTATACCAACAAGTCGGCGACGTTACAAGAGCTAAGAGAAAATATTGAACGCGAAATTGGTGCGATTCGGGCCGAATTATGTGAAAAAGTGGTGGAAAATTGGATTCAACGATTGGACTTCTGCAAACGTGCCCGCGGTGGTCATGCGAGGGAAATTGAATTTCATACATAATTGCCACTAAATGTACTTCAAAACATAATAATTTTTTTTTTAGATATATTCATTCGTTTTTGTTTTATTTTTAAAAAAAGTTTGAGCGCCCTTAATGAAAAACCCTTTATAAACAGTTGATGTGTAAAGCGCCCTTGAGGTGAAAGTTTTTTACGAAACTGGCGCTATACAAATTATCCATTATTATTAATGGTGAATATTTAAAATAAATCAATTTGGTTAAAATCGCAGGTATTTGATGATTATTCGCCTTGTCACACTATTAGGTGGGATTGATTTTGACGATGGCGAAGGTAAAAAGTTACTATAGTAAAAATTGACTACTGATCACACAACCGACCGTACATCTTTTCTGTTGACGACGATGTGATGATTTTGATAGTTCTCCTACAGAGGGCATGGTATCGGTCGTTAACCCTTCCCAAACCGTGCAGTAACACAGGTCTACCATCATAATTAAACCTGTAATATTTCGGTAAATACGTGCAACATAAAATTCATATTTTAGATAATTCTAAAAAAAATATTGACTAGTGAAAAATCAACTATGAAAAGGGAATCGTATAAAAACAATTATTTTTTCTATTCAATCCGTTATAAAATTAATACGTTGGTAAAAATACCATTTGTGATATGAAAGACAGAGATCACACACTATTTTCACAGTGGAAAGAATAACAAACTTACAAATGTAATTGTTTCTTTCTAATTAAACGAAGAGAGATAAGAAGGAAGGATTGTACAGGACTCAATGAATACTCTAAACTATGTTATTAATCATTTTTCCAAAATTGAATGCTCAATATTTAGAGTAAATTCGTGCCATTAAAGCCATTTAAGCTAGTAAAAACATTTTTTCTAACTGTTATTTACGGTATCACGAGTTGACAGCATGGCTGCGTTCGGGTATTTTATATCACGGTATGGTAAAGGTTAAATGAGTGCCATGAATGAGGCGATCGCTCCGAAACCGATCGGCATCAAATAATAACACTACAACGAATCGCGAGCCTCGCTTGCCCATCGCTAGCCGACAAGTAAAAGTGTCGAGAGAAAAAAAAAACAAATTGGATTGTTTTCAGTAACAAGCGAACTACATAAACAAATAATGATTACGCCGAGGTGCCGACAGCCCGTGGGCGGTGAGCGCACGTGCAGCTGAACGCAAACATTGGCGCCCGCTTCATTGTGTACTTCGTGCCTGTGATTCTTCAACTTTAATTTCTTTATTCTGTTTAATGTGTTCCAATCTTACAAACATTTGGCTTTTGTTTTGACGTGATAATTTTAACATCCTTTTTTCCAGTGGCGTGCAGTAGATATAAATTTAGGTTATGCTGTTGTGCTAATATATGTACTTTCGTTTAACAAACGTCTTTAGACAAAATAAATCCGTCGTTTATACGACCCTACCGTGTATTTATAAGTAATTTTAGAGTAGTATTAATAGTGTTTTTAAGTTTTAACGTAAAATAATACCTTCTTACGCATATAAAAAATGTATGGATATTTTTAAGAACACTTTCCATGACTGAACATGATTAATTTATTGTTTAAAAACCCTTCACGTAATAATTAAAGGAAATAATTATTTTTATTAAAGGTTAACGTAGGAAATAGTTCTGCCAATTGCTTTTTATTTTTCCCAAATCAAAAACCAACCCATGCACCAAATTTAAAGAACAATCACGAAATCATAGATTTTATTCTCGATCTGATGATATTAAATTAGATATATATTATTTATACAACAAATGAAGTTTGAATAATATTAATAAATACGCTCAAAATTATGTGTTTTAATTTATTTATTTCGTGCATTTGGGTCAGTAGTGAAACTGTGATCACAGTCACAGTTTTCAATCACTGATATTATCGAATATCAATTTCAATCACACCAGTGAGTCAAGAGTATCATTTTTTCTCATCACTAGTATATTAATATACAATATTTGTAATTTTTGAGTACCTACTTTTGAAAGTGTTTTTAAAATGTTAGTTTTAACGTAAAATAATACCATCTTACCTATATAAAAAATGTATGGACGTTTTTAGAACACTTTTTATAATTGAATATGATTATTTTACTGTTTGAAAATCCTTCACGTAATAACTAAAGTAAGTTATTATTTTTATTAAAGGATAACGTAGAAAATAGTTAAGCCGGTTTGCTTTTTGTTTTTTTACAAATAGTAAAAATTCAACAAATTCAACTGAAAACCTTAAAAATGTTATTATGTTAAAAACAACATAAGCAAGGACTGCGTACAAAACGGATCAGCCGAAAGAAATATTCAATTCAGTAGGTAGCCAATTGTATGGCTTGAGTAGAACGATAGCTTAAAAACAGAAGATAGCAATTTTAATAGGGAAAAAAGCAGACTTACAGAACTACGGCTGCAGCGGCGGGATAATCGTTGTAGTTTTTAGAACTAATCAATCAAGTCCGTTATTAATTATTTAATTTATATTTGTTTCGATTGAACACCGTAACTTTTACAATCATTAATAATTACAACAATTGATCTGTATTTTTGTTACAATTACACTACACACGACTACTGTGAAGGAAAAAATAACAATATTAGCGAGAACAATTTGTTAATACGGTTACATTCATAATATTATTATTACATGACGTCACTGGCCGGTGGGTGGCAGTCTATGTTAGAACACCTGTTGGCCGGCCCGAATTCACCGACGAGACGAGTTGGGGAAGGGGGTCGAATAGCGCTCACTTAAGACTCAAAAAAAAAAAAAACAACCCCAAAGTTATTCATAAAAATGTTTATTAATAATTATAGCTACAATATCTACCTACAATTTGTAATTAATTAAAAACATTTAAAAGAAATTATACACGACATTATAAACAAAAATATAAAATACTAATTTAATGTATTGATTATAAATATATACATATAAAATCAATTTTGTCGAAAAATGTTAGTTTCGCGCTACCGGTATTCGAACCTGGATCTCTATTTCCAACCCGGCGAAGTACACTACCGATTGTGTTATGGCGCCAGTATTTTTCATGGTAAATTTTCGAACCTACATGTTACACTTTTTCAAATGAATACATCTATCGTTCCATTATTTGAAAGCCATCTACGTTGTTTTTACGGAATCTCAAATACCTTTGAGTAAACCGACTGCAGACGTCAGAATTATCAATTCGTTTTTATTAAATTTTGGACACATTGATACAAGTTATATTATTAAGGGTTCTGAATGATTACAACTTCACAATAAGAATGTGTTTTTCTTAATAAAAATATAAAAAGTCATCCGCAGATAGAAAATGTCGCTCAAAAAATAATAATAATGATATTACAAAATTTTATTTGTCGTCCTTCAAAGTCGCAAATATAATTTTGCACACTGATTGCAAAATTTACTTTTTTATCAATATGCAACTTCGAAACGACGCACTAGTCGGGGCCCACTATTGTTTTAAAGTAACTGACTGATAATCCGCGAGATGGCAGCACACTTCATTATTTCATACATTTAATATTTACGCCTAGAGAGCGGTGAGCGGATCCGAATCCGTCCGTCCGTATCGCGTAGCAACATAAAAACAAACACATGTAGCGCCTAATTCCGAAACCCTCTTAAACGGGTTTCAGATAATTAGAATTAAATATACAGTTTTGTACATTTCTTTTTGGTCAGCTACATGCAGAACAAACACACTGTTCCTCGCAAAAGCCACTCAAATCCATTGATATTGCATGTTCAAAATCAGGGTTACTTCCAAAATACCCCAAAGCAGACAGAATATAAATTAAATACTAAATTAAGGTATTAATTATACATATATACATATAAAATCAATTTTGTCGAAAAATATTGTTTTTGCGTCACCGGGATTCGAACCTGGATCTCTATTTCCAATACGGGGAATGTGTTTTCCTTAATAATATATGTTGTATCAATGTCCAAAATTTAATAAAAATGAATTGATAATTCTGGCGTCTGCAGTCGGTTTACTCAAAGGTATTTGAGATTCTGTAAAAATAATGTAGAGGCTTTCAAATAATGGAACGACAGGTGTATTAATTTGAAAAATGTAACATATAGGTTCGAAAATTTGTCAAGAAAAATACTGGCGTTATAGCACAAAGGTAGTGCACTTCCCCGGATTGGAAATAGAGATCCAGGTTCGAATCCCGGTGACGCAAAAACAATATTTTTCGACAAAATTGATTTTATATGTATATATTTATAATTAATACATTAATTTAGTATTTAAAATATCACAGACCTATGTTCTGAATAATTACAACTTCACAATAAGAATGTGTTTTCCTTAAGAATATAAATTGCTATTCACCCTAAGATGAAATCAGCCAATTACACCTATTATCGATGATCACGTGATCCAAAATTCAGTATGGCTGCCAGAACGAAATATACAGAAAAAAAATTGTACATTAAATAATTGTCTCTTTAAAAAATGTTACATAAATTCGTTTTTTTTGGAGGTTTTGGAATTAGGCGTTACGCATATTGATCCGTGTCAAATGGCAACAAAAACAAACAAGATCTGCTTTCAATCCTATCACCTAAAAGTGTGCGTTTATCGCGCGGTAATAAATTATTTTGTCGTTGAGAACCATCTAAAAATTTCACGATCCTTCTAGAACCATCTATTTTCATTAACCCTCCTCCTGTCATATTAGGCCTATTTTATTCCCCCGTGAAAAAAACACCCCCCGTAAGCACTTTGCACGAATACATTTGGGCACATAAACGGACATCCTAAAATATATACCGGGTGTAACACCCCTAGTGCACAATATTTTAGGGGTAGATAAATAAAGATAAAATGTTTAAGTTTAAGTTTAAAAAAAGTCGTGGTAACACGATTATTTCGATTAATTAAAATATTTTATCGATTCCAAATTATATATTGAATACACTTGTTTATATAAATGCCTTCGATAGCTGGTTTCCAGGTTTCCGATTAACAATAAGCACACACATGACATATGAACTGCACTAACCTTTTTAATTAAGCTGTCTTTCTGTTCCGATGTTGTTGTTCTTTTAGCTGGGTTGTCTTCTTTAGATTTCGACCGACCGAAGCGCGCACTGGTGGTTTACTTGAACCGCTGTACTGGTCGAAGCACGGAATGTAATTGAATAACGCCTCTCGGTTACCGTCTTCTTAGCTTTCCGAAAAAAAGGCGGCAATACTCACACACACGTGTACCCACCCAGTGGTGCGAATCGGAGTAACAAGGCGCGTAAACGACACTTAATTATGTTTTTACATGATTTTGATACAACAATGTCAACTAGATAAAGATGGAACGTTTGCGGGTTGTTGGTATGTCAAATTTACTTTTGTCAAAGTCAATCCCGCCTAATAGTGCGGCAAGGCGAATAATCATCAAATACGCGTTCGAAATCCTGGAATAATACAATGGAATTTCCTATACATGATGTACTGTATACTTTATATCGTGTGAAAACAGAATCAAGTGTACACAAATAAAAAGATTGTGATGACCCTGCTCGCGCCCAACAGCCATTCGCCTGACAGCCGTGCAGTCCAACTGGTACCCACGGAAATCTAGACAACAATACGTCGCGCCGCAACCAGCCCGAGGAAATCTGGAAAGGACCACTCTTCTCCCGAGCAGCTCCTAGGACACATCTACTCGCACGCACCTCGGCACCGCCTTCAGTGAACTAGGTTAATCATATACTTTGTGTAATACAACAAACAAGTGGATATTCAATATGTAAATTAACGCAACTATCGCAAGTAGTGAGGAGCTAAAAATCACGAATCGTGAATCAATCACTGGTATCTTTGAGTCACATTCACTATCAGTGATTGAATGTTTGGGAATATCATGATTCGTGATTCATTTTTTTTTTATATATTTGATTGTGAACCGTGATTCGGCGCATGTGCATATGAAATGAAAATATTCATGAAGAAATGATGTTATAATTCTTGATAAACACCATCTAGTCGACGTTTTTAAGCATTTGACCCGAAATGCTAAAAATAAACAAATATTTTTTTAAGGGTTTTTATTTTTTATATATACTAGAATATGTTTTTTACGCAAATGAAATTAGTGTATTTATGTAATGTTTTACGCTCAAAATCATGTTTTTTTTTTGTATATTAGTAATGGAACTGTGATCACAATCGCAGTTTTCAATCACTGGTATTATCGAATATCAATCACAATCGCACCAGTGAGTCAAGAGTAGCATTTTAAGTACTGTTTCACTCACAATCCACCCGCTCTAACTGTACACGCAAACACTAAATCACCATAATTGTTAACATTTCATATACAAGCGGTAGAAGCGAGGAGGTATAGGGCCCTCGATCTCACCGCACACATCATTCTGACACAAATAATCCCTATCGGTGACCCTAACGAGTCTACATAATCATAAAAAGTTATGGTTAAATGATTTATATTTAGATCCTGAAGCAAATAAATAAAATAATAATGGGTCAATTTAAAACTTAGCATGATCCGGTACAATAATATTTTTCGTAACATTACATAATTTTTCATATTCCTTGAACATTTTCGACTCGTAATTATCCACCCATAAAATACTGTAGACTGCGTCTGTTACACCTTGTACGTGCATCTTAATGCGAGCGAGGAAGAAGCGTCGAGTAGCGCGAGAAGCGGAACAAAACAGATCACAGAACGAAACGTATGTCGAGGGGAGACAATTAATTTCCGCTGCTGCATCCAGGCTCCGGCACGGTCTCACCCCATTCCGCTGCATGCCGTGTCGCATTGCGGCGACGGGACGCGCGTTTCCTGCCATCCACCCCGACTAAAATAGCGCAATACTACACCCAGGTGGCAGGCGAGCAACTCACAACGCATCACGGGTCGTTTATAGCGTTTAAGACAGGGCGAGTTATCTTGTGAAGTGTGTCAATTTCATTTGAAATCCGAATTAAATTTTATACAACATGATAAACATATTATATTATATTGCATTTAACTATATACTCGTAGTTTATTGTGTGGGATGGAGTAGACCCCACCATGATATATACAGTATTGTCTTGGCTGTGTTAAAGTAGCCAGTTGTGGTGTTATTTAATTTAAGAAAGATAAAGATTCGACAGGAATAAAAATAGAGTAAAAAAAAATGTAATGAGATTGTTGTAGAACTAGTAAATTATTAGTGTAGGCACTGTATAATGATTATGTTAGAATGTTGGATAGCCATGCTTCCGATTGATTTCTACCCAATTGAATTCATATTTGTGTAATCTTATTGGAAATGAACGATTTCCAGTTGGTGTTGAGTTTGTTGTACAGTTTCGGAGCTAAGAACATGCAGAATCTTTGATAAAATGTCGTTGTTGCTCTCGGAACTGGCGTGTAGAACTGGGGTGAGTTGTAAGCATGGAAATATTGGACGAGTTTCAAAATTTAGATCTATCTTATGTCTAGGGCATTGCACTCTTTAAATATAAGATCTGATGGATATCTAAAGGGACGACAATTAATTACCCTAAGAATTGTATTTTGTGCTCTTTTAGCCGACTCTAATATTGTTTTGGCTGCTCCTCCCCAAACTAAAATAGCATAATTAATTAAGTAGCAGACTGCAAAGTACACCGATCTTAAGAATTTTTAGTCAATTATACATTTAAACTCCTTTAAAAAATTAAATTAGTTTTCTTATAAGTTTAGCTAGGTTCGATATATGTTTTTTCCGGTTGATATGTAACATTTTTTTAAAACTAAATATGTCATAATTATGAGACTTTCACAATTTAATCACAAATTAAATTAATCAATTGTAAAGATATACATACTATCAAAATAATATTTGATTGATAGCTAGATTATTACCGTTTAAAATTGTATTTATCTTTAACTTTGTTTAAACCCACTGTGTTGTTTTTACGTCAACCGGTTTCGATACTAACGTATCTTCGTCAGGACGTGGCGAACGAAGTTAAATATAAATACAGTTTAAATTATGTCTAACCACAAAGTTAACGCTACAAACATCAACAATAGATTATAACCAAATTATATAATGTATATATACTCTCGTCTTCACCGCTCGGCGATACTGAATGTACCCCGCAAATACCGGTGCGTGAAACGAAACCTCCATCAACCGTAAAGAAACGCCCAGCACCGACGTCATGTAGCAATAGTCGTGCTGTCAGCGACCATCTGGAAGGCAGTCTCTACCGCCACCTCCCCATCACCCCTAGAGTGGTGACCCCGACGTGACGTATAATACAGTGTGGTAAGGGGCCGTTGCGAAATTGCCACGCTTAAAAATGCAACGACTCGCGAGACGACCTTTTGGCAACTTTTTAATGTTAGACCGTTTTAATGAATATATGATATTACAAGAGGCGATTATTATTAAATTAACCAGAACGAAGTCATAACTGAGACCGTGTATCGTAAATTTGAGACCAAAAAAAAAATCGTCACATGTCTCAGATACGCGCGTATCGTGCGCCATTTATTTTTTGTACAATTGAACAATTTTTAATTATAGCGAAAAATGTGATATCGAAATATTTATCACCTGTAATGATGCACACAATTCAATTAGTATTAAAAAAAAAAAATAACAACAAACGTACGTGGGAACACAGAAAACATTGTAATATAATATTATAATCGTAGAAACTACAGCGTCCTTGTATCCACTGCAGATTTAACGGTATTTAAAAATGGAAAAGGGGAAACCGGAGCCGGTAGACAAGCGGATAAGTTGACGTATGAATGTTTAAAGTTGAGATAAAAATCGAATATTTTACCTTCGCGTGCAAGAATTTTTTTAAATATGAATATTTGATATGTTCGCATATTAACATTTACATTAATAATAATAATACATTGATTAGGTTCACTTTTTACATGCATCATGTACATACATTGATAAATAATGTCTAACGGTCTGACGTATTACTCTTCCTAATTAATATTCATTAAGTATACATTTTCACCTAGTTCATTACTGTGAGTGTTGCGTCATATTTCTAATATCAGATAAATGTACCGAGGGTATGCATATAAAATTTGTCAAAGTAAATACAACATATCAGTAAGTAAGTAAGACATATATTTGGGTACCCCACCTGCTACATTAGTAATTCACTGTATTATAGCAGACAGTGTTCTTCCGGTATTTTGTACATTAATGATTGCACTTTGCTCACTGTTATACCGGAAGAACACTGTCTGCTATAATACAGTGAATCACTAGTGTAGCAGGTAGGGTACCCAAATATATGTCTTACTTACTTACTGATATATTGTATTTACTTTGCCAAATTTTATATGCATACCCTATATTATATATATATAAATAGTTAATCAAGATAGGTAATTCAATATACTGTTGTGGCAGTGTTATTCTCAGGTTTGGACCTTTAAAAGTTCTTGGGCGTAATTTCTCCCAATTCCGTGGAGGTAAAAATATTTTTTTTATACATCCATGCACAAAGACGAGCTCGCGGCACCGTTAGTACTCGTAGCCTTTGTGTGTAATATGAATCAATGGACTTCTTTCAACTGGATTATCATTTTGACTCATTTTTACACATCAATATACATGCAATCATTTATCAGTCTAAGAGAGATAGAAATATAATGAAGTACTTGTTTGTCTTGAGTGTAAATTGTCAAGTCTCTCTCCACTACAATATTATGAATAGGTATTCTAATATATATTGTGATGTTATAAATTTGGGCCACGTACGAAATTGCCCCATCACTTGTTTTTTTGTTAAACACCTTGCAATTCACAAATAGTTAGCCTTAAGTTGGTATCCTGTTCTGTTTCTGAGGTTATAAAAACGGTTGCATCTATGGTTCATCTTCAATACCATCGACGAAGCTGTCAGACTAAAATGTAGCTGTGTGTGATTCACTACAACCTGAGGGTAAGTATTTTTTATTGTTCAATCACTAGTGCATAATCTACTATTAACTTGTTAATCTAATCGCATGGTAAATAAACATTTAATCATAGAGGTTTCACTGTATATCACAAAAATGATGGCTTATAACCATTCACATATGGCTTTTGAATTTGAATTGAAATTTAAATTTAATTGCTCCAATATAATAACTTTTATACATACAAATAATACAAGAAAACAAAAAAACTTGCAGTAAATTTTGATATAAGAATTAAGGAGCATTTGAGATGTCTAAATAGCATTAATTATTAACAATTTTCAAATCACCTTTTGAAACAAACCATTTTTTTGACATTAATAAGGGTTTAGAAATTAGAAGAATTGTTAATAGTAAATTAAACATCATAAATAACCAAATTCTTTCTACAAATAGTTACCATTAAAAAATTTTTACACAAGTTCTTTATTAGTTACTCATCACTTATATTCATGGTTTTTCTTGTCTATGCTTATATTTTTAATTTTAGTATACAGTTTAAATCCTGATGAAGGGACCATTGGTCTTGAAACATGATGATTTATCAATAAATAGTGATCTAAACAAAATGTTTTTTATTATTATTTATAAAATTTTAAAATAAAGTAATTTTGCAAATATTGAAGAAATATTATACATATTTTCATAATAAGATTTTTTTTAATAATTTTACATGATAAAAAGTGGAGGTAAACGAACGAGGATTGCTTAATAATAAAAAAATCATGATGTATAAATAAAAAATTAATCATTCAAAAATTTTAAGTTCGCTAACTGCCTCCGTCTTCCCTATTTAATAAGTAAACAAGACGAGTAAGTAAGGTCGTGTATTCTACCGTGTCACAATACCCCCAGCCTTCCTAAGGTGAAACAAAGAAATATTGCAGAGATTGAAGGTGAACAGAGTGATATTACAAAGTAGACAAAAAAAAAAAGCAATCACATATCACGGCATAGAAAAAAACAATCACATATCACGGCAACTTGACAGCGATGCTGCGAAGGAGTTTGCTCGTTTGCGTGGATCCAATTTGTTTGGTCAATCTTATTGAACAAATATTTCCTTACTGAAATTGTGTGAATGTTAGGGGTATCTTTATATATGCCAATTTGTTGTAGTTTTCAAGCAAATTTTACTTACTGCACTATTTCGTAAGGCATTATCTTGACTGAAAACTGCGTGCTATGTGGCACCTTTTACTAATTCTACAGACTAAACGTTTTGTTTTCATGGTGTGTTCCAACTAAAGCTTCCAATCCGAATATTCGAATCCCGAATATATTCGCCTGTTTTTTTAAGTATTCGCTCATATTTATATTATAAGATTTTTAATATTTTTTTAAACGAAACAAGGGTTTACGAACCCTGCAAGTCATATGCAAGCATTCATTCATTCATTCAGGTATACGATTTTTTTCTCCAGAAGTACCGCTATCGGCTATACGGAAGTCGGACAATAAAGATGTTAACACCTTTGTCGGACATCTTTTGCATTTGCCTTTTTTTTAAGTCTTCTGCTTATCTTTATAGTTTTATGACAACAACACTTATAATACATTGTTTTGTTAACGATGGAGTCGGCTTTATATTATTCTTTAGTATTTAGCTTTCATAAATACTTGAGCCGACAAACAAGAAGTTATATACAAAATAATGAAAAAAAACTTGCACTCGGGGTGTGAGATATGAAGTAATATAAACATATCTAAAATTTTGTCAGTTATCGAGAGAATACTGACTCCTCTTTATCTCCACGAAGAGTTCGAGTTTTGCAAGTTATTAATCACGAATCTTACATTTTTGGAGAAACATTTGAAACGTTCCTGAAGTAATTTATTCCTTTCTTAAAAAATTTACGAATATATTATCATTAACTATTCGATTATTCGAATAGTTGGATTTACGAATATTCGGAGGCTCTAGTTCTAACGTTATGTTGTAGTTCGTATTTTATATATGGTGTTCGGAGTTCGCATAGACAACATGTATCTTTTCTGTGGGTATTCGTCAATTATGTGTCAATTGAGAGAGTTTGAATCTTTAGGTTGATATTTAATGAAATATAATGGATGGATATAAATGAAACAACGTTATTAATCTACTTGAGTTTATTAGCACTACCCGAGTTTCGAGAGAAACAGTAACTCTCGTCGACAGGTGAAGTATTAAACTGACTACATAAATACAGTTAGATGACTCAAAAATAATAAGTAAAATAAAATTGATATGAATCGAGATTACAACATTCGCAATATTTAAAGATATATCTTTGCGGTTAGCCATTATTGTTTTAATGTAATCGTATTCCAAGAATGAATGTTGCTGATAAACACGCTCAGCTCTGACTTTAAGCCCGTTACTCAATTACCATGACACATGAAAATAACGCAAGTACAGTATGTATAAAAAAAAAAAAAAGTTTCTGGTGAATAAACAGTAAGTAATTTGATAACGACAAATTTCATGTCAAAATAGTCATAAAAAGTCATAGTCATAATCTCATAAATGACAGATGTCATCCTAGTCAATAGAAAGTTAAGTCATAAAGTCGTAAGCAATTCTATCCGACGATGCTGAACTTACCCAGCAGTGCGGTGCGTGAAACGCAACTCCCATCAGTGTTAAAGACGCTCAGTACTGACGGCGTGCAACAACACAAATGCGGCCAGCAGCATTGGGAAAGGTCTACTCGTGAGTTTCACTCTTCCTGTCGACGCCATTTAGACAACAGCCTCAGAAACCGACACTTGTGTGATTTTTCGAAATGTCATCTCGTCCCCGTTCCCCCAAAACGATAGCTTTTCCGAGAGTTCATTAGAGTGTGGGTATCTCGCTGGGTGATCAGTCCAGCTGACTGAAAAATCTATCTTTTGTGAATCACCATTCTTGATTGTTTTGTGATTTGATTTTGATTTTGTTTTCCCATTAAGAGATTTTGATATGCTCGCCGAATTATTCTGACAAGTTGTTAACATGATTGAAATATATATTATTTTTATTATTTTTTTATTTACTATTTTGATTCTACTCCGCCAACTGTAACTCGCTTTAATGTATTGTTGTTTATTTTGGTGCGTCGTGGACGTTAAAACTCATCAGAGTTGGCAGTTTCGTATATTGGGTAAAAAGATCATAGAGAGACGTCGTCATCAAACATATGATTCGAACTGTTCTTGTGGTTACGTGAGTCCATCTCGGTCCGCTATCGAAGGATTCCCTTACCACTGTGATCGGCGACGTGCATCGGTCACACGAGGACTTTACCAAATGCCATTTCTACATTACGTAGAATGGAGCAGTTTATCCAAATTTTAGTCGACTCCAACATTTATTTCTATAACAAGATTGTTCCGCACAGCCGCGCGACCGCGAGAAATGCGGCGCTCCGGCCCGAGCGTGCGACGGCCCGGGCCTCGGCCGCGAAGCCCGCGGCACCCCGGCCTGAGCGAGAAGCGGGCCGAGACCCGAACTTGGCCGTTTCACGGCAATAACGCGGTCACCACACCCCGACCCTGGAAAATCGCCGCCACTGCGGCGGCCGAGCGGCCGAGGAGAGGGGGTAGCCGGATTACGGCCGAGGCCACGCCCCGGCACCGCGTGGAAAAAATTGCCTTTGTTTTTTCCACATAACTGACTGAGAAAAATTATTTTGGTGGAAATAAGATTATGTACAGATAGAATTTTGTAAGGGCGATCGCCCAGAGATAGTTTGACGCACCTCAAAAATCATTGTACTAATAAAAAATGGATTTTTAGGTTTGAGGTGCGTTAATAAATTCCCTGGGCTATCGCCCGCATTGCAATATGCCAGGCATCGCAAGGCACGTTCATGTTTGTAATAAAAAGTACTCGCGATGCCTGGGAAATGTGAAATAAAGAAATTAACAAATAAAATGTATGACGAAAGTCAGTTCTGCCGACCCACACTGGACGGCGGAAAAAATGACCAAAGTTTCCTGATTTGGCCGCCAGGTGGTGTCGGCACGGGACCGTATCGGGGTGGCGCGGGGAAATTTTGAGCCCCCTGATTGGTCCCGGCGATTTGCTGGAGTATTACGCTCCGAGGTTAATTTGTGAAATATAAATAAACGGTCCAGCGGTTGAAAACTTACTTGCCTCGTGTGCTTCACCGCTGGACTTCTCTACAACATTCAAGCCTTTCATTTCTGACCCCGCATACCCTGGACTTGCTTCTTCTGGATTTCTGACCTGGCTTCACTTTTGGATCGACCCGTTAAATTCCACGACCTTGGCTATTGACACTGGATGAAGATTTTGGATTTGGACCCACTGCACGCCGCTGCAGACATCAGCATCCGAGCAGCAGAGCGAATCGGCGAGCCACCCCTGATAGATATACAGTTCTTGTTCGCATACTGAACAAAGATTTTATTTATAATAAATCAAAATATAATACTCTAAATACTAAATTAATGTATTAATTATAAATATATATATACATATAAAATCAATTTTGTCGAAAAATATTGTTTTTGCGTCACCGGGATTCGCGCCTGGATCTCTATTTCCAATCCGGGAAAGTACACTACCAATTGTATTATAACGCCAGTAATTTTCATGACAAATTTTCGAACCCATCTGTCGTTCCATTATTCGAAAGCCATCTACGTTATTTTTACAGAATCTCAAATACCATTGAGTAAACCGACCGCAGACGCCAGAATTATCAATTCATTTTTATTAAATTTTGGACACATTGATACGACTTATATTATTAAGGAGAACACATGATTATTACAACTTCACAATAAGAATGTGTTCTCTGATAAAGCCAGGTGGCGCGACGCTCCGACAGCACAGCGGGACGCACCATCATACACAATGGACATATCGCGCATCCCGAGATGTGTCCTGGGACAGGCATTTGCATAGGATGACCCTAATTATAATTACCGACTGTCATCCATCTATTCAGATCGCTTCATCTGAGAGGGACGGGTCGTTCACCCCGGGATGCTGCGTCGCGCTGCACCATCAGACCATCGGTCTGGTGATTTATCGACGTCGACTCCGTATTTACTTCAACTTAGAGCACGACTGTTTCAATATCGTTGACTGACCTTCAAAGCCACACGCTTCCTATTGCACAAAAGATATCGTATTGTTTCTCGTCAATCGTAACATTTGATTAATTTTGTAAATTGAATTGAAACACATTATCAATAATACAATTCAACTAAAGTTAAAAAGGACGAAAGTTGTGACAACTTAGAGAATTCAGAAATTTGTAATAATAAATGAATTAATCATAAAGATATACATATAAAAACAATTTTATCGAAAAATATTGCTGTTGCGAAGAAAAATGAATTATCAAATTTGGTCCATAGATGACGATGGTGTAATGGTACACGAATGCAATACCACATATGCAACTTTCAAAAGTTTGATAAATATGGGGATTGAGGGGTGAGAATTGGTGAACGTTTGGTCGAAAACGTTTGGTTGAAAATTTGGTCTATATATATTATATGTCAACTCAATGAGAATCTGATTTTTGTTGAAAATTATTTAAAACAATATTATTTATCTTTAAAATGTTTTTAATACATTATTTTACCAGAAAACGTCTGAATAATCAATATTTTTCAATTGTTATGTATTTTTCTTATTTTAACCAGTATATTATTTTAGCAGTATTTGAATACGTCCAAGAACACACAATTACTGAATTTTTATTTTATTTTATATATATATATATAAAGTGATCACTTAAGCCAGCCGAAAACAGGTCGTAAGTCCTGTAATCATTCCATATTCCTATATATTTTTCATTAAATGTAATAAAAATAGCTTCGTCTCTATTGATATTATTTTCTTTGAATTAAAAATAATGATGTGAACGCGATGTCAGTCCCTCGACCTTTATTTCAAAGGACATCAACCATCTCTTGTTAAACTTTTTTATGCCATCATACTGTAGACAAAAATAAGTATTAAATGTGATATTTAATAACCGAGCTGAATGTATTTTTTATTTTAAATTGCGGGACTTTTTTCAAAAATAAATTGTAGTTTTAATTAGTTTAATCGTATCACAAATAACAAGTTTGTAATATCCGCGGCTGTCCGTTTTATTTAGTTATCGATTATCTGAGGTATCGGTTATCGGTACAGATACTTCGGATAATCGGTACTCTTCTTCTTTTAAATAGGCAATCCACCCTTCGAAAGTGATTTGTGCCATTAATAAAGTTTAAATTTTGTAAAACAAGAAGTACAATAATATTATAAAATAGAAAATATTATGTTACAAGTCAACGCCACTGTCGTTCAAAAAATTTGCTATTGTATAGATTAAATGTGGCGAGTTGAGGGAAATAAGATGACACAAGTTAACAAGAGAGTTAAAAATTACCATTGACAAGATTACTGTAAAAAAACCTGTGATCCGCAATGGACAGGCAAATAAGATACGGTCAAGGGTTTCCTCCTCGGCGCCACACTCGCACATTGGGGAATCTGTTAAGACTAATCTGAATAAATGTGAGGCTACCAGGCAATGCTCAATTCTCATTCTACTGATATTTGATTAAAAAAAGTATAATCATATTATAGAATAGAAGTCAATACCATTGTCGTTCAAAAAAATTCCTATTATATAGATTAAATGTGGCGAGGGAAATAAGATGACACGAGTTAACCCGAGAGTTGAAAATTACCATTGACAACACTGTAAAAAACAAACTGTGATCTCGGCACCACACTCACACATTGGGGAATCTGAATAAATGTGAGGCTACCTGGCAATGCCCAATTCTCATTCTAGAGATATTTGATATCGTTCTTTGGAGACTTTTCTTTTGGTGAACCAGGGGGTGCGGGGAATAAATCTTTGAATTATTTTAAGCCGATAATCCTTATGATTATTTGGATCCATCCATTGTGCAGTCCAGATAGAATTCGTACGTTTTTTGACCATATTAAGTCTGTCATACATCGGCATGTGGAATTAATGAGGGAAAACTCCGGAAAGAGTGGCCTCCTTGGCCAGTTTATCAGCAAATCGGTATTCTACAGCATGCAATTAATCTTCCTTATTGGTACCTCATGACTGAGAATTACCCGAATATTTTTATTTTTATTTACTTACCTCTCGAAACTCGTGATATAAATGGTACTCAATTCGTTAGTCATCTTTAATTCGTTGATTTTACTGCAGACGTGATATTAACTAATTGTGCGGTATATTTCTATTGAGAAATGATTTAAAAAATCTTACCGATTTCTACGTATATTTTATATATTTGAAGTGTATTTATAATATTTGGCCGATCAGTAGTAACTTTTTACTACAGTAAAAATAGTTATTAAAATATTCACTTCTCGAAAGTACGTACCGTAGTAAACTCATTATACAATGCGATATCCAATAGTAAAAAACGAGAATTGATAGTTAAATATGGCGGACTTTACACAGCTGTCCCAAATGGCATCTGACACATTGATACTTTGAAAGCTGCAGATGTACATGACAATTAATCATTCAATATCCCGCTATTTTAGTGATGAGAGTTCGTCCGATAATGATCTTGTAGTTTGATATACATTATTATACATAATACGAAAAAAATTTCGCCATCAAATAGATATCAAAAACATCCATAGATAATGCATAAAAAATGTAAAGCACATATCATGATTAATTGTCACACCTATAAACATCTCCATCTATGCTTTGACAGTAGTAAATTTAATGTATGTACAGCCCGCAAATGATTTACTACTTAGTTACTACTGATACCGGCCCTAATAATGACACATCGAAATAAGATTGGTTACGTAAAAATGTTTTTAAAATTTAACTCGCATTCGTAGACATGGCCGGGTAAGGGCTCACCTATCAACCATCAGCACCAGCACCAGAGACAGATACTGCTGGCAACTAACTTCACTTCTCCGCAGGCCGTCCTAACACCAGCATCCCCAGCGAGCCACTGCAGAGTTCAACCGCGCATTTAAATTGTATTAATTCATCACCTCGATAAATGAAGTGCTCTTTCATTTATATACTCTGCTCTAGATACACAATAGACACCCTACACTGAGACACACAACCGACACGCATGAGACAAGAAGAAGTTAGGAGGTTCTGTCTCACAGTATCTTAACCTTCTGATACAATCTCGAGTCAATCATAGTTTAAATAACTTCAACACACACACCTTAACTCGTACACCGGTGACCCTGACACGATCTGAACACGCAACCTTATGATAATTATTACTTCCTTGGAGTAATATTCAAATATGCATGTTTGAATTCATTATAGTCATGTATTTAGGCAATGCACCCCTTTTGAAAGCCTTTTTAAAGATGGACGACGAATTGTATGTAGTAGTGTAAAAGTTTTGAATTGTGTATTTTTAAAAATTTTAATGCATAATTATTATATATTTTTTTTTAAATTGAGAACCGCTGGAAATGAGAGAAATGAGTGATTCAAATCTGGATTTCTCAATTCCTCGGCATGAGAAGAATTCCGGTGGCTCTGGTATTCATCAAAGTACGTTTTGTTTATGCTTTTGAGCGTTGAACTTTTTCTAGGTGCGGGGGGGGGGGACCCCCAGTATCCAATCGCGCAAGGTAGCCAGCAAACATGTCAACAAAATGTAAACATAATTATAGGAATTAATAAACACAATTTGTATTTTGTAATTTATTTGGCCAATTATGGAAATCATATGAAAAGTGTGCGGTACGTAAATAAATTATATCTTCTGTACGAATACCGTATGAGCGGCGCGTCAACTAGCGCCGCCAAGAGGACGGCCGCGCGCTGCTTCATCATCTTCGCGTTTATTCCGCCTGATCCTAATATACATACTGTATATTAGGTGTAAGAACATTAAGTAATGTGAGTCGGGGTAATTGTATCTAAGTCTCCTAAATACGTTTGAAATTGGATTCCAGTGGCCTAATCTATTAATAAATGTTATAAATCAATATTTGAAGAGACAGTCCAGAGATGGCGCAAATCCAAACATTAGTTTGCTTGTAATACTATTTCAAATTATGTGTATACCTTTTCAATCTTAATATATCTCGATAATCTATTGAGGACGCTGATATTAGCTAAGTACCTCTATTTTAAGTTATAGTTTGAGACATATATTTTACTAACAATATTTGAAAATGTCCAAGAACAATTAACTGCATAAAGAAAATTGCTTTAAAATAATTTTAAAAAAAATCAGATTCTCATAGTGATGACATATTTAAAAAAAAAAACGGAAAAATGATTTATCAAATTTGAACATTTATCAGACATACTAACATATATACAACATTAAAAAATTTAATAAATGTGGTGATTGGTGAACGTTACATATATAAAGTGATCACTTAAGCCGGCCGAAGACAGGTCGAAAGCCCTGTAATTACCCAATACTTCCATGTATTTTCCATTAAATATAATAAAAAATAGCTTTGCCTCTATGAGATATCTGATATATATATGTGTATTGTATTAATTTTCGTGTATTACGATTTATAAGACCAGATAGATTTACCCCATAAATGTGCATCTACCTCAATGGTCGGTATGGTACCCCATACATTTTTGTATGGAAACTTTCTCAATCAGTGATCTCTGCGTCGCAATGATATGTCGCACTTCCCCCGTCTAAGCAATTTTACTAGATTTTTTTTGGAACTTGACACGTTTTATCCGTCACTGAGGGCCAAAAAGAACTAATTCATATTGTCTCGTTAAGCAGATATTTTCATTATTTCGACAATTTGTCAGAAATAATACAACCAGATGCTCTTACCCCAAATTGGACGAGTTAGATGCACTTACCCCAAATTTGGGGTAAAAGCATCTAACTCGTCCAATTTTCACAAAACGCTTTCAATATCAGCTATCCTAAAAGGTTAACAATTCTTCTATCAATGTTTCAAATTTATGAAGTTTGAGAACAGTTCAAAGTTTACGTCGACGACTGACATGTCGCACTTGCGCCGATTCACCTTACGACGTAAGAGACCACTGTGGGCGTTGAGTGACCCCGGGTCATCTGCACAATCATTAAGATACCTGATTTACAACTTAGTCGAGTGACCTGGCCGCGATCCGGCCGTAAAAATATCACATCGCCGACTTCGTCGCACAACTCGCTTATCTGCGGGAAATGATTTAAAACCGTTTTTGAAATTAAACATGTGGAATGAGTGGATCGTGATCCGCGGACACAGCGCGAGGGGCCCCCGCTCATAACTAGAAACACTGTTTTTGCTCTTAAAATATTGGCAGATCCGATTGTGCTCAGCTGCCCGTCGGGTATTTGTGTCTTGTCGCTCGCAATTACGAGGGGTCCCAGAATCACTGGACAAGGAGAAGCGACAGTGAAAGCGAAGAGAAAAAATAAACAATTAAAAAAGTAGAAACAGTGTTTTTGCTATTAAAATATGACAGGTCCGATTGTGCTCAGCTGCATAATAAGCTCCCGAGCCGCTAGACGGTTATTCCAGATCTGTTATTATTAGCGAAGGTAAACGTTATTGTGTAAACCGTTATTATAACGATAATTGGTAACTGAGATTTAACTGTCGGAGATTACGTTTCTATGATATCAGTGATTGTTTGAATAATTACAATTAATCAGGCTCCAATCATCGTTACAATAGAATATAATCATGATATCTCAATTGGGTAATGGGTAATTACACCTGAAGACAGGTCATAAGCGCTGTAATTACACATGCTTCCATATATTTCCATTAAATATAATAAAAATAGCTTTGACTCTATGAGATATTTATAATTTGTTTAAAAACAGTACCTTTGTAGGTGAAAATCTAGTAATTGTGTGTTCTTAGACATATTCAAATATTGCTAATTATATACCTACCTGTCAAAATAATAAAATATAAAAAAATTGATTTTTCGGACGTATTCTAGTGTAGTGTGTTAAAAACATTTACAGATAAAGAATATTGCTTTAAATAATTTCAATACAATTAGATTCTCATTAGTGACATCTATGCCGTTTCAAGAAAATTAATATCAAATTTAGTCCAAAAATGGCGACAGCGTAGTTGTACTAATTACTCAAAGTGTTTCCACATGTAACATGTATACAACTTAATGTATGAGAATGGTGAACGTTACATTTGTATAAAGTAGTCACTTAAACCAGCCGAAGACAGGTCGCACGCCCTGTAATTATTCCGTATCTTTCCATTAATCAACTTCACAATTGTTTAATTTAAAAATGTCATCAGTATTGTATCACTATATAACAATTTGGCATAGCGACCAATCGGTAGTGTAGCTAAGGTGATAGAGCACTCGCCTAGCGACCACGGCTGATCTGTCAATAGTAAAGAAGAAGAAAAATAATAAGAATAAAAAAATCTTATTCAATTTTCAAACGCAGTTTTTTTGACTAGATAAGTCTCTGAAAAAAGACAATTGATAAAAAATCTGTCAATTTTTCAATGCCAGCTTTTACCACGGTCAACTATCTGTAGCGCCATATAAAAATTGCGTATACAAATAAACTAATGATATTGAGCGATTCCGATGCCCGCCGTGGACTCGTGCGTTATTATAAAATACACGCAAGTTTCATACACGATTGTTCATCCTGACCTCTGACCCGCGAGAAGATAGCCACAGAGACATCGCGGCGGGGCACCCGGCTCCGGGGCAACGACGTACGATGTCACCACCGCTCCAGGCAGCGCGATCGATCACAGACGATCTCGACACTTGGCGCACTTCTGTACGGAGACGTCGGAGGCTGCGAGCGCGGGCCGTTGTGTGATTTTCGAAATAGATTCGTTAGTCCGGAAATGTCACCGGTGACACGCGACTCCGGCTGCGCGGATAATTTGAGGACACACGGATGGAGAGGCCAGTTCACCGGGTGTAATGTTCTGAGAAGCAAACTGCTGTGTAGAGGGTGCAGGTTAAGAAGGACGTTATACATATTAACGGGAAAGTTTTAATGATGAGGTAGTGCCTCTGAGAATAAGGAATATTAAGGAGAATAAGGGATATAGATCTGATATATGGAAGTGAAAAGTTGAATGGCGGAAGAGGAACGAAAGTAGACTGAATGCAGTAGAAATGAGATAAATTAAGCATATACGGGGTGGCCCAATAAAAGTGAGAAAATTTCGTAAAATGTGATATAATTGCATCAAAATATATCAACAATAACAACATAAACATAAACAATTGGTCGTCCCTTTAGATATCCATCAGATCTTATATTTAAAGAGTACAATGTCCTAGATATAAGACAAATCTTTATGTTGAGACTCGTTCAATATTTCCATGCTGACAACAACTCTCCTCAAGCAATAAATCATGGACACAACACAAGACAAACAACAAATATCTACACACCAGTTCCGAGAGCAACAACGACATTTTATCAAAGATTCTACATGTTCCTAGCTCCGAAACTATACAATACACTCAGTACCAACTGGAAATCGTACAATTCCTATAAGATTACACAAATATGGACCCAATGTATGATTCAATCAGGTAGAGATGAATCAGAAGCATGGATGTCCAACAATTTAATATAATTTATACAATTCTTTTACTAATAATTCTCTAGTCCTACAACACGCCCACTCCATATATTTTTATTTTTACTTTTTTATTCATATTTGAATTCTCTTTTTATTCCAAATAACACCACAACAGCACGAAAAAAAAACTGGCTACTTTAACACAGACTTTAGTCTAACAAAGTAGCCAGGACAACGCTGTATATATTAGAGGTGAAGTCTACTCCATCCCACACAATAAACTATGTATGTTTATTATGTATCCACCTCTGTTAGTACAAAAATATGGATGTCAAAATATATATAAATAAATAAATAGCTTAAGTAGTTTACTAATTTACTTACCTATACTACGTTTTATTTCGACAATTTCCGGTCGCCATCTTAGACTATTAAATTTTCAATTGTTTACGTTTGGTTTTTCACTGCAGAAGACGGTATTCTGATCAAAAATTTGCGAATTGAAAATGATCAAAGTGCTTCAAAACAAAGCCTGGAGCACACACAGCCAGAAATACAATCAACTTTCTTCGTCGTGTGAATGTTAATTTCATCGAGCCAGGCATGTGGCCACCGAACAGCCCAGATTTAAACCCACTGTGATGATGCAATACGGGGTGTTTTGATGATTTCTGATTAACTAAATATTGTGCAAAAAAAATTACATTAAGAATGATAATTAATTATATCATGTTTTGAAATAACTCATGTGTTACGAGATGTTCTTCTTTTTGGGCCACATCGGTTCCACAGAAATCACCTAATTACCCATGGATAGAGGAAGGGGTAACTAAAATCAGTTAAATAAGTCGATTGTACGCGGTTTATCCACTGTTTAAAAATGGTCTAAACCGCCGAAACAGCTTGACTTTTTAAATTTAATTAAAAATAAACATGGAGTTTTACAAACTAAACACATTAAATAAAAAAATTAAAAAAACAGTTTATGAAGGGGTTGATCACAAAGAGTACATTTTTTAGACCATTTTTATTAGGACTTTATCAACGTCAGAATATCGCGGGACAATAAGGTATCATCTCACATATTGAGCTTTAAATTTTTCGAGTCATTCAACCGTGTTTGGTGCATCGCCCTTGAGAAAAACTAGGCTTTTTTAATTTATAATAATAAAGTTAACTAATTCCCACAATACATACCTGGGTGAGATTTGGCTACATTCACAAGTGCTTTCTACCGACTCCTATCCCTAGTTATTCTTGTCCAGTTCCCAGACCCTCCCTTTCTGCTCCAGTCTTTCCACGTAGCCTCCTTTCATCTCATGCAATTAAAATTGTATAGCTGTCCCCCACTAGATATAAATACAAGTTGTTGAGTTCAATTGTTAGATTGACAATGCCCTTTACAAGGCGAAATACGTCTCAAGTAAATTAAACGAGTAGAATTAAAAAAACAAGCATGTGATATATATTATTTGTTTAATAACGGTGCCTTTGTAGGTGAAAATCCAGTAATAGTGCGTTCTTGGACATATTCAAATATTGCTAATAATATACTGGTCAAAATAAGAAAATATATAAAAATGATTTTTCAGGCGTATAATTGAAAAATTGTGTTAAAAATAAAGAATATTGCTTTAAATAATTATTATTAGATTATCATTGTGACATATATGCTGTTTCATGGAAAATGAATATCAAATTTTAGTTCATAGATGACGATAGTGTAGTGGAATTCGAAGTGATTCCACATGTGTACAACTTAAAAATATTTGATAGGTATGGAGGTTGATTGGGTGGAATGGTGAACGTTACATTGTGTAAAGTGATCACGAGTCAGCCGAAGACAGGTCGTAAAGAGCTTCGTCTCTATGAGATATCTATTATCTGTTTAACTGTTTATCTGTTTTTAGATGAAAATTCAGTAATTGTGTGTTCTTTGACATATTTAAATATTGCTAAAAAAAAACTAGTGTTTTATTTTTCTTTGCACTGTGCTACTCCTTAATTAATTATGCAATTTTAGTTTGGCGAGGAGCAGCCAAAACAATATTGGAGTCGGCTAAAAAAGCACAAAAAACAATTCTCAAGGTAATAATTGGTCGTCTCTTTAGATATCCATCAGATCTTATATTTAAAGAGTACAATGTCCTAGATATAAGACAAATCTTTATGTTGAAACTCGTTCAATATTTCCATGCTAACAACAACTCTCCTCAAGCAATAAATCATGGTCACAACACAAAACAAAGAACAAACATCTACACACCAATTCCGAGAGCAATAACGACATTTTATCAAAGATTCTACATGTTCTTAGCTTCGAAACTATACCAACTGGAAATCGTGTAATTCCAATAAGATTACACAAATATGGACCCCATATATGATTCAATCAGGTAGAGATGAATCGGAAGCATGCCTATCCAACATTCTAATATAATTTATACAATACCTATATTAATAATTCACTAGTCCTACAACACTCCCACTATGTATATTTTTATTTTTTTATACATATTTGTAATTCTCTTTTTATTCCTGTCGATAAATAACACCACAACAGCACGAAAAAAAAACTGGCTTCTTTAACACAGACTTCAGTCTAGCAAAGTAGTCAGGACAACGCTGTATATATCAGAGGTGAAGTCTACTCCATCCCACACGATAAACTATGAATACATGTCTTATATTTATTATATATTCACCTCTGTTAGAAAAAAAATATATATATGTCAAATACTAAATTAATGTATTAATTATAAATATATACATATAAAATCAATTTTGTCGAAAAATATTGTTTTAGCGTCACCGGGATTCGAACCTGGATCTTCATTTCCAATCCGGGGAAGTGCACTACCTTTGTGCTATAACGCCAGTATTTTTCTTGACAAATTTTCGAACCTATATGTTACATTTTTTCAAATTAATACACCTGTCGTTCAATTATTTGAAAGCCATCTACATTATTTTTACAGAATCTCAAATACCTTTGAGTAAACCGACTTGCAGACGCCAGAATTATCAATTCATTTTTATAATAATATATATATAAATTTTCACATATGAAATTCTACAAACTTACCTCGGAAACAGTAAACATAAAAATATATTGTCAGAATGTCACACGATAATGATGGAATATTGAACGAAATTATCTTAACATATATATATATATATATATATATATATATATATATATATATATATATATATATATATATATATATATGCAAGAGTTTTTAATTTTATATTATATATATATATATATATATATATATATATATATATATATAATATAAAATTAAAAACTCTTGCAAAAAATATTTGTAAACAAATTTATTTATATCGCGTTGTGTAACGCGAATTTTATGTGCATCAGAGTAATACGTAACAGGTCGTCGGTAGCTACTTTGTTTATCAATAGGCTAAACGAGGGTAATCTTGTTCAATTATATTATATATATACGGATGCGTAATGTGTTGGACGCTAATTAAAATTATAACGGTGACAATTAATTATAAATACAATTATACTGTATATAGCGCACCTAGTGTACAATATTTTAGGGGTAGATGCGAAATAAAATTATGAGTGAAAAATGTTCAAGCTGCGTGTAAAAAAAAAAAAGTCGTAATCACGCGATTATTTCGATTAATTGAAATATTTTATCGATTCCAAATTATATATTGAATAAAAAAAATTATAGACAAGGCAATTTTTGTTACATGATTTACGGCATGTAATACATGTATTAAATAACAATAGGACAATTCCGCGAGCACATTATTTATTTTGAAATACGTAGACTTGAAAGCTTAACATGAGTTTGTAAATCAAGTTAAAAATATCATACAAATAAGAATTTTGGTAACGATACAAAATTTGTACATTAAAAATTGACATTTTCGAGGATTTAAATCATTTCAAATAAGTCAAAGAAGAAAAGATATGATAAAATTGTTTTAAGTGAAAATAGATTAGATAGATAAAAAATTGCCTTCTTTAATTTTGAAAAAAATAAATACATACAGAATGCAACAGACTTCGTCCACAATATTTTATATTTACCTGACTAAATTAAAAGTCAAAAATGTTAAAGGAATACGTACAAATTCTGCACTGATACAGAAAATATTATTATTTTTAATTTAGAGGAGGTCCGCGGAAGACTTGGCGCGACCGGGTAAACCAGATACTGGAAGACGGTCCTGTTAATCGGACAGCTTGTATGAGAAGATGTATGAATGTGGATGAGGCGAGAACTGTGTGTCAGGACAGAAGAGTGTGGCGCTTTATTCTCTCTGCCTACGCCTGCGGGGAAACGGCGTGATGGTAAGTTAGTTAGTAACATATAAGTTCGAATATTTGTCGTCAATGCACTGTACTGGCATAGAAAAATCAGTTATTTAATTAAATTTCCCCGGATAGGAAGAGATTCAGGTTCAAATCCCAGTAGCCAAAACAATATTTTTAGATAAAATTGATATTATATTTGTATATCTTTCTAATTAATACATTTAATTATTAATTTTTTTAAATATTATGCTACATGTGCTAGCGATGCCTTGGGAGGTCCTACTAGGGGCACCTTTTTACAGTAGATTTAACAGATCTATCAGGTAGGGAAGAGTCCTTGGAAGGGCGTAGCTGGCGGGATGGGAGGGAGTTCGTCGTGAAAGAAGGGGGAAGGGGTTATTAAAAATAATTGGTTCAAGAAGAGTTTATCGGTAAATTTTTTAGTAGGATAATACTTTTATCTTCATCAGGTCAGACGTTGTACTGAGAATGAATCGAATCGGTGGTTGACACAATGTTAGTTGTTTAGACCATAAAGTTAACGTTATAAACATGTTATACATTCGCGTATGCATGCGATTTCTGGCAAGATCAACGGTGCTAAGGGCACAGTAAAGGGTACTAGAAGTATCTTTTCAGATAGGCGAGTTACTGAAAATAGACGGTTCTATATGGAGTTTCTAGAAATCTTTTTAAAAGTGTAACAATAAGTTATGATATAATTTTCTACTCGTGTGTTATGTACCATCAAGGAAGATTTTGAATATGAAGACTTGGCGGTTTGAAGTTATTAAGTTTATTGAGTTTTAAGTGTACTAATAACCAATTCACGGAGATGTACTGAAACGAATAGACTTTCAGTTTATAAAGATAATTATGGAGATATTTCTCCCATTAAATAATATAAAAAATAATTTAAATCCGGGTTCTGTACCGGGTAAACAAAGTAATAAATTAGATGATATGACATAATCGTTTCAATGCACATCCGCTTACAGAAAGCATAAATAATAAGATTAGACAAAACTATTAAAATAATAGTTCCAACTCGTGACTCTCCTCAAATCAAGAAAGATTAAAGTTGACTAACTAAAAGATAGGGATGTGGCTTCGGAATGTAGGTACATACATAACACGTGCAACCCCGGATATAGCAGGTAGATTAAATAAAATCGAGAACATATAATCTCCTTACATAACTTGTAAACATAAAATAATATCAAAATCATGATATAACCATAAATTACAATATGTCATGCAAATACCATAATGAGAAATTTACAGAAATTGACTTGTTCAACATTAGCCTTACTAAGCTCAAAGGGTTCTTCTTATGAACCACCACAATCTAAACTTTGGCCACCTATAAAAACTCGTGTTGCTCTCCCTTTACCGCAACGTTAGTTGCAACCTCCCCACCCTTCTCCTTTTTTCATCTAAACATACTTTGTATGCAAATATTTTTTGTGGATTTTCATTATTAGTATCGCATGTTAAATAATTATTATGTTTATTACAATATGTTTTCACTGTCAAAATACCTTAATAAAATAATATATATATATCACAAAAATATATAATAAAAAGTGGAATACACCTCGCTAGGTACAGCCACGATCTGTTGCCGAGAAATCGTTCAGAATATTCTGGAAGATCTCGCCGAACGACTGAGCCAGAAACTTCAGCCGGTAGGGTGGAACGCCGCACTGAACCTATTAACCTAAATTATGAAGTTAAAATTCCGTGACCTTGTGATGGGTCGTACTTAACCTGGTCAAATTAGATTAATTTGATGTAAATCATAATAATTACTAGAAAAAAGAAGTGTATATTTGGGAAGTACATTTGATAGAAACGGAAAGGCTGAGAATGATATCGAAAGGAGGGAATAAAGCGAACGGCGCTTTCAATGGAATTATATCTAACGGGAATTTGTCAACCGAGGCAAAACTAGCGGTACACAATGGAGTCCTGGTATATTGAAGTAAGGCCTAAAGCTAAGAGGAACGAAAGTAAACTGAATGCAGTGGAAATGAGATCGCTTAGGCGTATGTGTGGCAGATCAATTTATGTCAGAGTAAAGAATGAAGAAATAAAGAAAGAATGCAAAGCTATTCTTAGTATAGTAAGTAAGATTAAAAAAGGATCACTTAGGTGGTTCGGTCATATGGAACGGATGAATGAGGAGAGAATGGTAAGATAGATATATGATGCAAGTGTTGATGGCGCCAGAAATAGAGGACGTCCGCGGAAGACTTGGCACGACCGGGTAAACCAGATAATGGAGGATGGTTCAGTTAGAAGCCTCAACAATCGTGCGAGCTTGTATGAGAAGATGTATGAATGTGGATGAGGCGAGAATTGTGCGTCAGGACAGAAGAGTGCGGCGCTCTATCCTCTCTGCCTACCCCCACGGGGAAACGGCGTGACGGTAAGTAAGTAAGCAAAGAAGACAAAGGATATTTGACTGTTTGAATTAGGAACGTATTGTTTACATTTAATCGTTGATGACAAATGTTTACATTTAATTTTTGAGTTATCTCAGTTTTGATCTAGGTGTGCGATATATTCAATTTTAAATGTACATTGTAAATCTAAACATTGCGAAATCGTACTGAGCTGTCATCTCTTTTAACTATGGTCACCTCGCGTCGTATCATAGATGCCGCGAATGAAACCGTACAATTTTTTTCTATGGTCGCACTGTCAAAGAACGATGCGACCCGTGACATTTTTGATATTTTGCGTGCGTTTGATAATCATTTATCTCAGTTTTTTTTCAGTCTCAGTCTCGCACTGTCAAATGCGACGCGATGTTAAATGTTTTCTCTTTTTATTATGCATTGCACTAGTCAAAAATTAAAACTGCCATGAATAATTGTTTGTCAAAATCTGCGCGAGAAATATTCACCATAACTAAAAAAAATATCATGTGTTCTAGATTGAGTGAGAAAACCATCCATCTTTACTTAAATGCACATTATACTGATAAAATAGCTTTTGTGAGTTTATTATTGTCTATCCGCGATACTTACACATCATCTAGGCAAACATTGGCCGATTTCTTACCTGCTAGTACTATGTAAAATGTCAGAGGCGTTCAACGCATACAAGCAAATAAACTGGGCATTACTAAAAATTCTGGGAAAAAAATATTAATTAAATAATTGGATTAACGTAAACGGAAATATTATTTAACAATCAGAGCCATGCGTGCATCAGTGGAGACTTTAATTGCTTAGTTCTTAAAACTATCGTGACAACTCAACGCTGCACCCGTGGCCCTCTTGTGTATTCGCCACATCGAGCTATTCACGTCACTCTGTTATGTCTTTAAGTTAGTGAATTACTCAAGTCATATAATTGGTTATTTACTGAATTGAAAATTCCCATCGGTTGATCCGTTTTGTATGCTGTTTTTTAACAGAATAACATTAAAAAGGTTTACAACTGCAAGCAAATCATTGAAGTGTCTACTTCCACTTTTACGAATTCGCGAATTTTACTATATTATTGTTTTTAACGTGTTGATTTCATGTTTGTTCTTTAAATTTGGTGCATGGATTGGTTTTTGATTTGGGAAAAACAAAAGGCAATTGGCAGAACCATTTCCTACGTTAACCTTCAATAAAAATATTTATTTCCGTTAATTATTACGTGAAGGATTTTCAAATAATAAATTAATCATGTTCAGGCATAGAAAGTATTCTTAAAAGCGTTAATACATTTATACATGGATAACAAGGTATTATTTTACGTTAAAACTTAAACTTTAAAAACACTATTAATAGTACTCTAAAATTACAAATAAATACATGGTAGGGTCATATAAACGACGGATTTATTTTGTACGAAAGTACATATATTGTATTATATATGATTGTATAATATCATTGGTAACAGCATAATCTAAATCTATACCTACAACACGCCACTGGTAAATGTGTCTATACGACGGGGTTTCGGATTCTCAACCCTCGGGTCAATAACAAAGTTAATAAAATTTATGGCGTAAATGAGTCCACGAGTCACTGTGTACCTACGGTGGCGTAGAGTATTATGTATAATTACTGCGGTCGTGGAAATATGAGGCAACACAATTATCTAATGACAGTAATTAATGCGACCTGCCTACTACCCACATCCTTATATAAGTGGGGCGCCTTTTGACATACATATCTTATACACACTAATCTCATTCGCGTCTTACACATAAGAAAATATAAAATATATTGATACATTACATTGGAGAGAAATATAAATTCTCTTTAAAATATACAAATTAGACTTTTTTGAAATGAATGCGCTTCATATTTCAAAGAGAAAATTAACCAGTCCATTCAGTGGCGCAGCAACATATTACCGGGCCCGCTGCCAAATACGTGTACTGAGATTTAATGTATTAAAAAAATATATTAGGCACATATAAGTACAGTATACCTGGGTTCTAATATAACTGTTAGATTTTTTTTAAGGTTTGCAAAATCCATTATTTTAGATTGTTAACTTTGTTTTAAGTAAGTAACTTTGTTTTATTAATCATTTAATACGTCTACCGGTTTCGAAAAATATAATTTTCTTCATCAGGATGTCATGAACTAATCAAAAATATATGTTATATTATTTCTTTAACAGAATCTATTTAAATTTTTTTTTTTTTATGTTTAAATAAGTTTTTTCAGAATTTTCTAATTATTTGTTAGAAAATGATAATAATTTTGATAAAAAATAAAGGATTCTCTATTTTACATACAAACAATGTCGGTCTTAAATTGAATAATTTAGAATCATTAGAAATAAATAAACCGTGTAAAACTAACCAAACTATTATAAACAACCAACTAAATTTAACAAGTCCCATTCTAAAATTTTTTTCCGAAAAATTCTTCGAATAATTGTATCATCAAGTAACAATTTATGTTAGGTACTGAATTTATTTTTTAAATAATTAGTCTTTTTTAAAAAAATATATTTAAAAAAAATAGATTCTGTTAAAGAAACAATATAACATGCCTTTTTGATTAGTTATTGACATCCTGAAGAAGAAGATGATATTTTTTCAAACCGGTAGATGTATTTTAATTCAGTAAGTGGTTAATAAAACAAAGTTAACAATCTAAAAGATAAATGTTACAAGCCAAAATAATCGACGAATAATGTGGATGAGGCGAGAATTGTGCGTCAGGACAGAAGAGTGTAGCGCTCTACCCTCCCTGCATATCCCAATCAGTAAGCAATATAAATTAAAGAAGTTCATGCAACCTTTATTCGCATAAAAAAGATGTTCCGCAGTCGTGATCTCAAACTTGGATTACGAATGCGAATGGTCAGATGCTGTGTGTTCTCGGTATTATTTTATAGAATGATAGCATGGACACTCACCGAAGAAATGGTAAAGCGTGTGTGACGTTTTAAAATTCCATTTGTTAGAAAACGGTTGCTTAGCATTGCACTTTATGCGGGTATATATACAAATTTTTAGGTGGGTACCGTGTATGTATTACACGGAAGCCCTAGCCGCGCAGCGATCACCACGGGCCGCGTATCAACTTATTCCATTTAAAAACATTCTAGAAAAAACTTCGAACAAATGTATATACATGGTTATTAAACACATGCGTCGCAATATTCATTGCTACTAAAGATAAGAATAAAAATTCGTACGATTTTAATGTACATTTTTTCTTACTCGTGTGGTGACCCTGCACGCGCCCATGGACATGGCCGTGTAAGGACTCATCAATCAACCGTATCGGAAGACGCAATAAGACAATATGCATCAGAGATTGATACTGCCCAAGCAGCTATCGATCACTTCTCCGCAGATCGTCGCACTCATCGACATCCCCATTCGACATCATCTCGAGCGAGCCACTCCAGAGTTCAATGCGAATTTAACTGTATAATTCATCACATCAATAAAATAAATAATGTAAGTGCCCTTTTAATTAAATATCTTGCTCTAGTTACAACAGCAGTCACCCTACACTGCAACATACAGACAACACGCGCGAGACTAGAAGGTGTTAGGAACTTCGGTCTCACAGCAACAAAACCTTCCGACACAATCACGAGCCAATCAAAACAACGTACACTTTATTTCAAATTCAAAACATATTTACGTACTGTTATTGAATATACAAAAGAGAAAACTAAACCTAGAAATATTAAAAACACGTTCGCTACTTTGGCGAATATATAAAAGAAATTTTAACTGCGCTACAGATCAATACAGTCCAATAAGTCATAGATGGGGAATTGATTGATAATTCTGGCGTCTGCAGTCGGTTTACTCAAAGGTATTTGAGATTCTGTAAAAATAATGTAGATGGCTTTCAAATAATGGAACGACAGATGTATTAATTTGAAAAATGTAACATATAGGTTCGAAAATTTATCAAGAAAAATACTGGCGTTATAGCACAAAGGTAGTGCACTTCCCCGGATTGGAAATAGAGATCCAGGTTCGAATCCCGGTGACGCAAAAACAATATTTTTCGAAAAAATCAACTTAAAATCAACTTCACAATAAGAATGTGTTTTCCTTAATAAATTTATTCGATTAGCAAGAAATGTTCTACCACTATTCACTGCGCTTTTTATCGCAAGGACTTCTAAATTGTCCAACCGTAAGTCAAACCTGTTTTTATGGAGGGTATTGACCTCTGGGCTATTATTAAAAGAATAGTATTTTTCAATAATTGCACTATTTTTGTATTTACTGTTAGTTTTAAATACACCCTGACGAAGCTTGAACTGAGCGAGGCCGGTTGGCGTGTAATAAAATACGCGGTTTCATACAAAGCGATTGTATTTTATGTAATCTTATATGTCAAACCGCAAAGCGATTGATTTCCACGAAAATATAACATTATTATGGATAAACATGTTGAATATTTAATATGCACCATCTCGAGTTGTCGCAATCCATGACGGAATTATTATTTCGAACGACATTACAAATTAATTGATTAATAGTATAAATATAAATAGTGCTCGGAATGTAATTCTTGGAATACAATAAAAACAAGAATAAACAGATAATAAAAAAATAAAACTTGTCGTATAGCGAACACTTAAATACGCATCTTGTTGCAGATCGTACATCGCCGAGTTGATTCAATACTGTACCAAGTGGAAAAAAATAACAAATGTGTTTCGCGTAGAAAAACCGGTCACGTATTATATTATATCAACCCTTGCATAGAATAATGGAAAGTGATGGCTGGCTCCCTAGCCTGTTTTCAATTTTGTGAAAAAAATACACATTTAACTCGATTTGAAGATTTCATCTTATATTATAGATAGTAGTGGTGTTTAAAACCCGTCCTGTATAGGACGTTTGGATCTTTCTCCATATTATTATCCGCGTATCTTCGAAAAAATATTGTTATTAGCAAGATTCTTTATTTATAATAAAGTATTAAATAATAATAATTCCTAATTAGAATGCAAAATCCAAAACAATATTTTGTTTTTCATGGATACTAAAGCACTTAGTCGAAGTAAGGGATGGAGGGCAATAAACGTCGGTATTGTAAAATGGACGGTGCGGCGTGGGAACGCCAAATAAAAATCCGGCGTACGTGATTTTAGTCACGTAGGCAAATGCACCATACTAGGTAGGTACTAAATTTATTTTTAAATAATTGATGTTTTTTTAAAAACAGATTCTGGTGAAGAAACAATGATATATGTTTTTAGTTAGTTATGACATCCTGAAGAAGAAAATGGTATTTTTCGAAACCGGTAGATGTATTTAAACTCAATTCAGCGGTTAATAAAACAAAGATAACAAATAAAAAATAAAATTCCTAATTAATCAAATATTCATATCAGAAATATTACTGCAAATTAAATTATTAAAGAGAACACATTGTGAAGTTGTAATTGTTCAGAACAGACGGTCTGTAATGTTTTAAATACTAATTAAATGTGTTAGTTATACGTATACCTTTATAATTAATACATTTAATTAATATTTGTTGCGTACGAGCATAAATGCTGGATAAATCTCGGGACAGGAAGGAATAGGCACCCACCACCAATTCGGATTCTGCTGGCATCTCAAAAATGTGACTGTATATTTTTCAATCGAACCTGGATATCTTCCAATACGGGGAACGTGCTTCCAATCGAATAGTGAACTCAAAGAAATGAAATAATATGAACAGTTAAAAAAATTCATCTAAAATCTCAAATGAAGACGATATTTTGTGTAGAACCATTTTGAACTGCATTATCGACTAATTATATCTAAGAATTATTCACAGCAGTTGTTAGACATAGGTGACATCTATTACAAAATGCGGAAAGATTGTAAATGAACATTAATATTAATTATTTGTTAATCTGTACCGCAATCCGGCGAATTTTTTTTTTAAGATTACTTTAAAAGACACTAACAGATCCAATAGCGACGATGTGCAATCGTATTATTAGACAAATACAGTGTAATTGTAAACATAATGAAAAAATATAGATTCAATGCAATATAAATAATAACTGTATTAATTAGAAAGATTACGGAATATGAGTTCTAAAAGTTCGAATTCTGATAGCGAACTAAATATTTTTTTTATAAATAGATTTTTCTGTACATCTTTCGAGTTGATTAATTGAATTTGTATTATAAATATATATATACATATTTGGGTAATCACTTTTACGAAATTAAAAAAAATCGTGAAACGGGCCAAGCATGCAGCAGCGGTGAGAGTTATTATGCTATTGCGACAAGGCAGTGATGCACGGTTTCGTCATCAAAACAAGAACGGAGAGGAGGACATAGCACCGTCACCAAACAATAATATATATTGTTGCAAAGGTCAGGCGAACCGACGCCACGGGTGGATGAGACACACATGGGCCAGCTCTGCGCTCTATGCTCTGCCGCTTACCAGTGGCGTGCACTCTATACTGCACGGTGTATACGTCTATTTAAAAATACTTGTCAATATTTTTCTTACTAGTATTTATGTACAGTGACAAACTGCTTTGAACTGGCTTATCTATGGACAAAATAAAAATAAAAAATAAATACAAAAACCGCCAACGGCTTTATTACGAGATTTAACATATATAAATAAAATCAATTTTATCGAAAAATATTCAGTATTCAAAATATCACAGACCTATGTACTGAATAATACAATTTCACAATAAGAATGCGTTCTCCTTAATAAAGAAACTATTATTACTTGTTACGAACTTTTACCTACAAACAAACAAATATATAAGGCCACATGTACTACATTTCTTGTGTCCCGCATTTAACGTTAAAAAAAAGAACACCTGCAAGCCGAACAGCCGACGTTATTTCATATGTAAAAATACGTGTATATATATATCACGTTCGCCATACCTTAGTAAATAGCACATAGGCAGGATTTCGCCTGTAAATATTTTCTAAGCGGTGCTCTGGAATAAATCTAATGCGAAATAACATTTTTATTGACGGAGTATATTCTGAAATCTTAATCTTTATCTATAATCAGTATCAGTTAGTTAAAATATTATGAAATTGAAAAACCGGCACATGAAAAAGAATAAGAAGAAGAGAAAATTTATTCTGCACGTAATAATTGTTATTTTACTATACTAATATACTGATTCTAATAACTGATAACATGAATCTAAAAAGCGACTGAAAAATCACATTTTTTAAAATTTGATTTCATTCATTAAAAAATGAACACAATATACAGCTGATTCTTAAATACACTGAACTTAATACCGGGCGCCTACTATAAAGAATGTTAAATTAGACTTTAGATTAGATCTTAGATATATAATTCAATGCATTTTAATGAAGCGATATCTCTATAAGAAATACAAATTAAATATATTAATTAGAAAGATATACCTATAAAATCAATTTTATCGAAAAATATTGTTGTTGCTACTGGGATTCGAAACAGGATCTCTTCTAATCCGGCACCCAACGTGCATTAATCGATTATGCTACAGCACAAAGTACTTTGATGACAAATTTTCGAACCTTTATATTACACTTTTCAAATTAACACATCTATCGTTCCATTATTTATTAGTATTTAAAATATCACAAACTTATGTTCTGAATAATTACAAACTTCACAATAAGAATGTGTTCTTAATAATTTCTATAAGAGTTAGCCTGAAGGCATATACCGCTTTATTAGTACTCTCGCTAAAACCTAGCGGCGAAACCTCAAACTTGTTCCAATGAATATAATATACATACATATATGATTCCTAATCCATTCGAAAATAATTCAAAGTTTACATGTAAACACGTTAACTAGAATCATTTAACGAAAGAATTTCAAAAAATGTCAAAGCTGGGCTCGTCTTTCGCTTAATTTTTCGCAAAATCTATCCCACGAACTAATCGCGATACTTATCTCGCTCGCGCCGCGCGATGTTCTGAATACACTTCTTTGCTTGAACTGTTGTGTTACAAAATATTTTTAGTACACAGCTAAAATCAGTATTTGAATTGAATTGCAACGAGTTCTTTTACATTATATAATTTATTAAGTATCTTTAATTCATCACTTTTTCATTTCCCCTTAACTATCTATCTAAGGGTAGGCAGAGATGATAGAGCGCCATACTATTCTGTCCTGACACACAATTCTCACCTCATCGACATTCATACATCTTATCATACAAGTTCGCTTGTTAAGGCTTCTATATTCCTTACCATTCCCTCCTCATTCAACTGTTTCATATGACCGAACTACCTAAGTGATCCTTTTTTAATCTTACTCACTATACTAAGAATAGCTTTGCATTTTTTCTTTATTTCTTCATTCTTTACTCTGACATAAATTGATCTGCCACACATACGCCTAAGCGATCTCATTTCCACTGCATTCAGTCTACTTTCGTTCCTCTTAGCTTTAGGCCTTACTTCAATACACCAGGACTCCATTGTGCACCGCTAGTTTTGCCTCGGTTGACAAATTCCCGTTAGATATAATTCCATTCAAAGCGCCGTTCGCTTTATTCCCTCCTTTCGATATCATTCTCAGCCTTTCCGTTTCTATCAAACATACTTCTCAAATACACAAACTCATCTACTTGTTCCAACCATTCATTACCTGCAAGTATTTAGCACGGTGTCTTGCTTTTCTCCTTCTTGAATATCATCACTTTCGACTTGTCAATTAATAATAAGGTCACTCTTCTTCCATTCGTTGTACATTCTACTCACCAGACCCTGTAAATGATACATTTTCGTAGTGTACGCCACTGCCGCCTGCTACTGAGATCATTGCCTGATAGAGTCAATTTCAATTCCGAAGTCCCACGCGCTGGTACAGGATTGCATTAACCTAACGCCATTTTAAAACCGCCTAAAATAGTAGATTGGCTGACGCGTGCGAAAAAATGATTATGTCACTTGTAACGACGCACACACATACGATTCGCAACGCGAGAACATTGTCAAGTCCCGAATGTGTGAAGTCCCAAATGTGTGAAGTCCCAAATGTGTGAAGTCCCATATGTGTGAAGCACAAGTGTTTCAATGGCGCCAAGTATATGCGGGGTAAACTGTCCAGTGAGTGAACACTTAAATACTTTAAATTTTCTGAAAAATACACATCGCTCAATTAGTTGAATGTTTGAAAATATTGCGTCTGCCTATAACTGAGGGAATTGTAATATTTTTTTTTTTTATTTGGAGACGAACATGAAAAACTGACAGGTTCTTGTAGAATAAACATCGTCAGGTCTGTGAGACGAACGTGTTATTAATATCTCTTATATATATTTGTTCCGTATTCATCGAATGCATTTTCGGCGCATCTGTCGCGACCTGAATTATTGACACCTTTCCACGTTCAAATTCCCACCCATCCTTTTTCCCTACTGCTTGGCCAGTGTGAATAGTGACCTTGACGTCAGCAGACGTTAACGCGACGCGATATTTGTTCGGTTGCGACACCGCGGTTGCATTAGTGGTGTGGACTTGTTCACCTCCGGTGCATCAGCACTGTTATGTTGTGATCCTGTGATTTGTGTGCGGAGTGATTATTGTGTAAGCCGCGGGTGACGTGATTGATATCGCCGTCTTCATTTGGAAGCGGCGATCTGCCCGCCCGCGTGTTGTTTGTGTGATCTCGGTTGCGACTGCGAGAGTAACGGAGGCGTCATACACGAGGTAAGGCGAGCAGTCCTTCAGATTCCTGATTCCCCGAGATCCACTGGTCATTCGACCGGACTCCCTGTCCCATCATCGATCTTTATACCCGTTAATCCAAGTCCCTTACTTACTTCCTTCCTTCCTTTACCGCCCCGCCTTCGGCGATTCCGATTTACGACCAGAATCTACGTTTTCTTTTCAATATTCAATAACAGTACGCAAATATATATTCAATTTGCAATGAAGTGTACGTTGTCTTCATTAAGAATGAGAAAAATAAACATATTTTAACGAAATCGTACGAGAAGATTGGCAAGTATATTGACATCGTTATTAAGATTGGCAAGTATATTATCTTAACTGACATTTGTGAAAATCTGCTGAGAAAACCATTCATCCGATTCCGTTTTTACTTTACTTAAATGCACAATATAATTATCTATCCGCAATTCTTATATGTCATCTAGATGTCATTTTTGTTCGTTTTGATAGTTGACTTACAAAGGTGGAATAATTTTAATTACATCTAGGTTTTATTTACGTATGGTTTGTTTTGGGGAAAAACTCTATCATTGAAATATAGATTCTATTGAGACCCCGACCACGCAGCGAGAGGCCACAATAGCCGCCCGCAGGGCCTAGCAGTATGCATATATATTTGATTGCCTTAACGTGTGTCACTGTCATGTGGGTCTAATGGTCGGATATTGATAAATTGGAAACGCCTCTCAGCATTCGTAGTCCCCGTGTATACACCGAATCTCAGAGATTCGCCGTCTAACGTGTCACTTCCACTTCACACGCACAAATTACAGAAAGACTTTCGACAATATGTGTGTATGAAAGTCAATCGCCTTCACTGTCATCATCACCGATGACGACTGTGAACGCACCTTGCATATGCCGGTGCGTAAAACAGAGCTCCTAACAACCGTAAAAAAGCATCCAGTACCAACGTCGGATGCCACCAACATGCACTGTAGATTTGGCGGAATGATTATGCTGTACTATTAAAATGTACCCAGAAAGAGTTACAGAGGCGGTACTCGGAAATATCGTCTGGAAGGCGGCGGCGAGAAGAGTGATGCCGGAGAGTAAATCAAGTGACAAACTATGTAGTTTACGTTTCATAACTCACTCTGGCCATACACACTTCATATTAGCGCTAGGAAAAGTATGGATCCAAATGTATTGTGGGACGCGAATGAACTTTTCGTCCCATGTCTGTCGCATTGCCTGCCGTAGTTACGCCACTGACATCACGGCTCAATCGGTTGGAGTTCTTTACCGGCGAATGTTTCGGGATCGAGTCTCGGCGATGCTTATATTTTTTCGATTTATCAAAAATATGGTTTTTATATTTATTTATTTATCATCCACGCCGAGAGTGGTCCAGCCAAAGCGGGCTGCGGGCAGTGCGAAGCGGTCACGAGACGGTGTGGGAGTCGGGCCGACCTTACCAGGTCGCCGCGGCCGAGCGATTCGCGGTGCAAAACAATACGACAACAGCTTAAACACTTGACGCGGCGACACGCTGATGATACGAGCAGTCTGCAGCGGAACTGGCAATTGGCCGACGGCGGTCTTCAGGCCCGACGGCGTGGGAAAACTGCCGGCCGGCGATCTGACGTCACGCGCTGGAGGTTCACTAAAGACACGAGGATGTCCATGTTGCCAAAGGTTTACTCAAAGGTATTTGAGATTCAATAAAAACAACGTTGACGGCTTTCAAATAATGGAACGATAGATGTATTCATTTGAACGAGTGTAACATGTAGGTTCGAAAAGTTGTCGTCAAAAATACTGTCACTGTAGCATAGTTGGTAATGCACCTTGCTCGGATTAGAAAAGAGATCCAGGTTCGAATCGCCGTAGCGCATCAACAACATTTTTTGATAAAATTGATTTTATATGTATATCTTTCTAATTAATACATTTAATTTGTATTTAAAACATCACATGTTCTGAATAATTACAACTTCTCAATAAGAATGTGTTCTCCTTAATAAACCAATTTCATTCCTAAATCTAAATGTACATCTATGGTAAGAACACTCCAAAGAAAGAGAATCGAATAGGCAGATTATTATTTTATTAGTAACTATATAATATATATAAAAAAATTGTTTGGACTGTGCCCGTCTCACTAGAGAAATTCTGTATCGAGACGGGCATAGTTTACAAACAATTGTTCAATTAATTAAAATTACAAGTAGATAGAATTACATTTATTACCATATAAAAGGTGTATATGAAGAACAATTTTAAAATGGACTTAATTTTTGGATCACTTTGTAGCGATAATTAATTTGATGCAACGGATTTGAAGTGCCTGCTGTAGTAGTAATCATAAACCGTAATGTGACTGTGACTGCGATTATGACGATGATTTGTAACTAAGATTTAACTAGTACAAATTAAATTAATCACTTGGAAAGACGTACAAAAGAAAATCTATTTATCGAAAAAATATTTATTTTTAAAATTAGCAAAATTAACTTTGTGGTTAAAATTCATTATTTTTTTTGTTTCTGTTTCATTAACCACTTAATTGAGTTTAAATACATCTACCGATTTCGAAAAATACCATTTTCTTCTTCAGGATATCAATACTAATCAAAATATGTTATTGTTTCTTTACCAGAACCTATTTTTAAAAAACAATCATTATTTAAAAAATAAATTAAGTGCCTAACTCAAATTGTTACTTAATACAAATTTATTGGAATAATTTTTAGGGAAAAAATTTAGAATGGGACTCGTAATTAAATTTAGTCGGTTGTTTATAATTTTTTTGATTAGTTTTACACGCTTTATTTATCTCCAACGATTCCAAATTATTTCATTTAAGACCAACACCGTTTACATGCAAAATTGACAATCCCAATTTTTTTTATCAAAACCATGACCATTTTCTATCAAATGATTAGAAAATTCTGAAAACCATCATTCATCAGTTCCGTATGACCAAAATACCCAAGTGATTATTTTTAATCCTATCAACTGTTAATGCTTGTGATGGTGTTACACGATTGGGGTTGCAGCGCCGGCGTTACGCACAGGCGGAGGCTTGTGGGGGCCAAATCAAGGGGGCGGCCGAAAAATATATAAAAATTGAAAAACAAAATCCCATGTTGCAATACGATAATAGTGCGTAATAAAAATAATCCAATAAATAACATTACAGTTATTTCCTAATAAAGCAGTAATTTGTGGTCAACACTAGTGGCCCAGAATGTCTTTTGACAAAAAATAGCCCTTGGGGAAGTTTCAATATTACCGCCTCTGACATGTGTGGCACGCGGGCGGCGGGCTTGGGGTGGTCAATATGGGGATGGTTTTACAAAAATTTAAAACATCATCTTCACTTAATTTACTAAAAGTCAAACGCCGGCGCTGTATGGTTGTGTCAATGATTAGTATTGGAGGTTTATTTTCTAGTGTACTAGTCGTACTTTTCTGAGTGTTCGTGAGTGTATGGGTGTCTCGCTGGGAGATTTTGAGATGGTCAAGTGTATAGAAAGAGGGTGAGGGCCATCTGCCCTTTCCCTTCTTGATCAAAAATAATTAAGATTAATATCTGTCGGTCCCGGCTACCCTTTGCCGGAAGGAACCTTTTTTTGTTTTTTGTCTTGTTCCCTTTAAGGGGTGTGCGAGGGACTTAGGAACCGACATTTGCTGTAACACCCGCCTCTCGTGTTTATATTTTATCTATTACTGTAGTATTTTACTGAATAAATTGTATTTTTTTACCCGAGCTGTACGGACAATGAATAGTCTTCGGTCGACTGTCGCGTCGGTATCGGTTGGTAATAGTTTTGGACGATTGGACCTTATTACCACAGCGATCAGTACCCTGACAAGGGCATATCAAAGGGAATAAATTAAAATACGTAACAGCTTGAACATCCCTGATAAGAAACGTATGGTATCCATTCTACGATACTCATAGGTGCCAGGTGGCATCCGTGAACTCCAAGAATATTTCCCATTTTTTGTTTTCTCTGAAAAACAAGTTGAGGAGTGACTGCTGCTCGCCACTGCTAAATATATCTAACAAATAATATATATCTCATAGAGAAGAAGCTATTTTTAATGTAAATATATGGAAGTGTGGGTAATTACAGGGGTTACGACCTGCCTTCGGCTTGCTTAAGTGATCACATTATATAAATATAACGTTCACCATTTTCACCCATTAATCAATGCCCTAAGGCAATATCGAAAGCCATTTAATTACACATACTTTCATATATTTCCGCTAAAAATAGCTTTGTCTCTATGAGATATCTATTATTTGTTCAATAACAGTACCTTTGTATGTAAAAATCTAGTAATTGTATGTTCTTAAACATATTCAAATTCTCAAAAATCGTTCTATTCTAATTCTAACAATTTATTTATTTGTAACTATATAATACATATAAAAATTTGTTGTGACTGTGCCCGTCTCACTAGAGAAATTCTGTGTCGAGACGGGCATAGTTTACAAGCAATTGTTCAATTGGTTAAAATTACAAGTAGAAAGATTTATTAACATATAAAAGGTGTATATGAAGAACAATTTTAAGGTGGATTTAATTTTTGGATCACTTTGTAGCAATAATTAATATAGGTATGAGTCAATATGTTTGGGTGAGTGCACCAATACTGGCTCTACCAATCCAAGTTGTATATTTATATATTAAATACAAATTAAATGTAGTAAGGACGTTCCCAAAGAGCGGTCGTACTCAATCTTCAAGAAGGTTCCCCCGTATGTAAACTACTATGAATAGAATAAAAAAGAGTTGAGGTACAGTATACTTTTCCCTTCCGCTCACGTGCGCACAAGTTCTAAAATCTCTCACTATTCAAATTATAAAAGGAAACGTCAAAACCATTCAAAAGTAGCTCACTTTTAACATTTTTTATAACAAAACGAATACCGCTCGTTTTAGTTATTTTTACAGAAAGATATTTGTTCAATTTTCAATGAATGATTCTCAGTTTTCCAAAACAATGGTAAGAAAATGACTATTGCTATTCAATGAAACGTGCGCTACAACATGGATCGGGGTATGGTTCGTGTGTTAAATATGCTCATTTTAATAGGCAATATTTACTAATTTACTACCGCAAGGACTGTTGAAAAATATTTCTACGTATAAAAGACACTCATAAGTATGTGTATTCAAAGTTTCAAAAGGATTGTAAGAAAAGTGATTTTTTTGGGAACGTCCTTAATTAGAAAGATATACATATAAAATCAATGTTATTGCTACCGGGATTCAAATCTGGATCTCTTCCTATCAGGGTAAAAGCATTAACCGATTATGCTACACCAACGCACACACAAGAAGGCCATGGAATAGTTCCCCGATGTCTGCGTGTGTAATCACGTGATAAAACCCAACCTATTATAATAAACGAATACAATTGTGTCTATTATCATATACTAATGTATATAAAACTAGTTTTTGGATAATAAATAAAAATAAAATATATATACAGGAAATACTGATTCTCTGAACAGCTCGAGTTCTGAAAATACTTATTTATTTTCGGCTTTGTAAGTTGTTATTAGACATAGCGTACTACGTATTAGTTATATTTTGGTTCTCGGTATGTCAATCTGCAGGTCTGACGTATACATATCGCACACCTAGATCAAAACGAAGACAACTCAAAAAGTCACTTTTCCGTAGACAGAAAAATAAAAACATTTTTCTCCATTTTTTGTTACTAAAATTATGAAACTAAATAACATTTTAGGTCATAAATGTATCCTGAAATGGCGCTATTCGAGAACTGGAGCTAAGTTAGTTGCGTATATGTCAGAGTATCCGATACAATAATAACAGTTTTTTGAGTTGTATTAGTTTTGATCTGGGTGTGCGATATGTTAATAATATGCACGACCGCAGAAAAACCCAATAATTTACAATTCTTATAAAAATGTATCATAGATCATTATATACATATATGTACATGTGAAACTGGCGTCTTTTCTGAGTCAAATCGCGTTTTCTGGAGATGATTGAACGTTCGTCGATTTTTCGGCACGGCAACACGTGCCATTATCAAGGCGTTGCATTAAAATTATGTAGAGATCTCTATGTCCTGCGGAATAGTATGGTTGCACCGTAACTTTATGAGGCATCGCCTTGACGTTGGCACGTGTTTCCGTAACGAAACGTCGGTCTAAGTTTCTTCAGAGAAATCATCCATAAAAAAACGCGATCTAACCCGGAAACCTAATAAACATAATAGATCTAATTTTTTTTTGACGTAGAAATGTAACACGAAATAATAACGTAAATGTAAAGTGTTATAAATACCTCATTAGAAAATTCAGAAACATTTTATAGGTTTGAATATACGGTTGGTGGACTGTAAAATATAAGAACGTTGTTACGGATATTGTTCCATACAGAAAACAAGAAAACAAGGGTGGTTCGCCGATCCCCGCTTCTAACAACTGGTGATGATGATGAGGTCAGAAGAAATGAAACACACAAGTATATTCTTTCTAGGAACACTGTGGTGAAAGAATGATTTCTCGATCGCAGTGAACCTGCTTTTATATCACTTTGGACAATGAGAGTATTATTTAATTCATTAAACAATTAAGCATTCACAAGTTCGTGATCATATTTTAACACGTTATGTGCTGATTGTTATCGTTCCTTTTATTCCCGCGAGGCGACAGAAAGACGTTGTTGTCAACAGTGTCACTTATTGTTTGGAGTGGGCGCCGATTTTTCACTCTCACCCATTCCGACGCCTGTCCTAGTTTGTTATCAAACATTCCAGACGAAGATGGCGCGAAAATTCAATTATGTTCGATACAGGTATTTAGCAGCTTTATAGATACCTGCGAGAAAGAAATTGATAGGAATAACATATTCTATGCGGGGGTGGTATGATACAAGTATCTGAGTCATGAAACGCGTTTTATACGCTGTTGGACCAGTAAAAGTTGTCATGAAAAGTGTTTAGTAACATTTTAAAAATTTAGTACTCGAATTTTTTTTTTACTCACCTTTACCGATACTAGGTCCTTTATTTTTGAAATCAAAAATATTTTGGAGATGCCGAGCACCGATCCCGGTACTCGGTACTGCTGTACCATCTTAACTATTCACCTAATAGACTGAGAAGTCAAAAAGTCATATAAGTATATTGTTTACGCACCTTCTTATTCCATCGACTTGCACCCCTCTCTTTTTTGTTGTCGTTGGTATGATTGGTTTATGTAGCGTGAAGAACGCCGCTTTCTGCGACCGAAGAATCGCTGTCAAACCACAGTCGGAGCGACATTTACAGCCGGTACTAAGCCAGATAAGGACCTATTAATCGGCTCCGATATTTAATTGTTTGGGCCGGTCGAAATTGAGTTGGCGCATCCAGACCCAAGATCGGAGCACAAAACAAGAACAATACAACCCACGACGAGCAGAAGAACAGCATCCGTAATACCAGGTTAGTGGTAATTTTTCTACCTGCATTGACTTTCATATTATCAATGGGAAACCCGGGAATAACGAGCTGCTGAAGTAATACACTAGAACATATACAATGCAGATTAATTGTATCAAAATGCTTTGATTAATATTTTTAATTTACCTTATTATTTATACGATAATAATATACTATTTAATTTCAATAATAGTTACCCCTGGTGTACTTTGTAACTAGATAAAATTAATAGAGAGAGACTTGTATTCCTCGACAGTGTAGTGCCAAGTTTCCCCGCCTGTCACGATTCTCCGACGAATTTTTCCCGAGCAACATCTTTATTATACTCGTTTATTTATCATTAAACCAGTCTAATAAAATAAGACAAAATCTTGATTAGAAAATGAATGCAATCTAATATAGATACATTGAATTATAACGTATAGAGTGTACAGTAATGATAGGTGTCATTACTTTAATCATGTCGTGCGTCATAAACCTGAATATTTACGTAAATATCATATAATACATTGAAAAGTTCACAACAGCGTTTTCCAAATGGTGTTCCGAGAAAAAAAAAATATATACAATTAAACTCGCCGCCACATGCTTGTGCAAAACTGGAGTATATTTATTTTATTTTATATTATGCAGAACATTAACAGTTCAATGATCAACACAGATGTTCGTGTTAACACCTATCTGCCTCCTCCCATCCCTCCCTCCCTCCCTCATTGCCGTAACTACAGTGCACGACTTTTTCTGTATATTGTCTCTATAAACTGTCAAGGAGAGTGAATGCCGCCATGTGCTCGTCACTAACTTGAAGCTATTGTAAAGTTTACAATATTGTATTGTATTGTGGATAAGTTTACAATATTGTATTGTATTGTACATGGATCACTGAGGGTCTGATTTCAAGTATAAGAAAGCGCGACAAACTTCACAAAAAAGTTCAGCAGTATCCTCTCAACATAGATGCACGAATTCAATATAAGCGATATAGAAATATCTGTAATTAGGCAACAAAAACGGCGAAAATACTATATTATAGAAATCTAGTAGATCAAAATAAAACCAATACAAAAAAATGTTGGAAAATTATTAGAGAATTTACCAATTCTAATATAGATAAAAGTAATAAAGTATTTCAGATGGTTTATGATGAAAGTATTCCAAATTCTGATGAAAATCAGACTGATATTTAAAACTATATAAATAAATACTTCTCCTCAATAGGTAAAAAAATTTCAGATGAACACTTAGAAAGAACACAAATGAATTACAGTTATGTATACAATACATTCAGTACCAACTGGAAATCGTACAATTCCTATAAGATTACACAAATATGGACCCAATTTATGATTCAATCAGGTAGAGATGAATCAGAAGCATGGATATCCAATAATTTAATATAATTTATACAATTCTTTCACTAATAATCCACTAGTCCTACAACACTCCCACTCTATATATTTTTATTTTGTTTTTACTTTTTTATTCATATTTGAATTCTCTTTTTATTCCAAATAACACCACAACAGCACGAAAAAAAACTGGCTACTTTAACACAGACTTCAGTCTAGCAAAGTAGCCAGGACAACGCTGTATACGAGTATATCAGAGGCGAAGTCTACTCCATCCCACACAATAAACTATGTATTATGTATGTTTATTATGTATCCACCTCTGTTAGTACAAAAATATGGATGTCAAAATATATATAAATAAATTGTTGATAGTGTATTCGGTTCCTCGCGTGTGCGTGCGGAAACCGCACATGCTGATCACTGAAGAAAAATCGACCTGAAACATAACATTCAGCTTGTATTACTCTTTTTTAACGGAGGGTTCTCGCTTCTTGACACTTGGGACACTTGGCTTATTGTGAACAACCGTGCATTAGTGTACAAGAAAAAGTATTATTATAAAATAATACTTAAATATTGTAAGAATTTACAAATAATTAGATAAATTTAAAATAACTTAGTGGTGAAAATATGAGGAAATAAGGAAGGCATTTACTTTTCGTCTACCGGATGCTGGTACATTTGTTGATTCCTCTCCATCACAAATACAAGCGACGGGAGATGTATACTAACGCGTAAAAGATTATTATGTATTAGCGGAATTGAGGTAAGATTAACTAATTAGCGTTAGCGGAGTAAAGCTGAGGGAAGCGACGGTAGCTGTCCGTACAAAAGTTACAAGCGCACTGAACTTGCTGCAGCTCGAAGACTTTAATTACTGCGACATTTTCTTTCTACCTTGTGCTTAAGGATAGATGAGGAAAAAAAAGAGGATATACGCAGGTTAAAAACTTGTAAAGCGCGAATTGAATGTATACATGAGGCACAAGTCAAACGCCAAAAAATTTAATAGAATTTAATTAATCTTAAACGGCACTGACACTCATTTTTCGTAAAAAAAAGTGTGGTTATTTTTCCTTGAAATATACCCAATAATACCCAAGAAAACATATAGAAGGAGTCCCTGTTGTACAAAATGTTAAAGGTTCTACGATCACATTTAATTGAGAAGCGCTGGTTTACTGCAAACCGAGAACCGACACACCCACACACGTGCAAGCGCGTTAGTGTGAAACCACAAGCAATAAACAACAAATTCTGAAACTTGGGCAGTCAAAATTAGTGACGTCTATGCTAATTTTGCTCAATGTACTAGACTTTCGATTATCCGGGGACACATTAACTGGGTTGCGGATTAACCAGAGCGGTAAAAAATACAACAAAATATATATTGTAGCGAATACCTATCGCCGGCTAGATCGGCAAGCAAAATACGCCATAGCTACCCGATCGGTCGGCCACATGGGCCGTCGACACCCGACGGTCGCCAATGATGCTGAGGTTGCAGACCAACAGAGCGCGGGAGCTTCGGAAATTTCAAGGTCAGATGAAACGACAATATCCTCAAAGACATATTTGCTTTAGATGCCCAAAACTGGAGAAAAACGACGCGAATCGGATAACGCTGGGGGAAACTCTCGAGGACATGGACTCACCAGGATTTGTGCTGATGATGCTGTGCGAATGTATATATTTATATGTCTGCCTCAACACACCGAGACAGATATCGAAAAATAAGAAACTAGTTTAAATAACATTAAAACAAAAAAACAACGCGTTACATGTCTCAGACATGTGTGTCATACCATCCCAGCACTATATGTTTTTCTGGTTTATATAAAAAAATCGTAAATTCAGTTAAATAAATAAAATTATAATAATCGTGACACGCGTGGTATACATTAGCACTTCTCTGCCGTGAAGTAGTACCTAAAAAAATAGCCGTTAATAAATATCTTAAGATCTCTATTAATATTAGCTTGTTACAGAGTTCACTAAGATTAACAATTTTTTAAACAGAAAAATTATCATAAATTTCTATTCTACCACAAAAAACCTGCATTACATACTTATATGACAATTTGACACCACAATATATTAGGATGCGGAGGACCTGCTCGCGCCTCGCAGACCTGGCTGTCAAACTAGACACTTTAAAGTCATTCCTTGCTGCCTAGTACCGCCCGAAAATGTAGATAATAATACATCGCAACGCAACCGGTTCGAGAAGCCAGCTGAAGCGATCACTTTTCCCATTGCCACCTTTTCGGTGGCAATGGTTTTCACAAACTTAAACTTACAATTTAATTTTCAAACAGAGTAAATTTATTTGTGCAGCATTCGCCAACCGATTATAAGTCCTCTTTCATTCCATCAACCTGCTCCAGCCGCAACACCAACACCTATACTCATACGCACGCTCCGTAGCATTCATATACACTGCGACATTCATACACACGAGTGAGAATCTGGGGAGGATTAAGGCCCTCAGACTCACCTTAAACAAATCCTGCAATCCCTAAAAAGGGAATAGATAAGATGGTGTATATAGATTATAGATGGTAAAATACAATGTTATTCTCATATTTTATTTATTTATGGAGTTTAACGATGCGAATTTTATATTTTATAAATACTTTAAATATTGCTCAACAGCGAACGCTCGGTGCGCTCCTGACCAATGATTCATTGCGACTGGCAAATCAGCAAATCACGCGTGACAATACCCCTCCCACTTACCTCACCCTAATGGTTTACGAGCAATTACAATTTAATCTCGAAATTTTTCCGCTGGGCAGCCTTTATTTTCGTAGAAAGCAATCACTTTGTGGTTTGAATAATCGTATTCCCGCAAGTATCGTTTATTTGTCCCAGTCCCGAATCGATTTTATACAAAACACCCAAAAATATATCGCATAGATCGTTCCTCTATTCATCATTCTGTCGCATACAGAGATAGAGAACACTGCTGCTGACTGGCGCTTGACATTATACAATACAAAGTAAAAAAAACATTTAAATATTGTTTCTGTGCAGTTTCCTAATTTTATTTGTATTTAAACACTTCCTAATTTTATTTGTATTAACATGTGATTTTTTTTTTTTTTAAATTTTCTATATTTTCCCATTCAAAGTTTATTTCAAGTTCAGAAGATGTTATTTTATTTTGTATAAATATTTTTACTTTCAATAGTTAATAACGATCTGATATATTACGCGCCCGTGCGCGAACTTACTATACTATAAATTTTTTACATAATTTTTATGAACTCAATTACACTCTTTCCCGCCACATTTTCAGCTGGAAGCTCACAACGCAAATAATAATTATATTAAGAGAACACATTCTTACTGTGAAGTTGTAATTATTCAGAACGTAGCTCTGTGATATTTTAAATACTAATTAGAAAGATATACATTTAAAATCAATTTTATCGTTGCGCTGCCGGGATTCGAACCTGGATCTCTTTCCAAACCGGGGAAGGTGCATTAAGTTGTATCAATGTATCCAAAATTTGAGTTTCCGTAAAAATAAGGTAGATGGCTCTTTCAAATAATGGAACGATTAAATGTATTAATATCAAAAAGGTAACATATAGGTTCGAAAATTTGTCGCTAAAAATATCGTCGCTGTAGCATAGTTGGATAATGCACCTTCCCCGGTTTGGAAAGAGATCCAGGTTCGAATCCCGGTGGCACAACAATATTTTTCGATAAAATTGATTTTATATGTATATCTTTCTAATTAATATATTTAATAATTATACCTAATACGATTTCGTCATTACTGGCCGAAAAGCAACAGTCACTAACAGCCCAACGCCATTATTTGAGTGACACCTGACCCGCTAATTCGCCAGAGATAATCACACCCATTGTATCCGATTGAATCATACCTCACAACACAATACACGGCATTATAAAATGCGTTTTAAATGGATAATGGGTGCGGCGAGGGGACAAAGCGCGGTTTGAAAATATTAATGTGGTCCACAGACACGAGTATATTACTAAAAAAATATTTGGATATGTCCAAGAACACACAATTACTGGATTTTCACCAACAAAGGCACTGTCATTAAACAAATATCAGATATCTCATAGAGACGAAGCTATTTTTTATTAATGGAAAAATATGAAAGTACGGGTAATTACAGGACTTACAACCTGTCTTCGGCTGGCTTAAATGATCACTTTACACAACGTAATGTTATATCAAATAAAAGTTGAATATTTGTTAATATGTGGAAACACTTCGAGTACCACTACACTATCGCCATCTATGGACTAAATTTGATATTCATTTCCCTGAAATAGTATATATGTCACAATGAGAAACTAATTTTTTTTTTAAAATTATTAAAAGCAATATTTTCCATCTGTAAAATGTTTTTAATACATTATATTAGAATACGCCTAAAAATTTATATTTTATTGGATATTATTTATTATATTATGGATATTATTATTTTATTGGATTTTACTGGATTTTCACTAACAATAGCACTGTTATTACACGAATAATATATATATTATATATATAGTATAAAGTGAAGACAGGTCTTAAGCCCTGTAATTACCCACACTTCCATATCTTTCCATTAAATATAATAAAAAATAGCTTTGTCTCTATGGGATATCTATTGTTTGTTTAAAAAGATTAGTCTTTCAAGGACTATCTCGTTGTTTTTTATACTTAATAACTTTGACACAAATATAGACAAAACGTTTAACAATAAACAAGACAACCTCACCGCACTAGAATACTTAAAATTTAATTAATTTTTAAATCGTTTTTCTTCTTCTTCTTTTAAATAAGCAATCCACCCTTCAAGAATGATTTGTACCATTAGTCAAGTTAAAACTTTACTTTATAGAAAAAAGTACAATAATATTATAGAATAGGAAATATTATATTACAAGTCAATACCATTGTCGTTCAAAAAATTTGTTATTATATATATTAAATGTAGCGAGTTAAAAATCGAACTTCTTAAATACATATATTCTACTGCATTGTTACTTCCTATATATACATATAAAGTGATCATTTAAGCCAGACGACAGGTCATAAGCTCTGTAATCACCCCTCATATTTTCTATATATATAATTTCCATTAAAAATATAATAAAAATAGCATCGTCTCTATGAGATATCTGATATTTACTAAATAGTAATCTATTGAAGAATCATAAAATTTTATTTAGATATGACATAATGTTAGTTACAACGCGTAATTGAAGGAAGTAAACAGAGAGGAAGGGCTAGATAAAAGTAAGTACACTAAATAATAAGCAAGACTAGTGCAGACACCTATAGACACACTCGGCAAACATTGCACCGACAAGGAAACAGTTAAAAAGGAAAGAAATATATTTTAAAAACTAATTAAATGTAAAGATATACATATGAAATCAATTTTATCGAAAAATTTCAAAATTTTCGCTAGCGTTCTTTCTTTTGACAGTTTTACGAGTACGAAGAAGTTGTTCCGGTGCTACAAATCACGAAAGTGTAATCTCGTATTGATTTAAAGAAGGGATGGAAGCATCCTTTTCCTTAAATGACAGCAGAGAGGTCATGTAGATGACAAAAGGATTTCCCATGAACAAAGCAGGATGGGGATACGATTTGGTCTCATAATTTCACAACTGAATTTGTTTTATAACAGAAGAGGACGCAAGGGATTCCATGCGAGTTCAAATGGAAGAAGATGACCCAGCCTTCCTGACGTTTTGATAAGTAAGAAGATACAAGTATTTACGGGTACCTCGGAACATTAAATCTGGACGGAGACCGTGGATCTCTGCCGAATGAACGAAATTATCTTACGTTTAAATGGTTGTAAAACGAATTTTTGATATGATTTTTTTGCTATATTTAACCTGCCAAACTCATCAGGTGATTCAAAATTGTTGTAATATAATTACCTAGATGAATATTTTCACATTCAATGAATCTAAATGTTTTAGCTCACTATTACATACATAACATTACATAACTTGTTGATTTAGATATTCACACGGTAGTAAGAATTTCATTTGTTCATTAAGGCATCTTTCTTTGTCATCACATTAAAGTGATAGGTTTCTTACTACATTCTACTAAATTATTCATATGTTTTCGTATCTGATTAAATTATTAAAATTTGTCATTATAAAAACTTTAACTAATCTTATTATTTTCCCTGATGACGGTAGCTAATGTGAGTGGCAGACGACATGGTGAATTCTGTGCATCAGAACCACGCACCTCATGCTATACCTTGAGCGAGTCGGTGGACGTGTATCAAACGACGTCACAATATATTTTTTATATATATATATAATTTATTTCTTCTCTATAAGAGCAAGACTCGTGTATAGAGAAGGAGTATATACGAGAGTGTATAATTTATGTTTCAGTTAGTCTGTGTACATATTTTTTGACTTGAGATACAAATTTATAGTAGTCTGTAATTTTACTAATTATGATTGGGAGATTATTAAAAAAATTGATGCCTTGGTGATAAATATAGTGATTTTGGGTAGCTATATATTTTAGTTTTGAAATATCAATTTGGTCTCTAAATCTTGTAGATCAGAATTAGCTTATAATATTTAATTGATTTTTAATTTTAAAAATTTACATAATAGGTACTTGGATAGACATTTGTTTTTTTTAAAATAATTTTTAGATCATTTTTTGAGTGATTTCTAATTGTGATATTGAAGTCTTATATGCTCCTCCCCATCCAATAATACCGTATTGTAAATGTGACTGTACAAACGAGTAATATATTATTTTCAGATTTGTAAGTGATAAGATGTTTCAGAGTCTTAAAAATATGTAGGCAGTGTTCCTAATTTTGTTTTTAAGATTAGTAATATGTTCTTTCCATTTGAGATTGTTATCTATTATGATTCCTAAGTACTTTATACAGTATTTTTCTTCAATTGATGAACATTGGTCACAAGAGTCTTCTTGAGTACAGGCTTTGGTGTGAATTTTAATATTAATTTGAGTGTTATCTTTCCGTTGAATAGTAAATCGTAGAAAGTATGTTTTATCAATATTAATTGATAGTAGGTTATCATTCGTCCACTTTTTACGGTATTGACATCCTCATTGGCGTCAATCAATTTTTTTTCATTAATTATTAGTACTGTATCGTCTGCATAAGATAATATTTCAGCGTGTAATTTTAGTTTAAATATATCATTAGAGTATAAAATAAATAACAATGGTCCAAGTACAGTGCCTTGTGGTACGCCAAATACAGTGGTTTCAGATATGCTATTGTGTCCATTTATTTTAACTTTTTGTTTTCTCTATGTTAAATAAATTATTAGCCATGATAAAACAATGCCATCGAGGCCAATATTTGTATGTTTATTACCCATCAAAGGATTTTCTTAGGTCTATAAAGATACCAATGCATTTATCACTGTAATCTATACGTTTATTTATAATTAAAATTATTTTTTCAATAGCACCTTGGGTGCTAATTTTTTCCATAAATCCAAATTGATTCTCATTTATGATGTTATTGCTACGTATATATATATAACACAAGCTGTTTTTTTACAATTTTTTCGTAGATTTTGGAGATAATTGATATGGGGCGGTAATTTTTAATGTATTTTTTAATTGAATTTTTATTGGATTGGAAAGACATACAGGTAGGTTCGAACAACATTATATTTTTCGATAAAATTGATTGATATACATATAATTGATATTTAAAAAAAAAATTGATTGCGGCTACTGCTCTTGCATTGTGACCTGGGTGAATTATAAACTAGCAGAAAGTGACCTGGGTGAAATATAAACTAGCAGAAAGTGACCTGGGTGAATTATAAACTAGTAGAAAGTGACCTTGGTGAATTACAAAATAACTAGCAGAAAAGTTAACTTCTTGCTAGGCTCCGCGTACGCCTATTGTGGCCGCTGCGCAGTTGTTGTGGTGGGCCACGGAGAGGAAGATCCCCCACCCGTTGGACTGACCGAGTGGAAAAGGCAACAGGCACTTATCTGGTGATGGCCCTCAGATATGCAGGATGCCGGGAAAAGTGGGGCGATTATGATCGTCAGTCATGTGTGTCCGACGCGGATGATGATGTATATATTAACAAGGGGCGCGCACTCCGGACAATCAATAATCTTAATATAAATTAAATGTATTAATTTTAAAAAATACTTTGGTCGCCACCGGCATTCGAACCGGGAACTTTTCCTCCCGCGCCATGTCAACCTAGTAGACGAAAATTCAAACTTTTCTTTTTTAAAATGTTTCCAAATGTAATAATTAATATAATTCTGGCGTCCCATACCGAGTTTTACTAAAAAGGTATTTGAGATTCTCCCTGATATAAAGTGGAGTCAATTTGAAAAAGAAAAAAAGGTATGCTTCTTTCAGATGAAAACAACTTTTAATGATTGTACTTTTACAGCGTCGATATTAGCGGCATAAGCTAAATCCATGTGTAGAGCGCGCCACTGGTATTTACACATTAATTGAATAATAATTGTATGTAGTGATCGCACGCATAAAGTGATCAACATATCACCTTGAGATGACGTTTCATGAAGAGTGTTATTGTAGCATCGGACATGCCCAGTTTGACAAGTATATTATTATGACCGGCACAGCTGCGGCTGCCCACCGGTGCGTGCTTGTAGGGCTTTGAATGTGAAATCATTAGAAAACACTCGTTAGCTGCTGTGAAATAACAAACCTGATTATTGGGACAAATGTCAAACGCTGACATGCTGTCGAATTAGTATTTGTCACTTTCTAAATTTAAAATTAATATATATATATATATATATATACGTACATATATGGCTGTTCACTTTGTGCGATGTAAAAGCGGTCGGTCACGAAAATGCGAGACGGAAACATAAATCGTTCCCAATCTTATATACGCTTAAAGTACCGTCTCCTTATTACACCTAGACTTATATTGTGTTGTTTTTTTTTTTGTTTTTTTGACAGCGGATTTGTGCTCAGTTCGGTTTGCCATTTCATCGTGAATAGACTTACGCCAGAACAACGCTTGCAAATTTCGGTTCGCCCATTTTACGGTCGACATAATCGTCCACCCGAGCGAGCGATTCGAATAACCGTGGATCGTTTTCGCACCACGCATACTCTTATTGATAATACGCATCAGCAGAGACGCGGTACGGTGCGCACCGAAGAAGCTGTTGTTTCTTCAAAAATGATACGTTACAGTCAATGGAGAGCGCTACAGATCCATGATTAACGTCTTTTGGGTTCCCCAATTGAATGACATTAATGTGGAAGAGCTGCGGTACATCATATCGCTGAGGTGGATTTTAAAAATTATAAATATCTGAATAAAAAGATGAAACTATGTAGTATGTTTTGTCCCAATACATCTCGAGCTACGGTATTGACAGTCGGGGGAGTGCATCAGGTGTACATATACATCAAGTAAGCATTGCTCAGAAGGTTATAACTCAGAGAATTTCAGGTTTTGGATATAAAACAATTATATGCACTGGATATAATAACTAACATTCATAGTAAAATAAGCGCTCTACACGTGAGGACTGAAAGATATTATTCCACGAGAGCAAATAAGTTTAAAATAGTTCCAAGAGTGAAAACAACTTTTGGTCAAAAATTATTCACCTTTCAAGCTCCCAGAATATACAATCGAATTGGAAGTAAAATTACAACTGTAACTGACATTAAGGCATTAACTGAAAAAGGGTGTTTAAAATTAGTTGTTGAAAGTAGGAAGAGCAGATACTGAGAGCAAACTGTTATATATAATGAAATAATTCTTATAACTGCAATTTTATGTTTTGATCTTGCATTTACATTACATGTTATTAAGGAAAACACATTCTCACTGTGAAGTTGTAATTATTCAGAACAGACGGTCTGTGATATTTTAAATACTAAATTAATGTATTAATTAAGAAAAATAGTGGCGTTATAACACAATCGGTAGTGTACTTCCCCGGATTGGAAATAGAGATCCAGGTTCGAATCCCGGTGACGCAAAAATAATATTTTTCGACAAAATTGATTTTATATGTATATATTTATAATTAATACATTAATTTAGTATTTACAATATATGTGCTTACATTACATATTGTATTGCACATTGGTATTATTTTTTCTCTCTTTTTTATATATAATATTTTCACGTTTCCTTGCCTTGCATGTTGCGTATTCGATTTTATTTTATTTTGCCTTCAATGAGTTTTGATTTTGTAAAATGTATTTGTTTACCAATTTGTCCTAAAACAGGCTTGCCTAGTTGGGCAGTGCATTTTAAAATGTGTGTAAAATATATGTAACAAACTGTATTTTTTTTTTTATTGCACCTGTACAAATGTTATAAATGTTTAAATAAATTTTAAAAAAGATGTATTTTATGGCCCTGTGTAACGCGAACCCCGGCGCAGATACGAGATATTAATACGATATCAATAGAGTTGATACTGATCGTGGTGTGGTATCTCCGGATCCCGCGAAGAGTTCGGCTCCAGCATGCCGAGTGGCCGGCTCCGGGCGACTCGTCTAATAGGGAGTAGTGTCGCTCATCAGCCGCACATAATTCTCGCCGAATCCGCATACTAATTAATTAACTCCCGTCATAGAAATAGCTGACAGTGACAGTGAGTGATAATGTGCACCATTGATATTCTCGACGGTGTGCCGTGTACATTGCGGAGGTGACAGCTCAGTACGGAAACGCTACGATTTTTTTTTTTTAAATTTAACGCGACAATGCCCGTCCAAGATGACGGGTAAAATTACGTGACATAATTCGTGAGCGCATGTACTGGTTGTGTGGATCGTGCTATGAGGAAATAATATTATGAAATATGCGGGTTACTGTAGATCTAAAGATCGGGACCGAACTAAGAGCAAAAGCTCCCATATCGGTCGGTCACATTCACCGCGAGGTTGGCATTTTTTAACGCTACTCGGCAACCACGCTATGCCGTAATGCCGCGAAGCGGCAATACAGATGGCACTAATTGCAAAATAATGTTTTCGTTAATGTTAATCAAATTATTTAATTTATATTTGTTTTTCATAATTTTTAGTTACGCACAGCTTTATTGCTTGTATGCAGTGCACGCCCCTGTCCAACGCTATTGCGTTGGAGTCGATGTCTAAGAAAGTCTGCAAGGGTTATTCATAAATTCCTTCCCAGCAAATCAATGTGGTCTATACAATCTTTCAATAAATAAGCGAAAAAGTTCAATAAATTTTAGACGTAAATTGCGGGAAAACTTGAATTCCGGGCGTGTAAAATCGGGGTAACGAAAATTTATTTAAAAAAATGTTTGAAATTCGGTTATACAATTGTTACGTGCCAGTAAGTTGCGGCAGAGCTAGAACACTGAACACGAATATCGAATATTTTGTCTGAAGTCTGAAGCACACGATACGATAAGGAATAGCCTCCACCGCAGCTCCGGAGCCAATCGATCTGATCGTATGTGGACGTTAGACGTAGCAGCGTCACACGAGAAAGGCCGAAAGCATTCCAGACTTTATCTGGCTCCGTAACCGTCTCGACCAATCACCGCCGAGTATCTGTATGTAGAATCACGCGTCAGGTTTAAATCATGTTGAAAAACAATTATTACTGCCCGTAATAATAATAATAATGTGTTTATTCCGCCGTGATCAGGTTTTTTTTTAACCCGATTCGCCATAAAGATAATACATATTATGTTATACATTAAAGTTATGAAATAAATATAATTTAAAAAAGAAAAGAAAACCGAGAACAATATTAATAAATAAAAAAAGTTAATAAACAGTAAAAAGTTCACACATACATACACACAAAACATAAATATTACATATGTGACGTAAAGTATCAAAGTGTGACATCTCCATTTTCATAGTTTTGAGATAATCGTTAAAAACATGGCCAAATATGTCACTTTTTGATAATATACATGTTTTTACAATTCAAAATGTTTTAAATTCATAAGGATATATAATGTTGCTTATCATAAGTTTTATATTCTACAAAACTACATTCATAATTCATTTTGTCTAAAAATGGAGATGTCACACTTTGATACTTAACGTCACATACATAACTAATTCAGTCACGGCCATAGTTGTATATGTAGCTATAATGCTGTAATATGCATACCGGTCAATTAAAATATGTGTAGCGCCTAATTCCAAAACACCCTAAAACGGATTCTGGATAATTAAGAGTTAAATATGCAGTATTGTAAATATTTTTATCAGCTACATGCAGAACACATTGTTTCCAATGTTAAATCCATTGATATTGCATGTTCAAAATCAAGGTTTGTTCCAAAATACCTCAAAGAAGAAAGAGTATAAGAGTTGGTATTCCCCCTAAAATGAAACCAGTCAATCATAATGCTTGTTGATGATCAGCTGGTTTAAAATCTAATATGGCTGCCAGAATCTAATATATACAGAAAAAAAAATTACATTAAAGAATTGTCTACATTTTGTAAATACTAATTAAATAAAGATATACATATAAAATCAATTTTATCGAAAAATATTGTTGTTGCGCTACCGGGATTCGAACCTGGATCTCTTTCCAATCCGGCGAAAGAACTATGCTACAGCGACTGTACTTTTGACGACAAATTTTCAAACCTATATGTTACACTTTTGAAATGAATACATCTATCATTCCATTATTTATTAGTATTTAAAATATCACAGACCTATGTTCTATATGAATGTGTTTTCCTTAATAATGTACATTTGCTTTCAAAATATACGTTCTACTCCATAACTCAAAAACGCACAGTCGTTTTAGGGAGTTTTGGAATTACACGCTACACAATATCCATTCGCACGGGTCGAGTGACGCGCAGGTCGACCATATTCTGTAATTCGACGCATTATGTGGGCTCCGTAGGGTTAGGCGTCGACTCATACTATTCTGCCGTAATGGCCCGCGTCCACTGTTGAGATTTCTCTCGGAGACTCGGGTTCGCACAAACGACAATTCGGTGCGAAGCAATTTATGAATCATCACCCCACACGTTTTGAGGGCACATTAGAATTCTCTCATTGCGGAAATATACAGAAATACTTGCACTAGTTGAGGATTTTTTTATACAGTGTTGAATCATAGACAGACAGGACGGACTCAACCATTTGCCTATTTTATGTTCCGCAATCGGTTAGTCTTAACCTTTACTATACTATGCTAAAAAATACTCGTGTTACTGCAAGAAATTTGAGTTTTTTTAGCACTTTAAATGGGAAAAAAAATGCTTTAACAAGCTTAAATGGTTTGAAAATAGTTAATGTCACAGTCACCATAAGTGTAATAAGAAATGATAAATATAATATTTTTTATTTATTATCTTAGTTTTATTAACCACAATTGAGTTTACAAAACATCTACCGGTTTCGGAAAACACCTTTTCCTTCTTCAGGATGTCATAACTAACTAAAAATATAGCATTGTTTCTTCACCAGAATCTATTTTTAAATTTTTTAAAAAAACAACAATTATTTAAAAAAATAAATTTAGTACCTAACTCAAATTGCTGCTCAATATAAATTTAGTCGAATAATTTTTAGGAAAAAATTTTAGAATAGGACTCGTAGTTAAATTTAGTTGGCTGTTTAGAATTTTAATTTAAATGTATAAATATAATAATTCAATACGTTCATTTTATTCTCAAAAGACTCTAATCTAACACGATCTCCATCTATATCTCTCATCACTTAAATTAATGTGCGATAGCATGCAACACATCCATTTTATATAGTATTGAATTCAAAAATTATTATTTTTATTGTGATTAGCTATGCATAAATGATTTTCCACTACTCATTTCTAAGCGCAAATGATTTTTTTTAGGACTATGTAAAATGTACGTGTTATATTGTGCATATTTATAGAAACACAATTTAATTGGTTGGGTAGACCTATATTACTGCGTGGTAAAATCACAACGCAGTACTTGTGAATAATTGATACAATAAAAGTGCACAAATGTATAAGGTAGACTTTCAGTTCTTTCTCGTTTTAATGTTAGATACGATCTGACAATTAAAGTGTTTATAAAGACAATTGTTGAGATAATGCACTCATTAAATATAATAATAGAAGATAATTTAAATTCGGGTTCTGTACCGGGTAAACAAAGTAATAAATGCACATCCGCTTACAGAAAACATAAATAATAATTGATAATTAGACAAAAGTATTAAAATAATGGTTCCAACTCATTAACTCCTGTCAAATGAAGAATGGTTAAAGTACATACATAACACCTGAGATAATTTATTAGGCATCTTGCAAGAAGGTAAGATGGCTCGGAGACGCTTGTTGCGGTAGGTCAAGAGGAAGATCCCCCACACGTTGGACCGACCGAGTGGAAAAAGCAACAGGCACTTCTCTGGTGGCAGCTTCGACTCGTAATTTAGTATCCATCCATAAAATATTGTGGACTAAATCTGTTACACCCTGTATATACCTTGAAAGGTGTAAATATTATATGAAAAAAAATGCAAATTGTATCTTACTATTTAATGGATAAACTACACAGTACTCATTTGAATGTCTTACATATTTTTTATTTTAATAGAAAATATAATACATTTTTAAAATAATCAGCAGAATATATGTGACGTTAAGTATCAAAGTGTGACATCTCCATTTTTAGACAAAATGAGTTATGAATGTAGTTTTGTAGTATATAAAACTTATGATAAGCCTATGAAATAGCGTATATATCCTTATTAATTTAAAGCATTTTGAATTGTAAAAACATGTATATTATCAAAAAGTAACATATTGGGCCATGTTTTTAACGATTATCTCAAAACTATGAAAATGGAGATGACACTCTTTGATACTTTACGTCACATGTATATCAATTCTTTTAACATTTATTTCTTCTCTATGAGAGTAAGACTCGTGTATAGAGAAGGAGTATATTCGAGTTAATTTATGTTTCAGTTAGTCTGTGTACATATTTTTTTGACTTCAGATACAAATTTATAGTAGTCTGCAATTTTTCTAACTGTGATGGGAAGATTGTTAAAAAATTTGATGCCTTGATAAATATAGTGATTTTGGGTTGCGGTATATTTTAGTTTAGGAATATCAATTCGGTCTCTAAATCTCGTAGATCGGAATTCGCTTCTAATATTTAATTGATTTTTAATTTTGAAAATTTGGATTACTGTTTTTTTCTTTTGTATGCGTCTGTTATTTTTGGTACTTCCTTTTTACTTTTCACGTTTTGTTTGCTCCCTGCTCGTTTCTTTTCTTTTACTTCTTACACATCTTCAGTCTGTATCAAAAAAATTACTTTCTTCAATTTACTCATTATCTCTAACTACTTGTTTCGTTTTGATTTTTCTGTTTTTTTTACCATTTAATTTAATTTGTCACCTTACTTCCAACTTATATTCTAGTTTATGGAACCTCTATGGCTACCTACCTCAGAACAGGTACTTTATATGTACCAGGCGCGGTCACTTCACACGTGCTATGGATGCTCCGCATCCCACGTGTTACAGAGTGGAACAGCCCTGGAATTTTTGTTTCTAGCCGAAAACAGCACAGCTGCAAATAAATTCGTCCTTTGGAGACCATTCCTAACATACATTCTCAACTTTCGAACATTTACGAATCGTGTACCAGCTACAGTGTATCATTCGTTCTGCATTCACAAAGTTTGAAAGTATCCGCCTGTCAAGATCATCGAACACTGTATACGCATCTACGACTTTAATGCTTATGTGTATAAAGCACAGAATAGCATACATATTACGTAGCGAGCGGATTTTGAGGAATTTGTTTGTGTGACGCATTTGAACACACTGAATATCTTTCGATTATATGTTATATTTGTATATTTGATAGTAGCTATAAACTTATTATCCATCATCCCTTCTAAAAAAAGCCATCGACCGCCACTGATATGTACCTAGCGAGAACTAGCAGGTTTGCATGTAAATGAAATTAATTATAATATTTGTACTAAGGATTTTTATATTGATGCTAGCTATAAAAACGCTGTATACGAATGTTGTTATAAAAGTAAACGCCGATTTATCGCCACCGAAATGAAATTAAATGAAGTCACGATGCCTTCCAAAGCGACGTTGTATAACACTTATCAAAGTACAATCGCGAGATGCTTAATATTCACAATATGTCAGATGTCATTAAATAGCACGGAAGCACTTGTATCGGTGCTTCGTTGATCTAGAGATATGGAGAGCTGGTCGTTAGCGTTTAAATCCATCTGAACTTTGGCGAACAAGACGCCCCACAGTCGTATCTCTGCGATCGCGTCTGACCCGTAGATTCACTTCGATTCAAGTTATGTATTGTACACTAGCGCAGCTGACAAGTGGCGAAAGATGAAAGAGGGGCTCTAATCAATTTTTATTCAAATAAATATCAGATATCCCACAGAGACGAAGCTATTCTTATTATATTTAATGGAAAATATAAAGTCGTATCGATGTGTCTAAAATTTAATACAAATGAATTGATAATTCTGGCGTCTGCTATCAGATTACTCAAAGGTATTTGAGATTCTGTAAAAATAAAAAAATAAGGTAGATGGGTATTTCAAATAATGGAACGATTAAATGTATTAATATCAAAAAGGTAACATATAGGTTTAAAATTTTGTCGCCGTAGCATAGTTGGATAATGCACCTAAGAGAACCAGGTTCCAATCCCGGTGGCGCAACAACAATATTTTTCGATAAAATTGATTTTACATGTATATCTTTCTAATTAATATATTTAATTCATATTTGAAAATATATATAAATATGAAGTAATTACAGGGATTGCGATCTGTCTTCGGGAGTCTAAAATGATCACTTTATACAAATATAACGTTCACCATTCTCACCCCATCAGTCTCCATATCTATCAAATTTTTAAAAGTTGTATAGATGTTAATATGTGGACTCGCTTCGTCTCTATGAGATATCTGATATTTATTTAATAACAGTGCCTTTGTAGGTAAAAAATCCAGTAATTGTGTGTTCTTGCACATATTAAAATTTGTATTCACTCTTAATTTAATTTAATTGTATTTATTAGGAAAACATACAGTTAATCAACAAAGGTTAAGATAATATCAAAAATAATAGCAAACTCAACCAATTACATGTTCTATCTGAATTATTTAATTAACTTACACGATGCAGTGTGGGTTTAGTAACAAAGATTAATACTAATTAAATGTATCAATTAGAAAGATATATATATATAAAATCAGTTTTATCAAAAAATATTGTTGATGGATATAAGTGAAACAATGTTATTACTCTACTTGAGTTTATTAGCACTACTCGAGTGTGGTTCGCGAATTATCATGGATAATAATTATTCCTTTCATTCACGTCCCATTAAACTACTTAGTCCCGTCACGCGTAAAGAAAATAAAATAAATAATTTTGAACTCACCTCCTCTCCTCTCAATATTACCGTTACAACCACCGCTCCACCGCCCACCTGTCAGTACCTGATTACTTGTATGTCTACCACCTAATCCTTGTCTCTTATATTTATGTGTAATCAGTTTAATACTTCACTTATCGATGAGAGTTACTGTTTCTCTCGAAATTCGAGTAGTGCTAATAAACTCAAGTAGAGTAATAACATTGTTTCTTTTCTATCCATCCATTATGATGAAACTCTACAAAGTTAACGCCGATTCTATTAATAATATGAAAAATATTGTTGTCGCGCTACCGGGATTCGAGCCTGGATCTGAATTCTAGTGTCAGCTATCGGTTTCCTCAAATGTATTTGAGATTCCGTAAAAACAACGTAGGCTTTCAAATAATGGAACGATAGATGTATTAATCTGAAAAGTGTAACATTTGTCGTCAAAAGTTTTGTCGCTGTAGCATAGTTGGATAATGCACCTTCCCCGGATTGGAAAAAGTGATCCAGATTCGAATCCCGGTAGTACAACAACAATATATTTTCGATAAAATTGATTATATATGTATATCTTTAAAATTAATACATTTAATTAGTATTTAAAACATCGCAGACCGTCTGTTCTGAATAATTACAATTTCACAAAAAGAATGTGTTCTCCTTAATAAAAAAGATTAATGTTAAGCCGTGTAGAAGACAATGAAAAATTAAGAGAAGGAACAATTTTTTTCCAAAGGGAACAAAAGAGAGAAGAGAAAAGAGGATGGATTGGAGATTAAATTCTTTGTAATAATAATAAAATATAAGGTTATAATAAGGTTGATAATAAATTGGATCTTCCATATGAGAGTAATAACATTAATAATAATAGCTTGTAGGTAGAATCATTGGTTCAAATTGAAAATGTAATGGTTCATGAGAAAAAATCTTTTAGCGTAGCAAGTCAATTTCTGTCACAGACCAGTAAATTAATAGTCACGAAATAAAGTGTACACTATAGGGGTGAGTTTTGGAACATTAATTGCGGGACGAGGAACATTCTACAAACATTATTTGTGAAAAAATAAATATGTATACATTTATGACACAGTTTAAGTATTTACTCTTTGAAAATTAAATCTTTGTGTAAACAAGACGTATTTTTTACATTAATGCATATTATATTGTCAGCGTTTAAATTTTCGTTCCAATCGAGTCATATATTTAGAAAAAAGTCGGGGCACTATTTGCGTGAGTGACACTAAAATGCAAATATTGAAACAAAGAATTTGCGTTAGTTCATGTGTATATATTTGGTAGTCTGCGATTTCTATCAACTTCTAGGAATGTGAAAGAGTCCGGAACGATAACAGTCAATATGTCCTTGCAGCAGTTTAAAGATGAATATTTGGCCAGCACGTGTTCTTCGATATTTCAAGGTTTTCATATTGTGGAAGTTTGCTGCATATAAATATAAGTTAAATCTAACGTTGAATAGATATAACATTAATATGTCGAAAATGAATCTAATGCATACATATGTATGCTCAAATACAGCGCTGTCCAACTAGTGGCTAGAAGGAACTCGCTATTATCCACTGAGTAATGGAATCATTTACTTGCAATTAGTATGGATATGATAAAATAAATTATTGCCCAACAACTACGGTCACGTGCCATATTTATTTGTCCATGATTTTGATATTTTTAGGTAAGTATTATTGGTGGGATAAGATCCCGTGGACTGTATCGAATACAATAATGATTAGTTGACGCAATCCGAATCGGATTCAAGACAGGAATATTGGCAAATGGATCTGGCCCACCTTGATCTTGATCCTGGATTGAACGTCAATTTTTCACCTCCGGTTGACTCGCACCTTTTTAGTGAAGAACCGAGATATCCCTGCACTTCCGGAGCTGTTTAGAACACCGTCTCTTCGTGGTCCTAACATCACGCACGGCTCTACTTTCGAACGATAAAAAACGTCGTCTTTATTTTATTCGTATAATTAAAATAACTTTTGAGGTAACATGAACTGACTTTTCAATTAGGTACCTAGTATATTTTATGATCCGAACAGCGCTGTTTAAATAAAAACAATATTGCACATATTTGCTTAGTTTAACTTTGAATTTATAAAATTACTCCTTCTTTCTTATATAATCTGGCATTTTATTAAAAACCTCCATCGCACTGTACAACGTAGATTTAGCCTCAATTTTTCTTATAAATTCTGTCGATATTTTTTTTAGTGAGGATTTTAAAATGAGCATTGAAATAGGTTGTGTGTTTAATAAAGATAATCTATTTTTTTAAATATTATTTTCGAAGCTTTATTTGACAGTATCGACAATTGTTGCATTTCTTCTTCATAAGCTAAAATTAAAATGAGCCTGCAGTAATTTATATGAGGAACAATACTAGAGTTGTAAACTATTTTAAAAGAATCGGTACTAATGAATCTTCTAATTCTTCATAGAAGTGAGCTTGATTTTTTTAGAAAATCTCATGTTTTGTATTGTGCGAAAAATTCAATTCAGAATTTATTATGACTTGCAAATATAAGATTAGTTCAGCGATTCCCTACCCTTTTTCTATCCCGTACCCCTTGATTAGACTTTTCATTTATGATTACCCCCTCTCTTCATTACCACGCCGAGGGTTAGAAACGCCCTTGTACAATAATTTTTGCCTCCTCCCCTTCCAATCTTCAACGTAATCATAGCCACGGTGCTAGGGTCTTTCGAAGAATCACCTCGAGTATTAATAATAATAATAGGTTAGCTAAATAATCAAACGAATTAAATGACATTTACATACTTTTATTTTTGATTTAGTTTTTATTTATTTATGTTATTTGTGTATTTATTTAAAGTACCTTTTCTGATGTTTTCCGCAATTAACAATATTATTTTCGCGTACACCTAACCGGTCCACCGTGTACCCTCAGGGTTACGCGTACCACAGGTTGGGAACCGCTGATCTAGATAATTGCTGTCATAATCCGAATTATTTTTTGCTTAATTAATTCACAGAATATACTAAAAGGGAATCAGGTGTGCTTTGGATGCTCAGCATCCCATGTGTTCTAGAGTCAAAAAGCTTTGGACTTTTTGTTTCTAGCCGAAAACAACACTGCTGCTAATAAATTCGTCCTGTCCTTCAGAGACCAGTCGTAACACACACTACGACACGACGCGCGCACGGAGCGAGTCGAAATACATTTACATTCTCAGTTTTCGAACATCTATTAATCGCGTAAACACACTGATACCAGCAACAGTGGATTCCATCATTTGTTCCGTATCCACAACGTTTTAAAGTAGGTATTCAACTTTCGCGCATGTCCATTTAGTTCCATCTTTCAAGGTCTTCGAACACTGTATACGCTTTCGTTAACAGCATCCAACGTACAAAAAAATGACTCTAATGCTTATGAGTATAATGCACAGAATAGCATACGTATTAAGATTGAGAAATTTGTTTGCGCGACGCATATTTGATACAAGCCAAATTATTGAAAAATTTAATATCCATTTAATTCGTAATTTTAATAAAAAAATTAATACAGAAAATAACATAAATACTTCACTAACGCTGCGAACAAAAATAGCGAATTCTGTGAGTGTATAATATAATCATTAATGGGTAAAAGTTGTATCTCGACCATTTACGGAAAAAAAAAACACATTCTGGAGCATCCCTCAGCATCCCTTCTACAAAAAGTAACCGACCGCCATCGGTAGGTACCGTGTGGTGCAAGATGAAGAAGATATGTCGAAATCAAAATAATTTAAAGATTAATAGTCAGGGAGATTAGCCAGTAAACAATTCACATAACAATATAATGCGAATATTATACACTTTGCACATCTTTCGCATACTTTGATGATGTGACATGTCGATCCACATGCAATAATTATGTCTATTCAATTTACAACACGTACACGCAATGTAAGAATTGTTTCTTTCGCAGGCGCGCGCATTGGAATACTTAGCACTTGTTATAATAGTGACATTTTAATTTATTATTTTACATATTTATACTTCTTTTTTTGCAATAACAAACATATATTATTTGGAACGTGCAGGTACCTATTTTGGAAGTTATAGTAAATTGGAAAAACTCAAAAATATTTGTTATACAATAGATGTTTGTAAAGATTTTCTTTGAAATCTTGTCTGTAATATTGACATAAATTGTATAAACATGCGTGTGTGTATTTATATAAGTGTAGAAATGTGTATATAATTCTTAATGTAACAAGAAAATTATATATTTTTAATCGTCCCTTTTCCATTTCCTCCACAGACGTCTTCACTTTTAAACAGTGTAAAAACACATTTTTATTTATCTTTTTATTAGTATGTAGAGTACGATCAGTCTAAGTTTGCGCTTTAAAACATCTGCGTAGAAACGCATTTGGAGAAAGACTGTGGCCTAATCCAATGTGTCACCAATTGGCTCTCATTTTATTTAGTCATCGCTTGTCCTTCAAGGAGTTCGTATGCTCTGGACGTTTCCGATTGCTTTTTAGTGCAGGTACACTCAACCTAATCGAGAATTTTTAATATTTACATAATGTCTTCGTCATCTTCTTTGGGACGCGGACGAGCACTACGAGGGCGAGCGCGTGAAATATTATCCAACTGTCTAATGAAGCTGCCAATGGGGTTAGTGATTTGATAAAAGTTCAAAGATGAGTAATATTTTATTCAATATGCCGTTGTGTTAAAATGTTAATAACTTAATTTCTAATGTTATTTTTATAATATTGTTGGGGTTTAACTGTAAATTACTTAATTTTTATTGTTATTTAGATAATATTTTATTATTTATAAATTCTTAACATCAAATTTTTATATTAATTTTTTTTTAACCTTTTTGTGACCTCTGTTCAATTTTAAAAGAAGCCAGTATTAATAAAGCATTAGAAATATTTGTGAACTGTTATTTTCTGATATATTTATTAAATAAATTAAATAAACTTTTTATTTTGTGTATCTTTCAATAATCCCCAAATTTAAAAGTCAATTAAATTCAGAAGATCGCTTTTTGGTTTACCTACTGTAAGTATGTCTTCGTATAGATGCGCGTGGCCGAAATCTCATGCGCAAACTTACGTTGGCCGTACTCTACCTACCTACTATTTTTAGTTGACTAATTTGTGTGATATTTTCAATTCATCCAGCTTCTAAGCTTCTTCACTGGTCTTATTTTGTATTTTGTTTATTATGTATAATGTCAATAATAATAATAAGTTAATAAATATTTGTACATACTATTTGTTCCTCACAAATAAATACAATTAAAATACACGATATTGTCTCAAAGCGAGTAACCCGTACGATGTTCTTAGCGAAGACACAAACCTCTCCGTTCCTGTATTGAATTATTTAAAGCGGGCGTTTAAATGATCACCGCTAGGTTTAGATTTTAAAAAATAGGTTTTACGGAAACACTGCCCGTGAGCCGCGTAGCGGCTAAAACTTATCAAATGTAAAGTATGTTAGTGCAACTTGACTTGACAATGATTACGCCATGTCACTTACACTGCTCCGATAATTTCACCTATTCAACAAGACTTTAAGCTTCTCAGGTCGTATAGAAATCGTAAAAGGATATTCTTCCATTGATTAAACTCTGCGTCTTGAAATATGGCCGACCCATTTCCAACTTTTAATCGTGTGCGCTCTTCTCTTACACGCGTTTTTTTTCTACCATACTTCTTTCCATGCAGCTTTTGAATCAACCAAGTATTTTAGAGTTCAGGTCTCACTGCCGTATGTAAGAATTGTAATAATGCACAATGCTCTTAAGACACGGTTAACTATTACTGATAAGATATTTAAGAATTACCTTTGAGAAAATAATTTTACAATAATGTATTTAAAAAAAATAATCCGCATTGAATCAACCTTCAGGACAGTGTGTAGAATTCTTGACTGGACCAGCGAGATGACCATAGATTGCCGCAGCAGAATGATAAAACAATGAGACGAATTCCTGCCCACACTGGGTGACCAACAAATACAAGAATATATATTTTTTTAATTTTTACCTCCGTACTTGCATTTCGCCACTTAATATTATTGTAAAATTTAAAACCAAAGTTAATGCATCACTCATTGGCTCACGCCACTGTGCGAATATCTTTATATATCTGTCAAAAAAATAAAGGTGAATACAAAAATATGAGTCGACTTGGGGGCGATTAATCACTTCAACTACATAATTCTTCTAACCTTATCAAAACACACGTGCAAACACCTCTATTTTTTTTAAATGTATTTTGTCTCGGTGTAGATATACATGGTAATTAGTTCTCACAACTAGCTTTACAGTAAAAACTTAGTCTATAATATTTCTCAGGGGCGTACAGTGCATACAAGCAAAAAAGCTATGCATTACTAAAAATTCTGGAAGACAAATATAAATTAAATAATCTATAATACGGATCGTGAACGTACGTGTGTACAAGTAAAAACTTTAATGGGTTAGTTCTAAAAGGTACCACGACAATCCACCGCTGTAGCCGTGGCGCTAGTAGCTACAATGCGTCGATTGTAACTATTCACATTACTATCTTCTATTTTTAAGATAGTGTATTACTCAAGTCATAAAATTGACTATTTATTGAATTGAAAATTCCTTTCGATTGATGCTTTTTTTTAAACAGAATAACATTTGAAAGGCTTACAACTGTGTGTAAATCATTGAAGTGTCTACTTCTTCTTTTACTAATTCGCGAATTTTACTAACTTACGGTTTTTAACGTGTTGATGTCACGATCGTTCTTTGTATTTGGTGCATGGATTTGTTTTTGATTCGGGAAAAACAAAAAACAATTGGCAGAACTAGTTCCTACGTTAACCTTTAATAAAAATAATTATTTCCTTTACGTGAAGGATTTTCAAACAATAAAAGAATCATGTTCAGTCACAGAAAGTGTTCTTAAAAACGTCCATACGATTTTTATACGCATAAGAAGGTTTTCATTATTTTATGTTAAAACTTAAAACTTTAAAAACACTATTAATAGTATTCTAAAATTACAAATAAATACATAGTAGGGTCGTATAAACGACATATTGTCATATTGTCTAAAGAGATTGGTTAAACAACAGCACTTAGTGCACAATATTCTATGGATGGAAACCTGACTATATTTCGAATCGAAATTTTTCAAAGAGTATGTACAAATTATAAATATATGTTTGAAAATATTATCATATAATATCTTTAAGCCTACGGAATTAGAAATAAAAATTTGCCAAATTGACCCATTATTATTTTATATATACAAAATCATCTAACAAAAAACTTTATTTTTGTATTCAATATATATACTAACTAGCTTTTGTAGGAAAATGAGCGCTCCATCTGTGAGGACTGAAAGACATTATCCCACAAGAGCAAATAATCTTAAAATCGTTCCAATAATGAAAACTACTTTTGGTCTAAGATTGTTTACCTTTCAAGCTCCCAGAATATACAATCGAATTGGAAATAAAGTTAGAACTTTAACTGACATGAAAGCTTCTAAAAACAATGTTTTAAATTGGTTGTTAAAGTATACACTATATTAAGAATAAATAGCTTTAGCTTTACTGTATCGCACAGAATTGCGAGGTCGCAGCAGAGGCGCCATATAATTGATATGATAAGACGTGTCAGAAATTTGAAGGTGTAATTATCGGCGTGGCGCCAAAAAACCAGTGGGATAGATTTCAGGAAAACAAAGACGTCTTAATAAAACGTCACAGCGGCGGCCAGTCGCTGTGTAGGTACTTGCGAATATGACTGAACGTATTGTTATGTATCTGAATAAAAACTGAGTATTCCGCAGGCGGGAAGCCATTCTCGATTGTGTCGTGTCGCCGTAGTGTACCGATATTGAACATCTTTTGTGTTTCATTTCGTCGCCGATTGAGAGAAGCTGAGTTCGGCGAACCGCCCTCGTCTACATTCTTGTTTCCTGTACGGAACATTTACCTTGTTTGTTCTTTCATTTTATTCATACATATTGCATTGCACATTTGTATTTTTTCTCTGATTTTATAAATTATCACTTTTACTTTGCCTTTTATGTACTTTAATTTTGTATTTTATTGTCTTTCGCCTCGTATTCAATTCGAGTTATATTAGTTTATTTGAAATATGACTTGTTTGCCAATTTGCGCTAAAAGAGGCTTGCCTAGTTGGGTCAATGCATTTAAAAAATCTGTTTTAAATAATCTATATATAACAAACTGTATTTTAGCTATACGATATATATTATATGTATCTAAGAAATAAATAAATATATAATTTTGAATCAATGGAATATTTCATAAGTGCGACATTATTATATGCTTATATCTAAATGGAAATCGTTCATTTCAAATATATAACTCAATTGGGTAGAGATCAATCAGAAGCATCGCTATCTAATCATTGCAGTGTCTACACTAATTCTACAACAATCTCACTACTTTTCATTTTCTTTCGAATCTTACTCGAATTAAATAACACCACAACAGCGCGAAAAAAACTGACTACTATAACACAGACGGCAGTCTAGTAAAGTAGCCATAACAATACTGCATATATCAGAGGTGGAGTCTACTCCATCCCACATAATAAACTACGAGTAAATACATAATTGCAATATAATTGTATCTTATGTTTATCATGTTATATTATAATATATTCACCTCTGAGTAGAATAATAAAAAGTCTAATAATAAACAAATAAATCTCTGACATTGTTCAGATTTGGCAGATACAGCTTGAACATTTTCGCTCACATTTTTAGTACGTATCATCACATAAAATATTATAACACCCAGTAAACAATAACAACTAAATTTGAACGAATCTGCAATAACACATTCTCTATAATCGATAAAATAAGTCAAAAAGTTTTATTTAAAAATAATTTCAACGGATAATGCTGTGAGAAATATTTCCTCCGGGATTGCAAAACGACCTTCGGTTACCGTGACATTTCTAAGATGAAATTTCATCTATAACCATCGCAACGTCTGGCATTATTAATAATGCCAGGTTACATCCACGTTCTAACATTCCAAGATTCCCCCATCTCCCCTTCTCGCCCAGAGCTATGAAATATTATAGATCGCCTCAAATGTGAAAGGAAAAACAATTTTTAATAAATATATTGAAAAATTTGGAATCTATTATGTTTAACTAAAACGGAATACATGTCACATCAATATTATTTATGTTTTCAAACTAAGCAAAACGCTTGTACTATGAAAATAGAACTATCTTGCTGGTCTTCTGGAATGAGGCGCGAATTCCCAATTTCAAAGCGTCTTAACCACTACACCAACAAGCTAAAGAAATATTACGTTTTATTAGTAACACTGATATGTAACGAAAACGCGTGACGGGAAACTAGTCTAATCTTGAACGTGCCGGCTCCGCCTTGCTTCCCTTACATTTAAGTTTCTTTTGCCTACAATGTAAACAAAACGTTGGATAATGCACCTTCCCCGGATTAAAAAGAGATCCTAGTTCAAATTCCGATAGCAACAACAATATATCATTCTAATTAATACATTAATTTCGTATTTAAAATATCACAGACCAATGTCTCGAATAATTACAACTTCACAATAAGAATGTGTTCTCCTCAATAAAACTATCTAAACTATTGATCTAGTGGTTAAAACACTCGCCTAGTGATCTAGAGACCAGCAAGTTAGTTCTATTACATAGCACAAGCGTTTAGCTTAGCTCGAAAATAGTAAGAATATTGATGTGATGAGACAAAACAAATATGGAGAACGGAAAAAAATTCGTAATCCAAAAACAAACCTTTAATGTTTTCACATAAAATAAAAGATATTTTAAATACTAAATTAATTTATAATATTAATTATTAATATATACATATAAAATCAATTTTGTCGAAAAATATTGTTTTTGCCTCACCGGGATTCGAATCTGGATCTAATCAGGGGATTTTTGGGGATGGCTTTCAAATAATGGAACGACAGGTGTATTCATTTGAAAAAAATGTAACATATAGGTTCGTAAAATTGTCATGAAAAATACTAGCGTCATAACACAATTGGTAGTGTACTTTCCCGGATTGGAAATAGAGATTCAGGTTCGAATCCCGGTGACGCAAAAACAATATTTTTCGACAAAATTGATTTTATATGTATATATTTATAATTAATACATTAATTTAGTATTTAAAATATCACAGACCGTCTGTTCTGAACAATTACAACTTCACAATAAGAATGTGTTTTCCTTAAAAATAAAAGATATTATATTATGTTTAGTTTTTCGTTTATATTCCTGGAAGCCAAATGGAATGACAAATCATCGTCTGTTGACTGACAGGGAGCTGTTGTTCTATATCTTGGGTCAGCTGCACACTGCCGAGGTCAAAAACACTCATGAAAAACAAACCAGATGAACTCCATGTGATTAATTCAAGAGCAGAGATGTCGCCTGGAAACCCAAACGATTTTATACTTACGTTATCTATGCCAACGACGTTCTGACACGTAATCTACAAGTACGTACATATGAAATTGAATGTGTGTCTGTCTGTTCTCCAAGTGTACAGTCTTACAAATGATCGTTTTAAATTAAATTTTGCATAGTTAACACACTCCCGTCGGGTACTCCTCTATATTCGTCATTAATCCGTTTCGACCTGTCGAATATAGAAACAGTTTTTTCCAATAACAAATAACTGAAATTCAATTAAGTTGTTTCCAGCCCACAAAAAAGTGCACAAATGAATAATTTTTATATAAATAATTAGACAAAATACTTTGTTTAAACCACTATTTATTGATTATTCTAGATGTTTCGATACCTATGGTATCTTCTTCAGGAAACAATGTATACTGAAATTAAATATATAACCGTAGATAAAAACAAAACCATAAAGTGATGAATAAGTAAGAATTAATATGAAAATAAATTTAAAAGGTGACTATTTGCAAAGAGGAATTGGTTATTTATAACATTTAGCTTACTTTTAAAATTAGTAATATTAACTTTGTGGTTAAAATTCATATGTTTTTATTTATTATCTTTGTTTTATTAACCACCGAATTGAGTTTAAATACATCTATCGGTTTCGAAAAATACCATTTTCTTCTTCAGGATGCCGTAACTAACTAAAAACATATATCATTGTTTCTTCACCAGAATCTATTTTTAAAAAACACATATTTAAAAAATAAATTTAGTACCTAACTCAAATTGTTGCTTAATACATATGTTTTTAGTTAGTCATGACATCCTGAAGAAGAAAATGGTATTCTTCGAAACCGGTAGATGTATTTAAACTCAATTCAGTGGTTAATAAAACAAATATAATAAATAAAATTTAGCTTGTTGTTAACACTTTTTCTTATTTCTAAAATTTAAAATTTATCTGTCTAATTTAAAGTTCTCTTAATTGATCTAGCGAAAGAATTTCGAGATAAAAAATTTAACTTTTATCTGCCAACTCTATTTGAAATGAAAGACATCGCACAGGGTAAGACGAGGCTTCAATGGTCTTGACTTATCTATCAAAATCTGGGACCTGTCGTCCGCAGATGGCGAAATGATTTTAAAATATGACTCCAAGTTTACAAGTAGAGTTTCTGGACCCGGACCCGACCCGATCCGACCCGGACCCGGTCGGGTAATGACCATAAAATCCGGATCCGAAACACGGAGTCGAAACCCGCCGGGTTCGGGTTTCAAGCGAATTAATTGTTGCAAAACACCAGAAAACGACTGAACGATCGAATGCATTCGAATTTGATCAATTTGTTTAAGGCGCTTAAAGACCCAAATTTAAATCCTTCCGACGAAGCCTTAAGTTTGACTACACAACTGATGAGCAGGCTTTTCAAAGTTCGGTTTCAGAGGTCAATTCTATGGACTGTATAAAAGATTCAATATTAATCAACAATAAGTATTATAACGATGGATGTCATTTTAAAAGATGAAACACCGGAGAAACAGGAAACAGACAATTTTAAATGTTTAAGGGAAGAATTTGTTCTGTTTAAAAACGTTCAGTTTTGAGAGGCTCTATGACGTGTTTTGCTCAGCGAGACCAACTTCGATTGGCAATGAGCGAACATTCTCGACTAAATTAGATCAGATCAGCATTAGGGGATAAGTTCATCGCTGCGTTAGTATTCCTAAAATATATTATATAGAAGATTCTAAAACAAATTGTATCATTATTTGCAAAAAACATTTATTTTTTTATTCTTATATTTATACTATAATGATTTTGGACCCGAATCGGCGGATTTCAGAAACCCTATTTGCAAGGTCCAATAGTGCGTGTTAACACGCTTACATACCAAGTTTGGCGTGTTAACGCGCTCGTGGCATTTAAAAGCTGCGTATAATTTTTAGCGACATCCGCCCTGAACGTAGGTGTACTAAACAAACGCAACGGGAAAAATGAATTATCTATTTGGTCCGTAGATGGCGATGGTGTAGTAGTACTCGAATCGACTCCACATAATAACATATATACAACTTTAAAAAAATTGATAAATATGGAGATGGAGGAATGAGAATTGGTGAACGTTAAATTTATATAGTGATGATATAAGCCAGCCGAAGACATATTTCGATATATTTTCCATAACAGTGCAGAATTTGCACATATCCCTTGAATATTTTAGATTCGTAATTTAGTCAGGTATTAGGACTAGTTCTGTTACACCATGTATATCACTGTCAGTGAACAAATCATTTTAAGCTCGGCACATTTTCACTGTAAGAGAGCGTAATCCAGAATCGGTACGACGAACGTGATACCCTCAACGGGACATGAAAATTTAATAGCGACACAAAGAGTGAACAATTAAACTGGTTTCCAATTAAACTTACATAATGTACATATAAGTGTATAAAATAAAAATACACCTTTTCAAATAGCGACAACCGTCTCGTTGCCATTCCTGCGATATTAATTCAGCACAAGTCGCAGTCTGTGCGCGGAGTCACTCAGATAAGGATCATTTTCGTGTGACTAACATTCACAGGCTGTTACTTTAATTGTCGATCTGGATCCAACTGTAGAGGGAAAAACAGCGAGCAGAACTAAATTGAAAACATCCGCATTATACAGACCAGAATGACCTCTATGATATTATTTCAATTTATATATATATATATATATATTAATTTATAATCAATAATTATCACAAGTTCACGTCAAAGTTGTTTAAATTTTAAATGAACAATGTAAATGCATCGTATATACATTTTAATAAGAACGCACCCACACAAAGACATCACCGACTTGGGAACGATTTTGGTCTTGTAGATATATTCCGACGTTCAATGTTTAAATATAAGAGTGATATCTTTGATGCCGTTCTGAGTCAAAGGTATAATTAATGTCGGTACTCGGCCAATCAGCTTAATTTTCCTTTTCTTAAATCAATTCAATCAGTAATTCGGTTATATGGCCACCTCACAAGTTTTTAAGATTAATTAATTATAAATTGAATATCAATTATGATTATCTCCTTAGCCGTCTGAAATTGTTAAAATTATCAGTGAGACGTACGATGATCGACCTTATATTTCTATACAGGATCACCAATGGTATAATAAACTGCCCCTAGATTGTTGGTCTGCGTGACTTTCACGCACCGTTGAAGTCATCGAGACACAATTCATTGTTTTATTACAGGGATAATGTCAGAACTAGTGCATTAGCTAAGTCCGCAATCCCCATTTGGCATCACGGTCAAGCTTTTTATACACACTTTTACCCTGTGTTTTATTTTCATCTTTACCGGTACTAGGATCGATATATTGAAAAAAAAATTCAGAGGCACCCGGTACTTTGTAATTTATATTGAGGGTGCTAAGCCAAAGGGGCGTAAGTCATTATGTCGAATATAAGCATAATATAAGCAATAAATGTTTTCTAAAATCACATACCTCCTCCTGCTTGTCCCAGATTATGTGAGCGTACTTCGCATAATACCCAAGATTGTATAATACAAGCGTCATAACATATATAATATAAGGGTACAGTGCATTAAAATAAATACTCTATTCCATATAACGAATTATTTATGCATTACAATAATAATAAAATAACACTAAATATTTTTTTTATATATATCAAACATTGGTAATTTTTTATTACTTTATTGCACAAATAATTTATTTTAAGAAACAAAGTATTCGTAAAGGCAGAGAGGATAGAGAGCCACACTCTTCTGTTCTGACACACAATTCTCGCCTCATCGATATTCATACATCTTCTCGTACAATCATCTTCCAGTATTCTGGTCGTGCCAAGTTTTTCGCGGACATGCTCTATTTCAATGAAAGTATTAATAGTTCACATAATAAAATACTGAAAATTTATTACAAATACGAAAAAAAAATTGGCAGACAAAAGTGGGAGGATAAACAAGAAAAAATCGTTAATAATGTATAATTTATATCTTCTGTGTACAGTTTTCTGGACTAATCTGCCTTGTATATCTGAATGTGTCCATCATTGGGCCTGATGTGTCCTGTATGTCAGATAAACACGGCAGATTAGCCCACAAAAACTATACACAGAAGATTTTGAACATTTCTAATTTGTATGTATAATACATTAATATTAATATAATAATTATATTCTAAAATTACAACACCGCATTAAAAATATGGTTTTATCAAAATACGTAGGTATGTATATATTTTTAACAAAAAAATAAAAGCTGCAGAACAGTGTCCGATAATGTGGGCACCGCGTGTAGGTACCTGTGCACCTACCTGACCGATGCGCGAACCGCTCGCACTGGACGGACCCGCGGTAACTTGGTCCGGGCAAGGTCGGGCGACCGGTTTCGGCCAGCTCCATCGTCGGAGAACCTTCCTCCTCCTCAGCCTGCCGCCGGTCGCCGATACCTCGGTCAACACAACAATGCGGCGACCCCCTCACATCTTCATTTGTTTCAAATCTAAGATATCGCCAATCGGACAACGCCGTCGGTGGGTGAAATATTTGCGAAATTGTTCAATTATTAATATATGATACGATCTTTCCTTCAGGCCCTAAATCATCTAATAAAAAATAGTCTAGCCTATTATGATTTTTTTGAAATGCTTATATCTCTGACATGGTTGAGATTAGGCACATATCCCTTGAACATTTTCCACTTGAAATTTAGTCAGGCCCATAAAGTATTGTGGACTAGGTCAGTTACAACCTGTATAGTAAAAAATGTTTATATATATATATATCTGTTAATATTTTCTATATACGTCACTTTCACTGGCCGCCATGCATGCAGAGGAACTCATCACAGAAGAACTGGTGGAGCTTCGTAAAGAACAAGAGGAGGAAATTTAATCCGGGGAAGAAGGGTCAAGTGAAGGCTACAGCTGATAAATGTTCCCTCTAAGGTGTGCATGTGTGCGCGCGCACACTATTTGGCATCATAACGCACACATAATTTTTAACAAAACTTATTCTTATGCATTGATATGAAAAGTGTAACATATAGGTTCGAAAATTTGTCGTCAAAAGTACTGTCGCTGTAGCATAGTTGGATGATGCACCTTTCCCGGATTGGAAAGAGATCCAGGTTCGAATCCCGGTAGCGCAACAGCGATATTTTTCGATAAAATTGATTTTATATGTATGTATATCTTTCTAATTAATATATTCAATTAGTATTTAAAATATCACAGACCAATGTACTGAATAATTACAACATCACAATAAGAATGTGTTCTTCTCAATGCTTTATCCTATTTCTAAAATTTCTAAATCCCTAGAATGGTTTATTTCCAAAAGATAACGTGGCAAATTCAGAATATTTTTTGCTATTTAAACATCTCAAGTGACAAACACACAACATGCAAAAATTATTAAATATAAAATATTGTCACGAACTAACTTTGTAATTATTGAAGACATTTTTTTAATTAATTTATATACCATTTTTGGAGGGTAAGAAGGGATTAATTGAATTTCAGTTATTTCTCATTAGAAAAAACTGTTTCTGTATTCGTCAGACCCTCGGGAACGGATTAACAACGTATATAGAGGTTCTACTGTATTATGTTTTGATTAATTCAAACTTGTGCACTTGGGTGTAAAAAAAAATGTGTTTCGTTTTCATATAAACACGCATAAGGCACGTTTTAGCATCGGCGCGAAAATGTTATTGTCACGTATCCGCGTCCGCATTCCCGCTCCTGTCGATCCCTATAATTAGTGCATGCCTTCAGTGCAAATTTGGCTCCGGACAGGGCGGGTCGCGAGGTTATGTCACAACTTTGAAAACGTTTTATATTACATCTATTTGTCGGCCTTATTAAAAGACAAAAATCAACGGAGACGAAACGTTCATCACCGGTGCTACGGTGCACTGTAGTGATGAAATCAAATCGTAATTAGTGATTCATTTATTTATATTTGTCTTTGACAGTAGTAAATTTGACGTACCAACAACCCGTAAACATTTTTTACCAGATGGATAGAGCGATCGTAAAAAGTCACTATAGTAAAAAGTTACTATGGTTAAAATTTACCACTGATCAAACGGCCGGCTCTTAGTATATGATGATAATAAGACAAATTATTAAGGTGAACCACATTCTTATTGTGAAGTTGTAATTATTCAGTACGCAGGTCTGTGAAGTTTTTAATACTAATTTAATGTATTAATTAGAAAGATAAACATATTAGTATTTAAAATATCACAGACCGTCTGTTCTGAACAATTACAACTTCACAATAAGAATGTGTTCTCCTCAATAATACATAAGTTGTATCAATGTGTCCAAAATTTCATAAAAAAATAATTGTTAACTCTGGTGTCCGCTATCGGTTTACTCAAAGGTATTTGAGATTTCGTAAAAACAATGTAGATGGCTTTCAAATAATGGAACGATAGATCTATTAATTTGAAAAGCGTAAGTGTTCGAAAATTTATAATATTTTGAGTACATGTGTCCAAATCTTTGTAGGAATCAATTACTGGGATTTATACCCTGGGGGATTGTCATCAAGATATAGATGTCTCATAGAGACAATGCTACTATTTTTACATGGGAAGTACGGAAGTATTGGGCATTACAGGGTTTACGACTTGTCATCGGCTTCATATATGCACATAAAATGATATAGCCCCATACTTCAAAAAATAGTCTCAGCTTTAACGACATTTATACTGTTACATGAGAGCAAATATCAAATTTTCAAAAAAAAATCCATAGATGGCGACAGCATAGTCGGTAATACATCATTGAAATGTTCCAACATGATATCACATACACAACTTCCAAAAATTTGATAAATGTGGTAGCATGGGTAAACAGGTGAACGTTACATTGTGTAAAGTGATCACGTAAGCCAGCCGACGACAGGTCGTAAACCCTGTAATGCTCAAAACTTCCATACTTCAAAAAAATAATAGCTTTGTCGCTATATCTCGAAAATTTATCGTCACAAGTACTGTCTGCCGTAGTATAGTTGGTTAATGCACCTTACCCGGATTGGAAAGAGATCCAGGTTCGAATCTCGGTACCAACAATAATATTTTTCATGTATATCTTTCTGATTAATACATTTAATTTGTATTTATAAGACAAATGTTTTATATATATATAAAACATTTGTCTTATAAAAAAAAATATATATATATATTTTTTTTTTTTTTTTAAACTAGTAATGACTGGTGCCAAAATCCGACAGTTTTGAGTCGAACTGATGTTGTAAAAATGGCGTTTCAGCACACCTGACATGGAGGACGTTGAACAGTCTTGACCTGACCAAACAGAATTCTGAGAAAGGTCCTTTTTTTTATTCGGTACTCGTGCACTAACGTTGTGTGATTATTTTTAGAAACTATAAACAACCCGTGATGACGGGAAATTAATTGTTGTACTAACTATATATTTTTTTAAATCAACTAAAACACTATATTAAATAGATATATTATTGTTTGTCAATTTATATACAGAGCATAACAGACGTAGTTCGTAATATTTTACACATTGACGGGATTCCTGACTAAATGTTCAAGAGTCGGTTGAAATGTTCAAGACAATAGATCAGCCCACCGACCGTCAGGTATGGTCAGTGATTCGTTTCTTGAATGCACGAAACGTGAAACCAACTGACATTCATCGCCAAGTGTGTCCTGATTTGGCGTCGAGTGATTTCCATATTTTCCTTCACCTGAAGCCGTTCCCTGGTGGCAAGTGTTTTGATTACGACGATGAACTTAAAGACTAAGTACAGACGAAGGTATACAAAAATTGGTGCTCCATTATGACAAGTGCCTTAATAATTAATAAAGAAATAAATAAAGTACTTAAAAAAACACCCCTCGTACATGTTCTGTACCGTCACGAAAAATATTATTGCACGAGATTTTCAGAAAATCATGTTACGCTTACGGTTCTTGGATAAAAATATTTTCGAAATTATCCCATTATTATATCTCTTTAAAAAGTATGGCCGTTCGATGTTCAATGAGCTTTTATTTTTAATATATAATGATTTGGATTTAATGAAATATTTCAATTAACCGAAATGATCGCAAAACTACGACTTTTTAAAAATGCTTATATCTCTGACGCAGTTGACATAAGGCACATGCAGCATGAACATTTTCGACATGTATTTTTATTATGATTCGAGCACTGGGTGTAATTTTATAAAACTAATGTTGACCTCTTTGTACTCTATATTATTCAACATCTTTGATGGATTGAAACAAAATTTTGCTAACTTATTCTTTAGGACTCAGCCCAAAACATAGGTATAAATGTAACCCCTCTCTGGCCACTTCGACCCCTCCTCCTAATATTACAAAACAGAATTTTGATTGTATAATATAATTATTTTTATTATTATATATCTCTACTATAGTTAATATATTCGTTATATCATCACAAAAGTCGTAAACATATCTTCTGATTAAATTATAATCTCTTCACACTTCCTACTTCAGTGCAATATCAAAAAGTAAATTTCAAAACAAAATTTAAGAAATAAGACTTTTCCCATCTCTTAACTAGTTCAAATCATGTATATACAAAAATCATATACCTCTTTTGCAATTCCGCGCGTGCCGCATAGCAACAAAATTATACAACAATAAATCATTTTAAACGAAAGCAGACTTGATTAATCTATCACAATAATCTGCAGTATTATTATCATCTACTATCCATACAAGGGAAGTAGGTACTTGCAAAAATTTTTTACAAAATTCACGTCACACGTATCGTACAACTCCTGCTTGCAATATGTTTAGTCCCGTCCCACCTCGTATATCAATGTGTTTTGTTCAAACATCGTCTGAATCGTTATTTGAGACTGATTTTAATCAATTTTAACAGTGATTGGTAACTGATTATTCGAGCAATGACTGGTACACTAGAAATTAAACATCTAACAGGTAAATCTCAGTCTGATTTACCATTAATAGCTGAATGTTATTTCAAGTTCAGATAGCGTTAATTTGTTTCGTAAAAATACTTCTTCCTAGTACCTACGCAATATCTGCGACAACGTTCACATACATTACAGTCCGCCCGCGAACTCGCTATTCATAAGACAACATTATAATTTTCTAACGTTGCAATATTTTTATCATTCGGAAGGGATCAATACTAATAGTACCTATTTATCGGAATAGAGGAATAAAATGAATTTTCAAAATTTGTCGTACAGTTTAACCTCATCATTGAAACTATATTTTGTTCGAGAACCACCGCGGATGATAGCGGGCAAAAGGTTATTTTATGGTGGAAGGACATTATATTTATACATATGAGTTAAATATATTAATTAGAAAGATATACATATAAAATCAATTTTATCGAAAAATATTGTTGTTGCGCCACCGAGATTCGAACCTGGATCTCTTTTCTAACCGGAGAAGGTGCATTATCCAACTATGCTACAGCGACGATATTTTTAGCGACAAATTTTCGAACCTATATGTTACTTTTTTGATATTAATACATTTAATCGTTCCATTATTTGAAAGGCCCATCTACCTTATTTTTTTTATTTTTTACAGAATCTCAAATACCTTTGAGTAGTCCGATAGCAAACGCCAGAATTATCAATTAATTTTTATTAGTTTTTGGACACATTGATACAACTTTATTATTAAGGAAAACACATTCTTATTGTGAAGTTGTAATTATTCAGAACATAGGTCTGTGATATTTTAAATATTAATTAAATATATTAATTAAAAAGATATACACGTAAAATCAACTTTATCGAAAAATATTGTTGTCGCGCCACCGGGATTCGAACCTGGATCTCTTTCAAATAATGGAACGATTAAATGTATTAATATCAAAAAGGGAAAATATAGGTTCGAAAATTTGTCGCTGTAGCGTAGTTGGATAATGCACCTTCCCCGGTTAGGAAAGAGATCCAGGTTCGAATCCCGGTGGTCCAACAAAATTAATTTTATATGTATATATTTCTAATTAATATATTTAATTAATATTTAAAATATCGTTGAATACTTACAACTTCACAATAAGAATGTGTTCTCCTAACTATATATTTATGTTGAAAAATGAAGATATTTCCTCCTTTTGGATATCACGTGGTAACACTAACTAAGGAAGCATTTTTTTTTTTTGCAAAGAACATGTTTTATGTGATTAAAAAATAAATGTCACAGCACATTTTTCTTCAATATTAGCATATTTTTTGCCACAATCTGCGATCGCTCAGCAAAATTTATTCATAATAAAATAAGATTATTTATTTACAAAATGTTATTCTCACGAAAAAGGGAATTTTACTTAATTAACTATCGTTTAGTGTAATGGAAGTAATCACATGTAGTGATCGGAGTGGCGTTATGAGCAAAGTAATCGTTTCAAGAATGCTGCGAAGTAACGATAAAAAAAAAATCAGGTTTGGCGAATACAAAGCAATCAATTAAGCGGCTGCCAATACAATATTAACTCTCGTCACCGAAAGAAAAATATATCACGCAAAGTTAGGTTGGTATCATAAACATTAAGTCGCGTTTTAACGTCTGCCTATTATTCTAAGAATTTGGGAATATTTAATGTTCCACTGGGCACCAAAATGTTGTTCGATATATGAAATACGCGTAAAATAAAAATCATTGGAGACATTTTCTTTATTCAGCTGTGATTACGTCATTACTTTTTTATGATAAATGTTTACCACCGTACTTAAAAAACGGTATAAAAAATTATTAAAACATCTTTACCATTTGACAACAAAATAAATAATTCAATTGTTATGTATTCAAATATTCACTACGTGCTTAACCCTCGGCGTGCCCGCTAGGGTGCGTCAGACCCGCCGCTTTGAAGAACTGTAGATATTTTTGTTTTCAAATTCGCTCCTACCGCAGTCTGCAGCGCATTCGCGTTCGAGTAGCGCGCGCGTTGATTGTGTGCGGGGCGAAAATTGTCGCTCTAATGATGACTGAATTTATTATTATTACTATTATCCAAAGATTAAAGCACATTAAAGAAGAATCATCAATGCCTTTAATTAATCAGTCTGATTTTGATCTCTGTCTTAAGTATAAGATTTTTAATTAAAAGCATGAGTCTATTTTTAATTACCTAGAGTAAAAAGTATTTTCATTTAACTTTTCCCTTACTAAAATAAAAACACGCGTTCCGGTGCTGTAAACTCAGTGTACTTGTAGACTTTGGCGATTTTATAATATGAATATTTTACATTTATTACTTATATTAATCATTAAAATAATAGTTGACATATATACCTATAAGTGAATATTTATATCAATTATTGTGTTAAAGTGCTAAAAGTGAGTAAAAACATTGATCATCACGAACGACAGCATAAGACACGTCTAACTCGGCCAGCGCACGCTCTGCCACTAAGTGACGATTGACATACGGCACCCGGCATACTGCGCCGTCCCCACCTCTCCGCGCGTACACACACACGTATTGACAAATTCACATTAGGTTCTTCAAGAAAACATTTGTTATTGTTGCGTATGGTGAATACTTATATATTGTCAACATTTTATCCAATACATAAATATATTATAGAGGCATACCTAAAATATGTATTCTGTATTTAGTATATTTACAGAGATATTCACATAATTTAGAGGCAATGTTAACTCAGTTTACATAACGGGACAGGAAAGGTTAAATAATAAATAGTTTTATTTATTTCCTATAAATATAATATTAAAAATAATAGAAAATGTGATATCTAACATTCCTAGCACATTAATTCACGTAAAAAAAATTATATTTAATTACGGGTCCATCAGACCCACCAGTCATACGATGCGATTTCAAGCCACCAGGCACGCCAAGGTGTTAATCATAATTAGACAAGTTTGCATATATTCATCAAGCTCACCAGTACACTGCTATGTTGGATATTAATCATATGCTGATACGAAGTGCGAAACATAATATTGTTATGTTCAGACTTGGACCATACACGAACACAAACACACGCAATGTACGAACGATCAGCAGTAAGGTGAATGAAGGTATGATTCTCATGAAATTATAATATCGCGGACATGTTTAATGTATAATACAATACATGACCGAGGTATATGAGAACACATCAATCTCGTCGTTCGTGCAGACTGCGCGGTAAGATCGTACGTGATATGGGATCATAACACGAAATATTGAGTTGATGTTAAAGTTCATAGCGTTTTTTCAAATAAACAAAATCGTACACAAACCAATCAATTATATATTCAGGGGTGTGCAAGAAAGCTGTGTATTACTACAAATTCTGGGAAACAAATATAAATTAAATAATCTATAATATGAATCGTGAACGTATCTTTACGGATTTATTACAATTAGCGCCATCTGTGTACGAGTAGAAATTTTAATGCATTAGTTCTAAAAACTATGTTATTATAACCCACCGCTGTAACCGTAGGGCCAGTGGCTACAATCAACGCATTGTAGCTATTCACATTACTATCTTCAATTATCATATAATTGGATTTTACTGAATTGAAAATTCCTTTCGGTTGATCTATTTTGTATGTTACATTATTGAAGTGTCTACTTTATTTTTTATTAATTCGCGAATTTTACCATCTCACTATTTCTAACGTGTTGAGTTCATGATCGTTCATTGCATTTGATGCATGGATTTATTTTTGATTTGAGAAAAACAAAAAGCAATTGGCAGAACTATTTCCTACGTTAACCTTTAATAAAGATAATGATTTCGTTTAGTTATGACGTGAAGGATTTTCAAACAATAAAAGAGTCATCTTCAGTCATAGAAAGTGTTCTTAAAAACGTACATACATTTTTAATATAGATTTTTATATGGGTAAGAAGGTATTATTTTACGTTAAAACTTAAACTTTAAAAACACTATTAATAGTACTTTAAAATTATAAATAAATACATGGTAGGGTAGTATAAACGACGGATTTATTTAGTCTAAAGACGTTGGTTGAAAGTACATATATTGTATTACATATATTATATATGATTGTATAATATCATTGGTAACAGCATAACCTAAATCTATACCTACTGCACGCCACTGAATATATTCTAATGCACTGTTTACGATTGGCTCCCAACGTTCTGGAAGTTTGGAGGAGAAGCCAATTTTGAAGAGCAGCGACTTATTAAAAGGATTCCTTTTCGAAAAAAATTCATATTTCTTGTTTTTATTATTAATTTATATCAGCAGTTATACACTACTAGATTTGACTTTTTTAAAACTATTTCTTAGATAGGACCTTTTTACACTAATGTAAAACTAATAAACTGCATGTTATTTACCAAAATTAAGAAAATACAAGCATTATAAGAAACACCGCGACCATTGAAATTATTTTCAGCGTGCCACAAAATTGCCAAATATAGAATGTTCCAGCATATACGAAATATACTTTCTGAGCATTGAGCCGAATTAGCAAAATGTTAAAAATTAATAGTTACAAACCATTAAATTTCAGTACATATGATCAATTTTCGACATTTTAAATAATTTATTATATTTACTCACACGCTTCGAGGCATCAGCTACTATTTAAAATCAAGTTTCATATCAAAAACATAATAATTTCTTATCTTGCTAAATAATATTTATATCGATCCCATTAATATGTGTTTATTGTTTTTTAATCGGCGATTTGAATATTGATATTCATTAATTTACAGTCTTTCCGCATCCTACAATAGATGTCACCGATTAAGATCTCCAATAAGTAAATAAATTTCGTCGCGGCGGATTAATACGTCGCTGGCCGTGGTGGAAAGTTTTTTAAGTGAATAATTCTCGGATATGATTACTCAATTTCATTTGATCATTTTGACACTGCAGCTCAAAACGGTTTTACACAAAATATTGTATTCATACTTTTAAAATTAGCAATATTAACTTTGTGGTTAAAATTCATATTTTTTATTTATTATCTTTAAAACAAAGATAATAAATAAAAAATATATTGTATTCACTTGAAATTTTAGGGTAATTTTTTTTAACTGTCCGTATTGTTTCATTTCTTTAAGTGCACTATATCCTTTCTTTTCATTTATTAAGTTAAGGTAGCTCTAGACACAAGGTGTCCCAAAAGTCTTTTTCATAATAAAATAATCGACGGATTTAATTTAAAAAATATTTATTTCGCATTTAAGTACAGTCTCTGGGAATTTATTTCTTAAAAAATACGTTTTCTAAATTTATATTCATAGGAAAAAAGGCATTGGTGTCAAGTCGGGTCTACGCAGAGGCCATTATATGTCACCTCGTCAGGATATCAATTTTCACAAAGAACTTGGTGCAGCGAATGAACCAAAATGAAAAATACTTCTGGAACATGTGTCATTTTACAAATATTATGTTTTTTCTTACTGGAAATGAAGACAAAGTACACTACGTGGTGCATAATAATGGATTTCCGAATTGTGATATAGATTCTACGGAAACAGGCAACTCTTCCAGCATCTGTCTCACCTGTTTCCCTGCTCGCGGAGATAAACCAGACTGCAGCAGGCAGCCAATGCATTATAATGTCATAAAATTGAAAACGCGGCAGCTTAAGGCGAGCTGCTGCAAAACTACGTCATAGTTGAACGCCCTCTGTTAAATAGGCTTCGCTTTTTGCCATCTCGGGTACCATACACATTCGTCTGTTTTTCTGCCGAGATCATAAAATATACCGGGCAAAAAAACGGCCGGCTCGGCACGTTGCCCCCGTGCGGCGGTGGTCGGACGACCCCAGCGTGATCGAGTTGCGTTCACCTCAACCGGATGTGTCTCGAGACGGTCGCGTTCAGAGTGCGATATATTACATATAAAATCTCTTGACCGATCTAAGCCAAATAATTTTGCCTAGCTACTCTTTAAGACCCTGCGCAAAATTAACGCACCCTCTCCTCCCCGCGAAAAAATGTATTACATCGAATGCCATCTGTTTCAAATTTTGCTCTGTCGCACTCTAGGAAATTAGTACAGGTGAATAATATGTTTCAGGCCGATTTTGTTTGTCCGCTATTTTGGTTCGGCAGACATTTGTCAGTTTGCATTCGGTAGTCGTAGAGAGTAGTTGATTACAATTTATTATGGAGCATTTAACGCTTCAACAACGTGCTGAAGTCATTGAAACTTAATGGTGATCGCTAGCGTCACATGTTGGAAAACTCCTTGGTGGCCGAATCGGGTCGATTGGGCCTGCACAACGGTGCCACCTCACACAGAGCCCGAGCTACGCTTGAAATTTTGATGAATGAAACAACATCGGCTTGGAACATAATATTCAGCCTGTATCTACGCCCTCTGACACCCTTTCATTAGACCGCTTTGAATGACGTAAACAAACAAACACACAATTACTGGATTTTTACCTATAAAGGCACTGTTATTAAACAAATAGATATCTCATAGATACAAAGCTATTTTTTTATTATATTTAATTTAAGCCCTGTACTTCCCCATATTAACCCCATACTTTCATATATGTATTTTCTATTAAATATAATTTTAAAAAAAGCTTTGTCTGTAAGCGATACTGATATTTGACGTATAAAAATCTACTGTATAATATAAATGCATTAAAATACATTTTAGTATCATATTTTAAAAAAAAATCTTTTTTTTTAATCGCATCATTTTTAATTCAGCTCATTCGCGAATTGTTTTCACCTGACATCCGCTAGAGTGACTTACATCCATCGCTCGATTATCAACTTTCGATCTGAACACGTTCGTAATTTTAATACACTCCTCTAATCGATAAATATATTATTATTACACGTACATTTTCTAAATATACAAGTTACGCGGGTTTTCCAAAACGTCCGACAGTCCGAATAATTGTTGATGGATGATTTCAAGATAGTCATTATCTACCTGTACCGGGTACACGTCCAGTGCACAACATTTCAGGCGAAAATATATTTATATATTCAAACGGCACGTGCCTAATCACAAACATGATACAAGCATTTGAAAAAAAATCGTTGTTTAACGTGTTAAATTACAGAGGAACCCCGATTTTACATGCCCGTAATTCACGTTTCCCCTCCATTTGCGTGTTATTTCTGCAGTCCCGTTTCATTTTAGTACATTAAAAAACTCCCTCTTTTACGTTTGTTTTTCCCGCAATTTACGTCGAAAATTTATTGAAATTCGTTCGGCCAGTTTGCTTTTCGCCATAAAACTAAAAGTGTGTTTGTCGTATGTACGCATTTTTCATTCTCATTACCTATGTACGTAATTTGTACATCTTGTTGTTTTATTGTTTTTTAGATATATATATAGATAGAATAGTCAACACTGATGACTGAGAAGGAATTCATGAATTACCCTTGTAGACTTATTTAGACAGTGGCACCAACGTAATAACGTAGTGTAAATTGATATGAGAAGAACCTTCCTACGAAGGAGAAGTGTCTGCTCATCCCATAAATCCAGTTCCTACAGAGGATTTTTTTTAACCCCCCAATTCACATTTTCCCTGTTTACATTTTTTTTTGTTGGTCCCTTCAAAAAACTCAAAATCGAGGTTCCACTGTATATATAATATTAAACAATAAATGAAAGAATCTGAAGCAAAGATATATATATAATGGATCGATTTTGCAAATATTTATTTCGAAGTACGTAGACTTAAAGCTTAATATGATTTTGTAAAAATCACATACGATAAGATTACAAGACATAATATAATTTAACTCCAAGATATAAATGTATATTAAATTGAATGCCATCTGTTTCAAATTATACTCTATTGCACTCTAGGACCCTGAGGAAAATATACTCAACCCACTCCACCCCTCGGGCATCTCATCCTCCCCTTTCATAGACATAATTTTACTTTTTAGGAGCTGCGCAAAACAAGACACAAACCCCCTCCCCAAATCATATATATCTATATATTACATTTCCAGGTCTTGCCGCTCTGGCGTCAATTATTATTATTATTAAACTGCTTTTAAATAAATCCAACGGTTTGCGTCCTGACTAAAGTTTGACCAATGTCGACTTAATCTAATTAAAACATTTAAATACTTAAGGAAGATTTTAAAATATTAATATATTTTTTATTTATTTTTAATATAGTGCTTACATAAGTATTTTTATAAATGCTCTAATATAAACAAGATCAAAATCGTTTCTTTTTACTGGAACTTATCGTTCACATATTTGTTTAGTTTAATTTTGAATCTATGTAGTTTCTTCTCCTTTCTTGTGTTTTCTGGCATTTCATTAAAAATCGCACTTCATCATCGATGAAATAACATATGTTCGTGTTGAATTTTTTTCTCTATTAATCTCTTGAAATGGCTATTGGATCAACGTCAATAAAGAACATTTCATAACATCTTCAACATCAATCCCACATTTTCAAGACTGGCGTCCTGACGAAGATGCGTTAGTATCGAAACCGAAAAAATAACTCAACAGTTGTCTAAACTAAGTTAAATATAGATACAATGTTTAATTATGTCTAACCACAAAGTTATAAGTTCTAATCTGATCAATTTCCTAACATTTAAATAAATACTTATTATTTCACATTGTATTATTATAGATTTTGATCTTGTTTTATATAAATGTCGATAGCCACCCCCCATAATTCTAGATCTTTCATATTTGGGGGTGCACATCTCCACTGTTATTACTCTGTTGTTAAATGTATATACTCGTACATTATATTTAAATATATATTATTTATTTATTTTAGTAATTGTTTTTTTTAATAGATTCTGGTAAAAAAAACAATAATATATGTTTTTAGTTAGTATTGACATTCTGAAGAAGAAAATGCTATTTTTCGAAACCGGCAGATGTATTTAAACTCAATTGAGTGGTTAATAAAACAAAGTTAACAAATAAAAATATGAATTTTAACCACAAAGTTAATATTGCTAATTTCAAAAGTATTAAATATCAACTAACATAAATAATAAATAATCTACATACATAAAGGCACACGATTCCGTTAGATTTATTGGAGATGCTACTTTGATATATTTTCTTACAGACAATAAAGACTGAAGAACATGACGGATCCTCGCATATTCAAGTATACAGATATTCCGAAAGTCCATATATAAACGGCTGTAGATAAACCCTGAATTGATTTATTTCTTAATATCTGGATGCATGACCTTTAACATAAAGTCTCGTAACGTACACCAGGTACTTAAGAGAGAATTTAAAAAAATGAAGGTATCGCGTGTTTACCGACGATCGCATACGTCCGATATCGGGTATTTTTAAACTATAGGTGAAAGCCCTTTATTACATAATAATGAGAAACAATACTCACAGTTGGTTATGGTTACGGTATATAATAACGATAAAAATATTTTTTGCAATTTTAAGGATCTTCTTCTTTTAAACAGGCAATCCACCCTTCAAGAGTGATTTGTGCCATTAAACAAGTTATAACAATATTTCATAGAAAGCAGTACAACAATATTATAGAATAGGGAATAACGCCACAAGTTAATATCGTTGTCGTTCAAGAAATTTGCTATCATATAGCTCAAATGTGGCGAGTTGAGGGAGAGAAGATGACACAATTTCAAGAAATTTGCTATCATATAGCTCAAATGTGGCGAGTTGAGGGAGAGAAGATGACACAATTTCAAGAAATTTGCTATCATATAGCTCAAATGTGGCGAGTTGAGGGAGAGAAGATGACACAATTTCAAGAAATTTGCTATCATATAGCTCAAATGTGGCGAGTTGAGGGAGAGAAGATGACACAAGTTAACCGGGAGATGAAAATTACCATTGACAAGATTACTGTAAAAAAAACCTGTGATCCGCAATGGACAGGCAAAAAAGACATGGTCAAGGGTCTCCTCAGTACTATTATTTTTGCGATGGAGAAGAAAATAAAAACATTACCACACCAGTATAAACATTACTAATGATGATGTATTAAGACGCATAAATATGTCAAGAGAACTAAAAACAACTATCAAAGAAAGCTGCACACTTTGAAAACATTTTTCGGTGTGAAAAATATGATCTTTTACTATTTTAAACATTTGAAACGCATACATACATACGATGTGCGTTTTTTAAGTAAGTACTTACCGGAATTTTTTAATAAAAAAATACAACATTATTTTTACAACACTTGACTTTCTTCGGACGCTACACACCTTAAACAACTTCTCAACATGGTCGCCACCATTATTAAGGCACTTGTCATAACTGGGCGCCAATTTTTGTATACCTTCATCATAGAACGACGTCGCCTGGAATTAAAATCACGTCTGCACTCCGTCTTTAAATTCATCACCGTCATAAAAATGTTTGCCACCGAGGAACCGCATCAGATGTAAGAAAATACAGAAATCACTTGGCGATGAACGTCAGCTGGTTTCACGTTTCGCGCATTCAAGAAACGAATCACGGATCGTATCCCACAGTCGGCGGCGGGCTGATCTATTATTTCGAACATTTCAACCGCTCACTGAAAGACGACCACACCGTGTGAATGTCTTTAACGTTGCATGCGGTGAGTCAACAGGTGAAGGAAATCATTGCGCGTGGGAAATATCGCAACCGCAGCGCTACACCGAGAATATCCGGCAACGGTACTCGCTTAAAAAAAATGCGCCTCGTACATTGTGATTCATTTTTAATAATTAATACCATATTCAACCGGATTTGGAAAAATATGTTTTCCTTTATCAGGATGAAATAAATTAACTAAAAAATACAATGCGTCAAAATGTATTCAAATTCAATTATTTAAAAATTAAATGTAGTACCTAACTTAAATTATTACCACGATGAAAGATGTAAAAATTGATTTGATAAGACCAATGGTTAAATTTAGTTTCTTATTTACATGTAAAACAGACAATCCCAAATTTTTATCGTAAGAATGATCTTTTTCTAATAAACGATTGGAAAACTCCGAAAAACCATCATTGATTAAACATCTTAAATGGTTTAAATCTTTTACAACTCATTATTCAACCTTAGAATGTGGTTCAATGTCCAAAATGTTGGTGATCTTACGCAGGATAAATCAACATGGTCGCCAACCTTCAATAGAAGACGCCACATGAGGAAGTCTCGATGAAAATTGTGCGCGCGCTATATTTTTTGTCTGTGCGTTATGATGCTAAACCGCGTGCGTCCGCGTACCTGCACACCTTACATGGAATATTGGTCATCAAAGAGTGGCAAGCTTGAGGAAGATATCAAAAAATAAGGCAATTCCAGGAAATAATGTATCATTTCATTGTTAATTTATTATTAGCTAGAGAGATTTTAATAAAATTTTTACGAATATTTTTACCGAACCACGAAAACATAATTTTAAATAATAATTAAATGTATTAATTAGAAAGATACACATATAAAATCAATTTTATCGAAAAATATTGTTGTTTCGCCTACCGAGATTCAAACCTGGATCACTATCTAACTATGCTACAGCGACAGAACTTTTGACGACAAATTTTCGAACCCATTTCAAATTAATACATCTATAGTTCCATTATTTGAAAGCCATCTACTTTGTTTTAAATATATAAAATATCACAGACCGTCTGTTCTGAATAATTACAACTTCACAATAAGAATATGTTCCCTTAACCTTTACCATACCGTGACATAAAATTCCCATACGCAACCATGCTGTCAACTCGTGTTACCGTAAGAAATTTATAACATTTTAAATGTGAAGAAAGCTTTTATTAGTTTAAATGGCTTTAAGATTATTAATCCTAAAAAACTTACCCTAAATATTGAGCGTTAATTACGAACATGGGGTCAATATCCTAATACAATTCGGAGCATTCATCAAGTCCTATACAATACTATATTTTTTCTTATCTCTCTTCATTAAATTAGTGAGAAAGAGAGATCATATATTTGAATGATTTTTAAAATTAACGTACCATCTCCATTTGTATATTTCCCGGCATATTAATTTTACAACTGACTGAATTGAAAAATAATTATTTTTGCAAGATAAACATTTTCCTTGTAGTTAACTAAAATATGAATTTTATACGTGCGTATATTAACTGAAATATTACAGTTTTAATTGGGGCGGTAGACCTGTGTTACAGCATGGTTTTGGAAGGGTTAATAAAAAGTAGGTAGTATGACGCGTTTTTTTTTTTTTTAATTAACGCGGTTTAGTAACCTTTCACAGCAGAGGCGGCTTCTTACACAATGCATTGTACTACCAAATGCTTCATGACATTTGAAATAATTCAATTACTATCCGCAATCGCGAATCGCGGAACATTGGGCATAAAACCGACCATAAAACATTCAATAAGGCACAAACTCGATTGGCACACGCGCTCGCCGACCGCCCTCGTTTCTGTGGGCGCTTTCAGAAGCGTTCCAATTGTTTTGAAAAAAGAGCGAGACGGCCAAAGAGTGCGACAGACTTACATATCAGTGGCGTGCAGCAAGTAGGCATATGAAGTTTCATTGAACAGACGTCTTTAGGCAAAATGAATCCATCATAATAAAAATTCATTATACTTGAACGCAAAAGAACAATCGTGAAAATAACATTTAGAAAGGTAGTAAAATTTTCGAATCGATCAGCTGTAAGCCAAGTTCAAAACCATTCTGTTAGTAAACAGCATAAGTAAAGACTTGGATCAGCTGATACATTTTTGACTCTGCCGAACGAAATTTTCAATTCAATAGGTAGCAATTGTATGGTTTGTATAGAACGATGGATTAAAATAGTGGCTAGCAATTGTAGTAGCAAAAAATGAATAATAACTGGTTAGTTAATTTCACATTTTTAAAATGTAGTTTTAGAAGGTTTTTTATTTCCAATTCATGTATTAATATAATACACATATGATATTGATTCATTTGTATCATCAGAATAGGCGATCTAGCTGCATGCAGAGTATAGTAAACTTTAAGGAATTGAAAAATTGAGGCAAGAGTAGTATGTCAGTACGTGGCGTTCTATCTTTCAGAGTAGCGTGATGGTAAGTGAGTTAATCGAGTGGATGATGTGACATAGCGATACCTTAATCTGCAAAGCAGCTAACTCCATTATTCTAAAATGTTCAGGAGCAAAAAAAAACTGTTTATTATTTTTATTTGTTAACTATGTTTTATTAACCACTTTTTGAGTTTAAATACATTTATCGGTTTCGAAAAATACCACTTTCTTCTTCAGCATGTCAATACTAATCAAAATATGTTGTTTCTTTACCAGAATCTATTTTTAAAAAACAATCATTATTTAAATAATAAATTTAGTACCTAACTCAAATTGTTACTTAATACAAATTTAATGGAATAATTTTTAGAATAGGACTCTCAGTTTAAATTTAATTGGTTGTTTATAATTTTTTTGATTAATTTTACACGCTTTATTTATCTCCAACGATTCCAAATTATTTAATTTATGACCAACACCGTTTACGTACAAAATTGACAATTCCAATTTTGTAATCAAAACCATGACCATTTTCTGTCAAATGATTAGAAAATTTCAAAAGCAAAAAAACTGTTTAATTTTGTAAAGTAATTACGAAAATTTCAAAACATACTTTGGTAGATTGTTTACGCATAAATAGGGTGGCTGACAAATTTTATTAATATTTTGATTTATCTCTTACTTACAGGGAATATTGGGTGTTAGCTGATTTTCCAAGATAATGTAGTGATTATGATTTCCGCGGACGTTCTCTATTTCTGATGGTTTACATTTAAGGTTTTTGCAGGAATCGATCTAAGATTTTTCACCCCATTATTTCAAAACACGTGTTTTAAAATTGATGGAAATTTTTGGCCACGGGTGGAGCTAACCGCTTTGCAGATTAAGTCATACAATGGGTCGTATTACAAAATGCAAAACCAGCTACACGTCGAACGTCGTGAATTAATTGAATTGAAACGTTTTTTGCAAAGGAGGCCAGACTATATTAATTTATCGGTTTATTTTGTCGTGTTTTTGTTGTTTGTTTCTTAGCCGAGGCAGAGGTCGAGGGTCGAGCTCATACGCTTGACCTTTGTCGGGGGGGAATAGGGAATTTCAAGTATGTTATATATACTTGCTTAATATTTCTCCAAACTTGAAGTATTGTAGATGTGTGGTGCTACAGCGGACGCGACACCCAGCCTATATGCACTAGCATAAGCAATTTTCGCCATTATCGGTGTCTTTGAATGATACATCTGTTTATCTGCGGTGGTGACTCATTGAGCAACTATGTTCTTAACCACTAATAAATACATAAACACAAAAATCATAACATTCGACATTAAAGCGTACACCAAAAACACACATGCATATATGAGCGAGCTGAAAACGTCCGACAGACAATTTTTGTATGTGATACAAAGTCAAGTGATTACATTTCGCTAACTGGTGATATATGCGTGCACAATATTCGTTATATATATAGCGGAATAATATATACAGTCGAATTCGGTTATATCGAGCACGGTTATAATGAGGAAATACGTATTATTATTTTGATTCAGCCATGTTTTCATACAAATCTTCACTATTATAGTGAGCTCGCTCCACTGATATAACGTACAAATATATCGTTAACAAGTTAACAAAATACGCTACACGGTCTAGAAACCATAATTCTTGAGAAATCATAAAATCGAAAGCAGCGTCTGCCGACGAGATTCCTTATTGTTTACGATTCCTTTCAGGTTTGTGAATTCTTAGAAAAAGAAGAAAAAAAAAACAATGGGTGCTTATTTTGTGTGCGCGGTGCAGAGCGGTATTTTAAATTCTGTTAAGAAATAATGTGACTGAATGTAGTCAATTACATTAAAATGTTTTTTTGTTCATACAATTATAGATTTTTGATTTTGACTTGGTTTTAATTTTATTGGATATTAAATATAAAGTCAATTTCTAGAAGTACCTAGATTGTTTGCTGTGATAAGTTTGTCAGCAAGTTAAGCTAGATTAAATTATATCGATGTGTAAATATACCGGCGATATCGGCGACATTCCAGAACCTTCTGTAAGACGTTTCCAGTAAAAATATTTCATCGACAATTAAACCAAAATATGTATATTGGTCCACTTTAACCGGAGCGACAGTAGATCCACATTACGCTAGATCAGGTCCGCGGTGGATGGAGCATTATTCGGGCACCGGAATGCCCGCACTTGAATATCGGGATAATTGGGGACAATGGCGGGTCAACACTAAACACGGGAGGCGTGGTGTGCGTTGTGTCGCCACTCGAGATGAGTGACCGCACTTCACGAGGGTGCCGACTGCTCAAACACTCGGCCCCCTAACCCTAAACACGGAGGGTGCAGTTGCTCTCTGTAATCATATTATTATAATGGTCGACGATTGTTTCCGCGTAGTGAATATTTTTTTAGATAATCTGTAAATCTAAACCCACAAAGCATCATTCTAGACTCTTGTCATGTTGTTATTTAAGATGTTGAGGTAAAAACATTTTACGCGGTTAATGAATAATTATATTTTACATAGTTAGTTCAGCAAATATAAACAAATAACACTAACTTGAAGCTGTTGCAAAGTTTACTTGTTGTTAGTGTATTCGGTTCCTCGCGTGTGCGTACCGAAACCGCTATTGTGGATCATAGTGATTCGTGCGAAGAAGGTTCTTGAAGTTCAAGAGCTGTGACTACAGGAGAGAAAATGCAGGTAAGTCGCGCTTCCTGGTTGGTCTTTAAGCATTGTCCTGTCCCTATACCTAATTCCTACATTTCTTGTGTAAACACCCTCTAAACTGCATTTTAAAAACGTGAATGTAAAAATACAGTACCGCCTTGTTCCAACATAATACACACAGCTTAGATATTATTTATATTTTACAAATATTTTTTTTGAAAATGGTGGGCATCCCAATCCGGAGAATCGAGCGCGTTGTTTTGCTTCAGGAAAAAGTGTCTGGGAAGTCGATATTCGAGCGTTAAGTCGAGCGAAACAAGTTTGCTGGCAATTTATGTCTTCAATCGATCGTGTTGTGATCGTGTCAACCTTGTCCTGGCGGTGTAGCCTAACTAAATTTGTTCTTGGTGGAGTGTTGTACATGACTTACATTATTACTTGAAGCTGCGTGTACATATTTCGTTTTGTGGATTCTTTTGAAGCAGGCGCTACATACTTTCGTACAAAATTGATTTACTGTAAGTGAAAAAAGGGTACTCTTGCCTCGTCGATTGTTGAAGCTTCTGACGTAGCCGTCATCCAATTAGAGAAGAGATTATGGTGAGCAGTATATGTGTACGGCTATTGAAAACTTTTGATAAGCAAATCTCCTCACTGTCTAAATACGTATTCCTGTCAAACCATGGTGAATATTAAAGTGACTTGAATACGAATGATAGGGCGACTTGGAGACGGTTGCTCATATAAAACTGTTCCTATTCAACACGTATCAATACCTCCAAAATATGAATTGCTACTCTTGAGTCACTAGTGTGTGTGATTGGTATTGGATACCAGTGATTGAAAACTGTGATTATGACGATGTACGAAATAAAGGAACAAAAAAATGTCACCTAAATAGTATTCAATAACATTTTCAGTCAAGAATCACGAACAGCGATATTTTCAGATATTCAATCACGGTCAGTTATTGCGACTTAGAGATATCAGTGATTATGCCATATATGCCATTGATGACACCAGAAGTAAACGACGACCGCGGAATACTTGACACGACCAGGTAATCCAGATCCTGTTAGAAGCCTCAATAATCGGCGAACTTGTACGAGAATACGTATGAATGTGGATGAGGCGAGAACTGTGTCAGGAAAGAAGAGCGTGACGCTCTATCCTCCCTACCTACCTCCGCGGGTTAGGTTTACCTTCTTTTCTTTACCAATTATCGCTACAATCGAACATAATCACAGTCAAAATAACGGTTTAAATGACGATTTAAACATCACTCCACCTCCAATCATCATCTATTTGATCATGCCAGGTTCACGTATGTCCTCTGTTTCTGTTAGCTTCAACACTTACATCATGTATTTAATTTACACGTTCCCAGGGCCTGATTCAACACAAGGCTATAAATGTGGGGTGATAGCCCAGGACTCCAAGTTGGCAGGGGAGCCGGGCCCGAAAAATAAATTGAAAAAAACTGTACAACGCACGAAGAGAAAATATCCACCCGTCCGTGAATTTAGGGGATGCAAATATTAATATCATCGTTATTATCAGTCATTTTTTATCTACTGCTGCGTTGTTTCGCAAGGTTATTGCGGGGTGTGGTGAGGGTTATTGGAAATAGAACGTTCTAAGAGTTTCTAGATACTTCGCGAAATCTTTACAAGGTTCATGAAGTTAAAATGGTGAACCCATGCAAACGCGGCGTGTCAGTTAATTGTTGATATTTTATAACTACCGTGATAAATAATAGTTTACACTGATTTATACAAAATATACATCAGTGGCGTGCAATTAACTTGAACTCAGGTTCGCTGTTAATACAATCTTTCAGAAAAATCTCCATGTAAAAAATGTACCCGCGGGGGTGGGTTATTTTTGATTTCAAAACAATATTAATATTATTCTAGGAAAAATTTTCAAGTCAACTGAACTGTTAAAAATATTATAATATTTATTATTATTTTTAAAGAGAACACATTATTATTTGTGAAGCGATATTTTAATACAAATTAAATGGATCAATTGAAAAGATACACATACAAATAAACTCTTCTTCATTTAAATAGCCAATCCACCATTAATCAAGTTCAAACTTCATTTTATAGAAAAAAGTACAATCATATTATAGAATAGAAATCAGTACCATTGTCGTTCAAAAAATTTCCTATTATATAGATTAAATGTGGCGAGTTGAGGGAAATAAGATGACACGAGTTAACCGGGAGTTGAAAATTACCATTGACGAGATTACTGTAAAAAAACAAACTGTGATCTCGGCGCCACACTCACACATTGGCGAATCTGTTAAGTTCAATCTGAATAAATGTGAGGCTAACTGGTAATCCCCAATTCTCATTCTAGAGATATTTGATATCGTTCTTTTGGAGAATCAGAGAGGAGAGTACGGGGAATCGATCTTTGAATTATTTTAAGCTGATTACCCCTATGATTATTTGGATTTGTGCAGTCCAGATAGAATTGCGAACCATTGTGCAGTCCAGATAGAATTCGTACGTTTTTTTACCATATTAAATCTGTCATACATCGGCATATGGAATTGATGAGGGAAAACTCCAGAAAGAGTGGCCTCTTTAGGTAGTTTATCAGCACATTCATTTCCATCAATTCCCTTATGTGGAGGAATCCTAACAAATGACACCTGTTCATTACAGACAAACTCAATTTATCAAATTGCATTTAATTCGTATTATAATTGTATCAGTTGTAAACATTTTGAAATCTGTCAGTTCAAGCAAAGACGTGTCGCGTTTAGTTCGTATAAACTTCGCGTAAAATTATGTACAAAAAACATGCACAGTTTTGTGTGTTATTTCTAGATGTTTCTAATTAGCATAATTAAATGCTTAATACTGAACATAATATATCAAATGAATACATTTATTTTGGAGAAATTAAAGTTATACGCACGCCCCTGGTATATACATAATGCTAAAATAATTAGTCTTATAAATCGATGGTTCTAGAAACGAGAATATCACAATGTAAAATTCAAATAAAGAAATGAAATAAATAAAAACTGCACTATTCAAATTAGTGATGTGATTTGTGTCGATTTTTTTTTTTGCATCACGCAGTCGAACACGTGTTTACACGGAATTGGAATTATCAAGTAGAGATTTCTACTTCGATTAAAATGATTATTATTATTAAACTAGAAGATTCAGAAATTGGTTGAAGATTTTAAATCGGCGGTACCACATCGTGTTGCACTGTTTACTACAAAACCCGTCTCGGGACAGGTGCGAAGGGATAATTTCAATAATTACAATACAACCAACCTTACATTTTCTTATTTTAAAATTTATATTTAGAAAATGTCCTTTCAGAACCGAACATGTGCACATAATTCTTAGGAAATTGACAAATTAATTCAATGTAACGTATTAAGTTCCCTACACGCGACACTTAGAAGGATATTTCTGTGATATCTGACTAGTGTTTTACTCGTCCTAAGATGCGATGGTCAGATATCGTCAAGCAAGGCGCTAAAATAAAAAATGGTAGTCTACATTCAAGACTGAACGAAAATCGGCAGACGAAGATTACTTTCAAGGTAGGTACTTTAAAATGATTAAATACATAATAACAAAATAACGCGGCACGCCCGTCTTAAGACGGATAAAACGATAAGTGATAAAATGATTTTTATAAAGAAAACTATTTGTTGTCATACTTGATCGTTTATATTATTAACATATTTGGTGCAGATCATAATAATATTAAATTAAGGTGTAAAATCCAAAATCAAAATAGAATTTTGAAATTTCTGACAGCAAAAGTGAGGACGTTCGTTTTATATTTAAAAAAAATGTACAAAAAGGTCACATATCTACCTAATTCGTGTATTTCAAATGAAATTTACACTTTACTCCGATGTAACTCATCAGTTTCCTTTCAAACTTGCCTACAAAGAAAACGTTAATGATGGACTTTTATTAAAATTCGATTATAATGCCGTCAAATGAAATTGAAAAGCATCATTTCGAATCGACTTTCACTAAAAGCCTAATTCGGAAAACGAGAAAACGATTATTTTGAATTAAATCTGCAGCTGCTGTGTGCTCGGCAATGTTTACAAGACATTTTGTTTAAAAATTCCGATTTTCGGAAGGAACCCACAACAGGTCAATCTAAATATAGAACTTGCGCCGGCGATCTACAAAGCCAATGTATAATATAATTTATTTGGGTAAACTTTGTAATATGTAGAAAGGAGTCAAGGTCGCCGAGATGAGAGCACATCGCGGCCGGAGGACCAACTTCGTCTCAAGATCGGTCCTCTAAAAGAACTCCCGAAATATAAACAACGAATCAATCTGTCTTATAAAAGTATCTATTGCAGTTATCAAATCGAGAATGAAAGTCCGCGTTTTCTTGTAAACGGTGTTATCAATATAGTATTTATTTATTGATTTTTCAAAGTTGATTCAGTGATACAACTAATTCGAGTGTTGCGAGAGTTTCAATAGCGCCAGCGAATTTAAAGACATTTATTACGCACACAATGCGAAAGCAAAATAAATGAAAATTAAACTATTTTAACTTACCAGGCGTTGGAACTGCGCTCCAGTCGGAGAGAAGATCGTCGAATTCAGAAATGCTGGCTCCCCGGGCGCTAAACAGCCATCCAAACAGAAATATCGTGACAAGTAATGTCCAATTGTGTGCTCCGGAGGATGCGTATGTTTTATTTCGCATCTTCGTAACTTAAAAATATCACAAACACTGTTATTATTACACAAACACCTCACGCCGCTAGCGGCTCGTACATTTTCGAGTGTTTACACTCGTTTCACAGAACAATTTACGTAATAAAACGTGTGGGATTCGCGAACTTGTTCACATTCGCAGCGGCGCGGACATTGACAGCCGCACTAGTCCGCTTGTCACAACAAAACACACAGAAATAACGAGAGCCGAAGAAATGCTCGGCGCGCGTTCGCTCAACTCAGTCTGCGCATGCGTACTGTTCGCGGTATAAGCTGTGTTCATATACATTATGTCTTTTAAAAAATCTCTATTTATTTAGATAACTTTGAACATAGCAAAATCGAGTTATATTATTTAATACACATAACTACTAGACAGAAACATATGACGAGCATTGCACCGATAAAAACAAAATATTAACTATAAAAAGGAGTTCAATTGACAACTTAATATTTAGTTCATAATTGATAATCAAATAATCGGAAAGTTTAAAAAAATCTAATAAAAATATATATTTGTTGTACTTTTAAAAATAGTCTTACTTTAAATAAAGGTTAAAAATAAAATCACCGCAATTTAAATAATTTATTTTGGACTTCGGACCGAAAGGCGAAGTGTGACCAGGCCAAAGGCCCGTTGGATCGATGACAAACGGTTAATAGCGACTAAACAGTTGACTCGCGATACCAGCAACGAAGAACCTTGGCAGGAGTGAGGAGAAACAAATGTCCTGTATTGAATGCAAAGATACTAGTGTTGAAGATTATCATCATTATTATCGTCAGCCATTCACTGTTGGATGAAGGCCTCCCATGATTATCTTCGGTCCTTCGCCGATCATTGTCAAGTCACTTCGAATGCTCCGATAATTTCGTCTATCCTTCGAGATTTTGGGCTTCGATTAAATCGTATTTTGTCATGTGGATACCATTCAAGAAAATTTTTTGTCCGTCTATACTTCTCGCAATATTTGTTTATTATTATTTTAATTGTGTTGTAGGTATATACAGCATATTTATTTTCATATGACGCTATGGAACTTCTGAGATTATTCGACTATTGGGACATATTTTTTATTTTGACCTTTAGTAGTGAGATCTTGGCTACCTCTTGTATAAGTTTTTACTGCTCGGGAGGCATCTGCCGAAAACTTCGGCTATAGTGTAAAAATTAATAGATGTGCATTATTTTAAAAGTGCCAATAGTATACTTCTGGGCCTTGGTAAAAAATAAATAAATACTTATGTCATCAGTGAAGAAATATAGCGGAGAAAGCATTCTATTAGCTAACAAATAATATTATTTTGGCCAACTAACTGAAGTCTAGAATACTCCCTTGCCATGCTTTAAAAGCTAATGTACAAAACATTAATCTGATCTCAGAATGGTGGACTCTCACCAATAACCGTGCACTCGGTGTCGGCCAATACAAGAAAGCGAAAAGTAACACGTAAGATACAACCTGGAGCTATACAGCATCCTTCAAAAGAATGCATTTCAACATTCTTCAAAGTTGGAAGACTCCGATGGGCAGATTTTGTAGAACGACTGGACAGTATTCAACCATCGAGACACATCCTAGATAACAAGCCAAAATAGATTTTCAGCTCGAGACAATCTCTGAGATACGGATTTTGCTTCCGTGAGATTCTTTGGAGACAACTCTCGACTTTCGTATTCACCGTGTCTCAGAGATTCGTCGTTTCGTATTCGTATGTTAAACGTCAAATATCATTGTCGTTGTGTTCGCCATTTGCGTGATTTTGAATCTCCCCAATAGTAGTTAAAATGTAATAAATGTTTGTAATTTAACGCCTTATGTTAAATGTTTAATGATTTATATCTAACTTTCAGATAAAATAATTATGGGGATCTACGGTAGTTTTAGATGACGTTTATATGTACGTATCAAATCTCACTGTCAGAATGTACGCCATGAACAATGGTTTGAGTTTTTGTCTCTTTCTAACAATCTCAAGCTGATCTCTGAGTTTATCGCTAGAACAAAATATCATCATGTGTACACGGTATAGAGATGTATCTCAACAAAATCACTGAGATTTATTTCTTTCCGTGGACAGGGAAATAAAAAAGTTTAATTTCTAATAGTGATCATGATGATTTATAAAATTATAATATGATTTATATTCTCCGAATGCATTCATTTAGAAATATTATTAAAATGAAATTGTGCATAAAATATTTTTTTTAACGATATAAAAACAGTCAATTTCGACAAAGAATATCAAACGCGTATAATAGGTTCATAGACTGTAATATACTTGTTCCATAACAATAAATAATTATTGTTTTAAGTTTTAATATTTACATTATTTTTTATTATATATTATAGTGATAGCTATTTGACGATACCGCCAAAAACGGAGAATATTTAAGTATTGTGAAATTTTCGTTAGGTAATGGACTAAGTGGTATCTAGGCGTTCGTTCTTTCGTTGCAGAGATCGCTGTCATCTTTTATCCACCATAGAAAAGTCCTGAGTCGCGTGCCGAGGAAGTAAGAAAATTAGACAATTTTCTTATTTTTTGTGAGAATATATTAATTTAAATTGGTAAGCCATACTTTACATTATTTTATTATTCTGCGCAAACTTTTTAAGTTAATTGTCATCCTTTCTAACCTCAGTTAACTCCATTATGTAATGCGACCAAACGTCAAAATAAAAATCTTAGATTAATAATTTTTGTGACACTTTCTTGTGTTATTTAAAAAAAAAAAACTCTTTCTAATCGTAGCATGGAGCATTAGAGTTCGCAATATCGTTGTTCAAAGAAGTTTACTACTTTTCCGCCTATCAAATCAAATTTCCTCATTTCACTTATAACATTGCAAAAAACATAATTTCTTTCCACAAATGCCACCAGAGCGCAACATTATCGATGCTCAATGAGCTGTGTCGCTTTTGTTATTTACAATGAAAATAGTAAAAGAAAAAACGTTTTTTATATTTGCGATACAAAGTGAAAACTAAATTCATTGTGTATATGAAATATGTTTTAATGTATTAATAATTTTACTAAAACATTTGGATTGTAAGGTACTTGTTAACATTTCATTGGATGCCACACACAGAGCACACAAAAAATATAGCGTACACATAATTTTAACAAGACTTATTTTTGTGCCGCCTTTTTTTGAAGGTTGGCAACCGTGTTGATACATTCTGTATAAGATCACCAATATTTTTCACTTTCTGTGGTTACGCAACCAAGATAACCTCTTTCTACCTACCACTCTGCTGCCTTCTATCTTTCCCTGTATATTGAATTGTAAAATTTCATATTTTTCACTGTGGAGGATATGGCCGAATTATGCAACTTTTCTTGATCATTGTTATTAGTTAGAGGGAACATTGCTCCTGGAGAGAATATCTAGAAAATCATTTCTTAAATATAGTATTGCAATTAACACTGGTTGGTATTATGTTGAGTAATTATTATAATCAGCCATACATTATACATATTATGTTCAATTATCGATGGACAGAATCAAACATTAAAAACACATTTAGCTTTTTGATTCTTATTAGAATTAGGATATTTATAAATAATCTGTATACACAAGTATGCTTTGGAGTAAAATAACAAGCAATAAAGTTTCATCTAATCTTTTATCTACCTAATTAATTCCTTGTGTGATTTCTGGCAGAAAAATTCCATTTGTAAATCTCAACTGTTAACAGACATCGCTTTTTTCCTTTACAATTTGATGTTTAGGATATACCTCGGTAACACAATCCGTATTCGACAAAATCTTCAATCACGCTAGTTATCGCTAGAACTGACAACATTTTTTTACAGTTAGGTACATTCTTCTTAAAGATAATCAGTTTAAATATAGTTTCCGGGTAATATAATTATCAGATATTAGAATCAGAATTCCCAAGGACCATTGTGATCACAATAATAGACGCCTGCTGCACTTTCTATCTGTGATAATAGTCTAAAATGTTGAGTACTTGATCTATGATTGATTACCATTTCTGGCCAGATGATCTATCTGCCAATACCATTACAACTATGGTTGGATACTTTGATATCCTGTAAAAATGCTCATTTTGCGTGTGTAAAAATAAATTAAGATTTACTAAAATGCCCGCTCGATTTACAGTTCCATGGGTGGAGATCACGGACATGGCCACGGTCATGCACCCTACAAGGTACCCGACTGGACAATATACAAGGTGGAGGACATTCCGCAGCTGATGGAAGTCAAGAACAAGTTGGCAGCTAAAGGACTCTCTGATCCGTGGCTCAGGTGGATATTTTTTACTCTTTCAATAAAATATAATAATTGTGATAGCACAGTCTATTAGGGAGTAGCTGATTACTGATTTAGTACTCGAGAGGTACCGGGATCAATACTCTGCACATCTAAGATTTTTTTAAATTTCAAATTGGTTTAGCTGGCGCCTGGTATCTATCCCAGTACCGGTAAGGTAAAAGTGAAATAAAATAAAAATGATATTAAATTTTTTAACACAGTTTTCGCGACTATTTCGTTAAGTTTTTTTTTTTTTTTTTTGAAAAATTGACTTTTCGTATTATTTCACATATTTATGAACAACTACTGTGTTGTGTTAATAATCTTCATTTTCCTCAAATGACATTATTTATTATTTCATGTGAAATTTTTCGAGATCCCGAGACACCGGCGAAAGAATGCGCGCGCACATTTAATGTGGTGGTAAAATTCGTATCGTGGACGTCAATAAATGAGACAAGGAAAAATAGATTTGATTTTTTCAAGTCGAAACATGAGTGACAATTAATAATATTAAAATCTAATCTTATTATTTTTAATTTAGTGTTATAGCGTACTTTAAGTAAGGATCTTTACTTATGAGAAATAGATCTAGTATTCAGACTAATTAGTTTCAGTAGTTACATATAATAAATATTGTGTTTTTAAGATGATTTCGTGAAATATGTCAAAATATGTATGCTTTTCACGAAATTAGCGCCTTTTTTCATGACTCTTGCAAATATCTTATTAACAGGGTTTTGCGTAATACGAATTAAATTTTTTTTGGTCACATAAAATTCGAATTAATGCGGTTCTTCTGTATAAGGTATTAGAAAAAGTACAAAATATAGCGAAGTATGAATCGCCGGTCAGGCGAGACTGGACGCGGCTTCTCTTGGCAGCCTGGTCCCCCCGGGTATAGAAGTTGCCCGTGTCGTCGGACATTGAATGCTTGTAAATTATGAGTATTGTTTACAGGAATGAGGTGTGGCGGTACGATCCTAAGCACTTTCCCACCATGGCGACGAGGATCAGGATAGGATTGTCCCGCGGTGTCGTTACAGGACTGACTCTGTTCGGTCTGACTCTTATATACGAGAAGCTGACGGCTTCTCCAGATGATCATGGACACCATTAGCCGTATAAAATACTGTACGGGCAGTTCTCTCCACGAATATATGAAATCACTTCCCTTACCCGCAATAAACATTAAAATATATAATTTATACATGTTTAAATGTATGCTGTCTTAAGTTTGTAAGGAGAATTTGCTTTCAAAACTGCCTGTTCATATTTTATTATAATTTTTTTTCTTTCAAAACGGTATAACTTGTAAATTGATGTATTTAATAGATAATAAACAATTGTTATAGTTCAATGTGTCTTGTATAAATCTATGCCTGTTTATTTTTTAGCCACGGTGTAGTAATTTCAATTGTTACATGGGTTTGAAACGAAAGTGATAATCAAAAATATATATAAATATATAATAAATATATAATAAATATGTATAAATATAATAAAAATATATAAATATATTACCATTTAAGATAATCAAAAATATGTCTTAAAATGTTTTATAGAAATATCCCTTTTGTTTAAAGAATTTAAGTTGTGACTTGTTTTAAAATCATTTCTTTAAGAGCAAGCTATCATTTTTCCAGTTTGAAATTCGAGCAATTTTACACAAATCTTTCAAGATTACGCTAATAGTTAAATTTTTATAAGTATCAGATAAATAATTAATGAGGTTATTTTTTACGTAAATCATGCGAGAGAGAAAGGTTTGAATAGAGACGACAATAAAATTGTTAATGAAACAAGTTTTGGATCGGGAGTATTTTTCACCTTTTTTCATATTGACATATGGAATGAAATAAAAATTTGTGTTGTTATTTGAATTAATTAATTGAAAATTAAATTATTTATTGCGTACCTAATTCATGTTATGAAATTAGACAAAGTACTTACATATATTTAGATGACCGCTTAAATCAATGTTCTAAATTTAAAATTATTATTACAGCTTCAATTTATTATTTTATTTAATATTATTGATTTAAAATGCCTTGTTGCCGTTTTGGTGATATATCTGTTTTATAATTATATACCATTTATGAAACAGACAACTTTGTTGAAAATGCAACAGTGTTGTATATAAACAAAATATTTAATTCCGACTTACATAAAAATAACGTACATAAAATGTTTACTTTGTTCAAGAACACATTGTTTTCCCTTAAAATCAGTAAAAAGACATCTAATTTATGAAATTTGCTACTAATGTGAATAAGTTCAATATTAATTCATATTTTGAATAAAATATGCATGAAAACATACATTTTTGGCATTTTTTAATGAAAATAATGATAGCGCAGACTCTACAACCGTCACGGAGAGATCGAGCGGCGTATTGAAATTCGTCTTATTGTCTTTTATGACGCTGAAAATATATTATTTAAAAACTTATTCTTGTTTTTGATATAAAACTTGGTTTTATAGTAGTTGAAGCCTCAAAGCATGTGAGAAAGTATTTTAAAAATGTCGAAAATTGGTAATATGTCCTGCAAATTTAATGGTTTATAAACACTATTCGTTTTTTAACATTTTTGCTAATTTGATTCAATGCAGGTTTGTCTCTGTAATCTTGGCTTCAAGATTATAAAAAAAAAATATTTCCTTTATGCAATAATTTATCATATTAAGACAATTTTGTAGCACACGGAAAATACATCATATGGTCGCAGTGTTTCTTATAATGCTTGTATTGTCTTAATTAAGTCAAATAACATTCAGTTCATTAGTTTTAAATGAGTATAAAGGTCCTATTTAAGTAATAGTTTTAAAAAAAGTCAAATCTAGTGTATAATTTCTGATATAAATAAATAATAAAAACCATAATTTTCATAAAAAATTTGAAAATTAAAATTATTATTAAAGGTGCCGTTTTAATCCTTCAATCATGAAACCAAAATAAACCGTTATTTCCATGGATGGTTATAGTGAAAATGATTGAAATAACTACCATGGTAACTAGTTTGACCTATTTGTTCACTTTTTCATCACACATTTTTCAGAGCTTAAATTTTTGGATATGCGCAAGCTGAAATGTAAAAAAAAAAACAAATATTTAAATCTTAAACTGTTTATTTTACATACATATGGTTATTTCATTAAGCAGTTAATTATGCTTATTCACAGTACATGACATGCTGACTGTTCCATCTTTACGGCTACATTTTTTTCATATGCAATGATTATTTTTTTGACAATTGAGAAGTCGATTCATTAAAACTCTATAAAATGTACAATATTATAAATTTCTTCACATTACATAGAATAATTTAGGTGCAACATTATATTGCGTACCCGAGTTAGAACAAAAATTGTGACTGATTGTAACTATGATTGTTAACTGATTATTCGTGCAATCACTGTGCACTAGAAACTAAACCTCCAACAGTTATTAAATCATTATTACAATTGAACACAATAATGTTTTACTATCATCACTGAAGGCTCAAATAATGCATGAAAAATAAAAGCCTACATTACATTACTTTTTGACTGCAATGAATGAATAAATACTCTTTTAAAATGGATTGCTAAATTCTTAATCTCGGTTAATGCAGATGTAGAAAAAAATATACAAAGTTGGCATCACACAAAATGTGGTGACATAACTTCACCAATCTTCTCACATTAAATTCCTTAAAAAATGTTTTAGATGCATAATTCTGAATTTACTTTAGGATTCAGGAGTAAGAACTCTCAAAAATTTTAATAGCACATCAAATGCGGCGAAATCAAAATGTTTAATTGTAATGGCACTTCCTGATTTTTTCCAATATTGACTTGGGAGGGTATGAGCATCCCCAAAATAATAGGCTATGTAAATATAAAGCTGGTGCCGCTTCTTCGATGCTGTAAAGAGAAGCGTATACATTCCATAAAATTGATGGGGTCGCCTATTATTTTTGAATGTACGAGGCGTGACAGCGCATGATGTAATTCTATTGAAATTAGTATTCATAATTGAATTAATCAAAGTGTAATTAATAACAAAATTTTGATACAGGTACTTAACAGTTTTCCAGAAAATGAGTTCCGGGTCTGCTTCCACAAAATGGGAATCCAAAAGTCAGTCAATGTATAGATCACACACGCTGTCTTACCAGGAGGACATTTTCTTTTGTTTTTCATAGCAATGCTAACTGACAAATGACACTCTTTGCTGATTAAAACTTTTATGACATGTTACTGTCAAATAATATATTTTTGAAAAAAATTAATAAGTACTTTTTGTTACGTTATTTTTCGAAGGAAAGCAAATCACTTTATTATTATTTGAATAATTTCCAATTGAACCCCAGATGAGGGACCGCCAAAGGAGAAAACTTGTTAAACATATACACGTGTATCAGCAATATAAGAATATTTAAATAGATTCGGTGAAGTTTCAGAAAAAGCTGTGTTACTTTGTGTCATAAACAAACAAAGATACCATAATCACTAGTGATTTTTCACAAACATCTTTTATAATTAAATCTAACAGATTTTTACAAACATCTTCAGACTCATGTGATTCCAAACAAAAGAGTTATCACAACCGAATTCATTGATTTGTCGACTCTTGAAACCAAACCGTGGACAATTGAAATATCTGAAAATTTTTTAGCAGAATTCTACAATTTAATTAACCTTTTCGTCACTAAGTAGCCAGAACTTCTGTGCTGTCCGAAATGGGGTATAGAAACACATATTCATACAAACGATAATAAAAAGTTCACGATGGGCGACGCAGGTCGAACCGCCTCGCCGGATGTCTCTTGTCTGAATACCGCGAGTCGCGATATAGCTGTCTCCCTCATTCGCATCTGTGGTATGGAGCTACCCAGTGCATTAGTTAGAGTGAAACAAATAATAACCACAATAACTAAAAGATAAGATACAAGGGTTTGGTATCGACATGCGCAGGTGTACGTACCGCACGAAGATAACTGGACCGAAAACAATATTTTTAAATATTATATGCCTAGAAATTTGAAAAACAAAAAATGACAAAATTTTCATCACTATTTCCGTGAAAATTACAAAAAATAAGTATGAAATCGTTTGCATAATTAGTGAGTTATCGATTTTAAAGCGATCTATGGGGAATGTGAATACCCCGCTTCGGAGAGACAAGGTTAAAATAAATTGGATTATTTAAGTAGCATTTTTTCAGAAAGAAAATATGTGTCAAGGACTGCAAAAATAATTCATTTTTAAAAGAAATGAGATAAATCACTTAAATTTACCTATCAAAAGAATATAGTTACCGCCAGAACTCAAACCTTATACTTGCCGTTAGCTACGCTACACAGAGACATCTTTTTTTTTCCTTTAAAAGCAACCATATTTTTATTATAATGATTTGCAAATACCTTTGAGTAAAAGCTGCTAGATGACGCCGGGACTTCCAAAGATTTATTCAATTTGTTTTTATAATCATGTTCGAAAATCTCAACTTTACAATAAAATGTTATTTCATTTAAAAATTAATAGTTCAAATTCATTAAAATTGACAGGTTTGGTTGGCATTATCGATGTTTTAATTATTATAACTAAATAATTTTTCCTATATTCAGCACTCAAATTTGAAACAAGTGCAATTGAAATGTAGAATAGTAATTTTAGTACATGATTGTCATAATTTTTAAATACGTCATCATTTATATAACATTAATCATCATATCATTGTTATTCTAGTAAGAATACCATAAAATTCTTTGCTTGTTTTTGCATACTGTGAACATGCCGATCCCCCTTATCATAACTATATGTCATTTTGTATGTATTTGACACATTTTAAAGTGGTAGTAATTTTTTTTTATAACTGTTACGTTAACTGTGTTCACGGGATTGAAAATTAAAAAAAAAATTCGAATTACAAATAATGCGAACAAAGTTTTTTAAAGAATTTTTTTATAAAAATGCGTTAGTTTACTGCGTCCGCACTGTTGACATCACGATTTTCATACTAAAACATGATGACTCCATTATTTCGGCTGCCTATGTGTCGAAATGTTTATTAAATAACATATTTCTCCTGAATAAGAAAGGTGAGTGGTGACGCGACAGTCTCTCAACCCAACAAAATCAAGCACATTAATTTGATTGGTGGTCGTACTCACCTTTTCCATCCGAATTGAAATATTTAAAATGCACGTGAAGAATAATTAAAAACATTTAAATCTTCATGTCTCACTGGTCTTGTTGGTTGAAGTTTATTATTTTCCTGCGATTTTTCAAGTTCGAACCCAGAAAAGTATTCGGGATTTGATTTTTTCCGCCAATTTTATCTTTGATATCAATTTTTTGTCAGTTTTCAAATAAGCTCCATTTATCCAAATGGTCAAGAATTTATACGAATTACAAGATGTTGGTGCCATTTTAGAGAACGAAACATGAAATTTTTTTTCTTTAGTACCCAGACATGCAAATCGCAACGTTTTATGAACAAGTGATTCAATGAAAACATTATTTCATCAACAAATCTTATAAAATGCACTATGGAATTTGATGTACATATCATATTACGTACATGAGTTTTACCATATGTCATATGGCAAGACTCAGTTCGGCACCTGTCATGCCAGCACACTGTTTTTAAAATAAGGGAACAGCATTGTGATTGGCTGATAGGCAAAGCTAGCTACAGATGTTTACGAAGGAATGAAGGTGCGCGAGTTTAGGGATTTAAAAACATTTTCAAATATGTGAATTACGTGAACAAATTATTTACTTCGGGTGTCAAAAATGCTCACGAACTGCGAATAATTAGATTTTACAAAATTATCGATAGAAATTAGTATGAAATGTTATTTTTGAGGCAATTTTTTTTTTAAAAAGTGTGTTTTCTGCGAAAATACGAAATATAAGGTTACGAATTAATGGAGTTTTACTGTACTAGAATTAAAAATGACATATTTGTTAGTTAAGATATATAGGAGGGTCGATATGTAAGAACGCATGCATTTTAATTTTTTTAAATAAAACAAATTTGGACTAACATTAAGTCTAACTGAAAAATACATTTCGTATTGTGTGCGACGCTTAAAGATAGGAAAAAGTCTAACATTATTGTGGCGCTGTAACTCTTTAAAGAGCTTCAAACCAATCGGGCTGACACATCGACTATTAGGCCGTGATAGAAAGAACATCAGTAGAAATGCAAGAGAAGACATTGACAGATGGAGAAACTGTGTCAAGGTTACATTACATTAGGTGGTTACATTAAGGCGAAGTTATAAATTAGACCAGAGGGAGATGGTTATAACTGACTTCTGTATAGTTTTCAGGGTTATTACGCAAAGCTTCTCTAACATCATCGGGGCCGATGCCCAATAGTCCAAATAACTATACAAAAAATGTTCTGAATGGACATGAAACACATAAGTTGATCATATATGTAGTATTTATTACCTAGTTATGTAACATTTATTAATTGTTAATTGTACCTTAATTTAATATGTTAATTACTTTAATTGAAGGGCAATCCTTGCTGTAAAACTGCTATGCAGTTTGGTAAAAAATAAAAATTGTATGAAATAAAATTAGAATAAAAAAATTTGACTGAAGGGTGGTATTTCTTCTCAACAAAAAGCTATTTAAATTTTTGAGCTACTCCAGCCCCATGCGAAATGGCACATTCAATTTAAAATATGTGTACATGACAAATAGTAAAACAAATCTCTACAAACTTTATAGGAATCGGTCAAAATTTGAGTAAAGACTTTTAAGGATAATAATCACGTTAATCTTAGTACCGAAGGGCGCCGCATTATTACAGAACGCATAACTATGAATCACGTCAATTCTCTGCTAACTCTCAAAGAAGTTGTACAGCATTCTAAAAACCCACAAAATCCTTAAAAACATATTGAATGACAACACAATAATTGGGTAACTAAACAGACACTTTGTAGAAAATATTTCAAATTACAGTTTCTTGAAATTTAATGTCATTTTAATTCTCAAAATCACAGTGTCTTTTAAGTTCTTAATAACTTTTTAGTACAATATCATTGAATTAATTAACTAACTTTAAAAAAATAAATGTTATCATTATTAGTCATAAGCAAGGGCAGACTTTGGTCTAGGCGGGGTCAGCAGTTTGTCAAGTGAGAAGAGCCAAATTGGCAAGGAAACAGGATAACAAAGGTATCAGAGAGCCGCATATATGGAATATACATATGTATATAGATGTGCATTTGTTCAAAAAGAAAAAAGTTCCAGATTTTTTATTTAATTACAACGGCATCTCTTTTGATAGCTTCACTATATCTGGCAAATGGATGCTTATTTTTAATTGAATACACGATTGTAAATTTTCATCTGTTATTTTGGTTCTATGTTTATTTTTTATTTGGTTGAATGTTTGTTCACATATATATATGTAGAGCCAAAGAGTGTGAGAATACCAAAAGCTAGTTTTTTTTAATGAGTTATATGTTTCAGGAAAACTATTCCATGTATCAAATATTATTGTTTCTGTTTTAGGCGGTTTATTCTCTTAGCTGTCCACTTGTGCTGAGAAATCAAATTGGATCTCTCTCTTTCGAGTTCTTCCAATCGGCTGGTCAGATCTGTGAATTTGTTGCTCCATAGTTCCACACTTTTCAAATCTATTAACTGTATCTGGAGTGAACCAGGATCTGTATCGAACGGTGTTAAGTTCATTGACCTTTGTTTTGAGAGGACGTACGATGAAAGCTAGTGTTATCTTATTTATTCTGAATTGTTGAAAATGTTTACCAAGATTATTTTTCATTTTTCCTAACACGCTGCTGAAATAAATTACATCAAAACAAATGCGGCCGGGCTGAAGTGTGGTAGAGAGTATTCCTTACGAGTCTGTTTATTCGGCGGCTCTATAGTTATAAAGCTGCTTGAGATGAGGTGAAATTGGAGTTTATGTTTGAAGAGCCGTAAAGGTCCATGAAAAGAGCCGCATATGGCTCACGAGCCGTTTCTGCCGACCCCTGGTCTAGGCCAGTGATGGCGAAAATCTAAATTAACTATGCTGGCGTGTCACATGTTCTTTGATAACTCTGGCGTGTCGCCCAATACTGCTGTGTCACAGGTTCACCATCACCAAGTCTAGGCAGACTAGGTAACTACCTATATAATGATATTAATGATAATGATAATGATATTATAACAGCATCAATAAGCATATTGTTGAGAAGAAATGTCATACCACAGTTTCTTTTAGAAAAACACAGTATCTGAATCGGTGAGTACATTTACACATTAGTAGTTTAAATTCTAGGTACAAACAATATACATAATAAAGAATCTTACTGTACATAATTGAGATTTTAATGTAAAATGAGACGAAAATTCATGAGTAATGATTAAAAAAATATATTCTTGAACTGACTCGCTGCCGGGATGGTTAACGCAGAAGAATGACTGGACATGTGATGCTACCGCTCATGATGACGATCGAGGTTTTAGTTCATCGTAACACGGCCTGAGGAAAATGTAGTTTTTCTTGGTGGGATTGTAATGTTCGTAGCCCTGAAACACATAAATTTAAAATTTCAATCTACTTAGATATGTAAACTGAATATGAAAAGTGTTTCTGACATCATTCAATCCGGATCAGTCTTTGGTACAGTGTCCATGCTCAATTGGCAACTCTTCAATCGATTACACAGCTCAAAAAATTACAAAACCATGTATGCACAAATTCTCCCTAAAAATTGATATTAGGGATATCATCAAAATGCTCATTTTCGCTCTTACTTCCAATTCCTTCCGTTCTTTCATACAATTGTCATGTACAAGATGAAAAGCCACGGTGACAATACGCAGCCCTGCTTGACACCTTTTGTAATAAATTATGTGAATGCCCCATTAATTTTTACACAAACACTACTAATGTCCAATATGCTAACAACCTTACACATATCTAAATGCATACATACCAGCTATTTCAATTTCTGATTGTTTAATTTTTATTAACTCTTAAAAGGATACAATACAGTACATATACATACATTATAACTTTAACTATACATAAACATGTAAGAGAACAAATAAATAGGAGGAAATAGAAAACCAACTGTAATTTAAAAATGAAATATTTATATATACGGAGACGGTCACTAGTGTGATCGAGACACCTAAAAAATATGATTTACCGATGACCAAGCTGCTCTTCACGATAATGCACACTTAAAGCATTGTCAGCGCAATAGGTCTATCATTTATAATCTGATCAAGAAATAAAAAATATATAGTAAATGTTTTCATAACAAATAACACTGGTGATTAGCAAATTGTAAGTATTTTTTGACGAGACAAATTTATCCAGATAATATTGCAGGGACTGATATAAGTGCAGGAGTTTTAAGATAAATATTACTCCTCCCATCATAGAGGGAACGTTGTCAATGACTCAACCCCTTTGACAGTTCAGACAATGAAAAGGCATATAAAATATCCATTTGTCTTTTTTGGGGACTGACAAAAACAATTGTTCAAGTTCGATTGAAAGATTACAAAAACAGAAGTAGCATTCTCATACCTTTGACCAGTCGTAGCTGACGGCGTAAGCGAAAATCTGTCCATTGCTGTTGAAAGCGCACTTGGTGATGCTCTGGTCCATCTGCTCCGAGGACTTGAGTTTGGTGCGTGCATCCTTGTCCCAGAAGGAGAACACGCCGTCGGAGCCCACGGTTGCCAGGGTGCCGTGCTCCGGGTGGAAGGCGATGTCGTTCACCGAGTAGATGTCCTGCAATTGCTGCTAGTTAGGGAAACATTCAAGGCGGAATGAGTTTTACAGACAAAAGCCCACGTGCCAGGATACACGGGCCAAAAATATTATCTTCAAGTCTGTACAAACCGCAACATATTTTAAGCATCTAATATCACCGCACTACACTGCGCTTAGAATGCAGTAATTTTTAATGGAAACTTGTTAGTTAAGTATATAGTAAAGTCTCAGTATCAACACTGATGTATGGGAGCTGGCAAAGGAAAGTTGAATAATGCAGTAGAAATGAGGGCATTCAGGTGTAATTTGAAAATCCATTTAGAATGAAAAAATTAGAAATGAATATAAAGAAAAAGTTTTATCTTTAGGACAGGACAGAAAGAAAAATATATGACAAGTGTTGATGGCATCAGAAATAGAGACTTTTCATAGCCAGGTGAACTAGGTACTGGAATTTGATCCTGTTTGACAAGCATACGCACGGGAAGAAGAGTTGTGCATCAGGACAGAATAATGTGGCACTCTATCCTGTCGTCAGCTTACTCCAAAACTAGTTAGTAAACATACAAAAATAGGATACCATTCTATTTTATTTTAGTCTCTTCAAACATCATTTGAATTTAATTTCAAATTTGGATGGTATTCTTTTATTTTGTGGAAAATGAAAATGATACACATAAACACATTTATTAAATGAACATAATTTTATGTACTTTTTTAACACCGCCGTTTCGTGACACTCAAAAGTTTACTTTTGGGCAAAAGAATATCGCGGTCCCGCTCAATAACACAGGGTGATTTTAAAAAAATAGGGTAATATAATGAATAATACCTGCGCTCCATTTTGTACACCGTTGGATCTGTGGCACTTGAATGTGAAGTTGTCTTTTGGATTGGTCGGGTTCACATATTGGATGGCCACTCTGCCCTCTATGCTGCCGAGAGCGAATCCTAATATGGACCAACACAAAATAAGTAAGAAATTGTATTCACTCCATAGATAATCTCAAAGCTGTCATAATTTATATGCAAATTTATGTAAATAATCCGGCATATTTGTGCTGGTGTCTTTAGCATCTGCTGCCATATAGACATGTCCTGCTGGTCAAAGGCCAATGTGTAATTCAAGTATGTTTTTTTTTTACACGTAGGTATTACACAAGTTCTTTGGAATATAATTTAAATCTGGGTGTAAATTATTCAATTTGTAAGTTTTAGTTACCTGTGGGTTGTTTTGAAGTTTTGTCCTTGAAGATGGCTACCGCCCTATGTTGATACTTGAGCGGAGAATCTACTCTCTTGTACTCCTGGGGCTTTCCCTCCAACGTGTACAAGATGAGTCCTCTACCGGCCGTGCTGACCACGGCCATCGGGTACTCCTGAAAATTTACTATTTGTATACAGTGCCAAAACAAATAATGTTTCTCAATCAAAAAGCAAACTTTGCACTTCTATGTTATTGGCATTTTGGGGAAATGAGGATTGTGAGGACCAGCTCGCATCTTGGTCTATGAAGGTGTTCACTGACTTCCTGCCTGTTCCGGCTATCACAAAGACCTCCTAAAAATATTTTAGTAAGTCTGTTGTGTCTATATACAGGCAATGCCTGTCGAGACGAATGGTTCTAAAGGCACACTAAAGGGCTATCAGTAGTAGGGGGTGAGGGGGAGATTACTACCTGTGCAACACTGGGTACCAACTAGTTCTATTTATTATATGACAGGGATTTAATATGGAAAAGACATCGTGACAAATATATCTTACCACATCTGCACTGTAACACTTTTCCATGAGGTTTATGGTCATCATCGGCTGCGGAGTCCGTGTATCCCAAAACTGAAAAATAGAATGTGAATTTTTATTATCAAACTTGACGCACGCCAACGATTTATTAACCCTTTTCCATCCAAACTACCCAAGACCACCCAAACTGGTTTATTTTTGAATACATATATAGAACAATAAATAAAGCTACCGTGTCATCAAGAGCAAGGGACAGAGATTAAAGTAGAAGTCATCCAGCTTCCAAGGCATATTAAGAAAATTTTGCAAATATGTATTAGAAAAATCATAAATAGTCCATTTTAATAAGAGTAAATCTTAGGGAAATACATGTTCTTAATATAACCGGAAAATGGCTAACATATTCTTTAATCACTTGACTGAAATACAAATAAATCTTTCTCAATAAACAATTATCAACAGAATGTTAATTCGGATTCTAGACCACGCTTTATGTGTGGAATATCTCAGCGTATCACTCTATTTATGATGCATCAGCTAACAAGCGATGCGATGAATGAGTTACTCGTCGCGCTGGCTAAAATGGAGTCAAGAATTATCTGAACTAGAACCATTAATAACAAATCAAATTAGTCCAAAAAAATTACCTATATTCTTTTTATATTTAATGAAACACCAAAATAAAGACTTGATGTACAACAATCAGAAAAATAGGCAAGTAGAGAACAGCAAGAAGGCGAGGACAAACCTTTAATGTCTTATCCCAGGAGCCCGTCATCAGACAAGTGTAGTTTGAAGCTTTCATCCAGTGGCAAGTTTTCACGGGTGCATCGTGCGCTGCCACCTGGAACACAATGTTTCTTGATTAGACTACACGTCAAAGCGGATTCCTCCGTTATGCGTTAACCCTTCTCAGGTCTATTGATCCTACATTAGTTTTAGCTAGGCCAAAATAGAGTTGCGAGCTCACTGCAGTGTTGGTAAATCGTTATGTGACTGTGTCGATGATTGGTAACTAAGATTTAACCGCCTGACACTTACTTTTTAGTGTACCAGTCATTGCTTGAAGAATTACGTTAATTAGTTATCAATCATTGTTACAATCTAACAAAATCACGGTCATAATAACAGTTAAAATAACGATTTGACCATCACTAATCCACTGTCTACAACAGTCAACACAATCATAATAAAAGGCATCACATGTAGTTGATGTCACAATTGGAGGAAGTAACTGGATGATGTCCCACTCATTTGGTGTCCAGATCATTGGCTAGTGAATGGAGGGTGAAGGGAAGATTGGAATAATAATCCAGGCGATATTTATATAAATTACTAAAGTATGTCCCCCTCATAGAACCGGTTGTTATATCAGTGCTAACATCTTTACTATAATAACTTTTTACAAACATTTGTGGGATGTTTGAAAGTAGAATTTACTACTGTCAGAGTTAACTTACCATCATGCCGTTTCACCGCAGGGCTAGGCAGAGAGGATAGAGCGCCACATTCTTATGTCCTAATACATAAATCTTGCCTCATCCACGTCCACATTCATAAATCTTCTCATACTCGCCAATTATTGTGGCTCCTAACAGGACCATCTTCCAGTATCTGGTTTAATTGGTCGTGCAAAGTCTTTCACAGACGTCTTCTATTTCTGGTGCCATTAACACTTGCATCATATATATTTTTACCATTCTCTCCTCATTCATCCGTTTGATATGACCAAACCACCTAGGTGATCCTATCTTAATCTCAATATACTAAGATCAACTTTACATTCTTTACTGTCATAAATGGATCTGCCACATATACACCTAAGCGATCTCATTTCCACTGCTTTCAGTCTACTTTAGTTCCTTTTCTACCAGCTCCAGGCCTCACTTCTATACATCAGTGTCGGTATCAGGATCGGTATCATTGTGCACCGCTAGTCTTGCCTCGGTTGACAAATTCCCGTTAGATATAATTCCATTCAGGCCTCACTTCCATACTTCAGTGTCGGTACCAGCACTTCATTATGCACTGCTAGTCTTGACAAATTTTATTCAAAGTGCTGTTCACTCTGTTCCCTGCAGTCACCCTTCTTCCGATATCTTTCTCAGCCTTTCCATTTCTATCAAACATACTTCCCAAATACATACGACTGTCAAGAGTTAATCCAGCCTAATCGTGTGGCAAGGCGAATAATCATCAAATACCTGCGAATTTGACCAAAATTGATTTATTTTAAATATTCACCATTGGCAATAAATACAATTTTAAGCTTTATTCACTCTTGTGTTCAAAATCTGTCACTTTGTGAAAAATCTTCAATCTACGGTTTACGGTTTTTAGCATCTGATTTTGGATGGTAAAATTAGTTAACTATTGAATGTATTTGTGATGAGTAAATATTTTTTACCAATGATCGAATAACCTGTTTTCCCATTTTTTTACTACAGTAAAAATCAACCGGCCCATATACTACAATGAATACTGAGCACTTTTTATTTTGGGTAGTTGTCCTTAGGAAGCTAACCTGCATTGTTTGGTTGGTGGCCAGGTCCCAGCACTTGACCTGCTTGTCTCCAGATGCCACAAATACTTTGGTTCCATCCTGAAAATGCAAAAAATAATGTTAATAAAGTAATTCTCAAATTTTATTTAAAAGTGTTGAATGCTGATTCAAATCTTGTAATTGAAAATTCTGAAACTTACATCATGCCAACAAACGTCAAGAACCGGTCCGCCCATAGTCTGCATCGATTTGGGATTTGTTTTTCCCGACATTTCCACATCCCAACATCGTACCTGAAAAAGAAGCAAAAACTGATAAAATCTGGGTTGGTATATAAATGTTTGGTCAACTGCCAGATGAAGTATTATTATTTATTTATTTATTTATATATATTTTGACATCCATATTTTTGTGCTAACAGAGGTGGATACATAATACATAGTTTATTGTGTGAGATGACTTCACCTCTGATATATACAGCGTTGTCCTGGCTACTTTGCTAGACTGAAGTCTGTGTTAAAGTAGCCAGTTTTTTTTTCGTGCTGTTGTGGTGTTATTTATCGACAGGAATAAAAAGAGAATTACAAACATGAATAAAAAAGTAAAAATATATGGAGTGGGAGTGTTGTAGTGAAAGAATTGTATAAATTATATTAAATTATTGGATATCCATTCCATGAAAGGTATTCCCATGATTATTACTCTCGTCGGTCCTCCGCCAATCTTTGCCAAGTTACTCCCACTGCTCTGATATCTATCCACCGAGACTTTGGACAATCTCTAGGTCATTATTTGTTTAGTGCAGGGGTCGGCAGACTTTCTAATGAGAGGAGCCAAAAACAGAATCTCAAAATTTTCACTGCAGCCATAAAAAGTTTTAATGATGAAAAAACGAGGTAAAAATCAATGTTTTTTTTCCTTTTTTGCAATGGATACTGGTATTTTTGTTTCCCACATTTGGACACTGCCAGCTTTGTTTAAGTTTTTGCCAGGTTTAAGACAATTAAACAGATTTTGTCACTGAAATATAAAAATGTTTTTACAAAACTGAATCATTTTGTGGGCACTATTGATATTGTTCCTATGTGCCTCATATGTTCAAATAAAGAATTTTTGTGTATTAAGTACCTGATTATCCCAGCTACCAGCGATGAGAAAATTCTGAGGTATACTTGGCGGTGAAAATGCCAATGCAGATATTGAATCTTCCGGAGGTGCTGTGACCTCGTAATCCTTGTTGGGGTTCACATTCACTTTCTGGGCGGTGGCACCGAAAGAGGTGTTCCCCAGAGTATTCTGCTGGAACATTTTTTAGCCTAGAAAAAAAACCTAACATAATAACCTCGAACTAATGAAATGCCGCCAATAATTAATGTTTTTTTTACGATGTATTTTCATTGTTATTTATTGTAATAGTTGAAAACGAACAGACCGACTACAAACATGAGCATTTTCATAGTAAGATCATTTCAAATTAAGAAAACGTGTTTACATCGTCACTTTGACATTTCACATCACCCTGTCAAAAACACCAGTTGAATAAAAAAATAATACGACCATACATTCGACGAGTCGATTCTGAAAAACTTAGCTTATAAAATTCGTGAATATTTAATTTATTTGACTGCATTCTAAATATTTCATGCGAATAAAACGTAAATGTCAAGAGGGCTCGCAAATACGTAAATATATATGGTTTTAAATGATTTATTTGTATTCGACACTGACCTTTAGTGAAATTATTTTAAACACTTTGAATATAAGAACTCTGCGGGCTTTTGAGTTTGTTATTTAATAATAAATAATAACGGCGGCAAACGAAACACCGAACAGCGAAAATGACGGCAAATCGGACATAAACCATAGAACCCAGAAACAGAAGTCATAGAAAAAGATAGACATACGATTGTATTTTCTAACAGAAAAAATATCGACTATGACAGTTGACGCATTTGTGTGGTCCTTTTTCGTATTATCTTTGCTATTTCATCGTTAGATGCCACTCATTTGGTTTGCAAACGTCATAAACGTCGTGAGCTGATAAAAGATGTAAACAAACGGTTGACGTGCATCACTCATACGTGTCCACTATTCTCAGTTAAAAATGCTCAAGGCGGTTATTTTAATTGGGGGCCCCGAAAAAGGTATTAGTGTACATTTTTTAATCATTTTCTACATGAAATTGAAACTTTGCATACTAATTATCATGTGTTATAGGGACCCGGTTTCGACCACTGTCACTGGATGTTCCCAAACCTCTGTTTCCTGTGGCTGGTTTGCCTTTAATTCAGCACCACATCGAGGCATGTGTAAAATTGGAAAAATGCAAGGAAATACTTATAATTGGATCTTACCCTACTGCATCTATGCAGCAGTTTTTGACAGATATTCAAAATGAATATCACACAATTATTAGGTGAGATCTTGGCCAGAATATTGAAAGAAATGTTGATCTCTATTTAAAGTATGTTTTAATATTTAATATTATACCCACACATATAGTAGAATCCTAATTTTATCCAAATGCTCATTATATAGTGATCTTGCGCGGCGAATGTACTAGACTTATCAGGAGTCGGTTGAAGATATAGAAAAATATTTTGCAACTAAAACCTTCCAAGCTCTAAAATCCGCATTCAAATGATTTGAGATGCATGGTGAATATGGCTCTACAGAGCTGCTACAAATGAAACAAATCTATGTTACAATGAAAAGTAATTATGAGATTGTGATTCTGTGATTGGTGTTTGATTGTAACAATGATTTCATTTTTAAAATATTTAATACATATACATTATGGTTATTCATCTTAATAAATTATACATTAACTTTATTTAACCACCATTAGTTTAATATATACACCAACTGGTTTCGAAAGTCATTTTTCTTCATTTGGGTGATAGAGAAAACTAAAACCATATGTAAAATTATTCTTGACTTGAAATTTTTTTTTTTTTAAATATTAGGGTAATGAATTAAAATATAAACATAGTACCTTACTAAAATTGTTATGATGATGATTTAATTACATGTAATTCAACAAACAATCATTGGTATACTAGAACCTAAACCACTAATTGTTAAAACAATTATCCTTATATCAATATACATTGATTATAGTTTATCTCTTTATTAATGAAAAAAGAACAAACTGTTCTGTCAAAAGACAACTAAATCAAACATATTTACAGCCAAATTTGAAAATCTAAGTATGTACATATGATTGTGTATGTATTTGTGAACTTGTACAGGTGTATATAAAAGCATGTTAAAGTTTTATATCTACTATGTTTTTCTTAAGTTGACTTCATGACATTTTATGACATGACATGATATTAGCTATTTATTTTTGAAGGTATCTCCAGGAGTTCACGGCACTCGGCACAGCTGGCGGCATGTTCCACTTCCGCGACCAGATACGAGCTGGTAATCCAGCAGCCTTCTTCGTTCTCAACGGCGACGTGTGTGCTGAATTTCCTCTACAAGAATTGTATGACTTTCATGTTGAAAGAGGATCCGAGGCATTGGTCAGTATTTGTAAACTTCTGTATATTGTATGCAACATTTTTTACTGCACCTCAAGTATTATGCTAAAAACATGAGTGACGAGTAAGATTTTCTTGTATATAATAGTGAATATTAGTTGTAGCCTAATGGTGGTTCAGTTCAGAAATTCAGGAGATTCAGAAATCGGAATCAGATTTGGGAGGTGTGGTTTCAAATCCCAGGCCGGCCAGTTAAAAAAAATATATCAATTTAGCTAAGACACAAATCACTTTATTTATTAAATTCCCGAATCTACCACTAGGCGACTTCAGAGTTGTGTAATCACGTTACATTACTGTGGTAAATCTTGGTGATTGATTTACTTTACTGCTTTGTCGCTTTTTTGTTTTACTTATTAGGTCGGAAGGTGTAGCGATTAAACTCGGAATGCTTTACAACAATTCACAATTTGTTAAGGAGAATACATTCTTATTGTGAAGTTGTAATTATTTAAAACAGACGGTCTGTGATATTTTAAATACTAATTAAATATATTAATTTCAAATAATGGAATGATTGATGTATTAATTTAAAAAGTGTAACATATAGGTTTGAAAATTTGTCATCAAAAGCACAGTCTCTGTAGCATAGTTGGATAATGCACCTTCCCCGGTTTGGAAAGAGATCCAGGTTCGAATCCCAGTAACGCAACAACAATTTTTTTTGATAAAATTGATTTTATATTTAAACTAGCTGCATGTGGCTCTTGATTAGTGTGGCAACAAATTTGGGCATGTAGAAAGTTAATATCATTGGTAGATATGTTTGCATTGTTAGTATGTATGTATAGAAATTTGAGAATTTTGCAATATTAAAATATCCTTATTTAAATTTGTCAGAATATTAGTGTGAATTTGAAATTGATTTCTGAGATGTTTGATTGATAAAATACATCATATAATATATATGTACCATATCATTGTTTGTTTTGTTTATCTCTAATCAGTTTGAGGATAACCAAATGTTGGTGCTGAGGCCAGATACTTTGTAGTATGCGGTGAAATGAAGAGATGATGAAAGTTGTCAATTATTTGCTGATTTATTTTTATTCTATATTTTCTTCAGAGTATATATAGTACAATATGGTATAATAACATTAATGTATTGCTTTTGAATGCACAATAAAAACTGTAGTAAATTCCAAGAACTGTCGGAGGGTTTAATATAAAAAGAAAGAAGCGCATACTATTGGATCGTAACTCTTCATGAAGTGATGTTTATAATAACCAATATTGAGTTTTGGGGTATTTAGTTGTTTTACTATAATCTTCATTGAATGTAATATATTTATGGTGCTAGTTGCATAGTCAGCAATTTCCATATTTTTTTCAAACTATTAATGCAGCTGTCTTCTCGTATAGTTAATAGGATAGAATGAAGTGTGGTCATTTTCATACATCAATGTTTGTACTTTAGGGGTTGCAGATGATGGATAATTGTGTGAGGTGTGTTGACTCCAGATCAGAATATTTGAAGATGACGGTGATTTGTCTCACACAAGTATGGATGTCCTAATATTCACCCGAATACCCTCGTGTTCTTTTATATTGCAGACTGTCGCATGTTATTCGTATTTGTGTTGAAATATATGAGGAAATGTATGTGTTATAAGAATAGAAATATGCGTTGAATTTATTTAAGCTAAATTATACAAATATAGAAGTTAATACTAGGTGCACTAACTGAGATTGCTCGGGCGATCTAGATAGGTAGAGTGGTTATGACTCGGCCCGTCCGAGTGATGGCAGCCACGTCTCTATTGTTACACGCAGTCGGTACCCCACGTCTTTATGGCTGGTGGGAGTTACCTTTCACAGTACCAAGACTATCATATACTGTCTTGCCTCGGCTGACAAGTTTCTATTAGAAATTACTTATTTAAAGTACCATTCACTTTATTACCTCCCGTTGCCTACTTTATGACATTTAAAGTAGACATATTTAACTTAAAATTTTATATAATTTAAAATTTTTAGACTCAGAAAATTTACTCCTAAGGCTTTCAACTTGCTACCTCATTGAGTGGCCGTGTCTATACACGACTTGCAAAATTATGTATATTTTAAATGTATTTCAATGAAGAAATATCATATTTAAGTGTTGTTTCGTGACTCCTTATTTTTTTATTGTGCACTGCATAAAACAAATGCTCTTTGAGAATACAACGATAAAACGTTGAACTAAGTACTAATCCACATTTTTTTATGCGCCATTAATATGCACTGATTTTTAAAGCGTCTTTATCAGATGCAGTACGGATAAAAGTCATTAATATAACTCAAACTTAAATCAAATAGTTAGCCATTGTATTAATACAATTTTAATAGAAACTTTTTGATGTAGAGGCGAAAAATAAAGATGATTTTTTAAGTCTGTTATTATTTGAGAAATGTTTTTTAACCAATCATACTGCGATAAAATAGGAAACAAATGATAATCTGAAGGAGCAATGTGCAAGAACGTGCTTGTTGGTCTGGTTGTAAGAGATTCGCCTAATGATCTGACGGTCGGGGGTTTGAGCTTCGCTTCAAGAGACCACCAAGTTGGTCCTATTTTTGTTGCACATGCATTTAGCTTTGTTTTAAAATTTTAACAATATTGACGTGACACTTATTTCATATAAACATTTCTATTTTTTTTTAAATATGTACATTTGGAAAATAAGAATAATGCAGCAATAACTCTCATCAAATGTCATAAAATAATGGTACAAAGTGACACCGTACCTATTGACCAGCCTTATTATGAATGTTAACAAGTTGAAAGTGATGGTATTCGAGAAGAAGAAAAGCAAGAAACCGTGCTAAATACTTGTAGGTAATGAATGTTTGGAACGAGTAGATGAGTTTGTGTATTTGGGAAGCATGTTCAATAATGATATCGAAAGGAGGGTGACTGCAGGGAATAAAGTGAATGGCGCTTTGAATGGAATTATATCTAACGGGAATTTGTCAACCGAGGCAAGACTAGCACAATGGAGTCCTGGTACCGACACTGATGTATGAAAATAGTTTGAATACAGTGGAAATGAGATCACTTAAGCGTATATGTGGCAAATTTGTTTATGATATAGTAAATAATGAAGAAATGAGGAATGAATGTAAAGCTGATGTTAATATAGTGAGTAAGATAAAAAAAGGATCACTTAGGTGGTTTGGTCATATGGAACGGATGATTGAGGGGAGAATGGTAAGAAAGATATATGACGTAAGTGTTGATGGCACAAGAAATAGAGGAAGTTCGCAGAAGACTTGGCACGACCAGGTAAACCAGATAATGGAGGACGGTTCTGTTAGAAGCCTCAACAATTGGTGGTCTTGTATGAGAAGATGTAAGAATGTGCATGAGGTGAGAATTGTGTGTCAGGACAGAGGAGTGTGGCGCTCTATCCTCTTTGCCTACCCCCCGCGGAGTAACGGCGTTATGGTAGTTAGTTAGTTAATTTTAAAATTAAAAACTTTTTGAAATTTCACCAAGCATATTTTTTTAAATTGCCAACCACATTGAGTGTGTATTTCTGGCATATTGCTTTTGATCAATGATAAATGATTCAATTCTCATCCTCCATAACAATGTGCTCCAAAATGGTTGGTTTTTTCTGTCAAGCCAGATGAGAAAGCTTTCGCCTTTTTTGAAGTAAAACGGTAATATGTGCTGAAGATGACTTTGGGTCACTTCCAATATAAATCCTATTGTTTTCTATATTTTATGCGTGCAAACACCAAAACAGGTATAAACGAACAGAATAATGAATGTTTTAAGAGTATAGCAAAAAATGACAAAAAATCACACTGTAACTTATTTTTGAATCGAACTGCACACAGTACTAACGATAAATATGTAAAGTTTTATTATAATTGTTAAAATGTACAATAATTTAATTTAGGTGACCATTATGAGCACAGAAGCCACAAAGCAACAGTCTCTGAACTACGGTTGTATGGTGGTCAGCAAACCCACTTGCTCCGTGGACCACTACGTGGAGAAACCCAACAGCTACGTGTCGACCATCATTAACTGCGGTATCTATGTCTGTTCCCTGGAAGTTTTCCAGATCATGGCCGGTGTGTTTAACAAGAAACATGATGATTTCTATAAGTGAGTAATTTATATTCATATTTCCGTGTTCTAAACCCACAACACATTTACTATTTGGAACCTCTCTATTCCTAGACCAAATTTTGAAAACATTGGTGCCCTTTAACGCCTGCGCAAAACAATAGCCCCCCCTTCTCTGCTCCCTAACCACAATTTAAAATTAAAACAATTTGAATCCTGGGCATCAATCGGCGTGGACCGCTAATTCTACACCAACTGCTTATACTCAATTTGGTGTAATTCCAAAAATATACAAATATTTGGGAATTGAAGAAATAAAAAACAATCATAAGATATATTTTTATTTTAAGAACAGGTAAACACCGGTACGAATAAAACTCTACATATTCATACATTCTTGTGTGATACAAATTAATATTTTTTTAAAATGTTTTGATATCAACGATTTTTTCATATTTGTAATTACAGCGAATTGACTCTGGAGCGGACCTTACACGCTCATTCAGAATGACATTCATGAGTGAGATTGACATTCGGACTGACTTGAACTTGAACAAATTACAATTTTTTTTACTTTAATACCTTTTTTTTTTACTACAGTAAAAACTCACCACTGATATAAATTATTGCAAAATGCTGATTTTGTGATGTACCGATATGTTGTTAAAACCTTTCTATTAATATAACATTTTCATCATTTTTTTTTATTAATAGAAGGTTGTATTTGTAATATAGTTTTTTAATTTATCAGTGGTAGCAACGGATCTGGTCGGGACGCTGGCTACATCGCTTGGGAACAAGAAATATTGGCCCCATTGGCTGGAACCAATAAACTCTTCTCTATGCAGGTTACATACATTATTCTCATTTATCATGTTATAGATGATTTAATTTATTTAATATTATTTAATTGAGTCGCGGGTTAAAGGTCAAATGAAATTCACTCATTTATAATGATGCTATTACTTCTACATTGAGGATAAAATACTTATTATATACTACTAGTTCAAAGTTCAACTGAAAAACTATGTTCATATGAAATGATATAGTAACAATACATGAAAAAATTATATAAAATCATAAAATTAGGCAAGAAGTCTAACTTTGAAGATCTATCGATATTTTTTGAAATTCGAAACTTACCGCATTGCGCTCCTGAGTAGTTTCACGCCATAGATTAGCGGTCACTTTGTCGCTCCTACCGCAGTCCGCAGTGTGTTCACGTCTGTGTAACGCATGCGTAAAGTGTGTGCGGCCCAGAGGAACTCTACCAGGCATATGAGAGACAGTCTATTTTTAATTACCCTATTTTAAGAAGTATTTTCATTTAAATAATAAAAATTAATACTAAATCGATTTTTTTATTTATTTTATATAAATATAATATTAAAAATAATATGAAATTAGATATCTAACATTCCTAGCACATTTCTTCATATATAAAAATGATATTCAATTACGGGTCCATCAGACCCACCAGGCATACGGTGTGATTTTAATCCACCAGGCATGCCAAGAGTTAACTTAATATTCAATGCATAATGATCCGGTTACATAATCAGAGTTCTTTTAGAGGTAAAGGCTCTGTTAATACGTAGATTGCGCTGTAAACAGCATAAACGTGAACAGCGATTCGGGGCTGCTCCGGCACATGATAGTTGCGAGGTTTTACATGGGTTCAGCATTTCTTTTGTAGGCACAGATCTTAAAAGACCCGACTTTCAATAATAATTCACATTTTTGCATTTTTTTACGAAAATGTGGGTTTTTATTATTAATTTATGTCAGAAGTTGTACACTCTTTACATTAAAAAAAATTAATGTTATTTGTCATAGTTAAGAAAATACAAGCATTATAAGAAAGATCACAACCATTATATACATTTTCTGCTTGCCAAAAAATCGTCTTACTATGGAAAATTCTTGAAATATATTTTCTTGAAGCCAAGATTATGAAGACAAATCTCGATTGAGACAAATCATCAAAATGTTAAAAATTAATAATTATAACCATTTAATTTGCAGGACATATCAATTTTTGACATTTTTAAAATGCTTTGTTTTAGTGAAAAGATAATTTTTAAATAATATATTATATCAGTCTTATAAAAGATGATAATTTTAATAATCTATCGAAGTTCAATATGTCAGTTTATCCGGCAATGACAGACATTGAATCCGCGCTGTCATTATTTTCGTTAAAAAATGCTGAAAATATATGTTTTCACGCATATTTTATCCATAATATGAATAATTGACTTATCCACAATATTAGTAGCAAATTTCATAAATTAGATGTTTTAACAAACTGAACATTTTATATGCATTATTTTTATTTACTTATATCACAATTAAATATTTTATTTTTATATAACACTGTTGTCTTTTAAACACTAGCTGTTGTTTCATAAATACTATGCACGGATGAAACTAACAACTTGCAATACGGCAACATGGTGTTTTAAATTGATAATATTAAACAAAACCAAAAATGCATCCAACATAATTATTTTAAATTTAGAACATTGATTTAAGCGACTATCTAAATATATGTAGGTACTTTGGCTGATTTCAAAACATATTCATATATATGAATTAGGTACTCCAATAAATTATTTAATTTTTTATGGATTAATTCAAATGACCACACATATTTTTATTTCATTTCATATATCAATATGGAAAAACTCCAGATACAAGTTATTTTTGACACTTATATCGAATGCGAGAAAATCAACAATTGTCGTTTCTTTATGTTCAAACCTTCATAACAAATAACGTCATTAATTATTTCTCTGATACATATAAGAATTTAACTATTATATCTTGAAAGCATATGTAATTCGCAAAGAATTTCTCGAATTTCAAACTGGAAAATGAAAGCACACCCTTAACTAGACGTGAAGTAATGCTGAGCAGGAAATATCTGCTTTAATTATCACAATTTTTTTAATGAAAAATTATAATTTCATTGTGTAGATTTATAGTGGTTGACAAGTCTATCGTTATTATTAAATATGTGAATTCCAGGTGACGTGCTGGTGGTCTCAGATGAAAACTGCGGGCTCAGCCATCTACGCCAACCGCCACTACCTCGAGCTTTTCAGGCAGCGGACCCCGGAGCGCCTCGTGGCCCCCTCCAGTGGGGGCGATACCATGTGTACCATCCTCCCTGACGTGTACATACATCCTACGGCCAAGGTGCACCCTACAGCTGTGGTGCGTTCTGCATTTGATATTCAAGTGGCATGTGTCGGTGCTTGCTTTTTTAAACTCCTGATTGAATACCATCGATATTATGATTTATGCGCTTTAGAATAGGTGCGGTGTGGACACTATTTAGCATGGAGGTAAGACTATGACCTCGGGTGTTGGGAAAATAATGTTTTTCTTTTGACTTAAGTTCCCAACTGTGGAACCACCTACAATGTAATTTTTAATACCGTATTTACATATTATTTTTACAACAACCAAACAAATTTTTATATGTATTATACAGTTACAAATAAATAAAATAAATCAAAAATCTGTTAGAATCCCCTTTACATAAATATATAGAATGGATAACAATTAACATGTAAACATGGAAAAATATTCCCTATACATAAATATACAAAATGGATTGATCGTGGGGTCACTCCTGTAACTCTAATATAAAATCTTAAAGCAGCCATAGTGAAAAAAATTGTAAACGCAGAAACATTTAAATTGAGGCATAATCTAAAATTGTTATATTCTTCCGTAAACGTTCTTCCTGTACACGGGCTGTCACTGTTCCTTTTAATAAAATAACAACAATGCTCTAAATAGGGTGGCTTCACACGGAAAAAATACAAGAGGTGTAGCTAATTTAAATTTAACAATTCCCAAAATCACCAATAAGTGTGGATCGGGGACAGTAGAAGTTGTTGTTACTACACTAAAAAATAAACTAACTGTGATACAAAATAGTACGGTTTCTCCCAATTTGAAAGAAATTATGAAAAAAGTGACTTATCAAAAATAATGTGTCTTGTAAGCATGAAATGAATTGTTTAAACTGCGACATTGATTAGCGGTTATGTTTTGATTAAAAATATTCCGGTCCCGACAAAATACCTATAATTTTTTTTAACATGAAACAAAACATTAATAAGTTTTGCAATTCAGAAGATTAAAAACATACCAGCCGCCGCGTTGTCATCTGTTTATGACTCAAGTTTCTATTGACTAGGCCAACATTCTTGAAACACTAGGTCAACATTCTTCTAGGCCAACATTTGTTTTAAAGTTGTATAAACATTGTTTATAAATAATTTTCTCTTTGGAACATTTTTTCTCATACCAGATTGAATAAAAATTCATCCACTAAAATTATGACAACTCTCTAGAAATGAGTTTTTTTTTTTGACAGCTTGTCTTGAATGAGAGAAAATAAACTGTCCTGTCTCTTTCTATCAAAACCTTTCTATCTAGCAATATTTACGATAACATAAACATTAAACAAAAACATATTTGAATTATTAAGGAAAACACATTCTTATTGTGAAGTTGTAATTATTCAGAACAGACGGTCTGTGATATTTTAATTTAGTATTTAACATATTTGAATATTTAGATGATATTTGAAAGTAAAGTAACTATGTAAGAGTATGAAATGCACGCAGAATACCTCGAATTTCAAATTGGAAAAATAAAGGGAAAAATAAATAAGGATTTAAAATAAATTGTGTGTGTACAATTTACTTTAGCATCATATAGAATTTACTATGTTTATTCAAAGTTTATTCAAAAAAAGTCATGACTGTTTTGATTATTTAGACTGAAAATATTGGCAAATTTTTTATAAATTGTGCTATCCTCTTCTATCATTGATGTTTCAGATAGGACCGAATGTTTCCATTGGTCCCGATGTGGTGATAGCTGCTGGAGTGAGACTGAAGGAGTCCATAGTTCTGGCCAATGCGGCAATCCACGAGCATGCACTCGTCATGCATTCCATAGGTTAATTATTTTATTGTTTTATGTAATTTTTTATCTAATTCCATAGATAAAAAAGCACACTAAAAGTGTACACTAAATTAGTACTCTTATGTTGGCTATGTGTAAACATCACGCATGTGTGATTATTTTTTATTACGTTTATATTTGTCATTTTAAAATTTAATTGCTTAGCTTTGTACTTTGTGTTGGTAAACAGTTTGACTGCGATGTTGGTTGGTAACTGAAATTTAACTGTTGGAGGTTTACTTTCTAGTGTACCAGTTATTGCTCGAAGAATTACAAATAATCAGTTACTTATCATTGTTACAATCGAACACAATCACAATAACGATTTAACCATCACTAGTAGGTATGAGAGCACCCCGTATTGTATAAAAAGTATGATATTATAACCCGTGGTACAAAATTGCTATTTCAGTGGGCAGATATTCTGAAGTAGGCGCGTGGGCCCGGGTTGAGGGTACCCCCACGGATCCCGACCCCAACAAGCCCTTTGCAAAGATGGACAACTTGGCGCTGTTTAACTCCAACGGCCGACTCAATCCTTCCATCACCATTTTAGGTAAGCCGATATTTATAAACAACACAAATGTTGGGCATTTATGCAATATTTACTTTTGCTAGACCAGCAATTAATACAAAAGTTTGTTAATTTCCAGGTCGAAGCGTGATCGTGCCACCTGAAGTGATTGTTCTGAATTCGATAGTTTTGCCGCACAAAATTCTTTCTAGAAGTTTCAAACATGAAATAATATTATAGAATTGAAGTAAATTGTTTGCTGTTCGACAGTGTTAAATCACAATACATTATTTTCTATAAAGCTTGCGCAGATCAGATTTTTCTTAGATGAAATTGAAGTAAAGCGAAGCAGCATTTTCACATAGCTATTTTAAAAGCAATAAAACTACTAGTGTTGAGATAAACTGTGATTGGTGTTCGATTGTAACAATGATTATTCATAATTCAACAAGCAGACACCGGTACACAATCAAACAATCACCAATCACACAATCACAGTTTATCTCATCACTGCAAGTTACACTTAAACTTGAGTTTTATTCTATGCGGAATCTATAAAACAGAGCCTTAGTTAAAAATAAGCGATTCATAAAATTGATAATAAATTATTGTGAATTATCATCTATAATTTGAGGGCTTTGAGTTACAAAAACATATAAATTAATTTTATTACAAATAAATAACTTAATTCCATGGATTATCGGAGACCAACCCCTGCTCAAATTCTTGACAAGGCGCCTTCATCTTTCCTTGTCATGCGCTGTTTCAGTACTTGAAGACCAATCTGTCTTCATAAAGGGTATGTTGCTAGGGAGTTATCCGACTTAGTCCAGCTGCCTTTCCTCTGCAGTTGCTAAAAAGTTACATCATGGTAACCATTCTTATGGCATTCGCAAGATTTGTTCAAGCTAGCTCTATTGAGATCTTTCTGTATGTACCGCGGTATTTCTCGTTCGGTCCTTTAGTGTTGCTTTTGCTACCTTCTAAGATAACTTGCTTTAGGAGCCTAGCTGCCTTTCTTCCGGAGTTTCCAAGAAGATACATCTTGGTAATCACTCTTCTGGCATTCGCAAGACGTGTCCAAGCCACCTCAATAAAGTTTTTTCTAAATGTAATCAAAATAAGGAAGGCACGATGTGGCAAGCATAAAGCGATGTTGCTATCAGTGGTGTAACTATAAAATTTGGTCCCCAGTGCAAAAAGGAAAAAAAAGGCATTGTGTTGAGAATGTTTTCGAAGTATGCAGCTTTCCTTAGTTTGATAGTTGTTTCTCTTGACTTATTCATGCATCTTAGTATCTCTATCGGTAGTGTGGTTAACCCAGGAGATCTTTAGTATGTCTATACAGCCACATCTCAAATGCCTCTAGTCTCAGTGGTTTCTTTAAATATTCAGACCTCGACTCTGTAAAACAGCGTGGATATTTTATTGCCCTTTAAGGGGTACTCAGACTTATATCTCAATTACAGAAGAGTTTCTTCATTTTCACAAAAGTACTTCTTGCCATCTCAATTCTCATTTTGATCTCAAAGTCCAGTCCACCTTTAACCAGCAGCCAAGATATTTAGCGCCTAATTCCAAAAACCCCTAAAACGACTTCATGTATTTTTGAGTTATGGATGAAAATGTATATTTTGAAAGCAAATCTACAAAATGTTTGACTTCACGTCACCATTTTTCACAAGAGACAATTCTGTAATGTATTTTTTTTTTCTGTATATATTATTCTGGCAGCCATACTGAATTTTAGATCATGCAATCATCAACAAGCATTGTGATTGGGTGATTTAATTTTAGACGGAATAGCAGCTTACACTCTGTCTGTTTTGGGGTATTTTGGAACTAACCCTGATTTTGAACATGCAATATCAATAGATTTAAGTGGCTTTAGCGAGAAACAATGTGTAAAACTGCATATTTAACTCAAATTATCCGAAATTCGTTTTAGGGGGTTTTGGAATTATGCGCTACATATGTAAAATTACTTATTCAAACTGCCTTGTAAAATGATATCTTTTTTTTAATGCAACAGCAATTAAAGCTATGTGAGCATGCATTCTCTATTTATTTTATTATTTACAATATTAAAAATGATGTACTTATTAAAAAAAAAATCGTTAAACAAGTAATTATGTACATAATAAGGTTTAAATATAATTTTAAGTAAAAAAAATCTTATTAATTTTTTTGTGATCTAAAAGCCCTCATATTATTTGAAAAGGTTGTCAGCATTCTGAGAATTGTTAAAATGTAAATTAACTGGTGTAAATAATAGATTTCTTATTCTGTAGAATGTAGAAAGGTGGGAATTTGTATTTTATTTTTAAACTTTTAAACCAATTTAATTTTAAGCAGAAGTTATTTTCTTATGACCAGACTTATGGAAAATTGTGTTATTATTGATTTATATGTGTTATAATATTGGGCATTGTACATTTAGATTTATTTTAAATTTGATTATAGATTAATTAATATTCAATATCATTTTTCTACATTATAATTTAAAATATTATTAATAGGCCTGTATCAGTACTAGATGTATCTGTGTGCGTTATTTGCAGTTAATTGTTATACAAGTTTACCAAGTGGAATGTGATGTTTTAAGTGCGCGCGTGTACCTAAACGCACAACGTGATATGATTAATTTTTGGAACTGTGTTCTTCAAGGTGTGCATCCCTTTTGCAAAGCGCAACCACAGTTTGATGCGGCACATTGAAGTTTACTTATTTTTATTAAAAAGGTAACCGCGTTGTCACCGTCAATAGTATCGACAAATGTTGGCAGCAGTGAAATTTTCTAATGATGATCGTGAGCATTACGACGCCGCGGCTCACACCTCTGGAGCATCAGTGAAATGTTTGCCAGCCATGTACTGCCTCCTATGTCTTCTCACAGGGCAAAAATATAAGTTGACAAAGTCTCGCTCCATTGTGAAATTGAAACAACCATGTTGCAGACCATTTCATGCTGATGACAAGAATGTAATGGCTGTGGTGAGGGACATTTAAAAAAGTGTTATTTTCAAAATTTAAATATACATTAATAAATCACATGATACTACTAATTACAAATTATGTCCCTAAGTATTTTGTTAAAAATGTCACATTCTACTGGAATTCCCTGCACATCATAATATATTATTAGTTTACTTTTCAACATTGCAATTATTACAGAAATTATTTTATTTTCATCCACCTTTTAAAGGGTGTGTATTTGGATGAAATTTTCCTGAAAGGTTTGTTATTAGAGAAATACATCAGTTGGTAATACGTCAGAGCACGCACATTACATGCAAAATGCAGTAGACAATCTTTAAATCGATGGAATGCATAGAGAATATAACCAATTTTAACATTGTCTATTGCATTTTGTATATAGAGCGGGCTTATCAACTGTTTTCATACAGGCTATAAGATATATTTTTTAACTTCTATGGTTTAGTCTTGATTAAGTAAGATTTTCACTACTATATTTTTATAATATATATTTATAATTGGGTCAGATTTTATAATATTTTCTGTATTGAGTTGTCAATGTATGTATTTATTTTTAGTACATATGCATATTTATAATAGGTTACAATTGAGAATTTGGTCACATTGAAAAAGTTAATGAACTGTGATATTAAATCCAATCAATAGAATTCCATTTCGTATTTCCTCATACGTACTAATAAAGAAAAGTAAATTTTTAGGTGGTTCAGTGAAAAATCACCATCACGCTTCAATGCGTTATATTTGCTATGCTGCTATATTAAAAAATATCTCAGTTATTGATTTTTTAAATTGTACGATGTTATTTAATGTGTGTACCTCAAATGGGCTTGCAAAAGTAAATGTACATTTATAAAATGACTTAGTTTTGTTTCATCTGCAGGCCGTGGAGTGCGCATCTGTTCATTAGTTTTTTTATTTACTGCATTTCTTCACGAGGCATGGCGTTACTTGACGATCCTCATTCATCTGTTTCTGCATTGCACGGTTCAAAGAACTAACGAGTAGGAGAAGCCCGTGGCTTCCTTAACCTGGGCAGTGCAGTGAGTCTTTCTACATAATTATGATTATCTCTTCAGTCTATCCAGATTGTCATTGAAAGAATTGGTAAATGCGTTTAAAACAGATTGTAGAGAGCACGTATTTCTTCCAGGATTGAAGTGTTTGTTCATCTTGCGATCCATTGTGTTCTTCAAGACCATATTTCAAAGCAATTCATGCCATAGAGGTATGCAGAGTAGACAATGTGTCTTGACCAGCCGAAACTTTGTTGCCTGACATATTTCTCCAAATCTTGTCTAGTTTTACAGACGTTATATTTTTACCATACCCATTTTTCATTAAGTATTATAGGATCAATAGGACCCAATGTATTATAATTGAAATCGTCCACTATTTCCAGTCCATTTTGCTTAATTCGTATTGCGAAAGAGATATTTTAGAAGTTGCATAATTTTTCTTTACTAAGTATCACCCGATCTTCTGCATTGATTTAAATACACAGTACAGTACTACAAACATGAGACCACTGAATATACTAAAAATTTTGCTTCAGAAAGACTTCTGAACTTGCAATTGAATAGTCTCACACCCTCGTGGCCCATGTCCACGGATAAGATTATTGACTTGAGACGGGGATTATGCTCCCGTGAAATTCTTTAGAGACAACTCTCGGCTTTTGTAGTCTGCTGTGTACACATTAAGTCTCAGAGATTCATGCTTGTATGTTAAATATCAACCCTTTGATGTTTTGTCTGTCAGTTGGGTGAATTTGAATCTCCCTAACAGCAGATAAAACAGAATAGATAATGTCTGTTTAATGTAATTTCTGTTTGTCAACATTTCAGAATAAATAGTTTTAGGTATCTATGATTCTAGGCTACTTATTGAGTCTCGCTGTCAAATCGAACATAACGTACACGGGTTCGAGTTTTGTCTCTTTCTACCAAACTCTCCAATTATTGATTTTATTATTAAAACAATTAAATAACTAAATAATCACAGATCATTGAATTTCTTTTCATTGTAATACATGTAAATAATACCATAGTACTTTTACCGTACTGACAATACACTTGACTGAATTCTGTTTAAGTAAAGTTGCGTGCGTACGCGCATTTTGAACCTCAATTTTGCACAACTTTTACTATTTTGTAACACAATTAATTTTAAGCTCTTGAAACCAAAATAAAAAAATATTTTTGAATAAATATAATATGAAATATGTACTGCATTATTTTATTTCTAATTTTGCACCGCTGACCAGTAGAACAGATGATTAACAGATGTTAATCATCTGCTCCTCGTGAAGTATTACATTATAACAAAAGTCTTCCTTTTCACAGTTATAATAATACATAATATATTTAATGTTAATATTTTCATTACACCAGTGGCCAATTTTTGTAGATTAGAGTGTACAATACGTAGAGAAATTTGAAGACACCAATATAGCTGGAAAATTTGATAATTTATATAGCACAATTTTCGTATAAATTTCACCTCAAGGGCGCTTTACATGTACTGTTTAGTCATACACTAATATTTAAAACTGTTATGCAAACCTATGCACATGATTTTGTGAAAAGGTCCGCTTTCAGTCTCTGATACGAAAGGTAGAGTTCCACGCTTTTGGGCGTTGTTCACGGATAATGTGTTGCATCAATATCAAACTAAGCTAAGCTAGACGAATGCCTTAATCACTAAACCAACAAGTTTTTTATTTGTTTATTTCAATATAACATATATTAGGTAAAGCGAAAAGTAATTGCTGTTATTTTAGGGCGTGCTTTGAAATCAGTTTGCGTTCGGTTCCCGCCGAGTAAGTATGTCAATATTGGTATTATTTTGAAGATCCTTTTGTCCCGTTTCGGTTTCAATATACATTTTTTTTATTTACACCCATAGGGAAAATGTCACGGCCGGAAATCGAAGAGATGCAGTTGCGATCTATTTTATTGTTTTTGTATGACAAGGGGTTGAAACCTAAAGAAGCTCAAGAAAGCATTAATAAAACATATGGTGATATTCTAAAGATTCGCAAGTGTCGCTGGTGGTACAAAAAATTTAAATCTAGTGACAGAAATTTACAAAATAAATCAAAATCGGGAAGACTTCAAAAAATTGATGACGAAGTGTTAAAATCGTTAGTGGAATCCGATCCTCGTAAAACAATTAAAGAATTATCTCAGGACATCGGCTGTCCATGGTCAACTGTAAAAGATTACCTCAAACTGCTGGGAAAGAAGCACAGACAAGGAGTTTGGGTGCCGCATGATTTGTCGCAGTCGGCCTTGGATCAGCGCGTGACCATTTGTTCGTTGAGCAGGTATGAAACTGATCCATTTCTAAGAAGGATAGTTACTGGAGATGAAAAATGGATTCTTTACAACTCTCATATTAAAAAAAAACAATGGCTTTCTCCAGGAGAAGTGTCTGTTTCAACCCCTCGACTAAGTTTTACATTTAAAAAAGTTCTATTGTGTGGCTGGTGGGATATTTCTGGTATATTGTATTATGAACTTTTAAAACCTGGCAAAACAGTAAGAGCGGAGGTATACTGTGCCCAACTAGACAAATTAAAGGCGGAATTAATCAAAAAAAGGTCGATACTGATAAATAACCAACGGTGAATTTTGCATCAAGACAACGCGAGACCGCATGCAGCAAAAATCACGGTGGAAAAAATAAAATAGCTAAATTTAGAGTTACTACCACATCCACCGTACTCTCCAGACATCGCTCCATCCGACTATCATTTGTTTCGAAGTCTCGAGCATTCGCTTCAAAATAAAAAATTTGTCTCAGAAATCCAAATCAGAAATCATCTCAATGCCTTTTTTGAATCCAATGAGCCTGACTTTTACAAAAGAGGCATTGAAAAGTTGCCCAAACTGTGGAGTGATATCATTAACAATAATGGAAATTATTTAGTTAAATAAATTTTTTATTTGAACTAAAAAACGGCGATTTCTTTTCACTATACCTAAATTCTATATTTTAGCCAAACTGCATAACAGTTTTACAGCAAGGATTGCCTTTTGCATAGTTGAGGTTTTATAAACATTTTTTTAAATAAATGAAATATTACAAAAATGAAACAAAAAATTTGATAAGAATATTTTACTTTATATTTTAGGGTGGTCACTGAGATCTCATAATTTTTTTAAATGTTCGACCCGACGATCTGGTTGAATAGCTATGGTGAGAATCAGTATTTATCAAGTCTTGTAATATGATAGCATATGTTACTTTTTTGTCTAAGATTTTGTAAATAATTGACTATAATTATATTTATACAAACACTTCGTTCTGTATATATGTGTGTTCTACAACCCTTCCTGCAGTTAAAGTAAAGAGTTAACCTGAAAGTGTAATACCTACCATTCGTGTTGTCTGGGATGCAGAGCTCTTGAAGATACAGAGGCGCCATGTTATGTTGTCTTAAACATAAACCAGCACAATTAAAATTGCACTCTTTCAGGAAAGTGGAGCCAATGTAGTTCACACAAAAGGGACGTTAGACTGTAATCTAACCATTACAGTATTTATGCTGGCACACAGTCCACATATACATTTACCCAATAGTCCACACGTAACTCTACGTACGCATTTATGAGTAGACGGTGTGTCTCTGGCTCAGTGCAACCTTACCATAGGAATTGTCGTTAAAACTATACATTTCTTTTCATTGGTTCCAATATATTGTGCACATCAAATTACCGTAATTTTAATGAACTTGTGATTCAGACCCTGCAATTATCCCACTGGCATCGCTGTTTTGCTTTCACTAGACTTCTGCATCATCTCTATTGTGGTCTATCAGTTTTTGTCATGAGACATTTCTAAAATATGACAGAAGTTTAAAATATTATACAATAAAAGTTTTAAATATTAGCAGTGTGTCATTCGCGAACAAATTGGCTCATTGAGGTGTCGAGCCAGATCCCTAATGGCTCACCGGGTCAATTTGAGCGAGAGAGTGGTGAGTGATGGTCACAATGGATCAATCTAAAATCGAACTGTAATTAATGACATGTGTAGCGACCGGAATTCAAATCCACCACCATCTCAGTCGGCATTGACGCTAGCGACGGTGTGGCCGGCTGCTGCCACAAGCCTGGCTCGAAATTCACCGCTAGGCAGTCTCTCCAGTTTCAGCGTTTCACAACGGCGGTCTTGCTGGCCCTGAGAGAGCCGAGCGAGACCGCCAATTCGCTTCACATCATTTCATTTCGTAATACACACGCACCTTCTACATTTTCATTCATTCATTTCATTCTATGTCTCCATTGTTTCTATCTTAATGCCACAATAAACCGCCACACGCCAAATCACATTATCTTTCATTTAACCACCGACATAACCCCCAAACATGTATCAAGATGAGAGGTGAATTACATTAAAGTAAAGTTACTTTCACAGTAACATTAAATGTTCAATACAAATTAAATGAATCGATTAGAAAGACATCAGAAAAAATTTATCGAAAATGTTATGCCCTTGAGATCGAGTATATGTATGTGTGAGCAGGGATAAAAGGGGTGACGTGTGCGAGGCGCGGTCTCTTTTGCATTACTGTTTGGCTCTGAGACTAGTTATATTCCTTGCACCTTAATTGTATTATTCTGTAATAAAGACATGAGTTTCTCTTGGACCGCCGATAATCTATCTACGAGGTGTACAACTGAGACATACTTATTACGTAATAGAAAAAATATCTACCCTAGAGGTTGATTTTGCATCCCAGATTTTTAAAACGGCTGCTTCAATTAAATACAGTGGAAATCATTTAACCCCAGCCAAATTAATAAAAAGTTAATCTCAAACAGTAAGCAATTCGGTGACGATGCGACATTAATGATATGGGTGGTGTGCGGTAAGCGTTTATCTGATGTCGCCCGAGTCAGGAAGTTGAGCCATAAAAGTAAATAATTTGATGACTATGTGGCGGCCGGTATATTATTTTGATCTCCCAAGATAATGAAATCTTTTCATATCAAGCATATTTTGTTTGTCTGAAATATTTTTTCATACAACAATAAAATAAAAAATTATAATAAATAAATAAGAAAACACATTTATTGATGTCAAAGGTTATGTACAAAGGTTTACATTTTTGTTTATAAATTCTTAAATTTAATTGTATTTAATTTTCATATTCTCCACTGTTGTACAATTTATTTTCTTCTTCCAATAGCACTTTTCGTTCCTCGAGTTTTAACCGTTTTTCATCGATCTCTAACTTTCTTTCTTCAATTTGGACCTCCAACTTGAACTTTTGTTCTTTGAGTTTCATTTGCGCTTCGTCAATCTCTAATATTCTCTCTTCGGATTGTTCTTCCAGAATCACTTTTTGTTCCTCTAGTTTCAATTTCCTTTCATCAATCTCTATCTTCCTTTCTTCCATCTGTCCCTCCATAAACACTTTTCTTTCATCGAGCTTCAGGCGTCTTTCTTCAATCTCAATTCTTTTTTTTTCTTGTCGGATATCCCTCAACCTGTTTTCATGAATCTCTCGGTGATCGGGGTCCCCTGTCCGGGAATGTTTGAGGGCCACTGTCCCATCTGTAACGAAGTAAGATTATTTTGAATATAGATTCCCTTACAGACCTCATTATAAAATTGCATAACATATTGTTATAAAACCGAACGATATTAAAGAGGTCAGTTTTAATGATGCTAATTAATCATGTTTGCTCGAAATGGGAGGGTATTAATAATTATAGAATCAAATAAAAACTATAATAAATTGTATGATGCGCGCATGTTGGCAAGATGACAGCGTGAAAGAGATAAAAGAGCGTCGCGCTCGGGTGCGGGGGTCTCTCCGGAATCATAGATCTGTACACATCTCTTATATTGTATTAATACATATGTGATCTGTATAAACTGTATTGTTGTTCATGGAGTTTTTGACTACCTGAATTATTACACACAAGGAGACACCGTTGTTTGCAGCCGTAATAGTCGAGTTAAGGATATAACAAATGACAATTATGTGCAATTTTAAATTGAACATTTTATACCATGCACTATTTATATAAACAATTTATTTTGATAGTCCACTGCAGATATAAGGATACTTTCAAAAAAGTTAAAAATCCTTTCTAGTTAGTTTGCTTAGCAATATACATTATATTTCAGTGATTGATATTGATTGATTTGTGTAACTGATATCAGTCCAAGGTGGAGACAATTATTATTTTTGCATCACAAATATTTCGAAAGTTAGTTTTTTTTTATTATTGAGAGTTAATTTATTAATTGAGTTTAAAGTATCAAATTAGTATTAATAGTGAATGGCGAAGAAGATTTATATAGTCTAGTAAGTAAGATGTACAATCTATGCAAGTAAAATTACTTTATGATGAGTGCTAGCACATCGAAAGTGATGCTATTCGAGAAGGTGACAAATTATACAACGCGCAAAATACTGACAGGTGATGAATGATTGGAACAAATAGAAGATTTTGTGTACTTCCACAAATATGTTTGCTAGGAACGGAAAAACTGAGAAAGATATTGAAAAGACTGCAGGGAAAAAAGTTTATTATATTTTGAATGCAGTAATTGGTAATGGAAACTTCTCAACAGAAGCGAGACTAGCGGTGCATAATGAAATGGAAGTCTAGAGCTGGCGTGAAAGAAGCGAAAATAGACTGAATGTGGTCGCTCAGAAATCTAAAAATAACAGTGAAGAATAATATATATATTTTTTTTTGATTCATAGTACAGTGTGTTATATTATTGTAATCGGATAATATTGCAGCTAAGTAAGATATATATTTCGGTACCCTGCCTACTACACTAGTATTTTACTGTATTATAGCAGACAGTGCATTTCCGGTATAGTAATAATGTTCAATGTACAAAAATATCTATATAATGAGTAAAACAAGATGCAATTAGAGAACATAAATACAATGTAAAACTTAAAGAAAATGCAATGTTTAATGTATCAAAAATAAAAAAGAGTAAATAGTATACAAATATGAAGTAAGAGTGTGTAAAATTGTAATGTTCAATATAGAAAGACTGAAAAAAATTCAGTTAAATAATATACTAAACAACTACAGAGAAAAATAGAAAATGCAATATTCAATATATTGATAGCACTTTTAATCTCAAGTTTGGACTTTTAAAAGTTTTTGGGCGTAATTTCTCCCCATTTTGTGGAACCAGAAGTGCACTTTACTTGAAAAATATATGACTATGGTTGCAATTTCTCACATCTGAATTTAGACAGTTGTATATTATTTTTGGTGCTAGAAACAAATTAAACATTTTGTTTAATTTTGGCATGAGACAGTGACAGTTAGCCTGTGTCCTTGTTAAGTGAGGGTGTGTGTTATTTGCTGATGATATTGTTGAGAATGAACAAATTAAAAGTGATTACAGATCAACAGGAACAGAAGGCATCTGCGAAAGACCTAGCACAATCAGTTGGATCAGATATTGGAGAATAGCCTTGTTGGAAGCTAAACAATTGACAAGCATGCAAGTATTAAAGTGAATGAGGCCAGGACAAAAGGGTGTGGGGTGTGACTATCCCTGCAGGGAAACAAGATAAGTTAGTTATATTATGGTGTACCTTCATCAATCTCCAGTTTTCTTTTTGTGGCAGTCAATGTTGCAGAATGAGCGGATGGTATGGCGAATCCCGCTAAAGTTGTGGAATACCCCTTAAATAAATATACAACAAATTAACTTTAAATCAATTCCAGAAATGTGTTACAAATTTAAATGATAATTGTGATGACTCAAGAAGCGCCAGCCAGACATCCAATTTTGCTACAGGTCCTTATCCTTACAGGAAAAGAAGGAAAAACCTAAATGATTTTTATGGTCACATAATAGTTACCCTATTATCAGGGGTGTGCAGTGTATACAAGCAAAAAAGCTGTGCATTACTTAAAATTCTGGGAAACAAATATAAATTAAATACTTGGATTAACATAAACGGAAACATTATTTTACAATTAGCGCCATCCGTGTATCACGAGATTTAATTGCTTAGTTCTAAAAACTGCCACAATAACTCACTTCTGTAGTCATGGCGCTCTTGTGCATTCGCTGCATCGAGCTATTCACATTACTCTGTTCTATCTTTAAGCTAGTGAATTACTCAAGTCATATAATTGGCTATTTAGTGAATTGAAAATTCCTTTCGGTTGATCCGCTTTGTATGAAGACATTACCTATGCTGTTAACAGAATAACATTAGAAAGGCTTACAACTGCGTGCAATTCATTGAAGTGTACTTTATCTTTTACTAATTTGCAAATTTTACTATCTTACTGTTTTTAATGTGTTGATTTAATGGCCGTTCTTAGCGTTCAAAGTGCATTTGGTGCATGATTATTATATTGTTTAGTTATTACGTGAAGGATTTTCAAACAATAAAAGAATCATGTTCAGTCATAAAAAGATCCACACATTTTTATATTGATTTTTATACGGGTAAGACGGTATTATTTTACGTTAAAACTTAAACTTTAAAAACACTGTTGATAGTACTCTAAAATAACAAATAAATACATGGTAGGGTCATATAAATAACGGATTCATTTTGTCTGAAGACGTTGGTTAAACGAAAGCTCATAATCCTAGGTATAATATATATGATTGTATAATATCATCGGTAACAGCATAACCTAAATTTATACCTACTACACATTACATATATTCAACTGCATGTCACAAAGGTTGACTATTTTTTTCCTATTTACTTAATTTTTATTCTAGTTCTCTATTAATTCTTCTGACTCATTAAACATATACTTTAATTTTTAATCATTATATTATCCCAATTATCCTTGTACAGTATACACTATAACTATTTCTTTATTTAAATTATAATTCTTTTATTTTTTGTTTCAACTTATTCCCAGTTACTTCAATTTTCACTTATCTAAGCACACAAGCAAAAAAGTTGTATATTACCAAAAATTCGGGGAAATAAAAATAAATTAAATAATCCCGGATTAGTGTAATCTTGTATATGGCGTAACCCATGACTTTTGTCTAGCCGTGGGTTATACAAAAAAATTGCGAATCTTTTATGAACAACTTCATGTTGATGTTTGTAGGCAATTTGCCAGCACGTAAATACGTTATGTCTGTTTAATTCGCATGAAAATCATACTAAACTAAATATTTTCTTACTGTACTTATGTTGGCATCTTCACGTCTGCATTTTTCAAACAATTTGTTGTATTCGAAAGTGATTAATCCTCACCGAAAACAGCTTGCAAACATATCTTCTACATATGTATTTCCATATTTGATTTACAAATTGCAAACAGACTAAAAGTTTTGTTTTCATGGTGTGTTCCAACCAAGTCCAATGTCATTATGACAACGTGTTTGCATAGATAGAAGTTATAGGTTATAATTTATTATCTGTCAAGCAAGCGAGATTGTATTTTTTGGGATATTATTACACGAGTCAGATTATTAAATTAAATACATTTATTTCTGTTTCGGCTATGGTAATTTGTAAAGCTAGTTATTTAAATATGTTTTTTTGAGTACTGTTAATGAAACATTTTAAATTCATTGTCCGAAGGAGAATTTGTAGATAATATTTTATGTGAAATCGAAAGCAGAGTACGGTACCGAGCAATAAAAGAACATGCCTTTTGAAAGTAATAAATTCAGAATTATATTAAAATTAGAATAATTTTTCTAACAGATATCAAATACGGATACCTATTATATAGTTATTAAGCATTGCCGGTAACAGCATAACCTAAGTTTGTGCCTACTGCACGCCACTGGTACTACACATAGTTGAGTTATTTTGTCACTACTATAGTTTTGTGAGGTGCAGTCCCTCTCATCATCAGGTGATAACTAAATACAGTATTGTAGTCTATTCTGGTAGAGGGGTGGGGCTTGGGAAGCGGGGAGGTTTCAGTCGTTAACAGCAATATGAACAGTAAAGGTGAAGTGTTAGGGAATGTGATGTTGTTAATTAGTAATTTCTCCAAATTTAAATTCTTTTGTATTTCAATGGATTCTAAATTGCTCATTATTAATCTTTTATAAGATACCGAGTGGAGAAGTTTGCGTTGGTTCAATGGTTTGTTTCAATTATGTGGTAAGAAAATTCAGAGATGTTTTTTTTTTAGGCAGCGGTGATGTTCCTATGTATTTTTTATTTCAATCATAACAAGTTATTTCATATATTCCGCTTTTTTCTAATATATTAATTTTTGTTTTTGAATTGAGAAGAATTTTGCAGAACTACAAAAGTTTAGATAAGTAAAAATTAAAATAACATTACACCATAAAAAATCTTGGTTATTATTATTGTTTGAAATATAATTTTTGTATTTTTTTATTACTTAATGTAAACCAGTCCTCTCTAAACACAATTTTTCTCTCACTCACGCTCACTTTAAAATAAAAATATATAACTTACCATATTGATTTTTTCTGATATATCCTTTAGTACCTTTAGAAAATGGCGAAATATTACATTTCGTCTCTTTTCTATTGATAATTGCTGTTCTTTTATATTGTTCGCCGTCGCATTGGCACTCGTGAGGTCCTCCAGGGACTTTGAAACGGACTGCAACAAAATTATTATAGATAAGTTTTTTATTATCTTTTGTTTTCTGGGGTATTGTTATCTCTTCTTAATATTATATTTATTGCAAATTTTAAAATTATACTATTGTTTTAATTAATCAACAAACAATTACAATAATGAAATATTGAATAAGTTCTCTTTTTTTGTGTCGAGTTTTCTGGGCCGTCTGTCTCCGACCTCTTTGGGAGATGTGTCGGATTCCATCGCATCCATCATCGGGGCTAATGTTGCTGATGCGATGTGTGAGTGTTATATTAAGTATGGGCTTTCAACACCATGTGTGTGTATGTGTGTTTCGTAGCAATACCACGTCAATAACAAAGCGTTGCGTTATGTGTACGTTTCATCTATTGCTAGATCACTATACGTTGACTTGACTAATTTTGTAGAGCCGGAAAACAATAAATTACCGGAATTCTTACCCCAAATTGGCTTATAATAAATAAAATTACACTTTTTATTGAACGTTATATTAAGACATTTTTATTTGTTCATGTAAATTGCTGAACACTAATGTTTTTTTTTTAAAAATTATGCAGGCAAGCATCTATAAAGAGGCTTTGTAGGTCAAGATCATGTTAAAAAAATTGATAATTATAATAAATATCATGATGTAGCAATTGAATGACATGCACATGTTGGCATGAATGACAGCATGAAAAGGAAGCACGACGCTCTCTCTCCCTCCGGAATCGTAGAAATACATATCTTATATTGTAGTAAACCTATGATATCTGTAATAATGAACTGTATTGTTGTACATCGTATTTTTGAATACCTAAATTCCTGCACACAAGAAGATACTATTGTTTGCAGTTGTATAATCGGGTTAAAGGATATAACACTTTATATATTCAATGTATAAAGAATAATTTTGTAGGTTTTTCTTTTTAAATTACCATAGCTTTTACTTGCCAAAATTTTGCACCTAGTGTTTTCAACTGGGGCAAATTATAACAAATTATAAGAGTTATTGTAATCGAACCGTATTACATTCAGAATACGGTTCTACGTTACTGTTCAACCCAATTATGAGAGTAATTTAAAGCATGCCTTTGGAGTTGATTACGATACATCTTATTTTTCACAAACCTTTCAACTCTTTAAAAGGCTAATGAAAAATGAAACAGATAGATAATATAAATACGCGATGAGTTCTACATACCTGTAGTCCTTTAGTGATTTCTGCAATAGAATTAACATCCAATCGTAGTTCCTCATTTTCATGTGACTCTGTGTTTTGGCGTTTATATAATTGCTTCTTTACAGCATTCTGCCTTTCTGAAAGATTTATTTTTATATTATTAGGTGTATCCGAAATGAATGTCGTTTTTTAATGAAACAGATAAATTATATTTTGAGATATTTATTTTTATTATAAAGATACAAAATATAATTTTCATCTAAAGATATAACCTTTTCCCACCTTTGTGTTAAAATTTTTAATCTTTTTATGTATTATAAAATATAGTAGGCTTTGATTCAAAATATTCGGATAGTACCTTTTTCACATCGTCTGCATTTTGAAATTTATTTCCATCTAGAAAGTGTTGCATCGATCGAAGTAGATGGTAGTTGGAAGGTACAAGGTCTGGAGAATAAGGTGGATGAGATAAAACCTTTCAGCCGAGATCTTTGATTTTATCCAGAGTCAATTTCGCCACGTGGGGATTTGTTTTCTTTGCTCAATTCGTGTGAAACCCGTATACCTCGTCTTCAGGTATTCCCAATTTCTTAATGTGTCTTTGCACCATTGTATAAGAGTAGTTTAGTGTTTCGGCTAGGTGATGAATAATTCTGGTAGGATTTGCTTCCATTTCAGGAGCCAGGACATCATCGTCTACCTTTGTTTGTTTTCCACATCCAGGACTAATCTTGATGTCATAATTTCCAGTTCAAAATTTTTTAAACCATCTCTGACATTTATGGATATCTAACGTATCACCCCTATCACTTCACAAATGTCTTTAGTGGCTGTAGTTACTGATTTTTTTTTCATGATTTTTACTTTCTTACTTTGTCTCTGTCTGTATCAACATTTTTACTTTGTTCATTTTACTTATTCTCTACTTGTCTCCCAACTTATAATCTAGCTAGAGGAACCTAATGTCTACCTATCTCAGAACAGATACTTTATATGTACCTAGCGAGGTAGGAAGCGGCCAACAGGCTTGCACATAAATGGAATTCAGTATTAATACTTATAGTTTCTGGTGTATTGGTTACTTTAAGAATTTTTATATTGATACAAGCTTGTTGCAAGGAATGTTGTTTTAAAATAAACACAGATTTATCGGCACTGAAAATTAAAATTAAATTTCGTACAAATTGTTCACTCGGTATAAATTCTACCATGATAAATTTGGGGCAAAATATATATATTTTAAATATAGGAATGTAGCGCCCAATTGTGCACCAACATAAATTTAACAAAATAAGTCGTCAGATATCAACGAGCCAAGCTCACCTGACCATCGAAACTTAACTTATTAAAAAACGACATTCATTTTGGATACGCCTATTATACAAAATGCCGTGATCAAACCAAATTAATCTCTGAACTGTACTCCAAAAAAAATAAAAGAATATTAAAAATACTAGTGAGTGTCAAATTCAATTTGTATTGATCTGAAGCGGTGTTATAGAATTCCAAGTGGTTACACATTGGAATGTGAAACTTACGACAGTCATTTAGCGAGCGCATTTACCACAGGACAAGACTGATAGACTGAATGGCACACACAACTGCCCAAAGCATCTTAGAATTTAGGTTTGTAAACAATTATTTGGGTTGGGTTTAGAACACGGAAGACAAAAAGTTTTTTTAGTGCAAATATAATATAATAATAAGAAGTAAATATCATTTTAAGATTAAATATGGTCTAAAATTTGGTGAACATTAACTTTTTTGGGAAAATATTTTTTTTTTGTATGCATATTTTCATTAAATTTGGTAGGCAGCAGTTAGACAGAAGCCATTTTTATTACTGAACATACTTATTTCTTATCTGATACATTGTTCCCTCCAAAATAGTTCCCTTTTAAAACAATGCACACAGACCAACATTTTTTTTGATGAAACCTTTTCTGTTCACCAAAACTGGTTACACAGTTTTACATTATTCAATTCCTCTAAATATATATTCCGAATTAACGGTTTCACCACATTTCAGAAACTCTAAATGCACCATTCTTCTGCATTCCACCAATAGAACATCATTATCATATTTTAGTGAAGTCCAGTTTTAGCTATCATTAACACTTTGGAGACCATTGTATTTTTCGTGTTACTTTATTACACAGAATCCACTTTTCATCCCCCATCACAAATCATTTAAAAACAGTTCTATTGTTTTTCGAAAAAGCTAGGACATAAGATGGTAATCATAATCACCAGAATGAAATTTTTGAACCAAATTTAACATGACCTTTCAGTCGCTGCACCGCTTCCAAACACATTACAAATGCGTCTTGAAGATCTTGCAGCATTGACGCCTTTCTTTAAAAGCAACGCTGTCCAATTTCTCTTAGCATGCGGGCCATTTTTTCCATTGCAAACATTCCGTGGGCAAAATAAAAGTAAGAAATTGATAAGTCGGTTCATGATACCTCAAAAGTTATTATGTTTATACGATAAAAATAAAGTCAATAAATAAAATAATGTAAATATAAATAATAAAACAATATTTTACGTCCATGTCAATATTTGTTTTAAATCAATTATACTATCTTCAATAGTTAATAAATAATTTCTCTGGGTAGTGCTTGTGAGTTTTTGTCAAAAAACACATTATTTGGAATACAGATATTAAAATTTTTATGTAAAAAATTAGAATGATTTGAGGGACCGTAAAAATATTTTCGCGGGCCGCTTAGTTGGACAGCACACTTTATCAGAAGCCATGATTTCATTCTATTGATACTGGATTAATAATTATTGCCGATTTATTAGTCATTTTATGACTAAACCAACCAACTATGAATGAGTCATACGTGTCACTAAACTTGTATAAAAAACAAAAAACTTTCCCACCCATACAATATTTTTAGGTTGACGTTTGTTAAAAATGCGTTCAGTTAGGAAGGTTTGACAACATGTGGAGTTAACACAAAACTTGAGAAAAATATGAACGGTTCATTATGGATGACCAGATACCAGATAATCTCTTATCTGTGTTGGCCATTATCGCTAGCGTAATTTCAACTGAAAGTTGAAAAATTCACATTCCGAATACCGAAGCAATGACATCAGACATGTTTATTATAAGTACTTTTGGCAAAACGAATGTTTAAAATAAATGTGTAAACTTCCAGTCGTTCTGTTATCAATAACTGCTATCAAATAACAGGTGACTGCAACACGAGTTTCGAATTGTGATGTGGTTTTATAATAATTATCACCTTTCATGACTTACCAGCTATCGATTCCAGATTCCATATGTAAGAGACAGGTTCTTCAGTCGACGGCAATTGTTTATCCGGAGAATTCGCCTCTGGTGTATCCATGAATTCTTCATCGTGAAAGAGATCTTTTTTGTTAATGGTAACTGACTTTTCCGACGGCAGGAGAGGATCGAGAACAAGGACGTGCTTCTTCTCAATATGTTTTTTTAAGTTTGTTATCGACGTTTTGAAAGAAAGTAAACGTTTACACATATTACACGAAGCCGTGGTTTTTCCCACAATCTCGAAATAATTCCAAAGGTCACTTTTTCTTTTCGACATTTTAGTCTATAACTCTGAAAAATATATTGGACCCTCGCGTCAGTTCATTAAAAAATATATTCACAAAATTTTACACTTCGCTGTTCGAAAACTATCTCATTTGAACGCGAGAATTGAACCTGTGATTATAAAAAGTGATAGCGGTAAAAGTTTACATGTGATATTTTAAAACTGCTAATGTTGAACCAAACTGCTACTAACGACGAGCGAAAGCTGTTTTCTGTGAACCGCTGTTGACAGATCAAAAATAGCAAACAGCGACTAGCCACAATGCTACCAACAAGCATAGAAAAAAGATATATAGAAACAACAAGAGCAGTTGTATTATCAGTATTCTCTAAAATTAAGGCGGTTTCAGAATCGCAATAGCCATAAAAACTTGTTTTATGAAGTTTATGGAAATAAAATATTTCCACCAATTCGCGCCGTGTACCGCATAACATAAATTGTTTTGACGAGTTTTCAAATTAATTCGGAGTGTCGTTATTAAAATTTGAAAATTTTGTATTTGACATTTTTATACATTGTTTTTTTTTTTCACTCTTACCGGTACCGGGATCGATAGCAGGCGCCTCTAAAATCTTTTTGGAAGTGCCAAGTATTAATCTCGGCACCCCTCACATGCTAAGTTAGCGCTCTGCCATGTTACATATTCACCTAGTAGACTGTGGTGTCAAATTGTTGTACAAGTATATGATGTTGATTTTTTTTTGTGTTAGAATTGAATGGATTAATTTATATGTTTGATGTACGTTATTATTTATTCATTCTTAACATCAAATCTAAAAACTAATATTAGTTTTATTTAAAAAAAAAGCAACCTCTGGTAAATTTTGTGACAAGCCAGTATTAAGAAAGAGGTCAAGATATTTGTAAATTGCTGTTTTTACTGTCTTGTTTATATTCCTTGGTAGTGTAGCAATAGGTATCTGAATTTAAGAATATTTTTTTCAAACCAGAAAAACATTCTATGCGGGGCAGCATGTTTTTGTTGTTTTATTTGCTAGGATACATGCAACGTACACAGGTAAATAAATACTAGCAAAAACAAATTAAATTTTTTGATTGTAACTGCTAAGCTTCATAACTAACACGGCCAATTAATCAGTGGATAGAAGCAAGTGTATGATGAATGAATGTTCTGATACTGTTTACATAAACAAATATATTACGAGGTGTGACAATTTAATTCCTGGAAATCTTTTTTTTAAATTATACTCGCTGAATTGTACAATGTAAACAAGCAGGCCTGGAACTCATTTTCCGGATAAGTGTTGAGAACCTTCCACACATTCTGTTAGATATATGTTATATTAGAGAATCTTCATCCCTTTAATGTAGCTTTAGTTTTGGAAATAGCCAGAAATCACAGAGAGCCAGTCAGACAAATAAATTATACAATTGGGTAATCACTGTTCTGGCAAGAAAGCTCTCAGTGAGTGCACTGTGACTGTGAAATTTACGCACTTATTAAAATATGAATTTTCACTCGATTTTGATATAATTATGCCACGGGCGACTAAGCGGCCATTCTAGGAATTAAATTGTCACACCTCGTACTTGTATATATAGACACAAGTGGGAAAGACATGACATTATTAAGTTTCGGTTTACCTTATTAGATTGTTTGAAAATAGGAAAAATAAAAAATATTGACAATTTAATTACACATTAAATCTTTATTTTTAGAAAATAAATAAATATGACATACGACATTCATTAAGTAGATATTAAATCTTTGATTTTTTACAATAAAAAAAATGTATAGGTAGTATGTAGTTTTATAAATCTCTCTTATTATACTAAGGGGCGGTTGTGTCATCAGTAGTAAGCTTTTACTTTACTATGGTAACTATTTACTAAAATTGTTTACAGGTTGATCAAATGTCAAAGCACAGATGAAATTGTCTATACGTGCAATAAATAATCATGAAATATGCTTTATTTTATACATTTTTTCGCCACTGCGCTTAAAATCTGTCACTTTGGTAGTGAAATTTTTTCATATTATGTGCTAATGTATATTAAACAACAAGATCATCGTCGGACGAACTCTCATCAATAAATAGTGGGATATTGAATGATTAATTATCATATACTGCAACTTTCAAAATATCAATGTGTTAGATGACTTTTGGAACAGCCGTGAAAAGCCCACTATATTTAACTAGATTCTTACTTACTTATTTACCATCACGCCGTTTCTCCGCGGGGATAGGCAGAGAGGATAGAGCGCCACACTCTTCTGTCCTGACACACAATTCTCGCCTCATCCACATTCATACATCTTCTCTTACAAGCTCGCTGATTGAACCATCCTCTATTAACTAGTTTACCTGGTTGTGCCAAGTCTTCCGCAGACGTCCTCTAATTCTGATGCCATCAACACTTGTGTCATATATCTTTCTTACCATTCTTGCTCTTTCGATTAAAATTCTTCCATACAGTTTACCGACAGAGCTCCGTAGACTAATAGCCCTATAGTTACCACATTCCATTTTTGACCTTTGTAAAGAGGCATAATGACAGCCCTCCTCCAACCTAATGGGGTGTGGCTCTCTTCCAAACATTGATTGAAGAGCGTATGAAGCCACAAGATAACTAATGGGCCACCAGCCTTGATATATTCTGCAGCAACGTTATTATACCCCACAGCCTTACCATTCTTCATATGTTTTATTGCACATTCTTCATATGTTTTATTGCACACTTTATTTCTTACATACTTATTGCATTTATATCATCTTTCTCATCTCTCATTCATACTTACCCCAGAGAGCCTCTCAGGTGCTTCCTCATTTGCATTCTCAACACTCTCATACGTTTCCTGGAAACATTTCATTCATCTATCTCTTATTTCATCCTCATTCGTTAACAAATCTCCATTTACTGACTTAATAGCTTTCATACTACTGCTTTCAGCACCACATCGGGATTTTTTGACCGCCTTTCAGAAGAATTTTATATTATCCTGAAAATTCTCGGTCATTTTCACCCCTTCTTTTCTTTTCAGCCGCTCTTTCCTTTCTTTCACACCAGATTTAACTTTTTTCTTACAGGTATTGTACAGGTCTTTTGCTCTCGTGTATTCATCCCAATTTACTGTCAACAGACAGCGCTACACATTCTTCTTTTCTTTCACAAGTTCCTTTATGCCATCGTCCCACCATGCATCACCTTTCTTCTTTCCTTGGGTAGCTATGCCACAGGTTTCTTTTGCTGATTCACATAAAGTAACCTTAATGTATTCCCATGCATTGTCTATATTCAGATCACTCGCTCCTTGCTCACTCAGTTTTTCACACACTTTCCTTTCAAATTTTTCTCTGACATCACCCCTTTACAGGTTCTCAATTTTGACTCTAGATGGCACCGATACTGTTTTTTTCATGGACCGCCATCCTTGGAATAAAAGTATTCTTGAAACAATGAGGAAATGGTCAGTTTCCATCTCGGCATTCTGAAACACTCGAGTATCAACAGTAGCGGAGTCAACCACTACAAAATCAATCCTTGACCTTTCATTTCCTTTTTCCTATGTATACTGATGGATTCCTTTGTGATCAAAAAATATTCCATTCTAAGCATACCTCAAGTAGACTTTTTCCATTCCCATTCATCCTTTTGTCACCGTACACACCAATGGCTGACTTGAAACCGTCCCTCTGAGTCCCCACCCATCCATTCAAATCGCCTGTTAAAATTATTCTTTCATTATTTCGTTTTACATTCATTAGATCCCTTACATTCGTCCAAAATTCATCTTTCACTTTATCATTTTCTGAGTTTATGGGAGTACAGCCTACGACTAAAAATACATTTGTAATTCCAATTTTAAAACAAACCCACATAAACCTGGCATTAACAAGCTCATATTCTCTTATACATTCTATCATTCTTTTTGAGAGCAACACTGTAACACCCTCACACGCCCGGTCCTCCTCTGGGACCCCGGACCATAGCACAAGCGTGTTATTGTGCTCCATCTCTCCTTTTCCTTTCTTCTCTCACTAATGCACAATATATCTAGGTTCTTTTTATTCGTACTATCACACAGTTCATTCATCTTTCTGTCTATTCCTTCTCTAATATTCAACACACCCACTCTGCACTCCGTCCTCCTCTTTGCCCCACCACGGGAACCGCGGCATAATGGGAGGCGAGCCTCATTGATACCTATCGGCATGTCCCCGCGACCTTACACTAATTTAAAAAAACATTATCAGTCATCTTTCAACATTATCCTTTCATTCGATCCACTAGATAATTATGAAAATTTAATTATAACATAAAATATAATACAATTAACACTAGCTTAACATAAAATATCACGTAGCTAAAAATACACTAAATGGTTATGGTTTGTATGAATATTCCAACAGCAGCACGTCCCTTGATCAGTTTAGGCCAGGTAGATTCCATGTTTTTTAACTAATGTTTTGGTGATATTGTAGACACTGTTTAGTTTAAAGATGCCCGCAGTTGCGCATTGCGCAAATACGTTGAGATCTCTTTTTGGTTATGGCGGTGCGCTGAGGAACTTACGGTGCTTGTGTACAGTAGTTTAATAATTGTTTTTAAGAATAATTGGTTGAAATTCATTCACTCAATTGGTAACCCCTGTCAAGGGTCACTATATTTATATGTACACTTATTCACAAGCTTGGTATAATCAGTTGATTTTAATAAAAGTTCAATAATTAATATTTAGACCGCCAACAGGTAAAGTAGTTCCAAAATATCATTATTTTTTAAAATTTCACTGTTGTTTCTTGTCCCACATAATTTTTGAAAACACCTTCAGATAGAGCAGAGCATTCTCTATCTGGATTTATAAGACTCTTTAGTATAAAGTATATAATAGTCTAAAAAATACAGTTTAAAAATTTTAATGTAAAAGTCACTAGTTAAATAAAAATTGTCATATTTTTGTACTAATTCAACTTAGTTTTCCTGTACACATCATATGATAGTCCGTGGACTTGCGCACACACACTCGTAGATAGTTATAGTTCATAAATATTCTTATTAACACTACAGCACAGTTTAAAATAGTATGGGGGAAAAAATTTACTCCGCCATACCACTAAACACTCATCCCCGAGGTTAATACCAGAAGTAAAGAGAGTTTACAAAGGGATATAGTTTTAATAAGTAAATATTTTTTTACCGACAATCAAACAACCTGTATTTGCAAAAAAAATTTACTTTAGTAACTTTTTTTACTAAAGTGAAAGGTTACTGCTGATCACACAACCGACCTTCGAGGTCTTTAACCTTTTCCCTGCCGGCCATGCAAATCCAGTACTCGTACGCCGGGCATTTTTCCATAAATAATTTTTAATAAAAATGTGTTAATTATAAACAGCCTTGATTTAAAAATGTGAAAACTCGCCAAATCATGTTTTTCGAAAAAATAACGTCATTTTCTTCACTAAAATTGTTTGAACAAAATTTATAAACAGGGTTGTCATAAGTTCACAAAATAACACACAATGTATTTATTTTAATCCATATTGCAAATGTTGTAAAACTTTTTTTTCTACCTATTATAATATTTCCAGAGAATGATATTGTTCAAAATATGGTTCAACACACAGAGCTATGTTACATTGTTTACACATATACCGCGATTCACGCCTTTTCTTTTTTGCTAAGTACACAACACATCTTTTAGTTGCTGTTTGTTTCTGAGCAGTCGCCATAAATTTCCTTATAAAGTGTCTATCTACTAATCTTGAATGTAAATCAGATTTTCTTTTCCTTGAAGATCCTGCTTTCGGCTCTGATGATTGTTGGTGTATCACTTCTAACTGAAATTCTGCTAAAGGTTTGCGTATCCCGGTCATCTCGCGGTATAAGTCATGTGCATTTAGAAGACAAACATCTAGAAGATGGAAAAAAAATCTTCTTGTAACATCTCATTCATTCCTTGAAGAATGAACCGATGTTAAGAATGACCATGTCACACTTATCGACTCTCATATTTTTGTTGTAATCATTTATGTTCTCGGGTTTCAAAATTGGTTCATTTGTGGCGTAGTGTATTTTACCAGTTTCTGCAAGCGTGCTGAGTGAAGAGTCATAAGCATCAAAACATCTCTCTTGTCCTTCCATACTTGCGCTGCCATAGAGGTCATAACGATACTTCCAGATATTCCCAAATCCTGATGTGTATAAATAATGGTAGCTCCCGTATAAACAATAAAATTCAAAACATATCCTGTAGCATAATCGCAAATTATAAATAGCTTTATTCCAATACGACTTTCTTTTGTTGGAATAAATTTTGTTTGAACATGAGGCGATCTTTGAATAATATTAAACTTTCATCTTTGCACACATTCATACATGGATACATTTGTTCTTGAAAATTGATTGTGATCATATTGAATATGTATTGCTTTTATTTTAAAAAACCTATCTCCAGGCGGCTATTCCTAATTATTGCAGAAGTGGGGCATTCCTAATAAATTTATAAAATCGGCGAATGTAATAAAATATCTGTCGACCAACGGTGTTCCTAGAATTTCTTGTCATCGGTATGCGAAGACCAAGAAAAATGTAAATTTTATCGACAGTTGTATCAACCCATTGTTGCATTCTGTAGCTTATTGAGGAACTTTTGTTTTTTATGTATTTATATTGCCGGTTAGTTTCAGTAACTATTAGCTCAATAAATTTTTGGTGGATAAAAATTTTAAAGAAATCTACCTCTTGTATACTTTCATCGGTGCACAATTTAGCAGCGGAAAAAGAGGAATCGAAATTGTGTACTTGCGGTAAAAATGGGTCACTGTCCCAATGAAATACAGGCCTTCTTTCAACACCACTAGTTGAACTAATATTATCTTCCTCAATATTTGCCGATTCAATGTTATCTTCGTCAACATTCGCCGATTCAGTATTGTCTTCAATTGGCTCATAAATTTCTGGCAATTCAAATTCCACGTCACTATTATCAGATTCAGCAGTTAGAATGAGTTTGTAGTCATTGTACATAAAATCTGCCATTACAATACACTAATAAAACTACTAAATGAACTAAATCTGACTAAATGCAACAAACGAAACAACCCCGAGATAATAAAAGTCACTACACAATAATTGTTAAAAAGTTCACTATAAATCTTGAAAAGTTATTTATAATAATATACTACACGAATATCTCAATACTATACACGAAAATAAAACAAATGTGAGATAAAATCGAATCTCTGAACAAAGAAAACGTATACAGACACCTGTGGGAATTCCGTTCAAAATCACAAAAGTTTTGACCCCTGCCGGCGGTCGAATTTTTCTAATTATTTTAGGAACATTTTAGATACACAATTAGTTGATTATAAGGTCTTAAGATTGTCCCCACAGATGGCAATAGGAGATACAATATGTGACAGTTAAAATTCTTGTTTATTTACGCGTTTGTAACGATGTAAAGATGCCCGTGAATTTATTCGCTTACGGCGTGGCGGGACTGGCGAGCTAGCACGCATATATTCGCTTTCGACAGGGAAAAGGTTAATTACTCATTCACCGTTGCATAGCTTTTTCTGTTCTTGTAGAAACACCTTTCGCTTCTCGAGTTTTAACCATTTCTCGTCAATCTCTAACTTCTTTTCTTCAATTTGAACTTCTAATGTGAACTTTTGTTCCTTGAGCTTCATTTGCGCTTCATCAATCTCTAAGGCCTTTTCTTCATTTTGGTCATCCAAATTTAAATTGTGTTCCTCCAGTTTCAATTTCCTTTCATTGATCTCTATCTTTCTCTCTTCCATCTGTCCCTCCATAGCCACTTTTCGTTCCTCTAGTTTTAGTCGCCTTTCATCGATATCTATTTTTTTCTCTTCAATATGGAGGTCTTTTAACCAATGTTCATTGAATTCTGGGTGATCATTGTCGTAAGTTTCTCTCATCCGGGGATATTTAATTTCCAATTTGTCTGTAACAAAATACACATTATTTAAATTATGTTTGTAATAATGCAAACATCTCTCTAAACACAAGACTTTTCTCTTATAAAAAAAACCCACTGACCTATTGATGTAAGCAAATATTATATTAAAACAATATTAATTGATTCAATTTAATTCACACCATTGAACTTCAATTTCTGTTGGCATTAATCATGTACAAGTGTCCCAAAAGTTTTTTCATAATAAAATAATGAATGGGTTAAATAAAAAAATTATTTTGCATTTATTTCTTAAAAATTACGTTTTCTAAATGTGATCCGTTATTTCGTTGCACTCTTCTAAACGGGAGGCAAAATTTTTGCAAACTGCTCCGTACATATTCTCCGTGATTCTTGGGATTTCTTCTCAGATATTTTCTTTTTATTGGTCCAGAGAGGAAGTATTGATACTGTATACCTTTGAGTTAAGGTAGCCCCAAAGGAATAAGTCCATTGGTGTTAAGTCGATGCTACGTGGAGGCTAGTTTATGTCACCTCGTCGGGATATCAATTTTCACAAACAACTGGTAAGGACACACTCCATAGCAACTGAATTCTCAAGGACGCAGCTAGCGATCGGTATAACCCCCCACTCGTTGCGTTGGTACAACGAATGAACCACAATGAAAAAGACTTTTGGGGCATATCATATATAAAATCAATATAAACCTTAAAATTTCATTTAGTTATAAAATGTATCTGTATCATTCATCTAAAATATTATTTGTATCAGTAACACATCTAGTCCATTATATTTTATGGGTGAATACCTGGCTAAACTACGAGTCGAAAATGTTTAAGGAGTATGTTCAAATCTGTACTGTTATGAAAAATATTATTGTAAAAATCACAAAATTTACCTATCCAATAAAAAAAAGTCTAGCCACTCAAAGTTTGATTTTAGTATTCAATGTATAATTTGGAATCAATTAATTAATCTAAATATGTATCTGCCCATAAAATATTGTGCACTCAGTAACACACTCAGCACTGGCCGCAAGAATCAGGTAGATTTTATCTGTGTGTTTGTTTTTTACTCCAATATTAAAAGAGTTACAATGTTTTTTAATGAGATGGCTGATTAGGTTGGTTAACGAAGTTAGTTGAGATATCTAGCAGGCCTATTTTCCAAAAAAATTGATTGAAATCTGATAAAAGGTATGGGAGTTACTGTGTTTGGTACTTACTTGCCATTACACTATTTCCCTGCCGGGGTAGGCAGAGAGGATAGAGCTCCACACTCCTCTGTCCTGACACAATTCTCGACTCATCCACATTCATACATCTTCTCATACAAGCTCGCCGATTGTCGAGTCTAACTTTCGTTCCTCTTCTGCCAGCTCCAGGCCTCACTTCCATACATCAGTGTCGGTACTAGGACTGCATTGTGCATCGCTAGTCTTGCCTCGGTTGACAAATTCCCGTTAGATATAATTCCATTTGAAGCGCCGTTTACTTTATTATCATTCTCAGTCTTTCCGTTTCTATCAAACATACTTCCCAAATACACAAACTCTCTACTTGTTCTAAACATTCATTACCTCCAAGTATTTAGCTCGGTGTCTTGCTTTCCTCCCTCGCAAATACCATCACTTTCGACTTGTTAACATTCATCATGAGGTCGCTTTCCTTGCATACATCATACATTCTACTCACTATACTCTGTAGTTCTTGTTCATTATTCGCCATTAGAACTGTATCATCGGCGTATAATAAACAGCATACAATCAAATCGCCCATTAACTTTAACAAAAGCATCAATCAAGCATAAATGGGTATTAAAGTCTAAAAAAAGTATGTTTATGAGTTTATTAAATTTATGAGTTTATTAAATGTTGTAGTATTTAATAAATTTAAGCAGCTCATTACAGACTGCCGCAGACCTCGACCGATCGAGGCCACACACTAGTGTTCAGTCCTTGTCTTAAGATATGGATTGACATGCCGCAGACTACTTGCCGACTGACCGCGTAATATTCACACTTAGATTAATAAGGAGCTTCTCAAATTTTTTTTTCCTGTGTCTATAGTTGCTTCTAGGTCGACTGTTTTATAGAGTTGTTGTCATTGGGGTATTTAACTCATTTTCTTCTAATCGTCGGTCTGAATAATTTATTTCTTGGACTTTCCATGTCAGATATTGGCAATAATTTTTTATAAACTCAAAAATAACTATTTTATCATATTTATTTATATTTTATCAGCCGTAATTATTTAAAAACTTTTATCCACCCACCATACATACAGAGGTCTCAGTGATTACAAATTGACCACAGGTTCAAAACTGTCAATAGACTGTGCGTATGTTGAAAACTGGACTGCAGATAAGCAGTCGGCAGTCCGGAACTGGCCAGTGGCCTGTGAATGAATGGGCCGCTTTATATAAATCCGATGCAATACTTTTATTTAAAGAGGGAGCACGGCAATGAGACGAAAGTGATATTGACCAGGTTGAAACATTTCAATAAGTATTTCTGATTTACCTTCATCATTTTCTTGTTTTCTTTTTGTAATAGGTAGTGGAAGGTCAGCATAAGGTGAAACAGCCGAGACGCAGTCTTCTAGCCTCGAGAATTGTACCTTGAAACATTATAATTATTAAAAATAATATTTTTACCTACCTTAATAGTACTAAGAATTAATTTGAAGACCAGAAATATGTTGCAGTACCGGAAACAATATTTAATAAATTTTGGAAAATTCATTCTAAATGTTTATGCAACATGACATTATTTAGCCGGGCTGCGGAATCGGAGTCTTTAATTTATGGTATTTTAAATTGAGTCAGACTGTAAAGTCGGAGTCAGTGTATTTTCAAATGACTCCACATCCTTGATATTTAATTTTATTATTATGAGTCGTCTACTTTTGTAAAATTTTCAAAAACATATTTTAAATATTTTAACAGATGAATTTAAGTTAAATACTTGCCATGTAGTCATTATCGGACATGTTTTTGAATATTGTTAAAAAATGGGAAAATATCTCATTCCGCATTTTGTTCATAGTTAATTGCTGCTCTTTTAATCTGTTTGATGTAAACCGAGCTTCGACGAGGTCCTGCAATGACACTTCCGGCAGCTGCAAGTATGTTTTAGGCTTTGTAAAAATTATACTTTTATTTTATTGAGCAAGAAACAATTGTAAGATTCTGTAGGTCTCAAAGGCGGCGATGTGCTGGCCATGTTGAGAGAATGCCAGATGACACGACACCAAGGATTATGATAAAGTGGATATCCCAATGGAAGCGACCTGGAGGATGGTCAAGAAAGAGGTGGGCTGACAGTGTGAATGAGAACTGGAGCAGGACAGGAGGGTTTGATTTTATTAAATATTTAAAACAGGGTTGTAATTCAGTAAAACTCTGTTAATTTATTAATGTATATTTTGTATTTCACTTAGCCCCGAAAATAATATTTCATATCTACTGATAATTCGTAAAATCTAATTATTTGCAGTTCGTATGTATTTTTGACATCCAGAGTAAATGATTTGCTCGCATAATATGCATATTTGCAAAAGTTTTTAAATCCCTAAACTAGTGCGACTACGCATTTGACCTTCATCTAGTTCCGCCTGCCAGCCAATCACAACGCCATTCCTTATTGTAATAGTGGCGCACTAGCAGGACTGGGGCCGAACTGAGTTTTGCATTATGTATATCAAATTCCATAGTGCATTTTGTAAGAATTGGTATTAAAATAACACTTTCATTGAATCATTTAATCTGGTTTTTATGTTTGTGAAATGTTTTGATTTGCATATGTACCAAAGAAACTAAATCTTTTGTATTTAAATATGTTGACATATTTTATTAATATTTTTTTTTCACATTTAGTTCTCTAAAATGGAGCTTATTTTTAAAACCGACAAAAAATTGATATCAATGATAAAATTGACAGAAAAAACGAATCCCGAATACCGCTCTGGGTTCGAACTTAAAAAATCGTGGGAAAATAATAAGTTTCAACCACCAAGGAAGCGTGACATGAAGATTTAAAAGTTTTAAATTATTTTTCACGCGCAATTTATATAAATACTAATTAAATGTATTAATTCTAAAGATATACATATAAAATCAATTTTATCAAAAAATATTGTTATTACGCTACCGAGGTTCGAACCTGGATCTCTTTTTCCAATCCGGGGAAGGTCCATTACCAACTATGCTACAGCGCTAGTAATTTTGATGACAAATTTTCGAACTTATGTGTTACACTTTTTCAAATTAATACATCTGTCGTTTCATTATGAAAATCCCGATGTCGACGCAGTAAACTGACCCCGCATTTCAAATTTTTTTCTTTCTAATGTTGCCTTCAAAAAACATTGTTCCGATTTTTTTTTAATTTCGGTCCCGTTAATTACGAATTAATTGAGTTTTACTGTACGTGTTTTATTTTCTTCTCGAAATTACAATTAATCTGAAAAAAGTATAATATTAATAAAAATAATATTAAGCTTTTAGGAGTAAATACAAAAATGATAAAGAAACTGTTCCGTATTTGTAATTATTTTGTTTTTGATTGGTGAACACATATACGTACTTCATACATACATTCCATTACACAAAACAATTTTTTTTTTTTTGTCACCAGTTTAGTTTTTTCCTCACTTAATTTAGTACACATTGTTCCCTCAGCTCCACTGGTTTGTTTTGTATTTGTGAAATTTGTTGAGATTTGGAGTGGCTGTGTTGTCCTCGCTGTGATCATTTGTGTGGATTCTATGGAAGTACCTTTCCGTCTAGCAGCTTGGTTGGTTGGTCAATTTGTATTGAGATTAAACTCGTTGAGATTTGGAATTCATTATGATCAGTGCGGGACGTACTCAACAGTATTTGTGTGTGTGAAAATCATAGTGTACGCTGAATTCATCAGTCGCCTGTTGCGCACTTGGGTGAACTTCGGGAAAAGCCAGGGACGGCTTCATCACCAGATGAGTCAAGCTGTCCTTGTTATCCTGTAGTCCACCCTAGTCCGCTCATTTCCTATTCCATTTCCTTGCTCCTATCCATAAACCTATTTCCTCCTCCTATTCTATCCCGTTTAGATCCCATCACCATCATTGTGATTGGCGACTTGCATCGGTCACAGAGACACATATATCTAATATAAAATAAACAAACAAATACCAAACTAGGGCTTCCAATTAACTGCCTATTTTCAGGCGTAAAGTTTTCATTTTTCGAAAAAACCTTTCTGAGAAAAATACCTGCGAGCAAGTACAAAGTTAGTCAGGTAAAAAAAACATTCAACATTCTTACAATATGCTAGCCTAGAGTCTGTCCTGGGTCGGAATATATTAGATTATATCAGGCGTGCTGTCAGCCAAAATTGAAAGTAAAGTGAGAGAGACAGAGAGCTATGGAAGGGAAAAAAGTTAAAAAGTGAGAAAACAATTTAGAATGATTTTAAATGCACGATATCAAAACTTTTGTAGATTAAAAATCAAAAATAATAAATAAAGCTAAATGAATTCAGAAAGGTAAGATTGTTTTTGGAATTAGAAAATCGGCATCAAGATAGTCAATAAAAATAATGCCTGTAAATTAAAACACTGACGCTTACACCGAAATATAGCAAAAAAAATTAATGCGATCAGATAAATTAAATTCTAATCAGTTAACTAAATAAAAATGACCAGTTTTCAGATATTTTGAAATTGTCCAAATTCCTGTCTGACCAGTTTAAATTAAAACTGGTTTGGAAGCCCTAAACCAAACAAACTATGAATCTCTTTCTGACTATTGTTATTAATTTCACATTAGTGATAAGCTAATGGGCAATTCCAGTCTGTGGCATTTCATAACCTATATCTATTTCGATAAGTCATGCTATAAAGACCCTCTTAAAATTATAATGATATTTGTCTATACCATTATTATATATGTATAACATTAAAAAAAATGATTTTAAAATGTAAAAATACCTTGAATCCTTTCTCAAGATCCATCATTGAATTGAGATTAAATGTATTTTGATTAATTTCAGTTATCTCAATGAGTTGGCGCTTTTGCGGCGGTTTATTGGCACCGTGCTGACCTGCAAGATTTGTTACGATTTAACAATTCATTTATTAAAATATGAATTAAATGTATTAATTGGAAAGATATACATATAAAATCAATTGTATCAAAAAATATTGTTGCTGCGCCACCGGGATTCGAATTTGGATCTCTTTCATATAGGTTTGAAAACTTGTCACTAAAAATATTGTCACTGTAGCATAGTTGGATAATGCACCTTCCCCGGTTTGGAAATAGATCCAGGTTCGAATCCTGGTGATGCAACAATATTTTTTGATAAATTTGATTTTATATATATATCTTTCTAATTAATACATTGAATTAATATTTAAAATATCACAGAGCTATGTTCTGAATAATTACAACTTCACAATAAGAATGTGTTCTCGTAATAATTAATTTATTCTCAGGTTAGATACTTCTATGTTAATTAATTAATGGTTATACTATGCTGCTGGGTCGAGAGGCCACTCCTCACTTGTTAAATTATTTTCAAAGCAGTCACGTGTTCTTTCTTTGATTCTCCCACACTCTTGGCTTCATTTAAATACAAGCGTGTATAAAAAAATCATTCTTCTATTTTATTTGCCATTCCAAGATTTAAATTCTTTCTTAATTTATTATTTGGTTGCACATCGTTATCCTACTCATTCCTCTAAATGTTTAAATTAAATAATAAGAGTTAGAAACAAAACTTATTTAATAAAATTATAATTATCATTGAAGGGTGCTGTGGATCAATTCTCTTTTCCTATAGTGGAGTAAGTGTAGTCAAATACATTATATAATTTCATAGAAAGAGAGGACAGTATTTGTTCTTCTGATATTAATTAACAGATATTTTTGGTCATATTTTTTAATGAATAAAATAAACTTAAGTATTGTCATTATTCAATGCATTCCTATACTATATTTATTCTGCTCCTTCGTTTTTAACGGCTCGTGGGACTCGCAAGTCTGTGACCAGTCACTACACCATTCATCTTGACATTATCCGCCCGTCTACATATTTGTTCACACGGAATGAACATATAGGTTTGAAACACTACTATGTTTGATTTTATTTACTTTCCACGACTGATTCAGCACAGTAGTTGTGAGCCTCATTTTTATTCTGCTCATGCAGTCATTGTTTCCTAACTTGTTTTTACGATCGGGGTATTATAAGAATCAATCCTCTTTCTCACCTAGTGGGATCCAACCTATTTGAGTTATTATAAAAAAAATAGTCAAGATTTTTGACTTACCTGCGAGAGATTCAACATATACATTGTATACGGGCGAGGCTAATGATTCTGGCGCAGTATCTGCGTCTTCGAATTCCTCAGAAATGCCCGACTCTGAGTTATTCAATGATAGAAGGGGGTCGAGGGCGAGCACATGCTTCCTCTCAATATGTTTTTTCAAATTCGAAACGCTAGAGTGATATGATATAGTTTTTTTACACAAATTGCACAAAGCTATGGTCCCGTCTATTTTCTCGTAATAATTCCAAACTTCACTTGTTCTTTTGCGTTTATGCATGGTGGTATTTAAAACTTATTGACGTGTAAATAAATATTTAAAAATATTGTAAATTAATTATGATAAAAAAAAATACAATGCCTAACTCCATAGATACATTTTTGAATTTAAAATTATAACATTGTTATATTTCAATGGAAATATTTAAAAATAATAAACACAGAGCCCACGTCACTCACGCGTCTATTCTGTACCAAGAGTCTTTGATCTTGGACGGGCGAAATTAAATAAAATATTATCTAAAATGCAAGTGTCTAATTTAAAAGTTACATTTCGCTAGTTCTGTAATCGTTCCAAATCTAAGCGTCCCAAATAACAATTGACTGTCGTCCTCACTCTGCAACAATCCAGACGCCACAGATAATGTCGTATAGTCGTTGACAGCATATCTTTTATCTATGCTTGAGTTGATAGATAGAAATATGCAGTTAACGGCATAGAAAAAGCAGTTTTTGGCATTTACTATTCTATACTACATTGTGTTCCCAGTCTCTTCAAACTTGCGTACCCAATGCTTGATTAAATTCGCACTTGGCACATTTCTTATAGTCGTTAAATTAAAATATGTTGTTTTTATAAAACAAAATGCGCGCTACAATCCCGCGAAACGATCCATCGCTACCATAGATAAGATCGCTACCATATCGCTACTAAACCATAGATAACTGTACTAAACTAAACAAGCCCGTCAAGCTTTTGAGACCACTCCCCTCCGCTAACTGTTTGATATTGATACAAATGGGACACAACGTTGTGCACCATGTGATTTGAGTCGGGGTTCGTTTAGAAGTCATGGTTCGATTAATCGAACACGTATCAGCTCTTGATCGCTCGTCAGAACGATACCCTGCACTCTAATGGAATGTTCGCTTCGCGACCCATCCATCAGATATCACGCTTTCATTAGCACCATGGTTATAGGAAGAATAAGGGTGAATGTGAACACATGAAGATGCACAAATTATATATTTATTAAATACACATTTAAATTCACGGTCAAGTGGAAATACTTATATCCAATTTAATCTAAAACTATCTTCCTCGGGTTACTTGGCGACGTTCCTCCGGAGACCTGGTTTCCGGTCGGCGGAATGATGCCGTTAGCACCCGGCGTAGGCGGCTACCCGCTGTCTGCTCTGTAGGACTGCGGACCGGTCTGGGCGGCTGCTTCTGGATGGATTGCGGTGAACCGTGACTGCTTCCTCCGATTCTCTGGCGACTTTCGGTCGGATTTCCGATGTCGGCTTCCACTCCGATCTCCACTTTTGAATCCCTTCACTTCGCCTTCGATTTCGGTCCCAACTGTGGTTTTCTTGACGTCTCTTCCGGATCTCGTTTCCAACTAACAGAACGCACTTTCGCCTCTAGCCCTTACTCCCGTTTCCATCGCGTGTTTACCACTCGTTCCCGTCGCATGTTTACAACTGCTCTCCGGACCTCGTTCAACTCGTTCTCCAGGGTCTTGTTTCCGACTCACTCCTTCGGATCTTGTCTTTCAACTAACTCCTCCAGGCTTCGTCCAATTCTTTCTCCCGGACCTCGTCTCCGATTCACTTCTCCGGATCTCGTTTTCCAACTGCGTGCTTTCGACTTTTTTTGTCATACATATTGATATGCCTGAACCGTAATCTGTGTCGCGAGTCGATTTTGATTCGGGCCGATCTATCGTTATTTGTCATCTGCGGATACTTTGTTTTCTTGGAAGTGTATTTCGCAGGAACCCACGTCACACGAGGACCTTTTCTTCCGTCATTGGAAAGCCGTTCTTTGTTTTTCTCGGCCAGTCATGGGGAAGATTTATTTCTTCCGCAATTGCGAGGGATGACCACACGTGTTACGCAATACGTTATGAAGTCAATCGGTTGCCTTTTGCCCGAGAAGAAATCGTTCTGAGAAATGTCGCGCTCGGGGGACCCTCTAATTTACCTTCAGTGAATTAGAGGGTCAACAATAAAACAATGACCGCACCACAAAAATGGACCATTAATATGCGGGTCCATTTTTTCCGCCGGAGGATAATTGCTCCGGGGTAATAAAGCAGCTTTTATTGCATGCGGTCCGGTACCCACGTCCAGAAGGGCCACTGTGAGCGACGACCGACTATCACGTCTTTTCTCCGTGGGGGTAGGCAGAGAAAATAGGACGCATACGAATAAGTCTGTGTACGCGGATTCACATCTTCCACATTCATGTACTTTATGTGGTGCGTAAATCGGACCATACGGCCAAACCGTTTGAGCAAATCTCAAATCAACCGCGATTCGATCTAATCAAAGTGTGCCGGTGTAGTAGCACTTCCGCAGTATTCAGTCTGCATTCATTCCTAATCTACTAGCAATAATCGAGTCAACTAAAATAAATAATGGGAATGAAGGCAGGCAAGGAGATTTCGATATAAATAAATAATATGTAATTATAAAAAGTTTGTGTGGAAAAGTTGACCGCAGCTCACTTGGTCCAAACAGTGAGAAATATGTTTTGGGGTTGTTTTTCATATATGGGAAGAGGAAAACTTATACCCATCAAAGGCATTATCAACAGTGAAAAATATAAATCGACATTATAAAACATGTTCGTCCAGAAAACTGGAAAGAGTTCAACTAGTTGGTGAACCAATCTTGCAGTGTGATTCAGCACCATATCATGTTTCCAAGATGAGTGATGAGTTTCCAAGTGATGGAGGCATCATACACAAGGTAAGGTGGGCGAGCAGTCCTCCCGAATTCCGATTCCTCGAAATCACCAATCCTTCGGCTGGAACCCCTAACCTATCATCGATCCTTATCCGTTTCCTTCCTTTACCCCCCCTGCGGCGATTCCGATTTACGACCGGAATCGTCGTAATCCAATCCGCGGGACGCGCAACTCGGAGATCGCGCAATTCGTTCATTAGATCCTATCAGCGCAGGATTTACGTCTCCTTTACATATGTAATTAAATAATATTATTGCAAGTGTTTTGCCAGAAAGGTAAAGACTTAATTTGATTGCCATTTTTCTACTCTATTCATATATTCTGATATAAAAGTACATGAGGAATATTAATCTTTTAACTAAACCAAACTCACAGCAGGTCTAAAATAGGGATTGCATCTCTCTAAACTATGGTTGCGACTAAAATAATACTTTGCTGTATGTGAATCACAAAGTTTGGTCTAATTATAAAAAAATAAAATAATTAAAAAAGTAATGGCCGTGTCAGAATTTGCTTTGATACTATACAAATATTACATTTAAATAAGATGCGATTTTCAAACGTGAGTCATTCCATTTTATCTAATAGGAGCTGATCTTTTTATTTATGTGTAATAGCATCAGGCGTCTTTTGTTGGAGAGTCACTTGCAAAAATGATTGATGGATTTGCGGAGGTCTATCACCTCTGCAATCATCGTCACCGCCGACGACCCCTGTATGTAAGACAGAATTTCTCGTCTTCTCGACCACAAGCTCCGTTAACTATTTGAGTGAATATGTAGTTATTTCTCCACAATTCTGTGTAACTGTTAACCGTTAAGTATTTTATCTTCCTCAACATGCCTCGGTCACACATTCTTTTGATTCAGCTGCCATACACCCTCACCGACTTTAAACATCATTCCACACAAAGTACATATCTTGTAATTTTTAATACAACATAATTGGTGACTGCTTATACCGGTCCCGTCCTTCTCTAATAACACCGCTCATCCCCCAAAGATTGATCGAAAGGGATAATTATTATTACAAACGTGGCTGGATCCAAACATTAAATGTCTAACTTATTCATAAAGAAACCAATGTTTTTTTTCCCATTTATTTATTGTATAAAATATGCATTGTCATCATTTAACTGATGAAGATTTCATAAAATAAATATTATATTACTATATTTAATTAACATTATAAGTAGTATTTTGAATTTTGATGTAAAACATTCTTAATGAATGAACCATGTTTGAAAATAATAGCCTCAAATATGTGGTGATGACTTAAACCAATATTTTGACCGTGATTGTAAGATTTGTGCGTATACTGATGAATGGTAACCGATTATTTGTAATTCGGCAAGCTATCACTGGTACACTAGAAACTAAACCTGCAATAGTTAAATCTCGGTTATCAGTCATCATTGCAATCAGATTCCAATCGCACAGTCACAATAATAGTTTAGTTCAACACTAGCCTCAAATATGTATAAAACATATATAAGCAGGCAAAGGTAAATTATACAAAAACAGTGTCAAACAAATAAATTTATTTTAAAATTACAAATATAAAACACTTATACATACTTTGTAAATACCCACCATTTATTGAAGACCATCAAATTATACTATTATTTATATCAGTGCAAAATTAATTTATTCATTAAAAACAGTTTTTAATATATGTACCTACATATATTTTTCTTACATGTCTCTGCCAACACCCCTACAGAATATACAATAACTCGTTATGCTTTATTTCAATACCTCATCTTCACCGACTTCACATTCTCGGTATATTCTTAAAGTATCATAAATTCCATTTTTATTCTTTGTACCGGGATCATCTTGAAATGATATAATCTTATCATTTAAGATATTTATTTCCCATTACACAATTTTTTTTGTTCCATCAGATACATCTTTCGCTTCTCTAGTTTCAACCGTTTCTCGTCAATCTCTAACTTTCTTTCTTCAATTTGAACCTCTAACATGAACTTCTGATCGTCGAATTTCATTTGCGCTTCATCAATCTCCAATTTTCTTTCTTCGGGTTGGTCTTCTGAATTCACTTTTTGTCCCTCTAGTTTCAATTTTTTTTCATCCAAGGCTATTTTCCGTTCTTTCATCTGTCCCTCCATAATCAGCTTTCTTTCCTCGAGTTTTAACCGCCTTTCATCTATTTCTATTTTTTTCTCTTCGATTTCTAGATCTGTGAACCAATTTGCATCACCCTCTGGATGATCGTTGTTGTAACATTCTTTCGTCCGGGAGTGTTTGAAAGTTGTTGGTCTATCTGTAATAAAATATATATCACATTACTGAAATTTAAAAAGATGTTAGTAATGCAGAATAAAATATAACTGTTTTTAACACGAATGACCGCTTAGCAAATGTTCAAATAATAAATATAACAATTTTACTTTAATGATACATTATTAACAGGTCGTTAATAACTATTATGTCCTACAGGGACACGACCTGTTACCCAACCTGTTACGACCCCTACAAGTATCGCGACTAACAAAGAGGCTTTTCTTGTTGTTCTAGTATTATGCATATTAAAGTATAATGTGAACTAGAAATGTTACAATTAACAATTTTTATAATTAAAATAAACTATTTTGTTACATATTTCTGAAATAGTATTTCATTTTCTTATTAACCTTCATCGACCTCCTGCTTCCTGGAGTTGTGATACATTGAGGTAGATAATGACCCAGAAGGTGATGATGAGGCACGTGCTGAGGGGGCACCTGCTGCTGCTCTCGAGGAGTTGTTCTTAAAACAAAGTACAATTATGTAATTAAAAATTTTAAGAAACTCACATGCACATCATTCTCTTCCTCTATATTCATGCATTTCTTTAATACACACTTATTATTATCATGGTACAGAAATTCCTCCATTCCTGTTTTATTCTTTGCTAGTCTGTTTTCTATTAAAATAATTTGGCTCAGTAGCTATCTTAAAACGCCATAGTAGAAAATTTAACAAGTTTTCCTAAATATTTTAAAATCTTCACCAGATTCAATTCTTACCAAATAATTTTTTTCAGTCATATTTTTGAAAATTGTTAAAAAATGGGAAAATATTTCATTCCGATTCTTTTCTACAATTAATTGCTGCTCTTTTAAGCTGTTTGATGTCATCTGAGCCTCAGACAGATCCTGCAGAGTCTTAGCCACATTCTGAAACAAAATCAGAGACATAGATAGTTTTTTATCTTTTAATAAGTAAATCAACTTTACAGTTATTGTAGTGTAGAAATTAATATATATTTTCTAATATTCGCATCAATAAGGTCTTAGATTATTAAGTAATCTTGTACTTACAAAAAAACATTAGTATACAGTAAAAGCTTGTTAATACAAACAACTTTATTTCAAAAATTTTATCCTTCTCAAATGAATTTTCATACAAAATTCTACCTATAACTTGAAAAATTCGATAATTCATAAAATGAAAATTATTATTTTTTAAATCTAGTCATTATAAATCTTAAATCATTAAAAAAATACTTTTATCGACATTATACCTTTATTATAAAAAATTGCGCAATCTTTTAACACAATTCACTAAAATTAAAAAAAAAAATTTTGACAAAAAAAAATTAACAAAGAGATTGATAATATGTATTCCAAAGTAAAATAAAGTTGGGATCAACGGTGGATCATTTTAAAACGCTCAGTTCGACTGGCAAAATTTGTGTTTTTTTATGGATGCGTCTGTACCAAATCTAAAATAAAATAATATAGATTAACGGGCGATTCAATTTAATAAAATCAAATAGAACCTTACGTGTTGCCAATGTGCGTGCGTGTATCAATATTAGATATTATGTATATACAATATTATCAGAAAATAATTTTTTAACATACATAAATTTTAAATTGACCGGGACAAATGACTCTTGGATAGGGACACTGAAACACAGACCTCAAACCGGAACATGTCCCGGTGTACCGGGACGTATGGCAGCCCTAGTTTAGGTTAAAGTTCTGTCATCTTGTGCGCCGGTTTCGAAATTTAAAAATTTAACATTTTCATTTGTATATTCATTTTGTGTTTTTCTACATTTAAAACAATTCTTAGTTAATTATTTATATATTTAAAAAATTGTATTATTTCATTTGTATATACTTGTAATGGCTAATTACGCCTAATTGGCGAAGGCCATAATAAAGAGAAAAAAAAAAAAAAAAAAATAGTTATTTTTGTGTCAAATAGCCTGAAAATGTTACTGTCATCAGATTAACATATTGACTCTTTTTTGTATTTTTATTTGTGAATATCTTTTGAGATTTTAGACTCTTTAAGTGTAAAGAATATTGCATACTTTTGTTATGTCCTTGTGTTAAATTTTAGTCTTTTTTGTATTTTATTTTACCTATAGCTTTATTTAAAATTTAATGTGACAGTTAACAATTTCTAATAAAATAGATTTGATTAAAGATGTGGAGAGTAAGGGAGATAATATAAAATATCATACCAATTCGACCGTTTTAACAATTTTGAAAAATTACGCCAAAATTGAAGAATCGTATCATAAGTTGAAGGAAAGTAACATGCGTCGGCGTTCGTCCAGCAAAATGCGAAGAGCTGGAAAACTGTTTGAATTTTTTTCACAAATTGCGCGTGGCCAATATTCCAATTTCTGTTTCACTTCTCATCGAGAAGGACGTTCATAGGCTAATTAATGATTTTGGAGCCTCCGATGGTTGGCTCCAAAGGTTTAATTGAAGGTTCAATATAATATGCTTGTCAATATGTGGCGAAAGAAAATTTGATGAAATAGAGGTGTAGGACTTAGACAAAAATGAATGCAACATTGGCCAAATACATGTATTTAAAAATGTTTTGAGAAATTGTATATTTGAAGTACGCTTAAATGTAGTGATGGTAAACCGTTACGTGACTATAATTGTGTCGATTATTGGTAACTAAGATTTAACGATAATTGATAACTAAGATTTAATTTGTCGGAGACTTATTTTATAGTGTACCAGTCATTTCTCAAAGAATTACGTTAATTAGTTACCAATCTTCGTTATAATTGAACAAAATCACAGTCACAATAACAATTGAATTAACGGTTTAAATAACGATTTTCCATCACTACTTAAGGACATTCCCAAAAAAAATCACTTTTCTTACAATCTATCTTTTATACAGTCCCTTTTATATGTAGAAATTTTTTTCAATAGTCCTTGCGGTAGTAAATTTGCAAATATTGACTATTAAAATGAGCATATTTAACATACGAACCATACCCCGATCGATGTTGTAGCGCATGTTTAATTGAATAGCAATAGTAATTTTCTTACAAATGTTTTGGAAAACTGAGAATCACTAATTGAAAATTTAACAAATATCTTTCTGTAAAAATAAGTAAAACAAGAGGTATTTGTTTTGTTATAAAAAATGTTAAAAGTGAGCTACTTTTGACGTTTCCTTTTATAATTTGAATAGTGAGAGATTTTTGAACTTGTGCGCATGTGAGCGGAAGGGAAAAGTACACTGTACCTCAACTGTTTTTTATTCTATTCATAGTAGTTTACATACGGGGGAATCTTCTTGAAGATTGAGTACGACCGCTCTTTGAGAACGTCCTTAAATGTTTAGAAAACTTTAAATGAAATTCTATTTTCCTAATACCTATATATTTTTTAATTTTGGTCTCCTCAATTTTGTATTAAAGAGTTTTTACCATATATTTTTTTATAATAAATATAAAATCATAATTTTAAACACATTCCGCTATTTTTTGATGAACTTGACAACTAGCATATCATATTAAATAATATCACACTGTCGGTATTGTTTCCAGAATATTGTGTGGTTATTCTTCACCGCGTTTTAATTTATCTTAAAACTTATTATAAAGTAGATTTATGAATTTGACATCATCACTCAATGACGTTTTAATTATTAACGTGTTTAAATATACTTAATTCAAAACACTACAGAAAATTTATATTGTCTATGAAGTTGGTAATCAATTAGTTCTAATGTAAAGAATTTTACCTTCGATCCGTTTTTAGGGTTGATGATTGAATGAAGAATGTATCTGTCATCTTCAATCACAGGTTTCTCCTTGTACGGACGTTTAAATGCCAGTTTCTTAGCAGGACGTTCTTCTGAAGGCAGATCTGCTAAAATGTAAATAATTCATTAATTCTGGTTACTCATCATGCTTAAAGAATGGATAGTAAATTACAGCGCTGAAATTCACAATTTTTGTTATATTTGTCAGAACTTAAATAATTTTTTGAATATGTATTTACTTTGTGCAAGATTTAGATACACCCAATGTTCCATCTAAGGTGTTAAGTTACCTACTGTAACCTACAGTAGGTAACTTAATATATGACTCTTTATATCATTAGGAGTACCGCAAGGGTCATTTCTTGAACCTATCACTTTCATTAACTACATAAACGACATTGTAAAAATTCTAAAACATTGCAAATAAGATTATTTGCAGACGATGCACTCATACACATCGCGAGAGACAATTATGCAACTATACTGAATAAATCAAACTATGATTTAAATAATATAATAGTAATATGACTGAAGAAAAATAAACTAAATTAATAAACATTGGAAATAAAAAAAATACCAATTACACTAGCAATTATCATAGATGGTGGAAGTCTGAAGGGAGTGACTGAAATAAAATATTTGCGAGTCATAATAGATTCAAAATTGAATTTATCGCAAAATACAAGACAGGTGACTAAAAAGATTGCAAAAAAATCTCCCTTCCGGGAAGGATAAGAAGATTCATTGGTCTTATAAAGTAGTATATAACTCTGTTATTATTCCTCACATCAACTACAGCAGCAGCATTTTGTTTTTGGCCAATGAAGAAGAAATGCAGCAATTGTCAATGCCGCAAAATAAAGCTTTGAGAATAATACACAGAAAAAATAGGTGTACTCGGATAATCGCAACGCTGAAAGATCTGAATATGATGACCTTAAAGCAGAAAATATTTTTCAACGTTATTACAACGTATTTATTTATAAAATCCTCACTAAGAAAATATCGGCAGAACTTTTAAGAATTAATGCTAATCAACATGAGCACGAGCATCATACAAGAGGAAAAGATAGACCAAGACTGCCATTCAGGAAGAAGGCTAAATCTCAGAAATCGATCATGTACATTTTTAATGAAATGCCAGAAAACATAAGAAAAGAAAAACTACATAGATTTAAAATGAAACTAAACAAATATGTGAAAGATAAGTTGTATTAAAAGGAACGATTATGATCTTGTTTATATAAGAGCATATATAAATATACTTTTATATATATTTTTCATTGCGGAGAAAGTGTCCGAAGTACGCAGCTTTCCTTGATAGTTGTTATTAGTTCTCTTGACTTATTTATGCATCTTAATACATCTGCATTAGTAATGCGGTCAACCCACAGTAGCCTTATACTGGTATTGTAATGTTATTATTATTTTCTTCCCCATTGTACAAATAATAGAATTGATTCTTGAAATTGTATAAATATTTTTATGTGCATACCGTAATATTTAAGATATTGATTACTTCATTTATTTTTTATAAACATATGTTTTTTGAGGCTTCTCGGGTAAAATGTATCATGAAACTGCATTAGTTGATTAGAAGACTCATTGGTACTGAGTCTTGTAAAATACATCAACTACTGTAGCAGTATTTTATTTTTGGCTAATCAACAAGAGGTGCAACAATTATCAGTACTGCAAAATAAAGCTTTGAAATATTGAATATAAATATTGAAAAAAAATAGATTGATACAGTACAGTGCTGAAAGACCTTAATATGATGACCTTTAAACAGAAAATATATTTCTAAGTTTATTTTTAAAATCTTCATTAAACAATTGGCCACGACATTGAACCCCTCTCCAAAGTTATGCAGCCAAGACAATCTCTACCTATGCATCTGCTGCTGTCTGTCTTCTCCCGCATGATGAGTGGTAAGGGATTTTATTTCTTATTGCGGAGAATGTGTCGGGAGTTATTATCAGTTCTCTTAATACCTCTTTATTGGTAATGTGATATTTAGAGAGTTGGGAGATATTTAACGATACAGCCACATCGCAAAACCCTCTAGCTGGCGATGGTGACTTCTTTCAACTTACTCGGTTCGATATCATCACCATCAAGTTCAAATTGTAAATATTTTATCCTTTATAATAATTGATACTTCCTAGGTTGACATTTAAGTATGTATTAGCACACGGACATACCATGTATTTCAAAAGTTTTTTTTTAAATAGAGATGCGTACACGGAATATATATTCAATATCACATCAATATTCTTATTATTTTCAAACTAGGCTGAACGCTTGTGCTATGAAAATAGGACTAACTTGCTGGTCTCCTGGAACGAGGCGCGAATCCACGACCACTAGATAACTAGACCATCTTAACCACTAGACCAGGCATCGGCAACCTATGACACGGGTCACCGAGTGACCCATTTGATAATTTCAAGTGACTCACTTGAGTTCCGCAAATAAAGTAAAATATATAAAAATAAATTATAAAACATAAACATGCGTAGCGTGGTTGATGGAGAGGTGGTGTGAATCCTTTCCGTTATTTAAAAGGCGTGCATGCATCCGTCAGGCGTGGGCCAATGAGAAAGTTCATAAATTATATTTTAGTTTTTTATGTTTAGTTTAAAGAGTTTAAAAGCATATTGTAATGTTTTTTTTAATAAAATTAATTTTATTAATACTAACGGACTGTTTTAAAATGAAAATACCCATTGACCCGAATCGTCTTCTTAATAGTCATATTTTGGTTGATTTTGACCTGCAGCCAAAAAAGGTTACCGACGCCTGCACTAGACCAACAAGCTACTCAAGTTGTACACAGATTTTAAAGTTGTTTTTCAAAAACACTCAAAAATACAGATCGCTATGTCGAAATATAATTCTGAATTTTTTATTAAATAACTAATTAACATCAGTTTTAAGTCACCTCCAACATTTCGGATCACTTTCAATAACATTTTACAGAAAATCTGTAACACAAACTTTGTTTAATTGCTTAGATCTTGCATTTCTTCTAATATCCCTTTTACGATTATGCAGTTCTACATATTTCTTTAAGCAATCACATTGCTGAAGCTTTCTGTCTGCTTTCACCATTCATATTCCAAAAGAGGAGTATAGAAACAAAGCTACAGCTATACAATTGACGAATTTAAGATAAACATATTTGTAACTGAGTTTATAGCCGGAGCGGAGATTTTAAAATTGATAATATGCTACTGATAAATGCTTTAAACACGTTTTCAAGAAATCAATTGTAAAATTGCCATCACACACTATTTTTTCTATATTGGATGGTTGCAATATAGTTTGTTTCGATACCTCTCAATAAGTTTCATTTCAAAGTAACAATAATTTGATTTATAATTTAATTGTGTAGAAAGATTATTTAAGTATGTAAAATTGTTATGACTAGACTAACCACCGGACACACATATATTTAAAATTTTAATAGTTTTAAAAAACTCTTCAAAAACAATATAAAAAAATAATGTTTTACAAAGTACAAATATATCTGAACAGTTAAACTTGTTTAAACCTTTAAACTATCAATCAAATTTGGTGTAGGGATTCCGCATAGGACAGGATTAGGTTTTATGTATTGACTTGCATTGTCTGTTAAAAGCTGGGAACTATTGCACACAAACAGCAGAATGATTTCAGATGCATGACATTAAAAAGCATGCCTAATCCCGTCTCTGCAAGGTTGAAAAGTGTGTGCAATCACGCTTATGGCTTGGCGTGACATGCAAAATTTGGCACATTTCAAATGTACATTTTTTTATAACAATCCTGGTTAGAGTTCAACATGTAGAATTTTTCCAAAGCGAGCAAAGTAAATCTTATGTTTCGCGTAAGTTTGCACAGTTCAGTGATCACGCATAGTTAATGCAGTTGTTTGTTTATTGTCATATCGACCCCTCAGAATAACAAGGTTCCATCTAACACTGACACCGTTTTGAGATAATGAGCTCAAAAATGTTAATTAAATTTCAACATACTATATATTCATGTATATTTTGTTTTGAGTATGCAAATATGATATGATCAGTTTTAAAGTCTTAACTTATTTTCAGTATTTTCAATGACCACTGTGAGATGAGGGAAATTAAAAATAAAAAAAAACATTGTAAATTAACAATAATGATCCATAAATTGAAATAAATAACTGATAAAGTTGGAACTTTCAGCTCTTGCTATTTCCTTTAATATCCGTTAAATAGAGTTGGTGTGTATGGAAGAAATAAAGAATAATGCATTTGGAACCCTTTTCATGCAATACTCAAATTAGTCCAAAATGTTAGTCGGAACCTTGTATTCTAAGGGGTCGATATAGGTAAGTAAAAGGTTTGTTAGGAACTGTGTATAACTCTTGTTATCAATAACTGTTATTTAATAACAGGTATCTGAACAGTAGTTTTCAATCACTCTACCAGTTCCTTCAAAACACTCACAACTGAATTAAAAAAAACTAGATATTTGATGTTTGTAACTGCTTCAAACTAACTTTGAATATTGAGATAAAAAATGTCATGAATATTATTTTTTGTTCAGTACGATTAAATTATGAATTTATGTAGGTTTCACCGTTATCTACGTCATAATTTGTTTTATTTGTGTCAAAGTTGCAACAAACAAATAAATTATAAAGCTGTGTAAATAACATTGAAAAATTATGAGCTATTGTTTCTATTACTTATAGGTCACATGGTTCAGAATGTCAATTATGGATTTAGAAGACATTGATCAAAAAAATTATTTAAAATGTTCTTACTTTTAACAATTTCTTCTCCAATCACATTATTTTGACCATCTGGTGAATATTCTGAACCACTGGAGGCGCTGAAATCTTTATCTGAACTCATTTTTAGTAATCAACATTATAAAAAACTTACACACACATTTTTGCATTATAAATACAAAATGTAAATACAATTAAATAAATACAACGCAGTGGAACCTCGATTTTAAGTTTTTGAAGGGACCAACAAAAAAAAAAAATGTAAACAGAGGGAAAATGTAAATGGGGTATTAAAAAAAACAAATGAATTATTGTTTATTGAAAAAATCAAACAATGTTTTTAAATAGTTCTTTCAATATTATAAATTAAATTAAAGGTTTCTGGTGGTACATTGCTAATACTAATAAAATATGCTTCGAGGCCTTCAATATGCCTCATGACATCGTCATTTGTAGGAACTGGGTTTATGGGATGAGCAAACACTTCTTCTTTGTAGGAAAGTTCTTCTTCTGTCAAATTTTCGTTCATGTGACTGTCCACTGATTCATCAATTTCCACTACGTCCAACGTTATCATGTTGGAGTCAACGTCTAAGTAAATTTACAAGGGTTATTCATAAATTCTTTCCCAGCCATCAATGTTGTCTATACAATCTTCTACGCAATTTTCTTGCTGATTCCAGGTTGTAAAAATCAACAAAACAACGAAACATACAAATTACGTAGGTATGAGAATGAAAAATGCGTATATACAATAAGTAAACGATCAACTCTTGGCCCTATGACAAATAGCCAACTGGTTAAATAAATAAATGATAAATGTAAAACAGGGTTTTGTAATGTACTAAAATGACACGGAACTGCAGAAATAACACGCAAGTGGAGAGAAAACGTGAATTCCGGGCATGTAAAATCGGGGTTCTACTGTAATTCAAATAAAATCTACCATTTGTATAAATTAATTACAATTCATTCATGAAAGAATATACATACCAACTTATTCAAATAGAATGATTGTAAAAGACTTGGTTTATCTGTACAAAAATATTAATTATCAAATTGATAATCCTTGCATAAGTGTGATTTACGTCAATACACTCACATCACAATCATGTCAACATAGATTTTACTACTTAAATGTCAGCACAAACTACCACATTCACTGACCATTACCCAGGCTGCATATACTGCAGTGAATTTGTTGACATATTTCCTCAGTCAACTTTAAAAATAAGTCTAGTGGTTAAGACACTCACCTAGCGATCTAGTGGTCAGGAAGTTCGAACCTCATTTCAGAAGACCACCGAGTTGATCTCATTTTCACAGCACAAGAGTTTAGCTTAGTTTGAAAATAGTAAGAATATTGATGTGACACGTGTTCCATGAATGTTTAAAAAAAAATTGTGAAAACAATTATCAAAGCGAATTCTGTTTTACTATCTTGGGTTTTATTTACTTATTAAAAAAATACTATATTTAATTTTACTGTTAGTATTTTCGTTGTATCGTCACCATCAGCAGCAACACCAAATATCTAAGAATTGTGTACTTTACAGAAGAGAGACATAACTAGTTTTAAATGATTTTTATAGAATTACTTATCTTTCTAGAGTTATAAAGTGGAGCGATTCTTTCTAAATTGAAACTGAACTAAACTCAGGTACGATTCCCTCGACTTGTGCGCTGTTGACAGGGAGGTTACAGACGATATGTGGTGATTACATTTCTTTGATTTGCACGTGAAACTAGTGATATGAAATGTTTCCCTGCGAAAATTCAAATCCAATGATATCTTAATTTGACAAAAAACTGAGATTGCTGCTACTGACGGTGATGATATACTTATTGTTTAATTTTTTTGATCTCAAAATATCTTTATTAATTTGCCTAATTGTAATGTTTGTTTGAAATGGTGCGTGTACACAGATGAGAGTTGTCTCGGAGACTCATCTTAAACGCCACTTAAGGACAGTACAGAGTTAAAGACGAAGTGGGCTATGATTCATTGTCTATTGAATTTTGTAAGCAGAGTAAAATTATGATACATATTAACCTGATACATATAACTGATACAAACCAACTTTTGATACATTTAACCTTACCGACAACTCTCTGAGACGAGATTTCAAAATCTCATCCATGTACATACATAATTGTTTTTTTCTTCTTCTTTTTATTAATGATATTACTGTGTGTAACACACCTAGTGCACAATATTTTAAGGGTTGATATTAAAAATATGATTAAAAAATAAGCTATGTGCCTATCCGTGCAAATTGCCTGATAAGTTAAGTGCTCTTTGATTTTAGTTATCTAATATTACTTATATACGTAGGTGTGTTCCTATTAATATAATTGTGGGGGTACTAACATAGATTAGTCATTACATCACCGGGTATTCATCTTGACAAGTTAATGTGGTAGTAGCATGTTGTAAAGACGCGTGATGAAGCATTTAATTACATTTCAAATCATACTATGGATTATTATGTTACACTGTGATGCTTAAATATGCTCAATGTCTCGATTTCTCGCAAAATTTCAACCACAGCTCAGGCTGTGTGAGAAGTGGCACCGTCCTGTTGAAACCACATGTGTTGCAGGCCCAATCGACCAAGAATGGCCACTAAGAAGTTTTCCAACATGTGACGATAGCGATCACCATTAATGGTTACAGCATTGCCTCTTGCATCCTGAAAGAAATAGGACTCAATGTTTCCGCCAGTCCACATGGCGCACCATACAGTAAAAGTCGTTGGTGTATCAATTGAGGATTTTTAGTGCCCCAATGGCTGTTTTGTTTCTTAACAAAATCCGCCAAGTCGAAATGAGCTTCTTCACTCCTGATGATTTTTTTCCAAAAGTTGGGGTCATCAATATTGAGCTGCAAAACATGTGCGCTGTATTTAGTTCCTTCTCCTTAAATAATATAGGAACTACAAAGTGACCATACTATCATACCAATAACTGGAATATATTTATTATTACAATTAATACCCATATTGTGGATGCATTTAATATTACCATATCTCTATATTTACTTACCTGCAAGAGATTCTGCGTATATTGTATTATATACAGGTTCAGATGGTGATGATGGTTCAGGCAGAGAATTTGTTTCTGCAGTGTCCGCATGTTCCTCGGAAAGGCGTGATCCCGACTTCTCTGTTGGTACGAGATGGTCAAGGACGAGAACGTGCTTTCTTTCAATATGCTTTCTCAGATTTGAGTTGGTCGATTTGAAAGACAAAACACTTTTACACATATTACATGAAGCGGTGGATGTCCCCACTATTTCAAAGTAGTTCCAAATGTCACTAGTTCTTCTGCGTTTTTCGGACATGACTATGGTTAAGTACTACTACTGTGATATTTGTTTACTGCTACTTTGTAAACTGTATTTGAAAATTAAATGATGGCATTAGCCTATTTCAAAATAACAACAGATTCGACGTGTCGTAATGACTGTGCGGATCGCATACTTTTTATATGTACAAGTTTACTGTTGGATATATATTTCTATTTTCTATAATATTATTAATAAAAATATATTAATGTAGTTTAGTGATCTAGATATTATAAATATTAAAATTAATGTTTTGCATCCACGACATAATACCATTTATCCATGGGTCTCGAATTTTGGACGGGAATAATTAATATTGTGATTTAATATCTAAAATCATAGTTTCATAACTGCTGACTAAACTGTTCCAAACTTCCGAAGGTTCCAAATAACACGCGACAAACCGTTTCCTCGAAACCGTTGACAGAAAACAGAAATGGTTAACGTTAATGGTTTCAGTTACAAGTTACAACCATAGACAAGAGGGTGTTATTATCTGGTTACTGTCTATGGGTGTTACAACTGGTTAATTCAGCGCTGTCCGACTAGCGGTCCGCTAAAATATTTTTGCGGCCCACGAATTATTCTAAATATTTACATAAAATTTTTAATATATATCTGTATTTCAATTAATATGTTTTTTTGACCTAAACCATAACCTAAACTCACCAGGACTACAACGCTCCCATTAAATACCTTAATTCTGATATATTTTTATTACTTTTAGTTACGTATTATTTTTTCGATAAAATAAAATAATTTTGATGTGGTAGCTATTATGCAATCAGCATAATCGGTTGCGAGGAGATTGATTAATTACGCAAAACTTACACATCTACAAGGTAACAAATTTATTTACACAAACACATGGTAAGAAAACAATGTTTTATGACTATCAATAATTAATCTTATCTAAGACGCGGACCCACCGATTTATCCCTATTCATTGTTCCACTAACTGTCACTATCTTGTCTTTCACACAAATAGTCATGTGTGACTACATGCAGTCATTTGCAATCACGTGCGGCTAGCTGGTCACGTGCTGACAAAATTTATATTCATTTTAAATATCCCGCCAAACGCAATACGCGAACGTCAGTCACATGAGAGACACGGGGCATAAGAACTTTGAGGTGACATGAGCTGACTTTACAATTACTAATTTTTTCGGCCCGCAAAATATTTGCAAAAGTAAAAAGGCCCGCGGGTTGAGAGAAGTTGGACAGCGCTGGGTTAATTGGTTGTGACGTGCGGTCAGGCAAACGCAAAGGCTAAAATGATTCAGAATTAGATCTCCGAGAAAGGCGAAGAGCTGGGGGACAACCGTTTACAAAAAAATGTACTCTATATCTGTTAATAAATAAACATCAACAAGCCATGTGTGATAAGAAGTATAAAATAAGAAGTCTTAAAAAACCAAAATGTTAAAAGGCGGATTGATGATGTTTTATTGGTCCATTGTTGACAGCAACGTTAAGCTTCCGCTTAGCCTAATTTTTGGTTCCGCCTACTTTAAAAAAAAATAATTGTAGTCCTTTTTATTGTATGATAGCTTAACGTTATCACTGTTCATCTTGGAATTCTGTTTAAATCCCCCACAATATCATTGACGATACATGACATCGTTCCTTATATTAAAATTATATATATTCTATACATTTGCATTTATTGTTATATCAAGGCTACTCCTTACTAGAATTCTTACATCCAATTACGTATCGATTTTTCTTTTATTACATTTTCAATCAATACAAAGCCATTTTACTTAAAATTCCAAGCTAATCATTTTTTATTACTTCTGTTTTTTTTTTCGAGAAGAAATTTTTTATAATTAGATACATATGGGGTCTGTTCATTTCTATATTACAGTTTTAAATAACATTGTTTACATGAACGAAATTCGCATATACGTATATCCATTACATATTTTTCCTTTTTGCATGCCCAGTTGTAACTGATTCACATTTATTTATATTGTAATTCTTCTTGTTGGCCTTCATTTTTATTCAACCTATTTGTTTCGGTTGTCAGCGTATTTTTCTAGACACAGAGCTGGTAAAGTAGGAATGAATGCAGACCGAATACTGCGGAAGTGAAACTACACCGGTACACTTTAGACAGACCTAATTGCGATCGATTAAAGATTGAAAGGAAAGACGATTATGTCTTTTCAGAGACCCGCTCAGGCGGTTCGGCCATACGGAATGAATGGACGATGAGGGAATGGTACAAATTACACATCACATAAGGTGCATGAATGTGGAAGAGGTGAATTTGAGTACCTGGACTTATAAGTATGCACTCTATCCTCTCTGCTTACTTCTGAAGCGAAATGGCGCAATGGTGAATTGCCGCTTTACGGTGGTCGTCACATGTAGTTCAGGTCTGAATTTAACAAAATTGACTATTTTCTTTATTGTCTCGTATCCAGAAGTAAATTACCTTCGGGTCACTTACAAACCCGTAACCTAATGGTCTTTTGGTGCGATTATTGTCAACCAATTTAATATATCGACTAGCGTAGATATATTATTATGCCATTATACCGTTCTCGAGCAGGATAGATCTAGGAACAATTTATTTCTAGACAAAAGGCAAATGTTTGTCTCAATCTAGGGAGAATGTTGGTTTCTTTTTCCTGCCATTACACTCGTCATCTCGAACATAATGTATTGAGTAATGTGTGTGGTCAACGCGTAATTACTCGAACCGTAGAATAAATAAATCTCTTTTTTAAAATTTTATTAGAAGATATGATCAGATATAATAATTTTATATAAACATAATCAGATAATTATATTTATAATTATTTTTATATTTTCTTCTTCTCTGTGAGTCGGAGACTCGCGTATAGAGAAGGAGATCTTAGAAATTTTAGATGAATAACCGAGGTAAATTAATGCCTTCTTAATGACGGAAGGAAAGATTCCTGTGGCACGTGGTACTTACAAAAATATCCCGTTCGTGAATAATTATTCTTTCGCTATTGTGTTCACTGAATGGATATTATGCAAGCCCAACCGCCGGGTCTTGGGGCATTTACGTCTGCTCTGGTCGTCTGCTTCACGTCAAAATTGACAGTTTTCTCCAAACGCGGACCACATGGTCCTCATGTACCCGCGACCGTTAATAAATAAATAATCGGTCTGAATCTAATACGTTCGCGGCACAATCGACGCCGGGGCGTAACAAACTATAAAAATAAAATTATTAAAATTACGGTAGGTACTGACTCATAGAATACCGTGAATTTAAATATGCACAGTGGCAATATTTTTTAGCTGTCAATCGTGTTGGCCTTCAATTATCTATGGCCTTCGAATAATTTTGAAAAGTTATCGTAGTAATAAGAATAATTGTTATCTTCATATTGTGTTTGTTTTTTAGAACACTGTTTATCAACTCCAAAAAGTATATATCACGTAATTTTAAAGGTATTGTATTCTCACTTCTAACTCTGGTATTTTGGTAAAATCAATTATAATAAAAAAATAGAGCTTACAATGTTAAGTTTAGCTGTATCTCTTTTCCTAAACACAAGAAAGTGTTATTTAAAATTAAAAATAATTTAATATTATTTGTTTGCTCATGTTGACAAATCGTGCTTTCGAATAGTGTTGTGTATATAACTACATATATACTGGTGTAATACTGCACAATATTTTATTTAAAGCTCAGAGCTCCGATCAACTATTTTCTTCTATCACTTTACGCCTCTCACCCTCTTCAATCTTTGAATATATATATATATATATATATAGTAAAATCAATTATAATAAAAAAATAGAGCTTACAATGTTAAGTTTAGCTGTATCTCTTTTCCTAAACACAAGAAAGTGTTATTTAAAATTAAAAATAATTTAATATTATTTGTTTGCTCATGTTGACAAATCGTGCTTTCGAATAGTGTTGTGTATATAACTACATATATACTGGTGTAATACTGCACAATATTTTATTTAAAGCTCAGAGCTCCGATCAACTATTTTCTTCTATCACTTTACGCCTCTCACCCTCTTCAATCTTTGAATATATATATATATATATATATATATATATATATATATATATATATATATATATATATATATATATATTTCTTTCTTTATCTTACCCCTACATTTATTCTATAGGATTGATACAAAAGTTTTTGCCATTTTAAGAATACTTATTTAGAGTTGGTGTTAATGGGTGTATTTCGTCTTGAAATCTTTTGTAATTGCTTTTAAAAGGGGCACATTCTACCTGATTTAGCCAGTTTCCTTTCAACTTAATCATTTAACAACCCAACAAAAATTATGAACAATTACAGTGTCTTAAAAGCTCAAACGAGTCATATGTGGTTTAGCAAGTTTCATTTAGGGAATTTATCACTGGAAGATGAACCATGCGTTGGATATCGCATCAAAGTTGATGATAAGAAACTCCGGGCCATGGTGGAAGCAGACCCTCAACTGATCTTAAGAGAACTCGCAGTTATAGTTAATAATGGAAATTGTGTAATTGACTAAATGAAAATTGTTTCTTTTAAAAGATTGAAACTTTTATTTACAAAAAACAGCAAATACTTTTGCATTAACCTATTACTTTCCGTGATGATAAAAATAAGTTTTTAGATATATAAAATTAATGTGATCTTTAAGTTTGAATTTGGTTTTGTTATATATTATGCAACATCTTGTACTATGTGGAAATATTATACATCACATGTAGAATTCTACACAGATTCAAAATGAAACTAAGCAAATATGTGAAAGGTAAGTTCTAGTAAAAAGAAACGATTTTGATCTTGTGTATATTAGAGCAGATATAAAAATACTTATGTATGCACCATATTAAAAATAATTGTTTTAATTGCAAAATAATTTATTCAAATTACTGTAAAATTAGTTGGTAGAAATATTTCCACTATCTGTACGCTGCCTACTCAATATTACATCATATTTGTATAAGCTTGAGTTATCGTCAAAGCAAATATAGTAGATAATGATACTGATTAGTATATTTGTGCCTATTGAAATAAATATTAATTTTAAAATCAGATTTTACCAGTCGTATTTGCTTTTCCTCAAACCAATCTCGTAAGCTACTGTAAGTTTCCCAAATGTTTTAAACGATTTATTCCTCATTTTTAGTTTTTAAATAAATTGTTCAATTGTATTGTTGTTTGATACTAATTGTTACTTGCACGTGTGTATTTCGAGAAATGTGTATAATAAATTCATCACAGTATAATAAAATTATAATTATTATTCTGAGTAATATTGTGCTAAATCAATTTAAATGTCATTATTCCATTACGTAATACATGTAAACACGGAATGAATTATAATGAATTATACTTCACACTGACAGACAGTCATATACAAATTAGTTTAATCTGTTAGCCAATACCACAGACTACCAAATATATATATAGACATGAACTAATGGAAATTCTTTGTTTCAATATTTTCATTTTGGTATCACTCATGTGATCACTTTGGTACCGTTTACGCAATCAAATACCCCTGCAACTTTTTAAAAATATATGATTCAATTGGAATGAAAATTTAAATGCTGACGATATAATATGCATTAATGTAAAAAATATGTCTTGTTTACACAAACACTTACTGTTGCATAAATATGTACTCTCCTATATGTACACTTTATTTTAAGTCTATTCATTTACTAGTCTGTGGCTAATAGAATTTTTTATATTTTTTAAATAAATTAGATGAATCATTTTTACAACATCAATAATATATATATCTTTACAATTGATTCATCTAATTTGTTTTAAATATTGCAGAACTATCATAGAACTATCTAGAACTTCACAATGAAATGTATATTTTATTTAAAATATACATTTGTATATTTTTATTCCTTTTTTCTCAGCCAATATGGGTGACTCAATCAGAAATGGAAAGTTTCAGTTTGCGATAGATCGCGGTGGAACTTTCACAGACGTGTTCTGTCGCTGTCCCAATGGTTCAGTGCGGACATTGAAACTTCTGTCTGAAGACCCTCACAACTACGATGATGCTCCCACTGAAGGTATCCGGAGAATACTGCAACAGGTAATTAGTTATTCTTGTACACATTTAGGGAGGGGATGCGCGCCGTGTTATTTGGTATGCAAACTTTATTCAAAGAATCCATAATGGTATCTGGCGAAGATGTAACGCAGAGCTTTATGCGCTGTGTGATAACGTCAGTACGCATATGGAATGAAAATATTCATGAAAAAATGACATTATAATTCATGATAAGCTCCGGGTCAATGTTGTGTTAAAATATTTTTTCTCTGTTCAGGAAACGGGACAAGCATTGAACGTGTCCGGTAAAGTAGACGCTTCACTGATTGACTGGATTCGAATGGGAACCACAGTGGCGACAAACGCCCTTTTAGAGAGAAAAGGCGAGAAAATGGCCCTGGTTATAAACAAAGGGTTTAAAGATCTTTTGTTTATAGGAAATCAGGCCAGACCCAACATCTTTGAATTGGTGAGAAAACAAGTTAATACTTTTCACAAAAATACTGGCCTTTAACTAGCAGTTCTCGATTTACCAACGAGAACGTCTCTTGAGGTCATACATTATATATTTTTGTTCATTATGCGTCAAAACACCTGAATTTGCATTTTTTGCGTATACAATGCAATGTATGAGTTAGAGGTCATTTTTACGTATGAAAAATCTTTGTATTAAACATTGATTGTGTATGTTTTATTGTAATAATACATTATGAATGTACTGAGAGAAAATAAGATATGCATAGTAATAGTTAATTTTAATTTTAATTAAAAACATTAATAAATTTATATATTATCTATGTATATACATATATACTTATATTGTATTTATTCATTAAAATTTTTGTTATTAATGGAACATGTTCTTATGTAATTATTCAGAACATAGGTCTGTGATATTTTAAATACTAATTAAATGTATTAATTAGAAATATATACATATAAGTGTATACAACTGTAGCATAGTTGGTTAAAGCACCATCCCCGGATTGAGAAGAGATCCAGGTTCGAATCCCAGTAGCAACAACACTATTTTTTGATAAAATTGATTTTATATATATATTTTTCTAATTAATACACTAAATTAGTATTTAATATATCACAGACCGTCTGTTCTGAATAATTACAACTTCACAGTAAGAATGTGTTCTCCTAATACATATATGCTGTTTTAAGGAAATTAATTATCAAATTTAGTCCATAGATGGTGATAGTTCAAAAATTTGTTAGATATGGAGATGGGTGAGAATGGTGAATTACTCATATTTCCATTAAATATAATAAAAATAGCTTTGTCTCTGTGAGATATCTATTATTTTAAATACTAAATTAATGTATTAATACATACATTTAATACATTAATTTAGTATTTAAAATATCACAGACCTATGTTCTGAATAATTACAACTTCACAATAAGAATGTGTTTTCCTTAATACAGTAGAACCGCGATATAACGAAACCCGATATAGTGAAAAATGACGTATATCGAAAAAAAAATCGAAATTTAGTCCCTAAAACCAATTTTTCATACAAAAATGCATTTATATAACGAAATCCCGTTAATATTTATAACAAAATCATTTTTGTCCCGTACGAAAAAATGCCAATACATTTACGTAAATTTATAACGAAATAAAAAAATGTTAAAAGATGAAAATATTATTTCGCACTTACAAAGCCGCGCCGATGCATCTGCCGTATGCGAACGGTTTTATGGCATTTTCGGCGGTGCGCGGCGGTCGGCCGACAAGGTAGTAAAACAATTCAAACTTCTTCTTGGGTTCATAGCAGGCCCATAAAACCATTTGACATAATTCTTGCGGCGTTCTCTGACACGTTTTACGTACGCATACGCCTCTAATATGATTGCAACCCAGACCCAAACAGCTGTAAAATACAAAAATTAACAGGAACCCCCCGAAAGTTGCAGAATGTACTTATTGGAAATGTCAGTCTCAGTGTAACGTCTGTGGAGTTAAGTTTGTTCAGCTTTTAACGCGATTGTTGCATGACCGAACTGAACATTTACAAAAATTCATTTTCGTTTGACAATTGTTTTCGTGTGAACTCGTCTTTTTAGAAGCCGCGCAACATTTTTTTGCGACGGCGCGTAACATATAGTAGGTTTTTTATTTTTTTCGTTATATGTGGGAATTCGTTATTACGAATTTTTATTTTTTGGTCCCTTGGATTTCGTTATATCGCGGTTTTACTGTATCTATTATTTGTTTTTTTTTTATGTTGAGTACAAATTTGGTATAATTGTAATATATATTGTTGTACATTGATCAGGCGATACATAAGCCGGAAGTGCTCTACTCGGAAGTACTCGAGGTGGATTGCCGTGTGGTTCCCGCGTTGAAAAACAGATGTATGCTGAATGGAGGACAATCTGAGCCTGAAGGTGGCCTAGGTTGGAGAACAGTTACAGGTAATTTGATTTAGGTATTTTATTTGTTCTGTTTCTGTAGCTTTATAGGTAAATCTATATCTTGGTTGGCTGCAAGATCATGTCCCTTCCAAATCTTTCACAACTGAGGATTCCACTTGTTTTTGTTAGATTACTCGGGTTTTCGTTTGTTCATAGTTTTTTCATTTTCTTCAGTTTCAGAACATACCTGCTTGTCTGTGTCAAGATTGCGGACCAAAAGTCGAATTTGAAGTCGAATTCGAAGATGAGGAACATGCACGTATTTGCACTTTTATTATGAAAAGATTATTATTTCTTTTTAAAACAGTCCGAAATCTGTTTTTTCATTTTGTTATCATCTCTATGTCTATTGTTTAATATCAAATGTCGCCTAGTCAATAAAATGTTGAATCATAAACAGTAAACAATTTGGTGATAATTCCGAGATGCGAAACCTTTTCACATTAAGTTTTTTTTGTTTCAATTTAATTAAATCACACAACACCTTGTCGGGACAAGAATATTATTTTACTTTAACTGATTTTTCATGTTAAGGGGCTACTTTCAATAATAATTCATATTTTCGCGAAATTTTTCATTTCATTCATTCATTTTAACAAAATTCATTTTTACAAAAATGTGCGTTTTTATTATTCATTTATATCAGGAGTTATACACTAGATTAGACTTTTTTTCAACTATTACTTAGATATGACGTTTACAGTAATGTAAAACTAATAAACTAAGTGTAGTTTGCCATAATTAAGAAAATACAACCATTATAAGAAAGATAGCATCCATTATTTTCAGCGTGCCACAAAATTGCCTTAATATAAAAAATTCTTACATATACGAAATATATTTTTATAATATGGCTTATAATATTATAAGCCAAGATTACGGAGGCAAATCTGTCTTAAACCAAATTAGCAATATATTTTAAATTAATAGTTATAAAATTTGCAGTACATATAATCAATTTTCAATATTTAAAAAATATGTACTTTGTTTTAGTGAAAACATAAGTTTTTAAATAATATATTTTAATAATTGCTTATTTTTATAAATTGTGTGGTTTTGATTTTTTTATATGAAAATAGATTATAATTTTGACATTTTAATTTTATACGTGCATTCAAATTGACGTCTTGCACATTTTTTATGTATAAAGTTTAATCTATGGTTAACATCGACCAAATCTAGATTTGTATACATTAATCTCTAAAGATCATCAATTCAAATTATTAAATAATAACCTAAAACGTATAATGTAATATTTGATAGGTACAACTGGAGAAGACCTGTACGTTGTCACGGAGCTGGACACGGAAGTTGTCAGAAGGGATCTCGCCAGCCTGAAGAAAAGAACGGGCATCAACAGTATTGCAGTTGTGATGGCGCATAGTTATACCTACAGGGAGCATGAACTCCAGATCGGGGAGATCGCAAGAGAGTTAGGTTTGTTTATTTCATTATTAAAACATAACCCCGAATATGGAGTGAACGCGGAGCGTTAATTGGGGCTGCAGTTTTATTTAAAATAGACATATTATTCTATTTATATACTATAGGTGTGTCACACTATAACGGTCCCTTATATCAAAATGCTGTCATACAAGTTGTCGTTATTTGAGGCACGCCTGTATTTTTCAAACAAAGCTGTGTCCTTGTATTATGAAAAATAGAACTAACTTACTGGTCTCCTGGGACAAGGATCGAAATGTTAAACTCTTGGTGATTTAACGAGCATCCTACCGCTGAACCAAGAAGCATTTTGCCTATTTAGTTTTATAGATTAATTTTATTTTAATTTTATTTCAATTCCTTAGAGTCTACGGTACTCCTCATACTTTACATGCGGCAAGACCGCCTATTTTACTACTACAAGTGCATCAGCGATATTCGCTTTGATACTTTTACTAACTATCTTGTTAAGGGTAAAAAGTGTAATTAATAACACTCTAAACATTTTGTGCAATTTAAAATGGTGAAATTAACTAGTCGCGGACTGTGTTGCCTTATTCTATCATAATACTTAAGGGTAACTAAAATAAATTACAATTAAATAATATTAGTCGATACTGTCTGCTTCTGTGCATTTCAGTTTGGAGGTTTAAATGCATTGTTTTGCTTCAGAAAATAGTGCATGGGCAGCCGATGTTTGTACCTGAAAGGCATCCGGATTATCTTGAATGGAATAATTTATTCTTGTTATTTTTATCAGTGATTAAAATAATAGAAAAATGAATTTTATTGACACTGGCAGAGTGTTTCTATTGTACAATTTTAATAAAAAAAATGTTAAATCAGAAATAATAATGATCCTTTTGCACTTTACAATATGACTAATGATAAATAAGTATGTATTGGATATTGTCCCCTTCAGGATTTACACAGGTGTCGCTGTCTCACCAAGTGATGGCCATGGTGCGAGCTGTAGCGCGCGGATTCACGGCGTGCGTGGACGCCTACCTCACCCCGCATATACGGCGGTATCTCTCTAGCTTCTCGCAGGGCTTCTCCGATCAACTGAGGAATACCAATGTGCTGTTCATGCAGTCTGATGGCGGGCTGACTCCCATGGATGCGTGAGAATTATATTAATTCATTGTTGTGATCTGTGATTATTGCAGTGCAAAGGTTCTATCTATTTGTGTTTTTAAAAAAAATGCATTACATGGTTCAGACACATTATCATACTACCCTTGCATATAATATAAAGTGTGGTATAATATACATATAACTAGCCGATTGTTTTCTGTTTTTTACACTGATAGAGAAGCAATCGGTGATAATGGATATTATATAGAATTCTGTATTGCTATCCCTATCCATATGTATTCATTTAAAAACATTAATATTGTCATGGTTTGACAGTTCTATCATAGATAAGAAACTGACCATAGAGTGTGACCCGATATGACCACGAGACATAAATGAGATGACAGGATGACAGATGCTAAATATATTTGCCAGCCGTAATACGATTTCGTGGATATATATTTATGTAATGTTATTGAATATATTTAACTTATCTTAACCTTACTTAAAAAACATATTCTTTTTTGCCCCGCTGGCGTCTCACAAACCTGGTCATTTAATCAAGAATTGTATAACCATAATGAAACAATATCCAAGACTTGCAAGATGTCCAGAAAGTCATAGAAATAAATGGGGATATGTAGTATTATTATGGATATGATTTACCCTGTCCCATTTCATATACAGATCTTTGTATTTTGCTTCGGTCTCTTCAAACATCATCTTAATATTATTTCAGGTTCAGATGGTATTAATTTGTTTTGGGGAAAATAAAACAATACATGTATATTTTTTTTTTCACAGCATATTATTACCAATATATTATGATATCTGAAATGGCTAGTATAATTGTTAGTATCTGTGCTTTCAATATTGCGAGTAAACATCGCTTCAACACATGATCCTCCCAAGGTCGTAGAGATAGATAAGTTGGCCTTAAATTGCAGGCTAAGTGATTTGTTCATAAATTTTATATAATATATATAAAATGGTTTTTTCACTTGCAAACTTATAAAATGTTACATATTATTTTTAATATTGTTTTCTTCTGATACAGATGAATAATAAAAACCAATGTTTTTATAAAAAGTATGATAATATGTATTAGTATTGAAAATAGGCCCTTAATCCATTATGTGTTACACTTAAAGGTTCAATGGTTCCCGTGCAATATTATCAGGACCTGCCGGCGGAGTAGTGGGGTATGCGTTAACCACTTACAAGAGAGAGACGGATCTTCCTGTAATAGGTAATAATTATTTTCTACTAAAACCCATTTCATACCATAAAATTTCCTAATCATTAATTCGGTCGGTTCTTCAAATCATGGTTCGAGTTCTGTCACATTCGAACCTTTGAGATTGCAACTGACTGAAGCTATTGAGCATGGTTCTATTATTATTAATCATGTGATCTTCCTCTCTTTGCATTTCTCATATACACACCATATGAGTTAGGAAAAAGGGTTACCCTAAAATAACCACAGATATAAACATTTTGAACATTGACGTCTGATATTGACTCCACTAGTTGTTGCTTTATACTTTGTGACATTACAAATTAGGGTCATGTTCAAAATTGTCACTTGTTTTATTGCTAAGCACTTCGAAATCCGTTTTCAAGGTTATAAAAACGGTCACCGTCTATGGTTCTTTTTCAAATCATCGAGCAGAGCTGTCAGATTTGCGCGGTGGATTGCCACGACCAGCGTTTCTAACATGTAACTGTGAACGATCCGATATGACCAAAGGATAAATATTTTTATGTTATTCAATCATTAGTTCACAATATATTATAAATTTGCTATTATAATATATTATAATTTAATATTATAAATTTGTTGATCGATGAATAATCTTTACAGGAAACAAGATGTTTCTTTTTGGTTTCTTTGCCTTCGTTATTCTTACATTTTTTGATATGATGTGATCTTTTACAATTCTGCTTACGAATTCAATTGCATCGGCCTGGATGCTGAGGATCATCTATGATGATAGGCCAAGGACAAGGGTTGTTCGGACGGGCATGGACCGGAGTGATGCCATCTAATGGAACATCTTGTTGTCACCTGCCTGCATCGCAGAACGTCGAACTCGTCCCTATCCCGATGAAATGAGGATTTGTTAATGTGGATTGTATTTTTTTATATCCTTTGTTCATGTTTCTTTCATAATTAGATGCCATTTTTATATATCTGACCTGATATGAATAACACCTTTTTATTTATCACCTCCAGGTATTACTTATAAATTTTTCCCAGTTTAGGATGAAGGCAGAATGAGACAAAACAAGGTGGGTATGTGTTTCTGAGGTGAAGAACCCGCGGATCTTGCGTTCACCATTGACCAGCCGGTGAGAGGGTAGAACACCGGTCTTCACTCCCACAACTTAGGCATCACTCACCTATAGAGCGTAGTTAGCCTAACCTAACCTAACCGCTGATTTATAAACTTTCCCCTTTGTTTCTATTAGAATTCTATTGTCACAGAAGATTTTAGACAAAGACTTCCACTTGTGTTAATTGTGTGTTCTACGTCAAGCGTCGGCGTTTTGCGTGGAGCCTAGGTATTAGAATCATCTGTCTCACTGCACTGGTATATTCTGTAATAAGAATGTTCTATGATATGTTGGATGGTTGTTCTCAAAATTCAATGATCAGAACAATATTGTCAGAGTATAAAATGTTCAATATAGCAAAAAAGAAAACCAAAGACACTGTACATTATTTACTAACTGACTGAACTGTATAATGAGAACTGCCGCTGTAGATATTTTAAATGTTTTATGATTATTTTTACTTTATGAATAATTTTTAAGGTTTTGACATGGGCGGCACTTCTACTGATGTATCCAGGTTTGCCGGCACACTGGAGCACGTCCACGAAGCAACCACGGCTGGTGTCACTATCCAAGCTCCACAGTTAGGTAAACTATATATATGAATAAACATTTTAATAACTTCTTAAATTTGAAAATTATTATTGATTAGCGGTCTGTGGCTGGTATCGCATGGGATTCAGGGAAGGATGGGTGCCATTGTTTTGCATAGGTCCTAAAGAATAACAATGTATGTAAAATTTGGTCAAAGTAGGGGGAGAATGGTGAGGCAGTGAGATGGGGTGCCTACCTTACTCGGGAACCTAGAGTGGATCTGAGCAAAATTTAAAACAATTTTGATTTAATGTGCATTTATATAGCGGAGAGGGGGTGGGGTGGCCAGGGAGACGTAACTATGCAAAATTGGTTTAGATTAATCAAAAGTAGGATTGTATAGAGAATAGACAGACATACATTAAATTTTATATATTTATTGATTTACCAATATTGTCAAAATTGTTTCTAATAAAATTATATTTTAGATATAAACACGGTAGCCGCTGGAGGTGGATCTGTACTATCGTTCCGCTCCGGTCTGTTCCGAGTGGGGCCCAACTCTGCCGGAGCCAGGCCCGGCCCCGCCTGTTACGGGGCGTCAGGCCCGCCGGCTATAACCGACGCTAATCTAGTCCTGGGCCGACTGCTGCCCGAGTACTTTCCGAAGATATTCGGACCGAGCGAGAATCAGCCCCTGGACAGGAAAGCCGCGATAGCAGAACTGGAAACGATCAGGAGGAACGTGAATGATTTTATGAGAGAAACAGCCGGGACAGAGGTGAGAATGTAATTTTTTAAATCTTTGACGTGATGCTGTGTGATTAGACATTTAAAACAAATGTACCTGTGTTATTTCAAATAAATATATATTGTCGTAATTCCTCTTTCTTCACAGATGTCACTGGAAGAAGTTGCAATGGGCTTCGTCGAAGTAGCAAACGAAGCAATGTGTCGACCAATCAGGTAAATGAAGTCATTATCATCATCATCATCATCCGCTGTCCCTTGTTTTTAAGGAAGACTGTCCTTCACAAGACTCCAATCCTGGATCCACAAGTTTAGGGGCAACTTGGGCATGGGGAGATAGTGGCAGTGGGCCAACTTCTGTGGCCTGTTTGTTATTCTTTTTCTTTAAATTGTCTCCTGATTGCTGCGCACTGTTGGCTTTCTGTTTTGATGTATGTAGGTACTGTGTTATTAGGCCTGTCTCCTGCAGCTAGTTCCCAAGTATCGCTCTTAATGTTGAATGCGGTCGCTTAGGTGCATGTGTAGAAAATCTATAAATAATGGAGTAAAGAATGAACAAATTAGGAGCGAATGTGGGTCTGTTTGTAGCGTAGTCGGTAGAATTATGATTTGGTCGTGTGGAACGTTTGAGTGAAGAGAGGATGGTAAAGAAAATATATAAAGGCGAGTGTTGAAGGCAACAGGAACAGGGTGTCCGCGGAAGGCCTGGCACGATCAGATAAAAAAAAAAGAAATATGAAGAGTGTACACGAGAAGAGTGTACATGATGGCATGATTAGTTAGTCAGTTAGATAACATGATAAGATTTCATTAATGCCAATGTACAACACTTTTATAAATGGTTGGCAACCAAGCTTTCGATATAAGACAAATATATGTGCTGAATATACTAATTAGCTTTCATAGGAAAATAAGCCCCCCATCTGCGAGGACTGAAATATGTTATCCCACAAGAGCAAATAATCTTAAAATGGTTCCAAGAATGAAAATATCTTTTGGTCACCTTTCTAGCTCCCAGAATATACAATCAAATGGAAAGTAAAATTAGAACTTTATGCAACATTAAGACTTTTGAAGAGGATGTTCCAAATTGGTTGTTGAAATTAGTTAGAGCAGATACTGAGAGTAAACTGTTTTCTATTACATATTATATTGCATATTGGTATTTTTTCTTTCTTTTATATATTTTCACATTTACTTGTCTTGTATGATTTATTTTCTATTTGATTGTGTTTTGCCGTCGATGAGTTATTTGGTTTTGTGAAATGTAATTTGTTTGCAAATTTGCCCTAAAACAGGCTTGCCTAGTTGGGCAATGCATTTTAAAATCTGTTTAAATATGTGTAACAAATTGGCTTTTTTTTTTAGCTGTACAATGCTTATATGTTATAAATAAAAAAAATAATAAAAATAGTGTTTTTTTTTCTTGATCACTGGGCCGACGTCTTGACCACTACACCAACAAGCTACTCTTAATCTTTATTTTATCTTGCACAAATTTATAAGGTCACCGGGATTTTGAACATTGAGCCCGGTTACGCAGCCAAGATAAGGTCTTTATGGCCACAACTCTGTTGCCTTGCATGTTCTCGTTTAAAATATTTTAAAATTTATTATTCAGAGCGCTGACGACAGCCAGAGGGTACGACACTTCTCATCATGCTTTAGCGTGCTTCGGGGGTGCCGGGGGACAGCACGCTTGTTCCATAGCGCGCTCGCTCGCTATACACACTGTGTTTGTGCATAAATATGCAGGTAATTATTGAAATATTGTGACATTTGATGCACGACAAGCGTGAAGTTACATGTTTACATGGTGGACTATGAAGGCCGAGAGTTGTCTCCAAAGAATCTTATGGGAGCATTAAGCATTGTCTCGGGTTATTAACAGGCAGACTGCTGATCACGCCCATGGGCATATGTTGTCTTGCTCGGTGGCGCCCATGCGCGAGGGCTGACTATTTCCATACATGTTTATTCGCATCAGTATGTCGCTGGCTTCTCCCGCGACCTGTTGTTTTTGTGGCAGATGTATGCTTGAGCAATAATATATAATCAGCATTTGTTAATGCTCAATAGCAATATAAAAAACTTGAACATGCTTTCCAGCTTAGTTTTGATCTTCCTATTATTTCCTCCTGAAACTCCTGATGTGCTTCAGAAGATATCATGTAATGAGGGTAAGAATTTCATGCTGTCGAAAGTTGAAATAATTGTTGATTTTATTTGCAGGAATTTTATCTGCATACGGAATGGCTCTAGCTGACGTAGTTCATGAGGCGCAATCCCCCTGCGCTTTGAACTATTCCAGTGAGAATTTCACCCAACTGGAAAATGAGCTGGATTCACTATCAGCTATTTGCAAGGATAAACTTCTGTCGCAGGTATTATTACATCACAAGCTTTTTAATTGTGAAAATATTGGGGACATGTTTACATATAAATTTGTGGGGGCTCGCGCGTATCGTCCAGATGTTCCTCGTTGTTATTTCTCGGTATTGCGCCATCCCACGCGAACAAAGCGAGAGCGTTCGAGGAAGGCCGGGCTGCGCCGCCTGGCGGGCATGACACACATGCACCACAGATGTGCACTGAAACATGCACCAGAGGAGGCGGTCTGCGAAACAATCTGCGACCAGTACCCGAACCAATCAGATTGCGGATGCACATCCCGACACTCACCTTCCATTAACCGTGCATCATTTTTCCATTGTCTTTCATGTATTCTGTGTTATTTCTTGCTCTCGGTGGCTTTTCCCCGATGAGAATAAACAAGTTTGGATAAGAATGGTTCTTACTTGAACACAATCAACCTTCACACATATTAATTACAAAGATATACATATAAAATCGGGATTTGAACCTTGTTTTGTCACTTAAGTGACAGACGGAATTGCACAGTTGCCAATTAGTATTAAAAAAATGTCAACCAGACGGCGAATGAGAAGGACCATATAGGAGCTTTTGTTTATAAACGGTCCTGGATAAGCGGTGGGTCCACCCACTTCGTCTATTTCACTTTTCTTTTGATTCTGCTCTGAGATATTTGAACTCGTCTTCCCTACTACCTATCTCTACTTCCCTATACTGGATGCTGACCACACCCTGCTCCTAACTATAACTATAACCATTCTTAACTTCAATAAAGGACTTTATTCACTCTTGCAAGTCTTCTTGTGCGGGTGCCAGCCCTGCCGCGTGTTGTCAGCAAACGTTGCCTGTATTTAACTAAAATATATTTTTTTAATTAATTTTTATTTTGTTGTTTATGCAAACCGATGAAATATCCCCAGTGTCAACTAAAATTTTGCGCTTGTGCGTGCTTGCAGGGTTTTACAGAGTCTCAGATTGTATTGGAGCCTTATCTTCATATGAGGTATGACGGAACAGACTGCGCCCTCATGTGCGGTCCCCGTGTGGGAATCGGTGCAGAAACCCCAACCAAACATGGAGATTTTCTGGAAACCTTCTTGGAAAGGTTGGTACAGTCAATTTATTATCTATAATGTTTTACCTTTGCTGATAAGGCTTCATAATTATTATGTTAGCCCAGTGAGGCCGGCATTATGGATACAACTGTGTATAAACAATGTGTAAATAAATAAAATAAAATATTATAATGATACATGTCTAGTAGCGATAGATCCACACTGTACGAAGTACTTCATTATTCTCACTTTACAGTTTGCACGTGCTTATGCTTCAATAGTTCGATACTTCACACATATTAGCAAATAACTTAGTTGCCTGCAACAAAGCTCTCAGTAATTAGTGATGAGAGAAAATGCTATTATAAAAATGACTCACTGGTGTGATTGTGATTGGTATTCAATAATATCAGTGATTGAAAACTGTGACTGTGATCACAGTTTCATTACTAATACGCGAGCGCCGCACAATATCACAGTATACAGAATAAATAAATAAAACATAATTTTGAGTGTATGTATATACTTATTTTTTTCAAACTTCATTTGCGTAAAAAACATTTTAGTGTATATAATTAATATATGTCTAATTTAATATCATCACAAAGAGAATGAAAACCATTAAAAAAATGTGATTTTATTTTTCATAAAACGTTTTGGCAGAATCTACTAGATGGAGCTTATCACGAATTATAATGTCATTCCTTCATGAATATTTTTGTTTCATATGCACTTGCACCGAATCACGATTCACAATAAAATATAAATCAAATAAAAAAAATGAATCACGAATCACGGTATTTCCAGATATCCAATCACTGATAGTGAGTGTGACTCAAATGTATCAGTGATTGACTCACGGTTCGTGATTTTGAGCTCATCACAATCAGCAATGCTCTTCAGACACTTCATTGAAGTATAGTTTAATAACGGTTTAAATAGTATGAACTATATGAAGTGTGAAGTGATTTCGACCTGCATCGGTAGTGGGCCAACCAGTGGTATTAACATACATCAAATGAAGCGTTAATTTTGAACGCTTCAAGTTGGTGAACGTGTATTTCTTGAAGCGTTCATTACGAAATGAAGTTTTGCCCTTTGCTAATATTTAGAGACATGTGAAACAAGATTGTAGAATTTTATATTTTATTGATATTATTCTTCTTTTATTTCATTGGATATTGAAATTAACGTAAAACATCTTCAGCCCTTCTTACTTATCAATCTGTTGCTTACTACTCTTCTGATGTCGCTCCATTTATCAATCAGCTGCTTGCTACTCTTCTGATGTCGTCGCTCCATTGAGCTCGAGAACAGGCAACACATCTTGTGAATTGAAAACATTGCCAGTTGAGTATATCTCTGATATTTATGCCAAGATATTCTAAGCACAGTTTGTTCCATTGCTGTTCATGTGTTATTATTTTGGAATATGAACAAACTGTTCAACAGTTTAGAAGTTATTCGAGCATTTGTGATTTTCAGTAAAAGTATTTTATTTTTTAAATTTGTGTTCCAAATTTCATCACTATAGGTTGAGTATTTATGGTACAGCTCTCATTTCTATAAAGACACGTTGCAAATTTCTCCAGTCACAAAAGTTTGAATAACGTGTTGTATTTCGGATAATCCTATTTATCGTCCAATGGATTGCTAATGATGTCTCCTAATCATTTGGACTACATATCATTATTCAAATAAATTTTTTTTATAGATACCAATGCGAGTTTGGATTCACCATAGCTGGTCGTCGTGTTGTGGTGGATGATGTCAGAGTTCGGGGTGCAGCTAAAAGTAATTTCTTAAATGAAAATCTCATCCCCACAGCAGACAATCCTGAGCCTCAAGCAGACAAGGTACGTCATGTTTACAGTGCAAACTCATCCTGATCTTCATGAAATCTCACTCTCTTGACTATGTTCCTCCACTTTTTTCGGCAACCTGCCTTTTCTTGCCTTAAAAATCCATTGCTGGCTTGGTCATTGCCGCACATAATTACTATTACAATGAATAAGTTTCACATAATGTTGACGCGGTGTTACTGTCTCATGTTCCCTGTACACAATACAGGGAGTTAATGCGGCATAATCTTCGGCAATCATTCTGAACATCCTTATTCTTTTCTCAGGTGGTAGATGTGTACTTTGAAGGCGGTCATCGCAAGACACAGGTTTATAGATTACAGAATTTAAGTGCCGGTCACCAACTCCAGGGACCGGCTATTGTAATGGACAACTTGTCAACTATCCTCATCGAACCTGGTGAGTCTTATAAATTTAGCTTCGTTGTGTGGTACCACCCACCGAGAGTATAAATTGAAAGTCAGAATCAATTTAAAACACAAATTGAAAATGTCATAAACAAAGTTTAAAAATATTAATTTTTCAAGATTGCAGTGCGGTAGTTACCAAGTTTGGAGACATAAAGATAACCATAGGATCGGGGAGTGTCAGGAAAGTAGGAACTGAGCTGGACTCCATCCAGCTTAGTATATTTTCTCATAGATTCATGTCGATTGCTGAACAGATGGGCAGGTAAGAAACATAAATTGAAAAATAAAAATTGAAGGGTTTGGCCGAATAACGGTCTATGTAGCTTCCGTTGCATGTTCTTAAGTAAGTTTCAACAGAAACCAACAGATGTCATTGCTATACCACTTTACACAGCTGGAATCTATATTTGGAACAACGTTCATTGTTACATTCGCACATCGGCTCATTGTTTATTGGTTATTTTCTTTGTTTTTTGTTATCACGTTAAACTTTCGACCGGTGACATTGATAGCCTTAATAAATCAAAAACTGATCATGACATATAAGTAATGTCACTGCCATAAGAGTTTGACGGAATAACAGTCTGTTACTTCCGGGCATAAAAGGTGTTTCCCTTATTTAGTGATGACTTATCGTGTCTCTAAAGTTTAATAAAAACCACATAGACCGTTAAACTACCGTTAAAACTATTTTTAAATGACTCATGAAAGATAATACATACATCCCTAGCTTGTTTAGTTTCATTGCATTATTTAATTTTATTAGTTAACACTAGTAAATGTAAAGAATATATAAAAAATCATGCGACATTGGATAATCAAGAGTCCACTGTAATGTTTGTATATGTATTCTGTACTTAATTCATAGTTGTCTTTTAATTTCCAGGATTCTTCAAAGGACATCGATATCTGTGAACATTAAGGAACGGTTAGATTTCTCCTGCGCACTGTTTGGTCCTGATGGTGGTCTGGTGTCGAACGCTCCGCACATTCCGGTTCACCTCGGGGCCATGCAGGAGACGGTCAAATATCAGGTAAACTAAACAATATCCAAAGCTGATATAGATTCACGAAAACTAATTTTGTATATTTTGAAATTTATGATGACAACAGGATTAACAACAATTTAGTTTGACACTTATTAACATAGTGGTGTGATAATTATTATGCACAAAATATTTCCTCATTTTTATATTTTTTCTTAGGTGTTGGTTTATTCAATTTTTTTAGATATTTTAACTGACTGATAATGATTTGTAGAGACAGCTTGAAGGTTTTATATTCCGATTTCAGGATGTACTCTGTCAATAAAAGTCAAGTTGTTTCATGTTGGATTTATATAAAAGAACCGGTTACAAAATATTTACCGGCATCTTTCCCGCCTACTTGATATTTACTTGTGTATGGTGGACGTGACATAAATAGGCCCTTATATTTTATATAAGGACACATGTTTTTACAAACAAATAATGTGAGAGTTAGTCACACGTATGGCTTGCAGGTGTCATTTTTGGCCGTCAAATGCGGCACACACGGTTTGTTTATAGGTAGACACATGTACATGGATTCTCGGATAATGTTGTTAGGGTAATTCGTTATGAGGGCGGCGGGTTGGGTTTCCTGGTGGTAGTCATCCTTCCGTTACCCAGGCACATTGCTATAAGATTTTATAATGTGGTTTTCCTTTCCTTACCCATGTATCTTTGTTATGAAGCGCAGGAGGCTCGCCTTACACCGTCCTCTATTATGAATACCGTGGGGGAATTCTAGTTAGATTTTTTCTTAGTTAATTTTTGTCATAGCTCACATTTCAGGTTACATTTTATTAGTTTCGATATAGTTACTACAAAAACCGATCCACAGCAGAATAAACTGTTTGTATTGATGGACACCGATAAAATGAGGATTATTTCAGATTGGAGTTCGTGGAGACACCCTCCAAGAAGGTGATGTAATCCTCTCCAATCATCCCAAGGCCGGTGGGTCCCATCTTCCAGATCTGACGGTCATCACACCAGTCTTCCATAAGTGAGCACACGATGATACCTTTACATTGAATAAAATACAAATAAGTAAAGAAGTGGGATCAATTATGATAAGTAAATACAAATCTAATATTGCATCTCTAATGACAAAATGTCTTAAGTTTTGCAGGATAATACTATTTGATGACTCTGAAATAACCCATTATTGCTCTAGACATTGTTTTATTAACAATACTTTAATGCTATATGCAAAATATTACATGAATTTTGTTTCAAATGTTGTGCAAATTTGCCGGTGACAGTATACAGTAAAACTCTGTTAATTGGTCACCCTATATTTCACATTTTCACGGAATTCTTACTTTTTTTAAAAAACTTTCCCTCGAAAATAACATTTCATACTAATTTCTACCGATAATTTGTAAAATCTGATTATTCGCAGTTCGTATGCGTTTTTAACTCCCGAAGTAAATAATTTGTTCATGTAATTCCCATATTTGCAAATGTTTTTAAATACCTAAACTCACGCAACTACGCATTTGACTTTCATCTTTTAGTAAACATCTGCAACTAGCCCTGCTGACCAGCCAATCACGACACCGTTTCTCACTGTAAAAATGGCGCGCTGGCATGACAGGTATCGAACTGAGTTTTGCCATATGATATATAGCAAAACTCATGTACATAGTATGATATGTACATCAAATTCCATAGTGCATTTTATAAGGTTTGTTGTTGTTAAAATAATGTTTTCATTGAATCACTTGATCTAGTTTCTATGTTTATAAAATGTTGCGATTTGCATATGAAAAAATCAAATTCTGAATACCTTTCTAGGTTCGAATTTGAAAAATCGGAGGTAAATATTAAGCCTCAACCAACAAGGTCAGCGCGACATGAAGATTTAAAAGTTTTTAATTATTTTTCATGCGCATTTTAAATATTCCAATTTGGATGGAAAAGGTGAGTTTGATCGCTAATCAAATTAATATGCGTGATTTTGTTGCTTTGAGTGACTGCCGCGTCACCACACACCTTTCTTATTCAGGAGAAATACGTTATTTGATAAACACTTCGACACATAAGAAGCTGAAATAATGCCACAGACCGAACGTTCATCATATGGGATGTTTGTCATACGAGGCCGCACTGTATTTTTCTACCAGGTATGTAAATTTGATTTACTTCCAGAGGAATATCCCGGCCGATATTCTTTGTGGCGAGCCGTGGTCATCATGCGGACATTGGCGGCATCACGCCTGGGTCCATGCCTCCCCACTCCACCTCGCTAAGCCAGGAGGGGGCGGCATTCACCTCCTTCCTACTGTTACAGGGAGGGCGCTTTCGGGAACAGGAGGTGCGAGAGGAGTTGAGGGAGTCGAGGAACCTGGCCGACAATCTGTCGGATCTGAAGGCGCAGGTGGCGGCCAATCAAAGGGTGAATAAAATTGAAAATTCTTCTTTTACACTGTATTATTTCTCTGCTGAATATACGGGTCTCTCGGGTGAATGTTAATATTTTGAAATGTACTTCATAGTTCTATTTCTAAGTTTAAGTTAAATTAGTTAAACTCTACATGCCATTCAGTGTGAAAATATACAAAACTAACTAATTTATCATCACGGCATTTTCTGGGGAGATAGGCAGAGAGGTAGAGCACCGCATTCTTCCGTTGATAGTCTTGTCTGTATTCGTCATTAAAAGAATTCAATAGAGATGCCTGGTGCAAGATAGGGACTTGTGGAGATGAAAATAAGAGGCCTGTCTAATACTGCTGATTATCCTTGTTCATAGATAAATGTTAACAGAATATTTGTATCAACAAGGCATTTACTATTTTTAACATTCATTGAAGAAAATACTTCTTTATAATTGTTATTTAGAACACAAAGGTTTCTCATTATTATTTAATGGGTATGTTTCAGGGTATGAAACTGGTGGGAGAGCTGATAGCATCATACAGTCTGGAGGTGGTGCAGGCGTACATGGAGTACATCCAGTCCAATGCTGAGCTCGCTGTCAGAGATATGTTAAAGGTATCTACATATATTGTTGACATTTAAGGTTATTTAAGTTGTATCATATATCTCAATCTTTGCTGCTCAATCATCTGTAAATAATCTCCTCAAACTCAGGTACTACCTATAATATATTTGGTTGGGTATTGGATTTCTTTATTTACACTCACAAGTGTCGGAATTTTTAGTAATGGACAGCTTTTTTGCTTGTACGCCGTGCACGCCCCTGGTAAACTGTCGACTGTGGTTGTGACGACGGTTGGTAACTAAGATTTCACTGTTGAAGGTTTACTTTCTAGTGTACCAGTCATTGCTCGTATAACGTTAATAAGTTACCAATCATCATCACAATTTAACACAATCAGTCACAATAACAGTTTAAGTAATAAGTAAATGATTTAACCATTGAACTTTGAAAAGTCACTGGGTATGTCAAAGCATTAAAAATGTTGATCTTTAGAATGTAACACATATATATAATTTGTGAATATAAAAAAAATTTCAGCAATTTTGTTTGAGATTTTAAGAAAAGTCCTCCCAACTGACATTTTTTTGTGTATTTGATATTTCAACACAGGATATAGCCGTAAAGACATTGGCCAAGACCGGCAGCAACGTGTTGAAGGCCGTCGACTATATGGACGATGGGTCTCCAATCTGCCTCAAAATCACCCTGGACAAGGAGAATGGTGGTGCTGTATGTGACTTCACCGGGACTGGACCGGAGGTGTGGGGCAATTGCAACGCTCCCAGAGCCATCACGCTATCAGCTCTCATTTACTGCCTGCGATGTATGGTTGGACACGATGTGCCACTTAATCAGGTGAATTACATATGTAACTGACTTCTTTTTACGATTTAGTTTGGTAGATCATTATTGAATCGCGCAATACTGCAAACTCTGGGTCGCGCGATAGGAATGCAACAATTTTGGTCGTAAATCAGAATCACTGCAAGGTAGGGGAGAGAAGTAGGGAAACGTGGTACAGGATGAGGTGAGGGGATAAGGGTTCTAGTCGAAGGACCAGTGATCTCGGGAACTGGGATTTGGAAGGACAGCTCGCCTTATCTTGTATATGATGCATCCATAATGCAGTCGCCGTCGAGATCACACAATGGTACGTGGATGAGCCGACCTCTGCTTCCAATTGGATACGGCAATGTCACAAGTTCACCCACGGCACACAAATAACAAACAATACGTGATCAAAATACAATATCACAAAATATAGTGCTGGTGCATTGGAGCTGATAGATCCACACCGCGAATGCATTGTGATGTCGAGATCGAACAAATATTGGTCAAGTTGATGTCTGCTGGCGTCAAGGTCGCATTTCACACTAAAAAGATGAGCATGAGGAAATGTATGGATGGGAATTTGGATGCGGAATGTGTCAATAACAGTGGTCATGGCTGAATCGAAAAGACGCGCTAAAATAGTATTTTATGAATTCGGAACAATTATAACTAAATTAAATATAATAATTATTAAGATCTAACAGATTCAGCCCACAATATTTGATGGTGAAAATTTCATATTACCGAGATAATCAGAAATTGATTAATTCCTTCATCAAAGAATTTCGATGAGAAAAATTAAATTAAATTTTTTATTTAATACATGTCACATCAATATTCTTACTATTTTCAAACTAAGCTACTAAGCTAAACGCTTGTACTATGAAAATAGGACTAACTTGCTGATCCCCTGGAACAATGCACAAACCTCTGACCACTAGATCAATAGGCCAGCGTCTTAAACACTAGACCAACAAGCTACTCAAATGTATCAATCATAAATTTCTAAATTGTTTTGAAAAGTTTTCCCATTCAATGCTTTTTGCAAGTAGAAATCTGTTGGGGCAAGGTCCGTAGAGTATGAAGGGTGCAGGTAAATCGACTACAAATATCTCAATATTGCATGTTTGAATTGAATTACCACAACATTGGTAAATATGTATTTTTATATCGTCCATTTTGGGATTCGAATTTAATTATTTTTTTTGAACACCCAACAACATACTGCAGGCAGTCATACTCTTGTTTCGATTCGTCAATATTAAATTATTATTTTTTATTACATTCAGTTATTAACATCTTAATACCATCATAGGTTGGCTCCGATATCATCGTACCAGAGCCATACCTGTACAATTTGACATGAGACTCGTTATCACATTAAATTCAAAAGGCAGCCAGAGAGGAGTTATAGAAATCATGCACCCCCAATAGGGGAGGGTAGACGTTACATTTGTGTGTTGCGGTCGCAGAACTCGGTCAAAGTCCAGCAGAAATTCACTCTGTCTAGATCGCAAGAGTGCAAGGGAGAGTCAGTAGATTGCTACGTTAGGTCTCTCTAGCTACTGCTCTTCCTGGCATTGTCCATCCCAGCAATCCCCAGCGGGAGACCCACACCCTAATAAATCCCGGAAATGTCAAAAATTCTTTTAATTTCTTAATAGGTCATCGTTCCAGGGGATCCGATCCCGCAATCATGATCATCTCACACGCATCATTCATCACCTGAGCGCAAACACATTTATGATAAACCCTATAGTAATTATAGTGAAGAACTAAACAATGAACATTACTGATAATGCTTTAGGGATGCCTGTCGCCTGTGAAGGTGATAATACCTCCAGGAAGTATCTTGGATCCTGGTGAAGATGCAGCTGTGGTTGGGGGAAATGTTTTAACATCACAGAGGATTGTGGATGTTGTTCTTAAGGCTTTTAAGGTAAGAAGAGATTTAAAATGTTATTTTTCAAAACTGTACTCGCTTAGTAAATATGTTAGCAAACCAAATTATTCCTATTTAAGAATATTTTTTCACTGCGCTGGAGGTTTGACCAGGCCAATTGAAAACTAAATATATTGATATCACATGCAACTGAAAATATGACATATAAATGATTTTTTATGACTACGGCTTGTATAAATGTGATTGTGTGAAGGATTACGCATCACACCGCAAGTCATGTGGGTTCTTGTATTCACAGGTTATAGGTTATATAAACAAAAGAGATACTTACACTAATAACACGTTTATTCACCAAGGTTACAAAGATGTATATGAAGATATTAGTTGCAATTTCAGCAACCTCTGTTGTATTTTTTATTTGGAGAAAAACTAATAGGAGCTTGAAGAACAGTATATTTATTAATCCACTTCTTATTACGAATGAGAATCACGTTTAGCAACCTTATTTAAATAACAAACTATTTTCCATACTGACAGTTTTTTAAATTTCAGAGTAGCGAAGAGTGCTATTGGTCAAATCTTAATTAATATAAAAGGCGGTGGGCAAAAGCAATTGACTTTGTAGCTAACACCGGTTTTGAGTGATCAGTTTATATCAAAAAGAGTTAACAAGATATAGATGTCTCACAGTGACGAAGCTGTTATCTTTACATGGGAACGTAAGTATGGAAGTCTTGGGCATTACAGGGCATCCGATCCGTCATCGGCTGGCTTAAGTGATTACTTTACACAATATAACGTTCACCTGTTTACCCATTCTACCACATTTATAAATTTTTGGAAGTTGTATATATGTTATCATGTTGGAACATTTCAGTTATTTATTACCAACTATGCTGTCGCCATCTATGGATTTTTTGAAAAATTCATATTCATTCTCATGTAAAAGTATAGATGTCGCTAAAGCTGAGACTTTTCGTACGATGAGACATGTCGTAAGTCCTGTAATACCCAAGACTTCAGACTTCCATACTTCCCATGTAAAAATAATAGCTTAGTTTCTGTGAGACATCTATATCTCGTCATCTATATTTGGACATACTCAAAATATTGTAAAAAGAGTTAAGTTTGATTGTTAGTAAACTAACATGCACATCCTTCAACAGCAGCCTTTAGCATGTCTCCAAGTAGTGCCTTTTTCCATTATCCGATAGTCCTTGCCATAAAACCACATTTAGCAGACAGTTTGAAAATAGCCCTAACTGCCGAAACAGCTGTAACATTTAAATAATGCTTTAAGCAAACTACCAGAACTCAATTATAATATTTATTAAAATTAGATTTTTTAAATTTCATTAAAAAATAAACATGGAGTTCTACAAACTAAACACAATAACAATAAGTACATTTAACAGACTTTAAGTAGAAATAAGACAAAACAATTATCTGACTGTTCAACGTCAGCACTTGATATTGTAACGTGCCAAAGTTTCTGATGCGATTCACTATATTTATAGGTATGCGCCGCATCCCAGGGCTGCATGAACAATGTGACGTTGGGCGAGAGCGGCTGGGGCTACTATGAGACAGTGGCGGGGGGCAGCGGAGCTGGCCCGGGCTGGCGCGGCGCAGGCGGCGTGCATACGCACATGACCAACACGCGCATCACGGACCTGGAGATCATTGAGCGGCGATACCCGCTTATACTTAACACATTCAGTCTCAGACCGTGTTCGGGTGGGAAAGGTCGGTAGATTGATTTTTAATATTAATTATATTAGTCGTTCATATTGTATTGATGAAAACATAGATTTTATCAGTAACCAAATATTGTAGACGACTGAAATAGGTTTGCAGTGGATTCAATTATTAAAACTACTTAAATATTTTTGCCATTTTAAAGTCCAATAAGTAAGCTTTAGAAAAGAAACTGAATGTTTTGAGAAAATATTCTCCGGACTATGTATTTGCAACAAATTAAGGTTGAAAGATCTCAATTTAATAGGTGTGATACAATCATAATATGGGCAGGATACACAGAGCGCATGTATATGGAGTGTGTCATGACCGTATTCATCGAGGGATCCTAAAAGAACGCGACCTTTTGGCCGACTCTGAGATGGAGTAACAACCTGAGGAGAGATCTGAAAGAGCTCCATGTTCCTGTCTCCGAGTAGAGTGATGGCTCAGTACAGAACTCTCAATGGGCCTTGAAACCGTGGAATAGTCGTTGTTGTACTTTAGATTCCATATCGAAGAGTCAGTTATACATCTTGTGTGCAAATAAATTCTATTGATGACTGTGTAACCTTTCTAGTCCGCCAGAGGTCTCTATCCTGCGTACATCCTGGCGCATTTACGAGGATCGTGATATCAGTACAGACTATCGCTATCTCGACTACATTAAAAACCTGTTATTTTGTTCAGTTGTTTGACGAGTTGTATTTGCAGGTAAATGGCAGGGCGGAGATGGTGTCAGAAGAGAAATACTGTTCAGAAGAAAGATGACGCTGTCCGTACTCACCGAGAGGAGGGCTTTCCAACCTTACGGAATGGAAGGTATGAATATCATGCTTTTTCATTGTAGTGTCGGCACTGTTGCAAAACTCAAAATAAACAAATATATTTAGTTTCTGAAGAGTGAAATTTGTGCATGTATTACATATATTAAAATAACGCAAAGACTTGCGAGACAATTTGATATATAATATATAGTCAAAACTTTATAATTTTTTTTTTCTTTAAAGGTGGTTTGCCCGGCCAGAGGGGTATCAACTATCTCCGTCGAAAAAATGGGAGACTCGTCAATCTCGGCGGGAAGACTTCAGTGGACGTGGAGCCTGGCGTAAGTTGTAATCACTGCGTAGACATGTTGAACACAATAGTCGCAATCGTGGTGCCCTTTCAAACATAATGGAATTAAATATTTAAACATTCTGTTACATATTTTCATTTTGGAATAACGCATTTATCTTAAATTTGTCATTAAAAAAAGTTGCCATTTTACATTTCAGGATGTTTTTATACTCCTCACGCCGGGCGGAGGCGGCTATGGTCTCCCAGAAGACGCTGATACGGGAGAGCGGCTATCCAGGGAGGCGGTGTGTCCCATGTTCGCCGAACGGGGCAGCGTCTTTGAATATAGAAAGGCCCAAGAATCCGTATAATAATATGGAAGCGACGCAGTTGTAAATAGTTTTAAGGTCAAATCAAAATTGTTATTAATCAGGTTTTGGGAAGTATCAGAAACTTTGTATTATTTCATTATCAGGCTCATAATTATCGACCTCATTAAAATTTTTTGAAGTAATCCATACTTTATAAGTTTTGCTAAATTTAATTTATTAATTGTTCATAAAAAATGTATATGTACTATTATTTAGTATAAATTGAACAATTCATTTTCATTTTAAAACAATAAATATTAATTTAATACCATAATAAGGTAACTAAACATTAAACAAATTTCATACAGGAAATTTAAATGCGGAAGTCCGATATCTACAAAAACTTGTTTGTGATTGAGAAAAGATGAAGGTGTCATCGGAAATGCCAAAAACAAAACTCGTGAAAATGTATCATTTTTTAATCATATATTCCTAATATAATAGAATCATTTATCAGAATTTTAAAAAGTTTTTACTTGTCTTATGTTTACATATTATTTTTATCTTCGACTCATATTCACAGTGTCAATTTCTGACTCATGTAACTTTAAAAAATGTAACTTGAACTTTTACTCTGACCACTTTATACGTAAGTATTATTCTTCATTAGTCATTTTGCACCCTTTTCGGTATATAGGTCTACCTCAAACTCTGCCATCGGTCCCCGTTTTGTTCAGTTCTTATCCTCGCAAGGTCAGCATTTCTCTTCTATGAACTACGGACGCAACAGGACAGGACAGGACAGGCTAGGTTCCACGTCTTGCCCGCAAGCCTCGCTGCATGACTATATTTCGCTTTCTTTATACTGCAATACTAATTCAATTGTATTTTATACTTTGATACTGGCTGATGTATGCAGAATCACTAATTTCTTTTTATTGCCGAGTGTCACACTTTAAAATATTGCTACTGAAAATAAGAATTATTATGAATTAATATTATGAAGAGTTTATTAATATATGATAATATTTTATACTTTGTTTATTTTCTAAGTGTTATTTCTTATATATATATATATATACAATTTTACTCAAACAAACTTGTTATTAAAAAAATATATTTTAAAAATTAACAACTTTTTTGTTTTATTCGGTGGTGTTATAAATTTTATTTGTTATGTTGGGTATGTTGAATGAGAAATTCATACATTTCATTGAAGAGAAGTGTCAAATTGGTTTGAATATGATACTTTGGTTCTGATGGTGCAAGAAATCTACTGTCAGATATTTGAAATAGGTAATAATTGTTTCATTTGATGTTGGGTATTGAAAAGCGTTTGTCGTGTTTCATCAATAAGGAAAATGATTCAGTTCAGAAAAAGCGACATGTAGATAGAGAAAGATATCAAAAATGTTGACAGATGTCATGCGTGAGATGGGAACAAATTAACCAGACAGCTGACATGCCAACCATCCAGAGCTGAGATTTATAAACACTAATATACAAATAATATAAAAATAAACAAATGAAGTATTAAAGAAGAGATAAAATGAGTAGAATTCTACTTTCTTGATCTCTTCTGAACTGAATTTTGCTAACTTGAACACGTTGATCGCATATTAATTTAGTACATCTTTGGTGGTACGATTTGGAGCATTATCAAACACTGAAAATCTTAAAATAACACCATTTTTTTATTCCCCTACCATGGGAAATTTTGTTTGAATTTTATAAATTCGCTGATCCCTGCACTGCAAAAGATTCCTACAACATTTAGTATAGCCAGTGGCGTAGCTAAGGGGGTTTAGGGATGGGTTACTAAACCCAAGTAAAGAGCACCAAAATTGAAGACTAAATATATTAAAGAAATTTTTACAAAATAAACTATTTTAGAGTAAGTGTTTATGTGCTTTTATACTTCGATAAGTAGGACTGGTATAAATGTTGAGTATGTGTTATTTTGTGTGGATTTAAAAACAGAAAACCAAAGCGAAGTTAAGGACCACCAGACTACAAGGAGAGCGATATCGGCGTCTACCAGCCCAGGTTCACAGAGGTTGGTGTATTTTGAATTTGCATAGATTGAATTACTGTATTCAACATTACCTACAGAAAACCCAGGACTAGTTATCAAAGCATTAACAGCTACAGAAAGAGTGCCAGTAATGTTAATTCAACAAAATTTATTCACTGTTATAGTTAAATTTTTTTTAAATAGAGTAGCTGTAAAAAGCTAAAAGACGTAATATAATATTGTATAAAAACACACCTGCTCACGATTTATAAACAATTACATCGCAAACAAAGAAAAAAACTAGTCAATTCCAAAACTTTTAGCTATAACGATTAATAACTCAAATATTTTCAATGCACGATGTATATTTGACAGAATGAAAAAATGCGGCTGAACCTGAATGAGAATCTAAGCATTTTTATCATAGATGTTATTTATTTATTATTTTTATTACTGTAATCTGGCATCACCAGATGAAAATATTCCGTATGAAAAATGAATGTGCTCATATGCATCAAAATAATTAAAAACTCAATATTGTAACTGAAGGAACTCCAGGTTCTTCTATGGGTATCCAGACAGATCCCGTGCGAGTTGGTTTGGGCGTAAACCCGGGCAAATCCTCGGTTAGTGCTGTTTTTTTTTTTTTTCCAATTCCTTAGAGTCTACGTTACTCTGAGTACTCTACATGCAGCTAGACCGCCAAATCTACTGCTACAAGTGCATCAGCGCTAATCGCTTTGACACTTTTACTAACTACTTATTGTAATAAACATCATATGTGTTTTATATTAATACATGAATTGCAAGGGTAAAAAATTCTGATAAAAAACCCTCTAAACAATTTACTGGAAGTTAAATGCTTCAAATTAATTAGGCGCGACACTTTATGTACAGTGCCGCCTTATTCTATCATAATTCTTATAGGTAACTAAAATAAATTACAACTACACTTAAGAATATTGTTTTATTGTTTACAAAGTCATGGATTGGAGAGTTCAGTCGACGCTGTCCGCTTCTGTGTGCGTCTCAGTCCGGAGGATCGAGCGCGTTGGTTCGCTTCAGGAAATAGTGCCTGGGCAATCTATGTTTGTATCTGAAAGGCATTAAACTGATGTTGTGCTCGTACGAGCCGAGAGCTCGGATGAGGGGATTATCTTGAGAAGGATGAGAGCAGGATTTGTGGAAGCTTGCCGATAATTTATCAAAGCATTGTATTATTGTGTTCACCTTGTGCTGGTGGTGTAGTCTAGATAGATTTGTTTTGGGTGAGGCGTTGTGTATGATTTTAAGTGCTTTGTTTTGAATAACTTGAAGCTGCGTATATTTCGATTTGTGTATGCTGCTGAAGGCAGGCGCTGCGTAGGTGATAGTAGGCAGAACCATACTGTGGTATAATATTGATTTGTTGTGAGTGGATAGTGCGCCTGTCCTGTTGAATAGGGGGCGGAGCGCGCCAATTGCTTGGTTCGCTTTCAGGCGTGTGTTCGTCACATGACGTGTCCAATTCAAGCGCCGGTCGAGTGTCAGTCCGAGGTATTTCACCTCGGTCAGCCACTCCACCTCGCTTTCATTGACTAAGATTTTGACTCTCGGCGTCGCCTTCGCGACTCTGTGAGTAAAGAGAATGGTCTCGGTCTTGTCTTCGTTCAGTTTCAGCTTCCACTGGCGGTGGTATGCCACCATTAGGGTTAACGCCCTCTGGAGCTGTCTGGCGGCCAAGTCCGGACATCTGGATGTTGCAAAGAGCGCGGTGTCGTCTGCGAAGACGGCGCGCGAGCAGTTCTGTAATGTAGGAGTATCAGAAGTAAAAATGTTAAATAGATGCGGACCGAGCAAACTGCCTTGAGGCACACCCATGGGTATGACTCGGTCGGTTGAAAATTCACCCCTCACCGAAACTGCAAAGGTTCTGCCTGTCAGATATGAGCTTATGATCACGATCAGGTACCGAGGCACTCCGACCGTGATCAGCTTGAAAAGCAAGCCGTCTATCCAAACGGTGTCGAAGGCCTTCGCGAGGTCCAAGAGCGCCATTGCTGTGCTCTTATTCCAGTTGAAGCCCATCGACACTTGCTCGACCACCCGGACCAGCTGTTGGGTCGTACTGTGGCCAGTTCTAAATCCGAACTGGTCGCCGGGGATAATGCCCTTGCACGATGTGACAGTCACCAGACGGGTGAGAATAATTTTTTCAAAGATTTTACTGAGAGTCGTGAGGAGGCTGATCGGTCGATAGTTAAGAGGGCAAGAGCGGTCCTTTTTTGCTTTCGCAAAAGGGAGGACGTTGGCCTTTTTCCACTGTTTGGGAAAATATCCCAGCAGCAATGAAGCATTGAATATTTTAGTTATATGCACTATGGCCCTCTGAGGGAGGTGCTTCAATAGAATGTTATGAATGCTGTCCAAGCCCGGGGCCTTGTGCGGCTTTAATCTTTTGATGATGCGTTTTACTTCGACTGGGGTAGTCAATCGTAGGTCATCGGTATCGTTTTCAGAGGGCTGCGCCGCATTGAAATCCCGGAGCGCGTCGGATACGAGCTTCTCAGTATCGGAGTCGCCGATTCCGTCGGTGACTGTGTATGTTTTTTCGAAGCCGTCCGCCAGGGCGTTGGCTTTTTCTGAATCTGATAGCGCGGGCTGCGAGCGCCCCGGTACGATAAGTGGTGGGATGACCGTTTTCTTTCGCCTGATGGCCTGGGCCATTCTCCATAGAGAATTGTCCGCAGTGGTCAGTGACTTGAGTTTTTTCTCCCAGAAAGTATTACGCAGTTGTTTGATTTTAAATTGAATTTCTTTCATCTGCTGATTATAGAGTGTTTTATAGTCGGGGTCACGAGAACGCTGATAGTGTCGGCGGTTGTTGTTCTTGTCTGTGATGAGTGTTTTGATGTCATCTGATAGTGGTAGGGTGTACGGTCTCACCTCCTTGACCGGTATGTGGGTGTCTCTAGCGCTTTGAATTATCTTTGTGAGTGAATCGATCGCATTATCGATGTCTTCATGTGTATTAAACGTGTCGGTTGTAAGGTATATGTTTTTATTAATGTGCTCTTTAAAGCTCGGCCAATCCGCGTTTTTAAAATTTCGCTGGGTGCGAGCGGTTCGCGCCGTCGCACCGTTGATTTGAAAGTAGACTGGCAGATGGTCAGACGACAGATCGTCGCCGCTTGTCGGTTCTCCTACGAGGGGGGCGTTTTTGGCCAGAACAATATCGAGCGTGCTTGGGTAATTAGAACTCGGACTAAAGAAAGTAGGAAATTCCGGGGCTAGGACAGCATATTCATGCGATTCCATGTGTGCGTATAGAGTACGCCCATTTGCGTTCACGCGGTGACAGTTCCAGTGCGAATGTTTTGCATTGAAGTCTCCGGCGACGACCACTGTCGTGCCGAGTGCCATGACTGTGTCGATGTCACGGCGCGACAGCACGTGGGCGTTATATGCGGCGACCAGGATGTGGTCTCGACCGCCAATGTGGACCCTGATAGCCGTGGCCTCCAGACTGTCGAGAGGTGGTATGTGCATCCGTGTGTGCGGAATGACATCTCTTATGAATATGGCAGTACCCCCGGCGGGGCCCAGCTCTCGATCGTTTCGGTACACGTCAAAGCCTGGGACTTTTAACGGTGGTTGGTTTGGTTTCAACCACGTTTCCGAAAGTAGCACGATATCGGCCTCACCGTAGACGACAGAAGCCATCAGCTCGTCGATTTTGTCCCGGACACTACGAGCGTTCCACGCAATCACTTGAACTCCCCAATCGTTGTGCGCCATTACTGATTCTAGTTGGTGATCGCGACTGTGGGGCGCCCGAGCGAGCCCAGTAATTCGACGCACAGCATGGCGCGTTCGAAGTCATCTGTGCATAGAGTGAATCTATCGCGAGCGTTCATTACGAGACGCATGATTGCCGCGAAATGTGCAAATTCAAAGTCGGGCTGACCACTGGTTTGGCTGGCCAGTGGTGGCGGGGAAATGGAGGACACCGGGCGCGGCGGTTGGGAGGCGGCAAATACCTGCGTTTCGATGTGGAGGTTTTGGGCAGCGGGAGGGTCGCTCGCTGCACCCTGTACGACCCTCGACCACTGCCTTCCATCGGAGGCTGCGTGGAAGACCCTCGGGGCCGCGCTGGGCCGAGCTGCTTCTCTTCTCTGTGCCGGGCGGGGCTGCAGCTTCGCCACGTACGCCTTACGTTGCGGGCACTCCCTGTAGTTGGCGGGGTGCGCGCCCCCGCAGTTACAGCAGGCGGCCGGCTCATCTCGGGTCGTCTTGGGGCACTCGGCGGTGGAATGTTGCAACAGGCATTTCACACACCTCGGTGTGTGGTTGCAGTTTCGGGACGCATGACCGAAACTCTGACAACGGTAGCACTGCGTGCCGTGCTGCAAGAAGTTTGACTTGTACTTCTGCAGGGTAACCCTGCAGTAGCAGATCACGGAAACTTCTGCTCGAAGTTTCCCCATGTCCACCTCCTGGGCGAAGTATGCCAGGTAGAGCGGGAGCTCTGACCTAGGTGTGGACATTTTTACGACCCGAGTGGCCGCGAAACCCTGGAGGCTGAGGTCGTCCGCAATGTCCTCGACCTCAAGCAGCGGTAATCCGCGGATTACCGTGCGCTTCATGCGCTCAGCATCAGGGGTGAAGGAGTGGAAACCTCGTTCCCCCCCTCTCAGCCCATCCACGAGCGCCTTGTGGTCGCTTAAGCACTGGACCTGGACGGCCGCTGTGCCGCCCCGGTTGTACTTGATGGTAAAAGCGCCTTTAACATGAGTCTTGACCGACTCATGTAATTGCAGATGTGTGAGGTTATCTGTTTTGATTATAACCGGTGGCGTGCGCGCCGTGCGGGGCGTCGCGTGCCTCGGAGGCGAGGCCGACTGGCTGTTGGCGGTTGTCGCTGGTGATGGCACGCTCTCGTCGTTTCCCACGGAGGAAGTGCCGAAATCCTAGGAGGAGGGGGGGGTGGCAGGGCGGGGAACTGGCTGCCCGAGGTTGAGGCTACGGCGGTGGTGTTTGTAACCTCCATGGCTGATGGAGCACTCGCGATAATGTCAGGGGGTGTGGCGACGAAGGACCCGTCCTCCATCAGCCAATAAGTCTGTCTCGAGGTCATGTTGGCCCTGAGCAGATGGAAGAGCTTCCCCGACAGAGTCGGGGATGCCAGAGTAAAGTTTGTCGCACTACTGTTTTCAACAGTGAATTTACTGGTTCTATCGCACTGAACCAGTCCCGGCGGGTGATGGTATTAAAAAAGTGTACTTACCCACTGCTGTAGCGTTAATAAAGTTAAAGTGTTAATGGAAGAGAACTATACCTTGGGTTCGGTTGTGCTGGTTTATTCTTGGTCCAGTGTCAGAACACATTATTACATACAGGTAAATGTTAAATTCAAAAGTACACAGCAAGTTATACTTAAATATAGGACTTGTTAAAGGCACCAGCCACGGAAGCAGAAAGGTCATCTCTGCTCGGTACTCTCATCAATTGGGCGGGGTGTCTCGCCCACTAGTGCTGTCCCTCTGGCGGTGTTTCCTATAAGATCGCTGGGAACCGGTATGCCGTGTGTCAGTGAGCTTCCGCGAACCACCGCGAGTTCGTCATATATGAAATCCAACTGATATGAAATTGAGTTGATGCTACAATCTCCCTCTTAATGGTCTAGGCAATTCTCTTCTTGGGATGGCTTTGTTTATGCAGCGGGGCGATGGGTGCAGGTAGTTTGGTGCCTACTCTTCGGGTCCCTCCCTCGGACTAGAACTGCTCCGATAGCGCAAAGGCTTTGTCTCATCTGCTTGACGCAAGTCATTTTCTGCATTCAACTCCATTCCCTTAAGTCTCGGTGAAAGTTTCTCATCTTCGATTCTTTGCATTTGTTGCTTCAAAGTATCTTCCAATGTTTTGAGTGTGGATCTTGTTTCTTGAGATCCCATAGTATTTAAAAGAAGTTGGTAACTTTTGGTCGCATTATATTGTCGTGGTATTAAATGAAGCAATAATACGTATTAGACAATATAATAATTTAGTGGAGTTACGAGAGTTGTGCCGATTGTAGTATCTATAAAAGAGACTGCGTCTGCTCTTTTATACACAATAGGTTCCCCCCTCCCACCACTTTTACCGTGTGGACCATATGCCGCCGGTTGGTACACACATTAAATAATACTCTTTACAATATATTGAACATAATAATATTATTTCCTAAATTACAAATATATCACAGTAACCTTTCAAATATAAATTACAAACACTAGCGATGCCATCTTTATACATGTTCCGACTTGAATCCTTAGGGTCCTGAAAGTTAGGGGGCTGGTTAGAGTAGAGTAGTTGCGAACGCTAGTGGCGCCATCCGTGAGGATAAGTTGTGTTCGGTGGCACCATCTATGAAATCCAACTGATATGAAAATGAGTTGACTCTTCCACTTTGGCATTAACAACATTTTCATGTACAGAGTGACCTGGTTATTTGACTTGGCAACTATTGGTATCACTTACAATGGATCAAGTCTAGTAATCACTTAACTAAATCTTGGGTCATCCCCACCTGAAAAAGGTTGTACGTATTTACACAATTATCTTGATCAGAAAATTATCCAGGTGCTTCTGATGTATTACGAGAGTTGGTCGAGGAATGTAAGAAGATTTGTCAATCGATAATTTTTTTTACATTGAATTTCACTGCTATCAACTGCAATCTGTATACCATTTCCATTTTAATTAAATTGTCTTCCTTGCTTCTATTTTTGCTTGCGAAGGCAATTCTATTCAGAAAGAAGAAAGAATCAAACCTATTCAAGGTTAATTAGAAAACCCCCAAATCAGTCCTGCGTCTGCGGAAGAGGGGAAAACGTCTCCCTGTGCTCATAGGCCAAGAAGCACTGCAACTCGATGAGGATGCTGACGGCCGTGCTGCCCTGCCCCGAGGCGATGAGGTCTTGCAAAGTGATCTTCGTGGGGTCCGCCGGCTTCACCATGTCAAATATCTCATCCTTAACGTCTTCAAAAACAACGGGGCCGTGAATTTCCATCTGTTCTTGTATCGCCTGAAAATAAATAAATATTTTTATTATTAACTGCTAAAACAAACTGTGAAGGAACATCTCCCTTCGACTATGGCTATTAAAATAAAAAAATCTGAAACACTATTTACATAAAATAACTTTGTACATATTGATTGAAAAAACCAGCATCTGAAAAGATAATAACACAGAATTGCAGTCTTTATTCTGTACGTAGCTGTATACGTGCCTTTTTTCCCTTGATTGGTACCTCTGGGATTTCTTGTTGTTGCTATTGGTCATGTTATATGTGTGAATGTTGTCGCTTTCGCATATTATGGCGCGCGGTAAGTCAACCAGCGAAACATCAATTACATTCAGTAAGGAGGTCTTAATAATCCGAGCGACGAGAGTGCGCATTTCGGTCGGTCGGAAGTCTATCCGGAAAGAAAAACAACATCGGATCAGCACGACGCCAGAGAATCAGTGCGCTCAATCAAAAGGTTAATGGTAGTATTCATATTGCATATGTGACCCTATTATCAATAGAAAACCCGGGAACCACAGCTGTCGAAGGCATTCACAGGAACAGGAACAGCAACACTCTGGAAAAAATAGATTCTATACTATCAGTATTCGTACGTCTCTCAGGAACGATATTGAGGTTCCACTACCTGGTACATATAATATATATCAGGCCTGAGAATTTAAATAAAATGTTGCAATGAATGACCTTAAAGAAATAGTTTAGTGTGAACCCATCCAAGTACCCCTTGCCGTGTATATCCAGCACCCTGAAGAGGTACTGAAGGCTCTGCGGCTCCCGGCGGTACTCTAAGGCCAGCACCAGATCCAGATAGGTCTTGTAGTCCATTTCCCCATCATACGTGAGGCACTGCTGGAACACGCGCGCCAGGAAGGTGCGTGTCAGAGTGCCCGAGCCGTACCTAGAATGCATAAATGAGATATTCTCGCAAAGGCTCATTGAAAAGTAGGCAACCCAACAAAATAATCACTTGTATTGCATTTTGAATAGAGGAGTTAGATACATTCCAAAGTGATTTCAATAATATAATACATATTTAATGGTAACTGTAATTATCATGATGTAGCGATTGGATGACGCACGCATATTGGCAAGAATGACAGCATGAAAGGGATAAAAGAGCGCTGCGCTCAGGCATTATAGATTAGAACACATCTTTTATATTGTATTAATACTTGAGATCTGTAATAAACTGTATTATTGTTCATGGAGTTCTTGACTACCTGAATTCCCGCACACAAGAATACACCATTGTTACGCAGCCGTATAATCAGGTTAAAGGATATAACAGTAACAAAATGCAAATGTTAAAATTACAAATAATTCAATAAAGCAATAAAAATTTAAAGAGATGTAATTCTTGATTACATATAGAGGCACAGTATTGTATAACATATCATACCCTTGAAGTTCATCGAGACTCAGCATACCATTGTGGTTGGTATCCAGATTGAGGTACTGTCCGTAGACTCTGAGCGCCGAGGTTGCCGAGAACCAGTTCTTCTCCTGAACCTCCATCGGGAGGTCTTCTTCACGCAACTAAATTATAAAGAAATTCTAAAATTAACTTTCAAATAGTTTAAACACAATTTAATTTCAATAAACATTATTGTAAGTACTGTTCATTTGCAAATAAAATTGTTTCTAAATCTTAAATCCAGTTTGGAATGCAAAGCCTATATACTATAACCGTAATTAACACATTTTATTGTGAAGTAGCAATTTTTCAAAATATAATAAAATTTTAATAAAAATTGGATAAATAATTTAGAAATATATAAAAAAAAAAAAAACAACTTTCCAAATTAAGCTACACCAATCTCATTAAATTCTATGGTACACATTTTACTTTTTCAGTGAGACATCCATTTTTCCAGTAGAAAGCAACCAGCTTATATATTGCTCATAATACTTTGAGTAAAACCTGCTAGATAGCACCAGGACGTTTAATAAATGAATATAATTATTAATTAATTGGGAAACCCTTCTACCGGCAGGAGAGTTCAAATATTTTTAATGAAAAGTAAATTTGTTCATTGCCTATTTCTACGAGACAACTAATTTGATTTGATAAACGCATGATTACCTCAATCATTTCTTCGAGGAAGTTAGATGCGAGTATGTCAATGATCCGCACCCTCCCGGTGCGGAGGGGGTCAAGAAAAAAAAGAAACTTCCTCGAGGCTGTGCACACGTAGAAGCTTCCGAATGACGGATCGAGGGCTTCCAAAGCTGTAAGCGTCGGCACCAAGTCTTTAATGTAATTGTCCAGATCCTAAAATAATATATGAATAGTTTTAAATTTAATTTATTTAAAAAAACTTTATACAAAATTTTGAACTTTTTGAAAAAATTAATTTATTTATTAAAATAAAACTCAATATTGTTTACTTCACGCAACACTTTAATTAAATATTAAACGTTTTCGACATTTACTGGGTCATCGTCAGTAATAAACTAAAGCTTAAACTGGAGAATAGACTATCGACTGCATGGGTAGGGGGCGGTGGCGGTATGAGAGCGTTGTTGGGGGAGTAGGGTCATCGTTTCGCCCATGAGAACGTAGAAGTACTACATATATGCAAAAAGGGGAGAAAATTAGACATTCTAGAAAATATAGTGATTAATATTAACAATAAAAATGTACTTAACATACTATTACATCTCCTCTCCAGTCTATATTAGCCTCGCCCACAACAATTTTCACTTTTTACCGAAACCCCCTTCTCCACAATACCGCTCTCATACCGCCACTACCCCATGTAGTCGATAGTCTATCTTCTAGGTTAAGCTTTAGTTTACTACTGACGATGACGCAGTAAGCGTCAAAAACATTTTAATTAATATTTAATTAAAGTGTTGCGTGAAGTAAACAATGTTGTATTTTATTTTATCAATTAATTAATTTTGTAAAAAGTTTTTTAAAAGTTAATTACAATGGACTTCCACAAAGTTAATCACAAAAATTTTGAAATATTAATAAGTTGATGTATTTATTTTCGATAGATACATCAATATTTTTTCTTTAGTCTACGGATATGTTTAGAGATTAATTAAAAAGTGTGTGAGGACCTACTCATTTTATGTAATGTCAATCAACAATAAACCATATTCAAATTTATTGTGACAGATTAGTTTGGTTTTGTTTAAAATGATTAATATATACTATGGTGCCATTTACTGATATATTGTTTCATAATTACAAAGTATTTTCCTATTTTTAAGGACAACAGCCATGGATAAAAAATGAAGTTATGTATGCATAATTCAATTTATTTTGTATTATGCCTGTCTCAATAGAATACTCTGTACATAGCCAGGCAAAGGAGACGGATTGGATAGTGTTTGAATAACTAACATGTTCTCTCAGATATCCTTGTCCGGTGGGATCGTAGACGGAGAGACCGATTCTGCTTTGTTTGTACCAGGTTTTTCTCATGACGTAGTTGAACAAAGAGTCCACAGCCACGCAGCCAGGCCGCTCACGCTGCAGCTTGCCGAACACGGTCGCTGTGAAGAATGGCCTGAGAAGGAGGGAGATTTAAAGATTGAAATACAAAACAATTTAATGTTATCAAAAAAGAGAAGTGGTCTACAATGGTATACCATAACTTAATCAATTAGCATAAATAAATACGCAATCAGATACATATTACTTTTCTGCCAATATGCACATGCTACCTGGTGACAAATTATATTCAATGTTCCCTCTATGGTGTGCAGGTGTGCGTGCATATACGGTTTGACATCGTGGCGCACACAAAAAAAATATAGTGCGCATAAAATTTATAGCAAAACTTCTTCATGTGCAGCCTTTTATGAAGGTTGGCAACCGTGTTACATTATCTTGATTTGTCCTGTATAAGATCACCAACATATTGAACCACTTTCTGAGGTTACACAGCCAAAATAATCTCTTTCTATCTACACCTCTACTGTCTTCTATCTTCCCATGTATAATGAGTTGTAAAATATAAAAAATTTCATAGCGCAGAATGTGTCTGAAGTATGCAGCTTTCCTTGATAGTTGTTATTAGTTCTCTTGATTTATTTATGCATTTTAATACATCATCATTAGAAATGTGGTCAACCCAGGTCATACCGGTAGCCTTATACTGGTATGCCCATGTTTTTATTATTTTCTCCCCCAGCACGAAAGCATTCGTCCTTAAAATAGCACAAATTTTTTTTTGATCCAAACTTAGAGAGAACATTGATTGTACTCTCTCGCTGCCCTAGTGGCGATTATTAAAAGTCTGATTTTAATAAAGAAAATTAAAAAACTTTTATATTTTATATATGCATCTTGTTACTCCGATTGGCATCACTAGGTTTCTTAATTGATAATATTGTGCATGTGTGTATGTGTGCATATTGCCGCCTTTTTTTGGAGAATGCAAGAAAACGGTTAACGGTAGGCGGATCAATTACATCCCGCGCTTCGACCGGTACAGAGGACTAAATAAAACGATCGTCAGGAGTGCGCACTTCAGTCGGTCGAAACCTACCCAGCCAAAAAAATGACAACGTCGGACCAGAAAATCAGCGCGTACAATAAAAAGGTTAGTGCAGTGCTAATGTATCATATGTGGCCTTATTGTCAATCGGAAACCTGGGAACCAGCTATTGAAGGCATTCACGAAAACAGTTATAAACAAATGTATGGAATTGGCGTAAAGTAGACTGAAAATAACATGTGCGTGGAAATCTACGTACAATAGAATTAAGTAAGGGTCGCTGAGATGGTTTAATTGTGTTGGACGTACGAGCGAGAAGAATATGGTAAAGAAAATATATGAGGCGACTGCTGAAAGGATCAGAGAGCGTCAGTACAAATTAACATTTTGCACTTATTTAAATAATTGGAAACAGATGTTAATTTTTGAAAGTTCATAAGCAGAGGACTAAGGGTCGGTTGTGTGATCAGTAGTAACTTTTTACTAACGCCTGAGGTTAAAATTATTTGCGGGTTGTTCGAACATTAAATTTACTATTGTCAAAGCATAGATGGAGATATCTATAGGCATGACAAATAAACATGAAATATGATTTATTTTATGTATTATCTATGAATTTTTTTGAAATCTTTCACTTCGGTGGTAAATTTTATATTTCATACATTTCATATTTTAATATCTGCCTCACTGATCTTCGCCTGTGCTGAGGAAAACATTTTACATTTACATTACAACGAGATCATCATCGGACGAACTCTAATCGCTAAAATAGCGGGATATTGAATGATTAATTGTCATATACTGCAACATTCAAAGTATCGATGCGTTAGATGACTTTCGGAACAACTGTGAAGAGTCCGCCATATTTAACTATCGATTCTCATTTTTACTATCGGATATCGGAGAGTAAAATGAGTTTACTACAGGTGTACTTTTGAGAAGTAAATTTTTTTTTTACCAACGACCAAACAACCAATTTTTGCAAATTTTTTTACTTTAGTAACTTTTTTACTATAGTAAAATGTTACTACTGATCGCACAATCGGCTCTAATGTATATAATTCTTACTTGAACTTAGATTCCACTTTATCTCGAAGTTTCTTGAACTCCGTGTATGTTAAATAATGTTCCTCTGCACAAGAAAACATGTCTCCCTTATCCAATAACGACCAAAGCTGCTTCAATTCTGTATTCTCCACCAACTCATCATTCTTCTTTTGCAGGAACATGGACCTGGCTTCTTCCCTCAGCTTGCGTCCTAATAGCTCGTTAGCTTCGGGAAGCTTGTGGTAAAACTTAGGAATGACCTTGTAAGAATCTTCCGACGTTGGCAAGTTTGCTTTGTAATTGGCTTTAAAATGCTCTGCTTCAATTTCCTCCTGTTTTTCTCGAGCTACATAGTGAGGGGAATCTGAAATGATTATATTACGATATAATGACAGGATTTTTTTTTAAATTTACACAGAATAGTTGGTATTGGCTTTTCTAGTTTGCACCTGTGTGAATGATAGCGAGACCTCAACAGGAGCTGCTTATATTGGAAGTATCCAAGAGAGCGACTTGATTCCAAAAAAGAAAAACTATGATTGTTACAAATGCAATTTTTTTTATACTTATACCTAACATTTGTACAGTTACTGTACTCGCCAAATGTACCCGGAATAATTGGTAAGGTAACTTCGGAAAAGCATGTTTTCCGATAGAATTGAAGGCCCTGAATCCAAAAAGGCAAAAATTACCCTTGGGTCGCCAATAAACATTAAAGTTTTGTAAGAACCCTTTTATTCATCAAAGAAAACATTAAAAAAACACAAATAAATGTTATTCATATAACTGGGCATTGGATTGTATAATTACACCAACTAACTAGCCTAACGAACTTAATCTAAAAATTCGAGAAGTTACCGTATTCGCTGTTGTGTATTGCTACCCGAGGATTTCAACTTTTTAAAACATTTTTTATCTTTTTTGAAATCAGAGAACTCAACTCTATTGGAAACGTGCCTTTTGCAAAAATCTGGATACCAAATTATTTTAAAAATTCCCGAAATCTTTGAAACTTATTTAATCGTGTCCACGCACCGTAAGGTCAATTAGTGAGATCCGTACAACTGTTAAGCGGTAGTACTAACTTGTATTCTTTACTCATGTGTAGAAAACATAATAGTAAACAAAGCAATAGAACGGTATAAAAATTTGAACTAACCTTCAAGATTTTTGATATATTTTTTGAGTTTCGCTTTCAAATCCATTTTGACCGGTGTCACTGCGAAAGTGCGAACAGATGTTTGTAGTTGGAAAAGTAAAGATTTAAATAAATGACAGTTGAAACGCTGAATGTGTCAAAATAACATCAATTTTGAAGTATACGCAAAAGTGCATGTCTGTGATCCATAGACAAGAGATCTACGATCATAGATAAGAAAATGTACTGCTAATATGAATAATATTATGGAAAAGAAAATTAAAGATTTTTCATGCCTATTCTCAGGATAATAACTGCGCGGTCAGGGTTTCCGTAGAATCTATATTTCAATGAGGAAATCCCTTATTATATTTCTATAATAATGCACTGTGTAGTGTACTTTGTTTTTACTTCCAGTAAGAAAAAACAAAATATAAGTAAAATGATTACACTTACTGTACCGATGTTAACAAATTTTCATCTATCACTAATTGTGTTTCATTTTAAGATACACGAAGAAAATAATTACAGCTGAATTTTCTTTGGTGTTAAAGAAAAATATAAAGACACAAGTATAAAATTTGCTTTAGATTTACATATTTTTTTCCCAGATCCCCAACAGTTAATTTTACAGCTCAAAATCTAGATGAATCTCAGTTGCTCAATGCAATTGTTGATTCTTATTATGATTTACGTTAAGAATACTTGTAGAACGTGCAATATTGAGACAAAATTTAAGTAAATCGGTACTATTTTCAAATTAATAAATATTTTTTTGGAGTATTAAATTTGTTTTTTTTATTATCTACGTACTTAATATATTCTGTAGGTCAGACTATTTAAAATGATAGTATCAAGTTAGGACAGGCGAGCATATTAGTGACTATTATTAATGTATGATATACATGTCTATTTTAAATAAGTAAATTTCTGTTTTTTTTTTTTAACAAAATTATCATATACTTGAAAATGTTAATTGAAATGGAAAAGGATTTCATGTTGGTTTTAAAATATTTAAAAAATATGGATTTTTTATAATTTTATTAAATGTTACATTAATAAGAAGATTGTCAAATAAATATGTATTGGAATATTTTAAAAAATAATTTTGGTTTTTGTTTTTTTTTTATTTTCTTTCCAATAATCCACAAAAATTCCCTTCAAATCAATATGAACAACTTTAAATATAGATAAAGGAATACCACCATCAGTAGCCGTCTTACCTGACACATTCTTGTTATTATATAATAGAAAGCACTTCATATGGGTACATCTCAATGGTATCCACCATCCTGCTACAACTTTAGCCGTAAAGTGTAATAGTGTCAGGAAAAGTCTTTAAGTACAAAAAGCATAAATAGTAAGGATTACGGTATAACGCTGACGTTTTGGTCATTGCGCAATCAACATAATTATTAGTGATGGTCATGAGGAGGTGGCGGGGACATAAATTAAATAAGACGAGCTATACACATTTACTTATATACGAACACACAAAAAAGTAAATTCGTACACTAATTTGTCTAATCTTATTTAAAATGTGGACACACTGATTCTATGTTTATTACGGTTCTAATGTCATTCTACTTATTGTTCGGTCACTGTCTTTTCTATTTTTGCACATGTGGCCAATCACATAGCCACGTGCGGTAAGCACCTGGTCCAGTTCACGGGTACGGGCTCTGCAACTTCGTTCGCGCCACGCGGGTTCACGATCGCGTCTGGTTACCCAGCGTCGGTTGATCCTTTGGTTGTGCGGCGGGGAATATCCGCCGCGTATCTCGAGTCTGGCGAGGTCTCCGGACGCCTAACAGGAGGTATGCCGTAGCTTCTTGTCGGCTTGATGGATTGCCCGGGACCAGCTGCCACCCAGCAGCAGATGCAAAGGTTCGACGCGCAGAGCGATCAAAAGGCAAGAGGCCCCAAAAAACTTTTCGCGCCCGGGCACCAGCTTCGTCGATTGCCATTCACGCATTCGGCCGATCGATCTCCGTTGATGGTGCGGAGAGGAGAAATACGTGATTTTTTTGTAAATTTCAGATGTCCCGCCAAAACAATAATGTACCTAATACGCGAACGGCACACGTGAGACGCGGAAGGAACAATTTAAATAAATCGTTCTTTTTATTTTGTTTACGTCTCTGTCATGTGCTTATTGAAAACCATAGATAACAAACAGAACTGCCATAATTATGAAATTAAAAATAAAATTCTGACATTTCGTTATAAACACAACTTTTGAAGGCGCTCTGCTAGGTTATAAGATAATTGCTCCATTGCTCGAAATGAGCGACGATTCTGACGACGAGAACAATTGTAGATATGGAACACCCCTCGAGCCGTACGATGAAGGTAATTGGAAGTGAAAGATTTAAACCAAAAAATATTTGCGTATACAGTATCGTTATAAACCCGAATTCAGTTGTTTCAAAGATGATTACGTATTATAAGTAACGATTTGATAATAAGAATTAATATGAAGGATGCGAATTATCAGGATTTCTGGGCATAAGTAATATAGCGTTTATTTATTTGTTAAATGAATGTTTATTTTAAAATTGTAGCCGTACAATTCTGGATACATTCATAGGGAAGGCACAGATATAACCTATTGTTATTCTCTCATATTTCTCTATAGATATACATTGTTTGATTTCATATACTTACTGGAGTTAGCGTAATTTCAGGGAGATGATATGCTGTATAAACGGGGGAAAGAAAATCCGTGAAAAAATGTTGAAATCATTTTAATGGTTTCGCCTCAAATCATTAGACCTAGAGTTAAAAATATGAGAAATTTCATCAGCGTCAGGATCCTAGCCATAAAATGCATGTAGAGGAATTTAAGAGGGTACATTAATATTCTATATTTTCTAGAAATACTACATAGCAGTACATATATACAAGGTGTGACAGACTAAGGGCTGGTTGTGTGATCAGTAGTAACTTTTTACTTCAGTAAAAAAAGTTACTAAAGTAAATTTTTTTGCGAAAACGAGTTGTTTGATCGTTGGTAAAAAAATATTTACTTCTCAAAAGTACACCTGTAGTAAACTCATTTTACTCTCCGATATCCGATAGTAAAAATGAGAATCGATAGTTAAATATGGCGTACTCTTCACAGCTCTTTCAAAAGTCATCTAACAAATTGATATTTTGAATGTTACAGTATATGACAATTAATCATTTAATATCGCACTATTTTAGTGATAAGAGTTCACCCGGTGATGATCTCGTTTAATATACATTAACACATAATCAAAAAAAAATTTGCCATCAAAGTGATGGATTTCGAATGCAGGAATGAAAAAAATCCATAGATAAAGCATATTTCATGATTATTTGTCACGCCTATAGACATCTCATCTATGCTTTGACAATAGTAAATTTGACATTCAAACAACCCGCAAACGATTTTAACCACGGGCGTAAGTAAAATGTTACTAAAGTAAAAATTTATTACTGATCACACAACCGGCCCCTAGTCCATAATATTTTATGTGTGGATATCTGACTAAATTCCAAATTTTTAAATGTACAATCTACCATTACGGAAAATATTGTATGAGATTTTCATAAATAAATGTTTGCGAAATTGACCCATTATTAGTTTATATCTTTGCTTCAAACCCTGATCAACTAACAGTTTAGCTGCTTGAAGTTTGATGATTTATTACATTTGATCACAGTTTCCATACATTTGTACGTTACAGTTACACGGAAACTGCAACTTCCAAACTTTCAAACCACAGGTTCAGAAACTTACAGGTTTTGTGAAGTACTAGTAATACGCATTCTTGGGAAAAAACGAAAATTTTTATTTGGTTCCCCATTTGAGATATTTGACTTTGAAATCAGCAAAAATTGAACATTTTGAAACTTTGATGCCAAAAAAAGACTGGAAGGGTTCCTAATTGAAACTTTAAATTCTTCATAGCTAGGAACTCTCCTAGACATAGCTATAACAAAAAAATTTCCATCTTGTAGTTCTAACTCCCAGTCACCTTAAAACGTCATTAAAACTGGTGATTATGCTTCCAAATTTGGCATATTTCAAAGTCATTTAACTCATGGTTTATATATATTTTTCATTAAATCAGAATCTTTTATTGAAGTATACAGATATGAAACGTATTTATCTTTATAGATCAAGTGCCCAAAAAGAAATCTGCCTATCAAGATGTAAGTGAGCAATATGCCTTGGATGCCAACGGAAAGCGGAGGTTCCACGGCGCCTTCACTGGGGGATTTACAGCGGGCCATGGCAACACTGCGGGCGCTCCCGAAGGCTGGACGCCCACTGCCTTTAAGAGTTCACGCTCTGACCGTGTGCAGAAAACTGTAAGTGTTCATATTTTGAGTAACATTTGTCAGTTTTAAAAATGTCAAATAAATATTACTGCAGATTCTGGATCAATATTGAATTGCTTTAGTCTAAGTAATAAACTGACTTAATATCACAAATAAAGAAATAAATATTATTTTAAAATGTCAGGAACTGAGCATTGTCAACAGTGGGAAAGAACATCTTCAAATGGACAATACTACATTGATAAAAAGTCTTCTTAAATACAAGGGAAAAGATAAATCGCCATTTTTTTGTCTCTCATCTTGATTTTTGAAGCTTCCAACAGATCTGTTTTCCAATATCTGGCTTACCTGGTTATGCCAAGTCTTCCGCTCGGATGTCCTCTATTTCTGATGCCGTCAACACTTGGATCATGCATCTTGAATCCTGTATAACTTTTAATCCTGTTTAATTTTTCTAGCAATTCCAAAGACCCGAAGACTTCATGGATGACGAGGACCGCAGTGAGTTTGGCATCGCCCCCCGCGAGGTGCAGCCGACTGGAGATTTCGGAGGAAACAAGAGAAAGAGACAGAACCAATTCCACGATGGACCCATCCCTGGTAAGCTCTTTTAATAGACAATTTGTGGTAATCATTTGGAGAGTTATTAGTGTATTAAATCATTATCTCTCTTGGTCGATGAGCTCATGATTGAGCATCGTGGTTCTTTATTCTGCTTCCACAGCGCGAATCATCATCATTATTTGCGATCTTGGGCCTGGTTTAGTATGACACATGGTAATGAAATCATTAAGGTGAGTCGGGGTAAGTGCATCTACGTCTCCTAATTACGTTAGAAATTGGATTTCATTGCTACAATCTATTAAGAAATGTGATAAATCAATATTTGAAGAGACAGTTCATAGATGGTGCAAACCCAAACATTAGTTTGCTTGTAATACCATTTCAAATGATGACAGTTGTTTGATGTCAACTTGCGAGTTGTGTATGCCTTTTCAATCTTTCCTATATCTCTATAACCTTTTGTGCCAGAATACTGATATTAGGTAAATACCATTATTTAGAGTTATAGTTTGTGATGTATATATATTAGTTTAGTGATTATTTCCGCAGATTACGATTTATAAGACCCCAGGTACACTTACCCCATAAATTTTATAACGTGGGGGAAGTGCATCTACACAGTAGTTGGTATGGTACCCCATATATTTTTATATGTAAACTTTCTCGACTAGTGATGTGTAGACAGTTCCGTTATTTTTTTAAATTAATAACGAATTTTAAAAACAATCACTATGATATGTCGTACTTCCCCCATCTAAGCAATTTTACTAGATTTTTTTAAAACTCTGCACGTTTTACACATCATTATGGACCAAAATAACTAATTCATATAGTCATTAAGCAGATCAGTAAAGACATTTTCATTATTTTAACAATTTGTCTGAAATAATACAACTAGATGCTCTTACCCCAAATTTGGGGTAAGTGCATCTACTTGTTAAATTTTTATAAAATGCTATAAATATCAGCTATCCTAAAAGGCTACATTCCGATTTTGAAAGACTTCAATTAGAAAATAGTTAATGATCTTTCTATCAAAGTTTCAAAGTCATAGCGTAATCTTATGGAGTTTGAGAACAGTTCAAATTTTATGTCGACGATTTATATGTCGCACTTACACCGATTCACCTTATATTGAAATATTTTAAATCCAGAAAATTTGGCATTATAGAATGAAATGGTGCATTTAGAATTAAGACAAAAGAATCTCTTGGAAAAAAATATACATAATCTAATCAATAGCTTTCCAACTTTGATTGATTGGACAGCGTTGACATTATCGTACAGTGCGTAGAGCTCTGGTATTAATGTTGTTACTCGCACCAAATATCTTTTTTTCAAATATATTAAGGGACCTTTCGTCTAAGAGCTGCAGGGCTTACAACATACACATTTCGGAAGCGCAAGTGAATACACACAGTCTTGTAAAGAATGCACTTGGTTTGTTTGGAGAGGACGAGACCTGAGTTAGTAGTGATGAGAAAAAATGCTACTCTCGACACACTGTTGTGATTGATATTCGATAATATCAGTTAATGCAAAGTGTGACTGTGATCACAGTTTCACATTACACGAAAATATCATTTTGAGTGTATTATTATATTATATAACTAAAAGATAATTTGCGTGAAAAACATATTTTAGCTTAAATAATTAATATAAATCTAATTTAATATCAATGCAAAAAAATGAAAATGCTTAATAAAATGTAAATTTATTTTTCGGGTCAAATTCTCAACAAATATGCTTAAAACGTTTTGCAAAAAGATGGCGCTTATCAAATTACAGAAAATCTGGTAGATGGCGCTGATTCAAAAGATAATCTGTTTAAACAGTGGCATCAGAAAATCAACATAACTTTTTATAAAAAATATAAATTTTAATTATGAATCACAATATTCCCAGATATTCAATCACTGATAGTGAGTGTGACTGAAAGGTTTGTGATTTTGAGGTCATCACTACTGAATAGTACCTGTTAGCAGACATAATTATTATGCTGATCTCTTGCTAAAATTGTAATATTTGCTGAAGACGTTAGGTACGCAAACTTCTCTGTAATTTGTGTTGATTGTGATTTAGGTAAAGTATCTACTTGGGATGCTGTGTGTATACGCACTTTAATGCAATTTGATAAAAATGTGTCATTTAGAATTAAGAGATAGGCACTATAATGTGAGTCCCGCGTTAATAAATGTTTTTGCTATATTTATTACAGGACAGCCAGTCCTACAAGTGTTGTTGGAACCGGTGCACGAAACTGCCGCCATGAAGATACTCCGCAGCATGGGCTGGAGACCGGGGAAAGGGGTGGGGGAGAGGCTGACCAAGAAAGAGAAAGCCAGGGCGAGGAAGGTGTACTCCTGTCACATCCCAAAGGAATTTAGGGTAAGCGTAATACTCAATTGTTGTAATAAGGCAAATGTTATGGATTATTAAGGGATTAGTGATTTCTGATGACGAGAAGCACAAAAGTCAGGGCTACAAGCAGTAGACTTATTAAATACGCAATAATTTGCAATTTGGTTTTCTCTTGCTAATCACGGGGGATCCATTCCAAAGAAATGCTGCTAATAAGAAAATTCCACTTTCATATCAAAACCAGGGTACATTCTAAATGATGAAAAATATATCTATTTATTTATTTCCATCAACGCCTTTGTTGTTTTATACTTTATTTAATTTTAATATAACATTTCAATATAACAGTTTAAATATAACATAAAAAACGAAGTACAATTTACATACAAATATTTTTTCAATTTAGGTATGCTCCTGCAACGAAATTCAACTTGTTACCAAGCCGATGCATCCATATTATTGGCGAGTTAATAGCATCATTATTTATATGTGTGCGTACAAAGGGTATTTTACAAATATATATGATACAAGAACTACTTTAAAAATAAAATGCTATTAGAATTCTACAGCAATTCAACACAAAAGTGGGATTTTTACGTACATAGTACAATTTACATATGACAATTTTTGATTATGTTTGCGACCTAGCATTTGTCAAAATCTGCTGAGAAAACCATTCATCCAATTATGTCTTTATTTAAATCCACATTATACGGATAAAATAGCATTTTTTGTTTATTATTCTCTCTGTGATTCTTATACATCATCTAGATGTCATTTTTGTTCATTTTGATAGCTAACTTACAAAGGTGGAATAATTTTAATTGCATCCAGATTTTATTTATGTGTGGTTTATATAGATTATATATAGATTCTATTGAAACCCTGACGAGTACTTGAGGTCAAAATAGCTGCCCGCAGGGCCTAGCAGTAAGCATGTAGTTAGTTATTTGCTAATATTTATTATATTTTCATTAATTTGCAGCAAAATATTTCGATTGACGAGGAAGACAAACCGGACAGTAGCCCACCGGAGAGTGAGACTTCCGAGGGAGAAGAGTACTCGGAGGTGCTGTTCGAACCTGATGACTTCGAGCCGTACGTCGCCACGCCGAAGACAAATAGTTTTGGTCTCGGTTATTCCGGTCTCAGTCGGCACTCTGTTTTGGGAAGTTTCCGTGATGCAATCGGGGGTGACGGCGAGTGGAGAGGAAGCCATCTTGTCACCAGAGATAAAGGAAAAAAGGTGAAGCGTTTGTGATACAGTAAAACCGCGATATAACGAAACCTGATATAGCGAAAAATGACGTGTACAAACAGCTGGAAAATACAAAAACTAACAGGAACCCCCCGAAAGTTGCAGTATGTACTTATTAGAAATGTCAGTTTCAGTGTAACGTCTGTAGAGTTAAGTTTGTTCAGCTTTTAACGCGATTATTGCATGACCAAACTGAATATTTACATAAATTCATTTTCGTTTGACAATTGTTTTCGTGTGAACTCGTCAATAATATATATAATTCGTTAAAATATTTTATGGACTATTTTTGTACGGCATTTTGTATTTCTATTAACTATTGTTTTCGCGTATTTTAAGCGAACAATGTTAACGATAATTTTTAAGTGAACAATTTTAACGATTATAAATATATTTTGAAGTGGTTGCCGCCGTTACCGGTAAGTACCTTCGTAATTTATGTACGACTCATTTTATAAAAATGCCGCGATTCAACTGTAAAATGTTTATTTTTGAATTATTTTGTATGTTTCATGCCCAAAACTATGTTTGAAGCGGCTCTACATTTAAACACAATTAAAATATTGTTTTGTGTTTGCAATATTCTGGAATTTACAAAAATATCTTCCAATTGGTGTTGAATAGGTTCTGTTCTTAATTTAATTCCTTTGATTATCCATTTGCTTATCTGTTTTAATAACAAAACTACTAAAAATATGTAGGTATTCAGTTCCCTATGGCCTTCTTCCTTCTTTGTTTGCAGAATTTGCGATCTTTTTTGACTCCGCGCAACATTTTTTTGCGACGGCGCGTAACATATAGTAGGATTTTTTAAATTTATTTCGTTATATATGGGAATTCGTTATTACGAATTTTTATTTTTTGGTCCCTTGGATTTCGTTATATCGCGGTTTTACTGTAAATGTATTCTACAAATGAATCGTTATGTTCTGAAATTGCCTCAACTCATTGCGATTTTAATATCATTTTATGTGTATTGTCTTTTTATACGTCGTAAACCGTTATTTAAACTGTTATTATGACTATTCAATTGTAACAATGATTGGTAACTGTTAAGAGGTCTAGTGTAGGAGTGATTGCTCGAAGAATTCTGAATAATCATTTAGTAATCATCACTAATGACTATGTAGTTCAAATTTCTCCTCATTTCTTTGTAATTTGTGTTGGAATATTGTGTGAGTTGGAAAATGCTAAGGATTCTTCAAATATACATACATATTCAGAATATCTGAAATCTGATAATCCTCTTTAATAAACGATTCATATTTGAGATTTTTCATATACAGTAAAACTGCATTAATTCATGTACAGGCTTTTTTCAAAAAATTTACATGCAGTGATTCCAATGCTGTGTTCCTCTTATACCAGGTTTTGAATAAATCTGTACTGTTCCCAGGTATCGATAAGAGGCCAAGCATTCGGAGTGGGCGCCATGGAAGAGGAAGACGAAGATATCTACGCTAGGGAGGACCTCTCCAACTACGACTTTACCCTGGATGCGGCGGGAAAGTCCAGTGAAAAGCGCAAGGGAGGATCCAAATCGAAGCAAGCGCCCTCTTCTCATAGAACTGTAAGAGATTTATTTCTGCATTGTTATAAATTTGTGGTTAGATATCGCAACTACTGTATCATTGTCAGAACATACGCGCACTAATTGATCAATTTTATTTATGGATCAGTTAGTGTGCGTCTATCCTGACGAAGACACAGTTGTTTTAAAACCGGTCAACGTTATATGATTATATTTTTAATAAATGATATAATTTAAGTCATTGAGTTATTGTTTGTGATGATTTAATATTGAAACTAACAGATTGTGTTAGTGTTGGTGTTATGCACCCCGATTTCGACACGGTATTGCAAGCCAATACTTAACATGTTGCATCAGTGACATCGGTCATGATGGACCCTGTAATGGGATCCGAAATGTCGGCTAATGAGACAAACGGCTTTAAAATCCGGAGAACATTTCCCTCAATGTGACTGTTTGTGTTTAATGTGACAAAGTGGTGATTAAAGAAATATCAAATACCTTATAAAGACAAAGCTATTCTTTTAAAATTACATTTAATAGAAAATATATGGAAGTATGGGGTAATTACAGGGTTTATGACCTGTCTTCACCTGTCTTCGGCTAGCTTAAGTGATCACTTTATATATATATATTGGTGAGAATATATATATATAATGTTCACCAATTCTCACCTCTATATTCAAATATGTATTGCTAATAAAGTGGTGATTATTATTGCTTGTGTTTTTTAGGTGTTGGAAGGCTTCGTCCCAGCTGTAAATAAAGCCTTTTCTGTTAAAGTCTATCCGCCTCCAGCCCTGCCGAGAGATTTCATTCCTTCTGTCGGTAGACTAACGAGATTCGGTCCTGTCGGAGAAGGCACTTCGGTTGACACTCCAGAAATAAGGGATCGGGGTAGGATTTTAGTTAATTAATCAGTACATATATGAGCTTTTAATGAAAACACATTTTTATTGTGAAGTTGCAATTTCAGAACATAGTTCTGTGCTATTTTAATACAAATTAAATTAATCAATTAGAAATATATATGAAAAAAATAAAAAGATATTTGCAATGGTAACACGTTTCCCCCGATAAGAAGAGGGCTAGGTTCGAATTACGGTAGCAACCAAATATTTTTTCAATGTTTAGATTTTTTCTGTATGTATAAAATAAAAAATATTTTATAAAAAACTTTACCATTATACACAAAGTTAAAATGATCTGATATTAAAAAAAAAACAATTTCCCCATGTTGCCCGAATAGGGTCCCCCAAAAAATGTTACGCCATTGTTGCTACCTCATATGTCGGAGACAAGAGGGCTCAGCCCTTACCCCTCCCTCCTTTAACAATCCAATTAGAGGATAATTTGTTGAAAAATACAGCTGTTATGTTCAACACAAATGATATTTTTAAACATTAATTCAGCAATGTCGAATCGGTGATCTTGTTCCACATCCTTGGTAGATTTCCCGTCTCGACACAGAATTTCTCTAGTGAGACGGGCACAGTCCAAACAGATTTTTACATTGTATTATATAGTTACAAATAAAATCTATAACTGAAAAAGGTTTTGTCAGAATCAAATCCGTTTCATGTAAATTAAACGAGTAGAATAAAAAAACAACTGTTATGGAGTTCTACAAACTTACCTCCGAAACAGTAAACAATAATTATTTTCAATATTTGAATATGTCCAAGAGCACACAATTACTGGATTTTCACCTACAGAGACACTGTTATTAAACAAATAATAGATATCTCATAGAGATGAAACTATTCACCAGTCATGCAAATACCATAATGAGAAATTTACAGAAATTGACTTTTTCAATATTAGCCGTACTATGCTTAAAGGGTTTTTTTATGGACCACCACAATCTCAATTTTGGCCAATGATTCTACCTATAAACACATCGTGCTCTCCCTTTACTTCGTTTATTTTGTTTGCTATATGAGTTGAGTTAACACGCAATCCTTTAATGCAATCATAAATTAAGAATATTGTATATTTTTAGGTTTGGGTAGGCATGACCTGACTGCTAAACACAGGGGTGCTCTACTAGGTGAAAAATTTTCATCCCCATCCGCCGCGAACACAACCTGTGGGGATGAAAATGAAACCGATGAAAATAATAGCAAAGAATCTACAATGAAGAAATCTTACGAAGAAAGAATTGCCGCCATCACCGGGCGAAATGTAAAATTTGTGTCAGACTCGGATCAAAGTAAAGAAGCTGAAAATAATGATGAAGGTAAGCCCGCCGTCTTCAGGCCTTTCGCTTCGAATCCTGAAAAGCAGCTGCGGTATGAAAAGTATATAGAGATGAAAGATATGGGGAAAGACATCACGAGTGAGAGCTTGCAGAACAGCGGAGAGAAGAATAGACTGATGGAGTGGGAAAGGATCAGGGAGCTGTCGGAGTTTGAGAGGGCGTGCAGACTATACAAACCACTGACGGGATTGATGAATGACAGGTATTGATTTTTAATGAATTAGCTAAATAATTCACCATCTCAGGGGTAGGAAAAGGAGGAGAAGGGATACCATCTTATCTTTATCATATCTTCTCGTGCATCGACACCATGTTTCAAGATTTTGGAGCCGAGTGTCGGATTCGTATCATATACTTTCTTTAGTGTTGGATTTGTATCACAGAACAGTTGAAACTATTAACTGTTAACTTCAGACTGATACTGTGTACACAGATTTTATCAAAGCATTTGACAAGGTTTCTCGTAATATACTCATTCATAAATTAAAAGCCTCGGGTTTAACTGGGAATATTTTAAAACGGTTTGAAAGTTACCTATCGTCCACGATATCAACAACATTTCTTACATAATCATTTTCTCCCAATTTGTTAATACTGGCGTCGTTTTCGTACACTGCTGTTGGTAACTATTATAATATTGCTAATAATCCATTCTAAATGTTGCTCAGTTGCATTCTAGGAGTATTCTGAGAAAAATTCAGTCACTACATCTCAGTCATTATTTAGGTCTGCGCATAATAGAGGACCCAATAACAATAAAACTATGTGCAAATATTCATTATCCTCATTGTTGCAGGTTCGTCTCGGCTACCCGTCCGGACGAGGACACTGCTACCACGGAAAAACATCAGCGTGACAGCTCCCTGTACGCTGATCCGGAGAAATTAGAAGCGGCGAGAGTTGGGATGTTTGGAAAACTCACTAGGGAAATTACCAAGTGGATTCCCGATTCTATGCTCAGTCGGAGGTTCAACGTGGCGGAACCATACGACGGAGGGTGAGTTTCGTCAAAATTATTAGTATACGAGAAAAAACTGTAATAAGTACCTGGGGGGCATGATGAAATCATAAAAATCTGAATTGAAAAGTGGGAGACACTAGCAGTGGAGTGGAATGATGATGATTTTGGGCATGTTATGTTTGGCGAGAAATATGAAGCAATACAAGTCATTCTAAAGGGGAAGTTTCAAGGGAATCGCGGTGTAGAAAAAAGTTGAATTTTCTGGTTCCATTGCAGTTTACAATCATTGTTCAGAGCGGCTGCCTCTGAAGTTCTAATAGCAGTTGTGGTTTCTAATCTCTCTAGGAGAGTGGCAATTTGAAGAAGAAATATTTTTTTATATAAATTTCAAATAGTTGATATAACTAGACTTATTATAGACTATTACTTTGGTGTGTACACTGTGCCTGCTTTCTGCCTTTTAACGAGTGCATTTGTTTGTTTCAGGATGCAAGGCAAAGAAAAAAAGAAAATAACATATTCAATATTCGAATATCTAGAAGCGCCTATCCATAATAAAAATAGTTTTCTTAGAGAACAGACCGGAGTCAGCGGGGCTGACAAAAGGAAAGAGATTATCTCTATCGATAACAGAACGCTGCTGAAAGACAAGCTACCGATTGCGGAAAAGAGCTCAGAAAATATGTTAAAACCAAACGAAGATCAACTGCCCGATCAACCGATAAAAACCAAACGATTAACCGTAGCCGAGTTATTCTTGCAGGAAAAAGAAAAGGAACGAGAAAATCTGCTGGGTAAAAAAGTGCAACTGGAATTTCAACGGGAAACCACCAAAGATAAACCTACTGAAGAATCAGACGCAGTCAAAGAAACAATTGATAATTTCAACAAAATAGATCTTTACAAAGCCATATTTCTTAGCGATAGTGAATCTGATGTGGAAAATGACAATGATTCGAAGCAAAAGTGGACAGAAAGGTCAGATCCTGACAGTGTTAATAAAGAAGTAAAGAATCCATTTGATTCTCCTCCGAGAAACGTTGAAAGGAACGAATCTCCTCCTAAAGGAATATTCGCTAATTTGAATTTTGACCGACTGAATTCTTGGCAAAACAGCTCGACTAGAACGAACGACGACTCAGTTGTTATGACCGGTAAAGAATCAAATTCAGATGAGCCTAGTAAACTAAATGAAACACTTTCGGTACAAGAAACAAAAATTGTAGCAAGTAGCAAAGAAAAAGATGTACAAGTAGATAATAATGCCGATTTATACGGTCCAAAGTTACCGGATAAACACATCTTTAGACCCAAAGAAACAAAGTCTTCGACAGAAGAACACTCGACATCAAGTAAAGCGTTTGTCATTGACGTGGCTTCAACGAGTGACACCAGTAGCGATGGTTGGGTGGAGGCGGATAAGGTAAAATTGAAAAAATCAAAGAGTAAACACAAGAAGGCGAAGAAAGACAGCAAAAAGAAACGCCACGAGCACAAACACAAAGCGAAGAGAAAGCACAAGAGTAAACGGAAGGATGACTGAGTTTTATAATCTTTACAAATTGTATTTATGGTGTACAAATAAATTGAATTTTTAGATCATGTAACAAACTACAGTAAAACTCTGTTAATTTGTGTACCTATATTGCGTATTTTCACGTAATTCACACTTTTTAAAAATTTTAGCCCCAAACATAACATTTCATACTAATTTCTACCGATAATTCGTAAAATTTCATTATTCAGATTTAAATCCAAACTTGCGCGACTACGCATTCATCATCACTTCGTAAACATTTGTAGATAGCTCCACCCATTAGCCAACCGCGGCGCTGTTTCTTATCGCAATAGATCGGCACGCTTAGAGCTCGCAACTCGCAAGACCGCGGCCGAATTATGTTTTTTATAATTTTTTTTCATGTTTTGTTTTCTGAAATGGCACTATCATCTCAAGTAATTCGTGTAAATCCTTGACCATTTGAAAATATAGAACTTATTTAAACACAAAAATTGATGTCAAAGATAAAATCAACGGGAAAATTTCAATCCTGAATACCTTTTTTTCATTATTTTTCACGGGCTTTTTAATATTCCAGTTTTTTGCCCAATTTTGATGGAAAAGGCGAGTTCGACCGCTAATCAAATTAAATGTCCATAATTTTGTTGTATCAAGCACTGGTGAGTCATTTGAAGAAGCCTTTTTAATATTGGACTCGCTACGTTGCCACGCACCTTCATTATTCAGGAGAAATTACTTATTTGATCAACATTTCGACAGACAATAGACAGTCGCCATGATTTTCAGTGTGAAAATCATGATGTTGACAGTTGACAGCGGCAGCGTGCGCAAAAATTTGGAAGCGTAAACTGAAAACGTGTTTTTAAAAATATCTTTCCAATGTTGCCTTCAAAAAAATTGTTCTCATTATTTGTAATTTGGATTTTTTTTAAATTTCGGTCCCATGAGTTACAAATTAATGGAGTTTTACCGTATTATTTTTGGATTTTTCTTTGAAAAATATCACTTTTCAAAATGTCGTGAAGGTGGTGTGGACTATCCACACAATGTATGGTGAACCTCCGCTTACCTAAGACTGTTTTACGAGCTGCAGCTCCTATATAGGTCCTACTCATTCGCCGCTAAGTTGGCATTTTTATTCTACAAGGGAAGCATGCCTTGCTGAAGTGCAGCATCGCGGCAATGCAACATGGCATGGCTACCAGTAGAAAGCCATTCATTGTCTTTACAGTGCAGATTCTTATTTTATTTATGTAAATTAATATACAGAGTAAGAATAAAGATAAAAAATATTCAAATTATTGGACAGACATAAGAATACAGTGATGAAACAAAGTAGATTAATAAGAAGTTTGGCACCGTCAGACAGTGATAGCATAGCTAGACCAGCACTCCCCTCAAGGGATCAGGACATTATAAATAACAGTTTAGTCCGAACACAACCGACAGGAATACACTCTAGTAAAGGAACAGCATATTGGGGTGACAATTGGGTTGCCCCTACTAACATTCCCGCTATAAAAAAGTAAGTAGAATTTACTCTCTAAGAAGTTCCCAGCGTGACACTCAGATCTTAATGAACTCCCGGAAGAGTTCTAAGTTATGACTACCTCGCATTATATATTCACGGCGAGTGGTGAAGTGGTGTGGATAATGAAATTTTATTCTTCTAAGAGAATATCATGAAATAGATTATATGAAGAAGAGTGTCTGTTGGTTTGTTTTTTATACTAATCTACTTTTATTCCGAGCTTTATCTCCCACTAACCCAAAAACCATTCCCATCCCCCTTTTCCACCCCTTAAAGCAGAATTTTGGTACTTGCACATTTGATGTTCAAAATAAGAGGAAAACTTATTGTCTACATCTGATTTTGAAAAAAAACTACCTCCTTCCCCCCAAAATGAAGCCTCTTCACTCTGGGTAAAGTTTGGGCAACGCGAGGTACTTCAGATAGTTTGAAATATAAATAAAAAAAAAACATGAAATTAAATTTTTGAATACACACAAATCAGGCGCACTGCATTTATCTTATTCTATATTGCTAAAAGGAGGAGGGTGAAATATCCATATTTTCCTCAAAAGGACAAAATGATTTTGAATAGCGTTCGAATTAGGAATTGGAAGGAGCGTGGAGGGGAGTGGTAGGGGTGCGGTAGGGGAGTGTAAGGTGATCGGGAGGCGAGAGGGAAGGGAGCGGGAGGCGACAGGGAAGGGATCGGGAGAGGAATGGGAGGGGAGCGAGATCGGGAAGCAGGAGTGGTGCGGGAGATGAGAGAGGAAGCGAGTGGAAAGGGAGTAGGAGGGGTGCGGGAGGGGAGTGGGAGACGATAGGGAGGTGAGAGGGAAGGGTAGTGGGAGGGGAGTAGGGACTTGGTGAGTATGTCTTGTCTAGTGTCTTAATCTTAAGATTAATAAGAGGAAGATTATATTTTGAAAAACCACCCCCATCCCCCTTTCCCACCTCTTAAGTAGAATTTTGGTACTCCTCGATGAAATTTTGCACACTTGACGTTCCAAATAAGAGGAAAATTACTGTCTACCTGAAATTTCGAAAAAACTACCCCCATCCCTACGATGAATGATGAAATGGAAATGAATAATCATAATGTATTTGTCAAGATTTGAATTAATTATATATTAGATATGTTTGCGATTGAAGCAAATTTTAAATGCGTTTTTATACGAAATTCGGTCATATTTATCAATGTCTGATTTTGATTCTATACCCCCCCCCCCCACAGTTTCACATATTGTTTGATTGGTGTTTGAATCCGGTGCATTTGCTTGATGCAAAATGAAGGAGGATAATTTTCCTTTGCTCGCAATGGTCGCACGGTTGAATAAATAAACAAATTGCTTCTCATTTGAACACTTTATTGCTTCTGTTTTTATAAAATTCATCAATACGGCGATAGATGTCGTCGTAAGACACATTGTGTTACATTATACAGCTTGCCGAACGTCGTAAAACTACGCTTCAAAAATTCGTCAAAGGGTGGCAGCATTGTTGTTTATTTATTATCGAAAGATTGTTGTAAAATAATACAATTTCAAATTACAATACACATTTTAGCCATATACTCGTATATTTCTTTTGAAAATTTTAAATAACTTTAGTTGTATTGTGAAGCTGTATTTGAAAATATAATTTTAAATGAAAGTATGTAAAAATTGATCGTTTGTTCTAAAGAAATATGCGAAGCAATTACAAATTACTAATAGAAAAGTAATCGGCTGTCGCCGATTGATTGCTGCTAGGCCCTAAGCTCCGCGGGCGACTTTTATGGCCACTTCGCGGCCAGGGTTTTCGTAGAGTATATTTCAATACGAAAATTCCGTCATATTGCTTTAACAATACAGATAACCCCCATTGACACGTTCTGAATATGGCTATCCTATTTCTATCGCTTCGATTATTTTTAGTTTATTTTCTAAAGACACTACATTGCGAATTTTTCACATTGTCTGTTTGACATTTTAAATCGTACAAAGGGATAAAAATATGGAGAGTGCGATCGATACTCGGCTAAGATTACACTGAAGTATTGAAGTTGAAGGATAGCTGATTGACAGAAAAATCCAAACTTACCAGGAACCGGCGTACCAACGTTACATATTCTGTCTCACTCGCGCTACTGAATTTACGTATATGCACATGTGTATTATGTGAGTGAACGAAAAAGAAAGATAGCTCGCTCGTGCAACCACACATTATGACAATTCCTGGAAGTGTTGAGAATTTTTTTTTTTTTAATACCACATTATAACGAATCCGCACTCACCGGGGTCGCGATGAACGGGGGCTACCTGTACATCATGTAGTGTACTTTGTCTTCATTTCCAGTAAAAAAAAACAAACAAAATATGACGCGATTCCAAGAATTATTCACGGCAGTTTTTGACAAATATTAGACATCAGTGACATCTATTGCACAATGGGGAAAAATATCAAATGAATATTAATATTCATTATTGTTTTTCTTTTTTTTTGGAATCTGTACTGCCATCTAGCGGATTTCTAAATAAAATGGATGACACTAACACGAGTAGGGTGTATAAATATTTTTTGTTCATTTTAAGATCGTGAGCATTTCTGTGTTTAATATTCAATATTATTTCTATAACACGTAGATAGGTAGTTAAACATAATATTTATTTCGTTAAACCGAGCCAAATCTCTAATGACGCCATTGTAATGATAAGAAATAAAAAAAAAGAAAGAAGAAAAGATTATTATGATTTAAAGATTAAATAAACAATTTGAAGTATTATGAAGAAACAGTGGGAATGCTATTGTTAAAAAGGACCCTATATAAAACGGACTTACGACTCATACAACATAGATGAAAATAAAATAAAATTTTATGAACGCACGCTAAAATAAACTTGGCTGATATATTCCGCGAAGAATATATCTGTACACAGTTTTTGTTGAAGAATATTCAAGCTCAAAAGACGAATATTGAATTTTTCCTGTGTGCACTGAGCCGCATATCTAATACTGATACCATATACATTTAGGCCCGCGTCCACGGGAAGAGATGAGATAATCTTGAGATCTCACAATGAGATGAGAGAATCTCACAATGAGATTTTGTTGAGATTACGTCTCGATAATCTCCATGTACATGTGTGTTAAGATTTTGATTCGAAATCAGCTTGAGATTGTTGAAAATAGAGATTGTCTTCAAAATAAATAATGTATTGGAAATTTTTTCATATTTTTAAATAAATATCGAAAGCCATCCCTGTAATTCTAGATCATTCTTATTTGGTGAGGTATAACTCTATCTTGTTGGTTTATCTGTTTTTTTATACAAATCTACAGTTTTATTCAGAGCTTGATGAAATTTTGCACACTTGACCTTCAAAACAAGAGGAAGGTCACTGTTTACATGAGATTTCAAAAAACCACCTTCATCTCCCTTTACCAACCCATAAAGAAGAATTTTGATACTTCTTGATGAAATTTTGCACGCTTGACGTTTACATCTGATTTCGAAAAAAAAACTACCCCCACCCCCCTGAATGAAGCCTCTCCACACTGCGTAAAGCCCGGGAAACGTCGGGTACTTCAGCTAGTTGTATATATAAATGTATTTTATGTACGTACTTAATTATTTCTTAATAAATACAAATGTTTCTTAATAATATGTGATAGATTACAGATTTGTTTATTGTTACGCGCCAAATACTCAAAGACCGCATTCCAGGATAACCACTACAAGAGATTACCAGGATTGCCGTTAGAAGGAAGGACGCGCAACTAACTTCGGGGACATGGCACTCTTCTTACCGCCTTTGTCGTGTGTGTCGTGCGTAGTCTGAGCGTTCCTTGAAAATAAACCTATAACGTTCTTATTAATCATACTCAACTTAATATTATATTTTATTTTTAACAAACAAATAAAAACCATCGCATAAAATAATATATTTTGAAAATATATGGAATATAATACAAACATTTATTATGTTTAACTGTTACTGGGGAGATTTGAAATCATCCAACTGACGAATGACGACAACGACAACGAAATTTTTTGACGTAGGTACTGATCCCAAAGAATCTTACGAGAGTAAAATTCATATCTCCGAGATTGTCTCGAGTTGAAAATCTCAACCGGAGGATTTGGACTATATCGTGTCTGGTCCGAAGGAGGTGTCCAACGGACGGGCGAGCGTGAATAAATTGCATTATCAATTCAAATTGATGGCGTGCTGGTGTTCAGGTTGTGCTTCCGTGTTGACTATTTGGATGGATCATGATCCATCAATCATTTTTATGTAAATTTTCTGACCTGATATCTAAAAAAGGTTTATTCAGAATATGAATAAGGTCACGATGTCTGAAGCAGGCCGTGTTTTTGTTTATTATTGGTTATTGTTAACCTTTACTATACCATGCTAAAAATACCCTACGCAGCCATACTGTCAACATGTGTTACTGCAAGAAATTAGAGTTTTGTAAAAAAAAGCTTTTACACGTTTAAATGACTTCAAAATACTAATTTAATGTATTAATTATAAATATATACATATAAAATCAATTTTGTCGAAAAATATTGTTTTTGCGCTACCGGGATACGAACCTGGATCTCTGTTTCCAATCCAGGGAAGTACACTACCGATTGTGTTACAACTTCACAATAAGAATGTGTTCTCCTTAATTAATGACTCTAAAATAGTTAATGTCATAGTTATGTAGCGACCGGAATTCAAATCCACCGCCATCTCAGTCGGCATCGACGCTAGCGACAGCGTTGTCGGCTGCTGCTACAAGCCTGGCTCGAAATTCACCGCTAGAGAGTCTCTCCAGTTTCAGCGTTTCACGACGGCGGTCTTGCCGGCTCGCGATACCGCCAACCCGCTTCACATCATTTCATTTCGTAATATACACGCACCTTCTACATCATTCATTCATTCATTTCATTATATGTCTTTCTTGTTTTTATCATTCTGTCACAATAAACCGCCACACGCCAAATCATTTATCTTTCATTTAACCACCGTCCTAACCCCCAAAGTTACTATAAATATAATAAGAAATTTAATACGTTTATTTTATTCTCAAACGTTATTCTTATAACGCATTCGTGAGAAGAAGATCTTCATGATTTTCATTTTTATCTCTCTTCATTTAAATGATGTGCGATCTTATTTTACGTGGTACGAGTAGCATTTTTAACGCAGATAGCATGCAACGCATCAATTGTATATAGCATTGAATTAATTTATTATTTTTTATTATTAAGATTCGCTTTACATAATTGGTTTTCTACTAGTAATTTCTAAGCGCAAATGATTTTTTTAGGACTAGGTAAAATGTAAGTTTTACATTGTGCATATTTATAAAAATACGATTTAATTGGCTCGGTAGACCTATGTTACTGCGTGGCTAGGGAAGGGTTAATTATGTTATTGGCCAATGACAAAGAAATGCAACAATTGTCAGTGTCGCAAAATATTCATGAATATTGGATATAAAATAATACCAATCACATCAGTAATTCGCATAGACGGTGACCAAAATAAAATATTTAGGACTCGTAATAGATTTGTAGCGACCGGAATTCAAATCCACCGCCATCTCAGTCGGTAACGACGCTAGCGACAGCGTTGCCGGTTGCTGCCACAAGCCTGGCTCAAAATTCACCGCTAGGCACTCTCTCTAGTTTCAGCGTTCTACAGCGGCGGTCTCGCCGGCCCGGGAGCGCCGAGCGAGACAGCCAAATTGCTTCACATCATTTCATTTCACATTCGTTCATTGCATTCTTTATTTCTATCTGTTTTCATCATACTGTCATAATGTAATAAAACTTCAACGCGCAAACAAACATATATTTCATTTAACCACCGACAAAACCCCCAAAGATTCAAAATTGATACTATCGCAAAATGCAAGATACGTGACTAAAAATATTATTAAGGAAAACATATTCTTATTGTGAAGTTGTAATTATTCAGAACATAGCTCTGTGATATTTTATATACTAAATTAATGTATTCATTATAAATATATACATTATATTTATAATTAATACATTCATTTAGTACTAAAAAGATTGTTAAGAAAATCTCGCGTCTGAGAAGGATCACAAGATTCATTAGTACTGAGTCTTGGACTTGGACTTTGATCTCTGGTCTGTAGAGTACCGGAGCTTACTGGCTCCCTCGCTCTTCCATCTGTAGTGTATTGATTAAGAATGCTTAAATTTGTAGATAGAAGGCCTGCTATGCATGAGGCAGGGAAGGTGCGGAGCGCGATTATGCGTCTATTTTGAAGTTTAAAGTTTCTGAAGTGGAGGCCTCCTGCGTGAACTTCTGGAGGTCGTTTGCTAATACGTCGAGATTTTCGATGGTCACCGACGTGGGAAGTCTGTTGTTTGTGGGAGCGCGGTCCTGAGAAGGAGAATGATGCTGCACGGAGTCATCATGAACTTGGGCCGGCCGGGGGGTCGTGGGCAAGAGTGGGGGCCGGTCGAGACGCCATTGCTGGGAGGCGGAGGTCGGATTTCTCCAGTTGGGAGAGTAGGGGGCTTGTTCGGGTCTGTTATATCTCGCGGCTTCGCTGTGAGAGCGATGCGCGCTCCTTTGGCAGCTGTAGTAAGGGTGATTTACCGGGTGTACGGGGTAGCCCTTGTAGTTTGCCGGATGTGGGCCTCCGCAGAGGGCGCAGGTCGCTGCCGTATCTCTAGATTTGGTGCATTCGGACAGTACTGAGTCTTGTAAAATAATATACAATTCTGTTATTATTCCTCACATCGACTACTGCAGCTGCATTTTGTTTTTTGGCTAATGAAGAAAAAATGCAACAATTGTCAGTGTTGCAAAATAAAGCTTAGAGAATAACAGATATACTCGGATCAGCGCAATGCTGATGACCTTTAAGCAGAAAATATATTTAATGGTATTTATTTATAAAATCCTCATTGATGAAAAATGGATGCAAATCAACATGAGCACGAACATCATACAAGAGGAAAAGATAGATTGAGACTGCCATTCAAGAAGAAGGCTAAATCTCAGTGTTGACGTAAGTCGAAAATTACCTTGTTCCTCCATTCTGTCGTTTCCATACTCCTTCGTGACACATATCCCTTTCTGGCTAACGGGGTACCTAGGAATTTCGGCCGATGTGGGACAGACTGCAGTTCGAACGCCAATGTGTCAACATGCTTTTTTATATCCGGACCGCGATAAAACCGCTTTCGACAGCATCCCGAAGTATAGCGATATCTTCTTTCTTAACATATAACGGGAGATGTAATTTGCCGTCCAACCCAAGATCAAGGTAGGCCAGATTCTCTCTGATATCTTACTCCAATCGGGTTGAGTCAACTAAATAATGATATAAATGGATACACCATATATTGGTCCTTTGAGCCGATGATGTACAGTACGATGAAGATGATATAAGGAGGAGAAACTACATAGATTCAAAATGAAACTATACAATTATGTCAAAGGTAAGTTGTAGTAAAAATAAACGATTTTGATATTGTTTATATTAGAGCGTATATAAAAATACTTATGTATGCACTATATTAAGAATAAATAAATAAATTGAATAAAAATATAGATCAACACAGGCCTGTGTTCGATTCTCAATTATGATCGAACTCTCAATTATGATCGACTGCTTACTTTGATATTTCCTATTAAGAGTCCATCAGTGTATAAGAAGAATTACAATATGGTTATACTAAACTATATTGTGTGGGAGGCAAACAACTTAAACTTAAAAACTTAACTTGTCAAAAATTAATAGCTTTTATATTAATCCATTGTTGTAGTTATCTAACTATTATAATGTTTTTCAGCGACATTTGAATATGTCCAGGGACACACGATTACTGGATTTTCACCTACAAAGGCGCAGTTATTAAAACGAATAAGAAAAACAGGTTGTAAGCCCTGTATTTACCCATACTTCCGGGTGCTATGAAAATGATCAAAGAGTTTCGAAACAAAGCCTTGAGTATAGCTAAATATTACAGCACAACTGGACATTACAGCAGGACGGAGCTCCATCTCACACATAGCCAGAAATACAATCAACTTTCTTCGTCGTGAGAATGTTAATTTCATCGAGCCAGGCACATGTGGACACCGAACAGTCCAGATTTAAACTCAGTAGATTATGCAATATGGGGTGTTTTGATGCTTTCTGATTATTATAAATTACATTAAGAATTATAATTAATTATATTATGTTTTGAAATAACTCTAAAAAGTGAGATGTTCTCACTTTTTTTGGGCCACCCTGTATATTTATTTATTTGTAACTATATAATACAATGCGAAAATATGTTTGGACTAATGGAGTCTAAAGCTGTATCTATATATTTCTATATCTATATCTTTCTGAGCTTGTTATAATATTTTATATTTGTTTTTTCTTTCATTAAATTCATCTCGGATGTCCATTAAATAAATTCTTGTAATGCTGCGGAAATGTCCGGCCAGGATAAATAGAACCATTATGTTCGCAAATAGGTGTACCCATTTGTGTTTATTGTCGTCGTTAAGTTGACACTCTGACTCTGTCGAGATCCGGTCGGAGCTCTCAACGTTGGCCAGACTGCTAAATAATATGTGTCATTTGAAATTACACGTAAATACTTAGTTAATAAAAAAAAAATATTTAAACGAAATCGAAATCGACATTGCGATTTTAAAAAGTACCCTATATACAGGTGCGACAGACCTAGAACACAATATTTTATAGGCGGGATACCAGATTAAAATTACGAGACGAAAATGTTCAAGGAGTATGTGCAAATTTTGCACTGTTACGGTTTGAATTTGATTACAAAATCGTGTTAAGCTTCAAGTCTACGTACTTCGAAATAAATATTTGCGAAATCGTTCCATTATTAATGTATATCATAGCTTTAGGTACTAAATCATAAGATAAAAAATAGTCTAGCCACTAGAAATTCAATTACTTTTAATTTTTTGTATTCAATATATAATAATCGAAATAATCACATAATTATGATTTTTTTTTTGAAATGCTTATATCTCTGACATCACTTGAACATTTTCGACTCGTAATTTAGTCAGGTCAACCACAAAATATTGTGGACTAGGTCTGTTACATTCTGTACTTATATACACACACACACATATATATATATCCAGCTGTGGGCTTAATCTTCTGATTATTTATCATTCTTATTTGATTTATACGCAATAATAATTAAAGTAATTTAATGTTATTTAAGAGAAAACATTCTTATTGTGAAGTTGTAATTATTCAGAACATAGATCTGTGATATTTTAAATAAATACTAATTAAATGTATTAATTAGAAAGACACGCATGTAAAATCAATTTTATCGAAAAATATAAGATTCCAAACCGGAGAAGATGAATTATCCAACTGCGCTACAGCGCCAGTATTTTTGACGACAAATTTTCGAACCTACATGTTACACTTTTTCAAATTAATACATCTATCGTTCCATTATTTGAAAGCCGTCTAATAGTTTAATTTAATCGAGATAATTTGTATTTAATTGAATGTTATTAAATATTAATAGCTGAAAAATGTACTTATCATCTATTTTAGATTGCAAGAGCGAAGAGTTCCAAGAATGACGCAGAAACAGGTATTATTATCTTCGTGACAATTCCATATTTCAAACCAGAACACTGAATTAAAACTGAAATTCAGCTGAGTAAATGATAGTACAAAGTAATAAATATTACGAACTGTCCTCAAAACTGTGCACAATTACGGTAAATTTCATTAATTTAATTTTTTAACAATCTCCCCATCACAATTAGAAAAATTACGGACTATCATAAATTTGTAACTGAAGTAAAAAAAATATGTACAGGGACTAGCTGAAACATTAATTAACTCGTATATACTCCTTCTCTATACGCGAGTCTTACTCTCATAGAGAAGAAACAAATGTTAAAAAATATATATATGTCCACTAATTATTCAAATACAAAAAATTGTATTACATTTTTAATATTAATAAAAAAAAAAAATTTAAGTATTTTTTTTTGTATTTCTTGTAATATTAATAATATTACGTCTACTTCAGCGTGATCGTTTTTTTATTTTTATGAAGATAATACATTAAAGTTACGAAATATTATTTATGTTATGAAAAGAAAACAAAAAAAATAAAAAGTTCACACACATACACATATATATATATATATAAATACTTCAGTAACGGTCATTATTGTATCTGTAGCTATTCTGTAGGTGTTGCCATTCTCTGGTCAAGGAACTAGCTTTTCATAAGAGCACCGCTTGCACTAGAGAGTTGGTGAATGAGCTCCGGCCGCAGCTTTACACCCTCAACTCGATGTCTCAGAAGCGGCACGAATTCATGTATAATGCGGCCTTCGGCAAACATTGTAGATGCGCTGCAATAACGCGCCAATCCCAATAGTATTCTGTACGAGTATTGGTACATATATACATACATCCAATCAGACATATTCTTCGGCGGTGCCACATGTTTGCCACGCGTCATATCGACGATTGCCGTATTGCCGTCCTGTTGTGCGACTCCGTCTGGTGACAGATTACACCATCTTCGGTAATGGTGTTTGAAGCGTAATAACGCTATTACCAGTATTAACATCTAAAAAAGCAGCGCCTGTTTGTCTGATATCATATTTTAGTGTCAATAATCGATAATTTACTCGTAAAAATTGAATTTTTATACGAACCACGACACACGAAGGTGTTACAATGTTTTTCCAGTAAAGTTTATTGACTGTCATGAATTTCAAAACAGAAAACAAGTAAATCTTGAACACAACACTTGAGCACGTCCAGTGGCGCCTCCACACCTGTCGGATCCCTAATGTTCGACTTAAATTTAAAGATCTTCTTCGTGCCTTCTCCGTTCAATCAATTTGTTCTACAGTAGACTGGTCAAACCGTTACCTCAGGTTCTTCAGTCATGGTGGCCTCGGTCTCCAGCAACCTTTCCCTGCATTATAATAAGGTGCGAGATCTCACACATCTCTAGATGTCTCGTAACATGTCCGAGATATTATATCACCTACTAATATTTAACTAAAAAAAAACATATTTTATTCCCTTTTCGTTAAAAAAACAAGAGAACCATATCGTTCTAAATACTATTAAAATACATATATGCATTTCAGATTCAAATCAAATATGTATCTATGACATTTATCTCGGATTAACAATTTACTATGGGGTCCTCATATAACTTTAAAATTATATATCATATACACCTATGTATAAAGTAATAAATGTAAATTCTATCTACTACTTGTAATACAAATTAATTGTACAATTGCTTGTAAACTATGCCCGTCTCGACACAGAATTTCTCTAGTGAGACGGCCACAGTCCAAACATATTTCTTACATTATATTATATAGTTACAAATGAATAAATACATATCGATTGTCAGAGTCTCATCAGTTACGCAATACGTGCATGGGGCGGTGCAGCTCTCACTTCAATGAATTCTCTAATTAAGGCTCAGAAATGAAAAATGTCTATTACTTGGATTACAGAAAATATTTTCATTCCAGAATCCTTTTTATTTGACGTGTCAGCTAATCGACTCTTCAGAAAATTGAAAATGGAGTTGTCCCAGCCGGGAGAAATGTATTATCAGAGGTAATGTAATTCCAACAGTTGTTTGGACAGCGGGCCGGGGCACTCTAAGGGTTGAATTAAGTCATGGCTTTGCGAGACAACGGGCGTAAGTAAGAAAAGTGAACGGGACAAAGATTTTAGAATAAAGGAGTTTCCTAAAATAGCATCCGTGATAAAAACAGAATTTTAAACAGACAATATGATAATTTCAGTTAGCTCGAACGCTTCTTACAGAGACTTTGTCGGCCTAATTTGCTCAGTTCTATATCGGATTATTTATTTATCGATATTTTTTTATGCTCAAATTCAAATAACAAATTATTTTATATCTCTTTAATAACGAATATTTTTAGCATGCTCCTTTCCATTTAGAAAGAACGATTGTATTAGTGTGAGTAATATCACACGTGATATGCACATTGTAACAGTGTATTGATGCCGCTCAGCGTTTTAATTGCTCAGTGGGCGGGGTTGTTGTTTGAAATTGATTAAAAACACGGTGTCTACAAAAAATATATACGGAATGTTTGAATTGTGTATTTAGGAAAGTTTATATAACACATTTATACTTATATCTGTTAATTTTTTAATGTATTAGTTGTTTTTTTTTTGCATTTTTATATTATTACCAATATTATTAGTTTTTCCATTGTTATAACACAAGTACACGGCGATGAAAAATATAAAATATATATCGTAAAAAAAAATTATATGTGAAATTTGAACTCTGTGAGTGAATTCAAACTGTAAATCCGGATCGATAAAATCTAAATGAACGAATTGCGCAAACTCCGAGTCAAAACGACAATATACGTATTTGACAATTTGGCACCACAGTCTACTTGGGGAGTAACTAACACGGCAATTAGCTTGCGAGATATGCCAGAATCGAAATCGGAAAGTACATATGAGCGTTGCAATCTCAGCAACTTCCATATTTTTTATTTGGAGAAAAACATGAAAAACTAAAAGAAGCTTTGACCTATTGATCGCGTTCATCTTGACATGACATGACATCTTTCATACGCGACACTCTTTGGTGGGATTATAATTTACGATTTTACAGTACAATAATGCAACAAATTTATAATTTGTTTTTAAGAAACCGTTAGCAAAGGTTCTCAAGTATCCTCACGAACATAAACAAATACAGAAATCAGAACCACAATTACAAAATAATGTAAACAAAATTATCCACGACAGAACACAAGTGTCCTACACCGTCGTTACACTAGCGCCATTTGCATACGTACTAGAGTCAAGTAGTGATTTGCGCAGGCGCTGATTTCTGAAACTAATGCACACTGTTTACAAGTTTTTAAATACTGATATTAAATTGAACTCTATAGTTTGAAACGCATTACATTCCACACGCATGAACTGAGTTTGAGAATTTGAATAACTGAGCTATACTGGATGATACGAGACTTTTATTATTTCGTGTTTGTTTATAAGATGACTATGATCCTTGACAAATATCGACAGATGTCGGTAGAATAAAGATTCCAAATAATTTTGGTATGATTTTCATCACTCCTCAGCGCGTATGTACGCACTAGCGGCGGGCGAAACACGGCGACTCATATTTGAGTCGCCCGCGCTGTGGGCATGTAAGGCGCGACACATATATGAGTCACCCGCGGGGAATGGGTTAAGAACAATATGAATGCATTTCTTATTATGAATGAAAATCCCTTCTTCTTTCCGACTTCTTCTTGTGCCCTATCCGTTCAACGGACGTTGGCTATCATTACTTTGCCACAGCCTGTAAAAGCTTAACAGTAGACTGGTCAAACCATTGAATCAGGTTCTTCAGCCATGATCTTTTCCTTCACCCATTATGAGGTGCAAGATCTCGTACTTCTTCGGATGTCTCATCACAATATTTGAGATATTAAACTTTTCGATTTTTTATTGTTTTAAATACTTATTTTTCTTTATTTATCCGAATATCCATATCTCAACTGCTTCAAGTCGTCTCATTTCTTCCGTAAGTGTCCATGTTTCCATTCCATAAAATAATACCGAGAATCATTCGCATTCGCAATCTAAGGTTGCGATCATGACTGCAGAACACGCGGATGAAGTGTGCACGAGGTTGCTCAATGCGGGATTTGATTGCAACAGAAGGATCCCATCTTTAATTTACATTGCAACCCAGGTATATGTGACGTTAAGTATCAAAGTGTGACATCTCCATTTTTAGAAAAAATGAATTATGAATGAAGTTTTGTAGAATATAAAACTTATGATAAGCTTATGAAATCATAACATTATACATCCGTATGAATTTAAAGCATTTTGAATTGTAAAAATATGTATATTATCAAAAAGTGACATATTTGGCCATGTTTTTAACGATTATCTCAAAACTATGAAAATTGAGATGTCACACTTTGATACTTAATGTCACATATAATACTTTATAAACTTGAGTTGTTAATAAGAAATACGACTATTGGTTAAATTCTAATATTAAAATGGCAGTGGGCAAAAGTGACTGATTTTGTAAGTGAAATCAATTTTTATTGTTCGATTTACATCAAGTAAATTAACACAATGTGTAAAAACTATATATGAACACAATGTGTAAAAACTATAAATGAACTCAACGTGTAAAAACCATATATGAACACAATATGTAAAAACTATATATGAACACAATGTGTAAAAACTATATATGAACACAATGTATAAAAACTATATATGAACACATGTGTAAAAACTACACGAGGAGACAACTGCATTATAAATTAGAAAATAAAATAATGGTTGCAGACTTGATTTGGTTGAAGGCAATACATTTTACTGATAAATTTTCACTCGAGGTAATCTCTCAAATTGCTTGTTGAACTAATGGATTCTATTCTCACTGTATCGTATCGTGCACACCTAGTACGGCGTACCTTCCATACCTTGCACGGATGTGTATAGAGACGTTTAATTAACCCTTTGATGACAAATGCCTCGAAACACGAATCGGAATATTGATGACGTGCAATCTTGCTGATTGAGGACTACAACGTAACCGAATATTCTAACACACCCGACAGGAAGATACCTACAGCAGTCAATTAAGATGTGCGTCGTGAGATAGTCGGGTAATCTAATTTTTGTATTTAGAATGTGCAAATTGTATGCAGTTGCTTGATCAATCATAGTTTATAGCTATACTGGATGGGGTGGAACTGTGAAACTTTTTTTAGTAAACTTGTTCCATCTCTCTCTTGTAGAATTTCTGAGACTTGTAAACTAAAATTGATCCAAGTCTGAATTTATAATTTGATAAATTTACACAATGGGTTCGTTCAGCAATGATCAAAAGAAATGACAGACAGAAGGTGCGAGGTCCGATTATATGGTGGATGCATTTAGACATTCCGACAATTTTTACTGAGTCTCCATAGAAACGAGTGGTCTGACGTTATTATGATAGAACACAATGCCCTTTCTATTGGCCAACTCTTGGCTTTTTTCAGTTTGACCAATTGTGAACAGGACTTAGTGGAATCAACCGTATAATCTTTAAGTTTATCTATGGATCGCCGATCGCTGATCGCGTATTGCTCTGATTAATTTTATTTATTAACATCCATATTTTTGTTATAACAGAGGTGAATATATTATAATATAATATTGTAATATGTGTATTGTGTGGGATGGAGTAGACTCCACCTCTGATATATACAGCGTTGTCTTGGCTGCTTTGCTAGACTGAAGTCTGTGTTAAAGTAGCCAGTTTTTTTCGTGGTGTTAAGATTCAACAGGAATAAAAATTAAAAAAAAATAATATATATATATATATATATATAGAATAAAAGAAAATAAAGTGGGAGTGTAGGCACTGTATAATGATTATGTTAGAATATTGGATAGTCATGCTTCTGATTGATCTCTACCCAATTGGATCATACGTTGGGTCCATATTTGTATAATCTTATTGGAGTTTAACTATTTCCAGTTGGTACTGAGTGTGTTGTACAGTTTCGGAGATAAGAACATGTAGAACCTTTGATAAAATGTCGTTGTTGCTCTCGGAACTGGCGTGTAGATGTTCGTTGTTTGTCTTGTGTTGTGTCCATGATTTATTGCTTGAGGTGAGTTGTTATTAGGATGGAAAAATTGGACGAGTCTCAATATAAAGATTTGTCTAATGTCTAGGCCATTGTACTCTTTAAATATAAGATCTGATGGATATCTAAAGGGACGACCATTAATTACCCTAAGAATTGTCTTTTGTGCTCTTTTAGCCGACTCTAATATTGTTTTGGCTGCTCCTCCCCAAACTAAAATAGTATAATTAATTAAGGAGTAGCAGAGTGCAAAGTACACCGATCTTAAGAGTTTATAGTCAATTATACATCGTATTCCTTTAAAAAAGTAAATTAGTTTTCTTAAGCGTTTAGCTAGATTCGATATATGTTCTTTCTAGTTAAGATGATCATCGATCAGTACTTCCAGATATCGAATAATTTTAACTCGTGTTAATTTTTCACATTGGTATGAGGAAGCCGTGTTCTTGTTTGTTTTGTAGTCATGTACAGTAGTGCAGGACTTTGATGTGGCGATGTTCTTTCATAACATGTTTATTGATAACACATCGGATTTCATTTCTGAGATCGTCAACTGTTTACAGATTGCTTGCATCTATGCCTTCTGAGTTCCAGCTTGCATTTCAGATAACTTCACAAAAAAGCCGCACAATGTAAAATCACAAAATCTTGCTGTCCAGTTGATGTTGGGATTCCGTGAAATTATGGGATTAGGAAATTTTTGGTGCAGTAAATCAACTGTTGCTCTAGTTGTGTAGCAGGTAGCGTCGTTCCGCTGGAACCACATTTATTCAAGATCTATATCGTCCAGTTGGTGCCAAAAAAACTCCGTTATCATGTTACGATAACGATCGTTATTCACAGTTACCGCATTTTTAGCCCCACTTTCAAAGATGTATGTGTCAATCACACCATTCACTGACTCATTCGGGTTGCATTTGCTTCTCATGAATCATACGAGGATTTTCCGAGCCCCAAAAACTCAAATTTTGTTTGTTTACGAAATTGTCGAGTTGAAAATTCACCTCATCGCTGATGGTTGGTTTTTCGACCAAATTGAGAGTCCACTTCGTGATGCTCTACAAACCAACTGACGAACTGTCGGCAGTGGGAATGGACAGCAAGCTAATTGCATTTTTTAATCGGATGAATCCTAAATTATAACTATCAAAGTATCAGAGTTACCAACCGCAAAACAAAAAAAATGGAGCGAAATTTAAATTCAGCGTACTTATTTATTTACTTACTTACCGTCTCGCCGTTTCCCCGTGGGGGTAGGCAGAGAGGATAGAGCGCCACACTCTTCTATCCTGACACACAATTCTCGCCTCATCCACATTCATACATCTTCTCATACAAGCTAGCCGATTGTTGAGGCTTCTGACTGAACCATCCTCCATTATCTGGTTTACCTGGTCGTGCCAAGTCTTCCGCGGACGTCCTCTATTTCTGGTGCCATCAACACTTGCATCATATATCTTTCTTACCATTCTCTCCTCATTCATCCGTTCCATATGACCGAACCACCTTAGTGATCCTTTTTTAATCTTACTATACTAACATCAGCTTTACATTCTTTCATTATTCATTCAGTGTACTTAGTGTAATTAAAATACTAGTGTGCATTCATATACATCGCGGGAGATATTTTGTGTAACTATACTGAATGAATGGCATTATGCCGAAGATAAATAAACTAAAACTAAATGTAAACAAAACTAAATTCAAGACGGTGAAAGTCCGAAGGAAGTGACTGAAATAAAATATTTGGGAGTCATAATAAATTCAAAATTGAATTTTTCGCGAAATACAAGATACGTGACTATAAAAATTGGCAAGAAAATCACACTTCTGGGAAGGATCAGAAGATGTATCAGTACTGAATCTTGTAAAATAGTATACAACTCTGTTATTATTCCTCACATCAACTACTGCAGCTGCATTTTTGGGTAACGAAGAAATAATGGAACAATTGTCAGTATTGCAAAATAAAGCTTTGAGAATAATACTCACAAAAAATAGATATACATACTCGAATCAGTGCAATGCTGGAAGATGTGTATATGATGGCTTGGTATAATGGTATTTATTTATAAAATCCTCACTAGGAAAATAACGGCGGAATTTATACGAACAATTGATGCAAATCAACATGAGCACGAGCGTCATACGAGAGGAAAAGATAGACTGAGACTGCCATTCAGAAAGAAGACTAAATCTCAGAAATCGATGGTGTATAGTGTGATGAAGATTTTTAATGAAATGCCAGAAGATATAAGAAAGGAGGAGAAACTGCATAGATTCAAAATGAAATTAAACAGATATGTGAAAGGTAAGTTCTAGTAAAAAGAAACGATTTTGATTTTGTTTGTATTTATTTATTTGTAGCATAAATAAAACATATTAAAAAGGTAATTACTTTACTAGACGTGGTTTGTTCTAAAGCAATTATCTGTACAGTTTTTAAAAATTGTAATCGTTTGGAGGTAAGTAAGTATAATGTAAAGTAAGTTATAAAAAGTTATGTGAAAAAAGTACAATCAGAAGTTATAAAATAAAGTTACAAAAATATTATTGTCTGTAATATACAATAGTTGGAGACTAAAATGTGTAGGTAGTTAGGTTAGCACAAATGATAAATTAGTTTCATTTTGCTTTCTACCCACGTCAAGCAACCACTTTGTTATTTTTGCTTTAAAATCGTTCATCATTTTAAACCCTTTAAGGTCTAGTGGCAATTTGTTAAATATTCGCGATGCGCAAAACAAGATTGTTCATTGAACGAATTTGGTATTAAGTTTTGGCACTGAAAAGTATCCTAAGGCTTTGTTACTAGTTTGCTCCGGATCGGATCGTGGAAGCAAAGTTAATTTTTTTTTTTAAATTGTTTTAAGATTGCTCTGGTAAACAGTTGTCTTATATCCAAAACTTGGAAGGATTTAAAGAGTTGTATCTAAATGGTCTCTTGTTTATTACTTGTTGTCTAAATGGTCTCTTGTTTATTACTGGTAACCCATTTCTGAGCTTTAATTAGATAATCCATTGAAGTAAGAGCTGCACCGCCTCATGCATGCATATACATGAAACAAGAACATCCGATACCACCCTGGTTTCAACTACGCAGACATATATTATTTACTCGCTCGGGTCAGGATTTTTGAAGTCGCTGGGTCTAGACGCGGGTCCGATAACCGGCAGATTGTTTACGAAGCGATATGGACGCCATTTTATTTACGTGCTCTATTGAAATCAGCGAAACGTTTGACCCCTTTCGTTTCTTATTTCGTGTCCTCACGGTCGGCGGGACACGTTGATAAAGAACACCCTAATTTTATTTATATTTGATATTGAAATGGAAGACTATCCGGTACTAAACAGTACTCACTTCGAAAATATTTTATTTTTAATATAGTGCATATAAAAATATACGCTGTAATATCAATGAATTTTTAAATGAAACTTTTGAGAATGGAATTAAAACTAGTTATGCACTATAAGTAGTGATACGTGGGATGAAACATTTATAAGGGTAGAATTAGCCACTGCACAATCTTACCTACCGTTAAAAAAAACAATAGGATCATGTCGTCCAAAATACTATAAAATACATTTCGGATTCAAATCATATATGTACCTGTGACATCACTGAAAAATCGAATGAGATAATATTTCTCATATCGATCAAAGCGAGAAAATTAATTATATTTTCAAAATTTTACGTAGCTTCATGAATATTACTTTAAATACTAATTAAATGTATTAATTATAAATATATACATATAAAATCAATTTTGTCAAAAAATATTGTTTTTGCGCTACCGGGATTCGAACCTGGATCTCTATTTCCAATCAAATTTGTCATAAAAAATACTGGCGCTATAACACAATTGGTAGTGGATTGGAAATCGAAGGTAATCCAGGTTCGAATCCCGGTAGTGCAAAAACAATATTTTTCGACAAAATTGATTTTATATGTATATATTTATAATTAATACATTTAATTAGTATTTAAAACATCACAGACCTATGTTCTGAATAATTACAACTTCACAGTAAGAATGTGTTCTCCTTAATAATATTACTTTATTAAAAATGGTATACTATTCACTTTGTCAGTCTCATCAGTTACGCAATATGTTCATGGGGCGGCGCAGCTCTTACTTCAATGGACTCTCTAATTAAGGCTCAGAAATGAGTTATCAGAGTAATAAACAAGAGGCCATTTAGATATAACTCTGAAGAACTCTTTAAATTCTTCCAAGATTTGGATATAAGACAACCGTTTACCAGAGCAATCTTAAAACTATATATTTAAAAAAAAATATTTTGCTTCCACTATCCGATCCAAAGCAAACTAGGAGCAAAGTCTTAGGATACTTTTCAGTGCCAAAATTTAATACCAAATTCCCACTAGACCTTAACAAAGTGGTTGATTGATGTGGGTAGAACGCAAAATGAATCTAATTTGTCATTTATGTCTAATCTAACTAACCTACACACTTTTGTCTGCAGTTATTGTATATTACAGACAATAATATTTTTATAACATTTTTTCAATAATATTTTATAACTTTAACTTTATATACTTACTTACCTCTTAGTATTTACAACTTTTAAAAACTGTATAGGTAATAGCTTTAGAACAGACCACGTCTAGTAAAGTAATTACCTTTTTAATGTTTTATTTATGCTACAAATAAATTAATACAAACAAAATCAAAATCGTCTCTTTTTACCAGAACTTACCTTTCACGTATTTGTTTAATTTCACATTGAATCCATGCAGTTTCTCCTCCTTTCTTATGTCTTTTGGCATTTCATTAAAAATCTTCATCACACTGTGCATCATCGATTTCTGAGATTTAGCCTTCTTCCTGAATGGTAGTCTCAGTCTATCTTTTCCTCTTGTATGATGCTCGTGCTCATGTTGGTTTGCATTAATTTTTCGTATAAATTCCGCCGATATTTTCCTAGTGAGTATATTTTCTGCTTAAAGGTCATAATATTTAGATCTTTCAGCATTGCACTCATCCAAGAATATATATCTATTATTTTATAAGCTTTATTTTGCAACACTGACAATTGTTCCATTACTTCTTCGTTAGCCAAAAATGATTCTGTAGTGGTTGATGTGAGGAATAATAACAGAGTTGTATACTATTTTACAAGACTCAGTACTGATAAATCTTTTGATATAGTTTGCATTAATGTAAAAAATATGACTTGTTTACACAAAGATATATTTATAGTTGCATAAATGTGTCATAAACTATTTGATTTATGTTTCAATTAATAATGTGTGTAGAATGCCCCTCGTCTCCCAACTAATGTTCCAAATCTCTCCTTTATTTCATGTCTATTCATTTACTGGTCTGTGAATCTAATTGATATGTTTAAAATTTAAAAAAAAAAATGTTTTTCCGGTCCGCCACTGCTTCCGAAAGTACTGTCAAAGCCCGCCAAAAGCACCAGAAAGGCGCTGAACTCGTGACCATTGCGCTTATAAAAGCGATATTAGTCGCGCGCACCATTTAACGTCGTGCCCGCGTCAGTAGCGACGATACATTGAAGGCTGGCCCCGGGCGCGCTACAAAAAAACAAGTACAACGATAGACTCACACAGTGGTGGCTCGTTACGATGCGAGATAACACACCAGATTTCACACACGTCACGCAGAATGGTAAGCGTGATCACAAATACCAATGACAACGGAAAATTGGTTCCATTTTGTGGTCTCCGGATTTTAATTCTCTAGATTATTTCTACTGGGTTTTCATAAAACAGAAGGTCTATGCGAATCCAATAAATAAAGTAAATGAATTGAGACACCGTATTATGAAGCCGCACAACTACAGACCACCAAATATATAGATATGAACTAACGCAAATTCCTTGTCCCAATATTTTCACTTTGGTACCACTTACGCAATCAAATAGCTCTGCGATTTCTTCAAAATATATGACTCGATCGGAACGAACATTTATACATTGAATAATTAATGTAAAAATTACGCCTTGTTTACACAAAGATTTAATTTTCAAAGGGTAAATACATTTACTGTTGCATAAATTGTATCGGATTTATGTTTCCACTAAGAATGTGTGTAGAATTCCCATCGTCCCGCAACAAATGTTCCAAAACTCGACTTAGTGGCAGATAATTTTTAACACCTTTGATTTTTATTTGTGTTCTGTTTAGTAATTAAATAATTAAAAAAAAAAACAGTTTCTTATTGAGTTGACATATATGCTGTTTCAAGGAAAAATTAATTACAAAATTTGGTCCATAGATGGAGATGGTGCAGTGGTACTCTCAAAGCGAGTCCACATATTAACATATTTACAACTTTCAAAAATTTAATAGACGTGGAGATTGATGGGGTGAGAATGGTGAACGTTATATTTATATAAAGTGATCACTTAAGCCAGCCGAAGACAGGCCGTAAAGCCTGTAATTACTTCATACTTCTATATATTTTCCATTAACTATAGCAAAAATAGCTTTGTCTCTTATTAATTATCTGTCACTTTAATTTAACTTAATTTCTAATTATTGAAATAATTTCACGATGAACTCTGTTTTACAGTAAAATAGCATTATATTTTTTTCTAAAGTAAAAAATAGCAAATGTAATAGCATTTAAAAAACTATACTATATTAGTAACTTTCTAAAATAACTTCCAGCTTTGAGCGTGGTAAATATTTTTTTCAGTATGAAGAGTCGAAGTTAGATAATCGGGAAAAAATGTTTTTTTTTCCTAAAGTTAATAACGATCAATAGCAGGGCTATTCAAGGTTACGTAATAAGAATTATAATCTTAGAATATGAAATTTTGTAGCTGTGGCACTCAACTGATCTAAGGTGTTAATTTTCACGAAATTCGCCAATGTGTCAATATGTCAGAAACTGACGATTTTTTTTACACATTAAGCAATTTTAAGGAATTTTAAAATTACACAATTTTAAGGAATTTTTTTTAAGGAATTAAAATTGTGTAATTTAGAAATTCCTTAAAATTGCGTAATTTAAAAATTCCTTAAAATTGCGTAATTTAAAAATTCTTTAAAGATGCGTAATTTAAAAATTCCTTAAAATTGCGTAATTTTAAAATTCCTTAAAATTACTTAATTATTGAATTCCTTGTTATTGTTGCGTTATTATGACATTCCTCAAAATTGCGTAATTTTAAAAAATCATTAAAATTGCGTAATATTAAAAATCATTAAAATTGCGTAATTTTAAAAATCATTAAAATTGCGTAATTTTAAAAATCATTGAAATTCCGTAATTTTAAAAATCATTAAAATTGCGTAATTTTAAAAATCATTAAAATTGCGGAATTTTAAAAATCATTAAAATTGCGTTATTTAGACATTCCTTAAAATTGCGTAATTTAGAAATTCATTAAAATTGCGTAATTTAGAAATTCCTTAAAATTGAGTAATTTAAAAATTCCTTAAAATAACGCAATTTAAAAATTCCTTAAAATTACGTAATTATTAAATTCCTTGTTATTGTTGCGTAATTATGACATTCCTCAAAATTGCGTAATTTAAAATTTCCTTAAAATTGCGTAATTTAGAATTTCCTTAAAATTGCGTAATTTAGAATTTCCTTAAAATTGCGTAATTTAGAATTTCCTTAAAATTGCGTAATTTAGAATTTCCTTAAAATTGCGTAATTTAGAAATTCCTTAAAATTGCGTAATTTAGAATTTCCTTAAAATTGCGTAATTTAGAATTTCCTTAAAATTGCGTAATTTAGAAATTCCTTAAAATTGCGTAATTATGACATTCCTCAAAATTGCGTAATTTTAAAAATCATTAAAATTGCGTAATTTAGAATTTCCTTAAAATTGCGTAATTTAGAAATTCCTTTAAATTGCGTAATTTAGAATTTCCTTAAAATTGCGTAATTTAGAATTTCCTTAAAATTGCGTAATTTAGAAATTCCTTAAAATTGCGTAATTTGGAATTTCCTTAAAATTGCGTAATTTGGAAATTCCTTAAAATTGCGTAATTTAGAAATTCCTTAAAATTGCGTAATTTAGAATTTCCTTAAAATTGCGTAATTTAGAAATTCCTTAAAATTGCGTAATTTAGAAATTCCTTAAAATTGCGTAATTTAGAAATTCCTTAAAATTGCGTAATTTAGAATTTCCTTAAAATTGCGTAATTATTAAATTCCTTATTGTTGCGTAATTATGACATACCTCAAAATTGCGTAATTTTAAAAATCATTAAAATTGTGTAATTTGGAAATTTCTTAAAATTGCGTAATTTAAAAATTACTTAAAATTGCGTAATTATTTAATTTCTTATTATTGAGTAATTATGACATTCCTCAAAATTACGTCATTTTAAAAAACATTAAAATTGCGTAATTATTTAATTCCTTATTATTGCGTAATTATGACTATCCTGAAAATTGCGTATTTATGTTATTTCTTAAAATTGCGTAATTATGACATTCCAATGTTGCTAATTATATTATCGACTGTCAGCCGTGAAAGAAATAAAACATGTTTATTCATATATCCGCGAGAATTGTAAAGGAATGAATAATTAGTTTCGTTATGTGATGCATTTTCTCGCGTGAGATCGGCCGCAGTCTCATTATCACATTTGGAACCTTACTCTACAAATCCCTGTGCATAAATGAAAAAGGTTGCAAAATATCAATTGTATCGTAAAATTTTGTTGCTGCGCTACCGGGATTCGAACCTGGATCTCTTTCCAAACTGGGGAAGGTGCATTATCCAACTATGCTACAGCGATATTATTTTTGACGACAAATTTTCGAACCTATATGTTATTTTTTAAAAAATTAATACATCTATTGTTACATTATTTGTAAGCCATTTATTTCGTTTTTACGGAATCTCAAATACCTTTGAGTAAACCGATAGCGGACGTCAGAATTAACAATTCATTTTTATTAAATTTTTGGAGACATTGATACAACTTATATATTATTAGGAGAACACATTCTTATTGTAAAGTTTTAATTATTCAGAACATAGCTCTGTGATATTTTAAATAATATCCAATCCGGGGAACGTGCATTAACCGATTATGCTAAAGCACACAGTACATTGAAGACAAATTTTCGAGCCTATATGTAACACTTTTCAGATTGATACATAGATGTATCAATTAATGCACGTTCCCCGGATTGAAAGAGATCCAGGTTCGAATCCCGGTAGCAACAACATTAATTTTATATGTATATCTTTCTAATACATTTAATTTGTATTTAGAATGATAATGAACAGATAAAAGTGGGAGATACTTGAGGAGGCCTTCATCCAGCAGCGAATAGAAAACGGATGATAGTAATTATGATGATAACATATTTTAATACTTCCGTCTTACATTTAAACTTGTAAATTTGAAATATAGCGTCGCATTTAAAAAATATAAACCGGGCCATTTCACCATGGACGCAAACCAAAATCAAATAAAAGCGCCACCTGCTTTTTAAATATATTTATAGCAATGTTAACAAATATTAAGCGCTTTATAGAATAGAGAGGTGTTTAATGATTGATGCAGGTTGTGTATTACAGGGAATACAGCCCATCAAGGGCCTGTGTTCGATACTAAATAAAAGTAAACTAAGTAAAAGAAAATATTATATTTATATTAGAGTATATATAGGAGCGCTTATGTATGCACTGTGTTAAGAATTAAACTGTAGCAATACAGATGGAAAAATAAATCAAAAATATATCTACAGACAATTTTCAGTTGTTTCGAATACCTCCCTCAATGAAGCTGGACCCAGGACCGTTCATAAGCAAAAGCTTGGTTGGAATTTTTATAATGCTAATTCCGTCCGTCACTCAAGTGACAAAACGGAGCCGCACAGCGGCCATCACAAACATCCTCATTATCTCCGACTTTTTAATTTATTCAGAAAAAATAAACAACACACGTATGAAGAAAACATAACAACGTGTAGACAGAATCATTGAACACGAAACATAGGACATAAGAAATACTAACATTGGATTAACAAAGAACGATTGGATTAAATAAAAATCTCACAGAGTTACATATTTTCAGGCATGAACCATAGAAGAGTAGGAAGACAAGATGGTAAATGAAGCTGGAGCCGAGAGAAAAAAGAAAAAACCCCTGTTCCGTACAGGAAACAAGAATGTACACAAGAGTGGTTCGTCGATCTCAGTTTCTCATAACCGACGATGATGGTCGAAAGAAATGAAACACAAAAAATGTTCAATACAGACACACTACGACGGCAAAATCGAGAATGGCTTCCGCCAGCAGAATACTCTGTTTTTATTCAGATTCATAACAATACATGTAGTCATATTTGCAAGTACCTACACGGCGACGTTTTACTAAGACCTCATTATTTTCCTAAAATCTATCCCACTAGTGTTTTGGCACCACGCCGATGATTATATCTTTAAATTATCATTTCAATTATATGGCGCCTCTTCGGCGAGTAATTCTGTGCGATACAACCTTTTCAAAGAGAGGTATAAAATCTCTACATAGCTTTTGTGACATTATTTTCGACCAACATTTTGAGCTCCACCCGCCGCCACTGGTTCGTCGCCCTAGGAAAAGCGTTCCATTGGACCGGCGAAATAGTTGGTAAATTGGATTCCATTAAACACGCTGTATAGCAGGAAACTAGTTTCGAAGAAAGACTGCTCGAGTGAAAAGTACGCCATGTAAAAAAGTGGTTTATTTGAACATGTAATGTTTATTTTTAATATATGGCTTTTATAGTGTAATACAATGGGAAAAACAATAAATGAATTGGACTAAGACAAACGCTGGCGATAATATAACCTTTACAAAATTTAAACATTCCGTACACATTTTTTGTGAATACCGCCTTTATAACTAATTTCAAATGACAACCCCCCCCCTCCGCACATTAACTAATTAAAACGCAAAGCGGCATCAATACATTGTTACAATGTGTACATTACTTACGGTGCAGGGTGAATATTATGTTCCAGGCCGATTTTGTTAGACTACCATTTTAGTTTGACAAATATTTGGCCATTCGTATTTAATAGTCGTAGAGAATCGTCAATTACAATTTATTATAGAATATGTATCGTCTCAACAGCGAGTCGAAGTTATTAAAACATTAAAAAAATACAAACCTGACTTTTAAAAAAAACATTATGAAGACGAAGTTAATTTCGACATGGTGGGTTTTGTTAATAAACAAGACAGCCATTATTGGGGCACTGAATATCTTCAATTGATACACCAACGACTTTTAATAGGACCATCCTCCGATATCTGGTTTGCCTGGTCGTCCCAAGTCTTCCGCGTACGTCGTCTATTTCTGGTGCCATCAACACTTACATTATGTACCTTTCTTACCATTTTCTCTTTATTCATATTCAACCTTAGTTTATCCTTTCTTTATCTTACTCACTATACTAAGATCAGTTTTATCACTTTATTACTTTCAAACATCTGTATTAGGACTCATTGTGTACCGCTAGTCTTACCTCGGTTGACAAGTTACTGTTAGATATAATTCCAAACAAAGCGCTGTTCACTATATTTCCCGCAGTCGCCCTCCTTTCGATATCATTCTTAGCCATCATTTATTTCTATCAAACATATACCAAATCATCTACTTGTTCCAACCATTCATAACCTACAAGTATTTAGCACGATGTCTCGCTTTCCTCCTTCTCGAATACTATCACTTTCGACTTGTTGACATTCATAATAAGGTCGCTTTCCTTGCATACATCGTACATTCTACTCACTAGCCTCTGTAATTCTTGTTCATTATTCGCCATCAGTACTGCATAATCGGCGTACAATAAACAGCATACAATCAAATCGCCCATTTTCGCTCCCACATTCACGACTAACAGAATCTTGCAAATTGTTCCTTGCTGAATTAAATTTTCAAGATCGTAGTTCATTTCTTTCCGTTTCTAATCTAATTTGTGTTAAAATAATAATAATTTATTGAGAACACCGCCACGAAAGCATTCTTACATCTTCTATTTGTATATGTTTCTAGTAGATTAATTTAATTTGTATTTAAATAGCGCTGAACCATGTTCTGAAAATGCAACTTTACAGTAACAATGTGTTCTCCCTAAAAATATTATTATTTTGTCCGGATACAGATCCTATCTGGTCTACCTCGCGGGGTATGGTGTGTATATTATTTCTTCAATAATTGCAAAATTAATTATTTACCCCTGTTTATTGACAAAACAACGTGACCGATAGTCGAAACATGTTGATTTATTTAAAATGTTGTATTATTAATAAATTATTGATTACCTGAGCCTCGGCTCGTATATGTTATGACTACGAGTATATGTTCTTTTTACGTAAAAGTGCGTTTGATATGTACAGTATATATAGGATTTATATGAAAACTGATAGATAGCGTATTATATTCAACCTTTTTCATGATAAATATGACAGGTCTTCGCCGTGAAGCGTCTCGAGAATACTTAATGACCATTTCCATATCAAACTTCTCGGTTAAAATTCTGATCAGAACAAAAAACGAAGGAGCAAGTGGTCCTTAAAGAGTTCATTGAAATGAAAAGTATTACTTGATGATACAATTATTTTTAGAAAAAAAAAATTTCGAATAGGACTTGTGGTTAAATTTAGTTGGTTGTTTATAATTTTTTGATTAGTTTTACACGCTTTATTTATCTCCAACGATTCCAAATTATTTAATTTATGACCAACACCGTTTATATGCAAAATAGACAATCCAAAATATTTATCAAAACCATGACCATTTTCTATCAAATGATTAGAAAACTCTGAATACCCACTATTATTCAAACATCTCAAATGCTCAAATGCTGTTTTACCAATATGAAATGCAGCACAATCCTTACATTGAATGCTATCCGTTTAAATTTTGCGTAGTTACTCTTAAGGATACTGAGCAAAGCATCGGCATAGACAGATAGACGGATGCTTAGCCTTATATTATAAAATTTGATAATAATATATGTTTTACTGTCATATTTATAGACATTTTTACATCAGAGGCGAACACTAATACACTACACTAAAACACGAACAATAATACAAATTAATATTAATTAATTAATTAGTATTAATTAGAAAGATATACATATAAAATCAATTTAAAGAAAAAAATATTGTCGTTGCTATCGGGATTCGAACTTGGATCTCTTCCCATCCGGAGAAATGTATTAACCCCAATCACAACGAGCGCTGACGAAATTTTTAATAAATTCGATGTCTTTGATATAAGACAAATATATGCTAATACTACTCTTAAATACATATATAAATACAAACGGATACATTTTAAAACAACTCAAAATTTAATTTCCACACGGACAAATAACCTACAAACCCCAAGAGCACATACAACATATGGCCAAAGGAACTACAAATATTTTGGACCTAAACTATTTAATAGAATGCTAAAATATTTAAACCAATTGAATTGTCCCAAGAACATGAAACTATATATTAAAACTTGAATTCATAATATGGGTAGAGTCGGTATTGGTGCGCTCGCCTAAACATATTGACTTATACCTATATTAATTATTGCTACAAAGTGATCCGAAATAAATTTATTAAGTCCACTTTAAATAGTAATAAATGTAATTCTATCTACTACTTGTAATTCTAATTAATTGTACAATTGCTTGTAAACTATGCCCGTCACGATACAGAATTTCTCTAGTGAGATGTGCATAGTCCAAACATATCTTTACATTATATTATATAGTTACAAATAAATAAACCGATTATGAGTCGACTACAAATTTTCGAACTTATATGTTACACTTTTAAATTGATACAATAATTTATATTAAAAATATCACAGATTTATGATATGTAAAATTGCAATTTCGCAATAAGAATGTGTTCTCAATATACAATCAAAACAACTCAATACAAAACCATACAATAATATAGTACACGTATTACAAATAAATTGCTATAAAGTTTACAAATTAATTATTTTTTGAGTGGGATGCTGTAGGTATCACCTCTGATTCAACCATGTCCTGGCTACTTTTCTACACTTTTGTCCGTTTTAAAGTAACCATTTTTTCATACTGTATAAAGTGGCAAGAAAAGTGGGACGTTGCCACGCAGGACAGATGGATTTACCCCTTCTCCCCTTAGTGGAGGTGAAAATGAAAGGTGGGGGTGGTCCTCCGGCGCTGGACCACTACGAGATGCAGATGGTCTCGGGTCATAGGCGTTTCATGAATAAACTCTTCGACTTAAGACTTGTCCGTGAACCGTGGTGTGTCTGCTCTCACGTAAGGCAGGCATCCTCATGGGGCACATCCTCTGGGACTGGGAGATTATGAATGATGCACGTGAGATGATCATGATTGCGGGATAAGATTCTCTTGAACGATGACAAGAACGTACAGGTATGGCTCTGGTACGATGATACCGGAGCCAACCTGTGATGGTATTCTGATGATAATGTTAATAATGACTGAATGTAATAAAATAAAAAATATATTTAATTATGACGAATCAAAACGAGATTAGACAACTCTCAAAATGATTCGGGATAGGGTGTCAATAAATAATAAAAAGAAAATACTGTTGAGATATAATTTCATTAATATGAATAAATGTATAAATATGCAATAAAAACATCATCCAAGTCGGTCCCTCATGATAATCGTCGGTCCATCATGATAATCGTCGGTCCCTCGTGATAATCGTCGGTCTTTCATGATAATCGTCGGTCCCTCATGATAATCGTCGGTCCATCATGATAATCGTCGGTCCCTCGTGATAATCGTCGGTCTTTCATGATAATCGTCGGTCCCTCATGATAATCGTCGGTCCTTCATGATAATCGTCGGTCCCTCGTGATAATCGTCGGTTCTTCATGATAATCGTCGGTCCCTCGTGATAATCGTCGGTCCCTCATGATAATCGTAGGTCCCTCATGATAATCGTCGGTACCTCGTGATAATCGTCGGTCCTTAATGATAATCGTCGGTCCCTCATGATAATCGTCGGTCCCTCGTGATAATCGTCGGTCCTTCATGAAAATCGTCGCTCCCTCACGAACTCCCGCCCTCTTGACTATGCTCCTCCACTTTTCTCAGCATCCAGCAGGTCTCAGGGCTGTCACCAGAGAAGTGCACGTTGCCTTTTCCACTCGGTCGGTCTTATATTATTGTGTCTCATTCCGCGGACACGGGTCTTAAAACATTTATTAAATGCAAACAACTACTATTAAGTTTATACCTTTATAAGACAACGAACACAAGTTTATAAATGAATATTATTCTTAGTTGACTGATATAATATGACACAGAATATTGAATAAACTGAGACATTTTTGACTACATCAATCACTTGAGACAGCTGACGAAAATTAGAAGACGTAATATCTTCACAGCGGGAGTCGGGTCTGGTTCTTATCCTCGCAACAATCTAAGATGATTGATATGATTCACGGTGGTAATTCAATATTGAATTACCACCGTGAATTAATCTCAGCTCGATATACAAAATTATCTTTGCCGACAATAGTTCCGTCGGTCTGATTCCAGAATCCCTCGCCACAAACAATTCCACAACTCGAGAACGGTTCCGTCGAATGAATCGCGTTCACGTCAAACGTGCAAATCTACTTTGGAAGCCATTGTTTCAGGTGGTTAACTTTGGAAAGCAGTCCTTTGATAATATTAATCACGATAAATCATATTATTAATATCTTAATTGATGACTTTTAACATATTTATTTATGGCGTGTGTTTATCTGTTAACCAAATTTAATTAAAATAAGCAGACAAAAAATAGGATTTTTAGAGCAAGAGAAGCAAGGGTGGATGGCCCTCACCCTCTTTCTAAACCGTCTCAAAGTTTCCCAGCGAGACACCCACACATCCACAAACTTCCGAAATTTTTTTCGTTCTTCATTAAGTCATCGCTCCGAGCAGGACGCATACTGGCGGTCGCAGACGGCGATAGAGGACCAGTGAGAAATAATTATCATCATCCCTGGCTCGACAATCCGGTACGGGACCGGTCTCCACCGGGCCGCTTCCCTCTAATTGCTGACATCAAGAATGGATAGGTAGGATATTAATATTGTTCTGCCACGTTATTTTGGGTTCACCGATTCTTCGTTCTCTTTCAGGTTTCTTACTGAGAAACCATTTGGGGGATTGCGCATCTGTGACCGACGCAAGTCGCCGATTACTAATGGTGGATGATGGCGAAATTGGAAGGGATGAGTTAGATAGGAAATAGGGAATTGGGAGATCTTCGATAGCGGACCAGGATGGACTCACGAAACCAAAGGACAGCTCGACTCGATGATCAACTGCCACAGCACAAAAACTAAAAACTGGTGACAATATTCTACATTTAACAATAATAATTTTTTAAAATACAAATGAAATATATTAATTAAGAAATACTATTGAAAAATATTATTGTTGCTACTGAGATTCGAACCTGGATCTCTTCCTATCCGGGAAAATTGCATTATCCGATTACGCTACGGCAACACAGTGCATTGACGACAAATTTTCGAACCTACATGTTACATTTTTCAAATTGATACATCTATCATTCTATTATTTGAAAGCCATCTTTATTTTATTTTTATATAGGTACGAAGATTGGTCGTCAATGCAGCGTGTTGCCGAAGCATAATCGGATAATGCAATTTCCCCGTGTAGGAAGAGATCCAGGTTCGAATCCCGGTAGCAACAATAATATTTTTCGATAAAATTGATTTTATATGTATGTATATCTTTCTAATTAATACATTTAATTTGTATTTAAAAAAATATCACAGACCGATGTTCTGAACTATTATAACTTCACAATAATAATCTTTTTTCCTTAATAATAATCATTTTGATTCAAATATGGAAGTATATGTGTTCACCTATAAAAAATAATAATTTACGAATATGGAACATCATTTATACAATCTATCTTCGGCGATCTCTTATTAAGAGAATGACGTCTGCCAAAGTTTCTTGGGTTAGCCATGGCAGAGGCTTATGCGTGGGGTTGTTTAAGATGTAGGTGATAATTCACAGTACCGCCCACATGCACTCTTGAAATAATGGAGAGGTTGTTCCAATGGTTAAAGGTGATCCGAGATGACTGGAGCTCTTTGCTACTTTGCAACCTTTGGTTTTGTACTGACTACAGTGCAGTAAGTACCCAGATGCGACTCCATAGCAGCACCGACACCGAAAGTATACGCGGGATTTATGATGTAAATAACTAATTATATATAACTGATAGAGATTGTTTACGCGACTTGTTACTCCGATTGTGTGTGTGTGAGTATTGCCGCTCTTTTTTCGGAAAGTTAAGAAGACGGTAACCGACAGGCGTTATTCTTATTACATCCTGTGCTTCGACCAATCCAGCGGTCCAAATAAACCATCAGTGCGCGCTTCGGTCGGTCGAAATCTAAAGAAGACAACCCAGCTAAAAGAACAACAACATCGGACCAGAAAGACAAGCAAAAATAAAAAGGTTAGTGCAGTTCATGTATCATATGTGTGCGTATTGTTAATCGGAAACCAGCTATCGAAGGCATTTACATAAACAGTGATATATACTGAGAGTAAACTGTTTTAAATTATTAAATAATTCTTATAACTGCATTTTGTGTGTTGTACTGACTGCATTATAGCTTTGATCTTATGTATTTTTAATATGAATTAAATATATTAATTTAAAAGATATACATATAAAATCAATTTTATCGAAAAATATTGTTGTTGCGCCACCGGACTTTCCAAACCGGGGAAGGTGCATTATCCAACTATGCTACAGCGACGGTACTTTTAGTGATAAATTTTCGAACCTACATGTTACCTTTTTGATATTAATACATTTAATCGTTCCATTATTTGAAAGAGCCATCTACCTTATTTTTACGGAATCTCCGATACCTTTGAGTAATCTGATAGCAGACGCCAGAATTATCAATTCATTTTTATTAAATTTTGGACACATTGATACAATTAAGAGAACATATTCTTATTGTGAAGTTGTATGTTGTTGTATGATGAACTGTGTTCTAAAAAATTACAACTTCACAATAAGAATGTATTCTCCAAATTATATATTTGTATTTAACTTGTATGTGCTTACATTCTTTTATGTATTGTATTGCACATTTAAATTTTTTTCTTTCATTTTATATATTTTCACGTTTACTTGCCTTGTATATTTCGTTTCCTATTTGATTGTGGTTTGCCTCCAATGAGTTATTTGGTTTTGTGAAATGTAATTTGTCTGCCAATTTACCCTTAAACAGGGTTGCCTAGTTGCATTTTATCTATATATGTAACAAATTGTCTTTTATTTTACCTGTACAATGCAGTGGCGGTCGGTGACTTTTTGTAGAAAGGATGCTGTATAATAAATTTGTACCTACTATCAAATATACTAATTTATAAACTAACCCACGAACAAATTGCAACTATTGACAAAAATAGTCTTGTCAAATTAGCTCTAAAAATCTTTTACACTCCGCAACATCAATTACAGATTCAATTTAAGTAATGAATTAAGTAGATGTTCGAAGGATAATTCAGCTTCAAATATTCAAGCCAAACTGTCAAAAATGCAGCAAAATAAAACAATCCGCTCACTTGGTAATATGTATGCTGTACTGTTCATTAAACTACGTTTAAATCATTTTTATACGTTGGAGATGCTGTTAATGAATGCGTATACAGTATTCGAAGATCTTGACAGGCGGAACTGAATGCACTGGCGCGAAAATACAATCCTTTCAAACTTTGTGAATACGGAACAAATGATAGCATCCACTGTTACTGGAATTTGTGTGTTCGCGCGATTCATAGATATTCGAAAGTTGAGAAATTATATGTATTTCGACTCGTTTCGTGTGCGCGCCGTGTCATAGTGTGTGTTATGATTTGGTCTCTAAAAGAAAGGACGAATTCATTTGCAGCAGTGCTGCTTTCGGCTAGAAACAAAAAGTCGGAAGCTGTTTGACTCAATAACACAAGGGATGCGGAGTATCCAAAGTATATATTAAGCGACCGCGCCAGGATCAACGCTTGTATGTTGTATGTGTCTAAATACATTTTTAAAAATATCTCACTAATATGCATTAACTAAATATACCCCGTATACGGCATCTATCTATCTAGTTATCCAAGCATCCCTAATTTTATGAATTTTGTGACTTTTGGTTGATCGTACAGATCGTAAACTTCCCGGTTATAAGTCTTATGTCACATGTTATTTTCTTGGACAGTTCCGACAATTTTCCTTACATATATTGCTGTTTTATCTTTTCAGATTTCTTTATTAAGAAATAATAAGTAGATCATGTTGATTAATTGTATGATTTTAATTAATAAATCATATTAAATGTTAGCAATATTGAAATTATTTTTATATATGTAAAACTTGCAGAAATTTTGATATTAGAATTAAGGAACCTATAACAACTATTTGGAATTTTTCAATCACATTTTGGAGACAAACCATTCTTTTGATCTTACCAAGGGTTTAGAAATTATACATAAAAATACTAGGGGTTTACAGTTAGATAAATTTGAAATTTTAGAAATAAGAAAAAGTGTTAATAGCAAGCTAAATATTATAAATAACCAAATCCTCTTTGCAAATAGTCACCTTTTAAATTAGTTCTTACTTATTCACCATTTTATAGTTTTATTTTTATCTATGCTGTATACAATGTTTCCTGAAGAAGATACCATAGGTGTCGATAAATAGTGGTTTAAACCAAGTATTTTGTCTAATTATTTGTAAAAATCGTATTCAAATTAATTTAATTGAATTCAAATAAAAAAAAAGAAGTAAAATCTAAATTATACTTGACAGTGTGACATTTGTTTATCGAATTTATAGAAATGTTAATTATTTGTTCGTATTTTTAATCATGAAATATGGATAAAGCTTGTTTTTTATCAATAGAAAAGTTATTAAAAGTTCCGGGACAAATGTAAAGGTTAGGTGTTGAGAAATTCAATTAAAAACATGACAAATCTATGTTCAACAATATGGCTCTGGTTGCCAACATGGGAAAATTCTGGGCAATTGGAGGACATAATGGAGAGACAAAATGTATGATTCTTTGGTTGATTCATGGTCCTTTGTATGTGTATTTGATGTGTGCTCACGAAGGTGGTGTGGGAGTCGGCGTCCTACCTACAATATAAGTCTTGATTTTCACATCTCACCGTATATTATTCTGAATTCCTTTGCTTTTTGTTCTAATTAAAGAGACTTATTATTATTACTATCATATATTTTTAAAACACATTTAATGTTGCTTCAGTTTAGACTTGTATTTGCTTACTAGTCAATAATTGAGTTGACATCTAATCATAGATTTTAAGATATTATATTAGTTGTTAAATACGTAATTTTTTTTTTTTTAATAAAAAAAGTTAAATATGTATTTTTAATGTAGCCACTTGTAATCTAAAATGTTTTCCCATTTAAGAAAACATATATTTAGTCTTGAAAAAATTCCACCTAAATTATCAACCAGAGCCAACTTCACAATAAGAATGCGTTCTCCTAAATAATACTAATAATGTGTTTTTTTCGGAATTAAAAAATAATTTTTAAGCCCCCCGCTTATCGCGACCATTTCCAGAACGTATCCTCCGCGATCAACGAAGGTTACCTGTACACGATACTGAGATTTAACTCGTCTAAATCTCTGAGATTTAGTTCAACTGTGGAATCGGGCCGTAATGCCACCCACAGTACTGAAAAATAATTTGTTCAATTCAACGAATACAACGCGCGACTTTCCAAGATGACTTAGACTGATTGGAGCTGATGTTGTGCCCGGATGGATGGTGCAGGTGCCGTCTACGAGACGTAATTACAAGCTTTTGTGCGAAGGCCGGAGAGACGACGGCCACTTCACAGCGAGGAAGCAATCACGGAGTAAATAGAACTGAAGTGTTAGCGTTATGACTCGAATATAATTAAATTAAAAAAATAAATTTATTTTTAGTTTTGGCAGATAAATTATCGCTTAAATTTAAGACTGAAATAAATTAATAAGTCCCTATTAACTTGCACACTACACAGTAACGCACATACAGGGTGAATATTATGTTCCAGGCCGATTTTGTTTGGCTGCCATTTTGGTACAACAAATATTTGTCAATATTCATTTAATAGTCGTAGAGAATAGTTAATTACAATTTATTATTGAGTATTAAATGGATCAATAACCTATTGAAGTCATCAAACCATGCTGTAATAACGATATTTTTTGATAAAAATGATTTTTTTTTAAATATTATCTTTGTTTTATTAACCACTGAATTGAGTTTAAATACATCTACCGGTTTCGAAAAATGCCATTTTCTTCTTCAGGATGCCATAACTAACTAAAACATATATCATTGTTTCTTTACAAAACAAAACAACAATTATTTAAAAAATAAATTTAGTCGAATAATTTTTAGGAAAAAATTTTAGAATGCGACTCGTAGTTAAATTTAGTTGGTTGTTTATAATTTCTTGATTAGTTTCACATGCTTTATTTATCTCCAACGATTCCAAATTATTTAATTTATGACCAACACCGTTTATATGCAAAATTGACAATCCCAATTTTTTATCAAAACCATGACCATTTTCTATCAAATGATTATGGTCGAGGTGTCTAGGATATGTCTCCACACTTGCTGATACGTATAGGCTGCAATCTTCCTTATCGATTTACGCAGATTACGTCGAACTTGAGCCACATGTTCTGGCGTAGCTGCTGACGCTCGATGGTCCCGGAGGAGTTTGGTTAACCATTGTCCCTTCTTGTCTGAACTTTTGAACCCAACACCAGATAAGTTGCGTGCTCGGTCCATCACTTACTCGTCGAATATTAAAGTGAGTATAAAAAGCGCGACGCGCACGGACCAATGAATCACCGCACTTTAAATATACTTTAAAAGCCGCGAACGGCGACTGGAAAATCCGCATATCACGCGCATCGAACAATATCCCTCCCACTTACCTTACCTTGATTCATTTAATTAATAACAATTACATTTTTTAATTTTTCCGCTGGACACCCTTTATGTTTAAAATTTGTCGAAAATATGTAGTGGTCCAGGTTCGAACTCTGGTAGCAACTAAATATTTTTTCGATTTTTCGATCGATTGGTTTTTTCTGGTTAAAAAATTATCCAATTTTATTATTATCTGATATGTTAATCAAACAAAATATATATTCGGAATATCTGTAAAGGTATTTTGTCATTGTAGTTTCAAAGGTAAATGATTCTATAACACAGTGTGTATACATAATCAGCTACTATGTTGTGAGCGACAAGTCCAAAGCTTCGGTATATCCGCAACGAGGACACAAAGCTATGTCGGCAGGGCGCAGCGCTTAATACTTAATTAATAAACTCCCTGACAAGGGAGCGGGATGATAATATAATGTATAGAAGTATAATTTAAAATTCAAAATTGTATCACGAAAAATAGATTTAAACGAGTTGGAAAATGGTGAATCGCTTTTTTTCCTCTTCTTCTTCTTCTAATGCTTGTTCTGTCCCATGATAAAGTTTTTCAGATTAATTCATTGACATGAATGTATCCTAAATATAAAACATCACATTTTACAATGAAACAAAATTTCTGTTTGAACAAATCGACAGAACCATTCATTTCTGATTTTTTTTGGACTGATTTCTCCTTAATGCAAATTGTTATACCATATACCATACAAACTATGGAATCATTAATAAAAATATACACTTCCAAGTGCACTGCTCGTCGCCGGGTCATTGCCTGTTGTATGTCCAAGGATAATAGGATTAACTTAACTCAAGAATATCAATCAACCATAATGTTTGGGATAAGATGCCGTGGGATAAGATATCGACTTAAATTAATGTTTAGGTGACGCAATTCGGATTGGAATCAAAAAGGAAATAATGGCAGGTGGATCTGGCCTACCATGATCTCAGTCCTGTGTTGGACGGAAATTTTCACCTTCATTCACCTCATTCTGACTCGCACTTTTGTAGTGAAAAACAAAGATATCACTGCACTTTCGGATGCTGTAGAATATCGCTTATTTTTCGTGGTCCGGTTGTTCGCACGGCGTTACTCTCGACCGTTAAAATAAACACGTGTGTTCTTTCCACAAAGTAGAACTTTATCATCTTTTTCTACGTCTTTAGCGATCATAGCAAGATTATGAAAAACTGTATTATTTTCGTGACAATTGAAGAATACAATAATGACCCTATGAATAACGACCATTTTTCTTAATATAATGTCTAAACTCTTTAAGCGACATGGTGTGTGATGTAACATGATTATTTTAATTACGAGTTATTTTGTCTCTACTATATTTTAGAGAGGTGCAATGTCATATTATTATTCTTCTTCTTCTTCTTTAACGATGAAGCCTCATGGGATTCGGAAATCCATGACTGCAGTCACTATAGAGAGTCATACATTGATTGGATTGAGTCATCGTCCACCTGAGAATGATGACTCGATTAGGTATGAATGGAACCTCGGGCTTTACAGAGAATTCATAAGATCGTGGGTATCGCGTTGGTGTATCCTAGGTAGATGACCGGATGGATAGTGTCTGTAGGTCTGTCACTTTGAGAGTATTCTTGATGGCCGTTAAACCTTGTAGTCTATTTAATAATATCTACTCTGTATATTTTAATATGATGTCTTTGAGATTGTGACGATGTACGTATGTCACCGCGCGAGCATCGCCCGTTGTGGATGTATATGTGTACGAGTGTAGCGGGTTTAAGAGGGTGACGCGCGCCGAGCGCGCTCCCTTATTCTGCCCCCTGTCTCGGTGAATAGATGTATATTATTGGACCATAACAGTATTATTGTAATAAAGATTGTTACTGGCATCTGACGAGTTTCATTATTGGACTACCAACAATCCCACAACAATTTAATAATAATTTTGTATATTTTAGTTCAATTATTTTTTTTTCTATTGGTTGTATACCATAAGATTTTTTATTTTGTTTTCATGACGTATATTTATGACTTGCACATCTATTTTATATTTACGAGTTGATGTAATCTTTTCTATGTAATCATACCGTGTACTTTATGGGTTTATGTTGATATTGAATAAAGACAGTACTTAATGGACGCTGGAGTTTCTAATTTAAATTAAGCGATAAATGTTAATAATTACATACAATTTATACTAGCTCTGATGAGTGGAGCCAACAAGGGAGCCCTAGCTTCTAAACGGGTACCGGGTAAGGGTGTTCTCCTCCCCCATCTTCCAGCTGTTCTCTTTAAAGCATCATGCATCCTTTGACATCCCCTCCGTGGTCCACCCTACTACCTCTTGCAGGGTTATCTTGACATCATCCCCCATCCTAGTCATGGTCTTCCCCCTCGGTCTCTCCTGTCGGTTTGTGCACGAGGGGTTTCCAGCTTCCCTGCTTTCACGTTCATCTAGAGCGGTAAACCATTCCATAAGATCCAGGATCGTTAATCTCCCCCATTATCCGATTAAGTTATCACGTATTAGGTCGTAAATCTTGCGTAAGAGTTTATTTTTGATGACCTGCAATATGTTTGAAAGGCAGAATAGAGGACTACGATGTTTAGACATGAGCAAATCGACCGAGAAAAAAAGGGCTACCTATCTTCTTGCTTTAGAGCACTTTAAAGTGAGAGACCAAACATCACACCAATATAGTGCATTCGGTTTTATCAGTGTTGGATATTTTTTTATTTTATTTATTATTTATTTATTTATTTTAATTTTATTGTATTGAAGGATTTTGACAGTTTATAAACTTATTATTATAATTAACATAATAAATATTGAACATGTGACACTATGAAAATCCACAGAAATGTTTAGGTACCTAGGTATGTTTAGGTGCAGAAGATAAATAAAAAGATAAAAAAGAGGGAGAAACGGTGTTGAGGTTGCAACTATTATTGCGGTAAAGAGAACAAGACTCGTTTTGTAGGTAGAATGATTAGTCAAAATTGAGATTGAGGTAGTTCATGAAATGAACCCTTTAAGCGCAGTAAGGCTAATGTTGAACAAGTCAATTTCTCATGGATATAATTTTTAGGTAGGAAAATCCTATCTGTAAAATTTAAATATATAATTATTGATAAAAAGGTCAAGTGCCACTGGTTGTCGATCGGTAGTAAAAGCTATTTAATTATTTTCTACTAAACAGTTAGATAAGTTAGTTATCCCACGAGTACCGCACTGTTTACATTTTGATATCACGGTTTAAAGTTATATTGGCGCGTAAGTTCAGCATTAGACATTTAGTAGAAAATTATTTAAATTTATTTTATTATACCCTTGAAGAAAGAACCACGTACGTCTCAAAGGATAAGTCGGAGGAGGCTAATTTATATTCGCATTTCTATAAATAAAGAGATTTAAATGTAGAAATTCATATTTTCTCTAGGAATATACTAGAAATACGGTGAAACCACTTTGGTGGTCTGCGGGAGGAACCAAAGAATACGAGAGTAATAAATTTTTTTTTATTACACTGTAATGTTTTAAACTCACAGTATCACGCAGCGGTACAAATGCGTGCTCCTTTAACCATATTTTCTATTACATTCTCGAGCACTTTGCATGTTATTTCAATATAATGTATATAATATGCATTTGTTTTAATTTTTAATTATTTAGAGATGTTAGATGAATTACTTAGAAAGATATAAAGAATAAAATATATGTGTAAAGAAGACGGACATCCTGCGCCGATAGGATCTAACGAACAAATTGCGTGATCTCTGGGTCGCGCATCCCGCAGATTGGATTACGACGATTCCGGTCGTAAATCGGAATTAACGCAAGGGTGCGGGGGCGGAAGGAAATAAGGGAACCTGGATACCTGGATATGATGGGTAGGGATTCCAGTTGAAGTACCAGTGATCTCGGGGAATCGGGATTCTGAAGGACTGCTCGCCTTATTTTGTGCATGACGCCTCCGTCACGCTGCATGGTGGGCAGCTCTCCGCTTTCAATTGAAGACGGCGATATTACAGCTTCACCCGCGGCACACAAAACAACAAACATCGCGTTACGTGAGCCGTGAAATCAGGTGATCTAGGAAGCCAGTCAGTACACATTACGCGAAAATTTCAAGCGTAGCTCGGGCTGTGTGTGAGGTGGCACTGTCCTGTTGAAAACACACGTGTTGCAGGCCCAACCAATCGACCCAATTTGACCACATGTGACGATAGCGATCACCATTGATGGTTACGGCTTTGCCTTTAGCATTTTGAAAAAAATAGGGCCCATGATGCCACAATAACTCTGCGTGGGTGTAAAGGTCGTTAGTGTATAAATTGAAAATTTTCGGTGCCCCAATAAGGGCTGTTTTGTTTATTAACAAAACCTGCAAAGTCGCTTATGACGATTTTTTTTCGATGCTCCATCATATATTGTTATCAACTACTCATTATGACTACCAGATGCGAACTGACAAATGTCTGTCAAAACAAAATCGGTTCGGGGCATAATATTCACACTGTTATTGTACGCCGATGATGCAGTACTGATGGCAAATAATGAACAAGAACTACAGAATCTGGTGAGTAGAATGTACGATGTATGCAAGGAAAGCGACCTTATTATGAACAAGTTGAAAGTGATGGTATTCAAGAAGGAGGAAAGTAAGACGCTAAATACTCGCAGGCAATGAATGGTTGGAACAAGTAGATGAGTTTGTGTATTTAGAAAGTATGTTTGATAGAAACGGAAAGGCTGAGAATGATATCGAAAGGAGAGTAACTGCAGGGAATAAAGTGAACGGCGCTTTGAATGAAATTATATCTAATGGGAATTTATCAACCGAAGCAAGACTAGCGGTGCGCAATGGATGTATGGAAGTGAGGCCTGGAGCTGGCAGAAAAGGAACGAAAATAGACTGAATGCAGTGGAAATGAGATCACTTAGCCGTATATGTGGCAAATCTATTTATGACAGAGTAAAGAATGAAGAAATGAGGAAAGAATGTAAAGTTGATGTTAGTACAGTGAGTAAGAAAGGATCACATATGTGGTTTGGTCATTTGGAACGGATGAATGAGGAGAGAATGGTAAGTATATAAGTGATATATGACGCAAGTGTTGATGGCATCAGAAATAGAGGACGTCCGCGGAAGACTTAGCACGACCAGGTAATCCAGTTAATGAACGATGGTTCTGTTAGAAACCTCAACAATCGGCGAACTTGTATGAGAAGATGTATGAATGTGGATAAGGCGAGAATTGTGTGTCGGGACAGAAGAGTGGCGCTAGAGCGTCTATAGATAGAGAGGATAGATCCTCTCTGTTTACTCCCGCGTGGAAACGGCGTGATGGTAAGTAAGTAATAACCTTATGATATATAATACAGTCGATTACGCTTAAGTGGGCCGCCGGTTAATTGGGACAGTGGCTAATTTGGGCCCAAATCTCAAGGAACGGAAACCAAACCACGGAACTAATAATAATTTACATCGCTCAATTGGGACGACATTCCGCGTTATTGGGACAGTAAATATAAGATTACAATAAATAAGTTTAAAATGTATTAACAAGTTTCACAAAAGTTAAAGAGTTAGCGCAAGCAGTACAGTTTGTCGCTGACAGTTGGCGAGCTATAGAAACAGACGCCATATAAAATCTTTAAAACTTTAGATATTTCCGAAATTTTGAGTATGAGGGAAATGCGGACATGTTAGAAGTTCTATATTATATTAAAAGTTATATTATATTTTATTAAATTCTATATTATATTATATTAATAGTTAATTATCAAGAGTTTTTGACGATAGATAACAATTTAGGATGTTACGATGAAAATAAAGAATTAGGAAAAATTAGATGAAGAAGACGGTGATGATAAATATCCAACTGTTCATGTAAGTAACCAGGAGAAAAAAAAATTATAGCCGGGTTGCAGCGTTATTTTATGCAGGAAGGCAATGAAGGGAGCCCTACGTATTTAAAGAAAAATATTCGTCATTTAATTTCAAGCGCACTTCGGTTAATTGGGCCAAACTTCGATATGTCCCAATTAAGCGGAATCGACCGTACATACTTTCGTATCCGCACATATAAATTGTTGCCCATCAATCCAAAAAAGTCATAAAGTTGCCGGTCTGCGTCACACTCCATTTCCTTCGACAGCCCTGAAAATATTCTCGAGGATCATCCCCTTATTCTACTGTTTTTTAATTTTTTTTATTGAAAATCCAGGTTTCCGATTGTAGGTTTTATTTATTATATACACGCCGCATTCGTTTTATTATTCTCACATATGTTTTAATATATATTGCTCAGGGCAAATGAAAACCTAGTTACGGCTCTGATCACGACAGTCAAAGCGTGAATCGAAGCTTCATCTCCTGGTTATCAGGATCACATATTCATGTTGAGTTAAAAAGTTGCGGAGAACTTTGCGGAAAAGGTTTTCTGTAAAATAATGCGGTTTTCAAAATAGTTAATATCAAAGCGAGTTTAATACAGTTTTAACACGTTTTAGGGTTGGTAACTTCGCTAAAACGAGCGATAACTAAATTGAATTGATTATTACGTAGATTTATTTGATTCGTTACGATACCATCAAATATCCCTTTTCAGTTTAAAGTTGTGTTTGGTTTCAGTGAGCATTTGGATTATTTTTCAGTCGTATTTTATTGACTCACGAATCCGGTATCACTAATTGCTAAAACAACACGATAAGGCTTTTGCATACATCACGCTGAGATCAAAGTGTCGCGTGTGAGCGGCTCTCGGACTCGTAACGCCCGATGATCAAAGGTTACAAAAATTATTTGAATACGGTTACGCGAAATTTTTCTGCTTAAAATTCAATTATTAAGGAGAACACATTCGTATTACGAAATTGTAATTATTCAGAACATAGGATTGTGATATTTTAAATACTAACTAAATGTATTAATTAGAAAGATATACATATAAAATCAATTTTATTAAAAAAATTTGTTTTTCCTACCGGGATTCGAACCTGGATCTCTTTCCAATCCGGGAAAGGTGTATTAACCGACTATGCTACAGCACACAGTGCATTGACGACAAATTTTCGAACCTATATGTTACACTTTTCAAATGAAAACATCTATCGTCCATTATTTGAAAGCCATCTACTTTATTTTTACGGTATCTCAAATATCTTTGAGTAGTCCGATAGAAGACGCCAAAATTAACAATTAATTTTTATTAAATTTTGGACACATTGATACAACTTATATATTACTAAAGAGAACACATTCTTATTGTGAAGTTGTAATTATTCAGAACACAGGTAGCAACAACAATATTTTTTGATACAATTGATTTTATATGTATATCTTTCTAATTAATACATTTAATTAGTATTTAAAATAAATTCCAACATAAAAAAAAAGTATTACACACTTACACGATTATTAGGGACCATAGTCTACTAAGGGAGTGGCTGATATGGCAGAGCACTTAGCACACAAGAGGATTTAAAAAAGAGTTCTAAGTTTTTGATTGATTCTAATAAAAAGGTTAAAACCATTTAACCACTGTCGAAATTTAGCACTGGTTTCAGATGTTGGTTTGCACCTTTGCTCGGCCTAGATGGGCCTGCCCCATATGACGTATCAAAAAGGTTGATATTATTGGACAAACAACCCTGACTAATTGACCGAGGGTGTTTCACATCAGCAGGGCAAATATCTCAAAATTAGTCTCCAGTGTGAACCACAAACTGGTGTGTGTTTAATGGCGGGCCAAATATATGTCTAAATTAATTAAAATCCTGGTGCCTACGAACATACCGAAAATATAGACTTTTATTTGTTTATTTGCTTCTTACAAGTACTGTTGTCTTACAAATAAAATTGAAAAAAATAAAATTTACTTCCCCGTGTCCACGATGATCTCTCAATGAGACTTTGATCTCTGAGAGTCGCTAACGGTACGCGTGTACTGGATGCGATTCACGACATCATTACTCCATATATTTGTTGTCAGACAAACAAATGTATTTATTTGCCACCAAGGAACCGCTTCAGAAGTAGGAAAAGATGGAAATCACTTGGCGCCTAATCAGGACATACTTGGTGATGAACGTCAGCTGGTTTCATGTTTCGTGCATTCAAGAAACGAATCACGGACCGTGTCTCACAGTATTAAAAGTGTGTTCGTTTTGCTTATTTATTTATTAATTGAAGAATTCGCGTTACCTAAGCATTGTGTGTGTAACCGATAAAAGAAGTTGCAAACTTTTACAACGTGTCCGGAAAAGGGTGGGTGCCCTTTTGAATATTATGTTTCAGGCCGATGTTGTTTTTGAATAACTAAGAAATAATACATAATTTTATAATTTAGTTTTTATTTATAAATTACTTGATTTATTACAATTATTTATAAAGTATAATATTGGCAAAGTTGCCGCCTCCAGCAGCGGCACAAATGCGTGCTATTTTAATCACATTTTTCATAATATTCTCATTTCGTCATTTCGTGTATTGTCCTATAGCATTGGAATTATTATTGGCTTATTAGCCTTATTACCTTTCCTTTCAAGTACCTCCACAAAAAATAGTTGGATGCCGTCATCGGGTAATCGAGGAGGCCGGTCAAAATCACCACTTTTTGACATTATGCGGCCGGGAAAAATTTCTAGCGTAGCTCAGGCTGTGTGTGAGGTGGCACTGTCTTGTTGAAACCACATGTGTTGTAGATCCAATCGACCCAATTCAACCACCATTAAGTTTTCCTGCATGTGACGAAAACGATCATCATAAATGGTTACAGCTTTTTTTTTTTACATACATGGTGTTGCGTAAAAGCATAGATGCCGGAAGAAAACAGGATGTACGGAAAAAGGTTTGCACTCACCACAATCCAGATCTTCAGACACCTCAGAGGTGGACTGTAAACTTATCACTATCTTCGTCCAGGATCCGAGTCCTTTAGATGCACGGTATAGACGCGACGTCTCGATTGAATACTATTCTTCGATTCATGAATTACCGTACCGGTTCAAGGTCGCCGTTTGACTGGTGCGGCAGAGGTGCCGGGTGAGGAGAGGGAGGAGAAGGAGAAGGCACAGTACATTATTTTCGTTCAAGAATAATTAACAAATAAATATATGTCCCAAACACATGGTAATATGTTTATTGTGTGGGATGGAGTAGACTTCACCTCTGACGTATACAGCGTTGTCCTGGCTACTTTGCTAGACTGAAGTCTGTGTTAAAGTAGGCTGTTTTTTCGTGTTTTTTAAGATTCGACAGAAATAAAAATAGAGATAACAAAATAAATAAGTGGAAGTGTTGTAGAATTAGTGAATTATTAGTGTAGATACTCTATAATGGTTATGTTAGAATGTTGGAAAACCATGCTTCTGATTGCTCTCTACCCGATTGGATCATATTTGTGTAATCTTATTGAAGTTGAACGATTTCCATTATTATTTAGATAAAAGGTTTTAATAATTTCAACACATTATTGAAGCGTTAGATACTTCATAATCAATTGTAATCAACTACTCTATACGATTACCAAATACGAATAGACATATATTTACTAAAACAAAATGGTGGCCAAACAAAATCGGCTCGGAACATAATATTCACCCTGTATTATTTAATTACTTGCTACGAAACATCTATTTATAATTACATTCTAGTTGAGTTGCTCATGCGCAACCAATCGTAAGTCTGTTATTTAGGTTAAGTCATGCACGTCGAGTCTTGTCTAACAGTTCAAATTTTTGGATACAATAAAATATCAAAAATGAGAGATTTCGGACTTCAAATAATGTCTATGTTCGGTAGTAAGTAGTTTGATATGAAAAATATAAAATTAAAATATAGAAATAGCACAAAAGACTCCACTCTTGAAAATATAATTTGACTTATTTAAAAAAAAAAAAATTTAATTAATCAGTCATTGTTTAAACAATTCATTTCATTCTTGCAAGTAAGATAAGTTATTATCGATAAGCCATTTTTAAAATATAAATTAAAAGTATTGATTAGAAAGACATACAAATAAAATCAATTTTATCGAAAAATATTGTTTTTGCACCGCTAGGATTCCAAACCGGGGAAGGTGCATTATCCAACTATGCTACAGCGACGATATTTTTAGCGACAAATTTCCGAACCTATATGTTACCTTTTTGATATTAACATATTTAATCGTTCCATTATTTGCATCCCGGTGGCGCAACAACAATATTTTTCGATAAAATTGATTTTATATGTATATCTTTCTAATTAATACATTTAATTCATATTTAAAATATTACAGACCTATGTTCTGAATAATTACAACTTCACAATTATAATGTGTTCTCTTAATAAGCCATTTTTTCATAATTTGCTCTAAATTGGGAGAAAGCGTGCTCTTTTGTAAAAACTCGGGTAGTTTATTTTTTATTGTAGGAAAAACAAATTCTATTGTCTTCGATCCATTCTGATGTTGGGAATTGTTAAATTCAGATTAGCTACATCTCTTGTATTTCTTCCGTGTGACTGAATTATATCAGATTTTTGGGGTGACATAAGCTGACTTTTCAATTATTTATAATAGATTTTTTTTGTAGAAGAGCTGGACTGCGCTGCCATAAAATACTCCTGCATTTCGATGAACACATTGGCATTTAAAAAAAAATAATCATACAAAAGGTTTTGTTCGTTGTTTGTTGAAAAGTTAATTAATTTGCAGGCATTGTGATGCTGAGATTCCGTGGAGTCGAATCTAAAAGAATGCGGAGAGTAAACTGAAGACAAAAGAATTACAACTCTTGAACTTCGCCATCCGCTGCTCCAGTTTAAAAAAGTCTACGATGATTTTCTGGCGCATTTCAAAACCGCTTTGAGACTTGAAGACAAAGCGTCTAAAGCCAACCCGATCTATTGTGAGAACTGACTATTGAGAGATTCTGTGGATTCTTCAAATATATACGAACACAATAATCATGTTGAATTAAGGTAATTCATCTATCTGGCTACATTGTACTTTGCGATGGTCGACTCGGTTATCAGTCATGGAGTGAGTAGCTATAATAAACTAACTTATTAAACAGTAACAATTAAGATTTTTAAAACTTGATAACAGAACGAAGTGTTCGCATAAAGATGATTTATTATAAATTATTTAAAAGTAACATATAATATAATTAAAGCTATTCAACCAGATCAAGTGAAAGAATACATTCTCATTCAATTATTTGTTTCCTCTGTTGTGTTTAATTTTTGATTTTTTTGTTGTTGTTGATAAAAACTCCTAAAAAATCCTTACCGTAAAACTGTTCTGCATTTTGGCAAATATTAAAAATTGTAATGCAGTGTGTACGTAATAATGTAAAAATAAAAAAATAAAAAATGTACGTAATACTCTACACCACAGTATAACAAAATATGATTTAAAATACTTATTAAATGTATTAATTAGAAAGATATACATAAAAAAAACAATTTTATCAAAAAATATTGTTGTTGCACTACCGGGATTCGAAACTGGATCTCTTTCCAATCCGGGGTAGGTGCGTTAACCAACTATGCTACAGCGACAGTACTTTTGACGACACATTTTCGAACCCGTATGTTACACTTTTCAAATTAACACATCTATCGTTTCATTATTTGAAAGCCATCTACTTTTGTTACAATATTTTTCGATAAAATTGATTTTATATGTATATCTTGCTAATTAATACATTTGAAATATCACAGATTTATGTTCTGAATAATTATAAATTCACAATATGAATGTGTTCTCCTTAATAAAATATAATTTAATCATTATTGTGTTCATTTCTTTGGATTAACCAATCAGGTAAAGAATAAAAAGGTGCCAAGATAAAGAGATGGATGTTTCTATTAACAAGCTAGGTGAACGGACGCACACAAATATTTAGGTTACCCCTAAAAATCTTCCCTTAAAACAAAAAATATTTACATTAATTCCTAGACAAAGGATTTAGGGTATAAAAAGCCCAAAGCGGCTTAGGACTGTATTGAAACCGTGCTCTTGTGTACTTCTGTGCAGTAGTTTTAAATATATTGTTCATTCTCCTCTACTATCAGTATAACATTCGTTAAAATTTTTTAGTATTTGTAATTTTGTAACCAAAAAAAAAAAAGTCACATAATTATCTGAAAAAATTTTACATTGTGTTTTAATGTCATAATTGTCATTAAATACATGTTGATAAACTGTAAGAGAAAAATAAATGAAAACAAAATAAAATCCTAATTAAACCATGGGAAATGTTATATCTACTCAGCTAACTTGACGTGCTTGTGGCCTAGTGGTTACAATACTCGTCTAGTGATCTAGTGGTCGGGGGTTCGAGCCTCATTACAGGAGGCTATTAAAGTTAGTCCTATTTTCATAGCACAAGCGTTTAGCTTAGTTTGAAAATATTAAGAATATTAATGTGACACGTATTCCGTGTACGCATCTCTATTTAAAACAAATTGATACACTGCTGGATGAATGCCTCCTCATGTTCTATCATTCTATTTCGTTCTCCGTCAATCTTAGCTATGTCACTCCCACTAATCCGATTGTTTCGTCTATCTATCAAAAGTTTGGGCGTCCTTTAGGTTATATTTCGTCTGATTTTAATCCATCGGTTTATCTCTGCATCTTGAAATATGGCCCGCCCATTGCCTTTTATGCTATTTACGCTCGCATGTGTTGTCTAGAGCATCAGGAATAAACTTTCAGTTCTCGTCTCTTAACTGTCTGGAGATTTCACTTTGTGGTTTGACATATTACATTAAATAAAATACAATCACTTTGTATGAAACCAGGAAATTTATTATACGTCAACCGGTTTCGCTTATTTCAAGCTTCATCAGGACGTATTTAAAACTAATCATAAATATAAAAAGGAGTGCACTTATATATACATGAAGAGAGAGACAGAATACAGTACAAAGTACGTGCGTGTACGTGTGTATACCATCAGCCCTGATCGACGAGAGAGGTCGGAGACACACGGCAGAATAGCCCAGAAGACCCATACATATATATATACCGCCCTTAATCTCAGTTCTCAACTTTAATTAAGTGGTTATGCACAAATAAATCCATGTTAGTAATATGTGTAAAATTTGACAGATAATTTATTTCAATCTAACTAAATTGCACGGTATTTCCCATATAAAAAAAGTCTAAGCTGTTATACCTAATGCCAACTGATAACTAGCGAATATATACTATACAAAACAATTTATTTAAATCTATAAATCGGGAGATGACGCAGTTCCCCAGACAACAATAGACTCACGATTAAATATAATATATTGGGTTTATGCATAGAAATTGTTTTTTTTTTTGACATACGAGTTTTGTGTCAAAGTTTGTTGAATACGATTTGAAATTTTCAACTTGTTAGAAAAATTAACCAAAGATATATACCAAACTAAAGAAAAAAATAACATTTTCCACGTATTATTTTATTTGAGTTTAACCGGGGAGTTAAGGCATTACTTAAGCGGCTATTTAAGAGATGGGAGATTATTCTAATATGAAAAAATAAGACTGAATATAAATTTTAATATACGTATAATATCTGTCGTAAGTTTGCACATAGTATTACGGCGACACTCCAATGAAGTTTTTTCAAAAAAGAAAAAATTTCACCACCAAAGTGACATATCGAACACCTAGGCGAAAATATTCATAGATAATGCGTAAAATAAAGCATATTTTTGATTATTTGTCACACCTATAGACATCTCCATCTATGCTTTGACAATAGTAAATTTGACGTTCAAACAACTCGCAAACGATTTTAACCACGGGCGTTAGTAAAAAGTTACTAATGATCACGCAACCTTTAGTATCTAGAATATAAGGCGAATGTCATTATTTTAAACACGTTTTTGGCCCGGAGCGAGCAAACGCGGCACCCAACGCGCGGTCAGCTTTCTCATGCCTAAATCTTGAATCAATATGTGACAAACACGTTCTTTGGACATGTTCATAGCACCTGATATCTTTCTAACCTTAATTCGACGGTAGTCGAGTACCATTTGGTGAACTTGAGCGATGTTATCGTAGGTGGTTGGAGTTTTTGGCCGTCACGATGAACGTCACCCAAGCTGGTACTGCCACGTTTAAATTCAGCTGTCCAAAATTTCACCGTGGTAAATGATCGTGCAGTCTCCGTATATAGGGTCCGAATCATCTTTAATTAGGCGTATTGCTTTTTAAAAATAAATACATAATTACAGCTCGATACACGATTTTTTCCATTTTCACAAAAATACTCACTCAAACTATCGTCAAACAAAAGCTGCGCGTCCAAAATGGCTTTTGTTGAGGTCAGAAATATTTCAGACTGCCCCATCGTATACGGACTAATGTGCATCGTTTGACATACAAGTGTGAAGTGTGATGAGTCAAAAAAAAAAATTTGAATTTCTGAGATTCACTTGTAAATAGTGAACTATTAAAGCCGAGAGGGAGGGAGATGGATTTTATTAATTTTAGGTCCAACCGAAGTTGTCTGATTTCTTCTATGCCAATGTTTACTTCATTGCTATGCACTAGCTCGATTTATAAATGTAAAAAAAAATATTTTGATATGCAAGCGTGCACCGCAATAAGTCAAAAACTGTATTAATTCAAACCGTGATATTGTTATTTTTTGTACATGTTATTTTAATAGTACAATAGGTATGAGTCACTTAGCGCTCACTTGCCGGTATAAAAATTCCGGATATGGTTAACAAAAGGTATGTTTGATACGTACTGCAAATAATATAATTTGTTTAACACCTGCAAACCGTGCTCTCTAAAGAAAATAACTTGTGCAATTTACGCAAAATTTTGTTTAGATCGGACATAAAAGTGTGGGTTTTAATTGATAACAGACATATATTCGAAATTAAATATAAAAAAAAATGAATCAAAGTATGACGTATTGTACCTGTTTGGAACATATATTTATTACCATGTAACATATTAATTACAATGAACGAAATAATGCTCTGTTCCCCCCCCTCTTTCCTTTTTCCGTCCGGGCACGCACGTTAGTCGATAAGTGAGCCCTTTTTTCACTTCCCATCTGTATTTTTTCTGGTACCTAAAATTGAGTACCCACCGGTACCTAAATAAATAATTTATCCTTAATAATATGACGCTAGAAACGTCAGTAGTATCAATGGTGTATAATATGTAATATTATCATCAAGATTGTTGAACATGTTGCTTTTCGTGGTGGACGAATGAATTAATTTTCAAAAAAATAATTCAATGAATATTGTAAAAAAATATATAAAAATAATACAAATCAATAATAAATAACCGTAATTTTTTTCAACATTTCGAGCACAAAAGGGTTAATAGCATTTTTTTTTTGTGAAAAATTCATTAGTCGTAATCAAAACCGAAATTTAATGAGTCGTAAAACTTTACATAGTATAAAAATGAGGAATCGAAAATTGAGCCGTTAGTTCTATTATCGAGGTGTAGCGAAAAACTATTTAAAATGATGTATTCTCTGAGTGTGTTAGTTGTCATCTTCGGCTTGTATTCAATAGGACAGGTAATATTTATTTAATGTCCATGTTTTTTTGGTGATGGTTAAGGTCAACGTCCAACCATGGCAATGATAAATTAGTTCAAAAATACTTTTATTTTTAGAACACATTCTTATTGTGAAGTTGTAATTATTCAGAACATAGCTCTGTGATATTTTAAATATTAATTAAATATATTAATTAGAAAGATATACATATAAAATCAATTCTATCGAAAAATATTGTTGTTGCGCCACCGGGATTCTGGCATCTACTATCAGATTACTCAAAGGTATTTGAGACTCTGTAAAAATAAGGTAGATGACTCTATCAAATAATGGAACGATTAAATGTATTAATATCAAAAAAGGTAACATATAATTTCGAAAATTTGTCACTAAAAATATTGTCACTGTAGTATAGTTGGATAATGTACCTTCCTCGGTTAGGAAAGAATCCATGTTCGAATCCCGGTGGCGCGACAACAATATTTTTCGATAGAATTGATTTTATATGTATGTCTTTCTAATTGATACTTTTAATTTTAGTAATCTGATCGAAAGAAATTTTTTAAGAGAAAAAGGACGCATTTGTAATTTAGTTTAAGGATTGTGTACTTCTCTTTTTCTCGTGTCTTGAAGGGTTCTACAGTAGATTGGCCAAATCATGGCTTCAGGTTCTTCAATCATGTTGTTCTCCGCCCACCTGGGTGTTGACTTTCAGCAATCTTTCCCTGACTTATGAGATGCAACGTCTGACACTTCTCTGAATGTCTCAACGCATATCTGAAACATTGAACTTTAGATTATTATTGTTTAAAATACTTTTTTTTTATTCATCTGAACCAAAATAACTTCTATCTATCTAGCTTATTTTGAGCATTCTTCTGCAGATCCACATCTTAATAATTTCAAGTCGCCTTACTATTACTTCGGTAATTTTACACACTTCTATTCTATAAAACAATAACGAGAACACATAACGTCTTATTAAGGAGAACACATTCTTATTGTGAAGTTGTAATTATTCAGAACAGACGGTCTGTGATGTTTTAAATACTAATTTAATGTATTAATAAATTATAATTATTAAGGAGAACACATTCTTATTGTGAAGTTGTTATTATTCAGAACAGACGGTCTGTGATGTTTTAAATACTAATTTAATGTATTAATAAATTATAATTATTAAGGAGAACACATTCTTATTGTGAAGTTGTAATTATTCAGAACAGACGGTCTGTGATGTTTTAAATACTAATTTAATGTATTAATAAATTATAATTATTAAGGAGAACACATTCTTATTGTGAAGTTGTAATTATTCAGAACAGACGGTCTGTGATGTTTTAAATACTAATTCAATGTATTAATTATAAATATATACATATAAAATCAATTTTGTCAAAAAATATTGTTTTTGCGTCACCGGGATTCGAACCTGGATCTCTACTTCTACTACTCCCCCGGATTGGAAATATATTCAAGTATAAAAATCTAATAACAGAATAGTTAATAGATCAAATTTAATTTTGGATTATTTCTATTTGATCGTTGAAAGGTCTCGAAAAGCTCAGCACGTGCACACGAGCTATTATTGATCATCCATAGCTGGTCTAAAAATTCTCCAAAAATTTTCGTCACATTGTAAATGCGACCAAATTATTTGGTTTTCCTTGACAATAACACGGTTCCGAATATGATTTACGTAGTAAAAAAAGCTACATTCCCATTATTTTATCTGTTAGTAGGAGCACTTCATTTTTATCAGATGTGTTCGTTCCCAGAGCCAGGTACTCGAGGGATGAAATGTGTTGGAAAGTTGAGCTCTCCCACAGGTTTCCGGGCGGATTACTCATTCTCGACATATTCAACTACTTAGCCGTAATCTCCTCGATGTTGACATTAAAGTTGAGCCTTTTAGCCTTTAGACAACAACCAAATATCTCATCAATATTGAAGTCGAGAAGGCTAAGAATGGATAGGATACGTTGTCAGATGTGACGACTCCGGGGGCTCTGTAAGAACTATGAGTCAACGGGAACTCGGAAGCAAACGTAAGGAATAATGTGATGGGGGAATGGTGTTCGAAAGGGTGCGACGAAGATACAAAGAGAACGGTCTGTTATTGCTCTGAAAATGAAAGTCAACCATAATAATAATAATAATAATAATAATAATTTCTATTCATCTAAATTTTTGTTGAACAAAATATTTTCGAAGGAAATAGAAAGATAAGACAGAAAAATCTATACATCGAAAAAATATTTGGTTGCTAGTGAGTTTCGTATCTGGACCTTTTCCTATTCGGGAAAACGCGTTACCATTTTCGCTATTACGTTTTAGATAAATTTTTAACTTTTAGTTTTAATTATATTTGATACATCTATTATTCTCTTTTTGAAAGCAATCAACTTTCATTGCGATGAATCCCAAATATCTTTGAGTAATACGCGCTATTGTGACGCCAGAATTAAATCAATGAATTTGGATAAACTTTTGATACAACTTGTATATTTTTAATCAAAACATATTTTGTAGCGATGTTACAATCTTTCTAATTGATTCAATTAATTTCTATAATTATAACATCTCCTAAAAAAATGTGTTTTCAGTAAAAATTATATTCTTGCCTGATAATGAAATTTTGTTAACTTCAACAGAGCCAGACGATCACAGAACTAGCAGAGTTGATCGCCATCCGTTCGTATTGTGAAGTTTTAAATATGGCGTGTCTGAAAAAGCTGCAGCAGGTGCGTGAAGGTGATTTCACCATACAAGACGACAGAGTAAAAGCCTACGCCTTCTGCGTCTACAAAACGTTAGGGGTTGCAACTCCCGATGGAAGTATGGACAAGGCGGCGGGACTGAAGATCATCACGGCGCAGACTGATCCTGCCAAGTTCTCGGCAGCGGTGGACGCGTGCAAAAATGAAACTGGAACTACTCCACAAAATAAGTTTTGGAATATTCTAGTCTGTTACAATAAGCAATATCCCGGTGATATAATAGCTCTGTAAATCTTAAAAGATAATACGAGATGAAAGAAAAATTATGGATTCATTAAGTATTGAATATATTTAAACGATCACATTTTATCAAATTTGTACAATTAAGGATAAAAAATATGAAATTAAACAAAAAGGAGGAACAGTATAAATTAAGTGTTTTAAATATTTTTAGATCAGTATTGTCAAACATTTTATTTCAGTATAATATAAATATTGAAAATACTTATCCAATATTATTAAATAGATGGTTAGTCAATATATATATATATAGGGTGTAACAGACCTAAGCCACAATATTTTATGAGTGGATACATGACTAAATTGCGTGTCGAAAATTTTCAAGGAATATATGCAAATTCTGCACCGTTATGGGAAATACAATTGTTTGAAATTTTTACAAAATCATATTAAGCTTTAAGTCTACATAATTTGTAATAATAAATATTTGCGAAATTGATCCATTTTTAATGTACATATTTGGTTCAGGTCCTAAATCATGTAACATCAAATAATTTTTACCTTTTATTTTTTGTATGAAATACATCATTCGGAATCAATAAAATATTTCAACTAATCGAAATAATCACATCATTATGATTTTTTATTTTTTTGATATGTTTATATCTCTGACATGGTTGAAATTAGGCACATATTCATTAAACATTTTCGATTCTTAATTTAGTCAGGTATCCACCCTTAAAATATTATAGTCTAGGTTTGTTACACCCTGTATATAATATGTTTAATTTAAGGTTTTCGCAAGCACTTGAGTGAGTATAGAACTGACGTGTCTTCCGAGTTAGATCGCGTTTTTTGTACCTAAAAAGTTATATTGCATCGTAATTTGTAATAACAACAAATTACTGATGTCTCATTGATCAAAGTTCAAAACTCATTGTGGGAGACAGCTATATGATTTTATGTGCATGAGATGAAAAGGGACAGCAATATTTATTAGAATTCTGAAGATTTACATAAATTTTCAAATGCTTCTAATCATTCTAAGTGATACGTGTGATACGTACTTACCGGCTGCGCCAATGTTACGCACTTGTCTTCTAAGTGCGTCTTCAGTGTACACCTCGCAATGTGAAGATCCAAGAAATAAACTTTATAACATTTATACATTTATAATAATACGATACAATTCAATACAAGGTATATCACTAGTATAGATCAAACGATTAAGCCTTGCTGCGCACCGCCTTTTATAGTCTCGCACGCACGCACGCACGCCGGCGGTGCGGCACTCACACACACAACCATACAATCCCGAGGACATCACACTAAGTAATCATTCTGTCTCAACAATGATGGTATTTTAATGTCATATGTAATATAAAGTGAAATACAACTATGTGTATAATTTTACAACATAAGAAGACAATACAGCAAGAGAGACATTTTTGGTATTCTGGAATTTATGTAATGCTCGAATGATTCTAAGTAACGTAATTGTTTTAAATATATTAATTAGAAAGATATACATATAAAATAAATTTTAACGAAAAATATTGCTGTTGCGCCACCGAGATTCGATCCTGGATCTCTTTCCAAACCGGGAAAGGTGCATTATCCAACTATGCTACATAATTGTTCAAAAATAATTATTTTTAAATTAATACAGCAATGTCGAATTGGTGATCTTGTTTAACATTTACTCATGTTTTAATTCCATTCAGGTCTTCGAAAAATACTAGCGTTTTTATTAGACGGATTTGATTTATTTTGAGAATGGACTTGTGTCTATATACAGTATGTCCTAAAAGAAGTGAGAACATCTCGTAACACACGAGTTATTTCAAAACATAATATAATTAATTATAATTCACAATGTAATTTTTTTTGCACAATATTTAGCTAATCAGAAATCATCGAAACATCCCATATTACATAATCTGCCGGTTTAAATCTGGGCTGTTCGGTGGTCACATGCCTGGCTCGATGAGATTAACATTCTAACGACGATTGTATTTCTGGCTATGTGAGATGGAGCTCCGTTCTGCTGTAATATCTAGCTATACTCCAGGCATTGTTTTGAAACTCTTGATCATTTTCCTAGCACCCCGATGTTTTTCAATTCACAAATTTTTGATCAGAACGCGGTCTTCTGCGCAGTGATTTTTATCATTCCGGGCAATAATTTGAAAAAAAAAAACAAAACATAAACAATGGGAAAATTAATAATCAAAGATGGTGACCGGAAATTGTCGAAATAAAACGTAATATAGGTAAGTAAGTAAATTAATAAACTATTTAAGCTATTGTTAAATTAATTTTGATGTAATTATATCACATTTTACGAAATGTTCTTCCTTTTTTGCAGCCACCCTGTGTATATTTAAGACTGGTCGTCGTTGATTTTGCCATTCTAATTCGTCTTCAGACTTTCATTTTCCTTCGCATACTTTATTGTATAAATTCGTAGTCTCTTAGATATATAATCTCTTCGTGGTGTCTTAAATAACTGTCTCTATATGCTCAACATATACATTTGTCTCATTTGATAACTCGAATACGAAAAGTTTTGCAGACTTGTATCTTCCATCTTTCCTTTTAGGGGAACGTTAATCCCTGGCTTAAAAATACTAAAGTGTTAACCTTTCCCTACTATTAGTTCTTTCTTGCATCTACTCCTCATCTCACAAATGTCACCTTGACTCGGGGAAAGAATTATGCGTGGGTTAAAAAGATATCTCGTGCAAATGCACGACCGTGATTTTTTTTTCAGGAATCGAAATTAAAAATTTTATAAACGATAATTTTATCAGAATTGTTATATGTGGGACCCGACAACGTGAAGGTTTCCGACGTATCGAAAAGTGCTCGATTGTGTTGAGTTGAGTTCGACAGGCATCAGGTAAATATGAAATGAGCACTCACAAATTCGACGAATTTATTTGAGTCGAGTTACAATAGTATATAATAATAATAATGTGTTTATTCCAGCGTGATCAGGTTTTTTTTTTTTAAACCTGATTCGCCATAAAGATAATACATATTAAGTTATACATTAAAGGTTATGAAATAAATATGCTGTGAAAAAGAAACCAAGGAAAATATTAATAAATACAAAAAAAAATTAATTTAAAAAGTTAATAAAAAGTAAAAAGTTCACATATATACACATTATACACATAAAATAACATAATTATTACATATACAACTACTTCAGTCACGGCCATTGTTGTATATGTAGCTATTTTGTAAGCACTGCCATTCTCTGGTCTAGGAACCAGCTTTCCATGAGAGCGCCGCTTGCACCAGAGAGTTGGTGCTGTGCTCCAGCCGCCGCTTTATGCCAGCAACTCGATGTCTTAGAAGCGGAACGAATCCATGTATACAGCCTTCGGTAAACATCGTAGATGCGCTACAATAACGCGCCAATCCGAACAGAATTTTGTATGAGTTGTTGTACTGAATTCGGTGACGGTTATACGTCACTTGCTTGTATTTCGAGCATAGCTCGCAGGTATACATGCTGGTGAAGAACGATTTAAACAGGATGCTCTTCTCCTCTTTACTGCATCGGTAGAAACGGTATATGCGCGAACTGTGCACAGTGCATCGCGCGAGTTACTGAAGACGGGGAAAGTATGAAAAAAAATATATGCAGAACTTAGAAGAAACATTGACGCGAATCAACATGAGCACGAACATCGTACAAGAAGAAGATATAGACAGAGAATGCCATTCAGGAAGAAGTATAAATCTCAGAAATTGATGATGTACAGTGCGATGAAGATTTTTAAAGAAATGCCAGATGATATAAGAAAAAAGGAGAAATTACATAGATTCAAAATATAACTAATGGGTACTGACAGTGCCACCTTAAGACGATTAGCCCACGTCTAATGCAGAGTCACAGAGACTTTGCGGTAGCCACCATGACATGACGGTCGGCACAGTGTGGGTTCCGGCGACAACTAGGAATCGATTCTCGAACATTATAGCTAACACTTTCACATCTTTAGTTTCACATTATAAAATATATTTATACCTGATAATTTAACTTCTTAATCAACTACTTGTATTGTGCAAATGGAAATCTCGACAAGACCACGTGGACGTCTCTTATTAATCAATCCCGGAAAATTCTCTTCCAACAAAATGATATCTTTTGTAAAGAGCTAAATCACGAGTTGGGATTGATCCTGCCGAAGCCGACTGAAATGCACAAGCCTTCGTGATTACCACTATGGATCAACCCAAAAAACTAATCGAATATGTGTAAGATAAGTTAAAGTAAAAATAAAATTTTTGATCTTGTGTATATATATATATATAAAAGTGAGAACATCTTGTAATACACGAGTTATTTCAAAACATAATATAATTAATTTTAATTCTTAATGTAATTTTTTTATACAATATATAGCTAATCAGAAATCATCGAAACACCCCATATTGCATCATCTACTAGGTTTAAATCTGGGCTGTTCGGTGGCCACATGTCTGACTCGATGAAATTAACATTTTCAGGACGAAGAAAATTGACTGTATTTCTGGCTGTGTGAGATGGAGCTTCGTCCTGTTGTAATATCTAGCTATACTCCAGGTTTTGTTTTGAAACTCTTTGATCATTTTCCTAGCACCCTAAAGTTTTCAATTCGCAAATTTTCGATCAGAATACGGTCTTCTGCGCAGTGATTTTTGTCGGTCTGGGCAACAATTTGAAAAAAAAAAACAAATATAAACAATGAGAAAATTAATAATCAAAGATGGCGACCGGAAATTGTCGAAATAAAACGTAATATAGGTAAGTAAGTAAATTGGTGAACTATTAAAGCTATTGTTGATATGGTTAAACTAATTTTAATGTAATTATATCACATTTTACGAAATGTTCTCACTGTTTTTGGGCCACCCTGTACATAGCACCATTTTAAAAATAAATAAAAAATGAGCTACGCGTCGTTCATGAACTGCATGGGTGCGTTCAGCGCATGTCGGTAAGCATCACCATACTTGCAGTATAAAATGTTAATCCGTTGCATTACCGACTGATTTAAGACTTAATTTTACTGTCATTCATAAATTTATTGGTAGACCTCCAGGTCGTTTTCGCTTGGTCATGACCTTTGGTGTCCCATTTCAACATGACTAGCACATCAACATTTTTGTGACTAAACGCCATTTCCTCGCAGGGGTAGGCAGAGAGGTGAGAAAGTCACACTCTTCCACATTCATACATTTTCTCATGCAAACTCGCCGATTATTGAGACTTCTAACAGGACCATCCTCCAGTATCTTGTTTATCTGGTCATGCCAAGTCTTTCGCGGACGTCCTCTACTTCTGGTGCCATCAACACTTGCGTCATATATCTTTCTTACCATTCATCCGTTCCACATGACCAAACCACTTAAGTGATTCTTTCTTTATCTTACTATTTTCTCCTTATTTCTTCATTTTTTACTCTGTCATAAATGGATCTGTCGCATTTACGCCTGAGGGATTTCGTCTACTTTCGTTCCTCTTCTGCCAGTTTCAGACCTCACTTCCATACATCAGTTGATACCAGGACTCCATTGTGCACCATTGTGCCTCAGTTGGCAAGTTCCCATTGGCTATAATTCCATTCAAAGCGCTGTTCACTTTATTCCCTTCAGTCACCCTTCTTTCGATATCTTTCTGTCTTTCCGTTTCTATCAAACATACTTCCCAAATACACAGACTCATCTACTTGTTCCGAACATTCATTACCTACAGCTGTCTCGCTTTCCTCCTTCTCGAATACCATCACTTTCGACCTGTTGACATTCATAATAAAGTCGCTATCCTTGAATACATCGTACATTATACTCACTAGACTGTAATTATTGTTCATTATTCGCCATTAGTACTGCATCATCGGCGTACAGTAAACAGCATACAATCAAATCACCCATTTTCGCTCCCACATTCACGACTAACAGAATCTTGCAAATTGTTTCTTGCTGAATTGTAGTTCATAATTTCTTTTGTATTTTGAGATAAAAACAGATTCGATTCAGTTGGTGTAAATATCGCTTGTGTTGCCAGGTCGCGGTGCCTTCTTTTGCTTGACTTTTCACGTAAACATCTTTCGGAGGCTTAGGGATGTGAGGCAAATAAAGGCTCGAATATTTAGATCATAAATATAAACTTTTAAACATGTTCGCCATGTTATCGAAACAGAGCACTCGTATAATGTCATTACCATACCCGAATATTGCAAAGTTTTATTTTGGCAAAATGCCATAGGAGGTTGTATGTTTCAAGTGAGACTTAGTACAGTTGATTATTGATATAGTCATATTGACTAAAAAACATCATAACTTTGAATACAAGAGATAGTATATATATATATATATTGGTATTGATTATAAGAAACTAAAGAAGTATTGATTATTGAATACACTACTATGAATTGGAATTTTGTAATCAAAATTAATAAATTAATTTGTGTATTTACGAGTGATATTTTTACATTTTTAATGATAATACACTTTGCTCTTTATACTATCGCGTTATAAAAAAATAAATTGTCAGTTTTTTGCCTAATACATTACAAAAATATTCTGCTGGGAGTAAAATATTAAAAAAAACCTAATATCTGAGTTGCTCAGCCTTCAGTCAACAAGTACAAAACAAATTTAACGAAAATATATTTTAAATTTATTATATTTAAATAATTAGTTCACGTTACTAATACGTTTTAAATACTATCTATTGAAAAGGGTTCAGCGAACGGAACAATTTCAATGCACTTTCTTCAATCGTTATCGTGAGACCCCGAAATCACACATCGTTAAAAAATAATCTGTATACCAATGAGTATTTACTCCCGTCTCCACCATCTTCTACACGCTCTCTTCTTCTCTGTGGGAGATGTGTCCAAAAATTGGAGGACGCGCTTCATACATCTCATCAGCTCATATATATATACAGCGAAACCCCGATTTTAGGTTTCTAAAGGGACCGACAAAAAATAATGTAAACAGAGGGAAAATGGAAATTGGGCGTATAAAAAAACTAACTACGACAAATTTTCGAACCCACATGTTACACTTTTTCAAATGAATACATCTATCGTTCCATTATTTGGAAGCCATCTAATTTGTTTTAAATTTGTCATCAAAAGTACTGTCGCTGTAGAATAGTTGGATAATGCGCCTTCCCCGGTTTGGAAAGAGATCCAGGTTCGAATTCCGGTAGCGCAACAACAATATTTTTCCATAAAATTGATTATATATATATCTTTCGATTTAATACATTTAATTAGTATATATATTATATAGTATATGAAACTAATTATAAAAATCCACAGATATGTCACAGGAAATAGTTAAAAAAAAAAAAAATAATGCACTTCCCCGGATTGGAAATAGAGATCCAGGTTCGAATCCCGGTAGCGCAAAAACAATATTTTTCGACAAAATTGATTTTGTATATATAAATATATATATAATTAATACATTAAATTAGTATTTAAAACATCACAGATCTATGTTCTGAATAATTACAACTTCACAATAAGAATGTGTTCTCCTTAATAATATAAGTTGTATCAATGTGTCCAAAATTTAATAAAAATGAATTGTTAATTCTGGCGTCTCCTATCGGACTACTCTAAGATATTTGACATACCGTAAAATAAAGTTGATGGCTTTCAGATAATGGACGATAGATGTATTTATTTGAAAAGTGTAACATATAGGTTCGAAAATTTGTCGTGAAAAATACTGGCGCCATACCACAATTGGTAGTGTATTTCCCTGTATTGGAAATAGAGATCAAGGATCGAATCCCGGTAGCGCAAAAACAATATTTTTCGACAAAATTGATTTTATAAGTATATATTTATATTTAGTATTTAAAAGAAGTGTCCATTTTCTTCACGTTTCATTTGAATATTTGTATTATATATTTAAGAGTATAAACGCAATTAAGCTAAGAAGATTCGGTACATGTATTTATAATACATTTCACAATTGAACTATGTACTCTTCCCATCCATCATTTTTTAGACCTCCCAGCGTCCATGATGGAAAAATTTGAAAGAACGATTGAAGATAACTTCCAATTAAGAAGAGTTCGTTTTGTGTTGAATATGAATTTTGCTTGAATTGTTATTATAATTAATAATTAGATTTCTGTTATACAGGGTTATCCAACAAGCCTGATAGAACATAAAAATATAATTAAAATATAAGAAAAATAAAGTATGATATCAAATGACTACGATCATTTGATGCCGTCGACAATAGAATATAATTTAAACAAATAATAGATATCTTATAGAGACGAAGCTATTTTTTATTATATTTTAAATGGAACAGATACGGAAGTATTAACGGGTGAGAATGGTGAACGTTATATTTGTATAAAGTGTTCACCCAAGCCAGCCGAAAACAGGTTCCATATCTTTTCATTAAAAGATATCTATTATTTGTTTAATGACAGCGCATTTGTAGGTGAAAATCCAGTAATTGTTTTTCTTAAACATATTAAATTTAATTCAAATGTGCACCACGACTAAGTCTGATATAATGCATTCTTCAGATACAATTTTCAGCCACTTTTTCATATAATTATGGTTCAATTTCATCATTAACACGAGTTACATTGTTACAACTTAACACATCCTCACAGACAATAGTCTTATGGAGAGATATGGACTATTTATTTATTTATTAGTAACTATATAATATATATAAAAAAATTGTTTGAACCGTGCCCGTCTCACTAAAGAAATTCCGTGTCGAGACGGGCATAGTTTACAAGCAATTGTTCAATTAATTAAAATTACAAGTAGATAGAATTACATTTATTACAATATAAAAGGTGTATATGAAGAACAATTTTAAAATGGACTTAATTTTTGGATCACTTCGTAGCAATAATTAATATAAGTATGAGTCAATATGTTTGTGTGAGTGCACCAATACTGGCTCTACCCATATTACGAATCCAAGTTTTAATATATAGTTTCATGTTCTTGTGATAATTCAATTGATTTAAGTCTATCATAAATTTGTAACTGAAGTAAAAAAAAATGTGTACGCAGACTAACTGATACATAAATTAACTCGTATATACTCCTTCTCTTTACACGAGTCTTACTATCTTAGAGAAGAAACAAATGTTAAAATATATATATATATATATATATCCACTGATTATTCAAAATTGTATTACATTTTCAAATATTAAAATAAATATGTAAAGGGTCTTTCAACGAGGACGCTCGATTTTAAAATGTAAGTTAAACAGGTTGTATGTGAGATATTCACTCAATTTTTCTTTCATTTGAAAGTTCAATTTTTCTTTCATTTTATGGCATTAAGTGTGGAATATAACGTTGTTGGAATATCCGCTGCGGCTTTGCTCGGTGGCATATTTGGGAGGTCCAATTTTCTATGACTTTATCGCATAAATCTGGCTAAATTTGCTGGATGGCGTTTGTTATGTTGATTTTGAGGGGGTCAATTGTTTGCGGCTTATTCGTAAAGACTTGCGATTTAAGATAGCCTCAAAGGAAGAAGTCTAAAGGCGTTAAATCGCACGATCTCTGTGGCCAGTTCACGTCACCGTCGCGCCAGATAACCGTGCCCTCAAATCGATTGTCAAATTGCCCTCAAAATTTGATGATTTGCACACGTTGTTCAACCTTCCGTGGTGATTTGCCGTATACTACTTAACAATTGACAATAAATTTGACAGATGTCACTTTAACAACATGGCTGCTATAACCTAACAAATTTTGAGCGTCCCTATTAAAAGACCCTATATATATCACACGATCTAGGCGGCCAATTGACAGATCTGTTTCTGGAAACGATTGAATTGACCATAAAATTCACGAAATACGCGTCGAGTCTGCCGAATCGAAGACTGATTTTCAATAACAGATTTTAATACCACAATATGAAACGCTCCATGATAAAATGTGCAGACTGTACTGAACCAAATTAATAATGACAGCTGGCAAAATATTAATAAACCCGACTAATATTTTTATTTGAAATTCTATCATATTTATTGGATAACCCTGCGTATTATTACACCATTGAACTTGACGTTAACTGTGACGCATTTAGCAGTGCTGGAAGGCTTTAGTGGGGTTGGTCCGCTGCCACAATGGTGGAAATATTGACAGATGACAGATTATTCTTAGTACTATTTTTTTTAAGATAATACCTCGATTTTCATAACTGATGCGTCACTAACAACAACGTACGCCCGTTTTTTGCGTAATAAATTATAAAACATTCTGGTGACTACTTATTTGGCAGCAAAATATTAAAAAACAAATTTCTACGATGCTCGGCCTTTGGAGTACAAGTCAAGAATAATTTGAAAGAAGTTTTGATACTATTTATTTTATAAGGTCACATGACGCAACTGAATTTTAATACACTTTCTTCAGTCTTGAGATTCTGATACCACAATTCGTTAAAAAGTGAATACTTATGAATTATATATATATATATATATATATATATATAATTCATTTTTGCATAATTCAGATCTTATCTTTCAAATAACTCCAAAGAAAAAAGTTCAGTGACATTAAATCGCCGGATCTTGATGACTAATTTAATTTCCAAAATTTCTGATGTAATAACTGGATTGTTTACAAGATTATACGGTACGCAGTTCCAGCCTGCTGAAGATAGACATCATCCAAAAGCATAATTTTTATCATTTTTGTAGTGAATTCTTACAGTTTTGACTCACGCTCATTGATGTTGCAATTTTTATCTGACAGATGACGTTTCTAACTCTGAAAAGTAAAAAAAAATAGAGTGAAATGTAAAATAATGGTTGTGTTTCGACCATTATTTATATATATTCATACATACGCACAGTGTACATTACAGTTTCAACTATATCGATATTTAACTAATAAAGAAATACAATTTATATATATATACTGTTTCCGAGGTAAGTTTGTAGAACTCCATAATCAAATATGTAAAAATAAAACTTGTTTTTTGATTCTACTCGTTTCGCCTTGTACGGACATAATCAATCTAACAATTTAACTGAATAACTCGTATTTATATCTTGTGGGAGATAGCTATATAATTTTATTTGCATGAGACGAAAAGGGACAATATATATTTCAAGAGAAGATCATGTACGTGCAGATGAGTTGCTCCCTGCACAATAGTCTAAATGCCCTCAGTCCAAATTAAAGTGTCTAAATTACTTCTGCAACAACTTTAATTTACACATCCAAAATAAATAAATAATACGTGGTTATAGGAGTATTTATAATACAGTAAATAGTTATTTTTATTTTCTTTATAATTTATTCAAAATAAATAAAATTAAAATTTGGCTGTTTTTTGACATACACTATTACGACCAAGCAGCGCCGATAAATTATACATTTTTTTTTGTTGTAAATAATTGCATATTACGATACTTTCAACAGCGCAACTACCTGTAATTAGTAAACGAATTTTTTTCACATAATTGTATTGTTGATAGTTTCTCAAACTGCGAGAGAGGAGAGAGTTGCCATGAAAGGAAGTTTTATTTTTATTTTCCGTCCATTTTTGAAAATATTATTATCAATATTAATAATAAAAAATCATAAAAAAAAGTACGTTTATAAAGCAATATTTATAATACCAAAGTTACGCGGATAGATTGCTAAAAAATGGGAAGAAACTAAATGATTCTCGTTATTCTCGTGTCCATGAGATATATATCAGAAATTTAGTTGAGATAAATATGAATACTGTGAACCTGAATGTTTTGAAATTTTGATTTAGAAATCAGATTGAGATTGATAGAAAGAAATATACACTCAAGCTCGTGTATATGATAAATACCTACTTATTCAGAAAGTTAGAAAAGCAGAATGCATTAAAAATTCAATTGACGAACGAAACTTGTATATTTGGGAAGTATGTTTGATAGAAACGGAAAGGCTGAGAATGATATCGAAAGGAGGTTGACTGCGGGGAATAAAGTGAACGGCGCTTTGAATTGGATTATATCTAACGGGAGTTTGTCAACCGAGGCAAGACTAGCGGTGCACAATGGATGCACGGAAGTGAGGCCTGGAGCTGGCAGAAAAGGAACGAAAGTAGACTGAATGCAGTGGAAATGAGATCACTTTGACGTATTTGCGGCAAATGCATTTATGACAGAGTAAAGAATGAAGAAATGAGGAAAGAATGTAAAGTTGATGTTAGTACAGTGAGTAAGATTAAGAAAGGATCACATATGTGGTTTGGTCATTTGGAACGGATGAATGAGAAGAGAATGGTAAGTATATAAGTGATACATGACGCAAGTGTTGATGGCATCAGAAATAAAGGACGTCCGCAGAAGACTTAGTAACTTAGACTTAGTAGCACGACCAGGTAATCCAGTTAATGAACGATGGTTCTGTTAGAAACCTCAACAATCAGCGAGCTTGTATGAGAAGATGTATGAATGTGGATGAGGCGAGAATTGTGTGTCAGGACAGAAGAGTGTGGCGCTCTATCCTCTCTGCTTACCCCGGCGGGGAAACGGCGTGATGGTGAGTAAGTAGTAACATAAGTGGTCAATGGGCCATTGTGAGTTGGTTGCTATGGCAACCCCTCTACCGCCTAGCTACAACGGAGAGCATGATTGTGAGTTGTTCGTGATCAGATGCTACCTACTTACCGCAGATTCATCTTAACCATCTTCTGGGAAAATAAAAATAAGATTTGAAAGGTGATATTCCAGAATAAAAGTGTCAACAAGTTTTAGTTGAATTGATTGAAATGATTAATGGAACATAACTACTTTGATAAATCAAACTACTCAACTTATTAAGTCAATTCCTCTTGTTCCCATGGCAAAATACGGCATCTTCACGCATTCGTGTCTCTCGCGGTGTCCCGGGAGCGGCTTCTACCGAGGTATCCGAGTGCCTGGCAATTTTGGTCAAGTACTCCTTCCACCAGTAGTGTAAAGTGAGGCGCAAGACGGTATATCATTCAAGAGATGACGTGGCGCGTACACGAGAATAGTCTCCAAAGAATCTATTGGGAGCAAAATCTGCATTTCAGAGAACGGTTTCGAGTGAAAAAAAATATACGTAAGAAAATATTTAAAAGGCCCTCGCCATTTTATTACGATCGAGTGACAGTGCTGATTAAATAGCTATAAAATAAAACATATACTATGTATTAAGGAAAACACATTCTTATTGTGAAGTTGTAATTTTTCAGAACGTAGGTCTGTGATATTTTAAATACTAAATTAATGTATTCATTATAAATATATACATATAAAATCAATTTTGTCGAAAAATATTGTTTTTGCGTCACCGGGATTCGAACCTGGATCTCTATTTCCAATCCGGGGAAGTGCACTACCTTTGTGCTATAACGCCAGTATTTTTCTTGACAAATTTGTTTTCCTTAATAATATATGTTGTATCAATGTGTCCAAAATGTAATAAAAATAAATTGATAATTCTGGCGTCTGCAATCGGTTTACTCAAAGGTATTTGAGATTCTGTATATATTTATTTATAATTAATACATTAATTTAGTATTTCATATACTATGTCGCACGTGATGGGTTTACAATTTTTTTAAACTTTATTATCACCAGCGACGTACAGTAGGCACAGACTCGGGTTATGCTGTCACCGACGATGCTAACAAAGTATATTAGGTAACGACAAAATGTTGAACATCTTTGTTGTTGCGGAACAAAGGTGGATCGCCAAGTCTCCAAAATTATGTATAAAGTCTGAAAAGTTTGTTTGCTTCGCGAAGTCATACAATTAAGTCGAAATGAAGTTGTCGAGCCTTTTCATTGTCATCGGTTGCTTGTTCGCCCAGAGCCAGGTATCTCAACTCAATTATCTAAACTATAATCTATCAGAGCGAAGACGTTATTTGACAATAATTAAAATCATCCCTGCAACAACGCTGTATATCGGTTTTTATAAATGTTGCCAGATATGTAGTGTTATTTCGGATAAAATCAATTAAAAATTGTGCGTAATAGTATATTTTTATTTATTTTATATGATGGTCTCATTTAACGTAAAGAAACCTAAAGATGTACGAGTATTCATTATATATGTATATATTTTGTATATTATATATTGTACAGTGTATATAACAGGTAAAGGGTATTCATAGTATAATAAATTCTAATTAAGGAGAACACATTCTCATTGTGAAGTTGTAATTATTCAGAACATAGCTACTACTATTAGTACCAATTTTTGAACTTATACAAAAATACTGTCGCTGTATATTTAAAAAAAAATATATATTTAAAAATTTAATTTAGTACTTAATTCAAATTGTTACTTAATAAAAATTTACTCGAATAATTTTTAGGAAAAAATTTTAGAATGAGAATATATTATCAATTAATTATTTTAAATACTAAATAATGTATTAATTATAAATATATACATATAAAATCAATTTTGTCGAAAAATATTGTTTTTGCGTCACCGGGATTCGAACCTGGATCTCTATTTCCAATCCGGGGAAGTTTTTAGGGTTCGAAAATTTGGCATGAAAAATACTGGTGTTATAACACAATTGGTAGTGTACTTCACGCTGGAATAAACACATTTTATATGTATTATATAGTTACTAATAAATAAATAAAAATAAATATTACTATTATTATTATTATTATTATTACTATTATTATACAAACACTCCTTGCGAAGATCTATCACTGCCAACAACCCTCAATGCACCTTGCATATACCGGTGGGTGAAACAAAACTCATAACAGTTATAAATACATTCAGCACCGACGCCAGGCAACAATAACCTAGTGCAAGCGGCGCTCTCATGGAAAGCTGGTTTCCTGACCAGAGAATGGCAACGCCTACAGAATAGCTACAGATACAATAATGGCAGTGACTGAAATGTAGTATTTATATTTTTATATACGTGTGAACTATTTTTTATTTGATTATATTTTCATAAGCATTTCGCTCCATAAATTATATATTTTTGTGATAAACGGCGACAAACCAACCGCGTAGGTGACCCGAACGGTGAGTGACGAGTAGCGCCAACTTTTGGCGCTCTCCATTTATTAGTTTAGGAACTAGAAGTTCCAATTTGTTTGTGCGGCATATTACCCATGGTGTCATATTCATTCATTTTACCTTATACATAAAAAAATCTCCATGATATGTTAATAATTACGGAAGAAATATATAAAAAATAGTAATATATAAAAATGATATAGTGTCATTCAGCTCACACAATATTTTTTACAATATTCGTCACGATGAATTAAATTAAGTAGAAAATGTAATCACTTCTTCATTATTTGCAAAAATACTTTGTAGCCTCATTTTATATTAATAATTAGACAAAATACTTCGTTTAACCATTATTTATTAACTATTTTACATGTTTCGACACTAATAACAAATTAAAAAATTACATATTAAATAACAAGGATAAGGATGACATTTAAAAAAAATCGGGGGTATACAAATTAATATTCAACGATTGCAATTATTTTTATATAGGTAAACCTTGCAGAAATTTTGATATTAGAATTAAGGAGCACTTGAGATGCCTAAACAACAACTATTCAGAATTTTCCAATCACCTTTTAGAAACAAACCATTAATTTGATATTAACAAGGGTTTAAAAATTATACATACAAATACTAGGGGTTAACAGTTAGACAAATTTTAAATTTTAAAAATAAGAAAAAGTATTAATTGCAAGCTAAATATTATAAATAACCAAATCCTCTTTGCAAATCGTCACCTTTTAAATTTGTTTTCATATTGGTTCTTATTTATTCACCACAATATAGTTTTGTTTTTATTTATGTTTATATTTTTTACTTTCTGTACACATTGCTTCCAGAAGAAGATAGAACAGGTGTCGAAACATGTAGAATAATCAATAAATAGTGGTTTAAACAAAGTATTTTGTCTAATTATTAATAGAAATTATAATTTTCAGAATGTCGTACAGGTTTCCCTCTGAATCACTGTTTGAGAAATACCAATTTGTCGATATACGACAGCTCTATGATAAAAGGCTGATCCTATATTTTTACGATAACGCTTCGTCAAGACTCTTCACCACACAAGTATTCAGAGAGATCAATAGTGAACATGTTCGCCACGAAGCCTAAAATGAAAACGAACCTTCGTCAGTACTTTCACGTGTTTCTGGCACCCCAAAGCCATACAATATTTTGTGAAATAATGTGAAACTTTTCACGACGCTTACAATGGTGAACATATTAATGGGTGCCGGCAGAAAGGAAACTGAACAAATATTTATTGAGACGCTTAAACGAATCGAACATCTTTGATATATATTGGTTTTTTATTTTGTTTCAAATTTCTGGTCATCTTATTTTGTAATTTTTGTGACGTAAACATAAGAAATTAATATTTTGTCAATACTACTAAAATGTATTAATTAGAAAGATATAGATATAAAATAAATTTCATCGAAAAATATTGCATTCCAATCCGGGGAAGGTGCGTTAACCAACTACACTACAGCGACAGTACTTTTGACGACAAATTTTCGAACCCACATGCTATACTTTTCAAATTAATACATCTATCGTTCCATTTTTTGAAAGCCATCTACGTTGTTTTTACGGAATCTCAAATACCTTTGAGTAAACCGATAGCAGACGCCGGAATTGACTATTCATTTTTATTAAATTTTGAACATATTGATACAACTTATACATTATTAAGGAGAATACATTCTTATTATGAAGTTGTAATTATTAAGAATACAGGTCTGTGATGTTTTTAATACAAATTAAATGTATTGATTAGAAAGATATACATATAAAATAAATTTTATCGATAAATATTGTTGTAGCTAATGTGATTCGAACCTGGATCTCTTCTAATCCAAGGAATGTGCATTAACCGATTATGCTGTAGCACCACAGTGCATTGTTGACAAATTTTCGAACCTATATTTTTCAAATTAATACATCTATCGTTGCATTTTTCGATAAAATTGATTTTATATGCATATTTTTCTAATTAAAACATTTAAGTTGTATTAAAAATTATTATTATTCCGATTTCGGATATTTTATGTTCGTACAATAAACAAACTATTGTAAATTAATAAAACTATTGAAAAAATTGAATTGTAAAGTACATTTTTGAGTGCTCGTTGCATACGTATTAAAATATATATAAAGCCGATGTGACCTTTACATCCAGCTGCTTCCTGCAATTATTTAAAGGTTAATTGTCATTTAGGATTCGGAATCCGGTACTGAGACTCACTTAGAGCCTTTTGACGTAATGATTGTCGAATTTAAGGCTATTCTGTGGACCACGTCCACTACTTTGATTCGTTAGTCACGTGAATTAATTTTGGTATTAATCACGAATTTTTCGGGATTATACGTACTAACACCGAAAGTTTCGGGATCATATGTACTAACCCCGAAAGTTTCGGGATCATACGTACTAACCCCGAAACTTTCGGGATACTATGTACTAATCCCGAAATTTTCGAGATCGTTCGTACTAATCACGGGAAATAAAATCCCCTAATGGTGACAGTACGTACATGTGTAATCAATTTGAAATGTCATATTACAGGGTATCATGATAGACATTGTGCTATGGATTGACCGCACGATCTGCCAAGTCTTGACTCAGGTGGACGACTCCCTAGTCCAGAAAGTGCGCGGCGGAAACTTTACGATCCAAGACGAAAAGCTGAAGAATTACGCCTTCTGCATTTACAGGATCCTGGGTATCCTCGACCCCAACGGTAACGTCAACACGTGGATGAGTCTTAGGAAGATCCCGCCGAACACCAGCGAGATCAGGTTCTTGGCGGCGGTGAGCGCCTGCAGCGGTGTAACCGGGGTCAGCGTCGTCGATAAGGCCTGGAATGGCCTAGTCTGCTACAACCAGCAATACCCTGGGAATATTTTTGCATTGTAGATTATATATACATAATAAAAATATTTTCCAAATGTCTTATCTTTTATTTAAATTTTTTATTTCAATTTTATTACATAGCGTGTTTTTTTAGAGGTAAAATGAAATATATCACACAAAAATCGTGGTAATAGCCATGGTATTGGCTTTATTGGAAAGGTAATTTTATATAATTAGTGTTTAAATATGATTTCGCGCATATGGGCGCCGCGGCTGACTCGAATAAGCACAATCTGGAAGTACAATTATCGACCACTTTTTGGAGCTGCTGGAGTACAGCCGTTAACGGAAATATGGACAGTAAAGGTGAAGTGTTATGTGGATAATTAGTGTTTTCTCCGAATTTAAATTCTTTTATATTTCAACGGTTTCCAAATTGTTCATTATTAACCTCTATAAGGTACCGAGTGGAGAAGTTTTAGTATATTATCCCAAGCCTAGCCCCATTACCAGAATATACTACAATACTGTATTTAGTTTTGTTATCTCCTGATGATGAGAGGGACTGCATCTCTCGAAACTAGTAGTGAAAATAACCCAACGTGTATCTATTACAAAGTTTTGTTGTGAAAATTAAAATTAATAATTAGGAGAACACATTCTTATTGTGAAGTTGTAATTATTCAGAACATAGGTCTGTGATATTTTAAATATATTAATTAGAAAGATATACATATGAAATCAATTTTATCAAAAAATATTGTTGTTATATATATAGATGGCACTTTCAAATAATAGAATGATTAAATGTATTAATATCAAAAAAGTAACATATAGCTTCGAAAATTTGTCGCTAAAAATATTGTCGCTGTAGCATAGTTGGATAATGCACCTTCTCAGGTTAGGAAAGAGATCTAGGTCCGAATCCCGGTGGCGCAACAACAATATTTTTTGATAAAATCGATTTTATATGTATATCTTTCTAATTAATATTTAAAATTAATCATATTACATCACAAAGTAACCACAATGTCAACTAATGATATAATTTATGTGTAATTCAAAAATTGTAAAACTCATAATACAAATTGTGACAATACCAATAATTATGTTAGCTGTTCTATTTAAGATACTTTAATACTTAATAATTAATGAAAATGCATTTTTGTTGCGAAGTTGCAATTTCAGAACATACGGACTCATAGATTACTCATGCTCATTCGAGTCGAATCGCTGAGAAAATTTTCATTCGTGGACATGAGCCATTATGTTTGTGCGCCTTGCGACTGGTTAATTTTAAATATTAGTTCATCCCATAAATAATACGGTATTTTCATACTTATATAAAAAATTATATTTTTCAAAATTAATACAAAAAAAAATCTTTTTTCTCTCTCATCTTTCTGGTAGACTTGCTAGGCCCGTCTTCCGAAATTCACTCGTTCGTGACGAAAAATACTCCTCCAGCACTGTCTACAGAATTCATATTTTTTCTGTCCAAACGATTTTGAATACTACAATACTATTATCAATCCAACATTTTTTAAATATCATTTTATGTATTTTTTACGTATTAGATCATCCCATAAATAATGTGGTATTTTTAAACTTTTTTCAAAATTAAAATAAACAAGGTTCTATTTTAATCTAAAATGTAGTCTTCTTTATTTTATATAATGTTCTTCCATCATTAAGGTAGACTTGCAAGGGCCTTCCTCCGAAATTCACCTATCCGTGATGAAAACTACTCCTCCAGTACTGTTCTGACGTCTTGTACAGAATTCAATTTTTTTTCGTTCAAATGATTTTGAAGACTGCGGAATAAATGATAATCAGATGGGGAAATATCCGGCGAATATGGCGGGTGGGGCATGTTTCCAAAAAAGGTTAATTCCTGAGACGTGACAGCAAAGAAGAGCACACATTCACTCTTTATAAGCGACTAGACATTAAAAGTTTGTGAGGAACCCATTGACTGAGTTTGCCGAGTTTTCCGATAGCACGCAGGTGTCGATGAACGGTTGAATGACCGAGTTTCTTTGTTAGTTACAATGGAATTTTTTTCCACCAGGGTTTGTAGGACGTCCTCGTTAAACTTTACAGATTTTTTTAGGACGAGGCTTGTCTCCTAAGCTGTAGTTACTGGCTCGTCCGATCCCCATATTCTGCATTAATATTACTGGCTTTTTCCGTCGCGTTGTTGCTTTCATTGAACTCATAAAGCAAAATATGCTGAATATGCTCTTTCATTATAGCTTTGAAAAAATAAGTATTAAAATCGAAGTACACTGTTCAAAACTAATACTAAGAATAAGTTACTTCTTGGTTTTTACAGCAGGTGGTGTATCCCACCCCACTCCGACTATTAATTCAATTAATTGAAAAAAAACGCATTATTTATGGGATATCCCACTGGATACTTGGAGAATAACTTGATAAAAATTAAAAAAAGTCAATTTTCCGTATATCTTTCTAGTTGATTAATTTAATTTGTATTAGTAATATATTTTAACGAGATGTTAATGCATTCGAGATGAGAGTATATAATGTAATTTTAATTTACATTTAATTTGTCGATGAGAAAAAAAGTGATCATCTTGGCTCACTGATCAGCTCAAGACCTTAATAGTAAAAGTTAACATTTCAATATTCAATTTTTAATTAAGAACGAATGGGTAGTCATATAAGTTCGCAGAGTTTTCGCTTTTGGACGTTTCGTACTTTGGAAATATTATGTCAATTACATTTTAATGGCGTAGTATTATTTTATTAAGTTCGCATTGAATTTTTCAATTTGTAGAAAGTTTGTGTTGCTAAGTTGGCTAAATAATGGGACTAAAAATACAATTTAAAAAACGAACATTTCCGACATGTACTTTGATTTGAGTTTAACCGAGGAGTTATAAATATGAAATATAAAAGTGGTTATTTAAGAGCTCGTTTGATTTGATTCCTCTTTCGCTTGGCTTGACGACTTTTTATTTCCAACCGCCGGATGTTTTCAGGCTTGGAAAAACTGCCAGAATATTGAAAGTCAATCGTAAACAATGCAGGAGAATACATTATTAAAAATAAATATGAATTAAATTAATTCATTAGAAAGATATACATATAAAATCAATTTTATCGAAAAATATTGTTGTTGCGCCACCGGGATTCGACTCTGGATCTCTTTCCAAATCGGGGAAGGTGCAATATCCAACTATGCTACAGCGGCGAATTTTCGAACCTATATGTTACTTTTTTGATATTAATACATTTAATCGTTCCATTGTTTGAAAGAGCCATCTACTTTGTTTTTACTGAATCTCAAATACCTTTTAGTAAACCGATGGCGGACGCCAGAGGTATCAATTCATCTTTATTAAATTTTGAACACATTAATACAACTTTATTATTAGGAGACCACATTTTTATTGTGAAGTTCACAATAATAATGTGTTTCCTAAGAATATATATTGATTAAATTATGTATTATATTTTAATCATTCTTCTTAATTGAATATGAATGCTACGAACGTACGCATCAACCCAACCCAATATAATAGGTATAGTATATCGAGAGCTATCTAGTTGATACTGATTTTTCATTTAATAAATTGTACATCAACGAACGTAAACATAAATGGTAAAAAAAAATCATTATTTTTACTACGAATTTAAAAACAGAGTGAAACCACGATTTTAAGTTTTTGAAGGGACCAACAAAAAATAATGTAAACAGAGGGAAAATGTAAATTGAGAGTATTAAAAAAAACTTTTTTAAATAATATTTTTTGCTGCATGTTTTTTTGTTCTTTTAAAATAGTTCTTTCAATATTACGAATTAAATTAAAGGATTCTGGTGGTACATTGTTACTACTAGTCAAATATGCTTTGAGGCTTTCAATGTGCCTCAATATGGCATCGTCCTTTGTAGGAACAGGCTTTATAGGATGAGAAGACACTTCTTCTTTGTACAAAGGTTCTTCTTCTGTCAAGTTTTCGTTTATGAGACTGTTCACTATTTCATCAATTTCCCCTACGTCCTATGTTATTACGTTGGAGTCAATGTCAATGTAAATATGCAAGGGTTATTTATTAATTCTTTCCCAGAAATCATTGTTGTCTTTACTTTCTTCTACGCAGTTTTCTTACTGATTCCAGCTTGTAAAAACAATAAAATAACGAAACATACAAATTACATAGGTATTAGAATAAAAAAATGCGCATATACGACAAGCAAACGATCAACACACTCTTGGCTCTATGGCGTATAGCGAACTAATTTCAGTCAACTTTAGACGTAAATCGCGGGAAAGAAAAACGTAAAATAGAGTTTGTAATATACTAAAACGACACGAGACTGCAGAAATAACACGTAAATGTGAAATCGGGGTTCCACTGCATAGTTCCTTCTCACACGATAACTCAATTTTCCACCGAATGGCTGAACTCAAAGTACATATTAATCTTTGTAAATTAATAAAAAAACTATAAATAATAAAATAATAATATTCAAATAATAATACTCATGGTTTCTTTACGAATAATCAAGCCAACTTTGACAGCAACTGATGGAATAAGCTATATTTGTGACCAATGCTTTTAGATCAATCCATTTTTGCAAGCAACTCTTTCTTGACGTAGTATTTATGGTTCATTCTGTTGGACACACGGCAATCTTTTGCAAGTCTGTCTCGACAATTACAATTGAATTAAAATTGTATAAAATAAAAATAATCTCATTTCAGATTTTTTCACATGTACTATCAGGACCGAGCAGCGTAGATACATTAAACAGAATATTTTTTGCAAATAATCGCGTAATTATTTCGAGTGCGGCGCGATTGTTATTTGACTAGTTGTATCCGATTGCGTAGCAATAAGATACACAGCTGGCGAGTGTTTTGTTTCTTAATGCGGCGAGTGAGTACTTACTTGTTGAACATCCGGTAGGTCTCCAAAATTAAGTATAAAAACATGTCACGTTGGCTGGTAACTCAGTGTACTCCGTGAAGTCTGTTCATTAAATCGAGATGAAGCTGTTCTGCCTCTTCATCGCCGCCGGCTTCTTGTTTGCACAGAGCCAGGTAACTTCAACACCGACTTTTATGTAAAGGGTTTATCCAGCAAGTGTGATGGAACTTTAAAATTGAATTTAATTTTATAAAACAAGTGTATGATATCAATGATTTATATATTTTTCGATACCAAGCACCTTTTCAGGAAAAAAGGTATAGGTACTTAAATTAAAAATGCAAACATAGATAAAAACAAAACTATAAAAGTATACGTGGTGGGTAATTAATTGGTAACTACTGTGAAAATAAATTTAAAAGGTGACAAAAAGGATTTGGTTATTTATAATATTTAATTAGCTATTAACATTATTTCTTATTTCTAAAATTAAAAATTTATCTAACTGTGAATCACTAGTATTTGTATGTATTATTTCTGAACCCTTATTAATATCAAAAGATTGGTTTATTTCCAAAAGGTGAATGGCGAATTCAGAATAGTTGTTGTGCTCCTTAATTATGATATCAAATTTTTTGACAGTTTTACCTACATAAAAATGGTTGCAATCATTTTAGATTAATTTTGCTAATATTGAAGAAGATTTTCATAATAAGATAGATATTGAAAATATTTTTTCGATAAATTGATTTTTTATGTATATTTTTTATTTGATCCATTTCAATTTGTATTAAAATACCACAAAAATATGTCCTGAAAAACTGCAACATCACAATGGTACTGTGTTCTCCTTAAAAATATACAATATATACGGCCTTCCGGACGGCTGCGGGCGCATGTTATTGGCACATGTTTCGTCGGTACCGGACATATTTTTAAGGCTATCAGGGGCTCTGATTTACGCCCAGGTTCTGCAAGGTACGTTTAGGGGTCATCGGCGGTGATGATTGCGGAGGCGCTAGACCTCCTCATACGTATCTAATCAAAATGTTATTACTTCTTCAATAATTGCAAGGTGGCAACATACATTAGAATTAAGGGCACTTGAGATAATTTTAGTATGCATTGTATCTTGAAAAATATTTTCTAAATTATTAATTATATTGTTACGTTGTTAAATTACAGGCAGTCCCAGCCATCATCCAAAACGCTGCACTATTTGCCATCCGCACCTTCTGCCAAACCATATCTCAGGTGCATCCCTCCATAGTCTTGGAAGTGCGCGGCGGAAACTTTACGACCCAAGATGAAAAGATGAAGAATTACGCCTTCTGCGTGTACAAGACCCTGGGCCTCACCACCGCCGACGGCAACGTCAACAAGGAATTCGGACTGCAGATCATTCCGCCGCAGACCGACCCGGCCAAGTTCGTGGCGGCGGTGGACGCCTGCAGCGGTGAGACTGGGAAGACGACCGTCGAAAAGTTCTGGAACGGCTTAGTCTGTTACAGCGAGCAATATCCTGGAGACATCTTTGCCTTGTAAATAAAATGTCTATGTTAATAGAATTTTTGAAATATCGTCTTATAAAATAAATTCAGTTGTAATATTCCATGCTTGTTATTATTTCTGTAATTTTCTTCGAAACTCACGTAACACTATCAGGATTTTGTCAACTGGATAAATGATTAAATTTATTGCTTATTTAATACGATTACAAATTTTAGGTTTAGGAATTTATTCAAAGATCGGTTAGTGATGGTAAATCGTTATGTGATTGCGATTGTGACGGTGATTGGTAATTGAGATTTTAAATTTAAACTATATTTTAAAGAAAACACATTATTATTTGTGAAGCTGTTGTTTTTTTCAGATGTGATATTTAATATAAATTAAATTCATTAATCAAGATATACATACAGAAAAACCGCTTCCAATTGAAGACGGCGATATCACAATTTCACCCACGGCACAAATAAACAACAAATAATACGTGATCAAAACACAATATCACAAAATACAGTGCTAGTGCACTGGAGCTGACAAGTCCACACCGCGAATGCTACTGCGATATCGTGATCGAACAAATATCGGTCAAATTGACGTCCGCTCGCGTCAACATCACAATTCATACTGAAATGACGAGCATGTGGAAATGTATGGATGGGAATTTGGATGCGGAATTGTGTCAATAACAACGATCGCGGCTGATTCGAAAGACGCGCTAAAAGTGTGCTTTACGAATTCGGAACAGTTACAAAGATACTTGACTGTTAATTAAGAAAAAATAAATATAAATAATTTCATAAATTAATGACTCGCCACTAATTCTGTACCATCATTTATCGCCACTACCTGCGTAATAAGGCGAAATTTCATGTCAACATTCACCTGTGATAGATAGTCATTTGAAATAATGCGAGAGATTCTGCCCTCAGCGTACTAGGAGCCACAGTAGATATGATTAAGGTTATGATTAAGGACACTAATGTTTCACGTCACATTTGGATTTATCGAATGTGGTGGGGGGCGAGTGCGGGAGACAAATGATCGCGGAGGTACATAGCGCTAAACGTATAATATAATATTTCCACGTCATGGGCCAAAATTAAACAAATCACTATTTTCACCCACATGTCAGCCGATAGATAAGCCAATACGGTTTAGTTTCGGTCGAGAACGTCCGTCATAAAGATTACTTTTCGCGGCGTGACAGGTGACCGGGTGTCGGTGAGATATTATTTTCAAGGCTGTAATAAATTAGGGAAAGTCGATATTTTTTGATAATTATTTTAGTGGATTGTATTTTATGTAGAAAGGTTGAAAAAATAATTTTATAAATTAGTATCAAACCTACGGATTACACTTTCTATTATATATTTAAAAAATATGTAATATACATGACTAGTAACTAGTGATGGGGTCAAAATCACGAACCGTGAGTCAATCACTGATATCTTTTAATCACACTCATTATCAGTGATTGAATATCTGGAAATATCATAAAATATTTTTTTATTTGATTTATATTTTACCGTGCATATGAAACAAAAATATTCATGAAGGAATGACGTTATAATTCATAATAAGCACCATGTAGTAGATTCTGCCAAAACGTTTTACGCATTTGAACAGAAATGGTGAGAATTTAAGCCGAAAAATAAAAACACTTTTTTTGAGGGTTTTCATTCTCTTTGTAATAATATTAAATAAGATATAAATAAGATAGAATGTTTTTTACGCAAATGAAGTTTTAAAAAATATAAGTAAATATGCTCAAAATTATGTTTTATTTATTTATTTTGTGTATTGTGATATTAGTAATGAAGCTGTGATCACAGTCACAGTTTTCAATCACTGATATTATCGAATACCAATCACAATCACACCAGTGAGACAAGGTCGAGTGACTGTAATGATATATACAATGGCGTAACTATGTCAAAGGCGCCTATGGTGTGCACTGGTGGATCACATTAGATAGGGACTTAAAAGATTCGAGCCTTTCAATACTTTTAGTATTAAAAAATAAAAAAATACATGTCACATCAATATTATTACTATATTCAAACTAAGCTAAACGCTTGTGCTATGAACAAAGGCGAGCATCGTAACCACTAGACCACAAGAATTATTGAATAAATTTTTCCCGGGTCGTATAATGTGAATAAGTGGTGATATCGATATAGTGCTCGATAACTTGATTTGACGATTCCCGAATATTTTCTGTAGAGATACTTAAAATAAAAGATCTACGCCAATAAGTCGATAACAATTTCAATGCTACACGATAATATTCTAAATTAAATCGCCGAAATAGCACGCAAAGTATGCGAGAATATTATGAAAAATATGGTTAAAGGAGCACGCATTTGTGCCACTGCCAGAGGCGGCCACATGGCCAATATTATATTTTAATATAATATCAAATAATCGATAAATAAAAACAAAATTAAAAAAATACGTTTTGTTTTCTAGATATTCAAAAGCAACATCGGCCTGGAACATAGTATTCACCCTGCATATGAGTTGGAAATACACCGACTGAAATAATATACTTAATAAATATAAATATATAGTAAATAATAATACTTGATAAAAATATAACAGAGAATTAAGATTGCATTAGATTTGATTAAATGATTATTATGACTATTTTAAATATTTTTTATACGCAGTAATATACAATATATTAAGTTTTGTATTAATATCCCATGTAAATTTGATAATGTTTTGCAACAAGCCTGTCGTTAATCAAAAGTTTGAAAGATACGAGCTACCGAAGTTCGACAATATTTTTTTTCTCTTATGTTGCATACGTATACATGCGTTAACTGTTAAGTATTTACCTACTGAAAGTTTTAAAACACTGAATATAAAATTTTAACATTAATCATAGTAAATATTAAATTTTCTTGAAAATAGTATAAAAAATATGAAATTTGGCGACATATTTCGTTTTGCCAGTGAGTCTACAATTTTTAAATTTTTTATTTATTTATTATAATTGTTTTTAGACAACAATTATTTAAAAAATAAATTTAGAATCTAACTCAAGTTGTTGCTTAATACAAATTTAGTCAAATAGTTATGTAATTAGTTAGGTACTAAATTTATTTTTTAAATAATTGTTGATTTTTTAAAAATAGATTCTGGCGAAGAAACAATGATATATGTTTTTAGTTAGTTATGACATCCTGAAGAAGAAAATGGTATTTTTCGAAACCGGTAGATGTATTTAAACTCAATTCAGTGGTTAATAAAACAAAGATAATAAATAAAAAATATGAATTTTAACCACAAAGTTAATATTGGTAATTTTAAAAGCATATTATATTGTCAGCGTTTAAATTTTCGTTCAAGTCGAGTCATATTTTTTACAAAAGTCGCGGAGGTCTTTGATTGTGTGAGTGGCACCAAAGCGATCACGTGGATGCCACCAATATGAAAATATCGGGACAAAGAATTAGCGTTAGTTCATGACTATTTATTTGGTGGTCTGTGTGTCGTTTTGATAAATCGCGAGCGCTGTAAGCCGCCGTGACAGACAATGTTCTTTCTGTGGTTCAAAATACTCTTGTTTGTGGTTTAATATATTTTTTTACAATTTTGAAATTAGTATTTTTATATATCGATAGTATCAATAGATTCATTTTTTTAAATCGTGAATTGAAGTTATAAGCAATGTGACTGATTATTACGATTAAAATAAGAAAAACGAGGCGAAGCGACAGCATACAGTCAAATACTAGTAGGGTAAACAATTTTAGCGATGCGTTTCTGTTTCGAATTTTCGTTATCAATCGGTTTTACTTTAATTCGAAAAAAACTAATATATATATGATTTTACATCAAAAATTGTTGAGTTTATTGATGAGTGAGAGAGCAACGTGTGATATGAGCGTGATCGTCAAACAGACACATTGAATTGAACAAAGAAACTAATCCACAATACAAGCCGCGCAAGTTTTCTTTTGCAAAGTAATCCTTAATCCTTATTAATTATTTTTTCTCAGTAGAGAATGTGCCGTCTATATATTTACCCTTGTTTTGCGGATTTAGCGAGAGGACCCAAACCGCCGACACAAATCGTGCGACCTCTATCACAGTGACACGGAGATATTTACACTTGTAAGAGAGCCATGAAATATCCGAGTTAATCTGTCTAACAAAAATATTTGTGCGATATAACCAGCAGTGGGTATTGATTTACGATTTCTGTTAATGGACATGGGACGCCATCTATCGGCCAAAGCGTAATGCAGAGAGATACAAGTGGACGACAGAGGGGCAGTAGGTAGGCTGCAAGGAGCGACGGCTGACTGAAGAGACTCTAGACTATACACCAACACTTAATACATTCACTGTAACAATCTCAATTTCACTTACATTGTGTCGAGCGGATGATTTAGTCATGATCACAACCTTAAATTACGGATGCAAATGGTTAGATGCTTTGTATTCTTTGTGATATTTTATGAAATGGAAGCAAAAAATTGCGAAAAGTTAGTTTTGAAAGGGTCTCCTTAATAATTAAGTTCTTAGATCTTCATGCTATTCAGCTATTGTTTGAAATTTTCTGGGCTATCCACCGTTTAATAGAATGTCACTAGGCTATCTATTATGTGATAAAATTTATTCAAAACAATTTATATTTTACTTTTAAAATAAGCGATATTAACTTTGTGGTTAAAAATTATATTTTTATTTATAAAAAATTGGGGTTGTCAATTTTGCATATAAACAAACGGTGTTGGTCACAAATTAAATAATTTGGAATCGTCGGATATAAATAAAGCGTGTAAAACTAATCAAAAAATTATAAACAACCAACTAAATTTAACTACGAGTCCCGTTCTAAAATTTTTTCCTAGAAATTATTCGACTAAATTTGTATTAAGTAACAATTTGAGTTAGGTACTAAATTTATTTTTTAAATAATTGTTGTTTTTTTTTTAAAAATAGATTCTGGTAAAGAAACACTAATATATGTTTTTAGTTAGTATTGATATCCTGAAGAAGAAAATTGTATTTTTCGAAACCGGTAGATGTACTTAAACTCAATTAAGTGGTTAATAAAACAAAGATAATAAATAAAAAATATTTATATTTTAATAATGTATAATTAGCTGACAATAAAAGTTTTTATATTGCTGGAACTAAATTGGACAATAAACAAAGCATTATTCACGTAGGTTGCAATATAAACGAAAAATGGGATCGTTCCGTTGAAATCAAATGCCACTGTGTGCAAGCTCGTGCAACCTTTATCAACCTAAGATTACGAATGCGAATGGTCCGATGGATCTAGAATGCTCAAAATAAGCTTGATGGAAAGAGTTACGAATAAAGAAAGAAAAAAAAAATATTTACAATAATAAAAATCCGAAGGCTTCAAGATAAGTGTCAGATCTTGCTTCTTATAATGTAGAGAAGGATTGTTGGAAGTCAGGGCCCTGGAAGGAAGAGAACATCATCATCAGGAAGAGACTGCTGCAAAATATTCATGATGGAGTAATAATCAGGTACTCCCAATACTGCTATTTTTACATTAGGTTGTATCAATATCATAAGAAATTTTACTCCCCTAGCACAAAATTATCTCTTCAATGTTATATCTGTCACCATACTTGTGAAAACTAGTTCTTCCATAGAGATTTATGAAGAAGAAGAACAGAATATCGAGAGAAGACAAGATTTGTGGACTCTTTTTTTTTTAATGAAATTTAAAAAATCTAATTGTATTAAATATTATTATTAAGCATTATTTAAATGTTACAGATGTTTTAGCGGTTAAGGCCATTTTCAAACAGTGGATAAACTACGTAAATGATTTTAGTTACCCCTTTCTTTATCGGTAATTAGGTGGTTTCAACTAATATTTTTATGATAAATATATATTTTCTGTATGTCTTTTTAGTTGATTAATTTAATTTGTATTTTAATATTCGATATACGTTCCATTTTAGAAAAAAATATTGAAGTTATTTCTTTTAAATCTACTGGCTATTTTGATCATATTTTATTAACAGTATTTGCACAGAAATAATAGTTATACATTTTATTATTGCTACAAAGTGATCCAAAATTAATTTATTAAGACAATATTAAAATTGTTCTTCGTGCACACCTATTATATAGTAATAAATGTAATTCTATCTACTACTTGTAATTCTAATTAACTGTACAATTGCTTGTAAACTATGCTCGTCTCGACACAGAATTTCTCAAGTCTCAATGGGCTCAGTCCAAATAGATTTTTAACATTGTATTATATAGCTACAAACAAATAAATAAATAAATCAAAAACTGAATTATATATTAGGAGAACACATTCTTATTGTGAAGTTGTAATTATTCAGAACATAGATCTGTGATATTTTAAATACTAATTAAATGTATTAATTAGAAAGATATACATATAAAATCAATTTTATCGAAAAACATTGTTGTTGCGCCACCGGGATTCGAGCCTGGATTTCTTTCCTAACCGGGGAAGGTGCATTATCCAACTACGCTACAGCGACAATATTTTTCGATAAAATTGATTTTATACGTATATCTTTTCACACACGATTTAAACTAACATATTTGAGATTGAACATACTGTAGTAATAAAAATACTTCGCACATATCTAAGTCGCTAAAATTCTGAATACAACAAATTTTTAAATTTTTCTAGAGTCAATGCGATTAACCCATCGCTCTAAATTTCATTAAAATTTAGTGGTGCGTTATTGATTGATACTTCATCAAAGTTCGTTAGCCAGCCTGATTCGCTATCATGTTTCAAAAATGGTTAATGTTAAAAAACTTAAATTCATTGTGTTAATATTGGACCTAGAAAAAAAAATATAAAAAAAACATATTTACATCAAGACGAATTTACCCGATTCTTGCAGTCAGTATTATTTAAAGTTCATCGCGCTGTCAACATCACAAACCAAAGCATTAAAATGAGTTAATAATTTTGATTATGTGACAATATTATTATACGTACATAAATACAATATATTTTTTTACTTCATTAACAATCGTTCTGACGTGCCGGGTTGTCGTATACGTTTTAATTATAATATTGACGACGGTGATGCCACCAAAGTTTTAAAAAAAATGATTTTATTTTTGTGTGCATTTCTCTACGGCACTGTAATAAATCGATAATAATTTTGTTTTATAAAGTGGAATTAATTATTAAAAGCGACCAAAAATTGTAAGTACAAATATATATATTTTTTAAATACGCGATGTAACAAAAGTGTTTTGTGAAACATTTCTTTGAAAATAAATTGAATATAAACATATTTTAGTAAAACTGCAAATTAGGTGCATGTTATTTTAATACAAATTAAATCTATCAACTAGACTATACAGAAATTAATTTATCGAAAAAATATTTTAGTTGCTACCGGGAACTACGTTCTGTAAAAATTACAACTTCACAATAATAATGTGTTCTTTTTAAAATACATTATATTAATTAATTTTTCGTTGTTTTGTACAAAGTATAATGTAAAAAATTCTTAACGGAAATTCTATTTTCATTTTGGTGTCACGCAATCAAATTGCTCCGCGATTTTTTTAAAATATATGACACGATTGGACCCAAATTTTTTGTAAAAAAATACTTCTTGATTACACAAAGATTTAATTTTCGAACAGTAAATACTTTTACTGTTGTATAAATGTATTGTATAAACTATCGGATTTGTGTTTCCACAAATAATGTGTGTAGAATGTCCCTCGTCCCGCAACTAATGTTCCGAATCCCTCTCCTATATGTATACTTTATTTCATGTCTATTCATTTACTCAGTCAGTATTTGAGATACGACTCGTAATGCGTCTCCACGATACGATGCATCCATCTTAAGTTGTGCTCAGAATAATTTATTTTCTAGATATTGACAAATATAAGATGGATCTTGTGTTTATTACCGTAGATAGAGCTGGCTGTGGTTTGATTTATCGCGTCGTGTTCGGATTCGCGCGTCGTGCCCGACTATTAATTCAATTAATTGATACTTTTAAAATTAGAAATATTAACTTTGTGGTTAAAATTCATATTTTTTATTTATTATCTTTGTTTTATTAACCACTGAATTGAGTTTAAATACATCTACCTGTTTCGAAAAATACAATTTTTTTCTTCAGGATATCATAACAATTAATGTCATGTCATGTCAATGTCATGTCAATTCAGTGGTTAATAAAACAAAGATAACAAATAAAAAATATGATTACAAATATAGTTAAATAGAACATTAAGGGAGACGGAATATAAAATTATTTACGAAAGAGACGGACATAATATATATACAGATAGACGGAACATTAAGGCAGGAGGAACAGTGTTGATGGATATTAAATTAATTTGATTATTAAGAATTGCAACACTATTTATTGCTTTTTTTATTTCAAAGATTTCTAAATTGTCCAAACGGTATTTTATCCTCCCTTAATGTTCCATCTATCTGTATATGTATTCAGTCTCTCTTTTGCTTATAATTTTATATTCTGTCTGCGTGGTGTACTTTCGAAAAATAAATATTTTTTTTATTTACGATCAAACAACCCATTTTCGCAAAAAAAAACTCTAGTAACTTTTTTTACTATCTATAGTAAAAGGTTACTACAAGAGCCGAGTCACATCTGATTGAGGCCACTATATGTCAACACTGACAGGAAGTAGGAAAGAAGAATAAATTTTACAAAATAAATTGAATAAATCCCTTTAAGCACAGGTAGATTTTATCCGTGAGTGCAAGTGTGTTTTGAACTTTTATCCCAAAGTCCAATATTAAGGGAGTTACCTATTTTTAAAAGTTTGAAAACAGCTGCCATTTTGAAACAAAATGGTGGATCAGGCTAGTTACAGAACTATGGCGAGATATTGGACTAGATGAATTTTTTAGAAAAGTTTCATTCAAATCTGAACAGAACTATGGGAGTTATCGTGTCTACAAATCCCGTTATACACCTATTTCATGTGTAGGTATACTAGATATATAGATTCGTAAATAGATTTATTTTAGGATTTTTTTTGGTTTAATTATCAAATAACGATATGTTTTCAAGAATCGTACTTTCACCAATTGATTGAATTTAATATCATTTATTTAATTCTTAACATAGTGCATAATCGAATAATTTTTAAGAATAAATTATTCGACTAAATTTATTTGAGTTAGGTACAAAATTTATTTTTTAAATAATTGTTGATTTTTTTAAAAATAGATTCTGGTGAAGAAACAATAATATGTGTTTTTACTTAGTTATGACATCCTGAATAAGAAAATGGTATTTTTCGAAACCGGTAGATGTATTTAAACTCAATTAAGTGGTTAATAAAACAAAGATAATAAATAAAAAAAATATGAATTTTAACCATAAAGTTAATATTGTTAATTTTATTATTAATTAATTTAATAACTTATTTTTTGTAAACATTTATATTTGCTGCTAATTAAATTGATATTGGCAATTAGTTATACAGTCTAGGAGCATGATGCGTGTCTCTGTCATATTCCTATTTTGGACATTTTTAAAATGACATGTTCATTAGTTTTGCTCCTAGTCTGATAGTTATGGTGAATTTAAATTTGATCCTCTTTAAAAAAAATGAAATAAGACAGTTTATTTTTTTTTTTAAATAAAAAAAAAGATAAATTAAATACAGGAAAATCTTTAAAAATTTGTCTGGTCGGGTTAGCCTTCTCGTGCTTTTTTAAAATTGTTTTAATTATCATCTTTTGAGTTGTAATTATTGGTTTGAGATGTATGCGATAGGTTCCGCCCCAACCTTGTATTCCGTATTGTAATATAGATTCAACCAATGCATGGTGTATCATTTTGAGAGTTTGCAAATTACAATAATTTATTATTTAAGAGGGCGTGTGTTCTTTGAAGTTTAAATTATTATCTAGGACTGATACAAAATATTTGCAGTTGGTTGTTCTTCGAATATTAGTTTTACATTTACATTGACCCGAGTTCTTAAAAATTTCAGTTTTGAAATTGCGACCTCACAACAAAAAAAATGTATTTTCATTAAACTGCATAAAATAAAATAATCACATTTGTACTTTTATTTCAGAAATACTGTACGAGATCAAACGGGTTTTGACCTTCATTTCTGATTCTGAACTAAATCACTATTTAGATCATCAAATCGATCATGTGTAGAGGAGAACTTCGTTTTCGTATGACCAAGTTCAGCTATATCAGAGCGCATCTGTTACATAATCGTTTGTATCTTTTCGATATTGACCTAGACGAGGAAACCGACGAAGACTACGATTTAGCGAGCGATTTCAGTGAAGATTCACTTCCAGAAGAAGAGGACGTTGTTCTAAGGCGATCGATAGTTCTGCAAGCTTTTGACAGAGAAAGGATTAGACAGCAAAGGGGAGCTTCGGAACAGCCGAGAATTCAAGAGGTAAACGAATATCAAATAATGCAAAGGCAGCAAGAACACCCTGTTGTGCAAATGATGGCTCAAAATCGAAGGTTTGCCCAAGAAATAAGGAGACGAGAACAAATTGAACAGCCTATTGATGATGACGATGATTCTGATTTTGAAGATAACAGAATAAGATTTATATATACTGTCGAAGATCTAGAGCAAAGAGAAGTTAACCGAATCAGATCACTTATAGAGCGAACTGGAACACAGGAACATATAAACGTACAAAACACAAATGAGCAAAATCTTACCGAGGTTGAAACGGAGGATATTGATAGCGATGATGATGGAATACATATGTTAATGCCAAATGATCAAGCTGATCATCAACCGACAAGCGTCAGTGAACGAGAGCAAAGTGATGCGGAAGAACAGTCAAATGCAAGTGTAGGAATGCAGAAGCATTCAGAAAAAAATAATGCCAAGAGTGAAGCTGAAATACTGGACCGTGAAGATGACGAAAGCCAAGTGTTAACTGCACATGAATATCTAGTTACGATCACTAAAGAAAAAATAGAAGATAATGGAGAAGAACAACCAAGTACAAGTACAGGAAGACGGGATCACTTTGAAATACGAGAGATGAATGAGAAAGATGTTACCGATAGCGCACATGAAGATCTAATAGGAGACAGTGACAATGAAGATGATTTTATACGAATAATATTAAGAGATGAAGATTTGGAATCTGACGAACGCAGATTTCAATTCCAAGAACGAATACCAATAAAAATAGAAAATTATCGATTTGATTTACGCAGTCCATCGAGTATTGATTATGAACTAATAGAAGACATTGAGAATGAAGACGGCAGCGAAATACAAACATCAGATAAGCTTTATAATATTTGCGATAGCAGTGAAACAAGAAATACAGATGTGGTAAAAGAACAAGCTGTTGTCAACGCGAATAACCGAGATCAAATTGATTTACACACTTACAATAGGTTAGATGAGGATCTAGCCATATCCAGTTCTGCAAAAGAATCAGTAGACGAAGATGTTGCCGAATGTTATCCGAGATGTATTCGAAGAAAGAAACGTACAATCGTTTGCAAAAGATGTAGTAATCTTTCGAAGCGCAGGCGCAAAAGGAGCCATTATAAAAATAAGAGACGCGCTTCAAAAAACAAACGAGCACGTAAACCGATGAAAAACAAAAGCAAGCTAAATAGATTGAAAGGGGTGAAGTGTTGTTCGACAAAGACAGGAAAAATAAGATTCAACTTAAAATGTTGGCGTTCTAAGAAAAGGACCATATTATATTTGAGGGATCGTGTGCTGAAGGCCGTGCGAAACAACATCTGTCACATGCACGCCGATGTTCAAAATGCATTCGAGGACTACAGTTACTTCAAAAAAACAGGTCTGGTACCGCCGAATAAAAAATAACAAATAAAATAAAAAGTTGAAAAAATAATTTTAAGATACAGTAGAGGAAATATGTCGCTTTTAATCTATGGCCGCAGTGCTTTGGTACAGTTCCGATAGACGTCATTAAATTTAAAAAATAAGAGAAATAGCATTAAAAATATAATTATAATAACATTAATTAATGTATTCTTAAATAAACGCGATTTTAATAAATTCTTTATGCATGCACATATAATTCGGTTTTAAACTAAAATAACATTTTAGTGTATTTATAAGTATTATCTCTTGAATATAATAAATAATAATTATCGGTAATAATTTTTACTTGTACAACCGCGTAATGTAATTAGTTAATTAATTCTAAAATAATGCTTTTAAAACGACACAATTATTTATATTGCTAATGAGAAATAAAAATGTTTGTAATATTGTCTCGCTATTTTTAATTTTCCAGAAATAATTGTTTCAAACAATGTTATTATAGATACAACAATACCTTAGAAAATTTCGCAATTGCCAATCACTTTGCAATTATTATCTGACAACGGTGAAAGTTTGGCATTTGATTTTGAAAACATCTTTGTATGCTTTAGAACACAGACTACCAAATGTATAGACATGAACTAACGGAAATTCCTTGTTTCAATATTTTCATTTTGGCGTCACCCGCGTGATCATTTTGACACCATTTGCGTCATCAAATAGTTCCGCGACTTTTAAAAAAATATATCATGAAAATTTAAACGCTGATAATATAATTTGCATTAATGTAAAAAATACGACTTGTTTACATTAAGATTTAATTTTAGAATTTTATTGCATAAATGTGTCACAAACTATCAGATTTTTGTTTCCAATAATGTGTGTAGAATGGCCTTCGTCCCGTAACTAATGTTCCAAACAAACCCCTCTCCTATATGTACACTTTATTTCATGTCTATTCATTTACCGGTATGTAAATTAGAGGCATTCTTTCAAATGTATGTCAATTTTAAAATCCATTTTATGGTTAAAAAAAGTTTATCTAAATGTCCTCAATTGAATAGTGGATATGTACATTTATTTTCACATTTAGCAGTACCGGGATCGTTACCAGGCGCTTGCTTCTAAAATATTTTAAAATCAAAAGTAACGATTCCGCCACTTCGGGAATGTTAAGCGAGTGCTCTGCCATCTTGCAACTGTTCACTATTAAAGTGTGATATCACATTGTTGTGTAAGTATAAAATGTTGATTTTATTTTTGCGTAATAATAAAAATAATAATGTGCTTTGATTTAACATTTTAATTTTTAAATTATTAACAAGTTTTAATACTAATATTTAATTTTATGTGAAAAATACTTATCTCTAATAAAACCCTTCAGTTAGTACCAATTAATAAAAGGTTTAAATGACTATTTTCACATTTCATTCGTGCGGTGTTCAGTTTTGGTTCGGTTCTCCGTTAGGGAGATAATGATTTTTATGTAATTTATTTGATATTCCACGCATGGGTGGTATGAAATATAATGCCAATACAATTTGATATATTATAACTAATAAGTTTAATGGTCCGTGTCCACGAAGACATCTCAATGAGACGTCGTATATGTATAAATCATCACCTCATTTGTTTTCCGCGGTTTAGAAAGACGCATTCAGAACACGCGTACATTTAGCAAGTCTCAGATCTCATAGTCTCATCGAGAGATCACCGTGGATACCCACCTTAACAGTATTCTATATTTATACAGACTGGAGATTGAATATAGTGTTTTAAAAATTTATGTTAAAAGATTTTAATAATCAATTCTAAAATTTGTTCGGCTGGGAGCGTTTCACAGGGTCACGTCATAAATGTTACTCTTAAATCTTTGTCAAAGTTTACCTAATCGTTTAATTATTTTTTTTTACTTTGTACCACACACACAATTTTCAATCAAATAACTTGCGGAGATTGTAACATAAAATACGAGTAAATTATTAAGGAAAACACATTCTCACTGTGAAGTTGTAATTATTCAGAACAGACGGTCTGTGATATTTTAAATACTAATTTAAATTAATGGAAAATTAGGGTGCAGTACTCCCCTATATGGTACTGAGTGGAGTTATTTTAAATTAATTAATTTAGAAAGTTAATTTCAATGATATAATTAGCGAATTCGGAAAAATTATTACTTTTTAGACAGCATAAGTGTTCTTTAATTTTCGCATTCAAATTTCTCACGGTTTGGCCAATATATTTTAAATACTAAATTGATGTATTAATTATAAATATATACATATAAAATCAATTTTGTCGAAAAATATTGTTTTTGCGTCACCGACTGCAGTCGGTTTACTCAGAGGTATTAGAGATTCTGTAAAAATAATGTAGATGGCTTTCAAATAATGGAACGACAGGTGTATTAATTTGAAAAATGTAACATATAGGTTCGAAAATTTGTCAAAAAAAATACTGGCGTTATAGCACAATGGTAGTGCACTTCCCCGGATTGGAAATAGAGATCCAGGTTCGAATCCCGATGACGCAAAAACAATTATTTTTCGACAAAATTGATTTTATATGTATATATTTATAATTAATACATTAATTTAGTATTTAAAATATATTGGCCAAACCGTGAGAAATTTGAATGCGAAAATTAAAGAACACTTATGCTGTCTAAAAAGTAATAATTTTTCCGAATTCGCTAATTATATCATTGAAATTAACTTTCTAAATTAATTAATTTAAAATTACTCCACTCAGTACCATATAGGGGAGTACTGCACCCTAATTTTCCATTAATTTTCTATCTGTGTGTAAAAATATGTTCTATGATTTTTTTATGAATAAAGATAGCACTTAAGGGTTGGGTCGCTGGAGGGCCTAAATTTTAAATCTTAAATGCTAATAACCACTTTGAATTTCTTCTCATTTTTCTTTATGCTTATACTTAAATATGTAATTGAATTAAAGTCGCGTATTTTTATTAACTTTGACGAGTGAGTCCGACAAGGAAGCCCTAGCTTCTAAACCGGTCCCGGGAAAGGGTGGGTCCCCTTCTCTAGCTCAAAAAAAAAAAATATATAATATAGGAGAATAATAATGAATAATCATGAAATTATAGAAACCCGGAAAAAACATTAATAAAAATTTTCATCTTTTTAAATGCGTTATGTGCATTAGTAAGAAGTGAGGTAGGTCTAATTTAAACAAATTAAATAGTAAAAAACAGAAAAATCAAAAAGGAGACAAGTAGAGAATAAGTATAAGGAGCAAAATAAAAATTTAGATACAGACTAAACACATGTAAGAAATAAGGAACATAGTATAAAGAACATTAAAATAAGAGCATATTAAAGGGACGAAGTAAAAAACAATAACATTTATTCTTAAATTAAGTGCTATTTTTAATATATTATATGTAGAATCAAATCTACAATCTTATAACTTCTCCAAAGAAAGATCTTCACAATAATACGTAAATTTCATGAAAATCAAACGTCAAAATAAAAAAAAATGTCTCGAATACTAATTTTAATGTATTAATTATAAATAAATAAATTTATATGCATATAAAATCAGTTTTGTCGTAAAATATTGTTTTTGCGTCACCGGGATTCGAACCTGGATCTTCACTTCCAATCAGGGGAAGTACACTACCAATTGCGTTATAACGCCAGATCCAGGTTCGAATCCCTGTGACGCAAAAACAATATTTTTCGACAAAATTGATTTTATATGTATATATTTATAATTAATACATTAATTTAGTATTTAAAATATCACAGACCGTCTGTTCTGAATAATTACAACTTCACAATAAGAATGTGTTCTCCTTAATATTTATAATTAATACATTAATTTAGTATTTAAAATATCACAGACCGTCTGTTCTGAATAATTACAACTTCACAATAAGAATGTGTTCTCCTTAATAAAAAATGTCTCGTTTCACTATAACTTAATTTCTGCAGTATATGCGTACTAAACACCCTTTGTAAAACTTTCGCTGCTGGAAGGGTTTAATGATCCGGACGGGATCTGTGTGCCTTCCACAGTTCGGCAGGATATTAAAACGTTCCGAGTGCGAGTTGCTCTACCGCGGTTGGTGCATCGAAACGTATGAGAGTAAACATATTTTGAACTTCCGATTCGTGGAAACTTCACACCGGATATTAAGGAACGACTGAATGTGAAAACCATTATGTCGAACCGACTCGACAGAGAAAAATAAGTTGAAATACAATTGTGTATTTTTATACTTTCTGAACGCAAGTATGATATATTATTGTGATACTTATAGAAAATTACTTCTCTTTGTATTTCTTGTAGATAAATATGATTTGTACATATAACCGTTTAAGGGCTTTAGGGACATTATACATGGTGTAACAAACGTAGTCCGCAATATTTTACGGGTGGATACTAGATTAAACTACGATTAAAGTCGAAATTCTGTACCGGTAAAGAAAATATTTTTGTTAATTTTTTTTTATAAAATCATGTCAACACACTTCGAAGTAAATATTGTATCCATTATTAATCTGTATCTTTGCTTCAGACCCTAAATCATCCAACAAAAAATAGTCTACCAGCTCGAAATTCGATTACCGTTATTTTTTTGTATTCAATATGAAATCAATAAAATATTTCAATTAATCGAAATAATTTCATAATTGTGTTTTTTTAAGATTGCATATGTCTCTAACATGGTTGAGATTATGTACATATTCCTTGAACATTATCGACTCGTAATTTAGCCAGGTATCCACTCATAAAATATTGCGGACTAGGTCTGTTACATTCTGCGTAATAACATTTTCTGCATATTTTGGAATAATGTGAATGTTATAAAAAAATATTTCGGCTGATTATGGTATTACAATCCAGAGATGGCGCCAAATAATCAGAATTGATCACGGAGTGAAGAGAAATAAGGTAACAATAGATAAACAGAGATGGGGCTAATGTCACATAATATTATTGCACGAAGAAGAATTCTCATTTTTAATCTATTTTTTATATGTATGTTGACTGCATGACTAGAAATCAGATTCTCCCTGGGAGCGTAGGGTTGAATTTAATCACATTTTTAAATTAAATTAAATTAAAATAATCGTCATTTTTTACATTACGCTATATGCCATTAATGTTGGTGTGCACTTTGTTTATTTAGCAAAGACGCAAACCACATTTTAATTTTCCCAAACATCTGCTTAGTTCTTACCTTTAATAAAGGCTTGGCGGCAAGAATAATATATATTATAACAATCTTGTTTGAAAATATAATTTCACTATAAAACTAACTATAGAACGTAAAAGAACGTATTATTAATGAATGTCTTTTAAACAAAATAAACTTCAATTTGAAATAAAATAAAATAATTTTAATATTAAATAGTACAAAAGAGAAAAACTAAAAAATATTACAAAAAGAACTAAAAAAATACACCCATAGGAATATAATTTGACACGATAATTGTGTAGTTCATTGACATCTTTTTTAATACCTTATAAATTGAATCCGATATAAGTGGTTTCCTATAAGATTTTGTAGCAGATAATATTTCTTTTATTTTGTTGTGTAATGAATTCGTTTCCAAAAATCTATTTTATCAATTTCAAAGGCGTACAATTTATTTTATAGGCTCTATTGCATCTATCTCGTCTTTACAATTTTTTTCGAATCTGGGAAGGATTATCCTCAACCAGTTGCGTAACCAAAAAAATTGGCCGCAATGTGAAAGGACCTTCTGTGTATGTACTGTATATAAGGTATATGTATGTAAGTATATGATTAAATCGATTAAACAGTTTAAATATATAAGGAATAATGATATCTACTTTGTTTTAAATTGTTGTCACAAAATTTAAATATTTATCAGTTAATATAGACTGGAAAGATGTGTGTTTATATCATTCAGATGGAGTGACTGACGTTTAGTTCGAGTCAGGTTTTGTACATGGTGAGAGTGAAGGCCCTAACTCTCCTCAGTTATCACGCGTGTGGATGAATGTCGCAGTGTATTTGAATATGAATGGCGCTAGTGAGTATATAAAGGTATTTTATTAAAACAGGAATTACAAAAGTTGGCGTTTATTTATTTATTTAATTCTTAACGTACCGGAATTCGAACCTAAATCTCTTCCAATCAAGAAAACGTGCATTAACCGATTATACTATGGCACCACGGTGAATTGACCACAAATTTTAGAATCTATATGTTACACTTTTCAAATTAATACATCTATCGTTCCATTATTTGAAAGCCATCTTTTTTATTTAATTATTCGGTTAATACACATTTCCCGGATTCAGATTCGAATCCCAGTGACGACAAAAATATTTTCCGATAAAATTGATTTTATTTGTATATCTTTCTACTTAATACATTTAATTTGTATTATAAACTTAAATCGTTTCCATTTGAAGTAAAGTAACGCGTGTCATTTTGTATTCCGTCCGCTCTGTCAGACATGTCAAATACACACGATTGTTGACCAAACACGAGCGCACGCCAACCCCACATTCTCTGTCCGGCAAAATACTGCAAGTTTTTATTTTTTAAAATTATTTTATTTTTATTAATTTTTACATATTATTTTATTCGTTGTCCATTTGTGTGCTTCTGAAGTGTTCTGTAATATTGTTTATTTTATAATTATGTGTTTTTGAAGCGTTTCTTTCTAAACTCTTTTGTATCTTTTATTTATTTAATTTGTGTAGGGAGGCTATTGAAATTTTTTATCCCTAAATATAAAGAATTTTGCTGATAGTATTTGGTGTTACATTTAGGGATTTAAAGTTATTTTTAAACCTTAATGATGGGCTTGTTTCCAACTGGACAGTGTTATTTTCCTTAATTAATTGATTAATTGAGATTTTTTTGTAAATATTTTCTATTTTGCAGAAGTTTTATTTAAAAAAAATATTTACAATGCGGCTAAGATCAGGCCCTAGTGGGTTCCGGTCCATGGGTAGTGTCTAAACGAAGGGGCGGAGAAATAAGGGGCGGTTGAAGGGTGGAAAGAATTCAGAATAGGGCGGCTGAAGGACCACCCAGAACCAAAAAACAAGACCCACCAGTGAAACGCTACATCTATTTGAATCTTCTTTCACAGGATCTACAGGTCTTCTGGCTCCAGGATACGTACAACGCTGGTCCGCACGAAGTACACTTAAACATACACTTTCGGTGATAGCGCGAATGTGTCAAACCATCCATAAATAGATAACCTGACAGTTCAGAAATTCAACTTCAACTCCAAAACCATAGAGAATACACCCCAGAAAAAGGTTGTATTTTAGTATACGAGGAGAGAGTAGTGGGTAGGTACTGGTTAGAAATCAACGATCAGCAACGAGTGCAAGTGTTGCTCTCGTTAGATACATTCATTACGCGAATCCGACACGCGTGTCATAGGTCGTGGACTCAAAGTCTAGAATATTCAGATAGAAAATATCTTTATGCATTCTTTAGTACTGTTTATCCCAGCTTAGTCAAGGGCGGTTTTTTATTCATACAGCAAAATCCTCAACATGGACTGCGTCACGTTGAGCATTGTCGTCATGGCACCCGAGAGTATATACACAAAACATATCGAATGTGCAATATTCTTACACAGAAAACAAACTCATTAGATGCCGCGGTCGGAGGTTTTACATCAAAATAAATATTAATCACCCTATCAACCCCTAATTGTATAATTACAACCCTTATTGCCCTCCTTGCCGGCATCGTTCGGGTCGTTAATTCAGCGGTATTTTATGGCCAAAACCTGAAACGGTATAGATGTATATATTAATAATGAAAACTGACGTCATCGAGTTTGAAAAGATGTTAATTATATGTAGGATCGGTGGATAAGTTTATGGACCATGTCCACGGAAGAGATTTATATGAGATTTTTTATTACAGGCATGGGTTATGCTCATGTGACACACCTCGGCTGTCGTAATCCACCGTGCATACACAAGATTTGGCATCTTACACATCCGTTCATACTTGTTGTACGTCTAACGTCAAATATTAATGCATTGCCCATAGTTAGTCAGTTGAAACGGAAAATATATTAATACACTTCTTAAATATTAAAAAAATTACTTTCTGACCACATATTATATGAATAATAAGACGAAAAACTTTGTTTAAATCACTATTTATCGAAAAATTAACATGTTTTATAGTTTTGTTTTTATCTACGCTTGTATTTTTAATTTTAATATACATTGTTTCCTAAAGAAGATATATGTATATAGGTATCGAAATAAGTTGATTTATCAATAAATAGTGGTTTAAACAAAGTGTTTTGTAAACAAATAATATACATCTCACAAAGACGAAGCTATTATTATATTTAATAGAAATATACGGAAGTGTGTTTACGACCTATCTTCGGCTACAGAAAACATTTTGTCTTATTATTTATATATTAATACAAATTAAATTAAATGTATTAATTAGAAAAATATACATGTAAAATCAATTTTATCGAAAAATATTATTGTCTGTTTACTCAAAGGTATATGAGATTCCGTAAAAACAAAGAAGATGGCTTTCAAATAATGGAACGATACATGTATTAATTTGAAAAGTGTAACATATGGGTTCGAAAATTTGTTGTCAAAAGTACAGTGTCGCTGTAGCATAGTTGGTAATGCACCTTACCCGGATTGGAAAAGAGATCCAGGTTCGAATACCGGTAGTGCAACAACAATATTTTACGATAGAATTGATTTCATATGCATATCTTTTTAATTAATACTTAAATTAATTAATTAGTATTTAAAATATCACAGACCGTCTGTTCTGAATAATTACAACTTCACAATAAGAATGTGTTCTCCTTAATAACAAATTTAATTAACCAACTGGAAAGATATACCGAAGAAAAAATGTTTAGATAGCAACTAAATATTTTTTCGATAAATAACTTTTTTCTGAATATCTTTTTAGTCGATTAAAAAGGAATTCAACGCCACCGATTGTCTAATTTTCAGAATAAATAGTTATCAATACTTCTGGGTGACGTTTGTGCGTTCGTTTCGGGTGTTAAATCAAACGTCGCGTATGCGGCTTGAGTTTTTGTCTCTTTCTACCAATCTCAAGTTGATCTCTAAATTTATCTCCAGATCAAAATCTCAAAATGGTATTCAGATATATTTCAACTAAATCGCTGAGATTTATCTCAGTCCGTGGACACGGGCCATTAGAAATGTGTAGAAAATAATTCCTTGAGGATTTTAGATTTTGTTACAAGCTCGACTATATTTCAAGTTAAGTGACTGCAGATTCAGTAGCTGAGCGGGCCCTTCACGTACTCTATGCTGGTGCATAAATCAGTTGCTTACTCGGAGTAGAATTAACTATACTTCACTATAGTGCAGTACCACTGTTTTTTGCAATACCACCATCGGTACATTTAATTAAATTTATTTATTTTAATATTAGAAGTTATAATACATTTTTAAAGTTGTATACACGTTAATATGTGGACTCGCTTCGAGTACCACTACACCATCGCCATCTATGGACTAAATTTAATAATTAATTTTCCCTTGAAACAGCATATATATGTCAACTCAATGAGAATCTGATTTTTTTGAAAATTATTTAAAGCAATAATTCTTTATCTGTAAAATGTTTTTAACACATTCTAGCAGAATATGCCTGAAAAATCAATATTTTTTCAATTTTTATATACAATATTTTTCTTATTTTGACTAGTATATTTTTTTAACAATCTTTGAATACGTCCAAGAACACACAATCACTAATATGATACAATATGGCGTGAGAATGGTGAACGTTATATTTATATAAAGTGATCAGTTAAGCCAGCCGAAGACAGATCGTAAGCCCTATAATTACTCCATACTTCTAAATATTTTCCATTAAATATAATAAAAAATAGCTTTGTCTCTATGAGATATCTGATATTTGTTTAATAACAGTGCCTTTGTAGGCAGGTATTTTTTATCGAAAAATGTTGTTGCTACAGGGATTCGAACCAAGATCTCTTTCAATCCAATAAAGAAAATGGCTTTCAAATAATGGAACGATAGATGTATTCATTTTAAAAGTGTAACATATAAGTTTGAAAATTTGCCGTTAACGCACTGTGGTGCTATGGCATAATCGGTTAATGCACGTTCCCCGGATTGGAAGAGATCCAGGTTCGAATCCCGGTAGCAACAACAATATTTTTCGATAAAATTGATTTTATATTTGTATCTTTCTAATTAATACATTTAATTAGTATTTAAAATATCACAGACCGTCTGTTTTGAATAATTACAACTTCACTATAAGAATGTGTTCTCCTTAAATAATGTAAAAATAAAAAAGATGGATTTCAAATAATGAAACGATAAATAAGTTAATTTGAAAAGTGTAACATATAGGTTCGAAATATCGTCGTTAATGCACTTTGGTGCTATAGCACAATCGATTAATGTACATTCACCGGATTGGAAGAAATGATTGGTTCGAATCCCGGTAGCAACAACAATAATTTTCGATAGAATTGATTTTATATTTATATCTTTCTAATTAATACATTTAATTAGTATTAAAAACATACGTATTACACCATATGTGAGAAATATATTTACAAATATAACCTTAAAGGATCTAAAGTGATTAAATATTTTAAACTATAAATAACAAAGTTGGATGATGTAGGAAGAAAAAATTAAATTAATTTGTCATTTGCGCGAACCTACATACCTACACATTTTGTCTCCAACTGTATTACAGACAAACATGTTTTTTATGACTTCTGATTGTACTTTAAGAATATACAACTGATAAAAACTGTAAAGGTAATTGCTTTAGAAAAGACTACGTCTAGTAATTCAAATGTATTCTTTTACGCTGAAAAAATAATAAAATAAATAAAATAAAAATCACGCACGTCAGACAGAAATGCGAAGACTGCGACGAGATGTGGAAATATACGTTTCCAATCATCTGAATGCAAGCTTGTTACAAAATTCAGCAGTGATTACTATAATATTTAAAAAATAAAATATAAGTATTAAAATTTGACGTAAAGAACAAATAATTAGTAAAGTATTTCAAAAATGTAAATCAATAGATCCAATTCGTATACAAAACATCTGTATTATAAAGATAGTAATATAAATACTAAATTAATGTATTAATTATAAATATATACATATAAAATCAATTTTGTCGAAAAAATATTGTTTTAGCGTCACCGGGATATAAATATATATATATATATAAAACAATATTTTTTCGACAAAATTGATTTTATATGTATATATTTATAATTAATACATTAATTTAGTATTTAAACTATCACAGACCTATGTTCTGAATAATTACAACTTCACAATAAGAATGTGTTTTCCTTAATAATAGATAGTAATATGCCTACTAGACACACCAGTGTATAAGATGGCTCGAAACTCAGCGTCTACAAAATATTTTTGATTTCATAAAGTTTTGCGACAGCCTGGTGTAGATTCCGATAAACATAAGAATGCAAAAATGTTACGAAATTTCCTAACGCAGTTTTCGTGATACATTTTACTAGGGTGCCCGCTGAATAAATATACTCTATATGTATATACATCTTTCACGATAAGATAAGGGCTCGTTTCAGGAAAAATAGGATTACCTTGTAGTCTCCCGGGAAGAGGATCGGGTTCCCGACCTTTTGATCCAAACAAGCCAGCCGCCTGGTACATAATAAGTTTACATGGACAGTTTTGAACTAGGGGTTCCATATTTAATAATACAGGGTGAATAGTATGTTTCAGGGCGATTTTGATTCACTGCCATTTTGGTTTGGGCAGATATTTGTTAGTTTAAATTTGGTAATCGTAAAGAGTAGTTGATTACAATTGATTATAAAGCATCTAACGCTTCAATAACACGTTGAAGTCATTAAAATAATGGCAACGCTATAACCATTAATGGAGATCGCTATCGCTGACACGTTGAAATACTTCTTGGTTTTCGAATTGGGTCGATAAGGCCTGCAACACATGTAGTTTCAAATTCAAATTAAATGTATTAATTTACAAAAATCAATTTAAATTATCATTGCGCTATCGGGATTCGAACTTGGATCTCTTTTCCAATTCGGGGAAGGTGCATTACCAACTATGTTACAGCAACAGTATTTTTGACGACAAATTTTCGAACCTTTACACTTTTTCAAATTAACACATCTATCGTTCCATTATTTGAAAGTCGTCTATTCGTAGAAAGGTCTACGCCAATAAGCTAACAATAATTTCGATACTACAGGACAATATTCGAAATGAAATAGCTGAAATAACACGCGTAATGTGCGAGAATGATATGAAAAATATGGTTAAAGGAGCACGCATTCACGAAATTAAAAAATTGTATTTTATTTCCTAGTTATTCAAAAACATCATCGGCTTGGAACATAATATTACTCCTGTACATAACGAGCATTCGAAAGGAAAGTAAATTTTGTGATTTTATGAGGTCTATTTCTGATTTACTAAACAAACAAATCAGCATACTGAATAATATATGTTAGTACAAAAGATGAGTGTATACTTTCTTCAATTTTGGTCAACGGAATGGTTATATGGTAAGGCGCAACGCACTTGGCGTTAGATGTAGACGACGTGACACATTAAGTGCTTGCACATTACTGACGATAATGCGATGCAGAAATTTGATGGTTATCGTGTAGAGGGCGTAGTGTTGGTGGGCTTATGATAGCGGTAGTATGAACGGTTATGAACTTGTCAACCGAGACAAGACTAGCGATTCACAATAGAGTCCTAGTACCGACACTGGTGTATGGAAGTGAGGCCCGGAGCTGGCAGAAGAGGAACGAAAGAGCAGTGGAAATGAGATCACTTAGGCGTATATGTGGCAAATCTATTTATGATAGAGTAAAGAATGAATAAATAAGGAAAGTGAGTAAAATTAAGAAAGGATTACTTAGGTGGTTTGGTCATATGGAACGGATGAATGAGGAGAGAATGGTAAGAAAGATGATGGCGCCAGAAATAGAGGATGTCGGAAGACTTGGCACGACCAGGTAATGGAGGATGGTTCTGTTAGAATCAACAACAATCGGAGAGCTTGTATAAGAAGATGTATAAATGTGGATGAGGCGAGAATTGTGTGTCCGGACAGAAAAGTACGGCACTCTATCCTCTCTGCCTACCCCCGCGGAGAAACGGCGTGATGGTAGGTAAGTAAAAATAAATAAATATATAAAATAAGTATATATTTTGGATTGTTAACATACTTGTAAATATCTCACTTAATCTTTCTATTATATTTGACTAAACAGCATAATACTATTGTGAAGTAGACAATTGACTTTGTAGTATCACGGTAAATTTTCGACCTAGTATGTTACTTGCTTCTATTACAGAGAGACATTCATTAATACATCTGAAATTGTTTCATCGTATAGTCAATGAAAATTTCTAATCTTGTATTAATAACTATAATTAATTTCTTAATCATAATACTGTCGTATATATTTGAAAAGGAACTCCTCTGCTTTATTCAGGATCTAGATGAAACATGATCTGTTCAAATTCTGTCTCTGATCCGATTACGCACATTCAAGTCCTATTCAGGTCCTGCGAGTATTGAAGGTGTCCAATAATTATGATAAATAGAACCTTATTTTAACAAACAGCCCGGATTAGTTTCTCGTAATACCCAAATGATTATACAACACGTCGTGACGTGTCGTATTATTTTACGAAAATTTGACATTAAATAACACAGGGTGGGAATTTTTTGTTTTTGTTTTGGGGCCGTGGGAATAAGTAACATAACATCGTGTACCTTTGGGATGTTGATTTCTAAAATTATATCAGATTTTCTGTATCAGCTCTGGTTTCGATGATATAGCTAATATATATTTAGCATTTAGGAGTTGAGGTGTGTGTGTGTGTGTGTGAGTTGAAGTTATTCAAACTATGATTGACTGAGACAGAAGCTCCTAACTTTTTCATGTCTCAGTGTAGGGTGTCTATTGTAACTAGAGTAGAGTATAAAAATGAAAGAAAACTTACAAGGTTTCGTTTATTGAGGAGATGAATTAATACAATTTTAACTCTGGAGTGACTCACTGGAGATGATAGTGTTCGGACGGCCTGCGAAGAAGTGAAGTTAGTTGCTTGTGCTAACGGTTTGTTGCTGGTGCTCATTGGTCGCTCTGGTTCGGGCCCTGATGATCGATAGGTGAGACCTTACCCGGCCACGTTTACGGGCGAGAGTAGAGTCACCACAACCACTTTACAATTGCTCATCATGCTCGACTGAAAATCGTGATCTTATTCATGACTGTGCTCCTTCATTTACCCAGCATCCTGCAGATCTGGGGTCGATTTTTCTTTTTCACTCGGTCGGTCCAACAGGCGAGTGATATTTCTTTTCATTTGCGTCTTTTGACGTGACCCACCACAACAATGTTCTCTGAATTATGTTCTCTTCTCGCAAGATGCACAAGACATTGAAGGATTTGTCTTAGCCAAATGGGTGAGTCTTCCCGATAAGTGTTCCCGAAAATGTTATAAAATTTAACTCAATAAAAGGTTTAGTGGAATAAAACAGAGTTTTGACTCAATTTACAAAATAATCGTGGAATTCCACAAAGTTTCATCAAAAACCTTTGAACAATTTGTTAATTAGAGTTTTCTCGGAATCAAATTTTATTTATACATCAACGGTTTCTAAATTGTTAATTATTAATCCTACGTAAGGTACCGAGTGGAAAAGTTTTAGTCTATGACTATCGAAAGAGTGGTTTGTTTCAATTATGTGGTTAGAAAATTCCGAGAAGTCGTTATTTTTCAGACAGCGGTGATGTTCCTTTATTCTTGTATTTAAATTTCTCGCGGTTTCACCTACATATTTTTTATCGCAATCTTCACAAGTTGCGTCATATATTTCGCTTTTTTCTAACACATTAATTTTTGATTTTGAATTTAATTGGTTGTAGAATTTTACCTCCCCCCTCTTCTCAAGCCCCGCCCTATTGCTCGAATAAACTACAATACTGTATTTAGTTTAGTGATCACCCTATGATGTAAAACTAGTAAGACAAATATTTTTAATTATTAAATTTAATTTTTATTAAAAATAAATGGCTTTCAAATAATGGAACGACAGATGTATTAATTTGAAAAGTGTAACATATTGGTTTGAAAATTTGTTGTCAATGCATTGTATTGGTGTAGCATAATCAGTTAATGCACATTTCTCGGATAAGAATCTCGGTAGCGACAACAAATATTTTTCGATGAAATTAATTTTATATGTATATCTTTCTAATTAATATGTTTAAAATAAAATAAAAAACGTAAATAAAAATACATTTAATTTGTATTTAAAAAAATATCACAGATATATATTCTGAATAATTACAACATAACAGTAAGGATGTGTTCTTCTTAATAAATAATATTACAAATACAAATTAAATATATTAATTAGAAAGATATACATATAAAATCAATTTAATCGAAAAATATTGGTGTTGCGCTACCGGGATGGATCTCTTTCCAAATCGGGGAAGGTATATTATCCAACTATGCTACAGCGACAGTACTTTTGAGCAAATTTTCGAACCTATATATTACACTTTTTCAAATTAATACATCTATCGTTCCACTATTTGAAAGCCGTCTATTTTGTTTTTTACATTTGTTATCGGTTTACTCAACAGCGCGAAAACATTATTTTTCGATAAAATTGTTTTTGTATGTATATCTTTCTAATTAATACATTTAATTTGTATATACAAATATTACAGACCTATATTCTGAATAATTACAACTACACAATAAGAATGTGTTCTTCTTAATAAATAATATTACGCCTTATATTAGTACTTCTATATGACGATGTCGTATCTGAATTTATCTGAATCGATATTTTCCGGGCTAATTAATTAGATACGCCTCCAAAAGGTTCTCGTTCCTGTTCTCTTTCAGAACTGTCAAACACTGTTATTATCATTATTTGCTGTACCACCTTATCACACTACGACCCGGTATCGTGTTCCACTGGATCAGCTGCGCCAGGATCCTTTAAGTCCATATGAGGAATCGAGGATTATCACGCCTTTACAAAACATTATTTAATAACAAGACACCTGCGGAGCCTTTTAATAAGATAGCTAATCCTGTCGTAAGCACCGCTGTACAATTAAATGTTCTACCTGAAGTGTTTTGTGTCGAAATGCTTCACTCTTTAATTACTACTTCTACTGAAAACCTTTAACGTGATTGTTATAATACAATTATAATAATAATAAAAAAAAACACCATTAACGTTCTAAGTATTAAAAACAAATTGAATAAATCAATTAGAAACATATACTCGTACAAAATAATTTTAAAAAAAAAGCAACAAATTGGAGTAATCATTGATACAAATATTAAATGGAAATATTTAATTTGACAAGTTGCTAAAAAAGATTCGAAAAATCAAAACATTTCAATCCAGTTCAACAGTTCAATCCGTATTACAATATGGCATCATTGGTTGGGGATCAGCATATAATGTACAAATACTTATCACAGAAGTAATACTAAAAAAAATCAAAAGATTATCCGACAAAATTACTTTTTGAAGAATTCAAAGTACCAACACTTTGTGATTTATTTAAAAGTAATTCTATTCTTCAAATATTAAAAGAAAAAGAAAAATATAATTTTATTATTGAAAATCGTACTAGGTTTAAATTTGTATTTTCAAGCTCGAAAATCAACAACTTACCAGAAAACATCAGGAAAATTAATGAAAATAAAGAACTAGTAAACACTTTAAAAGAAATATGTACCCCTACTCTTATAATACTTTTATAACGCTAACGCTATTATTTTATTATATACAAATAATAATTTGTATAAATATACACACCACATCTATGCACATGCTTTCAAGAGAAGTGTAGCACGAAAAAAAGTACATTAAATTAAATTTAATAATATTAAAAAATAAATTTAAAAATCTATTGAAAAAAATATTTGGTTACTATTCTATGGTTCTATTGCCGGGAGTATATCCTGACGCAACAAACTAATGCCAAGTTTTCCGCGGATATCCCCTATTTCTGGTGCTATCATCACTCGCGTCGTATATATATAGCACCAGAAATATATATATTCACTTAATTGTAAAAAAAATTATATTCTCCGTACTCATTCATTTTATATGATCAAAATACATTATGTATTACTATAATAGTAACGTTGACACAGAGCGGCATCTATGAACATCGGTGGGATGCTGCGCGATTACTTTTTCTACCGAACTCGATCGCTATAGCCTTGTACTTTGCTTTCCGCTTAGTAATATTTCATATCCACGCAAAATATTATTAACCTTTTATCAATAAATTTAGTGTTACTTGAGTGATTTTAGTTCACGCCTCATTACTGTCCGAATACGGGATCTTAACTGTTAAATCAAGGTGAATACAGAAACGTTTTGAACAGAATGATGAGCCGTCTGTGGAGGAGGATCAGAAATCTCAATAAAATACTTTTTTTTTCAACATTTCTCTATACTACAATACTATTTTCAATCCAACATTTTTAAAATTTCATTTTATGTATTTTTTACATAAATAATGTGGTATTCTTAAACATTTTTCAAAATTAAAATAAACAAAGTTCTTTTTTAATCTAAAATGTAGTCTTCTTTATTTTATATAATGTTCTTCCATCATTAAGGTAGACTTACAAAGCCCTTCTTCCGAAATTCACTTGTTCGTGACGAAAACTATTCCTCCAGTACTGTTCTGACCTCGTGTACAGAATTCATATTTTTTTCCGTTCAAATGATTTTGAAGACTGCGGAATAAATGATAATCAGTGGGGCAATGTCTGGCGAATATCGTGGGTGGGGCATCGTTTCCAAAAAAGGTTCATTCCTGAGACGTGACAGCAAAGAAGAGCACACATTCACTCACTGCATGCGATTAGACTTTTAAGTTACTTTTACGAGGAACCCATTGGCTCAATGCTAAATTTCCAATGGCACGCATGTGTCGATGAATGGTTGAATGACCAAATCCAAGCTTCTCTGCTAGTTCCTCAACAGTTACGAGGGGATTTTGTTCCACCAGGGTTTGCAGGCTGTAGTTTCCGGCTCGGAATTTCTGGAACAACCGTTGACACTGGCTTACACTTATCGTCCGATACCCATATACTGGATTAATAGTCATCTAGAATCCATAAAGCGAAATATGACGAATATGCTCGTCTGTTACTTCCCTTATAGCTTTGAAAAAATAACTATTAAAATCAAACTGCACTCTTGAAAACTTGCACTAAGAATAAGTTACTTCTTGCTTTTACAGCAGGCAGTTAATCCCACCCCACGCCGACTTTTAGTTCATATAATTGAAAAAACCGCATTATTTATGGGATGACCTAAATACTACGTTCAAAGCGTTATTTATTTTAGCCATCCAATATTTTTTGCTAAACATTATATAATCCTCTTGCAAAATGACTGTAATTGGAGTTAAATAGAAAATAAAGAAGCGGCACCTCAAGTCGATAAAATTCATGATGATGGATTTTTTCAATACACTTTAACCAATTTTGTTTTTCACAACATTTCTGATAATGTAAATACAGTTGAGAAAGAATGGAAAAAAATTTAAGAATTTTATTTTGTTCATCATATACGCGTGGTGTATTAACGCGTACATGACATCTGACGTACAAAATTATTAACAATTATAATAACAATAATAAAAAAAATATACCATGTAGGTGCAATTTCGATTTATTTAAGTAGAATAATTAATTTTGATCACTTTAAAGAAATGTATTTATCGAAAAAATATACAATCACTAATTGGAATCAAGTTCGAAATATTCACGTCATATTTAATGAGACATCTATCATCATATATATTAAAGTTATAGGCCCTATTTCGCGATGTTTATATGTTTATATGTTTATATGTAACCGATTTTGTCACACACGTTTTGGTTAATATCTCGCTTATTAGGCGTTCTATCCGCATTCTGATATTTTTCCCAGACGTCCGAAGGTTGACTGAGTCTTTACATCTTTTTCTTTTCATTCTTCTTCTTCTCCTCTATTTGTTACAACTCTTTTAGTTTGGTGATTTTTGGAAAATTTAACTTTTTATTTAGCCTAACTTTTTTTTCATTCGCTTATAAGTCTGCGAGTTTAAGAGCTAAAATCATTTTAATATTTTTTAGCAATTGCCACCGATGAGTAGTATCGTTGCACACTTTAAAAAATAATCTTCTTCTTCTAATTTATTTGTGAAGCTTGATTAAGTAAAATTTCGTGTTTTTGAGCTTTTCGCTGCGAGTTTACGACCAAAATATAATTTTATTACATCTGTGCATACATCACAATGGAATATAATTTATTTTCGTATTTGTAAGCTTCTATCGTTTAAAATTCACCTTAAAAATCTAAAAAACGCGTATTTTTTTTTTTGAAAAACGTACGGACCTACCTAGATGCGCCGAAAATGCGAAAAAACTGATACAAATAACCCCGGAAAAGTGAAATCTCACGACCGCCGGAGAAAACAAATGAATGCGGTTTTTTCCATATTTGACAGGCGAAACAGTGACAAACTTTGCGATTTATGAAAAATGTCGATTTTCACATGGGAAAATGTACATTTTTTGATTTGAAAACGTTCTCTGTACACTATTCGGTATGAAGCAGTCTATTAAAAAGATCATATTCGTGGAGGTATCTTCGCGTCCATGCACCCTGAAGGATAATATATACCCGATACGAATTAAAAATAGTATTTTTAATAAATAATGTTTAAATATTATATCATGTCCATGTAAAAATGTCCATTTTCACGTGAGAAATGAAACATTTGAAAATTATTTCTACACTCTATGTAACATTGAGCTTATTAAATAAATATTGTAATAATACAGGTAACGGTTCATTCGACCACCTTGAAGCGAAATATGTGACGAATCCGAATTAAAAAGAGTATTTTTATTTAAATATGTACATTGACATTTTTTGACATGTCCATTTTCTCTATCTTTATTATTATCTTTACCGCCGAATAAAACGATTTTTTGGTAGAAATGTATTTATTTTATTTACAGACTACTTTTTTTAATTTATGGCATCTTATAGCCTTTTCAGAATATTAATAAATGTTATAGATAATAAACGAAATTTAATAATTAATTTGCCGCGTATCCATATGCATTTTTTACAAATTTGACAACAGATGTCACTAAACACGCCGGATCAGAAAAATAAATATATTAAATAATTTTGGTATGGAAAATATGTTTACAGATTATGAGATTTTCTACTATTAATATTTTTCTAATAAATATAATTTATTTTCCACAAAAGGGTGAGGAATATTTTAAATGTTTTTTTTTTATGTAAACAATTTTTTTAAGTATTAGATTTTTTTAGTACAACTTATTTTACAGAGATGTCACTAAACATCCCGTTTCAGAAAAAAAAATATATTAAATAATTTTGGTAAGGAAAATATGTTTACAGATTATGAGATTTTCTACTATTAATATTTTTCTAATAAATATAATTTATTTTCCACAAAAGGGTGAGGAATATTTTAAATGTTTTTTTTTTTATGTAAACAATTTTTTTTAAGTATAAGATTTTTTTAGTACAACTTATTTTACAGAGATGTCGCCATACATACCGTTTGAGCCAATAATCGATTAATATTTAAAATAAATAGTAAGGCAAACATGTTTTTACAATATACTGAACAAAAAACTTAATAAATATAATAGACCCTATTTCGCGATGTTTATATGTTTATATGTAACCGTTTTTGTCACACACGTTTTGGTTAATATCTCGCTTATTAGGCGTTCTATCCGCATTCTGATATTTTTCCCAGACGTCCGAAGGTTGACTGAGTCTTTACATTTTTTTCTTTTCATTCTTCTTCTTCTCCTCTATTTGTTACAACTCTTTTAGTTTGGTGATTTTTGGAAAATTTAACTTTTTAATTAGCCTAACTTTTTTTTCATTCGCTTATAACTCTGCGAGTTTAAGAGCTAAAATCATTTTAATATTTTTTGGCAATTGCCACCGATGAGTAGTATCGTTGCACACTTTAAAAAAAAACTTCTTCTTCTAATTTATTTGTGAAGCTTGATTAAGTGAAATTTCGTGTTTTTGAGCTTTTCTCTGCGAGTTTACGACCAAAATATAATTTTATTACATCTGTGCATACATCACAATGGAATATAATTTATTTTCGTATTTGTAAGCTTCTATCGTTTAAAATTCGCCTTTAAAATCAAAAAAACGCGTAATTTTTATTTGAAAAATCGACGTACCTACCTACATACAAATGAATTGAAGAAAATGCTTGATATTTTTTCTTAATAAACGCAACACTTCATATTTTCAAGCAGCAACCGTGGGCTGTAATTGGTCAATACCCTCATTGGTTACATTTCATACATGGCTGCCTGAAAATTAAATAAACAGCTGTTTTACCTGTCATTATTGCAGTGCGTAATTTTCGCGCAATTTTTTTTTTGACGTTTCAAATGTATGACTTTATTTCGACTCGGCATTGTAATAAACAGCTGTTGATTTTCGCGCGTTTTTTATGTCATGTATCGAGATTCAGATTTCACAGCTTACAATAGTCATAGATATTTTATATTTTCCCGCACAAGATAAAATTGATGATTTCACTCCGGAATTTGGTTAATTAAGGTGAAATCATACATTATACTTAGAAAAATTTTCTGTTCGTTTTTTTGGATTTTTATAGGTTTTGTCTAGAACGACACAATGATGATTTTTTAAAAGCGTAATTGAATTAATTATTATTTCGCAGTTGTACACGTGACTTAAATACGCCCGTCTTACTACAGACCGGTCGAAGGAGTTTGTTCTTTTACGCGTCTGTTATTCAATATTTAGATTGAACAGTTCTGGTGATAGATAAACCTGTAACTTACTTACCATCACGCCGTTTCCGGGCTAAACAGAGAGGATAGAGCGCCACACTCTTCTGTCCTGACACATAATTCTCGCCTCAACCACATTCATACATCTTCTCATACAAGCTCGATGAGTGATGGATTATTATTCTTTTCCTTTATTTTTCTTCTTCTTTTCCTGTCAAATCACTTTTCATGGTTTTATCAATGAGTATTAACAAAATGTTTGTTTTTATTAAAACCTGGAGAGATGGGTTGATGGTTGTATATGTCAGCTCTGTTTTTTACAATTTTAGGATGCCGAGAATAGTGGTGTTTTTTTTTACGTGGTTAGTAATCTAACCTAACGCTTCTCAAAGATCATCAGGCCTTTGACCCTTTTGGGTTGTTAGTTGTATACGTCGGGTCTATTTTTTACAATTCTGGGATACCGAGAAAAGTGGTATTTTTTTAGGTGCGCGGGGTGAGTCTGTGTAGCTCCTGCACAATTTCTCCACCACCCCTTAGGTTGTTGGCTATGTACGTCGGCTCTGTTTCTTTCAATTCTGGGATACCGAGAAAAGTGTTTTTTTTTTTTTGTTGGGTGAGATTGAAAACAGAGTACTGCGTCTCTGCAGGATACGTCTGCTACCGTGCGGTAGCTGTGCGGGCATGCTAGTTTCAATTAAAAGTTACGATCTTTTTTTTTTTGTAATGAATTTCAATGTTTGAGTCGTACACGATAGATGACGCCAGGACTACAAGACAATTTTTATTTCATCAGAAAACATCGATATACACAAACAATTATATGAAAAATGGATTATAGAGATAGGTATATTACAAAAGTGATTGATCTATTATAATAATTTATATATATAATTTGACGAAATACCGTGAATAAAAAAACTCGTTATATATTCCAGATATATATACCACTCACGCATAGAATATAAATTTTTATTTTCGAAAAAAATATTCATAAATACAATAATGAATAAGAAATATGTTCGATATTTATGACAGATTCACAGATCGCCGATGGCCATGCGTGTCTGGATACACCATTATGACTACTATATATATCCCCCCCTCCCTCTAACCTGTCCATCCGTGTGCTCGTCACTAACGTTGAAGTTTTGTAAAGCTACTGTTGATAGTGTATTCGGTTCCTCGCGTGTGCGTGCCGAAACCGCTGTTGTGGACCACAATGCTTCATGTTGATCATCGAAGAAGCTTCCCGAAGTTCAGGAGCTGTGGAAAATCCAGGTGAGTCATGATCTTCCTGGTTGGTCTTCGAGTCTTCATTGTCCTGTCCCTGCATCAATTTCCTATCACCCTTCCTACATCCCGTTTCCACATCTCTTGTGTAAAGAAAATATATAAATCTCCCTCGATACATAAATCGAATCTCGGGCTTTTACTAATTTATTAGGCTCTTTATTAATACAAGCTTATTATAAAGTTCATCAGTAATTATTTAAAAAATATATATATTAAAATTTTATGATTAGAATGTAAAAATGATAAAGTTTCGTATAAAAATTTTAAAGCGAAAAAACAGAATTGTACCTATACTTTATACGATAATTTGAAATTACAGTCTATTGGGCATTTGACTAAGTTGACAAAGCGCTAACTTAGAATATAGAGAGGTTCCGGGATCGATATTTGGAGCCTCCAAAATATTTTTGATTTTATAATTAAGACCCAAGATAAAATTTGGTATCCGCTGAATAAACATATACTATATCATGGTCCGTGTATGAATTTTGCTTCCGTGAGATTCTTTAGAGGCAACTTTCAGCTTTCTTAGTTCCTGTCTTGCGTCCCATTTCAATGTCATCGTCATTCTCAATCTGCAGGCCACCCTGGGTGTAAAACTGGGCTCTCATCAACTTTAAAATCACGCCGGTATCTACCGTAAAACATACAACAATACAACAGACGAGTTTATTAGCAACGATCTGTTGTAAATTTAGTACTATTAACTAACTTACCATCACGTCATTTTCCCGCAGGAGTAGGCAGAGAGGATATAGCGCCACACTTTTTTATCCTGACACACAGTCCTCATGAGTTTAAAAAATTGATACTCATTCACATGTGACAGTATAGGTGTCGCTGAAGCTGAAATTCTTTTTTGACTGAAGTATGGGGCTATATTCTTTATTCCAATCCCTCAGGGGATAAATCCTAGTAATTGGTTCTTACCAACTACGCTGTCGCCATCTATGGTTTAAAAAATTGATACTCATTCAAATGTGACAGTATAGATGTCGCTCAAGCTGAGATTCTTGAAGTATGGGGCTATATTCTTTATTCCAATCCCTCAGGGGATAAATCCTACTATTTGGTTCTTACAATGATTAGGACCTACTCAAAATATTATTTAATTTTGAAAATCCCACGCGCAATTAGTATATTTGTCCGCATCACCGCTTCCGTTTAGGTTGTGTGGTTTTGGACTAATTAGTGACAAGCTTGATAGATGGAACCATTATCTAGACGTGAACATATGTCTAATGCGCCTCGCTCACAAGTGTGCTACGTCACGCCACCGCGCGCTGTGACGTCATCTCGAAAATTGTCCTCTGTAGGTCATTTTAATTATTTGGTTTTGTTTTTTGTTGCGAAGTTACAATTTCAGAATATAATTCTGTGATATTTTTTTTAATACAAATGAAATTAATCAATTTGATGATACCGTAACTTAATCGACAAAATGGTAACGCGTTTCGCCGGACAGGAATAGATCCGGGTTGGTATCCCGTTAGTAACCAAAATATTTTTTGATATCCTATATAATTTTTCTGTATATAATATGTCTAATTGATCAACTTAATTTGTATTATCTAAATATTTTTCCAAGAAACTCAAGACAATCACTAAGATTTGGATTTGCATATACCATGTGATGAAAAATGCATAGAATTTTTTCGCCTAAGCATTCGAAATCTGTCACTACTCTCATCACTAAAATAGCGGGATATAGTATGATTAATTATCATATACTGCAACTTTCAAAGAATTCATGTGTTAGATGACTTTTGGAACAGCTGTGCAGTCCGCCCTATTTAACTATCGATTCTCGTTTTTACTGTTGGATATACTTACTTACTTACCATCCGGCCGTTTCCTCGCGGGAATAGGTAGAGAGGATAGAGCGCCACACTCCTCTGTCTTGACACACAATTGTCGCCTCATCCACATTCATATATCTTTTCATACAAGCTCGCCGATTGTTGAGGCTAGCTAACAGAACCGTGGACGTCCTTTATTTCTAGTGCCATCAACACTTGCGTCATATATTTTTCTGATCATTCTCTCCTCATTCACCCGTTCCATATGACCAAACCGCCTAAGTGATCCTTTCTTAATATTACTCCCTATACTAACATCAGTTTTATATTCTTTTCTTATTTCTTCATTCTTTACTCTGTCATAAATAGATTTGCTACATATACGCTTAAGTGATCTCATTTCCACTGGATTCAGTCTACTTTCGTTCCTCTTCTGCCAGCTCCAGGCCTCACTTCCATGCATCCATTGTGCATCGCTAGTCTTGCCTCGGTTGACGAATTCCCGTTAGATATAATTCCTCTCAAAGCGTCGTTCACTTTATTTCCTGCAGTCGCCCTCCTTTCGATATCATTCTCAGCCCTTCCGTTTCTATCAAACATACTTCCCAAATACACAAACTCATCTACTTGTTCCAAACATTTATTACCTACAAGTATTTTGCACGGAATCTTGCTTTCTTTCTTCTCGAAAATCATATCTATCGGATAACGGAGACTAAAATAAGTTTATTACGGGATGTACTTTCGAGAAGTAAATATTTTTTTACTAACGATCAAACAATCCATTTTCGCATTTATTTTACTTTAGTAACTTTTTATACTCATCTCCCCAGCAGCTCACGTTTTATATATTAATGTTAATGTTTAACGACTTATATCTAACTTTTTTACAATAGACATCTAGTTGATCTATCGAATATGAGTTTGAGTTTTTGTCTCTTTCTACCGATCTCAAATCGATCCCAAATATGGACACGGTATTGTGAAGTACTTATTACAATTTGTTTGCATGTTGGTCTAGTGGTTAAGACACTCGCTCAAGTGATCTAGTGGTCGAGGGTTCAAGCCTCATTTCAGAAGACCAATAAATTGTTCCTATTTTCATAGCACAAGCATTTAGATTAATTTAAAAATACAATTAAAAATCTCTAAGATTATCTCATCGTGTCTTCGTCAGTGGACACTTACTATATGTACGCATTAACGAAGGAGGCAAAACTTCATTTCGTAATGAACGCTTCACGAAATGCACGTACACCAACTTAAAACGTTCAAAATGAACGCTTCATTCGAAGTATGTTGGTACCACCGATTGGCCCACTTCCGATGGAGGTTGAAATCGCTTCGCACTTCATATAGTTCAATAAAGTGTGGTTAAGTCGTTATTGAACTATGCTTCAATGAAGTGTCTGAATTGCGAAGTGATAAGCGAAGCGTACAGTGTTATACTTCGCGAAGTACGCACATCAATGAACGACACGAAGTGAGCGGTAAACTATTTCGTTCTCTATACATATCTACATATACAGTTAATTGTGGGCGTTGCTAAGTGAGAGCTTCGTAGCAGGCAAGTAAGCTATATGCTAGTGTACGTGAATATGGTGTGAAGTATTGAGCTATTGAAACGTGCGAATTGTGAAGCGTGAGTGTAAATAACTAGTTCATTGAAGTACTTCGTACAGTGTGGGCCCATCACTACAATGTATTATATATAAAATATCTAGGGCTTGCATTACCGGTTTACCGGTAAACCGGTAAATCAACCAAAAAAGCACCATAAGTAATTATTTTACCGTGAATAAAGGATAGATACAGGTATATTATAACGAAAGTTTAAGGTAAATATATGTTGAAATTTTTTATTCCAGTGTACATAAATATACACCATATAAAAATAAAATAAATATACATATAATATATTCATATCAATAAAATCATTCGGTTGTAATATTATTTTATTTGCGAATTTATATATTTAGTATGTATTCACACACCTAATGCACATTTTACATACATCAATAAGTTAATGGATAAACTAATAAGTTAATAATATTAACTCCTCACAAACAGGTAAACCAAATATGATACAGTCGTAATTCAAATGAACCAAGCTCGATGTGACATAAACATAAATGATTATCTGATCTCCCACTACCATATCTCAGTAAAAACTAAAAAGACATCATACACATATGTATGTATTCATATGACGTTTTTCACCTGAAACGCATTTGAAATTATTTAGGTTTTAATCCAGGATATCCTTTTTAGTAAAACATTTCTTTAATCATATAATCTACGTCTATTTTTTTTCATTTACCGGTAAAAACCGGTAAACCGGTTGTAAAGAAGACCTAAATTCTGTGCCGATAGGATCTAATGAACGAATTGCGAGACTCTGGGTCGTGCGTCCCGCGGATTGGATTACAACGATTCCGGTCGTAAATCGGAATCGTCGCAGAGGGGGTAAAGGAAAGAAATAAGGGAACCTGGACATAAGGGATAAGGGTCGACGATGGGATAGAGGTTCCAGTCGAGGGACCGGTGATCTCGGGGAAGCGGGATTCGGAAGGACTGTTCGCCTTACCTTGAGTATGACGCCTCCATCACCCCTGTAATCAGAGCAATGAAATCACGGCACGCGGGCGGTCTCTTCTTTCAATTGAAGACAGCGATATCACAATAAAAACTACATGATCACACAATAAACACTACGTGAAACACAAGATCACAAAATACAGTGCTGGTGCACTGGAGCTGACAAAACCACACCGCTAATGCTATCGCGATCGAACAAATATTGGTCGTGTTGACGTCTGCTGACGTCAAGGTCACATTTCACATTGACAAGACAAGCATTAAGAAAAGGTTATGGGTGTGAATTTGGACGTGGAAAGGTGTCAATAACATGGGTCGCGGCCGATTCCCACTATTCACCGCAATACCGGTAATGGGAAGAATCATTTACCGTTTACTGTAATTAATTTATTGTAATTTGACGGTAAATTGTAAGACGGTAATTGCAATTTGACGGTAAATTGCAAGCCCTATATATATATATATATATATATATATATATATATATATATCTTCCTTATTAATATTATTTATCTTTGAGTCAGCCGAAATCAGTATTCAAAGAGAATCCGATCGAGAAACATTACCATTGTTTCGCGATACAATGTTGTGTAATCCACGCAATTATAAAAACAATAACTATCATATTTACAGAGAAATGACACAGTGATTAATTATCATTCTTATTGCTACTGCCTCGATAATAGACACGTATCGTACATTCGATGACATAACTATGTTAATGTCAGGAATGAAAATGTTACGGGCGGCTGAAGGACCACCCAGAACCATTAAACACGACCCACCTGTTAAACGTTCCAATCGGTGTTTGAATCTTATTCAACTGGATCTACAGGTTTTCTGGCTGCAGGACACATACAACGTTGTTCAGCACGAAGTACACTTGTAGCGCGAAAGTGACACAAACACCATGCGCAATAGTACGGCAAAATCACTAATCGGTTCGCACGGTAGCGAGAAACACACAAACAGTATCAGCCTCACAAGCCGACAATTCGTTCCCACACGGCAAGACGAATTTGGCGGCAGTCAAAGCACTCAAAATGGTAAACGTTATTTTCAATTGATTCTAAATACAACAGAAAACACAACCACAGAAAATAACATGGTATAGGGAGAGGGGGGTAGCGGATAGGTAATAGACAAGAACCACCGATATACGTATGCCACGCTCATATGCGCGCGCACAGTGAGCGGCGATCCATAAATAAGTTATAAAAATCGAACATGTTCTATATGAAATGACGGAGCCGTCGAAATATACTTAATTCTGTAAATTTTGCGACTTGGACTCGTCGTGGTCGTAAAGTTTCCGGCTGTTATGTTTCGCGACACTCTATTTTCATTGATGGCTTCGAAAATTCTCCCGAGGAACCTTCCAAAATTAATACAAAGATGGCTACTTGAAAGCTTTTAGACGACGACACCGTCTCTGTAGCACTGTCACGGAGAAAAAAAATAGTTTGCATGGTGCGTAATATTTTGATTTTCATTAAAAATTATAATTTAAACGTCATATACGATTTAAAATGAATAATTTTAAGTTTGTCAGTAAAATATCACAAAAAAATAAGTAAATTCAAAAGACAAAAAGATATTTTTTGTGAAGATGAAAATTCAGTGCGAATTTTATAGTTTTGGTTTTTTCTTTTTGATATGTTATTTAGACATGTCCAATTTAATTAAATAAATAATCTAAATACTAGAAAAGATATACATATAAAATAATTTTATCGAAAAATATTGTTGTTGCGCTACCGGGATTCGAACCTGGATCTCTTTCCCGACCGGGGAAGATGCATTAACCAAATATGCTACAGCGACACTATTGACGACAAATTTTCGAACGTATATGTTACAATTTTAAAATTAATACATAATTTCATTATTTGAAAGAGCCACTTTCTTTGAGAAACCTTTGAGTAAACCGATAGCAGACATTTTGGACACATTGATACAACTTATATTTTATTAGGAGAACACATTCTTATTGTGAAGTTGTACTTATTCAGAACAGACGGTCTGTGATATTGGATAATGCACCTTCTCCAGTTTAGAAAGAGATCCAGGTTCGAATCTCGGTAGCGCAACAACAATATTTTTCGATAAAATTTATTTTATACGTACATCTTTCTAATTAACACATTTAATTAGTATTTAAAATATCACAGACCGTCTGTTCTAAATAATTACAATTTCACAATAAGAATGTGATCTTCTTAATAAAAAAATAATCCTTTTAACAAGCTTTCATTTTTTTATTGTAAAATCAAATAATAATAAAAATCCATCACTCAACTTCAATGTTTTCATGTATTTTACATAAATTCGAACCTATATGTTACTCTTCAAATTGATACATCTATCGTTCCATTATCTGAAAGCCATCCTACTTTATTTTTACTGAATCTCAAATACCTTTGAGTAATCCGATAGGACACGCCAGAATTAATTTTTATTAATGGATTGGAAGAGATACAGGTTCGAGTCCCGGTAGTAACAACACAATTTTTTGATAAAATTGATTTTGTTTCGGATTCGTAAACCACATTTTGGCCGCGATCCATATTATTGACACCTTTCCGCTCCCTAATTCCTTTCCCAGAACCTTTTCTCATGCTTGTCTTGTCCTTGTGACCTTGACGTCATCAGACTTGTTCGAGCGCGACATCGCGATGGCATTAGCGGTGTCGAATTATTCAGCTCCAGTGCATCAGAACTGTATTGTGTAATATATGTGATCTTGTGTTTGGTTATCGCATTGTCGCGGGGAGCTGTGATATCGCTGTCTTTAATTGAAAGCAGAAATCTCCCGCGTGTCGTGATTTCATTGCTCTGATTACAGGGGTGATGGAGGCGTCATACACAAGGTAAGGTGAGCAGTCCTTCCGACTGTCTGGTCCTTCGACTGGAACCCCTATTCCATCGTCGACCCTTATCCCTTATATCCAGGTTCCCTTATTTCCTTCTTTACCACCCCTGTAGCGATTCCGATTTACGACCGGAATCGTTGTAATCCAATCCGCGGGACGCGCGACCCGGAGATCGTATAATTCGTTCGGTAGATCCTATCGGCCCAGTTACGTTTTCTATACAGATTGTATATATATATATCTTTCTAAATAATACCTTTAATTAGTATTTAAAATATCACATACCTAAGTTCTGAATAATTACAACTTCACAATGAGAATGCGTTGTCCTTAATAACATGTTGACAGTCGCCACGATATTATAGATCATCTTAAGTGTACGCATTTGAGATCGAAGAAGCTCGACCGCATGCCGTGTGGTCGGTAATAAAGGAGGATGTTTCGGGAGGAAGACGGTAATTACGCTAAGGGTTGATCTGAGAGCCCTGGACCGCAGCCCCGCTAGTAATGGCTTTCCTTGCGCAAGGTGGCTGCGTCGCCGCACCCCTCCCACCGTCCGCCCTTAAGTTATCTATTCTCTTTCAGTAATACCAACATAATAAGCAAAGCGCCGAAATTCACAGAAGTAAATAAGCAACATTCATCTTAATACGTTAATTATTAAATATTGTAAATGTGTTTTTAGCACTCGTTTAGCAGTATTCCATGTTTTTCATTGTCATCTGTCTTCGTATGCATGTTCAGGTGTTGTCAATATGTCAAATTTTAAGGAATAATACTATTATTTGTGCGCCGCGGTAGAAAATTCATTTTCTTTCACTGCAACATAATTCCAATAACATATCGCTAACACCTATATTAGTGACACACATATTGACAACGCATATACGTGGATACGAAGATAGATGAGAATGAAAATATGGAGTACTGTCAACACAACCGATGCTCCCTCTAAGGTGTGCGGGTGTGCGCGCACACACGATTTGGCATCTCAGCACACACGAAAAAATACAGCGCGCAAAACTTTAAAATGAAATAAAACACATGAAAATCGTGAATAATTTAGTCTTGATTGAAAAATATTGACACCTGGTTCCAATGCAGTTAACAGTCACAGTCCCGAGTAACTGTCTCGGTGTCTCGACAACTGCGCACCGACAATAGCGCGCAATACAAAAATTAAATGAGGACATTTATTACTATGTATTTAATTTATTTTAAATGTAAAATATACCCATTACATGAAAAGAATAAAAAAAAAAATAACTCTCGGAAAGAAAGCCGGTTTTTTTAATCCAACGAAAAAATTAAATGAAATGATTATGAAAAAGGTTATTTTTGTTAGGTTAGATTAGTGAAAATTAAACTGTGTATTGGGTATGTTTTAATTTTTTCGTATAAATTTTTGGTTTACATAATTCATGATTCTTTCATATTATAAATATGTTTAAAGATTTATTGCATATAAAATACAATACATAGATATAAATGTCCTCATTTAAATTAATTATAGGCATCAAAACGCGCTTACAAAATTTATAATTTTGTAGTTTTGTTCGGTACGCTATTGTCGGCCCGCATTTGTCTGGGCGCTATTGTCTGCGCGCATTTGTCTGGGCGCTATTGTCGGCTCGCATTTGTCTGGGCGCTATTGTCGGCGCGCATTTGTCTGGGCGCTATTGTCGTTGCGCATTTGTCTGGGCGCTATTGTCGGCGCGCATTTGTCTGGGCGCTATTGTCGGCGCGCATTTGTCCGGGCGCTATTGTCGGAGTTGTATTTATATTTCAGTGCCGATAAATCGGCTTTCATTTGTAAAACAACATTCATTTAAATTTTTTTTAATGTAACTAATACACCAGAAAATACAAGTATTAATACTACATTCCATTTACATGCAAACCTGTTGGCCGCTTCCTGCCTCGCTAGGTACATATAGAGTACCCGTTCTTAGGTAGGAAGCCATTAGGTCCCATTAGCTAGATTATAAGTTGGAAGTAAGGTAACAAATTTAATTAAATGGTAAAAATCAGAAAGAAGAACATAATTGTGTGTACTGCGATTTTCGGCGTCTAATATGTTTAAATAGCAATAGATAGCAACTAGAAACAATACAATAATTGTAATATCATCAAAAATGTATTAAGTATCATGATGCCATCTAGCGCTCTTATTTTGAATCAAATTGAAGTTTTTACAGTAAAAGAGGTGCGAAGGATAAATGAACGCGCTATGCGACATCTACTTCTTTCCGTCTGCACTAGGTCGATCTAGCTGTTTCTCGCGAACCTGAAGGCCCCATGAGGCGGATTATAAATGACGATTATAAACAACCCGTGACAATTCGAGCGGTGCGGGGTACCAGGGGCACTTTATCACGAGGGATGCAAGACGGGATATTTATTCATCGGGCGCGCCCGTTGAACTGCGGCCCGCGGACCGCATAATTGCCAAGATCGGATTTATTTCAACACAAGCGCTTTTTGCAGAATTACCAATTCCTAAAATGGAAAACGTTTACAAAAAAAATCTAAATTAATCAATTACTCAAAGAAAATAATACTGTTAAACAAGTGCACAATATACTATCAGCGAAATTTTATATATATAATATTTAAGGATAAAAAACTTAAATAACCTCCCCTACACTAATTAAATACACACAATTAGATAATAAATAATATTATAGATTACAAATGACTTCTAACTCTATATAAATTATTACAGTGCAAGTCCTTCTCCGAGCACAAGAGCTAGTCTCTTTTCTGGAGAGGTAAGAGATTCACAAAAATATGTAACTTTAATTTTGTAATATGGGTAGTAAGGATAATTTCAGGGCTTACGACCTGTCTTCGGCTGGCTTAAGTGATCACTGTGCACAATGTAACATTCACCATTCCACCCAATCAACTTATCTATACTGTGTCAGCACCTTTGACGAAATAGTGAATTAAAATATACAGTCCACATTTTGGAGATGTCTGCAGAATCCGGATTACAAAACTCACATATTATATAAAATTGTAAAAATTTCAAAATAATAAAAAAAAAATATATATATATATATATATACATAATTAATTAATCTAGAGACGTGATGAATGGCGAAAGACATGACTCCATTTTAAAAGTTTTTAGCAGTAAGTAAATAATATATTTAATCTTTTGTTCGCGCTGTCAATTTTTTAATTGATACTTTCTAGCGGGAGTAGGAGATCCCGCCTAAGTGAACAATATTTATGAATCTCGGGAATAGTATATTTATTTAAATATTTAGGATTAAAATATTGATTTGTCTAATAATGATTTAATATAAAATCAAATTTATAATGAAAAATTAAAATATTTCTCATCCTATCTTTCAACCAATTTGTCAATGCCTTTTCTATAAAAATTAAATTTCCGAGATCACCGTCATTGTTGAACGTAACACCACGCGATTAATTGTAGAGCGACCGAAAAGGGTGATGATCTGACGGGGCGATACAACTCTCTGGTGCAAGCGGCGCTCTCATGGAAAGCTGGTTCCCTGACCAGAGAATAGCAGCGCCTACACAATAGCTACATATACAACAATGGCCGTGACTGAAGTAGTTATATATGTAATATTTATATTTTATGTGTATATACGTGTGAACTTTTCTTTTTAAATTTTTAAAAATTTATTAATATTTTCCTTGGTTTTCTTTTTCATAGCATTATATTTATTTCGTAACCTTAATGTATAACATAATGTGTATTATCTCTATGGCGAATCGGGTTAAAAAAAAACAACCTGATCACTCTGGAATAAACACATTATTATTATTATTACAACATCGGAGTCAAGTAATAATTTTATTTAAAATAAAAAAAAATATTTGGATACTTGATCTTTTTCAAATATATAATGATATTTAATTAAAATTTGTTTCTAAATTTTATTAATTTATTTGATAATTGTACTTAATGTGAACTTAACAAATCTAGTCCACATTACTTTATGGGTGGATACCTGACTATATTACGAGTCGAAAATGTTCAAGGAATATGTGGAAATTTTGCACTGTTATCGGAAAATATTATTGTTTGAAAAATTTTTTTTTAAGCTTGTTGTCAACGTACTTCGAAATAAATATTTTCAAAATTGTTCAATCTATATCTTTGCTTCGGACCTTAAATCATGTAACAAAAAAACAGTCTAGCCGCTCGAAATTCGACGATCTTTAATTTTTTTGTGTCTAATATTAAATTTGGAAACAATAAAATGTTTAAATTAATCGAAATAACCGCATAATTAAGATTTTTTTTTGAAATGGTTATATCTCTGACGTGGTTGAGATTAGGCACATATCTCTTGAATATTTTTGACTTGTCATTTATTCTGGTATCCATTCATAACGTATTGTGAAGTAGGTCTGTTTCACCCTGTACTTTTTTTAGTTTAGTTTTAAAGACACGATGGTCAGATAGCTTCAGGCTAGGGGTTGAGAAAAACTGTTGAAAGCGAGAAAAAAAAGATTATGTTTAACAATAAACGTGGATCGGTAGAAGAGGAAGATTTAAGAGTGAAAAGGATCAAGTGTCAGGTGTGATTGTACAACAATATGTCTGATGTAATTTGATAATCTTGTCTTAACTTTGTTTAAAGCCTATACAACATTCCTAGGAAGGGTTGCCAGGCTATTAATTAATAAAATGCAACTAGCGATATAAATCGATTGAGAAAATATGTTACGATAGTGGAAGCAATTAAAACTTAAGTTGCTGAGCAACCCCTGCGATTGTGTAACCAATTCCCGCCGACCCCGCTGCCGCATGGGTTGCCCGGGTTGAAGGTTGGGGTATCACTCGCTGGGGAGTGCACCCAGGGGGGTGTATGCACATTGCCCGCAACACGACCAGTGGCGGCTCCTTCGACATACCGCCAGTGCATCGGACTATTAATAATACTATTTACAATTAATTTAAATGGCCCTGGGCGTACTTTACATGAGTCCCAATAAACGGATTAAAAAATATATACAGTGAAACCTCTATCTATCGTTTTTGAAGGGATCTATCGAAATAAACTATGAATGCGGAAATATAGGAAAATGTTACGTTTTTCATACTTAAATGTTGAATATATATTCTAATAAAGATACATATTTCACATGTAAATGAGTGAGTTTAAATAAAAATAAAATTATAACGCTGTTTACGAGTGCCGCTAATCGAAACAGTGCTGTGTAAACGATTGATGCGGTAAAACGATGTATAGAGGAACGATCCATGCGATATATTTTTGGGTGTTTTATATGAAATTAATTTGGGACTGGAAGAAATAAACGATACATGCGGGAAAACGATTATTCGAGGAACGATCGATTGGGATTTCACTGTATATACAAACAGAATCTATCTATCGAAAAAAAATTTAATTGCTACCGGCTACCTGGATGTCGTCCTATCCGAGGAAGCGCGTGATTTATTTACTTATAGAAAACTCAGAACTAGCTATCGAAGTATTAACGGCTACAACTGTGGTCATAGAAAAATTGAAGACACGTGAGGAGGTCTTCATCTAAAAGTGGATAGAAGATCGCTGAAAATGGTAATGAAATCAAGAGATACCATTTTAAGTAGAATTCCTAGACGCCACTGGATACTGCCAACACATATCGTTTTCGGAATCGCTCCAAAACACTTGGTTCTTGTTAATTAAATTTTTAAACTACAATAATGTTCTTTCCTTACATAATAAACAAAACTGGATCATCCCTTAATTGCAGCACAAAGGAAAAAAATACATACCGTACATTGCATGCATTTAAGTAATAAACAAAGTGCTCAGTGCAGTGTGCTCCCACCAAATAAATTAAAAAATAATGTAACATAGATAAAGAAGTAAGATTTTTCCAGGCGTATGAAATAATCCTTTAAATTAAATAAAACACAATCACTTTGCATAAAATCACAAATTTTATTAAATACAACGTCAACCAGTTTCGCTTAGCTAAAGCTTCGTCAGAGCGTATTTAAAACTAACAATAAATACAAAACGAGGTAGACAGAATATAAAATTACATAGAAAAGAGAGAGATAAACTAAGAGGGGAAAGTGGGGGAGGAGTACAAAGTTGATGGATATTTAAGTGATTTAAAAGGAAAAATATTTATTAATTAATTCTCAACTTGTAAGTTGTTGACTGAGGGCGCCTCGATTCAAAATCTTTAATCAGTATCGAAAAATTTATTTTTTATTTTATCATCGTTCCGTATTCGCAATTATTTTTTGATCGGTCAACATATATTTCATACGTTTGAAACAAAATTATTATTGTCAAAATGTAGTAATATTATCACCGGTTTTTGTTTGTTCTCTCACCTAGCCCACTCCCAATTCAGTACTCTTTTGTCTGGCAGCTCGGCCAGTTCTATTCAGTTTTGTGAAATTCGTCGTGAAATTTCATTGTGGGGACGTACTCAACAGAGTATTTATGTGTGCGTAAGTTATTGACCATCGGACGGTGAATTTACCAGAATTGCCTATCGTGTCGTTCAAATTTGGTGTACTTTAAGAGAACCAAGGGACGACATCTGGTGAGTCGAGCTGTTCTCCTTGTTCTCATAAGTCAACACCCTGGTCCGCTATTTTTGAAGGATTCCCTATTTCCGTTTCCTATTCTCATTACATCCGGTACGATTCTATCGCCAACATTGTTAACGGCGACTTGTGTCGGTCACAATCATATTTCGAATTTACCTATATAACGGTAATACTCTATGGCCAGGCGAATGTCTTAGTCTAATGGGTAAGGCGCTGGCTTTTTATACCAAGGCTTCAAGGTTTTCTGTTGCAGTATTAAAAATAAAATACTATAAACATAAAATGTCTGTTGTATTATTATTGCAATAAAACTGAGAATGTAGGTGGTATTGCTCACACAGACGTACATGGTGAATATTATGTTCCAGGCCGATGTTGTTTCATTCATAAAAATTTCAAGCATAGCTCGGACTGTGTGTGAGGTGGCACAGTTCTGTTGTGTCAATCGACCTAATTCAGTCACCAATAAGTTTTTATAGTATTACCCCTTAAATCTTAATTAATATTGATAAAACATACTTTCTATGATTTGCTATTCAACTGAAATTGATATTAAAATTCATTAAGAAGACTCTTGTGACCAATATTCATCAATTGAAGAAAAAATACTGTATAAAGTACTTAGGAATCATAATAGATAACAAACTCAAATGAAAATAACATATTACTAATCTTACAAACAAAATAAAAAAAACTGGCTACATATTTTTTAGACTCTGAAACATCTTATCACTTACAAATCTGAAAATAATATATTACGCGTTTGTACAGTCACATTAGCAAAACGGTATTATTGGATGGGGAGGAGCATATAAAACATCAATATCACAATTAAAAATCACTCAAAAAATGATAATAAAAATTATTTTTAAAAAAAAACTACCCAAGTATACAACTCTTCACAGATTTTAAAGTACCAAAAATAATAGACATACTAAAAAAAGTAATAATCAAAATATTAAAAATCAATTAAATTTGAGAAGCAAATTCCGATCTACAAGATTTAGAGATCAAATTGATATTCGAAAATTAAAATATACTGCAACCCAAAATCAGGTAAAATAGAGCCCAATGATTCCACCGCCTCACATGGCGCACCATACAGTAACTCTGCGTGGGTGAAAAAATCGTTGGTGGATCAATTGAAGATTGATCATTTAGATAAAATGTTTTAATGACTTCAACAGGTTGTTGATGCGTTCGATGCTTTATAATAAATTGTAATCAACTACTGTTTATCAAACTGACAAATGTCTGCCAAACAAAATCGGTCTGGAACATAATAATCACCCTGTATAAACGATCTGGTACAACCACGTACTCTTTATACGTTATTCAAATCGTCGAAAAGTATTGGATATTGTAATATTTTTATTCCCCAAGGATCACACTTCGGCCCTAGCGTGTGCGAAATGGCTCACGGCTGTGGTGGGATCAGCCTCGCTTGCATGCGGTTCCAATTCAGACGCTGTCAAGAGTCGCGGGAAAACTTTCAGCGCGGAGTTTTCACGGATATTGCTCTGAAAATGAGGAACTGTCGGAAAGGAATGAATGAATACCATCCGGAAATATTTCGCACGTTCAATTTAAAGTTTACAATTTATTTAATGCAAAGGAATAAAAGTAATTTGAGAGTCTCGCGAAAAGATGACGAAGCGGATTTCAAGTTCATTGCATCAACACCGATCGTCATGACACAATATAACAATCATGTTATTCAATTTGATTTTTTTTAGTTTCAGTTTTAATCACGAGAGATTCATAATATTTCACGTGGTTGCGGCCTTGTTATCAATACGTTAAAAATAAATTGCAAAATGTTCAGCGATAAATACATTTTGGACAGCGGCGTGCAGTAGGTATAGATTCAGGTTATGCTGTCACCAATGAAATTATACATCATATATAATATATGTACTTTCATTATTAGGAGAACACATTATTATTGTGAATTTTTGCCGTGGCGCAACTACAATATTTTTCGATAAAATTGATTTTATATGTATATCTTTCTAATTAATATATTTAATTCATATTTAAAATATCACAGAACTATGTTCTGAATAATTACAACTTCACAATAAGAATGTGTCCTCCTAATAATAAAGTTGTATCAATGTGTCAAAAATTTAATGAAAATGAATTGATAATTCTTGCGTCTGCTATCAGATTACCCAAAGGTATCTGAGATTCCGTAAAAATAAGGTAGACGGCTCTTTCAAATAATGGAACGATTAAATGTATTAATATCAAAAAGGTAACATATAGGTTCGAAAATTTATCGCTAAAAATATTGTCGCTGTAGCATAGTTGGATAATGAACCTTCCCCGGTTTGGAAAGAGATCCAGGTTCGAATCCCGGTGGCGCAACAATAATATTTTTCGATAAAATTGATTTTATATGTGTATCTTTCTAATTAATATATTTAATTCATATTTAAACTATGTACTTTCGTTTAACCAACGTCTTTAGACAAAATAAATCCATCGTATAATACCATGTATTTATTTGTAATTTTAGTGTACTATTAATAGTGTTTTTAAATTTTAAGTTTTAAGGTAAAAAAATACCTTCTTACCCATACAAAAATGTGTGAACGTTTTCAAGAAGACTTTCTATGACTGGACATGATTCATTTATTGTTTGAAAACTCTTGAAATCTGTTGGATGTTGCAACTCAACCTGCCCTAGGGCATGCTTCCTGAGTGCCCGATATGACATGCTGCGTAATAATTTATTTGTATTCGGAATAGAAGGTTATCTTGGAATATAAGGGTGCAAGATTTTTAATAAATTGGCGATAATTTGTTGCGTTCACTTTATAATACACATCTGAAAAATTCACCTGTCAAATATCTCGGATATGCTCGTTAGCCCTATATGTGTTTTACCAAAATGAACACACCTGAGATACCCGAAGTTATTGTGGTGATATATACGCACCGTAGACATGACGAGACGGATAGTGCTCAGGCAACTAACTTCACTTCTCCGCAGGCCGTCCTAACACCAGCATCCCCAGCGAGCCACTGCAGAGTTCAACCGCGCATTTAAATTGTATTAATTCATCACCTCAATAAACGAAACCTTGTAAGTGCTCTTTCGTTTATATACCCTGCTCTGGTTACAACAGACACCCTACTCTGCGATACACAACAAGAAGTTAGGAGGTTCTGTCTTACAGTATCATAATCTACTAACACAATCTCGAGTCAATCATAACTTGAATAACTTTTACATGCAACCTCAACTCCTACATTAATAAAGGACAGCTGGAGGGGGGGGGGGGAGACCCACCCTTTTCCGGGACCGGTTTAGAAGTTAGGGCTTCTTTGTTGGTCCTACTCATCAATCAATATGGTTATTAGTAATTAATATTTAAAGTTTAGCCCCTCCAGCGTCTCTTAAGTGTTGTCTTTATTCATAAAAAATTATATAACATAAATTCATAGAACACAGATGGATAATTAAGGTGCAGTAGTTCAAGGCAGACACTCAGGGATCCATTCATCAAAAACACTCCAAAAAAAGGGACAGTGGACGAGACACAACATGGATTGAGTCACACTTACACGGACAGACTAACGGAGTTGCAAAACACGAGATATAGAGAGTGAGAGAGGTAGGCGCTTAGGTTGAGTCCCACCCACGCGGGCCGGCCTAACAATATTAACTACATTATGAATAACCGGCGGCAGCCGATCGGATTCGCGAGGTATTCGGCGTTCCTTTCTCCATTTCCCCTATATCAGTGATTTGGAGCCTTCGAATTTGCGACATTACCAACTATAATTCCGCCACTGCTTTTAAAAACTCAAAGAAATCTACCCGATTCTTACGGCCAGCGCCGGAGAGGATTTTAATAAATGTGTTCTAGTTTTATATTACTTGTAATTGTGAACATTGCTTCTTTATGTACGCAGTTGACGGCAGGCGTCGCATGGGTGATAGCCGGCAATACCGTGCCGTGGTATAAAATCAATTTATCGCGCATGAATAGTAGATCTGTCCGGTCGAATGGAGGCTGGAGCCTACCGAGCGATGAAATCGATCACGCGAGCGATAAAAATGTATTATTAACGAAATCGCGTTTTATTTGTCTAGATTTTAGAATGTATACCGTTTTTTTGATAATTAGAGCGTTAGACAAATCTCTTCCAACGGATAATTGTGAAGTTATAATTATTCAGAACATAGGTCTATGGTATTTTAAATACGAATTAAAGAAAGATATACATTTAATTAGTATTTAAAATATGATATGTTTTGAATAATTACAACTTCACAATAATAATGTTTTCTTAATAATATATCCAAAATTAAATAAAAATGAATTATTAATTCTGGCGTCCGCTATCGGTTTACTCAAATGTATTTGAGATTCAGTAAAAACAAAGTGGATGGCTTTTAAATAATGGAACGACAGATGTATTAATTTGAAAAAAAGTGTAACATATAGGTTCGAAAATTTGTCGTCAAAAGTACTGTCGCTGTAGCATAATTGGATAATGCAAGTTCCCCGGTTTGGAAAGAGATCTATCCCGGTAGCGCAACAACAATATTTTTCGATTAAATTAATTTTATATGTATATCTTTCTAATTAATACATTTAATTAGTATTTTTAATAAAATTATAACTCATGTAATTAAAATTTGACAATGATTCTGTTGTTAGCGAGTAAAAATTATTATGTCTGATGGCACATGAAATACATAAATATTGCTATTTTTAAAAAGGGTATGGAATTATATTATTTTTGTCTTTTTCATTAGCCAAGTTTTCATAAGACGTAAGATTGATTGAGTAATATCTATATAAAAAAAGAAGTAGCTGTTTTTACATAAGACTGTATCAATATATAATTTTCATCAAATTGTGACAATTGTTTTTTTTAAAAACAAATTAAATATATTAATTACAAAGATATACATGTAAAATCAATTTTATCGAAAAATATTATTGTTGCGCCACCGGCATTCGAACCTGGATCTCTTCCTATTCGGGAAAATTGCATTATCCGATTATGTTACGGCAACACATGTGTATCTTTTTAATTAATATATTTCATTTGCATTTAAAAAAATATCACAGAACTACGTTCTGAATAATTACAACTTCGTAATATAAATGTGTTATTCTTAATAACAATAAGTTTTATCCGCCAACCACAAAATTTATCGGGTTGCTATGACGTAACTGGTAAAGCAGTCTAAAGTTTCAGTTTCAGAGTTCGGTGACAATATTTTTTCAGTGATTTATCTTGATAACAACATTCGAAATTAATTTGTTTAAACATATACAAGATATAAAATTTCGAAATGTAAACGAGTAAATGTTTAGAAAACCTCAAAGCTCTGATTCGAGTATAATTAGGTCTATTATTTAATCTAACATTATGAAAGATTATTAACTTCTGTCAGCAGGTTTTCAGAAAGTTTTTCTTTAATCTAACTAAAAGTACTCAGCGGCATCATCAAATATATTCAAAATTAAGCTTACACAATTGCTTCAAAAGGCACAGATATTTAGGAATGACTAAACACAAGCAACCATATTTATATTTTTATAAATAAACTAATATTTATACTATTCACACAGCTGAATATTTATTTATCGCGACTAAAGTTTTAATATGCACACAATTCATCTGCCTAACGAAAATGTGAACCCCCATGTACAACATTTCCTGTGTACCACATTAACGGCTAAAAAAAGAACACCTGCGAGGTCTACATGCGACTGCATTCCCACGTTTTATCGTATCTGAGAACACGTGTTCTTAAGTACAACACGTAGACGGGAAACTTATTTAAAAAAATTTCCATGCTAACAAAAACTCATCACCAGCAATAAATCATAGACACAACACAAGACAAACAACGAACATCTACACGCCAGTTCCGAGAGCAACAACGACATTTTATCAAAAATTCTACATGTTCTTAGATCCGAAACTGTACAACACACTCGGTACCCACTGGAAATCGTTCACTTCCAATAAGATTACACAAATATGGACTCAATATATGATCCAATTGGGTAGAGATCAATCAGAAGCATGGCTATCCAACATTCTAACATAATCATTATACAGTGTCTGCACTAATAATTCACTAGTTCTACAACACTCCCATTACATTTTTATTGATTATATTATATAACACCAAAACAACATGAAAAAACTGGCTACTTTAACATAGACTTCAGTCTAGCAAAGTAGCCAGGACAACGCTGTATATATCATAGGTGAAGTCTACTCCATCCCACACAATAAACTGCGAGTATTTAATTGCAATATAATTGTATCTTATTCACCTCTATTACAACAAAAATATGTACGTCAATAAAGTCAATAAATAAAACCAGTTCTCTTGAATAAATCCAACGTGAAACAACATGACTTTTTATTGACGGAGTACATTCTGAAATCGTAACACATAATCTTCACGTATGTCTACAAATCAGTCAGTTTAAATATCCAGAAGATTGAAAGAACCAGCACCTGAGAAGAATAAGAAAACGAGGATATAGTCTTCATTCTGTAAGTAGCAATTTAATTAATTAATCAGGCAACGGCCATTGTGGGAGAGGGAGGCGTTTATTGTTAATAAGTTTTTTTATTTTTAAGATTTTATTGAATTTCAACAATATCTAGGTTATTAATTAATAATTCTTTATTACGGTACATAGCGGAGAAGTTCTAGCGTATATCCGTAGAAAGAGTGATTGGTTTCTAATACATGTACTGAAAATTCAGAGAAGTTATCACTTCTTAGAAAACAGTGTTGTTCTTTTTCCGCTTATTTACACGTTACATATTTACAAGTTTCTCGAAGCTTGTGATGGATAGATTTTGTCATAATCCCTACGAGTTACTTTTTTCTAATATAAGGTACCTACCTACTTAGTTTAGTTTTGAAATTTTGGATGTTATCTGTGTACAACGCGAATTCTATAAAACGTAACCAGGGAAATACAATATTTCCTAATTTTACTGCAAATTGGACCGGTGTATACATTTTTTTTAACTTAAACATAATATAACTCCATTAAAAATACAATTTAAGGAAAAACTTTATATACTGCTTCAATTTGGTACTTGTACAGGGTGAATATTATATTCCAGGCCGATTTTGTTTGGCCGCTATTTTGGTTCAGTACACATTCGTCAATTTGTATTCAGTAGTCGTAAACAATAGTTAATTACTCTTTATTATAAAGTATTTAACGCCTCAACAATGTGTTAAAGCCATTAAAATATTTTATTTATATAATAATAGCACTACTGTAATCATTAATGTAGATCGCTAACGTCACATGTTGGAAAACTTCTTAATGACCTTATTGGGTCGATTGGGCCTGCAACATATGTGGTTTCAACAGGACGGTGTACCTCACACACGTCCGAGCTACACTTGAAATGTCAAAAAGTGGTGACATCGACTGGCCACTTCGATCACCTGATTTGACGGTTCTCGACTATTTTCTGTGAAGGTACTCGAAAGAAAAGGTCTACGCCAATAAGCTTACAACAATTCTGATGCTACAGGATAATATTCGAAGCGTAATCGGTGAAATAACATGCGAAGTGTGCGAGAATGAAATGAAAAAAATGGTTAAAAGAGCACTTATAAGGCGGCCACTAGGCCGATGTCACATTTCATATGTAATTGTAATAAACCAACTAATGTATAATTAAAAACCAAATTATAAAATTGTGTTTCATTTTCTAGTTATATTCTTGCTATAATATTCGTGCTGTATATAAGGAAAAAAGAAGGATTTAGGAGTATTTACAAATGGAGAAAATTTATGAATTTTTAGATAGTGTTGCATCATTTCTAGCTTCAGATATTGATCAGATTATGATTCGGTTTTGTGGAAAAATAATTGGACTTTAAAAATATTCTTAAAAGGGCTTCCAAAACTCAATTTATTTTTTGTCTCTGTACCTAAAAGATTACATAATAATGGAATTAAAAATGTAATAACAAGATGGAACACAAATTGAAATATAAAGAAATGTCTCGGCGATTCGGTTGATTTACATTTCAGTACCGTACTGTTCAGGACTGATATTTGACGTTAATAAGCGTCAAATGAACGCGAGGCAAGTGACGGTATTCGAATCTCTGAGACCTAGTCTAGCGGTTACGATACTCGCCTAGCGATCTAGTGGTCGAGGATTTCGAGAGGCCATCAAGTTAGTCCTATTTTCATAGCACAAGTGTTTAGCTTAGTTTGAAAATAGTAAGAATATTGACGTGACACGTATTCCGTGTACGCGTTACAATTTTGAAAAAAAAACTCGTCTCAGAGATTGCCTCAAAAATCTCATAAAAATCTAATTCATGGATACGGGCCATTAGATTTAAATGGAATTTCTATTATATTATATTATTAAATTAAATTTTGTTGTTCTTTCCTCTCTCCAAATGACAAGCCGCTAAAAGCCGCCACATATTAATTATATTAGGTATCTATATATATTCATCTAACTTAATTAATTATGAATGAGTGAATTAACCTACTATTAATACTTAATTTTACTACTTCTATTTTTTGATATAGCAGTTATTTTTTTAAACTGCTATACTATAAGTAATATATATATATATTTGAGAAAATCATACTCGTACAAAAGTAAATAAATATCTAATGTGGAGATTGAGGGGTGAGAATCGATGAACGATATATATATATAAAGTGATCACTTAAGCCAGCCGAAGGCAGGTCGTAAGCCTTGTGATTACACCATACTTCCATGTATTTACCATTATATATAATTTAAAAAATAGCTATATCTCTATGAGATATCTAATATTTGTTTAATAACAGTGCCTTTGTTGGTGAAAATCCAGTAATTGTGTGTTCTTGGACATATTCAAATATTGCTAATATAATATACTGGTCGAAATAAGAAAATATATAAAAAAAAGAAAAATATTATTTTTTCAGGCGTACTCTACTATAATATGTTAAAAACATTTTACAGATAAAGAATATTGTTGCGATGGTGAAGCGGTACTTGAAGCGAGTTCATATATGAACATATATACAACTTTCAAAAAATTGATAAATGTGGAGATTGAGAGGTGAGAATCAGTGAATATAAATATATATATATATATATATATATAATAAAAAAAAATATATATATATATTTTTTTTTTAATTCTTAACACAATGCATACATAAGCACTTCTATATATGCTCTAATATAAACAAGATTAAAGTCTTTTCTTTTACTAAAACTTATCTTTTACATATTGGGTCAGTTTCACATTAAATCTATTCAGTTTCTTCTCCTTTATTATGTTTTCTGGCATAAAAATCTTCATCGCACTATACATCATCGATTTCTGAGATTTGGCCTTCTTCCTGAATGGCAGTCTCAGTCTATCCCTTATTCTTACACGATGCTCGTGTTCATGTTGATTTGCGTCAATTTTTCGTGTAAATTCCTCTGATATTTTCTTATTGAGAATAACATTACATTAAAATATATTTTCTGCTTAAAGGTCATCAGCATTGCACTGATCAAAGTATATCTATTTTTTCTGAGTATTATTCTTAAAGTTTTAATTTGCACAATTGACAATTGTTCCATTTCTTCTTCATTAGCCAAAAAAAAAATGCAGCTGCAGTAGTTGATGTGAGGAATAATAACAGAGTTGTATACTATTTTACAAGACTCAGTACTGATACATCTTCTGATCCTTCTCAGAAGTGAAATTTTCTTAGCAATCTCTTTAGTCAGGTATTTTGTATTTTGTGATAAATTCAATTTTGAATCTATTCTTCAGACTATATATATATAAGTGATCACTTAAGCCAGCCGAAGACAGGCCATAAGCCCTGTGATTACCCTATACTTCCATATATTTTCCATTAAATATAATTTAAAACATAGCTTTGTCTCTACGAGATATATGATATTTGTTAAATTTCTAAAACACTGCCGACAAGTAACACCACTAAATAATAAAATAATTTATGTGTGACCTACCGGATTTACTGTTTGTGTCCCTCAGGTCCAATCTACCCAGGGGTTAATTTATGCGATAAGATGAAATACGAATTCTAATTAATTAAATATGATTCGATTTTAATACCGTATTACACAGAGTGGCAGAATTAATACCCTGGAAAAGCAAGGTAGATATATAGTTACGTCGTGCGCTGTCACCAGAGGATGGAATGCCAGCGCACCACGCCACCAGCTAGACTCAGTCTGTGGGTCAATAAAGTTTGGTGTCGGAATGCCTATCTCAGATGTATGGGGGAGGTCTCAGGCAATAATAACACTACATTTCAACACATTATTTACACTTTAATCACATAAAACATAACAACCCGACAATCTACGCACGATAACTGTCTTTGACATATTCTTTCTTCATGTTAAACTCTCCTCCTAGTGAGGACACTAATGTTGCCGATTCAGCACACCTCGATCTCCACCCTGTCAGCCACGGGGTTGCCGCGGCCTTGGTCTCTCTGAAGTGATCTCATCCTCCAGAATATTACCCCGAAGCCATCTGATCCCTGTGGAGTCCCTCCTTACACGAATTACGCGGGCAGAACAAGGCCCAAATCTTTTACTCTGCCGTGAAAATAGTCCTCCAATTGTCGATCTCCGTCGCCAATACTCTAATTTCGGCGGAGAGTCGCTCGGCGCTCGCCGCACGCACCTCTCAGCTCAGGCGCTCGACACCAAGTCCCCCGCTACTTTCCTCCGACCTCTCTCTCCAGCGGCCGCGCCTACTCGCATCGGTAGATGGCGCCCTCGGTCTTGGCGCGTATATTTGAAATGTCACAATATATTTAGAGACATGATAATTATGATGAAAAGTATTTAAATCGAAAATCTCCCAAATATCTTATTGGTGGACGCGAACTCAATCTCAAACATGTTACCCCAAAAAAATATGTGACATAAAGTGACCAAAAAATGACGTCATACTTGTTATCACAAAGACTACACTACTTATAATATACTAATAAATTCATTTTACTAATATACCCATGATGCAGTACTGATGGCGAATAATGAACAAGAACTACAGAGTCTAGTGAGTAGAATGTACGATGTATGCAAGGAAAGCGACCTTATTATGAATGTCAACAAGTCGAAAGTGATGGTATTCGAGAAGGAGGAAAGCAAGACACCGTGCCAAATACTTGGAGGTAATGAATGTTTGGAACAAATAGATGAGTTTGTGTATTTGGGAAGTATGTTTGATAGAAACGGAAAGGCTGAGAATGATATCGAAAGGAGGGTGACTGCAGAGAATAAAGTGAACGGCGCTTTGAATGGAATTATATTAATTTGTTACCCGAGGCAAGACTAGCGGTGCACAATGGAGTCCTAGTACCGACACTGATGTATTGAAGTAAGGCCTGGAGTTGGCAGAAGAGGGACGAAAGTGGACTGAACACAGTGGAAATGAGATCACTTAAGCGTATATATGGTAAATCTATTTATGACAGAGTAAAGAATGAAGAAATAAGAAAATAAAGTAAAGCTGGTGTTAATATAGTGAGTAAGATTAAGAAAGGATCACTTAGGTAATTTGGTCATATGGAACGGATTAATGAGGAGAGAATGGTAAGAAAAATATATGACGCAAATGTTGATGGCACCAGAAATAGAGAACGTCCGCCGAAGACTTGGCACAACCAGGCAAACCAGATAATGAAAGATGTGTGAATGTGGATGAGGCGAGAATTGTGTGTCAGGACAGAGGAGTGTGGCGCTCTATCCTCTCTGCCTACCCCCGCGGGAAAACGGCGTGATGGTGAGTGAGTACTTTCGTTTTGTCACTTATTAGAAGTTCACGTGTTCGAAAATCCACAACACTCGCATGTTTGTAAATTAAAATATGTCTGTCCTGTCGCGGTCCGGTAAATTAAAATTTCAAAAACAAATAATTTCATTCCTTTCCCCCTTTCACCTGAAATTTACACATAACTATGAGAGTATTACACGTTCGATTTATAACTTATTTCAATATTTGTTAATTACTCGTATTTTAGGGATGCGTGGTGATCGGAGCACGGTTCCGAACGCACCCGGTACCGGAAATACCTAGTCACTAGTGAGGAACGGAAATGTGTTCCACGCTTCAGGCGTCACTCTATTTACGAACTCAGATTCCACCGCGTATTCAAATGAATGTTTGTAACTTTGTTCCGATAAATTCAGTGAAACACGTGAGTGCTCGTATCTGTTACGCATAGTCTGCACTGGAAGAGATAATAATTAATTTTCACGATTCATTTAAACTGCTTAATTGAATCGCGAGATAAAGAGCCAAGGATGCGCAATAAGTGTGTGATAAGTGATATAAGTGCGTATGGAGTTCTCCTCCATGCTGACGCCTAAAATAGGCTTAAATTATTTATGGCTGTTTAGGTAGATTTAATTCGCTCGCAAGAAAAGGAATTTTATCAACCCACAAACGGAGAAGAAAATACAAAAGGGGGCGCGTCAAAGGGAGTTAATGCGATGGTATCTAAATTATTACGGAGCGAAATGAGATTCATAATTTTCTAATTTCGAAGGTCAATTGTTCATCATGGTTGGGAGTTTGTCAGGGGTTGTTTAAGCGTGAGAAAGATGCCGGGGGATGGTTGACAGTCAAGTGGTTGAATCAAAAAATCGTATTACTATTTAATAATACAAATAAAATGAATCAACTAGAAAGATATATAAATTATTAACGTGTTAATAATTCTACTACAGCAACCGATTAAAATTACATCAAATTTAGAACTTATATTTGTATATTTTTACAATTGGAAAAATAACTTTGTGGTTAAAAATCATTATTTATATTTTTAACTTTGTTTTATTAACCACTTGTTAAAAATATAATTTTCTTCTTCAGGATGTCGATAACTAATAAAAAACTACGTTATTGTTTCTTTACCAGAATCTATTTAAAAAAAAAAAAATTTATTTAAACATAAATTTAGTACCTAACTCAAATTGTTACTTGATGATAGAGATCGTTGGAGATAAATAAAGCGTGTAAAACTAATCAAAAAATTATAAACAACTAACTAAATTTAACTACGAGTTACATTCTAAAATTATTCTAGTAATTTTGTATCAAGTAACAATCTGAGTTAAGTTTTAAATTGATTTTGCTAAAGAAATAATAACATCTGTTTTTGATTAGTTATTGACATCCTGAAGAAGAAGAATCTATTTTTCGAAACCGGTAGATGTATTTTACTCTATAAGTGATTAATAAAACAAAGTTAAAAATAAAAAAAACATTAATTATTTAATTTTTAAAAGCAATCAACTTTGTATTTAATAAATTGTAGATATCTCATAGAGACGAAGCTATTTTTATTATATTTAATTGAAAGATATGGAAGTAAAGAAAGTACGAAATTGTTAACTACGTTTATTTTCTTTAATATTTTGAATATTTTAAAGAAAAGTGGAGACCGAAATAGAATTACAGTTTCATCAACATTGCAAAAACGATGTTTTATACAGCAACAAATAAAACATTTTAGTTTATAGCAAATTTTTTCTATAAATTTTATTATACAGGGTGTCCAAGAGACACTAGCTTAAACGGTTAGGGGACATCTCTAGCAAACCCATTTAGCGTCAAATAGGATTATTCGAAATTTAATGGTTTGGAAGGAATTCAAACTTTTATAAATTCGAGAAATTTGCGGCATGTCTTTACCAAAATGATCGTTATACCATAAATACTTAATATATCGTGATGAAAGCTATTGTAGGGGAGGCCCACTATCTGACCGACGACACGGGCGACATTTACGCTCGGAGGACCAGGGCTTCAGCCGAGAGAACGTTCTGCTATGTTCTGTACTCTTATTTTCTTATATCTGACTCAAAGATAGATTTTTGTTATAGGCTAATTAAAAAAGAATATATTTAAATTTTTTTTGAAAATCGCATTTCGAATAACTGTTAAAACTGTTGGGATAGCTCTATTTGATGCTCAATAGGTTGCTTGTGATGGTATGAAGTGTCTGTTTTTACTATCGTCTCTGGGACATCCTGTGTATAAAGTACGTAAATATCGCTATTGTACATGCGCTCGCAGAACAATGCCGTACCGGTCACATTGCGCAGCAACCGGTGGAGAAGAAGTTTGCCGGCATCCACGACCCATCCCCTAGTTGTCTGGTTAGTGATGATGATAAATTAACTTGCAACGTTCGCGTGTTGATACATCTATAAATAAAATAACTTCTGATGGTAAACTATGTTTATTTGATGACCTCGTTCGAAATTTGTAAGGATCTAAGAGGTCAGAGGTTTCGAGCCGCCGACGAATTGCTAATTAAAAGCAATCGACCTCTTTTTGTAATCTCTATTATGTCTATCTCGGAGAAAGGGATTAATAGCTTAAGGGTTTTTAGATAAATCCGAGAAATACAAGAGGAATTTTTTCGAGATATATTAAGCGTCAACCGTTAGGCGGTCTTTTCTTTTTGTTTCGTGGATATTTATTTATCTGTTTATTGTCTACAAATGGGTTTATTGTCCTTAAGATTTGTGTTAAGGACAGGCAAAAACTTTAACATGTTCCGCCTCTAACAACGTTATATACATCATCTATTATAAGAAGTATGGTATTTGAGAAGGAGGAAAGCAAGACACAGTGCAAAATACTTGTAGGTAATGAATGTTTGGAACAAGTAGATGAGTTTACGTATTTGGTAAGCAAAGCGGAAAATTTTCAAGTTTAAATAAAATAAAAAAACTATAATGTTATTCTCATATTTTATTTATACAAAATGGAGTTTAACGATGCGGATTTTACGCTTTATAAACAATATCGTCTAAATGGCGTCTATTTCTCTCAAAACACTTGCAATCGGACTCTTAAATTTGTGAACACGCGAGAGCAAAGCGTCGGTTCAATGGCAGCAACTTCACGGCAGATGTTTTCTCGACTTTGGGGGTATTCCCACAAAAAAAAAGCACGGTGTAAGGTCCAGTGACTGGCAAATCCGCAAATCACGCGCGTTGAACAATACCCCTTCCGCTTACCTCACCATGATGGCTTACGAGCAATTACAATTTAATCTTGAAATTGTTCCGCTAAACACCCTATATTCTCATACCTGGGAAAATTGCATTAATCGATTATGGCACATTGACGACAAATTCTCGAACTTATATGATATACTTTTCAAATTTATACATATATCGGGTTACTCAAAGGTATTTGAGATTTTGTTAAAGGAAAGAAGATAGCTTTAAAATAACGGAATGATAGATGTATCAGTTTGAAAAGTGTAACATATAAGTGTTGGTGTAGCGTAATTGGTGTTAGCGCCGTTTAATGCACTCATACACGCACAACGTTTATACGCGATTATAAAAATTTTAACTTAGTATCTCCTTCTCTTTCTTTTCCTAACTTGTTGATTTGCGCATGAGGAAGCAGAAAAGAGGTCGCTGCACTCAACACACTCGAACTGCAATGAGTTCAGTGTGCTCTTAGAACTGTATACGGGCAAATCTGCCGTCGCTTCAATCCGCTATCGCTAATATCGCTAATATTAATGAATAAATAAATATTTACTACCGCTAATATTAATGAATAAATATATATTTAATTCCGTTAATACATAAAAACAATCCTCATTACGCAAGTGTTAACAGTGTTTACATATTATGCGCTGCATGTATTGTTGTTGGAAAGGAGAAACAATTGAATCAGCATCAGGCAGACTGAAAAAGTAAATGCCATCCTCCTATCTTCCATTATTTCCACCAATCAGTTAATGCAATTTCCCCGGATAGGAAAAGATCCAGGTTCGAATTTTGGTATCAACAACAATATTTTTCGATGAAATTGATTTTACATGTATATCTTTGAAATGAATACATTTAATTAGTATTTAAAATATCACAGACCTATGTTATGAATAATTACAACTTCACAATAAGAATGTGTTCTCTTTAATAATAATATATAATCCGAATATATAATATGTGCTTACTATAAACCGATGCCAAGGACTGTCGAATATCCCGTGATTAAAATATCAATTTGCAACACATCTTTTATTACCATTTTTACATTATTAATTTCTTAACCATAAAAATAGTGTATTCTATTAAATATTATTCCCACAATTGTTTTATAAAATATTTTAAAATTGTACCTTAATGTCTAAACTAGGACTGTTCTTTAAACACGGTTTAGCAGCGTCAAGACATTTTGTTAAATGAGAATAGGTACATTGCACTGCAACGGTGTGAATCATAAGACGCAATCCGATCCTAAGTTCTTGGTCAAAGTCTGGACTAAAAGCTAAATGTGAACGTTAGTACACAAGTCAACAAGGGTCATATTACAGTGCCAGTATACCTATTATATTTGTATTGTTTATTGTGAGGTCAGTTTGGGAAAATAATCCAGTTAAGCACTTACAAGGGCCGGTTGTATGATCAGAAGTCACTTTTTACTAACGCTCGTAGTAAAAATCCTTTACAAATTGTTAATACGTCAAATTTACTACTGTTAAAGCATAGATGGAGATGTCTATAGGTGTGACAAATAATCATGAAATATGCATTATCTATGGATTTTTTCGCCTAGGCATTCAAAATCTGTCACTTTGATGATGAAATTTTTTCGTATTATGTATTTGTGACTTTGGACATGTATGTGTATGTGTGAGTGTGCCAGGAGAGTGAGTAGATGAGTGGTGGGAGACAAAGTTTGTAAGAGGCCGTCTCTGGGGGAACGGGTCTCTTTTCCATCGCCATTTTTCCATAATTACAAGTCTATCTCTGAATTGTATAATTTTTTATTTATTTTGTAAATTGAGTTAAAATATTGTTTTATTCCTATACATTTTATTGTGTTAGTTAGATCGTTTTTCGGAACATCTTCCCAATATCAATATTATAATTCAATTAAAATTAAAAACATTTTCAGAGAGTAATATATGGTGTGTTTGAAATTAAGGGAGGTGGGGGCGGGGGTGGAGTTAAATTAATTTAAAAGGAAACATGCATAATATTGTATTTATATTTTTTTTATTTATTATCTTTGTTTTATTAACTACTTAATTGAGTTTAAATACATCTACCGGTTTTGAAAAATACCATTTTCTTTTTCAGGATGTCATAACTAACTAAAAACATATATTATTGTTTCTTTACCAGAATCTATTTTTAAGAAAAGAACAATTATTTAAAAAATAAATTTAGTACCTAACTCAAATTGTTACTTGATACAAATTTAGTCGAATAATTTTTAGGAAAAATTTTTAGAATGGGACTCATAGTTAAATTTAGTTGGTTGTTTATAATTTTTTGATTGGTTTTACACGCTTTATTTATCTCCAACTATTCCAAATTATTTAATTTGCGACCAACACCGTTTATATTCAAAATTAACAATCCCAATTTTTTATCAAAACCATGACCATTTTCTATCAAGTGATTAGAAAATTCTGAAAACCCACTATTGTTGAAACATCTAAAATGCTCCCTTACTCTTATATTAAAATTTATACCCGTTTTACCAATATAAAATGCAGCACAACCCTTGCAACTAAGTTTATACACACCAGAATTGTTAAATTTATCATCTTTGTCTTTAGAATTATATGAGTAAATTTCCTATACTATTATTAAGTGGTTAATAAAACAAAGATGTGTGTAATATTAAACAAATTGCTAATTTTAAAAGTATAATTGTGATTTATTTAATTTAACATGTCAAACTACAAAGTGATTGCTTTCTACGAAAATATAAATATTTTTCGATGATATTTAAATAAATTACTAATATCTAATCATTATTGACGGAACACTATAAAAAAGTACCTTTTCAGTGCCTTTCATTTTCACGATTCAATTTTTAAATAATAAAAAACTTCTTAAGTAATAATTAAACGCTAGGTGCGTTCAGATTACAATCGAGTGAAATGTAAACATGTCTACGAGAAAATTCTCCCCGTGTTAATGTAGCATTGCTTCTGACAGTTTAGCAGACACTGGCATTGGAATCAAATGTGTATTTTTGTACGCTTACAAAATTATTTAAAATAGCTCGAATAAAAACGAACAATCACTCGTATTTAAATACGCACCGATTGACGGAACGATTTATACAAACGATCATTTATAGGGGATATCGACTGGCGTACGGTACGAAAGAAAATAAAATTTAGTTCATATTTTTTTCGTAGTTTTATAGTATTTTATATTTTCGTAGTATCATATTTAAAAAAATAACAATTACGAAATTTATTATACGTCAAACGGGTATATGAAAACGTGTTTGGCCTGACAATTTAGAAGCCCTTGAAATAAAAAAGGCGATAAATAATGGTACGCCAATTCTTAATAAACAAATTAATTTATCCATTAGCTTCATATTAGGTATGTTTCCTTTAAAATCAATTCAATATCCATCAACATTGTATTTTCCCCTCCCTTAATGTTCCGTTTGTCTGTATATGTATTCTATCTCTCTCTTTCGTTCACAATTTTATATTCTATCTCCTTCTTTATGCGTGTATAATTGCTCTCTTTTTGTATTTATGATTAGTTTTAAATACGTCATGATGAAGCTTGAGACAAGCGAAACTGGTTAACATATAATACATTTCCTGGTTTCATACAAAGTGATTGTTATTTTATTTAATAAATTTAGTTCAAATCTAAATTTTAAACACCTATGGAAAAATCTAGAAATTTTAAATGCTTTGTACACCAGTTGGAACTGAAAACTGTTGATGATTTCATCGTTTTTTCATATCAGTTTTTTTTTTTGCGAACCTATGACTTAAAGCCGTGTTAAACAATACATTTTATACAAAATTGACATGACTTCTGCTTCTCAGTATTAACTAGAGAATTATTTAGAAGCCAAAGTTTCGAAACAATACACAGATTCACGTATTTTGGATCCGTAAAAACTAATTATGAAAATACTATGCAAAAAATCTATGGGCAAAAATTGGTATTAGTAGACTCCAATCAGAAAGATTTTGAAGGTTATGTGTGCAATCTCCGGGTCGCACTTCCCGCGGAATGCATTACGATAATTCCGGTTGTAAGTCGGAATTACCGCAAGGTGGGAAAAGAAAACGGGAGATGGATATAAGAGGAAAGGGATTTTTTCGAAAGACCAGCGATCTCGGAGATGGGGATTTAAAAGGACTACTCGCCTTGTCTCAAATATAACGCCTCCGAAATCCCTGGCGGAGCTGTCGAAATCACACACTGTGTGCACTAGGATAGTCGACGGTCTCCGCTACATGTCACAGTTCACCCACGGCACACACAAAGAACAAATAATATGATCACACTAAACAGTGCTCCACTGCACCGGAGGTAATTGGTTCACAACGCGAATGATATCGCTTTGTAGAGATCAAACACAACAATATTGATCCAGTGACACCCGATGGCGTCAGGCTTATAATTGACACTGAGAGCAAATAGTAGGAAGGGGTCAAGGAGGGAATTTGGACGCGGATGTTTGTCAATAACATTAGCGCGGTCGATATCAAAACGCGCGCCAAAAGTGTATTTTATAAATACGGAATGAAGTAATTCCTTCGGCAAACACTGTAGATGCGCTACAATAACGCGCCAATCTGAACAGTATTCTGTATGAGTTATACATGCTGGTGAAGAAAAATTTAAACTGGATCCTCTTCATATCCTTACCGCATCGGTAAAAACGCCGTGACAGCATATTTGCACGAACTCTCAACTGTTTCCTCTGTCGTTCTACGTCATCATCGTTTTGTATTTGACTTTATTTTGAACGCTCAATTTCGTCCCGTCTAGCCATTCGCGCTCCAGTTTCCTTCTCTGGATATATCTTCTTGAAATCTTCTATTTAGGGAGATGTATTATCCTAGGTATATATAATGTATACACATCTTCCACCTTATCATAAAATATAATTATTTTTTTACTCTGGTCTAGTGATGCTGGGCCAAGACTAAGTGAAGCCGTATTAAGATTAAGATATAGACATGGTTGGACGCGGGTCCCTCCGCCGACCATAAATATCTAATTCGTATATTTATTGCGATTGGCAGGCGATGAAAGGGGTATTCAGAATTAAAATGATTGTAAAAAAAAATATAAATCGAGGCACCCACTGTTTACAGTAGCCGTCAAACTCACACACATACAACATTCATTGTACACAATCTATGTAAAGTATTTATATATTTTAAATGATTAATCGCATATATAAAATAAACTCACCCATTAGAGCTGGGTCACATTGTTCACAGTGACGCGACAGAGGGAACGGTAAATGCAAGTAAGAAAGAAAAACAGGTTTTGGACGATCGTTCCGCAACCAAGCACCAAATAAATTCAAGAACACACAACCATCTCCGAATTCAGTACAACAACTCACACAGAATACTGTTCGGATTGGCGCGTTATTGCAGCGCATCTACAATGTTTGTCGAAGGCCGTATACATGGATTCGTCTCGCTTCTGAGACGTCGAGTTGTTGGCGTAAAGCTGCGGCTGGAGCACAGCACTCGGCACCAACTCTCTAATGCAAGCGGCGCTCTCGTGGAATGCTGGTTACCTGACCAAAGAATGGCAAAGACTACAGAATTGTCATAGACACAATAATGACCGTGCCTGAAATATGATATTTAAATAGTGTATTCTATAATATGTATTATCTTTATGGTGAATCGGGTATTCATAAAAAAAAACCCGATCACGCTGGAATAAACACAATATTATTATTATTATTATGACCTTCAAAATCAAATACATTTAAATAATTAATAGAATCAGCGTTAACTTTGTAGAGTTTCATCATAATGGATGAATATAAATGAAACAATGTTATAACTCTACTTCAGTTTATTAGCACTACTCGAGTTTCGAGAAAATAGTAACTCTCATCAACAGGTGAAGTATTAAACACAGGTTAAATATTATACACCTGCAAATGAGAGTAACTGTTCTCTCGTAACTCGAGTAGTGCTAATAAACTCAAGTAGAGTAATAACATTGTTTCACTTATATTCATATAAATACATTTATATCAGCTAATAATTACGTTTATTAATAAAAATATTCACCATTAGATTAGACATCTAAACAATTCGCCTAAGATGAATCTTTAACTTTTTGAGCATCTTGTGAGAGGGGAAGATAGCTTGGAGAAGCTCGTTGACGCTCGGACGTCGAACGACGAAGAAGAAAATCCCTCTCCCGCTGGACTGACAGAGTGGAAAAGGCAACAGGCACTTCTCAAAGTGGAGAAATGCAGTCAAGAGGGTAGGAGTTCTTGGATATCACGATCCTCAGTCATGTGGACTATAGTGCATGATGAGATGACATATTTTTTTCTAATAAAATATTTTTACCGGTGGTGTAAAATTACGGTGTTCTTGAGTTTATCAGCGGTGACCAGTATAAGAGTCATCGATATGGGTGTGGATGCCAGGGCCCTATATCTTCCAGCTGTCTACTGTGTTCAAGCGAGGAAAATATCACGGAGTGTGTGTGAGTGTGTATAGATATGGCTAGAGCAGGTGGAACAAAATAATAATAATAATACTGTTGATGTCGTTTATTGAAGATAGTTACACAATACAGGTAAATAGAAACAGTAAAAAGAAATGACTGATTCCTGGCGCGATATATTATCATCGGTTTGCGGGTCGGTACTGGGTGTACCTTTATGGTCGATGCGATGGTTGTCGAAGACCTTGTAAGAAGTTGTTGAAATGCTAAATAAGCAGTCATAGCAGAAACGCTCACAATCAAGCGAACTTCGTAATGGTGATTTTCGTTCAGTTCGTGCGGCACCCATAAATCGAACTTTTTTGATATTTCAAACTCTTTTAAATGGGCCAGAGCTATCGTACGGTTAACGGCTAACTTCTAAAATTGTTGAGCGTGGTTTTGATTCAACTATCGCCTTCATCGTTACCATCATTGAAGGAAACATTCGATGAGCCCATAACTTAGCGTTATAGACCTGTGAAATGGCCTCCAAGATTGTGTGATTTAACATTATTTTCTGTAAGGATATGTGAAGTCGCTAATCTACGCAGATAAACCAGAGACTATAAACGTCTTGGAAGCCAACATTCGTCGCATTATTGTCGATGTATGTCCCCAGCTGCTCCAAAAAGTGGTCGAAAATTAGAATTACAGATCGCGGTTTATTCAAGCCAGCCATATACGCGAAATCATATTTAAACATTAATGGCATAAAATTATCTTTCCAACAAAGCCAATACCATGCCCATTACCATGATTTCTAAGTGTTTTATTTCATTTTAAAGTCCATACCTATAAAAAAAAAGCACCCTTTAAATTCCATTATTATTATACTTACCATGAGTTGTGCGCTCTTATATACTCAACCATTTGAGTAAATCTCTTTTCATTATATCTTTTCCCATCTCAGCTATACATTCTTTATTTCGTCTTTTGAATTTTGTGTACAAAGGTATATTTCAAAGTAATAGAACTTCGTATAATCCGGATGTACATAAAGTGACAGATTAATATTGATTTATCGTTTAAAATGTACACGTGTGTAATGTGTAAACGATTCAAATTTAAGTTAGTCAGATAGAGAACTGTTATAATATAATATACGATCTTTCACAAATCACCACTATATAAATATCATGTGTCGTTGTCCTAATACTTATAGGTTCCCTTCTTATGCCACAGAGCACGACTTTTTGTCTGTGTTAATTGTCTATGACTTCTGTGAAGACATAATTACATTACTCTATTGACTAGTGATCGGTTTTCTCACCTGTGTGTACAGATAAATATATTTTTTAATTTAATATATTTTTGATTACTTGACAACATATCCCGAAGAAGAAAATGATATTTTAAAAAACCGGCAGATATATTTAATCAATTGTGTGGTTAATAAAACAATGTTAACAATCTAAAAAATTGATTATAAACACAAAGTTGATTTTACAAATCTAAAAAATACTTTTTTTTGCTTTATTAAGAAGAACACACTTTTATTGTGAAGTTGTAATTATTCAGAACATAGGTCTGTGTTGTTTTAAATACTAATTAAATGTATTAATTATAAAGATATATGTGTAAAATCAATTTCATCCAAAAATATTGTTGTTGCACTACCGGGATTCGAACCTGGATCTCTTTTTTCAATCCGGGGAAGACCCATTACCAACTATGCTACAGCGAGAGTGTTTTTGACGACAAATTTTCGAACTTACATTTTTACTTTTGTAAAAAGAGTTACTGAAGTAAACATTTTTGCGAAAACGAGTTGTTTGATCGTTGGTAAAAAAATATTTACTTCTCGAAAGTACACCCGTAGTAAACTCATTTTACTCTCCGATATCCGGTAGTAAAAACGAGAATCTCTTCACAGCTGTTCCAAAAGTCATCTGACACATTGATACTTTGAAAGTTGCAGTATATGACAATTAATCATTCAATATTCTAAATTAAAAAATTCACCACCAAAGTGACAGATTTCGAACGCAGAGGCGAAAAATTTCATATCTAAAGCACATTTCATGATTATTTGTCGCATCTATACTATGATATTCAAACAACCCGCAAACGATTTTAACCAAGGGCGTTAGTAAACTACTGATCACACTTTACCACTGATCATACGAGCGGCCTTCTGTCTGTTCGTGGTACTGGCAAGATTGTCGTATGGAGCAACGAAATCAGAAGACCTGTGGCCACACTGAAAAAAAGAAATACAGATTGAGGAGCACCTCAGGTAGGTCGTGTCCTATACCTCAATAGCCAACTCCCTTGTGCAAATAAGAATATTTGATTTGACAGAAACGGAAAGGCTGAGAAAGACACCGAGGGTGACGATTGGGAATAAAGTGAATGGTGTTCTGATTCTTACATAAATATACGAAAGTGAAACGTAACAAAGTACAAAATAAAGACGTTTTTGAAAATTTCTGAAAAAATAAAAATAATGTTTGATTTAATAACATTTTTTCTTTGTTAATTAATTAATTAATTGTAATGAATTAAATACATCTACCGGTTTCGAAAAATGTCATTTTCTTCTTCAGGATGTCAATAACTAATCAGAAACATATGTTATTGTTTCTTTAACAGAATCTATTTAAAAAAAAAAAACAATAATTATTTAAAAAATAAATTTAGTACTTAACTCAAATTGTTACTTCGTACAAAATTACTAGAATAATTTTAGAATGTGACTTGTAGTTAAATTTAGTCGGTTGTTTATAATTTTTTCATTAGTTTTACATGCATTATTTATTTCCAATGATTCCAAATTATTTAATTTGTGACCAACACCGTTTATATGCAAAATTGACAATCCCAATTTTTTATCAAAACCAAATGATTAGCAAATTCTACCCACCATTGTTAAAACATCACAAATACCCCTTTATTCTTATATTAAAATTTCTACCTGTTTTACCAATATGAAATGCAGCACAATCCTTGCAACTAAGTTTATAGACACCAGAATTGTTAAATTTATCATCTTTGTCTTTAGAATTTATGAGTAAATTTCCAATATTTCACATATATGGTCATGTTTTGATTAAAAATTGGAATTGTCAATTTTGCATGTAAACGGTGTTGGTCATAAATTAAACAATTTGGAATCGTTGGAGATAGATAAAGCGTGTAAAACTAATCAAAAAATTATAAAAAACCAACTAAATTTAACTACAAGTCTCATTCTAAAATTATTCTAGTAATTCTGTATCAAGTAACAATTTGAGTCGAATGCTAAATTTATTTTTTAAATAATTATTGTTTTCTTTTTAAATGGATTCGGTCAAAAAAACAATAACATATGTTTTTGATTAGTTATTGACATCCTGAAGAAGAGAATGACATTTTTCGAAACCGGTAAATGTATTTTAATTCAACAAGTGGTTAATAAAACAAAGTTAACAAATACAAATGATGAATTTTAACCACAGAGATAATTTTGCAAATTTTAAAAGAATATTTTTTCTGTTGTTGTAGACTAAATTACAAGCAATGTAACATCGAATCAACGTAAATGATTAAGGTAAGAGTAACGAATAAAAACTGTGGCAGATAAAGACAGTTCAAGGTCAGGCAAGGGTACAAGAATGTGACGCGATCATTTCCGCGTCGAATTTTTGTAATAGATTCGGACTGAATTAAATAGGGTTTTTTTAATCTTTTTTCATATTAGCAAAATTACTTTGTGGCCACATATTATATAAATAATAACACAAAATACTTTGTTTAAACCACTATTTTTTGATTATTCAACAAGTTTCGATACCTATGGTATCTTCTTCGGGAAACAATGTACACTGAAATTAAAAATACATGAACCAATACTAGGGTTATACAGTTAGATAAATTTTAATTTTAGAAATAAGAAAAAGTGTTAATAGTAAGTTAAATATTATAAATAACCAAATAGTGATAGTCACATTTTAAATTTGTTTTCATATTAGTCCCTACTTATTTATAGTTTTGTTTTTATCTACGCTTGTATTTTTAATTTCAGTATACATTGTTTCCTGAAGAAGATACTATACGTATCGAAACAAAGTTCATATTTTGTCTAATTATTTATAAATAAGTTATTATTGCACACGGCGTTTTCCCACAAATAATCTTGAAAATACATGTCATGCTCTTGGAACAGCAAGGTGTCGTCTGACATTTACGTCAAACTGAGATATTGAACTTAAAAGTTTTGAATATGAGTTTTTCTATTTCTAAAATATCGCCGTATAATTTAGAGTAATAGAATAAAATGATTCCCGATTTCGGCACGTTATATTATTTATAATATAATATATAAATATAAATATATATATATAAACGCGTACGTTTTATTTGTATGCAAATCAAGAGTTTTGTTGTTCCAAAAAATATTACAATATAAAATATAATTTTGTTTTCTCGTTTGTTTGTAATGTTTGTGATGTAGTTTTAAAGAGATAATTATTATCAGAATTTTGATATAAAAGATCAGATGATGTTATGTCATGTATTTCAAGGTCGCGATATACGAAACGCAAATATCGGCCGGAAATAAAAAGTAATATTGTTCAGATATTTGTTTTAGTTTCAAATTAGAAAATTATTTTTGTTTTCATAATTCTGTCGCGTCAGTCAAGAATATCGCACACCTAGATCAAAACTAAGACAACTCAAAAAGTCATTTTTCAGTAGACAAAAAAATAAAAACATTAGTCTCAATTTTTTGTTACTAAAGCTATGAAGCTAACATTTTAGGTCGTAAATGTATCCTAAAATGACACTATTCGAGAACTGGAGTTAAGTTAGTTGCGCATGTGTGTCCGAATACAATAAAAACTAAAAATTCTTGTTTTTTTTTTTGAGTTGTATTGGTTTTGATCTACGTGTGCGATATCATAATATGGTGTGTCGCCGAACACGCGCGTTGTAAGTGAAACTTTGCGTTGTCCCATTTTGTTATTTGATTATCTTCTCAGTTTTAAAAAAATATTTTTATTGAATGAAAGATATTTGATAGTAAATTATTATTTGTTGTTTATATACTTTATATACATACTTATGTATCCAAATATTTTTTGTGAATTTTCATTATTAGTATCGCATGTTAAATAGTTATTATGTTTATTACAATATATTTACACTGTCAAAATCCCTTAATAAAATATTTTATTTTTTAAAGTTTAATAAAATAAAATGTACGGCATTTAATATTTCAAAATCCGTTCGCTAGCACTCGAGATGTAGTACTGGAGATGATGACGCGTCACGCGCTCCAGTCACTACCGCCCGGGAAATGTGTCTGCTGCAAGGGTGGTATAATCGTGGATCGCGTAAAATCTTCCGTGACGTACTTTTGACTCCATGAAAATTTTTTTTTTATGTAAGAATGTTATACATGTTTCGGTAAAAATGTAATATTTCCAAAAAATTAAATGCAAGCACATAATATGTCACTTGTCAAATTTTTTCCCAGCATTGTGTATATATATATGCCGTAAACATTAAACATAATCGTAATCTGCAAACTTATGAATCATTAAAAATATGGAGAAACTCAATTATTATTTTTATTTTCACTTAAAAAACATAATACTATAAAATACAATACAATATTGTATATTTGTTTAGCGATAACCACCGCGAAATGAAATTTTTTATCAACGCGTTAAAAAATATTTTTATTATATCATCTTAAAGTTTGAATTTTTATCGTTTGTATTATTAAAAAAAATATTTTAATTCATTCCCTTTGAATAATACAGTTTTATCACAAGAATAAAAATATGACAGCAGATTTCTGTTTTTCCGACACAATAACAATTTATATTCGCATATTTGTTGATATTATTTAAGACTTTAATGTAGTTTTATTTGTACTTAATACATATTTAATATTCTGACTTCAGTTTGTAAATTCAATGAAGGTATAATATATTATAAAATATAGTAAAAATGGAACGAAGTTTTTTTTACAATTAATTTACGAGTTGAAAACAATCTGTCTATTTCACTATTTTTACGATATCTTACGTTAAATATTACACCTTGACTCGTTAAATTATAATACATAATATAAATTATATTTTCATTTAAACTGAAAACAATTATCTCGATGTTTAATGCCCTTTGATATACTTATTTTAAATAAATTCTATAAGTACTTTAAAAAATACAAAAAACGTTATCTTTATACTGAATGTTGCGTTAAAATGATTTTAATTAAAAATTGAAAACTTATATATTACTTTGCATGTTTTAATGTGAGTTGCATCACAAAATTACGAAAAAATATTATAAGCTAATAAGGATATACTTAGAAAAATTATTACCGCCAATGAAGACCGCTGTCAAATGCACTCGTTTCGTGTTAAAAGATTAACACTGAAAATAAATCACAACTATTTTGATGCTTGTTGCACACAATTGTTAAAAAATACTGCACTTTTGAGATAACACTACACAGAGATCGTGCTTTAAAAGATTTGAGTAAATTCTCTGCCCTCCATTGTCTAGAGCATTCATTTATTTAATCGTAGATATACACACACACGCGCGCTAATTGTAAGGTTAAAGTTACACTGAACTTTGTTTAAAGTTACACTGAATAGAAACAAGATGTACTCTGATGCTTATTCCAGTAAAACATAGCGAAAAAGTACAATATTTTTATTGTGCTGTACATTAAAAGATTTGAGAAAAATCGCTGTCGCCATTGATGACAACTGTCAAACAGGAAGGAATACATAATGTAACTGCGAACTTAACATGGTTTTAATTTACATTGAACACAAACTAAATATATTTTGATGTTTATTTAAGAAAACCGCGAAACAATACTGTGATTTAATGGCGCAGCAACGTATTAAAAGATTTGAGAAAAATCGTACGCCGTACGTCAAAAACGCATTCATTTATGTAAACGAAAAAATAAGTAATACACACGTCAATTGTGAGGTTAACTCGGTTTTGATTCACACTCATCACAAACTAGATATACGTTAATGTTTAATGGAGTGAAGCATCGCGAAATAATTGTATATTTTAATGGCGGCATACGTTAAAAGATTTGAGAAAAATCGCAGCCGCCATTGATGACCGCTGTCAAACGCATTGGCTGTTTAGTTATCATCCGACCGTAGTGCCGCGCGGCCGCCAGGCGCGATCCGTGTTCGAGTTTCGTACCACAACTTTTCGAATTTGTCGCGGTGGTCTCGAACGAAAAAGTTTTCCGCATTTGAAATTCAAACTGTCGTTCCGAATTTTAATAATATTCGCGTTGCAGAAATCGGTCACGAGTCGCTGTGGGCCGATGCAAAAATGTACAATACGATATTAGTGATTAAGATTATATTCGCGGAGAAGTAAATAATTACATTTGTGTGTACAAATTGTGCGTGACAGGTAGCATGTGTTGTAGATTATATAAGTGTTAATAATTAATTAAGTATTCGTATGAAAATTAGTTATACATATACATATATATTAAATATGCATTTATTCAAAATAAGCGTAATCAAAAATACAACTTTTTTGTGTAGGTCTTTAAAAAATATGTAAACTGGTGTTTTCATCAATATAATTTTAACGAATTTTTAAAAATAAGTAAAGGTACCTACCTAATAAAAAAAAAGTAATTTTAATTGAACAGTGACGTTATACATTGATGTCATTTTTGAAGTTTGTTTAGAAATCTGTGATCTTCGTGACAAGGTGAGTTAATAAATCTTTAAATTATTATATACAATATTCTGAATTTTTAATATTATTTAGATAAATGCATAATTTATGCGGTGACTTATTTAATGTTTCTAATTCTTAGTGCATAGTACGAATTGCACTTGACTGTAAATCAATACATAAATAATTAATTTGGACATTCACGTTTAATGTATCCAACGGAGTGGTTTAGTTAATTATGTTTATAATTGAAAATTAAAATTTATTAACATTTAGGTTTATAATGCAATATTTGTAGAATTATGCGTTATATTTTAAGTTATTCTAAATTTCAGTAAAAATATAAATTTTCTGGGTAATAATGCCGTTTATATACGGCACACGTAAGAGGGAAAATTTCATAATTATTATTAATATTAAATTAATTAATTAATGAATACTATTATTACTAATATTAAATTGATATCCCAAAACTAAAATATACCGCGACTCAAAATCAATATATTTATCAAGGTATCAAATTTTTTAACAATCTCCCCATTACAATTAGAAAAATTACGGACTATCATAAATTTGTAACTGAAGTAAAAAAAATATGTACAGAGACTAACTGAAACATAAATAAACTCGAATATACTCCTTCTCTATACACGAGTCTTACTCTCATAGAGAAGAAACAAATGTTAATATATAATATATATACGAGTATATATATATATATATATATCCACTGATTATTGAAGTTGTATTATATTTTTAATATTAATAATATAAAAAGAAAAAAAAAATTTATTGATCTCCAAGTAAGATGGATTTACAAAAAAAAGGAAATTAATCAAATTAGAACAAACTTAACGGTTGAAGGGTAAATAATTATAAGTCATTTTATATTTATTTATTCTTAATATAAATAAAATCAAAATGTTCACTTTTACTACACTTATTTTGCACATATTTGTTTAGTTTCATTTTTAATTTATGTATAATAGTTACTCCTCCTTTCTTATGTCTTCTGGTATTTCATTAAAAATCTTCATCGCTCTGTACACCATCGATTTCTGAGATTTGACCTTCTTCCTGAATGGCAGTCTCAGTCTATCCCTTCCTCTTGTACGATGCTCGTGCTCATGTTGATTTGCATCAATATTTCTCTTAAATTCTGCCGATATTTTATTAGTGAGGATTTTGTTTGATTTGAGTCATCTTACTCATGTTTCAGATTATTTTTTAATTATACGCAGATCGGTTTTAATTAGATTAATTAATTAAGATTATTTTCAAATTTATCGATTTAAAAAAATGCTAATTGTTTTTTAATACGTTTAAAATGAACCAAACTTTGTACTGCATGTACACATCACTGAGCATTATAATGATCACAATTTTAGTTTAAAGTAGCGCGATGGGTCTGTATGGTATAGTCGTAATAAAGATAATAACATGACACAATTCTGAAGAATTCTTTAAATCATTTCAAGTTTTGGATATAAGATAACTGTTTACCAGAGCAATCTTTAAACTATTTAAAAAAAAAACTTTATTTCCACGATCCGATCCAAAGGAAACCAGAAGTAGAGCCTCAGGATACTATTCAGTGCCAAAATTTAATACCGAATTCGCTCAACGAACTTTTTTATTTTGTGCTCCGAGAATATTTAACAAATTGCCACTAAACCTTAAAGGGTCTAAAGTGATTAACTACTTCAAACCAAAAATAACAAAGTGGTTGCTTGATGTGGGTAGAAAGCAAAATGAAACTAATTTGTCATTTGTGCTAACCTAACTATTCACCCATTTTAGTCTCCCACTATTGTATATTACTGACAATAATATTTTTATTCCTTTTTTTTTATCAATATCTTTTTATAACTTCTGATTATACTTTTTTCACGCAACTTTTCATAACGTACTTAACATTATACTTACTTATCTCTTAACATTTCCAACTTTTAGAAACAGTACAGGTAATTGGTTTAAAACAAACTACGTGTAATAAAGCAATTACCTTTATTTTTTCATACGTGCTATTTATGCTACAAAAAAAAAAATAATAATACTTAGTTGTGAATCTGGATATCTGTATTAATATTATTTTTTATTTATTGATTATACATGTTAAATTGCGTATTGGAAAAATTACTAAAAACAAGACAAATTGGATAATTTTTTGCGTTGTATAAAATGTTGAGTTATGATTGAAGTTTGAGATTTATGGAACAGAGTTCTCCCCAATATATTATTCAATTTATATAATATCAGCTAGGATTTAAGGCCTAGAGATAAAGCGATGGCTATCTGATCCTAGAGTCGAGGGTTTGATTACCGGCGGGTGAAATATTAAATTACATCCAGCTTGGGTTTTACCGTTACCCTTAAGTAGGATAAAAAAAAATCATATGTTATGTTCATAAGATTGAGATTTATGGGATAGGCACTTCTCCTCACCCTCCCCTCTTGCGGTGTAATAGTAAAGGGATGATAAACTAATCATAGGGTCAAAGGTCTGATGGGATGATACCGGCGGGTGAAACATTACGTTGCATCTGACCTTGTTTAAAAAGCAAGGGTGAAAATGCGTATGTTACACAGACGAGTAAATGAATAGACATGGAATAAAGAGAGGTGTTTGGAACAATAGATGCGGGACGAGGGGCATTCCCACACACATTATTTGTGGAAATATATTAGTTTATGACACATTTATGCAACAGTAAAACTATTCATTCTTAGAAATTTAATTCTTTGTGTAAAAAAGACATATTTTTTTTACATTAATGCAAATTATATTGACAGCGTTTACATTTTCTTTCCAATCGAGTCATATATTTAAAAAAAGTCGCGGAGCTATCTGATTGCGTACGTGGTACAAAAAATTGTAAAATTGAAAATATTTAAACAAGGAATTTGCGTTAGTTCATGTTTATATATTTGATAGTCTGTGGTATGTTATAAGTATAAATTTGAAATTTGTGAAACATACTGCATACATTCTATTTTAAGATAATATTATACGCATATGATAACCCTATGATCTAGTAGGGGAAGAATGGCGTTTTAGAAAAGGGTCAAAGAAACATTAAAAAACAGTGAAATATTATGTTTATTATTCCCATTTGACAATTGTATCCATTATTATGAAAATGTTTCTTTCGTGTCGAAATATTTAAATAGTTGCGTTTAAATTGGCTAAAAATATTTTTATATTACACAACGCAGTGTTTCGAAATTTTTTTAATCTACTAGATTAATAATTTATTTCGACATATAAAAATGTTGCACGTAGCTTGTAAGAAAATAAAAATTTTAAAGTTGAAATGACTTACTCTATTGTAAAATATAAACGCTAGCGGAATACCGTTGAACGTCGCAACAATACACTGAACATAACGCATTACATTTTTCACAATTGTTATTACAATCTGCATCATATTATGTATTAATTAAAAATAATACGACGCGAAATAATTGATAAACTCGTATTTTTCAATTTCTTGACTTAGACCACTTTCATAATAATAAACACATTTATTTATTCATTTTTGTAATGTAGTATATATAGTAACATATAAAAAAATCAACAAAATTATTGTCATATTAATATTTAAAAAAAAAACGTAAAATTCGGGTCTCTCTTAAAATGGTGGCATCGAAAGAGCCGAGTCCTTTTAACAAGGACTCTTAATACACGAAAATATGAAACTAGGTTCATTAAATAATCTTTATAACGGTATTTATTTCTTCATTCTTTACTCTTGGCATAAATAAATTTATCACAAACAGGTGGCCCAAAAAAAGTGAGAACATCTCGCAACACACGAGTTATTTCAAAATATAATATAATTCTTAATGTAATTTATAATAATCAGAAATCATCAAAAGACCCCATATTGCATAATCTAGTGGGTTTAAATCTAGGCTATTCGGTGGCCACATGTCTGGCTCGATGAATTTAACATTCTCACGACGAAGAAAGTTGATTGTATTACTGGCTGTGTGAGGTGGAGCTCCATCCTGCTGTAATGTCTAGCTATACTGCAGGCTTTGTTTTGGAACTCTTTAATAATTTTCCTAGTACCACGACGTTTTTCAATTCGCAAATTTTTGATCAGATGATTTTTGTCATTGTGGGGAACAATTGAAAAAAAAACAAATATAAACGATGGGAAAATTAATAATTAAAGATGGCGACCGAAAAATGGCAAAATAAAACGTAATATAGGTAAGTAAGTAAATAAGTAAACTATTTAAGCTATTGTTGATAGAGTTAAACTAATTTTGAATGTAATTATATCACATTTTACGAAATTTTCTCATTTTTTTTGGGCCACCCTGTATATGCTTAAGTAATTTCATTTCTACTGCATTCAGTCTACTTTTGTTCCTCTTCTGCCATTCAGTTTTCAATTCCATACATCAGTGTCGGTACCAGATCTTCATTGTGGACTGCTAGATTTGCCTCGGTTGACAAGTTCCCTTTTGCTATAATTTAATTCAAAGCGCCCTTCACTTTGTTTCGATATCATTCTCACCCTTTCCGTTTCTATCAAACATACTTCCCAAATACACAAACTCATCTACTTGTTCTGAACATTCATTACCTGCAAGTATTTAGCACGGTCTTGCTTTCCTCCTTCTCGAATACCATCACTTTCGACTTGTTGACATTCATAATGAGGTCGCTTTCCTCACATACATCGTACATTCTACTCACTAGACTCTAGTTCTTGTTCATTATTCGCCAATAGTACTCGCTTTTCTCCTTGAATAATATAAACTTTTATTTATACTTAAACTTTTATTTATACTTATAAGAAAAAATAAACATAATTTTTTCATACATTTAGAAAATTACAGTTAGAATATATACAATACATAGTTAGAAATAACTATCTTTTTTAGGTATCTGAAAAGCAATTTTGGAATAAAATAATTGAGTGCTCCTTTCATACTACAGAGAGCCCGGCTCTTTTATCAAACATTGTGAGGCTTTCGTCATATATTGTGGGGCACTCTCAAAATATTTCGTCTTAGATATTATTACCTCAAATAAAAATAAAAACTAAAGCAATTTCTACGAAATATTTACATAAATAGAATCACCATTCTAATTATGTTCTTGAATATCATTTTGGTCAACCTTCATTCCATGGTAATATTAAAAAAAACAAGGAAGCTATTTCACCGGCGCTATTTCAGTAAACTATCAAATGTTTGTGGCTTACAGACGTCTAGTGTAACTAACTAACTTACTATCACACAGAGATTCTTCTGTCCTGACACACAATTCTCGCCTCATCCACATTCATACACCTTCTCATACAAGCACGCCGATTGTTGAGGCTTCTAACAGGTAGCTATATAAATTTTTTTAAAAACATGCGATTTTTTCAGAAACTACAGAATAAATGAAGATGGCTCTTTTATGCTGCTACTCTTTTCCTAATAAAAAAAGGATAAAAATATTGTATGTCAAGTGTAGCATAGACAAATAGTTAAAAAATTAAATTTTGATAAATATTCTATAGCATTTTGTATTTATGATTATTTATGGTAATGCGAATTTTATCAAAATTAACCTGATGATATGATTTTTTTAAATTGAAATTATTTAACTTGCACTCATTGTGAATTGAACCTGTGATCCATGGATAATTTTTTTTTCTCAATATACTTTTTTTTGGCTAAAGTCTATCTGCAAAGTGATCAAATAGAGATACAAGAGATTGAAAACACGACAAAATTTCATATTTTTATTTATTGAAAAAAAAAGTATTATTAACATCATTATAATTATATAATGCTTCTATATATTATACACACACACACACACATATATATATATATATATATATATATGGTCCTGGAGTCCTAACAAAACAATACATTTTTTGCATGTTAGTATATGTAACTTAAAATTCCATTTTTCACTTGTGCCACTCTGCCGCTGTGCCACTGATTTGAGAGAATATTATTAATATAAATCTTGTACTATTGTAATATTTGTACTTTTCACTCTTTTAATTTATTTATCGAAAGCTGTGAGCGAATGCAATGCGCGCGCACATTGAGATTGAAATAATTCTAAATTGTCTGCCACTTTTATCACTTGATATGAAAAATAAACCGTCTCAGACACGTGCACCATGCTAACCATGCATATCTTTATCTAATATCTATTTCTGATTTATCATTGTGTTTTGTTTTGGTGTCTTCAAACATTGTCTCAAATTTATTTTTATGAAAATATTTCTTCTTCGTCGACGTCTGCAAACATACTAAATTCGAGTAACAACGTTATTATATATTACAATACATGTACGAACCTCCTATATAATACATATCGCACACTAGATCAAAACTAAGAAGAAGAAAAAAACAATGATTTCGAGTTATTATTGTATTCGGATACTCTGTCATATACGCAACTAACTTAACCCCAGTTCTCGAATAGCGTCATTTTAGGATACATTTATGGCCTAAAATGTTATTTAGTTTCATAACTAGCAACAAAAAATGGAGAAATTGATTTATATTTTTTTGTCTACTGAAAAATGACTTTTTGATTTGTGTTAGTTTTGATGTAAGTGTGCGATATTATGCTATTTTTAAACGCACTTCTGTGACACATTTTACCCGGGTAGCTTCGTTAAAATATTGCCATATATTGTGACATTTTTTCAAATAATCTTTGCATATGCAACACAGATAGGTAGGTACCTACTTCTCATTTGTTCTATAATAATTAAATTTGATACCAGAAGGTGCCGATTTTTTGTGTAAATTAAAAAAAAATATTTATATTGTAATAACTTGGCCCCCAAAGGTTACTGAAAGTTAATAAATATTGTCATAATAATAATGTAAGTGCCTACAGTATACTCACATATGAAGAATTGAATGTCACTATGTTTGTTCTTCATACTATTCCACACCCTATGACGCACGCTTCCCTTTCCATATTTCCACCCCCACCCCACGATGTAAACGCAAACAACATATATTGAATTTTATTCATTATAAATTTTGCATAGTTACTCTTTAGGTGACTTGCGTTGTTATTGCGCAATACATAGGCACCGTACCTCTTCACTTCCTCCCTCGATATAAATATATTTACTCTAGGATTTTAAATCAAATATAATCATCTAAACACCCACGTCGCAGATTAACCCTGCCTGGACCATAAAAGTTTTCATATATCGTCACTCTTCAGAACTTGCTCTGAACAAAAATGCCTCCCACCAGTATTTTAAATTATAACTAAAATGAAACCCTAATAATATAATATAATGTATAATATACTCATTCAATTTCTTCTGCGCACAGTTAAAGCTATAAACAAGTAAAATGTCAAAAAATTTCATTTTCGTTCAATTCCGTTGGCGATTTCACTCAACTAGAAATGTTGCACATTTTTGCTTAGCAGAAACAATGGGTCAGTGTTTCATACGAATACTATGACATCTCTTGTGGTAGCTTATTGTGTATCCGCGGTCCTATAAAACATGCGTGTCTTTGAGCAAATTAGGTTTACATTAACGGGCCAGCCAGTTTTCTTTGAGTTTTTGCCCGAGTACGCTTAGAATATCTGATAAGGCGCAGGATTCTATTTTCATGTATGCCTTTGAGCAAATTAGGTTTACATTAACGGGCCAGCCAGTTTTGTTTGAGTTTTTGCCCGAGTACGCTTAGAATATCTGATAAGGCGCAGGATTCTATTTTCATGTATGCCTTTGAGCAAATTAGGTTTACATTAACGGGCCAGCCAGTTTTGTTTGAGTTTTTGCCCGAGTACGCTTAGAATATCTGATAAGGCGCAGGATTCTATTTTCATGTATGCCTTTGAGCAAATTAGGTTTACATTAACGGGCCAGCCAGTTTTGTTTGAGTTTTTGCCCGAGTACGCTTAGAATATCTGATAAGGCGCAGGATTCTATTTTCATGTATGTCTTTAAGCAGAGTATTTATGAATAATTTCCTGATATTTAGCACCTTGAGTTTATGGAATAGTGGCTCTGATTCATGCTGAAAGGATTTATTGAGAATTATTCTCATTATGGGTTTTTGTATTTTAATCAGAGGGTCGAGTGTTGTGATAGCGGCTCCGCCCCAGCCAACTATACCATATCCTATGATGCTCTGACAGAATACGAAATATACATTACGCATTTGTTTCAGGTTCAGTACGTTTCTTAAAATCTGAAGCAGTACATAAGCTTATCAGTTAACATGTCGATATGAGCTTCCCATCTAAGTTTATCATCAATAGTAAGTCCTAGATACCGAATAGTTTTAGGGTGTCCTAAAGACTAACTTTACTTGTATTTAGAGTGAGTAGGCTATTGTCCAGCTATAATTTAATTGTTCTCAGATTTTTTTCAGATTTTCCATAGATTTTTTCCCCATATTGTGTCTTTATAGAGAATAACCGTATTATCTGCAAAGCTGATGATTGTGGCTTCATTGTTGTCAGTATTAGATAAATAAGAAAAAGTATCGGACCTAAAGTGCTTCCTTTTGGTACACCAAATTTGGTGTATTCCGAACCACTAACTGTATTACACAGTTTCGTAGTGTGTGTTCTTTTTTCCATATAACTTTGAAACCATTGGAGTGTTATTCCATTATTATCAATATTTTTCAGCTTTTGAAATAAAATAGTAAGCGAAATAGTGTCAAAGGCTTTGGCTAGATCCACTGTAAGAGCAGATATTGCATTTTGTGTATCGATTTTTGTTCTAAATCCGAATTGATTTTTGGATAGAATATTGCGTTTGTCCGAAAATTTCATAATGCGATGTTTAGCTGCTTTCTCAATAATTTTTGAGAGTGACCTTAGGAGCGATATAGGTCGATAATTTGGAATTAGATGTTTATGTCCACTCTTGTAGATTGGGCGAATGATTGCTTCCTTTAAGATTTTTGGGAAAATATCTTGTCTAAAATTCAAATTAAAAATATGTACTAGCGGTCTTGAAATGCAACTATCAATTTTTTAGAGTAATGTGCTTGAAATACTGTCGGATCCCATTGAGCAGCTAGTTGTAGTAGTGTATGTGTTTAAGAATTTCGTTCTCGTTAATATCGGACGAGTACACTGAAAACTCTGGTGGATTTGTAGCATTAATTTTTGTTTGATGTTCTTCAGTCGTTATTTTAATTTTAAATACATTTTTGACAACGTCGGCTCCAACATTCGCGTAGTATGTATTTACCAGTGGCGTGCGGTAGGTATAGATTTAGGTTATGCTGTTACAATGTTATATGTAATACAATATATATATACGTTCGTTTAACCAACGTCCTTGGACAAAATAAATCCGTCGTTTACACGACCCTATCATGTATTTATTTATAATTTTAAAGTATTGTTAATAGTGTTTTTAAGGTTTAAGTTTTAACGTAAAATATTACTTTCTTACTCATATAAAAAATGTATGGTCGTTTTTAAAAACACTACCTATGACTGGACATGATTCATTTATTGTTTGAAAATATTTCGCGTAATAACTAAAGGTAATAATTATTTTTATGAAAGGTTAACGTAGGAAATAGCTCTGCCAATTGCTTTTTGTTTTTCACAAATCAAAAACGAATCCATGCACCAAATTTAGAAAACAATCATGAAATCAACAGGTTAAAAATAGTAAGATAGTAAAATACGCGAATTAGTAAAAGAGGAAGTAATGATTTGCATGCAGTTGTAACCCTTTCTAATGTTATTCTGTTAAAAACAGCATAGGTAACGACTCCATGCAAAACGGATTAAACAAAAGGAATTTTCAATTCAGTAAGTAGCCATATATATGAATTGAGTAATTCACTAGCTTAAAGACAGAACTGAGTAATGTAAATAGCACGATGCGGCGAATAAAAAAAGAGCACCATGAGTACAGCGGTGAGTTGCGGTGAGTTTTTAAAACTAAGGAATAAAAGTCTCTACTGGTACACAGATGGAACTAATTGCAAAATAATATTTTCGTTAATGTTAATCCAATTTTTTAATTTATATTTGTTTCTCAGAATTTTTAGTTATGCACAGTTTTTTTATTTGTATGCACTGCACGCCCCTGGTATTTACGTAATTGGCAATAATATATTTGTATTTTTATTTGCTATTTCTTTTATTGCACGCCAATTTTTTTAGAATCAGTCTGGGCTTCTTTTATTTTGTTTTTGTAGTATTTATTTTTGGCATGATTTATCTATTTGTTACATAATTTATAGTCGTGTTTAAGTTATTAATTATTTGGGTTTTTATTGAGTTGTCTATGCATTTTGTTCCTTTTGTGTATGGAATTTACGATTCTAGAATTAATCCAAAGTTTGATATGTGGGTTCCTTTTTACTAATTGAGTGCAGGTGTGCGACACGAGGTATTTTTGGAATGATTTTTATAAAATTCTTCATTGCCATATTTACCTTTTGTTCGTCTGGTATCGGTGACCAATATTCATTAGTTAGGCTATTCTTAAGGTCATCACAGTCATTTTTAGTTTTGTAAAATGATAGAAGAATGAAGTGGTCAATGATTGAAGTATGAAAGACTGCTGATATTGAGGGATTTTTAGTTTTAGCAAAAATATGGTCAATACAAGTTTCTTCCTCCCGTGAATTTCTTGTTGGTGTAATACAAATGGTTAGTACAGTGGAACCTCTCATAACGAGTAATTCGCATAACGAGCAAAACAGATTGTGGAAAAAATGCTCTCTTAACGAGCGACATTTCGCATAACGAGTGAGAAAGTCCCATCTTCACATCACTCACTTGTGAGCCGGGACTTCCGCGCCAGTCCATCAGTCTCTGGTTTGCGCTCGTTTCGTTAGCGCGTTAATGTCGCATGTGATCGCACATTTTTCCAAAAGTTGTGTTCAGACATTATTTGTAATTTTTTTTGTGCAAAGTTTAATAACCCTTGCAAAAATGTCCCTGAAGAAGGCAGCCATAAGAGAATAAAAATAACTGTAGAAATGAAACGTAAAATCAGTCTACATCAACGATTTGCACTATCTTCAAGAACAAGGATAACATTAAGAAGATAGATGCTTCAAAGGGAGTGTCAAGAATATCCACGAAACGGGTACCTATTCTTGATTGTTCCAGGTTGTTAAGCTCCTTAACAATTTATAATTATGTAATATAATTAGAATAAACGTTAAAAACATAAAAAATGATTTTTTTGGCAGGAAACGCATTATTGTCATTTACGTTGTTTTCTATGGGAATAATTATTTCACTTAACGAGTGTTTTACATAACGAGTAAGATTCTAGAATGAATTAGTCTCGTTATAAGAGGTTCCACTGTAGATTCTGTAGCCTCTGTTCTATCGTTTACTTCTAGGATTATTTCTAGAGATTGTAAAAATGGTATTTTGTTTGAAAAACAAGGCGGACTGTATATGGCTAAGGTTGTTATTAGAGAGTTTAAGAATATCTGTATACAGTACAGTTGGCTTCAATGATTTTAAGTTCAGTGATCGAGGCTGCAAATGATTCTTTGACGAATACCACTATGCCATCATTTTGATTAACATATGTAGTAGTGGAGTGGCCAGATTCATAGTCGAATATTTTTTAATACTTTTGAAATGAGCAAAGTTACCTTTGTGGTTAAAATTCATTATTTTTATTTGTTTACCTTTGTTTTATTGAGTTAAAATACGTCTAGCGGTTTCGAAAAATATGTTGTTTCTTTATATAAAAATTAAAAATAGATTTTGGTAAAGAAACAACAACATATGTTTTTGTTTAGTATTGACATCCTGAAGAAGAAAATGGTATTTTTCGAAACCGGTAGATATATTTAAACTCAATAAGTGATTAATAAAACAAAGTTAACAAATAAAAATAATTGAGTATTTTTTTATTTTGATAGGAGGAATCAAGCCAGCACTCGATCAGGATAATAATGACAGTGTTAGTATTAATGTTGTGTATAAGTATAGAGAAGTCATCAAAGTTCTATATATTATATATAATAAAAAGTTAAAATTACCTGATATTAAAAAAAAAAACAATTTCGCCGTTCCCGAATAGGGTCCCCCAAAAAATGTTACGCCATCGTTGTTACCTCATATGTCGGAGACAAGAGGGCTCAGCCCTTACCCCTCCCCCATTTTACAATTGAATCAGAGTCAGAGGCGGTTTTTTATTGCGTTTAAATCTGTCTCTTGTTCTTGATTTTCAAACGTCATTCTTTTCAATTGGGCAGATATGAAATTTTAGCCGCATTATGGAACATTGGACGTTATGAAATTATGGACGTAATGAAATTATGGACGTAATGAAATTATGGACGTAATGAAATGATGCACGTAATGAAATTTTAATATAATAAAATACAACGAGCATGAAATGAGGTGCGATGGAAGTGGCGGTGCACGAATTTCTGAGACTCGGTGTGTATATATGTTACAGTGAATCTGTATTACCAGTGAGAATATATTTTCACTGGTGAAAGTATATTTTCGTTAAGCCGGTCAGTGGATGTATATCTAACAATGAAGATACAAATTCACTGGTTACATTTAGTGAGTTTGTATTCGTTGACAAGCGAAAATACGCCGCGCGGGAATATTTGGTCTTTAACCGTTAGAATGCTACGCGGCGCAAAAGCGCTGCGAGTTTCAGTGTGTTTTCGGTGCTCCGCGGGAGTGCACGTACGCTAACCTCGCGCGTAATTTGTAATGAGAGTGCATTCTTATACATTTAAAAATAACTTTTATCGTTTTTTTATATATTTTTAAAAAAATAACCATGTCACGTGCTATTATTTCGAACGTTGATTCGATTCCTAGTGATTCTACGGGGAGTGAAACGACAGATACAAATAGTGATGATAGCAGTATTATAACGCATCGAAGAAAAAGATTGAGGATTGAAAGTGAGTCTTCTACCTCCTCTTCATCTACAGAAACAGAAGAAACACAATGTTGTACGTGTATTTGCAAAACATAATTGTTGAGCTATTTTTTTTTGATTTTTTATTTTCTAAAAGAAATAAAATACAATAATATTGATATCACTTTATGTTTAATAAACATTAATAAACAATAAACATTTTATCTTTATAATGCAAAAATAATTAATAAAATTGATTGATATTTGTCTAAGTTAGAGTGTTTTATTTGACACCATTATTTTTTCCTCTAAATTAATCAATATGTGTATAGCAATTTTCATTTATTTTTGCCAAAATTGCTTAGCACTAAAACGGTTAATGTCGATGTGTCGCCCTACAGCATGGCAACAGATAGTTTGGTGGCGTGGGTGGCGTTTACAACTGTCACTTTTATTCGCTTATAGTATTTTAATTTATATTATATTAAATAAAATTATTTACTGCATACCGTGTATATAATCTCAGCCATTTTTATTTTCTTTTTAACACATAGGTTAGATTAGGTTAGGTTCAATTATAGGTTAGGGTAGAATATACATTTAAAACCTGCTAGTGAAGTTATATTTCCACTAGTATAAATATATTTCCATTGGTGGAAACGTATTCGGATATGATTTCACAGAGACGTCAGTGAAAATTTATTCTCACTGGTAATACACATCCACTGTAACATATATAATGTGAACTACAAAAACCGAGAGTTTATCATTTATTTGTTAATACATATGTACACTATTTTTTTAAATGTTGGGTTCTTCATTAGACTCCTGACCTGTTCTGGGGAACATCACATATGTATATTGGTGTATGTTCAATTACAGGTAAAGTTTAGTTACAATTAAAAGTTAAAATTACATAAAAAAAATGAAAATGAATTACATGAAAAAAATAAAAAAGTTGAAAAATTATTATCAATTGCTTTTTTTAACTCTATAATTTTTTTTACGTAAGTTTTATACTTTTATATACATAGTGAATTTACCTCAGAGCTCAGTGCCAATTTTTGAAACGACATTTTTATATACATACTGGTTGTGGCTAGAATAGAATCATAATATATGCTTTCGAGTTCGAAGAGTTTACAGAGTTATGAGAAAATTAAAATAGTATATAAACAATTATTTTAATCTTATAGGTATAAGAACTCCATTGTTTTGAGACGAAGTTATAATACATGCTTTGTAGATTAATTTTTTTGGGGATATTCATTAATTAAAAAAAAAACCTGATTTAATATTTAGCTACTGGTATACAGTAGTCGTAAAACAGTTAGGCGAGTTGTTGGATATTGAAATTGAATAAGGTGAAGAAGAAAATGTGGAGAAATTATATACAATATTTTCAAAAACAGAAACAGCCCTTTCTCTTACAGATAAGCAAACTAAATATATTAATTAGAATGATATACATATAAAATTAATTTTATCGAAAAATATTGTTGTTGCTACCGGGATTCGAACCTGGATCTTTTTCAAACGTGCATTATCCGATTATGGACTGTCGACAAATTTTCGAACCTATATGTTACACTTTTCAAATTAATAGATCTATCGTTCCATTATTTGAAAGCCATCTACATTGTTTTTACGGATTCTCAAATACCTTTGAGTACCTGTTTATATCGCCTCGTCGGGATATCAATTTTCAGGGAAAATTTCGCCAACAGCTGGTAAGGATACGCTCCATAGCGACTGAATTCTCAAGGACGCGGCTAAAGATCGGCGTACTCCCCGCCCCTCTTCTGCTCGTTGCGTTGTGGTGTAGCGAATGAACCAAAATGAAAAATACGTTTAGGTTCGTTATTAATTTGACAATATTTATCGTTCAATGATCTAAATGAAAGCCTGTCTAATGATAGAAAATAATATTTTAAAATTTTCACAAAAGATCGGTATCTAAGTAGGTACCTACCTATCTTATGGTATCGGAATAAATTACTATTACTATCTAGCTTACGTTCGCGAAGTTTACTTGAAAAAATTGAACATCCGGAGAGCAATGCACCTGACTAAATTACGAGTCGAAAACCTACAAGGAATGTGTACAAATTCTGTACCGTTTCGAGAAATGTTATTGTATGAGTTTTTTTACAAAATTATGTTATGCTTTAAGTCTACATATGACCGATTATTATTCTATATATTTGCTACGAGCCTTAAATTATCTAATGAAAAATAGTTTGGTGGATCGAAGTTAGATGAGTTCTGCGAGAAATGTACGCGCGAGGGCGAGCACGGCAAGACCTCAGTCCAAACAGTGACACAAGAGCAGCCTGTGTGTGTGTGTGTGTAATTGAATATTTTAACATTTGAACTTGTATTATTGTATTGTAACTCCAACCTTAAATAATAAAATCATTAGTATATGAACAAATTTAAAGTATTTTCATGGATGACAAACAAAGGGTGTGTTAATTAATGATCAATCCGTGCTTTGGGTTTTGTTGTGTTGATTTATTTTTGCTCCGCAATGAGCCAGAACCGTTTATAATCAAAAGCTCCTATATGGTCCTTCCCATTCGCCGCCTGGTTAACATTTGTCATTTAAGTGACAAAACGGAGCCGCACAGCCGCCATCACAAACATCCTCGTTGTGACAAAAACATAGTACAGTGGAATCCCGATTTTAAGTTTTTGAAGGGACCGACAAAAAAATGGAGGATGGTTCTGTTAGAAGCCTCAACAATCGGCAAGCTTCTATGAGAAGATGTATGAATGTGGATGATGCGAGAATTGTGTGTCAGGGCAGAAGAGCGTGGCGCTCTATCATCTCTGTCTACCCCCGCGGGGAAACGGCGTGATGGTAAGTAAGTAAGTAACAAAAAAAAATGTAAACAGGAGAAAATGTAAATTGGGGGTATTAAAAAAAAAGATTATTTATTTTTTATTGAAAAAAATTAACAATATTGCCTCCTGGTTTCGTCCCTTGTGGAATCTTGGTTCATGGGATGAGCAGACACTTCTTTGTAGGGAGGCTCTTCTTCTGTCAAGTTTTCGTTTATGCGACTGTTCACTATTTCATCAACTTCCATGTTATTACGTTGGAGTCAATGTCAAAGTAAATCTGCAAGGATTATTCATATATTCTTTCCCAGCTATCAATGTTGTCTATACTATATTTTACAAAATTTTCTTGCTGGTTCCATAGCTTCTAAAAAACAATTAAACAACAAAAAAAAATACGTACGTATGAAAATTAAAAATGCGTATATACGACGAGCAAATGACCAATAACCAACTGGCCGAACGAATTTCAATAAACTTAAGACGTAAATAGCGGGAAATACAAACGTAAAATAGGGTTTTTTTAATGTACTAAAATGACACGGGACTGCAGAAATAACACGCAAATGGAGGGAAAACGTGAATTCCGGGCATGTAAAATCGGGGTTTCATTATACATTAAATAAAAAAATTTCGGTCCGCAGTTGGATTACACTATTAGGTATAGGTAACTGTTAAATTTAAAAGTACAAAATAAATTACACTTATTAAAGGCACCAACCACGGAAGTAGAATGGTATTCTCGGCTTTGGTACTCCTGTCTGGTCTTCCGGCCGCCTCACTAGTGCCACGTCTCTCTGGTGGCATCCATTACAAGCTCGCTGGGAACCGGTATGCAGCGTGACAGTGAGCTTCCGCGGACCACCGCAAGATGGTACCATAAGTCCGCCACAATCCTATACATTTTTCATGTTCAAATATTGCACCATTTTCTACCATCTTCTAAATAAATAATAATAATTAAGAATCAATAAAACGATCGCATAATTACGACTTTATTAAAACGCTAATATATCTGACGTGGTTGAGATTAGGTACATGCAGCTTGAACATTTTCGAGTCATTTTTAATATGTATCAGATACTAAAATATTGCGCACTAGGGGCACCCGGTATATGTAGATTTATGGAATATTATAATATTCGAGGGAATACGGTAGTACAACTGCCATGTTAATACCAGCTGAGTTATGTTAAGAACTTGGCTAAATTTTGCATTCCAGGAATATACACCAATGTGTATTCCAATTCGGCTATGGTTAAAATCTTCAGAAATTATATGACAAGGAATTTGTACGGGTAGATATTTTCAATATACACCATACCACCCTTCAGTAGTTAATAAAAAATATTACCAATTATATTTACTTCTTTTGATTTTATTATTAAATAAATAAATTCTAACCCAATTTAATAAAAATAATAATTCGCATCTTCTGTGTAATAATAAAAATATTATTAAAAATATGAATGAAATATATTCATTAGAAAAATATACATATAAAATCAGTTTTATAGAAAACTATTGTTGTTGCGCCACCGGTATTCAAACCTGGATATCTTTCCTAACCGGGGAAGGTGCATTATCCAACTATGCTACAGCGACAATATTTTTAGCGACAAATTTTCGAACCTATATGTTACCTTTTTGAAATTAATACATTTTATCGTTCGTAATTTGAAAGAGCCATCTATCTTATTTTTACTGAATCTCAAATATCTTTGAGAAATCTTATAGTAGACGCCAGAATTATCAATTCATTTTTATTAAATTTTGGACACATTGATACAACTTTATTATTAGGAGAACACATTCTTATTGTGAAGTTGTAATTGTTCAGAACAGACGGTTTGTGATATTTTAAATATGAATTAAATATATTAATTGGAATATACATGGAAAATCAATTTTATCGAAAAATATTGTTGTTAAAAAATAAGGTAGATGGGTCTTTCAAATTACGAACGATTAAATGTATTAATATCAAAAAGGTAACATGTAGGTTCGAAAATTTGTCGCTAAAAATATTGTCGCTGTAGCATAGTTAGATAATGCACATTCCCCGGTTAGGAAAGAGATCCAGGTTCGAATGTCGATGACGCAACAATAATAATATAATTATTTTATTCCTGGCAATATATAGGGGATGTTCTACATGTACAGGTATATTTCGTATATGTTTACTTATTAAGTTTCTCACTTTTTCTTAGTTACGTTCAGTATTAATGGAAATAAGATTTGAAAAATTTCATGCACATTACACTTGTCATTTTTAAAGACTGGCAGAAAAGCCTGGTTAACGAACTCAGCCGAGATATTTTTCATGATAATTTTTCAGAAATATTTCTTCGAAATTTTATGAAAACTAAGTATGTTTTCGTGCTCACATAATCTGTTACACCCAATATATAGTATATAGCATACATATACCTACACTTTTAAATGGAGATTAGTTTCCACTAGTGATGAGAAAAAATGCTACTCTTGACTCACTGGTGTTACTGTGATTGATATTCCATAATATCAGTGATTGAAAACTGTGACTGTGATCGCAGTTTCACCACTGATACACGATATCCCAATACACGCAATTAATTTAAAAAAAACATAATTTTGAGCGTATTTGTTTATATTATTCAAACTTCATTTACTTAAAAAAACATATTCTAGCATATATAATTAATAGGTATATGTATATACAATTTAATATCATCACAAATATAATGAAAAGCCTGTGAAAATGTGAGTTTATTTTTCGGGTAAAATAAGTAAAACGTTTTGGCAGAATCTACTAGATGGCGCTTATAACAAATTATAATGTCATTTCTTCATGAATATTTTCGTCACATGCGCCAAATCACGATATTCCCAGATATTCAATCACCGATAGTGAATGTGACACAAATATATCAGTGATTAATTCACGGTTCACGATTTTGAACTCATCGTAGTTTCCAAGTGTCTCTGTCACGATGGAAAAAATTTGAATTAAATTTTTCGGATGTTGCATCCTTAAGACCCTCTGCAAAATGTAGTATTTCTGTAGAAAATTTAAACAATATAAATGATTTAAATTTAGTGAAACGTAATGTTAAACAACAATACAAGTTATTAAGGAAAACACATTCTTATTGTGAAGTTGTAATTATTCAGAACATAGCTCTGTGATATTTTAAATACTAAATGAATGTATTAATTATAAATATATACATATAAAATCAATATTGTCGAAAAATATTGTTTTTGCGTCATCAGGATTCGAACCTGGATCTCTATTTCCAATCCGGGGAAGTACACTACCAATTGTGTTATACCGCCAGTATTTTTCATGACAAATTTTCAAACCTATGTGTTACATTTCTCAAATTAATACACCTGTCGTTCCATTTTTTCATGAAAAATACTGGCGTTATAACACAATTGGTAGTGTACTTCCCCGGATTGGAAATTGAGATCCAGGTTCGTATCCCGGTAGCGCGAAAGCAATATTTTTCGACAAAATTGATTTTATATGTATATATTTATAATTAATACATTAATTTAGTATTTAAAATAACACAAGTAATAATGTTACATTTTTATTATCGTGGTATCGCTGAATCTGCTGAGTTTTCGTTTAGTCGAGATATTGTGGCGAAAGTGTAGATAACTTTTGACTCGCCCTCGTATGTTTGCGCTCTCGCTTCGATTCTGCAGAGCAGCTCAGCCGTTTCATACTGGTCTTTGACCATTGGCGTGTGTATCATCAGCGAATCTTATGTTATATTAACCTTTACCATACCATGATATAAAATACCCGAACGCTGCCATGCTGTCAACTCGTGTTACCGTAAATAACAGCTGAAAAAAATGTTTTTATTAGCTTAAATGGCTTTAATGGTACGAAAAAATATTAATGACTTATTTTAGAGCATTCATTAAGTCGTATACAGTGTGTCCTTCCTTCTTATCTCTCTTCATTTAATTAGTAAAAAAGAGACAGTTATATTTGTATTTGTTGTTCTTTTCACTGTGAAAATAGTGTGTGATCTCTGTCTTTCATATCAAAAATCGTATTTTTACCAACATATTAATTTTACAACGGATTGAATGGAAAAATAATTGTTTTTGTACGATTCCCTTTTCATAATTGGTTTTCACTAAGCGCTAATATTTTCTTTAGGATTATCTAAAATATGAATTTTTTGTTGCATGTATTTACAGAAATATTACAGGTTTAATTATGATGGTAGAACTGTGTTACTGCATGGTTTGGGAAGGGTTAACGATGTGTGTAAAAGAAGAAAAAGTGCATTTACAGAGCATCTTGACTTGTTATTTTCTTTATGAAACCAAAAAAAGAAAATAATCACCTCTTCAACAAATACATCCATAGATTTGAGCATACTAACACATCTTGTTACCTCGGTTCTCTGGAGAATTTTTACGTCAGATCCAAGCATTATATTTTTCATTGCTCTTTGATCAACTTTTAATCTGTGTGTGACATTGACAGTGAGGGTCAATGTCACACACAGATTAAAGGAGTTACTGCATGGTTTGGGAAGGGTTAATTATTGTATTACTGGAAAACATGGTCATTTATTGCATTAAAACGAATATACGAGTAACTGTTTTGTTTACGAGTCTATTCGCTTGGCCTATCTGTAGCTGGTCCAACAAATAGTAATAATGATAGCGGCCCAGGAGAACCGCCCTTACACGAGCGTCATGTTAACGGAAGCGCAAATAAATGTCGTACAATTTACGATTTTCGCATGTTATAATAGTAATTACTCGTGCCTAGGGATGCGGAATCCACCCCAAGTCAAAAGACCTTAATTAAAGTTTCCACCTGGACCCTGTGACTTTAATGTAACTTTGGAGTTTGGGTCGCGGCGGTCAGCGGGAGCCGGTCAACGGATGTCAAAGAACAAAGGGCGTTTCTCATAACGTAATCAGGGCGTGCGATGTGTCACAGGAAAATTAATTTCCCGTCACAAAATACAACAAATCTATGAATAGGTAATATTCAGTGGCGTGCAGTAGGTTGGAATTTTTGTTTAAAATGTTGATTTTATAATAAATAATTGCAAAGACTTGGGTATTAGTCGACTCAATACAGTAATTCCGCACTGAAGAAAGGCTATCTACATCAGGAAAATAATTCTTCCATAGTTTGCTAGGCGTACGCTAGGCGTGGACTTAGGTTATGCTGCTAATATAGATGATATTTATTTAATACGTTGTTTGTATATATACTATTTTACTGCGTTTTTCCAGTACTGAAATAAACATTTTACACGATTTAATATTAAATACTATATTTTTAAAATTTTAATAAAAAAATAGAGATGTGAACACGAAATACGTGTCACATTAATATTCTTATATATGTTCAATATGCTATGAAAATAGGACCAACTTGCTGGTGTCCTGGGGTGAACCTCCGACCACTAGATCACTAGGCCAGCGTCTTAACAATTATACCAACAATTTACTCAATATTAATCGATAATCATATTTTATATAGTTTTTTTCAGTAAATCAGCAAATATAATTTGAGAATAATGAAAGAAAGAAGGAAAAGATGTAATATTTGAACATGAAAAATATATAGAAATACCTGAAATTTGTTAATATATTTACTAATGATGTTAATACTAAAGTACGATGAACTGAATTGTCACAAGAGATTGTGTTCATATGAATGTAATGCATTTTCTCAGAAGCACTTTTATGTATACCCGTGTGAGTTAATACCTCTCCAAGCAAAATGTCAATAATATTACTATTAGTCTTGGAAAATTCTTTAAGTCAATATTAAATAATATAACATAAAATAATTTCACGTCTAGTAAATTGGAAGGCATATATGTCCAGGAGCGCTTTAAATACACACTAACAACACGCCTGCTCAAGCGAAGATGTGTATTCTGAACACCGCGCGGCGCGAGACTTGCGTTTAGTTAGTATCCGTTTGGGGAAGTTTTTGAGTAAAATTATACGAAACACATGCGCAGCTTTATTTATATTATTTAAATTCTTCCGCTAGATGGTTCTAGTTAACACGTCAACATGAGATATTTGAATTATTTAAACATGGACTTAAATACATAATACATCAAAAAAATTATATTTCACAGAAATTATGCGCATTTTTTTATTGCACAATAGAGTGCCGCCCCTGAAAATTTCCCTTATTGACTCTCACAGATATACTTTCAGAATAATAACCTTCTGAAAGTGTAGATTTCTTTCATATGAACACAAACTTTAGTGACAAGTTCATTACTGCATCGATATTAGTAGCATAACCTAATTCCATGCTTAATGCACGCCACTGGAATCATTATACCTAAATAAAATCAAGTGTATGGTGAGAAATATTTTTACTTTAAAATACTTTTTACTTTTTGATGCTGAATGATTTTTTTCAACGTTGCTCGAAAGCCAATATCCCATATTGTGCTTTGCTACTCAAATGATTAATTTCCAACATAGACTGAGTTCTTGGACTACGCTAAGTATTATCATGGAATCCGTAAGGATCCATGTTTAATACCACCATTGCTGAAAGGCTTGCGGCTTCGGAGCCGCGAATCGCCTTGTTCTCTTATGCTGTCATCCCTTGAGGCTTAAAGTGGTGTTGCTTAAGCTTCTACGCTGTTCCCTTATGGAGTTATATTCACATGTATTGTAATTATATTTTGCTTGGTTTATCTACTCTGTATTTGCCTATATATTTTATTTTAATCTCTGTAGCTGTAATATGATTTTTTGTCATTTAAATGGAGTATTGCGTAGGAATTTATAATCAGAAACTTTTCAGCTTGTGTGATGAGACAAAAGTTACAAAATTCATAAAATTTCAAAGAATTCAATGGATAGGCTGATACACTCGTATCAGGTGCGCGCGCCGGTGTCGCGCGCACACAGCGCCGTCTGCTGCATGTGGCCTTTGAGAATTAGGCGGGAGAACGAAGTATGTCGGCGTCAGATAGAGCCATTTTTGGTGGCAGTATAAACATCGATAATAAAAGTCTTGAAGAACCTACCGAAGTGTAATGATTTTACGGAGATCCCTGCACCACCAAAGTACACTTTTAACAGATACGCAACCCCTAAAACAGCTACTCAATTATTGTTAGGTATGCGTTGGATTTCGTTACAATTATTTATTTTATAGATATATAATATAAACTTCTGGTTTATATAATATATATATTATATAAACCAGAAGCAGTGAAGAGTTTGAAGGAAAAGCATCAATGACGATTCAGACCAGATTCAAGCAGCATTCATAAAATAATAAACCTTAAGGAAGATTTAGAACAAGTAGACCTAAAACAATATAACCAGTCTTGGTGTCAGCAAACAGCGTGAACCAGTGGAAGTGTAATCTTAAAGAAGCTAAGACCCGTACCGGGTTGCAGTGCAAGGGATTATAATAATAATATACGTTTCAAGACGTATGCAAGACATGTGGTACAATGCATGGCAATCCTCCGCTTACCCATGACCGTTTAATAAGCAAACGTTTACACATCGGTCCTACTCATTCGCTGCCAGGTTGCAGCAGAGCCTGGTTAGTAAAAAATGTCCTTCACTATCCAAAAATAGTGCCAAACAACTTTATTGAACAATTCAAACGCAATATAAAAAAATATTTGTACACATGAAAACAAAAATACAAATAAATAGAACATATATATAAACTCAAACATAAAGGAAACAAAATAAAATAACGATGTACACAAACCTGGTGGACAATAATAGCATGGAAAATAAAACAGCTCTCCCGTCAAGGGAATTCAGACAGCACAAAGTCGGTTCGGTCTAGACACCAGCAAGCCACAATCGATAGGAAACCATCCTGGTGCAGAGGGGAAGATAGGTGGGTTACCCAGCCAGGGTTAGCAGGAATCTTCCTTCTAAGTATCTCCCAGCCCGACACCATGTCTTAATAAACTCCCGGAAAGATTTGAGATTATGTCTGCTACGTATTAGGTCATTATTCCGTGAAGTACGGTGATGCAATCCTTCCAAATCCTCAGGCATTTCTTCTCTCGCATCATTCGCATCGCATCGCATCGCAGCAAAGTAGCCAGGACAACGCTGTATATATCAGAGGTGAAGTCTACTCCATCCCACACAATAAACTATGTATTATGTATGTGTATTATGTATCCACCTCTGTTAGTACAAAAATATGGATGTCAAAATATATATATATAAATAAATAAATATATATTCATTATTTCACACCTCCACAGGATTTGGTCCGGTGTTTGCCTGGACTGGTGGTGCAAAGTAGAGTCGAGGGAACTCGTTGAAGAATGCCGATTAGATTAATGAAGGTGAAAGCCTGCAATCAATGACTCACTTCCGGAAAATGCTGCAGATCGAAGCAGATGGCGCCGAATAGATTTGGGTGAGACGTCGAGATTAATAAAAAAGGAAAAGATAAGAATATTGCATTCGAAGGGATGCTTAAGGGAGCCACCTTAAGCGGACAGTGAACGGCGAAATAAAGATAGAGTTGAACATGATATCGGGATGCTGGTGCTCGGGAACTAGTATATAACCACCGGTTCTTAATTCGAGGTTTCGGCGATGTGGTGGGGCCGTCCACCGCTGAATAGCTTTCTTCTAAGGAGTCGCGGCACGTTTGATTTGATCTTGAGCTATCCGTACTTGCTCAGCATACACATCATTTGTAAGTCTTTTTTTTGACTCAGAGTACCGGGGTGTATTTATTATTATTACATTGTGCATATTATTATATTATTACTGCATTGATGTAAGGGCTGCTAGTTGGGGCAGGAGATAACCTCTAAATAAGGACGGTTTTGGAACGTTTAATACGCGAGAGGGCCGTTATGCCATAGGTTGACAGAACGTTTATCGTGGGGTTAAAATACTTGGAGAGATGTTTTATGAATTCAATGCTCGCATCGCTAGAACATTTGTAAGTAATATTGTAAAGTGAATAGGGAGAGAAAAACACAAATGAACAAATTTGTAAATAACTTGGGTGGCCTGCTTTAGATTGATGGTGACGTGTAAAGCTAATAAAAGCCACCTGTTAATATTATTATTATTAGACAGCGGTTGTGGGCAGTTTATATTATAATTGTTTAGTATTTTAAGGATTAAGTATCTGCTAATGATGGTTCGCGGCGAGGTGCCGACTGTTTAAGTGCGGTCATAAAGCAGCCCCGCATATCGTCAGCAACTAGCGTTGCGAAAACAATTGAAAGTTTTCTTATCCTTGCGGGCGTGTCGGTTTTCTTATAAAAAATATTATTTAAAAATATTTTTACAACGAGGTGTACCTTCTGGCAATGGCCGCCACCGATAGAATGTTCTAGTGATCGCCGTCATGACAATATCTAATGATGTGCCATTTGCCAGCTGCGTGGAGGGGATAAGATAATTCATTAACTGACGTAAATCAATCTGTAAACACATTTTTTATTAAGATAAATTATAGATATCTCGTACAGGCAAAGCTATTTATATTATATTATATGGGAAGTATGGGTATTACAGGACTTACGACCTGTCTTCGACTGGCTTAAGTGATCACTTTACACAATGTAACGTTCACCAATTCTACCCACAATTAAACTCCACATCTATCAAATTTTTGGAATTATATATGTTACCATATAGAAATCTTTCAAGTATTTATTTAACTACAATCACTATCTATGGTTTGAAATTTGATATTCATTCCCCTGAAATAGTACAGATGTCACTAATGAGAATCTTATTTTTTTTAGAAATATGAAAGCTGTATTCTTTATACATATATGTGACAAATGATAAACATATTATACAAGAATACGACTGAAAAGTTAATTTTCAATTTTATATATTTCTCATTTAAACCAATATATTAAATTAACAATATTTTGAGTAAGTCCAAGAACATACAATTACTCAATTTTTACCTCCAATACCACGACGATATTCAATTTGAAATGAAGTGTATATTGTCTTTATTACCAGTAAGAAAAAACACACACGACATGTGTCATATTTTCTTATCTATACTGTCTATGGTACACCATAGATAAAGCACTTTCAACCAAAAAAAATTTGAGAGAAAACCATTCATTCGATTGTAAATAGATTTTTTGTGTCTGTTATTGTCTATCCGCGAACAGACGTGGAATTAAATTATATTGTGATTTTATTTACGTGTTTGTTTTGGGGATATAGATTTTATTGAGACCTTGACCGCGCAGCGGTCACCAATGGCCGCGTAGCGACCACTAATAATACTGTATTGATTTAATGTACCTATTAACAGTTTAAAGTACATAAATCATAGACATCACATTCACATAACAATCTGTCTTGTTAATTAATTCTGTGCAAACTACGTACTTGTGCAGTAGTGATTGTCATCTTCATCTAGCGACCTAGTTACCCTGAGATATGTGAGGGGGTGCAAGATTTCGACTGCCTAGAGACTTTCGCAGAGTTTAATCCGGCGCTGCAATATTATTAAGATACTTATGCACAATACGTATTGCAACCGAATCCGGTCTTCATACAAATTGTCAACGAGTTTTTTTATGAATGGGTATATATAGCTATGGACAAACTTCCTACACTTTCAAATTAGTATTCAAGAATTTTATTTTTCTTTCCCTTTTAATTTTAAAGTCCGACTGGAGGTTTTATTTAAAGAAAAACTACTTTAATTTAAATTTATTGAAGTTTTATCCATCGCAGTGGTACTTTTACAGATATACATATTAAATCAATTTTATCGAAAAATATTGTTATTGCGCCACGGGATTTGAACCTGGATCTCTCCAAACCGGGGAAGGTGCATTATCCAACTATATTTTTAGCGACAAATTTTCGAACCTATATATTACGTTTTTGATATGAATACATGTAATCGTTCCATTATTTGAAGGAGCCATCTATCTTATTTTTACGGAATCTCAAATACCTTTGAGGAATCTTATAACAGACGCCAGAATTATCAATTCGTTTTTATTAAATTTTGGACACATTGATACAACTTTATTATTAGGAGAACACATCTTTACTGTGAAGTTGTAATTATTCAGAACATAGGTCTGTGATATTTTAAATATGAATTAAATATATTAATTAGAAATATATACGTATAAAATCAATTTAATTTAATTTTATTGTTCTGAATAATTACAACTTCACAATAAGAATGTATTCTCTTAATATTAAGATTTTTTTGCGTGTATTTTTCACCCAAGAGTTATTAGCAGCTTACAAGCAAAAATAAAGTAATTAAATTTATCACTTACATTTTATGTTCATATTCTGCGATGTTGAAGATATTTTTGTACTTGGCGTCTACAGTAGTTGTGAACTTCAGACGGTAGGCTTAATTGAGAGTAATTAATTCGTACTCTAGAGACTTGACTCTAACCTCCCTACTGAATCCTTGGAGGTTCTCTTACAGGAGTGTGACCTTTACAAAACAAAAAAAAAAAACAATATCAAGTTAGCGATACAATTAATTGAATTTCTAATTTTAACATTTTGCTGTAGAATATTTTGTGAGCAAGCTATTTTTAATGTTACAAAAGAAATAATTTAGGTAATGGGACACAGAAGGCAAATTTTCTTTTAAAAATATTATTAAAAAAATATGAAAAAAAAGCGATTATCTCGACAGTTTTGATAATAATAATAATAATGGATAATTTGTACAGCGCCATTTTCGTAAAAACTTTCACCTCAAGGGCGCTTTACACATCAACTGTTTATAGTTCTACAATTATCTTTGTTTTTTTTTGACGTGACAACGTCTTATAAATCGATGAACGCCTGCTGCACAAACGAAAAAACATGACTCATTGTCCTGTTTGTCCCGTTTGTCGCGCGATCGGCCTACCGTTCGGATTGTGCCGCATCTATCTCTCTCTCTCACCTACACGTGATCTGTTTACAACTGTTTATAAAGTGAAGTGAAATGTTAATGTGGTTTTCATTGTTTATATTACAACAATTGCGGCAATAAAGGTAATTAATTCTTGCATATTAAAAATCTGATTAACGTATAACAAATATACTTTTAACATGTATAAAAGTTGTAAATAAATTGCTAAAAGCACATTGTTACTTGTAAATAAACTGTTCATCAAAGTAATAAACATATTTGAATTAATGAGTGCGAATAAAATATATCAATAAAAAATTGTAGATTTCATTTCACTCCTTCTTCGTATCCATACAAAATAATGATAATTCAATAAAAATGATTCCATTTTATTCATAAAAGTATGCAATCATTTCATCAATGTTTTCTTATGACGTTGTCACGTTAAACTATCGTCCGTAAACCGACTTTACAGACAACCAATTTTTTAAATTAAAAATCGTTATTTTCACTTATGGAAATGATTTTGGTCTTTGGCATTTAATTCTTGCATATCAGATATTTCTTACATAGATCGTTATTTGAACTATTATTGTGATTGTGTTCGATTTTCAGAATAATTTATAACTGACTATTCGTAATTCTTCGAGCGGTGACTTGTGCACTAGAAAGTAAACCTACAACAGTTAAATTTTAGTTATCAATTATCGTTAAATCTTCACAGTTACATCTTAATTTCATATATAGATAAACTTTATATCGGAGAGTAATTTCAAAGTCTCCTGGTCATGATCAAAAAAGTGTAACAATATTTACTGTTTCCGAGGTAACTTTGTAGAACTGCTAATCAGATATGTGAAAATAAAACGATTATTTTTCACTTCTTTCAATATTAGCAAAATTACCTTGTGGCCACATTTTATATAAACAATAAAAGAAAATACGTTTATTTACTACTATTTATTTATTACTACTATTTATTTATTACAACTGTTTATTTATTACTACTATTTATTTCGGTGGTATCTTCTTCAGGAAACAATGTATACTGAAATTAAAAATATAAGCATAGATAAAACAAAATTATAAAAAAAGTACAAATTTTAAATGGTGACTATTTGCAAAGAGGATTTGTTTATTCATAATATTTACATAGCAACAATTATTCTGAATTTGCTAATCATCTTTTGGAAATAAACTATTTTTTTACATCAATAAGGGTTTAGAAATTATACATATAATTACTAGGAGTTTACAGTTAGATAATTTTGAAATTTTTGTAAAAAGAAAAAGTGTTAATAGCTAGCTAAATATTATAAATAACCTAATCCTCTTTGCAAATAGTCACCTTTTAAATTTTTTTTCATATAAGATCCTATCTATGTACCTAATCTACCGAAATCTACCTAAAAGAGCATGTCGGCGTAGGGCCGGCTACTTCTGCTGACTAGGAACACTGAACAAGTGTCACGTCAGGAAGTGATAGACATTTATAATGACAGTTAACTTCTTTATCTAGATGTAGGTAGTTTGGTAGTTTCTTCAAGAGTGACATCAAAAATACAAGATCAGAAGAGAAAATGAAAAGAATCGAATATATCAATTTTTTTTTGTTTTTGATCTAGTTTAAAAAATGACTATGATTGATGCAAAATTTATCATGGAACTCTACTACAGGGTGAATATTATGTTTCAGGCCGGTGTTGTTTTTGAACTAGAAATCAAAACACAATTTATTAATTTGATTTTTATTTGCATAGATAATTGTGCATAGAATCGGCCAAGTGGCCGCCTCTGGCAGCGGCACAAACGCGTGCTCCTTTAACCATATTTTTCATAACATTCTCGCACACTTCGCGTGTTGTTTCATTTCGAATATTGTCCTGCAGCATCGTAATTGTCGGTGTTTGCGGCTGGGAAAAATTTAAAGCGTAGTTCGGGCTGTATATGAGGTGGCACTGTTCTGTTAAAACCACATGTGTTGCAGGTCCAATCGACCAAATTCGGCCACCAAGAAGTTGTCCAATATGTGACGATAGCGATCACCATTAATGGTTACAAACGTTACCATTATTATTTTGATAAAATGTTTTGTTGAGGTGTTAAATGCTTCGTAATTAATTGTAATCAACTTCTCTCTGCGACTACCAAACGCGAAATGATAAAATATCTGCTAAATCGGCTTGGAATTAACGCTTGTACTATGAAAATAGGACAAACTTGATGGCCTCCTGGAACGAACCATCAGATCACAAAGCGAGTATCATAACCACTAGACCACAAGCACGCCAATTCCGGGATTAACACACACACACACACACACATGTGAAATAGTCGGGTGGAGCTGGTCCACGCGCCCGCAGTGTTTACGGAGTCTGAGGAAGTATTATCCAAAATAATAAAGATTGAGCTGAGAATGAGAGGTGTTGATCAATGAAAAGAAGATGTTTAGAAAAAATATATTTATAGACATATCTGTGCGGTTATATTACGTACACAAATAATAAATTTTAAATACACGCAGCGCCAACCTTTCAAACAACGGCATATAATTTATCATCTATATCTTAATTGCATATAAATAAAAGCCCGCTTTTGTGTCTAACGCTTTCTTTTTGTAAGCATATTTAATTTTTTTAAAAATTAGGTGAATATGTGACCATATTTTCTGAAGTGAATTTTTTAGGTTAAAAAAACGAACAACTTCACTGCTACTGTCAGAAATTTCAATTTTTTTTCAAATTGTTTCTGTATTTCAGAATTACGCAATATTATGATCAAGTTTATTTAACAATGTATAACCTTCTGACATCTAATTACTTCTCCGAATTTATTTAGTTTTAGTAAAATCATTTCATAATATAAAGTGGAAGCACAATCTGAGGCCCTAAGACTCTAAGACAGGCATACCGCGTTAATTCTGATTTTTAATCTATCTTTTGTTAATATAAAGGAAAAATCATTTTAAAATATCTTTTTACTATTAATCCTTCTTTTTCTTCTGCGTCCAGTGTTGAATATACGAGGTGTGACAATTTAATTCCCGGAATGCAGCTATAAAAAATATACGTATGGAATTGTACGCTAGTGGCTATTCCCTTATGCAACTATACATATCTGGAACATATTTTACAGAATACTATTGAATACCAGTCTCACATTCCGTTGTGTGTTCCGAGAGTTGTGTGTCGGGGCAGAAGAGTGTGGCGCTTATCCTCTCTGCCTAACCCCGCGGGGAAACGGCGTGATGGTAAGGAAGTAAGTATATTATAAATGATTGTATAACATCATTGGTAACAGCATAACCTTAATCAATATCTAATGCACGCCACTGCTAATTAATTTATTACAGCTAAACATTCTATAGAATATTTACAGAAGTGAGAAATTGTTTCGTTGTCTCTATTTCAGTCAATATTGACAGTATTGACGTCTCAATCAGACGAGGCTCGGCTCGTAATGCATGTCCGCAAGTCCTGGCTCGTCTTCACAGCCGACACCAGAGTGTCTTCAACTAGATGTAATGCATTTATCTTCATCTTCGGCCCAAAGTTGTGTCTAATTCTAGTCTGTCACTTTGACACACAATGGTGGCCGAAGAATTTTAACAATTCATTGTTTACCAGTGTAGATAGATCTTTCTGTAGCCCGATTTGTTGGAAGATTGAAGTATTCGGAATTCGTAACATTCTTCTCCAGCGATACATTTCGAAAGCGACGTCTGTATTTATTGCAAATCTCCGCTGCATACATAAAAAAACGAGTGTGAACATATGATTCATTTACATTTATTGGAAGAACACATTCTTATTGTGTAGTTGTAATTATTCAAAACATAGTTAATAATACATCTTCCCCGGTTAGGAAAGAGATCCAGGTTCGAATCCCGATGGCGCAATAACAATATTTTTCGATAGAATTGATTTTACATGTATATCTTTCTAATTAATACATTTAATTCATATTTAAAATATCACAGACCTATGTTCTGAATAATTACAACTTCACAGTAAAAAATGTGTTCTCCTAATAGTAAAGTTGTATCAATGTGTCCAAAATTTAATAAAAATGAATTGATAATTTTGGCGTCTGCTATCAGATTACTCAAAGGTATTTGAGATTCTGTAAAAATAAGGTAGATGGCTCTTTCGAATAATGGAACGATTAAATGTATTAATATCAAAAAGGTAATATATAGGTTCGAAAGTTAGTCGCTAAAAATATTGTCATTGTAGCATAGTTGGATAATGCATCTTCCCTGGTTAGGAAAGAGATTCAGGTTCCAATTCCCTTTGGCGCAACAACAATACTTTTCGATAAAATTGTTTTTATATGTATATCTTTCTAATTAATATATTTAATTTATATTTATTATATTTCCTAACCTATCTAGTTTTGTACAGAATTTTTACGTCAACAGAGTAATTAAAATTTAAAATTAGAACTTGATTAATAAATTATTATATTTATTTATATACGCTTAAATATATAAATAAATATAGTCTTTCCTTTTATATCGATCGCGAATTATATTTGCCACACCGGTGTAGTGTCCAATTTAATGGAGAAGTATATATTTTGTACAATTTGCAACAGAAATTAATTAATTAATTTAAGAAGAACTTTTCCTGATCGATATCCGAAACACAGGGATCTGCTAGCTATGGATTAGTACCTCTTATAATCTATAATCCTTTGTTCTTGCTTAATATAAACATATTTTGTTTCAAGGGAAGATTTTGGTCTCAACAGTTTTCATGGGTTCATTTTATTTAATTCTTAAAATCGTGCATACATAAGAAGTCCTATATATAAATAAAATTAGTCTTTTCTTTTATTAAAACTTATCTTTTACATATCTGATAAGTTTCACTTTAAATCTATTCACTTTCTCCTCCTTTCTTATGTTTTCTGGTATTTCATTAAAAATCTTCATCGCTCTGTACATCATCGATTTCTGAGATTTGACCTTCTTCCTGAATGGCAGTCTCAGTCTATCCCTTCCTCTTGTACGATGCTCGTGCTCATGTTGATTTGCATCAATTTTTCGTGTAAATTCTGCTGATATTTTCTTATTGAAAATTTTATAAATAAATACCATTATATTAAAATATATATTCAGATCTTTTAGCATTGCACTGATTCGAGTGTATCTGTTATTCTCAAAGCTTTATTTTTCAACATTAACAATTGTTGCATTTCTTCTTCATTAGCCAAAAAACAAAATGGTGCTCCAGTAGTTGATGTGAGGAATAATAACAGAATTGTATACTATTTTGCAAGAAACGGTACTGAGTGATTTTTTTAGCATTTTTTTTAGTCACATGTCTTGTATTTTGCGATAGAATCAATTTTGAATCTATATATTATGAGTCCTAAATACTTTATTTCAGTCACTTCCTTCAGACTTTCACCATCTATGATAATTGCAGGTGCAATTGGTATACTTTTATTTCCAATATTCATGAATTTAGTTTTAGTTTATTTTATATTAGATTTTGGTATAGAAATTCACAGACTAGTAAATGAATAGACATGATATGAAGTGTATATATAGGAGAGAGGTTTGGAACATTATTTGTGGAGCGAGGAGCATTTTACACACATGTATCCAACGAAACATAAATCCGATAGATTATGACATATTTATGCAACACTAAATGTATTTACTCTTTGGAAAATAAATCTTTGTGTGAAAAATACGTATTTTTTAATTCATATTACATTGTCAGAGTTTAAATTTTCGTTCCAATGGAGTCATATTTTAAAAAAAAGTTGCGGAGCTCTTTGTTCACGTGGGTACAACCAAAATTAAAATTTTTGGATAAGGAATTTGCGTTAGTTCATGTCTATTTATTTGTGGCAGAAATAGCGCATGTATAGCGACAATGATTACCCCGATTGATAACAGCATTAACGATTTACAGTCACGTCAAACCCAGCTGGCAAACTAATTGAAAATCAAAACAGTATGAAATGATAATAAACTAATTCATAATTTATTTATTTATTTATATATATATATATATATATTGACATACATATTTTTGTTCTAATAGAGGTGAATACATAATAAACATAAGACAAATTAATACTCATAATTTATTGTGTGGAATGGAGTAGACTTTCGCGCTGTTGTGGTGTTATTTAAGCCATCGACGGGAATAAAAAGAGAATTACAAATATGTATAAAAAAGTGAAAATAAAATAAAAATATATGTAATGGGAGTGTTGTAGGACTGGTGAATTATTAGTGAAGGTATTGTATAAATTATATTAGAATTAATATAATAATACAAGCATGCCCCTTTGTAAAATCTCTAAAATGTTTACTGTCTACAAAAAAAATAAAAATAATAATATATATATCCGTTTTTTTTGTAAAAAGATATTTAAACACCAGTAAAGTAAAACGCGATTATTTTTTACGGCAAAACTGTTTACGTTTTGTTGGCGGGTTTTTTTTGCTCGTAAAACACTTGGCCGCGCAGCCGCTGGATGGAGCCAGATTGAAGGAAATTATTTATTTCTCGCGAGGCGGCGAGAAAATTAAACCACCCGCATGCACGGCTACGTTGATCTGCCTAGTGCGAGGTGCGTGGGGCGTGACGTATTATATTACGAAACTTTTTGACGTGCAAATACCTCAGATCGCCTCCCCCTCTCTCCCGCCCCCACTAGTGCTAGGGTAATATGTAATGAAATTTGATACCATGGTGACTACATATTTTATTCAGTGTCTCTGAGCGTCCAACTTACGTTTTGTCATTTTTTCAATTCACATTGATAATTAAATTTTTACGTCTAGTTAAGTGGGTGAAGAAAAGAAATTTGCGAATTCAGTATCTGAATAATAAATATGTAGTGCCAACCTACACAAAGTAAGCAAAAAAAAAAAATGTTCGATTTCTCAAAAATATTTTTCCGAATTCGTAAAACACATTTTTGGCGCGTTTTTCGATTCAGCCGCGACCACTGTTAATGACACTTTTTCGTGTCCAAATTCACATCCATATATTTCCTAATGCTCGTCTTGTCCGTGTGAATTGTGACCTTGACGCCAGCAGACGTCAACTTGACCGATATTTGTTCGATCTCGACATCGCGATAGCATTCGCGGTGTAGACTTTAAGCTCCAGTGCACCAGCACTGTATTTTGTGATATTGTGTTTTGATCAAGTATTGTTTATTGTTTGTGTGCCGCGGGTGAAATTGTGATATCGCCGTTTTCAATTGGAAGAGGAGATCTGCCCATCCGCGTGCCGTTTGTGTTATCTCGGTGGCGACTATAGGGGTGACGGAGGAGTCATGTACAAGGTAAGGTGAGCAGTCCTTCCGAATCCCGGTTTCCCATCACTGGTCCTTCGACTAGATCCCTTATCCCCTCACCGACCTCATCATGTACCAAGGTTACCCTATTTCCTTCCCGTATCTTGCGGCGATTCCGATTTACGATCGGAATCGTTGTAATCCAATCCGCGGGACGCGCTACCCGGAGATCGCGCAATTCGTTCAGATACTATCAGCGCAGGATTTATGTCTTCTTTACACTGTCATTAATTATTTATATTGATAATAAATTCCTTAGTTTTTAGATTATGTTTATTTAGTTTAAATTACAGAAATATATAAAACGTAAAGGTTTGTGTAGTTCTATCGCCTCTGCAATCATCACTCCTAGACGCACTTTGCAGATACTTGTGCGTAAAACTAGGCAAAAACACACCCGTTACCGACGCCAAACCAAGTGCCAACAACTCGCCGCCGTTTTCCCGACCACTCGTTAATACTTTCATGTAACTTTATTGTTCTGTCTAATTTCTTCACATAAGTGCTCACTGCATCTAACGTCATGCACCTACACAATTGATTCGTGATTCATAATCAAACGAACATGTGAGTGAATGGGTGTTTATTGGGGCGCCAATTCCTCACATCCTTGTGATATTTCGGTCAAAAATTGACATATTAACTCGTACATATATTTTTCAACAATGCCTTGATAAGTTTTCATCACAATAAGTGTCTCATCAATATTCTTAATATATTCAAACTAAGCTAAGAACTTAAAAGCGATATTAAAGTAGGACTAACACGTTGATCTCTTGGGACGGGGTTCGACCCCCCGACCACTTGATCACTAGGTAAATATTTTAACAGTAGACCAACAAGCACGACACAACTGTGACATGTAATATTTGGAGCTTAATTTACTTGAGATGAGATGTCACCACTACGTGAGATGCGCAAGATATGAGATGTGATTGATGTGTGGTACTACTGTGAGAGCGAGTGTGATGTATGCGTGTTGTTCTGTGACGAGGATGACATCAGAAGATTGAAATGTGAATGGTAATCCACCTCCAATGTCGAGTCACCATTCGATGTTCTTCTCTAGGAGTGTCTATGAGTCATATATTGTCAGCGTGTACTATGCATTAGTACTGAAAGAGATTATTGCAGAAGAGGGAAATAGTATTGAAACGAATATTCACCATTTAGGAAGAATTTCTAGATCAGGTCTTGCCTAAGTGAGAAATTAGCATAAAATCTTCTTGTAAAAATTTTCTATGTGAATAAAAATTTGTATTATAGGTATGCTATAGACGGAGTGAACACCAAAAGCTGCTAACATGTAAGGAACTGGTGTGCGCGAATCGCGTAGCTTGATTATGTTAGAGCGTTCATCTGCGCCGCTCACTGCCCGAGACGAATAACAATATATTCATAATTTACTTAGCTATTAACCTGAATATAAGACGATCTCGATTATAAGACGAGTCCCATTTTTTTAACGAAAAAAAATTTTTAAGACCCGGATTATAAGATGACGTGCAATTTCTCGAAAATAAACAATATTTTTTATTTAATATTTATTATATCAAACAACACAAAAAAGGAAAAATACACAGAAACATGTAAAAATTAGTTATGGTAGTCCTTTTTAATCGCCAAATATTTCACCGGTAGCATCATCTTCATCAGCACTTTCATCACTGATCACATCTTCTAGTTCACATTCTTCACTTGAGTCAACATCACCAGTATTTTCAGCCACAAAATATCGTCTTTCGTGCCACTCATGGTGTAAAACCCATTAATAATGCATCTTGCGTCAATTTTAAACCATTCATCGATTATTATTGTTGCAACTTTCGTAGTACCACCAGATTCCCTCAGTGTCCTATTCTGTATTCTGTTTCTTTGTTCCGGTGGTTAAGTTCTTTGTTGTAATAACTACGTGTCCAGGTAACAATTACACGTTTATTACAAGACGTCATTTATAATTAAACAATTCAGAGATAGACTAGTAATTATGGAAAAAATGGTGATGGAAAAGATACCCGTTCCCCCAGAGACGGCCTCTTATAAACCTTTTCCCCCACCGCTCATCTACTCACTCTCCTGACACGCACACATGTCTAAAGTGACAGTTCTCACAATTACCCATTCGCAGAGACGGAGGGACCAGTAGGCTTCATGATTTTTCCGGTTGCAGTAAGTGTATAATCATTTGCGAGCAACCGATTTGTATAATTGATTTTTAAATAGATTTTAAAAGATTTGCTTACGATAACATCCGAAACTCACGATAATTGGAAGATCAGAATATAAGACGAGTTTTAATGATATTTTAGGGAAAAAACCTCGTCTTATATACGGGTTAATACGGTACGTTATCTAATTATACATTAAGTCTTTATTTATATAAAAATGTATATTCATTTCTTTATCTCGCTCTCTGTTTCTTTTACTAACATAACCTAATAAAGAAAATTGTATATCAAATGTTTGACATTTTAAAAATAGGTCGTGGTTCATGAAACTTTGCGAAGTCTATGCGTTACGTTACTCTGTGTGTGTTGGTACAGTCTAGACTTTAAGGAACAGGTGATACATCTCTACTGCTTTTACTTCATCGGCAATTGTTTACATGTGATGTACATAAATCAGCAGTGTTCTATTTCGCGTGTCAACACATACACGATGAATAAATTTGCGTCGGGAGCGTAATATTACGCGTTCGATAACCACAAAGGGTAATCGCACTCAAACGCGACCAGCGACCAGGCAAATCACATGTTTAAAGTCTGGTTGGATATTCGGTTAAGAGTATTCTACACAGATTCTCGGTGGAGACATAAATCCGATAGTTTATGACACGTTTATGCAATAGTTAAAGTGTTTACTCTACTAAAATAAAATCTTTGTGTAAACAAATTTTTTATATATATTAATGCATATTGTATTATCAGCGTTTAAATTTTCGTTCCAGTTCCGAGTCTTAGTTAAAAAAAAAGTCGCGGAGTATTTGATTACGTAAGTGGTATAAAAGTGATCACGTGGGTGACATCAAAATAAAAATATTGCGATAAGAAATTTTCGTTTGTTCGTGTCTGTATATTTGGTGGTCTGTAGTGTTAAGTATAATAGACCCTTTTGAGTAGATTTCGATAGAAATTATAAAAAATCATAACTAGAGAAAAAAGAAAAAGGCATACGTATACAGATGAAATCTACCCGGTTCTCATAGCCAGTCATTTTTTAGAAATATTCTTCTATTCACAATGATTGTTTTTCAAAGTCAAAACGTTGAACTATTTTCCTTATCGTTTCAAGGCACTGGCAGAAGAAGAACCTTTTGAGTAGATTTCGATAGAAATTATAAAAAATTATAACTAGAGAAAAAAGAAAACGGCATACGTATACAGATGAAATCTACCCGGTTCTCATAGCCAGTCATTTTTTAGAAATATTCTTCTATTCACAATGATTGTTTTTCAAAACGTTGAACTATTTTCCTTATCGTTTCAAGGCACTGGCAGAAGTTAGATATGTTTTTAAAAGAGGTGCTCGCATCAATTATTTTTTTCAAATAGAAAGCAAACAAGTCCATTTCAACTGACAGAAATTGAAACAGTGTAATTTTACTGTACTGATTACCTAAATTATGTCTTTATGTACAGGTAAATATTATGTTCAAGGCCGATGTTGGTTTTGATTAACTAAAAATTAAATACATATTTTTAATTTGGTTATTATTTAGCGATTGTTCAGTTTATTGCAATCATGCATGTAATATGACATCGGCCAAGTGGCCGCCTCCGGCAGCAGCAAAAATGCGTGCTCTTTTAACCATATTTTTCATAACATTCTCGCACACCTCGCGTATTATTTCAGCAATTTCACTTCGAATATTATCCTGTAGCATCTGAATGGCTATTGGCTTATTGGCGTAGACCATTCCTTTCAAGTACCTCACAGAAAATAGTCAAACCAGGTGACCGAGGAGGCCATTCTAGCGTAGTTCGGGCCCAATCGACCCAATTCGGTCACAAGTAAGTTTTCTAACATGTGACGATAGCAATCACTATTAATGGTTACAGTATTCCCATTATTATTTAGATAAAATATTTAAATAATTTTAACACGTTTTTGTAGCGTTAGATGCTTGATTATAAATTGTAATCAAATATTCTTTATGACTACCAAATATGAATTGACAAATGTCTCTTAAAACAAAATGGCGGTGAAACAAAATCGGCCTGGAACATAATATTCACCCTGTAGATGTATATTGAAGGCTCTTGTCGGACGACGGCGGTGCTACCTCCATCACCGAGATAACTCGATTGCTTCGGAAGGTCACTTCCGATATGTGTTTGAGGGGATGTTTGTTGATGTGTTTGATCTCCCTACGCAAGGTTGTCTTGATAATCCAACTATAATATTGTTCTTATGTTTCGGCAAATGTTAAACAGAACGTACATCCTACCCTATGAAAAGGTATTATACATACCAACTAATATTGTAAGGTATGTGTGTATAATATTTGATCATTACATAAATAATGCAATTTTTTCAATTACTTGAAATAAAAGTCGGAGTGGGGGTGGGATAAACTACTTGTGTCAAGTTTCGGAGAGTGTAGTTTGATTTGAATAGTTATTTCTTCAAAGCTGTAAAGGAAGTGACAAAGGAGCTTATTCGGCATGTTTTGCTTTATAAGTTCAATAAAAGCAACAGAAAGCTCGATAAATATTAGTGCAGTATATGGAAATAGGACAATAAGCTTAAGCCAATGTCAACGTGGTTCTAGAAATTTCGAGCCGGAAACTACAGCCTAGAGATGATCCTCGTCCTGGAAGATCTGCAGAGCTCGACGATCTGCAATAGAATCTGAGATAGAAGATCTGCAGAGGACGTCCTGCAAACCCTGGTGGAACAAATCCCATCGTTACTATTGAGGAAGCCTGGGATTGGTCATTAAACCATTCATCGACACCTGCATGCCATCGGAAATGTTCTTCACAAACGAATGTGTGCTCTGCTTTGCAATCACGTCTCAGGAATGAACCTTTTTTGGAATAGATAACCCACCCACCATATTTGCCTGACATTGCCCCATCTGATTATCATTCATTCCGCAGTCTTCAAAATCATTTGGATAGAAAAAATATGAATTCTATAGATGAAGTCAGAACAGAAAAGGGGTCTTATAAGTCTACAAGAAAGATGGAAGAGAAAAAAGAAAGAAACGAACAAAAAATAACTTTGTTTATCTAAATTTAAAATATAAAGGAAATATAAAAAAAAACCCATTATTTATGGGTTGACCCAATATCTGTTGTAACGAGATTTGTATTATTGTGGCTGGAGAGATTATCAGACAAATGAAATCACAAAGCATATTAATACATGTATAAAGTCGCTAAAAAAAATATACACAGACTGGACATACGAGATGTGACAATTTAATTACCGGAATCCGCCTTTAAAACATATAAATGTTGAAGAGATGTTGTTTGCTTTATGTCACTATCTTCCTTTATATATTTTATAATATCAACGCCCTTACGAACTATTACAAAATTAATGTCCACACATGCATGCTGCTTATACATAAAAGTAGGTTTTAAATATATACATGAGTAGTAAATATTATATACAGGGCGTAACAGAAGTAGTCCACAATATTTTATCGGCGGATACCTGACTACATTAATGTCGACACAAAAAGTTATACATTTATATTTTAAATAGTATTGACACATCCTCATTTGAAGTATGTAGTTATAATCTTCTGGTTTTCGTACACACCCCGTGGAAAAATTCTTTCTCAGGTGCTTCTTTTTCAATCTTCTGGATATTTTAAATGACTGATAATGATTTCTAAAAAGATGCTTGCAGGTTATATATTTAAGATCCTTCAATAAAAACTCAAGTTGTTTCACGTTGGATTTATTCAAGAGAACTAGTTAAAAAATATTCCCTGCGTCATTTATTGGTGCAATTTATTAGTTTAGGATGTTATACTGTATCTAAGAACACGTATTCTTAGGTAGAGTACAACATGAGAACTGCACCATGTGGTAGTTCGTTTGTATGTAGATGTATCATGTACACGAGTTCTCGGATAATATTATTATTTATGCTCGCAACACAGCGTGATAGATTGGCTGCCAGAATACGTAATATTTTATCGCCAGTCAGACGAAGGACAATTTGAAAATGGTACAGGTATTTTATAGAAATTCCTTGGGAAATGTCCCTTTTTCAAATTGGTTTCTTTTGTACAAATTGGTTCCATTGTTTCAGACCCTGAAATGGAATCCCTTTAAAATGTCGTCGACATAAACAGTGAGCAATGTCGCTTCGCTTTGTCGATCGATCTAATGTGATACGTGCGCTATGGAGAGAATATATTTTTAGAAATAAATTTACATCTTTACTATCTAGCAATAATTTTTTTATACTCCTGTAAAGAATTGTACGTCTTTTCTTGATATATTATCGTGATCATAATATCGTAACAAAAAAAAAATGTCTCTATATACAGAGTGTAATTTACTAGTTGAAAATGTTCAAGGAATGTATTTATTTTTTTATTTTTAGTGCAACAATCAGTACAATAATTATAACTGATAATAACATGATATATAAAAATAATGTCCGATATCATTTTCCTACACAAAATAGCCAATTCTAGAGTAGACTGTCCTGATTTACTCAGACGCATATTCATTCGAGTGCCAGCCAGGTCAACCAGAATTAATCTTAAATTTAATCTTCCACATTGCAACACCAATGCTAAACAATGCTCATTTATCTACCGAGCATCCCTTTATTTCAATTCACACTTAAACGAACTTGAAATTTTCAATACTACAGTTACCTCAATTAAATCTAAATTCAATACTTAAACATAAATGGCCTATATTTTTATTTTTATCACATAGATTTTTATTTCCTATCCTATTTTCATTTTACTTTTCCCTAACCCTTACGTTCACCACGAATATTTTATTTTTTATAAGTTTTTTCTCTCAGTTTATATTTTTATTCTCAACTTTTTCTCTCACATTTTTCTGTATTATATTCCACTTTGAATATTAAATTGTACTCACAGTATAAAGTATATTGTATCTTCCGAGAAAACAAGTAGTACATAGTAAACTAAAGAATGGTACATTTGAACAAACTGATAAAGAAAAAGATTTTTAGATTAAGATAAACATAATAAACTAAAAAATAGTATATTGCGAGGTGTAGGCCACGGCAGCCCCTCCACCGACTAGCTACAACGGAGAGCATGAGTAGTGAGTTTTTCGTTATCGGATGCTACCTACTTACCCTAGTGTGTAGATACATCTTAACCATGCACTGGAAAAAATAAAATGAGATTTGAGATGTGATATTTCAGAATAAAGAGTCAATAAGTTTTAATTGAATTTAATTCGAATGATCTTTGGAATATAATTATTATTATAAATTAAACACAAAAAAATGTAGGTACGAATCTACTTAACATTTGACGACTACCACCATAATGATGCGTCGACCTGCATCAATTCTTTTAGTTCGCATGGCAAAACACATCATCTTTCCGCATCCGTCTCTCGCGGTGTCCTGGGAGCAGCTTCTGCCGAGTAATCCGAGTGCCTGGCAATTTCGGTCAGGTACTCCTTCCACCATCGGCACATGCACATGTCCTCTTCTCCCAGGTGCCCAAGTACCAAAAATAGTAGACATATACAAAAAAAAATCAATAATTAAAATTTTCAAAATTAAAAATCAATTAAATTTTAGAAGCGAATTACGATCTACAAGATATGGAGATCAAATTGATATCCCAAAACTAAAATATACCGCAACTCAAAATCAATGTATTTATCAAGGTATCAAATTTTTTAACAATCTCTCCATCACAATTAGAAAAATTACGGACTATCACAAATTTGTAACTGAAGTAAATAAAATATGTACACAGACTAACTGAAACATAAATTAACTCGAATATACTCCTTCTCTATACACGAGTCTTACTCTCATAGAGAAGAAATAAATGTTAAAATATATATGTATATACATATCCTCTGATTATTGAAATTGTATTATATTTTTAACATATTAATAAAATTAAAAAAAAAAAAGTCATTAATTGGTTATATTGTTTATTAAATATTAAAAATAAATGTATTGTTCTTAAGTTCCTTTAAATTTTCCATGTTTTTTCCAAATTAAAAAATATACGACACTTTGAGACTATATAAAGATCATACTCTATTTATAATGCAGTTTTTGTGAGAAATTATACTGGGATATCCGTTGTTTAAACATATTCTATAATATATGATCGTACTATTTTTTATGTGATTTATGAACAGGGAGTTATCTACCATCAGTTCCGCGTGCCATTTCTTATAAGAATGGACGAAGAATTGAAGATTTTTCTTAGCCAATACGAAGAATTTTAAATAGTTATATTTACTAAGGTATTACGAATAATATATGGTTCATAAAAATATAATGCATTCGTATCGAAATCAAAGTTTCACGCTCATATAACCGATAATACTTATTACATTTGAATATTTTCAATTCATGTTTTTTAACGTTTAATTATTTTTTTTATATTTTACGCTTATTAATGTAATTGATTTCGAATTATAAACGAATTCCGATCGTAAATCAGAATCACCGCAAGGTATGTGAGGGAAGTAGGGAAACCTTGGTACCGGATGAGGTCGGTGAAGGGATAGGGTTCTAGTCTAGATTCCTTGTATATGACGTCTCCGTAATCCCCGCAGTCGTCGCCGAGATCACACAATGGCCGATCTTCGATCCCAATTGAATACGGCGATGTCACAAGTGAGTCACAAATAATACGTGATCAAAACATAACATCACATAATACAGTGCTGGTGCACTGGAGCTGAAGTGAGTCGAGATCGAACAAATATCGATTAAGTTGACGCCTATGATGGTCTCAACTTACACTGATAAGACAAGTATGAATGGAAATTTGGACGCGGAATTGTGTCAATAACAACGGTTGCGACTGAATCGAAATAACCCGCCAAAAGTCTGTTTTACGAATTCGGACAGTATACATATTATTATTGAAAAGTTCTCTTTGTACGTAGGAAAACTTCAATAGAAATTTATGTACAATAGAGCACGTTTAACATGAAACCATTAGTAATTAGAATTTTTATTTTTTTATTTTCGTAGAAAGTAATCACTTTGTGGTTTGACATTTTAGACTAAATAAAACATAATCACTTTGTACGATACCACCAATTTTATTACACGCCAGTTTCGCTTAGCTCAATCTTAGAGCGTATTTAAAACTAACAATAAATACTAAAAGATTGCACTTACATATACATAAAGAGGGAAATAGAGTATAAAATTACATGTGAAAGAGAGAGATGGAATACATATACAGTTAGACAGAACATCTAGAGAGGGGAAGATACAATTTTGAAGGATATTAAATTAATTTAAAAAGAAACATACATAATATGGGGCTAATGGCGTTTTATAAAATTCGTGGTTTTATACAAAGAGATTGTGATTTTTTAATTTAATATGTCACATCACAAAGTGCTACTTTCTATGAAAATATAAATATTTTTTTTGATTTTTAAATAAATCAAGGCTATGAAAATTATGGCGTTAGCTTGTAATTAAATTCGCGCTTTCATACAAAGTGATTGTGTTTTATTTAATCGAATTTTATTTTTGTATAGAATCGTTTATTGTGTTAGATGTTAGAACAAGGAGAATACCTCGGACCTACTCATTCGTCGCCTGGTTGGCATTTTTTAATGCTATTAGGCAGCTGTTCGATAACGCCTCGCATATTGACAGGGCGATAAATAAATAAATAATATTTACAATTCATAACACAAAGATAATATAACATAATACAATTTACAAGGCCGGTGAGCAGAGGGAAAATGAAGAGGTACTCCCTTTCGGGAAACGAGACGGTACAAATGAAAAACATGCAACATCCACGCACTACTGCCGGCAGATTTAACCCACAAGAACAGTACATCCCAGATCATATTTGGGTAGAACATACAAAAAAAAAACTGTTGCTATCGTAGCATAATTAACAGAGTACCTTTCCTAACCTAATCCATTTAATGCTAATTATTAGATGCCAGCGTATTCAAGACAAAGTTGAGCCATAAAATTTAAAACTTTTACATATGTATCGAAATTGAATCATTATTATTCTATACCCTTGCTTCAGACCCTAAATCATCCGATAAAAAAATGTCTAACCGCTTAATTTTGATGACCTTTTATTTTTTATTTTCAATATATAATTTGTAATGCAAAGCCTTTATTACAGAACCTTCATTAGGTCAGCTAGAGCCAGTGGCGTGCAGTAGCTATAGATTTAAGTTATGCTGTTACCAATGACATTATACAATCATATATAATATATGTACTTTCGTTTAACCAACGTCTTTAGACAAAATAAATCCTTCGTTTATACGACCCTACCATGTATTTATTATTAATTTTTGAGTACTATTAATAGTGTTTTTAAAGTTAAAGTTTTAAGGTAAAACAATACCTTCTTACCCATATTAAAAATGAATGGACGTTTTTAAGAATATTTTCTATGACTGAACATGATTAATTTATTGTTTGAAAATCCTTCACGTAACAACTAAAGAAAATAATTATTTTTATTAAAGGTTAACGTAAGAAATAGTTCTCCCAATTGCTTTATATTTTTCCCAAATTAAAAACCAATCCATGCACCAAATTTAAAGAACAATCATAAAATCAACATGTTAAAAACAGTAAGATAGTAAAATTCGCGAATTAGTAAAAGTGGAAGTAGACACTTCAATGATTTGCACGCAGTTCCAAGCCTTTCTAGTGTTATTCTGTAAAAAAAACAGCATATGTAACGACTCCATACAAAACGAATCAACCGAGTAAACAGCCATTTATATTTTTTAAATTTTCTATTTTTATTTCTTCTTTATTACATAAATATACATTTTAATTTAATTTTTTTTGCCAAACTGCATGGCAGTTTTACGGTAAGGATTGCCTTTTACATAGTGAAACAAAAATTTGATGTTAAATGGAATACTTACAAATATATAATGATGTATATAAATAAATATACAAATGATAAATTATTTTTATAGAGTGTGACAGACCTAGTCCACAGTATTATTTATGGGTGGATACCTGAATATAATATAGTACAACAATGAGATAAAAAATTGGACAAAAACATGTTCCTTTACTTTGCATTTTAAGGTGGTCACTGGGGTCGCATCATTTTTTAAAATGTTTAATAGGTTTCTATCGATTTTATTAATTATTCTCGGCACAACACATTCTCTCGTTCTCTCACCGTATACATTGTTCTCTCACGGTACTCTCATGGTTCGACCCGACGATCTGGTTGAAGAGCTATGGTGAGGATCAGTATTTATCAACTCTTGGAGTATTACAGCATATGTTACTTTTTTTGTCAACTGGTAATACTTTGCATATTGTAGATAATTGACTATAATAATTTTTATACAAACACTTCGTTCTGTTATCTACTAAAAGTTTTAAAAATCTTAATTGTAACTGTTTAATTTTATTAATATATGTTTTATATGTCAGTCCATAGCTACTCACTCCATAACTGATAACCGAGTCGACCATCGCAAAGCACAGTGAGTACAGTGTAGTCCGAGAGGTGCATAACTAGCTTAAATACAGATCAGAGTAATGTGAATAGTTCGATGCGGCGAATACAAAAGAGCACCATGCGTACAGCGTTGAGTTGTCGTGATTGTTTTTAGGCGCTAATTGTAAAATAATGTTTTAGTTTATGTTAATCCAATTATTTAATTTATATTTGTTTCCCAGAATTTTTAGTCATGCACAGCTTTTTTGCACGCCCCTGGCTAGAGGATATCTTCACAGCCGAAATTATTACGATCTCTAAAGATAAAGAAGTCTTCAATCAGTGCATGCTCTCAGAACTTGCACTCGGTGCCAAGATGTGAACCCTCACTGTCAATATCACACACAGATTAAAAGTTGGACAAAGAGCAATGAAAAATATAATTCTTGGATCTGACGTAAAAATTCTCCAGAGAACCGAGGTAACAAGATGTGTTAGTATGCTCAAATCTATGGATGTATTTGTTGAAGAGGTGATTATTTTCTTTTTTTGGTTTCATAAAGAAAATAACGAGTCAGGGTGCTCTGTAAGTTTCTTTTACACACATCGTTAACCCTTCCCAAACCATGCAGTAACACAGGTCTACCATCACAATTAAACCTGTAATATTTCGGTAAATACATGCAACATAAAATTCATATTTTAGATAATCTTAAAGAAAATATTAGCGCTTAGAAATGGCTAGTGAAAAACCAATTATGAAAAGGGAATAGTACAAAAACAATTATTTTTTCCATTCAAACTGTTGTAAAATTGATACGTTGGTAAAAATACAATTTATGATATGAAAGACAGGGATCACACACTTTTTTCACAGTGAAAAGAACAACAAACATATAAATATAATTATCTCTTTCGTGCTAATTAAATGAAGTGAGATAAGAAGGAAGGAAACATTGTATAGGATTGAATAAATACTTAAAATTATGTTATTAATAATTTTTTCAAAATTGAATGCTCAATATTTAGAGTAAATTAATGCCATTTAAGCTAATAAAAACATTTTTTCTAACTGTTATTTACGGTAACACGAGTTGACAGCATGGCAGCGTTCGGGTATTTTATATCATAGTATGGTAAAGGTTAAGATAAGCATATATATTGACTTCGTTCCGGTCGCCGTTTTGTAATTCACGGGTCAAATTTTTTAGCAGCATTCCTCGGTCTAGGTTTTACTTAAATCGGCTCTCACAAAAACTTTTCTTCCGCGGCTTGTCTAGGTAATAAATGATTCAAGGCAAGTGAGGCTCTGCCAGCTGGAATACAACAAAGAAGATACCCCAAGGAATAAGGTTTAACCCTCATTTAACGGCACATAAATATTTTGGACCTCGTTCCGTTTTTTGTTTTCCTAACTTGGAATATTTATTTAACGGCTGCGTCTAGGCTGTTTGGCGTAACCATAGATATATTACAATATTAGTTATGGTAGCTAAACTCTGTGGTTCTAACCCTCAATGCGTTTACATACATGTTGATTATTATATTTAAACCCCATATTTATCATTGTGATATCTATATATCGTGATAATGATGATGTCAGAATAATACCAGTTCGTGGTATCAAAAGTATTTATTCTAGATGCTTCGATATTTTATCGATTGTATAAAAAATTTTCTACTTCCTTGGTGGTGCCTTCCTCTACATCATTCAACCCAAAAAACGATTTGGCGTACGTGAACACATTACGCTTGAGGTATGATATCCATACTTATTCTCTTCATCAACTATCAATCGTACCAATCTTGCGCGCGTCTACTCATTCGTTCTATAGCGTGACGCATCAAAGTGCCAGGCTAGAAAAGGGGATTATTCTGTTTGCAATATTGAACCGAAGAAGACCTGGAATTGTACCTACCACAGTGCTGAATAGATTCGTTACATCAGACTGGAGCCAGCTGTGACCCAGGATCGGGACTTATGGAAATGCATTACGAGTTGACTCTCATCTGACTGAGGTCACTATATGTCAATACTGACATAAAAGAAAAAATAAGAAGAAGCTTTGCTTAAATTAATTATTATTTTAATTTTTAATTATAATTATGCATTTTGATATAGGTAGTGATAAAAAAAATTAACGAAACATCTCCATATTTCGGTACATAGTTCGTGTTCTAGATGATACAGTACTCAACTTGGTTTGACAGTGAAGAATTGAGATAAAAGATCAAATGAACAATGGATTGTGCAGTTATAAGCTATGTGCGAGGTGTGAAACATTATTTAAATACGCTTGGACGCGAGGTTCTATACTGTCATCGAATACCCAAACTACTTATAGTAATAATTTATCTTCCGGAATTATAATCAGTTGGCACGTGTCGCGAGAATTTTAAGATATGTAAATAATATGGCTGATTGGCAGGGGCGTACACTGCATACAAGTAAAAAAGCTATGCATTACTAAAGATTCTGGGAAACAAATATAAATTAAATGATTCATAATATGTTATAATTACGCTAGCGCCAACTGTGTATCAGTAGAATCATCAGTTGTGTAGTTCTGGTTGCTACCGCGCGACGCTGCAGTCCTCTACTGGGTTATTATTAATTTATAGCTACTATAATTGCTAGCCACTATTTTAATCTATCATTCTGTTCAAGCCATACAATTGCTACCTACTGAATTAAAAATTCCACTCGGCAGTCATTGCTGTACGGAGTCCTTACTTATGCTATTTCCTAACAGAATTACATTTGAAAGGTTTTGGACTTGGCTTAGAGCTAATCAAAGCATCTACTTCCTCACTTATAAATTCGAAAATTGTACTACCTTACTAAACATGCTATTTTCATGATTGTTATTTGCATTCGAAGATAATGCATTTTTATTAAGAATAATTTTGCCTAAAGACGTCGGTTAAATGAAAGTTCATAAACCTATGTACAATGTTATCTAGTATTATTTAATATCTTAGTAACAGCATAATCTAAGTCAATATCTACTGCACGCCACTGCTGATTGGATATATGTTTGCATTAATTTAAAAAAATTTTAAATAAATTTCACGGAAATAAACAACTAGATTATATTAAAAAATGTTAATTTTTCCTTTCAGAAAAAAAATAAAAAAAATATACTGTCCTCTACAAACTTAACAAATATAAACAAACAACTCTTCGTTACTAGTACTTAGTGGTGGTCTTGCACCAGGGCGATACACGTCAACAGATCGGTTAACATATTTATATTGACGCTTGTTTCAGAATATCTATAATGAAAGATGTTTTTTTTTAGAGGTATAGTACTTTAAAATTTAAAAAACACATAAAAATCTTGATATTGGCTTTATTGGAAAGATATTTTTTTTGCCATTAGTGTTTAAATATGATTTAGCGCAGCTGGCTCGAATAAAGCACGATCTGAAAGTCCAATTTTCGACCACCGTGTATCGGTATAAAAACTCGACGAATTTTGGCTTCCAAGTCGTCTACCGTCTTCACATATCTCGTAAAATGGACATGACGCACGGTAATTTTTGCGAACCGAACCACGACTTTCGAATATAAATTTGCACAATTTTGCAAGGGTTGTTCTGGCGTAAGTCTATTCAGGATGAATGGCAAACGAAAATTAGTACAAATCAGATATTCCCTGTCAAATTGGCTGTCACTGGAAAAATTCGAAAAACAAACCTCTGAAAAAGACACTCTTTAGTCACAAAACACCCCCAAAATAAACTCGGTCCCGAGAGGGTTCTTCGTGCCCTTCACAGCTCTGTGGCAAAAAGCCTCCAAAACGGCGAGCTACGTTCATAAAAAAACCTTTGTTATTTCTGGTTTCATGCTCGTTACGTGGCTGTGTTTACTCGACTTGCTCAAATATTGCTTCAAAAAAATTTCAGAGGCTTCTAAAAAATTACCGAGAAATATTTATTGTCTCAATTAGATATTATATATATTTCAATGTATGTCTATCTGTTGTGTCTGATATAAACCACATTTTGCATAGTTATTGTTGAACGCAAGTCGAGTACCATCTACTCCCTGTGCATTTTGTCCTTCCAATAAACCTTAATATATACCTGTCCCGCACTGGCCAACTAATTACTTAGGGAACATATTGCATTTCGACATGAAACGGTCAACATCAGTGTTTCTTTTTACGTTCGAGAGTAGCGCCGTACGTAAAATACGAACCTCGAAAAATAAATGGTGTTCTGCAGCATCCGTAGTGCAGTGATGTCTCCGTTCTTCACTACAAAAGTGCGAGTCAACTAGAGGTGAAACTTGACGTCCAACCCACTACCGAGATCAAGGTAGATCAGATCCATCTGCCAATATTCCCTTCTTGTTCGAATTCGGATGGCGTCAACTAACCATTAATTTAATCCTTTTAAAATTAGCAATATTAACTTTGTTGTTAAAATTCATATTTTTTATTTAATCGATACAGTCTACGGGATCTTATCCCACCAGTTATTCTTCAGGATCTTGCGCAAAAAAAAAAATCATTATACTCCCTCCTCCTGGTTACCTTATTCGCTCTTTTCATATTCTTAGTTCCCAAATTTAGACGAAAATATAACCCCCGGCGTCTAAACCACCCCCACCCCCGGATTGGACCAAATTGTAAACGTCATTATGCTTTATCTTCTTTTCCCCTTCATGTCAGTATTGACATATAGTGGTCTCAATCAGATGAGACTCGGCTCATAATCTCTTTTGATAGACTGTCACATTTACGCATAACGTGACCGAAGACGGCTGTAGATTAATCGTATTCAATTATTCGATAATAATATGAAGATGTAAAATACAATATTATGCATATATATATATTTATATATAATTTACTTATGTCCGCCCATCAATCAGTCTGTATCGCATATTAACATGAAATTAAATATAATTATTATCATTATAATATTTTCTTTAATTTTTTAACTAAACCAAGCCAATAAAAAATTATTTTCCATTATAATCACTATCGGGCGATTTCTACACTACTTAAATTATATTCTTCAGTATTTGCAAAATAACTTTGTGGCAACATATTATATAGATAATAAAAAAAAAAAACACTTTGTTTAAACCACTATTTATATCTACATCAATAATAAATTAAAGAATTAAGTATATATTAAATAATAAGGATAAGAATGATATTAAAAAAAAATGGGATGTTTACAAATTAATTTCCAATGATCGTAATTATTTTTATGTAGGTAAAACTTGCCGAAATTTTGATATAAGAATTAAAGAGCAGTAAAGATGTCTAAATAGCAATAACTATTCTGAATTTTTCAATCATCTTTTGGAAACAAACCATTCTTTTGACATTAATAAAGGTTTAGAAATTTTACATACAAATACCATGTTGGATTAACTATAAATTTTAGAAATAAGAAAAAATTATACATTAAAAATAACTAAATTTGTTTTCATAGTAGTTAATAATTATTTATCCATCACTTATCTTTATTTTTGTTTTTTGTGTATGCTTATAATTTTAATTTTAGTATAAATTGTATCCTGAAGAAGGGAAGGTTGTGAAACATGTTGATAAATCAATAAATAATGTTAAGGAGAACACATTGTTATTGTGAAGTTGTAATTATTCAGTACATAGGTATGTGATATTTTAAATACTAATTAAATGTATTAATTGGAAAGATATATATATATATATATATATATCTCTTTCTGTTGCTACCGAGATTCGAACCTGGATCTCTTTCTAATTCATTCAATTCAATAATGGATCGATATTTGTCGTCAAAAAGTACTGTGTGCTATAGAATAGTCGGTTAATGCACCTTCCCCGAATTGGAAAGAGACCCAGATTCGAATTCCGGTAGCAACAACAATATTTTTTAATAAAATTGATTTTTTATGTATATCTTTCTAATTAATACATTTAATTAGTATTTTCAATAAATAATGTTCTAAACAAAGTGTTTTTTCTTATTATTTAATTAAATTTGCATTTCTCGCGGTTTGAATAATTTGTATTTTTTCTCAATGTATAATTAAGGGAAAATCTATTTTTGCATATAAACGGTCAGAGAATGCAGAAAGGTTTTTATTTTAGTAAAATTTTATTCTCTCTCATAGTCGCTCTCAATTCTCAAGAATGAGAATTGTGATGTCCTCGGGGCATATCTTGGGCTAGAAGTCTCCGACTCAATTCAACCCATCCCACAAGAGGGGGAGATCTTCTCCAACTCACCGCAACAGCTTTCTTCAGACTATCATTCCGTCTTCGTGTAATGCGACCAAAAATTATGCAAAATTATTAAGAGACATGTAGTCGAAAGCGGTTTTTAATATTAGAACTTTAACTGACATTAAGGTTTTTAAAAGGGATGTTTCAAATTGGCTGTTGAAATTGGGTAGAGCAGATACTGAGAGTAAACTGCTTTATATAATGAAATAATTCTTATAACTGCATCTTGATCTTGCATATTTCTCTATATATATATGTGCTTACATTCTTTTATATAATGTATTGAACATTGGTATTTTTTTCTCTCATTTTATGTATTTTCACGTGTTTTATGTATGCTTCGTATTCTATTTGATTGTGTTTTGCCTTCAATGTGTTATTTAGTTTTATGAAATTTCTTATTTGCCCCGCAACAGGGTTGCCTAGTTGGGCAAAGCATTTAAAAATCTATATAAAATATATGTAATTAACTGTCGTTTTTTGTAGCTGAACAATGCGTATACGTGTCTAAATAAATAATAAATAAAATATTTAACTATTGGGTCGTCTTTGCGGTTTTCTTCAATTATTTATTATATAATAAAAAATTTAAACAATAATGTATTTTCCTTTATTGTTCAGGACTTCATTCTATCTTTCAACCAATTTGTCTTATAGAAATCAGCTGATTTGGTATCAAATTAATTTCTAAAGTCATCGTTATTGTTGAATGCAACGTCGCGCATTTGATTGCAGAGCAACCGAAAAAGGTCTGACCCGACCGAAAAAAATTGAGACTACAGGGTGGCTGCAGCAGAATTTTCGAGTTGACAACTTGGATGATAATTTTGATGAGTTGAACAGTATGTTTCGAAAATGTTCGTTTTTATTAACTATAAAATACAGGAAAACGGAGACACTGGCGTTTTAGAGCAGAAAAAATGCCATAGAATAAGTAAATATGTAATTTTTTGTTACATGTAGCGTTAAAATAGTTTTTTTTTTTTAAATACCGCTAATATTTAGATTAGATGACCCAATATTACAGTAATGATCACAAACCAGTAAATTAATATACACGAAATAAAGTGTATATACAGGAAAAGGGTTTGGAATATTTTTAATTATTATTAATGCATATTATATTGTCAGCGTTTGAATTTTCGTTCCAATCGAGTCGTATTTAAAAACAAATTTGTCTAACTAATTATGATTGCGTAAGTGGTACCGAAGTGATTACGTGGGTGACACCATTTTCATTGGAAAATATTGAGACAAGAAATTTGTGTTAGTTCGTGTCTAAATATTTGATGGACTGTGAGTATTGATGTACATGTTCTGAGATACCGTATTTCGAATGTGTCAATTCGAATTTCATCTTACTTTCTATTTGATTGTTCTGTTATTCTCTAGAGTGAAATAATTTGTTTTAAAGACAGCAGAAGACTTTATAAATAAACACTTGTATTTACTGAACGGGTGTTCAGCGGAAAAATTTCAAGATTAAATTTGTAATTGCTCGTAAACCATCAGGGTGAGGTAAGTGAGAGGGGTATTGTTTGACGCGCGTGATTTGCGGGTTTGCCGGTCGCAATGAGTCACTGGTCAGGAGCGCACCGAGCTTTCGCGGTTGAGCAATATTTAAAGTGCGGTGATTCATTGGTTCGTGCGCGTCGCGCTTTTTGTACTCACTTTAATATTCGACGAGTGAGTGATGGGCCGAGCACGCAACTTATCTCTGGTGTTGAGTTCAAAAGTTCAGACAAGAAGGGACAATGGTTGACCAAACTTCTCCGGGACCATCGACGTCAGCAGCGACGCCAGAACATGTGGCTCACGTTCGACGTGAAATTATGCGCAATCAGTGTAAATGGATAAGATGGAATAAAAAATCAACAGTGCACGTTATTTTAAAAAAGAAACTACAGTTTCACTCATGCAAACTGAAAATCGTGCAATTTCTCAACGACAATGACTATTCTTTACGTGAAACCTTAGCAAAAACGATGCTGGAGCAGTTTGAAACAGCACAAATGCTTGGAAACATATTATTTACTGATGAAGCACATTTTCTTATCGATGGCTATGTTAATAAACAGAACATAAAATACTGGTACCCCGACAACTCGAGGGAACGTCATCAAAAACGACAGTGTGGTGTGTAATTTCTGCCCGAGGAATATTTGACCCTTATTTTTTTAACCAGCGAGAGACAGTCACAGCTGACGTGTATTGCCGAATGATCGACGAGTTTTTGGTACCGCAACTGCAGCTGTTTCCTGGGTTCAACAACAGAACACAATTTCAGCAAGACGGGGCCACTCCATACAAAACTAGAGTTTCAATAGAGAAACTGGGGAATTTTTCCCAATAAATTAATCAGCAAGTACGGAGACATACCCTGAGACAATCCTCGAACAATTCAGGATTTACAAGAAATGGACGGCATTTAGACGATATAGTTTATAAAGGGTAAAATCCGCGTAGTTAAACTCCATTTTGTATAAATAAAATATGAGAATAACATTGTAGTTTTTTATTTTATTTAATATTGAATTTTCCGCTGGACACCTTTATATAAAAAAAAAAAACATATTCGAATTGTTATTTGCCAATCTTGCGTTATTTTTTTATTCAAAAAAAAAAAAAACTAGTAGGTAGATTTTTGTGTCATTAAGCCACTGAATTTATATCACATAAATTCAGTGGCTTAATGTAACAAAAATCTACCTACTAGTTTTTCTGGAGAGAGAGAAAAAGGTTATTTCCAGATTAAGAATTGATTTTTAGCTAACTTAAAGTAATAAGAAAACCATTATGTTAATTTAAAACCGTTGTGTTAATTTTTAATATGGATATAATGAAATTCATTTTAAATTATCTAGATTTATTAAGTTTTTTTGAGAAAATATATTGTATTGTGGATAGAGCCGTTTAGTCTTAGGGGCGGTTGTGTGAATAGTAGTAATTTTTTTAAATTTTGCTGTAAGGGGTTGTTTGATCGTTATTAAAAACATATTTGCTACATATTCTCCGCAGTAAACTCATTTTAATTTGCGATATTAGATAGTTAAAACGAGAATCAATAGATAAATATGGCGAACTTGTCACACAGCTGTTTCAAAAGTCATCTGACACATTGATACTTTGAAAGTTGCAGTGTAGTTGAACAATTAATCATTAAAGATTCCACTATTTTAGTGATGAGAGTTCGTCCGGTGATGATATCACTGTTTAATATACATTATTACACATAATACGAAAAAAATTCACCACTAAAGAGACAAATATCGAACGACTTGGCGAAAAAATCCATAGATATTGCATATTTCATGACTATTTGTCACGTCTATAGACATCTCTATCTATACTTTGACAGTAGTAAATTTGATGTATCAACAACCCGTAAATGATTTTTACTAGGGGCGTTAGTAAAGATTTATTACTGATCACACAACCGTCCTTAATGTATAATTAATTCGAAAACACACCTATTATATTATTAAGGAAAACACATTCTTATTGTGAAGTTGTAATTATTCAGAACAGACGGTCTGTGATATTTTAAATACTAAATTAATGTATTAATTATAAATATATACATATAAAATAAATTTTGTCGAAAAATATTGTTTTAGCGTCACCGGGATTCGAACCTGGATCTTCATTTCCAATCCGGGGAAGTGCACTACCTTTGTGCTATAACGCCAGTATTTTTCTTGACAAATTTTCGAAACTATATGTTACATTTTTCAAATTAATACACCTGTCGTTTCATTATTTGAAAGCCATCTACATTATTTTTACAGAATCTCAAATACCTTTGAGTAAACCGATTTGCAGACGCCAGAATTATCAATTCATTTTTATTAAATTCGGTGACGCTAAAACAATATTTTTCGACAAAATTGATTTTATTTGTATATATTTATAATTAATACATTAATTTAGTATTTAAAATATCACAGACCTATGTTCTGAATAATTACAACTTCACAATAAGAATGTGTTTTCCTTAATAATATATGTTGTATCAACGTGTCCAAAATTTAATAAAAATGAATTGATAATTCTGGCGTCTGCAAATCGGTTTACTCAAAGGTATTTGAGATTCTGTAAAAATAATGTAGATGGCTTTCAAATAATGGAACGACAGGTGTATTAATTTGAAAAATGTAACATATAGTTTCGAAAATTTGTCAAGAAAAATACTGGCGTTATAGCACAAAGGTAGTGCACTTCCCCGGATTGGAAATGAAGATCCAGGTTCGAATCCCGGTGACGCTAAAACAATATTTTTCGACAAAATTTATTTTATATGTATATATTTATAATTAATACATTAATTTAGTATTTACACCTATTATAGATGGTTTTGTGTGTTATTAAGCCGACGTTTTTTTAAATGAGAAAATATCATATTTTTATTATGAGACTGATCAAGGGATTGCGATTTTTCGGGATTGTATTCATAAGTTATAATCAAGTACCTTTACATTCAGATACATATCATTACAAAAGCCGCAAACTTCTTGACATGCTCAGCCTGCAATTTTAAGTCAAAGTTCCTGAAATTTCTGGTGACACGAAAATGGCGATACAAGGCTAACTCCAACACTGTCGGACTTTGTACTAAATTGTTTAACTTCGATAGCCTTAGGCGCTCGTGCGATCACGAAGTACAGCCAGGCATGAAATTTCAAACATGTTTAATAGAAGTTCCGGATTAGGGTGGAAAAATGTATTAAAAAAGTTTTCCAGGTTTCGAGACGTTGTCTTGAAAACTAAACTAAATTAAGGAATTGTTTATTATTCCGGTGTTGCTTAATTTATATCTCTGAAGAATTCTGATAAAATATTTTAAAATAATGTACACTAATTCTCTAAAGTATGTTGTATATGTCTCAGTCGTACCTACTGTAGGGACTGTGGTTGTGGATTATGATTGATTGGTGAGATTCTTAACCTTTTAGTGCCAAATATATTTGGAATGGAAGACACCACTTAGGGTGAGACTAGGCTTTAAGGGTTTTGACATATCTATCAAAAGCTGATTTAAAAATATGACTTTAATCCCGGCAAGGTTCGCAAGGTCCAAAAGTGCGTGTTAACGCGTTCATGGCAATTAAAAAGTTAATTGTGTGATCAATATGTGCGATCGTTTCAGGTTTTGTGCATTCTGAGACTAAAGGCCCTAACTCTCTTCTACTCTCAAGCGTGTTGGTGAATGTCGCAGTGTATATGAATGTGCTTTGTTAGTATGCTGTGTCTAGAGCAAGGTATTAAAATAAAACAGAACTTACAAAAGTTAGGTACGGCGAGTATAAAGTTAAATACGCGAATAAAGTTGAATGCTGGAGTGGCTCGCTTGAGATGTTGACGAAAGAACGGTCTGCGAAGAAGTAGTCGACTAGCTCCTAGGACTCGTCCGTTACGATGCATTGGCATCTGCTTATTGGTCAGATCGCTTCAACCCTATATGGCTGTCATGTGAGTCTGCGTTGTGCGTGCAGGGTCACCACACCGGTATTACCTAATCTATATCTCTGAGAAATTCTGCTGTAAAATATTTTTAAATAGTGTATACTAAATAGAACAAACACACAAGATTTATGCTACATCTACAAAATGTTAAATAACTTAGTTGACTCGCCCTATTCATTAAAACAAATAACTTTAAACTATCCCATACACCCAACACGATCAAATAATCTTTTTTTACACAAATTTTGGCAGAATTAATTATATAAAAAATTGTTTTGTGATCTGCTCTACGTACCGTAAATTCTTCAGACTTAAGACATTTTCAACGATAAATTGCTTCCCTTTAAAATTAAACTACGCTAACTTTTCAATAACTATTAACATAAATTGTATATATTGCATCCCATTTCCTTCCCCTTTCCACTTTGTATGATTAATTTAAATATCTCTTGTTTCTTTTATCAGTTTTTTTTTTTAATATATATATTTACTATTTTTTAGTTTATTATATACTAGCTACTCGTATTTAATTCCGAAGAAACTTCACTGGTGTTATTTTCATATATTCTGTTATTATTGTTACACTGTTCGTTTCACTAAACATAAAAATAAAATAACAATACAAATTCTCTAAGGTAAGGTATTAAGGGAGTTAAAAAAACGAGTTATATGTCTCAATCATATGCACCATACCACCAGTACACAGAATATATTTTTCTGCTTTGAAAAGATATTCATCAGTTGTATAGTACAGTATGTTTTAAAATTCTTTGCAGTTTAATTAAATTATTTATTTTTTAAATAATAATTACAACATTTTAATTAATGATATCTTCTCCATTACTCTCTAGGACGTCATTCCATCATTCAACAAATTTGTCGATGCTATTTGGTGTCAAAATGTCAAATAAATAAAAATAAAAATTTATAGCCCATTTATTGAAAGAATACCATGTCTCGCTTGATAATAACGAGCCGACACCTTTGCAAATAGAAACCAAAGGTTTTAGATTAAATTTGCTTGAACAATTAGAAATTAACAAAAGAACGAATGACGTAAATATAACTTTAATCAATAGCTAACAGAAAATTATCTTTCTCCCACTTATTCATATTTTCAAAAAACCTAAAATCAAGACTAAATAACCAATCTCTAAGTAATCTCGGTAGTTAAAGTAAATAGAGGCACTTAGGGAATATTTAACTAATCATTTACAGAAACGAGAAAATTGACAATTAAGCTTGATATAATAATTTAACAACACTAAACCATTAGCAAACATAGATATTATATACATTAACTGCGAATTTTTAATGGTTAGGTAGTCTTAGAATAAGAATATTAATATATCAGTTCCACCGAAACCACCTAATTATCCATAGAAGAAGAAGTAACTAAAATCATTTAAATAAGTATCAAATAATTACTGTTTGAAAATGGCCTTAACCGCCGAAACAGCTGTGACATCTAAATAATGCTTACGCAAACTACAAGAACTCAATAATAATATTCATTATTATAATTATATTTTTTAAATATAATTAAATATAGATTATCTACGTCTTTCTACATTGCTAACCAAGATGAATACTTCAATTTACGAACACAAATGGTAAGCCGAAAATTGGAGACGCATTATCATCCACACATCTGATCCTTCTGAGCTCACACAACATACTCCCATTCCTTCAAAATCACATATAGTATATTCTTAATTAGTAAAACGATTTGTGCTAATGTATTAATTAGTTCCGGGTGATTCGGAGCTATTACTCCTGATTGAACTTCCACGGGAACAATGCCGTCATTCCAAGTGGGACGGCGATTGACGAATCGGGTGATTTACCAACTTCATCCCTAAGTGTACTAAATTAGGGGCGCGATCAATCAGGGTCGTGTGGCGGTCTCGGGGGAGGTTGGTCGAACGGCGACGCGACGTAAACATCGCCCCGATGTACAGAGAATTACCCACCCCCGCGGTCAGGGGTCGCATTAAAATAAAGGAGATATCTGAACATATTTAATAAGTCTATCTTTGTATGGACAGAAATTTATTTTTCCCTCATTGATAAATAAATGATCTATTATATATTAATTTTTAAACTTGTGCACGTAACAGACCCGGTTTATAATATTTATATTTTCTTCTCTTACTTAAAATTTTTTTTCATCACTTTCAATTTTGTTTCAAAATCGCGGTAACGGTTTTATTGGAAAGGTAATTTTATACCATTAGTGTTTAAATATAATTTAGCGCATATGGGCGCCGCGGGTGGCTCAAATAAAGCGCAAACTGGAAGTACAATTTTCGACCACTTTTTGGAGCAGCTAGGGACGTACATCGACAATAACGCGACGAATGTTGGCTTCCAAGTTGTCTATCGTTTTTCCCGTAGAAAATAATCCAAAGGTGTTAAATCACACTTTTTTGAAGGTCAATGCAGTGCATTACGCGAAATTATGTGCTCATCGAATGTTTCCTTCAATGAATTGATTGTGGCGCGCGCTGTGTGGCACATCTTTGAGAAATATACTCGTACTGATCCAAGTATATATATATATATATATCAAGCTTAATTGCTATATATATATACTTGGTGGTTTTTTGAAAATATTAATAAGTGGGGGGAAAGATAATTTTCTGTTGGCTATTGATTAAGGTTATATTTGCGTCATTCGTTATTTTGTTAATTTCTAATTGTTCAAGCAAATATAATCTAAAACCTTTGGTTTCTATTTGCAAAGGTGTCGGCTCGTTATTATCAAGCGAGACATGGTATTCTTTCAATAAATGGGCTGTAATTTTTTATTTATTTATTTCACATTTTTACAATTTTTTATAACATGAATTAAGTATTTTACATTTTTAAAATTAAATGGTTTTATTTTTCACTTACCTCTCAAAAAAGAGACTAGCTCTTGCGCTTGAAGAGGGAGTTACACTCTAAAATTTGTATATAATATTTTATTTATTGTCTATTTGTGTGCTTCTGAAGTGTTCTGTAATATTGTTTATTTTCTAATTATATGTTTTGAAGTGTTCGTTTAGTTTCTTTTTAAATTCTTTTATATCCTTAATTTGTGTAGGGAGGCTATTGAAACTTTTTATCCCTAAATATATGAAATTTTGCTAATACTGTGTGGTGTTACATTTAGGGATTTTAAAGTTATTTTTAAACCTTAACTATGTGCTTGTTTCAAATTTTACAATGTTATTTTCCTAAATTAATTGAGATTTTTTGTAAACGTTTTCTATTTTGGGAACAGGGAATTTTGCAAAAAGTGTGTGTGTTGAAAAAGTTAATATTTTTTTAATATTATTATTTTTACCGAGTTCATTATATTATTGTATACTCCTCCCCACCCAATTATTCTATACTGGAGTAGTGAGTGGACAATAGCAAATTTGGAATCTACATTTTTATTTTTATAGCAAAGCATATGTTCAGTGCATCTAGTTGTGTCTGTCCGATATATGTGGCACTGCAGTCTTTATGGTCACGTGTTAATTTATATACGCCACTATTTTTAGTTTATGTATTCTGCATTTCGAGTTTATCAGATATGTTCCGATATTATTGTTAGTTTTAAAAGATATTTTTAAATCGCATTAAATAATGCTTACATAAACTATCAGAACTCAATAATAATATTTATTATAATTTGTATATATATATATAATTTTTTTCTTAATGTAAACATTTATGAAAATTTTATTATAAGTAAGATAATTGTCACATTATTTTCACCTTTGTAAATTCAGTGAGGCGACTTTAATAATTTAATTATAAAAATATTTTACTTTATTATCTACGTCTTGTTGAATAAATAATAGCACTGAGTTAAAAAATGTATAGTTTTGAGAAATGATATATTTTAAAGATTGTGATAACTTTTTTGAATGTAATATATATGTTGTGACAAGATGGCCGCGTTTCAGAACAACGTATTTTTTAATCCGGCTCGTGAATACAACCTCTTTTCCTATGTAAGGGTAGTAGAAGCGTACTTGAAAATAATAATCAGATGTTAAGTATTGGATCCCTCTCGGTTTAAGGTTTCGCGAAAACTCTTTGAACAGCCAACATTTAATGGGGTGGATAGTCGAAGCCTTCGTTCGTTCCAGTGAGGTGTTTAAAAAAGTTCTCGAGATGAAAAAAAGGTATGAAAATTAATCGAATAATAAAAGTTTAGATTTTTTTTATTAAACTACCTTATTGACATACCGTATAGCTTATACATCTACGTGAAATCATATGAATAATGACATAAAATAATAAAATCATAATTAGCAGTTAGTTCTGGTATCGAATTAAATTATTATTAAACACGTGGAATGTAGGTATTTAATTAGCAGGGGTGTGCACTCTATAGAATTAAAAAAGGCTGCCTATAACTGTGATCTTTGCAAAATAAATATTTATTTGATATACAATAATACCCCGAAGTTACGCGATAGGTGGGACCGACGAAAATCGCTTAACATGAATTCGCGTAAGTCGAGGTACACCTTTGCTTATAAATACATACAATTTTGTTTGATTGGGACCAAGAATTAACAAAAACACTAGTTTAGAAGAAAAATATTTAATAAAATTGCAGTTCTTTATACATATTAATACAAAATATTAAAAAAATAAACGATATACGTAAAAAAATCATTTCGATGTCGATGGCTTCATAAAATCTAACAAATTCGTCTGACGACACAATAGCAAGCTAATAATTTTTTTATTCCTTGATTTGTAGCTATAATACGTTCTTCGTTGAAGTCTATGTTTTCTGAAATTTTAAAGCCATTTTCAATTGAGTTGAGACCTTCTTTCAAGCTTGCAATTGTCATGTGCTTTTCTGGTGGAATTGGGTCTGAAGTGTCTTCATTGTTGTTTTGCTTACGCTTCTCTATGAGCTCATCGATTGTTAGCTTCTGACTAAGTGAATCCAACAGCTCCTTGACATCGTTAGCATTGACTTCCATATCTAATTGCCTGCCAAGAAGAACAACTTCTTCTATCACATGAGGAAATATTAGTTTCTATCAATCTCAGTAAGAGAAACACTGAATATAGCGAGCGGCAGTCTAGCGCCATTGTCAACGTCTAGCGGCAGTGACACCGAACGAACCGTGTAACTCTGAGTTCGCGTAAGTCGGGGTATTACTGTATTATATATCGAGTATGTAAATAATTCAGTTCTCATGTTAACGTGTTAACTAAAGCCGTATAAATACCGGAAGAATTTAAATTGACAAATAAAGCTGCGCATGTGATTTTTCGCAAAATCTATCCCAGGCGTATACGAATTAAATGCAAGTCTCGCACCGCGCGGTGTTCCGAATACACGCCTTCGCTTTGACAGACGTGTTGCAAAACGCCACAAGTGTGTTTTTTGAAGCGGACTTGACTGTATGAATTCCAGTACACTTTAAACGTGGTATTATTTTATTTTTATTTATGAGATATAATACATTTTAAAATAATTATATATATATATTTCTTTTTACATTTTTTTCTTCTCTATGAGAGTCGAGACTCCTGTATAGAGAAGGATAAGAGAGTATATAATTTATGTGTCTGTTAGTCTGTATACATATTTTTTGATTTCAGATACAAATTTATAGTAGTGTGTAATTTTTCTAATTGTAAAGGGACGATTATTAAAGAATTTGATGCCTTGATAAATATTGTGGTATATTTAAGTTTTAGAATATCAATTTGATCTCTAAATCTTGTAAATCGAAAGTTGCATCTAATATTTAATTTTAAAAATTTAGATTTTTTTTTGTACATGTTTATTATTTTTGGTTCTTTTAATTCTTGGATAATTAAAGGGGTGCTAGAAGGGGGGGGGACCCACCCTTTCCAGGAACCGTTGTAGAAGTTTCAACTTCTTTTATCGGTTCCACACCCAGTACTACAGAAACGCGAAATGTACAATTAATAAACACATAAGAAAGGAGATAAAAAAAAATAAACTAATGTGAGATTGCGAAAACAAATAAAGATTTTAATTTAAACCTTCCTGGGCCCTTTTAAGTGCTATCTTTATTTATTTTAAAATTCAGGTATATAACAACATTACAAACAAGCAGACAATCAAGTGTTACGTACGGAAGTATATAGATAGACCAGCGGGTACGATACAGCCATTCTTGGATAGTCATTTTTTTTAAGAATTATTTTTATAATTTTTTGAGTATTTTCTAATTGTGATTTTGAAGTTTTATATGCTCCTCCCCATCCAATAATACCGTATTGCACATGTGACTGTACAAACGCGTAATATATTATTTTTAGATTTGTAAGTGATAGGCAGTTTTCTTTATTTTGTTTGTAAGATTAATAATATATTCTTTCCATTTGGCACTTGGTACATTCTTTTTCGTCATTTTTACATTACACAATATTTAAGTTTTTTTAGTTAATAACTTGAAAACCTTCCCATGAATGATAGTAATAATACACACTCACACAGGTATATTTATATAAAAATATGTTTCTGAAAGAGTGAATGATGAATACAACCTCTACCATCGCTTTTGCACCATAGATATTAGCAGTATAACCTAAGTCCGTGCCTAGTGTACGCCGCTGGTAATTAACTCAGATACGCGAAGCTCAGTTGATTCATTTGTGTATGGGAACGCCCAAAAATAATATATATATTTTTATATTCAGTCCAGTGACAAATTGCCAGACGATTGTAGATTTTTTTAAATTTGAAATATATACACAATTACAAGTGTGACAACAATTATATTAATGTAGATAAAATGCCTTTTAACGAATTTAGCCATTTTAATCTCGCCTGCGAAGAAATGTAATTTGTGAATTTAAGGTAACTGCGGGTAGCTAAGAGAAATATGAAATAAAATAAGAAATACTACGGATAATCAATAGTTTTTATTGTTAACTAGTCTTTACAGTATTATTGGAACAAACTATAAACTAAAATGTCAACTTCTGACATATGCAATGAACAGAATTTAAAACCTTTTTAAAAACAATACACTTACTTACCATCACGCCGTTTCCCCGTGGGGGTAGGCAGAGAGGATAGAGCGCCACACTCTTCTGTCCTGACACACAATTCTCGCCTCATCCACATTCATACATCTTGTCATACAAGCTCGCCGATTGTTGAGGCTTCTAACAGAACCATCCTCCATTATCTGGTTTACCTGGTCGTGCCAAGTCTTCCGCGGACGACCTCTATTTCTGGTTCCATCAACACTTGCGTCATATATCTTTCTTACCATTCTCTCCTCATTCATCCTTTCCATATGACCAAACCACCTAACTGATCCTTTCTTAATCTTACTCACTATACTAACATCAGCTTTACATTATTTTCTTATTTCTTCATTTTTTACTCTGTCATAAATAGATTTGCCACAAATACGTCTAAGTGATCTCATTTCCACTGCATTCAGTCTACTTTCGTTTCTTTTCTGCCAGCTCCAGGCCTGACTTCCATACATCAGTGTCGGTACCAGGATTCCATTGTGCACAGCTAGTCTTGCCTCGGTTGACAAATTCCCGTTAGATATAATTCCATTCAAAGCGCCGTTTACTTTATTTCCTGCAGTCACCCTCCTTTCGATATCATTCTCAGCCTTTCCGTTTCTATCAAACATACTTCCCAAATATACAACTCATCTACTTGTTCCAACCATTCATTACCTACAAGTATTTTGCACGGTGTCTTGCTTTCCTCCTTCTCGAATACCATCACTTTCGACTTGTTAACATTCATCATGAATATACTTTGGTAAAGTAATAAGGCCCATGGCTATAATATATATTTATATACACATTCGAATTACAAACTATATTTTGTACTTAATCAAAAATAAAATATTTATTGTCACCTCTTCAATATTGGCAAAATTACTTTGTAGCCTCATTTTATATGAATAATTAGACAAAATACTTTCTTTAAACCACTATTTATTGATTATTCTATATGTTTCGATACCTATTGTAACTTCTTCAGGAAACAATGTATACTGAAATTAAAAATATAAGCATAGATAAAAACTAAATTATAAATAAGTAGGAACTAATATGAAAACAAATTTAAAAGGTGACTATTTGCAAAGCGGATTTGGTTATTTATAATATTTAACTTTCTATTGACAGTATTTGTATGTATAATTTCTAAATCCTTGTTAATATCAAAATAATGGTTTGTCTCCAAAAGGTGATTGAAAAATTCTGAATGGTCGTTGTTATTTAGACATCTCAAGTGCTTCTTAATTCTAATATCAAAATTTCTGCAAGTTTTATCTATATAAATTTTTTTTTTGTTATTTCACAATGAAATCGTTAAAAAACACGACAAACCATCAGCGCTCTAGAAGGTATCAAGATCTTCTGCTGATAAACCAACGCACTCTTCATGTTACCATTTGTATCTGATACACACATCACATATCGGCAGTCTCATCTTTCTCACAACCATGACGATACCATCCCGTTTTCCTCTGTGAAGAATCTGCGTCGTTTCTAGTATCAGATGTTGCACATTTTTCTTTTTTTTATTCATGGGCCTTAATGCCCGCAGGCACGAAAATTAAAAAATATCTTAAAAGAGAAGAAATTTGTCTGTAACGTGGGTAGCCATCAATTCATGATTAACTTTAAAGCCCAATTTTATTGCGCGTCCCTCGCGTAATATCTTCACCTTGGTGTGAAATGAACCAAAACGTTCGCTGTTGACTCATATTGAAGAATATATATATAAATATATTCACGTCATCTATGAATCTAAACCCTTTATACATCCAGCGTTCGAAATTCTTCTGAAGCAGTCAGCTTTTCAATAGATTCAGTGAGCCGTGAATTTGATTCTATATTGAGCGTTAAATAGAGGTTGTACGGCAGGTTCTTGTTAGCTTAACGGCGCGAGGACGTATTGTTGTGCGTAGGGGTAAAACAACCGCCCCGTAAGTGTTTTCTAATCGTTACCCATGCGATTGCACCATTAAATAATTACTTTTCAGCTTCGTATACTCCACAATTATTTACTACCAGGAGGCAACAGGCTGACAATGGTTGTGTCCGCTAGATCCACCAGAGAGAGTGATGCGGCAGTTCTGTATTTGTAATTTTTTTGTTTTGTTAGGTGAACTCATAATTTCTACATGTACATGAGCCAAAATTATTATTTTAAATACTAAATTAATTAATTAATATCACAGACCTATGTTCTGAATAATTACAACTTCACAATAAGAATGTGTTTTCCTTATGTTAATATGTTGTATCAATGTGTCCAAAATTTAATAAAAATGAATTGATAATCTGCAGTCTGCATTAAGTTTACTTAAAGATATTTGAGATTTTGTAAAAATAATGTAGATGGCTTTCAAATAATGGAACGACAGGTATATTAATTTGGAAAAAATGTAACATATAGGTTCGAAAATTTGTCACGAAAAATACTGGCGTTTTAACACAATTGGTAGTGTACTTCCCCGGACTGGAAATAAATCCCGGTGACGCAAAAACAATATTTTTCGACAAAATTGATTTTATATGTATATATTTATAATTAATACATTAATTTAGTATTTAAAATATCACAGACCTATGTTCTGAATAATTACAACTTCACAATAAGAATGTGTTTTCCTTAAAAAAATGATTATTGTTATATGCAATGTTATTGTCACCAGTTTATAGTTTTGTTCCTACCCCTTAACCCATTCCCAATCAGTCTACACCTGTTCCCCAGCTCGGCTAGTTCGCTTTTGTATGTGTGAAATTCGTCGAAATTTTGGAAAAGATGTGGTGTTCTCGCTGGATCATTCGTTGGATCCAGTAGAATAACTGAAGATTTATCTATCAGACTCGTAGAATGATTCCATTACCTTCATCCTATCCTTCCCTCATTTACAATTCCCTGTTGCTATTCCATTACCTACTTTTTCCATCTGCTCATCAACCCGTTTCCTCTTTCCTTTCTGTCCCCCCACTTGCGATTGGCGACTTGCGTCGGTCACACTGTACGGTTAAATACTTAAACGAGACAACATGAAGTGTTCTCTGTAGGTACACATAGAAATAATTATGCTGTTAACTCGCCAATATCGCGGATGCATCGGCTCGGTAACGAATTGAGTTTCGTTGACATTTTTAGTTGCAGGAGCATACTTGAACTGAATAAATATTTGTATGTAAATTATACATACTTTTTATTTTTTTTATGTTATATTTAAACTGTTATATTGAAATAAAATATAATAATTATTTCTATGTAAAAGACGCTGATGGAAATAAATAAATGAATTGAACTGAGTCGTTATTAGTACTAATTTAAAAAAAAAAACTACTATGACATTGGCCTTGTGACCAGCGCACCCAAATAAATAACCTCTTGAAGTACCTCACATCCTGGTATTTGCGAATTCTATTGTGCATTAAGCACAATCCACAAACAGTATGTTTACTTTAGACCGAATTATTTCTAAACTTCTTTCTCACGAATTCTATTCTGCTATTAGTCAGAAAAAAATGTCTTGAAAGAACTTGTTTTTATTTCTTGGGAGAATTTGACAATTTGTAGACAGGTTTTTGAGTTATTGAGCCATCTAAGTATGGATTTGGATGCTAAATTTATTGCTCCCACGATGACCGATAAATTATCGTCGTTTTTGTACGCTGGAACTATAACTCCAAATTTTTAGGTGAAAATAAGAATCAGCTCATAATAAACAGTAAAGTTTATCTGAAAATATTAAATTGAATGTAGAATTATGATACTAAGTACATTTTAATGATCATTTAAAATACTGTATTTTTTTGCGTCTACAGTCGGTTTACTCAAAGGTATTTGAGATTCCGTAAAAACAATGTAGATGGCTTTCAAATAATAGAACGACAGATGTATTCATTTCAAAACATGTAGGTTCGAAAATTTGTCATGAAAAATGCTGGCACTATAACACAATTGGTCGTGTACTTTCCCGGATAAGAAATAATGATCTAGGTTCATACCCCAGTAGCGCAAAAATATTATTTTTCACATTAGTAAGAGATTTTCACTATCTCCTTAACTAGACCGAAGTCTGTACTAAAGGAGACAGGTTCATCTGTTGTCTATCATACAAATATGAAAACCATTATTATTATTATTAATACATATATTTTTTTAATCTAAACCAAAAATATTAGGAATGCAGTAATGCAGTATGCAGTCGAAAAATATTGCTTTTGCGTCACCGGGATCCGAACCTGGATCTCTATTTCCAATCCGGGGAAGTACACTACCAATTGTGTTATAGCGCCAGTATTTTTCATGACAAATTTTCGAACCTATATGTTACATTTTTCAAATTAATACACCTGTCGTTCCATTATTTGAAAGCCATCTACATTATTTTTACAGAATCTCAAATACCTTTGAGCAAACCGGCTGCAGACGTCAGAATTATCAATTCATTTTTATTAAATTTTGGACACATTGATACAACTTATATTATTAAGGAGAACACATTCTTATTGTGAAGTTGTAATTATTCAGAACATAGAGTTGGTTAATCTAAATGTCAAGGTATCTAATACTTTCTACTCTCTCTAGCTCCTTACATTTGAGTGTGATAAAGGTAGTTAGTGTAAGTGTTATAATTATGAAGTTTTAACGAATCATTGAGATTTGGACTATGAGCCTTATTGATACTGACATATTTGTATTTACTTTTGTCAAATTTAATTTGAGAAGATTCAATTCAAGCCACGATTTGACCTTTTGTAATCCAATATCAGCATATCCGTAAATTTAATGTGGTGAGTCAAGAAATGAAGGAAACCATTACGCATGCGCAACTACGCAACCGCAGCGCTACACCGGGAATATCCGGCAAAGGTACTTACATAAAAAACGCGCCTCGCACTATATTTGTGATGTTGTTTTAAATAAATCATTTAATTAAAAATACATTGTCGACCTAGTTTATAAGACGAGTGAAAGAAAAAGAAAATTCACAGCAATATATTAAATTTTTCTTATTACATAATGAAGGCTTTTATGGGGTGGTGCTCTTTTCAATGATCAAAATTAAGATAAACGTATGGGGTGTCGTTAATAAATTATGAGATATGTGCTTCGTGTGAATTGATGTTTAAAGTTTTATAATTCATTAGGTTGTGTGTGTAAGAACCTGATGCCCCCATAATTTACACCCAGCGCTCACGAGTTATTTTAGTTTTTTGCTGTGTGGTCAAAGCAGGATGAACAATAGACTGTATAAATTATAATCAATGAGCGGAAACTCCCATGTCGATTCCACTCGCGAAGCAAACCCGTGACTTTAATTTAATCCAATTAAAATACAAATAGAAAAAATACAATAAGAAGTCTACACCGAGGAACGTTTGCTTGAGATCTTGTCGCGAAGACTGCCGTGAGAGAAGTTGCGCGCCTAGGGATCGGCTTCCCGGACGGTTGCGGGATGTTTGGGGTCGGTACCGGGGTGTTTTTGCAGCTAAGTTGTGCCAATTTTTACTAAAGAAATCCTTTAGATAAAATGCTTCTAAAACTTACAAACATGTTTTCAGTAGCAATAATCAATTGTAAAACTGTCTATTTTAAACCTTTATTTATCGTCAATTGGATAGTGGTGGTTTCGTTTCTGAACCTCTTGTTTACGCGCCTTGTTACTTCGATTGGCACCACTGGGTTTCTTGGTTTATAAAAATGTATAATAGATATAAATAAATATATATATATATATATTATAATTTTTTTCGATTTTAAATTTTTTAAATTTTAATATACGAGTAAAGGAGCATTTGAAATGTTTGAATAATAGTAAATTTTCAGAATTTCCTAATCATTTGATAGAAAATGGACATGGATTTTAGGATTGTATATTGTATATACAAACAATGTTGATCTTAAATTGAATAATATAGAACAATTAGAAATAAATAAAGCATGTAGAACTAACCAAAATATTATAAACAACCAAGTACTAAATAAATTTTTAAAATAATTATTGTTTTTTAAAAATAAATTCTATTAAAGAAACAATAACACATGTTTTTGATTAGTAATTGACATCCTGACGAAGATAATGATATTTCACGAAACCGGTAGATGTATTTTAATTCATTAAGTGGTTAATAAAAAAAAGTTAACAATTTAAAATAAGAAAAAAAAACTATCAAAAATATATTTATAAAATGTTTTTAAAAATTGTGTATTAAAAACATATTCCCAAATGGATACTGGGAAATTGAATTAGCGCATGATTCTCATAATGTTGAAGTTGATAATTTAATCACGGATGCGGAAAGCTACTATTGAAACGTGTCGGCAGCGGAAGTCGGCCAAAAAGGGAATGGGTGCTTTGAATTATTTATTTATTTAGTACATTATTTAATGTTATTTAAATTTTTTCGATACTTTGTCTTTTGTTATTTATTTACTTACTTACCATCACGCCGTTTCCCCGCGGGGGTAGGTAGAGAGGATTGAGCGCCACACTCTTCTGTCCTGACACACAATTCTTGCCTCATACACATTCATACGTCTTCTCATACAAGCTCGCCGATTGTTGAGGCTTCTGACAGAACCATCCTCCATTATCTGGTTTACCTGGTCGTGCCAAATCGTCCGCCGACGTCCTCTATTTCTGGTGCCATCAACACTTGCGTCATATATCTTTCTTACGTCATCCGTTCCATATGAACAAATCACCTAAGTGATACTTTATTAATCTTACTCTCTATACTAAGATCAGCTTTACATTCTTTCCTTATTTCTTCATTCTTACTCTGTCATAAATAGATTTTCCACATGTACGCCAAAGTGATCACATTTCCACTGCATTCAGTCTACTTTTGTTCCTTTTCTGTCAGCTCCAGGCCTCACTTCCATACATCAGTGTCGGTCCCAGGATTCCATTGTGCACCGCTAGTCTTGCCTCGGTTGACAAATTTCCGTTAGATATAATTCCATTCAAAGCGCCGTTCACTATATTTCCTGCAGTCACCCTCCTTTCGATATCATTCTCACCCTTTCCGTTTCCATCAAACATACTTCCCAAATACACAAACTCATCTATTTGTTCCAAACATTCGTTAACTACAAGTATTTAGCACGGTGTCTTGCTTTCCTCCTTCTCGAATACCATCACTTTCGACTTGTTAACATTCATCATGAGGTCGCTTTCCTTGCATACATCGTACTTTCTACTCACCAGATTCTGTAGTTCTTGTATAGTATTGTTACTATACAACGACAGTATTTTTGACGACAAATTTTAGACTTTTTCAAATTAATACGTCTATCGTTCTATTATTTGAAAGTCATCAACATTGTTTTTACGGAATCTCAAATACCTTTGAGTAAATCGATAGCAGACGTCAGAATTAACAATTCATTTTTATTAAATTTTGAACACATTGATACAACTTATATATTGTTAAAAGAGAACACTTATATATTGTGAAGTAGTAATTATTCAGACCACAAGTCTGTGATATTTTAAATACTAATTAAATATATTAATTATAAATATATACATATAAAATCAATTTTATCGAAAAATATTGTTGTTACTTTTTTTTCTTTGATTTATTGTCTTTAATTATAATTCTACGATCAGCTTGTTGGTAAATAATATCATATTGGCCTATCGTTTACATAATGCGGTGTTGACCGATATGATATCGATATCGAATGGATTATTCAAAGTGATTTACTTACCCAAATCGCGAGGTCTATTTTCGGGAACTATAAACAAACACAGATATCCCGACCAATTCGCGTGATCAGAATAATTTTCACGTCACTGAGGAAAAGTCAACAGCAAAAGTGAAGTCGCGTACAACGCATGTTCAACAAACGGTACCCGCTTCTAAAACAATAACATCTGTCCTAAGCGAGACTGTATTAACACTTTTTTTACAAATATTTTAATATATAACATAAGGCGTTTGATATCTTTTATTTTTCATTTTTATTCTCCTTTATTATTATATTTATGTGGCTTTATATAATCAATATTATATAACCAAACGGTTTCGGAAATATTTCTTTCATCAGGGATGTCTTAAAAACAATGTAATAAATAATCATTATATACAATTGTACACACCAAACTTAGCCGTAAACATTATTACACGTATTTTCGACCTTGCAGAGACAGAATTAAACACGATTTTCTTTAAAAATGTTCTTAGATTTTCTGGTGTGTATATCTGACACTTACTTCACACAATACCTGTTTTCGACAAGCCTGTGTGCTTAATAAACGATAGACTCTGCTTTCGACACGGTACTGCAAGCCAGTACTTAACAACAATTCTAACAGTCATACATCGCAGAAGTCCTGACGATGGTCCCTACAATGGGATCCGAAACGTCAGCCAGAAAGGTCAGTTATACACAGACGATTTTCATTATCAAATATTTGATCATTCTCCCGCTTGTGGCAAGTTCAACATTATTGGAATAATGCCTCTGGTTATTGAATTTGTCTGTCTGGATTAGTTAACAAATGTTACTCATGTAATAGTTCATCATTAAACTTATACCACATGTACCAATTAACCAGCCCTGGCGGACATTATTAAGTGCATTATTTAACCTTCAAGCGGTCGCGCTGCATCGAATCGACCGCCCTTAGCACATACTCTGCGGTGGTGGGTCAGATTTGACCCGGATGTTTGTATAAATATGAATTACGCTGCCAATATTCGTTTAATGCTGTTCTGCCTTCTAGCTAATCTTTTATTAAATATTTTCAAATAATTTGAGATACAAATAAATGTTATCTGACGAGGTTCAAATTAGTTATTGATAAAAATGTGAAAAAATGTGAAAAAACTGACATAAGACAATCTCAGCGCTTACACCGAAACATATATTGTCAACATTTTAGACAAAGGATACCAGGTATGCGTCTATGTATTTGTTTTGACTTATTTTCGTCTGTCAGCCCATAGACAATGCCAGTAATATAATTATTTTAGGAGCGTTGCGCCTGCCTACCTGTAAGTTTTATGACACTACCTGCTCGGGTTCCGACGAGAAGATGACATGCTCAGTGGATGTTTGTATTTTGACTGTGTAGGGCGTCTGTTAATGGGTGAGAATATATACATTATTCGTAATATATTTTTATTTTTTAGCAGAAACATTGCGGCACATCGTGCCATTCCATTAAATCGTATTAAAAATGAACAATCTATAAAAAATCTCCCACCACCGCCGGACCTGTTTTATTTTGACCCACCGGGCTGTAAGTGTTAGCCGGTATTCCTTCATTAAATCACACTTTCACATCGTAGGTACTTCCCGTCTCTAGTAGCCTGTGATAGGTTCATTACGCACATAAATGAACTATTTCCATCCCTATCTTCCACACGTTGTGGAGTATAGATAGCTTTTCTTTTAGTTGCGCCCAGGCGTCGTATAGGTTACACACGTCTAGCGTTCAAGGAGTCCCGATGAAGTTTGAAATAAGCGAAATCGGTTGACGTATGATAAATTTCGTGGTTTCATACAAAGTTATTGTTATTTTATTTAATATGATATAATTTTTATATTTTATTCTTCTTTTTTTTAGATTAGATAATCCTGTGTCGAGGTGAGCTATCGTTATTCGAGTGTTTAAAAAATACGTCTTCTGTTTTCACGACAAAGCCAGCCTATCTCAGTCTATACGATCTCATAATAATTGTCCATATGGTCCGTTTGAAGATCACCGAAAACTTTGAATAGATATGAATGTGCCACCGGTTCTGTCTCAAGAATTCTACTTTGAATTTTGTTTTCATGTTCGTGCTGGGCCGGATTTTTCTTGTTTTATCGTCAAGATCTAAATTCTGACTCCATACGGCACCGTCTCATTTGTTGGTCTGTCTGGATAGTTATTTGGATTTGGAAAGTTTCTGAAGGTACACGACACTTTCATCCTTACTCTTCTAGGCGTGTTTCAAAGGTTTTTTTTTTTAAACTAGTATTTATAACCCATTTTAGGACGTCATTTAAACATATCTTTAAATTTATCTTATTCAGTATTAATTAAACACCATAAATACTTTTCTAACTTCAAGAAAAAATAATTTAACGTTTTTACTCGATGCAAAGTTCTTAAATATATTAAACATATTGATATCGAATCTTTTCCATAATACAGCGAAGACGACACGCCACAGCGTTTTGAGCGACACGCCAGCGTTCACTAATATTACAGTTATCAAAGAACACGTGTCGCGCAATCAGACGTCTACCCGACACCAACGTTAGAATTTATCACTACATATTACATATATGTTACGCTTAATTCTAAAACTCCCTAAAACTGATTTCGGATAATTTGAGTTAAATATGCTTTTTTTGTAGATTTTTTGTTAGCTACATCTCGCAAAATACCCCATAAATCCATTGATATTGTATGTTCAAAATCAGTTTTATTTCCAAAATACCCTTAAACAGAGAGAGTATAAGTTGTTATTTCTCCTAAAATAAAATAAGCCAATCACAATACTTATTGATGTTAATATCGAGTTTGGCTGCCAGAACGATATACAGTGAAATCTCGATGGATCGTTTCCCGATTAATCGTTTTCCCACATGTATCGTTTATTTCTTTCAGTCCCGAATTAATTTCATACAAAACATTCAAAAACAGATTGCATGGATCGTTCTTTTAAATTTTCTCTAAATCGAAGATCGACCCTTTCCTAACTTGTCGTTTAAGATTGTGTGATAATTAGTAATTTTTTACTAATATCCGTGATTAATATCGATTGATTACACTTTCACTGATCACTGTCACGTGTCTTAGAATATAAATTATACGGCGCCTCCTCGGCGAGTAATCCTGTGCGATACAGAGATATTGAATAATTAATTGTCGTATACTGCAACTTTCAACGTATCAATGTGTCATATGATTTTTGGAACGGCTGTGAAAAGTCCGCCATATTTAACTATCGATTCTCGTTTTTACTATTGGATATCGCAGATTTTACTACGGGATGTATTTTCTACAAGTAGATATTTTTTTTACTGACGATCAAACAACCCGCATATTATACTGTAGTAAAAAGTTACTACTGATCACTCGACCGGCCCTAACTAATCACTCTCGGCATGGCTTTTCGCTAATCGTGGAGATGTCGAAATGACTCAGCAGCTTTCCTCCATTTCTCCAAATGGTACAGCATCATCAGCATCATGAGGATGCTTTTCTAATTGTCAATTATGCGTCAAATTCAAAAAATTAAACGTCGCGAAAAAATGGCAGATAAGAAAACACATTCTTATTGTGAAGTTGTAATTATTCAGTACAGACGGTCTGTGATATTTTAAATACTAATTAATGTATTAATTATAAATACATACATATAAAATCAATTTTGTCGAAAAATATTGTTTTTGCGTCACCTGGATTCGAACCTGGATCTCTATTTCCAATCCGGGGAAGTACACTACCAATTGTAATTTTATAATTAATACATTAATTTAGTATTTAAAATATTACAGACCTATGTTCTGAATAATTACAACTTTACAATAAGAATATGTTTTCCTTAATAATATAAGTTGTATCAATGTGTCCAAAATTTAATAAAAATGATTTGGTAATTCTGGCGTCTGCAGTCGGTTTACTCAAAGCTATTTGAGATTCCGTAAAAATAATGTAGATGGCTGTCAAATAATGGAATGACAGATGTATTAATTTGAAAAAATGAAACATATGGGTTCGAAAATTTGTCATGAAAAATACTGGCGTTATAACATTATTGGTAGTGTACTTCCCCGGATTGGAAATAAAGATCCAAGTTCGAATCTCGGCGACGCAAAAACAATATTTTTCGACAAAATTGATTTTATATGTATATATTTATAATTAATACATTAATTTAGTATTTAAAATTCTTATTTTAACTGCATTCAGTTTACTTTCCTTTTTTGTTAGCTCTAGATTTCGTTTCCATACATCATAATTGTGTATATCTAGTCTTTAATAGCACTCTTTACAAGCCCCCGCAATATGTGGAGTACTCGATGTGGTTTATAGCTAAAAAGTTCGTCTTTTCACCGTGCAAAATAGGAGCGGATAAATTCTTAATTTAAAAAGTTTAGAAAGTTCCAGTCGCTTCGTGACAATGTGCTCCATTTTACTGCACGTTAAATGTGACATTTTTGCATAATACATCACATCACAATGGCGTGACAATAGTACCTCCGTCATTTATTTCCAAGAAATATGAAATTCTACCGAAAGTTGTGCAACTTGAAAATAAATATGTACGGAGCGTCTATGATTATTTATCTTCAATTTACAGAGGTAATTCAGAATGTAAAGATTTTTTAAATGATTTATTAAACTTCTTTTTAACTTTTTTCCACTATTTATTATTTCGACACCTCAGAACAATAAGGTTCCAACTAACATTTTGGACTGATTTGAGTTATTGCGTGAAAAGGGTTCCAAATGTATATTATTTATTTCTTCCATACCCACCAACTCTTGTATATTAAAAGAAATAGCAAAAGTTCCAACTGCATCAATTTATGGATCATTATTGTTATATTAAATATTTTTTTTATATATTTTTAAATTCCCTCATCGCACAGTGGTCGTTGATAATACTAAAATTAAGTTATTAATACCTTAAACTTTATACGAATACTCAAAAGAAAATGTTGAAACTCAATCAATACTTTTGAGCTTATTATTTCAAAACACAGTGTCAGATGGAACCTTTTTATTCTGCGGGGTCGAATTAATGACCAGTTTCAGCCTATCACGGCCATCTTCAGACTGGTACATTTTTTTAAGCTAGGATATTAATACAATTCAATACAGGGGTGTTTTTCTGTGAGTATATATAATTAGAAAGTTGGAGCTAATTTGACTCCAATGTTGGGTTTTTCCCTTCTATGTCATGTCCTATTACAGGAATTTTTACAGATTTGGTTTTTACTGAGCTATTATAGTAAATTTCTATTTATTGGTTGTGACTTCCATTATCTTTATGATTATACTTTTGGGACTTACATGTTTTTTAATAAATCATTAAAATGTTAAATAAAATAATTAATGATCTTTTAATACAAATAAAAATTTGAAATGTATACAGGAAAAATCGATTTATTGAAAACATATTTTTGTTGTTAGCGGGATTCGAACCCGGATCCTTTTCTATCCGGGGAAATGCGTTAACCGATTACACTACGCCAACATAGTAAGTTGACGACAAATTTTCGAATTTATATGCTGTAGTTCTTTCAAAATTGATACATCTATTATTCTAAATTTAAAAAAATATACTTTTATAGATCTTTTTGTTATAAAAATTTTGAAAATATTTTATTATACAGTTTTAAATTGTTTTATTAAACACAGTATATTAATCTATTTTTTAGCATAATCAATATTTATCATATCTGTCTACCGCTTGTTTATTTAACTAATTATAAACTACAAGTTGTAATTCGTAGTGACTTTTAAAACGTTTTCAACCCAGAAATTTTTTAAGCTTTGGAAAAATATGAAAATCACTCAGAGTAAGGTCCGAACTGTAAATTGGATGATGGGAAAACTCTTACCTAAATTAGCCCAAGGCTTTTCTGGGTAGTTTTGTTGTTGGAGTTCCTGGATGGAACATGTTTTATTATATTATTTTTATATGAAAAATATTATTTTCAATATGTCCAAAATTTAATAAAAATGAATTGATAATTCTGGCTTCTGCTATCAGATTATTCAAAGGTATTTGAGATTCTGTAAAAATAAGGTAGATGGCTCTTTCAAATAATGGAACGATTAAATGTATTAATATCAAAAAGGTAACATATGGGTTCGAAAATTTGTCGCTAAAAATATTGTCGCTGTAGCATAGTTGGATAATGCACCTTCCCCGGTTTGGAAAGAGATTCAGGTTCGAATCCCGGTGCCGCAACAGCAATATTTTTCAATAAAATTGATTTTCTATGTATATATTTCTAATTAATGTATTCAATTCATATTTAAAATATCACAGACCTATGTTCTGAATAATTACAACTTCACAATAATTCTCCTTAAAATATAATAAAATATTATTTTTAATTTTTTAAAGTTAGTAGGGTTTTATATTCTGAATTACCCTCTTATTATGTCCGGAAATGTACAGCGTCAGCACAGCCCTCGAGGATAATGGTTTATAGAAGTTCTGTAGTTTAAATATTTAAGTAGAATGGCGGATCCGACTATGATCTTCTTGGGAATATCGTCGGATATTAAATATTTTCTAATGTTTGTCGCGTATTTATATACATATATATGCAAAATGCATCAGTTTTTTCATATTTACTAGTCGGTTTCAAAAAATATTTTTTTCTTCATAATGGAAAATATTTCAAGTACCAGACTAAAATTGTTATAATAATGAATTATTTATTATTAAAATAAATAACCACAATGTGTTTGCGTTAAATATATATACAGGGTGTGACAGACTTAGTCCACACTATTTTACGGGTGGATACCTGACTAAATTACGAGTCGAAAATGTTCAAGGGATATGTGCCTAAACTCAACCGTGTCAGAGATATAAGCATTTCAAAAAAATCGTAAGTATGCGATTATTTCGATTAATTGAAATACTTTTTTGATTCCAAATGATATATTGAATACAAAAAATTAAAGGTTATCGAATTTAGAGCAGCTAAACTATTTTTTGTTAGATGATTTAGGGCTTGAAAGAAAGATATAGATTAATAATGGAACAATTTCGAAAATATTAATTTCAAAGTAAGAATACTTTAACCTTAACACAATTTTGTGAAAATTTTAAGTCATAATATTTTCCGTAACAGTGCAAAATTTGCATAAATTCGCAACGCCCCTCGAATAGTTATATTACGGGTATTGTCTAGGGGTCGCCAGACGAAAATAAGTCAAAACAAATACTTGGACGCATAACTGGTATCCTTTGTCTGCCCGCTCAAAATGTTGACAATATATATTTCGGTGTAAGCGCTGAGTTCCAATTCCGTAAAAGCGACTGATTTTTTAGCATTTTTACACATTTTTATCAATAACTCATTTGAATCTCGTCTCATAATATTTATTTGTATCTCAAATTATTTGGAAATATTTAATAAAATATTAGCTAGAGGAAAACAGCATTAAACGAATATTTGTAGCATAATTCATATTTTTACAAACACCCTGGTCAAATCCAACCCACCACCGCTGTGTGTGTGTTATTCACCATATTTTTGATCAAACAAACAAAGTGGAGAGGAAATTGAAAAGGTGATGGTAAAGTTAGCGCCGGTGATAAAAGTTCGAACCAGATGGCCCGCGGCGATAATGAACCATTAACTCAGTTAACTGTCGATTTGTGGCAGACACATTTGCTTGGCTTTTTTTTAATAACGCGACTCGTCGGCGGTCCGGTGAAAAGCTGAGAGACGTTTATTGGATTGCCTTCCTGGTAGGGTTAGGAATGGCAGAGGGGGGGGTGAGGAAGGGGATGGAACCAATCGATTTTTTCGCAGAGTTATTAAATACAGAGTGTGCCACAAGTTTTTGCACTCTTTAAATTGTTTCTGCGCGGAATGTGCGCAGTTTGGTCCTTGGATATTTAGTCGCAATGGATCGGTGGAACAACGCGCGCATAAATTGCGAGATTAGAACGAATACAAAACAGGTTTATTCGATATGTTAATGTTAGATCTAATCTATCATTCAACTCCTATTTAGATGCACTATATGAAAACCCTAGATCATCGAAGAACACGTGCTGACCAAATACTTCTCGTCAAACTAGAATAAGTATCTCTCCATATACCATCTAGAAGTAGAACATCTTACATACAAAATTCATTCATTCAACGGTCATGCAAATACCATAATGAAAAATTTACAGAAATTGACTTTTTTTACAAGCCTTACTACGCTCAAAGGGTTCTTCTTATGAACCACCACAATCTCAATTTTGGCCAATCATTCTACCTATAAACACATCTTGCTCTCCCTTTACCGCAACAATAATTTCAACTTCCCCACCCTTTTTCCCTCTTTTTTTCTTTTTATTTATCTTCTGCACCTAAATATACTTATGTATCTAAACATTTCTCTGGATTTTCATAAATAGTATATCATGTTAATTATTTATTATGTTAGTTACACTGTTAAAATCCCTCAATAAAATAAAATATAAATTAAAACAATGATTCTCTTACAATTAATAATTTAAATTAATAAATTTTAACACTTTAAAAACTACAGATTGTATGATAATTTATGTTTTTTTACTGAAAGAGCACAGTTAGACAAATCATTTCGTCTAAATGTCTACCATCCCGCCGCTGGTGTTCTTTGAATCAGGCATCTAGGTTTTAAAACGCTTCATGACGCGTGGGTGTTGGCTATCTTTTGAAAAAATATATGCCTTACGTTTGGTTATCGTGGCTGGTTTATCATTCATTATTGTTTAAGTTGATCTCGGTATCGCCATAGCAGCAGAACATTTGCTAGTTGACAAGCTCGTATCTTCCCGTACATATTCGTTAACTTGCGCGACATTCTCTTTGCTTTTACTGCTCCGTGGCTGCCCGGTTTTCTTCTTATTTATCGTTGAACCGGTCTCGTCAAACTTCCCGAGCCACAATTTAAACATTCGGACATTGATTTACATTGTTTTATCGGTAATGAACGCGAAACAGGCGCCGAATAATCACATAAGAATCGTTGTTTTTGTTAAAAGCAGAACGGGCGTTGTTCCCCCCGTGAAGTGATCTATTGCGACAAAATTTCCATGTACCAAACGCGGGTAAAAAGTGCACAAACTTATGGCTCATACTGTATTTGGTTAATTTTTTTATCAAAACAAATTACATAAATCTTTGAAAATAATGACTAACCTCTTTCACGTACTCGGCCTTCATCATTCGTGTTCGTGTTACTTTATATATTCACTTCAGTTAAACAGTTAACATCTCGGACATGGTGATGATACATTCAGAAAAGTTTGAGATCTTGCACCTCATAATGCAGGAAAAGATTTCTGGAAGTCAGGGCCCTGGATGAAGGAGAATATCACGGATGAAGAAGCTAAGGCTTTGGCTAGTCTACTTTAGAGCTTTTGCGGTTGCAGTGAAGAATGTGATGGTAGACGACGTCCGTTGGAGAGTGATGAGGACAGTGAAGTAAGAACACGGTGCTTACTTGATTTACATTGAATTTATCCTAGAGCTGGAACTGAACAAAATTTCGTGACGTTCAAAACACATTAATATTTCACAGTCCTGTCCGATCTCTGAGATCTCCAACTCTATTTACATCAAGATTTGTAAAGCCAATCTCAGATATTTCTCTCTCCCGCCTAGAATGATATCTCATCCATTAACATTAATCTCGATACATTCTTCATGACACGGGCTCAGTTTAAAAGTGAAATTGTATTAAACATGAGTTATACATGGACTAGTCTGCCGAAGATATTTTGGATTTTGATTTGTCAGATACTAGATTTAACAGAGTCCTCTTTGAACGCTGCGATCAACATGGCCCAAGATCGGGAGGAATGGACACGTATTTTGCACCTAGTTCCATATACAAGTGTCCCAAAAGTCTTTTTCATAATAAAAATAAAATAATGGATGGGTTTAAAAAAAAAGTTTATTTCGCATTTAAGTACAGTCCCTGGGAATTTATTTCTTAAAAATTATGTTTCCTAAGTGTGATCGTTATTTCGCTGGCACTCTTCTAAAAGGGAAGCAAAATTTCTGAGATTTCTCCATGATCGCTGCCATTTCTTCTCAGATATTGTTTTTCAATTGGTCCAGAGAGGAAAAATTATTACTGTATACCTTTGATTTAAGGTAGCCCCATAGGAAAAAGTCGATTAGTGTCAAGTTGAAACTATGTGGAGGCCAGTTTATTGGGACATCAGTTTTACAGGGAAAATTTCACGAACAACTGGTAAGGACACGCTCCTCAGCGAATGAATTCTCAAGGAAGCGGCTAATGATCGTGATTAGTGAACCAAAATGAAAAAACTTTTGGGACACACTGTACTTCAGGTGTCCATGTCGCTGAGCATATGATGAAGAATGTTGCAATCGCACTTAAGGTGCCAGAAATGGAAAGGAAAAAGAACTCATCGAACTCGCCTCTTCTGGGTGTCCCGATCGCCTCCGGACGCAGTGGACTGTATAAAAAATTATCACACTCTATTTCGCCAAAGGTTGAACGTAATATAGACTTACGAAGTCTCCAAAATTGATACTATCGTGTAACCATTCTGGTTCTGGGTTTCCGGTCGACTGACCGCGTTAGCGACGGGGAAAAGGAAAGGAGGGAGCGAAATGGGAGGTACAGAGCACTAGTTTGTTCAAAGTATTATAATAATAAGAACATGTCCCAAACAATGAAGAATTATATTTTAATATCTGGTTGATTCTTCTCATTTGTTAAATCGTAATATAAGTTTTATATTTTATTTTTTAACAGTTTTCTATTTTTCAACTACAAAAAAGTGCATTTTGTTCATTCAAGTGCATTTTCTGAATTACTTTGAAAAATTTTATAATTTTATTCTAGGAGTAGGGCCCTTGTAGGCCATTAACGATATGTTGATTAAATGAATATACTGAAAACAAATAAGTAATTCAGTACTGCGGAAAGCGAGATGGTACCTATGTTGTCGGTTTATTTAAGTATCTGTTATTATATTGTGATGAAACTGAAATTAAAATGCCAGACCCAGCCGAGGCAAGCGCGATGCAGCGCCTTTGTACCGATCGAGCGAGCCGTCGACACGGTATTGCTGTTTGACAAGACGGCAAGTAAACGACCCGCCTTGGACACGGTACTGCTATTATAGGTAGCGCTGTAAGATTGTTCAATTGTCCTTAAGTCGGTAAACTAACCGAACCGCAAACGATACTCGGACAAGTAGATCTTTCATCAGCCTTATCCACTTTATAAATCAACAAATCAATGGTCTCACAGTATTCTTGTTAGTAGATTGGGGTCTTTGAGGATTTTTTCATCCAAATTCCAATCATTCTATATTGCTTTCTACAAAAGAAAAAAGGTTTACATTTTCTTTTCAAAAATACCCTTGGTAAAAATGCGAACTTACATGCTTTCGTTTCCTTACTGAGTAAAAAATATAATATACAGGGTGTTTTAAACGAAGCTTGAACTACCTTTGAATATAGGTACAGTATAAAATTGTGAAGACTTGGCGATTTGAAGTAATACTATTTATTGAAATACTAAATTAATGTATTAATTATAAATATATACATATAAAATCAATTTTGTCGAAAAATATTGTTTTAGCGTCACCGGGATTCGAACCTGGATCTTCATTTCCAATCCGGGGAAGTGCACTACCTTTGTGCTATAACGCCAGTATTTTTCTTGACAAATAAGACAATATTTATGTTCTGAATAATTACAACTTCACAATAAGAATGTGTTTTCCTTAATAATATATGTTGTATCAACGTGTCCAAAATTTAATAAAAATGAATTGATAATTCTGGCGTCTGCAAATCGGTTTACTCAAAGGTATTTGAGATTCTGTAAAAATAATGTAGATGGCTTTCAAATAATGGAACGACAGGTGTATTAATTTGAAAAATGTAACATATAGTTTCGAAAATTTGTCAAGAAAAATACTGGCGTTATAGCACAAAGGTAGTGCACTTCCCCGGATTGGAAATGAAGATCCAGGTTCGAATCCCGGTGACGCTAAAACAATATTTTTAGACAAAATTGATTTTATATGTATATATTTATAATTAATACATTAATTTAGTATTTAAAATATCACAGACCGTCTGTTCTGAATAATTACAACTTCACAATAAGAATGTGTTTTCCTTAATACTATTTATTGAGTTTAAATGTACAATTAGCCAATTCACGGAGATGTATTGAAACGAGTAGACTTTCAGTTCTCCTTTGTAACGTCTAACACAATCTAACCTGAAAATAGCACTCTCTATGGTACCGGGCCAGGTGATAACTGGGATTTAGGCATTTTCACGCAATAAATATGTCCAGTGAAGTTTCAATACAGTCCGTTTACAAAAGATATTGTATAACAGGCACTGTTATACAATAGGCATTGTATAACAGGCACTGTTATACAATAGGCATTGTATAACAGTGGTCAGTACATTAGCTTGAGATAAATGCTTTAGATAACAGTACGTGATCATCTTCTTGGAAGGCAGATGGTGCAGTTGGCACTTAACATTGCTGACGTCCCACAGTGGTGGTTTAGCTCCGGTAAATGCGTTCGGGATTTTGTGCAGATCACCATGCTATTAATTTTGATCGGTATTTTTTTTCGTACGTTCTTACGAAAAAGGTTCGCATCAATCAATCAACATAATTATATAGTAACTTTTCTCCCTCGTATTCGCCTTTGTATCTAAGGCTATTTTATTTATCTTAAAAATATACATTGCAAAACTCGTTATAATTTGCTAATAGATTAAATAATAAATGCTATCTCAACGTATATTTAAGTATATGTGTCTCTGTTTATAAAATAAAGTATGTATACATGATTTTATAAAAAACAATGTAAATGTGATGTTCTTATATATGTGTATGTGTCAGAGCGCCCGCGCCGCCGGGGCGAGATGTATATGTGTGTGCGTGTGTGAGCGAGGATTAAAGGGTTTGGCTCCGAGACTAGTTATATACTTTATACCTTAAACTGTATTATTTGTGTAATAAAGATTATAATTGTTACATGAGAGTTTCTCGTGGACCACCAATAATCTACTACAAGGTGTACAACTTGAGATGTACATATTTTAAATAGAGATATCGTAAAATATATGGCAAAAAAAAATCATAATAATACTAATAACACACAGGTAGTAATAGCACAATAATAACAATAATTTATTTCCCTTTCTAATCACTCTAATTTATAAATAATGCAGCAACTCTTCTTCATGGTTTGTCAGCCAGTCAATAACTTTATTTTCGAAAAACGCAGATGATTTTGGTTTATGTTGGAGTCTAAAATATTAAAAGATGTCCAAATATCCAAAAATGCAGTCTTCAAATAGGGAAATTTTATTTTACATGCAGAACACATTGTTTTTCGCAAAAGCCATTTAAATATATTGATACAGCATGTTCAAAATAAGTATCTGTTCCAAAATACCCCAAAGAAGACAGAGTATATATTGCTCTTCCCCGTAAAATGAAATCAGCCAATCACAACGCTTGTTGATGATCACGTGATCTAAAATACAGTATTGTTGCCAGAACTATATTTACAGAAAATTAATTACATTATAGAATTGTCTTTTTGAAAAATACTGATGTACAAACAAACATTTTGTATTAAGTCGTTTTAGAGGGTTTTGGAATTAGCCTCTACATGTATCCTTTGATGTCGTCTTCATAGTTCAGTCTGCTCGGGACTCCTATCTCTTGCAGGTCTATGTCTTGGTTTTCATTTCGGCCTCAATCCTGTTTGATTTGTGCGTGATAGGGGATTCCTCTTGTATAGCTACATGTCCCAATAACCCCAGCTTCCTTGTCAAGCATGCATTATTCGTAATTGCTGCTGTATGAGCAGCAAACTTGAACTATTAAGTTTTCGTTACTATCGTTTTTGCGTGATTGGCAGATGAATCAGAAGGATCTCAATTCTCCTTAATATCGCGCGGCGTATGTTGACGTGTGCACGGATGTGTTTGTGTTTGTGTGTGTGGCTCGAACAGGTAGATGAAATTAGATAACATTAATTTGATGTCATTTATTGAGATAAGATACCCAATTTACTGCACATAAGTTGGGGTAAAAATAAAGATAACTTCTGTGTGTGTTTTAAAATCCGACCGAGAGAGAAAAGTGAATGGTTAAGGTTGGCTCCCGGAGCGGCTACGCTTCGATGTATCGTTGTCTGGTTTGCGGGTCGGTACCAGGTATACCTTTAAGGTTGATTCGAGCCTAGCCAATCAGGTAACTGTGAGGTGCATTTAGTCCTCCACAAGTTTTCTTTTTATTTAAACAAATATTAGATATCTCATAGAGATAAACCTATTTTTTATTATAATTAATGGAAAATATGTGGAAGTGATCGCTTTATATATTTATCAATCATTACCCCTCAATCTCCATATTTATCAAATGTTTGAAAGTTGTATATACGTTAGTATGTGGACTCGCTTCGAGTACCTCTACACCATCGCTATCTATGGAACAAATTTGATAATTCATTTGCCTTTTTTTTTAAACAGCATATATGTCATCACTACAAGAATATGATTTTTTTGAAATTCATTTCTTTTTATTTGTAATGTACCGACATCACCGATCTGTGATACCGGCTGAGTCGATATGAGATATCAGATATCTTTTTGCCTTGTTGTCTTTGTTGTGTACGGGATAGAGGTTTCACAAAATAACCCGATGTGGTAACAATACGTTTATTGTACAAAGCTTACAGTTAAGTATAAAGTAAGATATGCGTTTGGAACCGCGACTCAGATGCGAGAGACCGCGCGCGCCAGTGCGCGGCGATCTTATCCCTTCCACTCTGTCGGTCATGCCAACATGCGGGCGTACGCATTTGTCCTTAAAGATACATTACATTATTGATACACGATCGTTTGCTTCCGTATACCATGGACTGCGAAACGAACTAATGTTTCAATGTCTTATGAACTCCGCCTAAAATAATGACTTCACTGCAGGCAACTTTGGGTATATTGTTACAAGAGATTGAGATAGCCAGGAGAAATTTGAGATCATAAGGAACGTATATGGATGGACGTAAGAGTAGTCTAGTGGAAGATGTACGATAGAGCACCACATTGCTATTATGAACACATCTATTGATAGGGAGATCTTTCTTTTATTAGAAGAACACATTTTTACTGTGAAGTTGTAATTATTCAGAATGTATGTAATATTTTAAATACTAATTAAATGTATTAATTAGAAAGATATTCATATGAAATCAATTTTATCGAAAAATAATATTGTTGCGCCACCGAGATTCGAAACTGGGTCTCTTTCTTCCCTTCCTCATATTAGTTGTATTAATGTTTCAAAAAATTGAATAAAAATGAATTATTAATTCTGGCGCCTACTATCGGTTTACTCAATGGTATTTGAGATTCCGTAAAAACAAAGTAGGTGGCTTTCAAATAATGGAACGATAGATGTATTCATTTGAAAAATGTAACATATAGGTTCGAAAATTTGTCGTCAAAAATAATGCCGCTGTAGCATAGTTGGATGATGCACCTTCCTCGGTTTGGAAAGAAATCCAGAGCTTTGTCTGTTTAGTAGAAATGTTTATATAGGGTGTCCGTGTCCAGTGAGAACAGTGAAACTGACACACGAGTTTTTGATTTTTTTAAAATTATATTAAGGTAGAGAAATGATTCCAAATTATTGACGTTAAGTATTTAAAAAAATTCTTTAGTACCGAAACTATTACGAGTTTAAATTAATGTAGAAAATTAAAATGTTTAAAGTGCGCTCATGTGAGATGTTATTAATAAATGTTTAAGATTATTAATATACTAATACATATTATTAGCTAAACATATAATTTAATACATAATGGTTATTCACCCTAACAAATCAATAGTTAGCGACGCCTAAATGAATAGTTCAATGATGGTTACATAAGTAAATCCAACCCTCGATTTCAATACAAAATGCCACAGCTTTTATCCACAAAAAACATTACACCTCTAATAGAATTTCAAAATATATTTGATTACATTAGAACGAAGAATATTAACAGCCCCCATCTCGGTCCTCCATTATAAGGTTACCCTAAAAATGCAATAAGGTATTAATTGTAGGTAGAGAGCTTTAATGGGGCATTAAACCTAATAATAATTACACCTTAAAAAGAAATAAACCACCAGCATTTGCAAATGTTTTTCAGATACAACAATAGAACGCCGTAACAACAAGACGGGGCGACTCCGCACATTGCTAGGGTCTCGACGAAGACGCTGAGGAAAATATTCTTAAGAAAATTAATAAACGAGTACAGAGACATACCCTTGCCACCTCGGTCAGCAGATTTAACGTCTTGAATTTTTTTATTGTGAAATATAAAGTATATAGTAATTATTCTCGAACAATACAGGTTCTACAAGAAAACATCTGACGCGAAATCACCCGCATCAACTCTGTTAAAATAGTTCTGATGGGAATATATCCCCTGAACTGTATCCATTTAAATTATTATTTAGATGATGCAGCCCGAATCGGATTAAGATAAGGATATTTGTAGAAAGGATCTGGCCCACCTTGATCTCAGTCGTGGGTTGGATGGAAAATTACACCTCTCGTTGACTCGCACTGTTTTCGATATCGCTGCACTTCGGGATGCTGTCGAAATAGGTTTTTTCGTGGTTCGGATTTAACGCACGGCGCTACTCTCGACCGACAAAAAAGCGTGTGTGAAATTTCTAGGTATCCATTGCCAGAAAGGGACGTGTATAACGAAGTAGTGTTGGATAAAATGAGTGAACGTGACTTACGTCAACATAGTGAATTAAACGATATAATCTTTAAAAAGTGCAATATGCAGATCTTTATTACCTGCTAAAACTAAAATAAATATAATAAACTTATTTGTTTGTTTTTATTATAATTTAATATTTTCCACTGGACATCTTATATAAATGAAGTATGTTTAGACATTAAAATTCTTCATAAAAATGAGGTCGAAACCGCCCTGAATCGGGTCAAACTTTTGTAACGTAAATATTTTTTCGATAGAATTTTCCAGAAGCGGTTCAGTTTCGCAATCACATTCCTCTGGATCGAGGGCCGCTCAGACCGCAGGAGTAAACACCGGCCCCGAAGACACATTGTTTGTAATTTGAGAAGTTTTTCCTAATATTTACAGATCGACAGAGGTCAGCTCCATAAACATGACGTGTGTTTATAAGCATTCATCATCACAATGTGCACAACAGCGGTGTAACTGTACTTTTATTATCCTGGCGGTGTTTTGGTTGCGAGCTGTACCTATGACGCATTCGCTAGTTCATTAGGTCGCCGCCAGGCTTGGAACAATACTTTCAGGGGCGTGCGTAAAAATTCAGAGTAACCGTAATTTCACTTTTAACACATTTAATTATTTATTATTATTATACACGCCCTTTGTCAGGCATTAACATAATTTGTAAAATAACAGAAAATCTCGTGCATTACATTACACAAAAAAAAAATGAGATTGTCAGCGTGTTTTTTTTATAATCAAAATTAAAAATAAATACAATTCATACATAAATACATTGTAGTCCTATAAAGAGTTAAATTTACAGCAAAAATGTCAACTACCTCCGCATATTCTTTCCCCAACGAATACAATCTGGGGACTGCGGAGTTGGCTAATGCATGAGTTTTGACATTACCACTGTAATAGAATAATGAATTGTGTCTCGATGACTTCAATTGTGCGTGAAAGTCAAGCAGACCAACAATCTGGGGGCAGTCTATCATACCATTGATGATCCTGTATAGAAATATAAGGTCGGTCATCGTACGTCTCACTGATAATTTTAACAATTTCAGACGGCTAAGGAGATAATCATAATTGATATCCTCAGAGCGTATATTTAATATAAAATTAATAAATCTTAGAAATTTTCTCTGGATTCTTTCAATTATTGTTCCGTATTCGTAATTATTTTTTATTTGATTAAATGAATAGACATGAAATAAAGTATACACAGGAGAGAAGTTTGGAACATTAGTTGTGGGGCGAGTTACATTCTACACATAATATTTGTGGAAACATAAATCCGATAGTTTACGATACACTTATGCAAAAGTAATTATTAAAAGTATTTTTTACTTTAATGCATATTATATTTTCAGCGTTTAAATTTTCATTCCAATCGAATCATATTTTTAAAAATAATCGCCGAGCTATTGGATTGCGTAAGTGGTACCAAAATGATCACGCGTGTGACACCAAAATAAAAATATTTGATAGTCTGTGGTAACACATAATTCATAAATATTCCATGTACGTAAAAAAAAATATTATAGTCATCAGTTTTTTTTTTGTTCTTACCCCTTAGCCCACTTTCAATCAGTACACATTGTTCCATTGACTCGACTAATGTGTCAAATTTCGTCAAATTCGTCGAGATATGGAGAGGAAGTGTCCACATGTGATTATATACACCTGTCCCTGAGGTCGACTGGCTCGTGTTTTCTGTACTGGTGAATCTCGTCAAGAACCGCCAGGAAGCGTCATATACCGTTGTGACTTTGGTGCTTTGAGGACGTTGAAACTCATCAGTTTTGCCATGGCAGTTTTGTTTTTGGGGTGAACTTCAGGATAATCAGGTGAGTCGAGCTGTCCTCCTTATCCCGTGAGCTATCCTGGTCCGCTGTCGAAGGGTTCCCTCGTTCCTCATCATTCCCTCATTTCTGATTCCCTATTTACACTTATCCTTTTCTATTCCATCACCACCATTGCGATCAGCGACTTGCGTCGGTCACATATGCAGATGTGATGTGCTTTCACAATAAATCTCTCCATCTGTTGTGGTAGGCCACGTCGAAGGACGTAGAGAAAGAAGAAGGTCCCTCACCCATTGGACCGACCAAGTGGAAAAGCCAACAGAATCTCAGCATAGTCAAGAGGGCGGGAGTTCATGGAGATCATAATCCTCAGATATTTAGGCCCGACGTGGATGAATTAATTTTGGAACGTAATCTGTTTTGGTAACATTTTCATCGAAGAATGTTCTGTCAGAATGATTTAGGATAATTTTGGCTCGTCTCCGTGACATAGCTAATAATTTATATCCAAATTTACGACCCTGTTCACCGCCTCGATCATTTTAGACCTTAAGTCCACTCCCCTATTATGTAGGGTGTCGTCTAATGATTAACTGGACCCCGGAACATTTATGCGCGTGCCGGTAGGTCAGACGATTTTTTGAAGGGTCAGTGACCCTGACTGAAGGCTGTGGAGTGAGAGTCACTTTCATTAATAACTACCTGTATGAGGTATGATTTGTGGCTGAAATAGGCAGGTGGGTACCCTGCGCACTACGAAAAAGGAAGTTAAATCAGAAGCAACAGAGAAAGTGAAAAGATAAATATTAATTAAGAAATACACAAAAATACTGGCTTCGTACTGGAGATTCGAACTATTCGACATCATCAACAATTCGATAGTAAAACTAAAAATATTCGAATAGTTTTTAAAGTATTAAAACAGTATGAAATTACTTTGAAATATTTCAAATTAATCGTATTACACGTAAGAATAACAAATTTTATAAGAAAACGAACAAATTTCCCTTAAACCGTTTATTTATTGTAGTTTTAAAAATAACAACTAATAATACTGAAACGAATAGCTAAACTGCTATTGGTACAGTAATACAGTAATAGATATTTGAAAAAATAATGTTTTTTCAAAATTAACCAATCGTTTGTTAGAAAATAATCATAATTTTGATATAAAATTGGGATCGTCTATTTTACATATAATCGATATTGGTCTTAAACACTTAAACAATGTAGAATCATTAGAAATAAATAAAGCATGTAAAACAAACCAAAATATTATAAACAACCAACTAAATTTAACCAAAAGTCCTATTCTAATTTTATTTCTAAAAATTGTAGTTTAGTACTATATTTATTTAAAAAAAATGTATATTTTTGAAAAATAGATTCTGTTAAAGAAACAATATAACGTATGTTTATAAGAAAATTATATTTTTCGCACCGGTAGATGTATTTAATTAAATATATTAATTAGAAAGATATACATATAAAATAAATTTTATCGAAAAATATTGTTGTCGCGTTATCGGGATTCGAATCTGGATCTCTTTCCAAACCGGGGAAGTTGCATTATTCAACTATGCTACAGCGACGATATTTTTAGCGACAAATTTTCGAACCTACATGTTACCTTTTTGATATTAATACATTTAATAGTTCCATTATTTGAAAGAGTCATCTACCTTATTTTTACGGAATCTCAAATACCTTTGAATAATTTGACAGCAGTCGCCAGAATTATCAATTAATTTTTATTAAATTTTAGACACATTGATACAACTTTATTAATTCATTAAGTGGTTAATAAAATAGAGTTAGTAATCTAAAAAATGGATTTTAACCACAAAGTTGATTTTGAAAATCTGAAAAATATTAAAAGCGATTGATTTTGCAGCTATAACCGATTTTGAATGATCGATTTACTTCAAAAAGAACTAGGTTTGATTGTTAATAAGTTATCACAAGTTCTATTTATAAGAATGGAGATTACTGACTGCATCTAGTACATTAATATACTTTTTCATTTTTTAAAACGTTAAAAGTATTTTAAATACTAAATTAATGTATTAATTATAAATATATACATATAAAATCAATTTTGTCTAAAAATATTGTTTTTTCGTCACCAGGATTCAAACCTGGATCTCTATTTCCAATCCGGGGAAGTACACTACCAATTGTGTTATAACGCTAGTATTCTTCATGACAAATTTTCGAACCTATATGTTACATTTTTTTCAAATTAATACATTTGTTGTTCCATTATTTGAAAGCCATCTATATTATTTTTACAGAATCTCAAATACCTTTGAGTAAACCGACTGCAGACGCCAGAATTATCAATTCATTTTTATTAAATTTTGGACACATTGATACAACATATATTATTAAGGAAAACACATTCTTATTGTGAAGTTGTAATTATTCAAAACATAGACCAGTGATATTTTAAATACTAAATTAATGTATTAATTATACATATATACAAATGAAATCAATTTTGTCGAAAAATATTGTTTTTGCGTCACCGGGATTCGAACCTGGATCTCTATTTCCAATCCGGGGAAGTACACTACCAATTGTGTTTTCCTTAATAATTAAAAGTATTATTAAGAAGAACACATTCTTATTGTGAAGTTGTAATTATTCACGGTCTGTGATATTTTAAATACTAATTAAATGTATTAATTAGAAAGATATATAAAATCTATATATAGATACCGGGATTAGAACCTCTTCCAATCCGTTCTTCGTTGCACGATCCCCGTATTGTAAGAGATTCGTAAATATTTTTCGATAAAATTGATTTTATAAGTATATCTTTCTAATTAATATATTTAATTTGTAATTAAAATCATTGCTACTTAATGCTTTAAATAAAAAGTTTACATTAAACCGGAAGACTTGTTTTGGAAGATATTTTTTAACTATTTAAATGATTTTAAAAACTACTTCATCGTGTATAAATAAGCAATACAAGTACTCTATAGAAGTTTCATTTTCATCTTGAAATCGAAAATATTCTAAAACGAATGTTATTTATTATTACACGGGAATGTCAATATTAAAAAAAAAAAACATATTTGTAGGTTTGAGAATTTTCCGAATATCTGTTTCATCAAAAATATAAATGTTGGGAAAAGGATTACCCAAGAATGTTCATTCGCCATAACTATCTAGAACCACGTGGCACGGGGTGGTGGTGGCTTGGGAGGGGGTTGGCTAACATTTTACGTAAAACATATTTATAAAAACATTATGTGTGAATTTAATAAAAAACACGATTTCAATATGTAAAACAAAATATACTTATTATGAGATTAAACCATTGTAATCTTAAGAATATATAAATGTTATCCCTATGAATAAATTTACATCCCTCTTATAAATCATGTATTCATATATACTTGTTTAAACACGCAATATTCCCGAAGGGCTGGTCCTAAGGGCAAAGGGTCACATATATTCCTGTGTATTTTATATATTAATTTTAAAACTTTATTGGAATTTTGAATATTTGATATGTCGACACGTCGAGAACAATATTTACTGATTTATAGTTGGTAAGTTTATGAACAATTTCAAATATTTCACTAATGGACCCTCCGAGCCTCATCAGTTTATAAATTGTCGCGCGCCTCGTCGATAACACGACGCACGGACGTCGCAAACGCGCGAAAAATCCAACAACGGCAAACTGTGTCTACGGTTACACAAAAGGTTCATAAAATTTGTCTGCTATAATAGAAGAATTTGTGTGTATTATGCAAGAATAAGATATCAGAGGGGTTGCCACTGCGAGGTGATGAAATGATAATCATTGATGCTTGGGTATTCTAAAGGGTTTTTCATTAAGGGCGCTCAAACTTTTTTTTAAAATAAAACAAAAACGAATGCATATATCTAAAAAAAAATTATTATGTTTTGAAGTACATTTAATGGCAATTCTGTATGAAATTCAATTTCCCTCGCATGACCACCGCGGGCACGTTTGCAGAAGTCCAATCGTTGATTCCAATTTTCCACCACTTTTTCACATAATTCGGCCCGAATTGCACCAGTTTCGCGTTCAATATTTTCTCTTAGCTCTTGTAACGTCGCCGGCTTGTTGGTATAGACCAAAGATTTAACATAGCCCCAAGGAAAATAGTCCAATGGTGTTAAATCGCATGATCTAGGCGGCCATTGAACTGGTCCATTTCGCGAAATAACACGCTCACCAAATTTGGTTTTCAACGAGTCAATTGTTGCGTGTGCCGTGTGACTGGTAGCGCCGTCTTGTTGAAACCACATATTGGCCAAGTCCATACCTTGCGATTGAGGCCAAAAATAATCAGTTATCATGGAGCGATAACGATTATCATTCACAGTAACAATGACACCTCCGGCATGTAATCCACACCAAATTTTTCGATGGAATTCAGCATCATTTTTAAATTGTTGTGCAGCCCAATTGAGGAATTGGCGACGCTTCAAATGGTCAAGCGGCTTTAGTTCTTGTGTCAACTGGATCTTGTATGGATGTAGGCCAAGATCTTTTCGCAAAATTCGCCACAATGACGTCACAAAAATGCCCAATTGTTGAGAACGTCGTGTTAGTGACATTTGGGTCATAAAGAACAGATGCTCTAGCGGCGGCAATATTTTCCTCACTTCGTGCATTTCTTTGTCTCACTGGCACTGGAACATTGTGTAGCGACAATGTGCTTTCAAATTTTTGCACCAAACGTTGAATTATTGATGTGGCAGGCAAGTGATGACGATAAAATGGTCGTAATGCTCTTAAAGTTGCGGTGAGCGAACGCGAATTTTGGTAGTAGATTTGAATAATTTGCAAGCGTTGCTCCGGTGTGTACTGCTCCATGATGATTTGCCAACTAAGTACGAGTGTTAACCTCAAAAAAAATTGAAGGAATATGGCGTAGTTTCTTGTCCCTATTGAAAGAAAGTTTGAGCGTCCCTATTGAAAAACCCTTCACGTGGATGGCGGATAGACAACGCCATCTTTGGGCTGCGCGGCGAATTAAAACCTACTTGAATTATATCCAACCAGAAGCAATCGAGACAGAACCAAGGTGTGAGTAAGTTCCTTTTTATATTTGGAGTCCATTAAATTGGCATCCGCTAGACATGTTGATAGTCAATACAATACAAATCATTAAACCAAAAAATAGTGCATACTAATAAAACTCTTGGGTAGGAAATCCACGCAAAAAAATTAAAAAATCTTAATATTAGGAGAACACATTCTTATTGTGAAGTTGTAATTATTCAGAAGATAGTTCTGTGATATTTTAAATATGAATTAAATATATTAATTAGAAAGATATACATATATAGATATATCTGCTATCAGATTACTCAAATGTACTTGAGATTCCGTAAAAATAATGTAGATGGCTCTTTCAAATAATGGAACGATTAAATGTATTAATATCAAAAAGGTAACATATAGGTTCGGAAGTTTGTCGCTAAAAATATCGTCGGTGTAGCATAGTTGGATAATGCACCTTTGGAAAGAGATCCAGGTTCGAATCCCGGTGGCGCAACAATAATGTTTTTCGTTAAAATTGATTTTAGATGTATATCTTTCTAATTAATATATTTAATTCATATTTATAATTTTAGTTGCTAGCTTGATGTCACTGTCTTTCCATATTCACTACGGTTGGTTCGTAGCAACTTTGGCTAGTTGTATTCGTTTTAGAACTTCCTACCCATTGTCACCAGTGTTCATGATCAGCGTACCCAAATAAAATACTTCTTAAACTACTTAACATACATGCTGCTATTTAGGAAGTTCGTTGTGGTGCATTATTTCAATCGAAAACCAATATTTTCTTTTTATTCAGTTTTATTTACGATTTACGATTTACGATGCAAGATGACAAAACTGTATTACTTTTATGTATTATTGTATGTACTTTTGAGAATAATACTAAGAAAAAATAGATATACTCTAATCAGTGCAATGCTGATGATCTTTAAGCAGAAAATATATAATATATTGGTATTTATTTATAAAATCCTCAATAAGAAAATATCAGTGGAATTTATACGAAAAATTGATGCAAATCAACATGAGCACGAGCATCGTATAAGAGGAAGGGATAGACTGAGACTGTCATTCAGGAAGAAGTCCAAATCTCAGAAATCGATGATGTACAGTGCGATGAAGATTTTTAATGAAATATCAGAAAATATAAGAAATGAAGAGAAACTGAATAGATTTAAAGTGAAACTGACCAGATATGTAAAAGATAATTCTTTAATCATGTTTATATTAGATCATATATAGGAGTGCATATGTATGCACTATGTTAAGAATTAAATAAATAATTATTATATTAATATAACTAACTTGCTGGTGTCCTGGAACGAGGCTCGAATCCCTGACCACTAGATCACTAGGCCATCATCGAAACCACTACACCAATTAGCCATTCAGTAGTATTATTGTAGCTAAACTAAATAATGCGATTCTTGTGAAATAGAATTTGAAAATAACAGATTAATTTTTTAATGAAATAAGAATTCAGATATTTTTTTAAATCCTGCTAATTGACGACACATCCTCCCTTCTCAGATGTAACCTTAGGGTGAATATAAATATTATATTTTCACGACATGCCTGGAAAATAATTAATGGTGGTGACGTCATTCGTCGAGAAGTAAAGTTCTCCCGGGGCGATCTTCTCTCCCTAACTAACGAATATTAATTGTCATATTTCTGAGTATTTAGGGGTGCGGACAGAGCCTTACATGTTTGCGGTAAACCTGGAAATCAGAAATAATGAGAAAGTAATGTTTCTATTTGAATTAGATAGTTCACGATCGAGATCGATCGATAACGAATGAACGATTGAATTTTTTTTTTATCATTGATCGATATAACCAGCTTTCATAAACCGATGCCCTTCCAGACCTTGAAATTGAAGCACTTCAATCAGCTCGGGTTCATAATTAAACGATGCATAAGTTATATGTCCAGACTTGATAAAATATGGAATGATTGATGTTTTTGAGATGTGGTGTTGGAGACACATGTTGCGCGTACCATGCGTCTCTGGTGGCGAGACGCATGTAGGTCGCTATTTTGCAATTAGGGGGACCCACGCAATAAGCTCAAGCCTCCTATCTCGGTCCTACTCATTCAACGCTTGGATGGCATTTTTTAATGCTACTAGGCAGCTGTTCGATAGGGCGATACCGCACAGCTGTCAAAATAAGATTTCCCCTCATTGTCCCCGGTTAACTCACTAGTAAATATATAAATATTTACAATACACAACATATGACGAATCCTGTTCTATGTAAGGAATCTATTCCTATATGGATGACTCGTTCGAGCTTCTTAGGTGGGTAGTCAGGCCGGCCCGCGTGGGTGGGACTCCACCCACGCGCTTACTTCTCTCTCTCCATACCTCGTGTTTTGCAACTCCGTTAGTCTGTCCGTGTAAGTGTGACTCAACCCATGTTGTGTCTCGTCCACTGTCCCTCTTTTGGGAGTGTTTTTGATGAATGTATCCCTGAGTGTATGCCGTGAACTACTGCATCTTAATTTTCCATCTGTATGTAATACTACGTTTTTAGTCAATATATCTAATATGATTTTTTTATCAATAAAGATAGCACTCAAAGGACGCTGGAGGGCCTAAAAGGGTCAAGGGTTTTTGAATCTTAATTGATGAGAAACCCTAGCTTCTAAACCGGTCCCGGGAAAGGGTGGGTTCCCACCCCTTCCAGCTGTTTCTTTTTAATATAAAGATAATATATAATAATATAATTAACAAGGCCGGGGAGCAGAGGGCACTACTTTCCGGGAAACGAGACGGCACAAAAGAAAAACATATAAGAGACTCACACTCCACGCACTACTGCCGGCAGATTTAACCCACAAGAACAGAAACAAAAAACAAAGTAATGATGATGAAAGTACTTCACCTGCAGGAACTGAACATTAAGAACAATATTTCAACCTGCAGTCTGAGCTAAATCTTTTAATTTTTTGAGCATCTTGTGAGAAGGAAAGATAGCCAGAAGAAGCTTGTTGTAATCAGCTATGTTTCTACATTGCAACACTCCTATTATATTTAGAAAATTTAATACTTCTATGAAGAGTGTGACGTCGTGCACATGACTTTTCTCGTATATTCCAACGAGACAATATGATTATTGTGATACGCACGCATTGCTCAAGAATTCGCCAGCGAAAAAAGTCCCTTTTGGCACGTGACCTCTGATAAATTTCCCTTGAGAATGTTTATGACCGAGGCGTGATGCTACTCCCTTTTTGAGAATTTTAATTTACAAGTCACCCTTCTGTTTTTAATGGAAGATTTATAGATTTCAATTCAGAAAGCAGACATGAATTAAATTCATTTTTTGTTTTTTTTTTCCCTTAATTTCAACTAGTAGTAGTACTAGCTTTGAGTCTGTGGATTTTATTAGTAATATTAATTTAGTTAACAAAATTGTTTTAATTGCTCATTGTTTGTATTGCTCCTAAACTGTATAATCAACTGCCAATGACAATTAATTTAGCAACAAATATAAATGTTTACAAAAAAGAAGTTAAAAAATGGATTAAAGATATTCAAAAGTATTTAACTAAGTTAGCAATATTTGAATATGTCCAAGACACATAATACAACAATATAATATAATTAAATATAAGAAAAAGCTTCGTCTCTATGAGATATCTTGTTTATTAAAATATGTATTTGAGATCTTTCTCTACTTTTAATTTGATCAATTTCTCAACATTTTTATATATTGGTAATTATTATATTGTATTATTATAGATGTATGTATTTTTATTTTGTTGTAAACAAACTCTTATATCTAGTTTATATTGATCGTGTCTTATGTAAATGTTGAAAGCCACCCCTATAATTCAAGATCTTTCTTATTTGGGGGTGCATAACTCTACTATTGTTTTTATTTATTTTCGAATATATAAATAAGGTCTAAAACATATCTATAGTCCTGTTTCAGTACGTGATGACGAATGTGACAAGGTTACGAGAGGTGCAGTTCCTCTCATCATCAGGTGATGACTAGACTAAATATGTACAGTGTTGCAGTTTATTCGGGTAGAGGAGTGGTGGTGCTTAGGAAAGAACGGGGGGGAGAGGAATGTAATGTTGTTAATTAGTATTAAGGAAAACACATTCTTATTGTGAAGTTGTAATTATTCAAAACTTAGGTCACAATAAGAACGTGCTTTCTTTAATAATATATGTTGCATCAATGTGTCCAAAATTTAATAAAAATGAATTGATAATTCTGGCGTCTGCAGTCGGTTTACTTAAAGGTATTTGAGATTCTGTAAAAATAATGTAGATGGCTTTCAAATAATGGAACGACAGGTGTATTAATTTGAAAAATGTAACATATAGGTTCGAAAATTTGTCAAGAAAAATACTGGCGTTACAGCACAATGGTAGTGCACTTCCACGGATTGGAAATATTTAGAGTTCCAGGTTCAAATCCCGGTGACGCAAAAACAATACTTTTCGACAAAATTGATTTTATGTGTATATATTTATAATTAATACATTAATTTAGTATATGTTAATTAGTGTTTTCTCCCAATTTAAATCATTTTGTATTTTAAACATTTCTAAATTGTTTATTATTAATCTTTTATATGGTACCGAGTGAAGAAGTTTTAGTCTATGACTAACGAAAGAGTGTATTGTTTCAATTATCTGGTTAGAAATTCCGCGAAGTTCTTATTTTTTGAGCAGCGGCGAAATTTCTCGCAATTTGACGTATATATTTATTTATATTTTTAAGGATAAGACATTATTATTATGAAATTGATGTTTTTACAGAACGGTTCTGTGGTATTTTAATAAGAATTAAATGTATCGACTACAAAGATATTGGTCAATTTGTCGTCGACTTACTCAGTTGTCGTGGATAGGAAAAGATTCAGGTTCGAATCCCGGTAGTAACTAAAATATTTTTTCCGTATATTTTTCTACTTGATACATTTAATTTGTGTTTATATATTTTTATATGTACCGCTTTTTTCTAATGTATTAATTTATGTTTTTGTATTGAGTAGAATTATGACGATGTTGTTATTTGTGTAAAACGCGTGTTTTGTATGCAAAGGAACATTATTATTAATTTTATAGGAATTTGGACTAGCATGTAATATGTGCATGTAGTACAAAGTATAGTTGTGAAAATTAAAATTTAAATGGTAGAAACAATGATATCCAATAATAAATAAGTATGATGATAGAATCAGTGATTTTTACTTTGGTGTTGAAATATTTCTGTCGTGGTCGGCTGTGGTCACAGAGTTTACACTGAAACATCCAATTTCTCCATATGATGAAAATTGGTTTCTTACTTTGGCGCACGAAACCACCGTGAAGGCCTTTGAAAACAAAGTCACGCGTAAGATTTACAGGTCAATATGTAATAATTTACATACATATAATCTATTTACGACTAGCTAAAGTTGGTATATACCAATTTACGAGAATATTGAAAGACAGTGATATCAAAACTGAATACAAATTAAATTAATCAACTAGAAAAAATCTATCATTCGAAAAAATATGTAGTTGCTACCAAAATTCGAACCTGGACCTCTTCCTGTCCGGGGAAAGTGTGTTACCATGCTTGATTTCGAACTGTAAATTCTGCACCGATAGGATCCAAATGAACGAAAAGCGCGATTTCCAGGTCGCGCGTCCCGCAGAACGGAAATACGAATCGAAATCATCGCAGGGTAGGGAAGGGAAGTAGGGAAACCTTGTTAAAGAATGAGGTCGTTGAGGAGATAGGGGTTTCAGTCAAAGGATCAGTGATCTCGGAAACCGGGATTCGGAAGGACTGCTCGCCTTACCTTGTATATGATGGCTCCGTAATCCCCGCAGTCGCCGCCGAGATCACACAAATCGCACGCGGATGAGCCGATCTCCTATCCCAATTGAATACGGCGACGCCACAAGTTCACCCACGGCACACAAACAACAAACAATACGTGATCAAAACACAATACCATAAAATACAGTGCTGGTGCAATGGAGCTGATAAGTCCACACCGCGAATGCTATCGCAATATCGAGATCGAACAAATATCGGTCAAGTTAAAAATCCGCTGACGTCAAGGTCACAATTCACATTGACAAGACGGGCATTAGGAAATATATGAATGGGAAATTGGATGCGGAAAGGTGTCAATAACATGGGTCGCGACTGATTCGAAAAGACGCGCCAAAAGGGTGTTTACGAATACGGAACAATGCTATAGTAATCGAATACAATTGTTTTCGACAAATTTTAAACTTATGTTCTGTATTATTTCCAATTGATACAACTATTATTACACCTATTTTAAATTCTTTCAAGTTTTGGATAAAAGACAACTGTTTACCAGATCAATCCTAAAACTTTTAAAAAATATAAATAAAACTTGACATCCGCGATCTGATTCAAAAGAAACTAGGAGCAAAACCTTAGGATACATTTTAGTGCCAAAAATAGATACCAAATTTGGTCAATGAACTTTCTTGTTTTGTGCACCGCGTATATTTAATAAATTGCCACTAGACTTTAAAGGGTCTAAAGTATTAAGCGATTTTAAACTAAAAACAACAAAGTGGTTGCTTGGTGTGGGTAGAAAGAAAAAAAAAAACTAATTTGTCATTTGTGCTACCCTATATATACCTATATTTTTTCCAACTATATTGTAGACAAATATGTTTTTTATAAGTTCTAATTGTACCTTAACAATATGCAATTTATATAAATTCTATAGGTAATTGCTTTAGGACAGACCACGTCTAGTAAAGTAAAATCCTTTATTTCAAATGTATTATTTTATTATTAAGGAGAACATATTCTTATTGTGAAGTTGTAATTATTCAGAACAGACGGTCTGTGATATTTTAAATACTAATTAGAAAGATATACATATAAAATCAATTTTATCGAAAAAAATTCGAAAAGTTCGAATTATCTTTAAATCCTTGAATTTCGAATTACCCTATTTGAAGGTCAATAGATTGCCAATGGTGTTACATAAGGTTTAAAAAAAAACACTAAATTATAATTATTCAAATTTAAAATAAAATAAAACGTTTTAGATTTTCAGCTCGTTTACTTTCATCTTAAATTTGTCGCCCCTCGAAAACACCGCCCTGAGGCTTTACCTCACTTGCCTATTAGTCAGAGATGGTCCTGTTCGTGTGAACCCCAAATTTTGCGTCCGATTTATTTAAGTTTGGGTTTGATTCTTAGAACTAGGACAATTTCGCGAGGTCGCTCACAAAGGGATCGTCACAGATGAACACATAGCCCCCTAATGGCCTCGCCTAAAGAAAAAAAGGGTTGAAGAAGCGAGGAACGAGTGACGCTCGAGATAAATTAAGGTCGTTGCGTACTTTTGACAAGTGGAGAGTGACTTTTGACAGGGAGACGAGGGGAACGCTTGAAGGATAAGAATTAAATTGACTGAAAGTAGGAATCTGTAATACCGTTCTTGTGTCCAAAGGAGAATTGAATTTACAACCGGCGGCGCGCGTAATCTATTCTGTCTGATGCGGACCCGACTGAATTAGATCTATTTTAGTATATTTAATGTATTTTGAGATACCCTTTCTAGTCCTTTACTTGCGAACTTTCAAAGGTACGACCGTCCTTGTCAAATTATTTAAAATCATTTTAATGTATGTAAAATTCAATATTTTACCGGAGATTTAAATTTGGCGGCTGTGAGTTAGTTCGCAATGTTTACAGTAGTCACGTGCGGTATCCTTTAACAAGTGTGCGTGATCTTTAGTGTGGCTAAATTTAGTTTAATTATGGTGTAAGAAGTGTTAAATACACGAACAGTGGGGATTATTATTATAAATGTTGGATGCTTATACTCATTTAGTTTGACTTGCGAGTGGGCTCTTCGTACGTATTTACTGATACAGATCCAGTGCTGTATTTAAAACCCCTAATTAATACGAATACCTTTGCTCACTGAAAATGTTTTAAAAGTATTGTAACATTACAAAACTAATGTCACGTTTGAAATCGCCCCGTCATTATTTTTAATGCCAACTACCTTAGTAATTACGAACAATACCCTAATGTTGGCATTGCGCGCGGTTTTAACAGTTATAAAATAGGTCGTAGTCTATGGTTTAGGTTAATTTTCGCTAGGAGCTGTCACAATATGCAGCTTAACTAGCTACGGACAGCGAAGCCATTTATTAAGGATCCAAGATCACACTATATACATTGGATGTAACAGGTTTTGTGAATGATACCTTCAGTACATATTTTCAGATTTTGATCAAACTTTTCAGGAAAATTATTGGTTGTAAATATCTCGGCCAAGTCCATCATCTGGCTTCAAAATAGTGGCTGTTTTGCAAAAAAAATGATCTTGAAAATAGAATACACTTGTACAAAAAAGGAAATCTACCTGATTCTTGTGTTGGCTGAAAGAGATATAAAATAATAAAATGTACGAGTGAACATATGAAACAACCAACGCAAATTTATATATATTCCAAATAATATTCATCTCATGTTAGCACACTGGTGGCAACCGTCATATGATGACGTCACTGGTGACCTCGCGTCAGAATGAAACCTGGCGTGTCACCATAACTCACTTGCAGCGAGACCACCGACCCGGCACCGCTGATGGCACTCCAGCCACCCTGATTGATGAGGAGGTGGAGCGCACGATGATTTCTTTAGTGTAAATATTGACATGGCTACGTCCGAGATAAATTTTTCGACAGATTCTATTATTTTTTATTTTATTTATAATAATTATTACAAAATTGGCGGCTCAATCACTCGCAACAATATGAAGAAATGTTCAGAATTGATATTAATAAATTGATGTACTACAATTTACTGAACTGTTGAAGATTGAGGTTGAGGCAATGCAAAACGTGTTGAAACGTTGGCCTAGAAATCTACAAAAAGTGGTCTACCGTCGCTCGTCGCGGAATTGTCTAAAAGTGAAATTCTCACAGCGCAAGAGCGAACTTTAGGGATGTCAGACGTGAAATGTGGCTCTCACAAAAAATACAATAGTGACCTTATTTTAACGTCGCAATATATATTTCTTATTATTTTTAAGTTTCTATCTTAAATTGACATTATCTTTTTTTAAAAAAACTCATCTTGAATACGTAAGTACTGTGCTTTTTTGAAACAATAGGAATATTATTAATTCTATATATATTTATTTATTTATTTTTTAGTAACTATATAATATATATAAAAAAATTGTTTGGACTGTGCCCGTCTTACTAGAGAAATTCTGTATCGAGACGGGCATATGTATATATATATTTAATTTAATTTAAGGTTTCCGCAAACACTGCTATATTTATTTAGTATACATTTTTTTTTTCACAATAACCCACTTAGAGTTAGGCCTTATTTAGGGAAACCGCCTCACATTTAAAAATAATTTATGTTATTTAAAACAACAGCACAGTAAGTAGATACATATTATAAATAGAATTAATAATATTCCTATTGTTTCAAAAAGTCACAGTACTTACATATTCAAGATGAGTTTTTAAAAAAAAAAAAGGTCAATTTAAGATAGAAACTTAAAAATAATAAGAATAGTAAAATTGATTGAAAATAAAAAAAAAAACTACTAATAGCACAAGCAGCACGAACAATAGTTACATCGCGTTTTTTTATCGTATATGTTTAGTCATGATATCACGTGCCATGGTCAAGGCTTTGCCTAAAAAGTTTCGGTATAACCGCATTTGTGCGCGAGGGATATACATTTCCTATAGTTGAGTTAATACAGTTTGAAGTTAACATAAAATTTGAAGATGATTGGTTTATGTCATGGTACGGATGTCCCAATGTTCACCAAATACATTCGTGTTCGTTTGTATCGCAAAGTTTGTAGCGTATATTACTACTACTAACTATTTACGAATACACAGAATTTACTGAGGTTAAATTGTACAAAGGTAGAGGTTAATAAAGGGTGGTTTTTTTTTTTTACAAGTTTTGTATTTGTATTTCGAATTGATATCACTTTTTTCAGCGACAGCCAATTTGGTAGCTGACAGCTGATTTGTGCTCAGTTTGATTTGTCATTTCACCATGAATATACTTACGCCAAAACTACGCATTGTGCAAATTTATTTCGAAAATCGTGGTTGAGTTCGCCAAACTTACCGTGCGCTACATGTCTATTTTACGGTCAACGTAATCGTCCATCCGAGAAAATAATTCAAATAACCATGCGTTGTTTTCACACCATGCATACTCTAATTGATAATACGCATCCGCAGAGATGTCGTACAGTGCGCACCGAAGAAGCTGTTATTGCAGTGGAGCGTTGTAGTGAGTAAGACCCGAATGATTTGATTCGCCATCGTGAACAGCAATAGATCCATGATTACTGAGTTTTGGGTTCTCCAATTGAATGGCATTAATGTGGAAGAGCTAAGGTTACAACAATACGGCGCAACACGCCACACAGCGCGCGCCACAATCAATTTAATAAAGGAAACATTTGATGAGCGCATAATTTCGCGTAATGGACCTGTGAATTGGCCTCCAAGATCGTGTGATTTAACACCTTTGGATTATTATCTATGGAGATACGTAAAATCGCTAGTATACGCCGATAAATCAGAGACGAGAGCCAACATTCGTCATGTTATTTCTGATATACGTCCCCAGATGCTTCAAAAAGTGGACTTCCAGATTGCTCTTTATTCGAGCCAGCCGCGGCGCTTATATGCGCGAAATCACATTTAAAAACCAATTACATAAAATTACCTTTCCAATAAAGCCAATACCAAGGCTATTACCACAATTTTTATTTCATTTTAAATTTGTATACCTTTAAAAAAAACACCCTTTACTAGGTACGTGAATAACGATTAGCTGCCACTCGAAAGACGTTGATAGAGTGTCTCGTGGCTCGGCCCGTTCGGGTGCAGACTACCACTTGTGTATTGTTGCACGAAGCCGGTACCCATCGCCTTTATGGCAGTTGTGTTGTAGCTTCGTGCTGCAGCCTTCAGATTTTTATCGAACTATATACTCTCGGACTCATTGCTAGAACGTCTAACCCATTCCAATCACTTTTTACTCTTATCATTCTATATTTCTCATTTCTGAATTCGGATCGGTAGTTTGGGACACACATTATTCCGCCTACAGCGACCGACTTGAAAATGTTCAACATAAATTATTCGGTATACTTAATTCACGCTTAGTCATTAAATCTCATTCAGAAAGTGGGTGTTTCCATAAAATCCCCTACCTTTTAAATAGAAGAAGCGTTCAAGATTTATCCTACTTCTATAATATTTTAAATAAACTGCTCCACACACTCAACACGTTAAAATAATTTATTTTATCTAAATTTTGGTAAAACTAATTACTTAAAAAAAAGTTTTATGACACGCTTTACGTCAAAATATAATACCGTAAATTCTTCTAATAACTTGGAGAATTTCAACGTTAAATTGCTTCCCTTTAAAATTAAACTACGCCAACTTTTTAATAACTATTGAGATAAATTATGTTTACATACGTGTATTTATATATATATATATACATGTTTTTTTTTACAACTTAACAACATAATTATAACATAAATAACTTAACTTGACATAATCACAACTTAACAATAAGAATGTGATCTCCTAATAATATATTTGTTTTTACAACATATAAGTTAAATGTATAACAGAACTGACTTAAATAAGCACGTTATATGGTGATGTAATATATGAGAACGTTATTACGGGTATTTAGTATCTTTGTAGACACTAATTCCAATATAATTTCATGACCCCGTTCTCGCAACATAAAAAATAAATAGCAGAAAAATAAGCGAAACAGAAATGTACGATATTTTATTCGTAGTAATGCTTTGTGATTGTGTATGTACGTGTATTGTCGCAAAGTAAAGGAAATCTGTGTGTACTCGGTTTAACCCATACACTGCCAAATCTTTATTTCAAAATATTTTTTGTTTATAGTTATAACAAATTTAATAGTGGAACCAAACAGTGATTGACGCTTGTCAGTTCATTTGTGAATTTAAGCTTTTATCTTCGTGCGGTTTGTTAAACCAATTGGTAACAAAAATATCAGACTGACTCCTTTGCTGGCTGTCATTTTTTTTTATCCAGGTCATTCAATTATATAAGAAAATATCATGTTATCGATATATTTTGAAATTTCTTTGCGGTAATAAGTATGTCGGCCAAAAAGGGAATGCGCGTTTTTTTATTTACTCTTTATTACATATGTATTTATTTAAATTTTATTTTTGCTAAACTGCATGGCAGTTTTACGGCAAGGATAACCTTATACACAGTTTTTTTTTTTTAATTTTTATGAATAGAATATAACAAGGGAAAAAAAATTAGATAAGGAGATGTTAGATGAATTGCTTACAAAGAATACAATATATATATAAATACACATAAGAAAAAAAACAATTTTTACATAGCGTAATACAACAAGGAAATAAAAACTTAGACTGGAATATGTTCTTTTAAAATAAACAATATTAACTTTGTGGTTAAAATTCATATTTTTATTTATTATCTTTGTTTTATGCAACATATAGGTTCGAAAATTTGTCACTAAAAATATTGTCGCTGTAGCATAGTTCGAACCAGGTTCGAATCCCAGTGGCGCAACGACAATATTTTTCGATAAAATTGATTTTATATGTATATCTTTCTAATTAATATGTTACGACATCCTGAAGAAGAAAGTGATATATGTATTTCAACTCAATTAAATGGTTAATAAAATAAAAATAAGAATATGTTCTAATACTTTGTATTTTAAGGTGGTCACTGGGGTTGCATATTTAAAAAATTTTTTTAATAGGTTTCTATCGATTTTGTTGATTATTCTTGGCACAACGCATTCTCTCGTTCTCTCACCGTACACATTGTTCTCTTACGGTACTCTCACGGTTCGACCCGACGATCTGGTTGAATAGTGAGGATCAGTATTTATCAACTCTTAGAATATTATAGCATATGTTACTTTTTTGATTATACATATTGTAAATAGTTAACTATAATCATCTTTATACAAATACTTGGTTCTGTTATCTACTAAAAGTTTTAAAAATCTTAATTGTAACTGTTTAATGTTATTAATGTACTACTCACTCCATAAATGATAACCGAGTTGACCATTGCAAAGTTCAGTGTAGTTCGAGACGTGCATAACCTTAGTATATAAAATGCACTTAACACGGATCTTAGTTTCTTATATATATATAACTGATGAAATATATATATATATATATATATATATATATATATATATATATATATATTTCATCAGTTATCAAACCTAAATATTTATATTGCTCCACTTTTTTAGGCGCTTCACCCGCTTTGACTCTGCGACTTTTGCCTGCGGTGTCTTTTGATATAGTGCCATCAATCAATCAAAGTGGTGATTACCCATCTCATATTCATATGATTGACAATCGGCTTGGCCAGTGTGCGATGTTGCCGCCGAGTTCTGCCGTCGCCGCTGGACACATCGGCGGCGAACGAGTTTGGGTGCATTTCTCGGTCCGTGTTGATGTTTTGTTTTGCGACGGTGCTCATTCTCGGCAAGGTTTGTGATTGCATTCTGAGGAAATTTAGATTGCGTTTTCAAGGTGCACGTTTTATCGTCTCGACGAAGGTCGCGGAACCGGAGCTGCTCCGCAAGCGGCGATAACACGAGCGATTGCCTGGTCACCGTGCGCTGGTCGGTGCATTCTAACAGTGGTGCGAGCGGATAATGCGATATACGGATACTAGATGCAGAATCGTCTTTATAGCCTATGCCCATGGATGACGTCATCTCTAAGATGTGGATTGGATGCAGTTTTTGGCATTCGCATCAATCTTGTACACTAATAGATTTAAAAAAAAATATATTTTATGGGCTTTTACAAAGTTGGTTTAGTATAAAAAAAAAACATGAGCAGCTACCCAAGTATCATATACAGAATACATATACATATTCCCATTCCTTAATGTTCCGTTTATCTGTATATGTATTCTGTCTCTCTCTATCGCATGTAATTTTTTATTCTATCTACGTATATATATATATATATATATATATATATATATATAAGTGCACTCCTTTTGTATGTATGATCAGTTTTAAATACGTCCTGATGAAGCTTGAGATAAGCGAAACTAGTCGACGTAAAATTAATTTCGTGGTTTGATACAAAGTTATTGTTATTTTATTTAATATAATTTGTCAAACCACAAAGTGATTGCTTATATTTAAAAAAAAATACTAAAAATTTAGGTTTGACACAGGAAGGTTGAGTATCAAAATCAATTGTATCTTTGATTCAGAACAGCATCAATAACATAACTCTTATATTTAAACTTTGAATATCGGAATATATCTATCTAAAAGACCAAAATTATTACCATGCCAGTGAAGTCTTTGTGTGGGTGCATTCTTGTAAAAAAATATATTTGATTAATTTATATGCGACAGTACCGACGACCTAGTACTCCGCGCAGGGACATGGTATACAATCAGTTCAGTTAAATTAGGGGCGTCCAGTATGCCAATTAATACGTCTAGTTTATTTGGGGTTATGATACACTCTTAATATTGTAAGCGTGAGAGGTAGAGTGGGAGAAATTGTAATTATAATTCGAGGAGATATTACAGTATTAGTGTATTCACTTACATAACGATAGGTTGTCTCAAAAGTTAGTTTGCGGCGAATTTTTTTTTATACTTTTAAAATTAGCAATATTAACTTTGTGGTTAAAATTCATATTTTTTTAAAAATCTATTCATTCTAAAATTTAAAATTTTTTCCTAAAAATTATTCGACTAAATTTGTATTAAGTAATAATTTGAGTTAGGTACTAAATTTATTTTTAAATAATTATTGTTTTTTTTTTTTAAAATAGATTCTGGCAAAGAAACAATAATATATGTTTTTAGTTAGTTATGACATCCTGAAGAAGCACGAAACCGGTAGATGTATTTAAACTCAATTCAGTGGTTAATAAAACAAATATAATAAATAAAAAAAAATTTTTTTTTTTTTTTAGTATTTTAATTTAACTCATTGACTGGAACATCAATAAATATGGATTTTTTTTATTATTAAATATCAATGATATTTATAAGTGGGGTTGTACAATATATCATTAGTTTCATGATAAGGCGTGCAAATGAAAGAAATCTAATCACCACACATCATCTGTAACCTCCCTGTCAGCTGCGCACAAGTCGTACCTAAATTTAGTTCAGTTTAAAGTAAAGTACACAATTCTCAAATATATGGTGTTGCTATTCAGGTGACGATGTATATTATTGCCCAAGAATTCATCTGCCATAAAAATAATAAGTTGCAAAGAATTTCGTCGGCATATATATTTTTTTAATTATCACTATACCCACAAAACGTTTTGATATACGTTTGTCTGCATTTATATCTATTTGTTACAATTAGGATTAATCATTTCTTCTTAATTAGGAGAAATCGTGCTCTTTTGTAACGATCCAGGCATTTTATTTTTTATTGTAGGAAAAATAAATTCTATGGTGATTTTCCATCTTTTCCATTTCCCGAGCGCCACGTCACCAGCTAGTTTTAATCGGTACTCACAAATTTTTGGGTTCTCGCCGAGTAATGTCCATGGACCGCTACTCCTCTTCTTGTAGTCGTACAGACCAAGATCGCATTCTTCTTTCTAGTCCAAGATTAACGGTTTATTCTCAATATTTTAGTGGGATGGTATATGTAAGTCCAGCCTCCGGTTTTCTACTTCGGAGATTGTTCTCTGCCAATCCATCAAAGTATTCCAAAATCTTACATTTTTGCTATTAAACACAACGTGGTTGCCGAAATTTCCTTTCCGGCTTCCCGACGAGGTCTGGCGCCGCTCCCGCTTCTAGAAAAAGTGTCAGATCAGCTATTTTGATTCGTCATAGATAATAATCGTCTTTCTATTGGCTAATAGGAGTACAGTGAGTTCCATACATCGCGTGATATCTTTCATATGTTAATTTTAGTGGGCCCATATTCGGGGACGCATGCATCCAAGCGTGAGAAATATGGAAATAGTCTGATCATGCGCATTAGCGACACCTAACGTAATATCTGCTGTAGAAAATACTTTTAGGACACACAGTACAGATACATTACCAGATGCCATGGAAGTTTTGCACCCTCTATATCTTCTCTGGTATTTTAACAGGTCGACCCTCAGAATAACAAGGTTCCATCTGACAATGACACTGTTTTGAGATAATGAGCTAAAAAGTATATTTTATTTTGAGTATGCAAATATGATCGGTTTTAAGGTATTACTAGGTAAATTATTTTCAGTATTATCAATGAACGCTGTGAGATGAGGAAAATTGAAAATATAAAATAAAATAATAAATTAACAATAATAATCAATAAATTGAAATAAATAACTGATGCAGTTGGAACTTTCAGCTCTTGCTATTATTTCCTTTAATATCCATTAAATAGAGTCGGTGTGTATGGAAGAAATAAAGAATAATGCGATTGGAACCCATTTTACCTGATAATTTAAATTAGCCCAAAATTCTAAGGAGTCGAGATGCTGAGGAATTATTACCTTTTTTAATAGTTGTCATAGGTGATCTATTCGATCTTTATAATACATGGATCGCCGATCGACGTGAACGCGTATATATAATGGTTCCGATCTATCTGGTCTCTCCTATCTACTACCCCCACCCCCTATACCCAGAACGCGATCTTTTTTTGTGTTTTTGTTCTCTATGGTTTTTGGACCAGTTGACGTTGAGACTTTTAACTGACAGTTATCGTTTACCAGTGGTACGTGCGTGCCGATTAGCACATCTTGCTGTTGTATTTATTGCGCCATTATCGAAGTGTATGAACAAGAGTACTTCGTGCGGGACAACGGAGTACGTGTTCTGAAGCCAGAAGACTTGTGAATCCAGTGAAAAAAAATCTAGCATTTCTCAGGTGGGTCGTATTTCTTCCTAGTTCTGGTTGGTCCTTCATCCTCCCTACTGTCCCTCTCCCAAATTCCTTCCAGCCTTCTTAAATCCCGCATTTTCCCAACCTCCTGACAGTCCAAGCACCTCAATGTATAATGTGAGCTCGTCGACCAGAGGAAAATAGTTTTCAGAGAATTATTGGCAAGTTTTCATTTTATGATTTTCAGACTGTGACAGTGAACTAATGACTGACAATATAATGGTTTTCTATACAAATTCAATAAGTGGGATTAGTTCTACTCAATATGCGGGATTAGTTCTGCTTCATAAACGGGATTAGTTCTGCTTCATAAGCGGAATTAGTTTTGCTTCAAAAATGAATGTTGTAGTTTGGTATTGTTTTTCTGACAGCATACACGCCTTGCTCAACAATCCTCTGGTTGCTCGTAGGTTGACTATTTATAATCATCTGGAGGTGTAGGAAGAGAGGATAAAACGCCAGAGTTCTTTTGCCTCGATCACTTTTAATTACCTTCTCATGCATGGTCGTCTTCTTATAGGATCGTTTTTAACATCTAATCTCTGGTGGATCGTGCAGAGTACCTAAAAGTTATAGAAGTATGGAGAGTTATCACCTCTACTGTCATCAATACCACACAGAGATACTGAACGTACCCACTAATTACCGGTACATGAAACACAACTCCCATCAGTTTCTAGCATTTTTATCAAAATTAAAATTGTACACTCTCTTCTGCAAATGCAAATGGAGTAAGATTTATTTTTTAGACTTTATTGACATACATTTTTTGTTGTAACAGAGGTAAATATAAAATATTATAATATAACATGATAAACATAAGAAGTCTTAGTTTATTGTGTGGGATGGAGTAGGACTCCACCTCTGATACATATAGCATCGTCTTGGCTACTTTGCTAGACTGTCGCCTGTGTTAAAGTAGTCAGTTTTTTCCGTGCTGTTGTGGTGTTTATTATTTTATTAAAATTAGAAAAGATTTGACAGAAATCTATTAAAAAATATATTTAGAGAAAAAAAAAGTGTGTTGTAAAACTAAAGTGAATTATTAGCGTAGGTATTTTATTTCGATTTTGTTGGAATGTTGGACAGCGATGCTTCTGATTAATCTCTACCTAATTGTATCATATATTTAGTCCATATTTATGTAGTAATCTTATTGAAAGTGAAGGATTTCCAGTTAGTATTGAGTGTGTTGTACAGTTTTGTATTTAAAAATACGTAGAAACGTTGGTAGAACGTCTTTGTTGCTCTCGAAACTGGTGTATAGATGTTCGTTTGTTGTCTTGTGTTGTGACCATGATTTATTGCATGGGGTGAGTTGTTAGCATGGACATATTGGATGAGTCTCAACATATAAATTTGTCTTTCGTCTAGGAGATTGTACTCTTTAAATATAAGATATCTAAAAGGACAACCTCTTATTACCCTAAGAATTGCCTTTTGTGCTCTTTTAGCCTACCCTAATATTGTTTTGGCTGCTCCTCCCCAAACTAAAATCGCATAATTAATTAAGGAGTAGCAGAATGCAAAGCGCACCGATCTTAAGAGTTTATAGTCAATTATGTATCGTATTCCTTTAAAAAAGTAAATTAGTTTTCTTGTGCGTTTAGCTAGGTAAAATATATGTTCTTTCCAGTTAGATGATCATCGATCAGTACTCCCAGATGTCGAATAATTTTAACTCGTATCAATTTTTCACATTGGCATGAGGAAACCGTGTTCTTGTTTGTTTTACAGTGATGTACGATGAGTGTAGGATCTTCTTTTGATAATGCAAAAAAATTCATATTTTGTGATTGTAAGTGATGGGAGATTCTTATCGAACCATTTTTTCGCCTTGATCAAACCTTCCTTTGCACGAGTATTGACTTCTTCCCAAGACTTCCCTCAAAGCAATGCAGGGTATCATCCGCGAAAGTGATTATTTTTCCATTATTTAAAGGCGCGTTACAAAAGTCGTTAATATATACCAGAAATAATATAGGGCTTAAAATGCTTCCCTGTGGGACACCGTATTTTATCAATACTGGATTACTGTATTTTTCATTGTTTTGGACAATTTGACGTCAATTTGTTAAGTAGTTCTTAAACTACTTATACGTAGTGCCCCTTACTCCTATTTTTTCAAGTTTTTTTAGCAATACTAGGTGCGGTACAGCGTCAAATACTTTTGCAAGAACAAGAAGAATCTTTACGCATTTTTTTCCTTATCCAAGTTCGAGACGATATATTTTAAATTGTTGTATTGAAGGCATCAGGAATCTGGAAAGACTTGGCATGACTAGATAAATCATGCACTGGAAGACGGCTCATTTAGAAGCTTCATCGACTGAAGAGCGTGCTTGATGAGGTATATGAAAGTGAAGTAGACAAGGGTAGTTATTTAGTTATAACATTACCTGACTCATTTACATGATTTGTACCTGTCTCCGCGAATTATACGGACATTTTCGCTCTAAATAAATTTGTCGGTCACACCCTAATCAAAGTCTTTCGCTAGTCTAGCTTGGCTGCACAGTTCGCCTCTACACGGTAATCCGAAGCTTGGTCTAGTGGTTAAAACACTCGTCTAGTGATTTAGTGGTGGAGCGTTTGAGACTCGTTCCAGGAGAATATCAAACTAGTCCTATTTAACCTTTCAAAAATTGGAAAAAATTAACTTTGTGGTTAAAATTCATTATTTTTATTTGTTAACTTTATTTCATTAACTACTTATTGAGTTTAAATACATCTACCGGTTTCGAAAAATACAATTCAATACATATTGACATCCTGATGAAGAAAATTATATTTTTCGAAACCTGTATTTAAACTCAATAAGTGGTTAACAAATAAAAATAAATAAATAGTCCTATTTTCACAATACAAGAATTTGAAAATAGTATGAATATTGACGTGACATGTACTCGATACATAATCCTGAGTATGGTACTAAGATACAATACGTTGGGTATATAATATGTTACAGAAAACACTTTTTTATCGTTAAAAAAATAAAAATGTGAATAATTGTTATGCATAGTATAAAATACAACAACACAATGTATTTAGAAACTACCGCATAGAACCACACAAGCGCGTAGATTCCAAGGTCAACGAAATCAATTCACGTGATATGCTGACAGATCTTGGCATTATGACGGTAATAATAATAATAATAATGTGTTCATTCCAGCATGATCAGATTTTTTTATTTTTAATTTTTAACCGGATTCGTCATAAAGATAATACATATTATGTTATATATACATACATAATATACTGTGAAAAAGAAAACCAAGGAAAATATTAATAAATACAAAAAAAAAATAAAAAAGTTGATAAAAAGTAAAAAGTTCACACATATATACTCACAAAATATAAATATTACATATATAACTACTTCAGTCACGGCCATTGTTGTATATGTAGCTATTTTGTAGGTGCTGCCATTCTCTGGTCAGAGAATCAGCTTTCCATGAGAGCGCCGCTTGCACCAGAGAGTTAGTGCTGAGCTCCAGCCCCAGTTTTATGCCAGCAACTCGATGTCTTAGAAGCGGAACGAATCCATGTATACGACCTTCGGTAAAAATTTTAGATGCGCTACAATAACGCGCCAATCCGAACAGTATTCTGTATGAGTTATTGTACTGAATTCGGAGACGGTTATGTATTTCGACCAGAGCTCGCAGGTATACATGCTGGTGAAGAATGATTTAAACTGGATCCTCTTCACCTCTTTACTGCATCGGTGGAAACGCCGTGACAGCATATTTGCACGAACGCTCAACTGTCTCCTTTGCCGTTCTATATCATCATAATGATGCACTGAAATATTATTTAACAAATAATAGATATCTCATAGCGACGAAGCTATTTTTTATTATATCTAATGGAAAGATATGGAAGTATGGGTAATTACAGAGCTTACGACCTGTCTTCGGTTGGCCTAAGTGATCACTTTACGTAATATAACGTTCACAATTCCACCCAATCAACCTCCATATCTATCAAATTTTTGAAAGTTGTATATATGCGGAAACACTTCGAATATCTCTACACTATCGCCATCTATAGACTAATTTGATATCGTTCTAATTTTGAGTATTCGATGGGTTTTGAAGAAGTTTTGTTACAGTGAATTTTTATTGTATATTACATAGGTCTGTGTTAAAAAATGAAATAAACGACCCGAGCTGAAAGAAGGAAGCAACGCAAATCAGAAATTCATTTCACGTTTGAGTAGTCATGCAAATTTGATGAGTCAGTCCTCGTGGGATTGGCGGCAACCGTGTACTGATTACTGGCACGCGTTTGTTTACCTTCTAATCCGAGATAGAAGAAGGCGCAGGTTGAAGATTGAATTTTCCTTAGACAGTACGTCTGACGTGCTTTTCTGAATATGTTACGGGAGAGTGTTGAGGTATGTGACGCATGAGAGGAGAAATAGGACACATTCTATTACTTTGATTTTAGTGTATTATTTAACTTCTTATTGAGTGAATTTTGTGTTTTATATGAAATGACATCCAGTCAAAATTTTGCTTAGTTAGCCTTAAAATTCTGCCCCAAAACTAACAGTTAATTAAATACAAAAAAGTAATAAAAGTCTAACATTACATGTTTACACTAAATTAACAATAAACTAGTGAAATACTTTATTTACCTATCATTTATTTAAGGTCAATATTAAATTTTACGCCACGTAAAAGACAATGAAAATAGTGAAAACTTTGTCTTCCATCAAAGTAAAAAAAATCAATAACATTAAGGACAGAAAAGGTAGAAAATAAAAAAAAATATAAGTAAAAAAAAGAAATTTTTAAATTTATTTAAAAGAAAAGAAAAATAAATTTAAGGAATTTTGGTTTAGAAAAATGAGTTCTGTTTGTCATTGGTGTCACAGTGTGGAAGACTGAACGTGAGATAGGTTCTAGTCGACCTAGATGGCACTCGAATGAATATGCGCCTAAACAAGTCAGGACAGTCTACTTTCGAGTTGGCTATTTTGTGTGGGAAGATGTCTCTCGAATTTGTAATGGTGGAATTTTTAAAATAATACTGGTACATCACTGGTTAAGATTCGATAACTAGGTAAGTTGAAATATTTCAAGAATCTATTCTGTCACATGTGTGAAAATAAAAAAAAATGTTTTTTTTATTCTGCTCGTTTAATTTACTTAAGACGCGTTTCGCCTTGCAAGGGCATTATCAATCTAACAATTTGATTCAACTCAACTGTATTTATATCTAGTAGGGGACAGGTATATAATTTTATTTGCATGTGATGAAAAAGGACAACAGTATACATTGGAATTCTGAGGATTTCTATAATTTTTTGACATTAAAATATCATTGAAACATAATGGTTAATTAGAATGATTATATATAAGCATTAAAAAAAATATGGAAATCCTCAGAATTCTAATTAATACTGTTATCCCTTTTCATCTCATGCAAATAAAGTTGTACAGTTGTCTCCCACTAGATATAAGTACAAGTTGTTGAGTTAAATTATTAGATTTATTTATTTATTTATATATATTTTGACATCCATATTTTTGTATTAACCGAGTTGGATACATAATAAACATACATAATACATAGTTTATTGTGTGGGATGGAGTAGACTTCACCTATGATATATACAGCGTTATCCTGGCTACTTTGCTAGACTAAAGTCTGTGTTAAAGTAAAATTAGTGTTACAGTAGATTAGATTGATTGATAGATTAGATTGATAATGCTGTTAGACTAGAAGACGAAACGCGTCTCAAGTATATTAAACGAATAGAATAAAAAAATGAGTTTTTTATTTTCATATATATGATTGTGGAGTTCTATAAACTTACCTCGGAAACAGTAAACACCTATTCCGTATTTTTTTGATTCTATCGTATATGTGTTATATTTTGGATTCTAGACTTGGGCGACATATTCGATGATACTTCGAACATATAAGTAGTACGGTGTTTTACATTATATTGATTGTCATCTGAAAAGAAAACATAGGGGGGACGGTAAAGGATGGAAGGGACTTGGATTAACGGGGATAAGGATCGATGATGGGAGGGACTCCAGTCGAAGGTCCAGTGTATCTCGGGGAATCTGAAGGACTTTTTGCCTTACCTCGTATAAGACCCCTCCGTTTCTCCTGCAGTCGCAGCCGATATCACACAAACAGCACACGGGCGGGCAGATCTCCGCTTCCAAATGAAGACGGCGATATCAATCACGTCACCCGCGGTTCACACAATACTTCACTGTGCACAAATCACAGGATCACAATACAGTACTGATGCACCGAAGGTGAACAAATCCACACCACTGATACAATCGCGGTGTCGCAACCGTACAAGTATCGCGTCGCGTTAACGTCTGCTGACGTCAAGGTCACTATTCATACTGGTTAAGCAGTAGGGAAAAAAAAGATGGGTGGGAATTTAAACGTGGAAAAGTGTCAATAATATGGTCGCGGGCGATTCGCAAAGTGCGCCAAAAATGGTTCATTATCAGTTTCTAATTTTGCCTAAATATTCTTTACGACCCTGATAAAGAAATATTAACCTCGCCCACCCTATCTCAACTCCTGGACATTTTAACTACCTTCGGTCTGGACCAAATTGTATACATCATTATTAATTAGAATTTACTCAAAACAATTGCCATTTCTCCCCCTAACGTAAGCCTAAGCCTATCTTAAATAATATCTAATTATGAATCACGAATAATGCCGGATGCGAACAGCTAGTTTTAAATAAGATTAATTTAAAACATTTTCATTTTGAACGTTTAAAGAAAATGGTCCAATGCATCAGCTCCTTTCCACCCTCTCCAAAATTCACCCTCCACTATTGAACCACCATTGTGCGGAGCAGAAATTTTTGCACAGTGCGAAGTCGTGCGGACACGTGCTCGGAATTAGCTGTGCTAAATAATTATAGCTAACTTTATGCCAACTGTAAAGTTTCTCAACCGTAATTTATGAAAACGTACCAAGCTCGCGTCTAAAAATATATTCGTAAATATATAGCACACTGTATTGTTGCCAGTTGAAATGTTATACAATCTCGATATTTCTGTAATTTTGCTGCAAAAATTGTCGGGATTTTTTCGAAAATGATTAAGTATGAAATTGTACGCTTCTGATTCGATATCACTTTGACATTTCTTGATATTTTATTGTGAGGTTGAAGCGCACATTTTGGTTGCCAACGTTCAAAATATTTTTTGGGAACCAATTTTGTGTTACGTGTGGTGTTCAATGAGGGTCTACTTCATATATGTAGCATACGAGTGTTCAAAATAAGTTAAAATACCTTGGCAATGTATTCAATGAAGATGGACAAGACGACGTTGACATAAAACGATAGAGGAGACAGTTGACGTTCGTGTGAATATGCAGTCAGGAGGTGAAGAGGATCCTGTTTAAATCATTCTTCACCAGCATGTGTACCTGCGAGCTCTGGTCAAAATACAAGCAAGTGACGTACAACCGTTTCCGAATTGATTACAACTTTTCGGGTCGGTGCATTATTCTAGCACATCTACAATGTTTGCCGAAGTACATGAACATCGAGTTGCTGCCGTTGAGTTGCGGTTAGAGTTCAGCACTCAGCGCGAACCTTCTAGTGCAAGCGGTGCTCTCATGGAAGGCTGGCTCCTCGACCAGAGAATGACGACGACTGCAGAATAGCTACAGCTACAACAATAGTCGTGACTGAAATGTAGTATTGATATGCTTGTATTTATTGTGGGAGAACGATGAGAAAAATGAGATGTGCACAAGCTTTATGATGATGATGGTCGTATTTTATGATGGAGAAAAATATCAGATTGCGGAGCTGATGAAAGTGACACCATGTTGCGCGCAGCTGCCATTTAAGTACCGTGAACAATGTCCAGTGAATAAGAGCCGCGCGCCACATAACAGGAGCCGCGAACGGGCCAGCCCCTTCGGAAAGTTTAAAGTCATCATTGTTTTGCCCGTGACTGTTGGAAATAGATTTAACGACCACAGTCGCCCGCTAATATCTTCACATTTTCTCCGCTGACGAAACGGCCGAATGGCATTCACCTGACGTACAACAGGGAACAATAATACCTGTGATTCTGTACGGCTCTCACCTCAAATACCTCATATCATATAACTGTTCGAAGGTTTTTGGTGAAACTTTGCGGAATTTCGTGATTGTTTTGTAAATTGAGTCAAAACAAACGATATAATGTTTTCGGGAACATCTTCCCATCATCAATATTATAATTCAACTAAAATCAAAAACACATTGTAATTAATGTAATAAAGCACGCAAGAATGGAGAGCCGTTCATTTGATAATAGTAATTTACAACTTGTATATAGTTGCGCCAAAGTACGAAAGTTAGACGTTCTAGAAAATTTAGAAATATTTAATAATAAATATTTAAATACCGTCCATTACATCCGCTCTCTTATTCATTTTAACTCCACCCCCACCCCCACCGCGGTTAACTACAAACACATCATATATTACTGTCTAAAAGTGTTTTTAATTTTTTGTTGAATTGTAATATTGATAATGGGAAGATGTTCCCGAAAACGTTATATCGTTTAACACAATGAAAACTGTAGTGGAATAAAACTCATGTTTTGCACTCACACTCACAAACAATGGTGTTTTGACTCAAATCAAATGTGTCCTTGGCGACCGAATTCAAATGAAAATTGTTGAAATGATAGATATTAAGCATTGATAAATTGTTCCGTATTTGTAATGAATTAATTTTTTTTTATACCAAAATGATTATTAAACAAATCAAAGATATCTGATAGAGACAAAGCCATACAATATACGGGAAAACATGGAAGTATGGGTAATTACAGGGCTTACGATCTGTCTTCGGCTGGCTTAAGTGATCACTTTACATAATATAACGTTTACCATTCCACCCATAATCAACAAATAATAATCAAATGTACTGGTCTAAATAAAAAATATATTAAATTAAAAATTGACTTTTAAGGCGTATTCAAGTGTAATCTGTTAATCATTTGTCATGTATACAGATAGAGAATATAGCTTTCATATTTTCTAAAATAATAAAATTTCCATTAGTGACATCTGTGCTGTTTCAGGTAAATGAATATCGTATTTCAGAGCGTAGATGGCGACAGTTAAATACTCGTGTTTTCTACATGGTAAACATATATACAATATTGACAGATATGGAGGTCAGGTCGTAAACCCTGTAATTACCCATACTTACATATTTATAAATTAATACATTGACTTTTTTGACTGATTTCTTTACAACAAATTTTAATACTACTATTGAATTCGAAAATAAGTTACACCTGGTAAACTTTGTAACAAACTTAATTATTACAGAGCTTAATATTTGTAATTGTCTACGTTTACGTTTCATTAAGAGGAAAATGATTTTTTTTTAAATTAATTTATTTAGTCTGGAAATTCACACAGCAATTTGATTAGTCATTAATTAAAAAGCGTAGTTAATTAGAAGACACATTTTTTAAAGTTTATTTGTAATTTTTTAAAGGTTTTTAATTTTTTTCAGGTTCAGGAGAAGGACGGTTTGCCGTAACAACAGTAAGTTATTCTAAAATGTGTTTGTAATATACATTAATTTATAAATAAAATATTTGGAGATTCGGTGTACCAAAGATAATTTTATTGCGAAGAATGTTAAATAGGCAACCGCCATAATATTTTTATGGTGATAATTACAATATATTTAGACATTATTTTAAAAAAAATGCTTTAAGATTGAATGGATCTTTCATAATAAAAATGATTAAATGCACGTAGTGCTGTAGTTTTTGCAAAAAGTTTTTAAAAAAAAGCTACGTGAACCGTGACCTACCGTCTCTTAAATGACGATAATTATTATTTTGAAGAAAAACAGTATAAACTTATATAACAGCTTTAAGCACAACTCTCCTCAAGCAATAAACCATAGACACAACACAAGACAAACAACAATCATCTACACACCAGTTCCGAGAGCAACAACGACATTTTATCAAAGATTCTACATGTTCTTAGCTCCGAAACTGTACAACACACTCAGTACCAACTGGAAATCTTACAACTTCAATACGATTACACAAATATGGACCCAATATATGATTCAATCAGGTAGAGATGAATCCGAAGCACGGCTATCCAACATTCTAATATAATTTATACAATACCTTCACTAATAATTCACTAGTTCTACAACACTCCCACTACATATATTTTTACTTTTTTATACATATTTGTAATTCTCTTTTTATTCCTGTCGATGACTTAAATAACAGCGCGAAAAAAAAAACTGGCTACTTTAACACAGACTTCAGTCTGGCAAAGTAGCCAGGACAACGCTGTATATATCAGAGGTGAAGTCTACTCCATCCCACACAATAAACTATGAGTATTAATTATGTTTATTATGTATTCACCTGTGTGAGAACACAAATATGTATGTCTATATATATATATATATAAATAAATTATGAATGAAAATTGCTATAATTTGTTTATAACTCAAAATAAATGCAACATCTTAGTTTCCATACCGGCAACCATTTAAAAATCAGTGTAGCGAAGGCTATCTTCTGATTGGTTGAATCTTAATTTAAATGGCGGCGGGTAAAATCAACTGACTTTGCAGCTATCACCGATGTAGAATTACCAATTTGCATAAAAAAGAGTCATGTTCGATTGTTAATAAATAAACTCAATATATAAACCTTACGCGAGAAGAAAACTGCTTTAAAAGTTAGTTACAAATAGGTTTCTTTAAATTTCTTCAAACTGTGTTAAGCTCAGTATTTATGCTAAAAAATAAAGTAGAAATAGTATTACAAATGAGGTTAGATACGTATTGCATCAAACAAATAATAAATTTGTTAAATACTAAATTAATGTATTAATTATAAATATATACATATAAAATCAATTTTGTCGAATAATATTGTTTTTGCGCTACCGGGATTCGAACCTGGATCTCTATATTCAATCCGAGGAAGTACACTACCAATTGTGTATTTTTCATGACAAATTTTCGAACCTATATGTTACATTTTTTCAAATTAATACATCTGTCGTTCCATTATTTGAAAGCCGTCTACATTATTTTTACAGAATCTCAAATACCTTTGAGTAAACCGACTGCAGACGCCAGAATTATCAATTCATTTTTATTAAATTTTAGACACATTGATACAACATATATTATTAAGGAAAACATCACAGACCTATGTTATGAATAATTACAACTTCACAATAAGAATGTGTTCTCCTTAATAATAAATTTGTTAACTTGATAGAAATTTATTTGTAATAAGTGTATTATACGCCGCGAAGCCTGGGTTCATTACGCTAGTCCAAATAATAATTGGATTATTAATAATATAAAGGATCATCTAATATTTTAACCGTAACGCACGACAGACTATAGACGGTTCGTCTCGAGATGGCTCCATAAAACGGAATCGTAAATCAAAAAAAAAGAAAAACAAGCGCCCACCTTTGCCGCGCGGCTGACATTTACCGGCGGAGGCCGCTGTTTTATCGACTCGGTCGGTAATGGCGTCATATTTCACGGCGATATTTTATCCAATGGCAATTTTCCCCGAGGGCGCATTTCTATGACAGGCATTTTTAATTTTTACAAATTCCAATTGATAATTTGAAAGTCAACGACTCTTTCGTCAAATTTTATGATACTCTGATATTCCTGCGATCGTTCTCAATTGGAAGCCGAGTGGTGTTTAATATAATAAAGTGGCAACAGATTACTTAGTCACCGGATAAATGCGAGGCCCCCTCAATTTAAAATATAAATAATCACCTAACTTTCTCAAAAAAATAACTGTTAGGCTTTAATAGTAGTTCGTTATCCTAAAACTGATTTATCTAGTTGGACGTTATTTTATTTTAATTTTTAATACTACAGCAGGCCCAATTACTTTAGTGAAACACATCACAAAAAACACCCAGAAAATAACAGATATATTGTGTCGTCACCGGAAATCGAACCCGGAGCCCCCGCAATGAAAAGCCGGACTACGAGGGCCACCAAATTTTGTTAATACTACTTAATGGTACTACAAAATTATTTAAAATTTAAATTTTAGATATATATTTGATCCTAAGATTTTAAATATGTGAAATAATTGTGGCAATTATTGAAATTGCTCAGCAGTTCCGGACCCTCGGGCAGATGCTCATGCGGTAGTGGATACGCCACTGAACACGGACATACTATTTTGATGTTAAATTTATGATGCATTTGATAAATGCAATATCAATCCTAATCGAAGTAATTGGTTCACCCTATCGCTTTGCACTTCCACAGCCAAACACTAACAAGTCAGAGATGTTGCAAGTGCGATGTCAGCCAGTTACAAGAAGTTAGAGATGTTATCTAACTAAATAATTTACCATATCGCTATTTCTGCGCGGAGACCCACTTTTCTAATACAAAACTTTTGCGTCTTCCATATTCAGAAAACTTTTGCCTAACCCGTATTCACATATCTTCTTATGCATTCACCTTCTAACAATACCATCTTTCAACATATATTTTACACCTGGGAGAAGGTTATATATAACAGAGTACTTTTACTACACGCTGATCAAATTAATTGTCTTTTCGACGTGAATAATTAATACTAAATTAATGTATTAATTATAAATATATACATATAAAATCAATTTTGTCGAAAAATATTGTTTTTGCGTCACCGGGATTCGAACCTGGATCTCTATTTCCAATCCGGGGAAGTACACTACCAATTGTGTTATATATATAATTTTCGAATCTATATGTTACACTTTTTTCAAATTAATACATCTGCCGATCCATTATTTGAAAGCCATCTACCTTATTTTTACAGAATCTCAAATACCTTTGAGTAAACCGACTGCAGACGCCAGAATTATCAATTCATTTTTATTAAATTTTGGACACATTGATACAACTTATATTATTAAGGAGAACACATTCTAATTGTGAAGTTGTAATTATTCAGAACATAGGTCTGTGATATTTTAAATACTAAATTAATGTATTAATTATAAATATATATACATATAAAATCAATTTTGTCGAAAAATATTGTTTTTTTTTTTTGCGTTACCGGGATTCGAACCTGGATCTCTATTTACAATCTGGGAAAGTACACTACGGGTAACGCAAAAAAATAATATTTTTCGACAAAAATGATTTTATATGTATATATTTATAAATACTGAATTAATGTATTAATTATAAATATATACATATAAAATCAATTTTGTCGAAAAATATTGTTTTTGCGTCACCGGGATACGAACCTGGATCTTTATTTCCAATCCGGGGAAGTACACTACCAATTGTGTTATATATATAATTTTCGAATCTATATGTTACACTTTTTTCAAATTAATACACCTGTCGTTCCATTATTTGAAAGCCATCTACATTATTTTTACAGAATCTCAAATACCTTTGAGTAAACCGACTGCAGACGCCAGAATTATCAATTCATTTTTATTAAATTTTGGACACATTGATACAACATATATTATTAAGGAGAACACATTCTTATTGTGAAGTTGTAATTATTCAGAACAGACGGTCTGTGATATTTTAAATACTTAATTAATGTATTAATTATAAATATATACATATAAAATCAATTTTGTCGAAAAATATTGTTTTTTTTTTTTGCGTTACCGGGATTCGAACCTGGATCTCTATTTCCAATCCGGGAAAGTACACTACGGGTAACGCAAAAAAATAATATTTTTCGACAAAATTGATTTTATATGTATATATTTATAATTAATACATTTAATTAGTATTTAAAACATCACAGAGCTATGTTCTGAATAATTACAACTTCACAATAAGAATGTGTTCTCCTTAATAATTAATAATTAATGTTGAAATTGGATTAATCATAAATAACCAAAATTTTCTTTCGTATCATACACATCGATTTGTGTCTTTTTAAATCAGCAAGTCAACAGTGTTATAAAGTCATAAACACATAAAAGATTTCAAACTTTGCGACACTTACGAGATTGTATGTACTTATAATATTAACACTTACTGCCCGGTGGGTCAAAATAAAACATGCCCGGCTGTGGTGGGTCATTTTAGATCCAGTTCAAGTTTTCCGTTTTTAAACTGTTTTGTGGGAGATTTGTCGTAAACGTAATTGGTTGATATAGTGAAATTTGTTAACGCGTTTCTGCGGATGGGAAACGATTCCGGTAGCACCTAAAATGTTTGTTCTACAAATAGATTTTTTTTTATAATTAATTAGACAAAATAGAATAAGTAAGAACTAATATGAAAAAAAAAAAAAAAAAAATAGCAATAAGTATTCGGAATTTGCCAATCACCTATTAGAAATAAACATTTTGATATTAAAAAGGGTGATATTATGCATACAAATACAGTTAGATAAATTTGAAATTTTAGAAATAAAAAGATGTGTAATAGCAAGTTAAATATCATAAATATCCAAATCCTCTTTGCAAATAGTCAGTCACCTTTTAAAGTTGTTTTTGTATTAGTTCTTACTTATTCACCATTTTATAGTTTTGTTTCTATCTATGCTTGTATTTTTGATTTCAGTATACATTGTTTCCTGAAGAAGATACCACAGGTATCGAAACATGTTGAATAATCAATAAATTGTATAAAATATGAATTAAATGCATTAATTAGAAAGATATACATATAAAATTAGTTTTATCGAAAAATATTGTTATTGCGCCACCGGGATTCGAACCTGGATCTCTTTCCTAACCGGGGATGGTGCATTATCCAACTATACTACAGCGACAATATTTTTAGCGATATATTTTCGAACCTATATGTTACCTTTTTAGTTGTTTAAATAAAATATCTCATTATTTATATAAAATGAGGTCACAAAGTAATTTTGCTAATATTGACATTTTTTTATATCTGATGTATATATTTTTCCAGTTGATTAATTAAATTTTCTTTTTTTCTGTTCGCCTTTCTAAGTGATTTAGCGTGTTTTAATTAACGAGTAATTTTGTTGTGTAAAATCGCAACCCGATTTTTTAAAATGTGTTTTAATTAAATACTAATGAAATATTGACCATTTTAACACCTCCCTTTGCCGGTTGCAACCGAAAAATACATACATACGAGCAAGTGATAGGGTAGTTAGAAATTTTACCGTTAAATTGATATAGACATTGAACGAAATGGCTTGCGGCAACCCAGTGGGTGTGTACCGCACCGTTTTTATGACAGGTCTGTCGGCTCCAACCGTCATGCGAAATTTCGTGAACATACCATAGATAATTATCGTTTTATTACAGTTAAGATCGCACGTGTTGCCAGAATGTTGCTGTAACTAAAATGTGGCTAGGATCGAAAAAATTAGACGGGGTGATTTTTAACATGACGTCAATTTATGACGTTATAACGAATAAAAAACAGGGGGTGGCTGAAGTACCATCCGAAATCAGAAAACACACAGAAATGCTCCTTTCGGTATCTGGATCTTCTTCCATTAGATCCACAGGTCTTCTGGCTCCAGGATACGTACAACATTGTTCAGCACGAAGTACATTTGGAGGTACACTTTCGGTGATAGCGCGAAAGTATCAAACAACACCGTGCACAACAGCAAAATGAAAGCACTAAATTTCAAAAAATAATATTTTTCGTAACAGTGCAGAATTTGCACATATTTCTTGAATATTTTCGAGTGTAATTTAGTCGGGTATTCACCCATAAAATATCGTGGGCTAGGTCTATTGGTGTCCGTAAAAATATTAAATACCCTTAACAACGTTCTCATGTAATACAGTTAATCCGAAAATCTCTCATACAATGCAATGAAATATTATTTTCCTAATCGATATTTTAGCGTGACAATCAACTGGAAGAGTGACTTAGATGTTCAAGCGCTTAACTTAGTTTGTGAAAGGTATCGAGATCAATACCTGGAGCTTTCAAAATCTTTTTGAAATAAAAATGTTAACAAAACACAACGTAAAAATGAAAAATTTTCCAATCACCTTAAAAAAACTTATTGTGTTAATGTGAAAAAGAAGAAATGTAAAATATTCACTAAAATTAGTTAATTAATTCACCAAAAATGTTACTCTTTTTTAAATAACTAATAAAACATAAATCTCAACTGTTTGTTTACTGCGTTAAATAATGTGAACAAATAAACGAACGAGCATTTTTAACCCTTACCATACCGTGATAGAAAATGACCTTTATATTAAACTGAGATATTAATCATGAATAATATTAATTAATACTTCAATTTCTTCGGTGGAGAATGATTCATCGTCTAGAACTTAGTACAGAAATGCTGCAGAAGTCTGCGAATCCCAAATCTGCAGTTAAGTTGTTGGGCGTGCACATTGAATCAGATCTTTCAATGAATACAAAAATCAGCAAAACTATCAGTGCGTGATTTTATCAACTGAGACAGATTAAAAGTATTCGGAGACAACTTCCTCTCGAGGCGGCCCGTTACTTATTGTATTGGTGTCACGTGTGGACTATTGTTACAGAATCTATGCTGGCCTGCTAATGTTTCAGATGAAATGCGTCAGCACGGATAATATATGGAAGTTCAAAATTCTCTCATGTAACATCCCTTTTACATGAGCTACAATGGCACCGGTTCCTTGAAAGAGTTAAATTTAAATTGTGCTGGTTGATGTACAAGGCGATAGGCGATAGGCGATTAAAGATATTCAGCCGCAGGAAGGGTTGTAGAACCGACCAACCGTTGCCAGAAGTCTAATTTTAGTGAACGGGCATTTGCGGTGGTAGGCCCAAAAAGCGTGGAACTCTTTGCCCTCCGTCATAAGAAACAGTGCATCAGAGATATTATTTAAGAAGAGACTAAAAAATTGTTTCCATAAATTAAAATAATATAGGACTATAAACAGTTTATGTTTAAAGTGCCCTTGAGGTGAAAGTTTTTACGAAAATGGCGCTATTCAAATTATCCCATATTAATATTATTAGATGAAATTTTTATCAAAATTGTCGTTGTATGTTTCTTCTTCATTGGCCTCACGTGACTCGGAAGTTTGCAGTCGCAGTACTGGGTCATCTATCCCTTTGTGGTTCATTCTGCTGGACACTCACCTACCCTTCCAGGGCTGTCTTGACGTTATCAGCCTATCTTTGTCATAGTCTTTCCTTCGGTCTCGATCTTGCACTATATAATTTATTATTAATAGTAATAATGTTAACTGAATCCTGATTTCGGGCCCGTTATGTAATATGACTCAAACATTTTATTCGTATTAAAATCAACAGTAGTTTTAAATTTTTTTACAAGTGCTACTAAATTATATCTCCTAAACTACAAGGAAATTTGTCATGTTTTAAAGAGAAAAGTTTTAAAGAAAAAATTATTGTCCGATACAAAAAATATAATTTTGTCCAAAGTATTAGATACGTACGAATTTTTGTGAATTTATTGTTTACACTTGTTAGGTATTATGTGTATTATAAAGAATATTATGGTAGTAACGGATCAATTGTGAGGACAGAAAAATGATTGCTTGGAATTTTCGGTCGCCGTTTAGCACCTCTGCTGAGCGATCAACCAGCATTTAATGGCAGCATTGGAAGAAACAGCCTCTGTATGTGATATACGAACATCTACAATTCACCATGAAAGAAGATGAGATGAAACATTGAAGCTATGCGTGAAAGTGTGACTACAGACATCACTATCTTCATCAGACGCCGTGCCCGACTTCTGAATCTTTCAACCACCACATTACATCGAATTTTCATTTTCATGGGAATAAAATACATTTGTCCCAAAAATGTTATTTTAAAAACAAATTAGCTACCCCTTGTGGAACATTCTAGCATCATCGTCTGTCCCTCGCGTATAAGAAATACCGTCACAATTTCGGGAATATCTTGGGAATGGGAAAACAGTGCCTGTGAAACTTGTATAATTATATATACATTTTTAATTGTGAAATTTATATGTGAAACACTATCTAATTACAAATAACATTTTGATGTCAATCTTTTCAATTTCATTTCGGTTTGAATTAAAAAATAATTATTTTTAATAGGTTTTGCATCGCGTGTATAATTTATTACAATTTTATAAAAACGGTTAGGGAAGGGTTAAACACAACGTAAACAAATCCACGCCTTAATCCGGGCAGATCGCGTACGAAACACGCCGGCCGATTAACACAAATCGGCCATTTTTCATGCCTGCGTAAAAAAGGCTGGTATTAATACTGCGAGGCGTATTGTGCCAAGGTTGCTTTGTTTTTTGTGCAGACAAATTATGATACAGGTGTAAAAGGCTTCTCGGGCTCGCGTTCATACCGAACTGTATATTAACCCCTCGTTACTACCTGTGGATTATGTTTTTCGTGAAACATGTGAAAAACAACCACCCCAGCTGATGATTTGGACATATTCTCGAGGAAAATTTATTGGATTTTATTGAAAATGATGGAGATTTTTTACTCTCTCTGCGTATTATGAATTTTATTTTCTATAATGGCAAACATGCGAGATAAATAATAATAATACAGGCTGGAAAAGTTATTGAGGGGTTTACGCGCACTTGTCATGGGCAAAATTCGAGAATTTTATTTCATAAATTAAATGCATATTTTAATCCAAAACAATGCATGATTTGATAGAACAAGTTAGTATTGAACTTAATATTATAAATATTTTAATGTGAATTGTGTAATCTCCGGGTCGCACGTCCCGCGGGATGGAATACGACAATTCCGGTAGTAAATCGTAATCACCGCAAGGTAGGGGAGGAAGTAGGGAAACCTGATACTGGATAGGTCGGTGAGGGGATAGTCGAAGAACCAGTGAACTTCGAGTAACCGGGATTCGGATACCTTGCACATGACGTCTCCGCAAATTCCCGAGGTCTCCGCCGAAAATCAATCAATAAATGGCGCGCGGATGAGCCGATCTCCGCTCCCAATTGAATACGGTGATGTCACAAGTTCACCCTTAGTACACACACACAACAAACAATACGCGGTCAAAACACAATATCACAAAATACAGTGCTGGTGCATCGGAGCTGACAGGTCCACACCGCGAATGCGAGATCGAACAAATATCTGTCATGTTGACGTCTGCTGGCGTCAAGGTCACATTTCACACTGAAAAGACGAGCACGAGGAAATGTATGGATGGGATTTTGGAATTATGCTGCTGACTCGCCAATATTGCGATTGCATCGGCTTGTTAACAAGTTGAATTTCGTTAACGTTTTTCGTTGCAGGAGCATACTTGAACTGAAAAAATATTTGTATGTAAATTATATTTAGTTTTTATTTTTTATGTTATATTTATACTGATATTTTCTTATATTATATTTAAACTGTTATAAATTTTTTTTTTATACATTAACTGCTTATATATATATATATATATATATATTTGTACATTGATTTGCTTACCGTTATTATTTTTATATTTGACTTTGAACGAATCCCGCTAAATAACGCCAGGACATTTGCTTTTTAAACCAGAAAGTTTTAACACAACTAAATTTTAACAATCTTCAATTCGTGCTTTCATTTTTTTTCAGTGGAATATTTTGTTTACTTAATTATTTAGGGGTGATGTGTTATAAAATATCCTAACTTCGCTAATAAAAAGTCATTATTGCTAGTTAGTGAACAACAGCAGTATCTATGTATTGAATATTGCATTTTTCTTCTGTGTAGTTGTGCTAGCGTAGTTGTGCCATTTAACTGAACTTTTTTCAATCGTTATTTACTTATTTACTCGTACTTTACTTAGTTTTTTATTTTTTTATAAATTGCATTTATTTTATGTTTTACATTATATTTATATTCTACTAATTGCATCCTGTTTTACTCTTTATATCATATTTTTTACTTTTTATATACATTGAACATTGTATTTATATGCTATGTAATCGCATCTTGATTTACTCTTTATGTATATTTATTAGTATATTGAACACTACACTTTGTTTATTACTATACCGGAAGGGCACTGTCTACTATAATACAGTGAGATACTAGTGTAGCAGGCAGGTTACCCAAATACATGATGTAATGTTATCTGATTAAAGCAATATAATAACACACTGTACTGTACTATGAATCAAAAAAAAAAAATATTATTATTATTATTTAAATGAAATAAAAATTTATTCTCATGTGAAAGTCCACAAGGGCGTTGATGGAGAAATAAATAAATACGTGCGTCACAATTAACTAACTAGCTTAACCATATTACTGTTCCTCGCAGTTATAGGCAGATAAAATTAAGTTCTATTCACACTCTTATGTTTTGGCACACTACTCTTGCTTCGTCCACTTTTATACATCTTTACTTTTCAGTTTGTTGATCCTTTTGATTGGACAATTCTTCAATGTTTGATTTATCTGTTCATTTCAGTTTTTTTGTGAATGCGTTCTATTATTATTATTATTTTTTAAATCTGTATTTCCTTTTGAGTTATATATTCGTATTACGTATGCCATTTGAAATATATTATGCGACACGTTTCGCTTTTATCGCATTACTTCTAAAGTGCTTTTTTTGGTTATATTTTATCCATTTTTTTGAGTTATGAATATTAAATTTGAATTGACACCTGTATCTCTTTTCAGATTCCTTCGATGATGAGGGACTCGCATTGACTTCTTGGAAAGTCTGTTCTCAGTCAAAATTTCCAAAATCAATGCGACTTTAAGGCCACAGTTCCATAAATTTATTTTTTATTAGATCTAAGTATTTAAGTAATGTTTTTAACGCATCACTTGCGTATGATTTTATATTCAAAGATCTGTACCGCATTTTTTGACATTTTCAATAATCGTCTGTTTCTAATTCTAAGAAATAAATATTAAACAAACACTTGTTTTTTGATTATACTCATTTAATTTACTTGAGACGCGTTTCGCCTTGTAAGGGCATTATCAATCTAACAATTTAACTCAACCAGTTGTGTGGGGGATAGCTATGTAATTTTATTTATTTATTATTCACAGTAATTCTGAAGATTTCCATACATTTTGAATGCTTTGAAAACTATTCAAGTAACCATCTGTTTCAACACAAATGATATTTTGATATCATGGGTAATTTGTTTAAATAGATAGCTATATAATTTTACAATCTAAATATATATATGTTGTCTTTTGACATTGTAAGATATTTTATTTATGATTATGGAATTCTACAAACTTACCTCGGAAACAGTAAATACTTGATATGACTTCATAACTGACGACTCAGGAATCTGATCCACGTGAAAACCGGTGTGTGAGTATATTTCATAGAAACGAAGCTATTTATATTATATTAAATGAGAAAATATGGAAGTATGAAGAAATGATAGGTGAAATGGTGAACGTTACATTGTGTAAAGTCAGCCGAAGACAGGTCGTAAGCCATGTAATTACCAATATTTCCATTTAATATAATATAAAATCTATAATTTGTGTAATAACAACGCCTTTGGAGGTAAAAATCCAGTGTATACTGGATAATCCAGTGGACATACTCGAATATTCTGTGTATAGTTTTCTGAGCTAATCTGACCTTTCTGACCGATGTTTCGGATCCCATTGCAGGGTCCATCATAAGGGCTGATGTTATGTATGACTGTTAGTGTTGTGGTTAAGTACTGGCTTGCAGTACCGTGTCGAAAGCAGGGTCTGTGGTTTATTAGGTACTGGCTTGCTCTACCGTGTCGAAAATAGGTGTTGTGTGAAGTGAGTAGTGTTGTATTATAAGTTCCATCTACTGTCGGATCACTATCTGTGAGGACTCTTCGTATTCTATGATTTTGAAATGCCGGATACCACGAGAATTTTAATTATATATCCCTATTAATTTTCACTGGGTGTTTGTAAATTTCGATTGCTTCTTTTCACCATTTTTATACTCAAATATTATTAGAAATAAAAAAAGAATATAAAGCTGATGTTAGTATAGTGAGTAAGATTAAAAAATGATCACTTAGGTGGTTCGGTCATATGGAACGGATGAATGAGGAGAGAATGGTAAGAAAGATATATGATACAAGTGTTGATGGCACCAGAAATAGAGGACGTCCGCGGAAGACTTGGCACGACCAGGTAAACCAGATAATGGAGGACGGTTCTGTTAGAAGTCTCAACAATCGGCGAGCTTGTATGAGAAGATGTATGAATGTGGATGAGGCGAGAATTGTGTGTCAGGACAGAAGAGTGCGGCGCTCTATCCTCTCTGCCTACCCCCACGGGGAAACGACGTGATGGTAAGTAAAAAATTAACGTTTCGTATTTTAAATTTGTTCTTAATTTTGTTTTTATCGTCGCTGAAGTTGACAACATCGGTTGACGTTGGTCTGAAGTGTTTTAAATAGTAGGTCTAACGTTTTTGTCCTTTTTTTGAAATTGTCCAAATATCTAAAATATTTTTTTAGATTATTTGTTCAAACATTTATAGTAACAATATTTGAATAAGTCAAAGAACAAAAAATAAGTAAGTAAATATTATTAAAATAATTTATGTTTTATGATTTTCCAAAATGACACGTACCTTCCAATTTGAAGTGAAGTTATTGATTACAGGGTGGGTGCTGGGTGCCACCCTGTTGACAAAGAACGTGCGAATAACAAAACTAATCTAATATAAGTGCGCTGATCTCATAGGAACGTCTGGCCGGGGTTTAAAATGAAATGTAATAATATTTTATTTTACAGGGGTGGTTTAGTAACCTGCCCTTTAACGCTTACATGAAGTATGAAATAAATTTAGCAATCTTATTATGCAAAACAATTAAATTAAAGTTGACTTGGTGATCACCAAATTTGAAAAAAGGCAAGAACTTGTCTTTAGTGTTTAAAAATTATGCCTAAAACTTTTTTGATGATAGATAATCTACAGGGTGAATATTATGTTCCAGGCTGATTTTGTTTTATTGCTATTTTGGTTTGACAGATACTTGTTAGTTTAAATTTGGTTGTCATAGAGAGTAGGTGATTACAATTTATTAGAAAAACGCATTAAAGTAATTAAAACTTTTTATCTAAATAATAATGGCAAAGCTGTGACTATTAATGGTGATCGCTATCGTCAGATGTTGGAAAACTTCTCGGTGAACGAATTGGGTCTATTGGGCTTTCAACATATGTGGTTGCAATATGGGGGTGCCACCTTGCACACAGCCCGAGCCACGCTTGAAATTTTGATATTAATATTGATTGACTTCCTCGATCACCTGATTTGACGGCTTCCGATAGTTTTCTGTGGGAATACTTGAAAAGAGAAATCTACGCCAATAAGCCAATAACAATTCCGATGCTGCAGGATAATATTCGAAATTAAATTGCTGAAATTGAAATGTCATGAAAAATATAGTTAAAAGAGCACGCATTTGTGCCGCTACCAGAGGTCGATGTCATATTCTATATATAATTGTAATAAATCAAATAATCGATTAATAAAAACCAAATTAGAAAAGATTGTTTTATTTTCTAGTTATTCAAAAATAACATCGGCCTGGAACATAATTGTAGTTAAAAAAAATTTCTAATGGCAACTGTAAGATGATGGTAAAATATTGTCACTTTCCAAATTTGATGCTAGAGACATAGATATGTTAAGAAAAGATAGGCCAGTTCGATGCATATTATATAATAGGTCAAGGCATCTTGGGTGTGGAATAATAGCGGGTGCATTCTACAGGCAATATAAAGGTCCCGAAATTATTATATTCGTCAAATATTTCGATAAAAATCTATAAATAAATGCTTTTACTCCTTAGCGAGCTGGAATTTTTATATCACATCGTAATCTATTATTTTATCAATGCAAAATAAATATTTATTGATTCTAAGAGTAGATAGTTTGCCATCGTAGTAAAATAATAAAAATATAAAAAAAGTAAAAAGATTTGGCAAAATTATTTTTTAAATTAAAATATTACATTATTAAGAAGAATACATTCTCATTGTAAAGTTGTAATTATTCAGAACACAGGTCTGTGATGTTTTAAATACTAATTAAATGTATTAATTATAAAGATATACATATAAAATCAATTTTATTAGTAAATATTGTTGTCGCTGTTGTATGGGTAAGGTGCATTAACCGACTATGCTACAGCAGATGGTACTTTAGACGATAAATATAGGTCGATCCGATACATCTATCTTTCCATTATTTGAAATGTGTAACATATAAGTTCGAAAATTAGCCATCAAAAGTACAGTCTTCTGTAGTATAGTCGGTTAATACACCTCCCCCGGATTGGAAAAAGATCCAGGTTCGAATCCCCGTAGCACAACAACAATATTTTTTTTAGATAAAAGTGATTTTATATATATATATATATATATATATATATCTCTTTCTTATTAATATATACATTTAATTTGTATTTAAAATATTACAATTAACGCATAGCTCTACGGCACTGTGCGTAAAAATTTTTTTAAGCTTTAGCCTAGAGGGCGTCGAAATATATAATAAAAGCTCTTCGAGCATTGGATCTGTGCCGATTTCATACGAATTAATTGGTTAGCATCTCGAATAGAGTAGATTTATTGCTTTCTGATAAAACAAACATTCAGATAAAGCATCCAATAAATTTATTCGCCTATCGCATCGGCCCAAACGGATTGCCGACAAAAGATTAATCATATTATAATCAGTATCGAATAATTTCGCCGCGAATTTCTCGGCATGGCATCTTTTTTTTGCAGTTACCATGTGGAGTTATTAGATTGATATGATCAGTTATTGGGTAATTCTATTTTTTTCGGCATGTTGATCTGTGTAATATTTATATTTTTTATTTATTTATTAACCACTTAATTGAGTTTAAATACATCTACCGCTTTCGAAAAATACAATTTTCTTCTTCAGGATGTCATAACTAACTACAAATATATACTATTGTTTCTTCACCAGAATCTATTTTTAAAAAAACAACAATTATTAAAAAAATAAATTTAAATTGTTACTTAATACAAATTTTTAGGAAAAAATTTTAGAATGAGACTCGTAGTTAAATTTAGTTGGTTGTTTATAATTTTTTGATTAGTTTTACACGCTTTGTTTATCTCCAACGATTCCAAATTATTTAATTTGCGACCAACACCGTTTATATGCAAAATTGACGATCCTAATTTTTTATCAAAATCATGACCATTTTCTATCAAATGATTAGAAAATTCTGAAAACCCACCATTGTTCAAACATCTCAAATGCTCCCTTACTCTTATATTAAAATTTCTACCCGTTTTACCAATATAAAATGCAGCACAATCCTTGCAACTAAGTTTATGGACACTAATTTTAAAAGTATTATATCATATTTAGGAAAATCAAAATGACTAATATTCCAATATTAACATACATGTCTACGATTTTAATGGGAACGTACGAATACTAACTTTTTAGGGTCCTGCATAATATATAAATAGCCTCCCACAAAAAATTCAGAATAATACTTATTTAAGTATATTGAATTGTGCATTATATTGAATTTAATCTAGATACATTTTAGTGTCTACGAAATATATAAGCAACCCTCTCCCTTCTGGGGGCGGCTATAGTGTGACCATTGTCAGTATTTCTGTAAAACCTATTTTTAAATCAAATAAGAGGAAGAGATAGACTGAGACTTCCATTCAGGAAGAAGAAATCAATGATGTCCAGTGTGATGAAGATTTTATATGAAATGCCAGAGGACATGAGAAAATTGTAGAAATTTAAAATTAAACATAAAAATGTGTACCTGTGTAAGGATTTTATAAACAAATATCGTAAGATACAAAATATATTTTCCGCTTAAATGTAGTTATTAAGGTATATTCGGATCTTTCAGCATTGCACTGGCCTTTCGATATAATCGCAAATTTTTAAAATGCGCACATCTCTGACACGGTTGAGATTAGGCACATATTCTGCACACAGCATAAGTAACGACTCCATACAAAACGGACCAACCGAAAGAAATTTTCAATTCAGTAAATAGCCAATTGTATAACTTGAGTAATTCACGACATTAGAAATAGAAGATGATGTGAATAGCTACAATCAACGCATTTTAGCATGTCGATAATAGCGCTACGGCTGCAGCGGTGGGTTGTCTTGGTAGTTTTTAGAACTAAGATATTAAAGTTTCTACGCTAATAAATCGGTATATAATGTATCCGTTCATGTCCATATTATAGATTATTTAATTTATATTTGTTTTCTAGAATTTTTAGCAATGTACAGCTTTTTTGTTTGTTTGCACTGCACGCTTCTGGCTATTCGCTATACGCTCTCTTTTTATACCTGAAGCATTATATTAAGTGAAAGGGTACTCTGCTGCTCGGATTTGGCGGCTCCTAGCCAATTTCTTCACCCACTAGTGGGCAGGACTAAGTTTATCCTAAGGTTCCTGTATTTTGCACAAAGCGGTCATTTTATACTAAGTGACTGTAGCAGAGTCGATCTGATGGGACTCACCAAGTCGATTCCACCCGCCAAAAATTGTAGTCAATGAATGCTATCTCGATGAAGGTGAGCCATCTGTTCCGCATTCAGGCAAAGCGGTATGTCAGACACCCAGGATAAAAGCTACCGAGTCCTAAAAAAGATCTCTCAGTGGTCAGGGGTGGATACCATAATAGTACATACATACATCAAATAAAAATAAATTCTGCCTGTTATTTCAAACGTTGTTTAAGCCTGATTGTAGATATGTAGTAACCGACCAAATGTGAGGTTTTTTGTTTATTATTCAATGCGAAATGTTGTCGTTGGGCATTTAGACAGCGGGAATTTCTTTCTGTCAGCACTGACAGAGAGAAGATAATATTTTGTAAAGAATACTAAATAATTCAATTTTTAAACTGTCACATTAAAGTTTTTCGTTAATTTGATCGGTGAATGTTTTCTGTATTTTAATCTTAATATATTCCAATTAAATTATCGTATAATTTTAAAGTTTTGTTTCGTATAATGAAATTATCGTATAATTTTAAAGTTTTGTTTCGTATAAGTTTCGTATAATGATATTATCGTATAATTTTAAAGTTTTGTTTCATATAAGTTTCGTATAATGAAATTATCGTATAATTTTAAAGTTTTGTTTCATATAAGTTTCGTATAATGAAATTATCGTATAATTTTAAAGTTTTGTTTCATATAAGTTTCGTATAATGAAATTATCGTATAATTTTAAAGTTTTGTTTCATATAAGTTTCGTATAATGAAATTATCGTATAATTTAAAAGTTTTGTTTCATATAAGTTTCGTATAATGAAATTATCGTATAATTTTAAAGTTTTGTTTCATATAAGTTTCGTATAATGAAATTATCGTATAATTTTAAAGTGTTTTTTTTTCGATCTGTATTTGATAACATCAACTTCAGTTTTATTCATAGATTTGAGAAATAATATGTATAGAATAGATAAAAAGGTTGAAACATTTTATTTATTAAACAGATATCTCATAGAGACAAAGATGTTTTTTTTATTACATTTAAGTATTACTTTATATGTATATATATATATATATATATATATAACGTTCACCAATTCTCACCCCTCAAATCAAATTTGGTCCATATATGGCGAAGGTGTAGTGGTACTCGAAGTGAGTCCACATACTAACATATATACAACTTTCAAAAATTTGATGAATTTGGAGATTGAGGGGTGAGAATTGGTGAACGTTTTATATATATTTATAAAATGATCATTTAAGCCAGCCGAAAACAGGTCGTAAGCCCTGTAATTACCTCATGCTTCCATATATTTTCCATTAAATATAATAAAAAAATAGCTTTGTCTCTATGAGATATTTGATAATTGTTTATTTTGTAAAGTGCCCCTTTGTAGGTAAAAATCCAGTAATTGTGTGTTCTTGGACATATTAAAATATTGCTAATTTTTGAGAATTTCTTATTACAATAAAAAACGATTAATTTATTAAAAAAGGTATTTTTTAAAAATACATATCACATTAATATTTTTACAATTTTCAAACTAAATTAAATGCTTGTTAAATGAAAATATGAGTAATTTTCTGATCTCCTGGAACGAGGTAGGAACCCCGGACCACTAGATCACTAGGCCAGTAACCACTAGCCCAATAAGCTACTCAATCATATTCAACAATTCTGCAAAACATGTAAGATAATAGGGTAAATAAATATTCATAAAACATAAAATTGGCACCAAACACAGTGTTTCTTTTTTTTTTAACTTTTAATGTACGTTTTATTAAAATTGTACTTTCTATGGTGATTTTGCACAAAATATTTTTTTATTATTATGAAGGACAAAATAAAAATGACAATTTCCGTTAAAGAACACACTTATTTATAGATTTTTTTCATACTTGTTCTGTACAGGAAACAAGAATGTAGACAAGGGTAGTTCGCCGATCTCAGCTTCTTTCAACCGGCGATGATGATGATAAGGTCTAAAGAAATGAAACACAAAAGATGTTCAATATCGGTACACTACGGCGACACGACACAATCGAGAATGGCTTCCCGCCTGCAGAATATCCTGTTTTTATTCAGATACATAACAATATATAGTCATATTTGCAAGTACCTACTCGGCGACAGGCCACCGCTGTGATGTTTTATTAAGACGTTTTTGTTTTCCTGAAATCTATCCCGCGGTTTTTTGTCGCCACTCTTCAAATTTCTGTCTTATCGTATCAATTAATTGGCGCCTCCTCGGCGAGTAATCCTGTGCGATACAATACTGATGTATTTATTTATAGATTTTTATCATACTGATATACTTATTTATTGATTTTGTACCATGCATTGTATAAAAAAAAACCAAATATGTAAAACAGAATAATATAACGAAAACAAAAGATAAATATGACAAATTAATTTTCCTCTATCTGATGTTGATTTAACTCTTTGTTCTCAATTGGTTATAATTTATTTTCCTTGATTACGCGTAGTGATGGTAATCCATTATTTGACTGTGATTGTGTCGATGATTGGTAACTGAGATTTAACGATGATTGGTAACTAAGATTTAACTGTCGGAGGCATAATTTATAGTATACCAGTCATTGCTCCAAGAATTACGTTAATCAGTTATCAATCGTCATTACAATCGAACACAATCACAGTCACAATAACACTCAAAATAAAGGTTTTAATAACGATTTTACCATCAAGGAAAACACATTCTTATTGTGAAGTTGTAATTATTCAGAACATAGCTCTGTGATACCATCAATACTCACAAGTGCCATCTCTCTTTATCATAAAACAGTAGTTATGTTAGCATCCTACTTCCCCGGCTTCACTCCACCACCATTTTTCCATGTCTTTGATGTATTGATGGAAACGTTATCCTCATTCATCGCTGACGTCTCCGAGGTTCTCAGGAAAAACACGCGTCGTCTTTCATTAAATATCTGATCTAATTCTTATTTAAGTTTTTCAGAAGACACTTTCGGAAACTTTGTTACAAGTACTGGAACCCCTATTCCCTTCCACGCAAAAACGTATGGAAATTGCATTTTAAGAAATAAGTGATTAGTTAAAAAATTGCACATGATACAAATGAATACTAATCTGAAATCAGAAGAAAAACACCTCAATTATATGTTTATCAAACCTCATGCAGCATAGTGGTAGAAATATGAGAAAAAAAAGGGAGACACTTATTGTTTTTGTCGCCTGGATGCTGGCTGGTTCATAGATTTCATCTCCACCGCAGGTTACAGGCATCGCAGCCTGTATTAGTTACACTCGCGAAAGGATTATCAAGTATAATTAAAGTAGGTTATTAATATGCGATAACGGGCGCGACGCTATGAACCCGTAGAACATTCGATACACACTGAAGTTATTGCCGTTGGTAGATTTTTAATTACTACAATATTTTCTTTCCTTCTTATGTTTAAGGATGGGTAATAGAAAAAAAAGGGAAGGATATACGTAGGTTAAAAATTAATATTGCAAATAACGGATAATTGAGTGCATGCATGAAGCAACACTTCAAACTCCAAAAATTATTTGAATTAAAATTAATTAACTTTAATCGGCTCTAACTCATAGTGTAATTTATCTGATAAAAATAATAATATTCTTAAACACAATTTGTTATGTCGTTTGAATTGACTTATATTTTTTTTGATATTTCCTACTCTCGCAAGTTTAGATATGTTAGTTGAATTTATTAATTTAAAGTAGTATTATATCACCTTTAAATTATAATTTTTATTCAGCACCACTTTCACTCCACGTCCAGAAACCAAAATATTATGCACCACGGTAACTAAAATAATAATATTCATTTTTCGGAACAGTTTTAAAGCTTTATTTTAATATTTGTATGAAGAAAATGTATAAATATGAAATGTGACCTCTTTGATTCGATTGTTAAAAGGGGGAGGGATAAGGGCTGAGCCCTCTTGTCTCAGACATATGAGGTAACAATAATGGCGCAACATTTTTTGGGGGACCCTTTTCGGGGAACATTGTCAAATTGTTTTTTTTTTTTTTTAATATCGGGTAATTTTATCTTTGTATGTAATTGTATAAAATAATTTTAAAAAATGGATAATTTTTTTTTATTTAATATTTTGTTTGTAATTTTGTTGAATTTTTTACATATCTTTGGTGATAATTTTTATAGAATCTTTTTATACATTTTGTTCAATAAGGTCAAGAACAGTGTAAAGAAATGTAATGAGATGAAGATGAAGGGGATCGGATGAGGGATCATATAGGCCGAGGGAGTTTGGGATGGAAATGAATTAAGAATAAAATTTAGACGATAAATCGTGTATGTGTCGTTTGAGTGAGGGTATGTTTGCGTCTTCGTGAATGATTGCGTTTCTGACAAACAAGGGTGAGTTTGTGATTCTTCTAAGGATATAGTTTTGTTTTTGTGTTACTTGAACCTTGGATGGGGCTCGCGTATGTGAGTATAGGACGGATGATTGCTTTGTACAAGAGTAATTTGTTTTGTAGGGATAGTGAACTGTAGGAATTTAGGAGGGGGTATAGTCGGTTGTATAAATGTGGTTCATCTATCTGCTCTAAATCTTTTGACCAATCTTATCGAAATTTTGCGAACTGGTTAAATTTTGTATATATGCAGTGAATGTAATTGTTTTTTCGGAGATAATATTTCATCATACTGTAATTCGAGGTTAGGTTGGATTAGGTTATCATTAAAGTCTTTTGTAAATGATCATCTGTTAATAATGATCTGTATTGCGATTTTACATAGGTATTTCATTTCAGAATATTACAGATATAAATGCCCTTGTATATGATTTTAATTTACTGTATTTATGTTCAAAACACTATCAACCCCCGGGCCTGACTAAGAACAGGCAGCGGACCGGATTTGGCCCGCAGGCCGTAGTTTGCCGACCCTTGTTTTAGATCATCAAAAGAAACTAACTAATGAAGAAAAAGTTATTTTCCGAAACCGGTTGGTGTGTAATTAACACATTAAAGTGGTTTAAAAATAAAGGTAATAAATAATTCAATATTAAAATTTATTATATTGAATGCTATTAGTTTTTAATTTTATATAATTATTATTTATGATCCTGCGCAAAATGGTGGCACCATTTCTCCTCCCCCTGGCTGCCTCATCTTTCCTTCCTCAACCCCCGGATATTTCAACCACTCACTGCCTAAACAAAATGATTTACATCGTTATTGTTTAGAGCCTACACAAAACAATGAATAATACCTACAAACCCCTATCTTGAATCTCAGACCGCTAGTACTACTTAGGGCCGGTTGCGTGATCAGTAGTAACTTTTTACTATAGTAAAAAAAATTGCGAAAACGGGTTGTTTGATCGTTAGTAAAAAAATATTTACTTCCCGAAAGTACATCCCGTAGTAAACTCATTTTACTCTCCTATATCCGATAGTAAAAACGAGAATCGATAGTTAAACATGGCGGACTTTTCACAGGTGTTCCAAAAGTCATCTGACACATTGATACTTCAATAGTTGCAGTATACGACAATTAATCCAAATTTTCAAAATTAAAAATCAATTAAATATTGGAAACGAATTCCGATCTACAAGACTTAGATACCAAATTGATATTCCTAAACTAAAATATACCGCAATCCAAAATCACTATATTTATCAAGGCATCAAATTTTTTAACAATCTCCCCATCATAATTAGAAAAATTACAGACTACTATAAATTTGTATCTGAAGTAAAAAATATGTACACAGACTAACTGAAACATAAATTCTCGTATACACGAGTTTACTCTCATAAAGAATAAATAATTGTTAAAAGAAATGATATATATATATATTTTTTTTGGGGGTTAGGACGGTGGGTAAATGAAATAGATGTTTTTTTACGCGTTTTGAGGTTTATTACATTATGATGAAAACAAGAAAGACATAGAACGAAATGGATGAATGTGAAATGAAGTGAAGCGGGTTGGCGGTCTCGCTCGGCTCTCGCGAGCCGGCAAGACCGCCGTTGTGAAACGCTGAAACTGGAGAGACTCTCTAGCGGTGAATTTTGAGCCAGGTTTGTAGCAGCAGCCGGCAGCGCTGTCACTAGCGTTGATGCCGACTGAGATGGCGGTGGATTTGAATTCCGGTCGCTACAATTCTACTGAATATTTTAAAATGTATTATATTTTCTAATATTAAAACAACAAAATTAAAATGTCCCCCTATTTTAGTGTTGAGAGTTCATCCCATGATGATCTCGTGGTTAAATATGTTAATGTATACATTACCACATAATACGAAAAAATGTCACTATCAAAGTGACAGATTTCGAACGCCTAGGCGTAGATAATGGATAAAATAAAGCATAGTAAATTTGATGTGTCAACAACCCGCAAAAGATTTTTACTACGGGCGTTAGTAAAAAGTTACTACTGATTACACAATCGGCCATTAGCATCACGCCGTTATTTACTTACTTGTTTACCATTATGCCGTTTCATCCCGAGAGTAGGTAGGGAGGAGAGAGCGCTTCGCTCTTCTGTCCTAACATACAATTCTCGCCTCATCTACATTCGTACATCTTGTCATAATATACAAGCTCGTCGATAATTGAGACTTCTAACGGTACCGTCTTCCAGTATCTGGTTTACCTGGTCGTGGCAAGTTTTCCACGTTTCTGTTGCCATAAATACTTGCGTTATATTATATATCTTTCTTACTATTGTCTCCTCATTCATTCGTTCTTTTTTTAATCTTAATTATTAATCGAATATAACCACCAATAGTTAAACATAAAATAATATATATAAAAAATCTCAATGTCTTTTTGTGTGTCACATATCATGAAATTGATTTATTCTTTTTTCAGTCTATATACTATATAGTCCTGAAGAAGGTTGGGTCCAACTGAAACTAGTTGACTTTAGTATATAAACATAGATCAAAACTAAGATAACTCAAAAAGTAATTTTTCAGTAGATAATAAAATAAAATCTTTTTTTTTGTATTTTTTGTCACTAAACTAAATGATAAATGTATCCTAAAATGACATTATTTGGGAACTGGGGCTAACTTAGTTGCGTATATGACAGAGTATTCGAATACGATAATAACTCAAAATTCTTGTTTTTTTGAGATGTCTTTGTTTTGATCTAGGTGTGCGATATGTGCACAATCGATTAACTTATCAATTTCCTTTAAAATGGCACGAAGCGACCTTTTTGTTCTGGAGGTATTTTTTCCCATCACGGCTATGGGCTGGCTTTTCACAATAACATAAGCCGATTATTATCTACAGCTGCTAGCAACTGACCATTAATTAGTACAATTATCCGATAATAATAAACCTATTTTCGGAACGTTACGAAACATTAATTCAAATCCTTTTGGGCTCATGTTACGTCACACTTGTGTGACGTCACACCCGCCGGACAACCGGAACCGGCAGATAGGGTAGGATAAATAAGGGCGTAATCAAAATTTTATGTCGCAATTTAAAATGAGAAAATATAAATTTGGTAAAATATACACATAATAATATTTCGTCGCCTTTTCGAGGCTTTTTCGGGTAAAATGTGTTATTACAAAAGCGTGTAATATTTATTAGTAGGTTTGCGTATAGAGTGTTTATTTATTTATTTTATTAGTAACTATATAATACTATGTAAAAATCTGTTTGGACTGTGCCCATCTCACTAGAGAAATTGTGTGTCGAGACGGGCATAGTTTACAAGTAATTGTTCAATTAATTAGAATTACAAGTAGATAGAATTACATTTATTACTATATAAAAGGTGTATATGAAGAACAATTTTAAAATTGACTTAATTTTTGAATCGCTTTGTAGCAATAATTATTATTAATAATTGATTAGTATTATATATAAGAACGTGTAGATAATAAGATTAAAAAATGATCATTTAGATGATTGTGTTATTTGGCAGGGATTAATGAGGATAGAATGGTAAGAAAGATATATATAAAGATATATTTTTTTACAGGTGAAAATCAAATTTAATAAACTCAAGTAGAGTTATAATATTGTTTTACTTTTTTTTTTTTCTTCTTTATTACATATATAATCATTTTAATTTTATTTTTTTGCCAAACTGCACGGCAGTTTTACGGCAAGGATTATTGCCTTCTACATAGTTAAACATTTTTTTATTTTTATAAATATAATATAACAAGGGGAAAAAATTAGATAAGGGATGTTAGATGAATTACTTAGAAATATATAAAGAATAAAATATATATAAAGAAAAAAAATTAATCTTTCGGAAAGATAAACAATTTTTAGAGGGTGTAACAGATCTAGTGCACAGAATTTTATAGGTGGAAACCTGAATATAATATAATTCAATAAAGAAATAAAAAATTAGACCAGAATATGTATTTTTCATTTTGCATTTTGAGGCGGTCACTGGGGGTCGCATCGTTTTAAAAAAAAAAAATTATTTTATTTATTTATTAGATAACATACATATTTTTGTTCTAACATAGGTGAATATATTATAACATAATAAACATAAGACCCAATTAATACTCATTGTTTATTGGGTGGGATGGAGTAGACTTCACCTCTGATATATACAGCGTTGTCCTGGCTACTATTCCAGACTGAAGTCTGTGTTAAAGTAGTCAGTTTTTTTTCGCGCTGTTGTGGTGTTATTTAAATCATCGACAGGAATATAAAGAGAATTTTAATACGTCTTTATCGATTTTGTTAATTATTCTTGGCACAGCACATTTTCTCTTATGACGTCTATGTCTCTAGTATTGTATGTGTTATATGACTATTGTATTGTATTGTCTCTAGTATTGTAGTATTATATGACTATTGTATTGTATTGTAGTATTGATGGCACTAGAGATAGAGGATATCCGCGGAATACTTGGTACAACCATATAAACCAGAAACTGGAAGATGAACTCTTAGAAGCCTCAATAATCGACGAGCATGTATGAGAAGATGTATGAGTATGGATGAGGCGAGAATTGTGTGTCAGGTCAGAAAAGTGTGGCGTGGTAAATTAGTTGGTAAAAATCTTTGTAGACACCAACAAGGAAGGAGTATTTACACAAAATAGAAGAAAGCCATCTGCACTTGAACTAAGATTCAGATAATGTTTGACGATTACGATTGTCGAAGTTGTTGGCTTCTTATAGGATCCTCTTAAAGTATCTGGTTTACCTGGTCACATGAAAACTTCTAGAGACGTTCTCTATACGTAATTGTTGCGTCATCTGGCGCCAGCTATATGACGCTACTGCAGTAGTTGTAGCTATTCGATGGTGATGGTAATAATAGTCGATAGTCCAGGTAGCAATTTGGTATTTATCCACGATCATGTTCTTAGTTCTATCAGCGTTGGAAGATGTGGAGCGAAATAGATCATTCTCCCGCGGTCCGTCATACTTTCCTAACGCACCACTCCATACACACATACCCTTTTGTCCCGCACGCGCGTGCGCCTATCACCTGTCTTCATCTCATAGACATCACAATATTTTTTGAATATTCTCTTCTAATTGATTTGTTTCTAATAGCCTTACTACCTAAATATATATATATATAATTTTTTATTATAATTAGCTCAGTTTTTACATTCGTTCCGTAATTATCTTCTACATTGGCTACGACCTTTGGCGGGTATTGGACTTTTACTTACCATCACGCCATTTCACCGCGGGGGTAGGCTGAGAGAATAGAGCATCAATACTTGCGTCTTATATCTTTCATAGCCTTTTGTCCCGCACGCGCGTGCGCCTATCACCCGTCTTCATCCCAAAGATATCACAATATTTTTTGAACATTCTCTTCTAATTCATTTGTTTCTAATAGCCTAACTACCTAAATATATATATATCATGAGCTAATCATAATGAAAAAAAAAGAATAGAGCATCAATACTTGCGTCATATATCTTTCATACCATTCTCTCCTCATTCTATATATATATTAGTTCTATATGACCAATTATATTTATCCATTATTTACCAAATATTATCAGTGTTCAGTAGCAGAATTGCCGTGCCGACGTGTCGAGAACTTCGGCCGGACTAATATTAATATCTTGCATTATAAAAGATATGTTTATGTTTCCACTTATAAAATACTGTTTATGTTTTTTTTTAAATTTGATCATATTATTTTTACAACACCTATTTATGAATTTGGATAATATTTGTCCTGTTAAAATAGTTATCGTGAATAATATTTTTACTCTAGGCAGTGGGGTTACATATATTTCAATGTACGTTAGAATAATGAGATCCTATACCTAACGAAAAAGGTTATTCAATAGAACCAATTACGTTAGTTCTAAAGTCCATGACTGCATATTTATTTATAACATATAATAGACATTTCGTTTGTCGCCAGTTTCTCATTATTGACCATGGAGAATCACTACTCCGCCAGCTGAAAGCTCTTATGAGGTCGATATTCAAATTATGAGGTTGCGTCATAAATCTTTATACAGGGTGTAACGAAGTCCACAATATTTTATGGGTTCAAGAAGTGTGTGCAAATTCTGCGCCGTTACGAAAAATATTATTAAATATGAATTAAATATATTAATTACTAAGATATACATATAAAATCAGTTTTATCGAAAAATATTGTAGATGCAACACCGGGATTCGAACCTGGATCTCTTTCCAAACCGGGGAAGGTGCATTATCCAACTAGCGACAAATTTTCGAACTTATATGTTACCTTTTTGATATTAATACATTTAATCGTTCCATTATTTGAAAGAGCCATCTACCTTATTTTTACAGAATCTCAAATACCTTTGAGTAATCTGATAGCAGACGCCAGAATTATCAATTCATTTTTATAAAATTTTGGACATTATTGTTTGAAATTTTTACAAACTCATGTTACTCTATGTATACTTCATAAGAAATGTATGGAAAATTTATCAGGCTTCAGGGCCTAAATCATCTAAGAAAAAATAGTGTTGCTGCTCGAAATTCGATGATGTTTAATATTTTGCATTGAATATATAATTTAGAATCAGTAAAATATATCAATTAATCTAAATAATTGTAAAGTTACGGTTACTTTGAAATGATAATATATGTGACATGGTTAATGCTGCTTAGAAGCATAAATTACGGAAGAATTTAGAATACGAATTAAGAAATTTGGCACTCACCGCAATTCGAATTCTGCTGGCACCATCAAAGATGTGGACTGTATAATTTTCACTTACTCTTTTCGTCAAGGGTTCCCACAATGTATAAACGTATAAGTCTCTAAATTTGTATAATAGTATTAACTGTTGCGTACACATTGTAGCCGTACTGGATCAAGATCGCTGGTCGACGACAGTTGAGATTAGGCATATATTCCTTGGAAATTTTTGGCTCATAATTTGGTCAGATACCATTAAATATTGTGGACTACACCCTGTGTGACCTGTATACCCTCTTTATAATCTAAAAATATTTTTAGTTGGTAGACGAATCGGCAGTGTCTTATTAAAAAAAAAATTAATTTCAACCTAAAATTGACGCAGATATAGAAAGCAGTTTTTGTAATTTTACACTAAACTGAATTATGTATTTATTACTTGCTTTGAGTTTTTTCGTCACTACTAAAGTGTGTTTTTTTAGAGGTTTGTTTTACGAATTGACAACACTTTCTCCAGCGACAGCCGATTTGACAGCTGACAGCCGATTTGTGTTCAGTTTGGTTTGCCATTTCACCATGAATAGACTTACGTTAGAACAAAGCTTGTAAATTGTGCAAATTAATATCGAAAATCATGATATAATCGTTCATCTGAACAAGTAATTCGAATAACCGTGGATCGTTTTCGCACCACGCATACTTTAATAGATAATACGCATTCGCAGAGACGTCGTACAGTGCGCACCGAAGAAGCTGTTGCTGCAGTAGAGCGTTCTATTGAGTAAGACCCGAATGATTTGATTCGCCATCGTGAACAGTAATAGATCCATGATTACTGACTTTATCGTTCCCCAACAGAATGGCATTAATGTAGAAGAGATATGGTTTCAAAAAAACGGTGCAACATGCCCCACAGCGTGTGCCACAATCAATTTATTGAAAGAAACATTCGATGTGCGCATAATTTCGCGTACCTGGTTGACTTCCAAGGTCATGTGATTTGACACCTTTGAATTATTTTCTGTGGGGATATGTGAATTCGCTAGTTTATGCCGATAAACGACTTGGAAGCCAACATTCGTCGCGTTACTGCCGATATACGGCCCCAGCTGCTCCAAAAAGTGGTCGAAAATTGGACTTCCAGATTGCGCTTTATTCGAGCCAGCCGCGGCGCCCATATGCGCGAAATCATAATTAAACTCTAATGCAATAAAATTATCTTTTCAATAAAGCTAATACCATGGCCATTGCTACGATTGTTATGTATTCTATTTCATTTTAAAGTTCAATGCCTCCAAAAAAACACCCTTTGATAACTAATCTAAATAGATTTTAGTGCCGACCTATTCGGGTAGAGGGGCGATGCGTGGAAAGGGAAGGTGTTTTTTTTGTCGTTAATAGAAATATGGACAGTGGGGGTAAAGTTTTAGGGAAGGTGATGTTATTAATATATGAGTAAATTACCGTCGAATTTTTTTTAATATTTCGATGGTTTTAAAGTTATTCATTTATCATCAATAATCTTTTATATCCCACCTAATGCAGATGTTTAACAATATATTTTTTTAAATCTCATTGAATAATACGTTTGCCTTGTTTAACAATAATTTTATTATTTTGTTTTTTAATTCTGGCGTCTGTTATCGGGTTTTACTCATAGGTATTTGAGATTCATCGTAATGTAAAGTTGATTGTTTTTAAAAATGGAGTAGTAGATTGGAAATATTACAGAATATAAGTTTTAAACTTGTCGAGTATTCGATTGCAATAGCGAATTGATAGATTTTTAAATGTATATCTATCTAGTTGATTAATTTTATCATATTATAACATACGTTAAATGAAAAATTGAATAATTATATATAATAGAGCTACGAGATCCGGAAAAATTGTATTTACGTTAATTGTATGTCTTAGTTTGTTGACACTAATCACTTCGATTTATTTATTTATTTGTAAATAACCAAATTATATATTAAATATTAAAAAATAAGTTTTTCAGAAAAACAGAGTCAAGGAAATCGTCAAACATAGTACACTATTTTCCGCTAGTTAAATATAGAATAATCCGTATTAGATTTTAAGTTATGAGATATCCGAGTCTACCGTGCGTCGTCTCATTTTAAAGTTCGAACAGTAGGTATAGTAGTAATCTGGATTAAACTGGGGAAAGCTTTAGTGCTGTCGGGTAGACTCAGATTCTATACTGTCAGTGTGTAGCAAAAAGTCCTATCTGTTAGTAGATATAAATATAGAATAGATAATTTAAAATCATGTGTTCCGGATTCGAAAAATACATCTTTGGCGCGTCTTATGAATCGGCCGCCACCCGTGTTATTAACAACTTTCAACGTCTAAATTCACACCTATTATAACCTTTACTTAATTCTCGTCTTCAGTGTGAATTGTGATCTTGACGTCAGCAAACGTTAAAGTGACTGATATTTGTTCGATCTCGACATCGCGATAGCATTCGCGGTGTGGACGTTCAGCTCTAGTGCACCAGCGCTGTATTTTTTATGATTCTGTGATTTGTGTATACGGTGATATTGTTGTTTGTTGTTTTGTGTGCCGTGGATGAAGTTGTGATATCGTTATCTTCGATTGGAAGCGGAGATCTGCCCATCTGCGTGCCGTTTTTGTGGTTCTCGGCGGCAGCTGCAGGAGTGACGGAGGCGTCATATACAAAGTAAGGCGAGCAGTCCTTCAAAATTCTGGTTCCCTGAGATCATTGGTCCTTCGATTGGAATCCCTACCCATCATCGACTCTTACATCCAGGTTCCCTTATTTCCTTCCTTCCCCCCCGCCCCTGCGGCGATTTTGATTTACGACCGGAATCGTCGTAATCCAATCCGCATATTATCTATGGTAAGATTGTTTTTTGGGGATTTATTTGTTGATCACATCCGATTCACCACTTTGGGGATTTGTTTGTATAATGCATCCAATAAATTATTGTGAAGAAACAGAAGGTGCTCCCAATTAATTACACCATGCGCTCACCTGTTCGTTTGACTAATGGCGCGTAGCGTGTGTGTGTGTGTGTGTGGCCAGATAAGGTGCAACAAGAAAGATTACTGTTATATCATTCGATTAACAACAAATTTCCTTGGTGTTCTATTCTCTGATTATTATCTTGTTATCTCGGGTACGGATTCCTTGTAAGAGAAACTCAGTATTTCCAGGTAGTAATTATATTTTTATTAGATCACGCAGGTACAGTTAATACGATAAATCCACTTTAGAAATAGCCTGAATAATGGGAAGGAGCCGTGATAAAGAGAGGCCTCCAATCCCTTAGAGTCTATGATACTCTTATTGTTATATGTGTTTTATATTAATACATGAATTGGAAGGGTAAAGAATTCTGATAAAAAAAACCCTCTAGACAATTTAATAATCATTTCTTATAAGGTAACTAATATAAATTACAACTACACATAAAATATTACTTTATTATTAGTCGACGCAGTGCGCACCTGTGTGCATCTCAGTCCGGAGGATCGAGCGCGTCGTTTTGCTTCAGGAAGTTCAGTCTATGTTTGTATCTGAAAGGCGTGAGACTGATATCGTGCTCATACGAGCCTAGGTTTCAGTTGAGAAGGATTATCTTGAGATCTGCGGAAGTTTGCCGATAATTTCTCAAAGCATTGTGTTCACCTTGTGCTGGTGGTGTAGTCGAGATATATTTGTTCTAGGCGTGGTGTTGTATATTATTTTAAGTACTTTATTTTGCATAACTTGAAGCTGCATATATTTCGTTTTGTGTATGCTGCTGAAGGCAGGCGCTGCGTAGGTGGTAGTAGGCAGAACCACAGTCTGGTATAAAATTGATTTGTTACGAGTTAAGAGGGTTCCCTACTGATGCGACAACTTATAATGATCGCCTCCCTCCTCATCCTCACACTTCCGTGGCTGACACACACACACACATACACTAAGTGACAGTTCTCACAATTACTTGCAGTTGTCACTCGTTTATTTGACGTTTGAACACAATTACAGTAGGAAGTATATACAGAAAGAGGTCTACAATGAAAAGCGTTGGTAGTGATCTCGCCAGGGAGGCGGCTGCGAGAGAAATAACGCGTTATGGCACCCGTTTTTCGGTCGGTACCGGCGTATTTTTGCGACTGATGAGAGTCTAATTTTACACCCAGGTATTTGCGAGGTGCGTTCAGGGGCCGTCAACGGTATTGTTGATTGTGTAGGCGATAGACCACCATATATTTTTGAGTCTAAATGACTCTTTTTCGTATTTAGTGCATCCGTTTTAAGTATACGCAGAAAGTGAATTAATTTTCAAAATATTTCATTATGTTTAAACACTTTCGTGATAAATGTTTATGTATATATCGTACGTTATATAATATTTAATTTCTCTCAAGGCCGCTAAAGAAGAATATTAATATTTTTAAGGAAAACACATTATAATTGCCAAGTTATAATTTTTCAGAACGTTGTTCTGTGGTGTTTCAATATAAATTAAATGTATCGATTAGAGAGATACAATCAATTTATTGAAAAAATATTTTTGTTCTCACTAGGTGAACGACAAATTTTCCAACCTATACGTTGCAGTTCTTTTTTCAAATTGATACATCTATTATTCCATTTACAAGCAATCCTCAAATAGCTTTGAGTAAAACTTGATAGGGAACGTCAGAATTAAATCAATTATTAATTTTATTAAATTTGGAAACATTAATAGATACAACTAATGTATTTACAAAAAAAAACACATAATTGTTGTGAAGTTGCAATTTTTTCGAGTTTTACTCAAAGGTATTTGAGATTCTCCGTACTTTAAAATGAATCGCTTATAAATACAATAGATGTATTTGAAAAAAAAAACTGCAAAGTGCGGTGATGATCAGCGCATTTTCCCGGATTGTAAAAGTTCCTCGTTCGAATCCCGGTGGCAAACAAAATAATTTTTAGATAAATTTATTATACATTTCTTATTGATTCATTTAATAAATAATCAGACAAAACACTTTATTTAAATCACTATTTATTGATAAATCAACATAAGTAGTACCTATCGTATCTTCTTCAGGAAATAATGTATAATAAAATTAAAAATACAAACATGGACAAAAACAAAACAATAAAAGTATACGTGGTGGGTAACTAAAGTACTATGAAAACAAATTTTAAATATGTGCCTATAAAATTAGCATGCTATTAACACTTTTACTTATTTCTAATATTTAAAATTTATCTAATGTAAACCCCTAGTAATTTCTAAACCTTTGTCAATGTCAAAAAAATCATCAAAAAGTAATCATCGATAAAAATCTTAAATGGAAAAATCAAATTTGTTAATTTGTAAAAATGATTAGAATATTAATATACACATTTTTAAGAATCAGAACATTTTTATCGATGAAAAATTTGTACTTTTATTTGTTGTTGGGGATCAGCATATAATATTAGCCCGATTCTAATAAAAAAATATACAAAAACTTATTATTAAAGTAATATTAAAAAAACCAATAGATTATTCGACAAAGTTACATTTTGAAGAATTCAAAGTACCAACATTTTGTGATCTATTTAAAAGTAATTCTATTCTTCAAATATTAAAAGAAAAATATCATTTCATTACTGAAAATCGTACTAGGTTTAAATTTGTAATTTCGTGCTCAAAAGTAAACACATCATTTGCACAGCAACACTATACGTATGTAAATATTTAAGAGATTACCCAAAAACATCAGGAAGATTATTGATATTAAAGAAATAATCAATGCTATTAAAAAACATTTTATAGATATACATGTACTCCGAAACTTATAATATACTTATAATCGCTATTTGCTATTAATTTATTGTATTATGCTAGTTATTGTAAACAATAATAACATTAATATACAGTCCACTTCTCTGCACTAGTATATGCTTTCGAGAGAAGTGTAGCATGAAAAAAAAATTGCATTACATATTTAAAAAAAATGGTTTGTTTCCAAAAGATGATTGGAGAATTCAGAATAGTTGTTGCTATTTAGGCATCTCAAGTGCTATATAAAAATGATTTTTATCATTTCAGATCAATTTGTAAATCCCTGATTTTTTTAAAATATCATCTTTATTCTTGTTATTTAATATATAATATAATATACATTTAATTTTTATTATTAAGAATCTTATTATTTCACCGTGTTTTATTTGATGGGTACGGGTCTTATTGTTTTCAGAATCAGTATATTTTTCTAGATAATATTATCGTTGAATCATATTTAACCCTTCCCATACCATGCAGTAACACAGGTCTACCGGTCTAATTAAATCTGTAATATTTCGGTTAATATACGCAACATCCCCTTCATATTTTAGTTCATTTGAAGGAAAATATTTACACTTTGAAATGACTAGTGAAAAATCAATTAAGTAAGGTGAATTCTACAAAAATAATTATTTTTAATTCGTTCCGTTGTAAAATTAATATGTTGACAAAAATACCATTTGTAGCAAAACAGAAAGATATAACACATTAATATCACAGTAGAAACAATAACAAATGCACAAATATAATGGTGTCTCTTTCTCACTAATTAAATGAAGATAGATAAAAAAGAAGGTTGTATTATACAATGCAACCTCATATACAGAACTTGATAAATGTACCGAATTATAATATTACATATTTTTTAAATATTTAACGCTCAATACAGAAAGTAAATTTATTAAATTAACCATTTCTTCACATTTTAAAGGCTAAATAGAAGTCTAATTTCTTACGGTAACACGAGTTGACAGCATGGCTGCGTACGATTATTTTATATCACGGTATGGTAAAGGTTAAGGTAATGTATACCATTTCATCCTATCAGCGAACGATTGCGGGTCGTTTTCGGCTATACCCAAATGTCAATCAGAACAAAGAGGTTAATGATAAATGGATCAATTGATAAGGTTTACCTAATTGCGTTTACAGGTATCACTTCACATTAAAATGAAACGTAGCTTTTATTATATTTGACGCTGTCAATATTGTTCAGACATTTTGCGTGTGAAGGCTTTGATGGATAATCAATACGGGGACAGTAAAAACCTTAACACATCTGCGTTATTTTGGGAAAGAATTATAAAACGTATTCAAATTTAATGAAATCGTTTTATTTAGAACACAGTTCCGTATCAGTTATAACAAAATGAAATGGAACACGTAGAATGTTACACAGTATAAATGTTATTAACACACACATTCTTATTGTGAAGTTGTAATTATTCAGAACAGACGGTCTATGATGTTTTAAATACTAATTAAATGTATTAATTATAAAGATACGCATATAAAATCAATTTTATCGAAAAACATTGAAATAGAGATACAGGTTAGAATCCCGGTAGCGCATAAACAATATTTTTCAATAAAATTGATTTTATATGTATATCTTTATGATTAATATATTTAATTTGTATTTAAAATATCAGTGACCGTCTGTTCTGAATAATTACAACTTCACAATAAGAATATGTTCTTCTTAATAATATATAAGTTGTATCAATGTGTCCAAAATTTAATAAAAATGAATTGATAATTCTGGCGTCTGCAGTCGGTTTACTCAAAGGTATTTAAGATTCCGTAAAAACAATGTAGATGGCTTTCAAATAATATAACGACAGACGTATTAATTTGAAAAAGTAACATGTAGGTTCGAAAATATGTCAAGAGAGGTAATGACGCTGTAGCATATTTGTTAATGCACCTTAATAGAAATATGAAATAGAGATCCAGGTTCGTATCCAGGTAGCGCAAAATCGATAAATTGATTTCATATGTATATCTTTATAATTAATACATTTAATTAGTATTTAGAATTTTTTTTTTCCCTTTATACTGGTTTAACCAATTAAGTTGTAGTGATACTACACAATGTCATAACAGCAATAATAATTTTATTTAAAATAAAAACCCTGTTTTATTATTTATTATTATTATACATGCTTATTATATTATTCAGGCGTTAAAATACTTTGTAAAATAACAGAAAATTTCATCAGAAGTGTAATACACAAAGAAAAAAAATTATATAATGTCAGCATGTGTTTTCGTAATCAAAATTAAAAATAAAAATAAATATAAAATGTGAAGTAAAGCGATTTATCCGTCACCATTGAGTTGAGACACAAAATAATGTAATAATGTAGTCCTAAAAAGAGTTAAAATAATACCAAAAATGTCAACTACCTCCGCATATTTACTCCTCAAAGAATACAATCTGGGGACTGCGAAGTTAGCTAATGCATGTGTTCTGACATTACCACTGTAATAAAACAATGAATTGTGTTTCGATGACCTCAATGGTGCGTGAAAGTAAAGTAGACCAACAATCTGGGACAACAACAGTCTATCATACTATTGATGATACTGTATAGAAAAATCACCAAATATTAATGATATTCAGTCTACTTTCGTTCCTCTTCTGCCAGCTTCAGGCCTCACTTTCACACATCAGCGTCGGTACCAGAACTCCATTGTGTGCCGCTAGTCTTGCCTCGATTGACAAGTTCCCGTTAGATATAATTCTATTCAAGACACCGTTCACTTTATTCGCTGCAGTCACCCTCCTTTCGATATCTTTCTCATTCTTTCTGTTTCATGGTGTCTCGCTTTCCTCCTTCTCGAATCCCATCACTTTTGACTCGACATTCATAATAAGGTCGCTTACCTTGCATACACTAAACTTTCATATTCTGGATAGTAACTAATTGGTTAAAGTTGTCTACCGGCAATAGAAAGTTTCGAGTTTGATTCTTGATGATGACAACATTTTTTCGAGGAATAAATTTTTCATTTTGTTTTATTGTTCTATAATATCATATTCTAAAATGCAAAATTCGTTTACATATGGAATACTTATTATTTGTGTTATAAATTGAACTTCTCGAACTTAAGTCAAACTGAAATCTTGAACTTATGTTGTGAACCGAACTTTGAACTTTCTCTGAACTGAAACCATAAATGAATATTATTCATGTACTTCTAAACTCAGTAAGTAACAACAATTTGAACTTAACAACGTGGATAATTGTAATAATTTTAGTATAAAATTAAATATAGAAAATGGAAATGCTTACAGTGAAACAGAGAAGATTAAGATTGATACGATGTTATGTTGCCAGAATATTCTGAAATGTATGAGCTATATTATAATTCTTCTATTTCTTCTTGTGCTTTATCCGTTGCATAATAAAATTTAAATAGAAATAAGAATCACATATGTGAAAATAAAACGCTTGTATTTTGATTCTACTCGATTAATTTATTTGAGACTACAAAGTTACCTCAGAAACGGTAAATAAAAAAATAAAAACAAACAGCAAGGACGTGAAGCGTCTGCTGGTCGGCGGTCTGGCCAGGAAGCCGGCCGCGAGAGAAGTGACTGGGTATGGCTGGCTCCTGGCGCGATGTATTGTCGTCAGTTTGCGGGTCGGTACGCCTGTACCTTCGAGGTTGATGCGAGCCTGGCTTACCGACCAGGTAACTGTTAGGCGCCTCAGATCCTCCACACACCCGATATTGGAAAATGAGTTTGTTACAAGCTTCAACAGTGAGGGAAGAATGAGTGTTGCGTTCTATCCTCTCTGCGTATCCCGAAAAACGGCGTAATGGTTGGTCAGTTAGTTTTAACGCCAAGACCTGAGCATGCCACAGCTTGAATTGTACTCCAGGATAGAAAACCGTATTCTAAACTAATTCTAATATGAGTAAGAAATCTGTAGATTTAATTCCATGCTTAATAGATTAGTTAATGTTCCTTTATCTATAAATAACTTCAACTTAGAATTAAATATTATTGAACAAATTGCAATTAATAATGGTTATAATATTAAATTAATAGATAATTTGTTAAACTAAAAGTACAAGAAAAAGTGTATCAGGTCATATGTTTACCCACAGTGGGTCATATGTTTACCCACAGTGATAGTGGGAAACAGTGGAGAAAAATTGTATTTTTAATAATCTTACTTAAAATTCAATTATAATAAATATCTCAAATTCTATACAACCAGCTTTTTACACTAGTAACAAATTAAAGAATTATATATTAAATAACAAGGGTAAGGACGATATTTAAAAAAATTGGGGGTTTAAAAATTAATTTGCAATGATTACAATTATTTTTGTATAGGTAAAACTTGCAGAAGTTTTGATATTAGAATTAAGGAGCATTTGAGATGCTTAAATATTAATAACTATATTAATAAGAGTTTAGAAATTTTACAAACAAATTTACAGTTAGATAAATTAGAAATTTTAGAAATAAGAAGAAGTTGTAATAGCAAGCTTAATATTATAAATAACCAAATCCTCTTTGCAAATAGTCATATTTTAAATTTGTTTTCATATTAGTTCTTACTTGTTCTCCATTTTATACTTTTGTTTTTATCTATGCTTCTATTTTTTAATTTCAGTATACATTGTTCCCTGAAGAAGATACCATAGGTTTCGAAACATGTAGAATAATTAATAAATAGTGGTTTAAACGAAGTATTTAGTATAATTATTATTATAATAAATATTTATTACAAAATATTTAAGTATATACATATGATTGTAACAATCAAAATTGTAACTGGAAACCTCTAGTAAATGTGGAAATGGTACTGGGCATCATAATCGATGGACAGTTAAATTAGAAGGCACGTACAGATCACACAACGTATAATATAAAACTTTAAAAACATATATAACCCTTTTAAGATACCCGAAATATACTGTCTAAACAACATCACATATCAATATACTCTTACTTACTTACTTGCCATCACGGGGATAGGCAGAGAGGATAGAGCGCCGCACTCTTCTGTCCGGACATACAATTCTAGCCTCATCTACATTCATACATCTTCTCATACAAGCTCGTCGATTGTTGAGGCTTCTAACAGAACCATCCTCCATTAACTGATTTACTTGGTCGTGCCAAGTCTTCCGCGGTCGTTCTCTATTTCTAGTGCCATCAACACTTGTGTCATATATCTTTCTTACCATTATCTCCTCATTCATCCGTTCCATATGACCAAACCACCCAAGAGATCCTTTCCTAATCTCACTCACTATACCAATATCAGCTTTACATTATTTCCTTATTTCTCCATTCTTTACTCTGTCATAAATAGATTTGCCACATATACGCCTAAGTGATCACATTTCCACTGCATTCAGTCTATTTTCGTTCCTTTTCTGCCAGCTCCAGGCCTCACTTCCACACATCAGTGTCGGTACCAGGATTCCATTGTGCACCGCTAGTCTTGCCTCGGTTAACAAATTCCCGCTAGTTATAATTCCATTCAAAGCGCCGTTCACTTTATTCCCTGCAGTCACCCTCTTTTCGATATCTTTCTCAGCCTTTTCGTTTCTATCAAACATACGTCCTAAATATACAAACTCATCTATTTGTTCCAAACATTCATTACCTACAAGTATTTAGCACGGTGTCTTGCTTTCTTCCTTCTCGAATACCATCATTTTCGACTATACTATACTCTGCCCTTGCAAACTCACTTTTAAGCTGTGGTATTCAGAGTTGGGGTGGCATATATAAAAAACTAAAGCAAATAATATCAGCTTTGGGTTATAAATAAAAAACTACACAGCTATTCATCCCTATCAACTAACTTCCTATCAAATTTTTACTTTGATAGCTTAATATACTTCAAAATTAGAGCAGTGTACAAAAGATATACCCATTTCGGCATTATTATTAAAATATGCCTGAGCCTAACATCTACGGCCGTCTTATTATTAGCTATTCCTTGCTACCGACTTCTGTGCCTAAGTTCCCACCAGTAATTTCTTGCTTAATTCAATTATCCATACGACCGGACGACCGCCGTTTACTAATAATTGACGACAATGCACTGGTAAGCTCACAATGCTCCGCGTGATGGAGCCGTAGCGACATAAAAGTCATCTGACCGGCCGCGTCGGTAAAACAGATCTAAAGTGTTAAAAACCTTTGGTGGGGAGTTTTCTATCTGTCATAATTTCCAAACCATGACGTGATCTAATTAATAATGGCTGGGTATCGCATTTAATAGATATATAACACTTTTTCCAGCGACATTTATAATTTGACAGCTGACAGCTGATTTGTGCTCAGTTTGGTTTGCTATTTCACCATGAAACATTTATTTCGAAAATCGTGGTTCAGTTCGCGAAACTTACCGTGCACTACGTGTTTTTGACATAATCGTCCATCCGAGCAGGTAATTCGAATAACCATGGATCGTTTTCGCACTACGCACACTCTAATTGATAATATGCATTCGTAGAGACGTCGTACAGTGCGCACCGAAGAAGCTGTTGTTTTTTCATAAAGTAAATATTCGATGTGTGTATAATTTCGCGTAATGGACCTGCGAATTGGCATTTTTTGTGGGAGTATGTGAAATTGGTAGTTTACGCCGATGAACCAGAGACGATACATGATTTGGAAGCCAACATTCGTCGCGTCATTGCCGATATGCGACCCCAGCTGCTCAAAAAAGTGGTCGAAAATTGGACTTCTAGATTGCGCTTTACCATGGCCATAGATATGTACGGCGACTATACATTTTCAAATTAAACTAGCTTAAATTGCTGTACAAGAAATATGGGTTAGAATGCTCCATTACAGAGATACTATAAACGAATACAAACCTACCTAAAGTTGAAATTATACCCGAGACATTTTTATCAAGTTCATCTATTGAATTCTGTATCTTTCATCAAACAATACTACTCTTTAATCGTACACACAGACTAACAAATATATAGACACGAACTAATGCAAATTCCTTGTTTCAATATTTTCATTTTGGTGTCACCCGAGTGATCATTTTGGTACCACTTACGCAATCAAATAGCTCTGAGACTTTATTAAAATATATGACTCGATTGGAACGAAAATTTAAACGCTGACAATATAATATGCATTAATGTAAAAAATACGTCTTGTTTACATAAAGATTTAATTTTCGAAGAGTAAATACTTTTACTGTTGAATAAATGTGTCATAATCAGATTTATGTAAATTAGATTATTGTTCCAAACCCCTCTCCTATAAGTACACTTTATTTCATGTCTATTCATTTACTGGTCTGTGATCACGCGTGATCTAAATCATATTCATATTTTATAGTAACAGTGTTCATAGTTTTTGAATAGTTTAATAGAATTTGTAGTGAATAGTTATGTATAAAAGGTCTTTGTACCGTAAATAAATAAATAAACAAATTACAATTTAACAAATAAGGGAGTTTTCAGAATAGCTTCTTATGATAAAGTAGTTTTCTACTTAAATGATTACAAGGCTTGCTGTTTCTATAGTAATGAGTATTCTGTGATAATTAATTTGTCCAGAAACGACTAATAGCTACAAAGAATATAAATTAAAATTTACAATTATAAATAAAAATTCTGTTGAATTTTTCTTATGTATATTTAATTATTATGTATGTATATAAGTAATAGATTTTTAAAGGTGTTTGACAGAATTTCTAAAAAAATCTTTTTAGTATTTACTTATTGTTTTTATCAGATATTTTTTGTTTTCATTTTACTTCATGTTTAGTGTAAAATGCTCAATGGGAGCCGTTAATTTAAAAATAACCTTTTCACATATTTTGTAAAATAAATATTAAAAAAAAAATCAGCGACATCCATATCCGGTTGATTTCGGTCTAGTAGCTTGTTGGTCTAGTGGTTAATTAAGACGATGCTCTAGTGATCTAGTGGTCGGGGGTTCGCGCCTCGTTCCAGGAGACCAGCAAGTTAGTTCTAGTTTCATAGTACAAGCGTTTAGCTTAGTTTGAAAATATTAAAAATATTATTAAGGAGAACACATTCTTATTATGATGTTGTAATTATTCAGAACATAGGTCTGTGATATTTTTTAAATACAAATTAAATGTATTAATTAGAAAGATGTACATATAAAATCAATTTTATCGAAAAATATTGTTGTTGCGCCACTGGGATTCGAACCTGGATCTCTTCCTATTCGAGGAAAATTCATTAACCGATTAAGCTACACCAACACAGTTCATTGACGACAAATTTATTTAATGAATGTTTGGAACAAGTAGATGAGCAAGTTGTGACTGCTGGGAATAAAGTGAACGGCGCTTTGAATGGAATTATAGCTAATGGGAACTTGTCAACTGAGGCAAGACTAGCGGTTCACAATGGAGTCCTGGTACCGACATTCATGTATGATGGTAGTGAGGCCTGGAGCTGGCAGAAGAGGAACGAAAGTAGACTGAATGCAGTGGAAATGAGATCACTTAGGCGTATAAGTGGCGGATCTATTTATGACAGGGTAAAAAATGAAGAAATATGGAAACAATGTGAAGCAGATCTTAGTATAGTGAGTTAGATTAAGAAATGATCACTAATGTGGTTTGGTCATATGGAACGGATGAATGAGGAGAGAATGGTAAGAAAGATATATGACGCAAGTGTTGATAACACCGCAAGTAGAGGACGTCTGCGAAAGACTTGGCACTACCTGGTAAACCAGATTGTCCCGTTAAAAGTCTCAATAATTGTCGAGCTTGTTTGAGAAGATGTATGAATGTTGAAGAGGCGAGAATTGTGCGTCAGGACAAAAGAGTGCGGCGCTCTATCCTCTTTGCTTACCCCCGTGGGGAAACGGCGTGATAGTAAGTAAGTAAGTAGTAAAAATATTAATGTAACATGTATTTCGTGTACTTTTTTTAAAAATCCCTTCATCTTTGCTAACTTCGTATATCTAGTGAAGTTTGTTACAGAGTTTCGATAAATTTTCCGAACTTCCTTCTTGGAACATGTAATAGAGCTTATAATTACAAGGGCAACTTCATATACCTTCGTCATCAACTGATCCATAAATTCGGCCAAGTGTTTTTTGACACGACAGGGTTGTTGGCCATTTGTCCAACTCTCCACAACTAACAGGACTATGGTTTTCCTTCCCTTAACTGAATATTAGGTAATTTGTTTCGCTTCTACCCTCGAACGCTGCTGACTGCTGAGCCGGTAAATATATTTTAGCCAAAGTGAAACCATGGGTAATGCATATATAGAGAACTCCACTACATATTGCTTAATTTGCATTAAATAATCATTCTAAACTAGCAATTTTCCCTTTATAAAACACATGCTGCGCATACCATAGACGACGAGATACACGAATGTCTTTTATTCTGCAGGAATTAAATATCAAAGGCAGACTCTCGACTTCCGAGAAGCTTGTTGTGGTAAGTCACATCGAAGGACAAATAGGAAGAGGAAGATCCCTCACCCGTTGGACCTACCGAGCAGAAAAGGCAACAGGAACTTCTCTGGTGACAGTCCTAAATGTGGAGGAGCTTAGTCAAGAGATGGTGAGACAGAAGAAGATGTGGAATTTTATCAGCTAGTGGAATTATCAAAAACAGAAAGAGTGCTTTATAAAATAATTTTTCTAAAAAAAATGTTACGTATTACATAAGTATGTATGTTTAAGTATGTAGTTCCCAGGTGTCCGATTACCAATAAGCACACATGTGATATATGAACTGCACTAACCTTTTTATTTTTGCCATCTTTCTGGTCGGATGTTGTTGTTCTTTTAGCTGGGTTGTCTTTTAAAATTTCGACCGACGTAATAAGAATAACGCCTATCGGTTATCGTCTTCTTAGCTTTCCGAAAAAAGGGCGGCAATACCCACACACACACTCACACGTATGCATTATTATAAACCAAGAAACCCAGTGGCGCCAATCGAAGTAACAAGGCGTGTAAATAATGTATATCGCAAAATACCTCTGAGTTTTACTCAAGTACAGCATCACGCGACCGACACACATTTTTGGGCTTTTATTATATTAAAGACGTTTCTTAAGAATTCAGTGAAATCAGTTTGCCAACAAATTCTAAATCATATTTTGGAAACTTTCGCGTAGCTAATTCAGCAATTTCATTTGAAAAGCAATTGATGTTTATTTAATCGAACAACTTTTCTAGAATCGACGAGTTGGCCACCATTTGCGTAGGATCTAGCTCGTTTGGTTGGGAGCCAATCTGAATGACTTTCAAGTAGTAATAAGTCATCGTTAATTGTTGATTCTTTACTTATCCAGCTTAAAATTTGAGGTACTCTATTCATATTTCATATTCTGTCAAAACGACACTTTTGTTAATTTATTAACAATATCTGCTAAATATAAATTCTGTTGGATAGAAAGGTTTTAATGGCCCGAGTTCACAGAATGAGACAGGTTGAGATATTACTTAATCTCAGAGATCAGATAGAGATTGGTAGAAAGAGACAGAAACTCATAGGTAAATCCGATACACGACGTTCGATTTGTCAGTAAACTACAAATATTCAATCGTTGTACTTGATGCCGGGGAGAGATTCAAAATCATTCAAGTACGTTTAACGTACTGGCTTGAAGTGGTGCGCAACTATGAGACATGATGTATACACGGGGATTACGAAAGTCGAGGGTTGTCTTCAAAGAATCTCATGAGAGCAAAACTTGTAGAGATTAAATTATAGAGATGGTCTCGAACCGAAAATCTCATCCATCGACACGGGCTATTATAGTAACAGACGAAGATAAAATTATTGGATTTCAATCTGCAGAAATACTCATTTTTTGAAATGTAGGAGTTGTGGTTGTAGAATATTGTTAACTGTGATTGTATCAGAAGGTTTTGTGGATGGTGAGACTGAAGCCCTTAACTATCTTCTAGTCTCACGCGTGTAAGTGCATGTCGCAGTGTTTATTATTTATGTTGTGTCTAGAGCAAGGTATTTAAATAAATGAGAACTTACAAAAGTTGGCGTTCATTGCTGGATGAAATACAAAGTATTTAGTTAAAACCGCGTATGAAGTTAACGACTGGAGTGGATCGCTCGAGATGTCGATGAAAGAACGGTCTGCGGAGAAGTGGTCGGCTAGCTCCGTGGATTCGTCCGTCATGGTGTATTGCATCTGGTGATTGGTTAGTTTAGTGAGTCATGTAAGTCCCTACACGACCACGGGGTGCGTGTAGGATCACCACAAAATGAATTAAAAATTATATTGATTTATTTTTACAATGGTGCCGTTTTCTGATGTGTCATAATTAATAGTTACATAGTATTTTGCTTTTACTAAAATATATCGTTGCCAAATGTGTACCGGAGATTAAAAAAAGATAGGATAATAAAATGACACACATGAAATGTTGTCTAGAATTTGAAAACGTTGCTACTACTAAAGTATGTATAATATTAGTTAAATTAATTCAGAAATACGAAACGAAAAGAATAGATGACGGTGTCTTTTGAAACATATTTTAAAAATGGCCGCCTCGTCAGTTGTATACGTGAAGAAATACAAAATGTCTGTCTTACCACATAATATGATTTTTAAAGGCGGCCGAAGAAATTAGTTCTTTTAAAGTTTTTTTCAACATGGAGACTAGGTTAGGTTAGGTTGAATAAGGTTACATAAAGTTAGGTTAGGTTAGGTTTGATTAAGTTATTATTAACTACATCGTGTAGCGGGTGGGCTGTGAGTTTGTTTAAATAATATTCAGCTTCAACACGGGAATTACAAATATGTCCAGAATGACACAATATATTTATTTTAAAATGCGTCTTTGAATTTACAAATAACATCATTCTTTACAAGAAAATAGTTTGTCTCCGATCACATTTATTTTTGTGGCTTTTCTCAGTCATTAAAAGTTCAATATTTAAATTTAAAGTTGTGGTGATAGATAAACGTGTAACTCGTATAGATTGTTATCTTTCACTCTTTTTCATCTTGTTTTCCTATCAAAACACTTTTTATGGTTTTATCTAAGTGTATTAGCGAATTTTGAAAATTATTTTTAACTGGAGAAGATTGACAGCAGAGTATTGCGTTTATGTAGGGTACGTTTACAACCCAACTGCTGTGAGCAGGCTAGTATTAGTTAAAAAAAATTACAATTTTAAATTACACAAATTGCACTTCAACGAATTTTCCATAAAACGTATATTTTAAATTTTCCCGCTTTGACCTATACATCCAATCTTTTCCCTTTTCGACGTTTTTCTCGCCTGCCTCTCGAACTGTCAAAAGCAACCCTCGCCTTTGTTCGGTTGCCTTTGACGAATACGTTGAATGGAGTTTCAGCAGGCAGTCTGCCCGATTCCATTACAAAGAATGTGCACCAGTGAAAATTTGTATCGGAAATATTTAAAGCGCATTTTAAACATTAATGAAAATCGTTGAAAGTAGTGATCAGCTTAAAATCACGGACCGTGAGTCAATCACTGATATTTTTAAATCACACTCATTATCGGTGATTGAATATCTGGGAACAAATTTAACTGATTTTTCGACGCCGCTGTTTAAGTCGATTATCAGTCGAATCAGCGCCATCTGTTGGTATTTGTTGTTGGTAATGTTTATGCCAACTTAATTTAATTTTCATCTTAAATTTTGTATATGTACCTACGTGCAGCAATTTTCTACCCTTATAAATTTAAAAAATATTTTTATTTTTTTAAATTTTTTTTACAAGATTATTATCATAATAATAATAAAGTTAAAGCCTTTTTTGTGTTGTTATCAGTGTGATTATATTTGAATAAGCTTCATGATTATTTATATTTTTAATCTTTTAAAATTGTTTTAGTATAGTACGTATACTTTCTCTTTTTATATGGGATAAAATAGTTAACATTTTTATGGACCCATACTTTATGTTGTTATCTGAGTCATGACCCATGACGTCATCATTAAACAAGCACAATCTTATAATTTTATTATTATTATTATTGTTAACAGTGACTCTATCGTGATCGAAATCGGTTCTGTAAATCGTGATCACACTCACGCTGCACTGATATTTCGATATTTGATATATCAGTGATTCTTAACCGTTATTCCGCGCATGCGTAAATAAACCGTGATCAGTCACAATATTATTGCAATAGTAATATTATTACTTGTTGATATTTGGCTGTGAATCGTGATTCGGCACATGCGCATTTGAGACTTAAATATTTATGAAGGAATAAGATTATAATAATTCGTGATCAACGCCATCTAGTAGATTCTGTCACAACGTTTTACGCGTGTTTGGTGAGAATTTGAACGAAAAATAATTCAACATTTTTTATGCGTTTTCATTCTCTGTCTGATGATATTAAATTAAATTAGATTTAAATTAATTATTTATGCTAGAATATGTTTTTTATATGCGTATAACATATATACAACTTTCATAAATTTGACAGATGTGACAGTCGCCCATGGGTAGAATTGGTGAACGTTACGATTGTGTAAAGTGATACCCATGACTTCCTTAAGTTTCATATAAAAACAATAGCTTTGTCTCTCTGAGACATCACAATTGTGTAATTTTATTTTGCAATGGCAATTATTATTGGCATTATTTTTCTATGTGTGGATGGTATGTGATTTGTATATTTTATTCCTCGTTCTGCATAATGTTTATTGCCGCACTGATAGAGAGATCTCTGCGGTGAAAGATATATCGAGGCAGATTTCATTTAATTACAAACACAACGGCAATGTATTTTCAAAACAGACCAATTTTACAGAACATTCTAAATTAAGAGAACAAATGCACGATACAGACGTAGCTCATTTTTTTACGGTGTTGCGTTAAAATGTCGGCTGTAAACAAAAAAATGAATACATAATTTATGCAGTAGCGTTGAACTTCAAAGATAAGCAATAAATACTCCGGTGAATCTTTTCCGCCAAACATTGTTAACATCTGGGTGGAGAAAATATCTACCAGTTTAATTCCTCGAATCCGAAAATACTCGCCTCATTAAAAGTTATCGTATAAACTAAATTTGGCTTAAAGAATAATGAACACTAGGAATTTTAATGTAGAGCGTTGTGTTTTGTAACGATACGGTACACGCCTTTTAATTAACGGTTCATTAATATTTTCAAACCCTTCGCCTTGTTTTTACCACCATTTCTTTTTTGCAACCTTCTTGTTTTAATGTGTAAACATCTTAGTTATCTCAAAAAATTTATACAGGCATTTTTGGTTTTGATTTAAATAAATATATGTATGTATTTTAATTAATCGATAATATAAATGTCATGGGTGCTTTATAGGGTAGAATAATAAATTATTAATTAAATATGGAATTGGTTAATTCAATTAATTGTTTTTTTTTTCACAAAGTTAGACTCAAAAGAGAAACATATGTAATATGTACGTATTGATCAATTCCAACTAGAGCCTCCAAATATTCGTGATTCCAACTATTCGAATATCGAATAGTTAATGATAAGGTATTCGAATATTCGAATATATTCGTAAAAAAATTAAGAAAGGAATAATTTACTTCGGATGATAAATACAGAAATGTTTCAAATGTTTCTCCAAAAATGTAAGATTCGTGATTAATAACTTGCAGAACTCGAACTCTTCGTGGAGATAAAGAGGAGTCAGTATTCTCTCGATAACTGACAAAATTTTAGAGATGTTTATATTACTTCATATCTCACACCCCGCGTGCAAGTTTTTTTTTCATTATTTTGTATTTAACTTCTTGTTTGTCGGCTCAAGTATTTCTGAAAGCTAAGTACTAAAGAATAATAGAAAGCCGACTCTATCGTTGACAAAACAGTGTATTATAAGTGCTTGTTGTCATAAAACCGTAAAGATAAGCAGAAGACTTTAAAAAAGGCAAATGCAAAAGATGTCCGACAAAGACGTTTACATCTTTATTGTCCGACTTCTATATAGCCGATAGCGGTACTTCTGGAGAAAGAAATCGTATACGAAATCGTATATGAATGAATGAATGAATGCTTGCATATGACTTCCAGGGTTCGCAAACCTTTTTTTCGTTTAGAAAAATATTAAAAATCTTATAATATAAATATGAGCGAATACTTTTTAAAGTATTCGAATAACGAATACTTAAAACCAGGCGAATATATTCGGAGCTCGAATATTCGGGTTGTTTTTGGGTAGACGTCTGGTGGCGGGACACGTGTTTTGGATAACTCTGATATTAGTGAACGCTGGCGTGTCGCCCAAAAAGCTCTGGCGTGTCATAAGTTCACTGTCACCGTTATAGGGTAGCAGATGTTTACTTTTATTTTGAACAACTATTGATTTGAAAACAAATATACAGTATGTAATAGACTCAGTCTACAAGATTTTATGGATGGACACCTGACTAAATTACGAGACGAAACTGTTCAAGGAATATGTGGCTAATCTCAACCGTGTCAGAGATACGAGCATTTAAAAAAAATCGAAATTACGCGATTATTTCGAATTATCGAAATATTTGAACACAAGAAATTCTAGGTCCCGAAGCAAAGATTAATGGGCAAATTTCGCAAGTATTTATTTCTAAGTAAGTACGTAGACTTAAAAGTTTAACACTATTTTGTAAAAAATTCAAATAATTAATTAGTTCACTTTTCCTCAAGAGAGATTTTTATTTAATTTGTTTAACAGAATTTATTTTTCGAATCAAAGAATACAATGGTAGCATGTTATTTAATACGTTTTCTTTTTTTTCGACTGTCTAGAAACTGTCGCATCTGAGGTAATAATAATAATAATTAAATAGGTAATAATAATAATAATTAAATAGGTAATAATAATAATAATTAAATAGGGTTTGTGGTGCATAAAGAGTCTTTAGGATATATATTAATTAACAATATTTGAATATGTCTAAGAACACATAATTACTGGATTTTCACATACAGAGGCACTGTTATTAAACAAATATTAGATATCTCTCAGAGACGAAGCTATTTTTTAATATATATGTACTTAACCATACTTTCATATATTTCTATTAAAAATAATAAAAAATAGTTTCGTCTCTATGATATATATATATATCTATTATGTGTTTATTAGCGGTGCCTTTGTAGGTGAAAATCCAGTAATTGTATCTTCTTGGAAATATTAAAATATTACTAATAATATACTAGTCGAAATAAGAAAATATATAAAATCGAAAAAATATTGTTTTTTCAGGCTTATTCTAGTATAATGTGTTAAAAATTTCAAAAAAAATAATTAGATTCTCATTGTGACCTATATGCTGTTTCAGTTAAATGAATCATCAAATTTAGTCCATAGATGACGATAGTGCAGTGGTACTTGAAGTGAGTCCACATGTTGACATATATACAACTTTCAAAAATTTGATAGATATGGAGATTGATGGGTGATAGATAATTGGTGAACGTTATATTTATATAAAGTGATCACTTAAGCCAGCCGAATACAGGTCGTAAGCCCTGTAATTACCCATACTTTCCATTAAATATAATAAAAAGGTTCGTCCGTACGAGATATTTATTATTCGTTTAATAACAAATATTAATTATAAAAATAATTTCAATGAACTAATTAGCGATCGAACAGATAAAAAGGCTGTTTTGTGTTTATTGTATTTTGGTGTGTGATATTTTTATATACAGTCCACTGCATCTGGAGGCGATCGAGAGACTCAGGAGAGGCGAGTTCGGGGAGTCCTTTTTTACCTTTCTCCTCAGTATTTTTCTGGCACCTAAAGGTGCGATCGCAACGACGGGTACATTTGATCTCTGAAGTGCAATTGACGATTTTTACTACCCACGGAAGTACACAAGCGACCCCCCGGATACAGCAGACAATTTAAAATTCAATAAGCTCCATTTAATGGAGCGACTCTCATTTTCTAGAAATCAGACCACTCTCCCGATAAAGCCAAAGATCGTAAAGGAATTTTATTACCTCACTCGACGAATCAAATAAAAATTTAATAAATCTGATATTACAAGAGTTTTATGATAATGACAGAAACTATTGGTATTTTACTGCCATATATTCTGGCCAGTGGCGGCGTAATCCAAACTTATTTAGTTCTCGTCAGTGGCGTGACCACACTGCGGGCATTTAGATCGGGTCGCGCCCAGCGGGGTGGGACTGTCCATTAAGAGTACACTTATCGTAAAAGTATGAAATATGAATTTAATTACTGTTCATACTGTAACTATATTACTTTTTTACCAGATCAAATAAGCATTTAATATTTATTTATGGTACAGATACCTTTCACGTATAATTTTATCTTACATTCTAAAATAAAAAATGAAATGAATTACATATTTCAAACAAGTCATATTAAAGATTAACGCATCGCAACCTCGCATACTTTAAACCGCAGACCACCAAATATATACACATGAACTAAAGCAAATTCCTTGTTTTAATATTTTCAATTTGGTGTCACCCACGCGATCACTCACGTAATTAAAAAGCTCTGCGACTTTTTTAAAATTTATGACTCGATTGGAATGAAAATTTAAACGCTGACAATATAATGTAGATTATTGCAAAAAATACATATTGTTTACACAAAGATTTAATTTTCGAAGAGTGAATACTTTTACTATTGCATAAATATGTTATATGAACTATTGTATTTATATTTCCACAAAAAATGTGTGTAGAATGCTACTCGTCCCGTAACTAATGTTTCGAACCCCTCTCGTTCATGTCTATTCATTAAAATAATCGTTTCTTCTTTTTGAATCATATTAGGTAGTTTTGAATCATATCAAAATTTGAAACTTTAATAAAATTTATCAATAGATATTTTTCAGTTAACAAATTTAATAAAAATCAATCAGGTTCCTAAGTTTCCTAAAAAATATACGTATTCACGAATATGTGTAGATAATTGGGATAGATTTTATTTCTACAGTAACGCGGTGGGATAAGATCCCGCGGATTGTATCTATTAAAATTAATGGTTAGTTGATACAATTCGAATTGGAAAAAGAAAGGAATATTGGCAGATGGATCTGGCCTACCTTGACCTCGATCGTCGAGTTTCACCTATAGGTGAATCGCACTTTTGTAATGAAGAACCGAGATATCACTGCACTTCCAAAGATGTTTAGAACGTCGCTTCTACGTGGTTCGGATTTATACACACGGCAATAATTTTGATCCCCAAAAAAAGCCCGTTGACAGCTCGGCGTCGGAATGCAATCTGTTCCCCCCGTCGGTGAAATTCCTAAGTAATTAGTTGGCCAGAGCGGGAAAGGTATTTTAAGGTTTATTGGAAGAACAAAATGCATAGGGAGTAGGTACTCGACTAAATATGTATGTTCCAAATAATAAAGCTTAGTTAGTTATGAAATATTAACTCTCTTAGGCAATATTTGCCCGTGCTGACTAGATCGCAAAATAAATATTATGTATGAGGTTTATTGTTAATTAATTAATAATATAAGCTTTTATGCCTGTAAAAAACTGCTGGTATCGAAAATATTGAGTCAACGTAGCAAACTGTTAAAATGCAAAACTATAGTAAGCCCAATAGTCACTTGTGGTTGTAAAACGTGGTGTCTAAACCAAATCGAAAAAAATAAATTGGTAGCTTTTGAACGCAAAATACTAAGAAAAATGTATGGGCCGCTTGCACTAAAAAATGAAACTTATAGAATAAAAATTAATTACGAGTTCGAAAACTTAACGTAAGATTCTGTTGTTTCCAAAGATGGTGATGAGCTGGCTATCTTGGAATAATGTCAGATGATAGGATATCAAAGATCATGATGAAGTGGATATCCCAGTGGAAGAGATCTAGAGGCAGACCAAGAAAAAAAGACTGGAGAACTGGAACTGGAGAATAATGGTCAGAAAGTCGGTGGAGAGTACTTGAAGAGACCAAAACCCATCCTGGGATGTAGTGAAAGAAGAAGAAGATAACTAAAAATTTATTATATATATTCTTTGTATTTTAATTAAAAACTAGAACCACAAAACGTCTTATTTGTGTGCAGGTACATTAATATCCATTTTGTTACATTTAATATAATCAAAATATAACAATGAATCAGTCACAGTTTAAACAATTCGTTTCATTTTTACATGTAAGACAGGTTATTATCGATAAGCCGTTTTTTTATCATTTCTACCAAATTAAGAGAAAGCGTACTCTTTTATAAAAACCCAGTTAGTTTATTTTTTATTGTAGGAACAACAAATTCTATTGTCCTCGATCCATACTTATTGGTGATTTTGGGAATTGTTAAGTTTAGATTAGCTACACTTCTGTATTTTTACTCTATTTATAGCATCGTTGTTATAATTGTATTTTATTAAAAGGAACAGTGACAGCCCGTGTACAGGAAGAAAATAATAATTTTAAATTATGGCTCAATTTAAACGCTTCCAGGCTTACAGTTTTCTTCACTATGGCTGTTCGAAGATTTTTTATTTGTTTCATGTTTGAGTTACAGGTGTGACCCCACGATCGGATCCCATATCTTAATAATGACTCGATCAAAGAAAAATAAATTATTCGTGAAACCGGCTTTGGGATTACGTAATGAATTTTGTAGAATCTTCTTAACAATGACCTGAGATTGAAGCGAATCTTATTTATTTACAAATTTAATTTAAAGAGTTCAAGGTATTTATCATGTGACCATTTCAACCCTTCCTAAACCATGCAGTAACACAGGTCTACCATCACAATTAAACCTGTAATATTTCGGTAAATACATGCAACATAAAATTAATATTTAAAATAATATTAAAGAAAATATTAGCGCTCAGGGATGACTAGTGAAAAATCAAATTTGAAAAGGAATCGTACAAAAACAATTATTTTTTCCGTTTAAACTGTTGTAAAATTAATACGTCGGTAAAAATACCATTTGTTATATGAAAAACAGAGATCACACACTATTTTCACAGTGAAAATAACATCAAATATTCAAATATAATTGTCTCTTTCCCACTAATTAAAAGAAGAGAGATAAGAAAGAATGACATATTGTATAGGACTTAATAAATGCTTTAAATTGTGTTATTAATCATGTTTATAAAATTGAATGCTCGATATTTAGAGTAAATTCATCTCATTAAATCCATTAATAAAAACATATTTTTTAACTGTTATTTACGGTAACACGAGTTGACAGCATGGCTGTGTTCGGGTATTTTATATCATGGTATGGTAAAGGTTAACAATTCATTAAAAGCGATATTCATTCTAATATTTTATGTGGATTATTACTGTGTGCAATTGCAATGTGTGAAGTTGTACTATGTGCAGTTATCTGGTATCCGATTATTAAATTATATTTACTGACAACAAAAAATTGCACTAAACGTGTGATCCACCCTAGCATTACTCAATTAACTATAAATGAGTTCAAGGCTTACATATAGATAAATTGTTCTCCCAAACCATATTTAATATGGAGGCCCGCGTCCGTCTAGCCTGGGTGTGACACGCGCGAGGGATGATTGCACCCCGTCGTGTCCGTGTGCGTGGGAGGGTGGAAATTTTTGGCGGCGCTAGTGTAAAGGTTAAACGACAAATCAAAAATACTTCTGTTACAAACCTCGTGGTTTGGTTATTTCCTTGTCCTTGGGACATAAAAACGGATAAATTAACAGAACATGTGGCTCAAGTTCGACGTGAAATTATGCGCAATCCGATAAGGAAGATTGTAGCCTGTACTGGAATAAAAATATCAAAAGTGAACCTTATATTGAAAAATAAACTACAGTTTCACCCGTACAAACTGCAAAATGTGCAGTTTCTCAACAAAAAATAATAGTCTTTACCTGAAACCTTAGCGAAAACGATGCTGGAACGTTTTGGAACAGCACGAACGTTTGGAAACATATTATTTACTGACATTTTCATATCGATGTTAATAAACAGAACGTCAGATGCTAGTGCCGTTTGCGTTGTCCAAAAACGACAGTGTAGTGTGCAATTTCTGCCCGAAGGGTAATTGGCCCTTTATTATTGAGACAGTCAGTGCTGACGTGTATTGCCGAATGATCGACGAGTTTTTGGTACCGCAACTGCGGTTGTTTCACGGGTTTAATAACAAAACACAATTTTAGCAAGACGGGGCCACTCCGTACACAGCTAGAGTTTCAATAGAGAAGCTGAGGGGAATTTTTCCTAATAAATGAATCAGCCAGTACGGAGCGATACCCTGAGCACATCGGTCACCGGACCGGACCTTACACCGTGCGACTTTTTTTGTGGGGATTCCGTAAGTCGAGAGTTTACAGCAACAATCCTCGAATAATTCAGGCTCTGCAAAAAAATATCTGCCGTGTAGTTGCTGCCATTGAACCGACGCTTGGCTCTCGCGTGCTCGCAAATTTAAGAGTCCGATTGCAAGAGTGTCTTGAGAGAAATGGACGGTATTTAGACGATATTGTTTATAAAACGTAAAGTTCGCATTGTTAAACTCCATTTTGTATAAATAAAATAACATTGTCGTTTTTTTTAATATATAAATGTTCCCTAAAGTACGAGATAAATCAAAATATAAATAAAATTTCTCAGCCACCCTGTTGCTGCATAAACAATCTACCGACGCGTGTTTTGGAATTTTCTTAATCAATTTAATTATAAAATTAAAAAGTTTTTTGTTGCTCTTGAACATTTTAGAACAATGGAATAAGCTTCTTTGCAGATTAAGATATCGATATGTCATCGAGCGAACACGTGACGTGATTGCAAATAGCTCTACATGTCGTTGGTTCCTCCGAGGATGTACTTCAGGCCAGACCATCCCCTGGAGAGATCCGGGGATGACGAGCGTGCCGACTTGATGAAGTACCGAGCAGTGTGGCGATGTACACGTCAACCGAAATGCACCTCTATTCAAGAATTTACAGAAGCAGAGGTGAAAATGATAATATTTCGAAGTTATTTATAACAATTATATTTTACTTCAGGGAAAGATTAAAAGATTCATCAGTACTGAGTCTTGTAAAATACTTTTAAAATTAGCAATATTAACTTTGTTATTAAAGTTCATATTTTTATTTGTTATTTTTGTTTTATTAACCACTTAATTAAGTTTAAAAACATCTACCGGCATATCATAAAGCATGTAAAACTAATCAAAAAATTATAAACAACCAATTAAATTTAACAACGAGTCCCATTCTAAAATTTTTTCCTAAAAATTATTCGACTAAATTTGTATTAAGCAACAATTTGAGTTAGGTACTAAATTTATTTTTAAATAATTGTTGATTTTTTTAAAAATAGATTCTGATAAAGAAACAATAATACATGTTTTTAGTTAGTTATGACATCCTGAAGAAGAAAATGGTATTTTTCGAAACCGGTAGATGTATTTAAACTCAATTAAGTGGTTAATAAAATAAAGATAATAAATAAAAATATATCTTGTAAAATAGTATATAATTATATTAACATTTATTTTTGGCTAATGAAGAAGAAAAGGAACAAATATTTTGGGCTATTATTGCGTGAAAAGGGTTCCAAATGTATTATTCTTTATTTCTTCCATACACACCAACTCTATTTAACGGATATTAAAAGAAATAGCAAGACCTCAAAGTTCCAACTGCATCAGTTCATGGATCATTATTGTTGATTTACAATGTTTTTTATATTTTCAATTTCCCTCAACTCACAGTGGTCATTGATAATACTGAAAATAAGTTAAGACTTTAAAACAATATATATATATTGTTACGTCGTGCGCTGTCACCAGAGGATGGAATGCCAGTGCACCACGCCACCAGCTAGATTCAGTCTGTGGGTCAATAAAGTTTGGTGTCGGAATGCCTGTCTCAGACGGATGGGGGAGGTCTGAACAATGGAAACACTTTATGGACTTTGAACAATTTATTCACATATAAAACACAAAGCCCGACACTGTAAGCACGGTTATTGTCTTTAAGATCTCCTTTCTTCCCGTCACGCTCTTCTCCTTGTGGGGACACACCGTGTCACCGATTTAGCGATACGACCACTGCCCAGTTTGCCACGCCCCGTTCCAGAAGTGAACTCTTCTTCCCGAAGGTCACCCCGATGCCATCTGGTTACTGTGGAGTCCCTCGAGCCCATCCGTCTGCCATCGCTTACCGGCAGTCTCCCCGCCAGTAGATCGAAGCTTCGACCCCTCTAATTTACCACGCCTCATCCAAGATTTTGGTTTTATCCTTAATTTAGTCATACTGCCTGGCGAGACGCCGCCACGGCACTCTACCTCCGGCGCGCGCTCGCTACGAAGTCCCCCGCTCACTTCCTCCGACCTCTCCCCACCGGTGGCGCGACACTTTTGAGCTCATTATCTCAAAACAATGTCAGCGTCAGATGGAACCTTGTTATTCTGTGGGGCTGAATTATCAGTGCTGTAAATTAAAACAATATTAAGAAAAAATAAAAATACGCTAAAAAATAGATATAGGACAATGCTGACAGATCTTAATATGATATCATTAAACAGAAAAATATTTCAATTGATTATTTTGTCTACATTTTATGTAGATGCTCTCTTATTTTCCTGAACCCATCAAACATATGTAGTAACGCAAAGTACGCTGACGTTCTACAGCGCAGTGTGCTCGTAGTTTAATAGTTAGGACGACAGTTTCCAGCCGGAACACAGATGGCGCCAGGGTGCTAAAATTCAGCCAATGAACCTGGTTCAGAGGTCACGTTCCTCGTCACGATGATGACGCAGAGAGGACTATTAAGGCAGACGTGCGAGTACGTCGTCACGACACTACTGCCGATGCAGCGGGAAGCTGGATGGCGGCTGACCTACGTGCCCGTGAAATATTTTGATGATCATATCAAAATTTTAAGAATTTAACTTTTTAAGATACAATATTGATCACACAACAATGACGAGAAATTAGCCATTAACAAATATTTATTTATAAAATTACAACAGAAGTGCAATACGCAAAGAAAAAAATTTCGTTATGTTAGCATGTTTTTACATAATCAAAATTAAAAATAAATATAAAATGTGAAGTAGCAATTTATCTGTCATTGAATTGAGACACAAAAAATTGTAATAGTGTAGTCCTATAAAAAATTAAATTAACAGAAAAAATGTCGACTACCTCCGCATATTCATTCCCCAAAGATTGCAATCTGGGGACTGCGGAGTTAGCTAATGCATGAGTTCTGACATTACCACTGTAGTAAAACAATGAATTGTGTCTCGATAACCTCAATGGTGCGTGAAAGTCAAGCAGACCAACAATCTGGGGGCAGTCTATCATACCACTGATGATCCTGTATAGAAATATAAGGTCGGTCATCGTACGTCTCACTGATAATTTTAACAATTTCAGACGGCTAAGGAGATAATCATAATTAATATCCTCAGAGCGTATATTTAATATAAAATTAATAAATCTTAGAAATTTTCTCTGGATTCTTTCAACCCCCGTATGGAGACCATATGATTCTTATCAAATAATGACAAATATTTTTCCTAAACTGTGAATATTTTTCTACCACCCCGATAAAAGCAAGAAATGTAGGTATAATCGATTGCTCGTATATTCGGACCCTTCGGGTTTGTATAGAATAGTTGCCCTTCTCTAGCACTTGCTGAAGGGCGTGACTATACATTCAGTCCTCACTTGAGACTCGGTGACGCTGGTATCATGTTACAACTGATAATACTCCACACAGGCGTAGCTTGGGGATTTGATCGCCCGGGGGTGAACTATCCAAATGCCCCTCCCCCCATTTCATATATATTTAACAATTTTCAAATGATGAAATTAATGAAATAAAATTGTTTAATGTACTGAAGTTCTGTAATTTTCTATGGGATATTTAAAAAAACGAATAATTGATATATTTATTTGATTACTCTTTATAGAGTACAAAATAAATTCCCAATTCGTCATAGTGGTTTATAAAAATTATTGTGAATAATGTACTTAAATGTGAAAAATGAAAATATGTTTTTGCCCCATCCTAGTCTGTCCCCCAGGGATATATGCCCCCAACCTCTAAACCACGTTAGCTACGCCTCTGGTTCTCCATAGTTTATTATATTTCAATATTGTATTTCGTTGACAGTGTATCAGTAATTTGTATCACATCATTTTACTACTCTATATTAGGGACATTACGATTCCTTCGGGCACAAGCCTTAAGAGTCAAATTTCGTAAATGTAAGTAAGCAAGTTTCATATTTTTTCCTCTTAGTTCAATATTAAAGGAGTTGTAAATTTTTTTAGATCTCTGAACAGTCATTTTTTTGAAACGAATCGTCGGATCAAGTTGATTAATGAACTACTCCAAGATATCTTATATCAATTGAGAAAGAGTATGGTTTCGAGGTCTCCTTGTAATGACCGTAAAATGTGCAATGAAATATTGCGGAAGTTGCGTCACGACACCCTTTGCAATAAATCGTATCGAAATCGTTTTAAAACGGGATGTGGCGTATTCGTTACAATCGTGAATTTGGTGAACCCAATATTACCCATGCTATGAAGATAGTACGGCTGCGGTAGGCTGGGGGAAGATTTGGGTGAGTGGGAGTTGGTCAAAGTGCCATTCGGGTAGTATCATAAAGAACATCACATTAGATAGTTAATGTTCGTCTGTGGTTTGTCGACTGGCCGGACGCCTGTCGCCATGAACTGGATAAGCGGAATTAAATTGAACTATTTGTTACTCGCAATTGGAAATGATGCAAATTTCGAATGATTGTCGAGAGTTTTTATCTGTATTTATTATTAATAATATCTATACAAGTGTTTACGGATTTTCTCGTTTATATATCATCACAATCTGACTGCGAATAAAGACGACACGTTGGTATCATAGACTAAAAACGAATATTTATATTTTATAAATAAATCTGATAAAACCAAGCGGAACACACGCGGATTTGTGTCTAGACACAATGTCTGCCATCTGCCGTTTCCTAGGAAACGGCAGACAAAAATAAGTCAAAACAAATAACAATATAAATCTGTACAATAATTGAATTGACTCTCAATATATGGTATCGTCTGTCTACCCGCCGTAAAAGATATGCTCAAAATGTTGACAATATACGATTCGGTGTAAGCGCTGAGATTCAATCCCGTCAAAGTGACTGTTTGGAAATATTTAATAAAAGATTGGCTAGAACGGAAACAGCATGAAACGAATATTTGAAGCGTTATTCATATTTTTACAAACACACGGGTCGGATCTGACCCACCACCGCAGAGGTTGTGTGGAAGACATTTTTGTTGTGAAGTTGCAATTTTTTCTATTAATTAATTAAATTTCTATTAAAAAAACCACTAAAGTATGTTACAACAAAGATGTGTTTTCATTAAATAATTTTTTTAAATGTTGATATTAATTTGTTTATATTAACACTTTTATTATAAAGGGTGTCCAGCGGAAAATTTTCAAGTTTAATATTAAATAAAAAAAAAAAAACTACAATGTTATTCTCACGTTTTATTTATAAAAAATGGAGTTTAACGATGTGGATTTTACGTTTCATAAACAATATTATCTAAATGACGTCCATTTCTCTCAAGACACTCTTGCAATCAGACTCTTAAATCTGAGAACACGCGAGAGCCAAGGCAGCAACTACACGGCAGATATTTTCTTGTAGAGCCTGAATTGTTCAAGAATTGTTGCTGTAAACTCTCGACTTAAGGTATCCCCATAAAAAAAGTCGCATGGTGTAAGGTCCGGTGACCGAGGTGCCCAGGGTATGTCTCCGTACTGGCTGATTAATTTATTGGGAAAAATTCTCCTTAGCTTTTCCATTGAAACTCTAGCTGTGTATGGAGTGGTCCCGTCTTGCTAAAATTATGTTCTGTTGTTGAACCCGGGAAACAGCTGCAGTTGCGGTACCAAAAACTCATCGATCATTCGACAATACACGTCAGCAGTGACTGTCTCTCGCTGGTTAAATTAATAAGGTCCAATTATCCCTGGGGCAGAAATTGCACACCACACACTCGTTTTTGGACAATGCAAACGTTTTTGATGGCATTTCCATGAGTTGTCGGGGCACCAGTATCTCATGTTCTATTTATTAACATAGCCATCGATATGAAAATGTGCTTTGAATAATATATTTCCAAGTTTTCTTTCTATTTCAAAACGTTCCAGCGTCGTTCTCACTAAGGTTTTACGTAAAGAATAGTCATTATCGTTGAGAAACTGCAAGATTTTCAGTTCATGTGGGCGAAACTGTAGTTTATTTTTCAAAATAACGTGCACTGTCGATTTTTTATTCCAGTACAGGCCGAAATCTTCTTTATTGATTTACGTGGAATGCGCATCTTAACTGCATTTATGTGCATTAATTTTAGTATACATTGTATCCTGAAGAAGGGATCATTGGTCAATTACAATTTAATCTTGAAATTTTTCCGCTGGACACCATTTATATTTCCTATGTATAACGTTACGTTTCTACTACATTCACGCGTACACAGGTTGAGTAATTAATATCTTAAACATAAATTCTGTTCGTCACAAATGAATGTTGAATGTGTATATATTCATACTCGATATAGGCCGACGAGCGACACATTGCTTTTCAAACGTCGATGTGTCAACATGTTTATTTATCGGTCGAGAGTGTCGAGAGTGCATCGAATCCGGACCACGAAAAAACGGCTGTTGACAGCATCCCGAAGTGCAGCGATATCTCCTTCCTTCACCAAAACAGTGCGAGTCAATGGGAGGTGTAATTTGCCGTCAAACCCACGACTGAGATCAAGGTAGGCCAGATCCTTTCTGACTGATATATTTAATACTCCATTTCGGGTCGCGTGAACTACACAATAGTTTAAATCGATACAGTCCACGGGATATATTTCCATTGCAATGCTGTAAGGTGATTACATTTATTATGGATTTAAAAAACATTTTTTTGTAGGTACATTGGTATTCATAATAATATTGCCCTTCTCCATGGATGTGTTGAATTCCGATGTAGTGTCATTTGTGGCTGTAAAGTGCTTGGTTAAACGGCCAGGTCTGTGAGGCGCGAGTACAGTAAAAACGACCGTGTTTTTAATATCTCTAGTAAATATAATTACTTCATTTTCTTGACGTTGGTTAAGTTTATATAATGTTTGTGGTATTTAATTATTATGGAAGACGATCTAGTTCAGAAAAACCAACGCTTATATATAGAAAGATAACAAAATTGACGAACTCGATAAAGTAACGACATTAAACAGACTGCGTGGGGAAAATGATGATAAAATTTCAAATTGTCACGTGTAATAAAGATGGGAACAAACCAGTCTTATGTGCATTTTTGGCACGAATCCTATGACGAGGTTTAAATATTAATTATTACGAATGTGCTTAAATATTACATGAAATATTCCAAGAATTTACCGACATATACATAAAACATATATACATAAATACATATACATAAAAATAGATGGACCACACTGGTAAATATGTGGACTAGGTAAATGATATATACGAATAATATAAAGCGACTATGTCTGCAATTAATCCAATAATAGCAGCTCAAATAATTATATAAAAGTTATCTTAAAATCCCCAATCACAACGAGCACAGACGAAATTTTTAATAAATTCGATGTCTTTGATATAAGACAAATATATGTTAATACTACTCATAAATACATACATAAATACAAACAGACACATTTTAAAACAACTTAAAATATAATTTCCACACGGACAAATACAAATAACCTACAAACCCCAAGAGCACATACAACATATGGCCAAAAGAACTACAAATATTTTGGACCTAAACTATTAATAGAATGCTTAAAGATTTAAACCAATTGAATTGTTCCAAGAACACGAAATTATATATTAAAACTTGGATTCGTAATATGGATAGAGCCAGTATTGGTGCACTCACCCAAACATATTGACTCATACATTTATTAATTATTGCTACAAAGTGATCCAAAATTAATTTATTAAGACTACTTTAAAATTGTTCTTCATATACACTTATTACTTAGTAATAGATGTATATAGTTCTATTTACAACTTGTAATTCTAATTAATTGTACAATTGCTTGTAAACTATGCTCGTCTCGACACAGAATTTCTCTGGTGAGACGGGCACAGTACAAATAGATTTCTAACACTGTATAGCTACAAATAAAATTAAAATAATATTTTAACAATATTTGAATGTGTCCAAGAGCACACAATTACTGGATTTCTCTCTCCTCGATCGGCGATGGCAGCAACGGGACAGCGGTTCAGCTGGATAGAAGGCCAAATAGTCTGGTGTTGGCTGCGATCCTTGTAATCAGTCTTCGGGTGGCGGGGGCAGTCTCTTCAGTCTATTCAGGCAGAGGTCAGCGGCACGAAGATCTTGGGTTGGCGGCGATGGCAGCTAGCGGCACGCTCGGGCAGAGTCGCCGGATTCGCTGTTCGACTAGTGCCATCCTCGTCACCGTCAGTACTGGGAGCTCTTTGTGTAGCGCCGGCGGTTTTATTTATACCTGCTGAGCGCGGTCCGTCAGCCCGTCTCGCACCCCTCCGCTTATAAGTCGCGCCCTCATATCGGTCGTTGCTAATGGCCAGCGGAATTTACCAAAGCGCGATCGAGGCAATTTCATTGAATTGTGTCGCATGTGCATGGCCTCGATAATTCGAATTCAGGCAGTGGTCTTTTGAAATGTATCAACCCAATTCACATTTTCCCTTTGTTTAGATTTTTATTAGTTGGTCCCTTCGAAAACTTAAAATCGGGGCTCCACTGTATTATATTTTCCATGATGGTACACAATTTGTATATATACTTTACAATTTATGATTCGTAATTATGTAACCCCTAGAATATAGTAGATTAGGTCTGTTTGTTACACTGTATGTTGATTGGATGTTCCTTGTTACATTTTTTCGTAGATATTTTAACTGTTCAACCGAATCAAAATTTTAGTCTCTTAACTGGCGAATGTTAAAAAAGGTGAAGGCGTCTATCTGCCTGAAGATTTAATCAACAAAATTCAAATTATATTTTCCTTCAAGGTTTCACAAATCTTTTTGAAATACTTCAAAAGTTGATTCGTGTAAACATTTGAAGTTTTTAGCATCAAAAGGTCCCTTTTCTAAGTGGCCCGCAAATCCGTACCTTAAGTAATTCAAATTTAATATAATTTCAGTGTCAACAACACATAATTAAGTATTTCACTTTTCGTGAACGAAGGGCGTCGCGATTTTAACAAATATCAAAGCGATCAAAAGATTTTTTTCAGGACTTCATTATGTAGGTACTCTTTTATATAAAAACAAATTAACCTTCTTTTGGGGGATAATTAATGGTTTGCCTTTGTGGTGATCATTAAGTAAATTTTCAATACGTCATTCGGTGAGGTGCAGTGCCGGATTACCAAATCGGCAAAGTGAGCAATGGCCTACGGGCCGCACTGCTTTCAGGGCTCCATTACAAGGGATCAAAATAATTTTAAATTGATCTTGACAGAAAATAAAATAAATCATCTGCCAATATTCCTTTCTTGTTCCAATTCGGATTGCGTCAGCTGATCATTAATTTTAATCGATGCAGTCCACAAGATCTTATCTCACCACTCGGCATAGAAGCTCATCTATATATAGAAAAATCTCGATTATGGTGACTTGAACACGTTTTGCCAGAGGAACAATTATCAAGATGTATTTTCTTAGGAGCTCAGACAGATTTAGATTCGATTGGTCGACAAGTACCGAAGCCGTGCGAGACATAGAAGATCCAAGCGCCTTGTTAAGACTTTGGATCCCCGATTTTTATATTTGGATAAGGGGAAAAAAAAGATGATACTATATAGTTTCGGCATCAATTTGCAGGTGCCGCATTACTATCTGTCACGTGTTCTGCAGCTGTTTCGCTTGAGTTCCGCTATGGCTTCCACCTCCAGCCAGGTGAAAACCTCCGAGGCAGCCTGATAGCCTTAAAATATTACAAAATAACACATTATAATACAACATTTTTGATTTTGTATGACCCAATTATGTCTACAAATAGCCTACATTTCCCTATTAATAACAAAAATTATCATAATCAATTGGGCGCACCTTTTCAAATCTATAAATTGACACGTTTGTCTTTTTTAAATATAAATTGGTTCTATTAAAGTTTAAAAAATTGCACATACGGTAACACCAGTATATTTCAAGCTATATTACGCTTGTGGGGGTGTGAAATGAATGAATGGCATGAAAAATGAAGGATCTAGAATGACCGCTATCCGCCGGACCTCTCACCCCTATTATCAAAATCGGGAGAAATAGTTAAGGGATGCTGACCTCACAGGATATTACGTGCGAGGATAAAACATGGAAGCTGTATCGGAAAACCTTTCAAACCTGAATTGTGTTGCATCAGGGTTGATTCATCAGGGTGTTTGGAATGAGACAACTCATTCGTTTAGACAATTTATTATTGGATATTTATTTATTGGTTCAATACAATACATGTGTTCGGGACATATATTTATTTGTGTATAAATATATTAATTATTGAACGAATATAATGTACTATGGATTCCCCCCTTCTCTTTCCCTCACGACCCTGCCGCCAATAAGTGGATTGGTGACCTTGATACAGTACGGTTACAATGTGTAAGGAACAGTTAGTACTATTGTACAAATCTCGGGACTTGTACGTCTATATTTTGTGGGAACCCTTGACGGAAATAGTGAGTGAAAATTATACAGTCCACATCATTGGAGATGCCTAACTTAACCGGATTGTTTGAACAAGGGGTTGAGGAAACGGAATGTAGGAAGGGAAGAAGGAATTTGGAACATGACAATAAAGGTTCAAGTACTAACAAGAGCCAGGATTTCTCGGATTTTTCTTAGCTGTGGCCAAAGGTCTCATGAAATTCAAAAACACACTCCGATGATTGCACGATGTACTGTGCTACACATAATAGTTTCGGCAAGCACAGCGAGAAACCGAACACACAATGGAGATAGTAATGGTACTGTACTTTGTCCGTGTAACGGGCTCGCAGCAGGATGTTAACACTCTTTTGACACACTATATAAAAGTCACAGACAACACAGAAAGTCGTGCTCTGGGGTATAGGAGAGAGGGAGCATTTAAACACGCACATGCGATGACTTGTCATAAATATCTAACCCGGAGAATGGAGAAGATTAGAACCTGGAACAGTATACCCCTGAGATATCCTGAGGAAAGTGAAAGCAAGCAGGTTGCAGTGGCCGGTACATGCACAAAGTCCTTATATACAAGCTGCAGAGGACCTAGAGGAAGACATTGATGGACCTGCAAGAGATAGAGCAGAGTGGACTACAAAAGTGATATTTAAGGTCGCTTCTATGATCAGTAGTAATTTTTAACCGTGGTAAATTTTTACTATAGTAACTTTTTACCATTGGTCGCTGTTAAAAATGTTTGCGGGTTGTTCGTACGTCAAATTTACTACTGTCAAAGTCAATCCCGCCTAATAGTGTGGAAATGTGAAAAATACATACAATTTTATGTTTTATCTATGGTTTTATTCACCCCTGCGTTCGAAATCTGTCACTTTGCTGGCGAAAAATCTTCGGTAATATAAAATAAACAGCGGGATCATCATCATCACCTATGAGGTTACTGAAAAAGAAAAATAATAAATAACTTTGTGGTGCAAAATGACTATTAAAAATAAATTCAAAGCACCAAATTTTGAGTTATTTTGTCAGTGAAGTCTCTCTATCTGAGTGTTAATTAATCTAAATACAGTTTGGTGCCGACTTATTTGGGTAGAAAGCGGGTTGTGGAAGGGGGTAGTTCTGTTCGTTAATGGACTA